>OX335671.1:18944200-23744200 GCA_946894065.1 Acleris literana | reverse complement strand
TAAGTAGTAATGTAATGAAAAAATAATTAAAAAAAACAATTAGTATAATTAAATGGTAACTTTTACCCTCTAGACGTTGTAAATTGGCTATGGCATAGTTGAAGAATATGATACCAATTGCAATAAAACACTAAAATCAAAATCTAAAAATCCAGACCACTGATTAAATAAGATAAGTAATTACTTTCAATTAAGAAATGTTGACACTACGCTGATCGGAAACAAATAGTAAAGTCAAGGTAGCTTTAGCATTGCACATTGCACCGCTAGACGGCGAACATAAAGTAACACTCTGCAATATAGACTTTTACGTTTTGGGAAAGAGATGCAAAATTGCTCAAACGTCGAAAGAATAACCCCTTCAACAGGTTACCCTTTTGGAAGCGGTTTTATAAGCCCATGGAAAGGGTTTTTATAACACAACGGGTTACCACTAAAAATAACGCTTAAATATTTTGAAGGGGTTTTGACGAGAAACTACTTTGGTAACCAAAGCCTTTCACAAAACCCTTTCAAAGCCCCTTGAAGGGGTTACCGGACCGCACCAGTCCCCCTGGTCTGGAGCATTGTTAAATTATTCATAGTAGTGGCTTCCAAAATTTTATTGATGGATGTTGATGGCTAGTAGTCCAACTCCGAACCCTTAATAGTTTCCCCATCTCCGTCCGTCCGTCCGTCCGAAAGCTTTTATTTGGCACGAATATACATAGGTATAAGTCATGCAGACAAAGTGGTAAAATAAAATCTTGAAAAAAGTTTAGGTTACCTCCCATACACGTAATTATTTATTTGTTTTTATTTGTGGTGTTGGTAAATTGACCGCGACCTATTTCGATGTATGGGAATAACAGTTTTCCAACGGCAAAGTTAAGTTTGCCTTGAGGTCTATTTTGTTTGTAGATACGGCTTCGGAACCGAACTTGATTGGTTCTTAAGAACAGGCGATTAAAGAGTTAATTCCTACTAAAAATCTTTTAAGACAGCTCCAAATAACTTTTTTAATAGAAAATTAGTTAATACTTGTTGTTTTTTGATTTAGTTTTTTGTGTTTGTAGTACTTAACGGCTTTGCAATTTATTTCGAGTAACGTGATGGGATCGTGGCCGCGCCGCAGTCAAGGGCACCGCGCAAGTCGCGCAACCCCGCCACCGCTGACCGCTCCCACAGCGAGGCGCGCACACGCCGCGCGTTTGAATTATACGTTTTTAACGCACGGAGTGCTTACGTATCATTATTTAACGTCGCCTTGATTTCATATTTCTAATCTTTTGTTTGGTAACTGAGATCATTGTCATGACTGCTTATGATTAACTCTACAAACTCTAATTCAATATTGGCGTTACTGCTTCACCAGAAATTAATATCTGGACACGCCGATGGTCTACATTTCTAACTTTTTTCCAGTATATTAAGTTAATTGTGCGATATCAGCTACTCTAATTCTTTATTAACAAAATAATCAGCATTTTTTTGTTTACCGCAATGCAGGTGTTCCAGATTTCTAAAATCAGAATATTGTAAAGAAATTAAACTGTTATACGATATGCCACAGTTTTTTTTAACTCTAATTCTATATTTACAGAGCTGTTGGCAAAAATTAAAATATATCAATATGGCCGAAACCCCCAACAAAAAAAATCTAACTTTTTAGATTATTGTTATTTAACATGCCTACAACGACATATCAAAAAAGAACAAACTCTAATTTTATCAAAACCTATTATTGTTCAACCGCTGGAGTAGGTAATAACACACTGTATAAAAGCGATAACTAACTAAAAAACTTATCTGAATTTGCGTCTGCGTGACTTTTCTAGATCACTCCGGTCGAGGTTATCAACTAAGTCAGAACAAAACAAAATTGAGCACGTTTCGAAAACGTGGTATTTTTACCCGGTTTCCGGGAAAGAGGGTAATGTTTTTGACCGTATGTATGTGTGTATTTTTTAATGTTTGTATGTATACAAACCTCCGCCTCGTGTGGTTGCCGAGTTAGAATAGTGCCACTCCATGTCTTCCCGTGGATGTCGTAAGAGACGACTAAGGGAATAAAGGCTTGTAGTACTGTTAGGCGATGGGCTTGCAACCTATCACTAATACGCTGGTAAACATCTTAGCCTAATTGCGCAAATTGTGGTTATAGAATTATCAACAAGTTTTTAGAGATGTTTGTAATTCTGTAGCTCTGCCTACCCCATTCTGGGAACGAAGGCGTGAAATTATGTATGTATGTATGTATGTATAGTTATTTATGTAAGGGAAGTACGCCTACAGTGGGTACCCTGCCTAAAACAGGTAGCCCTTTAAATTTGTTTGATCGGTAGTAAAACTAAAGGCCCTGTTGTTTGATCAGTAGTTAAAGTAACTAATTGTTAAAATTCGAAAAAGGAATGGAAAATTTGACACATTTCCTTGAGATTTTAACCATTAGTAACGTTTTTTGACCATTAGTTAGCTTAGCTAGTGATCAAACAACAGGCCATAAGAAATCGCTCAAAAGTGCAGCCAAAAAGTTTGGTATTCATTTATGTACACTACAAAGACACATGAAGAAAAGTTGTCAATTTGCATAAATCGATAAGTTTAGGACGAAACTGTGGGCTTAAATTAATGTACTAGTTGATTTGATCTCATATATGAACAATCACTACCCGCAGTGCCCAAAGGCCCTACACGTTTTAGGCACCTCCCAAGGGCAAAACGGTTTTTCCGAAGGGTGTAGAATTTAATTTAATTTTTATATAAAACTGACGTATTTTTTAATTTTGTTGATTTCTGCGTAAGCGTTAAACATTATAAAAACAATTAGAAACAAAAAGTGTTAGAAAATAAAAATAACAACAAAATAACCATCAGCCTTAGAGTACCGCTTTGAGCGTACTCCCCTATGTATGAATTGGCAGATTTCGACAAACGAGGTGTCATTAGATTTGCCTTAGCGTCGCGAGTGTCTAGTTGTCTCACTGGTTATACTTAAATTAAACATAAACTCAAAATCGCGGAAGTTTTATTTATTATTATAACAAAGGTATTTAACATAAGAAAACGACAATATCGAAATACGTACTCGGGTTTTGTAGGTTTGTTTTTTTGACCTGTATAAATCAGTAGTTCCATATAATGCTTTTGCTTCTCATTTTGCTTTACGATTGTATTTTATAACGATTATATAAAATAAATCCAGAACATTCTACAAAATAGAACATCCAAAAAGTATTAACGTAAACTTTCGTGCTGTAACGTAACCGTTACAGCGTTCCCTGAGTAAACGGTTTTATTGTATTTGATTATTTACAAACTTAAAATATCTTACACCAATGAACCTAGTATCCTAAATACAAAATAAAACACCATATGCAAAACCCTTAAATTAAATGCCTAACTTCCGTAGTTATAATCAACACAAGTTGTTTGTACTATTTTAATGCAGCAGGCGTTTGACACTTTGATAATGCAATGTCAAAGCCTACGCCACAGCATGATCTCGCGCGACGGTGGGGAACAAGAACTCGTTCACTTTACCGGAGCGGCGACTTGTGAAGACACCTCAAATTATTAATTCTTGTGGTCGCTTATTCTACCTCAGCTCCTAAAATCTTTTAAATCTAAAATAATTAAAACTACATTAAGTATATTTAAAAGTGAATTGTGTTGACCCCGATCGGGTGCGTGTTGCGGTTTATTATTTAGGTATAATAGGGTAACCAGTACTAATGTGAATCAGTAGATTGTTCTTTCATGCCTAATATTGCTTTTTAGATCATTTAATACGCTTGTATCATGTCGTTAATATTAAGTAATCATAGTAGTTGACTATTTAAATTAACTAAGTCTCTTTGTTCCAATTAGCTTCAGAATTATCTACCCCCTTGTCAAAAAATTATAATCTAGATTTGGCTTTTTAATGTAACTACGTAGTTGTAGTACTAAGTAATATTAAACCCCAGCTGTTTTCATTGCTTCGCATAATCATTTTGTATTTTCCAATCTAAGGAAATTATTTAATTACATCTTTCATTGTGACAAAGCACCTTATACCGCTATAAGCTGATTTCATATGCTGCTGCAACATCATTGATCACTATCTAATGCTTTTGGTAGCCATCCTGCTAGTAGTGCTTCCATCTTCACTTTCCGCCGGATGTTGCAGTCAGTAACGCTAAGTTGGACTTTCCGCTAAATGGCTAAATCGGAAATTTCCAGGGTTCTTCTACCAGCTGACACGGTCTTAGCCGAGGCAACCCTTCCAGCTGAACTGACGGACGTCTGGATCTACCCGTGATGTCATCGGGCGCTCGCACCTACTCGCCGCGCGCCGCATTACAGGGAAGTGGATGTCCAGTAAGACGGTGCTAAGTGTTCACGGCTTTTCTCTAAAAGTGTAATTCTAGGATTCAGTCCCTGAGAACCTAATTTTACTAAAGTTAATGTTTTGGCTTAATATTATAAAATTATTATTTTTGCCAATTAAATTTGTAATTTTGTAGACAGTGTTTTCTCTTAACTGTCCTACTAAAAAGCGAAGCGTTACAGTGCGTTCAATAGGGGTAGAATAGAATAAAATAACTTCATTTCAGACTACAAGGCCCATATTTACAAATACCTTACAGACTAACAGACATACATAACACACAACTACTAATACACTTTCGCGATGTCTGCTAGACGGCGGCCACGAAAACACCCCTCGGACTGAATTCCTCCTTTAAAAACCTCGACAGATCTTTGGTCGGTACTCTCACCACAAATGTCTTAAAATTAACCTTGTGGCTGGGTTCTAACCACTTGACCCTAAGAGTAACTCCGCTCTTAACTCGTACATACTCTACGAGATCCCTCGCTTCAATCTCCATACACAACACGTAATAGAATTGTAAGGTAACCTTAAAGGTTGGATGATTAAGAGAAGAAAAATAAAACCGTTGTTCTGTGCAAAGCTCTATTTGGGTGAAATCTCGCAGATGTACGCGTATTTCTTGCCGACGCACGGGATGTCGTGCAACAAGCCGTCGCGCGACACGGCGCCGCAGAACTCCTCGCCGCCCAGGTTGTTGGGCTGGTGCTCGTCCCACTCAGCGAAACCAGCGTCCTCAAGCGATTTACCTAAATTAAACAAAGCGCATATCAACTTTTGATATATGTTTTATCTCAAAAGATCGAGATGGTCAATGAATTAAAATACTGAAATTGATATAGGCAAGCGTTTTTTTTAATTATTCAAGAAGACAGCAAACTAGCACATAATAATATTCAACCTAATGGTGATTGGGATCTAAGAAGCATAGACATAATAATATGCACTGTCAAGACTACAATCTAAAGAATGCCATATATCAAAGAATTGAATCTCAATATTGCAAATGCTCTGCTAACCCTGGGGATGAGGATGAGGATGAGAATGACACGGAATGCCTCTATGCTAGTAATTTCACCGGTTGTCTTATCCCAACAACGGAACACAATAATGCAAGCGAGTACTGCCGCTTGACGGTAAAAGTAGTAGCAATCCGGACTGACCCTTCACAAGTGCACAAGGTCCTTCCACAACACTCGTTCTTTCACACTTACCGAAAATCGTCACCCAATTTCCACGCTGGTTCCAGTCCCAAATTCCCACGTGTGCGATGTACGTATAGTCGGATCCCTTGATGGTTTCGGGGGGGTTTTTGGTGAACATCTCCTGGATGACCTCAGCCTCCTCGTCGCTATTGACGACGGCTAGGTACGCGCGGTCTGCGTTGCACGCCATCAGGGCACGGCGCCAGGAACGGGGCTCCCGGTAGAACCTATAGCAGCTCCCCGTTTTTGGTTGTAGCTCATATCCTGCAATGACCATATATCGAGACTGGTTTACCCTTGCTTTATCGGCACTTAATTTCATAGAACGTATCACTTTGCAGAATTTTCATTTCATCGACGAGCTTTTCTAGGCGCAGGAGTTTAGATTTTGTGATAGTCACAAATATAACCTAACCTAATCCACGTAATTAACATTTAAGATAACTTGAAATCAAGAAGGCGTCAGAGAAAATACACTGGCCCGCAAAACTAAGTATCACACTTTTAATAATTCTAAGTATTCAAAGTGTGATACTTAGTTTTGCGGGCAAGTGTAGCTTTCGAAGAAGTGAAATTCAGTTTAAAGATTCATAAAATGTAAAAAAACTGTTCTCGTAAAAGAAGGGGACACCATTAAGGGTTCAGTACGCTTTGAAAAGTATTAAAGGGCAAAAACTAGTGAACCATAATTTTGAGTTTATAACGTTGGCAGGTACGCTAAAGCAGTGGTCAGTTCCCAATTTTCATACTTCGCTTTGTTTTTTTTCGTATAAGCTATAAGAGACTGGAACTCTTCACCATGATCCAGCACTCTTAAAAGATACCTTTATCCGCCTTGCCACACATCGACTTGGACATCATGGAGTTGATCTTGAAGCAGATGTAGGGGTTGACGCTATCGCAGTCTACGTCGGAGGTTTCGCCAGCGCTGGTCATGGCCACGCAGTCTTCCCCATTGAACTTGTTGTTGGGCTCTCCGTCCGCCCAGGACACATTCGAAATCGGCGTTCCTTAGAACAATATAATACAAATACTTAGAATAAGACACCTATCCAAAAGAATAAAAAATACCTGAGGTTAAACTTACGCTATATCCTATCGGCAGTTAATCAACATGGCAATCAAAAGATTAACTTAGCGCAACTGAGCCAAGAACATGGCACCAGATCAGTAGCCACTGGTAAATACACTCAAAAAAAAGAGAGCTAACAAAGAGAGATTTTCACTTAGTTGACATAAAATGAATACAATAGTTAAGATATTAGTTATATAAACCAAAACTGATAATAACAAACAGCAATTTCTTTAGTGATTCAACTAACATCTTAGTTGATGTATCTAACGTCTTAGTTGGTGTATCTGTCGTCTTGTTAGGCTCGTATGGGATCAAGACGCTTATGCACATCAATCACAATCTTGTTACAAGCGACCAATTATTTTTTTCAGTGTATGCTGTACCCAGAGTGAGTAATTTATGAGTTAATGAGAAGCTCTTGCCTTATATCCTCATAGCCTATATGGAGATATTTAAGAAAGTTTTGTTTATAGGTAAACACTACCTCAGTTATTATATTTTAATTTAAGTATTCTAATTGTTGATTGTTTAACTACTGTAATATGTATGTACTAAGCTCACAGATCCCACAGTCAAACTGTGAAATCAGTTTACCGGGACGTCGTTATACAATCAAGCTTGTATATGTAAGTATATGTTATAATAAATAATAAAAACCTACAAAAAAAACCACAAAACATTAATGATCTGATCTAATGCATGAAACGGCCCCGTATCAGCATATGGCTGGTTTTTAAGTTAGCACTGGTCTTTCACTATGCAGCTTTAGCAATCCAGGGGGCTCGCGTTTTTCTTTTTCAAATTTACCTAACCTTTTATAGTAATTGCATAATTTATGGGACATTTGTTGCAAAAATTCGTATTCGTCCTGCTTACACAATTATTTTATTGATTCAAAGCTGACTGAAAAAGCAAGATAAATTAGAACTTAGCCGACCAGTAACGATTTAATTTGTATATCAAGGCCCTTATTTAAGGCCTATATTTGATATAAGTCTATACAACGGCTCTTCTAGTTTGGTCTTTTTACTCGACCGCTATTAATGTCAAGTTAATAAGAGCTATCATAACGTTCATAGTACGATAACAATAGGCGTTAACACAAACAGGATATTGCCTAACTACCAAAACACATTATAATCAGAATCAAAGCAATAGCTCTGGTATCTTATCCTGTTAACACCAATTATTACTCGTTACAATTTGTTTAAAAATTGGTAGAGTCAACATCGAAAACCTTACTTTTGTTTCTTGTCGGTTCACGGTCACAATGTCAAACGAGATTGTCTAATACGTTAATGCGATGCGATAAAGTACAAAAAAGAGTAGGTATAGTTGGTTCAGAATAAGCTGGCGTAACTCAACTCGAGACCGTCATCATTAGCAACAACAATATACCTACATTATCTACTTTTGACGTTGGCTATATTTTGGAGGTTACAGATCTAGTGAACAATCCTTTCACATCGTGAAAACTCGGAACTCACGTCTACTTCCGAATGATGCCGACGTGTCTATGAATTATTGAATTATTAAGTGACATGTTTGAATTAAATAAATAGAGTACTTTAGTTATCAGTGTCAAATGTCAAACCACGAGTTTGAAGTATATCACACCGAGATGTTAAAACCACCACGATCAAATATATAGAAATTAGGTGTAGGTAAACAAGAAGAAATATAAATAAATGTTGAAAATAATTTCACAGTCTTGTCGATCTTAACGTTTCCCAGGTCTTAATGCTTTTGGCATGACTATTAAAAAGAACTGAAAACAAACTTAATCTTAATTAACAAAAAAATACTCTGGTATTAACCACTCTATATCGATTATCACTCTCGCGATGCGTCGTTCCCCCACGTTGTCTTGATGGGTACTGAGTCAGACTGAAGTAGCATGACAAATACGAAGATTTCCGAGAAAATACGATGTGAAAGGATATTTCACTACATCTGTACACTTAATCTAATGTCCGAGTTACTTACCATCCAAATCCACGAAGGACCCCTTTGGGGAAGAGGCGCGTATTCCTGTGAACACTCTCTTGGTCAGCTTGTTGGCAGCCATTAAACCTGTCATGGCTTTCTTCATAGCGGGCGTGGTAGGTGAGGCCAACATGCCACCTAAAAGTTCACAATTATTAAGGAGAAAATTTTATTTATATGACATTGAATAATACATATTATTAGTGACCCACCCTCGCTTCGCTTCGGTGTATGTCAATTTTCAGTAACACCCGTGCCTAAACCGGTAATGTCAAGTACCTAACCTACATTAAATTTGTTTTAATGAGAATAAACTTGAAATTAACATAACGTGAAGGTCCTGTACTGCCCTCCTAAGTAAAAATGCAATAACTAAATACAAAAGCCAAAGCAGATTCAACTCTCTTCTGTTTGTAACTAGGTTTCAATTTCTACAGATGTTTTGTCTGAGATATCGCCATTATGCTTAGTAGGGCAGTGTACAGCTATTGTGTGTTCGTAACTTCGTAAGCTTACGATTTGGATGGGGTTCTTTATACAATATTATAACATCATTTTAACTAGCAAACCGCCTTAATAAG
Organism: Acleris literana; assembly: GCA_946894065.1. Lineage (NCBI taxonomy): Eukaryota > Metazoa > Arthropoda > Insecta > Lepidoptera > Tortricidae > Acleris > Acleris literana. The sequence continues at coordinate 23,734,999 of OX335671.1, read as the reverse complement.
GGAGAGGCAGAACAAAGTTGTATCATAAAGTGAGTGCTAACATAAGAACCTTTCCTGAAAAAATATCTGACTTATGATGAGAACCGCATCAAAATCCGTTGTGTGATTTAGGAGTTAGCTACTATACAGACAGACAGATGCAGAAAGCAACTTTGTTTTAAACTATAAAGAAATACAAAAGAAAATTAAAACTAGGTATGACAAAAGTAAAACGCTAAATCTTAATAGGGCATCTGCATCCTCGCTTAATATTTAAACTGATGCGTTGAGCGAAGAAACTTCCAGGGTCTGTATTATAAATTTATCGCAGTGGATAAAGCATCCGTCACTCTCGCACTTACAAACAAAAATATTCATAAAAGCTAGCTTATAACCGACTCGATTAAACCAACTCTCTTTTATAAAAAAATGCGTCCAAATCGGTTCATCCATTTGGGAGCTACACAGATACTCAGATACACAGATGCATACGTTCATCTCGTAACACCCCTCTTTATTATTTTGTCGGGTGTTAAAAAATGGCGGATTCAGAAATTAAACACAATATCGGAAGCACTCAATGGCCATAGACAAGATGCGTGGCCATATCGTTATCGTTATCGAAAATGTAATAGGGTTGACGTATGCTGCCAAATGGTCAAGTCAAGCGATGATGTCGTTTCCATACACTTTGACAGTATTCGAAAATCGATTTCGATAGCGTTAAGCATCTTGTCTAGGGCTGGTTTTTAACCCCCGACGCAAAAAGAATATGTTATACGTTTGAGAGCTTGTGGCATCGTAGCTCTTAAACGGGTGAACCGATTCGGATGCGGTTTTTTTTATTTGAAAGTAGGTTTTCTAGCGGTGGTTCTTAGCTAGGTTTCATGAAAATCCGTTTCAGAGATTTCAGCTCTGACACACTTATATCCGGGGTTCTCATCTATTATAGTTGTGTGTACTATCACAGCAGTTTTTCTCTGAAACTAAGAAAAAAAGAACAAAAAATGACGGTCCCCCCTTATCTCCGAAGTTTATGGACTAAAACATCTGAAAAGTTCCTGATTTAATGATAATTTATAAGTCTAGTCAAAATGGACCTTATTGCATAGAAAATTAAGTTCATAATAAAATGAGTATTTTCTTTTGCGTTTTCCAACCATCGTATCTTAAATTCTATGTATATTTCAATGAATACTGTGTAACTTTGCATGCTGTGGATACCTATAATTAAGTGAACATTATGTGTATGTTTCAACTCTAAACCTTAAGATGTTTGCTACAATGTATCACTTGTTGGTAACCCTAAATAAATGAAAAAATAAATAAATACAGAACCCTCGGTGCGCGAGTCCGACTCGCATTTGACCAGTTTTATTGTAATATTTACTAGTTACCTTCGTTGTGGCATTGTTCCTGCGCGTCCTGCCAGGTTGTTGGCACGATGTTGACGCGCAGCCAACCGTCCACGTTGCGATTGAACGTGTAGTCCTCAGCTGAACACTGCTTGCCTGAAACCTCTGAACTCTGAAGTTAACATCCTTTTTTTTATTCAAAGGTTTTAGGGGCCAAATATTCTGCCACGCCCACAAAAGAATGAAAAGGGTAGGTTTTACGCGCCTCAGCGTGAGGAACGTGAGACGGAGATAGTTTGCGCACGCCCCAATGGACCTCTTCAAATAGGGAATGTGCATGGATTTTTAAATCGCATTTCTCAACAAAATATGAAAATACCGTAAAAGAGATCAGCAAAAGTGAAATTAAAATTAAAATCGGTCAAGAAATACGGATGATACAAGCATTTTAACTGCTAATTAGGCAGAGAGATCCGATGTGCACCGGTGACGTCATTCGGCCATTTAACTCCACGTAAAATTCTGTTTTGCTAGAAAGAGATAGGAACAAACCTTTGTTAGCTTATATCTTGGTTATTTTTATAGCTATTCAAAAAATGATTTTTCTCACCTGTTTGTTACATGAATCAGCTTTTATTGAAGCTGTAAAAATAACATGCATATTCTCTATTCTAATACTTGCTGCTTATTTAAAAACCACATCCGTTATTAAAAAACTGTTTTACCAAGATAAAGAAGTTATCAACTTTTGAATAAAAAATCATCGTTAAAAAGATTTAAAAACAACATGCGAAAAGGATTTTGTTCCTAATCGTGTTTTTCGTTTCACAGTCTCAAGGAAATATGATCAAGTTTTCAACGTCATCATGGAGTGCCCAGAGGTGGCAACATACCGGGCGCGACACCTCGGACTGGTACCGAGGTCGCTACCAGAAGTCGTCGGCAACGTCAAGGGTCTGCTAGGCTTCCTGGTGGAACTGGGTTGGCAGGAGTAGTGTCACCAACCCTCTCACGCAAAATAGGCGCATATTTAAGTCGTCGAGTTGCGGAAAACAGCCCGCCACAACCTATAACCTATAACCTATGATCAAGTTTGATTTATCCAAAGAACAAATACATTTAGGCGTGATGGCTATTGTGATCCAGGCCGCAGAACTACCGACTTTATCATATTCATATGTGGCCTCAAGTATGTGACCTACTCGTATAACGTAAATGTATGTGTGGCATGACTTATTAATATAAGTAAGTTGATAAATAAATAAATAATTTATGCGTAAAGTTTGGAAGAGAAGGCAAAACAGACAGAGGCCCTCATTCTGCGTTCGCTATCGTTATCCTAAATTCACGTAAGCTGTCAGACGGTCGCGTCGAGCGCGTACGTCAATTCCACAAGTTTTGACAGTTTTCGAAAATAGTTTACGTTAGCGTTAAGCAACTTGTCTAGCGTCACAGGCTACCTGGAGCCAGTGATGTATAAGATACCCTTTACAAAATATCTGGAATACAAAATGCAAGATACTTTTAAATTAAGTATTTCAGATATCTGATACAAATAACTTTATGGGATGGTATTTAAAAACTACGTACAAAATAAGTATCTTTCAAATACTTTTTAAAGATAAAATACTTTTGAAAGAAAACAACATTTTATTTTATGTCAGTTAATTTTTTAAATGAATTAGGTATTTACGAATAAATCGTGCAAATGTGACAAGACAAAATATTATATTTTTAAGGTTTTAATTGAGACTTAAGTAAAACCAGTTCTCCAAACATTTTGTCACTCATTTTTCTTCGATGAGGCCTCATACTCATACCCCCACAAGAGAAGAGTCGCTCCACAGGGGCAGAACTTGGCAAACATGTGTTATATTTGCAAAATATATTTTTTATTGTAGGATGATGACATTTGACATTTGACGAAAGAAAGATTCATGCCATGTCATTCGCCATGTATCAATTTGGTCCTAGACTAAATTTGCGTACCGTTTTATCTATGGTGACATTTAAAATTAATATACCATAGAATCTTGTCACATTTTGTGAATAAATGCATTGATAACTATTACTAAAAGTATTTTAACAAACATAGTATTTACAAAATACTAAGATACCAAACAAAAAGTATTTAAATACAAGATACAAAATGAATTTAAAAAAAGTATTTTAGATACAAGATGAAAATACGTATTTTGTATCTTGTATCTGTATTTCAGATACTTGTATCTTAAATAAGTCACATCTCTGACTGGAGCTCTATTCTACTCGGTAAAACAATATTATTTTTGATTTGATCTGCTACCGTATTGTGTACCGAAAGTAAACGAGCTATCGTAACGCTGGCAAAGACAACATGTCGAAGGTTATGTTTAACCCGGTAGAATAGTCACTGATAAAAAGTTCTGCCTTCAAAAACCAAAAGGCGATATCGCAAACTCAGAACCCAAAGAAGATACAACCCTCTCCCGTTAGTAATAAGGTTGCACTTGCTACAGGAGTCTTGTCGGAGATACTGCCATTTTTCATAGCAGGGCAGAGTAGGGTCTGAGCCTAGTCCATTTGCATCCTCAACTCTCATGACTACAACACGGCAAATGCGTTGCCAACTCAGAGGACTAACTTGGGATGCTTCTATCCTGCCTAGTAATTTCACCGGTTATCTTATCCACACTCCGGAACACAACAATGCGAACACTGCCGCAAAAACGCAAAAAGAAAAAATGTGATATTAAAAACTTACTGGTAATTAGAATAAAACAGACAAACAATATTTCTAATCTGAATCCTCGGAGCATCTTTAATAGGAACGTTTCCTGTTTTTTTTTTTTACTCGCAGCAACAAAAGTAAATTTTCAAACAGCAATGTGCAGAAATTATCTTCGTGATGTTTATATGACTTCACCAGCGTGCACGGAAAAACAGGCCAAGCTCTAAATAAACTGATCAAAATGTAATGTGTTAAGAAGCTTCCAGCAATAAACTGGGACTTGTTCATGCGAGCTACAAGTCATCTATAGGCGCATTATGATCTGTTATATCCTGCCAAGTTTAAGTCAGCTATAGGTTTATACAATTTATAAAGCTATAGCCTGGTAAAGCCCCGTGTACAAAAAAAGTAGGTATATAATACCGCCACTAAAATCATTGCAAAGGAGATAAAGCGGTCTTTCCCTTGTTTTTGCGACTGACAATTAAATTAGACTATTGACTCTATTGCATTCGTAATTGGTTCATATTCCATTAGCAATTTTCATTGCATGGTGGGCGTTAGCAGGATAGAAGTCGTATATCTCTGTCCATTTTGCTAAAACTTGTCAGGTCTTCGTCTTTTCAAATAGACTAGAAAACCTTATAGAAAACAGTTTTCTGCAAAGCAATTTAAAACAAGGAACTGTTTTATATTGTTTTGCCATTTTGTAACTAACACATCATTAATTTTAAAATTCCTACTTACTTATCAAACGCCAAAGTTTTTGTTTGCACCCAATTAAGATTAGATAAATAATGTGACATAATTAAAAGACAGTTAAAATTTTCTTTTTAAAATATGCGTTTTGCTCTTAGAACTTGGCCTGTCTTGCATCAAGCTCAAATCGAAACCTGTTTAAAATGATTAACCAGTTTTATAAAGTTGACACATAAAGGAAAAAAGTAGTTAGTTTGCGCTTGGTTCGGTTCCTTAGATATAAAAAAACCATTTTAGTACAGTCAAGGACTTTAATTCTTATGCCACTATGGAACCCTGTCGCATAACGTTAATCATTCATTTAAGCGTCATTTCTGTCATGTGGTTTGACGCTGTCATTATGACAGGGTTCCATAATGGCATAACAATTAAAGTTCTTGACTGTACGTAGGTACCTTCGGGCTTCGAACTTGAACTAATAACTGGATTATTTTATATATAGGGTGGCGGTCATTAACCGTAAGTCATTTTTAATACCTACCGTTCAGAAATACATATCATTTTGACGAATAGTATTGCCTATTTTTTCCTAAAAACTGAAGTACCTATGATGACGGAACCAGCAGGTAATGACTAATAAACAAGAACCAATGATGGCCACTTGATTTTTATGATACATTATATTTTGAGACAATCAATTTGTAACCGTATAACCTTTTTCATTAAGAGTTAAGTGTCCGTTTTTGGTTATTTCAGCTGAAAGTGCCCAACATTGGTGCTGTGCTACATGTTTTTGTATTTCAATTTTATCTAAGCGTTTTTACGTTCATTAAGACACCTCTATAAGTATGATTTTCTTCAGAACTCTTTTAAAAAAGTTCATGTGGTGAATTAGTTCAGCTACTGCCTTAGCGTAGTTTTGTAGAGAAAGATGTTTGCGGAAGCAGTTATGGAACTTTGACACTTTCCTGAATATTTCAGCGGTTAATAAAGAACTTCAGTAGACACGAGTTTTGTATATTTTCGGCATTTTTTTAAGTCGTGTAGAAGTCAAACGAGGGCACAGGCCAGCAGATCGTAAGTGGGATCAGCGACCCATAGATATTCTTATTCTTAAGACTACAACCTTTAGACTGCAATCCTGAGGCCGCAAATGCGCTGCCAACCCAGAGGACTCAAATGGCATGCCCCTATTGGTCTAAGATCCAAATAGGAGACGATTTGCACCGGACTGTTTATTCGATGAAAAGTATTTTATATTAAATTTAATACGCTAAATAATATGTGGCGGATAGGTAGGCTGAAAAATTTCAGTCCAGAAATTATATCATTAATTTTTTTATTAAAAATGAACATTTTTTAAGACCAATTACATACTGATGGAAAGCAAAGCCTATAGAATACGCAAACGTTAGGTTTAGTGCACTGACTTTGACGGAAAAAATAGTCAACCTAACGTTTGCATATTCTATAGGCTTCATACTTTCGAGTGGTATGTAATTTGTCTATTAATCAAGCTACTGCAATTTTTTAAAACAAAGTTAATTTTTTAATTTCTAATTAAATATATACTGGACTGAAATTTTTCAGCCTACCTAGTCGCCATATATTACTTAGAATATTAAATTTGGTATAAAATACTTTTTATCGAATAAACAGCCCGCTACAAATCGTCCCCTGTTCGGATCTCCTACTATATGCTAATTATTTCGCCGGTTGTCCAACAACAATATACAACTTTAACGCAAATCGTTCCTTACCTCTTACAATTAGTACAGCAAAAAACGATGTGTGCTTTTCACCCATAATTTACTTGGGTCGATTCCCAATTAATGATGGGCGGCTCGTAAGTTTCAAAAGTGAATCTTTCACTTATACATACATACATACATTAAATCACGCCTTTTTCCAAGAGGGGTAGTCAGAGATCACTTCTTTCCACCTGCTACGATCCTGACAAATCTCTTATATACTTGCAATATTCTGAAAGTTTCAAAAGTGAAACTTTCACGTAAAATTTCATGCAATATTCTGAAAATTAGTGTGTAATCGTTAATTTTTGAAAATTACTATAGTTTTCACATGTAAGTAACATAAGCAACGGAAACTATTCACAAAATTTAAATGAAATTTACTCGTGTCAGAATTATTTCCATCTATTGTTTATTATATTTTTAATGGAATACAATTAAAAATTAAAACTAAACGTTTTTAAATTAAAATTAAACTAAGCTACTCAAATATTAAAGATATAAATAACAATCACCACTATAAAAAGAACACCCCCTCTAGCAGGTCCGCTCGCGGCATGGTCCCCATGACACTGGCTGCATTACCTATCTTATTGTGTAACTTTCAGTAGCTATAATTTTCGCAGTTAAGGAAAATTGCAATGTTTCAGAAATCGCCCATTACTATTCCCAATTGGTATGTGTTTTTTTTTCAAGTTGAAAATTAAGTTTTTCCTTATTTTTGAGAACGAGGTCTTTGTTTCTGATAACTCCAAATAACAATCGACTTAGGGCCTGTTATTTGATCAGTAGTTAACTCAACTAATTGTTAAAATTGAAAAAGGAATCGAAAATTTGACACATTTACTTGAGATTTAACCATTAGTCACGATTTTTAACAATTAGTTAGTTTAACCATAAGAATAAATAATAACTACACTACTAATACTAGGCCCCAAATGCCGCGCTTTAAATACCTACTTCCCCCTTCGCGCCGCTACGCCCCTCTGTCTTCCGCGCCCAAAGTTAGGGCTGTCACTTGCGAAATATTTTAATCGGTTTATGGATGTGGTATACAAGTTTGGTCACGAATTATTATTAATGTTTTACTTTAACATGGAAACATTGTTGCAAAATGAGTTTTTTACATTGCGTTAAATTAGGTAATAATAGTTTTTGATGATATTTAGATTATCTCATAAAACTCCTTTATTCAAACAATTATTTCTAATTATTTTTCCGTAAATAGTCGTTCACTTTTTAAAACACTATCTTAGTTCAACCTTAAACACTAAAATCAACACAAATACGAAAACCAATTCAAGACACAATATCAATATCTTGGTTAATATATATTCCGTGTGTGACGCCCCTGACTGAGTAGACACCTCAGGTGTCGCCAGGCGGTAGGTATCTAACGCGCCGAGCGCGCGTCCCGAGCCGGGAGTTTCGCTTCTACGTGTAGTTATTGATTATTCTTATGGTTTAACTACTTATCTAATAACAGGCCATTAATGTTTTTAAGTATCAAAAACATATTTAACATAAAAATACAATCGATAGTGGTTACTGGTAAAGCACCTATAATGCAATAACAGATAATGCGACAGCCCGAGACCACTGTTATAAGTAGCGCCGCATAAAACTCCTGTACTATGCTAATCTCCTTTGACTCCGCATGCGATAAAATGTAGGGAAGTACCTAGCAATGTAATTAATTTGTACTACGTTTTTAGGGTTCCGTACCAAAATGGTAAAAAAGGAACCCTTATGGTGAAACTTCGTTGTCTGTCTGTCTGTCCGTATGTCACAGCAGGTTTTCTCAGCAACTGCAAATGCTATCAACTTGAAATTTAGCATAGACGTACAACTTGCCTGCCCGCATCTGTTTTTAGTATAAAAAATATGAAATGAATTTTATAAATAATTGAAAAGGGGTCTAGAATGGAGGGTTGAAAAATGAAAGTGGTTTGATTATAGCAAATGGGAGTTCATATTTATTTATTTATTTATTTATTTGATAGGCACGGTAACAAAATGTAAATTAGGTTTTTTACAGTGAGGTAGCTCTTAGACTAATGTATAAAATTTACATTTCAATTACTACCATGCACAACACTCGCTTAGTATAATATAAGTTGGTAAGATCATGCAAGAACTTATTCTAGTTTAAGTAACAATTCAGTAACAGCCTTTTTATAAGGATTAAAATTCGAATGGAAAATATCAACATGCGTGCATAGCTTGTTGAAGGATGAACACATACTCGTACGTGTTAGGGGGCTATGATGGGATACATTATTTGAAGCCAGTGGAATAGAGAACAGAGTGGGTAGGCGACGCGGCTTGTTATATGCCTGGATTCCAATATTTCCAAGAAGATCTGAATCAATGTTATTGTTAATAACTTTGAACAGATATAACAGCTTATCGATGCACCTCCTAGTGTTACAGGCTGCGCATTTTAAAGAAGGCCAGTCTTTCTTCGTATGTTGGTAGTTTTCTCACAAGATAAAAAAGATATGAAAGGACTTAATCTGCACATTGGAAAACTATTTTTTTTTTCAATTTTTGTAATGTAATTTTTGATTCATAGCCAAAAATGTACAAAAAACGAGCGCCCCCCCTAATCTCCGAAGTTTATTAATCAAAAAATCTGAATAAATCCTGAAGTAGAGATAACTACTTTTATTTAATGGAAAAAATAAAATGGTGTTCATTGCATTCAGTTTTCGATAAATAACAAGAAACTTTGAAAACCTGTGTTAAAATTTAGGCTAGTCAAAATGGACCTTATTGCATGGTTGTTACCGCCCAGAATAGAGGCCGAGATTGTATACGCCCAAAGGACTGGTATTTACGTATCTACCTGGATGGTTACCACGAATCACTTAATTTGAAACTTCGAGTACCTACCCCATCCCTTTCACTCATCATTCATGACTAAATCAAGAGAAAGAGATTGAGCTAACAAAACTTCGAATTTCGATTTTTAAGGAAGGAATTTTGCAGAATGATCAGTTATTTTGAGCTGAAAATGTTGAACAGTTTAAGATTTTTTTAAAACAGTGGCAACTGGCTGGCTGGCTGGCTGTCAACTGTTGACAGCTGTTAAATTGGGCCTCTAGGAACGGTGCGACTTTAAGAATAAAACTATATTTATCTGCTTGGTGGTTGTCGTCATCATCAGTAATACTTAATGTTGGTACAATATTAATATTATTTAGGAGTAATCTCGCAGATGAACGCCTTTGAAAAAGTAGCACACGGATAGTAGTCCGGTAAGCCGCTACGAGATATCGCGCCGCAGTACTGCATATCGCTGAATTTCGGCGGTTGGCCCGATTCCCACATCTTGAACCCGGCCTCGTCCAGAGTCTCACCTAGTTTAAACAAAAATATTAAAAGATTATGAGATTATTAACACAGAATTAGAAAATTAATTTCGTATAAAAATTTCAAATGAGCTAGTTGCTCTCATTTAACACCAAAGAATATTTTTTTGTAGAAATCCACAAGGAGGCATTTTGGGTACTATGCTCTCATGTTCATATGTGTAGAACGGTAATCCATCATCTTATCGAATTTCACTTCATCGAATGAATCATTTAGTCGGATTTCATTTCATCGAACTCTATTTTCAGCTGAAATCATGATGTTTTCAGGATATATTAAGCATTAATTACGTAGGTTAGGTTAGGTTAGACTTGTGACTACCAAAAAAAATTAACTCAAACAGCGAGAAATGAGTTTCGACGAAATGAAACAGCGTAATGATACGTTCGTTGTAAAGTGTTTCGATAAAATAATAAGGAACCATGTAGGAACATGAACCAACATGAACATGAACATGTACCCACTTTGTACGTGATCAATTCGTTTGCCAGTTATGTTAATAAAATCGAATGATAAGATCGTATATATCAGTATATTTGTTTTGATTAAACCGATAGTTACGGTATTCTACCTGATCTTATTAGCTTCAGAAGACTCCAAAATGTTTAAAAAAACAAAAAACCGCCTTCAAAAAGCAAAAAATAACTTCTTTAAAATGGTAGGTAAATAGGTCAGTCCAACTGAAGTCGGCGTCCAACAATATTTTAACCAAAAGCAGACTTAGGTTAGGTTTTTTGTTTTTTTAAACATTTATTTTATTTTATACTTTTTAGTGATCCTATTTATGCTGTTACGTAGCTCCACTTCTAAATATTAATAAGAAACTATAGAACATTTCAAGCTCGCCGCAGACAACGCCGCGGGAATGTCATAGTCATATTTAAACCTAAATGTGCTTCGTCATAGTCGCTCAACTTCCTTTATCGAAATATCTTATCGCCACCCTTGAAATAGGTACCGTTAAGGAGTTCCGGTGGCCATCTGTGGTCTTCATCATCAGTTCCACTTCACCATATAGTACTTTTCAAAAGCAAATGCATGAGTTACAGTGAAAAATACCAAAATCGCTATAGGTGTGCCTATAATATTTGAGGAGTTCTCTTGATTTCTCCATGATCGCATCATCAAATCCTGACGTGGTGACAATGGGACCAACTAGAAAGTATACCCATTCGAACAACGAAAAAATTTTTCAAATCGGTCCAGTGGTCTTCGAGTAATCGGGGAACATACATAAAAAAAAAAAAACCCGACGAATTGAGAACCTCCTCCTTTTTTGAAGTCGGTTAAAAAGAAAATTAGTTATGTTTACAAACTGGAATGTGTGTGAAAATAACACGTTTGTTAAGATACAACGGTATTTGCACTTACCAAATACAGTTAACCAATCGCCTTGTTGGTTCCAGTCCAAGATGCCAATGTGGATTAGATAGTTAGTGTCTGACCCAATGTGGGTCTCGGGGGGATTTTGGTCGAAGAGTTCCTTGAGGACTTGGAACTCTAGATTGCTATTTATGACGGCGAGGGTTGCGGATTCATTGGTGCAGGCCATGGCAGCGCGGAGCCAGGGGAGAGCCACGCGGTGGAACTTGTAGCAGCTGCCCGTCCGCGGCTCCCAAGTGTACCCTAGTCGTACAAACATCTCTTATTACCACATGTTTAAGTCTCATTTATAAATAGAAACCGAACTGGAAAGCAATTTTGTCAAGATTCAATCAGAACTTTAGTACCAGAATGCCAGGACTCATTCCGCCACAAGACTAAGTATTATTATTATTATATGGGTTTATTATTCCTACCATTGTCAGAAGTACCGCAATTGCTCACTTGACTGTCACTTGTTTGACTACAAGATTCAGTCATTTTGGGGCCGTGTATGTAGCAGAAGTAGGGGTAGACGCTAGCACAGTTCACGTCAGCCAACTCGCCATTGCCGGTCAGTGCCAAACACTCCTCATCGTTGTTTAAGTTATTGGGCTCTCCATTGGCCCATGAAAGGGAGATATTAGAGAGAAGTGTTCCTGGAAAATATAAAAGAGATTGACGTGATTCCAGTACAAATAAGTCTCAACTTAGAAATCATAATCAAGGTTCGCTCACCTTCCAGACTGATGAAATCTCCCTTGATTAATGTGGAGTGCATGCCAGTCAGTACCGTGCGGTTTTCCAGTTCGTTTACGGCCATCATGGATTTCATTGCCTGGGTCAGAGCGCCATTAGTTGGCGATGCTAGGGTACTACCTGTTACATTAATCAATTTAAAATCTTATAGTGTAAAACCATGACATTGGCATGCCACATTGTTTAGATTATCCACTTTAAACCAGCTTCCTTTTATATTTAAAATTAAATTGTTAAAGTTTAAACTATAACTGCTGGAACGTGTATACCATAAACACACCTAAAAGAAGCTCACTTTTTCTCACAATCATATATATAATATTAAAGGGGCTTTTTTTAAAACTTTAATAGTCGTTAACTCCATCGTTTTTACGATGAACTTCGAGAACTCTTTCAAAAAGTGAGTTTCGTCTTCTCTTTTAGTATCTTTCCTGCTAACTTGTTTGACTTAAGTATGGTTCACCAACAAAATTCTAGGCATGTATCTTACCTTCAAGCTGGCAGCGTAGCTGCGCGTCCCGCCAGTTTGCCGGTATGATGTGCAGGCGCAGCCTTTCTTCTGTGCCCTCTATGTACGCACATTCAGGTATGATCTCAGCTGAACAAAGTCTGCTTAATCCTAAAAACATTATAATATGATCCACCTGATTACAACTGACATTTACAACGCACATACAAACAAAACTAATAGCACCCCTCTATTATTTAAAGTTCCTTTTCGTTATTGCGAACATTTGGCGCAGGTCACAAAGGACAAACATTCTATGCTAGCTACAGCTGAGCTAGGTTTAATAACAATCAGATGGGCCTTCAGGAATGATAAGCTCTGAATGTAGGCTCACAGTAATTCCGGAGGTTTAATCTACTAATATCACAGTTAATACTTGAATAAAATTTATTTCAATTAAAATATAGCTCTAATTTTTACACACCTATAAGCAGAATACTGTAAATATATAAAACTTGATACGTTTGGAGCATTTCGAGAATGTAATTGATTTATGATATTCGAAAATCGAAACAGTCAACGTCAATCCACGAGCTCTGCTGGATTTCTACTGCTATGATTTTATTATAGGTAAAGGTCACTACCTATAATAAAATCAAAGCAGTAGCACGATCCCTTTCCGAGTTGATATGTGTGCTGTGACCTTAAATAACCAGATAAACGACGAGATAAGAGACTTCAGTAAAACTGATTTATCAACCAACTGGTCGGTCGCCTGCACTTATCGTGTAAGTACTTACATAATGGTCAGAAATAAACAGATGTTTTTTACGCGTTTATCCTCATTGATGACTTCGACGCTATCGACGCTTTTTGTCGAAAATCGTTATCGGAGTCGTTTTCAATGTTTTAAGACATGAGGAACCTTAGTTATCATCGGACTTGAAATCCAAGACGGCGGATGTCAGTTTTTGTCAAAAATCGTCATTTGATTCTTTTTCAGAGTTTTAAGACACGAGAACCCTAAAGGACACCGCACGGAAAGTATGGAAAAAAAACTTCGGTGAATTTTGATAAAAAAATATATTTTAAACGTCTTGGTCAATATAAAGTTAAAAGACAACAGGAGTTCAATGCTGATGTAAACAATGCTATATCAAAAGTAGTAGATTGGTTCAGTGTTAATAATTTATTACTGAATGAGAAAAAGACTAAATGTATTAAATTTATGACAACCAATGTGAAAAATAGACAAACTACTATAACTATTAAAAATGACAAACTAGACCTAGTTAATGATACAGTATTTCTTGGTTTAACGTTAGACTCCAAACTCCAATGGGGTCCTCATCTGGCTAAATTAGCAAATAGACTCAGTTCTGCAGCTTTTGCAGTTAATAAAATTCGGCAACTAATAGACTTGAAAACCGCTCGATTAGTTTATTTTAGTTACTTCCATAGTATTATGTCATATGGTATTTTACTATGGGGTAGTGGTGCTGACGTAAACAGCATCTTTGTTCTGCAGAAGAGGGCTATTCGTGCTGTTTACAAGATGGGTCATAGAGACTCTCTTAGAGATAAGTTTAAAGAAACCAATATATTAACAGTATACAGTCAATATATTTATGAAAACCTTATGCATGTTCATAAAAACATCGTTAATTTTAAAAAGAACTGTGACATACATAATGTTAATACTAGAAATAAACATAAGCTCGCAGTGCCCTTTACACGGCTTCATAAAATAAAAAACTCTTTCACGGGTAATTGTATAAGGTTCTATAATAAGCTCCCAAGTAGTGTTACTCATCTATCAGTAAATAAATTTAAAAGTTACGTTAAACGTAAACTAATTTCTAAAGCGTATTATAGTATCAAAGATTATATGAATGATAACAATGCTTGGGACTGAATTGTTTGTATTACAATTATTATTGACCGTGGAGACTATATACATCTCCTTTGTATGCTTATTATTTTAATTTGACATCTGGAGACTCTTTACATCTCCATAATTGACCGTGGAGACTTTCTACATCTCCAATGGATGTTTATTTCTTAAATTTAATTTTAATTTGACATTTGGAGACTCTTTACATCTCCATAATTGTATTATTGACCGTGGAGACTTTCTACATCTCCTTACCTATGTCTATTTTTAATTTTTATCTGAAATTTGGAGACTTTACATTTCCAATTTAAATTGAATATACTTTAAGTCTCATAATTGCTCCTGGGACCTGTACATCCCTGTGACATTTAAATTAGTTAGCTTAAGTTTATCATAGTAATAAGTTACTCATATAAAAAAAAAAGACTTCCTGTTGAGTTTCTTGCGGCGTTTCTTCTCAACAGAGTCCCTTGGAAGCGCTGGTAGACTCAGACATGTAAAAGTGCCTACAGGGCCTACTTACAGAACAAATGAATTTGAATTTGAATTTAAAAAAAGTACCTGGTGGGCTATAAAATCCTATGGCAAGTTTTTGAGAAAAATTTTTTTTAGTAAAAAATTTTTTTTTTAATTATTTATTTAACAATTCAAGTTACAACTTAAATAATATACATTTATATTCCCGCCAAACTGTTACGTTTGATGACGAGATGCGCTCAGTTTTTATACTACTTAACCTATTAAAATTACCCTATAAACAAATAACAATTTCGTGGGCCACATTAAGAAGGACACATCTATACATATTTATATATATATATACACATACACACATACACATAATATAGTAGCGGAACAATATGATAAGATAAATCGAGAAAGCACATGCCTGCGCATATACACACACATACACAAACTCACACTCAATCATTACAAGTCGAGAAGACACTCTTTTATCATGGATTTAATTAATTTAGGACTTGGTCTTAATAATCTAGTCTTATTGAATATTTTCAGTACAAGGTGTTTTGAAATTCTTTTGCCATAATAGTTTTTCATTTTCGGCTGTACTATTCTTTTGTCTCTCACACTCCTAGTATTATATTTATTGTTAATGCTCTAAACTTAAGAGGTATGTGACTTTCTTATCAACAGGTAGAACTTTACAGAAGGGAAATAGTTTATTATAATCATTTTCACAATCTTTCTTGACGTTTTTACTTACTAATCCCCTTACTAATAAACGTTGAGTAACGGTGGTATAGCTATACAATGTTTTGTCCTTATCTGTCATTGTGACATTTGAACTTGACAGATAAGGACACAACGTTTATTAGTAGGGGGGTAAGAATGTAATCAGCCTTGTTTGCAAATTCCTTATATCTCTAATATATGTTATAAATGTTCGCCCGTATACAACTAGACCGGAGCTAATAAGTAAGTAGGCAAGGGCGTAGTAGACAACCATTAGTGTTTTTTGATCAATGTTCTGTTTAACTGGTAGAATTTGCGTAGCACCGATCGTAGCCTATTACAAACATCGTTAATTAAAGGCTTCCAATTAAAGTTTTTGTCAATAGTTAAACCTAAGTATTTGAATGTTTCCACATAGTTCAATTTAGCACAACTACAATTATTTTTATCTACATGCAGGCAATCGTATGTATGTCCTATTATATCCAAATTTTCTCTATCTACTTTTTTGGCGATCGAGAGCTTATTGCCTAACGCATTCGCAATCGCAATCGTTTTCATTTTGACAGTCCGAAGGTGAGTCTGCATACAAAATGTAAAAAATTGTTCCACTTTGAAGCCGATTGCGATTGCGAGTGCGTTAGGCAATAGCGACGCTGGTGGCGAGTGAATGAAAAATGTGAAATGTGCATGCATTTTGTTTTTGCGAAGTTTAAGATGATTCCGTTGTCATGTGCCCACTTAGTAATACTTTCGAAGTCCTCTTGTATGCATTTTTGCACCTCTGTTACATCTTTCGCTGCATAAATTAGACACATGTCATCTGCGTACACGCGACGACGACGACGCGCTGGCCTAGTTGGTAGTGACCCTGCCTACGAAGCTAGCGGTCCTGGGTTCAAATCCCGGTAAGGGCAGATATTTGTGTGATGAGCGCGAATATTTGTTCCTGAGTCATGGATGGTTTCTATGTATTTAAGTATATATTTCTCTATATAAGTATTTATATCGTTGTTTAGTACCCAAAGTACAAGCCTAGAGCTTAGTTTGGGACTAGCTTAATTGGTGTGACATTGTCCGCTCCCCTGATATTTATTATTTGCGACACTGTTGACATGCATCACATATCCCACGGGACCATACAGCGACCCGGTGGGCACCCGAGCTCCACTGCTGCATCCTGCCCCATCTCCCCCGCGATGCTCGTGCGTATTTTCCTCCCCGTCAAGAAACTTTTAAACCACTTATTCGTGGGACCACGGATTCCGCATTCATCCATCGCTCGCAATAAAATATCGTGATCCAAAATATTGAAGGCCTTTTTATAATCTATGAACAGAGCTATTAGCTGTTGAGCCGAGTCTAAGCAGTTGTTTACATAGTCCGCAAACCCCGTTAGGGCTGAGACAGCGCTGCGTCCTATACGAAAACCATGGAGTGAGTCCGACAGTATATTATGACGGTCTAAGAATTGACTGATTTGACCAACGATAATTTTATCTACGACAGACAGAATAGCGATAGGTCTATAAATTTGCATATTCTAGATGGTTCCCTGACTTATATATGTATTGGCCGTATAATTGCACTTTTTAGCAGTTCAGGATAAACACTACGCGTGAGGCAGGCGTTAATTAGTTTAGCTATAATAGGGCATACCCAATTGCGCAGATATTTAAGGTCTTTTACCCTTATACCATCTAACCCCGGTGCTTTTTCATTTGACAATACATTTATGACTTTGTCTACATCTGCTGGGCTCACCGTTCTGTATCTAAAGCTTACCTCACATAGTTTCACATATTGCCCTTATTTCTTGCGTGAATGTGTTGTAAAAGTTCGTACAAATCTGACTTATACTTCCTGTTTTTCCCAAATATCTTAATAATTATAATATCATCTAAACTAGCTTTACTTCTACCCAGCCATGAATTAATATTTGCCCATATTTTTCTATAATCCCCATTACATTTTAATATTTCCAACTGTCTATATTTATTAATTTATTTTTGTTTTGTATGTCTAGTCCGTGAATCTCCAAGTTTTTTTCTGTCTCATGAATCTCCAGCTCCTGTACTCTTTCCTCGAGGGCTTTATTGCACTTCCCCAAATACACATTTTTGTTTTCTAGCGCTTTGATTCTCTTCTCCGATTCTCCTTTATACTCTATCAGTGTTTGGTACATCTCAGCATAAAATTCAACACTGGTAGTAAGATCATATTTTTTTTAAAATCTTGATTTGGTAAAACCCCTTTTTACCATGAGTCATCTTCACGGTCACTTTCAACTACTTTAGTTGTGCTCGGATGGTAATGTCGGATTTCCGGCGCAGACAGTGCGGGGTCACTTTATAGTCCGCCTATTTGAACATTGCGAATAAATACAAAGTATAGTGCGCTAACAATCAATTGGCTACTGGATTTTACCAAAAATTCTTATGAAAGTGAGAATCAGTATTTTATAAAGTGCTTGTTGTATTGAATTGCGTACAGCATTTGGTGGAAATGGTTTGGATTGGCAAGGTTTTTATGGCTTAGAGAAGGCAAAATCAGATTACACAGGTCAGTCTTACGATGACAGTCTCATGACTGAAAATGCGTTGCCAACCGTAAATGTCTTGATGCTAGTTCCGCCAGTTTTTTTACCCCTTCGCCGCAACATAAAAATGCGGATACTTCGGTTTGACGGCAGGTTTAGGGGTAAGAAGATGGTAGCGACAAACTGGTGAGAGCCTTGTTACTTATACATGTTACAATATATTCATAGTTAAAATTTAATGTTTTCTTAATGCCTCGTATTCTTATCAACAATATACAAGTTTTTTTCCTCGACATAACGAACCGTGATGCTTATGGAAGCCTGCCGTTCGGCCGAAATATAGAAATAATTTGGTCGAATGTTTCATATACCAGCTTACATTTACCAAAACCGCCTATTTTGTCGGTTTGGTAAGGTTAGATTTAGGACTACAAAAAAAGCAGCGACGGAAAATAGCTTTTTGGCAAATAAAAATATGGTAATTGATGCATTCGGCCAAACATGATTCGGGGATTTTACAGCTTACAGCGCACCCGCAGAATAACTTAGTTGACGTATCCAAAGCGCTACGAGACCCTCGAAGCACTCGTAGCACTACGAGATAAACGTAGGTCCAATTGAGGACGCATCTAGCCTAGTTGGTAGGCACCCTGCCTACGAAATTAGTAGTTCCGGATTCGACCTAAAACCAAACTAATCTCCAGGCTTGCAGTAAGGGTACTAGACAACGATATAAATACTTATAAAGAGATATAAATACTTAAATACATAGAAAAACATCCAAGATTTACAGACAAATACTTGTGCTGATCACACAAATATTTGCCTATACCGGGAATCAAACCCAGGACCGCTAGCTTCGTAAGCAAGGTAACTACCAAATAGGCTAAAGAGTCGTGTTCGAATCGAATATCTTAGATAACTTTTTATTTCTCTAATTATCTTTAAAATTTTCTTCAAAATTAAATATGTACATGATCATATATTTTTCCTTTATATTGAACAGTAAACAAAAACAATTTGTTTAAAAAAGATGTACGACTATTTTTATAAAAACGCACAGTGACCAATTCGCACCACCCGCATCGTAATCAAAAGATAGCTCGAGACAAAGTGATTGAGTTGGAAGAAGCAACTTTGTCTCGCCCATTCACTCTAAGTGAACGAGTCACTGAGTGGATTGAATGGTGAATGGATGAACGAGTTTTAGTGATGAGCTTTTTATGGTCGCAGTTTCAGTTAATACGATAAGGACCCGGCTTTCTAATTATCTATGTAAAATAGAATAGAAAACTTTTATTTATTTCTTAAATAGGCACTATTAGGATCTGTTTTCAATAAATCCTTAATTAAATTAATTGATTACTTACCCTAAAAATAATATTGATCCTTTGCAAGGCAGAAATAAATAAATAATACAAAGAACTTTTTATATATCCTTTATAATAATAAAGTGTTTACCTACATACATACATGTAAGTAAACACTTTATTATATAAAGAAAGGAGAGCAATTATAAAATAAAAAAACATATAGCAGGGATGCAACTTATGCCTCGGATTTATTTTTTCACTCTTAATTCAAATTTCAAACAATACTAAAATTGATTGTTGCAAAACAAATGAATAACCCTTATCTTCTTTTAAATAAGAACCAAGTGTTCATCATTGGTTATCCATTACCGGCTCCGTCACCTTACATACAAATATACACTTATACTATTATACAAGTATATTTCTCCGATTTCTTATTTTTAAGTTCTGTAGGACCACCCAATATGCAAATGCTACTAACGTTTCTATTTTCTATCGACTTGTATGGAGTTGACACAAGCGCACTCAACCATCAGAGGGTTCAGACAAGATGCACTACGCTATATAACGTTTCTATTGGATTCGTTTTTAAACCAATCGCGTCACTGGAAGATGACGTGATACGAAAGTCACGTGGTCTACCAGTGACGCGATTGGTTTAAAAACGAATCGAATAGAAACGTTAGTTAGCGTAGTGCATCTTGTCTGAGCCCACAGCTTACGTCAATTCTATAGATTTTGTCGATTTTCTAATATCGCTAACTTACCCTTAGGTATACATACATCTTGACTAGGCCCTTAGATGTCAAACTGTCATTTGAAATAAAGGTTAACAGTACAAAGATTGATCAATGCCGTTTCAAAAATGAATACGGCAAAAGCCATAATGTGAATGATCCGGCCGACGTGAATGTCTCGCATTAGGCCGGGAAGGCGCACGCATTGTGGCGGGAAATGATATAATATTGTAACATCCTTTCAGAGCCCAGGGCGAGGCCGGGCAGAGCAGAAAGAGCAGACGGGAAAGTCCTTTGAGACTAGTAATGGACGAAAGAAGAGGTAAGAAATATAGAACAGAAGGTTTTTTTTATTATATTTATCGCATTTACTGCCAGGTAGCGCTGCCGTGATACCAAAGGAGGCGGCTAATTGCATAGTAATAGTACAAGCATTTAAAATCTTATTTGGTTACCAATAAAGTACAGAATGCCTTGGCGGTCACGTTCGTAACCGACCATTTGCACTTTGTCGCAAAAAATGCCTATGGAAAGAGAATTTAAATTTAAATCTATGGTTGCTGAAAATTCAAGTATGGAACAAGCTTTTGCTGCCGACTTTAGTTTTCTTTGCAAAGTCAATGCTTGTCAAGACGAAACTAACGAGTGCCAATACGGTGGGTCTACGTTAAGTCAAGCGGAGATCCTTTTGACATCTTCCGACTCCGTCATCAGATCAGGGGCCCGTTCCAGAAAGCCACTCTGCAACTCTGCACTCCACAAATCCCACTCTTCAAACGTATTTCTGTTCCACAAAGCTATTGCAGAGTTGAAAAGGCAGAGTCAAATGCAGAGTGTGGATTTGTGGATTTGCAAAGTATCTTTTAGGAACAGAATCTTTGCAGAGTTTGCAAATTACGCAGAGTGTTTTTGGAACACGTTTACTCTGCACTTAACATTATCGTGGATTTGCATAAGCGGCCTGCACACGTAAAGTTCGGACTGAAATCTTCGCTCCGAACCGTACGTGTAAATGCAACTTTAGTAGTAAAATAGTAAAAAACCTACGGTTCGGACTGGCGCGTGGAATGGCGCGCGGCGTTTCCCGCGGTCCGAACTGGGCCGTGAAAAGGCCGCTAAAGTGCAGAGTGGCTTTCTGGAACGGGCCCCAGCTCTTAGATACCATAATTTATTATATTGTCATCAAACTACAGTCATTTGGTAGTTTTACCTGGATAATTTTCCGATAGTCTTAAAAATTGGTAATTTTATAGATTTTGATGTGCTATTTTCGAATTTCAACTTTGCCACCTCGTATTTTTGCTCGTAGTTATATTATAACTATAACTTAGTGAGTTTTTTTCTCTCAATAGACGAACAAACACTGAAACTCTAAATCTTATATGTTTTGCTTCGCGCAGTCAAGTAATAACAACACTTCACAAAACAACCATACTGCAAATAAACAGGATAACGCGAGAAATGGCAAACGCGTGGAGGAAGGAATGTTGGTAATATTGTTAATAATTTAATGTGAAACAAAAACATATAGGTTACGTTACGCCATCTAGTTCTCGGCAATCGCAACACCAGCGAGGTCCCGTGAAATTGTTATAGATGGCGCTAGGATGGAGTTAACTCGCGAAAGTTTGTCCGACCTAAAAAACTACATTTTATTTTAATTGTTTATGTAATCTTTGATAGTTTTAATCTATGCAAGTGACAGTATAAGTACTTGATTATCGGGCATGTTTTAGTACTGCACCACAATATCTTACATATTTCTTGAAAGTTAAATACAAATATTACGTCTCTATCATCGGTGTCGCCATTCTGAGAATCCTCTCTCTGCGTTGTAACACTTGTTAATAAATGTTAAGAACATTCAAAAGCCCCAGTTTATTCCATTCCCAGATAAAAATATCTGTCAGTTGTCAATTTATTGTTCTTCTTTTCTGTGCATCTTGAAAGAAAAATATTTCTTTTATCTCTCTCAATATCTGCAATCAGTATTTTCTACTATAAGCAGATGTATTTTGCGAGTCATGTCCAGGATAGTGTGTCCTCCAGTGAGAACTACTACTCATTTATATATGTTCCGGTTTTATGTGAAGATGTCCCTTCTTTTTAGACGGTTCTCATAGAAAAAACATTTATCTGTAAGATACTGTGATCTGGATATAAGTAAATCAGGGACTCAAGGCTGGGCCTCTATTCTACTCAGTAAAACCAAATTGTTTTTGACAAATTATCGTATTAACTCGGCCGCATTACTGTCAAGTAAATGAGAGCTAACTTAACGATGACAATACCATAACATGACAGAAGCGATATAGTTTTACTGCGCCTGTTAACTTATATTTTTGTAAGGAACCAAACTCTATGACCATTAATATCCAGTTAATGTACCCAAAAATTACTAGCAAATAAATATATTCATTCATTCATTGCGTAGAATGGAGGCCCAGACCTTGTAAAAATATTGGAATATTTTTACTTACCATTATTTAGTTAAATAGTTTGACCTATTTTGTTAGGGAAAGTTTCTTCTTTACTTGTAGGTACTATTTTTACCACCGACGCAAAAAGAGGGGTAAAATAATTTTGACGAATGTATTCGTGTATTATGCTTTCCAATGGATGAACCGATTTGAACGCGATTTATTTTGAAAGAAAGTTGGTTGGGTCTTAAGAGGATTGTGAAGCGCCGCTAAAATCGCGTGGCTGTCAAAAAAAATCCAGACAATTTAGCTCCGGGCGATAAAGTATCTCACCCCCTGCACCAAGTCCGATTTCCACGATTTTTGAATATGTTGTAGTTATTATAAAGAACTTGGTTTGTACGTTTCTGTTTTTCCTTTTTGAAACTTGTTTCATTCTAAGAAATATTTATTGGAAAGGAAAACGTACAGACCTAGCTTTTCATAATATCTACAACATATTCAAAAATCGTAAAAATCAGATTAGGGGATGGACCCAGTAATGGACAAGGCACACTTGATTCTTATTTTACAGAAGATAAGGGTTATTCATTTGTTTTGTATCAATCAATTTAGGACCGTATGATATTTGAATTATGAGTGAAGTGTCCATCATTGGTGCCGTCGCCCTAGGTTTAAGGGAAAAGAAACGTTATCGCATGTTTTATGGCTGCTTTTAGCTTCACAGTTCTCTTAAGAAGTGTCGGGTCTGTGTCTCACATTCTTTGCCCGCCCATCCCGAGACAAATCGTCCAGCTGGCCATTTGTCAAAAAACCTGCATCCGCCCGCCCAAAGCGGCTATTGTTGACCCTACCTCACCGCCTAGCCGTATCACCAGGGCATAGAGCACAGAATCGCTAATAAAATAAGCAAGAATAACTGTGAATACATACAATAAGTTCTTTTCGTTATGGCGGAATGTGATTCTTGATGGTTCTTTTGTTGGTTATGAGGATTGTTTTTATTACTGATATTACTTAAGAGCATGTTTGGTAACCGGATTAAAATTGCAAAACTTGATCAGTCTTAAGTGGTGGTGACGGTCTTAAGACATTATAAATAAACACATCTTGACTTAGATAACTGTCTCAAGATATGTAAACTGACATTCCGTCGCTATTTAACAACACCGCAAGTCAAAAATAAGCAGTTTTTACATTTAAATGTCATTGGATAAAGCTAGTCATTGCGTATCGATCTACTAATCTTATTCTAGAAATCTAGACATTTCGTAAAGTTGGTCAAAATATTTGAGTTATGTTGTTAGATAAGCGACGATTTAAGACTTGAGACGTGTGTTTTAGGTTAAAACTAAAAACGGCCAAGAGACTTGACGTGTCTTGAGATGAGTATCTCAGCCAAGATCAGTCTGTTTATTAATACTGCCTTGAGACTGTAATGGTGAAAACCCACAGTAGAACTTTGTTACAGAGTATTTGTCTTGTCCGCAGCTCCTGCGGGCCTAGTATGGTGGCATTTATTGCGTGACAAAATATGGATAAAGCATCCGTCTCTCTTGTACTCATATACGTGTCAAAAAGTGACGGATGTGTTATCCATATTTTGTCACGCGATAAATGCAGCAATATTAGGCCCAGAGATGGGCATTATTCAAATAATTGTTTATTCGAATAATTATTCGAATAAAAAATAATTCGTAGTAATTTTTTTTGCGAATAATTTATTTGCGAATGATTTATTCGCGAATAAATTATCCAAGAATGAATCATTCGACTACTTTTCGAATAACGAATAATTTATTAATTTATTAGAGAAAAATGGAGCAGGTATTCCAGTAAGTACATAATAATTATTCGTGGCAAATCATTCAACGAATAAATTATTCACGAATAAATTATTCGCAAATAAATTATTCGACGAATAATTTATTCGAATAAGAATAATCATTCGAGAATTTCATTCGTTATTCGCGAATAATTTGGTTATTCTTATTCGTTATTCGTCATTCGAATAAATTTTGCCCATCTCTGATTAGGCCCCCTGCTACTGTTGTGCATGGTTAAAAACGTGGAAAGTAAGACGTTAAACAATTATCATAGTCCGTGAGCGAAATTTCTCAATTTCCGTAAGGATAGTTAATAAAGTAAGTATCAATTAAAATTGCAACAAATTACACAGTTCGACAAAGGAAATACATAAACACGCAGACTAATGGCCTGTTGTTTGATCAGTAGTTAAACTAACTAATGGTCAAAAAACGTTACTAATAGTTAAAATCTCAACGAAATGTGTCAAATTTTCCATTCCTTTTTCGAATTTTACCTAAGGCCCTGTTGTTTGATCAGTAGTTAAACTAACTAATTGTTAAAATTCGAAAAAGGAATGGAAAATTTGACACATTTCCTTGAGATTTTAACCATTAGTAACGTTTTTTGACCATTAGTTAGTTCAACTACCGATCAAACAACAGGCCATTACTCATTACTTAATTCAATTTTGTCGTTGCTAAAGAACGCCTGCGCATCTTACAGTGTCGCATTAACAAAACATTGCTCAGAAAATAATTTAGGCGTTTTATCCGAACTCCTGCCTTGAACTAATATTTTTCCAAACGCCATAAATAAAATGAAGGATATTTTCTGACTATTGTCAAATAATCACCACTCATTGGCCACACATCAGAGACCATTAGAGGACCGCGTCACTTCCGGGCGGACCGGAAATGGCCGCAACGTCGGCCATTATACCACGTCAGGGGCGAAAATATGGGATATTTAGGAGATGTCACAACAATAGCAACTTATAATGTACCACGTTCTGCCGTTAAGGAACATAAATCGATATTAGTGTTAATGATTAATATTTAAAGATTACAAAATACTTTTTTTATGTATAGATAAGCTTGTTTACCAAAGCATGATTTCAGATTTGCATTGATAGCAGGTACGAGTATCAAATTAATATAGTATTAATTTCATAGTAATCCATTCTAATCACAACATGAAAATTCACCGATGACTAACGGATGTACATGGAAAAAATGAGTTTGTACTTAATTACCTTTTTTTCTGTTCGCAATGTATCGCAACGAAGTACACTGCAAATTAACAAAATAATGTAGATTTTTTTGATCCTCGGGCATTTTTGATATATGTAGATTGACCAAGGAATCATATTTAATAATATTATAATAATAATAATCTACAATGTATGAATGTGGAAGAAGCGAAAGAGATTTGTCAGGATCGTAGCAGGTGGAAAGAAGTGGTCTCTGCCTACCCCTCTGGGAAACAGGCGTGATTTAATGTATGTATGTATGTAATAATCTACACACATCAAAAATACCCACACACACACACGTTAATACAATGGAAAAACGTTATATGCCGTGTAGTGAATGAAGTGACGTCCTAGGACCTAGGCGAAGGCTAGACGTACGAGTAATACTGCGATTACTACTGATTATTTTAAGACGTAGTATTTACTGATCGTGTACCTAATGTAGCGTATTGACGGATGTCAGTATTTATCACGACAATCTAGATTTCTGGATTCCGTCATGGTCAATTATGATAAATATTGACATCCGTCAGTATACTAAATTACACTATCACTAAATACTGCAATATGTCAGTATAGCTTTTGCGTCCATAAGTATCTATTAGACTTGACAGAAGCGCGTGGAGCTAACCCCATGTGCTTCTGTTTAGTTCATTAGAGAAAATTCTCTTTAACCGAACAATTGTCCTCGCGTGTGATATCCATGGGCTTGTTTCTCTAATAAGTCCATGGGAGTGTCTCTAAATAACTCGACATTGGCGAAATACACCTTAACAGGAGTGAAAGCCATTAATTAAGATTAGAATAGAAGTTTTTATCATATTGATGGATCAAAGTTTTGTACGTCTAGCCTTCGCCTTAAAGTCAACTCAGTGGACATTCGTATGTTTGTATGTTTGTTTGAAGATGACTTGAGTAACTTTGTACCGATTTTTGTTATAAATGCTTGAGGCAAATACAATAGCAGGATCAGTGGGGGGTTACAGAGTTAGGGGTGGGGTACCGTAAGATACATGTGTCTACAAGTAAATAGCGAAATTGGTCGTTACATTACAAATCCCTGACTCTTTAATCATATTTTTAACTATCTCATAAATGCAACCAAAGCAGGAGACGACGCCCAGACAAACGTCAAGGCTCATTTATTTAAAATTGATAACTTTTATCCGCCTACCCTCAACGTGTTGGAAAAGTTGGCTTATCTGGCCGCCAGGGGGTTTTGACGAGCGCCTTATTCTGGTTTGCGATTCTAATCAAGTTTTTCTGCAACAACACTGAAAAAAAAGATGAGACTTGAGAGAAGCGCGTGGAGCTAATCCCATGTGCTTCTGTTTAGTCCACCAGAGTAAGTCTCTTTAACCGAACAATAGGCTAGTGTCCTAAAAAAATCTAATTAGTCCGTAATTTACATTATCAAAAAAAATTGAACACATATTTTTTATTTTGTCAATTAAACAAAAAATGACGAAGATACAGTGCGTTGAAGTTTCGCGTGACGTCACGCCGTGGCACACTTTATACCCCGTTGTGACGTCACGAGTCCCCACCCCCGAATTTTGATGCGCGTTATATTTGTCAATTTTGATCGATTTGAAAAAGCAAAAAATACGTGTTCAATATTTTTTTTACCCAGGACTGTGATATCCATTGACTGGTTTCTCTAATAAGTCCATGGTGATTGTCTAAAACTCGATACTGGCGAAATACACCTTGTTAAACACAAGGAGTGAAAGCCATTAATTAAGAAAAAAAAAAAGATCTTTGAAAAGGATGCTTTGCACCATACCTACTACATGAACCGGTCGGGGCGGTAATTGTTACTGTTTCGAAAACAGATAAAGCTTGCGGCCAAATTTTACTGTCTTGAGAGTAAATTGAAATGTGTTAGCATTGTTAATATTGTAAATTAATTAATTAGTAATGTTTAATCAGTAAAAGTGAATATTTGGTCTTTTACTGTTTTTCAAGCACTCGATAATACTTTTCGTGATCAGTTACTCTGTGTTTTTTGCTCTACTGTAACGTGTGTAGTAGGAAATGATTGCTATCAGTTCATTTTTTTTAGTTAGATTAACTTATATACCCGCGATTGCTACGTAGGAGTGGTTTATTTTTATTCTCTGGGTAACTGTTCCATTTTACAACAGTAAAATGACGTATAACGATTTCTAACTAATAATTTAATGTAATCGCCGTCTATTTCTATGCAGTCGCTTTCCCTCTTCTCCAGAAATTATTTCAAGCTGAAACTTTTACCCCACACGTCGTACACATTAAAAAAAAATATGTAAAACTTCAGCAAAACTAATATCATTTTAACATTGCTTTACAGAATAATGCGCTCGTTTCATTTCGTTACACAATGTTATTCGCGCCTTTGATTCCGGATCCTGTCGTCGGTCTGTTCGTTATTTTTGTTGCGTTTGTATTTTCATAAGTATTGTTATCTATTGTCCTGGCATTATTATATTAAAAATACTTAATGAGAACACCTACATTTTTTTTCTATAATAAGGTTTTAGGTAGTCACAGTAGAACACATTTAAATGGTAAACGGTTTTATGTGATAAATAAAAGTAAAAGGAACCTAAGTGATTACACACTCCTCAAGCACAATGTAAATTCTCATAAAATTATGACTTGGAATCTTGAAAGAATAATTATGATTAAAAAAATCTCGTTCAACACAATTTTATACAAAGTCAGTGCAATACAACCCCTTTTCATACTAACAAGAGGTTCTCAATATCCATGGCCACTTGAAAAAACACTTCAAGGCCCTATTTAAAAAGAAAAAAATACTGGCCGCATAGAGTAAACAATTGGAAATCGAAATTCAAAAAGAGAAAACAAAAAAATGGCGCGATTAGATCTTCGAGTGGCGTTGCCCGCGGTTTCTCATGGGGCGCTGTTTTGGTACTGACGCTAGAGGGAGCCCTTGGGAGTGGGGTGGCCAAGTTTTGCGTAGTTTTAGAGACTGACTCTATGTTAGGCTAATAGTTTGGTTATTTTTACGTGCTTATGCTGAAAAAAAATAGGTATGAATTCCTCCTTTTTTAAAAGAGATAAAAATATGTATTTATTAGAAAAGGTGTACGATTGTTTATTTGGGTTAGTATTATGTCGTCTAAAACGCAACGGTCTACGGCAGTAAGCGGTCTAAAAAGTTAGTACCTATTATAAAGTCGTCGAAATAGCAAATGGTCTAATTAGCAAGTGGTTTAACCCTTAAATTGGCAAAAATAAAAAAGTCGTGAATTCAAACCCTATTTGATTTGAAACCAGCATAAAAAAATAGTTAAAAAAAATATAAAAAGTGAACATTATAGTATGTGCATTATTAGATACACTGCCAATTTAATGGTTAAAACGCAGCTGGTCTAAGTAGCAAGTGTTCTAAAATATTTAAAAGAGGCCTGATGTGAAAATAATTTAACCGACAGCCTAAATATCATCACACTAACTTTAACACTGGTCTCAGTTTTCGTTCACTTTGTGGTCCCCCTGCACAGTGGTCCCGCTGGGTCCCACGGGTGCGAATTAGCGCTCAATTTGGCGCATGATTCGATTTGCGCCCCGCGCCGGCTGACCGTGCGCCTTAAGATCAGAGAATTCCGGATACCGGATTTTCCCAGATTGTGAATGGAGTTTTCAGCTTTACAAGTATTATATTTTAAGTTAAGATATTAAAGCCAGTTTCATACTTTTTTTTTTAAAGGAGGCAAACGAGCTTGCTTGTCGCTTGATGTAAAATGACTGATCACCGCCGCCCATGGCCACCTGCAACACCGCAGGGAAAGTTGCTGGCCGTTGAGGAAATATGCTCGTCTTTTTTTCTTCCTTTCAAGTGTCACCGGGTGGACCGTTGAGAAGTTCCTAACCTATTGTTATCGGAATTATATAGGTATTTTTTTTAGTCAATCTGACAGATGGGTAGCTTTAATTCATTTTTTTTTTAATACGTTGTTACTCATAGTTCAAGAGAAGTTAAAAAATGACGTTTCACTTCATTAGATTTCGAATATCAACATTCACCTGACAGCATAAAATCTATCATGGATGTTTTTGTAGAGGCGTATTATCGGAAATTATTTACTTACGGTCCCAATTCGAAATTCAAATTATTTCGAATTTATATTCCCTGACAAAAATCCTTCAAAAATATTATTCTAAATTTAAAATATCGATTACAAAACAGGTCCTTGACGTACTCGTCTCAAGCACCCGGCTTGCTGAGAACTGCACTCGACTTCTTTTGTTTCCAGCCAGCTTTCTTTAGAACGAAGACCAATGCATCATAAAACCCCTACTGTACAAGCGACCTTAAATTTTACAACGAAAAGTTCTATTTTCTATAGCTATTTAGTCGTAGATCTACCCTTTTTACTTAGGAACCTTGTATTGCAGTTGTGTTTTTTATAATTTTTATACGGCGATCTGATAACATTTACTGCAGCCAGTATTGTGTTTGTAAACATTGTATTTAATTTGTGATCTTGATAAGCGGATACTTAAGTTTAAGCTGGTTTGTTTTATGTAAACTAAGAAAGCGGTGACTTGCTTAACTTTTGTTTGTGTATTTTATTCATGTATATTTATGTAGAGTAGTTACTACATATTTTATTAGTGTAGTTTAGTAAAAGAGTCAGTCGCTCTTAAAATTATTTTGTTTCATTATTTCATCGCGCGTAGTAATTTTGAATAAGTAAGTCAGAATTTTGAAGAAGTTATGTTTCCATACAAACATTTTCCCATACCGGGAATCAAAGCAGGAGTCCAAGAACCGCTTGCTTCGTGCAAACATAACGCGTCGTGAAAAAAACTTAAGTATCTCATCATTATTTCCTCATTTCAATATTTGTTCTATTTCTTGTCAATATTTACAATAATCAAAACCAAAAAAACGCCAAACAAAACAATAAAATAAATATAGCAACACTTAACCGCTGTCACCCGAAACCGCGCATTAGGGCGACCTCACACGCCCACTAAATGAAGGCTGCCACACACACGCCGAAACAAACCGGCTAATTTGTCGCGACTCGCGGCTGGCTGCCGCGCCCATTGCGTGCCCATTGAAAAACGTCTTACGACACGATATACCTTGTAACATTGACGGGCAGACATTTAAAAAAAAAACGCGTTTTAAATGTTCTGCGGGTTTAGTAGGTATTAGCTTAAAAAATATAGAATGGTTTTTTTAGTAATGAGTTGTCATTGTTAAGTTTTAATACCTTGTGTTTTTGTAACAAAATTCAATTACATCGTTAAATATTATTTAAAACCTTTAAAGAATAACCTTTCATATATTTAAATCGCACTTTGTTTTTTCTCTTTAGCATTAGTACTTATTAAAATTATTATCATAATTTACTGTTAGATTTAAGATTGAAAAAATGACCTGCTGGAGTTTCTTGCGGCGCTTCTTCTCCGCAATGATGGTCTTGTCCGAAGCGCTGGTAGATTCACTTTATATTACCGACGTGTAAAAGAGCCCTCATGTGTTCTATTTGCTGAATAAATATTTTGAATTTTGAATTTGAATTTTGAAGAAAAACTTTTATTTGTAACGAGACTCACGTTTCGATTAACCATAAAAAAGCTGAAAGCCTTCGGGTTTTCGATTTAACGCAATATCATAGCGTTCGTGTTAGCGGGTTACGAATGAAGAAATTAAATAGAAAATGCTTATATTACGTTAGTTTTTGACGTAGGTACATACGAAACATCAGACCGTAGACGTTCTTATCTCAACCTCAAATAATAATTTGACGTGACGTATATCAACGGACCCGCGTCCTAATACCGCGTAATCAGCGTGCGAAAATAGGCAATTTTGTGATTTGAAATCGTTAACACCTCCTACACTGACGAGCAAAAATAACGGGTCAATTTATCAAGAATTTTAATATAACATGACCCTATTGTTTGTGCACGTATATAATTAACTTAGTAGCACAAACCCATTTGGGGGTTTCCAAATTTCCTGTGATCAATGAAGGGAGACATTTTATTTTTTACCCCCACTCAACAAAGGGGGTGTTATGAGTTTAACGTGTGTCTGTGCGTCTGTTTGACATCTTATCTCCCAAATGGATGGACCGATTTCGTTGCAGTTTTTTAAGAAAGCTGGTTTTATCGGGATTGTTCTAACCTAGTTTCATGATAAACAATCAAGAGATATGCGATTTTCCGAGATAAAAATAATTATTTTGTTCCAATCTAGAACTATTTTATTTAATTTCACATCCTTCAAACTACTTGTTCTAGGTGCCTAGTCAACCACAGACCCACTATCTTGCCTGTGTAAAAACGATCAACATACTTAAAGATATATAAATATAATAAACAGGGATCGGAAATTCGGATCGATAGGTATTTACCTAAAGTGATGGCTTCTTAAAAATATTTTGTAATTATATAAGTTCCGGGATTCCGGGATTCTAGAAAACAATAACAATAATTATTTTACATAATATGTAGTCAGTTTTGCTCCTATCAATTTTTTAGGGGAATTAAATAACAAAATTAGTAAATCTATACATAGAAAATAGGGTAATATAAATACTTATGGCATAATTAATTTATTTAGAAATCCCGGGAATTTTATTAATGAATTTTATGATTGAGTCCGCCTCCATACAACTAAACAACAACGCCGCCGCGGAAGTTTAGATAAATACCATCGATCCGAATTTCCGATCCCTGTACATAAATTAGGTAGGTCGGTAAATAAAAACAGTCAAGACACAAATGAAAGCTCGCACCAATTACAAAAATATTATTATCTACGGGTTACATTTGTTTCGGAGAAATATGTTTGCCAAATGTACCGTTTCCCAACCGCTACATTTGCCAACCTGCTTTGTTTTCTGTAACCGTAAATTTTTCAGGATTTTATAAAAACTAACCTATAGCGTTCTACACAATGGTACTGAAATAAATCATGAAAAAAATATATAAAATTTGGTAGGCAAATGAAAACCATTAGGCAGGCTCCCATTATCTGCCCTTGCCTGGATTAAACCCGGGACCGAATGGTTCTTAGGCAGGGTCAGTACCACAAATGCAAAGAAATATCTCATATTAAGAATTCTAGAACCAAAGTTAAATTAAATATTCTTCGCGCGGGAAATAAATAACGAACCAAAAGTTGTTACTCTTCGAATGAACTTGCCAGCCCTATTCGAAACAAACTTTCTAATTACCTCCCGACAAGGCAACGCATATGCACCTAGACTAGGGTGAGAACATACTATACACCACACACCACTCTAGAACCCGCCTTATTACTATCATATAAAATTCAAATTTAGAACGCGAACAACTCATATAAGGGTTGCCAACTACAAATGAAACATTCGTATTCAAACTCAACCTAATTGCAAATAAAGTCGACTCGACTCCGCGTCTTCCAAAGTAGTAGAACCTCTAGGGTTGTCACGAACAAGTTCATTATGCACTTAGACAATTAGTGTACGCTCGCGGCGGATTCGGGCATTGTCAACCCTAGGCCTTTCCGGGGTAGCGCCCGCTCTAATATGCAGCCATTTGATTATTATCAAAATACTCATTAAGGCTCCCGGACTTTGATGTAGATACGTTTTTATACGCGCTTTACAATTTGGAGTTTTAAGAGAATTCATTTGCGGCGAAGTGTACTTGTACTTCGTTGAATAATGGGGTGAAATGGAATTACAAAAGTGTAAGTAAGTACATATTTTAGAATGGATAAAGTTAGAAAACATGAGATTTCAATAAAAAATCTATTATTTGAGCAATTCAATTGCTAAAATCGAACACAATGGAAGAAAGATAAAGACGGAGACCAGAATATTGAGCACTGTCAAATTTAGATTTTTTCTCTTTTTGGTACAAGGTACTAATAATGTAGGCACGCCAGTACCTGAAGAATCGTCTCGCCGCATAATTAGGTATTGTGAATTATTTAATTTCTTTTACACGTTTTCTTTTTAAATTCTATGATTTATCATTGAATTTTGCGATTTCTCTGGTAAGAATAAAATCTTATTATTATCTTAATATTTTACAATTACAAAATATTAAAACAAAAATAAGATAAGCCATGCAAGGTTTATGTACACCTGGGTTGTGATTCTCTCAACAACGGCGAACGGACGGACGAACGAGTGATTGTCCAAGCGGCGAGTTTAAGTAGTCCCGTCAGAGTGAACAAAACACATTTTAGCGCGTGTATACAATTTAGCAGCATGGCTTCTCGAACGTATAAGGCTGCCTAATTGACAATGCACGCTCTAAAATGTGTTTTGTTCGCTCGGACGGGACTACTTAAACTCGCCGCTGCGCTTTCGCTCGTTCGTTCGACCGACCGCCGTTTTTGAGAGAATGACACCCCTGGATCGCCGAATACATCATTAAATATGTACTTACTTAATAGCTATATAACGACGAATCGCTAGCTTAAAGTCATTATATTCCAATTTCATCGTAGCTTTAATTTAAAACTTGCATTAAAAATACAAATTAAACCTAATCAGAATAATCTTATACCTAAACCCAATTAGTACCTTCACATACTTGCCACGTGTGCAACAACCAAATTCTCTAATTAATATGCACTTTACAATAAAACTGACTTAAGTCGCATCACAAAACCTTTTCAAACTAAACCATACAAGCATTAACTAAAAGTTATAAATCGCGTGTATTTTGCTTTGACGTCACAATTGTAAATTCTAAGCACATGTACCTAAATTTAAATTTAGGTTGCTTAGGAACACGAATGCAACGTTGCACTTCCGACCGCGAAGCTATCTGGTGGCTGAACCAGCCACCGGTTTTAGCCGGACTAATCCGGTTACAGCCGGAATTATCCAGTCTAATACCGGATAGCTGGTCATATGTATGTTTGCGGTCAGTAGAAATCTAACTCGGAGGAATGGCTGTTAGAATTTAGTACGAAATGCCTAGCGATTAATAATAATGTAGGAGGAACATATCAGCGAAACGTGAATTTGGTTAGACGACAGAATTTCTACTCAGTATCAGTGGCGTACCTATACCAATGCAACCGGATGCGGTCGCCTGAGGACCTAATTCCCCCTGAGCCACAGACAATTTCTTTTTTTCAAAATATTTTCTCGGCCCTCATAGAAGTTTAGTAAAATCTGCAAGAAAAAAATTACCTAAATTTCGGCACCTGAGATAAGAGGGGCCAGTTTTTTGGATCAAGTCCCGAAAAGGCTGGTTACACCACTGCTTAATTATATAATAGCGGCCTTTACACGGCACAGTTTGGACCGCGGGAAACGCCACGCGCCATTCCACGCGCCAGTCCGAACCGTAGGGTTTACTATTTTACTATTTAGTTGCATTTACACGTACGGTTCGGCGCAAAGGTTGGAATGGCGCGTGGCGTTTCCCGCGGTCCGAACTCTACGTGTGTAGGCCGCTAATGATAATGCACACGCGGCCAATTTTAACGGCAATTTGTAGCCGGCAGCAACAGCTGTCTTAGGTACTCTAATTTTGTGTAATAGAAAGAGATGTCCGTACTGTTGACGATCAAATTATTGCTCAAAAAATTGGCAGTGTAACGTGTAACGGCCTCTATTTTAGGACGTTAGGTAAACAATATTTTCTCCCACATGCTCGGAAATGTTAACCTTACTGTTGTAAAATCAGTCCGCGAAGTAATGAGTTCCAGGTCCAGGCAAAATTAAAAAAAAACAAAGTTTTTATTTACCAACGGCAGCGGCCGCGAAAATGTATGAAATTTCATTACGTACCTGGTGTTTCACTTTATAAAACCATGTTTGGACTAGGATAACTATCTCCAAACAGCCAAAGACTCGTGCAATCAATATTCTTCCTTGTATATTTTACTTTTTAAACGTCATAGACTAAAAAAGTTAAATATTTCAAATAGCGTTTTCAGCGTATTCAAAAGTGTATCAAATAGTTTGACGTTATTTTTTAAAGCAAATTGCGTTCGTAAACAATATAAATTGCCGAAATAACATAAACGCGTAATAAATGTTATAATTTATACTATATTTTATTCAAATTGAATTTATTACGTTTAAATGTGTGATCTTATTTAATTGATCCTTTATTTCAGTGTCATACTAAATCGTACGTTTCTTTTCTTTTTTTCAAGGAAATGTTGGGACTGTGTTTAATATTATTAACAATTGTGTTAAATTTCCTCACATTGTTGGAGAAAAGCACTATACAAGCCTCGACCGGGAAGGGCGGTTGTTGGACTCGTATATAACGCGGCCTCGACTGCGTCTCGGCCACGCTAACTCTACTCGTCCCGCAACGGCCTATTTCCCGGTCTGTGCAGTAATGTACTATTGTTGTAATATGGTGTATTGTTTTTAACTCGGCCGCCGCCATTACTGCCCAGTAACAACAAACAAGAAGACTAGGGCCGCGTATGAGTACGGAAGAATACATAACTGAGCTTCAGTTACATTTTAAGTAACGAAATGTTATATCAATTAGCATAGTTTTAAATTATTTCGCATGTTACACGACGAAAAACGAACTCGTTAAACTAACACATTGAGTTAATCAAATATTTAATTCTTATGTCCATAAATGCAAATCTAAAATTAATTGAAACCTAGCGGTATTTTCACACCGTCCCATTTACGGGCAAAACCGTCGCGCGCCTTCCCAGAACCAAAACGCCTCATTATTAAAAAAACAACAAAGACAAGAGACAATAAAAAGCCGCACCGACAAACGGAGACCATAGACCAAAGAAACTCATCACCGCAATAAAGATATTAGAATTACAAACAAAAATTAACGGTGTCCTATAAATTAAACAATTGACGGTGTTTACACCAGGGATCCTGTTAAACAAGGTTTCTGTGTCTTACTTTAGTTAAGTACCTACCCCATTCACGGTCCGTCCAAATGGACGTGGTCCAAACGTAGTCAATACACTGTAAGGACCAGTAACCCACTCCCGACGTCATTCCAGTGGCTTTAAATTCTCGGCCGACGAACTCCTAAATGGCTGATCATTCACAAGCTGTACGGTATTACGTCACAGTTCACGGTTTTTCCACTCACGATGAATGGCGTGACGACAAATCCGTGGTAGGTCATCAGTCCAAAATTTGGACAGAAAATTTGACATTGAGGATGAAATTTGGCAAGACGCCGCGCTTACTGACGCGACGGACTGACCGTGAATGTCCGTCTTTAAAAACACCGAATATCACCGACCGTTGCAAAAGGAACGACCATAAAGTGACCATAATAAAATGACAACTGTCATCAGCCCGTTGTCTATGCCGTTGTTTTCCAAGTAGGAGACAAAACGGTACAACAATGGTCGGATCATTTGAAGTTTTAAAGGCGCTTTGAGCCTTTTTTGTCGGCGTTATCGGTTCTATTATAACAGGTATTTAGTTCAACTAATAACTACCTCACGACGAGGTACCTCACGACATGCCAATAATTTGACCGGTACACATTTCTTTTCTTACGTTTATTTCTATTAAGCATTAAGCGATATACTCGTATAAAGTGAATATGTTGTTAGGACACCTCTTCAATTATTATTTAACTTTTGGTTTTACAGAAAAGTTGTCTGCTAAAGAAATTATCAAGACTAAATGCGCTATAATTTGATTTTTGAATCATTTCCATATGGTACCTTCTTAATATCTCAGTAGTTACTGTGATACGACACATCAAACATGAGCAGCTATGACATCCAAATCTTAATCTCACTAAACAGGTGTCCTAAAAAATTTAGCCAGCAGACCACTTCGTTTTTTTTACAATTACTATAAGTGTATTTTACCTAGTTAAATATTATTGAATCTTTACAAAACGCTACAAATCCACACACCTATAGTCTGTTCCTATTCAGACTGCCAATGACAATAACAAGTATACCTGACTGTAATTGTCTTTAGATAGAGGATGAAATAGTAATGAGAATAATGTTACCTCTAATTAGTCTATTAAAAAGGTTGAATATATATTCATCATCATCATCGTGTTATTAAGCTGGGTGCGACAGAGACGAAAACCTCACTTATCAATCAAATCTATCAAACCTCACTACATTTTCAATGTCAGAAATAGTTCGAAAAAAATTATCTTTATGACAAGACTCTGTCAGTGTAACGGTGTTTTCAGCGAATGTGCTTTTCATCTCAAAATACAATATTAAATAGAGATTACTACCTTAAAATGAACATGAAGACAATGATAAAGTGTATAAATAAATAATATGACTAGGCTCAACCTTCAAAAGTACGCGAATATGGAGTTATAATGGGAAATTGATTTGATTATAAGAGTGACGCAACGAATAGGAACAGACTTTACGTTACGCTTTTATTAGATTAATAAAAAACGATCGAAACGTTTTCCGCTACTTACTCTATTTCTTCCCGTTAAAGATCGTCGCAAGCTCTATATATGAAAACTCAGAAAACAGTGTAATTCGTCTTAATATAAACTGTCCCAGGGACTACCCTAGATTGGCTTAACTATAAACGGCTTCATTTTTCACATAGCTACGTAAACCCATATCTAATTTGCAAATGCGGCGTCAGTCTCATTGAGCCCGCGGCCCCGCGGCACCATCCGCATTATCATGAACCCATTAACTGGCGCGGGCGCAGGAACAATAATGGCTCCTCGCGAGGATGTGGAAGGCCTGGTGCTCCTTAAACCACGGTTAACGGCATTATAGGAGCGTTTAAACTGAGCGTTTGCGGCCTGCGCCTGTATAATATTCTAGACGGTAATATCCAAATCGTTTTTGACCTGTTATGGTTTTGGTTTTAACTAGGCCGCCATTACTGTCAAGTAAATAAGAGCTATCAAAACGTTGACAATACGATAACAGGTCTAAAACGTTTTGGTTGAGAGTCAACGATTGCTGTTAAGATTTTTTGCATTGAAAGCTAGGTAAAGCTTATCATTTTGATTCGCATTTCGTCATTGGAGTGAAAGTTTTGTTTCTATATTAACCGCGATTTTATAATGACAATTTTTTTTTTGTAGATAGGGTAAATCCGGGATAGATGCCGCAAAGGGATCAAAAAGGATAGTCGCCGGGGTATACGTGCCCTTGGGGCATCTATCCCCCCCATACTCCTATATAAATAATCTTAGCATATATGTTTTTAGAGTATATTGTTTTTTTCCAAAGGGTATATATCCTCCTTAGAATTTTCATGGTGGGGCATCTATCCAGGCATCTATCCTAAAAGAAAGAGTCCTGCAAAAACTCAATTTATACACAATCAGTAATTATTACGTCAACAAAAACAAAGCCGTAATGTAAGATTAAAGACTAAACTAGCTATATCGAAGGGAAATATTCATGGGAAATTGATAGTTTTGAAATTAGGAGGCCTTTTCAAAAAGTGTGGCATCTATCCCGGATTTACCCTATGGGGAAATATAACTCTAAAACATTACTTAATCATAATTAGGTAATAATTAAGTATCTTGAAGACGAGCGTCGCTCTGTCAAGTTCTCGTGTTCGGGAAAATTAGTTTGCAACCCAAACGACGCTCTATACATAGATGACATTATAATGATTACCAATAACACATTTCTTTTAAAGAAGTCATTCAGAAATAATCAAAACGAAGGATAATTTGTATTTTATTTAAAACACACACTTAACTGTCATTTAACCTATTATGCCACCGGGCGTTGATAAAAAAACCAACCATAATGCTATGTCGGGTTGAGGTGTCATGGGAAATTTGAGTAAATTAAAATAGGAAGATGGAGCGAATGGGTATTAAGCCAACATTGACGCCCTGGCGTTGGTCCCGCTCTGCCACTATGGGGTAGAACAGGGATGGGGTTGTTAATTAGGGTGCGAGTTTTGTGCAGTGGTTTTTAACTAATGTTGGCTGATGTGTGCATTTATATCTCGAATGTTTTGTGTTAATAAGTCTATGGAAATCTATGGTTTTATAGAAATGCCACCTCGCTTATTTTTAAGGCAATGTTTAACATGTGTTTTGTTATTATTTGGTTTGAGTTTTGGAATCTAGATGCTGGCTTAGATTATAAGCATCCCTCCTAGATAGAATGAGGTGTACCAGTATACCAGTAACAGCATCCTGAAGATGATTGCGGGCAGGCTTGATTGTCCCTTAGTGGTGGGCCTAATCAGACTAGTAAAATCAAATTTAGATTTTAACTTTTAAGTAGAATTATTTGTAAATTACTTTTAGTGTTTTTGTGTTTGGTATTTGTCCTATAATCGTCTTTGTAATTGTAATTGTTAACTAACCCGATATGGATCTCGTTGTCCGAAATAAAAAATGTCCGGCTTTTAGTTTTGATTTATTATCTACTGATTATACTATCGCTCACTAGACTTTGGTGAAATTAAATCACTGGGGAACCGGTGGACCGATATTAATGAAAAGAAGAAAGAGATAAGCTGCCATCACGTCAACAATGTGATAACGTTAGCAAAAGCAAGGTGGGCTAAAACAAGGTGGGATAGGGGCCCATTGGAACGATTATGAAGCCGAAAATTTCCATATAAAATGCAATATCGTTTCTTTCTCCCTAAATCAAGTCCGATATTTACGATGTTTGAATATTTTTTAGTTGTACCTTTTCTAGAAATATTTTGTTGAAAAGGAACATTTAAAAACCTAGTTTTTTATAATGTCTAAAACATTTAAAAAACGTAAAAAATGGACTTGATTTAGGGGATGAGTAACGTTATCGCCCGAAACTAAATTTTTATGGAAAAAATTAACACACAATTTAAACATCACACAATCCTCTTAAGTGACAAAATATAAGGACTTATTAATGAATTTGGCTTTGTAAGACTACAATCAAAAACACACCCATTATTTTAAGACAGGTAAGGTAAGAGAAATAGGTACGGTCACGGAAGATAATTTGCTACCCATTTCAAAGAAAATCTGCTTGAAGATGTCATTTTCATTAGAGATGCCAAGTCATTTGTAATTGACAGGAAACTCAACCTTATTGCTGTAGAATGTCAGATTGACTTTGGAACTAAGGTGGGTCACAAATTAAATTTCTTGACTGTACCTACCCACCACTTTGGCCTAGCTGCTTTCGACGAGACCTCGAATATTTTTCCTGCGCGGGAATTGAAACCAGGACCTCTAACTTTGTAACCAAGGTCAATGTGTTTAAGTAGGCATCTCCTAAATCACCAACACTATCACAATAGTAAATTCACAGCAATACCGTTCTTCTTACCCACAGTTCTAACTAGGGTTGCCACCCGTACTTTATTATAAAGTATTGTACTCTATTTTAGCTTCCCGTACGTTATATTTTACGCAACACATAAAGTACGGCAAAGTACTTTATTTATGACATTCGGTTTTTAATAGACATTTTTTTCTAATAATTAATAAATTTAAACAAAATTGTACTTCAACGCATCCGTCAGAAACCCTCGACAAAAACTTTGTTTAGCCATGTTTGAACGCGATTGATACTTTGATCGTTGCCAAAAACGCTGTTAGAATAAGCAAGGTCTGTAAGTGATAACTTGATAAGAAATATGTAATTAAAAATAATGAAAAAAATACTGTACTTTATTTTTCTTCCTCTTTTGGTAAGTAATACTTTATTCTTTTAAAAAAAAGGTGGCAACCCTAGTTCTAACACGAAGAAAAAAAAAAACTAAAACAAGATTGTTTTACGACAGATGTTCCTTTTGTCGCACTTAACTACATAATTTCGACAAAATGCTTACAATTAACAGTCTTAGAGAGAAAGACAATCTTTGTCGGTAAAGGACAAAAGTGCTTTGTCTTTTTACTTACTTGGTAAAGAAGATTATTAGGAATTATTACTTTATTGCTTCTAAAAGCGCGCGCAGCACTGTTATTGGCAATAAAAATTGGCATAGTGTTTTTTTTGAGGTAATGTAAAGGATGTCAGCGGAATATTGATAAGCTTAGCCTTTAAAAAAAAAAAGAGCCACTGTTCTACTTGATAAAACCATATTGCTCTTTAAATGTTATCGTATTTTAGATGTTACGATAGCTCTTATCTTCTTGACAATAATGGCGGCCGAGTTTTAAACGAGTTTAAATTCCACAACATGTCAAACGTTTTAACGATTAGAAGAATGAGGCCTATAAAAGTGCTTCTACAGACACTATCAACAAATCAAAATAAAATAAAAAAAACCAAAGACGAAATAGACTTTTTGCACAAAGTTGCTATTTAATAACTTGAATACAATTTGTAGGAGTTTTAATTCGTTCACAAACATGTTTTATTAAAAATGCCTATAAAAAGTTCAAACGACATTATTATTTTATACGCGAGTAAAATACGCTTCAAAATACTTCTCAACCAGCGGATTTTAGGGTTAGAGGAAGGCCGCGAGTTGTCACGTAGTAACGATAGATGGCGTTAGTAGTCTCGTTACAAGGAGTTTGAAATCAACTTTATTGGGGGAAGAATGTAACGAGCACTTTTATTAACGAGGACAAGTGAGGTACACTAATTATAAAATAAGTTCGGGTAAGTATTATTCATACTTATGGGTCAACAACTAGGCATACGAGTAAACAAATATTGTATGTTATTATTTTAATTATAGCTGTCGATTTTGTTTCTTTTTTCTTTTTCTCGTATTCTGTTTGTTTATTTTACTTATTTTTAGTGAAATTCAATTTAGGTAGTCTCGAGCGCGAAAGAATCCTAGAAAAGCAAATATAACTAACAGTTACTATCTTATCTAGCGAACTCTCAAGCAGCGCCTTCTTTTATGGTGCTAAGAGTAAAACAGCTGATTAATTAATCATTAATCTAATTACATAGATACATTATATAAAGGCCACGTGCCTCAGAAACTTACCTGGCCCAGATTAGATACCTACCTACCTACTTATTTTTAAGTTTTATCTGGTCAGTCATAAACTTTTTCCCTACTATAAATTATCAAATAAACTACCTTTTCCCCTAAACTCCGTCTGCATAGAACTCGATTGGCACCATTCCGTCGGAAACTTTTTTTGAGGCTTCCATAGTCAACAAGGAACCCTTACGGTTTCGCCATGTCCGTATGTCCGTCTGTCTGTATGTCCGCTGTCTGAAAGCTGTAATTTGGCATAGTTATACATTTATATTAGGTACGCCAACAAAGTATAAAACATCTAGTTTTATTTTTATTTGGGTACAGCTGTTTATTTGATTTGTAATTTAAAGCACTGAAAAAGTCGTTGGCGTTTGGGTAAATTTGGTAAAACTCACATAAGACAGACTAAGAAAGTAGAGTAAGAAGGAGTCTTTAAGAGCTATTATACTGCACCTTGTATATATCCTCGTAAGGCCCAGTGTGCAATAGGATGTGGATAATCAAGGCAATGTAATTGGAACTGTGTTGCCGTGGGAATAAGGTTTATTTTCCTATCTTCATGAACTGAAAATGGCATTATCAAACAAATGTAATTGAACTTTATTACCTTGATGGTAGATTCAAAGTCCCACTCACAAAAAACTCCCTGTTTGTAGTATGGTGGGCCTAACGAGGTTAAACCATTACTAGGTAGGTATTTTGGTATGATTTTTACTAAGGTCATTTTGGACCCAGTGATACTCACTACGCTAAAACTTATTTGACTACTCCATGTTTGTCTAAATTGAGTTTTTTTTATGGCTGTCATACAAAAAGTGCTACGGGCACATCGGATCCGGCTACTTAATTTCGGACTAGTTATTGCCCGCGACTCCTTCCGCGTAGAAGTTTATCGCTACTCGCTGTAAAAAAATACCTACCCTTTGTTTTTTCTCTGGGTTCAAGTTATTTCCATACAAAATTTCATCCAAATCACTTCAATGATTAAGCCGTGAAAGCATAACAAATAGACAAAGTAATATATAAATATACCTAAATAGTATTAATTCGGAACGACCTTAATTTAGTCGACAAAAATCTATTTTTAACCGACTTCAAAAAAAGGAGGTTCTCAATTCGTCGGGTTTTTTTTTATGTATGTTCCCCCATTACTCGAAGACCACTGGACCGATTTGAAAAATTTTTTCGTTGTTCGAATGGTTATACTTTCTAGTTGGTCCCATTGTCACCACGTCGGGATCTGATGATGGGATCATGGAGAAATCAAGAGAACTCCTCAAATATTATAGACACACCTATAGCGATTTTGGTATTTTTCACTGTAACTCATGCATTTGCTTTTGAAAAGTACTATATGGTGAAGTGGAACTGATGATGAAGACCACAGATGGCCACCGGAACTC
Source organism: Acleris literana (assembly GCA_946894065.1). Taxonomy (NCBI): domain Eukaryota; kingdom Metazoa; phylum Arthropoda; class Insecta; order Lepidoptera; family Tortricidae; genus Acleris; species Acleris literana. The sequence continues at coordinate 23,691,141 of OX335671.1, read as the reverse complement.
CTTAACGGTACCTATTTCAAGGGTGGCGATAAGATATTTCGATAAAGGTAGTTGAGCGACTATGGCGAAGCACATTTAGGTTTAAATATGACTATGACATTCCCGTGGCGTTGTCTGCGGCGAGCTTGAAATGTTCTCATTAATATTTAGAAGTGGAGCTACGTAACAGCATAAATAGGATCACTAAAAAGTATAAAATAAAATAAATGTTTAAAAAAACAAAAACCCGCCTTCAAAAAGCAAAAAATAACTTGCTTTTTTAACTTTTTGCTTTTTGAAGGCGGGTTTTTGTTTTTTTAAACATTTATTTTATTTCCTTATATTATATGAAAACTGTGCGTAATACTAACAAGAACTAAACGTAGAGCTTTTATGTCGTTTTCCGTTACCCATTATGTTGGCAAAACCGAAGATAATTGGCTTTGTTAGCGCGCAATGGACAGGGTTTAATTGCTTTTAGTTTCCAACAGAAACTTCTAGGAACTTTCACTAATGTTAATACATACGTTCTCTTAAGGTACTTATTATAGTTTTCAGTCCCAAAAAACACTTCAAAAATGTAAAAATATACAAATAAAAAATATAATGCTAACATGTAGATTTTTTCCTAAAAAATGATTTTATAATAATTACAATCAGTCAAAGAAAAACATAATAATTCAATTACATGGAAAGTTAACATGCCGCCTTATCATTAATTAGCAATCTCCTCCAGACCTCCTTACAAAAAGGGGTGTTGAAAACAAACAACTGAAACTTGGCTGACGGTGCAAACTAAACATACCTACATATCTACTTTCATTTAATATCTTTATGATAAGACTAATTCCATTATCATAATTTCAACTTCAATTAACGGTTATTTACTAATTATATAACACTATTTTCATGCGTCTTTAATTAAGATTAGATAAGTCTTGAAAAGATGCATTAAAATTAACTGTAACGCCTTTTTACAATAGAATAACTATAATAGTCACAATAAAATGTATTAATAACACCTGATTTAAATAAGTTTGCTCATATCATTTTCATTCGTAAAGAAATGTCTGCAAATAAAAAAGGCTTTCATTACACCAGTTATATGATGCATTGAGCCGAGTCCGCGACAGATCCAAACAGCTGTACGACCACGGTGCAGGGTGTTAGAGCGACAGAGGAAGCAACACTTTTCATAAGCTGCGTGAGTAGGATGGAGGAAGGTGTTTAGGTGGGGCGCAGGCTGTACACGCGGGCGCTCTATTGGCAGCGGCCCCGACGCCCATAACCGCCCCGCTCCCGGCGATACCCGCGCGGTCCACACAACACACCGCCAGTCTATCGTCCGACTTCGACGCGACACATTCTCCTGTGCTCATTCAAGTATTGTGCCATAAAACCAATGCTCTAAAATCTTGGAGCATACAGCAATCATGTCGACTTTGAGCCACCACCCGTACGCGTTCTCCATGCACCCGGGCATGCTGCCAGAGTATCCCAGCATGCCGCAACCGATGCCTGCTGTCTCGCCGCAATCAGAAATGCATATCAAGAGGCCGATGAACGCTTTCATGGTCTGGTCGCGCCTACAACGCCGCCAGATCGCCAAGGACAACCCGAAGATGCACAATTCTGAAATTTCGAAGAGACTTGGCGCTGAATGGAAACTGTTGTCCGAGATGCAGAAGAGGCCGTTTATTGATGAAGCGAAAAGGCTGAGAGCGTTGCATATGAAGGAGCATCCGGACTACAAATACAGACCGCGCAGGAAGCCCAAGCCCCCGACGTCTGGGGGAGCTCCCGGCGCTGGTGCCTTCGCCAGCTTCCCGCTTCCATACTTCGCCGGGCCTGCACATGGCATGGGACACTTGGACGCGCTCTCATACACCGCTGTTCCACAGTACTTTCCGCACCAGTTGGATCACCTACAATTCTCAAAACTGATAACTCCGAAGGTGGAGAGCTTGCCAACAGTGTCATCGTCCGCTGCTGCAGTGGTGTCTTCATTCTACTCGTCCCTGTACACATCTCCGGGGGCGCCTCCGAAGCCGTTCCCGTCGCCTCTGTTCCACCAGTACGGCGCGGCTCCCCCGTCGCCCGTGTCTCCAGCCACGCCAACCCACAGCCCGCATGACGACCAGCTCCGACGGCCTGTACCCGTCTTATATTGAAGACCAACTTTCCTGCCTTGAATCTGATGATAGCAGGCGGGCACCTAGCATAAGTGTTACAAACTGTGAAACGCCGCGAACTTTATTTATTGAAATAGTTAGTAGATCACACCCAGTGCGTCTCATATCAAGTGCTGATCGCGTTGGTATCGTAGGCTCACTAGGCTCTAATTATAGAGAATAGTGTTAACTGTGATTTTTGTTTTCTATGCGTCTTTAAATATTTAGTGTTAAGTAGCAAGAGTTATGTGAAGTGAGATTGGTACCAAAAAGAGATTATTTTCTATAGATTTCGAATAGTTAAGACTGGTTCCAGATTTGTTTTCTCGTCACTCGCTTGTTTCGTTGTTCCACGCGTAGGTATCGAACACTTTAGTCTTACGTTAATGAATATTGCTGTGTAATTTATTTATTGACTCCTAGCGTACTTGATGTTAGCCTACCTGTACAAATATTATCTGAACAAAGGTATTAGTGCATCCCAAATGTATATAATAGTGTTTAATAATAATTTGATGTCAGTACCAACAATGTATTATATAGTATTGAAAAAAAACTTTGTTAATGCCATAAAAATAAACTAAATTGTTTTTATTTTAATATCTCGTTTTTTTCCACGCCTTTCTTGAAACTTACCTCTGCTCATGCGCAACAGAATAACAAAAGTATCTACCTTGGGTGACATATGGAAATCATGGACCCACAACTCCTCACTGCCTAAAGTACTGAAAATTCCTGGACGCAACGGGCCTTTCCGGTGAACTCTAAACAAAGGGCTGCCACAAGAGATCAGCTATCGTCAATGGTTGAAGCGGCACCCAAGGCCCATCCCAACTCAACCCCTTCAATAATAAATAATAATAGAACTTTTACTGTTACCGTGTCTTGTAACTTTTTAATCTTTGCTTTGAACTTGGTTTATACAAAAAAAACATGACACTACTCGGTAGGCTACCTACCTACTGCACAGTTGTTGAACGATGAGACTTTGCGACAGTTTGTTTTAAAGGATGGACTTTAAAACATTATAAATTGAAACGTTGTTCTTAGAATGAAAAAACACAATCGGGTAAGTTTGAACATTCACTAAGACATAAGGGCCAGGTGTAGATTTGTAGAGCAAGGAGCAAGGTTCTACCTGCCCAAAGCAAGGGTTGGGTTTGACTCTAGTATAGGGCAAACTTTGTGCACTCAAAATCAAATCAGGAATGTTCCATTATGGAAGTAATTTGATCCTATTAAAGTACCTGCCCGCGACTCCGTCCGCGTCGAAATTGTTAATTACTGTCCCCTAAGGAACAGTTCGATATAAGTCTCTAGTGTACAAGATCTGATAATTAAAGAACAGAGCATAAGAAAATAGGTTCACTAAGGTCTGTTCATCCTTACTTGTCTTATATAGTAAACAACTTTCTAACCTCAAAATGAACCTTTTTTGGCTAAAACAGCTTTTTTATCGTAACTAAAGTAAACTGAATAAACATTATGGACATCACTTGGCTAATGTATTGTCTGTGATTGCTTTATTTTGTTTAAAATAGCTGTTTTAGCTAAAAAAGGTTCATTTTGAGGTTAGAAAGTTGTTTACTATATAACAAGTAAGAATGAACAGACCTTAGGTAATCTGTTTTCAGGGTTCAAGGTCACAATTAAAAAAGCTAGAACCTTACAAACTGGGAATTGACGTCAAAATGTGTGCCTTTTTGGAAAAATACTTGGTTCGATTGCTCGTAAATACTACCTACTATAAACATAAAAAAAAAAGTTACTTGCTATTTTACTTTTTCTAAAATTGAGGCTTGGTTCCTAAGAACAAATTACCTTGACTCCTATAGGTTCCCGTATTTTGTGACCGAATGGTCCCAGCGGAAGACCAGCTAAAACCAGTAAAATGCTTTGTTGTGACCATTTTGCTTCACCTGGAAATAGGTCAGGCAGTTATTTTGTTTTGTGCTTTTTTTGTTAGTTTGCCTTCAGTCCTTTTACTAGATGTTATGTAAGTAAACGTTTTCTGTCTTTATATGTAGTAAGTATAGCGTACCGATCAAACTACTTGACTAATTTTGATAAATGAGATGTCGTTGAACTTAGTTACCATTATAAAATAGACAAAATAGTGTAAGTGTAGTATGTTATAGTGTCATTTAAAAATCAAGTTTGCCTTTTCGTCACAAACACATCCACTGCCAGTGACGCCTTGGCGTGTACTTATTGCATACAATTCCAGTAAGTGGGCACTGTACGGTACGTAATACCTAGGTACTACAGGCGAATTGGTTTAGCTTCAACAGATGTCACCACTAGTGCCTAACTCTGCAGCGTGCATTTAATTTGAATCGATAACTATCTAAGTTTTATACATTTTTAACAGTATTCTTCACATTTTAGAAACTTACTTGGCCTGTCACTGATATTTATAATGGTGAAGGTTAAGGCCATTCATCTTGATAGTACGTATGTGTAATAGAACTGTGTCACAGCGACGTTATGATTCAAGTCGTAAGAAGTGTCAAGCACATGTTTAATAATGTCACTGTGACACAGTTCTATGGTGGATCAGGGTTCCATTAGGCTGATAGTATATCAAGGGCTCTATTCTACTCGGTAAAACCACCTTCTTGCCTTTGACGTGTTATCATTGTGTTATCGTATAGGATGGAGGACCGGCAGACTTATTGCCTAACGCACTCGCAATCGCAATCGTTTTCATTTTGACAGTCCGAAGGCGAGTCTGCATACAAAATGAAACCAATTATACCACTTTGAAGTCGATTACGATTGCGGGTGCGTAAGGCTATAGGCCACCTAGGATCTAGTTACGTTTGAATTACAAAAAAAAGGATTTTAATGAATTTGGCATTATGACTCTTTGGAATCTCATAATGTACTTTGTCTTGATGGCCGCAACGATATTGAAGAAATAGATATCTTAAAACCACTGCCAGAAAGTAAGCTTATATATAGAGCATGAGTACATCGACTACAAAGAAATATATTCACTGTTTCACCTTATAGCATTGTAATAAGTTCCAAAAGTGTATATAGTCTGTGTCAACTGAAATTGCCAAAGATGTAAACAAATTAGTACTGTTTGACAGATAACCTCAAACATTCATCAAGCGTGTTTTTATTTAAAATAACGTATAATGAATATTTATTTAATCTTAAACTTAATGTGAAATTGAAGATCAAGTATATAAATGATAGCTAAGACCTCACTTGATCTTTAAAAGCGCGTGATTATCGAGTAATAATTATAAATTGGTTCGTTTGGTTATGTTTACATCTTTGCCAATTTCAATTGACACAGACTATACATCTTTTTGTATAAGACTGTACAGTACCTATTTAACTATGTATTTCTCTATATAATTTGTCTAGTACCATAAGTCTCGAGCTTAATTTGGGACTAAATAGATAAATTTCCGCGTCATATTTTTTTTTCCGGCCCTAGGCAATGACCAGAGATCGGAATAGGTAGAGCTAATTTGCCTAAACTTGATGAATGTTCATTCAATAATGTATTCCCATCTCTCTCACGCATGAATGAATATGCGTCAAGTTTAGGCAAATTAGATCTGCCTATTCCGATCTCTGGCAATGACAGACAGACAAACCGACGCTCAAACAAAGTCTTACATATTAAAAAAAAACAAACCACTAATCAAAACTGAGTAACCTTCACAATTAATGGAGTATAATACTGCCCTACTAAGCATAATGGCGTTATCTCAAACAAAACATCTGTAGAAATTGCAACCTAGTTACAAACAGAGGAGAGTTGAATCTGCTTTGGCTATTGAATTTAGTTATTGCATTTTTGCTTAGGAGGGCAGAATAAGTCCGCAAGTTTTCGGGGACCTATTCCGTCGCCCTCGACTCGAACACGGATTTCGATTTAATAATTACGGCCCCTTCCTGGCGGGGAATTTTCGATTCCACTGTTTTATTTCATTCTTGCATAGGGTTTGAATTGAGGCCATGAAAAACGCTTTAAATAAAAGAGGTTTCTAACGTTAATAACGATGGATGAATTGGGGTACACTATATTGATACAGATTATGATTATTGAATAGAGCCTTATAGTACCAATTTCAACAAACGATATTAAATTTAATCAATCGACTATTAGTTCATAAAATTTGACAGCTGTTAACACCCTAATCGTCTGTTAAGAGTTTAGTGAAATTCGGCATTAAAGACCCAAATTTAACAGAATTTAAAAAAAATCGCTTGACTTTTATTTCTTGCGGTAGACCTCATCGCGTTAGAACTTTGCATAATTTGTGTTATTTAAAAAATTAAAAGAAACCTGTAATGTCAAATGGATAAAAAGAATTTCTGTAAAGGTTTTGTACTAACTGTACCCATCCCTATTAATTAATGTAGTATACCCTACACCAAAAAGCAAGTATAACGAGTCTCTTTGTGAAGAATTTCAGCGGCTCTATTCAAGACGGTAAAAACAATATCGTATTTGATCTGTTATCGAATTGTCAACGTTCTTAGCTCTTATTTGCTTGACAGTAATGGCGGCTGACGTCATAACAATACCATAACAGGAAAACTACGATATCGTTTTTAGCGCCTAGAATAGAGGCGCAGTGCAGTTTCGTTTGCTTGTAAGTATGCATTAAATTAATACATTTTGAATGGTAATGTGTAACTGATTACTTAACTTCTATTTAACATGCCAAGACCTAAGTTATCACAATACTGTTACTTAAATTAAAAAGATAAATAAGTGGGTAAACTAATTCAAACATTACCTAGGTGTAAAATGACAATCAGCACTGAGATTTAGTATTCTGTTTTCCTTTATATTTTCAAATAAAATCGAATGATTATTTGTTATTTCGAGGACTTTAATTGACATGTAATTAATTGTAGTGACATATATTTTTCTAGTTTTATTAATATTGTACCTATTTCGGGGCCTGTTATTGTACCTATTGCCTTTTTACCTTTGACCCCATTATCAACTCACAGTTTATTTCTCACATCTTAACTATATAAAGGGCATTGGGTAAATTTGTTTGAAGAATATTGTCACTTTTTTTTTCAGCGGCCACGGATGATTTTTACATAGTTATTAAGAGGACCTCGAAATACACATAGATATATATAATTTATGGCGTTAAATAATATCGGAGCGGAGATTTTAAAGATTTAAGTATTCAGTTTTTAGTACAAAAGTACGCACAAGTATGAATATTTAAATATCTCCGCTCCGATGCACTTAAGAGTATTACATTACATAACAAAATATTTTTATTTTTAATAATTCTATCATAATTTACCACTTTTACGAATGGCCGCTCACCTTGAAAATATATGAATTTTACAAATGACAACACTTTTACCCAAACCCCTTTGTCTCGTGTTAGGTTAGGTACATAAATCAGATATGCACCTGACAATTTAGTTCTGCGTCGCTATTGCCTACACTCGCAATCGCAATCGGCTTCAAAGCGGAACAATTGTTTTCATTTTGTATGCAGACAAGCGTTCGATTTTCAAAATGAAAACGATTGCGATTGCGAGTGCGTTAGGCAATAAGCCCTTTGATCTTATTTAATTTGTAACTTAACTCTGGTTTTTCTATGAGGAAAAACATGACGGAACCCGGAGTCTTTCAAGCAATTCATCACTCTTTTATTATACCTATTTTCGGAGCTGGTATTTTTTTATAAACGACATACATACACACACACACAAATTGTGTGTGTTTGAGTGTTTTTTGTCACAAATTTCATAATCCAGAGTGTAGATTTTATTTGTAAGCTAGCCTCATTTCATTCAAATTGATTCAGCCGTTCGTGAGTAGTTTAATTACAACCTTTTTTTATAAAACGTGCTGCGGCTTTGCACGGGTGAATCATCAATATTAATATACCTGCTTAAATCTAAAATAATGAAAGTGGCATAAAAATCTATTCTAATTATTCTGAGATTAGAGCAATAAAAAATATAGGTACCTACATAATTATAATAAATTTGGTAATAATTTTAATATTTGGAATAACAACAGTAGAACAGTTTCCGCTTGTTCTCTGGCCTCGTTTAAAAGAAACTCAATGACTTTTGAATTAATTATCAGTTGGGTCATTGTTTGCTGTTACGCTTTTCCCTTTGACGACTTATGGAGACTTGTCTGTTTTATAGGAAAATTATTTGTCAAATCCATTTAAATATTCATACCGTCAAACACCCGGATAATGAGATCCGGGTATAACCGGTATTATTCTGTAGGTTTCGTTGTTTTTTATTAAACTGAGTTATGTTACGACGATACGATGATTTGAAACCAAGAAATAGAGGCACACAGTTGCGAAGCTTATCCTACTTGCAAAGGTACATACTCCCAACGTCTAATAATGTTTACGGCAAGCGAACGTGGGAGTACCTTCTACCGCTAATATTAAATAGCATACCCTCTTGTGAGTATGATAAGATTCGAAATGATCCTCAAAAATGTAAAAAGAATCTCAAACAAATGTATTTGCAGGTTGGTCATAAAAGTGGCGATTAGATTAGTGTTTCCTTACTTAAATTAAAATAAGTTAAATAGTACTGAGCGATGGCAGCGACAAATAAACCGCATACGGTTTCCGTTCGCTGTATTAAGCCAATATATTTGTAATTTTTATAAATATTATGAATAATAAATTAAAAAAAAAAAAAAAAAAAAAAAATGTTTTATGAAAGTTCAAATGGCTAAAAAAAAACTAAAATGTAACCCACATTTACATCCCACAAAAGCGTTAAATCTAAAGTAAGAAACAATTTTGTCTTTTTAGGGTTCCGTACCCAAAAGAGTAAAAACGAGACCGAATTACTAAGACTCCACTGTCCGTCTGTCACCAGGCTGTATCTCATGAACCGTGATAGCTAGATAGTTAAAAACCGAATAAAATAAATATTTAAGTGGGACCCCGAGTTTAAGGGACCCTTACAACAAACGTGACTTTTTGCATTTTTTCTCGATATTAATAACGGCAACTGGTATAGGTAATGTCTAATTTTATATAAATAATGGTACGGACTCCGACTCGCAATTGGCTGGTTTTTTTTAGATTTAAAATAGCGTACACATACTCGTCTATTTGAGACTTGTTACAAAAGATACAAAGAGTCGTTAAAAGCAACATAGGTACGTATGACGAAATGTAAATGCTGGTCGCAAATAATATAAAAGACCAGAAGAAAAAAATAAAACAGCACAAAAATACACAGTCAAACCTTACCCCGAGAACACAATGTATTCAAATTTTCAAAAATGGAACGCGTTTGAATTAAGCCCGAGTGTTGCCAGCACAGAGTATTTCCCCCGTTCGAGTGTGCCCCATTTTTCCCATTCCGAACGTGGCTATTGTCGGGAAAATATATTTTGTATGGAGGCGGCATTACAATACGAAGGCCGTGTTATTTATTTAGACGTATTTCATTGTGCAGGCCGGTTCGATTCCCGGGCCAGACGGGAGGCAATCGAGTCAAGACCACTATACCTGCTGGCAACGGATTGGCAAATAATTGAAATCCAACTTCTATTATTGGGACGTATCGAAAAATGCCCAGCGACAGTATTAGTTTGAATAAATTACTGTAACTAGGGAGTGCTTGTTATATCGAACATAGTTATTCAGTTTGCAATGATTTGCTTTCATTTCTTGTTAAATACAGTGTTAAATACATTTCGGTCGGGACAGCTAGCTTCGGATCAGATATTAGTCATCATATGGAATTTGAATTGGATTAGTAAAACGTTTTACAGTGTTAATTCTAAAGCTATAAAAGCTGTTCTTATTGGTAGGTACCTTTATAGACGAAATAGTCGATCGAGACAGTATTTAATTATTTCAAAACCTATCAAAGGCCTTCAAGAACTAATGTTCTTCAAAAGATCTGGGTCTAGTGAATCTAACAGTAGAAAAAACTAATAAATTCTTTGTTTTATTTGATTAATTCGATATATTCGCTATTACTAAGACATGTATTTAGTTTTTTTTATTAGATTACTGCCTACTGACCACAATAACTTATTTTAATTAAAGAAAAAATAATAAAGAGTCAGATTGCTTCACTATTGATTGTGACAAAGATGGCGTCAGCGTGCAAAACACAAAAGAGACATCTAGCGGCGAACAATACAACATAATCAACGCATTATGTATTTAATAACTAATAATGACCGCAAACGTCCGTCAAACCCACAATTAATAATGTCAATTATTTTTGACATTTAAATAACCCAATATCAACCACACACTTCTCGATCTTTTTAGCACAAGGAAAAAGACCAAGACAATAACCTCATAATGCCAGTGTTGCCATAAAGAACCTAATAAAGGTAATTCTCCCGATCAAACCGTCATTTCTTGCCCGGATAGCTCGAAGTTTGATAATGATAAATGATTCCTACCCAACAATGACTTGTCAAGATTAATTAAAGCCCAAACTGTTGCTTAAATAGTTAGTTAGGCAATTCAGAACGGGTAGCCATTGTATACTGTGCAGTCGGTAGGTTCAATAGAAAGAAGGTACTGAATCGCTCTGTCGTTGCGATTCCTTTAGTGTGTGTAAGTGTGTATGAACGCAACCAGCGTGTAATGTAACACAGGCACTTATACATGTGTGCGTAAATTTTCTTCCAAGTCATCGCCGTGTTGGCCATACTACCACATTCAAAGACGCTACCTCTCCGTCGATTGATATTGGGTTTTTGATAAACAGTTGCATCTCCTCGATTGTGTGGCGTCGGCCTTGTCATTACTGTTTATTAAAACATATTGTATATTGCGTTAGTTGTTACAAAATTTGGTGCCTTTGTGTTTTAGAATTCTAAATGAAGTATGGTTTGATGCGTTTGTATGGGAATAATAGGCGCGTGCAATGAGCAAGCTTTTAGGTAGCTTTTATGTTGTATGGTGTTGAAATAGTCAAATACCACGTTTGGACTAGGCTCGCGATGAACGTAAGCAGACGAGTCAGATAGTATTGTATTGTATTTATTTGTTGTATTAAAAGCAAGCAAGCTACATGATTATAATATACAATTTTTAATCTTACGTGTTAGGGTGACATCACCAATGATGGTCACTTTTAGCTGACAGGCACCAGTAATGGACACTTCACTCTTAATTCAAATTTCATACGGTTTTAAATTGATTGTTGCAAAACAAATGAATAACCCTTATCTTCTGTAAAATAAAAATCAAGTGTCCATCATTGGTGCCTTGTCCATTACTGGCTCCACCACCCTAACCCCCTTACTAATAAACGTTGAGTAACGGTGGTATAGCTATACAATGTTTTGTCCTTATCTGTCAAATTCAAATGTCACAATGATAGATAAGGACAAAACATTATATAGCTATACCACCGTAACTCAATGTTTATTAGTAAGGGGTTAGTTGTAGCAGTAATGTTTTCATTTCTAAGTTTCTGTTTTTGTTTTTATGACTCTTTAGGTACTCCGTCAAAAAAAGACCTTCCTGTTTGTGGTAGCTACCGATGTTTTTTTTAACCCAACAAACGTCAAGGACGTGAACGTGGGTGCTGCCAAGGATGCTGTTTATCTAAGGTGTTTGTTTCTAGATTTGACTGAACCTATTTGAATACAGTTCTTTTTTGGTATTACCTAGATGGTCACACAATATGTGAATTTGATGTACCTACTTACTTATCAATTGTCATAACTATGTTAATTAATAATTAACTAACCAATAATTTCATAATAACTATGAATGGGCTGAAAAATAGTAAGCTCTGCCCAATCCAATATCCCCTATATCGACGACGAAAACATGAACCTGTGTGAAATACTCGTAGATAAAACACAAAATTGGGAACTTTTTGTAAAGCATCATTTTGGCCGTGTCATTAAATACTTAAGTCATTTTTGAACAACAATGGTCATCACAGCTTAAATTACATATGTACCTACACTCACCAGCAATAATATATTATCCAACATTGGGCGCATAAATATCTGCCACACTCTTATACTCGTACATATCTCTAGTAATAAAGACGTGTCAGATATTTTGGCGCTCAATGTTCGACAATATGTTATTGCTGTTGACTGTACCCATCAATAACTATATACATACATACATACATAATCTCACGCCTTCGTTCCCAGAGTGGGGTAGGCAGAGCTACAGAATGAGAAACATCTCTAAAAACTTGTTGATAATTCTATAACCACAATTTGCACAATTAGGCTAAGATGTTTACCAGCGTATTAGTGACAGGTTGCAAGCCCATCGCCTAACAGTACTACAAGCCTTTATTCCCTTAGTCGTCTCTTACGACATCCACGGGAAGACATGGAGTGGCACTATTCTAACTCGGCAACCACACGAGGAAACTAACTAACTAATTACTATATAGTGGTCTATAAAAGTTATTTTAATTAAAATTAGTTAACAATCTCATTCAAACCACCAACCTAACCTAACCTAACCTAGTCTTTGAAGATTCAAATTATGAGCATTGAATATACTCAGTTCCCTCGTATACCTAGTTACAAAGAAAACATCCAAGACTCTGAAACCTGAGTTCGCTACTTTCATTTTATTCATCTTCGTAGAGTATTTGTGATTATCTGGTTCAAGCCTCGTTTTTAAATATTATGTCCTTTTATAATGTTTTATATATTACTCGAAATAAATAACTCCCACAATACGTCTCCACATATCGGATTATTACTCCCCTACCCGTACGCGAATACTAAAATATAAAAGAAAGTAGCAACTGAATGATTTCACAAATAAGGCGTACGCATTGTGTATTCTCGTATTGGAAATTATTTCGAGACGTTACGTTTAATATGAGAGTTTTTTGAAAGCGTCAAAGGGAAAATAGGTATTTGATTTGAATACGTGACATGCAAAGTGATTTTATTTTGCATCTAATTTTTTTCTAAAAATGGTAAAAGAGATAAAGAGATAGGTAGTTACAACATCTGGTAAAAATGGATAGCTGTGTTAATGATAAAGTAATTGGAGTCGACAAAACGCGATAATATGAATAAATAAAAAATATATTAAAGGACAGTATAACACAATAGTAGTTCACGTGACGGTTTCGTAATGCTAATTAGGTACGCAGAATCTCGTACAACACTTTATCTACACACATATTATAAGTACTCTAAGATGGATTCAGAAGCCGAAAGGCAAATGACCAGCATTACCTTACCTGTGGTACCTAGTAGGTGACGGCGATGACAGCTGTAGGGTAATTTTGAAATTACGTTATCGAATATTGTAAGGTAAGATAATGTAGGTGTGTAAGGTAATGAGATGCAAATTTAGAACATCTTCCAAAATTAACAGCTGTCATCGCTGTCACCTACTACCACAGGTGTTACTGGTCATTGCCTACGGGTTTTGAACGCATAATAGAGGACTTATGATACTTATGAGTGTAGATAAACTAAACTTTAGGCTTGTACAGTCAAGGTCACCAATATGTATACACCACAAAGTCTCAAAAATATGTACACAGACCTTATTACTATGGCAATAAGGTCTATGTGTACATATTTTTGCAACTTTGTGCGGATATTTATTTTTGACCTTGACTGTACTAGACTAGGCAGTAGACAACGATAAACTTGCTTATATAGAGAAATACATACGTTAATTCATAGAAAACATCCAAGACTTAGAAACAAATACTCGCGCAAACGTGGAGCTTAAATACTTTCAATTCTAGGGTGAAACGTAATTCTTAAGACTGTAATACCGCAGTTACGGAAAAAACAATAAAGAACATCAATTCATTGCCGTCATCAAACACCCGTGCGTCTAACCAAACACAGTAAAAGAGACCATTAATAAAACGTACCAGAATGCATTAATATCGCAATCGCGACTCCACTGTCCCGAATTGCATTATCTCCGGCAATGCGGTGCAATAAAAATCACAAACGTATCATTGCTCTGTATTTAATAATCATAACAAAAACTTGCACAGTTCCCTCAAACAAAAAAACAACAAGCAATTTTCAATCTTCCATATCAGTGATAGTCGCTACTTCTCCTTGTAGGTCATTGATATTTGCAATCAAATCATCTATGTAAATTTCAACTTTCTTACCAATTGGATTGGGTTTAAATTCGTCAGTGGTAAAATTATTCGGGTGCTGACCTCGGAACAAAGTATGAATATATTAATTTGTAGTGTCGACCATTGTGCTATAGTTTCTATTATTCTTGTGGGCATTAATTGTTAAAGTTTGCCGTGACAGCTACACATTGGGTTAATGCGTCCGCCGTTTCAATGGTTACTTATCCCTTTGTTGTAGTGTTTTGGGATGAAAGCTTTGGTCCAGAATTAACTGAATTAAGACTTTATGTAATTTCGGCGAATGACCCTTTCGCTCTAAGTTTATTAACCGGTGGAGTATTTAATGAAGTGAAAGGTTAATTACAATAAGGTTGTGTAAGTGTCAAAGGTACAAGCAACTTGTGGATCGCCTTAAAATTTGACCTTACCAGGGTTTGTTGACTGAGATATAATTGTCTAGTATTACAAATCATTACATTTCTGGAGACAATTACTTAGAAATGTAATGAACGTACATGCAATACACAAGACAAAGTGTATGATGATATCAAATTACTAGCATATTTTGTTAACGCAGCCATAAACTGCAGAGAAAAGACATCTAATAAAACCACAACACTGCAAACAAATATTCAGAACCGTGTCCCTAATGACGCCGACATTGGAGCAATAAATCCATGACAACTCATGCCACACACGTGGACTCGCGAATAAACGTCACCGCGTCTTGTGTAATTTATCTTTTCAACAATCATTTTTACAGCGTTTCCCTGCAACCCCAGGCTGTGATTAATGATGGATGGATTCCTGAATAATTACCAAGACTTTTAATATTCAAGTGATTTTGCATTGTTGGAACACTGGATAAAGAATTTAATGACAATGGAGGTAAAGTTGACGTTATAACGGTGAAAGCGGATGACCCTTCAGAACTCGTTGATTCTGAAAAGATTGAAATACATCCTTGTAAAACGAGAAAAATTGAGCTTAGGGTTGCTCAATATACAGTCGTTTTTTCAGATGTAAGGACGATGAATAACCAACAAAAGCGAGAACACCATTGAATGCAAATCTCCACTGGAGTTTTAAGGGTAGTGTGTGCGTTATTAATTTGTTATAATTGTCCCCTCTCATATTGCTCGCATGCGGCATTTTTATTGCAAATTAGTCGCCATCATTAATTTTGTTTTTCTTTTCTCCCGTTTTGAAAGTTAATGTGTTTCGAGTGCGAGTATTATGTTCAGAATAAAAAGTCTCGATTGTAATTATTACGAATGTATTCGGTTCTCTTATGAGTGATTATGTATCGGTTACAAAGAGTTCCATGGCTTTGTGTGGTATGAGTGATTATTTGCGTTCTCGATTGTAAGTTATTAATGCTTGCGCTTATTAATGTTCAATATGTAGCATTGAAATATCGGAAAGTATAGTTTAATAAACCGTTGTGCGATGATTTCTATTGTGTTTAGTTTGAATAGTTTGTTTTGAAATGTATTTGTATAATGATCCACAGAGTAAGTAATCATCGTCATTCGCATCTATATAACTAAATTATTGCCTACTATCATGGTGTCATAAAAAAGTTATTTGTTTTGTTTACGGCTCTTGGTAAATTCTCACATTTACTTTGGAAAAGTCTCTTATTGAAAATCTTGGAGTAACTACTTTAGCACATGTAGTTACTCCAACATTTTCTTCACATATTTCAATAATGTCTTCATCACTTCCAAAACACTCATTCAAAACATACTCACTGTCTATCCCATCATTTGGATCCCCTCGTTCGTTTACATCATCATTAGTGTTTATTGCAGTTTTCACACCGCCATTGCCTTTAGTGGGTTCGATCCCCGCAGGGCCACACCCCAGACCCGTCACTTGCAATATGCTAATGCGAATACTGTGATACGCATTACGAATCTAAACTGGTTCTTGTTTGCGGAAATTCAATATAAATAATGCGTATTCAGATAAATTGGATTGTAAGCTCCCTACTTCAATAAGCAGGCTACGCAAAAGAATATGCGTTATGAGTGTGAAACCATTAGAAATTACTCATCCTATTTTTTTTGATTTTTCAATTTTTTGAATTTTTTTACAGACCCACTTATTCTTGTACCAAAAAAAACATTGGCATCGAGGAAGATAAACCAATAAATATTAACATAAAAAAGTTTTTGCTTCTAACATGTGGAACTAGATGTGAGTAAAGTAGAAATCATACCAAATGAGAAAAGAAAAAATACAAAATAATTTGAGCTTCAATAGTAGGTTTACAATTTTATTTTAAAAGGCTGTTATGACGTTTAGCAGAATCTTAACAGTAATGAGGAAGTAGGGGAGCAACCAAATCGTTCACGTGTGACTTGTCACCAAGGGTCTTATGGTTAAGAGCTGCCGTAAATACTAGGTAAGGGCACCTAAAGCCCTTTAAAAGGTTCTCGGGAATAAGGGACGGTTAGTAGATGGATTATTTTTCAAAATTGGTCCGGATTCAGGCGACAGAGGGAAAATAACAAGCGTAGCGTCTTGTAATTGTTAAGCAATTTGAAGTTTCCTAATAATGTAAAAAGCGTGGGTTAGCTTTTACCAAATATGTCACCTCAAGTAGGTTATGTTTTATGGTAACATTTGACTGACTGTAAAACACAATTTCGTGGTTTAATTAACCATATAGGTCACTGCATCATGAGAGATTATTTATTATTATTTTAGTTGACATTACTTCAACAAAATAGCTATGATATTAGTAATCAATCAAAGTTGGTATTACAACAGCAAGATCATTTGTGATTAAACCAATATCTTAGTTGATGAATCTAACATCACGTTGGCTTGTATGGAATTAGGACTTTTGTAAAGTTTTCTGTTAAGGAAACTAATTCAAAAACCTAAAGAAAATCCTGAAAAGTTATTTGTAATATTGACTGATCGATTAAAATTCTTAAAATGTGACGAAGAAAAAGTTATGAAATTCAGCAATATCGGAGATATAGCAGCAGATGCAAAATAAATGCTAAAATCATCTCCAAAAACGCATTTGACATTGATCTTTCATATAAAATTAATACGTTTTGTAGTACGTCACGTATCAAATTTACGTAAATAGGTCATTGTCTTGGAATAAATGAAACTACACCGCTGAATCATGAATACCAAGAATTGTTTCATTACTAAATGTAACCTCGCTGTAAGCCCCAAGTTTTAGTGACGTTGCTTTCAGTTAAATAACCAAACTTACCAATACAACAATTACGAAGCCTCACAGCGTACGTTTTGTTCCCGAATATAATACTGAGACAATGTGCGAATAAGATCCCGAACCCAACAATGAGTTATTTAGGTCACATATTGTTACGGAGAACAACAGGACAAACAGGTTGTTTCTGAATTGGAACGTGGAGATGATAGATATTGAGGAGGTATTTTTGAATATAATTATTATATAGCTAAAAATAAAACAATCATTAAAACAGCCTCGACTCGATCCTTACAAGATCTAGTTTCAGAGAAAATAACTTGAATTGCTCTTGTTATAATCGGTATCTATAAGCCCCTTTTCTTAAACCTGACTATGACAGGTGATATTTTAGTGTACAGTTTATACGAGTCTTAGTGATTTAAAATATTAACTTTGCAATGTATATCGAATTGTCACCTTCTATCTATCATTTTCAGGTTTGTGAAATAGCTGATTACCCATATTATCCGCACAAAATTATGCAAACGAGTGTCGCTGTTTCGTTTCATCGCGTTCCAAGTCCATACGATGCTAAAGAAGTTTTTACTAAAAACAAGGGTGTGGACTCATTGCAGCATTATGCAATGTCCTCAATCCTAGCGCAAGCCATAAGAAAGCTTGGCCATTGTCCCCCAGTAGACCCGAATCAGGGACTTACAGTTACCCCTAACACCACACATGCCTGCTCCGATCTCAAGCACCTCCTTGTATAAATGTTATTCTACGCACAACGCATTGTTCCTCGTATCACTCGAAATATAATTGTATTATGATATTATTAAAAAGATATACCATGTACATTAGTTCGTTCATTCGAGATCGGTCGTGCGCGAAAACTGCGGAGCTTTCCGGTTTTCAAGAGGACTCGTTCATTCGTTCAAACCATTCGCTCAGTGTTGTATTGTTCATTCGATAAAGATTTCGTTATTAAATTAGTGTGCTTCTTCTTTGCAATAAGGTTTAGATTTGAATGATGGGTTTTGTTTACCGCGGTTTTTTTGTTGCTTCAAGTGGGCATATCCGTTTCGAAAATGATAGCTCGTTATATTGTTATTTTTGAGTACTGTTATTGTATAGCTTTATAATATTTGAACGAGTCGGTTTATTCATAGGTGCCTTTAGGACAAAGGAATTAATAATACTTTAAAAAAGATCACTTCATTTCTAACATTTCTTTTTGGTCAGGCCTTTTTTACTTTTACGTTTTAAATTATAAATTTCATATTAAATAATAACAGTGCACTACCAATTCTTCAATCGGATCTGCTTCTCCCTAGGTAAAGTCCACGCGAAATTCTTAAAAAACTCCCCCGCCATTGTTGTCAGCGCCAGGCTGTCCCTGCATTGTCCCGTGAATGGCCCCACTTTAAATAGAAACTTATTATTCCTCTCTAAACATGCATCGATCGTATAGGAAATGAGAGATACGTCTGGTAATGAAAGAAGGGTCTTATTGTCTGATTTATAGAATGAAAGACAGGGGCTAAATTAGGATTTCGACAGTTTTACAGAAGGTTATGTTATAGCGAGACAGAATATCAATGCACTATTTAAAGAAGATAAAAGTCTTGTTGCATACATTTAGTGCCCATAACTCTATATAGAGTCTATTATTATAATAGAAGTACAAGAGCCTGGCAATAAACATAATAGAAGTAAAGGATGTACCTAATGGAAATAATAATACCCACATTTTTGGTAGAAACTATCAAATACCTTGAGTAGGCGAATAAATTAAAAATTTACAAAGCAATTGCCAAAAACAAAAGCTTATAGGGCGAATGATTGCGGAAGATGATTCCTAATATGACTGTATGCGTATTAGTTAGGCAAGGTCTAGTTTAGTTTAGTTTAGTTTATACAATATTAATTGCATTGCATGTCAAAAAATACGAAATTACATTGAGATCGTCAAACATAAATACTAATAATCAAAGAATGCAAAAATAATTAATAATTATAACAAGATTAAGCATCTAATAATTGGTCACTAGTCCGATGTCAATATATGTAGGTAGGTACAGGGATTAATAAAATTTACTCAATAATAAATTATTTGAAGATGTATTCATTTCTACGTTAATACTTACAACTTTAATACTTAAGTACTATGTTATATGTGTTTTTGTAATCTTTATTTTACTTTCTTGTAATGTATGTTAACTATTCTTTTTCTATATTTTCAAACGATCGCAACTTTGACTTCAACAGGCATTTTGAGGATGATTTAGCATCTCAGTTGCGTCTTAAAATCTATTTTTCACGTGTTACCTAACAAGACGCACAAAATCCACAATCGTAGTGTGCCTATGCTAATTGAGTTTGTCGCTTTGTGGCAAACAACCCCATTGTCAAGCGATACATGGAAGCATAAAGGCGACGCGACAGGCGACACGAAGAGTGGTCGAAATAAGGAGAAATCAGCGAGATAATCAGCTAGACGTTCAGAAATCAGTATTGTTGAAACTCGGTTGTTGACGAAAAAAGGAGAGCTATAAGTTTTGACCCTTATGTCTTTCTGTATATGTGTCTTTGTCATCGTAGTTCCCAAACGGATGGTCCTTTTGATTACGTAATAAAACTAATAGGGTGTTTTTTTTTAATTACATTTCGGTCGGTTCGTTTACTAGTTATCAGCTTAAAAGAATAAATTATTATTTATTAAATTATAATCTAAATAAAAGTTAATCAATCGGTATTTTTTTATCTACTAACTGAGGTCGCTCCACCTGCAAAATTCATTCAAATAAAAATGGAAGCGTTAAAAACGGATTTCCTCAAATGTTTATGTCATCAAGTTAATTCTTAGGATTAAAAATGATAAAATGGTTATTGCAGCCATAAATAAGGAATACTATTGATTTTAATAAGAGAAAAATCTTTAATACAGTTTCAAATATTCTCACATTCAAACGCCTTGCACCACACACCGTCTGAATTGAGAATTATCACGCATTAGACGTTCGTGGTCATTAACAATGTCGCTAAATATTTCACCTGCGTTTGCGCACCGTTTATCGTTGACGACAATGATACATAATTGTTGCGACACAACGCGGCACGAGAATTACAAGGATGTTGGTGCTTCTCGTTTGATGGGCGTCAAGTTTAGGTACACATAACTGATAAATGATAATGGTTTCATTTTCAAACAAGTAAGCTTCTTTTTGCGATAAAACACAGATAAGAATTAAAACAAAACATCGCAAAACAGTACATTAGGTTACACTAGATAATAACGTTTCTTTTATAAAGATAAGTCCATAGCAAGTGCGGTAAAATGGATTATGAGACTTCTTTCAGCCTCGAACCAGGAATTACAACTAAAACTTAAACTAACTTGGTAATGGTAGGTTCGCTGCCAGAACGGCGACAAAATACATTATTACAATATATCTATATATATATCCATATATAGATGACAATTTCAGAGAGAAAAACAGGAAATCTGTAACATTTTTTGTTTACCACAGGTTCTTTGCTGCTTCAAGTGGGCAACACCAACTCGAAAATGATTGCTCGACGTTACTGCTTCTCGTTTAATTGGTGTTCAGTTTAGTTACACGTAAGGTTCGTATTTAAACATGATTCAAAACATTTAAACTTCTCTATCGCGTCTTCTCCAACTTAGCATAAACACGCTCTTGGTTAGAAACCTTTTCAAGCTAATGTTTTTTTTGGCATGAAGAATAGTATATTGGCTTGTAAGCCCGCTCGTGATTGCAAATTGCGTGGCCAACCCTTAAGACTAAGATTTTTTAATGTTACTAATTTCTGCCGTCCAACGGCAGTACGCTGCAACTCGAGTTACAGCGTTTTATGATAACTTGCATCAAACGATTCCTCATGAGTGCTTCTATCATATCTATAAAAGGAATTTAAAAAATATGTTCTAGTTTAGGCTATAGAAAACTGTCAAAACGCGGTAACTCTGCATAAGACTAGCCAAAACATCATGATCAACACAGACCGCTGTAAGTACTAAATGATCACTATCTCGGAACAAGGAACGGACCACTTGCAGCGTTTTGTCTACTCTACATCACCATCAATTCAACACGCGGCAACTGAGTGCAAAAAATAGGTGATTTCTAGCGTGAAACTTAAAAACATTTAAACGCGTTTTTCTCGAAACTAGGGTTTTTGACTTGCAGCGTTTTGCCGTTGGACAGCAATAATTTCACCGGCAGTGTTATCACTGCACCGAAATTCAATAGTGAGAACACAGTTCCTTTACAGAGGTAAGATGGTCATATCGTTCCGGATTATTCCGGATGAACTCTGCACAAGGCTTAACACCTATTGTGGACTACGTGACCTACACAATTATAATTTATTGTCTATGTTAGGACAGATCATAATAATGATAATGATGATGATGATTTAGTATTAAATGCGTGCTTGAGAAATGAAAGCTTATTACATTTAAATACGATAAAATATTGTTTGACAAACAGAAACATTGAAATTAACGTAACTGTTACTCGAAATGATGGCCCTGAGATGCAAAAGTTTAGCACTTATTACTGTATTACTAGGCACATATAATGAGTAATAACGCATCGCTAAGCAAGGTAATAAACACATCATTACAAAAGTTTACAGGTAAATGAAAAATAAGGGCTCATTTAACTTACTTAAGTCCATAATTGAGCTGCTCGTGTTAATATTTTTCAATAAATTATCACTTCGCCCGTGGATAAAGCAACTTTACGTAACTTCGCTAATAATGCTGATAATTATCATATTTTTGACATTCACAAATAGTCTGTGTACTTTAGGAATACTTCTTTAAAAATAACGTCGTCTAGAGCTTTGGTACGCGATTATGAATCTTTAGCGATTGCGTTAAAAAAATATCTAAAGATATCAGTTGTAAAATTATCTTTGTCAAAGTATGTATTTCGCGTAATTATGACGCTAACTCGACCGGCACGGCGGCTTTGTCAGCGCTTTATCCTTCAGCTTTTCTGACTAATGTCGACAAGTTTTCAGTCGTGTGTGTTTCATTCTCGTCCGCCACAAAAGACACAATATTTTTCAGCGACAATACATTCTTGGCCGGAGTTTTGTAATGCTCGCACAAATAGTTGGCGATTTTTACTTGTTGCTTTTCGTCACTATTTTCATCTTGAATGAAGTATAATGGTCATGGTATTTATTTTAAAAATAATCTATAGCCGAAAAATACAGTTCTCCTTTTTCCATCATTTACTCGATCTCAATATTGAAAAGTTTGTGTTATTTAAACAGCAAAATCACTCCTCTATCACAGTCCATTCGTACCTTTCATCAGATAACTTAGGGAACCTTTTTAAACGGATGATCAGCTAGTTCGCACAAAGGCTGACCTGCGGAAGTTTCGGGTGTGTTCGGAATCTATCGGGATCTATCGTATTCAAAGCTGAGACAATCAATCTTGCGCGTGACCCTTTTTGCATAGAGCGCTGGGATTTGATCGCAAGAGATCAAGAAACCGTAGACTGTAATTAGACAATATTCAATAATTTTATTTGTATAGAACAAGACTATGTAAATATTGACTTGTAAAACTATCTTTTTTAGGTACTTTTTGGAATGGAAATCAAATCAGCACCTACAAATTTAAGACTGTTGAAAATTACCATAACATTACATTCGTTCAAAAACCATTCCAAAAATTATTAAAATAAACGTCCGCTTAACAATTTCTCTTAATTGCTATTTGTTTTGAGTCATTAGAAGGTTTATTCGCATTTCATACACTTTCGCATTTTTTATACTAATGAAAAATTTCAATTCCAGACCCAAGGCACCCCTTAGTGCCATAAATATGAAGTAGGTTTAGGTTATGTTAATTCTTCAGCTGGCGCGGAGGGCCAAACTACCCAGTAGTAGGACCTCTGCGGCAGCAACTGTATAAATTGCGAATAAACCCATTAGAAAATGTAAAATATATACCTAAAGCACGACCTTTTTGTCTTCTAATATGTATATAAGAACCGTAATAATAATCAAATTAACGCCTCACAGATCTACTAGTTTAATTTTAAACTTACAGTTATCCCACTGTCAGTTTATCCTCCGGGATAGTGCCGAGTCACGCGCGCAGTCCCCAGGGCAAGACCGTTTAATGCAAGTTTGGGGAGGACCCTCGATTACCCTCATTGTCTGGGACTAGTGGAATGACGCGGTCATTCTGCTGGATCTTGAGAAAACTAATTGGCTGAGAGTTGTAATTATTATCGATTTTGTAAAGTTTCTAGTCAAGCCAAACGAAATCTGTACGTTTGATGAAGCAGTTAGACTCATTAGTCAGAGAGCCAATGAAGTTTGGGGTCCCGGGTCCGATTTTCCGTAAAAGCAATAGATACGTAAGATTATCCCAAAGTTTTTATTGTTTTGCGGTGTATAC
This sequence comes from Acleris literana, assembly GCA_946894065.1. NCBI lineage: Eukaryota > Metazoa > Arthropoda > Insecta > Lepidoptera > Tortricidae > Acleris > Acleris literana. The sequence continues at coordinate 23,667,278 of OX335671.1, read as the reverse complement.
ATCTATAACAGATATTGTAATATATTAAATAATAAAAAAAAAGATTAATTGAACAATACTTGAATAATCATTCTTATCAAGACGCATGGTAGAGTTCTTTAAAGGACTGTGATCACTAATATTGAGTCAATAAGAATGCAAACATTATTTTGCATCTTAAATAGGAATTTGCAAATTGCGATCTATTAATGATCTTGCAGGAGTTGACAGTTGAATTTAGGCTTTTTTACGTTCACTTAAACAATAGATTCATGATATATTAGTAACTACGAACTAAGCGTTGCCCTGAGGCAACAATCACACTAGATGCCAGCCATGGAGCTACGCCAATCGGCATTACCACGCCAGAATCCAACTATGCAGTATAATCGCTCCGTTTCCATCGATCAGTGATTGACGCGCTCACAAAAGAACACTCTGCGACGGCGTCCTATCAAGATCAAGATTCGAATCCGAAGAGTAACTGCTCCGAGGGTCCCTGAGAAACTGGAGTTTAGTTATGAAAATAATGGTGTTTATATAAACGAATAAGATTCGGTTGTCTTTACAATTGCTATAGGCAGTTGGCATGTGTAGGACTTACAATGTATTTCTTTAGAAGATTTATAACTCCTGAAACAAAAACATAATGCTTGTCATGAGCTTGAAGCCCGGGTTTGTTTGTTTCTCTCTCAGTCTTTTATCTCCTCGGCACCTACCGATTGATGTCCATGGATCGTTTTAAGGTAATATTGATGAAACTGAGTACTGCTGATTGGTCAATCAAGAAGTATTATATCTGAAACAATATTCGAAAACAAAAGTGTTACTTTTCTCTCTTTCTCTTTCATGTTGACGCAAAACATGTCAATAAAAGATCGAAAAACTAAACAACCCTTTTTTCTTAAAGGTAATAAAAACTAATAGAAATTAAAGAAAACTTAAACAGTAACGCATCCAAAAAATCATCTACGCTACACTTCTCGATTCTACGTCAATGACTATCGCCTGCCGTAGCCCAACTCAAGACTGACAAAGTCCTAAATGATTGAGAACCATATGTGAGCTGGGACTCTGTCGTTTTCCAGATCGCCATCGCGCAGGTTCGAATTGATGTAATGTGACAAGCAAATGATCGTCATTATTGTTTGTAGAATGTCGCTGTAGATTAAAATAAAATATAGATCAGGAGCTTTGTAAGGCGTGGAAAAGGCATACGATAAACAGAGTAAGTATGGGCTCTGCGGGTAATGGATTTTTGAAACTTGAAGATGATTAATTCGTTGCCAATATTACTAAGATGGAATAACCTTTTCTAACACAATTTCTCTCGTTCAACGTTGTTTTCATTTTCTGTAGCTTGAAAACTAAAAACGAATTTTGTATTTTTATATTATTATTTTTTCATTATTATAGTTTTTTTATTAAGCGTAGAAGGGTTTTTCTAGGTCTTATTTGACTGTTATGAGTTTCTTTTGCCGTCATTTTTTAGTATTTATTTATTCCTTACTCTAATTTAAAAAAAACACTACAAACAGTGATTGCAACTGTTTGAAATACATCTTCCATTTTGTTTCATACCCTTTTAAATGCTATCGAATCTAATTTTTAATCCATCTACACAACCCTAATGACTCGCTTTAATCAGATAAGAGCCAGTCGTCTTATTGCCGCGCCTTGGACAATGCCCGTAATTTTATTATTTCCTAGAATTGCCTTTATATTATTTATTTTTATTATTTGCTATACTTGAGGTGTAATCTGTACTGAGACTGTGTTAAAGTCAAATTGAATTAGTTGGTAAACATACCTATTTATCTGTAAAGAGGTTTACAGCTATATTAAATAGAAAAAAAAAACAATATTCACGGCGACCCTTTCTTCCAACCAAAGCATGAAACCTAGCTTAAAACCATCTCGAATAAACTCCATCCGTTTAGGAGATACATACGATGCCACAGACAGACGCACACATAAATACATAAACACACACATACACAGATACATACGTTAAACTTATAACACCCCTCTTTTTGAGTGGGGGTTAGAAGTAGTAAGTAAGTGAACTCATTATTGCACAAAAAAAATCGTTTCATAAAAAAACATACATGTAAATAAATTATGTACAAAGGCGAACTAATCCCTTAAAAGGGTCTCTTTCAGCGAACCTTGGAATTACTGGGTGAGAATGAGGACAACACACGAGGATGGCAAAAAACAAGTTAAGCTCAAAATATACATATATAATGCAGAATACAACATATTATTAAATATGTTATATTTACATGAACTAATATATGTATAATGAGTTATCGATGAAGCTTCCTTTGTTAATAAAAGACTTATGATTTACGACAATTTAACGATGATAGTCTAATATCGATAGATTACTTAAACTTTCTCCAGGATATTAACAACTTTCACTTCACATTCAAACCATCCTATAACCACGTCCAAGCCAGATTACTTTGCAATACACACACAAATATTTACACCAATTAATCCCAGCCCTACCACCCAAGACATAAAGCACACATTAACGTTACAAGCCGTTAATATTACTCGCAAACAGATAGTTAAATATTTTTACGTGCAGCCCGTCGTAAAAACTGATTGAAAGAGGGTTTAATGACGATCCTACAATACCTCTACCTCTATGTATTTATTTATTTTTATGTGTTTATTTATATACAGTTTGTACAGTGCAAGAGGTCTTAAAAAGTATTTTAGGTTCGGGTTGAGTCTGTTAGTTTCGCATAAGAACGTATCAGAGCGATTGAGTAAGAGCAAGTCTGGAGACCGTGTAGGAGCTATCGCTTTATGTAATATCCACAGATATATTTTATTATGTGTCTATAGGTTATAATAAGTATAAACTATTTAAATTATTTTCTCCTTCTAGTATTAGAATTATTTCGCTACCAGCTTAGAGGTTAACTGGAAGGAATATTTTAATGGATAATTTTGTCATTGTACCTACTTATATTATTTTCTTTTGTATAATCACACTAATTATATTTTAAACAAGGGACCCGCCTTCGCTCCGGTTTATGTGATTTTTCTGTAACTCCCGTACATAAACCAGATTTTTTATACATAAAAACCTTCATTGGAAAATAATCAAAATTTTGTTGAAAACCGTTTTAAAATCTGTTGCGTCGTTTGAAAGATCTACGACTACCTACACAGGAACAGACAGCGGTCAAACGACTTTGTTTTATACTATGTAGAGACCTAGAGATACCTAAGTGGGAAAGTTTGTTAGAGTGTGAGTGTGAGTTTATGTTTGGTATTTGTTCGCGGTAAAATTGCTAAAAGTTTTAAACGTAAATAGCTTAACCTTAAATTATGACATTGGCTACATTTTTTCCTGAAAAAATGTCGGTTTTCAAGGGATAGTAAGGCAACAGAAGCATACATACATACCTCTCCGGAGCGACGTTTGACTTTTACAGCCTTCTCTATTAAAACGGTTTAATTACACCTTTCCTAGAATTGCGTTTCTAATTTCTATTACAACGGAATGGTTTGCGAGTAAAAGCTGAGGCTAGAGTCAATGGTTTTATAGTAATTACTTACTAGATTGTACCGCTTCGTCACGTGGATTCAGGGCTTCTTATATCACTGACATATTGCTACTATAGTTATTGTGTGATGCTTAAAATAGTGCCTACATGGGGTACTTTTTAAGTGAATATATTGTTGAAACGTTAACATGACATTGCTTAGGGATTACTTAGCTTTGTTTCTATGTCCTTTCCAAAGGAAGGATATAGGCACGAGGTTAAACAAGCGAACAAACGAAATCAAGTTAACTTACAAACAAAATATTCAAAAATCGGTGAGATACTTTAAAGCCATATTGAATTGCAACTTCTTGTTGTAAAATTATACTTTAGCTTTAATAACGCTTATAGCACTGTTGTATAATAGGTTACTTTTGGATGTTTTGAAAAAAAATTGAAATGTTACGTCTAGAGATGGTTATGGTTAAAATGTAGATGAAGTTATTTTTATCGTAAATATTAACAGTGCTTCTAACACAGCCAGATATGTTTTACCAAAACGTGAATGTTTATTATTAATTTTTAATTTTTTTTTTTACCGTTTTGCAGTTTCTCGTCTCTCAATACATAACTGTTTCGAACTTAATCAAGATGCCCAAAATCATTATTATAAATTATACAAGTTGTGTTTTGAAGAACGTGTTATTTCTTCCTTTAAAGCACCGTTTGACTCCTTTCGCTCTGGTTTCCTCTACGCATTTATATTTAAATTCATACAAAACATGTCACGCTCCCGTCATAACTTAGAATCATCGTACCCTTCAATCGATTCCGACTAAACCATGGGAATTTCATCGAACCCTGTCCTTCCCCTTCTAACTACATTAACTGGTTCCACATAATAACTATTTAAAATACATGTGTCCGTGCTTTCTTGAATACATTATTGATATTATATGATAGTTTATTTTAGACACAATGTCGTAAGGAATCTTTGGAAGGGTTTTTGATGCATTGTGACAGTCTGTTCGGTATTGTCAATCGAACAAAACAAATTGCTTAAAGGAATACCAAGTTATTTGTGCTGTTTAAGACGTCGCTGTTTTCACTGCTTTCAGAACATTTATTGAGAGGGATTTTTAGTTCTTCTCTTTGTCCGGTGGTTGGACTAAGTTGGTTTTAAAGCGATTTTGGTCGGCGTCGTTAGTACGGGTCATTCGGCCCGATGCGATTTAGGACAACTTCTGACGGCTGTCAGGTTTTATTATTATTCTTTGATTGACAAGCTAGGGCTGACCTGCTCTATATCTGCCGGACAATAGATTAGTTACTTTAAATATTTTGAAACGCTTCAAACTGTTTTTCTTTGACAAGTATCGCACGATAAATAGGTTTGAATTGAAATTAAAATTACCACACATTTTTTATGGTTATTTTTTCAATCCAGCAGTTTTTAAACACACTGCACAAAATGGGATAGCTGGTTATTTTTATGATGGAAGAAATTAGGACAATCCTCGGTTGTGGCTACCCAGAACCGAACGATTTCAAGGCACTGCCATTGCACTCCACTATCCGCTTTCTGGAAGGGGTGGAGGCTGCATTGGATTAAGCGCTGAAAGAGGGGTAATTACACAAAAGATCCCATAGGGTCGAAGTGTATCTGTAAGGACCCCGCCAATAAGATAAGATAAGATGGAAGGAAGAACTTTAGTACCGTAATTAGGAACCAAAACATATTGGCCCAGTGCTGTTGTGGTTCTAATATCATTGTAATGGATGAAAGGGCCTTGCATACAGTCCAAACGGATTATTATCAACATTTCACCCACCAAACAGCGTTCACACTGTTGTGTTTTGTTGTCATCTGGGAACAATTTGATATTTATTTTCTGGTTTTTTCTTTTTTTTAAAACATTGAGGTATTATTACATTAGAATCTCACCCCTTAACATAGTTTTAAAAATAAACTTGCTTCCCAAGGTACAGACTACTCCTTTTGAGAACCACAGCTTTTTTTATTAATTATTTTATATCTGTACCGGATTAGGTATACTTAGTTTTTTTTTAAATAAATATTTTACATTTTATCTATCATTCTAAGTACCTAATAGTCTTAAAACATTACCTTACGTTTCGCGCCCTCTTTGCGTCATGATCACATTAACCTCAAAATAAATGTCCAACTATTTATTTTTCCACACATTTTTTGCACAATTAACCTTTAAAATTCACAAGTCCACGTGACAACTGATGTTTTATGTGCCGTAACAAATCCCAACAGCCGCAATATAACGCGAGCCGCATCACTTTTGTTACAGCCTTTCAATAAACGGCCGTTCCATTGTCATGGTTCAACCGGGCTCATTAATCGTCGGTAACAATGGTTAAACTTAGATTAAGAGCCGGTTGTACTGAGGAATGCTGTGTATTTTAAACATGTCAAGCAATTGTTAAAGGTGTATGCACTGTTAATAAGTATACATGAATAAAGAAATGTTAATATTGGTAGAGTGTGAGTTGTTATACTAAAATAATGATATCACCATTTCATTTGAGCTTTAGCGGTGTTAGGACCTTGCTATCACCATCCCATTCTTTACCCTACGGTCAACCAGTATTTTTTGTAGTATTATAAATGTGAATGTTTGTGTGTGTGTGTGTGTGTGTGTGTGTGTGTGTATGTGTGTGTGTGTGTGTGTGTTAGTTTTTTACTTCTTCACGTGGCAACGGCTGGACAGAATTGGATGAAATTTGGAATGGAGATAGCTTATACACTGGATTAACACATAGGCTACCTTTTATCCCGGAAAATTTAAAAGTTCTCGAAGGAATAACGATAATCGAGATCTACGCGGAGAAAGTCGCGGGGAAGAAGCTAGTGGTGTATAATACAAACGGAATACTGACATAGAGGCATTCCATCTTAGTCCTCAGCGGTGGCAATGCATCCGCAGTCTTGTAACAAGAGTCTTGTTCTTCATGCAAGGGTCTCAGATCCCACCTAGGAACCCCCATCAGATGGCCTCTGTGCTCATTTGCCTTCTACTTGGTAAAAAAAACCGTAATTTTCCAAGAAAGACATTATTTTCTTTAAGCATTTGAGTCGCTTAACTTCAATCTCGGATAAGTCCATGCAAAAAGACGACGGAATTGGTGTCTTTTTTCAAGCAACTTAGGTTTCAAATTGTATACCAAATTTCAAAGACATATACGAGTTTGAAGTTAAGCGACTCATTTAAATTAATACACTAAATAATTCGCCGACAAGCTCGCCAACAAATCGTTCAAGCTTTTTTAAACATTCAGAATTAAATCTTATCGTATCTTACTAATATTATAAATGAGAAAGTATGGATGTTTGGATGTTTGTTACTCAATCACGCTTCAACCACTGAACTGATACGGATGAAACTTGGCACAGATATAGGTTAGATCCTGGAATAGGACATAGTCTACTTTTTATCCCTGAAAAAATTAATATGTCCCGAAGGAATAGCGATAACTGACTTCTACACGGACGAAGTCGCGGGCAACAGCTAGTCTTCAAAGAAATGCCTTCTTAAGTTAACTATGTTAAGTACGCGCCTTATATCAGCTCCATAAACCAGAAACAATCCTCTGGAACAACAGGACAGCCTCTCCCGCGTTACGGACAGACAAACAGGGCAGTGCGAAGTGATCGCACACATACGCCCCGTTTGTTCAAGTAATGGATGCGCGGGAGCAAGGAGAGCCGTGGAGACGACTAGAATATTACACTATTAAACATTGTAACTTATTAATACAGAGATGATTTTTTTATCTTGGAATACGTACTAATATTAATTCAGGTAGAATATATTTTATAACTATAGTAAGAGGAAGATACGAAATCATCTTGAGTCCTGTCATCGCAGCCTATACTTTTTGTTATTAATGGCTTTCACTCCATTTAACAAGTCTAGTAATATAGACAAGGACCATGGACTCATAAGAGTGTTTCTCTCAATCAAGTCGAGCAATTTTTCGGCTAAGAATGTGAGGAGAAATTTAAATAGCGTAGCTGTCAAAAAAAAACTATACAAATTTAGCTCCGGGAAAACGTTTCTCACTATCATATCATATCCGATTTCCACGATTTTTGAATATTTATGTTGTAGTTCTTATGAAAATGTAGGTTTGTACGCTTTGATTATATCAAAATAATGAAGTGTCATCAAAACATATCATACTTACGTGTCCTAAATTTAACCGATTTCAATATCAGATCCTGGTTCAAAATTCATTTGCAAAATTTGAATTAAACATACTGACAAACAAACAAAGAAAACAAGTAACGTTAAAAAACCATGTAACATAGCTAGACCAAAATTATATTAAACAAATATAGATAAGACAGCCCCATTAATTCCCTGTTCTCCCGCCTGGCGCGTACTACAGAAGTCCTCTTTTATTCTGGTAAACTACCCACTGTCCTTCCCAGAAGAGTCACGCGCCCACTAAGTGGGCTTATCATTATATTTGACCAAATTAACACGTCCGCCAGCAGCTCCTTGGAGAAACACTTAGGGGTCGGTTTCTTGAAGCTTTTGTTTGAGTTGAGCTGCAAACTGCAGTGAAATGTGGTCGGGAAAAACTGGACGCAAATAGAGAGGATACCAGGATACCATACTAAGGAGGAGGCTTCCACTAGGATCATAGGCTGAAGAAGTAACTAGTTATGTGAAACGTATGAAATAGAATAAAATCTCTGAGAATATTTTCATTTTGAAAGCCGTACTTAATGCCAAGAAAACATTACAAAGTATGTTGTTGACATTATGAATATTAGCAGTTTAAAAGTGTGGGTTTTCCTGAAACCATTCACAGCAGTTAAAGTTACTAACTTTCAACCATCAAATAAGGTATACATAACAAAACGCGATCTTATGTCAATGAAGATTTGGCCGGTTAGTTTGTCAAATGTTATTTTACATAAAAATATTATCTATCACTCATTATTCAGTAATTTACTAGCCTAACACAATCAAGAAAACAATTATTCCTTTCACTTTATTATCGTAACACATCTACAAGTGCATCCAAATCCACCAAACTCTCACACTACTTTGTGCATTGTATTAAGATTACTGAACAAAGTTTGTAGTTCGACTATGAAACGCCAACAGCAAAAAACCTATACCCACCTCAAAAATGCCATAAACAATCACCATCAGCCGCAATCAAGCTCTTTATCCATCCAATTATCACCATGGAAACAAGACGGGGTCTCTCTAATAATGCCCAACAACGGGCGCTAACCAGCCAGACAAACATGGTATTTGGATCGCTGGGTACTCCGGTAGCATTGTTCTGGCAACTCGCACCGGGATGCCAACATACTTTGTGGAGTTTTGACAGTTTGTCGCCGTTTCTCATTTGTTTTTGTGATTCCCATTTGTTGTTAACCGCCAGTAACATGTAAGGTCATCCGACTACCCAAAAAGGAGGGTAATGTTTTAATTAAAACCTCATTCAGTGCTGCAGAGGTAGTCGGGTTTTCAGAGATTGTTTTTTGCTAGACATGTGTTTATAATTCTAAGTACCGTCTGTTCCTATTCAGTCTTCCAATGACAATAACAAGTATACCTGACTGTATTTGTCTTTAGATAGAGGATGAAATAGTAATGAGAATAATGTTACCTCTAATTAGTTTATTAAAAAGGTTGAATATATATTCATCATCATCATCGTATTATTATGCTGGGTGCGACAGAGACGAAAACCTCTCTTATCAATCAAATCTATCAAACCTCACTACATTTCCAATGTCAGAAACAGTTAAAAAAAAAATATCTTTATGACAAGACTCTGTCAGTGTAATGGTGTTTTCAGCGAATGTGCTTTTCATCAAACATACAATATTAAATAGAGATTACTACCTTAAAATGGCCATGAAGACAATGATAAAGTGTATAAATAAATGATATGAGTAGGCTCATCCTTCAAAAGTACGCGAATATGGAGTTATAATAGTAAATTGATTTGTTTATAAGACGAACTTATAGGAAGGACTTTAGTTACCTATGTGTTTACTAGAGTTGTTAATATCCTTGTCTTAGTCCTATCTAAGTATTTTTTTATTTCTATAATGAATTTGTCGGTTCATTGAAGATTTTGAATTTGAAATTCATATTTGTGTATTAAAATAAAAGAAATAAATATCAGCGAACAATCTCAGTCATATTGATCTTGGCTTAAGCCAGGCTTTAGGCTTGTAGTATGGGCACAACGATAGATGCAATTAGAAATAACTTGTATATCTACATATAAAACATACAAAGCTTAGCTGACGTTCAGCGTTGGAACCATTTTGTGACTAATTTCTTCTCGGGCGTATTTTTCGGTTTTTTGTTGTTGTTTGTTTCTTTCTTTATTTCTTTCTTACGGACAAATTCACACGCTCATCCCACAAATATTTATTCTTACCGAGAATCGACCAATGATGGACACTCGATTCTTATGTTACAGAAGATAAGGGTTATTCATTGTTTTCGAGACCATCAATTTATAACCTTATGAACTTTTAATTAAGTGGCCATTATTGGTGCCTTCAGCTAAAATAAAAGTGTCCAAAATTCGATGCCTTTACACTAAATCTAAAAAACATTTCTCTTTCTTGGACAGTAGTATTAATAACGTGTCAATATTGGAATTCCTAATCGTCATTTGTCATAATGCATCGTTTGTCCGAATTTTCATTTATCCTAAAGCCATTTCCGTCTGAATTTTAAAACTTTTTTATTGTTGTTATAATACAAACCTAACCTCACCTAACCGCAGAATATTCTGGAAAACTTAAAAAGTTGTCTGACTCAGCTGAAAACCAGTTTAGGACAAACAATTATTCGGACAGATGATGCGTTAGGACAAACGTTATTAGGGATTTCGAGGGAAACCAGTTCTGCCATCCTACAAAAAAAAGGCACATCTGCTATACGAGTTGTATTGCACTTCCAACCTTATTATAACCCTGGAGAGTTTAATATGCTTCTATGAATTAATTGCACTTCTGCCTTTTCTTCTTACGAGGGCAGCGTTAATAACTACTAAATATATAGATAAAAACCCTCAATAAAATGGAATACCCTAATTTAAAAGCTGATAAGTGTCTTAAAACTTATAAAACGTACGTAAACGATTGCGTAGGGGGTTACCATGTGACTTGCTCGATCGCTTCTCACATAAAAAAACTAATTTTGGGTAAGGAAACTTTCACAAACAGTACTTTACCTATTTGTCCATTTGGGGCAGGAAGCGGTGTGTTGACGGTCCCAGTGCGCAGACGCCTTTGTGCTTTAATGTGAGGTGAGACGTGACAACTTATTATTTTCTTATCCTTCGTGGTACAGTCAGAGCAAATGCCGTTTGTTAAGTATATCGAAAAAAACGATTCTTGTTAAATAAAGAATGTGATAGCCTTTATTTAAAGTTTTAAAAGGCCAGATCTCTATCCCTAAACCTCTATACTATAATAAGCAGTGATCGGAATAGGTAGAGTATATTTACCTAAAAAGTTCGCAAAAGGACATATAGAGTGGTTACAACCGGGTGAACTATTAATTTATTGTTATTGAATTCCGGATATCCGGTATTTTTGATGCTAAATATACGTAATATTTACTCACTGTATGGTATATTTTATGTTAGTTTGTGATAAAAGGGGCCTGTAACTCATTCCTTATATCTAATTATGTAATAGGTGGAGTATATTTACCTAAAATTCGTAGAACAGAGACATAAACTGGACACTTCCTTGCAACTACATTTACTAGTAGGCCAGAAAAATACCGGAAATCCGGAATTCAATAAAATAAATTAATATTTCACCCGGTTGTAACCACTTTATATTATGTCCTTTTGCGAACTTTAGGTAAATATACTCTACCTATTCCGATCACTGATAATAAGGCATAACACTGTCAGAACATACATTTTCAAGTAAAAATAGGTACTGTATTGAAATCCATCCATGCATGGCACGGTCATTACAGAAAAACGCACAGACTGACTGAAAAATGCTTACTACACTTTTTGTGTACTGATTAAAAAGTGGTTTTAAAATGAATCCGACTGTGCTATTGTGATTTTACAAACAACATTGCTTTACTAATTAATGTTTAAAAGCTTAACTTAAAATAATTTCTTTTTACCAAAATCTTAAAAGAGCCTTCGGAACCATTTTTTAAGTTAAGCCTTTATTTTTAAAATAAACAAGAGATATTATAATCTTATCAATTTGATAACGACATGGTTCAGATTGATTTACTTATTCAGATTGACTGTACCTCCGTTTGACAGCACTATTTCTCTGTATCAAGTATAGTGGGAGGGTACAGGCGTCCCAAAAAGGAAATCACGATATTGCCATTGGCCCGTGTGTTTGACACTCTATTATTGGCTCTAAGGTATAAGCTAAACGGTTACTTAAATATTGTGTCACAATAAATACATAAAGTTACTTGTTAAGTGATAGTAACTTTGTATTTTGGAAGCGTTGTGAAGATATTCCCAAGGGCGACTCCGATATTTTACAAATGCATAATTCATGAATAAGTAAATAAATATCAAGAGACTATGTCACACCAATTGACCTAGTCCCAAACTAAGCTCTAGGCTTGTACTATGGGTACTAGACAACGATATAAATACTTAAATAGATAGAACACATCCAAGACACGGAAACAAATACTCGCGCGTGTTATATTATTAAAAATATTAAATAATGTTATTATAATTTCTTGTAATTGTTGATCTCGAAACCTACAAATGTACTCGCTACACAAGCACCACGTGATGTTCTGCCAGGTGGGCACCACGTGTTGTTTTGCCAGTAAGCATCAGGTGTTCTCTTACCGAAAAACAACAGGTGTTCTTTACTGGTAAACACCACGTGTTGTTTGTCGAGCTGAGCTACGGAGCGGGATAGTGGGGATGCTTTATAAAAGCAGGTCGGTTGTCAAGATGGGCAGTTGGAGTTAAGACTACGCGGTGGACAGACCTATGGTCAAGTCCTGAGCTAGAGTGCCCTTTATATACGAAACGGTCGCTGATTGAGCTAAGTACATAATATTTCATTTGTTGTTATTATGCTTAATTTAAGGTTAAATTAAGTATGTTAGTATTATGATTATAGTTGTTGCTGTTGTATAGTTATTGCTATATATATATATATATATATATATATATATATATATATACACATATATTATACATATACAGATATATAAGCTTAGTTTCATTCACATATGCCTTACGATTCATATATGGTAGTTATTGCTTAATTAATAAATAAAATATTTAATAAAAAGTAACATTGCCTTATTCTTTAAACTAACATTATTTGTTGTTTATTCCTTCAGCTTCTATCTATTCAATCCTTGCTGTGAGCTATAATATCATTACTTGTGTGTTATATTTACTGCCTAACTAACATCAGAAGTGGGATCACTTGGGTTCACAAAATTCTAAAAAAAAAAAAAAAAAATGTTTCAGAATGGATGCAGAGGCTATTACAAGCCTTCTGACGGCAATCCGGGATGCTGTTGCTAAGCCGCATTCAAACGACGACGACATTGCTCTACCAGTATTCGATCCTGACAAGAACGATTGCGGAGCAGCGAGCTGGTGTAACAACATAGAAGCTCTTGCCAAGGACCTCAAATGGAGTAGCATTAAAACTGCAGCTAAAGCAGGTAAGGCCCTTAAGGGCTCTGCTTTGTCCTGGTTGGAGTCATGGGAACCATTAGAGGGGAGGTCTTGGGAAAATTTTCGCACAGATATTCTTGACGCTTACCCTGAAAAGAAAAATCTGTCCGAAAGACTCACTAAAGCCGTATTACACACATCTGATACATCTGAATCGTATAGTGAATACGTCAGAGAAAAATTAAGATTATTAAGGAACACTAAAATCTCTTTCACCGAGACTCAACTAATAGAATTGATTTGTGGAGGTATTAGGGATATTGGCGTTAGGATGGCGTCTTTGAATAGCGGTGTTAGGACAACTTCTGCTTTAATTACTTTGGTATCGACTTATGCGAAATCCAATAAACGACCTTTAGAAGATAAGGATACGAACAGTGGTGCAGGACCCAGTGGGGCAAAACGAGTTAGGTTTAATGCTGATAAGAAATGTTACCTTTGTAACCAATTTGGACATGTACAATCGCAATGCTTTAAAAATTCTTCTTCCCAATCACAGCAACCGCAAGTAGCTAATCAAACCCCACCGACTCCTAAGCCATATAAATCACAGGTGAAAATTTGTACCTACTGTAAAAAAGTCGGCCACACGGAGTCGGTGTGCTTTCATAAGCAACGAATAACATCTTCGTCTTTAGTCACGGTTCCTACAAACGAAGTACATTTTTTAGACAAGCGAAATTGAATCTCACCCCAGTTCGTATTAATGGAGTGACAATTGACTCTTTAATTGATACAGGAGCCAATTGTTGCCTCATTAAAGAATCTATAGCTAAAAAATTAGGATGTCACCTTCTACCTGTATCTACATTTGTAAATGGTATAGGATTAAACAAGATACATGTATTTGCCACAATTACTGTCATGGTACAATTTGAGAGTATGTGTTTAGAACTTGATATCAACGTAGTTAGAGATGATGCTTTCCGTTATGACCTGCTCATAGGAAGAAATGCTCTTAGTTACCCTGATGTAGAAATAGTTACCAATTCATCTGGTTGCCGGCTAATAAGAAAGTCATTTGAGGTTTTAACAGAGGTAAACTTGATAACCACACCATCATCCAATTTATGCGAACTAGCTTCGAAAATAAAACACTTGCCTGTAGAATTACAACAGAAAATAAATAGTATTTTTGATAAGTACCCCTTAGTTCTTAATGAGGTAGGTACAGTACGAACCGGCGAATTAAAATTACGATTAAAACAAAATGAGATTGTTAATTACCGACCCTATCGGTTGGCCCCGATTGAGAAAGAGAAGGTAGATAAAATAATTCAGGAACTTTTGGATAAAGCAATAATTCGTGAAAGCGATTCTCCTTTTGCAAGTCCTGTAATATTAGTAAAAAAGAAAGACGGTACAGACAGAATGTGTGTCGATTTTAGGGCTCTGAATAAAAACTTAGAAAAAGACAGGTACCCGCTTCCCCTCATCGAAGATCAGATCGATAGGCTCGGTAAAGCAAAATTCTTTATATCCTTAGACATGAAAAATGGATTTTATCAAATCCCAGTTTCCACAGAGTCAATCAAATATACTGCCTTCATAACACCTAATGGGCATTATGAATTTCTTAAAATGCCGTTCGGAATTTGTAATGGGCCAGCAGTTTTTCAAAAAGCAATTGCAAAAGCTGTGCACCATTTAAAATTTGTTTTAGTATACATAGACGACATACTTATTCCATTTTCTACGATAGATGAAGGGTTAGACTATCTAGAAAGAACTATTCAGGCGCTTTGTTCTGCAGGATTCGCTATTAACCTAAAGAAAAGTAAATTTTTTGTTAATGATATTGAGTATTTGGGAAGGCATATATCACCAGAGGGTGTTAAGCCTAGTGATGCCAAAGTAGCAGCACTGGTAAATTCTCCTGCCCCGTGTAACGTTAAACAGGTCAGGCAGTTTATGGGCCTCGCAAGTTATTTCCGAAAATTCATCCCAGATTTTGCCGCTAAAACAGCTTGTATAAGTAAACTCACAAAGATCACTCAAAAATGGGAATGGGGTCCTGAACAAGATCAAGCACGAGATTTTGTTATTAGACATTTATCGAGCAAACCATTATTAACTGTCTTTGATCATCAACTACCTACAGAACTATATACGGACGCCAGTTCTTTGGGTTATGGCGCTATGCTAATACAATTAGTTGACAATAATAAAAAAGTAGTTGCCTACTTCAGCAAGAGGACTACTCCCGTAGAGTCAAAATACTGTTCCTATGATTTGGAAACATTAGCGATCTATAACGCTCTGAAGCATTTTAGAGTTTATCTTCTGGGCATAAAATTCAAAATTTTTACAGACTGCAATTCCATCAAGTCTACTATGAATAAAAGGGATTTGTCCCCACGTGTTGCTCGTTGGTGGACCTTTATGCAGGACTTTAACTTCGAAATTGTATATAAACAAGGGAAATATATTGGACATGTGGACTTTCTTAGTCGAAATCCTGTTAAAACACCAGTTGTAGATAATTCTGTAGGTGAACTTTTAGTATTAACTTCAACATTAAACAGCCACAAAGGACCTTACAATAATTCACCAAATTTAGTTAATCTCATTGATGATCCTCAATCTTGGTTGGAGATAGCACAGCAAAGTGACCCCGAGACACAACACTTGATGACTCAAGTTGTAGCTGGAAATTTAGATTCAAATCGATATGTGTTGCAAAATAATTTGTTGTTTTATAAAATTCAACCCGACGAATTCAAACTTTACGTTCCAAAGGGATGTAGATTTAATTTGCTGCAGCTTTTTCATGACGAAAACTGTCACGTAGGATTCGACAAAGCATTATCGAAACTACGAGAATACTTTTGGTTCCCTCAAATGGTTGCTTACGTTCGCAAGTATTTAAAACACTGTGTAATTTGTATTGAGAGAAAAAGTCATTCAGGTCCTAAACAGGGTTTTTTGCACCCAATAGAAAAGGTTCCAATACCTTTCCATACAATCCATTTAGATTGCACCGGCCCATTTTCACAGACATCCGAAGGATATAAATATATATTTCTTCTAGTAGACGGCTTTACTAAATATATTTTAATAAAACCCTTAAGAAGTCTCACGGCTCAAGAATTAGTTCCGATAATCCGAGACACTATCACCTTGTTTGGTACTCCTACAAAAGTAATAACTGATAGAGGTACTAACTTTAGTTCTCGTCAAGTAACATCTTTGTTCAGTGATTTACAAATCGAACACCACATGATCGCCACAGGCACGCCAAGGGGGAACGGTCAGGTGGAACGATATGTGGCTACGGTTACTGATATGTTAAATAGTACTTGTTCTGGATCGTCAGATTGGCCGAGCGAATTGTGGAGGGTGCAACAGTCAATAAATACTACTGTCCAAAAATCTACCGGTTTTACACCAATCCGTTTGCTCTTAGGTTGCAATGCTAACATACCCATTATCCAAGCTCATTTGAATGAGGTAAATGTCTCGGAACCAATTATTGATTTAAGAGCAGATCGAGAATTAGCGTTTCAACGCTTAGTAGGTGAATCAGGAAAATTCAAAAATAGATTTGATACCGTAAGACGTAATAATAAGTCCTTCGAGGTAGGCCACTTAGTGTATATAAACCAAGATCATAGGCGCCAAAGTAAGCTGAGTCCCCGATTTAAAGGTCCCTATGAAATAAGTAATATACTTCCACACGATAGGTACGCTCTAAGGGGAGTAGGCAATCTTAGAAATATAACTGTATCCAAAGATAAATTAAGGCTATGGCCAGGAGAATGGACAGATGAAAATTCGATTGTAGAAGATATAAGTTAATTATAATGTGATTATTAATTCCCAATTATTAATTCCCAAGCCTTAATTATTGTAATATATTATCTCATGGAGGTACGTAACATCTTATTAATTTGCCTTAATATTGATTTTTTTTCTTTAATTTACTGAAATATATACTTCCATCAGGTATAATACTTTTATAACCAATGTGTGTATAAATGTAAGTTATGTTTTTTTTAATGTATATACTTAATGTGACAAGTGATATACACCATAATGTTGATTCTGTAGATTTTATACTGCATTATAAAGGTCTACTTAATGTGAAAAGTGAGACAATAATGCCAATTGTAATAGTTGGAAAGCTCACAAGGTCTACTTAATGTTAGAAGTAAGACTGTGATGCTGCATATAGTAGGATGTTTTGTAATTTTTTTTTCTGATTGTTGAATGGTACTTCAGGGAACGAAGTACATATCAGAATGGCCGTGTTATATTATTAAAAATATTAAATAATGTTATTATAATTTCTTGTAATTGTTGATCTCGAAACCTACAAATGTACTCGCTACACAAGCACCACGTGATGTTCTGCCAGGTGGGCACCACGTGTTGTTTTGCCAGTAAGCATCAGGTGTTCTCTTACCGAAAAACAACAGGTGTTCTTTACTGGTAAACACCACGTGTTGTTTGTCGAGCTGAGCTACGGAGCGGGATAGTGGGGATGCTTTATAAAAGCAGGTCGGTTGTCAAGATGGGCAGTTGGAGTTAAGACTACGCGGTGGACAGACCTATGGTCAAGTCCTGAGCTAGAGTGCCCTTTATATACGAAACGGTCGCTGATTGAGCTAAGTACATAATATTTCATTTGTTGTTATTATGCTTAATTTAAGGTTAAATTAAGTATGTTAGTATTATGATTATAGTTGTTGCTGTTGTATAGTTATTGCTATATATATATATATATATATATATATATATATATATATACACATATATTATACATATACAGATATATAAGCTTAGTTTCATTCACATATGCCTTACGATTCATATATGGTAGTTATTGCTTAATTAATAAATAAAATATTTAATAAAAAGTAACATTGCCTTATTCTTTAAACTAACATTATTTGTTGTTTATTCCTTCAGCTTCTATCTATTCAATCCTTGCTGTGAGCTATAATATCATTACTTGTGTGTTATATTTACTGCCTAACTAACACGCGCATCACATAAATATTTGCCCATACCATTTGCCATTTGTCTCATTCTCTTGCATTGGGAGCAAGGGAATGAGCTATCTCTATTTCACTTGTTTTTTACTATTTGTTATGTTTGTGTGTTGTGTTAAATATTGTAAACATTATCGAGCTACAGCCCTTATTCAGTAGACAGTAAAAAGAGGCCGGAACAAAAAAATACTTAAACTGATTAAAACATCATATAAAAAACCTCACTTGCATCCAAATGACATATTGGTTCATTGACGATTAGCTTTCCAACACTATCCACAGTAACGCACACAAGAGCGCGTGTCTATACGCACTACAACTACAAGTATGTAGTAAGCTTTCGTGAAATAAACAACTGTAGGAACCCGTTTATTTTTCTAGTGTCAAAAACAAACTATGACAATAATTCATAAATATTTTTAGTAGGCAGGTAACATGAACTCCTAATGTTGATAGCTAAGCGTCTATTTTTCTTTATATTTCTTGATGGAAATAATTATTTTTTGGATTATTTTGTGTTCATTATCCAACAAACATACATAATGTAGTCAAAATTGCAATTAGTTGCTATTAATGACACCGTACCGTACGATAATGATATTTTATTTTATGATGATAGTTTAATTTATGTATCAAACATATACACCATCATGACGCTTTTTAAGGAGAGATATATCTTACAACGGAGATGTTCAAACAAATGTTTCTGCTGCTCAAGATTAGTTTATTCTTTTGAATGCCTTAAACTCCATTTTGAGTCAGTTTAATAAGAAAATCTGGTAGCCTGGATGAACTAAGGCGGGACCTAAGTTTGATCTTGTTAGTCGTAAATTGTGAAGTAAATGTCGGAAACAATGGCAAATAAATACTGAACTTGATCGCAGGCGCATCTTTGACAAATACGATCAGTTTGGACAGCTGATAAATTGGACTGACAGTTACTTTGTATGTGCTGTTCGAAATTTAAAGCTGTGATGATGTAACGGCAATATTTCGTATTTTGAATTGGATTACATGTTGGAAATCAGACTTTGAACTCCTTAGTTAACTCTACTTGTCTCACTTAAACATTTCGACCTTGTCAGATATTTTGTTAATTTACTACTTCTACTACCAAAACTAAAGTTGCCGAACGTACTTCAGTGAATTCTAAGCCTAAAGTCATAACTTGATACAAATAAGAACAATTATTAAATGTACAATAACGTTACGCCTTTTGGAAATGATTTCAGTCTTATAATTAGTAACATATGCTTCATTTTAGGTTGTATCCCTACTCACCCCGTTTTACGGTACCTATTATTTTATCAAACACCTGTCAACAAACGTATCATTACGCAGAATTTTCATTTCATCGAAAGGCATTGCTCAACGCATAATTTTTTTTTGGTAGTCACGAATCTAACCTAACCTAACATACGTAATTGATGTTTGAGATATCCTGAAAACATCGGTTTCAGCAGAAAACAGCGTTAGATGAAATGAAATTCGTTGAAATGATATAATGTATGAAGTAAAATTCCATAAAATGATGGGTTATAGGGCGGGGCACATCCCTCGTAGAATTGACGGCCGTTGGGGCCAAAGTTCTTAAGTGGCGACCGCGGAATGGAAAGCAAAGTGTTGGCAGGCTTCCCAGAAGGTAGAACGACGAGCTGGTGAAGATCGCGGAAAGCTGATGGATGCGAGGAGAACCGACCATCGTGGAGATCCTTGGGGGAGTTCTATGGTCAGTAGTGGACGTCTTTTAGCTGATAACTATGTTGATAATGACTACTTTCACACGCACAATAAGCAGAAAATATACTGATTTTCTAACTTAAAGCCTGCCGTACAGCTCTATAAGTTACAAAAGACGCACGCAAAAACAGCCAAAGCGTGTGACTCCAGGACTTAAAATGGATTGGAAACCAAATCCAATTCATTCCAGCTATCACGCTGGAATAGATTGTCAAATAAATTAGTAGCAGTGTTCAATGCTTCGCTTTGAGCTATTTACAGCTTGTAGCATTTATGGGTGTTGGCCATTTATCGCCATAAATGGCCATTTATAACCATTTACGGGCCTCGACAATGGCAGCTTATGCTTTGCCCGTGTTTATAAGAGCCGTTGTCCGCGGCTCGGGGTACAATAGCGAGGTGGATTTATGCTGGCATTGACGGGTTTTCTTGGTACGATAGGCGGCTGGTGGTACTGTGGTGTTACTGGCTGGTTAATATTGGGAACCTGTCTGCCAGGTAGTTTAATCTAGTTAATGGCATTTGGCTCAGAAATATGAGAAATGTAGGACGAAACGAAAATAAAATCCAAGTCTTTCCAGCCTTCACTGTGCTAAAATACTAGTATTAGTCAAATATAAAGCTGGCGTATTTAAATAGCAATGGAAGTCAAAATGGCCTTTCAAAACAATTTTCAACCACAGCTTCCAAGTAACTGATTCATTTGTCTTTTCTTAAACAGTGTCAAACTCTGAAGTCAAGAAGAAGTGAAGCCCGCCGAAGCTCACCAGAACCAAAAAAAAAACAAAAAGAAATTTGAGCTCCAAACAACGTGAAACACGCAACAGAGTTGGCAACATTTTTATAAAGCGTAGGCGAGTCTTACAAATTTCCAGGGTGACACGTGAGTGGTAAATTGATAAAAAAAAGATTGAACCCGATTTTTCCCGAAAATTACTACTAGACCTTTCTTGATCGTAGCTGATGTTTTTGTTTATACCACAACTACCCATTGAATAAACAATGTAGTTTCTCACCATGCTACTTTTTACACCCGATACAAACAAAATATGCTTGAGTTTCTGTGTTTCTACGTATGAGTGTATCTATATGTGGCATAGTAGCGTCCCAACGGATGGACAGATTAGGACATAGTTTTTTTTTAAATTAAACCTAGTTTAATCCGCGTGATTCTTAAGATTTTTAATGAAAATTGGTTGGGCTGGAGATATCGGCTTTGAAAGTACTGTTTTGTAGTAGGGACTGTTTGGTTATCTAGTGTTAGTTAACTATCCTGCAGTTTTCAACTAACTGGCCGCAGTGCAACCGGCCAGTATTTTCATTTTATTTTCGTTCCGCTTGCTAAAAAAAGAAGAGTTAGCGGGTACTGCCTGGAGATGTCACGGACGGATTAGTGGGTTGATTTAGCACCTATAGTCTTGAAGGTCTCGCGTTCGAGTCCGAGCGGTGACACTGACACGTTATGATTATTAAAGCCACTGTTAAAGTGCGTATGGAACAGACCGTGATATACTTTGCCGAGATTATTATTCTAGTGTTCATTTATTTTAGCTTAGCCTGCCACAACACAGGGAATTCTACCATGGCGACTATAGCACTGCTTTTGTTTTTAAACTGCATTTACGAGGGGCGGCTGATAAGTAATCTCCTTGGTCAGAAATATATACAAAAATAATGCTGGCTGGTATGGATTTATATTCGTTTGTTATTCTATTTTCAAAATGTATTACATTCATTTGTTTATTGCATCACGTTTATTTGTCTCCTACAATTGTTTCAAACATGTCGGTAGAAAAAGTGAAAATGGATAAAATCGAGCAGCGTGCGGTGATTAAGTTTTTGACTAAAGAAGGGAATACGCCTTCGGAGATCAGACAGCGTATGTTACGTGTGTTTGGCAGTTTGTGTTCTTCCGAATTTGTTATAAAGTTTTGGTCAAAGCAGTTTAAGTTAGGTCGTGAGAGTCTGGAAGATGATCCTCGTAGCGGAAGACCAGTTTCGGCCGTCACCGATGAAAATGTAGCCAGGGTGAAAAAAATTATATTAGAGGACCGACGAGTGAAGCAGTGGGAGATAGCTAGAGATGTGGGCGTCAGTAAAGAGCGAGTCAATGAAATAATTCATGAGCATTTGAACATGTCCAAGGTTAGTGCACGTTGGGTCCCCAGAATGTTGACTGCATTTGACATGGAGAGGCGTGTCAAATGTTGCGAAGAGTTTTTGGAGATGAGTCGAGGGAAAGAGGAAGAAATAATTTCTAGAATTGTAACATGTGATGAGACTTGGATTCGACAATGGGACCCGGAAAGTAAGCAAGAGTCGTTACAGTGGAAATTTAAGGATGAGAAGCCGCCTCGGAAATTCAAGGTCTGTCCATCGGCAGGTAAACTTATGGCTACAATCTTTTGGGACACAGAAGGGATTTTGCTCATAGATTATTTACCGAAGAAAACTACAATGAATGCTGATTATTACTCAAACTTACTATACCAACTAAGAGAGACAATAAAAGAAAAACGGCGAGGTAAACTAAACAAAGGTATTCTGATTTTGCACGATAACGCACCAGTGCATACCGCCCGCACAACGAAGCTAGCAATTAAAGACAATGGCTTCGAAACCATTGAGCACCCCCCTTATAGTCCAGATTTAGCCCCCTGTGACTATTTTCTGTTTAGACTTCTCAAGAAAGACCTCAGGGGACGAAGGTTTATGACCGATGACGAAATGAAGGCTGCGGTTACTGACTTTTTTGACGACAAACCGAAAGATTTTTTTTTTAATGGTTTAAATTCAATATTTGAAAAATTTAATAAGTGCATTTTACTAGCAGGGGACTATATAGAAAAATAAAAAAAAATTAGCCACGACAGTCTTTTGTTTCATTGTTAGGTAGATTACTTTTCAGCCGCCCCTCGTATTACCAAATAAATAAATAAATAAAATATTCAAAATTGAAGAATCCTTAAATTATACCACGAGTTAAAACTGTGGTACCATAATGTTCTGGATTTGAAACTGCGTTATACAGTGCGATAGCTCTTAGAAGATGCTTCGGATTTGTACTTGTGTCTCACTCTCTCTCACACGCTTTTATTAAGAGCGAGTGAGAGATAAGTACTAACCCGAAGCACCTTCCAAGTGCTCACAGACTGTACTTTGCTTCGAACTCTTAAGATAGTATTTAATTTTTTTTTCAAACGGTCAAGTGTGAGTCGAGAAGATGGGTTTTAAGTTTAACGTGTATCTGTATGTCTGTCTGTGGCATCGTAACTCCCAAACGAATGAACCAATTCCGATGTGGTTTTTTTTTTTCAAAGAAGGAGGTTTATTAAACTTGGTTCTTAGCTAGGTTTCGTGAAAATCGACTGGACCGTTTTAACGATATTAGCTCTAAAATTAGGGGTCGGAGGTTTCATCTAATTAATTCAATCTAAGGTATCAAAAAGGGTTTATTGCTATATCCACAAGAGCCAGAATAGCAGGAAAAATATGAAGTTAATTTCGCAAAGTTACATTTCTGGTTCCCATACTAAGCATACGAATAATAAAATAAAAAGCGTTTCGCTTTGAAATTGTCTCTGCAAACCTCACTCGCAACGCTTTGTGGCTTTTGTGTTTTCAAACCTGAACCAGTTTTCCATTTGGCTCGATCTAAGACCCCAAATAAAAAGAAACCTAAATAACAGACTACATAAACTACCTAAACTAAGGGCCTGTTGTTTGATCAGTAGTTAAACTAACTAATAGTCCAAAATCGTTACTAATGGTTAAAATTTTAAGGAAATGTGTCAGATTTTCGATTCCTTTTTCGAATTTTAACAATTAGTTAGTTTAACTACTGATCAAACAACAGGCCCTTAATAACGTTACTAAATCTAAGTATACACAAACTAGCGGTCTGTTCTGACTTTGCCCGGGTTGAATAATAATCATAATAGGCTAATGTCCTTAAAAAATATAATTAGTCCGTCATTTAAGTACATTATCAAAAATATTGAACACATTTTTTTTCTTTTGTCAATTAAACAAAAAATGACGAAGATAAAGTGCATTGAAGTTTCGCGTGACGTCACGCCGTGGCACACTTTATACCACTGCTATTACTCGTTGAATGCTTATTATGTCTAATTGTTGGGCGAACAAAGAGCCATGCCATAATAAGATACTATAGTTGTGATTAAAATGTATTTCTTACCCAGTTTAAATTCAGTTGGCCTAAACGTTCAAAACTTCAAGCTGTGACGTCAGCAGGCGTGTGATAGATATAAATTTCTTAATCCTTAGAACATGTTTCAAAACGGGTTCACAATGATGGGTTTTTAATTTCAAATAATGATTACTAACACAATTAAAAGTTTCACGTTGAAACAATGCTTCTCTTCATAATTCTAGAAAATGAAAATGGAATCCCGATTTTCATCGATCTTCTATGTCAGTTACAACTTGTCGGAAACAGCAAACCAGCAGATGTCAGAGGCCAGTACATCTTAAAACCCACTAATTTTCAGTTAGTGAAAAAGATAGAGCTACAGGAGTCTTATTTCGCTGTGCCTTTCATTGCCTAGAACTTGTCAGATTTTGATAGCTCATAACATGGTCTAAGTAAGCCAAATGCAAAATCATGCTAAAACCGGCACCACTGGACAAGCGCCCAGCCTCGTAAGTATATTGAAATATTGTCTCGTAAACGTCGACTCAGTGCCGGCTCGTTCGGGTTAACCGAGCTTCGAGATTGACGCCTCTGACGTATGACTTCATTTGTCTGACTTCGATATAATTTCACCAACTTACTCATTCCCAGGCAAAACTGCATCTACACCTTTATATCTTTCAAATACTTCTCAATTTACAATACCATCTGGCTTTAAATCAGCTTTTGTAGGTGGTGGAAGAGTGCTTTCGAGAGCGTCTTTTCGACCACAGCGTTATGAGATCTGTCGGTCGTGGAAAACAAAGATGTTTGGATGGGATGCTGTGTGATTTACTGTATCGGGTTTAATAATTTGATGGGTTTCCTTTAACAATGATATCGTCGTTTTGGAGAATGCTTTGGCGCAGGTTCTTGAATGGGTTTTATTGTATTAACTGTATTTTAATGCCATTGCTATTAGTAAAAGCCATTCATAGTTAAAACTTCTTAAGAATCGCCGCATTGAAAATCTCCCATATTTCATCATCATCCTCTGCTGGACATAGGCCTAACCTTGGGGGAAGGTTTGCCACAAGGACCAGTCCTGTGCCGCCTCAATCCAACCGATATTTATTTTACATTAAATAATCCCATTATAATATTTGATATAAAGTGAACATAGTCTTGGCTTATATTTTCAAGATTTAAAGGAATCAGAATATTGATTTTGTCACAATTTTTATTTTTATGGATACTGCAAATGATCGTAATTACAGGGGAAAAAAGAATGTCATCCATAATATGCATGAAATACTAGCGTTGATTTTTGATAGTTTTAATTTCAATTTCACTGCCGTAGGGTTTTTTTTTTCAAATTTTATTTATTTTTTAGTTTTCTTGTATGCTTAATTGCGATCTCGTTGTTAAGACACTTCACTAAGCAATAAACTCATTTAGTAACTTTTATCGTTTTAGTTCACACTTACTATCCGGTTGTTGACAAATAACCTCTTACGCTACATTTGCCAAAATTAGGTCATTGCAAATAAACGTTTACGCACCATTTATAATTTCACAAACAAGCAATACTATTTAGCTGTCATGATTAACAACATATTTATTAAAAGTTACATCCTTGCAGTCATTAAAATCCCCATTTTAAACCCTCTTCCCTTTCAAACAAGGTTAGTTTTAAAACTTAATAATTTTCGCGTTGAGGTTTACGAGTTTCCGTTACAAAGGCAGTAAAGGAACAAAGTTAGTATTTTTCGAAGGATTTATACTGACAAGGCACGGGATTGCATTTTTGTTTGTCTATTGTGGAGGGGACAAGCGAAGTTTAATGTTATTTAGTGAGAGTAATTACTACAGCAATTGTGAATTGTTACACAGGATAGCAGCGAAAATCGGTCGAGGTGTACGTAAATTTGTATGTATCATGACCATTTTTTGTTGGTCTTGAGTGAAGTTACTTAATTCAAAGTAATTGAGTTATTGCTAGTTGTGATAACATTATGCAAACTAGGAGTATACAAGCGTGCAACCATGTTTTACTATTATCATTAAAAATTGATTGTTGTTGATTACATCACCGACGTCTAATAGACTTTTTGTCTCTGGAATAACATGTATACTTACCTACGTATAGTAGAGACGTTTATTGCTTCATCGTATTCAGTCTGACATAATATAACTATCAGATATCTGTAACTTTAATTGTATAATCATTTGTTTTATCTATACTAATCTGTACTAATATTATAAAGAGAAAAGATTTGTATTTTATGTGTGTGTATGTTTGTAACGAATAAACTCAAAAACTACTGGACTGATTTCAAAAATTCTTTCACCATTAGGAGGCTTCATTAACCCTGAGTAACATAGGCTATGTTTTACTTTTTTGCGCGTACGGAGTCGCGAGCAACAGCTAGTTCTCTCTAAAGACACTTCTTCCTGGAACAAGATACGCACACTATAATTAAGGTTTTCATTACCGTGTAGCTCCTGTGAGGGCCGTTGTAACAAACTGTTCTTGGCTGAGTTAATTAAGAAACATCAAAGTTAGTGCAGAGCCATAGAAAAGCCTTGCACTTCTGATGGTTGCAACGTATCTTACGGCTAACTTAGACTAACAGTACAGCGGCAAATTTTGATCTATCCGTTCATCGTGTTTACTTGTTAAAATGAGATGTTCTAATAGAGAAAAATACAACGTTCTCATTGTAACCAAAAGCTGCGTCCCTCTTGGGCGATCAGACCTATTGTTAGTCAGAGGCGCCCATTATCGTACGAGTATATTATTAAAGTCAATTCAGTTACGAATTAATTACGTGAGTATTCATTGCAACACATCTACAGTGTGAACTTAATAATACTTTGTTGATATGATATAAACAGGTGAAATTCCAGAAGACTACACAGCAGGCGGGCAATCTGCGCCACGCCGTGCGCACGCGACGGACGGCCTGCGGACACGCATGCGCTGTTGCGCTTTGACAGGAGCTCAAAGGGTACAAGTCTCCTGAAGATCAAGTGAAAAAGGGTTTAAGTCTAGTATACTCCGTTTATGTATATGCCCTTTTTTATTACGAGTTAAGTCGACTTGTACTGTTTTTTACTAGGCCCACAGCACCCGTTTTGAAGAAGTATTTTGCGAGTTTCTGAAGATGTATGACGTTATAATGGTGTTTGTTGTTGATTATCGAGTTGCAGGGGCGGCTTCGAATTGGGAAGAATTGTTTGTTATGTCCTAAATTAAGGCAGCTTTATAAAGTGGGTTTCAATGTGGAAAGTAGAGAATATTCCTGTTACTTATATCCATTTTTTAAGTTTACTCAGAAATAAGCGGTTTATTTTAGATCTCTTTAATTAGACCTATACTAGGGATTAATTAAAAAATCAATACATCTTCCTTTTCTCGCTTGCTATGAACCCTATACCTGCAACATCTTGAATTTTGACCCATATCCGATACAAAATACCATTTTTTCAAACCAAAACCTAATGCAATTTAACACAAAGGGTGTTTAAAATACAAATGCCTGTAATCACTATTGTTCAACTCTTTATTTCTGTCTTTCCACGCTATTACGACCCTAAAATCGCTAACACTACAACAATCGATTGTGTGGAAATAAACTGAATAAGCCCAAATCGACCCCAAACGCGAAACAAAATCAAACAAATAGATATTTTGCCAAGAGCAGAGCTTATCACGAACCAGTGGGGAGTGAATACCAGTATAAATTGGTCTTCCGCACTCCCCTTCTTTACAACTAAATGGATGAATAAAGAGCGCGGGGACGGCTTTGATAGGTCAAGTTATGCTGGTCGCGTAGTACTGAATGCATTATTGTCTTATTTCTAATAGTACAATAAGCAGAATCGTTTTGTAAGCTCTTGCGCAGGATTTTGGGTTATTTGTACAGAGTATAAAAGTACAGATGCATTAATGTATTTTAAAAAAGTTGACTGGTACATAATAAAGATAATATAACAACGGTAATAATGATATATTTTTTTGTGCTATAAAACACATCTTTAAGCTGAATTTCCACAACAGCACAAGTACAAAATGACGTCAGTGACACACGTCTAGAACAATTAAACCACGTCGCTCACGTGTGTACTCTTAGCGTGTGCGTACGTGGAGTGTGGGTACGTAGAGTGCGCGTACGTAGAGTATGCGTACGTAAAGTGTGCGTACGTAGAGTGTGCGTTCGTAGAGTGTGCGTACGTAGAGTATGCGGACGTAGCGTGCGCCGCATTGGAATTTAACTTTAGAGATTAGCCCCAGACATTCCCCGTTACTAGAATTCATTTTTCAAGAGTACGTACTTAGCTTAATTAATAATCTAACACTTTCTTATCAATTATAATAAACACTAGCTTCCCGCAAGTTCATTTACATTTACTTTATAATTTTCCATGATAAAACGCTCTGCTCTTAATCCAAGACATTGTCCGTATGAACAGATCCAATCCACTCAGCTTCACAAACTTTTACTTTTAATAATATAACTATGATCGCAGGTCTACTCTCAGTAAGTACCTACCTATATTTCCGATTCAACCAAATTCATGACAAAATATTACACTCGTTGCATAAAAACTGCAATACTCTATAAATGACAGCCAGCAAACTATTCCGTTCAATCGAGCCGTCGGTCCGCGTTACGTCATAAAGTTTTAATTTTACATTCATGACATGCGCCTGAGACTAATCCTCTTCCCATGCGTAGGGTGTGCACAGAAAGATAATTTAATTTAGTTCAAAATAACTTTGCTGTTTTTTTTTTAAACAGTGTACTTACTTGAATCATGCGTCATAGACATATGCATATTATTTGTCTTAAAAAAGACCCTTCTTCTAAATATTAATTACCAAGCTCGTATTTGTATAAAATGAACTGAATTACTTAATATGTTAATGATAACCTAGTTCAAAGATCCAGAAGCACAATTTAGCTGATTTGAATTTCAAATGAGCTGCTGACGGTACAGTTGCAATTCCCTTATCACTGAACCTCTGTATTCACAACACTATTCAGCCATTGTTGCCAGCCGAACATCACTATTGTTTGCTAACTTTGAGTGACAGCAAAACACAGGGCTCTTTTGTGCACTGGCAACATCGCACGGGATTTAAATCCAGGTTTATGTAAAGGTGGATGCGTGATTATTGATATTTGTCAAAGACTTTAGAGTAATAAGAGATCACTGTATTTAGAAATGTATACAGTGTACAGAACACATACCGTAAAAATATTATTATATCTACAAAAAATACCTAAATAAGCGATACTTGTAAATTTGCCCATAAAGTTTTGCAATTCAGCTGTTCAAGTATGTAGGTATAACATTTCATAAATATTAATATTACAGCAATAAAAGTACCCCCAATATAAGACCAAAAGGTGTGGGTAAGTTAAGTTTTTTGTTTCAAGAGGCGACGTCTAAAAAATAGTTATAGAAGTCAAAAAACCTACCTTATTATAATGGAAGGTCCAACGATTCCTTTTTGTTTCACTTGTAGTCGCATAGGACTTGCTACTACTACTTATGAGTACTTAGTAATAGTTTTTAAGGACTTTAATATAATTGTGATTGTAATAAAAAAAAAACTGCGTGTTGCCGGGTTAGAATAGTGCCACTCCATGTCTTCCCGTGGATGTCGTAAGAGGCGACAAACCAAGGGAATAAAGGCTTGTAGTACTGTAAGGCGTTAGGAGACCTGTCACCAAACATCTTAGCCTAATTGTGCAAAATGTGGTTACAGAATTATCAAAAAAAATTTAGAATTGTAACGATGCCTACCCCTCTCTGGGAACGAAGGCGTGAGTTTATGTATGTATGTAATATAATTGTAACAAATTCTGTCCAAAATCTAGATTAACAATGTTTTGAAAATCACGCTACTCTAGACGAGTCATATAATTTATTCCTAAATTGAAATATTTTAGTCGTAAACAACGATCTAGCTTCTAGATTCTAAGTAACTAACTAATATAACTCAAAACTACTCGATTAGTACACTCCGGTACACATAGCTTTAATAACAATATGAGATTCAGAGTACCTATATGTATTAGATTATTTAGAACAAGAAACTTTGAAACTTCTACTCTTCAACTTCAATATAGTACAACTCCATCCGTGGTCTATTTTCTACTGACTCTCTATGTATTTATGGGATAGGTATGAAGTAGGTACTGTGGTTAATCAATATCTAGGATTCTTCACGAACATAATTATGTAAATCGCGAACTTGTCAAAGTAGTGTGACAAGATTTCTATGATCTATATTCTAATCTAACAACTTTATGAGCAAACAGCAAAATAGACAAGCAACCGTGAAACGCTGGCAAACTAATATCTTATGCGAAGAAACAGATTGAGACGTCTACAAACTTCATTAATTTTCAGTCAGCAACATGTACGGCGTTGCTAACATACAATGGCTACAGTTTCCAAAGGCTGACCAAAGTATTTGTAATAACAAAAGGACGCTCAGCCGTGTTACACGGTGAGGCTGCATTGTCATTCTGAATGTATCGATACGCTGGCTGAATGTTAAATGGTGATCCGAAGATGTGTGTGAAAGCCGTCTTTGACTATCTAGAACTTAGTCTTTGAGTTGGGAAATTGTTGCCTTGAGAATAAATAAGGTGATCTATAGCATGAGCATTAAACTGCAGTCTTGAAGCAGTTCTTAAGCAGAAGAAGCAATGCGCAGGAATGACTGTTGGAGAATTTCGCATTACTTTGCCGATACGTAACCGTCAGGCTTCAACAAGATAATTTCTATCCTTCAACAAGATAATTTCTATCCTTCAACGATCATCACAGGATTAATAATGTCAATAAAACTGCGACTATTGCTAACATTGACTTAAATATTATTATAATTTACAATAGATAGCTCATTCATCCTCGCTCGGACTACACTTGAATTATAGCTCAGCTACAAACAACGCAAATACTTCCATCATTCCCTCAGCATCATTAATAAACCAGCAAAGAACCTTCCAACGTCACAGCTTCTGCGCCAGTAGACCAACGAAACGAACCAGAACAAAGCACGTATTTACAAGTGTCATTATTCAAAACTTTACGGGAGAACAATGAATGTCAAACTACTGCTACGGTAGTTGCCCTAATCAGTACTCCGCGGTAGCTCATTGTAGCTAAGATCACGTCTCCGTTGTCAGCTCCATCTTATGTTTAGGGGGACAAGTCAGCGGCGCCGGCGGGTCGGACAATGATCTAGAGTGAATTTCTCTAGATTGACTTGCTCTTGATTCTTGTCTTAACTTATCTAAACTTACAGTTTTCTGCCCTACTTCTGGGCAAAGTTGTCTTTCCGGTATTCTCACAGTTCCTTGTTCCCCTCCGTCTCATTCTTCTTCACAAGCTATTTTTTTTTTCAATTGATGCTACTACATATTTTCAATTCTATTTATAGGTGTTACAAAACCAAAGCAACTTCAGTAACTTTGTACCATTCTCAACTCCTGAACATGAGCCCTTTACCAACTACCATTTACCTCTGACACACCCTAAAACAGCACTTCTTCTCACACAATAAGGGCTACCTCATTCGCACGCACGCACCACCGAAGATAATGCGTATTCAACAATGGAATCTCTCAGTTGGTAGCAGGTTAATTACAGCTGTCTTTTTTTAACGAGCGTGTCGTGAAAGTGACTAAGGCGATGGTTGATTAGTCCTCTTGAATATTATTACTTCAGATTTGGATGGACGTCACGTAACGGCAATTGCCTTGGTTGTAATTTTTAGTGTGTTCTAATGAGTCTAATTACACATGCGTAATGTACACGGGAGCTGCAGTTAAATTTGACCTGAACTGTCTTGTTTTGAAGCTACTTTACTTGTAACTGTGAGACGTCCAGAATTCAAGTGCTTGCTTTAAGGTGACTTTTCTCACTTAAAACTGGAAAAAAGTGTTTTCTATACTTTTATACTTCATCTCTAAATTCGCAGGTTATGTTGTTTATTAAATAGGAAAACTCTTTATAAGGTTTTCTGAACTTCACCTCCGCAACGCCCGCTTCACACATACGGAGGCCATACCAATCAGCAAACATTCTGTCCTTGAACTTTCTCGAAATTACTGGAACGTCGCGTCTCTATTAGCGAGATTTTAAGAATTCTTAAAACAGGAATGTGGTCCGATGGTGTTTAGAAACTTTAACCAGAAACACTTTTTAATGGCGCTATGGCTTTATATTACTTATAATTTTTCAACAAAATTTTGGTCAAAAGGATCCTGAGCTGCTGATCCTGCTTCTTTACATAAGTAAATAAATAAATAAAATCGTTCACTATCGTTTCGTTTTGTTTAATATCGTTTTTAGGCAACAACAATATTCAAAATATTCTACCTAAAATTTATCTTATTACGGACTCCGGGATTTTTGGTTGTTTTATTCAGAAATAAACAGATCAAACGCAAGTCCGTCGCACAGTAGAGACACTACGAACAATTGAACAAATAAGTTCGAGAGCACATCACACATTAGCGGAGGGCTCACGGATTGAAATTCCGCCCTAAACCGATTACTGTTGCAGGGGTGGTGCTGTGACGTCATCAGACATTTGACGGGTATCCCCATTTATTTATCGTCCATTAACGCTTTTAAAGGATGTTTTTAATTTCCAGTCCCAATAGAAGAACAGAGTATGAAACTTTACTAACCCATCCGAAGTATGAGGATATGTTATAGGTAAGTTAAGAATACTTACGGTTAATTAACCAAGACATCAGCCACGAAGTTTCAATATCCCGTACTTAATAAATCAGTTTTTCACGGTAAGGTCTAGATCTACTGACTACCATATCTACTATCTAGGAGCCGTAATGAACCGCTAAGATGTAGTCAATGTACATCGTCCAAAGCGATACGTTCCAAATACAAACTAAAAAGCTTAAGGGGACATAGACAACGCATCGGGTTACATTATTTATGGTAACTAAACTATGGCAACACAAACAATATGCTTCGAGGTTCGTTAGATTTAAACGTGTGGGGTGTCGATTCGGATGGGGTTGCTATACTTGACTAGGGTTTTGGTAAAGCTGTGATATTGAATTCGATCCAGCTTTATTGTACGTAATGAAATTAGAACAATAACCATGTTTTTTAGGAAATCCCAGACACAATTATTATAATTGAAAAAATTGGTTTGTTTTCTTGTAGTTCATGTCAAAATAGAGGGAACGAATAAGGTTGTTTTTTTCACTTCCGTGATACATTGTTGTTAAAAATTTGAAAAATGAAAAAAGCATGTAGACCTCATTAGCGTTGAAAAGTTCTAAAAAAATCAAAATTTTAGGTACCTGTCTTTTTGAAAATACTTTGTGTACAACCAGTGCAACGCTATCGGATAATATCATCAATGTAGGTGCATAACGTTACATATTTCAGTGTAGCTTATTTATATTTCAGTCAATCCACACAACCCTACAAACACTAAACATATTGCCACCAATTTAATTTCCAAACGAGACTTATAAACTTTTCAATTATTAATCGCAATTACACCAAACACTTTGTCCCCTCCCAGGGGATCATCCCCCTCAATACATGTTTAATTTTATTGGCGCGAATCGTCCAGCCAGCAAACACTCGGCTTATGTTGGCACAACTGATTCGCGCTGGTTTTAATCTTGTATTGTTCTAGGGTCTTGCCCTCTTGTAACAGTTGTTGCTTTAGAATTACGAGGTGGGGATTTTAAACGTTGTAAGCTTTAAATGTTTATATAAATGATTCCAAAATTTCAAACAAAAAAAATCGTCTGTCTTAGATAGGATTCGTAACAGACGCTTCTGTTAAAAATAAAAAAATCAATTATTCCTATTAAAAATGCCCCCAATATTGAGTTTTCGGTCCTTAATGTGTTAATAGCACTTGATGAGTTTGGTAGAATTAAAAAGAAACTGTCAACTAGGTACCACTTCTAATGAGTTCCGTATGGTCTAAATTTAAATACTTTTCCTACTTCTTTAATAGCATAAGGATAACAAATTCCTTGCCATTTCTAAATGGATAAATTGACAATTTCGAACCGGCTGATCCAGTATTTTACATAGGAGGGTTATACGACCTTCAAACCTAGCACTCCCCAGGTCAGGTCGTATTTTATATTATTTTTTGCCTACCAATTTTTTTTTATCTATTAAACTAAAGCGACGGTCTTTAAAATTCGCTTTTAATTGTTAAACGCCCCGTCCACCAAGCACCCGTCAAAATTTGTTCAATCAACGATTGTGACAAGCAAAGGGTTACCACAGAAAAAAATACGCATCAAAATGTCCCCGTGACACGCAATAAAATGGATTAAAGCAATTGAAGCCATCATTGTCCCGACAAAGCTGCTGCGCGCCGGCCATTCCGCCATTCACTCCTGAATTTATTATATTAAATATAAATTAACATATTATTATGAGGCGACACTGCCGTTTTGTACCATTGTGTTTACTTAAAGATTTATATATGTAAACACGTACGCGTGAGACAGACGCATCTTCGGGATCTTAACGAAGTATTGTTGAGGTTGAGTTATTGTTTGTAATTTTTTCTAAGTTGGTAGTTGATGAGAACGCGTTTGCACTTGATCTAGTTTGATAATGGAAGTGTTGCGTCATTGGTTTTTGTTGTTTTTGTATCTGTGGTGCGATGTAACGGTCGAGGTGACACAGAGTCTTGGGTAGAAATAATCCTTTTTAATTAGGAACATTGTTCGTTCTCGTCTATTACTAGTCGTGAAAGAGACAGTTACTGGTTGTAGAAAAAAACAGCCGGCTTGACTGGTTTGACTTTTTTTAACAAAGTTTATAGTGCCATAGTAATATTTATTACATCAGTATTATTGAAGCAAAGTGTGAAATAAACTTGGTTATAATACTTATAATGTTATAATAATTCAACCAATGACAGAACGCTGACCACTAGATTTCCTGACTGAGATATTATCTTCCAATTTAACTCTGGATTTCGGAACAAATTGGGGCCAATGCGGATCACAATTCACTGATTTTAAATATCTGTAAACCTTATGAACTTCAAATTCAATTCTAGCCTAATGAGAAGATTTAGCTTACTGATATTCAAAATAAGAGCACACTAATCTGAATTGGCCCCATTATGTATTTATGTTGCTTCCTCTAAACTCACGCAATCACTTAATTCGAAAGCTACATGTTGTCGTACTTTCTTAGATTCATAGTTTTTTTTCCTCAACAGACAAACTATAAAACTTCAAAGACAGTTACACTATTAATCCTTCTCACGCGTCACACCCTTCCTAAATCACAGACAATTGTCCAAAAAAATGTAAATACTAGCGTCCCTGAATCGCCGTAATTAGGAGATTTATATGCAAAGCCTTCTGCGGTGCACATTATTAGCCCATAAAGGGCTGCGTACACGCACTAATGCTAGTTTGAGTGCATTTTAATAATAATAAATAATAGAGTGCATTGTCGATGCAAATTTGTGGGTCACTCCTATTACAGCAGATTTATGGTGTTTTTTATAATAAGTATGATATTTATGGTCTGGACGATGGGAAGCCGTTGGCTAGGAATACTATTATGGGACAGCTGCCTTCAGTTCGAGGTGTAACGGACAATCGGGGCAATACTGGTCAACACTTAGTTTGGGACGACATCGATGAAGCGAATACCGTAGATTTCCAGTATTAAAAACGCGAGAGGAGGACGAAATTGTTAACCAATGGTATATAACTACTTACAGAAATCTACATAACACTATTTATTAACATCTGATATCAACGGGATATGAATTGTGTTAGTTTATTGCTCAAATATTACATACTTTTACGAAGAAATAGCTTATAAACGAAGTGTCTAATTCCATATGAACGGTCGGTTAATATGTTAACTGTATTTTTGTTATCTTTCCGTTCTAATCAAAGCAAGAGAGGACGATATAGAAACCGGTCGTTTGTTTTCGAATAGTTGACAATTATTACTAGGTACTACAATATCGAGAAATTGGCATCGATAATTGATGCAATAAAAAGAACTGATGATCCAAACAGGATCGACAATGTTAACAATTAAATAACTTTAAAACGCTGGAAAATGACAAGCGATAAGCAAGTAATAAGCTAGATAAAGCACTGAGAGTCTAGTGAAAAGGTGAACAAACGAATTCCTGCTCCCAAAAACTCGTTTCAACCAAAACTGTAACTTTGAACGGCATTCTAAGCATGTCAGAAATAGGACTGAGGACAATGGGCCGCTATGGCCTGTTTTGTTTCCGTCAAAAGGTGACACTTCCCTTTGACAGGCACAAAGGAGAGGTCGCCCGAACTCTGGCGAAGTCGACCGAACACTGCCGACCTCTGAACCTTGCATTGTTCTTCCTTTTCAAAGAAGAGTCTTCTGTCAATCAAAGTTTGAATGTCATTTTTTTTGGCTAACGCCTATTTGATATGAAACGTCTCAGGGGAATGTGGGAAGGACTGTTTGTAAGTCAAGGAAACAATAGGCCACATTGTATATGATGTGACTCCTAAATTGAATAAAAGAAAACGGTCGTCCGCACAGAATAAGTACTAAAAAAGATTACACTCTCAATAGTTTTAGGAATAAGAATGTACGTTTATTTGCGAAAGCAGTGAAAAACTTTGCTGATACTGTTCCAGAAACGCAAAAGACGCCTTTGTAAGCAAAAACAAATCTAAACCAACTTTGCTCCGCACCGAATTCATTTTGGTCCGATTCTTGCTTTACGAGTACCTACTGCGACTCGCGACCAAACTTCCAAACAAACATCTGAGAAAAAATGAAGTTTCAAAACTTACCTTAGCTAGGGTTCCATTTAGCCAGTTCGAAATGAATTCGACTTCAGCTACACAAAAAAAAACCCGGACTACCTTTTGAAACAAAAGAGAGTTCGAAGTTAAAAATTAAGGACTTTGGTCCCATTTTTTCGGCCATGTGAGCAGAGTCGTCTTTTTTTTAAGTTTCTGTAAACACTTTTGAGCAAGATCGGAAGCAAGATTTTTACTTTTACTTATTTTTGTTTTGTTGAGTTTTCTCGGTTAATTTTAGATGATGTGTGTGTTCAACCGTTCTTGTTTCTACTTTTATTAAAAAGAGACAATGCCAAAAAAAAGAAAGGAATACTAGAAATTCATACCATTATAGTCGTCACTATTTGTTATTCTTGTACTCAATCTCACACTTATAATGTGTTTACATCATTTCCTTAAGACCTTTGAACAAACATATTGGCCGTTGTAGCTAAAGGAAATTGTTGGAAGGAAGCGTTGTTTTCAGTAACCTATAGCAAATGCTTGAAGTTCGGATTCGCAAATATCATCGTCATCCAATCATCGATGCGCCGCCCGACTATCACACTGCCATACAAATTTTCTATCCCTCCTTCATCACCTCAATAGCTCCCTAGGATTGTTTAGAAAACCCAACCAACATAACCTGAGCTCTCAATCCTATCACCCTCCTCCTGAATGTTGTGGATTTTGCAATAGATCGCGGGACAGGGAAGTTCGGGTTAGAGTGGGTGGGGTACGTATTTGTCTTTAGGCTTAAACCGACGTGGACTGTATCTGAGACAGGAAATTAGGTTTCGATGTTTGAATGTGTCGCGTACCTATCTGGTGGATGGCGGTATGCCACACGAGATTAGTACCTACATAAAATTAAGTAAGTAGGTAAGTTTAAGGTATGTTAAAGATTAATAATGGTTGCGAGTAGTGCGCAAAAAAGGCAGTCGTTGAGATCCTCGGGGAAGGCTTATATCCAGAAATGGACGTTCTTTGGCTGTTATGGTGATGATGATGATGTAGGCAGATAGTTTAATTAAACGTGGCGTATTTAGCAGTACTAACTATGCCTTCTAAACAATAAAGCAGTCCATTAGCAATACATTAAGCCGTTACATTTATTAGAGCGTTCATCTCGCACAATTCTGTAAAGTCGACGTCTGAAATATATGTCAAATAAAAACAAATTTATACGCAATTTATCAATGTATAAATTAACTAAGAAATAAATGCTTTTAATAAAAAAAAACTGCGTTCAAAATAAAATTGTACATGCAGCGTTTCCTTGTGTCGCTTTTGAATCGCAAAATGACCACTAGATAATCACATTTTCAATTAGACATTTTCAAATGCGTTATTGTGCATTGAAACTAGTAGGTAGAGTAATTTATTCTGCATAATTTTTTAATGATTATCGTTTCTGTAGTCATACTAATAATATTTAATACCTCATTCATAAAGAATTACAGGCCTACTTAATATAATTGATTAGAAATGCCGAAAAATATGTTTGCCAAATTTATCATTTCCCAACTTTTTCATTTGCCAACCCAATGTTATTTAAAATTTTCGGGATTTATTTCAGTACCGTCGTGAGTAGATTAGGTTAGTTTTTACAAAATCCTGAAATATTTACGGTTATAGAAAACAAAGCAAGTTGGCAAATGAAACGGTTGGGAAACGATACATTTGGCAAACATATTTCGCCGAAACAAGCGTAAACCCGCCGAAAATACTACGGTTGTTTCCGACGTTTGACTTTGACTGATGCATACGGAATAAATCCTTCTATACCCAACCTCTTCTGACGTTCACAAATACACAAAGACATTTACCACATACGTACCAATTTAAAAAAAAACATTAAATCTTGGCGCTCCACAGCATACAGTCAGCCACAGCCGTCCACATTCGTCTTTCCCGTACACAATGTTTTCGGAGATACGCGCCCGGTAGATTAGAGCCATCCGACGCTGTTTGCTCCTGGTGTTTACATACCTGCTGTATGTCTTGATCATTTCAATATGGCGGTTACAGTCTAGGGCTGCATTCTACTTAGTAAAACTATATTGCCTTTGACATGTTAGTATTGTCAACGTTACGATAGCTTCATTTGCCTGAAAGTAATAGCGGCGGAGTTAAAAACTATACGAGAACATTTCAAATGCAATATGGTTTTACATTGTGGAATACAGGATCTGTATTTGAAATTGCTGACTGGTTTTAAGCATCTTCGGTTAGTAGAATAGTAGGTTGTTAACCAAGGGTTGAAAGGGAAGAAAGTTAAACATTCTACGTTTCATTTTCATTGAAAGGAACGTAAACAAAGATGTACCATGTTTTTGTTACGAATTTTATTTGGCTTAATTATTTTAAAACTAAGATTATGAGTGTCATTTTATTCTACGCACTAGTTTTAAAGAAGTAAGTAAAAAAGTCAGAGTTATTTCGTTATAGCTGTGTAGGTAAGATTATTTCATGTTCTGGACTTCTGGTCAAAATTGGCTAAGCGTTTCAAGGATCGGAAAAACGCCCGTCATTTTGTTCCGTACAGGAGAGACTTCCTTCTGATGTTAATTAAAAATATTATTAGGTATTTTACATTTATTATACCATTATTTATATGTATTCAGGAACAATATTATTAATGAATAAAACCATAATGGTTATGGGAAAAAACACTTTCGCCAATTAAAAAGAATGTCTTTT
Organism: Acleris literana; assembly: GCA_946894065.1. Classification (NCBI taxonomy): domain Eukaryota; kingdom Metazoa; phylum Arthropoda; class Insecta; order Lepidoptera; family Tortricidae; genus Acleris; species Acleris literana. The sequence continues at coordinate 23,627,647 of OX335671.1, read as the reverse complement.
TTTTTATTTTCGCCTGTTATTCCATAACTACGTGAATTTAGGACCTATTTATGAGTCGAAAAAGTTTGTTCACAGTTTACGGAGGACATTGGGGCAATCGTTGACATTGGTTTACTGTTTGTATGTGTGTTTGTGTTTTCTAATTAATATTTCGGTGTCATTCATTAATAAAATAGTCGCTAAGTACATATAAATTATTGTATAATAAATCTATAAAATACCTAATAATATTTTAAATTAATATCAAGGAAGTCTCTGCTATACGGAACAGGGTTATGTTTTCAAAATGACGGTCGTTTTTCCGATCCTTGGTAATGAAAAACCTCCCTAGGGATAAAAAATTATCCAGGCGGTAGTTGGACGTTGTGCTTTACTTTCCATTTTCATATAATTATGCCAAATTACAGCTTTGTAGTACCGAGTCTTTGAGTAAAACCGCAGACAGACGGACAGACGGACATGGCGAAATAAAAAGGTTTTCCTAGTGACTTCGGAACCCTAAAAGGAGTTCAAAGCCATTTTATCTCAACAGGAGCCGTCACGACGCTAAAAATGATGCACATGCCAAAAAATTAACACATTATTGACGTAAAAAAACTAATTTCGCACTTCCAAGGGTCCGTTCCAAACACCCTCCAACGGTGACTTGCAAACGTGAGATATGTTATTTCGCCTAATGGATAGGTGGCAGGCTTGATGTATAATTTCACGGGAATTATAAGATCATTAATTGCGTGGGTGCCGAAATTTTGTTCTGTTTTAAATGTGTTATTTTGAAAATAGGTTTAGATATAAAATTCCGTTTCGATGTCCAATCTGATTATATAGCTATTTCCAGCACTATTTTCAAATGAAGGCGGAGTTGAAAAAAATTAAACAAAAATACAAGTTCCTACTTGTTTTTTTTTCATAGTTCATCTGATTTCATCTTTTGTTCACTGGCAACTCTTCGCTGGCAGAATATTTCAAACGCCTACGTCTCGTATACTGAGACAGTTTTTTTTTTATGTCAAAGAGGAGGCACGCGAGCACTCAGGTCACCTGATGGTAAGTGGGATCTGAGACCTGTCTATGGGTCTCAGATCCCACTTGTCAAGGAGGAGGCACGCGAGCACTCAGGTCACCTGATGGTAAGTGGGATCTAAGACCCATAGACATTTGAAATCTCAAGACTACAATAAGATATTGGATAAGTAATAAATATCAATTACGACAGAACATATGCACCTCATGTTGGCAACAACGACACGTAGTCTAGGCGGCAATGCCGCTACGTGCTCCACAGTCAAACTTAGAAGTACCTAACTGAATATTTAAGTACCTAGTCGCAGTGACGTATTAAACTGAGAGTAATTTGAATTCAGTCTATCAATAGCTGCGACAAGGTTCTAAGATGGACTGCTACTTCTAAGTTTGATCGTACACCGCATCACACAGGTTAATTTAACACTTCTCGTGTCTTAATGGATTCTTCTGCGTCATCACAGCTTGTAAATCATTCGTTATGATAAGATGCTGATGAAAATGTTAAGAAAACTAATTACAATTTAAAACTATAAGTGAAGCCGTAAAATATCAGTATACCAAGCGTTTGTTTCGACGTGTGTCAAGTGACGAAATAAAATAACTTTAAACAATTAAAATCTGTTGTTAAAAACAAGGAGACATGTTTCATCATCATCACATCTCTTTAAAGCATAGTTTGCGCTTAGGTTGTGTTTCTAGGTAAAGTGGAAATCAAACAGAACAATATTGCGATACGCAACAGAACAAATAGGCCTTTAATCGACATTAGCTTATAGCGTTTTTATAACCGATCGGCTTCTATATAAAAAAAGAAAATCAAAAACAAAAGAAAAACACCGAACATCCCATTGTCATTGGCTTAAAGCTAATCGCGACTTAATTTCAAATTTGGAACTAGTGATGTCCACGGCGGCGTGAAGCGGCACTCGTCGGCAATCGCTGAACGGCGGGGCGTCCCACGTGGCTTGCGTACTAGCGCGAAAGACTCGTTTGTAATCACCCCCCTATTAAGCAAATCGAAAACAACTCTAAGGTAACCAAATAAAGATCAGTTGAGCTCCATGTTGGCAATAATTGTTATGGAGATTAATGCACACTGCGACTATATAGAGATTTCCGCTAATTATCCTGATGAGTGAGTGAATATTCTAATTCGATCAAGCTCAGTCATGAGTGTATAAACCATCTTATTACAATCCATGAGATTTAAAACAAGACAAAAATAAAGCCTGTAACGTTTAAATTGCTGAATAATTTACAATTATTAATCAAGAGAGTGATGAAGCGTTAATGCTAATAGAGTAGGTTCATTATAATTTACACCTCCACAATAAAATAATCTTCGAAGGGGCGTACAATAACGCTATTCATCGCTGAACAAAAGTAACTCACGCTTGAGACTCAGGCCTGCTGATACGACAGGAGCGATCCAGATAATTCTCATTACACACATTTCACTATTCGTATAGTCGGTCGATTCTAAAACGCCATTATGTTTGACGGCGGGAGGTCTCGATTGTGGCAATCGGCGTCTTTGTTGCACATCACTACCGAGCAACGGATCCCGGCAAAATTTCAAATGTCATCGTTCCAATTCGAAATTCAATTACGAGTAATTAATGCTGCGATGCCGGTGGCGGTGCCCATTTGAAAACAATGGCGGCGGCTCTTTTCGTTTTTTTAATGTGATATCTATTATGGAAGTGATTGAAACTAAAAGGCAAAATGGTGAGACACGTAATACGGTGCAATTGTAGAGCCAACCTAATGAACAAACGAACAGTGTGGGTTCGTAATGACAGTTAAAACTTGAAAACATAACATACCGTAACAAAATAACAAATTTGGTTCAAAAAAATTTAAAAAATTACAATTTTCAAAGTAACTATTTAAACCAAAATAATATTATTATTATAAATAAACCTTCCTTGACATCTAGTCGTCAACAAAAAGAACCATAATAGGAGAAACTTGAGAAAATGGGTAAAATCTTACACTTAGTTGCACAATGGTCATATGTAAATTAAAAAGTGACAGAAGATGTCCTAATGGAAAATTTGATCTAATGAGCGTTTGTGCACCTACGTGTATGGAGCGTGGAAAAGGTGGCCATTCACTGATGCTACGTAAGTTAACCTACAAAATGTAGTAATTCTAGCATTTGACAAGAACCTCTCCTGATCATTTGCCTTGATGAAGTCAAACGTAATACGTTAGGTCTACCTCTATAGATAACAAAATTTGCAAGAGCCAACCTCAGCAAGGCAATTGGTAGAGTCGATACTGAAACATTGACATGTCCTCATCACATCTCTAAAATATCTGGCAACACTTTTTTAGTTGACTCAATCCAGGATAATCCCTGTGATAGCCCCCCCCCTACCTTCCTAAGTCCCGGCGTACTTTATAATTATAAGTACAAATTACCGAAGACAAACACACGCTACAGTTAATTTGACTAAGTAGGTTGTTTTTACAATATAGGTACCTATCGTATCTCACGAGTATATACACTTGTTTCCTTAATTTATACTACACAAGCTTTTCGGTGCAACTCCGCCCGCGTAGAAGCCGTTTATCGCTGTCCTTAATCGGAAACGCTCCGAATTTACGGGATAAAAAGTAGCCTATGTGCTATTCCAGATAACCTATCTCTGTGCCAAATTTCACCTAGATTTTTTTAACCGACTTCAAAAAAAGGAGGAGTTTCTCAATTCGTCTGTTTTTTTTTTTTATGTTTGTTACCTCAGAACTTTCGACTGGGTGAACCAATTTTGATGATTCTTTTTTTTATTTGAAAGCTGGTGCTTCCAGATTGGTCCCATTTTTATCAAAATGAAGATCTGATGGTGGAATCCATGAGGAATCGACGGAACTCTTCAAAATTTATAGGCACACCTATAGCGATTTTGGTATTTTTCATTGTAACTCGTGTATTTGGTCTTGGAAAGCACTATTTGGTGAAGTGGAACTGATGATGAAGACCACAGATGGCCACCGGAACTCCTAAACGGTATATATTTCGAGGGTGGCGACAAGATATTTCGATTAAGATAGTTGAGCGACTATGACGAAGCATATTTAGGTTTAAATATATGACTATGACTTTCCCACGGCGTTGCTTGCGGCGAGATTTAAATGTTCTATTGTTTCTTATTAATTGAGAAGTGGGAGAATAACAGCATAATTATGATCACTAAAAAGTATAAAATAAAATAAAAGTATAAAATAAAGTAAAAGCAAAAAGCAAAAAATAACTTCTTTAAAATGGTAGGTAAATAGGTCAGTCCAACTGAAGTCGGCGTCCAACAATATTTTAACCAAAAGCAGACTTCAGTTGGACTGACCTATTTACCTACCATTTTAAAGAAGTTATTTTTTGCCTTTTGAAGGCGGGTTTTTTTAGCCGTAATGACGTGATTGAGTAACAAACATCCAAACTTTCGCATTAATAATATTAGTTAGAAGTAAGCAGACACAGTCACACACAAACTTTCATCTATTGATGATTGACAAACCTTGCGTAAATAATTAATCACCTATTTTTATATGCCTTGCTTGGGAATGTTTGAAATAAAAAATACGGTCACATGGACCGTCCTACATTGACCGAGTTATAGTAAGATTTCTTCGTTCTAAAATTCATAATCGGCTATTGTTTCTGGTTTGTTAATTTCACAGTAGCGATTGAACACGTAAGTACGTGTTGGACTGGATTATGACAATGGAACAGGTATGGCTCCCAGCGGTGGGCGGAATCCGATGTTTTTTAACAAGCGCGGACAATGGCGCGGTGCGACGAGCATCCGTTTTGAGGTGTCAAGTCTGGTGCTATTGTGGGATGGTGGATGGTTCGTAGAGGACAAGGCAAAATAAAAATTGTATATAATTATGTTCCAGTTAGTATTACGATAGTTTTATAACCCTAGTCTTCTGCGGTTTAAGTGAAAAGAGTATAAGTTTAATGCAGCTACTCTTTAAAATGACTTATACCCCTTTTTATTTTACAAGCTAAACCAAGGCGACAAAATTAAATTAAACCAGGCAGTTAGCGAGTGACTTAACTATTAGGTGATAATTATACTTTCTCACAGTTGCACAAATTTAACCTTGTACATTAATACTTTTAAGACGCAAAATTCTGTTCAATAACTATTTTTTTAATATAATTTTATGAAATATTATTTTAAGATACGTCACGAAATAAGCAACCGAACGTTGTAGGTGACAAGATTGACGCCCCAGCAACGACTTCTTAGCGTCACTTCAACTTTGTAAAGAGGTTCATTTACCACTTCCAGCGTATTGTCTGTAGCCAGCGGTGCAATGTCACTTCGAACTCAAAGCGAAGCTTGCAACCCCCGCTGTATTGAGGCACACCCAATATGTACTTTAAAGTATTAAGTTAAGGTGTGAAATTCTTTGTGATTTCCTTATTAAACTTCCAAAGATTGTTTTATAAGGTTAGGTCTTTGTCAGGCGTATAATGTCTAGACGCCAATTAGTTAGCGGTAACTGACAGTGAATTTTTAATGAGTTTTTTGACTTTTCTAAAGATTTTACAACTAAGAAAAATATGGACAACTTTTAAGTTTAAATTTTAATGAGGAACTGGTTTTTTTACAGTTCCAGAGATATAAAACTTTGTCAGCAATTAAAAATGAAGTTTTCGGTTGCCGGATCAAATGTTTCAATGCTAATTAGTAACACAATAAATTAGCACTAACCGAAGTCTGAGGTTAACTAAGGGGAAAACATGGTTAAATTTAAACGAGTAAAAGGCTTAATTAACGCGGCCTGGGTTAAATATCAATAAAATATTATAGTTTAAGACACCCTATTTCAACATTAAGTTAAGAAAATAGTGGACGTCACTGTGCTCTTCGGATGCGGTACCTAATTATTTGCTGTTTTGTATAATTCCAAAACGAGTACTCTTGGAAAAGTCGCTATTAAACTTTAAAATATAAATATTAAATGTTTATTTGGTTTACAACAAAGTTATCTAGGTAATCATTATGATACTTTTGTGATAGTTTGGCAACCAGGCAATTTTATAAAAAATTAAAATAAAAAGAATTAAAACAAGTTTAAATTAAATATCGGTAGTCGACATTTAATCATCGAATACTAGCATCGCATTTGTACATCTTTTTTATATTACATAATTGTATTGTTTTGGTTTTTCTTCTGTACAATAAAGTGTTTACATACATACATAGTACTCCTGTAGTAAAGATGTAGTGAAACCCTTCGCATACTTTTCGTTTCCTTCTTCCTGCCAAGTCCATTTACTGTTTAAATAGTACCCGGCACTTTCGTTTTTGCTTTTCCGTGACAATCACAACTCGATCTCAAAGCTAAAGTCCAAAGTATATCTATGTATTAGTGGAGCTGCTTTCAAGTTTGTAAGACCAAGGTCAAGAGACAAAATAACATGCACTTCAAAAGCATTGACGGGGTACCTAAGTTATACTTACTTCTAGAAGGCGATTCTCTTAAACAACTCGTTCTTGAACTGACGCACCAAATATTAACCGGCGAGTTGAAGTGCTCCCGTCAGAGTGTAAAAACCATATTTAACGGCGAGCGTTCTCAGCTTACTCGCTTTAGGTACTCGTCGAGTGAGCGAACTCGTATGACTTCAATCACTCGATCGACTGTTTGACAGAAAGCCGTTTTTAAGAGAGTACCACCTCAGGGTCTGCGTATTATCTAGCCACGATTAAGAAAGGGATTAGAGGTGACAGTTTTACCATATACTTACGTCAAAGTGCATATGAATTGACAGCTATTCCAATCCCAAACTAATCGCGGTTTCATAATATTCCTCAACAAGTTATTTAAGAGAACTAGCGACCCGCCCTCGCTTCCGTTCGGTTTATGCGAGCTTTCTGTTACACCCGTACACAAACCAAAATTGATTATACATAGAACCCATCAGTGCAACCAAAACTGGTATAGGTAAGGTATAAACCGAATGAAAATCCGTTCAGTGGTTTTTGAGATCATCGCGAACATACACATAGACTAACGCGGCGGGGAAGTTTATTTTATAATATTTAGTGATATCACGACTGGTTGCTGCCTAGGGAAGGCAATTTAACCGGTTATTAGACGTTTTGTATGAAAATAACCGGTTAAAACCGGTTTTAACCAGTTATTTGCATTCCCTATTGCGCTGCCACAAGCCTCCTCCTTGGCTTCGTGGATCGGAACTACTCCGCGTCATAATTGCAAAAAGGCGCGAAAGCCGTCGGCAAACGCTAACTAATTGCCATTGAAAAAAGGCGAGAGCCCGGCTGAAAACATTCCCGGGCACCTTTGAAGTTTTTTTCTAAAAACCCCAGCTTTTTACCCGAGCTTGATAAGCCACACTACGTAAAAGCACAGTAAAAGCTGGTAATAAGGCTCTTTTAAGGCAGGTGTTACTAGCTTACGCTCACAAAGGCGAGTGGTGCGAGCTTTTGTGGGGAAAGTTTTTAAAGGAAATTAGGGCTCGCTTGCAAAGATTCGCCTTTCCGCTTTATAATTTGCGTGTTTGTGAACGTAATTAATATTTGATATGAAATAATCTCCCTATATATATCTGGGCACAGGATTTCCTTTAATAATGCCGATCTAGTATAGATATTTCGATTACCCACTTGTAGTGAATATCACTGTAGATAAATAAACAAATGGGCCGGCGTTAACTTTATTAAAAAAGTATACTTATTGAAATATTATTTCAAAACCGGTGGTGAAAGGATAACATCATAACAGTTTCCGATGACTCCGTTCGCGTTGAAGTTCTTTATCGCTATTCCCTCTAGAACTGTGCAATTTTCCGGGATAAAAGTTATCCAATCCTTTTGAGGGTTTCAAACTATCTTCATACAACATTTAATTAAAATCGTAGCAATGGTTAAGGTCTTAAAGAATAAGAATATTTTTTATTTACGCAAGTCACATAGTTACAAATAAAGCAGTAGGTATCCGGTTGATTTCAAACTTTACGGACATGTAAAGTAACATGAAACAAAGTAATGAATAAAATGTTAACAAATTATTTTACTGATTGACTGTCTAATATTGTGTGTGTGTGTGTGTGTGTGTGTGTGTGTGTGTGAGCGCGCGCGTGCGAGCGTGCGTGCGTGCGTGCGTGCGTGCGTGACGTGCGTGACGCGCAGAATGTTCTCTGTTTCAGTATATGACAGTGTGGCAAACCACTTTTTTACAGATTCGTTGACTTTGTGGGTAGTGCATTTCAAGATCGCAGGCTTTGCAAACAACATTGTAGACAGAAAAGTATTGGTAACTTTCGTATTGATATGGATTGTAAATAATTAAAGTTGTCTTTAAGTATGACACTGTGTCTTGGGAATCACGAGTATAAGTCCCAATTTAAGTAGTTTGTAATTAGTGTAAACTCGTTCTGTCACCTTTTTTATGCTGGAAAAATGCTACCATCTGGGCCCTAGGGGGCCCTGGGGGGCCCAAGGTGGTTTTGTGGGACTCACCAACCGATAGTTGCCGGAATACCCTCTAAAAACAGTTGTTGGTGAGTGCCGTAGGGTGTGCTTGCGCATTCGACTACGAATCTCACCGATACCTGTGGTAACCAATAACGGCCTGTTGTTTGATCAGTAGTTAACTCAACTAATTGTTGATATTCGGAAAAGGAATCTAAAATTTGACACATTTACAACCATTCGTTACTGTTTTTGACGAACGACGAACGAACGAACGATGACGAGCTAGTTTAACTACTGATCAAACAACATGCCGTTAGTAACGTGGGACATAACTACAAAAAAATTATACGTACCTAGTGTCATAGTTTTCTAAAAGTCTTTCTGGTTTGGATAAAGTCAGTTAAAATAAGAATTAAGCTTGTATAAGAGTGTATAAGAGCGCGAGTAATACCTATTCTACACGGTCGGAACAACCACGCAACTCAACCAAGTTCAAGTTGTCCTAGAACAAATTGAAACAAAAAAACGTCTTGACATCAGTAAGACACCTAACCCTAAATTGAAGTTGAGAAGAACATTTGCGTATAATAATTATTCACAGTATTAAAGCAAAATTAAGACAATTGTAATTGCTCTTAACAAAAGCTAAAATAAAAGCTGATTGTGTACGGTATCAATCTTTTCATCAAAGCTTTTTAACATTGTGTTAATTATTTAAGCAAACAATGCTGATAAAAACCTCTGAACAAAGCCCGTCGGTAAATTGCCGGGGTTGCGTAAGGCATTGTGAATATTGTTTCACTTGTGTTTTTTTATCTTCACTGTATTGTTTTTGTTTTTTACATACATACATGGTTTCTCATGTTTATGATATTTTGTATTTTATTTAGTGGCCTTTGACTCTTCCGGATCGCTACCACCATCTTATTCTTCAACCTACTCTCAAGCAGCAGTGTTTGCATCGTTTTATTCCGGTGTGGGGCTAAGACAACCATTGAAATAACACCATAGAGGCATTCAACTTATCTTAGGCCGGCTTTATACTAAAACTTACGACTTACGTAAGTAGGGACGCAGCTATCTGTTAGAAAGAGAAAAAAAAATCTCTATCTTCTTCTAACCAATAGCTGCGTCCCTACTTACGTAAGTCGTAAGTTTCAGTGTAAGGCCGGGATTACACCTGTAAGTTATTACGTAAGTTTTGAGACGCAACGATGGTTCAGATTCAGTGGCAAATATCTGCATCTCTCTCTTGCATATAGTTTTGTTTCAAAACTTACGTAATAACTTACAGGAGTAATCCCGGCCTAAAGGCCGCCTTAGAATGAGAAAAAATATTTCTATCTACTTCGAACCAATAGCTGCGTCCCTACTTACGTAAGTCCTAAGTTTCAGTTAAGGCCGCCTTAGTCCACAGAGAGAGATTGAGAGGTGTACGTAATTAAAAGACTAGATTTCTAAATGATGAATGAATAGAAACTCCGTACAAAGTCTTTCGAGTTAAATGTGAGGGTACCAACGCATCCTCCCTTTCACCTTATTTTTAACCGACTTCAAAAAGAGAGGAGGTTCAATGTTACATTGTATGTTTTTTTATGTATGTTCACCGATTTCTCCATAAATTATGAGCAGATTTAAAAAAATATTTTTTCTTTGATAGAGTTTACCTTCGAGGTGGTTCCATTGTCACCAAATCTGAATCCGATGAGGGGATCCGTGAGGAATTGAAGGAACTCCTCAAATGTAATAGGCATAGACATAGCGATTTAGTATTTTTAGTAAAAAAAACGCATTTACATTCAGAAAGTATCATTTGGTGAAGTGGAACTGATGATGAAGACCACAGATGGCCACCGTAACTCCTCAAAGGTACCTATTTCAAGGGTGGCAATATGGTATCAGGATTAAGATATTTGAGCGAATATAACGAAGAACATAAAATTGTTTAAACGTGACTGTTTTAAAGTTTCATATCAACTAAGAAGTGGGACTATTTACATAACAGCTTATTATAATCACTAAAAAGTCTAAAATAAAATAAATGTTTTGAAAAACAATAAAACCGCCTTAAAAACGTAAAACAGCGTTTTTGTTGATAGAATCTTCCTTTGGTACCCTAGTGGTGCACTAAGAAAGGTTTTCTGAAAATTACCCCCCAACGTGAAAAAATAGGGGGTGTGTGGGAAACTAATTCTACGCGCACACTAAAATAAATAAATAAATATCAGGGAACAATCTCACACAAATAGACCTAGTTCCAAACTTAATCTAGACTTGTAACAAGGGTAGCATAGGGGAAACTTACTTAATTTAAGAAACAGGTAAGTACTTAAATAATTCAAATACCTAAATTCAAGACTCAGTAGCAAATACTCTCGCTCTTACCACAAAATATCCCTTAAGGGATTCGAACCCGGGACCGATAGCTTGGTAACCTATCGCAAACACTAAAAACGTTTGCCAGCTGTTTCATTCCCCATAATTTTCATTTTATTCTGAACCCAATAACTTTTCAAAATGTTTAATGAGATAATAGTTACAGAACCTGTAGGTTAGGTTAGGTTTATTTTATAACAATTCAGGAAAATTAAACGGTTTCAGAGAAAAATGACTTTCGGACAAATGAAAATTATGGCAAATGAAACAGCTGGCAAACGTTTTTTAACCGACTTCAAAAAAGGAGGAGGTTATACGTTCCACTGTATGTATTATTTTTTTTATGTATGTTCACCGATTACTCTGTCAATTGTCGACCGATTTAAATTTTTTTTTTTTGGTTTGATAGAGTAGGTATACTTTCGAGGTGGTCCCATTGTCACCAAATCTGAATCTGATGAGAGGATTCGTGAGGAATTGAGGGAACTCCTCCAATATTGTTGGCAAACATATAGCGATTTTAGTATTTTTAGTAACAAGTCCAGCATTTGCATTCAGAAAGTATCATTTGGTGAAGTGGAACTGATGATGAAGACCACAGATGGCCACCGGAACTCCTCAACGGTACCGATTTCAAGGGTTGCGATAAGATATCTCGATTAAGATAGTTGAGCGACTACAACGAAGAATATTTACTTGTTGAAATATGACTATAACTTTCCCGCGGCGTTGCTTGCGGCGCGCTTGAAATAACTTAAAGTTTCATATCAACTAAGAAGTGGGACTACGTAACAGCGTATTATGATCACTAAATAAAAAGTATAAAACATTTATTTTTTAGTGTTTCAGATAGGTAACCCGATAGCTTCGGTACGGTCGAACTCAGAAGTTCCTATCGCTGAACATAATTATGAGTGCCTTGTCGAAGTTATTGTAATCTTAAATTCAAACCAGTCTCACTTTAATGCGTTACTTCGACAGCGTTAAAGTGTACCTACAGAATAAGTATAGCCGACCAAGAAAGTCCTTTACCACTTTTGAACCTTAACGTCATACAAATAGAGCTGAAAAGTGGTAAGGGAGTTTCTCGGTCGACTATACTTCTAAGTTTGACTGTACGGACCCAAAAGACTTCGTCAAAAAACCTTGCTAGTTACTTGATGTGACAGATAGACAGACATTATTAGCTTTAATTTTGGAATATAATATCATTGAATACATTTTTTTGTAAAAAAACCCAACATCAATCATCATTTAAAATTCATACAACAGAATTACAACCACTTTGACAGCATTAATATCTTCATTATATACAAAAATGGTCTATTACCACTGTTTCGTAAACTTCCTCAAAAACCTATGAATATCCAATTTAAGTTTTGAACACTTACGTATGTTATTTAAAACAAGAAATAAACTATGTAAAAAGCTTCTCCGTCAAAATTTGATCCCTTGTCACTCTTACCTAATTCCAAAATTTATTTGGCCATCCATCCGTTACCTTAAAATGATAAGGTTCCAAATATCTTTCATGCTTATTTTACCAACGGCAATGCTAAAGTAGATACGATATGCCAATTTACAATGTGTACTGACAATTGATAAATTTATAAAAACATCAAACGAGCCAAGTTTTTGAATAGACACGTCAATAGTAAAGTACGTCATTTGGCGGCGCGAGCGCATCTACAACCAACATAAGTTTAATTCTCACAAAACCACTTTAGTTCCTTATTTTGCAGTTAATAGACTTTAAAATTGGTTGGCACTGGTATACGGTGTGATTTCTTTACTGGTCGGCTCTTACTGTCTGATTTATGATGTGGTTCGGACACCCAGCCAACAAAAAAGCCTATCAATAGAACGAGAAACAGAAATGAATGCTATTACAATACACGCTGTAATTGTTTAGACAAAGCCGGTATCTGACAACCCTAATAGCATAATAGACGATGAAAAAACATTGCAATCTCAACTTTAAATAAAATAAAAAAGAGTTCAATATGCAATGGGAAGTAGAAGCGGTTAGGTGGTTACAGGGTGTTCCTTTTTGATGCCATATCTTTTACTATCAAAGCTTTCACCGATGGCAGTAAAGTTAATTTTTATGACATTCTAACAACAAAAGCCATTATGAAGAAGAAAGGACATTCCATAGTTTTCTGTTTAGGTTATTATGGCGTTGTTTTAGGGGTCGGTGGAGGCATTGTGCGATGGACACGCTTGTCCATAAAGTTTAAGATTCGTAATAAACACGTTTGCAACTATGGAAGCGTAGATGCGTCACTCGGTCTGTGTGGACGACTTTTTGCATAGTTTGATATAATAATATTGGAAAATATCTAACAATATCTAATATACTAGGAGCATTGGACATTTTTAAGAATATTAATGTTGCTTATTCAATAAAAAACATTCCTGTTCACGAAAACTTTATTGCGCTAGCATCATTATTATAACACATTTTTTAAACTACAAATTGTTCCTTGTTGAATAGTTTCTTCTGCATCATAATATGAGAAGTTGATTCCAGTTCAGAATTTTAACTACGTGCTACAATATTGTCACCAATATTTTCAATATTATAAAAGAGTAAGTATATCAGAAAATAGTAAGTATGTTAAAAATTTGATAATTAATTTACTTACTTGGGCTCAGCCTCTCATATACCTGACTCTGTTTAGCTCTCGGTAAGAGATAAACCGTTCTTCTTTTTGTTATCTATTAACGATATTATTTGTGGAATCAGAATTACATGTCAATAATCTACTTATTTTTACTCATAATATCATTTAATCGAAATAAATATGGTAGGTAGATGTTAAAAGAGTGCGAGTAATATATTCAATTATCGCATCTAACTTTTAATGCATCAAAACATCGCCAATGTTTGTAGACATTCCGCTTTTCGCTCAAATCTATTGTCTTCGTAGAAAATATAATTTCTTAGTAACTGTTGTCACCACATTACCACCAACTTCACCGTCAATACCAAACCCAATGTCAACTTAAGCACAGAGCATCAGAGTTCAGTTTACAATAACCAAGGACAGATGTCACACTGTGACGAAACCACACCAGTGGGCAATATAACAACTGTTATAATAATAATGGGGGTGTACAGAAACCCTATTGGAAACAAAAGACTTCATTATGGGCAGTTCTAGAAATTTCATGGGTCGACCGTTACTGTCATATAGAATAGACACTGTTCGCATTTACAAAGAATAATCAGTAAGCGGTATAGTTGCATGAAAAGTTTTGTAAGGGACAAAAAAAAACAATAAGTACGTCATTGTGCAGCAAAGTAAAACAACAACGAATTAGTTCACTTCTTTTTAATTGGCATCATGGCCGCACAAAAACAAAAATGTAGCGTTGAAATCGGAACGAGCGTTCCAATTTCAAAATATTCACCAGCCAGCCAATTCAATCACAACTTGAGAATAAAGTTTAAAAGCCAAGAGTTCGATTTTAAATTTCCCGCCAACAACTGGAGTTGGCGAAAAAAAAGAAATAAAAAACAATCAATTAGGAGAACTGTCAACCGCAGTGGCAAGGGAGAATGATAAAAGTCCAAGTTGTACAAAGATGTTCGTTATAAGGAGCCGGGGGATCCGATTATCGATTATTGATTCGATGGTTGTTTACCGAGTCGCTGGGGAATCGCCAATGGGGGCGGGAAACGACTTTTCGATAGAATTGCATATACTTACGACAACAATGCTACGTGACCCCACGTACCCACGCGAAAATTTAACATTGTAAATCAAGCTTAAACTTTTCTTTACTTGGTCCGCTGAATTTTATTTTACTAACAAAGGAAACGTTTTAAAGCAGTGTTAAATAGTCATACATTTTTTACTGTAACCATTGTCATACAACCCTATAATATTTAGGCCAAGGAAGTACAACAATCCCAAACAAAGCTAAAAAAACCTGAACAAAATCAATTGGACAAATCCTTAATACGCAAGATATCAGTCTCCCGATCTGTATTCACACCCCATCTCTGCGCTAATTGTACAAAAACATCCCCAAAAACGACACAACAAACAGACACACAAAAGACAGATTAACAGAGAGCCTGATCGTATTTAAGATAAGGTATTTTTGCTAAGTGTGCGATCGGCTTTAGATTGGAGATAGAGGGCAGCTGTGTGTAGCGGTCCTAATATGACGTCATTGTTGCCTCTGGTACGGAAGACGTTTTTTGGACAACTGGATATCTAACTGTAAGACTTTGACACACCCTGTATAATAAGAGGAATCTAAAGCTTGTCATTCACTGCCCCTCTTACCCTTATGTTTTTTTTTAATGTAAAGGATATTCAAGGCAAAGAGAAAAATACAATATGACTAATCAAAATATCGCACAGTTATCAAAAAATGTGATGCAACGATGAAATATTGTCTCACTATCATTCAGTATCGCCTAATAAAGCCCCTGTACTGCTTAGCAACTTTACCATCAAAATTAAGGCAACGTCTAACATAACATTATGTGAAAACATACAAATATAAACCGTAAGCTTTAAAACGATAAAGACAGAATATATCGACATCCATCGATACGCCGGAGCGAAACCAAACAAGGCATTGTACACTCGCGAACACATTAAGGGTACACGAATAAGCAGCTTATTGTATTTTTATAGTTATTTTGATCGCACATTGTGCGGGTAATCCGGCATGAATACTCTGCTCGCATGTACACAGCTGATGCGAACAAAACGCTGTTTGCGAATCTCCGGTGAGCGTGTTTTGTTTTTTCAATGGCGGCGTTTTTAAGGACAGTATTGGCTTGTTCGATTTTTTAATTATAATGTGATTGGGTTTTGAATTGTGTCACTGTGTGTGTAAATTTATTTGGTTAAGTTAAGGTGGATAACAAAAAACCACATACATAATTTTCCATAATTTAGATAACAAGATAATTAAGATAACAAAACAAAAGCGAAACATTTTAGAGGCAAATATGTCAAGTTTTCTTTTACATTTCAGATAGCAATAAAAGAAGTTTATATCTGATTACTTATTTTATAAGCTTGGATCAAATCTGCTAACTCTATTTTGAACGACTGTCCCTTACACTTATGTGCTGAAATTCGAAATATTATGTGAAAAATCGATGAAAATGCAATATGTATTATGGTATCTAAGATCTGATCTGATGATGAAGTCGGAAGGTGGCGACAGATCACCGCCGTAATTAACGTAGTACCACCTAGCTAGGACTTAGTTTAGGCTCGGTAAGCAGTTGATGACATTGATGACTGATCAAGTACAGCCGGCAACGAAAGCTCGTTTTAAAAATTAAAATAGTATTATTATAAATAAAATAAAAGTTAAAATACTTTATGTAGAAAATAAATTTTAAACTCAGCCCACATCAAAACAAATTTCAAACCAATTTTTATCGCCGCTAAACCGTATTTATTGCTACAAATATCTCAATAAATTAATAGTAAACGAACCCTTTGCTCCAATAAATTCCACCCATAAATGCCACCATCATAACAATGCCAAATTAAATAATATAATCCTGGGCATAAAAAACTACAAAAAGCTAGAACGATGCGGAGAATTCTCTTTACACGCATTGAACTATAGACAATTGCACGTCATAAATCAAAGAGTTGACAAGAAAATACTTAAAACCAACTTAAAAATGCGGCCGTGTTTTGAAAAACAAGCCAAACTCAACTTTAATCCAACCATCATAACTAACACTACCACTAAATTAGTAGTAAAGGGTATTTCTACTGCACACGTATTTGCCGCCCTTTCGTTTAAAAACGACTTGAATCGAGTTTCGCGCGTAAATTATGTGACAACCCTAAACAATGAGTAGAAAAAGCTTCATTCGCTAATGGATTTTGTTCTCAAAAATTAATTTGGGGTACTCAACGAAGTGTGTGTACGCACCCAATCAGAGACAACCCTAGTGGTAGGGTTGGGGGTTATTTGGTTTTTTATTTGGTGAGATAATATTTTAATTACTTTGTACAGTGCAACAGGTCTTAAAAAGTCTTTCGGGTTCTGATAAAGACTCGTGTAAGTACATATGAGAGCGAGTGAGGGAGAAATACAAACCCGAATGCCGTTTAAAGATATAAATTGCACTTTAAATATTGAATTTGTTTTATTACTAAACAAACTAGCCGTGCGTAAACATACATTTTTAAATGCATAAAATGTAGGCAGCTTTGATTTAAAAAAAAAAACAGTTACATTGTAAAATATAAGGTCTACTATATATATATAGATCTACTATGTATAAAACTTTCAGGGATCAAACACATTTTTTTTAGTCATAAAATTTAAAAATAATCTAGGAGCAGCCCTGAACCATTATATTAGCCAAGGGCGACAAAACTTAGATCTCCGGGTTACAGGGTGAAGTGGCATTGTCTCGCAGCCCTAGCTAACTTTTTAATTTATTAACGCAAAGGGTTGCCAGTCGTAAAAATTACTTTTATTGTTCGTAACGACGTCTCAGCCTACGTGATAACAATTTCAGCGTTATAAATTCTCTTTACAAAAAGAAGCATGGCCTTTACAACCAGTTCAGCGTGAACCGTGGAAGTTATGAGGGTAGGTGTTGTAAAGGGGTAAAGTGATATTGGTTTTTGAAGGTTTGCGTGTGGTTTGTGAAGATTTTGAGTCAAGTGCCTTTGTTATTATAAACTTTATGTCCCGTTAAAGATTGAGACAACGGCATTACAATAGCTAATGTATGAAACCTGTTTAGCGTTTGATTTAGTGCACTGGGAATGCTTTTTACTTAATATATTGTAGCTAACAATTGTTTAGGCAATAAATAAAGTAACAATACAATTATATCCGTGAAATTCTGCCATTATGCGCAGACCGTCCGCTGTTAAATATATTTCAAACGACCCGAAAGATTTCTTCAACAATCAAAGATTTCCCGGCGAAATATGGTAATTTTGTGTGAAAATCACGGGTTCCATTCTAACCATTCGAAGAATAACAATTTATAACTTCTCCTTTAGGATTTGGGAACTTTGGGAGAGAATTTGTGTATTCAATCGCGGTAGGTGTAAGGGGGAATCGACACTGCGATGTTGATTCTATCAAAAATCCACTTTGGGGGTTTGCTCTGAACCCTTTCCGGTTAAATCTTTTCTTATCATACGTACTTATGTTTGTATAAGTTACTGTTTGGATCTTACAATTGATCATGTTTTAAGTTCTGAAAAAAGTAATTTTATCAGTATAATTAACAACACCCTATATACGATAACCAATCATAATTATTCAAGCAAAAACCAACTTCGAACAAATTTGGAAGTGTGTTTTTTTTTAGTAAGGTGCCTAAAACTATGCTCAGTGTAGGGTTCCGTAACCGGCACAACAAACACACAGACAAGCTTTTATAATCATTCCAAAAATATAAAAAACCCTGAAACATATCTCGCGTTGATTTCACAAATATTTGTCCTTATAATAGTGAATAATGTGGCTTTTAGAACCTAAAAGCGCTTTAAAAAGTTGAATTACTAATAATTTACAAATAAAAGCTTAACTGTGTTACTAATTCATTGTCCAACAAAGTCCAATTAGTTTTGTTTGGGAGGTTTGGTGGAATTGGGGGACAATTAACACCTGCCGCACGCCTCAGTGGGTTAGTTCGGAGTTTCGAATAAATCCTGCTGGTTAAACATTTTGATATATTTTTAGTGAAAGCCTTTATTGCAATGAGAAGAAAAATGAGAACACAGGCCACCTGATGGTAAGTGAGATCTGAGACCCATAGACATTTGCATTCTCAAGACCGCAATCCTAAGGGCCGTATTAAAGTCATCTTGGTTGAGATGCCCGTCACAAGATACGTCAAAGTAAACGTCAAACCATAGAACACTGTCATTTTTGACGCATCTCGAGACGAGCATTAGAGTTAAGATTAGTTTATTAATACGGCCCTAAAACAATGCTTTGCCAACCCCTGAGGAGTAAGACGGCATGCCTCTATGCTAGTAATTTCACCGGAAAAACCAATCTGATTTTTAATAAAATATCAAATATCTTAAAGCATTCAAGGTGCTCAAAAAAATTCAAACGCGCTCCAACTCCTTTAAAGCAATAGAATCATGTTATGATATTTTTATTTACGAGCATTCTATGCTGCAATCCTTCGGTCGAAAATGCTTTTAGAAAACAGATACTTAATCAATTTGTTTATATTTTATTTTTACACAACGTTATTTCGAATGAGAAAAAGACCTGAGTAAATTGAGCAAAACCAATATGTCAATGAATTGAAAAAAAACTTGATCTTTTAGCTCTACTAATAAGCCCTAATACCCAATCACCCTGTATTTATCGTAACAAATCTCATGTTAGCTCAGTTTCTGTAAAACTTAACAAAAGACTGGTTTTTAAAACAAGCTGACGCGATAATTCTGGTCTGCAGTGGTTTAACAACAATGTCAAACTTGCGTGTGCTCCCTGGAACTGCCCGCAGTGTCGCCAAATGCGTGAAATTACACGACAATATATAGTAATCATCCTTTTTGAGTTCAAAATACAAACATAATAAAGCTACTACAAAAACAACACATACGCCTTAACGTGTGTACATAAAGTCTAATTTGGTATTGGAAGAAATTACCCATTTGTAAGCGTAACTTTGCATTACAGCAAATTCAAAATCAGTCACCGAAATTATTTGTGTATCTTATCACTAAAAACTTAAGGATAAAATTAGAATGAATTTTGATTTACCAAGTATAGAATTGTTTTGAAAATCGTGCACCTTTATAACCACGACTGCAATCTACAGGGGGTGTTCAAAATGATTGTTTTGAAGAAATGCCTGATTGTTCGAATTGTGTTTTATTATATACACACAATAAACCAAAGGGTGGCTACTGAGTTTTTAGCTAGTATTTAGTTTTGTGGTTTTTATGCGGGTGCAAGTTTTGGGACAAAATCGCATTGTTGCCTTTACGACGATTTCACAAACACACTGTGGTTTGAAAGAAACAAAGCTTTGAAAGCACAAAAGTCGATGTGTTTTTGGAAATGAATAGTGTTTGGAGATTTATGACCTGAAGGGATACGGTTTTGACGTGAATAATACGCTTATTTGCAGTTGTTTTACAAGTGGTATTTTTGTTAAGGTTACTAATAGTTTTGTTTATTTTATTAAGAACGATGGCGCCATTTTTACCGCAAGAATAAGGGTACATCGACAGTTGCCGTTTTAAATACATAAATAATAGGCAATATCAATTGGCACAATGTAAACGTGACTATAGATTAATAAAACAATATGCATATTTCTACGATAATGCTACTTATACACTTATTGCCAAGAAATTGAAGTTTTATTTAAAATATATATTTCTTATTAGTATTATAGGCCCTGAAAGATCATAGCTATCTCATTACTAATCAATATTAAGTTATTGTAACAAGCAGGTCCAATAAATATATATATATAATATTATATCATACCAACTTAAACTGGATCATGTGTAATGTAAACTGATTGAAATTCAACACCTATGAATATGGGGTAGCATTCATTGCAGTAATGCATATTACATGTCCAAAGTTTTGGCGGTACGTGGTGCTGCATATTCAACAACCCTGACTGAGCTTTGCTAGATTAGGTTTAGCGGTATAGACGAATGTCTGTCTAAAGATAAACATTTTTACAATGATAAAGGGAAGAGAAAATGTCTTTATTGAAAGCGAGGTGAAATATAAAATAGTTTAAAAAAGATCAGCCTGTTAATTTGAATCATCGAATATTATTTCATCCTACTAATATGCTTTACTCATTCACGGTGCAAATGCTGGACGGATTTGGATGAAATTTGAAATGCAGATAGCCCTTGTTTCATAGCTTATACCCTGGATTAACACATAGGCTACATTTCATTTCGGAAAATTCAAAAGTTCTCGAAGGTATAACGATAATCAAAATCTACGCGGACTAAGTCGCGGGCAGAAGCTAGTAGATAATAAGATTATAGGTAAAAAACTGAAGTAAAGTTAAGTTAGTTGTGTACATATAATAAGGAATAGGTACCCGTCAAATTACAAATTTAGAATGTCAAACGGTACGGATGTGTTACAAATACATGCAAGAGGGGCTTAACATGAGTTTTTTACATAATATTATTACGCGCTCTCGACTTTTGGTAGAACTTTTGGTAGAAAAAAAAGTTTGAGGTAAAATTACCCTTAATCGCTATTGAACTTTCGGGATTTAAAAAAGCCAAAGATTTTACAGTTTTTGAACAATTAGGGTTGATAGAGGTGACCCAAGTTTGGGCCGCTGGTAGCAAAGTGTTTTTTTTTCTTACTTAGTACATTTCTTCTCTTCCATTAGATACAAACAGAAGTGCTCCATCAAACACATCCATATTTACTTCTAACCTAAAAAAACTTAGCACAACATTCCTTAAAACCCATATAATATTAATCATCTCAACGGCCTTAAAATACCGGTCGGATATTATCCATGCGCAGGCGTCGGCCAGTCTGGCCGGGCAGGAATGTCGTCGGGAGGGGGGTTCGAGTCCCGTCGAGTTCGTGTGGGTGTTCCATTGAAGTGTTTAGCTTAACAGGTGTGTGGGTGATACGGGTTGTTTATGTAAAACTGGTAGTTGATTCACACCCTTTTAGGGACCGAATTTAAAAAAAAAGTAGGTAGTCTAGATCAAAATATAGAAGTAAATATTAATAGACACATCGATATAGATGACTCCTTGAACGTTGAACCAGTTAACCAAGCTGGAGTACCAGCACAAGTTGACTGCGACTTAGTTCCCGCCTTGATCTCCCTTTCCATACACTGTGTAACCATAAAGACGCACGTATATATGTGGTTAAATCATCTGTCACTTACTACATTACTGACCTTAGTAAATGCGAGAGCGACGGATGCTTTATCCACCGCGATAAAGCCAACAATAATACGGGCCCTGAGCGACAAACAACAAAATCTAAGTTGTGCTAGCAGTACTGAGGGCTCAGACAAGATGCACTACGCTAACTAACGTTTCTATTCGATTCGTTTTTAAACCAATCGCGTCACTGGTAGACCACGTGACTTTTCGTATCACGTCATCTTCCAGTGACGCGATTGGTTTAAAAACGAATCGAATAGAAACGTTAGTTAACGTAGTGCATCTTGTCTGAGCCCTCAGGTCTAATTAGGCAATCATACAGATGATAGAGTTTACTTCTATAACCAAGAGTTCAGAACCTGTAAGAGTCTGCTGCGACAGAGGAACAGGCTTCGAGCTAAAATGGATTTAATTCATATGTAGATAAGGAGCTATAGAAGAAGAAGGCACGTACAGTTACCCAATAAAAATGTTGAGCAAATTTAGAACCTTGTCATTTTAAATGTCGTTCTCATTGTCATGCTTGGCATTTGATGTTCAGCTTTAAGTTAATTACGACAGTGCTCTAAATTGCTTAACATTTTCGTTGGGAGACTGTATCACGAAACCTAAATGATCCTTTTCACTTGAAATTGGCAAGTTTTCACAGGTAACTTCAAAGTGGCTAACTATCATCATTTGTGTTTATAAAGAACCGTGAGATTTCTCCAAAGCTAAAGTCACATTCTTTCTTGTATAATATCTTAATATTTTCCTATGTACTTGGACGCCACGCCATCTTTGTATTGGAGTCTATTACATACACGATCAGTGTCACTCACTATTGTCGAAACTATCTCTATGTTTACTCCCTGACCAACAGAATAGGCCGTGATCACCTACGCATGCGTAAAGAGTCAAATAATAACATTATTATTAGAAGCATCACCAAATCTTTCATTACCACCAAAAAGATACATACCATCCCAAATTAAACCTTAATCGTTAACTAGTAAGACTTCATCAATGATGACAACATGGTTTTTGTAAGGTTGCAAAGTGTATCAAGGTACATTTTTAAGCTTCTTTGTTGTTTGATCGCCGTCCAAAATACCACAATGCGTACTATAACTATTCAACCTTTTCAGTAACACCTTACCGGGCTGTGGCTTTAAGCCTACGACATAGCTATAATGCATGACAAACCAACATAGCTTCATAATAATGTAATTTAGCCTCTATCACAACCACAAAGAGTCCACGAGTGTTCATGATTTCACGGTTTTTCGGTAAGAGATTTGGAAATAAAATTAGGGATCTCATAGACCACCAAATGTCAATAGAGGTTTTGAATGTGGGTAATATTTTATAAGAATGTTCGACTAATAAGGAGGTCTTGGGTTGACATTTCACCTCGTTCGTTGCAACATGGCACCCATGTCACAAGCGCTAGCATCCGTCAATAAACCTTCCTGCAAATAACTTTAGGCGAACATACAAATAAAATCAACGGTAATGATCCACATAAATAGAATATTTATGGAAGAAGACAATAAAAAAATCGGAACAACTCTCTAGTAAAAGCTTGATGAACGTAAAGCTTTAAACTATACCATTTATGTGCCACACAAATTCACACAATTAACAAAAGCTCATTCTTAAAGCTTCACACCGATAAGTATTGTCTTCTGCTCACGAATCTAAAGCTTCTACAGTCATATCGCTTTAACGATCGGCGCAAAATATTTACGGAAACGTTACAAAGAATTGTAACTGACGGGTTCAGTGGTGCGGTACGCTTTTGATCTCGTTAAGCTACAGTTTCGTTATCAATTTCATAGGAATCTTTACCTCTATTAAAGTATACTTATCTATAAATATCACCAATTCGAAAACTTTTATAGGAATGAGCAGAAATTTTAGAAAAAAATGTTATGAGTTTTGATATTAATAAAATTGAACACTTAAAACTACAGGCAAGTAAAGACTTGTTATGATTTTAAAATTACTAATAGTAAGATACCAATAATTCACTTTTCAATTTTGAAATATATTATGCATCCTTCATGATAATATATTGCAAAAATTCATTATATTTTATCAATGCCTATAATTTCTCGCTTTTGTTGTAAATAGTTTTTAAATTCTCTATTTTCTGGGCTTACCCACATTGCTTTCTCAAATTGTATTAATATTTATATCAAAAAACCCAATTCATACACAATCATAACTTCCTTTGAATCAACCGCCCACTTTGACAAACTCAAACTCAAAGGGACTATACCCTAACGAATCGCTGATATCACTGATAAGAGTAACATTTAAGGTTCACTTATTGTTCCTGATCTGACCGCTCTTAAGATGGAGCGATATGGCTGATGTTGACAAAAGAGCTGGCTGGCTCTTTGTCATATTTTAGGGGCCAGTAATTTTGAGGAACACTATGGATAAGATTTGGTACAATATAGCGATGCACGACTTTGAATGATACTAAATCGATTAGTCGATTATTTACATCATTCGATTCATTCGAATCACTTTGCAGATCATTCGATTATCCGTCATAATATTAATTCTGAGAATCGTGGGTGATGAGAACCACTAAACCGAGTCGGCACGATGATTCCCGAGTCGAACCGAAGGGATAATCGAGGCCACCAACGACCATTATTGACTTTAGTTACTAATTAGTAGTCAATAATCGATCATCAACATTAGTATAGTACTAATTTCTTACTCGATTATTTATGTTAGTAATCTTCGATTATTCGATTAGTCTAATCATTCGTAATCGCGCATCGCTAGTACAATATCGATAAAATCTAGGATAAAGCAGATTTACTTTAAGAAGAACAGCGAGGGACAAAGTATAAGAAAATCGCCTTGTTTCAAAAACATTGTAACAAGACGAAAGTGGTTTTTTAGCCAGTGATTGATGCTTAAATAAAGTTTACTTTTCTAAACAAGTCCTACAATTACATAGTGACATTTCATCTTAGTCCTCAAGGCTGGCAACGCATTATTTTACAGTCTTGTGGTTATAGTTTTAAGAGTGCAAATGTCTATGGGTCTCAGACCCCACTTATCTTCATTTTTTTTGCAACTGTTACTTTCAAAATTGTCATAAAAATCTACTCAAATTGCATGCTCTTCATAAACCTTTATTTGAGAAATCAGATCAAGATTTTTAATAGCTACTTTTTCTGAACCCTTGCTTCAAATCTCAGATCAAATATATCTACCGTCTTTGTCTTTACCGCCGCGTGTCACACCGTGACCGGCTTTAAGTTATCCGTTTATGACTAATCACTGCGCCTTGTGATTTATAAGCAGCTTTGTTTTGTGTTCACAATTCACCTACAGAGTTTATATTTGAATATTTACTGGTAACATCCAATGTTAGGGCATATTTTTCACATTTTCTAAACCATTTATGTATTGTTATAAATCTGGCTTCATTTTGAATTTTTACTTGCTCGAAAAGTGGTAGAGAAAGTAGGAGGAAATAATGAATAGTTTTGCCAAGGTGAAACATAGTTTTTTCTTCTTTAAAAGAGTTCAGGGTATACCCTACCAATATACGTATTGAATAATCTGAACGATAAAAGAAAACTTTTATTTAAAAGCCATTTGAATAAGTTCGCGTGCGTCCTGACCTAAAGTTCCAACTGCACGCAAACACGCTTAACCGGTCAAACACATACTCAATTTAAATTCTGCCAGCCTATACCGGATTATGAGCCCACATAATCATTCACGACTCCTGGCTGTTCCGAGGATTAATAAAAAAGGACGGAACACATGTTGCTCATTATTAAATCGACCCTTTTCACAGGTTTTGTCATAATCCTCGACAAAACAAACCGCACAACGACCTTGGCTTCTAATAACCGTTCGCATAAAAAGTATCGAACGAATTTGACGTTCCGAAAAATTTATGAGATGTAACCATAACGATTTTTATGACAACCATTTTATATTATGCATGTCCTTGTGAAGCGACTGATTCGAGAGAAGAAACTGCTCGAAAGCTTGAGCGTGAGCAAAGCTTTGCTCTGAGTTGCTTGTGGTTGAAGTAAATTTTAGTGGTGGTAGGCAATGATATAATATAAAAAGAGGTAGATATGTCACCTATACGGTATTCCGCGTGTAAAAATGGCCCGGCTTACGCACACATAATCAGTAAATATTTCAATTACACACTAATTCATAAATGACAAGTGAAAGCGGGATGGTATGCTAATTTCCGGGAGCGAAACAAAACGAGGGTATGTTGCTCTGCAGACTAGTTCACGGTTCCGTTGACGGCGCAAGACTAAATAAAGGTGTACCAATTGGCTTGGTTTTAGGGTGCCACTATCGAAGTGCGTATAACATATCTACCTTTTTTTACTATATTATATAATTGGGTGGTAGGTAAGTAATTGAGCAGGGTCCGTCCCGATCACTATCTCATCCGTTATTCTACCGCCAAGGAGCAGATTTTTCATTTTTGTTTTCTAATATGGGTATAAAACAACCGGTGAAATTACTAGCATACATACTTACTTATAAGTCTAAAGCATAACTGAGTCTGTTCAGACTAATCTCTGGTAGCAAATCCCGTGTGTTTACGGTACGTCAAACGACGTAATAACTTCAGTTGGGAGTCAGCCTTTCTGTCGTCAATGCGTGTTAATTGAACAGGTCACTTCAAGTAAAACACACACGGGATTTGATACCAAAGATTAGTCTGAACAGACTCAGTTAAGCGTTAGACCTATAATTATCAGGGTAGGTTAGGATACGAATGTCCATGGATGTCAGATATAACTTACCATCAGGTTTCGTGTGTTATTTTACATTCTTCATGCCATAAAAAAACAATACATAGGTACATAATACTAATACTAAGTTTGATAAGTAACTGGTTGCCTGGATTTAAAAAAAATCCCTATTGAATTTGGAATGGTTTTTAGAATAGTGTCGTTCGTAATTTTAAAAGATCGTTCAACAAAAGGTGTCATAATGGCATGCTTGGTATGTCCGACGGATGTTATTTTATGATTGTGTAATTAATTGAGGCTTGTAATAATTTTATGTGGACCATAAATTTGTGGTTTGCTGACTTAGAATTGGATTTTGGATAAATTAGTAGCAGTGACCACTTCAGGAAGTGATGAAGTAAATTCCTTTGATACCTATCCGTCTGTTTGGAAAAAATAAGTTACAATTTTTGCTCAACAAACATTTCATTACATGATACAATAAAAATTTCTGTCTGTGAAATCAAACTCCCTATTTAAAAAAATCTCAAAATATCAAAACCATTAGCTTTTGCATAAATTTGGAAAATACCAGACCTAGGTCAAAACGATACTAAAGACACGTTATACAGCTGAATTGCTTGCGATTATCACTAAAAAAGACCGGACATTTTTCAAATTTGTAACGAGTCCTTCATCAGTTAGTCAGGTAGTAATTAAGTACGCGGATTGCTGGACACTCCGGATGTCCGGTCAGTGAAAAACAAGAAAAACAATATCGCTAAGGCAATAATGGAACTATTAAATAGACCAAAAACTTGACAAAATGGCGATCCCTTCTTTATACGGAAAAACCGATGTTGATTATACCTAGCTAAAAAGTACCTTTTTTTTTTAAAACATCCGTTTCGGGCCATCCGTTTAGGAGCTACGATGCCACAGACAAACAGATACACAGGACATTCGTTAAACTGCAACACCCCTCTTTTCACGTCAGGGGTTAAATAGACCTATTGCTACGCAAGCTTATCTCTCTTAATTCAACATATACGTAAATATATACTCTCCTAAATTAAATATATACGTTTATGATATTAAATTTTATAGGCAACACCTCTGTCATATATCAATTGTCACCAAAGCAGGTGTCGTTCATCATAAAATGTATATATAGTTTATGGATCCTTTTTGTGAGCTAATTGGGGCATGTTGGGGTCGTAAATATATATAAATACGCGTATAGACGATCGTGTGATTCTTTAATTAAAATGCCTTTATAGTGCTGTAAAAGTGTCTAAGCGAAACGTAGAGCGTTGAGTTGAGTTAAGGCTAGAATTGGCACCGGAAAGAATGACGAGTTTTAAGCAGTGGCTCTGTGTACCAGTACTACCAGTTGTAACTTTGAGCATTTGTGACTCTCAAAAATACAATGTATTCTCTTAGTTCTTTCAAATTCTAATCATAAATTCTTTATTTATTTTGAATACATTATAGTAATAAGATGAGTTATTTGATAAGTAAAGAACAATTTGTCTTTGTTTGCTTACATTTATCAAATAACTACGCAGGTTCATATTTTAATTACTTAGATCAAATTCAGATTGTTGTATTTACTTCTGCCAGGTCTGTCTTCATAATTTTATTGTGAATGGACTTTGAAGCCAAAGCGCTAGTTAAATAAATTTACATTACTGATATCAAAACAGCGCAAATATGTAGGGGGAAGCGGGGCAGTTTGATGCACGGGGCACAATAATACACCAGCACTATTTCGTTAAAAACAAATGGTAGTAATAACGAAATATCACTAAAACATAACTATACATAAGCGGGCTTGACAGCTGTAAACGCATCGCTAGGATGTTGTTCTTTAGCATTTCACAAGTAAAAAAGTGTTTTTAGTGTAGCTTACTAAAAATATTCTCCTTATGTAATACTTCGCCTCGTGTGGTTGCCGAGTTAGAATAGTGCCACTCCGTGTCTTCCCGTGGATGTCGTAAGAGACGACTAAGGGAATAAAGGCTTGTAGTACTGTTAGGCGATGGGCTTGCAACCTGTCACTAATACGCTGGTAAACATCTTAGCCTAATTGTGCAAATTGTGGTTATAGAATTATAAACAAGTTTTTAGAGATGTTTGTAATTCTGTAGCTCTGCCTACCCCACTCTGGGAACGAAGGCGTGAGATTATGTAGATTATGTAATACTTAATTGTTGCAGTGCTTATCTGTTTATTAACATTTTGTTGAATGTTGGCATTTTTAAAACTTTTTTACATAATTAAACATGTGTATCAAGGTGCCCCGTAGGTGGGGCAAAATTAAACAAATTCCATTTTGCACAGTTTTTTCTTTATTTTTATAACGATTAAATTTAAATGTCATATCAATCCCAATTATTTTAACTATGATATAAACAAAAATGGTATATTTTTAATCAGTTTTACTGCCCATAATATAAGATTAAATTTTTCCGTACCATTCTGCCCCGGTTCCCCCAGCCAATTTACCCAATAAAGTAAACAAATTAAAATTTGCATTATGCTTTGCAAAATCTTGGAGCTAAGATGGAATGCTTCGCTACCTCGATTAATCGGTAATTATACATCGATTTAAATTCAAACATGACGGTCTATCCATTCCTAACCCCTTAACTCCGGTAGCCCGTCATTAGTAAAAGCGGACTTACAACACTTTAATTGTGCCTTATATATCACTCCATCCGTCCGTTCGTCCGTCCAACTCCTGAACGCTTTATTACCCGCACAGTAGCACATATAAACTTGTGAAACATGAAGCCTTATAACCGCTATAAAGCTTTTGTATAGCGCTTGATGTAACCTCTATAGAACGCTTAAAGAAGAACTATTGTGCAACTAGATTTGAAATTTGAATTATTTTGTTTGAATTTAGAACGGCCTGTCTTGGGAAAATCGCTGTGGGATGTCGTTTAAATTGAATTTCATTGTAAGTTGTTTAGGAGTTGTATAAGTGCTGAAGAGTAATGCTACGTCGCTGATTTTATTTATTAATTATTATATTAAAGCTTTGCAAGGTGAAGTTGATATTTAATTTCCATTTTAAACCGTCACAGATTCCGAAAGAGCCACATCACTTAATATCAAACCCAATCCGTATTGTTTCTCACAGCAGCTTAGCACAGCTGCTTCACTGCACGACACAATGACTCTTTACAGATACCATCGTTCAATTAAGATTCCAAGATGGCTTCCGCTGTCACACGGGAGTCAATTAAATGTCAAAATGCCATTTTTTAAGTCCCGTTTCCTTTTTATGTTGTGTAAGATTTGTTGGTCCCAAGTTATTTTTTGTAATAAGATTAACTTTTATTAAAGGTTATATTCAGAGCTCGGAATAGGTAGTGCCTATTTACCTAAACTTCGCGGGAGGACGTAACTAAGAGTGGTTAAAACCACCAAAAATATTTATTTCTTGTTACTGAATGCGGGATTTCCCGGGATTGTCTGTATAACTCTAAAGGCTTAATACATTTAACTTTACTTATAAATCAGGGTGGCAAACTGCAGGTAGGCTACATCTGTTTTTGTTGAATGCATTCTATACGATATTATAATTCTATTTAAATCAACTAAAAAATATCAAACTTCAGGCTCCCTTTGATTCAATTTGATCTATATTATATTGTTTTATGACCAATTGTTATTTCCAGGTAAATAAATAAATAATATGCAATATAGGAAGATTTATAACTTATGACTAAAGTTAAATGTAATACAGACAATCCCGGGAAATCCCGCAATCAATAATAAGAAATAATTATTTTTGGTGTTTGTAACCACTCTTAGTTACGTCCACCCGCGAAGTTTAGGTAAATAGGCACTACCTATTCCGACCTCTGGTCATATTAGAAACTGATGATTGAGCATCCTCGGCGGCATTTAATAAAAGGCATCTGTGGCCATGTAAGATGCATTCGGCGTTCGTTATCGTTATCCAAAATGTTCAGGATTGACGTAAGCTGTCAGGGGTAGTTCTACAAGCGTTTCAACCGCTATCACTTTCCTGTTCGCATTATTCACCATTTCCCTGTAGGATCGGATTACCATTTTCGGTTATTTTCTAGGAGTCCAGGCATTCTTCAAAAACAACTCAAAATGGTAATCCGATCCTGCAGTTGTTGAATAATGCGACCAGCACGGGTAGCACAAGATGTATTTACTCGCTTGTCGCTCAGTGCGTCTCTATCGTTACGGACTAGATAGGAAGGGAGATCCGAGCGACAAAGAAGTCGCGGGCAACTTGTGCTAGCCGTGCAGGAAAGTGATAGCGGTTGAAACGCTAGTAGAACTACCCTCAGACGGTCGCGTCGAGCGCCTACGACAATTCCATTACATTTTATCAGTTTTCAGCCCGATTTACATTGGTCAAGGACAGTGGCAAGGACAGTAGAGTGAAATAAAAAGCTATTCTATTTGGATCCACTGGCAATTCAACTTCCTACTGTCCTATCAGTTTACACTACTCTACTGTCCACTGTAAATGTCCACTGCCCACTGTCCTTGACCAATGTAAATCGGGCTTTCGAAAATCATTTACATTAGCGTACAGGGGTGCTATTCTCTTGAAAACGGCGCTCGGTCGGTCGAACGAGTGAACAAGTGAACGCGCCACACCGGCAAGTTTAAGTAGTCCCATCAGAGCGCACAAAACACATTTTAGCGCGTGCATTCTCAATTGGGCAGCAGGGCTTCTGTCGATACGATCGAACGTATAAGACTGCCTTATTGAGAATGCATGCGCTAAAATGTGTTTGTGCGCTCTGACGGGACTACTTAAACTCGCCGGTGTGTAGCGTCCACTCGTTCACTCGTTCGACCGACCGAGCGCCGTTTTTAAGAGAATATCACCCCAGGAACTTGTCTAACCTCCCTGATATGTTACAGCTACTGTTCTAGTTTCAAACTCGCTATCATCAGTCATAAAAATATCGTTTCACATAAAAAAAATATAATGATATATGGTTCTTCAACGTGTCAACAGTTATCTTATTAATATTTTAACGACTCAAAACAGCTTTTGAGAAAAATAGCGAAACGGACTCAATTAATATCTCAATAAATTATAATTGGTGGAGTTCAAAAACGCGAAAAATGTCCCACCCTGTATTAATCAAAATACAGCGAACCAAATTAAATTTGGAACAAAAAAACAGCCACTGGATTATAACCTTAAAAACCAAGTTATATTAATCAGATGAAAAACCCTTATGACCTTGAAATAAGGTTACAATTTGGTTTTGGTAGATGAATGAGTGAAGTTTTGTAAGGTGTCAACGGTATGTGTTTTTGTTTTTTAATTATATTAGGAGATTTACGTCCCGCTGGGCTTAGTGAGGCCAAAGCGGAGATGATAAGGTCATGTTCCCAACAATACGGTAATAATATTATGATATTAATTAAGAGACTACGCGTATTTTTTGAACAACACTTACAGGGCTAGCTTTTTTAACTGCAGTGCATCAGGAAATTTAAGTTTTGCGCTTTTGTTTCGTCATCGGTAGGTTTGAACACTAAATAATGACACAAGTATATGTGTACCACAAATGTAAAGATAATTAAAGTAGTTATGGTACTCGTATTTGAGGTTTTTATATATTTCTGGTAATAATACACGTATAATAAGGTAACCTCGGTAAGGTACTCGATACTAGATGTAAAGAATTTAGTTTTTAAAAAATATTTAGTCGAAAGTCATATCTCATACCCAATCACATAGAGATACAATTTTTTTTTTTTAAATAAATACATCATTGAAATAAATAAAACATTTTCTCTTTACCACCCAAATCATCACGTCTTTGTTGAAGATGAATGGGGGTGTAGTCAGATTCCTTACATGTCATGATAAATCCAATTTGGTGGATATCCTAATCTTAAAGATAAAATTGAAATACATACATCGAGTGTGCCTGGAACTTACAGACTTTACCGCCTATAAATACTTAACTAGCGTAAATCGTCAATAACTGGCCACTTGAGAAAATGACATTTAGTTACAAGCCACACTCAAAAAAATGAGAGCCAACAAAGAGAGATTTTCACTTAGTTGACAAAAAATGAATACAATAGTTAAGATAATAGTTATATCAACCAAAGCTGATAGTAACAACAGCAATTTCTTCAGTGATTCAACTAACATCTTAGTTCATGTATCTATAGTCTTAGTTGATGTATCTAACGTCTTAATTGGTGTATCTATCGTCTTGTTAGGCTCGCATGGGATCAAGACGCTCATGCACAACAATCACAATCTTGTTACAAGCGACCAATTTTTTTTTTCAGTGCTCCAATTTTGTAAACAGGCGCCGTTCTTAAAGATACTTTGACAGTAGTCCGGATAATGACTCTGAATCTAGGTATTCTAGTTTAGTCGCACAAACTTTAGCATATATTTTTCTTTACACATATAATTGCGAAGTGGCCAGTTACTGAAGGTGGCCAGTAATAGACGATTTACCCTATTTTCTTATTGAACAAGACCTAAATACGACGAATAATTACTAAATAAATATTTCACAGAGTTAGCGTGCATTTTACACAGCTATATTTTTATTTAGTGATAGTGGAGTGTGATTACAGAATCAATGTATATTTATATAGCATCGGAGAAGAGTCGCACGTAGTCGATTTATTTTTAAATACATGACCTTTTAAGGCACCGGCATCCTTTACTAGCTATTTGACATTTCTAGTTTAAAAAAAGAATTTTCCAACCAGCCAGTGTCCGTTGCCGGGCAGCGCTCAAAGCGCTTCGCAGCGGGACGCAGCCACCACGAGCGCATAAATTCACCATTTGTCACGGCATTAACACTCGAAAAGGGGTTTTATCATGTCGCCCTCGTATCCGGTAATCGGCCATATGAATATTACGTGCCTTTTAAATCTTTTGTTGTGCGCCGTGAAAAATACCTCCTTTGTGCGTTTCGCTCGTTGCGTGGATATGAGTTTTGTTTGGGCGTTTTTCTTCGTTTTAAAAATGTGTTTCAAGTGAAATTTGTTCTTATTTTGAATTTTTGGTTTTAACTTTAGTGCACCTACTTGATTTTTTTAAATATCGACCCCATAATTGATATTACGAAGCATCTGTTTAATTAGATCGATTAGAATTAGAACAGTTACAAATTTACTAAATTTAACCCTAAAGTATTAAACAACGTTTGACACTATTAATAAAACGACATTTTCCCAAATTTGATTTAATATCTCATAATGATTTATAGTACACGACCATCTGCACAAAACTAATGAAATCGCACAATAGCAAACATGCGCGTTAAAAATCGCCTAAAAAAACTGTCGATTCGCGTAAAGCGCGATTGTGAACGATTGTTGTGCAAACTTGCGATTCGATGCGGCTAATGGGGCGGCAGTAAACGCAGTCGTTTACCCGCGCATGTGAACCCGGCTTAATGATTTAGAACTAACTTGGACAATCACAAACGCAACAAAAAACAACCTTATCTAGAAAGTATAGAGCCGAATTCAGTTGGTTGTTAATATTGGCATAGACAACGATTTGGATAAACAGTAAAATATTATAAAAATAATTTCTATTGTGTTTTTTCTGGCAGTTTTTATCTGCCGGTGCCTTTGCGCAAATCCACTCACGCGCATTCAAGTAGGGCATTTTGAGTTATTAAGTATGAGTGTAATATCAGGATGTGTTATCGATATTTCCGTTCTTACGAAACTGAAGTGGCGGCTTCTTTGTATGTAATGATCTACTTCCTTTAATATTAGAGATTTTTATTAAATACAACGGTTCATAATGGTACAATTTATTGGTTAAGTGGATAATCGATTATATTTGGTTATTTGTAATGTATGTTGCATTGTAATCATCCTGTATAGAAGATATAGCATGTTTTTTTTTTAATTGAGCTGTAAGCCGCCTTGTTACGTTGAAAATGATGCACTGGCATAATTGGGTTATATATTTTTTAACACACACTTGCACCAATGTACAGTCAACTTAAGATCTTCTCTATATAAACTCCATTCCAATGTTATAACCTCAAAATGCATCACTTTTGGCTAAAACGGCCGTTTTCTGCTGAATAAGGCAACTAGAGACCACATTTTGCACACTATTTTCTATGACAAAATTGTTATTTTAGGCGAAAAAGGAACATTTTGAGGTGATAAAAGTGTTAAGTGATATACTATATAAGACAAGTCTATTGGTGTGGACGGTAGTATAAAATATAGTGAGAAAAGTGTCAGTAAGATATTATTAGATAATTGTGAGCAGGATCAGTGAGAATATAGGTGGTGGGTATTTATAGGTCTCTAAATATAATAGCATGAATATAAATTAGCCATATGTTTTTGACACAACTGTGTATCAAGAGCAATTATGCACTGCCAACAAACTGTTATGCAGTTTGGCAGTATACTATCATATGTAAACATAAATGTGTCTTTCTTGAATAAATGATTAATAATAATAATTTTACGACATTTTCACCACTATGGACACTATGCAGCAATGGGATTGCGCCTTAGTATTTCACAACATATGAAGTAGTTAAAAAAAATTCTCGGACGGTGTTGCTCGCTAGATGACGTCTGTCGAGGTCTCTATTTTAATTAATACTTGGTTGGCTATGCACTCTCAACCCTGGCTTTAAACATCTGCATAGTGTCCATAGTGGTGAAAATTAAGTAAAATTGCTAAATTAAACGAACTTACCTGAAGTGAAGTACTATTTCAATTTGACGATATTTTCACCACTATGGACAACCCACCCTAACCCTTATAAATAACAAATCGCTTGTTTGTTTTTTTTCCCCAAGTTTAGGGTTGCTCGTGATTTACTTTAGACTTATAGTGAAGATAGAGACCACGACAGACGTCATCTAGCGAGCAAGACCGTCCGAGACATTTTTTTAACTACTTTATATGTTGTGAAATACTAAGGCGCAATCCCATTGCTGCATAGTGTCCATAGTGGTGAAAATGTCGTAAAATTATTATTATTAATCATTTATTCAAGAAAGACACATTTATGTTTACATATGATAGTATACTGCCAAACTGCATAACAGTTTGTTGACAGTGCAATTATTGCTCTTGATACACTGTTGTGTCAAAAACATATGGCTAATTTATATTCATGCTATTATATTTAGAGACCTATAAATACCCACCATCCCATTGCTGCATAGTGTCCATAGTGGTGAAAATATCGTAAAATTGAAATAGAACTTCACTTCAGGTAAGTTCGTTTAATTTAGCAATAATAGTGGCTTCCCGCCGTCTATCCGTTTGTATGTACGCTTACATCTTTCAAACTACGCAGTGGATCCGGTTTTCATCAATAGATAGAGTGATTAAAGAGGAAGGCATTTATGTATAATAAATTCTAGGTTATGTACAGGTGTTACAGAAAACATAAATCGAAGCAAAGCGAGGGCGGGGTCACTAGTTGCTTATAATTGTTTATAGTAAACTTTTTCCAAAAAACAATATCATTGCCCGACAATCTCAAAATAACAACGTTATTCTAATCAAATCGACATCGCCTTAGAATTCGAACAATTTTAATTACCCGAAGGAGCTCAATAAGAACAAAACCGGCCGTCTATTAAGAAATTTCAAAACACCCTTTTATTAAGATACGATCACACCGTATCTATATCTATAGGTATTAATCAAACGGAATGCGCGGCACGGCCTCATAGAAAAAACATATGTATCTAACAAATAAAAACAAAATGGCATTAAGTAGACAACAAAAAAGGTTCATTGAGTAAGCCTCCATTTGGACAGGTGAGTTACATCCATAATGATCCAAAAACCATCTCACTAACAACCTAATTTAAACCATAATAACTACTAAATATAGTTGTTTTTGAATGGCGTGTGATAGCGACTTATTTTTTGTCTGTTGACACGTTCGAAAAGCGGCAACACTGACGCACACCTGTTAAAGAACGCTTCTTTAAATCCTTTACATATTTTTGTAATGCATTCTTCAGAACGTCTTTGTGTTTATTTTAAAAAATCATTGAACGTGGAGGGGGAAGATAAATAACGTTCGGAAACTTGATTAAAATGACTCGGCGGTTTCGGAAGAATGGCTTCCGAACGCACTTCAGTCTTGACAGTGACTCGAGCGTTTATTTCTTTAATTATTTCTGTATTGAATTGGAAGACGCGTTGTGGCCAGTGTCAGGCTCTTTTATTACAATTTCATAGCAAAAGCTACCCTCCAATATATATGACTTTGTATATTCTTGCCTTTAAAACTAATATCCCTTATGAATCTTATGTATGTATGTATGTAAAACTCTTTATTGCACATAAACAATTACAAAACATTTTGCATCACCATAGATAATGTACATAGGCGAACTTATCCCATATGGGATCTCTTCCAGTTAACCTTGGAGTAGAATAAGCCAGGATAATGCCAGAGGATAGGCAAATTTACAAAATAACAGATAAAAAAAGAAAGGAGCATACATCTCAAAAACAGACATTAAAAGTAATAATATCTGCTTTAATAAAATAAATACATAGGTAATAAAATATACTAATATATACTACCATACCTAAGGCAACATGGTCTTAGCATGTAGAATAGAGGGCATGTTTTCCTTACTCCACAGCAATGGTTTAGTTTAGAGCAACATTGGTTGCCTTCACCACTTCGTCCGAACACCGCGTTCCTCATGTATTTAACAGTGCCTAAGAAAGATGCCACACGAGCGTTGCTTGTGCTTCGTCGCCACTGCGTTGTCTTATATATAAATTAGAGTGACATGCTGCACAACGCGTTTAATCACATGCGTCGCTCTATATTGACGACGCAACTCACCGCCAACGTTCATGTGGCATGCTCTAAATTTCTAATTTCTATACTAAGTTATTGTTGGTGCTGTTTTATTTTAAAATAATTCCCTAAGTATTAAACAAACGATTCCAAAACCTTCGTTATTTCCAAGGGTGATCCACATCGTAAAGCGGCGTCGGAGTGTCTGCGCCTGCACCGAACGAGTTCTAGATTACCGTCCAAATCAAAAAGGGAGTAAGCGCATATCGAAAACACTACTCTTATTCTGTTTTTATTCCAGAGGCATCCTTACCGATCTATAGCCGCTATTAAAATACTTACCAACGGTGAGGTTATTCCAATCCGGTTCGAAGGACCATGTTTGAAATGCCTTAGAATATGGGGCTATATAGGGAAAATTTTAACTGTATTTTATTGAACGTTTTGAAGAATTTAATTTATAATTCATACGTAATTAATACGTCCATAATCCTAAAGTGATTTTAACTTCTCAGTATTGTTATTAAAATAAAAATCAAAAACCTGTCCTTGATTGCGAATACTTTATATAGGACAAAATAATTGTTACACATACATACCGAGCTCTTAGTAGAAAAAAAATACAAAATCATAGCTCAACAGAAGAACAAAACAAAAGATAAACAGTTTTAAGGACTTGGTAATTGTTTATGATGAACAAGACAGTCATGGCGTGGTAGAGACCAAATAAGAAGCTGTTGGAAAACAAAATTCGCCCCGTCAATTTAAAAATAACGCTCAAATTAAACCGTCACTCGATAACTGTTGTAATTACGGACGGTGAATCCGAACAACTGATTCGAGGTCGACAATTTATCCGAACACTAACCGTCAAATTTAAATAAAGAATATTTCATCACGCTCTACGCAAAACTCACATGAGCAACCATGATAACTCTTAAGTCAAACACTAAAGGTTAGTTTTGGATTGATTCAGGTGAACGTAAAATTTGTAAGACAAGCGTACATGTCAAGATTCTCTTTTTAAAAAACGTAAGACCATTAAATTGTAATGAGTGGCCGAAAGTGGTTTCTTTGTGTGACCACGTGCCACTATGGGCTACAATGGACTAACTACCGTTCGATGTTATACAATGGTTAAAAATAATTGTACAATTAATGTAGTAAATTGTTAGCTAAGTGTGTACACTGTTTCACGTAAATGTTTTGAGGTACTACAAGTTAGGATAGTCTCTATTTGAAGCTATTAAAGGTGCAAATAGTTTGGAGCGTTTTAGAACTGTGGTTTAGTTGGGTAGACTGTACTCTAACTTAATGACACTTGAAACAGTCGAACTCAAAGTAATTGGAAGTCAAGAATGAGGTGCTTTGTGTTTATAAGGGACCGGTAAGAAAATAGTTACACTTTTAGTAAAAGAACTGAAGAGTTACAAAGAGGTCAAAAGTTGAATGCTACTTGATATTGACAAAGTGCGCTAATTACGTTATTTTATTTTAATTACTAAGCGCGAACGTTGCTAGTTCCTTGATATATTTGTGTTATTAAATTCAAAGGTGATAGAGAGTCATAATCAGTTGCTGGGATTTTCAATTACAGTGAACTTAGAAAAAACGTACAAAAAATATATCCGTTTGATTACATAAGGAACAATTCAATCATGAACACCATTGTTACCAAACAGAATACAGAATGTGACCCGACACGTAACATAACTAACGATATCGACTTACTACACAAACCAAGAGGGTAAGTATGAAAAATAAATTAAAATCCTATTTATCCCCTTTTGTTGCCTGACCACGAAAAGGATAAGACAAGAGCAGCTAATTCTATAAAAGCAAAGGGTGTTTAACAATAGATAGACAATACCAGCAACCACATTCGAAAAAACATCCAAAAACTACTATGTCCGGCAATTTTGAACCCTAGAGTTTTACTAATAAGGAAACATTTGATGTAGTGAAAGTTAGAGGCAGAACGAAAATATTTTAAAATCGTATGTATCAAGATATGGCATCAGTTAATTTTTCCACTCTGATGCCTCTTCTCTATGGTAGGGCTGGGTTTGGTCTGAAGGGTGTTTGATTTGGTAAATAAGTCGGTTCTCACGGTACTATTTCTACAGATATTACTTATAACTAATTAAAGTAGTGGTTCTTACTTGTCATGCAACATTTTATTGTATTGAAAGCTAGTGTTTTTTCGCATGTGCATTATTAAAGCTTTCTGTGACTATTGAGTTTTACAGTAGTAAAATACTATTAGAGTTCCTTGATAAATAACGAAAACCGAAATAATAAGATCAGTTGATAGTCAAGAAATATATAACAGTCGTAATATTTGAAATTATTGTTATATGAAAGTATTGTTCATTATCACTTATCAGTTCGTTTAAATTTACTTAAATGACTGTCTATCTGGAAATTCTAGTGAAAATTAGAAATTCAATTACCATTGGTGAAGCACTTTGTAGGTACCTTGTAAGCGCTTATTAAACTAATGCCGATGTCATTTGCACGAGCTCAAATTAACTGAGTCCAGATTAGAAATAAGATCACTACAGAACCCTCGATGTGCAAACCCAATGCGCTCGTAATCTTTTTTTGAATGTGCACTATGCTAGCATTGACATGTTTTTAAAATCCCACTTTTAACTACTCAGGTAATTGGGGCCGGCCATCATGTTCAAACAGAGCATGCACAATCGCCTGTTTGCGTAGACGCGGCTTCCATACGGGAGCCGCAAAGAGATTCTAAACAAACACCAAAGAATGTACCAACAAAGGGCCGTTGAAGTGGCTGGACCGACCAGCTCCGACAATGGGAGCTTGTGAAGCAACCAAATATTATCACGCGCCGCTTGACTCCGCGGGCGCAGCCGGACAATGAACTAAATGGAATAATGAATGAAATAGCCAGTTGGCTAAAATATCAATTTGAAACAAGAAGTACTCGATTTAGTATTGCGGAGAAAGTTAAAACAGATGAAGTATCTAGTGAGAATTCAGTACATGACAAAGATATCATTGAAGATGAAACAGCTGTGCGTATGGAAGAAATATTAATAAGTGCTTTTGAACTGGTACTTACAAAGAGGATTATTACATGTCCAGGCCGCGGGCGACATTCGTTAACGCATGTCTGAGACAATTCCTGTTTCGCGAATTCCATGCACAATACGCGATATACAATTCCGAGCATTACAATACGCTTATTGTCATAAAAATAGCCAATACGAAAATGACGGGTTAGCTTTGTAAGAGCCGAAGGCCCGAAGTTTCAGCCATTATGAACAATTCTTTGTTCGGAATATCCTCGGGGAGTCGAGACAACGTCCACAATGCCACCGTGAAACGTATTTATAAACGTTATGATATGAATGGATAATATGCGAGCCGCCGTTGTGTCCATTGTGGATCACAATGCTGACAAATCGAGGCCTTGGGCTTGCACAATTAGGATTAGATACTGGATTCCAAGGACGCGGGGTATTTTTTGAATCTATACTCGGTAAAAACGTTAAAAATTTCAACGCCAACCAAAAACAAAACAAATATAGGTAAGTAAAATACCGCGGCCGCAGCGGGCCGCCATTGTATCCCGGGACAGAATGAGGAATAGAAGATAAAGAAAAAGGTAAAAAAGATTGTGTCGTTTTTCTGTTTGAACAATGCGTCGTGTCACCGCGGCCATCTTGTGAGACGCGTGAGGCTGACAATTGGCAAGGTTCGATTTTATAATGTACGAGTATGCTTTGCACCAACGTTTTCTGGGAAATGTACTTGAATTATTGGCTTGTTTGGAAAGTTTTTGTGGTCACTTGGTTTCATGCTAGTTACTGCATTATTCAGGGCGCTTTCTTAAAAATGGCTGCTCATTAGGATAGTCACACTCAGACAGCATGTAACTGGTACCTTTAAAAGTTATAAAGTATTTGCAGTAATATTTACAACTCAAATAAATTCCTAACCAAAGCATCCAAAATCAAGCTAGACAAATTAGTAAATCAACACACCAAAAAACTCTTTGCATTGCCCGCTCACGATCTTGCACCGATTAATCCAAGAATTCCGCTAAATCGTTTCATATTGCGAGTCCCATTGTCGCCAATTCACGATTTTTTGGTCAATTTGCGGAATCGTAAAACCGTGCGTCCGATTGTTCACGATTCGTCATCGCGGTTGTTCACCTGTGTTTTTGCCTAGTTGTTCTGTCTTAGCTGGGTACACGAGGTTTTCCTGTTGCATCGAGCTCTTTGTCATCGTGACTGGATTGTCGTGAGAGGTGAATGTGACGAGATAAAACTTTAATTGGTTTTCGAGGTGTTTGAACGTTGGATGTGACACGAGTAACTTATAAAAGATGAACGTTCCACACGTATAAAGGATTGTCAGATCTTCGCCATTAGTTTGCCGCAAGTACTCACTCGTAGTTCTTTCAAAGTCTGGAAGTAAATTTTGAAACAAACCATAATTTGTTTATGTGTTGATATGGCTGATGCTGTGCGGTCCGTCGTCTCGAAAAATTTGAACTAACGACAGAAACTTTTAGTGTATGAATAATTTTCTTCTTAAAACTACAAGTAAATCATAACCAATACTAGTTGCCAAGTAAAAAACTTAATACATACCTTCTTAATGAGTTCCTAAACTAAATTTTATGAACTTGGACGCAAGGTGCTATACGTTAATATGAGTTGCGGGGCGCGATGATTTGAATATACTTACTATAAATTGTACGTTATCGGGACTTTAAAACCAAATTGTTTCCTTCAGAAGCTTATTCTTTATTTTAAGGATGTTTCTTTGTCAGTTATGATCAGCTTCTAACTTTGGATCAACCAGATTAAACATTGTGTTCATGAAAGGGTGTGCTTTTTCTCACCAAATAACTTTAAATTTGCTTCAAATTAATCGTTTTCACACCTTTGAATACATTCTAAAGCTACTAGTTCGACCTAAAATAACAACCTCCATTGTGCCAAGATATTGGATTCTTAGATTGCGTGCGCAATCTTTTATTCGTTTTTTTCTTCTTTGTCGAGTACAATGCGATTTGATTTGATGACGGATTCACTCTGAATGGGTTTAGATATGACACCTGAATCTAACATCCCATTGAAATGTTCGATTTCGCTATTGTTCGGCACGGATCAGCCGGATGTCGCGTTTGTTAGAATTTTAAGGTTTTTCGAACAAAAAGGTGGAGAGGTTGACGCAACTAGGATGAATCGGGCGTTAGCAAATTTATAATGCTTCGTAAAATATCAAGAACAAATTATTTATTACGGTATTTCTGTGGTTATCAATCTATTTAAGTTTTTCTGTGTTTTTTTTTTCACAATAATCTACACTTGAAACAGCAAGAAAGCTTCCTTAATAAATTCTCCTCAAATTGTAACGTATCTGCTTAAGTTAAGCTCCTAACAATGCTCCGTCTTCCAATGTAATATAATCTTACCTATAACTTTTGTTATTTAACTGATTTTGAGATTATTCTTATTTCTAAACCCAACTTTCCTTCCAGATTCTCACAGTAAAAACCTACAATTACCTAAGTCAAACCAAATTTGTTTAACATTAACAGGACTCCACCTCTTTTTCTCATGAGTACTCCACAATTAAGTGAGCTTGTATCCAATCAACCCAGCATGTAAGACCAGCCCATCCTTCAAGTTAAAGTAACTTTAAAGTCAAGAAGGGAGCTGGTAGGACGCCCCGCTGTCCAGCATTGTATAGAAAACATTATGATGCATTATAACTAGAATTATAAATTTTATTGATGTAATTTTAAGTGTGATTAATTCGATTTTTGAGTAAGTGGAAGCCATTCATGGGTTTTAGTATGGAAATAAGTAAAGATGTACTTGTTTAAGCTTTGCTTTGACTAAAAGAAATGGTATATATCTTGCAGTTAACATTGCGTGTTTTATTTTATTCTTAGTGTCACTAGTTTTGCTTAAAAAAATTGCCACATTTTTTGTTTTGTATTGCGATTTCTCCGCATTCGAAAGCTAAGTCATACACAATCACCGAATTTATCTGCATATTAGGGTTATTTCTAGAGTCTAAAAGATTCGAATCAATCTTAAAACATTTAGAACCAAATGTTTTGAGCAATATAATAACAAGTAACAGGGCACCATGGGGGGCAAGGAGTGTCCGTGCTTGAGAAATTTCAGCCAGAGGGCGGGACAGGCCTGCTGGGCGCCCCGCCCGCACCCGCCTTGTAGCAAGCTGCGGAATTTCGCGACTTCACACGTTATTGTGTGAAACTTAGAAAGAAATAATCAAAAGCATTGATGGTAAAGATGTAAAGAACGATAAAATTAACCGCTGATTTTTATGATTCTCATTTTCAACGTATAAATCAATCAAACTAGTTAATTGTCAAGCTTTTTAGAAGTCTATAAACTTACTATACAGTTTATTCTCTTGTCAACTACAGTCACTTCGAATACCTACCTCTTTCGTTCTAACTTTTAGTGATTTATTTGAAGAAAAAAAGAGCAAAGGATGTTTGTATTGTAAACCACTTGATAAGGAATAAACCTAAAGAAGTGTTATTTTTTATCTGGGAATTATCAAAAACACGACTAAATTGAATTGAATAATGCATTCCCTTCCATAAATATATCTTTAGTAAGAATTTTATTTCAAAATAATTTGAATTAAATGATTTATGGCCGCACTCAGAGCCAGTTAATGACGATTAATGTTGTACCTTAGTTGCAATTTTTCTTATAACCATAACAATTGTCTCTAAAGTGGTTTCACCTTCCAGCGTTGTTTAAATAAAAAAAAATATTACTCAAATTGGACTTCCAACCTTCTGTGAACCTAACACTTTTAAACACAAGATACCAGGGCCCCACGCGGGGCTTGGAGTTACTTCGAAGGCGGTTCGATCATGCTGCGCGTCCCGCCCAATCCTCGCTACTAGGGACACAAAAGTTCACACGGATATGCTACTGTATATTCTCACTGTGCTGTTCCCAGCTGAAGAATAAAGTAAATTTAATTAATAATACATAGTTATTACATTTATTAGATTATATGATTAATTCTTAAGGAGTCTACTAACATAATATAGCCGTGGCAGTTTCATTTTAAAATGCTGACGTTGACGTTTACTATAAACATTATATTATTATGTTTATATAAGCATAATATTTAATGCTTATGCTTTACCGACATCTAACATACCTTATTGTCACGTTAAATCATCTTAAATCCTTTTAATTTGTGTTAAATAACGCGTAAATTAGTAAAGAAGAGCAGAAGTATAATAACGACTTTACCATATTTTACAACCACATTACGTTTATTTCTACACTAATTCCTTCACATACCAAAATGTAATTCTATGTCCACAATAAGAACTGTCACTTCACTCTCTAATCCGCCGCTAATGCCGTCAAAATGACACATTAAAACATTCAAAATGTCATTAAAACATTTAAATTCTCATACGACGGCAAGTGAACACAGCACACCAGAATTATACAACCCCATGTTAATAAAAAGGCATTTTATCCATAAAATTACCATAAAGTATAATTAGCTGTATTATAAGACTTGAGGACTATTTTTGTACTGCCATAGACAAATAGAGAGCCATAGATGCACGCTCCCCAAAAACTA
The DNA here is from genome assembly GCA_946894065.1 of Acleris literana. NCBI lineage: Eukaryota > Metazoa > Arthropoda > Insecta > Lepidoptera > Tortricidae > Acleris > Acleris literana. Next base: position 23,582,714 of record OX335671.1, on the reverse strand, counting down.
CAATAAGTCATGTTTACATTGTATGGGAATGTATAATTTGACGAGGAATCTGTGTGGTCATGAGAAAATTAGAGTGGTCAGGGGTACATTATGAGCATTAGATGCATATTATTTTACTTAGAATGCATTAAGAGTGCACCCTTTTCTAGAATCACGCCTCGGCGGCGGGAAATATTGTTATAATAATAATAATAATAATAATAATAATAATAATAATTTTTATTTCAGGCAACGAGGCCCATAGTTACAAATACCTTATAGACTAACATAGATAACAATATAAAACTTAAAACTAACACCGATGTGACAGAACAGCGGGTATCTGTTTTGCCAAAATTGGCGTGATTGTTATGAGGGTGACAGTAGCAGTAAGAGCATGCGAGACATAAAATGTTTTTACTCGACTGCCTATGGAGCGTCATGTTTTTCGGGTATTTATAATGTAGGTAATCATATAGATACCTACAGTAATACTAGTTCCTTAATAGTTATAGAAGCGAAACACCTCGTATCTCGGGCACGTCCTCGGGCATGACAGATATCAACTTTTGCAACTAATTATGATGGGCAACGTTGCTGGCAAAAGAAGAGTTGGGCGAAGAAAGAAGTCGTGGCTTACAACATCCGGGAGTGAACTGGAATTACGAACGCGTCTGAGATGTTCCACCTCGCAAAAGATAGGGACAGATTACAGCAGCTGATAGCCAACCTTCACTAAGTTGGAGAGGCCCTTTAAGAAGAGAAGAATAGTTATTGGTATTCTTCGTTTGGCTAAGAAACACGACACACACAGTCACACTTTCAGTTGCGAGTGCAAGAGTGATAGCGATGGCTAACCGAACGCTATTAAGATGCTAGAAGTACTATATGTATGCAAAAGTATCTGGGTAATAGGATAGGTACATCCATGTCCTTAAACTTACCTTATGCCTTCTGCTGGAGTTTCTTGCAGCGTTTCTTCTCCGCAATATGGTCTTGTCCGAAGCGCTAGTAGATTCACTGCATATTACAGACCTCTCCAGCCTCTGCATATAGTATAGGTACCTAGCTACGAGGGGTGCCTTTTAAGTTCTGTCGTTTGAAAAAACTAAAGACAATTTAAGTGTTAAATGGTATTTATTGTTTTTCAAAGTAATCACCGTGATATGTAATACACTTTTTCATTCGATCGAACCAGTTTTCGAAACACTTATTCCATTCCGAAGTCGGGGTCTCCAAAATGGCCGTTTCGTATGCCTCAACCGCTTCTTCAGGCGTCCGGTACCGTTGACCACGAAGTCGTTGCTTGATTTTTGGAAAAGTGAAGAAGTCATTAGGGCTTAAGTCTGGACTGTACGGCGGGTGATCCAAATTTTCGACGTTTTGTTCTTTTAAAAACGCAATTGTCTGCCGGGCGGTGTGCGAGCTAGCATTATCGTGGTGCAGTACTATACGACGTCTTGGGTTATTTTTTCGGAACTCGCCGATAACTTCTGGTAAACAAACAGTGGTATACCAGTCAGCATTAACTGTTTTACGATCTTCGAGCACGATGGTCGCAACGTGGCCACTTTTCGCTACAAACGTGGCGACCATTTTTTTCGAAGTGCTCCGTGAGCGTATTACTTTGGTCGGTTTTGGCTCATCTTGAAACACCCAAACAGTCGACTGCTGTTTAGAATCCGGATCGTAGGCATATATCCAAGATTCTTCACCACTGATAATGTCATAAACGTGTTTAGAGTCTCCTCGGTTGAATTGCCGCAGAGTTTTGCGGCACCATCTAACGCGAGCCGTTTTTTGGTCTTCACTAAGTAAATGTGGTATCCAGCGTGAGATCAATTTTTTTACACCTAAGTGATCATGCAATATATTTTGAACACTGGTCCCTGAAATGCTTAATGAAGCTTCTATCTCGCGGTATGTCGCATGGCGATCTTCGACGATCAGTTGCCGTACAGCATCAATGTTTTCCTGGGTTACAGCTGTTTTTGGTCGGCCTTCACGATGCCTATCACTAAGACTAGAGCAACCACGTTGAAATTCCAAATACCAACGTTCCACAGTCCGGATGCATGGTGCTTCATTTTTAAAAACCGTAGTCAGCTCTTCAAAGCACTGAAGACGCGTTAAACCCCTTTTAAAGTTGTAAAATATTATCGCACGTAAATTTTCCTTCGAAATTTCCATTTTCACAACCGACTTGTCAACTTTGAACCGACGCTGGACTAAAACGAATCGGCCGATCTCGAGACATTCTTTTGTTTTTGAATTCTAAATTCATATATTTTAAGATGATACTAGTTTTTTTTTTAATAATCACGAGAGTTTTGCAAACGACAGAACTTAAAAGGCAGCCCTCGTATTTTAATTTTGAAACGGCTTCACAGTTTTTGAAATGATAGGTTTTGCTGATTGGAAAAAAGTAGAGTGCTATATTTTACCTTTGTTATGTACTACTTCAGGGGTTTATAAAATGAAACAAAACTTATACTTAATTCAAATTAAGAATTAAAAGTTTCCTTAACAACTTTGCACTTATCAAGCAAAACATTTTGACAAGATTTCAAGTTATAACTGAGGGGTATTAATGCCGCAGAAGTCAATATCCGTATTGTACAAATTCAGTAGGATTTTCAAAGTTTGCTTCTTATTTCAATTGTTAACGAGGGCTGCTAATTTGCACGCGTACAATTTGTTTAAATATTTTCCTATAATCATTAAGTAGTACTTACATTACTTTCGAAATCAAGGCTTTCAGTGTAAAGTACAACACAACACAATACAATATAATCATATTGTGTAGTACAATGCTTATATCACGAATATAAAAGTCATATGTCAGTCACATCAGTCGCGATGCACGAGCCGAAAAATCCTAAAGTGAGAACGCTTAAGCACTGTAAAGGGTTAAATGGTTTAACTACGAATCCTCCTAGTACTTATATGAAAATTCATGTTTAGATTGAGTCTCTAGGAATCACTCTCATAAACAAAAATATCCAAAACTCTGGTCTGTATTGATAAAATAGTGACTTCAGTGCCTTTAACTTCATTTTCATGTTATTTGTTAATAAGTATATTCAATTTAAGCTAGGCTGAAGCCAAAATCACCGTGAAGAAGATAACAAATTTATAACTAACAATGCTACAAGGGTTCAAGCCATAAATGCCAAAACCGACGACCTTAAATTGCTTTTTGCAAATCCAATTCTGAATCATAATAACAATTCCGTACCTAACCTATTACATAAACCTTCAACACTAACTCTCAATGCAAATAAACATCAAATTACAAAAAAGCCAACAAATCGCGTTACAGCAACGCGTTAAACGCAATGCGTCACGCCGCCGCGCGGTCCAAACACCGGGAAATCCTGAGTTATGGAGCGGACAGTCGCGGCACAATGCGTAATCAATAACAATTTCAGTACGAGAGTGCAGTTGATTTGTGAGGGCTGAGTCGCTGAGAGTTAAGGATTGCGGATTAAACACTAATTTTTGCCACAACATAAAAATTAGACACGAGAAAACAACGTTTACACAATGGTTAATTGTGCTTATGTTTTGTCTCGTTGCAAACCAATACTTCCTGGCAAATGTTTCGTCAATTTCTGCAATAGGCCACCTGCTCAATATCTAAATCAGTCTGTGGCAATATGTGTCTTTTCTGTTTGTGAAAGATGCCATCCGCAAAACAATTATGTGCAATTTTTCTGCTTGTTAATTTTATTCGCATTTTTGATTAGTAAGCATGTTTTTCATTATCCTATTCTTATTTACTTCTTCTTTTCTTTCATGAGAAAATAACGATTAGGATCTACCTGTGTTAATGTTTAGTACATAATTACTTATGTATGTACTTCGTAACCCGCCTTCAAAACTACCTAGAATTCCCTCCTCACCCAAAAAAGAGGGGCAGCTGCTAACTGACCCAACGAATTTTCATTCATTAAAAGTTACAAACACATAACACCTCTTTTTTGAGTCAGGGATTTATTTTTGTCATAATTTAAAAGTTACAAAACTGACCATTGAAAGTTTTCAAATACAAGTATCATTTTACGATCCAAGTCCGTTGTGCGCCTGCGCCAGCCCTTTGCGAATTCACGCTAAGTATTATAGATGGGACGACACAACACAGTTTATGCTCTTTATGCACTTTATGCTCGAATACCGGCATTAGTTCTTATTTTATAACTGTGTAAAATTCACGAAATTATGCTCTTTGACATTGTGCTTTGAGAATTGTTGATGCTTGTGAGATTGCAATTGTGGAATTTGTCAAGGAATATATTTTGTCGCCGTCGTTTTTCTATCTTAAAATTAATGCATAGATATGCAATATATATAGATGAGGGTAAATTTATTAAAATTAGTAAGTAAGGTAGTTCCAACTCTCAGTCTGGAAATACACGACTAGCTATAAGACGCGTTTTATTTCCCAATTCCTGGCGGTTCCTGGATAGGTACCCTTTTCCTAGTTTTCTCAGCGGCGACGAGGATACTAGAACCTTTTGCTTTATTTTATAAATCTGCACAATTACTATGCGTGAAAGGTCTTAACGCAAGACTCAGTTTGGTAAGACCAACACAACAACAATTTAAAAGCATTATCGATATGACATACACATCACGACGCTTGAGTGAGATTGAATGCAAGTTGCGAAAGTCATCTAACTATTTGTCCATGTGTGTTATAACACGTATGCTAAAACAATAACTAAGCGATTTAGCTATTGGTGTGCAAGGTGTCTTTCCGGTTTATTATCGGCAATTTTTTTGATCACTTACTAATTTTCGTTCCATTTAAAATTATTCAATTGCATGCGTATGACTTGAAAATTTTACTGCTGACGGCTGGTACCTGATGAGCAAGCAAGTCGTTAATAATCAATACTAGTAGTCCTGATGTCGCTTCTTTCAGCGCTGATTCTGACCAACAATCAAATTTTTTCCAGAAATTTAAACACACATACACATAATCTCACGCCTTCGTTCCCAGAGTGGGGTAGGCAGAGCTACAGAATTACAAACATCTCTAAAAACTTGTTGATAATCCTATAACCACAATTTGCACAATTAGGCTAAGATGTTTACCAGCGTATTAGTGACAGGTTGCAAGCCCATCGCCTAACAGTACTACAAGCCTTTATTCCCTTAGTCTCTTACGACATCCACGGGAAGACATGGAGTGGCACTATTCTAACTCGGCAACCACACGAGGCAGAAATTTAAAAGTTTTGGAAATGTAACTTTAAAGAGGTTGTGTTTTGAAGTGTCCGAAAAGAGTATTTTATTTAGTGGTCTGATAGAAACGGACGACATGAGAAAAGGATCTCAACTTTACTTTACGCAGACCTACCGAATAAGCATGTTCATTGCAACTGAAGAAATGTTTAATTTCTCAAAAATTAAATTTGACAGAGTCTTACTTATTTTAATATTCTTAATTGCAAAAACAATATGTGTACTTGTGAGTACTCTCTACCAGTCAGCGGTTGGGCGAAGCTGTGATCAGATCGGAAAGTACCACCAAGAAAGGAGAGACACTTCTTCAACTATGCACAACTACATACTATAAATACATATTAATTTACTGTAAGGTAAGAATGAAAATTAAAATCATACAAACACCTCAGTCCGCAGCGACCTCTACCGGAGCCCGCGGATTTAGTTTATAAATAACGCACAAATGAGCCTCGTTGGACTAATCCTGATTTACCGAGTTACCTGCGCCTGCGCCGCCATATAACATACGGACGCGTCCATATAAACCTTTAAAAACGAAAACATAAAGAATACCATATTTTCTTAATCTTTATCGATGGACATTCCGCTTTATATTAATATAATTATTTTCTTTCGCACAAAACGAACGGTACGCCATCTTTTATCACTTTTGTCCTGTGTGAACTAGACTTTATAAAAGATTATGGAGCATGATAGCATTAGTTTCAATTGTAAAGGCGTGTGTACATTAACGTGAAAGCCTTAGGGCGAGTTCATAATGTCCGAGCGCTGAGTGAATCGGGCTGATTTATGGGACAGCTTATGGGAGGGGGGGAATAAACCATGTTCAGGAGTTGGCATAGCTAAGCCTATGCTAAGCTGCGGTTTTTACGTTTTGTAGTGTTGAACTATTGCGAAGTAAATGAAAATGCGACTTTTTTCACAGCGGTTCTAGGATCAAGCCGGTCCATGAAGTTATTTTTACTTAAGACATTTGTTTGGTAATGCATAGTCAGTCAAACGAGGACCGTGTGCGTCAACTTTGTTATGTGCAGATGTTTTCTTAGAGAACGTAAATTATTAAACAAACATCAGGGGACAGTATCTCTTGTAATTAAGTAGGTAAGTACCCGTACGTGTTGTACTAGACAACGATAAATATACTTACACAGAGAGATACGACCTTTAATGTACACAAAGTATCTAAGACGGAGTACCTAACAAGTACTCGCGCTCATCTCAGAAACATTTTCCTTAAGGGAATCCAACCCGGGACCACTACCTGGCCCCTATCCCGCAAAACTTTACAACTGTACAAATTCACAAAATTGTGAACTTATCCTATGGAAAATCTTACAATTTTGTCAAATTGTACACTTGTAAAGTTTTGTAGGATAGGGGCCAGGTAAGCTAACCGCGTTGTCAAATCATAAATGTTAGCTTATCCACAACTTTTTCATTTACCTAATATTTTCAATGCACTAAAACACTATTCCCACCATTTAATTTGACATTAAACGATTGTATAAATACTTACATAGTTACGTAGAATTATTGCACGATTGCGTAAATGTACGAAAAAAGGGGGTCGAGTGCTTTGTAGAATGAAAACACTACATAATAATATTGTTAACACAAAAGGAAGCGCTAATATCAAAGAAACATGCGATCGCCTGTCAAACATAACGAAAACAATACTAATAATAAAGTCAACAGATAAAGGGTAAACATCGCCGGAGGGAAGAGAGGACAATGTACACGTACGGTGCAATAATTTGCGCCAACAACCAACTCATTGTTTATTATGTTTGCAAATTGCTGTACAACAAACTATTGTCCAGTTTGGATGAGAAGGTTTAAGGTAAGAGACATGAGCGAGCTCGTTGGAGTAGTGGCGCCACTTGAAAGTTAATACTTTAAACATTTATATCTACGCTCATCACATAAATATTATTTAACATACCGCAAATCAAACCCTGGCCTCTGGCTTTGAAGACCCAGGTCACTACCATCAAGGCACCATTACACGTCGTCAAATACTTACAGTGGCGTTTCTCGTAAATGTTATAGGACTTCATGTTACAAATTTGCCATGAAATTACAACAAAACTGGTATCAAAAGGACAGTGGTCCTAGACAATATGCAATCCGCACTTGAACAATTTTCGAAAATTAGATGGAATTGACATAAGCGTTCGACACGACCGTCCAGCGGCTTACGACAATCCTTTATATTTTTGATAGCAATAACGTTCACAGAATGTTCATTGTTCAGGCCAACAGGATTGATTGTCCTAAAATCGCTAAAGTCTTTATACTTGAACCTCTAAGCCCTGAAGCAGTGCACATGGCATTTTTAAATGAAGATAATGCTTTTTGACGAAAAGTGTTCAAATAATACGTATATAACAACAATGGACATGAAGTTATTAAATGCCACAATGGCTTCAATAACGCCGTCAATGATAAATGTAATACTAATTGTAACAACAATCTTAAAACTACATGAAGAAGAATAGCGCTGAGTGGTTTAAATTGATGATTAACATCAAAAATGGGACCGACAAACTTTCATTAAAATTTGTGAACATAATTTTATTTGCTAACTCGGTTTGCGATTTGGGAAATGAATTAATTTTGCTTGTTTAAAAACACACATTTTCAAATGAAGTAACAACTGTGTTTTGGTTCCTAAAACTTAGTTGTCTAATTAGTTTACTTCATATACTTACTTGTATGTATCACCATCATCATCTCGAGATGGATGATGAGGATGATGATAGCAGTACTGAACTAGTCTAGTATTTAATATACATATGCTTCCTCTAATTTCCTTCAGTAAAACTTGATTTCTATGTAGAGTAAAGACCAAATACAACTGATTCTCAAGCTTTGCTATACTGCCCTTATACGTTCGAAAATAATTAGTTCATATTGCTAAATTTCCTTAATAAGCACATCCTATCACCTACTTTATTTTTCATTCACATCTCTTTCTTCCATAGTATAATTCGCAACGTCAATAATTTCTGAATGAACATTGACTTATCCCACTCAACCATAATTTCTCCTGATGCCATTCAATACTTTCTTTTATTTATAACAAAACGCAATTCCCAAAACGCGGTAGTCACTATGCGTGTCTATTGTAGCCCAAATGCCCAGTGGGTCCAGTGGGCCCACGTTTTGCGCGTCTCTGCCCCCATTTTGATTTCTGTGTCGGCTTGCTTGAATCGGCCCATTGTGCGCTGACAAGTAGATTCGGAAAAATATACCACCCTGTTACTGGTACTAATTTGTGCAGGGAGGGAGTTGGGTGGCGAGGGAGTTTATTGAAAATTTTTTTGGTAAGTATTTTGCATGTTTTTCTGATGAAACACATATATTTAAAAAAATGAAAGATTTATTATCTATACCAAAAAAAAACAAATAGTAGTTGGCAATTATGACGGCACAGAATGATTTTTTACTTAAAAAAATTATCAATTGAACCATTTGTATAATTGCCTACATTTTATTTCTATTGAGTTTAACTTACACTAACTAAATATTTGATGCTATTATTATTATTTATTGAATGCTATTATTCTAAACGTTGTTATTAAAATAAAGTGTTTTGTAAAACAAGAGGTTGTTGCTACTAAGTTAAAAATATTCGTAATGAAGGTTTTTCCACTAATAACAAGTAATACAGATTGTAGTGTTTAAATTGGGTAGGTAAGTATCATAATATATAAAGTTCAAAATACACAATGGGTCATAATACCTAATTTAATATAAATTGGTTTTATTTCTGTAACCGTAAACTTTTCAGGATTGTTATAGAACAAATATAACCTAACCTAATGGGTTACCAGGTGTAGATATAATTATATGATTATTATGTATTATGATATTTATGATATGACCCATTATTTATTGTAAACTTTATATTTTATGATACGATCCCGTTTGAATTTAACTTGACAAAATCTAGTGAAATATTTATTTGAAATTTTACACGCATAATTACAGATATGTAAATAAATAAGGATTTTTTTTACATAAATTTAGTTGTAATAAGAATATTTTAGCATTTTTTTTTCTTGTCCATACTTACCAAATACATACCTGTGCCTCAAGGTGCAACCCGTTGCAAAAACAGTCAGAAATTGTCCAAAATTTCTAAACGTGATCAGGCCATTGTCCCCGCACACCAGCCACAATGGCGGACAAAGCGACCATCCTTAGCTACTCTTTTATAAACAACAATGGTACTTTGCAGCTAACAATACTGATAAATCGCCCTTTAAACGTCCAACTAACCAAACACCAAACAGTACAATTTCAACTTAGTCATCTGTCACTTTAAATTCATTCTTGTTCTCGTCGTTCGTGCAGTTACGGCATTGTTGGCATGGAAGGTTGTAATGGCATCTCACATGTTTGCCATAGTGTCATTGTTACCTACACCTATTGTGAATTGTTCGCTGCATTGTCGGGCCGGTCGATGCGAAACATTTTAATATTGTAAAATTATAAACGTCTTCCGTGCGTGCAAATGCACAGGAGCTGCGTTGACACGATTTAGGAACGTTTAATATTATTATAAAAATATAATTATTATATTTAGTATGCAATTTATTTGTTCATCTATATACTCGTAGTAAACTTTGCACGCTTAGTTGCTATTAAAAGCCCAAATGCTTATACACACATAGAAATTAAAAGATTACTTTTAGTCCGTTCAGTATATTCAATAAATATAATGTATAAGATTTTTGAACTTGTTAAATTTTTAAACTCATTTTCTGGAAAATAATTTTGAACACATGTGTGTGCTGCATAAAATGACTTATTTTATAACGTTTTAACAACTGGACTTTTGTAACGTCTACAATTACCTGATATAAAAAAACATAATTCCATAGTCGTACCTTTAAGTACACCCATAATTACATTAAATTATTTTTTTATTTGATAGCGACTCTACTCATCCTTCTGTTTCACCCACGCTCCACGATTTATTGGAATCCAAAACTGTCTCCACATGCCTTTCATTTATTCCAAATCCCTCACAAACAATATCGAAAACTATACCTCGGCACGTCGCATCCGGCCATACAACCCATACAATATTGGTTTCATAAAATTCATTGTCGCGAATTGTATCATTCAGCACTTTGTTACATTTTTAATTGTTGGCTGCGTTTATTGGTGCTACAGCTTTATTTTCATAATTTTTGTCGCTGCATTTTGAATCTTCAACAACAACAATAAGACTTTCAATAATGTCACCAAAAACTAAAATTTATTCGTTTACTATAAAGAAGGATTGCATATCCGGTCAAGTTCCTAGACTTTGTACAATTGAGTTGTCATGTTGTCATCTTAATCGCCGGAAGTCAAGTGTACTTTAAAGGTGGTAGCACTGAATAGAGATAGTGGAACTGTGGCCAAAACCTTTAAATTAGTGAATACAATTTCAGTGAATTGACCGCTTTATTAGTAAATTGCTTAACAAATTTGAATACCCTCATTTTGAAAAGCCAGAATAAGTTGAATGCGACAAAACAAACATCTGTCTCCCTGTTAATACTTACCGGCTCTTATTAGGAAGAATGCATGTAGGAATTGTGGCGTAAAGCCTTTATCAATTAAGCCTGGGTTTAAGATCCAAAGAATAATTCCATTCTTAAGGAACTTGATATTTGTAAAGTGAGATAAGATACAATTGCTACTGATTACAGCAAACGTCTTATGTTTGTTTGATCAGGAACCCTTGATGATTGGCTCTGACCACAGAAGCGGCAAAGAAGCGGTTTCGGCAGATCAGATAGGTACAATTCAAAGGACATCCTCGAAACTCATTCAGCGCGCACCTAGTTCAGTTTCATTCACAAATATTTACAACAGTAGCATTAGCGTCGTAAGCTCGGTCCCTATTCGCAGGGCTTCATTCATTCCGTTCGTTTCATTCATTTCAGGCAATACTCACGCTAGACAATCGGTCTTTGATAGTCCAGTAATCCGATCTTTGTCCACGTCATTTCTTAGTTCATTCACAGATGCAGTTTTTGAAACTTCAGAGATGTTATCGGCTCCGTTTTGGTTTGCTTGTAGATTTTGCTTCAACTGAATTAGTATTGTTCCAAGTTTCTTTAGCGTTTTGTGAGAACGGAAAGCTTACCACAAAGAACCAAATGGCAAACAGATTAAAAAATGTTTTGCCGCTTTGCGCATTAATAACAAAGGGGTTTTGTGAGTAAAATGAGCAAACAAACCAGATTGGTCACATGTTTAAAGTATCAATGTGAACCAAATATACTTCAGGTCAAAATACACGTAAAACTCTTTTGGGACAGTTAATATATAAGTAGTATATATTTACGTATAATACTCTAAACTATTGCGTATTGTACATGTTAAACTAGTGCGGTTATTATTCATGACACTAAATAGAACGAGTAGTTATTCTCAATAATTCTTACCCATTTTGTACACCTTTAGTGTCATCTACCTCTATCAGAAAAAAATAAGGAGTTAAGTACCTAATTGAAAGATCATAGAAAAGATAAGCACCAATCCAAATCACCATTATAATTTCCGATTCATTGACCAAAAACATCTGTTACCACTTCCGACAACAAAACGGACATGCCTAATCTCTACATAATGATACAATAATCTTGCATTAATAAAGCAGTACCGTACATTTTTAAATAAACCATTTAGATTACAAATATTACAATACTGGTCCAAAGCCTTTGACGTACGTCCGGAAAGACCAACAATCGACTTAAGTTCGGAAGCCTAAAATTCTAATTTATCATTCTTTTACTCCAGACGCTCAGGCACCAGATTATCCTTATTGTTATTGGCTATTTCATTAACATCCCGGGCTTCCATTGCTTCATTCTACGTGTTTGCTGAAGAGTAAACTTGGTATTGTTGTTAGGAAACTTCTTAAGTAGGATTAGGATGGATTGGGACGCTTTGAGAGACCGGCTCCATCGGTATGACTTTTGTTACATTTTGCGGTCGTTGAGGAAATTCGGCGAAAAGGCAGTTTAAACGTTTGGTGTAAATGTAACTGTATTTTCTGTTGTATAAGCTGCAATAGTAAAGACAAAGGTCTTAGTTACCGATATTATGACAATCAATGCTAAATTACTAAGTATGTAGTACCTATCTACCTATATGAGCTGATTAAAGAATGGAGCCTTCTCAATTGTCAAAAGCGATCATCGGTTGTCATTATAATTTCAAAGGACGTTTTGACATATTCTGATCCAATAAAGCTCCAACCAACAAGCCAAAAAATAATGGGAACATAAAGCCGGGGACACATAGGATGAGCACTTCAATGTACATTGATGACAAGTCGCGCGTGTGATACCTATTATCAGTCGCACGATGAAATTAATTGATTAAGCCCCCCACAATGGGCACTGCACACATGAGATGACGACAATGTGACCGGGAATCGAACCCGGATTAGCCGGTACCCACTGGGTCCAATTATTCGCTCGTGAGAGAGCACCTTTATCGCCGGATTTTTCGCTGGCACGCCCACAGCTTTATTTGGATCTCTATCTGGGAATACGGTATGAATATGAATATAATAAAATAGTTTCATTCGGAACGATGCCGCGATGTCAGTTTGGTGAGCACCTCAAACTCGTTGCGAGCGGTGGGTGTGTGACGTGTTTTTAATAATCGCCGAATGTCAGCCGTAGTAGTAGTAGGTAATATAAAAAATAAAATGTTTTAATTATTGTGGGCTTTTTAAAGCGTAAAAGTGTAAGTACTATAATAATAAACATTATACAATTTGCATAAGTATGAATTTAATTTGGTGTCGGTAGATAATTTAAAAATGCTGACGTGTTAAATTGATTTAAAAAATGTAATAACTGTTTTTATGATTGAAATATAAATTTTATCCTTATTTTTTGTACCTACCTAGTTACTTAATAGACATAAATATATTGAATAAAATGATGCTCCCAAATGTAATGCAATTAGTCACTGATCAAACTAGAAACCAGTAGGAAAATTGACAGTGTATTTTATTGATATAATAAGGGAAACATGAAAACTTTCGAATGCCATTACAATAAATAATAATCAGGTACTCAACGAGATACGAGTTAAAGAAAGAAGAGCCCTGCACATCAACTGAACAAAATGAGACCTGAAAGAAGTCTGTTTCGCAGCCTCACAGTTTAGAAATAACGTAAAATTCTTCAACAGTTCTAATAAGATAACTTAACGTTTACTCTTGTAAGATTTTTCTTCTCCGAAATTCTTTCTCAATCTAATTTGAGTTAATCTAAATCACTTCCAAAATCTTTATCGAGATTGTCTACGCCATTATCGTCTGGAGAGTCTTGGCTGGTACAAGATTCTGTCCAAATGGCTCCGGGTTTATCTTCATAGCCATAAGTTGATACACAACAATGCCTATCCATCCCATTGAATGTAAAACGCGAAGCGCGAGAACAGCATTCAGCATTGTGCCGCCACAAAGTTTAATTTAACATCAAGGAATGAGCATCAATGGTATAAAAGCTTCCATTCCTAGTCATTATCGCTACGGCCGAAGGCTGTGTGAGTTTCATTTGATATCTCCATTTAATTTCAATTCCAAACTCATCTTCACGTACAATGGCCTACGCGACAATGAGCCCGCTACTATGTCAGAGGTAATGAGTCTGTTCGTGCGAAGACGCGAATTTCACGCCGGCTTGCTCGGCCAACTCCTCCAACGCTTCTTAGAAACCGACTCCGATTGTACCCGCATTCATTGATGGTTTTTTTAAAAGAATCCCCGCCCCGTCCGCCATTGTCCGCTGGATATAAATTTCCGTAGCTTTTTTCTTCTTTCAACAATGAAGTGTCATTGTTCATGTTTGTATTTTAATATCGTGCCGAACACACGACAAAATCGGAATAGATAAATAATGTTTAGGAGTTTTTTTGGAGCATTTGTTACGTTGGTTCCAGAGAGTCTGGCGCGGCCATATTTGGTTCTTATTAATGGGGGAAGGATGCGTTCCATTCATGGCTTATGCATGCGTTCGTCATATGTTGTTACAAAGACCGCTTTGTCGTGGTGGATGGCTTCATTCTTGGGCTAGTTGGCGGTTTGTGTACCTGCCGCGATTCTTAGTAAAATGGATTAAACTGGACCTACTTAGAAACAGTAACGTTATTAATCGTTTGGTATTGATGTCCATACACAAACACCGCAGTAGTTATCAAAGGACTCATGTTGTGTGTAGATTCATGTAAAACCGTCGTTTAAGTATACTAAATAACCTACCATTCGGCGACGCACTTCGTCTGCGTAAAGACTATTTATTGCTTACTTTAATTATTATAACAGCCGGATATTAGCTACATGTAATCTTCTGAAACCGAAATAAAACCAATGATGCGTTGCACAGTCGACGTCACAAATATATTTATACTTTAGTACCTTGTCTATTTAACGTCATGTTTTAACTGCCATATGAAATTTACATACTGGATAAAGTGACAGGGTACTAAAGTGTAAACATATATTTGACGTCGACTGTAACTAGTTGATCAACATTTGTACTAAGTTCAAACTTTGATACTTATAATATACTACGTACCTGCCGGTATTGTGCGCACCTTGACAGGGTGTAATTATGGCCTTATTTTCCAAATTCAGATAGCTTTTCTACGTACCGATATTTCTAGTCTTAATGCATACGATTGGGCAACGCGGCTACCTTCGCCAGACGAACTAAAAATTTGGATAGCGATCCTAATCGGTCTAGGGGCTTCAGGCGTTCGCGGAACCAGTGAACCGTGTGTCAACAAGAGACAATATGACATTACTTCATTCGTATTGCATTTAATAAATACTTTGGGAAATAAATTGCTTCATAATTTCTAGTGGTGAAACGAACATTAGCAGCTGATAAATATGCTGCAGTTACAGTGCAGTTAGTTAACGAACGAACTTCACAGCCAAAACATGCTGAGCTGGGGCGGTTTTACAACAATTTTCGGTATTTATATTATTGTTTTGAATAAAAGTATTATTTCTTACCTTTATTACAAGTTTTTATTTAACCTAAGCTTCTTTGTGTGCTTCCATTCTGTACCGAGCAATGGGTTGAAATTTTGAATACATAAGTAAACTCAAAGACAATATTATGGTATTTAGGAGCTGATCTGATGATGGTGTCGGAAGGTGGCAAAAGGATATCCGCTGCTCTTAACGTGGACCAGCTGAATTAGTATATGTTAGAAGAAAAAAAAAACAGTCGCCAAGAAATCTGTCTCAACAATACATTTTTGTCAGTATCTTCTTTCCATAATTGTCAAATAACATGTTTGACAGAACCCCACACCCCGAGCCAACAGTCGCCCTAACCCACTTGTTTTACCGAAACTAGTTTGTATAATCCTAGCCGCAAGGATCCGCCACGGTCCGACACCCAGGGGTTGGACGTTGACAAATACGCCAATCATTCTGTGGCTCTAAAGTAAAACGGTATAAGTCTTCTGAGGTTGAACTGAAAAAGGGCATAAGTCTTGTATACTCTATATAATTTTGTACCCTTTTTATTACGAGCAAAGTCGACTTGTAACTGTTTTAAGTAGAACGACAGCGTTGTCTATGGGAAACAGACGCACATGTCTTAGACCAGGTTTTGGACATTGTCTAAGGTGAAAGAATAGCTAGATGATATATCACTTAAGCAAGAAATGTTTCAATAGAAGTTGTATTAGTATTGGAATAAACCGTAAAAGTTCGTTTTAAAGTCGATAGCTCATTATTGGCCATACTCATTTTGACGGAACTTAGGCAAGAACTACTTCGAAAAAGCCTAGTAGATACACATCAGAGCGAAAGCGCAAGGGACATTCAGTGATCGGAATAGGCAGAGTATATTTACCTAAAGTTCGCAATAGGACATAATATAGAGTGGTTCAACCGGGTGAAATATTAATTTATTTTCTGGTACTAGTAAATATAGTCGCAAGGAAGTCTCCAGTTTATGTCTCTGTTCTACGAAGTTTAGGTAAATACTTATACTCCACCTATTAATTAGATATAAGGAATAAATTACGGGCCCTTTTATCACAAACTTACATAAAATATCCCATACCGTGACTAAATATTACGTGTATTTAGCATAAAAAATACCAGAAATCCGGAATTCAATAAAAATGAATTCATATTTCACCCGGTTGTAACCACTCTATATTATGTCCTTTTGCGAACTTTAGGTAAATACTCTACCTATTCCGATCACTGGACATTATGTATATTCAAGAAATAAATACTTAAGTAGGACTTTAGCCCATGTCCTCGTCGTCACCTTACCCTATTTTTTACGGAAATAATATTCCTCTTTTGGCATCTTAGAAAGTATCTTATGTCTAGTGCAGTATTTCATTCAAATTCAACTAAACATTTTCATGGATTTCGATGAAATTCAGCACTCCTACACGTCCAAACATCTGAACATTTAACTATGAGTAAACATCGTCACAACCTTCAACATTTATGATATAAGTACAATCGCACAAATATTATAAATGCTAATAAGAAAAATAAGTTTGTGATTGTGTAGGTTAGCAGGCTAACATCATGCGGCGTCAACTTCGGTGGTGCGGTCACGTCGCACGGATGGCAGAGCATCTTCCAATCGGAACTTGAGGAGGGCAAGCGCAAGCATGGCGGACAACTCCTCAGGTGCAAAGATGTGCTTAAGCGGCACATGAAAAAGTGCTGCCTAGAGTCATCGCAATGGAAGCAGCGCCTCAAACCGGTCAGAGGGGAGAGGTCTGGTTAAAACCAGTGTCCATGACTTTGAGTCCCTTCGGTGTTCCGAACTGGACGCCAAAAGGGACGAATTGAAAGCCCGACCACCCGCGGCAAGCAGCAGTCGCCTTGGTCGAAATCGGCTGGATAGCATCATGGATTTACATCATGTATAATAGCTGGTTGGATTTGATTGAAATTTGGAATCGTTATAGCTTAGAACTTCAATTAACACACAAGCTACGTTTTATCCCATAAACTGTTCCCGTGGGGTGGTCGGTCAACGCGGAGAAAGTCGTCGGTTTATAATAAATCTGTTGTGCAAGTAGAGGTAACTAGGTAAGTTAATAAATATGTTTACACTTTAGTACCTTGTCTATTTAATATCATGTTTGAACTGCCATATATGAATTGTCAGAACGATTAAAGTGACAAGGTTCTAAAGTGTATACATTATTTATGAACTCGATTGTACCTTCCTTTTTAATACATTTCCTTCATCTCAAACATTTCATTACAAAGTTCAACCGCTACACGGAACCCTAATTGCCTCAGTTCTAGCCGGACACCGCGTCCGTAAAGTTAAGGGCTCTCCACACGATCCGAACTCTATAGAAACCGTATAAAGCTATAAAGGATCAAAGGTGCCACTTGCCTTGCGTTGGGTCTTCTGAAGAACCTCTATTAGCCATTGTGGATTTTGGTTTTGATGTGTTATAAGGTCTTTGGGATTTTTAATTTTTCAATGGTATTGAGGTTTGTATTTATTTGGGAAAATGAAGAGTTAAGTAAATTTGCTAAATCTAGTGTTTTCTTTATAGAGACTGTTTATTTTCATTATTAAAAATATTGTCAAATTTGTGTACTAGTACTGTAAGCTTAAGTCTATTTGTTATTTTTAAAGGCCCCCTCCGATAATTAACATTTTAACCTAACCGATTCAGTGCGGATGACACGCCTGGCGTGTCATCAAATGTTTTTAACGTGTAGCGGATGACACGCTAGGCGTGCCATCATATTCTATGGCATCGTCCTAATAGAACGCGATTGCGCATCATCGCAAGTTCGCGCGACAGTTTATATGACTGTTTACATACAAACAGTCGCGCGAACTTGCGATGATCGCGCAATCGCGTTCTATTAGGACCTGCAGGCCTTTCGCGTAAACACACTCGCAATCACAATCGTTTTCATTTTGAAAATCGAAGGCTTGTCTGCATACAAAATGAAACCAATTGTTTTGTTTTGAAGCCGATCGCGATTGCGAGTGAGTGACGCGAAAGGCCTGCTGGCGTGTCATGAAATAGTTTTTCGCCGCCACAGACAAAAGTTTTCGAAAATGGAAGACGCAACGAATCGGTTAAGGCACATAGGGCCCTGCAAAGATGCACTACGCTAACTAACGTTTCTATTCGATTCGTTTTTAAACCAATCGCGTCACTGGGAGATGACGTGATACGAAAAGTCACGTGGTCTACCGGTGACGCGATTGGTTTAAAAACGAATCGAATAGAAACGTTAGTTAGCGTAGTGCATCTTCTGGTCCCACCGTCGGCGAGTTAGCGATGAACTATCGGCGATTTTCTTGCCCAAGAAACGAACAAAAGATAATCGCTCTCGTGTAAATAAAAGAGAGAGATATAAATTTATAGTTCATCGCTGAGCGAGTGAGCCAGCGGTGGGACCAGTGCGTGCCTAAGTCATCAAAGAACCCTGTTTCAGAAACATTCTACATTGATACTTAAGTCGTGACTTAAGGCTATTATTATGAGTAGTTTCTATTAATAAAGTCCGACATCTAAGTATAAGGACAGACAAACAGTTATAAACTCAATCGGTGACTATAAACGAATCGATAATTTAAATGACATGTGGCGCAAACACTGACATATGTCAGGTCACGCGATGACCTCGGTAGTAATTTGATTTAGTAGTGTTTATTTAGTTATAATGACATTAGGGGAGCATAATAAAACAGTAGTTTCCTTCAAAAAACTGTTTTATAAATAATAAATACAATAACTATTAAATATAAAAAAAAACCTATTTAATGGAAACACCTATTTTCAGAGCTGATATCTTTTAAAGGGATCATCAGATTTTTATAAAACCTAGCTAAGAACCATTCTGATTAAAATAGCATTCTTTAAAAAAAAAAAACATCCTGCTTGGTTCACCCGTTTGGAAGCTATGACGCTACAGACAGACGCACTGATAGAAAAATACACACGTTAAACTTATAACAACCTTCTTTTTTATCGAAGTTAAAAAACGGTATAATTACATACAAAAAATGAAGAAGAGTTCAAGTTATTTTACGCAATTTCGAAACACCGGGGCTCCATTCCGATGTGTATGTATGTAAGCCCATCTTGATTAATCATATACTTGAAGTTATATTAAGATAAAGATAAAGAAACATTTACTCGCAACAATACAAAATTACATTACATAGATACAAAAAGAGCAAGACACAGAGAAATTGTTGCGAAACGGACCCAACTCAGCATTCGCTAGCCGTGAAGCCAGCGCTGGTCTTCCGTTGGAACCGCTCGGCGAAGAGACGGAAAGTGACACACTTAACACACAACAACGTTAAAAGAAAAAGATTATCTCAAACGACCATTCAAGTTGCAACCAGTTATAGTGAGTAAGTTATAGTTCTTACCACGGAATAGAAAAAACAGTGGAAGTAGCATGAGCTTCGCTTATTATCAGGACCTGTTGTCGCCAATACTCAAACTACCATAAAAACGACACGCCACCATGGAAAATGTTTTTGGTGCGGCTATCGTTTTTACATTCCAAAATAGCACAATAAGGCATGCTTCTAGATTTATTTCCTTTTTTAGAAATATCGAATTATCGAAATAAGCGATCGCGGCAAAAGTATGGTAGGTTGCGCGGTTGCATAACTATGCCACACGTTACACGCCCACTTGACACTTCTACTGTTTTTTCAGTTCGGTGGTTCTTACTGTCAAGTAAATAAGATGCTCTCATTAGCAATTCATATGGTGTTGTTTTATGGCAAATCAGGACGGGAACATTGGGAACTTCTTGAGCCGTAAGCGCTTAAAAACTACGTGTGTCTACGTGTCTCTTAGGAACTGGGCTGAGCGTTATACAAGAAATACAAAAATACCTTTTTTAATTGTACAGCAGGATCTTTTGCAGGTACTCGATCACCGGTTTTCGTCTTTGATTATTCTCTTTAAGGAACATAATAAATGGTTTACTTATTTTATCCAAATCATCCAAACAGAGGAACACAAAGCAAATTTTTTCACAAAATTAAATTACCTACTAATTCCTTCTTTTGTTCCAAATTCAAAATTGAAATCGTTAGAAAATAATAATTTCTATTAACAGCCAGCATTATAAATCGTAAAAGGAAGCGAATAGTTGCTGGCCATAAACAAATTTATTAAACAAAAACTCGGGCTGGTGCCTCTCTGTCTGCCGTTGTAGACACCACGTCTACCTGTTCGGAACCATCTTCTATCTCTCTCCCGTTAGTGATAACCGTGTATATGTGAGAAAGACAGAGCGAGCTCATTCCTTTTTTCTTTTGAAAAAATGCCTACCGTGTTTAATCAAAAATGACGTAAGTGCATCGGAGTTTTAAGTACTTTTAAGCTGTTTTAGTATGGAACAGGAATGGCGCGCGTAAGGTTTTGTCTTGTTTGTTCTAGCCGCCTCGGACCCGCGTCATTATGAAGTGTTATCTCCGATGAGGGATATATTTTTAATGCCTTTTTTTACTTTTGAATTGTGAGAGGAATTATGCTTTTTGAATGTGTCGAATATTAAACTTGTGCAGTATATGCGCGATGTGAAGCCGCAAGCTACCTAATTATAAGTTTACCGAGTGGATTTCCACATAAATCTCACATCACACATTACACCTAAGATCTTGTGCTGTTTGTATGTAGATCTTTACAACTTAAGAGTTTAAAATTTAAACTTTATCCATAAGTTGAATCTAATTTTTAAACATATATGAAGTTACCTAGATATATGAAAACATTGCCTCAATTGTTCTGAGTCTTATGAGGAAGGTCTTAAACCCTAGTACGAACTAGATCGCTTTTCCTCCGTCTATGTTTCTGGAACCTACACTATAACTGACTGTCTGAAAGAGAACACATTCCCAAATACAACGATAATCAACCTATAGCGATTCTATTTCAATTGTTTTGAGGAAGAAATCTTTTTAAATATTACCTACAGGTTGATTCGTTTTCTAATTAGGTTTCCATGTACCAACCTACCATCAGTTTTAGTTAGGGAATTTAAATGTAGTACGAATTATAGATGTATTCGTATAATCGTGCACTACCTTGCGGGATCCCTCGAATACCGGGATCCCGCGGGACAAAGAACTGTTTGTCCCGCCGAATACCGGGATTAATGTATGTATGTATGTATGTATGTAAACTCTTTATTGTACAAAACAAAAACAATACAATGAAGATAAAATAAAAAAATAAAAATGTACAAAGGCGAACTTATCCCTTTAAGGGATCTCTTCCAGCTAACCCTTGAGAGATTGAGAGAAGTGAAGATTAAATTCTTATGCGGGATTGCATTCTCTAGTTTTACTAGGTGAGACCGTTAAACCAAAGCTTAGCCATTAGTATAAAAATATTGTTGCATCTGAACCTCCCGCATATACTGTGGCCACCAGCGCCCGCGCACTGATCAGGCTCGTTTTATCCATAAGGTTTTAACACGACGTGGGAACCCGGTGACTCCACGTTTGTATTGTTAACTAACCTTAGGTTATTGATCGGGATCTCGGGTGCCATTTTGAAAATTCATTCAGTTTGAGGTTAGTAGGTAGGAATTGAGAGGAAGCGCGGCAAAAACGGGGTAGGTATGTCCAGTGGTGGTTTTTATTGTTAAAAAAATAAGTTAAAAAGTTAATATAATGTTTGGATCATGGGTAGACTAGCTAGATTCTATTGGTTAGGGTGTTTGTGATATATTTTGAAAGTCAGTTTTTAGATTTGTACTGTGGTCGAATGGGGTTTAAATTTATTTTGCGTCTATATTTGCGAATTTGCATCTTTACGAATATGTTTTGTAATACGGGACTTAATCGGTATTTCATTGGTTGAGCCATATAAAGAACCTCGTCGCAGAAAACAAATGATAGGTATAAGTTTTGAAATATTTTTTTCAATGAAAAACAAGACTGAAATTATTTGAAAGGATTGGATGGATTTACAACATAAATTGCATAAATATTGAAAATAAAATAAACTTATTTTAGAATTCTTAACACGATATTCATACAAAAGAAATAAAAACAGTATCTACACAATCAGGATCGCAACCAAATTGGCGTATCACTAATGTCATTACATCAAAAGACAACATTGCCCTATACGCTATAACTAGGGGCAGGTTTAACAAAAAATGACGTAGCAAAAACCTAACCAGTTGAAAACCTGAACCCCACCTGCTAAATCGCCGTTAAGCTGCCCGACCGCAGTTCCCATAAAATAAGATTTAAAACTGCCCATAAATAAACCCTATTATTTATGGGAACACTTACGTTATTATATTTTATTATTTATTGTAGCGACAATGCTGTGTACTTTAATTGGACATGGTATGAACGCCTTCTTCGTCAGTGTGGTTCTTTATTGCCTAAAAAACGACAATTGTTGTAAGGGTCAGTATCAATTGCTGGATAATAACTATAATACCATCGTACCGTGTTTGTCGACGAACGGCCACTGAAAAAATACTTTTTTTTAAGACAGGCCAGCAATAACAGTGACATGAAGTGACCTGATGTTACGTGAAGCCAGCATAGAAATACATAATAGCAGTGTTATGATTTTACCTAATGTTAAAAACTAATTTGTAGATAATCCAACCAAGTAAGAGTAGTATGAGGTAACGACCTAAACAAAATGGAAGAAGTTAATATTTACTCTTTATGATTTTCCTGAATGTGGAGGCCTATAGTGGAAGGCCTTCCAGCGAGATGGAGACATGATTTGTGAAAGTCTGTGGGCAAATTTTGGATGCGACGGTCCGAGGACAAAGTGAAATGGCGCACATTAGAGGAGGCCTACGTTCAGCAGTGGACTGATATAGGCCGATGATTATGATGATGATAGTGGAAGGAGACCTGAAAAGAGACCGATGGAATATGTAAAGAGCGATATGAAAAACAAGAGAAAGAATACTGAGATAACGCCTGAGCAAGATGATAATGGTGATGATGATGAGTAAAAAATACTAAGAATTGACCTTTACAAAGATCTTCAAGAATTTATTGATCAATATTAAAACGTTTTGGTTGTAAGGGTTTTAAGCACTACTCATCTGCCGCTACTGCCCAAAGCGATGATTGGTCTCCGATACGAGGTTACATTACACCACGGGGAGCCTAGGCAGAAGTGTAATTGACAAAATGTATAGGTTTGGCGTTAGCTGACGATCTATCGGGTCGGCCGGTAATTTCAAATCCATATATTACACGAGTTTTCAAAAATCGCTTAAGTTTCGTTTTGCATCTAGTCTGGGCCCAGTAATCTCGGTCTAGGGGGTCCCTATCCAATCTCCGGCTTGGAACTTGCGCGGATTCTGTGTCCTCCAATTCTACCCATCGCCCTTCTACCAGCACCAGGATATAGGTATATGAGCAGATTGTGAAAAACCTTATTCTAAATATTTAGCCTAAAAAGGCAGCGACTTAGAACAGGCAGCGATTTGGCATTGGTCCTGGCATTACTAACCGACGACGCTTACCGTCAGATGGCCAGAACGCTCGCTCGCAATTTAAGGCTGTTAAAAAAACAGCCACGCCAAGTAAAACTACGTTTACTTTTGATTTTAAATTACTTAAGCATTACATTAAACTGCACTTTATTTATAATGTTTGACATCTAACGCGATCTTCTTTGAATTCTAACAAATCCAACCAGAAAAACAGTAAGTGCAATTGCGTCAATTTTTTCTTATTAGTTTCATTTATTCCAATATAGTTGAGAGTGTTGAGACCATTTTTAACAAATAAGTAACCTTATTAGTTTTTTTTGGTCTGGTACAATTATTCAAAAGCAGTTGGAGTACTCATAATGTAAATAAAATATGCATCTTAGTTACCGCGTAATATTTTTCATTTTTCTAATTATTTACACATTAAAGGATACAAATTGAAGTACCATTAAATATGAATTTTAAATAAAATAACAGATAGGTATTTATTTCTATTACTACCTATCAACCACATAGAATAGGCCACTATGTCGAAATGCCGTAGTCATTCAAGTATTAAGCAAGACACTGTTTACGATTGGACTTATTGCGTCACTGTCACATAGTTCTATAGTGGCCTAAGCATCCATTAAGTTGACTGTACTTATCTAACCGTATCTATCCGTTGTGTTGCTAATTACTTGTAATTATAAAAATAAACCTCTATAATAGTAGTTTATATGACTGTACATAATTAAGGGCATTAAACACGAGTTCATAATAACATCACACGAGTGTTTTAATGCCTAATTATGTACAGTTACATACACTACTTTATCTACCCACATATCATAAGCCTGCATGATGCATTCAGGAGCCGCATATTAAATTTTAACCGGTAATAGCGGTAATGAAAAGATTGAAAAGATTTCTGGCAGTTGTCATACTATTTTTTAATTCAGAGACAAACTAGAGTCGGCTCCAACTTTCATATTGTTCGATATCTTACTTACGTGCGACATTTGTCAAATTTGTATACAAATTGACAATTCATTTCGAACTAATCGTCATCTCGACTGATATTAGAATAAAGTTCAAATCAAATTTCTTTGTTTTTCAGATGTTCGAAGTTTGAAGGTCATAAGAACATCGCAATTGATGTTCTTATGAATCCATAAGCTTACTGCCGCAGATAAAAAAATGCTCTAACAACAGAGTTGATTATTATCCCTTAAATTGGCAAAAAAATAGAAAGTCGTGAATTCAAACCCTATTTGATTTGAAATCAGCATAAAAAAATAGTAACAAAAAATATAAAAAAGTGAACATTATAGTATGTGCACTATTAGATACACTGCCAATTTAAGGGTTATGCTGGTCATAATTTGCGGTTTCTGAACGCATCATAGAGGGTATATGATATTAGTGTAGATAAAAATATTATTTCACTTACGTTATATAATTCAACGTAAAAAAAATGCGCGTTCCTCGCTCACATACTTTAATATAAAAGCATAACATACTTTAATCATTTGTACAAATACAGAAGCATCATCCGACCCTCAACATAAGCAATAAATATGCT
The DNA here is from genome assembly GCA_946894065.1 of Acleris literana. Taxonomy (NCBI): domain Eukaryota; kingdom Metazoa; phylum Arthropoda; class Insecta; order Lepidoptera; family Tortricidae; genus Acleris; species Acleris literana. The sequence goes on along the minus strand of OX335671.1, from coordinate 23,557,407 downwards.
AACCATAAGTCAAGACCATTATCTTCCAGATAATTTATTAAATTTGACACTGTTACGCCCACTTTCCCCTAAAGCAGCTTTCCTAATGTATCACAAGACAAACTTTATTTTACCGCCCACCGAGTCGCTACCGTCGAAGGAAAGCCGCGGTTTTGTACGCAGTAGTTGTTAGTTCCAATTTTTTCGGGTGTTAAAGATAAGTTGGTAATGTTAACCCTTTTTTTCTAGGGGAAGTTGGGGAGAATGGAGTTATCAATAAATATATCTTATTTATTTAGCGTTTATTGCGAAATTATGCGGATTCCTTCCGTGATTGAGATGCAACATACCGGAATAATTTTATTAGGTTTTTGAGTGCTAATAGGAGGCGGGGAGTTTTGTGCGTATTTTCGCACAGCGATGATTTAAAAAAAAACGAAATGATAGATTAAGTAACTTCAAGAAATAACAGGGGATAACTGTATTTCATGACAAAAAGCTGTTTTAAAACAACATATTTAATATACAATAGTGTTTTGAATATAAATTTTAAATCACTCAATAAAATGGATCAGTCAATTATAAAACTAATAGTCCACGGTTTCGAATGTGTCAACGTATTAAAAACGTATTAGTATAATTAGTCTATTCCTCAAATATAAGCAAAAACATGAAAAGCAGTGCGGTCGGTCAAGTCTCAAAAGTTCTAGATTTTGAAATTCATACAAATATCAAACATAACGTATACCTACTTAATACTCGTATGTACTCAATACTCAATAGTCAATGATGTAATGTTATTTACGTTACGTTATTTTTTTATTAAATATTATACTTATTCCAATAGCTACGTCATAGCGATACTGAATGAATAAGAACTTAGGTACACTCTGAAATGATGATGAGTGCGATGGTGGGATTACGGACACATTCAAAGCAGATTGGTAGATAGAAAAATTAAAAAATGGTGAATAGCGACCTGCGTAAATTCCTTATAAAAACACAATTATGACAACATAATAGCTAGCAAACTTAAAATAATGAATAAGCAGTTTCTTTTCTGGCCAAAGCTATTGACTTGGCTTGTTTCTAACAAATCTCCATTAATTTGATGGTGGGGCAAGGACTACTGAACTATAAAACTTTGGTCGTAAAGTGAGTTATTTAGTGGAATTTACATCTAAATCTTCTCAAACCTGTTAGTTGTGTATAGTTTTATTAAAAAGTGAATCTTGATGACCTCGCGGAAATGCTGCATAGCAAAAATATAACCGTTATGACTAACAAAATATTACTTTTGTTTAGTTGAAAATAGCGAGGTGTTTATAATTATTATATTTATTTTTCTATTATTATTTTAAATGAACGCATCGTCAGCGAGCTCATCGACGAGCGAGCTGCCATTCCATTCAACTGAGGCGGAGACGAGCGGAGCGAAGCTGTACCAATATTAACTAACCAATAGAATCTAAACTAAAGTGCGCTAGGCGCGCGTGACGTGACCGCATGCGCCTTCTATTGGTTAATATTGGCGCAGCTCCGCTCCGCTCGTCTCCGTCTCAGTGGCAAGGCAGCCTAATTTGATCCGTGAGAGCACATACACTATGTGTAAGAGTATTTGTAAGTACGTGTCGAAATATAGTTTAGCACAGCTCAACCTAAGTCGTAAGTAGTAAGTAAGTAGAAGGTTGGACAAACTTCAGGGACTAACCCTGTAGGTCATACTCATCAACTTTTATTATGGGACCAACATCCAAATCGCGAAAAAAAAACAGCTGTTCCATACAAACTTTGAGGGCTAAACAGCCGAAATGCATGGAACAGCTGGTTTTTTTTTCGCGATTTGGTTGTTGGTCCCATCATAAAAGTTGACGAGTATGACCTACGGAGTTAGTCCCTGAAGTATGTCCAACCTTCTGCATAACACCCTGTATAATTAAGGCGTTATATTGATTGATTTTTGTACTTTTGTAAAGTACATGAGTCGTCACGAGGCTACATTAAAATACCATTGCCTTTGTTTTATGCTAGGCATAGTTTAGGCAACTAACGAGTCAAAGAGAAGTTTTTTACTGTTATTCTCTAGTTCCCTTGGGGTTTTTAAAGGATATGTGGGCTATAATATATCAACAAATAATAGATCTATGTACCAACTTTCATATTGACCAGGCGCATAGAGGCGTTGAACCATAAAAAAATACCAATACAACATCGCTTATTCGTTGACAATACTTTTAATTTCATTTTGAAATGATAAAGAATAAAAGTTAAAATATCCCTGTTACAGCAGAGACCGATCCGACATTAGAATCAATTAAAACGTATAAAGGATTCCGTTAGCTAAAAATAATAATGATTACTTACTTACTTACTTGTCGAGTTGTTACTTGTGGACTTGCACGTGAGACGTGGGAGCCCATGATGCCAGGCCTTTATCCATTATTTAATTGTACTATTTAATTGTACTAACATAGTTCTTAAGTATTCTTGTGACTAACAAATTATGGATTGATTTATCTGAATTAAATGTTTTTTTTTTTTTTTTTTTATATATATTAGCGCCGAACAGCGACAGATAAACCGTAAGCGGTTTTCGCTCGCTGTAATACTCCATGTTTTATATTTAAGTTATTTTGGATAAATAAATAAATAAAAAAAAAAGGCAAAAAAATTGGGTGTATATTGACTGACATAATTATTTTTAGTCATAATGTGCTTTAGGTCATAATCATCGCAAGTCATAACGTGTTTTTTAAAAGAAACTGTTACTTTTTCAGGATGTTTATAAATCAAACCTAACCTAACCTAGCCTTGTCTACACGTTAGATATTTCAGAACTTCTGAAAAGTTTACAGTTTCAGCTATATAAAAAATTATGACTATCAAAAATTATGTCAACAATTACATTATGACCAATAAAATTATGGGAAACAAAGCGCTCCCAAAAAATTAAATATCGTCCTTTTACTTTCTCAGCCTCGTATGTGATGGAATAGTTAGATAGGGAAAGCACTCATGTTCCCTAAAGAATAAAGACTACTTTCCTATCTAACTATTGGATTAGATACGAGGTTGAGAAAGTAAATGGACGATATCCTTTATTAACTCCGCAAACATAATGGTTCCAACGGAAGACCAGCGTTGACTTTGATGTTAGCATTACGCTGAATTGGGACCATTTCGTGGCTACTTTCTTTCTTTCGTTATGTATACTTACCACGAGTAAATGATTTTCCTTTCTTCCTGTTCTTTCTTTCAAAGGACAAAAAAAACTAAAGGGATTTCATGTTCAACGTAATTTAAACGCACGGTAGTGAATCAGCCAAGTCCAAAAAAAAGCAACCCTAAAAACTGATTGCACAAAATCGTTCAATCGTCCCGAATTCGCAGCTCTTGTCTCTCAAAGGGTGTTTTTTTTTACTCCAATCGAACCGATATTAAATTTAAAACCCTTTTAAATACAATTGAATGATATTTATTGGGGTTTTTTTCATCGATCCGATTCTTACCGTATAATGCTCTAGATATGTCGACAATGGGCCAAAAAAAAGAAGATAAGGGTGCGTGATGGGTAACTTGAGGTCATACCGGCTCACACCCCTGTACTTCCTTATTTCGAATTATAGGGTTGCCAAAAATTGCACGTTATAAGACATTAAAATATGATTAAAAAAAGACATAAAAATTAAAAATCAGAACAGTTTTGAAGTTTCTTAATTTAGGTTATATTTAAATGTACACTTAGGTACTTTATCGTAGGAAGAACTAAAAATACTATTATAGAAGCCCATCTATTTTGGGTAGATCGCGTTGTTAACTTGTTTTTATAATAATTTAAACTAGTCTTATTAATTCAGAACGCGAGGGCACAAAAAATACATTTATTAAAAGTTAAGACTCACTACTTAACCACCGAATTTCTTCCAATATTCTATTAACACTTCAATACTTTTGGCAACCCTACCCAACAAGTACAAAGTACAATACGCAATAAGTACAATTGGTACAATCGTCAGGTCACGGGTCGCGAGTCCGTGAGAACAGCGCCTGCGCAGCTGACTGGTGACAGTTGGTGACAGCTAGCGACGTGGCGAAGGTCTTCTAAATCAGGCTCCAACTGTGTGAAATACGGTAGTGGAAGTAAAACACTCGACTTAAAAAAACAAAGAAAAAAAATACTAGCCAGTTTTTTTTTCGACCAGGTTTTGTTGCAGTCTATCCTTTTTTGTTGCACAGCCATTATCTGCTTATTAAGACCAAACTAACGAGTCCAAACTCTGTGTGTCTTCGTAAAGAATAGCGGAGATCCTTTTGCCACATTCCGAGCCCATTTTCAGCTCGATCAGCTCCTAGATACTATAAGGTTACATTGGTTTTCATAATGTATTCCTAATTTCAGCCCATTACAATATCGGCAAGTGGTTCAAAATTGCCTGGCAAGATTCGAACCGAACACAAACATACGACAATTTTAAACAGCGTTACACATTAAAATATACATGAAATAATATAATCACCCTATAAACTTTAAATTGCTGCCGTGTTACTTTTAACCAATCTCTATCGTATCATAGATCTTAGACTCAAGATATACAGCTCAGACACGATGCACTACGCTAACTAACGTTTCTATTCGATTCGTTTTTAAACCAATCGCGTCACTGGAAGATGACGTGATACGAAAAGTCACGTGGTCTACCAGTGACGCGATTGGTTTAAAAACGAATCGAATAGAAACGTTAGTTAGCGTAGTGCATCTTGTCTGAGCCCTCTGTTGTCGCCACTATCATAAAAACAACACACCACCATGTTAAACGTTTTTGGTGCGGCTATCGTTTTTACATTCCAAAATAGTACAATTAGGCATGCTTCTGGATTTATTTCCTATTTTAGAAATATGTAGTTATTCCCACAACATTCACGCACAAGGGATCGCGGCAAATTAAACTCTGCATAGGTACAGTTAGGGACATTCGCGGTCGTCCACTTAAGAAAATTTTGGCTTGCTCGTTGCAGCTAGCTAATCCTACAGCGTTCAGGTCGTTACGCCTCGAACGCGCAAACGAAAATCACCCTAGAGGTGGTCGACCGGGAATGCCCCTGACTGTACCTAACCACGCCTCACGTGACACACTTCTACTGTTTTGTCGTTGGACCTAAATATCCAGGGTGGTACTCGATAAACTGTACATATTGAGAGGGATGAAATTTTAGGTTAATTTATAGGTAAGTAAAACATATTTTTTTTAATTTTTTAGCCACTGCTTTTTTTTACAGATTGTCAAACTTTTTAATAAAGTTTTGGTAGTACACTTAATTGTGACGGTGTAACTTTTGATCTAATAGCCCAAAAAAAATAAAACAAAATGCATAATATTGACATTAGTTAGGTTTATAATAATTGATAACAATATTAGACCAATTAAATAAAATAACTGAGTAACTGCTTTTTTGGTGGAAAATTACTGCAAAAATATCATTTTGTTTTCATAAAAACACGATTTTCTCCAAATTTTGCAGATATTTTACAATTTATTTTTAACGTTTTATATCTAAAATTAAACGAGGAATTATTATTCCTCCTTAAGCAAAAAAAATAATGAAATATCTACAAAATTTTGAGAAAATCGTGTTTTTATATAAACAATATGACATTTTTGCTGTAATTTATTAAAAAAAAAAAAGAAAAAAAAGGGGCTAAATTTTTTTTTTTCCGATAAGCTAACCTAAAATTTCATCCCTTTCAATATGTAACCTATATAGCTATAACTATCCAGTGATAGCTACATAGGTTAACTTGTAAAGTAAACTATTGTACTGTTTAAATCCAACGGTGGTTTCAGTTGGTTAAATGCTCCAACCAAGCTCCCACTCGGAAGATTTTATCAATAATTAAACACAAAAAGCCGCCGCAAGCCGCTATCCCGCAAATCTGCATTTTGTGTATTAGATCCTTATCTCACTTAATACGCACTTAATGGCTACCGGTTTTTTTATATCCGGTTCAAACCAGTTACGACACAAACAACTTTAAACCTTATGTTGATAAACTTAAAGTTGGTTCGATAAAATTAATTCACTGTAAATGATACAATGTTTATTGTCAAGTCAAGGGTTTTAAAAGCAGATGCTTATGGAAGAAAGTGCTTTCAGTTTTAATGAAGTGAGAAGTTGGTTAATCCGTTTTTTGTGCGTGCGCGTGCTTGACAAATACGAAAACGTCTTTACGGTGGTTTAGCGAATTGTGTATTTTGTACGGATGTGGGAAAGTAATTCTTTTATTTATTTACAGTGCTGATGGGAAGATGAAATATGTTGAATACGTTGGTGCTTACGCGTCTGTGCGTTCAAGCTGGCCATTTTCAAATAAACCGTTAAATTAAGTTTTTTTTCTGGACTGGCCAGCGTTTGATCTGTATCTCACCTGATGAAGCCCAGAGTGAAGCTCTCTGGTTCAGTAGTCTAGCTTAAGCCTCCAGATCAAAGTCCATATGGAAACCAATGATATTTTATATAACTATATGAAAAGCAAGCTTTAAAAACCCGACTGCGCTTTTTATACCGTCGTCGATATACCTACATATATTAATAATTGTCATTTTGCCATTGTTGTTATTTAAATTTTAACAGTTTAGGTATCCTATGACACCCGGGATGACGTAAGCATTCTAACGATACCTCACACATCTAAATCGGTCAAGGGATTTAAAAGTTATACCTAGTGGAATAAAGAAACTCACATACATACAAACATGAACCCTGAAAACATTACACTCCGTTTTCGGGGCAGTCGTGTAATAAAGATACGTCATCTGCGCGCAAAAACGTTCCTCAAAATAAAATAACTTCTTTTAAAATGGTAGGTCAGTCCAACTGCATTCGGCTTTTGGTTTAAAATATTGTGGGACGCCGACTTCAGCTGGACTGACCTACCATTTAAAAAGAAGTAATTTTTTGCATTCTTGAAGGCGGGTTTTTGTTTTTTTAAACACTTATTTTATTTTATGCGTTTTAGTGATCCTATTTATGCTGTTACGTAGCTCCACTTCTAAATATTAATAAGAAACTATAGAACATTTCAAGCTAGCCGCAGACAACGCCGTGGGAATGTCATAGTCATATTTAAACCTAAATGTGCTTCGTCATAGTCGCTCAACTTCCTTTATCGAAATATCTTATCGCCACCCTTGAAATAGGTACCGTTAAGGAGTTCCGGTGGCCATCTGTGGTCTTCATCATCAGTTCCACTTCACCATATAGTCGTTTCAAAAGCAAATGCATGAGTTACAGTGAAAAATACCAAAATCGCTATAGGTGTGCCTATAATAATTGAGGAGTTTTCTTGATTTCTCCATGATCCCATCATCAGATCCTGACGTGGTGACAATGGGACCAACTAGAAAGTATACCCATTCGAACAACGAAAAAATTTTTCAAATCGGTCCAGTGGTCTTCGAGTAATCGGGGAACATACATAAAAAAAAAACAAAAAATTAATATCCCGACGAATTGAGAACCTCCTCCTTTTTTTGAAGTCGGTTAAAAAGAAGTTATCTTTTGCATTTTTGAAGGCGGGTTTTTGTTTTTTTAAACATTTATTTTATTTTATGCGTTTTAGTGATCCTATTTATGCTGTTACGTAGCTCCACTTCTAAATATTAATGAGAAACTAACATTTCAAGCTCGCCGCAGAGAACGCCGCGGGAATTTCATAGTTATATTTAAACCTAAATGTGCTTCGTCATAGTCGCTCAACTACCTTAATCGAAATATCTTATCGCCACCCGTGAAATAGGTACCGTTAAGGAGTTCCGGTGGCCACCTGTGGTCTTCATCATCAGTTCCATTTCACCATATAGTACTTTTCAAAAGCAAATGCACGAGTTACAGTGAAAAATACCAAAATCGCTATAGGTGTGCCTATAATATTTGAGGAGTTCTCTTGATTTCTCCAAGATCCCATCATCAGATCGTGACGTGTTGACAATGGGACCAACTAGAAAGTATACCCATTCAAACAACGAAAACATTTTTCCAATCGGTCCAGTGGTCTTCCAGTAATCGGGGAACATACATAAAAAAAAACCCCGACGAATTGAGAACCTCCTCCTTTTTTTGAAGTCGGTTAAAAAAAGGAAGGCAAATTGCCTTACTTTTTATCTATTTATCTCTTTCTAACAATAGCGTTCGCTATGGATTGTAGTCTTTGTCTCTGTCAGTAATTGGTCACGGGTTTTGAATGCGTTTAGTATGAGCATAACGTAGGTATCTTAATATAAAATATCATTGATGGAAACCCTATTAAACGGTTGATTTAATTTAATTTAATTAAAGTTTATTTTTCAATTAATCCTTTTATACATAAAGAAGCCATTTTTAATGACACTCTTTAATAATGCTATTTTAGAGGTCTCACATATGACCAAATAAAACGCCTGATTTAAAACGGTAAGAACAATGCACTATAATAATAAGGTTGATAATTATATAAAATGAATTTTGGGAGTTCAGTCGTTTTTCCTTTGATAGTTGCACATTGCACCTAAACAAATAAAATAGCTTTATTATAATGTGGGAGGGATTTGGAACCTTAATGTAAGGTGCATGTAGGAACATATTTGTATTGCAGTTTTATATTTTTGTCATGAGAAGTTGAAGGTAGGATTAATTTGTTGCGTGCAATCGAAAGGAGATAGCGATTAGCGAGTTTGAACATTTTGTGTTATTTTCTTGCCCCCTTACTAATAAACGTTGACGGTGGTACTTATAGCTATACAATGTTTTGTCCTTATCTGTCAAATTCAAACGTCACAATGACAGATAAAGACAAAAACATTGTATAGCTATACCACCGTTACAAACCGTTTAATAGTAAGGGGGTTGGGGTTTTGGGTTTTGATAATATTAAGTAATATTTTTTTGACAATGAACAAATTTTTCAAAAATATATCTCTAAATGTAGCAATAACTTTGCTTCTTAGTAATTGAAGATTTCGTTAGGTACCTAGTAAAAATATTAAAAAAAGCAACACAGGGCAGAGAAAATAATTTTCAACAAAACATAAACTTATGTCTTCATTCCCAGAGTGGGGTAGGCAGAGCTCCAACAGCTCTAAAAATTTGTTGATAATTCTGTAAGCCACGTTAGGCTAAGATGTTTACCAGAACGTTGAAAAAATTGTAGTGTTTATTAACTATGTACCTATATAGGACGTAAGCCGCCAGACAAACTGAGCTTAGAACCTACAGCTCCATACAATCGTAGTTAGGTAGCGTTTTATATTTAAATGCCATACCTACGGTACATACCGTTAGAACTATCAAATCAAGGTCTAAAATTAGGTTACATGTTCATGACAACAGAAATAACAGCAATGATAATTTAAACTTAAATTTCTGACCTTACTTATTACTATGACGGCAAAATTTTACCTATCAAACCTTGGACCTCACTCACCAATCCCATAGCACGCGAACTGATCAACAGATTAGAACCAGGTTGCTTACGAAAAGCGTGTAATCTGAGGGTAGGAGCACAATGACGGAACAAGTCGGGCTTCTGTCACTGAGTATACTAGGTGCCTACCTATACCTAATTCTGGGATCCTAGTGAAAAAGGTTATAGTCACCTGAAGATGAAGTGAAAAAGGGTTTAAGTCTAGTATACTTTGTTTACGAATATATCCTTTTTTATTACGACTTAAGTTTACTTAAGTATACCCCTTTTCACTTGGTCCCCAGAATTGTAGCATAATGAAGTCAAATAATTGTTAATTTTATTGCACCTAACCCAATACCTAACCTACCTTCCTAGTTACTACCTACCTATTTTTTGATTTCTGCTTCACCTTAAGGTTGACTGGAAGACAATGCTTGTAGAATTAGGTCCGCTTTTTTATAAGTACACTATTTTAATTTTATCCAAAAATGATGCATTTTGGGGTTATAAAAGTGTTTACTAAACAAGACAAGTCTTTTGGATTCGACCATATCTAGTGACTGATAAACATACACACAGATAGACAGCCAGACGGAAGGTACACAGGTAGTCCTACGATTACGACTTCAATTTTGACAAGCAGTCAAAAACCAATTTTTTTTTAGTTACATTTATGTTTATTAATAAACAAAGCTTTTGTTTAGTTTTATGTTTTTATTACCTATTTTTCTGTTTTGAAACACTACCACATCGGGTCTGAACAGGCCACTCAAAAATTACGCGGACGGCATTATGCCACCCCAAAAAGAACAATTACCGATCATACTCGTCATTCGCATCCACTCGACGACAGAACCAGATCGATTGTTCATCGAATGAATCGAATATCGATTATTGTCAAGTGTGTGAGAAATGTAAATAAAACGGATTTGTAGGTACTGTTTAGAAACAACTTATCTGCTATTTTGTTAAAAGGGAAATTTACTCTTTACGTGTTTTAATAAGGTCGCAATTGCAATACAAGTTTGTTTAATCAATGTGACATTTTATTTCAAGATGGCGGCGTTAGTGACAGACGTTTGCGTCATTTGGCGTGTAATCTTGTATTTGGCGATTTTATGGTTTACTTGAGTTAGCATTCTGTTAAATATACAAAAGCATTACTTAGTATGGTTCTGTTACCAAAATGAATAGAAAATGTACATTCTGTGTAAGAATAGGAATAAATGGCGGATGTATAGGTACATAACTATATTTAATATATAATACATAGGTAGGTAAGTGCAATCCTGTGTCTATAGAAAGCCTTAAATATGTATATACCTATGTAATTCCTAATGAATTTTAACTAGACACAAGACAGATGCCAATTATTGTTTGTGTCGTAGAAAAAAACTTATCTAGTTATTGCTCTAAGCACAAAGTGTAGATTTAGATTTAGATTTATTTATTTCATAATATAAGTTACAGTTATATTGCACACATGTCAATTATACAGAATTCATTATATGATCGTCAACTACCTAAGTTAAACCAAAAATAATTTAGCAAAAACCATTGTCGAAAATTAATGGATTAGACACAAATAACAAATGACGCAAATGACACAAAATGACGACGTGCTAGCCTAGTTGGTAGTGACCCTGCCTACGAAGCTAGCGGTCCTGGGTTCAAATCCCGGTAAGGGCAGATATTTGTGTGATGAGCACGAGTATTTGTTCCCGAGTCGTGGATGTTTTCTATGTATTTAAGTATATATTTCTCTATATAAGTATTTATATCGTTGTCTAGTACCCATAGTACAAGCCTAGAGCTTAGTTTGGGACTAGGTCAATTTGTGTGAGATCGTCCCTTGATATTTATTTATTTATTTATTTAAATAACAATATGGATGTAGGTAGGTAAGCTGTTGATCCATTGCTTTCGCTAGGTTTATATTGAAATTTTATTTTATTGTAAGTAATTGTAAGGTTCCTTAATTACTATTTAAATTCAATTTTCATGCATTTGCTTTTTTTTTGTAGAAAATTGTCTTGCTCTTTGTACCTAGTTATTGCTCTAAGTATAAAGTGTAGGTCAATTGTTGATCCAGGGCTATGCTAGGTTTATATTGTCTTTTTTTAATTGTAAGGTTCCTTAATTACTACTATTTAAATTCAATTTTCATACTTTCGTACCCGATAATTAGGTAAGTAGATAGGTAAATTGTATACTTTTAATAAATCCAGCAATAAAATTTCATATCATTATAAATCGAATACCAAGTCATGTTACAATATAATTCATTACTGTGAACTGCTTTTACATATCTAAATACGTTTTTTTATAAATTAAAATATTTAAATTCCTAACATGATTAGAATTCACAGAAGGCACTTTGAATTTCATATAAAACGGTTGAGGAGACACCTAAGGATATCAGTAGCATCGATTTTACATACGAATAAGATCAAAGGCATTGTCAATCAAATCGATATCGACTTTTCGCAAAAGTTCATTCTATTCATTCACGCCCGTTCACGCAATAAAGCTATCGATTTAAAATCGTTTTGTAGAGAATTTGCATAAAAAATATTTCTAACGGATTTGCACGCAGCACAAAGGTTCGCACAATGCGTTACAAATTTGAAAATGGAGCGTTTTTAACGTCAATCGGTGATTAACATATTTGACAGTTGGTGCGGATCGTGATGTGGGTAATTCACTGCGGGATGCGATGTTTGTTTGTAGGTATGTAGTGGTAATTCTAACACAACCAATGATTTAACATAACTTATTAAATATATAAAAATCCCTAAGAGATCTCTTAAAAGGGTCAACCGATTTTCATAAAACCTTAACAACCATCAGATACACCGATACACTAACATAGATACACTGATACTGATTTTCATAAAAAATTGCTAAGAATACACAGATACACAGACGCGCAGATACAGAGACACAGAGATACACAGACACACAGATCTTATATATGTATGTATGTATGTAAACTCTTTATTGAACAAACAGAAAATAACAAACAAAAGAAACAGAAACACAAAAGGTATGTACAAAGGCGAACTTATCCCTTTAAGGGATCTTATCTTATCTAATGTAACGGATAGGCATTTTTGGGTGCACTTCGACTCTTTAGGATCTTTTGTGAACCTCTTTCACTTCCTCTTTAACCTCTGTCATTATTTTATAAATCCTTACTTACACATATACAAACGCAAGGCAGAAGTGATTGAGTTACGCTGTGATCGTATGCTAATGCCCGTTTATTGGGCTTATTGTAGCTGGTTTGTAGTTGCATTGTGCATATACGGAATCGCAATGTTGTATACCCGTAAAGAATCGATAAATGTTGTGTGTGATTGCGTGACCGATTCGTATGCTATGAAATGGTATCAGAGTCTGTCATTATTATCATGATAACACGCGGTAAATTGAACTAGCGGGATTCAAATTGTTTGAAGGATAGGTATGTAACTTTTCAGTGAGATGAGTTTCATTTTGTCGATCATGTAATGATTAAAGAAAAAAGAAGAGGTTTATTGACATCGACGAATGATTTGATTTTGAATCTATGCCTGCGTTGGGAGTGAAAAAAACAATACAATTAACAAAAATAAGATCATGCAGTGATCATTGTCCACGACCGAGACCAGTGGCCCGTTTCACGAAGCTACGAGTTACAAATTACAAGCGGAACTCTCTTTCTAGCAAAAGGAGTTCGAAAGAGACTTCCGCTTGTAATTTGTAACTTGTAGCTTCGTGAAATGGGCCTCTGGGCACGTTTTATAAAACTACAAGTAACAATTTTACAGGCGTAAACTGGCAACACTGCTCAAATGGCTGGTCGTCATTGGTCGAGTTTGTGTCAAATGGAAACTTATAATCTGTAAATTGTAATTTGTAGCTTTATAAAACAGGCCCCAGGCTAAACCAACTTTACAGTCAAAGACTTAAGTTTGTGACCCCCTTAGATCCAAAGTCAATCTGTCATTCTACATCAATAAGGTTGAGTTTCCTAATTGACTTGGAAATGATCAGTAATGACGTTGACGACTCGAAACATTCTATTTTTAATTTGGTCTTAAATTTGAAGTTCTTGACCGTAACGTAAAAGGTACACTGAAAAAAAAAACTAAACTAGTTCGGCTACTTGACGTTGAGCCAAAATTTTATACTTAGGAACCAAAACTATGTTAATATTGCAAAACTGATTTGGAAGACATCACGAACTAGTTTTGTTATTTAGTGCTTTAGTTTTGTAGTCACTCAAGTTATGTTACAAGCAGCTAAAAAATTTGCTACTGTTAGCAAATCTTTTTTTTCAGTTCATAAGGTCTTAGACTGTAGTCAAGCTATATCACCATTATCATTTCAGGAAATGAGCCTCTTACAAGGTTTGCCACAAGGACCGGTCCTGGGCCGATGGGCTCGAAGAGTTCTCAAGTGGCATCCGTGTTTCGGAAGACGCCGCGTGGGTAGACCTCCAACAAAGTGGACGGACAACGTGGTTAAACTATTTACATTAGAGTAATTCAACTCCTGCCCTTTAAGAGCTCGAGTTAGGTACGCATACACACATTGATTGATTGATTGATTGAGCGTTAATCAGTGCTATCAGCGTTATGTCATGTCCCGGCCGGCCGGCACAACAGCTGAAAATCAGCACTGTGTCTTTTAGTCGCCGCATATTGCTGAGCTGATCGCCCTACAGGTGCTTAATGCATGTTGTTAGTAATGCGTAAAACCTATGTAATACTGTATTAGAACTAGATAAATCTTTCTTCTTCTTCTCCACTACTGGATTGTGGCACGTATTACCCGTAAGATGTTCTACTTTTGATAGGAAGAAGTTAAGTAGCTACCTTACCTAGGTACCTTTTTATTAATTAAATTACTTACACCCAGTTGCACAAACGATAAAAGCACTAATATCCCTTGACTACACCTTTTGTCAGTTTTTAATTCGATTCATAAAGGTTACGCCAACATAAAATTTAATTAACGTTTGTAATTTAAGTCTCGTTTAGTTAAATCAAAATAAAGTAGTTCCAGCATGAACACTTCAATCATAGCCTACCTATGTTTCGCTTGTTTTAGAACCGCCTTTACTATTTGAAATCGTGGACTATACTTTTTCGGAATCTATCCGTAGCACGAACTCAGAAAACCGCCATCTTTACTACTCTATGACGATACGAAAGCGATCGTCAATGTCAAAGTGCTAGGAAGTGTTAATACTAATCGCCATATAAATTTTCGTGGTGACGTTACATTAACTTTTCTTCCTTGTTATAGTAGGAAAAAGTTCTTCTCGAGGCACAGAACAACACTTGCAGGATAAAACCAAGTATGACTTTTTCCCCCTAGCATGTAAATGTTTGTTACCTTCTTAAGCTATTTTAACGCTACATTAACTAAAGTGCCATTAAGCTATAGAGCTACCATTTCCTCCATTCAGCAAGTGACATAATCCAATACATTGCGCACAAAACAAATTTGCAAGGCATTTCAATTTAATGTCAGTTTTTAATGGGATCATTTGCCTATTACTAATTTATTTATATCGCTTTGTGAATAACCAAATTTGTAACGGTCTGTTAAATCCAGTTGTAAATCCAACAATCTAATTTATATTGCATGTTGCAATCCAAACTACCTGCGTACACATGTTGAAAAATTTACATATGCATAGATTTGTCGTGCCCCCGTCATATGCAAAAATCATTTATCGACGTTTAAAATATTCTTTTTATGGGCACAAGACCTGTGCGTCGCGAATTTGTGAATAGATTTTTTCTATTGGCAATAAAAATTGTATACGTATGTAGTTAATTTGCGTTTGGTGCATTGTGGTGGCACCGAGGGCGCGACCCGCTGCCCCGAGCGGTACGTTACAATTCAATTATCGAATGCCGCCATTGTATCATATTCATAAACATAATTTTTAAACGGCCTCTTTTATTGCTGGCCATGCCGATTTTTTGACATTCTAAATTTAAATTTCAATGAATAAAATGACATCCTACAATATTCGTCTTTTCGTATCGATTTCGAATTTGCATGTTCGAATTTAAGTTGTAAGAATCGTTTCTTGGATGATAGACGTATGATAATTTTTCTATAGATTTGATTATAGCTAGTCAAGTGAAAGAAGTTATTCAATTGCTTGTTATTTTTCAATCTATTTCCGTTATGATAATTATTGACTTAAAATTTATGCAGCCCCTTGTGATCCTCACTTGACCTAAATGTATTCCAACGGTCTTGAACTTTGAAATCGATATTTTTATTGTATTTTTTAAGAATAACATTGAGATATTGATAATAAAATTCTTCGTTTCAAATGCAAATATGTACATGATACCGTTTCTTGAACGATTATTCCCACAAAAACTTAACAGTTGGGCATTTGTGTTACTTCTGAAAAATCCGTTGGCACGAGTTGCACTGTGATTGTTCACAGAAATACTAAAAGAGTTATTCACCGTTGAAAGATTTTAAAGTAGTGTCTAGTATTACTTTCAAACTGATTATTTTAGGATCAACGAGCAATTTTGAAATTAAAATTTCTTCTAGAAAAATATTTATGACTTAAGAACTAGCAAAGTTGAGGCTTAAGAACTAATAAAAAATATGGACGGTAAAAAAAACTTATCTATTAATAAACCAAATTTTATCTTAACAGCAAAAGCCAAAACAGCACAAACTTACACCTACTTATATACTTAGTTTAAATCACATTGATTACACTGCAGGCATTTCCTGCCTGACTTAAATCAATATCTTTACCTACAGTCAAGGGGGAAAAAAACGCGTAATGGCTCAAAAAATAGTACACATAGACCTTATAGCCCTAGTAATAAGGTCTTTGTATACATTTTTGAGACTGGTGTATACATACTGGTGCCCTTGACTGTTCCTACATATAAAACTCTTTTCTAACTGACTGTCGCAGAGCCTAAACAGCGGGGCCTAGGGACCTAAAATTTTGAGGGGGTAGGTATTCTTCGGGTAACGGGAAGAAATAGAGGGAGGAGCGGGAACTAGTAGCACAAAGTCGCGGGCGTTACCTAAGTAGTACCTAGGTAGTCAACAGTGCAAATGACTATGGGCTTTAGAGTCTACTCACCATCCTGGTGGCCGTTGTGCTCGTTTGCCTTCTCCATGCCAAAAAAAAACAAGTGGTACCGTAAAACGGGGTGAGTAGGGACACAACCTAATATGAAGCATATGTCACTAATTATAAGACTGAAATGATTTCCAATAGACTAAACGTTATTGTCCATTTAATAATTGATCTTATTTGTAACAAGTTATGACTTATTTTAGTTTGTGTCCTTAGTCACCCCTTAATCCCTACTCACCCCGTTTCACGTTAGGTTACCAGCAGTTTTTGGGTAAAAATTGGATCATACCTATGTTGCCTACTCACTTCGGAAAGCGCTCACATTTATTCCAAAAGGCCTTTTGCCAATCTATTCTTGCATAGACTGACAAACCTACCTATTGAAACAGTCCGCGTTTCTTAAATACCTATTCGATAATCTTACCTTAGGATATCAATGATACCTAGGTACCTAAGCCTACTAAGTAGCTAAGTAGGTACTTGTTGTGTTTGTACATCATCATACACAACAAGCATCCTATTTTAATAAAAACTTGTAGGTACCTACGTAGTTTAGTCACAGGTATTACGAGTATACCTATAGCTGTTTTCCTTTAAATTCCCGATCCAAACATTTCGCGTCATAGATATACTCGTACCTAGGTATCATGAAGAAGCTTTCTAAATCGATTCGTATAGCTAATCCAATCAAGATAAACAATATCAACAATGGCGGCTGAAACGGGCATTGAGCGATTCAGGAACAATCCCGAAGAACGAGATCCATACGAATACCCCGGCCATACAACGAACAAGACATAAACAAAAAGAAAACAACCGCTGAAAGAGACCACGCCGGCCGCGCCACGCGCGCAACCAATTTAGGCTGTTGTGCCTTCTCGTAAACGTTTAAATTCTTATTTCGAATTTCGAACAGTTGGTCTCGTTCTGCATAACAACATCCGTAAGGCAATGGCAGTTGCTTGGCCAATAGCGGCGCGCGGCGCGCTTTCGTGGGCGTTTTGCCGCGCTCCCATTGGCGGAGCCGGGTGAGTTTATCGCTGGATTTGTTGCGAGCGCGGTCACCGCAGTCGCGCCGCACGATTGTCGATTGTCGCCATTGTGTGCCGAGCTGCGGACGCGCGGTGGTTGTTCGATTCGCGACACGTGATAATATCGATACTAATCGAACTAATCGATCGGTTACCGGTTCAGTAATAAATAATGCTATATTGACCAGTATTGTTTTTAATTTGAATTTCGAACAGTGTTTGGTTTTCGTGTAGTGCCGCCGGACTGTTGGGTGTTTTATCGTATAGTAAAGACAACAACGTGGAGCTGGACTTACATCAACGTGCCAGCGGTCACTTTATGAGGTAAGTAATAATAAATAGACAAGGCACTATTTTTATACCCTCCAATGCGCACTCAAAGCTAAGTATTTTAATTGTATTTGGCTAGGAGCTCGCTGGAGTTAAGAAAGGTGAGTGAACTTGAAACAAAAGGAATTTGTCTTGCTTCGTTCCTCGGACGCTTGAGCGTTCTAAATCTTATTAGAATTGTTTTCGGTATTACGGAGTTATTTAAGTTCACTATTGTTTGCCGGTGTTTATAGTTAATAAGTACCGACAATTGTCTATGAATAGGTAGGTAGTTGACAATAGGCAACTGTCAGTAGGAATTATTGTTTATTAAATGCTTTTTCTGACAAACAGGCGCGTTTTTGATCGTCGGATGCTTACCTACCTACAATACCTAGCCGCAGGTCTTGATCATTCGAGTAGGAAGATAGCTATTCGGTCAACCAAAGGGAGCTAACATTGTAGCTTGATTATATTTACCTATTAATTTCCGAAAATCAAAAGTTAAAACATTTAAAGTTTTAATACATATTAAAATATAGAAATAATAAGGTATCAGAAAGTTTTTAGAGTTGTAGGTAATTCTGTAGCTCAGGCTACCCCACTCTGGGAATACAGGCGTGAAGGTATGTAGGTATGTGGTCTATTAGTGGTATGTATGTAGAAATAATCCCTATGACACTGGCTGCATTACCGCTATAGCTAGCCCAATCCTTTGAAGGACGTAAGCACCAGTTCTAGGATCTCCGGAGTCGTGTATGACCTGGGAAGCTTTTCATATCAGCTGACCAGGGTCCCATGGTATCCACTGCAAGCGCTTAGCGAAACCTTTAATAAAGATGAATAGGTATTTACGGCGCTTGAGGGCTTGGACCTGATTCGCCGCTAGACCGGCCTGATTACCGGTTCACTGTACCTACCTACCTATAGGAAAGGGCGAAAGTATCGCGTCCGAAACCAGTGCCCTACCCAGCTTCCACGGCACCAATGTAGCTCGGTCTCGTCGCTTGCCATCGTCCTTAGGCATACCTACCTGCGGGTTCCAGGACAGTTGGCACAGAGACGGTGGCAACGACAGATCAGATCATTAATTGTGCCGTGGCGGTACAAACGGCCGGCGCTTCTAAAGCATGAAAGTTCATGTGGTCCCAGTTCACTCGCCTCCTTGCCGCAGGCGCAAGTATGAAGTTCACAGATTCTAGCCCCAAGCCGCAAGCTTATTGCTTATTGCAAACAGCTTGGCTCCAAGACTGCCCAGGTAGGTAGGTATATTTCGGGAAGGCTGGCGCCAGTTCGCCTGCTGAGGCAGCGAGGAGACGGGTGCGATCTGAATCGTCCGGACTATTTTGTAGGAAGGATGCATGAATTGATATATCTACCTAGGTACTTGCCTAAGATGATAATTGATACCTGTAGGTACCTATATTGTAGCTAGACTAGATAAGAAGATAAATAGACAATCACAATTGTTGTCAGTAGGTGGTATATTACCTACCTACACAGATTTTAAAAAACAATCTGGAGTAAAACAGGATTTCCTACCACTACATTAAATCAGTTTAGCATCTATACTCATCTATTTAGACTAAGGAGCAATAAGTGATCCCTCTTATTAATCTGAACTAAATAACTTATTAAATTGGGTTAATTAGGTACCTACTTACCTACCTACTATCCAAGAGTTTTGATTGAGACACTGCAGTAAGAGGGACGAGAAGATGCTAATATGAGTAAATACCTATAGCTCCCCGAACGCTGCCCAGCCAAGTTGGGTGCGACGATTGACCGCTTTCTCGGAGGAAAGAAAGAGGGAAGGCTCTAGAGAGGCCTTATTTTGAAAATCGAAGTTCGAAGTTAGGTAGGTACAATGATAAGATAGAAATAGGTCTAGCTACTCTTTCACCAGATATACCAAGTACTCGAATGATGAATAAAAGGGATGGGATAGGTATAGGTAGGCATCCAAAGTTTCGAATTAGGGAAGTGCTTCGTATTAAATGACTATACTACCTACCTACCTCAGGAAATGTTCGATTTCCCTACCTATGCAATGCAACCAACAAAACAACACATTTTTGTATTTTTAATACCTACATAGGTACGTACCTAAAGGTTCTGAAGCGCCCAACCCCGGCGGCGTAGCGCCAACGACTGTGACGAAGTCTTTATGACATGCCTCTGGTACCTACCTAAGGTCTGTTCATTCTTACTTGTCTTATATAGTAAACAACTGTCTAACCTCAAAATGAACCTTTTTTGGCTAAAACAGCTCTTTTATCTTAAATAAAGTAAACCGAGTTAACATTTTGGACATCACTTGGCCAACGTACTGTCTGCGATTGCTTTATTTTGTTTAAAATAGCTGTTTTAGCCAAAAAAGGTTCATTTTGAGGTTAGAAAGTTGTTTACTATGTAAGACAAGTAAGGATGAACAGACCTTAGGTGATCGTTTTCGCTATCGCTATTTGATCAAATTTTATTTATCAAAAAGGGAAGGGGCAGTTAAGAGACAAAACATGTCAAAAAGATTATAATTAAAGTAAAAATGCCGTCCTGCGCCATTATTACATGCAGCGCAAGACCTCCATAGAAAATGCGGTTGTTAGCCTTTCTAACCTATTTAATGTTTTGTAAACTCCTGTGGCGTCGAGAATTGCGGGACTGTAAAGCAAAATTATTAAACACGGGACAAAGCTCGAAATTCTGGGAAAACCCTAGATTTCCCGGTCATCTGGCAACCTTGGATAACACACAAGTGCCACACCGCACACACCAGTTTTGGTGGTTGAACTAGGGGTACCTTTGGGGTCTCCCCAGATCTATCGACGCGGAATCGGCTTGAGCCGGTAAGAAAAAGTTTTATGTCCATGCAATAAGAGCGAAAACGACGTCGCTCGGCTCTGCTCGATTCGGCGTAGCGAACGGAATGACGTCGTTTTCGCTCTTATTGCGTGGACATTAAACTTTTTGTTACAGGCTCAAGCCGATTCCGCGTCGATAGATCTGGGGAGACCCTAAGTCGTACGCGACCGCCCGCGTGGTCTTGGCCTGGACGCTTTATACAGAAGTGGCGTGGCGAGGACGTGTGACAGTGGCGGATAGTCAAAAGTAACACAATATATAGGTAAACCTTAATAGTACGTAGCATAGTGTCGTTTTTGTCGTAAGGAGAATTGCGCCCGCGCCTCTAGGCGACGTCCCGCCACTAAGTGACGCGCCACAGCCACAAACAATTCTCCTTGCGACAAAAACGAAGCTATGCTACGCACTATTAAGGTTTATATTGTGTTACTTTGACTATCCGCCACCGACACACGTCCTTGCCACGCCACTTCTGTATAAACCGCGCCTTAGGGTTTTGCCGTGCAGCAGCATAGTAAATCTGGAGACCTAGTGAAAAAGGTTATACGTCGACTTAACTCGTATTAACAAGGGTATAGGTATATCTACATAGACGGAGTATAGTGGACTTAAACCCTTTTTCACCTGATCTTCAGGAGACTTATACCCTTTTTCACTAGGACCCCAGAAATATAGAAAAGTAGTTCACCTCCAGCTCTAGCGGTCATTGTTCCAAGCACGTCCGGTAGGGCCGTCAATATACTTAAAGCATGTACCTAGTAACAAGTACATTATTTAACTACCAATCTTAAATATTTTTTATTTATTTTCGAATCCAAATTACTCTAGTTACGTAAGTCATCCTTTGACACATGTACTTAGGTAGGTACCTATGTGCAGACGAACGCAGCAACGTTTCAGCCCTGACTGGCTCAGACTTATCTAGCCCTCGGCATGTGCTTGTGACGCGTACGTGTAAGCGCGCACACATGCAAGCCGCACCGCACAATATACCTACTGATGTTTGAAGCTAATCTACTAGTTTGTTTACTGTGGCATTAGGATTAAGGAACGAAAGCGCGTACAACGGTGGCAATCGAACCCCCTCCCCTACGTCTTCCGCAGGATGGTCAGGCACGAAGTAGTCGTACAGATAAAAAATGTATAATAGATAGGTGTAGGTATAGGTTACCTACTAGTTGATTTTACCCGAATTTAATAGGTATGATCTCGATAAAATAGGGGAAGAGACTGGATGAGGAAAGCTCAAGGTGGAAAGAGATGGCGTGCATTGGAAGAGACCTACAGTCAGCATTGGGTGGCGACAGGTTGAAGAAAAGAGAGAGAGAGAGATTATTTGCTTCCCCTATTTTTTTTTCATTTCATTTGATGTAAGTTAGAAGGTCATAAAATACATAATATACGCCCGTAAACATTACCTTTCTCTTCGGGTAAGTCGCGTAAAAAAAGGGGAAAGGTATTCAAGCTACCGAACCCTAAAATAATTGGCCAGTAACCTACAAAGCCAATTAGGTATTTTACAGATGCCTAATGAACGCACAATCGCCCAATCTTTACAACCGACGCTATAAAGAACCGTTTTTTATTTTTTTACACGTTTACAATGGTAGTTAGTCTTTGTGAACAGCCGACGGTCAAATAATTTAGGATATTAATAACATGAGTTATTGACCTTAATGCGCATTTCGTTTTTATACTGGCAACATTTTAATTTTGTTCTTATTTTAAAATGTGCGCAAAAAAAAGTATAGAAGCATAACGCTTTAATTCCAAATTTAAAACATAGCGCTAACGACATTATGAATAGAGCTATAAAACTGCAAATGGCTTGTTAATAATTAAGAGATAAGTTTCTGTGGTACAGACATACCCATGTTTGATGATAAAAGCAATGTTTTAAACTTTTAATTGCCTGAGTTTGTACAAACTCCCGGTTTTTGAGCGAGTAACATTTTTGTTATCAATCACGTCATAACTAAAAATGAAACGCTATGGTATTTTAAGCTTTTACTGCAGAGTTTATAGTTATAATCAGAATGTCTCATTTTGCCTTTTGACGTTGTTAAATTTAAACCGATTTTTTAAAGTTTGCAGTGAAATTATTGTCTTGAATTAAAAGTAACTCTTTATTACCAAGTAAAATTTGAACCTTTACAATTAAATTATTGATTTTTATGCAGCGTGTGCTTTTCTATTAACTTTTATAGCGCCAATAACCCGACGTGCAATCAATTTTAAACGAAATTCAGGCTCTCTATTCTACTCGCTAAAACAATATTGCTTTTGACATGTTATCGTATTGTCAAGTTATGATTTAAAAAAAAAAAAAAATTTTGGGCCTCGGGTTACTGACTTTTTTTTTCATTTATTTCAAGCAATTAAAGGCTCATATTATTACTAGATACATTATTTGCAAAAAACATAAGACTAAAAATAGAACAGTTATTTGTAACGATGTTGTAGTGTAAATGTAAATGCACCAAATATACGTACATTTACATTACAACATCACACACTATCCCACGCCAGTCTTAACATGCCTGTCGCAGCAGTGCATGATATATGGACAGTCGAGCCTGTCCGCAATCATCGCCAGGACTGCGTTGGCGCTGGCTCGCACCCGCCGCACCAGAGCCGCAGCGGGCACGCGCATAGTGCTCTGGAAGCACGGCGTGCGCGCCTCCCCTATAATGCTGTTAAAAGATGTTTCACGGCAAGTCATAGCCACCAACAGTCTTGCTGTAACTTTGTTTAGAACCTGAATTCCATAGATTACTGACTGAAAACCAGTGAAAACCGTGGTCCATGCACTGACTAAGAGTTTGCCTGAATTACGAGTATGTACACAACTGGTAGCTGTTTAAGAAACAACGCATTCAAACATAGGTACCTACCTCTTACATCTCTGCATTTTCACACGTCACAGCGTCCACACGCAGTAAAGAACACAAGTCGCTAATAACCTGTGTTCTCGCCGCTCGGCAAACAAGTGCGTTTGCGCAGCGTTTTAGCGCCGGTGACGTGCGGTGATTTCACTTGGCACTGTGGATCGTTGGGCAAGTTTTAATAGGTGATTTTGGACCCGGAGGAATTGTGGCTAAGCCTACCCGACCCAGGGGTTAAGGAGGGCTTTCTCTGTTCACACCAGGGGTCCACGGGGCTACTAAACAGAGCACCTGCGTGCTTAAGGTCTTAATTCTGTTAACAAAACAGTATCTGTTCATGTAGACTGATGGGAAAGCATCGAAATAGCGAGAGAGCTGGGTAAGCAGTTGACGTCTTTTGGCTAGCATGAAGTTATGATGATGGCGATGATAATTAGATAATGAGGAATGTTGGCCATTTCTAATAATATTTACCGTAAGAGGATTCGTGGATGTTTGGGCAGAGAGAAAATTATTAGGGCAACATTTCGTCTTTTGTAACCAGCAAATAGTTCATCAACAAAAAGGGAAAACAGAAGGTATAATATTTGAACTTATTGGTCAATATTTCTGGCAATAATGTATCTGTGTCGTTGCATAAACGTACCTAACCTAATAGGTATAGCCAATACATTTTTATCAATCGTGATTCGTCATTTCATTACTTTCACAACGAAATCATCGTTTAGATTTTAATACAAAACGTATCATTCGTAACTACAACGCTGTTTTAAATCTAAACCATTCTATTGACAAAGCCTCACAAATTCCAGTCCCACAGCCTTTGACATTTCCAACGCGTTAAGCTTTTTTTCGGTACCGCAAGGCGTTCCATCGTCTCAGTGATAATTGGTTGTCCAAAGACTGCTGATCTGGCGGCTGTCTTATCTCCGAGTACTTAACATCTCGTTTGACGGAATAACGAAACGACCTGTTAAATATTTTCAAGAAAACTGGCTGGTTGTTTGAGATACTTGCTTTGTGGAAGAGCGATAGGTTTTTGGTAGGCTTTTTTGATTAATGTGTTTGAGAAATCTTTATTTTTGGACCAATTAATCAGGAGAGTTGCTTTTTTTGAAAACTACACATATGATATTGGATATTCATAGTCAGTCTTGATTACATAAAGGAGATATTGGACAGAGATTTACAAGTACAAGGCTCACCGCGCATTTTCCAACCATATCTAAGCTATTCCTAGATATAACGCAAATAAATGCCCAGCTCCTTGATTTTCATACAAAGAGGCCCTGACATGGCGTCCTGGGTACTGGTTGAGTATATACATTAGAAGTGCCAGTTACATGCAATCCTTGGTTAGAGGCAATGATTTTCTATGAGGCCAATTCACTAAGTCCCAAAACGAGAACGGCGGCACGGTAGCCAGGCGACAAATATTGACCCGCGACCAACACTCAAATGGGTCCTTCCTGGAATAGCCGGTTTACAACTATTAGCTTGAAGTTTTCGGATTTAGAGCCTTTGTTGAATTGGCATTAGAGTTAACGTGTTGAAGAATATGTCTCCGTTTAGTAAGAATTAGGATAGGTGACCTATAGTTTTTGCTTCTTGCAAGGTTGTCATTGCTATGAAAGAGCCTGTTTCATAGGAACCCATCAAGGCGTTAGACAGTTAAGACGCGTTAGATGTTGGCCAAAATACAAGTCAACTTGCTGTAACTAGCAGCTTTCGTTGATACAACTCCTTTTTAAGAGATTTTTCTAATTGGTATATTTTTTTAGTGTGCGGCAAATACTGGTGAAACTTTAGGCAATAATTCAACGTTTTTGATAGTGTCACTGTGTCATTGTCAAAATAACTGATAATTATGTGCACTTCATTTGTGGCAGGTTTATTATAACCATGATAGCAATAGCCAAACAGGGCTATTGTGCAGAAACCTAAACAGATATTTAAACATAGATTAACGCATAAATTTACCACTTCAACATTTCCCAACATCGTATCGCTACAAATAAGCCCCTAGCCCAATATATTATTTATCCGTCTAAACCACGCAAAACCACAGCACTTGCGAATCCAGTGTAATTACCCGTCTAATTTGCATTAACATCAAACAAATCACCGCGAATGGGGAACTAAATTAATGTTCTATCCCGGTGGAAATGTGTTTTGTAAAACATATGCTGGGATAGCGGATAATTTGTCACCGGTAGGGTGACATTTTAAAAATGATTCGACAAATTTTAATGGGAACTTCGCTTGTCGGTTACACTTGGGAGTAAGTAATGTTCATTCGTATTAGATGGTCTGAGTTGGTCTTATTAGAATTATTTGGTGCCTAGAAGATGGCGTAGGTCTTATTTGAATTTTACGAGTATATCCAAACAGTTGTACAAGCTCAAGCCGATAATGTGATGTCACCGCGAGCGTGACAAACATGGCTACTGAGTTAACTGATATTAATGAGACGTAATTCGTCAAAAACCACACGTAATAATTCAATATTTCTTTACCAAACATTATTATAATTAAGTTTTGAAAATTTTAAATTACTCTTTATGTAGTGTACCTAAGTATAAAACATGTTTCCTTTTAATTAAATTGACGTAAGTGTAGCTCGTTAAAAAATTAACACCCGCAGTTGCCAGCTACAAATTCAACACGTTGCAAGTGTTACCATAAATCAGCGTTAATTGTCGCAAAATACCTTCGAGAGGGTCTTGAGATGAGCCAATTAAAAACAAGTTTCGGATTGAAACCCTCCCCGGTATTGCGTTATTAATATTTTCTGCCTTTATGCCCGGGATAATTGTCCTCGATATTAAAAGTAGCGATTGTGAGCACGTGGGTACGTATAGGGATTAATTTTTAATATAGGGATAACGAGTTTGAATTTGTATAATTGCGAATAAAAAACGCGTTATGGTGAATATTAAGCGTTACAATGAATGGTACATAACATACAACATTATGCTTTGTCACCTGAGTGACAGCGTTGGGTGACAGGATCATGCTAGTCTTTCTGGTTTATATGAATATGAATGTAGATCATAGATGAATGATTTTAGAATTAAGTGGTATGTGAATGTTATTAAGTACCTACTAAACATTATAAATGCAAAAGAGAGAAATGAAATGAAATGATTTGCTTTAGATTTTAGAACTGAACTGATTTTTTGTATTAAATTGGATGAAAATTTGAATTTTGCAAATAGTGATAAATAGTGGTAAAAATATGGCTACGGAATAGATTACTTATTAGACTTATAAGAACGAAAATTAACTTATCTACTGACTAGCTTCTGCCCGCGACTTCGGCTGTAGATTTCGATTATCGTAAATATCGTTATTCCCTCGGTTAGAAACGCTTTTGCAGTCTTAGCACTGCAGTCTTGAGACTAATCTTGAGAATGCAGTCTTGACACTGCAGATTTGAAAACGCCAATAATGTCTATGCGTCTGAAATTCTACTTGCCACCAGGTATCCTGTGTGCTTGTTAACCTTCTTATCATAAAAAACCGGCCAAGTGCGAGTTGAACTCGCGTGGAGAGGGTTCCGTACATACTTATTTTTTTTTTTTAATTACAAAAATATATTTGAGATCCGGATAACGAGTACTTTCATTTGATATATGACACACTAAGGTTTGCAAAACTTTTTTTTTAGTTTCTTAATTTGTCCCCCGAAAAAGACCTTTATTTAAAAAAAAAAATTTACTTTGCACATCTGTGTTTGGGTCATCAATTTACATATATGTGTGCCAAATTTCAACTCAATCGGTCCAGTAGTTTCGGAGCAAACTGGCTGTGACAGACAGACGCACGAGTGATCCTATAAGGGTTTCGTTTTTTTTTAATTTTTTTGTACGGAACCCTAAAAAACAACCTTTTTTGTTCCAGTGCCGCTGGTGCGATGTGCGACCGGAGCACCTTCGGCGGCTCCATGGGCTTCCCCATGGGCATGTCCATGGGCTCCATAGGCTCCATGGGGCCCATGCTGAGCCAGCAGAAGAAGAGCCCCGAGGAGCACATCAAGAGGCCCATGAACGCCTTCATGGTGTGGTCCAGGCTTCAGAGGAGGAAGATTGCGCAGGACAATCCGAAGATGCATAACTCTGAGATCTCCAAGAGATTAGGTAAGTGATGGTGAAAATAAGTCTCCCGTGAAACTTGAATTTAACTACGAGTAGAAGGTACATACTACCACCATGTTTTGTGAATTTCTTCAAGACCGGGAACCAATGAGTAGCGTTCGGTTCTTGGTGTTACTAATGTAATTTCATTCGGTGGGGCATCTGCCCATAGAAACCCTTATGATGAGGCGTCGGCCTGTCTGTTTGTCTGTATGTCACCGCGCTGTTTTTCTCAACTACTACAGAAGCTTTCAACTTGAGAGAGAATCTGTTTAACGCTAGCCTGATTAAAAAATCATGGTAAAAAGAGTACGAAAATAAATAAATTGTAAGTGTCATAAATAGAGGCTTGCTTTGCATATTCCACTCGTTTTATTTTTTGTAACTTACCTACTTTTTGATTTATAGTAATTTATACCTTTATGATTATTTACATTTAAAATCAATACGAAATAAAGTCATCAAAATAATTATAATTGAGTAATTAAGCAATAAAACTACAAATTCGTGTAAAATGTAGGCAAGTCAAAAAAAAACTTTAATTTACATACATACACGCCTTCATTCCCAGAGTGGGGTAGGCAGAGCTAAATCTAAAAATTTGTTTACAATTCTGTAACCACATTTTGCACAATTAGACTCAGATGTTTACCAGCGTATTAGTGACAGGTTGCAAGCCCATCGCCTAACAGTACTACGAGCCTTTATTCCCTTAGTCGCCTCTTACGACATCCACGGGAAGACATGGAGTGGCACTATTCTAACCCGGCAACCACGCGAGCTTTACATTATTTAAGTAAATACATTCTATCTAACCCCTGGTGCCCGATTCCGACTCGTACTTGACCGGTTTTTTTAATCTAAAATAAATCAAACAATCATCAACTACCTAAGAAAATCATATAATCACAAGTATCCAAACGTTTCGTTCCAAAAACAATCATTCGCAACCTCTCTCAAGACTTCATCCCTTGAGATCTCATCGGGCACCTGATCTGAGAGTCATTGTGATGTAAAGCACCCAAGATTGGCTTTCGGGCCAATGAAAGGTCTCATTTGATTGCAAATTGACCAATCAGGAGTGGGATCGCGATGATAGAATACGTTTAATTGGTTTATAGTTTCATTGTTATAGTTTGATATTGTTTTCAAAAGGTAAAATATCTTGAGACTTATTTGAACCAGTTTTTTAGCTGGTTTGTAAGTTTTGACAGATCCAAAATATAGGGATCTTTTTATTTATTATTATTAGGTGGTTACAATGAGATCTCATGTATAGTCATGTAGGTGTAATTCTTCTTTTTTTTCCCTAAACGTAAACCCCTTCATCTCGTTTGGTTAGATTTTTTTAAAAAGGATATTAGATATATTAGATTAACGTCCGCACTCAGACTCAGTTAATGACGATTAATGGCTTGTTGTTTGATCGGTAGTTAAACTAACTAATGATCAAAAAACATTACTAATGGTTAAAATCTCAAGGAAATGTGTCAAATTTTCCATTCCTTTTTCGAATTTTTACAATTAGTTTAACTACTGATCAAACAACAGGGCCTAAATCGTTCCTTATTGATGATTTTTCAAACAAAAGTTTAAACAAGGAACGACCTCACTATCTTTAAAATGTCTCTAAGTTCCTACGGCAATAAGTGAACAAGTAGGTTGTAAAACGTTGGAATACATCTGGGTTTAAATGTTCACGAATAAAAAATAAACACTGGCAACATATTTTTAAAAAGCCGTTCGTAGGACGGACCTTACTACTAAATTATTTCACCGCTCCAAGCCGCGCTTAAAATTTTAGTCTGATAAAAAACGCTTCACACGTAAAAAAAAGTGTGCGCAATCAACCAGCAGTAGCCTCACAGCGGGGCACCGGCCACCGAATTAATCAACGGCCAAAAGTAAGCAAAGCTTCAGAAAATCCCCACCGTTTTCCTGCTACCTATTCACCAGACTCCGTGTCTCCTCAATGTTCTTATTTTACAACACTGTGTCACTTTACAAACCAGTGTGGGGCACATGGGAGTAGAAAAATAAAAACCGCCATGCTGCCAGTGACGTCGCGGGAAAACGCCATTTTCTTTTTCGTGTTCCTTTTTCGAATCTCGTCCGGTTTGGGTTCTAACGTGTTTCACGCTTATATGAATTTGCTCGATTTTTGGGTTAGGTTTTGAACATACATTTTGAATTAAGTATCTACGCGGGGTTGCCTGCCTTGAGCAGTTTTTATTTATGTGGTTAAAATTAAATGGTGGATAGAAAGTGTAACATCCACTCATTGCTTTGAAATTCTGGTCCTCTATGCGAGTTAGTACTCACTTACAAGTTCCTAATAGGGCTTTTTTATATCGTGTCAACTTGGTTAGACTTGTAAAGGAACCATAAACGAGCATACCTAATTAGATAAAACAAAAAAGCAGTACTATCTCCAAGATTCTCAGATCTCTTTTGATCTGTATTTAATACGTACCAGTAAAAGGAGGTATGTCTACTTATCTATTTTTCAAACCTAGTCTAGGTTAACTTGAAATCATAGTCATATTAAATAACACAGTATACAGTAAGGTTCATAAGTAAAGTTGAAAGTAAGTAACTGTCCTAATACACAACAAAAAGGTCGTCACCGTCGTCTTCTATTTGAAAGCAGTCAGTAACAGTCGGTTTTCGCAAACAGAGCTAGGGTGACAAAGCTGCTTACGTAAAAGTGGACTGTATTGTCCCATACAAACATACTAATAGAATGTATTATTCATAGACCTTTTCACTGAATGGATTTGTTAGAATTTTGATGGATAAGCGAGAAATGCGTTTTGTTTTGAGGAACGTGTAGTTGGTATCTTATAGTAGAGTTATGTGTATGTAAATTTGGTAGTGGAGTTGTATTTTATTTTCTTATTTTCTCTCCTACTTTTTAACTACCGTGCAAAAATATAAAGCCCTGTAATGAATCTTGCTTTCTTCAAAAGTTTTCAGACTTAAGTAAAACTAATTTGCAACATTTTGACTCTTCGAGTCTGCTTGGTATTCAAGCGTAACTAATACTAATAGCGCTTTATCATCATGTTTTTGGAGGTTAGTAAATGTTTAACACGCGAGTTCAAACTCTAAATAATAATAATTATACAAATACCATTCATCAAGGACCTCGCTATTGCTTCAAACCAATCAATATCCCTTTAATTAATAATACAAACATTCAAACACACAGCATAATACGATATCAACAAAAACCCGCTTCAAATTAACTCGCTCATTGTCAATAAAAACAATAGTTCCCTGCCGTATAAAACGCATCTGTCCACCTGTCAATAAGTCCCATCCTACTTTAAACCGCAAACTATTATAACCTTTATTCCCATTTAATAAAGTCCACGCGGTACACACGGCCCTGTAAATCGGCGAACAAAACGTTTTGTTTACGGAATCAATCGAAATGTCGTGTCGATTCGTGAAAGGTGCGGGAAGTTGCTGCTGTTTTTAGAAGGGACACACAGGCATTAAGGATGGAAAGTTAATTTTGCTAAGTACTATACAGGTTGCAAAAGTCTGGTAAGTACTTAAACCGTGTCCGAATTTGTTGGACAGCGTAAAATTAATTCGGTTTAGTTAGTAGTAAATTAGCTGGATAGAAAAGAAGACGAATGAAGAAGTACTAGGCATAGTGAAGGAAAAGAGAAGCCTATTGCACACAATAGATAATAGACGAGGAAAGATGTTTGGTGACCTGTTATGGCACGACGAGTACATTAAGATGATAATTGAAGGGAAAATAGAAGGAAAAAGGAAAAGAGGTAGACCAAGAAGAACTTACCTAGACCAATTAAAAGAGAAAGTAGGAGTGGTGCCGTATCAGTGTGTTAAAGAGAAGGCTTGGAACAGGGAAGAATGGAAATTACTCCACCGACAAGCTTAGCTCTTAAGTAAATGATGATGAGCAAGTAAAACAAAAATCAAGCTTCAAAAAACCTGGCTTCTTTTGTAAGGTTCCGAAGCGGTAACGAATCTGACTTCTGCAGCATGAGTTAAAATTGAGAAATCCTTCAACCCTTAGTTAAAGACCAATGCTACGATATCTTGCATTTCAAAATCCATCAAGCCGTTTAAGTTTTTTTTTAACTGAACAACAACGTACTTATTTTCAAAAGCAACTTCTGGAACTCGTCCTAGTCTGACCATATAAACAAGTTTTCTGGAAGGCATTTCCGACAGCCACACCTTGTGTTTGTTTCCACTGACAAAATGTGCACGTTCCTCAAGTGTTACAAGCAACACTAGGAATAGACATTTTCAGTATCGCAGAATATCAAGTACCTAAGTCCGAGTGTATCCTCCTTTCCCTAACCAATTGTTTACATTGTGGTCTTTTGGTTATCTGATGCAACTCTTACTCTCTCTCTATCATACAACTATTATTTAGGGCATCATACTACTCCAAAAATGATAATTAATGGCTCGACGTTAATGTATAGTTCTCATCAATCAAGTATGCCTATTTATTTTTGTTATTTGTACCGTGTTAGTTGTATTTTGCTCGAAAGTTTCCAAATTTTCATAATTTCGATCATTAGCTTTCAACCAAAGTATTTTATTTACCTACCTATACCAATTAAATTCCTCCAATACTTTGTATACTTACTGTAAATGGAAGTTATACTACTAAGCAAATATGGACCTCGAGCAAATTCCCTAGCAAATCGTCAATGTTTCTGCCCCGTGTGCCCCATGTTTGTTTTCGTTGTCTGATGCACCTTCCCCAACTGTTAGGGGGCGTTACACTACCCACTACCCAGTTAATATTAATTAAGCCGGGGCGACAAAGCGCGCCCTTATGTCGTCTTGGTTAGTATCGGGTTGCCGTAATACTAAATGGGATTTAAATTATGCTGTTGATGGTTTTTTATGTCAGAAGGAAAACAATCACACAGGCTACATGGTGGTTAATGTGATTTGAGACCCCTAGACATTTGTAATCTCAAGTCTGCAATCCTAAGACCGCAAAGTTGCCAACAATAAGGAATGAAAGGAAGAAAAGGAAGAAGACATTAGCAAACACAAAAACCTAAGAGATAAAGATTAAAAACAAGAAAATTACTTAGGATTTGTACCTGCTGGTACGAAACGGTTTTAATTCGGCATGTGCTGGCTGTGAAGTCACGCGCGCTAGTCTTCTGTTAGAAGCACTCGGTGAGAACACGGAAGAAAAACAAGACAAAAAAAAAACCGACATACGCCTCTGTCTTTTCACCGGTTGTCTCATCCCCATGCCGGAACACGAACACATGAAGGCTGTTGCTAAGCGGTGGTTAAAGGATGTGGTGGTAGCGATCCGGACGGACCACAGATATAAATACACATAGACAACGTAAACACCTCAATCTGTATAAAAACCAACCGTGTCACTTTTTGGGACACACCATTAGAAGAGAATTTCCCGTTTTCCGCGCAAAATCGATTCAAGGCGTCGTTTTTTTGGGCTAATGCATTATCAGGCAACTTGGCATTTTCTTAATTTTCACGGCCGACCGGCTGCAACAACAGGCGCGTGGAACGTCAGTAGCGACGGCCAACCCCGACGCTTGGTCGGGGTTTAAGTCCGGATTCGGACACGCGAAGTAGATGCATTTGTGCTATCTATCATATCAGCCTGTTGCAGTCCACTGTTTGACATAGGCCTCCCCCAAGGAGTGCATCCAGTCACTGCCAGCTGCCTTCTTCAGGTCATCGGTCCATCTAGCCGGGGGGCGTCCTACACTACATTTGCCTAAGCGTGGTCTCCATTCGAGAACCTTCCTGCTCCACCTCTCGTCGGTTCTGCGACAGATATGGCCAGCCCACTGCCACTTCAGCTTGCTACATTTTTGGACAATATCAGTCACCTTGGTCTTATCTTATATGTCGTACGACCTCGTTCCGGATCTTATCCCTTAATGAGATCCCCAACATAGACCTTTCCATAGCACGCTGAGTGCCGTGCAGTCGGTGGACCAACTTGACTGTCATGTTCCACGTATCGGCTCCGTAGGATAAAACTGGTAGGACGCATTGGTTAAACACCCAGCTTTTCAGGCACTGCGGCAGTGTCGACGTGAAGATATGACGCAATTTCCCAAATGCTGCCCGTTTGTGTTATCTATGTGTGTTTATATCTGTGGGACCGATTCTGTCAAGGACCTACCACCATTGAAGTGATGGTATCGTGACAGTTCAGAAAGTAGTTCTGCGTGAACAAGGCTCCATAAATATTGGATTGAAGTTACTTTAGCCTTGACCCTTTCTATTGATCGCGTTATAGCTGCAGAGTGAACGGGATAGAGCTTCCGAAGTTTCTTATTGATTGTTACGGACTGCGTCGACGGAACTTATGAAGTTTTGATATTCGTTTTGGCCTCTCGAGACGACTCAGTATAGAATATATTTTGTAAGCATAAATTTAAACTAGGTATTCAACTAAAGAGTTGCATGAAAGTGTATTCTTGCATCTCTTTCCATATCATTTGCCTTATATCATTGACTTTTTCATCTATCCAATTTTAAAAAAAGTATCCAAAATGTGGGTTTTTTTAGTTGTTACTTATATGTTTAAAACCTGACGAGGGATTGACAATTAATAACCAATATAATGAAGAATGAATTATCTTACATTAAACCAACTTTCTATCGACTAATCAAAACGTTTCGAATGATTTTATGCACTGTCGGAAAAAAACCTTATTGGGTGAAACGCATAAAATTGCCAATTTGACATACTCACCCCTATTACCAAATTATCTTCCCCAAAAACCCTACGTCATCATATTATTTACCAAATTATCCACGCCCAAGTTTCACACGAACCACATAACATATGGCTATATCAATTTACTCCAATTTTCCCCGCTCCACCTTACATAGCTTTTTCCCAAAGGTATTTTTTGTTTCAAACAGTTTTTTCTAACAGATGCAGTAATTAAAGAACCGTAACTCTTTGCTATTGGCTGCCGGCAGATAACCGGAGCATGCCCAATAGGAACCCGTAAAAAATCGTATAAAGCTGGTACAAAAAGGGTTTTTTTGGTTCAAACACTGTATATTGAAGCAATAGGTATTGTTGCCTTGGAATCTATTAAAATGACTATAGCGTTAATTTTTTTGAATATAGAATGACTTACGATTCTAGTGTAGCCCGGGAGCTAGATTGTATTTCTTTATGTGTACCGCTGTGAGTTGTAATGGATTCTCTTTGAGTGCATGTCGCGTTTTTTGGCGGCAGATTTACTTCTGAAGGCGTTGACCTTTGCAAGTGATGCAATTTAGTTCGAGACGAGATTACGTTGATATTAAGGAAGTTAATCGGGATGAAGATTACGTACGTATTTTTTATGAATCATGAAACAATACATCGGAAAATGTATTGAAATTGATTTTTTTTTTTCTTGTGATCATGTCGCCATAAAATACTGTATTTATTTCGGTTCTATATTAATGCATCGTATTAGTTACTAGAAATGGGTTTACGGTTGACTGAGGTATGAATTTAAAAGACGAAAACTGTAACTGTAAAAACAATACTTTTACAGATAGTAATTTGTATTTAAATTAAGTAATCGTTTTAAGGTTCGTTTCGTTCGTAATCGTTTTAGTGGGCGTTACTTTAAGTAATAACTTCAGTTACTGAAAACTCAAAACATTTTACATACCCTTTTAACCATATTGTTCGAGACACCCGTTTACATTTCTTTCTACACTGCCACTGTACATGAATACCTTTTATTACAGTTTTTATTTTCACTCACCGGGCATTGTGCCGCATACTTACGCAGGGAGGCTTATCAGTACCACGCAGGCTTCGAAGGGGCGACGAAAATATTGTCGCTGACTCTTGTCGTCTGCCGTTTGTGCTTGTTAATTATTACATTTTTTCATTGTGTTTTTTAGGAGCAGCTCCTGGACTAACATTTTTATTTTTCAGCGTTTTGATCTGTTCAGTGTTGTTTATATTTCTGTTCGAGTAGTCCTGATTTAGAAATTGAAGAGTGTCTTTTGCTTTAAGGGTGTCGATTTACGATCACAATTCACAACACACTCGTTTTGCTTTAAATGAGAGAATTATTTAGAGAAGGTATACAGACATAATGCTTACGATTACTATGGTAACTAGGTTTCTGTAAGTGACTTTTATAATTCAACTAGTGACCCTAGCTTAGCTTCGCTTCGGTTTATGCCAGTTTTCTGTAACACCCGTACATCTTCCAGAACTAATTATACATAAAAACCTTCCTCTTGAATCACTCTATCTATTAAAAAAAACCGTATTAAAATACGTTGCGTAGTTTTAAAGATCTAAGCATACAGAGGGACAGACAGACAGCGGGAAGCGACTTCGTTTTATACTATGTAGTGATGTAACCACGTATCATAAACCAGTCTTATGTTAAAAAAAAACTAGTTAGTAAATTAATGATATTTTAAAGGAGGATGGGTAGTAATGTCATTTGTGGGGCAAAATAAAATGTAAACAACAATTTGGGACTTCCCGCCATACTTAATTTTTTACACATTTAAATAACTCATCCGATGATATATCGTTTGTCTTTATTGATCACATATATTAATTAGCCCATCCTCCTTGGCTCCCCTGTTAAAAGACACTGCGTCTCAGACAATGATATTTTATATTAATATTATACGTTATGCTAATACTAAACGCATTCAAAACCCGTGACCAATTACTGACAGAGACAAACACAGCAATCCATAGCGAACGCTATTGTTAGAAAGAGACAAATAGATAAAAAGTAAGGCAATTTGCCTTCCTTTTTGCGGAACGTTTTTGCACGCAGATGTCGTATCTTTATATATTTATATCTTTAAATATCATTGGTCTCAGATGCATGCTTATTTTTAGTCACTGTTCCCCAACATCTCTTTGTGTTTACAACTCTGTTTAAATCAAAATGAAAGGCGAAACAAACGTACTTTTACAATGTTGCACTAAAATCCACGAGCTTAAAAACACTTGATATTACCTCCAAGCAATCACAATGTAGTGCAACATCAAAGGAAGCGTAAAATACATCCTCGTGCATCCCTTTGTGCATCTTTCTGCAACTGCAGCCAAGGCTTGCATGCATTCTGAATCGCAATTGTGTTTTTATTATACATAGTTAAAGTTAAGCTTTTTAGGGGGAAATACATCAACCAGTTTTAATTACTACCTAGTCAATGTTAATTGAAATTGGAAAAAAATGAAAATAAAACCAAAATTATCAATTTGCCATTATTAGGTAGGTGCTCCATAATCACATACTGTTGAAGATTAAGTAAGGTATTTAAATGATTGTTTTTTTTTTCATATTAAGTTTTTTTTATATACAGTGGTGGTCACATAATTAGGGACACTTGTTGTTTTCCCATACAATTGCCTACAAATATGATTTTTAAATTTTGACCACCATTCCAAAAGTTCTTCACCAATTTTATTGCTAAATACAATTTACTTTAGATCATTAAATAACGTTTAAATTTATGTTCAATGAACTACTGTTAAAAACGAACCTTATATTTTATAGGGATTTAAAAACTTAGTGCTGACCCGTCCATACAAAGTTTTACGACTTTGTAAGAACGCGAGGTATTTATTTTTTCAAATCCTTATTAAATGAAAGGTCCGTTTTCGACAGAGATGAATTGTACATACATTTAAACCTTACTTCATTAATGAACGATGAGTGTAACCAAATATTAAATTAGTTTAGAACTTTTTGAATGGTGGTCAAAATTGAAAAGTCATATTTGTAGGCAATTGTATGGGAAAAAAACAAGTGTCCCTAAGTATGTGACCACCACTGTATACCTACTCACACCCGACGTAAATTTGAGGTTAAGTGTTAAACTTGCCTACACGTTGCCCATTTAAATCAACGACAACTTTAAATATTTAAGTTTTACATAGGAAATAAATGAGGTATGATGTAAAAATAAATCAACAGAAACCAAAAGTCCAAGAAATTAAAAATCCAGAAACACTCTCAGTAACAGAATAAACTTTGTCAAACGACAAAAAAACTCATCAACAAAAAAGATCATAAACTCGTTCTAAACTATCCTGAAAACCCACTACAACACTAAACATCGAACAAAAAGCGCAGCGTATAAAAAAATCTATTAACATTTAATAAAATCATGACCTAAATAACGTTTCTTACCATTTCAATTTTCCGGGCAGGGGTGGCGGGCGCGTCTTTGTGTCCCCCCTTAAGGGTGGGGCCCCCACCACCATTGTCGCATAGCACACGGGCTTTCAGAGTAATGAAGAGCATTTTCACCCGATT
Source organism: Acleris literana (assembly GCA_946894065.1). NCBI lineage: Eukaryota > Metazoa > Arthropoda > Insecta > Lepidoptera > Tortricidae > Acleris > Acleris literana. The sequence continues at coordinate 23,519,327 of OX335671.1, read as the reverse complement.
CCCAGCACAATGCTACCTTTAATACAGCACACAGAGACGAAAGTCTTTTGTTACGTTTCGTATTGTGCCTAACGTGTGTGTATTGTCGGGCATGTTTGTTTGTGCGATTGTCATAGACAATGGTTTTTGGATAAAAATTGTGCTTCCGCGTGATGTAACTAGTGTAGGTACTCGTACCTATTGGTTGCCTGTGTGTAAAAGGCCTTCGATAGCAGTAGGAGTTTTTAGAGACACCAGAGGGCTCAGACAAGATGCACTACGCTAACTAACGTTTCTATTCGATTCGTTTTTAAACCAATCGCGTCACTGGTAGACCACGTGACTTTTCGTATCATGTCATCTTCCAGTGACGCGATTGGTTTAAAAAATAATCGAATAGAAACGTTAGTTAGCGTAGTGCATCTTGTCTGAGCCCTCAGATTGTTTAATATACGTTTGAGAATTTCACTCACGTTTTCTTCCAAAAGACACTTTCGTAACTGATCAACAACACATAGTATAAACCGCTGGACCCACGGTCTTGAAATTTGGAGGGAAAGTTCTTTAGGTACCCTAGGGGCGTACTGAGTAAGGGATTTTAGAAAATCCACCCCCAATGGGAATGAAAAGGGGGAAGAACCGGAATACTAATTCCACGCGTACCTACGAAACGCGGCCAATAACGAAAAATGCTAGTTTCTCCTTAATAAAAGGCCTTGACAGTTTTTTTTGACAGATATTGGGTATATTTAACTTCATGATCTTTAACAAAAATAACATTTGTTTACAGGCAACGTGAAGTGATGGTCTTCGTACCTTGTAATTTCGTTATTTCGATTTGTCGAGTAGTTTAAACTCAAAACAGCCTCGAAAGTGTATTTTACAATTTATACTTACTCAATATTGCAATAAATTACAAAAATGATTGTTTTGTCAAATACCAAACTAATTAGTCCATACATGCACCCCGCCATCTTTGTAGTGTTGCCAGGGGCATTGTTCCGCGCGATGAGGTTGTAGGAAATAATTACTGCAGGCAACACTCCAACACGTGCTCGTCGCTTATTGGTTATTTTAACTGTTAATTAGCGATGTTGATTAAGGCGAAGTTTTGTAATAATTTCACTGTTAAATCTTGAGTCTTTAATTTTCCAATTTTTTTGCGAACTCAAGTGTTTCTTTAGTTAGGACGCCTCTTTGTCATTATTTTTTTAAATACATCAAAAATCGAAAATCCAAATGAAACGATGCCATCGTATTTTTTAAAGTTCTCGGGGTTAGTTATGTTTTGTATTATTTTGCATGTGATTTATTTTTATCTTTCGAGTGTTCGATTCTCGAAATCGACGCGCTGCGTATCCTGCCGGGAATTTTCATTTTAACAAACGAGTTGGCTCAATATTCTCTCTATATCTTCTATCTATCATGGTCTCAAAAAGTGGCTTACCATTCTTAATCAACCTTACCACCGTACTAAAACTTAAGACACAATCAAATTAATCCTTTTTCAAACTTGTGCATAAAAATCGACACTAAGGAACAACTTAATCGTCATTAACCGACACGTGAGTGCGGTTAATGCTATTGACTTATATAGTCTAATGATATTGACTTATATAGTCCATTCGCTTAGATAGTGTCGCTACAATCACACATACTTGCGGTTATTGTTATAAAATACGGATATAATTCGAAGTAAACTGCCAAATTCACTTGCGGCGTAACACCCGCAAGAAAATTTGGTAGTTTACATGGAATTATATTCGTATTTTATGACAATAACCGCAAGTACGTTGTGAGTAGGGTTGCCACCCGTACTTTATTATAAAGTATTGTACTCTATTTTAGCTTCCCGTACGTTATTTTTTACGCAACACATAAAGTACGGCAAAGTACTTTATTTATGACATTCGGTTTTTAATGGTAATTTTTTTCTAATAATTAATAAATTTAAACGAAGTTTTACCTCAACGCAACCGTCAAAAACCCTCGACAAAAACTTTGTTTTGCCTTGTTTGAACGCGATTGATACTTTTATTATTGCCAAATACACTGTTAGAATAAGCAAGGTCTGGTGAGTGATAACTTGATAAGAAATATGTATTTAGAAATAATTAAAAAAAATACTTTACAGTTATGCTGCGTACTTTATTTTTATTCCTCTTTTGGTAAGTATTACTTTATTCTGTTTAAAAAAAGGTGGCAACCCTAGTTGTGAGTGTGGCGACACTATCTAAGCGAATGGACTATAATTATAGAACTTTGACCGATTCTTTTACAATCATAGCTTGTCTACTATGTTTAATTTAAACTATTGACATTATTTCCTAGTTTTCTTTTATTATGCAATATATACACGAATATATACACGAATGTGACTGTAAAACTGTTAATGAGTGCAGAATTATGAATTATTATGGTCTAGCCAGACTAACTATACAAGTTCTCTTGCCATAGTTCATATTAAAAGCAATATGCTATTAAGAAAACCTGAATTACAGTGGAATAACTAACTTATAATTATTCTTGGCTACATACAAAGCATCGTTTCCAACTATTCATCGCAAAGTCTTTTGTTAAAACAAACACGAGAAGCTGCGAATGGAGTGCATAACACACACTAACACAGTTTTCAATGTCGTTTAAACATTAACATTATAATAACATTTATTGTAATGTAAGACAAAAGCTTTAGAATGTGACAGTTGCGAATCCGTTGTCCTCGAAGTATGGTGGCCATCAGTTGTGCTTTAATTAGGACAGTTGGGTATTTGTCTCCGAAGAACATAGCCTTTTGTAGTCAGGTAGAAGGGTGACAGGTGGTTTTAAAATGTAAGTGACCATTAACGTGATGGTACAAATAGTGGATGTCTGGCTCCTTTAACGTTGTAATTTTGTGACACATTAAATTTGGCTAAATGATTTGTTGTTTAAATTATTGTCGCTTAACTCTTGCAACGGTAAGTTAATTACAATTTAAGAAATTTCTTTACTTATCTGAGACAAAAGATGTAGTGTTATTTGCAAACGATTTAAACCAGTTAGTCTATGTGTGTAAGTGACTCGTGCACTTCATTTTGTTTACAAAAAGCATGGTAACCCTACGTCAGGGAACTTCAAACTGTTTGCGCTCTAGGCTCATTGTAACATCATACAAAGAACATTTGTTTTAATTCTCGCTGTCTGCATGCAAATACGCCTTCAAATAGATGACATTAATTCCACACAGTGGTAGGAATGTGTTATTTTTATACCCCCTTACTAATAAACGTTGTGTAACGGTGGTATAGCTATACAATGTTTTGTCCTTATCTGTCATTGTGACATTTGAATTTGACAGATAAGGACAAAACATTGTATAGCTATACCACCGTTACTCAACGTTTATTAGTAAGGGGGATAGACTGAAAGGACGATTTTACTAGCGCATTGTCACTACTTAGCATATTAGTTAGTTTTATATGGTAAGTCCATGGAGAGTGCTGCGTCTAACTAGCTAATTAAATCATGACAGCTCTGCTGAAACCTTTGTACACTGGCGAGGAAAATGACGATGTAAGGCACAAAGCGATCCCGTTATTTTTTCTCGTGAGTAGAACTTTAGCGTCTCGGCTCGTTGCATATTCACTACAAGTAGATACAAAACACTGCGTAAACAATAGAATAACCTCGAAGAGTAGGTTATTTTAAGACAAGATCGAAATAACCGAACCTTCTATTTTGGGATCAATATACCTACCTCGGTCTCCGACTACAAAAATATATTAGGCCTCGCAAAATCATCAATATAACTACAATTTTTTTAATCATCAGAAATGCGCTTCTCCACGGCTTTGTACCCACCCCTAGAATTGACTAAATTTGAATATACTGATAATATTTAAAATAAGTCATTACATACACAACAACGCCTGTCATTCATACCCATTTTATCTGTAACTACGTAAAATTGAAAACACGCCATTTCAAGGAAATTAAAAAGCGAAATCTCATTTGGTAAAATCTGTAGCCGTCATACCGCGGCGGCGTTGTGAGTATTATGCCCGCTAAGTACACGATCCTTATCACCAGACCCACAAAAGGACTACCCTCCGAAGTATCGACAATAATGAGGAACCGGGAAAAACTTCTGTAGCGGAATGAAAAGCGCAAATTCGTCATTAGGCGGCGCTTTCCGCCATTGTTGTTGCCATCCTCCTCGCTCTTACCTATCCCAAGCGTGGAGCGAACGAGAAGGTAAATGGTCCTCCGAGCCGGATTGTTCCTTTCTGCGTTGGCGACATTGTTTTCGCTTTTGTGCGAGCCTGAATCGGGATTGTCTTGTCTCTTTGAATGGCCGGTCTCCCCTCCACGGTATCGATGCGATGAATACAGCCTTCCATAAATGGGGGGAGACAAAGGGTTGGTCTCTTGAATCGCGCTGGGAGACGGGTCGTTCGGGCTTTCGATTATGTTGTATCGATTCAATGGCATTGTCTATGGAATGGGGGATGGTTAGAGCAAATTACTTTTCTGTTTTTGTTTCTATGTCATAATGGTGGCTTATGACAGTGGCATTGAGGTGGCATAATCAACTGCTAGGCCATTGGCTGTCGCGGGCCGGCCTATTGAGCTGGACGCCGTCGTTCCTATTATGCACAATAATGCGTTATGTTAGAGCTAGCTTCCTATTGGTCTTGTGTGTTTATGAGGTATTTGAAAACAGCATCGTGTCTTTTGTTTTTAATAGAGCCTATTCATATCAGGTCCAAGTGATACTACCGCAATATTGTGTACCTCTCAAGTTCAGAGCAAAACAAAGCAGCTTTAGAATCTGCATTCTGTTTTACCTATTTAGATGCACATTTAACACAAGCACAAGTCAATTACCGTTCACACATAAATTTATACACGACACAATTGGTGGGAGCTCCACAAGGAGCTCTACTTGGTCCGGTTTTCATATTAACTGAAAACCTAAACCTAAAATCATCACCTTTAAGACTTAATGAAGATAATATGTTATCTAATTGAATAGTCGATTATTCTTAAATAAAACAATACTTCTCTTGCCAGGAGCGGAATGGAAGCTCCTTACCGAGGACGCGAAACGCCCGTTCATCGACGAAGCCAAGCGTCTCCGCGCGATGCACATGAAAGAACACCCCGACTACAAGTACAGGCCGCGACGAAAGCCCAAGACTCTGAGGAAGGAGGGGTACCCATACTCGATTCCGTACCCAAGCGTACCCATGGATGCTTTGAGAGCAGGTAAGTTTTTGAAAAGTACCTTTTAAAATATAACCCTGCTGACAAACGACACATATTAATTATGTTGCTCTGGTTTAAATATCGTAAATGGAAATGAGTTGTTTAGTTTTAAATTGAGTGAATGGGTATACTTCATACTTTACTTATTAAGGAAGCTAAATAAATGGGGAGCCCGTCGTTTCCCATAATTTTCTTAGTCATAATGTCATTGTTGACATAATTATTGATAGTCATATTTTTTTATATCGCTGAAACTGTAAACGTTTCAGAATTTCTGAAATACCTAACGTGTAGACAAGGCTAGGTTAGATTAGTTTTGATTTATAAAAATCCTGGAAGTTACAGTTTCTTTAAAAAACACGTTATGACTTGCGATGATTATGACTAAAAATAATTATGGCAGACAATATAGACCCAAATAAATGTCCTTGACCAAATCAAAAGCCACTTTAATGGCTATTATATCTAGTGGACCGAAGGCCATGGCACAACGGTGTCTCTAGTTACAAGTAAATCTTGGCAAATAGTTACAAGTAAATCTTGGCAAATAGTTACAAGTTTAATGGTTCTCTAATAAATAAATAAAACAATAAGTTCAGACTCATTTACTCACCCAGTTCACAGATACTTTGCAATCTTTGCTTAGGCCGGCATTACACCTGTAAGTTATTAGTTATTACTGTAAGTTTTGGAACAAAGCTGTATGCAAGAGAAAGATGCAGGTATTTGCCACTCACTCTTACCCATAGTTACGTCTCAAAACTTACAGCAATAACTAACAGGTGTAATGCCGGCCTGAGACTACCATGGTGATCCATTCACAATAATCTTCTAATCTCTATGACGAATACGACAAACAAAATATTTTCTCCAACTCAGGTCAAAGAAAACTCAAAGTCGTTGACCTCGACGACCCTCAATATCCCATTCATAACATGACGTCACCGCGGATAACATCCGTCAGGACCCTCAAAACTCTAAACCCTTTGGAGATCTTTCAATAATTTTAATCGCCCGTCAATGCAACAGAGGGCGTGGGTGACGCACCCCCCAACTAACCATTGTCGGGAAAACTGTCAACTGTCAAAAGCAGTCAAGACTTTAAACTATGCTGCCCTCTGTGCAGAAGGAAATATTAGTTGAAGAAGTATTGCATATGCAACCTTATGTATAATATCTTAAGTGTAATATGCTTCGTCTATTAAATTGTAGATATGTCGTTATGAAGGAAATATGCGTTGTATGGAAGCTTTCATATTTGAAGTCTTTTGTTAAGATGCAAGGGCGACGCTTAGGGATTGAAATTTTGCATGTATATGCTAGTAGAAGTGCAATAATTCAGTTTATGAAACCTATTATAGTATTGTGTTTCAGTTGCCAATGTTATTGAAGAATGCTTGTTTTTGTGGTTACCAGTATCATTTTAGAATAATCTGAAAGAGTTTGTTATTCTATGACGTCAGTTGCTACTGTTATAGTTCAGGAAGTATGAATTGGCCGTCTGTAATATTCACTAAGATCTTTTTGTTAATATCAAACAAAAGGTAATCGTAAAACTGCACTCGTTCTTCAAACAGCACAGTGGGTTGAAAGGTTAAGTATAAGGTTAAGATTAGGCCCGAAAAAAAGATCGCAAAGTAGATAACAGACGACCAAATCATATTCCCCGAACTATACATTTAAGTATTTTAAATTGTCTTTACCCATATTGTTATCATAATGTTAGTTAACGTTAAGATAGTCTTTATAATTTGTCAGTAAAGCCGGTTGGGTTATAAACAATATTATGTGAATGCAATAGGGGAAAACAATGTTAGAGACCCTGTTTTTACTGTTACTGTTTTAAACTGAATTGTGTATTTTCTGTGAATATGTTCTACATCATACAGTTACCATATTTTAGTAGTTTCGTTCAGAATGTATCATCATCTATCATCTCCAAAATGGCGTCGTGTCTTTTAGAATTTCAAAACGACACCGTTTTAATTTCATCTTACATCGCACCCATTTCTCTTTGTCGCAATAGAAGTACCGTTACTGAAATAGAAGAATTGACAAAAACAGCTGACTCTGTTTGGCTTCGTACAAAAACTGTTAGGAGTCACGATCATAACTCGTGACTTCGTGTTGCTGTCACGATGGAGCAAGCCGAGCCGAGTTTAGTAGAGTGTGATGTAAATAAATAAATAGTAGTGAAACAAGAACAGGGGCTCTATTCTTCTGGATGAAAACATAGTGCTATTGACATGATATCGTATTGTTTTTACCTCATACAAGCATACTAAACTCACGCCTTCATGCCCAGAGTGGGGTACGCAGAGCTACAGAATTACCAACAACTATAAAAGTTTGTTGATAATTCTGTAACCACATTTTGCACAATAAGGCTAAGATGTTTACCAGTGTATTAGTGACAGGTTGCAAGCCCATCGCCTAACAGTACTACAATCCTTTATTCCCTTAGACGCTTCTTATGACATCCACAGGAGGACATGAAGTGGCACTATTCTAACCCGGCAACCACACGGTTTTTAACTCGGCTGCCGTTAATAATAAACAAAGACCTGACAGATCCTACTCATGTTCAAACTTAGAAATGTTTTGTTCTCTGCTTTCTACTAAACATACAGATCAAATTTATAATACTCAAGTTATCAAACAAACAAATGTCATCTCAGTTAAATCTTAGACGTTACTTAGTTCGGTCGACTAGCTTCTGTTTTACTCCTTCTGTTCCGTCGTAAACGGTCTAATATGTCGGAATAGAAAGAGTTCTACCAGTATGTTCCAATCTTGTTCCAATTAAGTAACTACATGGACGATCATTTTCATCTAAATGATTCGCATAGAGGCATTTCATCTTAGTCCGCAGAGTTGACTACGTGTTTGCAGTCCTAAGATAGCAAATGTCTATGATGGGATTGATGGGCTTCAAGAATTCTAAGAATCCACTTGTTTAATAATGGTATTTTGTCTTTGGTCAAGGCGAACGTTCCACGATGAGATTGAGGACGTATTAAGTAAGGGCCAGGTCAGGAATTCCCTAAACTGATACAAGTGTATGAAGACTTATGAGTGTGGAGGAAGCGAGGGAAGTTTCTTTGAATCGTAGCAAGTGGAAGGAAGGGGGGGAAAGATGCGTGATTGTGTACAGTCAAGGACTTTAATTGTTGTGCCACTGTGGAACCCTGTCGTAATGACAGCGTCAAACCACATGACAGAAATACCTCTTTAATGAATGATTAACGTTATGCGACAGGGTTCCATAGTGGCATAACAATTAAAGTCCTTGTCTGTATGTATGTATGTATTTTGTCTTAACTGCTATTCGAAGTATGTTTAGATTTTAAAAGTAAAAGATGAGAAGTGAATGTACGATCATCTTCCACCGCCATGATATTACTACACCCACCTTCCTACCATCATTTTCCAAAATTTGAAAAATAATGGCGGCGCATTTTCCACGAACGAAAATTTAAGTTTAGGAATAGTCTCTGCTATCCCGCCGAATGATCAATTGTTAAATCGCAGTAGGCAAGTCAACTCGCCACTCAACTCGCCTGATCTAAACGCAGCACAGCAATTGTGTAAGCCCTGTAATACGAGCGGCTCCGATGACATCCGATGAATGGATCATTTTGTGTTCGGGTCTCTATTGTCTACGGTCTGATGGGATATAAACTTAGCAAATTGTTTATGGTTAGTTTGGGTTTAGTTGGTTTTTGTTGGCTTGGATATAATATTTATTCAAGACTGGTCTTTACTCGTGAGTCTCGTGACTCTGTTTACGTAAAACTTGTTCTGCTAAAGTTTTTTTCTAGCAAATTTTGGTACTTTTGCCATTTCGGTACCAAAACTTCTCAACAGTGAAAACCATAATATACAAAAACGCTCTTACTTGTACCTTGAAAGTTTCGTATCTTAATAATGAATACTTTAAAATCTCGATCCACTAACAATGTTACAACACTGTAAACATTTGGCACGTTTTTTACAAAATATCACAGCGATTGTAAACCATTTACAATGCGTAATGAAACCAAAATGGCCGCCGTTCTGTGACACCTGCCTACGCACTGTTTACAAAAGTCTTGATACTTCGATTTGACGTGAAATGCCGACCAGAGTGGGACACAAATAATAAAAGTTATTAATAGAAATAAATTCCATTAAATGTTGCTATAACGCAATAAAAATAGAAATTGTAAATGTTTTTGTTGCGTTGGTAATGTAGGTGTAGAATTGTTGAAGTAGAGATAAGCAGTTTTATTTAGTTTTTCTGGATATGACATGACTATGAAATATTTTATTAATCCACAGAGGAGTTTTGATAAGGGCGAGGGGAGGGGGGCGGGCTGAGAAATGGATGGACAGATTTAGACGGGGTTTTTTTAAATAGAAAGCTAGTTCAGGTTAGGTCATTCTCAGTCAGTTTTAATGAAATCGGTCGAGCCATTTATGAGTTATCAGCTCCGGAAATAGGGGGCCTTAAGAGGATTGTGATCTGACGCTTTAATCGCGTAGCTGTCAAAAAAAAACCATACTAATTTAGCTCCGGGCCATAACGTTTCTTACCTCCTAAATCAAATCCGATCTTGACGATTTTTTAATAAGTATGTTGTAGTGATTTTGAAAAACTAGGTCTCAGGGCTCAGACAAGATGCACTACGCTAACTAACGTTTCTATTCGATTCGTTTTTAAACCAATCGCGTCACTGAAAGATGACGTGATACGAAAAGTCACGTGGTCTACCAGTGACGCGATTGGTTTAAAAACGAATCGAATAGAAACGTTAGTTAGCGTAGTGCATCTTGTCTAAGCCCTCTGTACGTTTCCATTTTTTAGGGTTCCGTACCCAAAGGGTAAAAACGGGATCCTATTTATAAGACTCCACTGTCCGTCCGGCTGTCTGTCTGTGTGTCACCAGGCTGTATCTCGTGAACCGTGATAGCTAGACAGTTGAAATTTTCACAGATGATGTATTTCTGTTCCCCTATAACAACAAATACTAAAAACTGAATAAAATTAATATTTAAGGGGGCTCCCATACAACAAACTTGATTTTTTATACATAATGGTACGGAACCCTTCGTGCGCGAGTCCGATTCGCACTTCGCCTGTTTCTTTTTCTTTTTTTCAAAAAATATTTTCTTGGAAAGGAAAACATACAGACGAAGTGTATAGAATCAAAGACAGCTACATCCACATAATTCATGTTGGATTTAGCTGTCTTTGATTCTATACACCTCAGACCTAGTTTTTCATAATATCTACAAGATATTAAAAAATCGTAAAAATCGGACTCCTTTTAAGGGAAGAAAACGTTATCGCATTTTGTATAGATATTTTTAGCTTCACAATTAGGGAATGCAAATAACCGGTTATAACCGGTTTTAACCGGTTATTTTCATACAAAAACAGTTAATAACCGGTTAAATTGCATTCCCTATTCACAATCCTCTTAATGTTGCAAGTTTTTAACTATTTAATACCTAGTTATCTTAGTTCTCAGGGTACGCTGTAGTTGCAGTCTTGGGGTTGCAAATGTCTATATAGGTAACTATAAGAGCCAACCTACCATCAGATTGAAGGTGCTGCATACCATAAAAAGTCATAATTTATCAATTTACAATGATTTTCCAAATCATCAAGTTGTCAAACATTTACCGATTTGACCCTGCGGTTGGCGAACTAATCGTAGGCGGGGCGACACGTGTGCCTCGACCCTAACTTAAGGGCGGCGGCACACTGGCTTTTAAGTTAATTGATGTCGTGAATTTATGTTGGGGTGAATAATTAATTTTTAAAATTTAGAAGCATTTTGTTTGGATGTGCTTTATTTGGAGTAAGAGGTTTGTGTAATGGGTGTTTTGTGACAAGATTGTTGAAGCTCTGTGAATTTTGGCAAATATTTTTTTCAGGAGAATGGTATGTCTGATTACGGTTTGGTCGGAAAGAACTAGTACTGGACTACTCATAGGTTCGAATAGCACAGCCTATAGGACCGATCTAGTGGAGATCTGAGAGGAAGGCATCGGACGAGTTCGATTGTCATGATGATGTTTTTATAGTATATTTTAAATCTTAGTAGTCTGGATTTTGCACGGTAAACACGGAGCCTTATGGTGAATCGGCTATCATCCGTCCGTAAATCGGCCATCTTTTGTTTTTTTTGTTTATTAATTTTCTTGGTTTTTATATTTTAATTTATATTCTACTGCTATCCCATCTGGGCATTTAAATTAAACGTATTTATACACTAGATCAAAAAAATAATAATAATAAAGATGAAAATATCAACCAAAACAAACCATACATCTAAATATAGCCTATTCACTAAAAGCCTAATAAAAAGGGCCATTGCACACGCGACGCGCACGTGTCAAACGCACACAAACAAAATCAATTCCAACGTTCCAAATTTGAACTTTATTTCTCTCGTAATAAGTTTATTTTCTCATAGATGTCGTTCCTAGTGTGTTAAAGTCACTATGACACATTAGGTTAGGGACACACTTGCGTATTAGGTTGGGTCACACTGAGCTTGGTAAGGGTGAGGACACACCGCCCACTATAACCAACGGTGGCAATTTGGCTGTAATTGATGGTTGTTTTTCGTGGGGTGGTGGCTAATGAGATGTGGTTGCGACATGTATCAAGTAAGAAATAAAGCACAGTATAGTTTCATAGTAATATTGACTACGAAATATGAACACTATAAAAAAACAAAAACCCGCCTTCAAAAAGCAAAAATAACTTCTTTAAAATGGTAGGTAAATAGGTCAGTCCAACTGAAGTCTGCTTTTGGTTAAAATATTGTTGGACGCCGACTTCAGTTGGACTGACCTATTTACCTACCATTTTAAAGAAGTTATTTTTTGCTTTTTGAAGGCGGGTTTTTTTTTTTTTTTTTTTTCATTTTATACTTTTTAGTGATCATAATTATGCTGTTATTCTCCCACTTCTCAATTAATAAGAAACAATAGAACATTTCAATCCCGCCGCAAGCAACGCCGTGGGAAAGTCATAGTCATATATTTAAACCTAAATATGCTTCGTCATAGTCGCTCAACTATCTTAATCGAAATATCTTGTCGCCACCCTCGAAATATATACCGTTTAGGAGTTCCGGTGGCCATCTGTGGTCTTCATCATCAGTTCCACTTCACCAAATAGTGCTTTCCAAGACCAAATACACGAGTTACAATGAAAAATACCAAAATCGCTATAGGTGTGCCTATAAATTTTGAAGAGTTCCGTCGATTCCTCATGGATTCCACCACCAGATCTTCATTTTGATAAGAATGGGACCAATCGGTAAGCACCAGCTTTCACATAAAAAAAGAATCGTCAAAATCGGTTCACCCAGTCGAAAGTTCTGAGGTAACAAACATAAAAATAAAAAACAGACGAATTGAGAACCTCCTCCTTTTTTTGAAGTCGGTTAAAAATGGATAAAAAGATTACGCATTAGCAGTCTCAGGATTGCAGTCTTGAGACTGCATGTTGACGTGAGTGCCCGTTTCCTTCCCATGAAAAAATTTTTGACTCACAGACATCTCACAGCCTAAACCGCTGGGCCTAGGAACTTGAAATTTGGAGAGAGTATTCCTTGGGCACCCTATTTGGTGCACTAAGAAAGGATTTTCCGAAAATCGAGACCCAACGGGGAGAAATAGGGGGAGTAGCGAGAAACTAATTCCACAAAGTCGTGGGCGTCTGCTAGTTCGGTATATTAAAGTCGGTTCACTTGATTGTAGCCTAGGCATTGTCAAACAGGCATACACATAAAGGCTAAAACATCGTTACATCACCAATCCCCTTTTATTTACGCCGGGGGTGAAAAACCAAAGTCAATCGAACAATAGGACGCTTACCCAGTTGAAAAAGTTACAAGGACAGAATGGTGTTAGAAGGTACCGCCATATTCGTATAAAACATTCCAAATGTTATGATGATATTTTTTGAGACAGTGGGGACAAAGGATAGCTTTAACACATTGTTTGATTTGATTGGAGTGGTACAGTTCGCTCAAATATAAATATAATTATAACAATTTTACTACTTACCTACTATTGACAAAATCCTGATACCTTAAAAAAAAACATTTTTTAAATCACTTACTAAACACATGTAGATTTATAAGAAGTTTTTATTGAAATATGTTCGTGATAAATTTAAAACCTGCCTACCTTCGTTTAGTCAACTTAATTGCTTACTGTAGGTCAATTGTTATGTCATATCATATACCGATAAATTGTGTATTCATTTGTACAGTCAAGGTCAAAAATAAATATCCGCACAAAGTTGCAAAAATATGTACACATAGACCTTATTGCCATAGTAATAAGGTCTGTGTACATATTTTTGAGACTTTGTGGTGTATACATATTGGTGACCTTGACTGTACATCAAGAAACTACTCTTCGATTTCAAAACAATGCTTTAGTCTATTATGCCGTATCCACATGCTTGGTGTTTGCCACAAACACTGCAGGACGCAACTATACGTTAGAGTGAGATGGAAATGCATTGTGCTCACTCTAACGTATAGTTGCGTCCCGCAGTAATATTTGCGATGCAATACAATAATATATTGAGGGTGCCACTGGAGGCTCACTGCAGCAGTCATAAGGTTTCATACACTACACAGACAGACTTGGAACTGCAGGTAAACTGTCTAACTCCTTATTCATAAACTGACTATAAACCTATTTTAGTAAAAGTATTCTTTATCCCTTTTTGTCAAACTCAAACTATTTATGAATAAGAGGTTTAGTAAGTGGTGTCCTAAAGCACTGATACCTATGTCGATAAAGTCGGAAGATGACATAAGAAGCGCTGAGGGCTCGGACAAGATGCACTACGCTAACTAACGTTTCTATTCGATTCGTTTTTAAACCAATCGCGTCACTGGTAGAACACGTGACTTTTCGTATCACGTCATCTTCCAGTGACGCGATTGGTTTAAAAACGAATCGAATAGAAACGTTAGTTAGCGTAGTGCATCTTGTCTGAGCCCTCTGGTAATTAACGTTGGCCCAGTAAAGTACAGTCTACATCAAAATACTGTTTTAGGATGTTAGTGAGGCCAACTGTACAGCTACTTGGCCACGTTGACACAGGTGGCAAGACATTGTTGCATCTTGTTTGATAACGCTTAAGACGGCATATCTTGAATTACTTCACCACCCTTACGTCCAGTGACGTTAAAAATCTAGATTTTTTATAGAATATGTTGGTGAGGGAGATCCAGACGGGCCCAGCATAAGGTCCTCCCACCACTAAAACGCTATAAATTGACATTGGCATGCTTAGTTTGCTGGCTGATAATTAACTTGTGGAAGTCTTCTGCAAAAGACAATAAGTTTTTAACAAAACGTAAAGGACAGCAGTGGACGTCTTTCGGCTGACATGATGATGATGATGATGAAGGGAAAAACGGAGAGGACCACTAATTGATGGCAGTATATTGTATCAGATTAATTGGTGTTCATTGAGTAATGAGATAGGTAATTATTAATTATATTAAAGCTAATTAAATTCACCTAATTCTCCACTCTGGGAATGAAGTCGTGAGAGTATGTATGTATGTAATTAAATAAAATTTCAGACGAAATAAGATTCACGTAAAAAAAAAAAAAAACATATGTTGTTCTATTTTTATTTACATTATATTGTTAACTTGGAATATGCAGCCTTTAGACGGAAATAGATTGTAATAAACAACTTGGAAATAGTAGAATAATAAAATATTTTTAAGTTATAAAAGAATTAAAAGGTAGTCTGTATTATGTTTTTTTAAACTGGACTAGTCCTAGTCAATGAAAGGGACATATGTATATAATGCCTATAGCTCTTATCTCTTTCACTGGAACCTTACAGGTTTATAACACGCCTGTTCATTACCAACATTACTAAGCAATTGTTCCAATTCAAAATTTAAATTCAAATCAAACAACATACAACTGTTCAATCGTACACAATACTCGCCTGATCAAACAGTTTAATAATTAGGTTATTGTTTCACAACCTGTGTACTGTGGTGCCTTTGAAGAGAAAAAGGGCAGTATAACAGTATTAAGTGCATAAGCGCATATTACCTTTTTGTTCTGGTTGACGCTGACAGTATGCTGCTATTGTTTTTACAATTTAACTCGACAATGCGTAAAAACTATGTGATGATGCGTGTCTTTCTTCGTTTATTTCGAAGCCTTTTCATAATTATGGGTACCGTTTGCTGTATAATGGTTATCTTCAGCACGATTTTATTATTTAAAAAAAACATTGAAGTTTTTTCTGACGCGTTCTTTTTAACTGGTATAATAATGAAGTAAATATTTTGCTAGTTTAATATTAAAACGTAGTAAGTAGCGTAAAAAACATTTTTATTATAAACTTTATAAACAAATTGTTAAATTTTGTATGTGTATTGACTAAACAGAACAGACGATTTACGTATGAACCAATTGTTTTAATATTACAATATAATAAAGGCAATTAAATAATTGACGCAGAATGCTCATTATTCTTACATTATTGTTCTTTTAACCATTGTCCTAAATGATTAATGTAAAAGCGGAGCAATAATGTGTTCTGTCGTGTAACAATGTTTTTATGCTATAGAAAATTCTTTAATAAACTTATACTTTAAAAATGTATTGTGGTTAACAAATTTGAAATAAATCATGCGTAATGTACGAATAAGATTATTACTGCCAATACCTTAGTTTTCTTTTAGATAATACCGACAATGGACATAGACGTCACTAACAAGCGTTTTTGTGTTCCAAACAATATTTGTATACTTAGCTAATTCACGTAAAATAAGATTTTGAAACAATTTATGTGTTTATTCTGACAAATTTTCAAGCTTTTATTCAAGAATTTATTCGTTTTGTATTTGTATGTTTAAGTCAAGTTGGAGATAAAATTGTAAACTCGATGATAATGCAATATTATATTACGTGTTTAGTAGCTGGTACCCGCAATAAATTATAAAGAAAAATAGAAAAAAATAATAAATGTGCCGAAAAAAGGGTTACTAAGATATAAACTTAACACACCGAAACAAACATACAGCATATTATAATATGAAGTTAATCTTGTTCTGTTTCTAAAAATCCAAAAAACTTTCCCTTCACCTAAACCATTAATCCAATAAATAGCCAAAGCATGATTAGCATATTATATACTTACAGCGATTTAGCGGAAGTGTCCAATCGCGTGCGCTGCCGGAAGGCCCTCCCCCCGCCAAACTACTTCCGGTCACGTGACGTCATTTACATGACAGTCGGGAGTCGGCTGCCGGGGCGAGCTGACGTATTGGGAGAGTTTTTTTGTTTATGGCCGCAGGAAATGACGCAGAAATGGCGTGTCATTGTTGTTTTCACATGACTTTCAGATCTGTAGACTGTTTTGTGATAATCACATGAAGGGTAAGGAGTCGAGATGTGAGGAAATTTGATTCGAGTTGAGTTAGACATACTTTATAAGTTTTTACTTTACTACACTGTCCCATTTGTATTTTACACCCATTGTAAGGGTAATAATTCTTAACTAATTTTGAAAGCTCGAAAAAATAACAAGGATTTTGATAAAAACTAATTTTATAGCATTTTTGCCTATAGTTGACAATGAGTTACACTCGTGACAGTGATTTCCGAATCTAAATAGTAACCTTATAATGTAATGTTTAGAATATGGTGTTTATCCAAATCTATTTTGGTGATTGAGGAACAAACATCTAAACGTCAATACACAAATGATGAGAAAACGTTAGTATAAAACTTTTGGCTTCATATTTTTTCACGGAATATTATAAAAAAATGTTTTGAAATGTGCAGACTAAGCCCTTTCATATGACACCTCGCTTGCTATAATCAAATCAGTTTCATTTTTCAACCCCCCATTCTAGACCCCTTTTCAAATATTTAGAAAAAATAATTTCATATTTTTTTACTAAAAACAGATGCGGGTTTACACAACTATGCCAAATTTCGAGTTGATAGCTTCTATAGTTTCTGATAAAAACTGCTGTGACATACAGACAGACAGACACCGAAGTCTCACGATATGGGTTCCTTTTTTACCATTTTGGTACGGAACCCTAAAAACCACAAATTTACTCAGAGATACGATAATTACAACTACGTAAACGACCATTTCCTGAAACGAAGCAATAACGACTTAACGAGCACAATACAAACATTAGAGCGTGTCGTGATTCGCAGAAAACTGTGCTTAATCTATCAATTTAACCATGGTTTGTTAGGCCCATATCTACTTCAACAAACTCCGTCGCAAAATGGCGTAAGTGTAAACTGTCGCATCTGCTCTTACGTCTTTATTCAACGGAGTGTGAAGTATGAAGCAGCGAAAATTTTCGCTTGTCATTTGTCGAGAGTGATCTGAAGCGTTGTAATCGGACCTTCTGGTGTATTTTCTAGTTATCTGCGAGGGTGACGAATTCGTTTATACGTTTATACGTTTGGGCGAAGCGTTGTTTTTGATCTCTTGATCGGTTTGAAGTGATAATGACGTGATAAAACTGCTAAATTTAATATTTAAAGAAGTGGGTATTTTATATTTAAGTTTGCTTTTAAGTTGTTAGATTGCAAGCAGAGTGTGAAGAGCGCTTTTAATAAGGTTTCCTTAATAATTATACTCTTTGCGTAACCATTTGACATTTACTCAAAGGGACACTTACAGTAAATTCCAGTTGATTTCCTTAATTATACAGAATAATTTACAATTCCAAAGTAGTTATTAATACTTAAGGGTACCCTTTAATCGATTTCCATTCAACTTTAAACGACGTAAATTAAATTTTAGCCAACCCAAATTTCAGGATTGCTCTTCAAAGAGGAAAACTCTTATTTGGTTCGCGAATCGAACCATTGATTGTTAATTTGATTACAGAACCCTTATAAAGCCAATGCAAGCCATTATTAACCCTAAAATAGCTGGCGCACTTCGTCTACCGCCCACAATGGACACAAAAACTCAATTAATTCGCCCAAGAAAGGGTTGAATTTACTAGAGAAACCGCAAAAATGTAGAATCAAAAGTGTAGCTTTGAATGGATAAATTTAATTAACCAAAGGCTTTTCTTTAATTTCAAACGGGAAAGTACACCTGCAAAGTCACTTTGAAAGCCAGAAAACTTTACACTCTTAAAAATAAGCAGCAATTTCGTTTGGCTTCTTAAAATTCTTAAGATGTTATTCCATTGAAGTTATGTAATAAGTATATACTTTAAAATATTCCTCGAAGCCTGTTAAATTCCGAAGTTGGACCGCGAACTTTTTTATGTTTTCATTTTAGATTACAATTTTGAGTCCACTTGAGTTTAACTCGTGAAGTTTACCTTTACTGGCAAATGGAAAGTTTCAAAGGTTTTCTTTGAGTAACGGCCCTTTTAAGTTGGGCGGAAGAGGCAGTTATTTTGGCAAGGTAGCTAATTGGTTCATGTTATAAACTTACTAGTAATACAATTAAAGAGTAAAATAGTAAAAACAAAAAGAGAGCAACAAAATATAACCATGATTTGAGCCTTTAATCGACCGCCTCTTAGTGTAAAAACAGTTTTAAAATGTCGGCACTTAGTCATTATGCAAAACTTCTGACGGTCCAGAAAATAGCCGCTTTTCCGTGAAATTTAACACTCACCCCACAATAATTGAAAGGAACCCGGGATGGAAATCCTTTCAACCCGGTTCAATCGATGGTCACACCACATTAGTATAATGTGTTATATGTTGGGAAGCCGGCCATTATGCCCTGAATGGACAGTGAGATATGGAAGCACCTGAGATGTGAAAAATGATTGTCGGTCGCTTTTATGAATAGACGAAACCTATTAGAATATTCTTATTTGATGTTCCGAATGAAGTAAAGCTTTTGCAAAAACGTAAGATACACTTACCACCTTTTGGTTACAATCAGATAATTTATTTTGAACCAAGAACCAAGCTATTCTTGCTGATACTTCATTAACAAATCAAGTATCCGAGACCATAGAACGTCGTCCGTTCAAAATTATTAAAACCCTTCAATAGATTGGAGGAGAAAATTCATCACTTTCACGCCAATAGCAGACAGACTGGAAATACCACAAGAGATGACAGCGGATTTAATTATAAAATATAATAATAAAAACCCAGATCGTCCCTTACAGACGCGCTTTCAACAAAATCAAACAATTCTCAACCCTAACTCGTTCGCAAATCAGGCTTTATATCTGCAAATAAAAATTGGCAGTGGCTGTAATAAATTGTAGACTTGACGTCATCGTGAGGGTGTCATATTTTTATTTAAATTCAAAATTCGAATCTTGCGTTCGATTTACGAGTATATGTACTGACATTACGAGTGTTTGGATCGGCATGACATCCTAATTCGTTGGTATTCTAATAATTTACGCGGGTGCCATCGAATTATTTATTAGAGTGCGAATGTTGACGTGAATTGCCGATTATGGCGCGACGTGGAGTGTAAATAAATTAACTGGATCGCGCGATTTGAACTCCTTCGTTATAATGAATCCGAAGTCAATTTTCCCTATTGATTTCTGAAGGTGTTTGGTTTGATCACTACTAGCTGCTAATTAATAGTAAAAGTGTTTGCCTTAATTGGTTTCGTTAGATAGGAACATAAATTGTCTTTATTGGAGTAAGAAACGAGTAAGGACTACTCGTAAGTATTAACACTTTTACTCCACTTAAAATTAAAATAATTAAACTTTTAAAAAGACACTGGCTTTCAGACCTGCTATCTACATTGATGATCTAAAAAGAATCAAAAGGCACAAACAAAAATGTCAACTACATTTAACAAATTAAAACCATACAGCTTGACCTAACCTCATCGCAACATTTCACGCCGGCAAATGAACTCGATCTAACCCCAAACTAAGGCATGTTTGATAAACACCTCTAAGGAACTGACCGGTAGTTAATAGCACTCGAGGCCGGATTATTCGGGCACAATGAAATAATTAATTGGTGCTCAGAACGTTCCAGAGTTCTCAATGGACGTCCATTACTCGAGGTGTGGATTGGAGTTTGGAATGTTTCCAACTATTTTGAATTTGGAATGGGTTTTTATGGCTGTTCGGATGTTTCTGGCCAACATTATTTATGATTTTTAGAAGCTGGCTGAAAAGTTCGGGTGTTTTGGTCAGTAGTTATTTAGGTAGAGTTAATAACGTCATGTCAAGTTTAACTGCCACGACATGTTCTTAATTTTGAAATTGGAATGAATTGCTCAAGTAAATGTATTAACACTATTAGAATGCATTAATTTGCATGACATTATGGTGAAGCGTGCGCGCTGGAATAATATAAATCATTCCTCAGTCCGTTATCTGAAATGAAAGGAAAACAAAGAGGGGCTTCCTTGAATGCTGAGATTCTAAGAGCCATACATAAAATAAGATAAAATAAGATACATAAAATTATTTGCAAACATTATTCGTTTCTGCTTGTATAGTATGAACTAATTTGATGAAGAAAGAGCAGTTTAATTAAAAACAGTTAAAAATAACTTTAAACTACAAGGTTCTTGGTAATAACTTTGCCATTCCTACCTACTTAATATTTATAGGTAAAAGTTTCACTAAAGTTACTATCATAGACCTTACTTTCGGGTCGTAAAATTATTATCTTTATCAAATTGGAAGTAAAGCAGTTTTGTGCTTAGGAGATTACAAAATTTTATGACCGATGGTCACGGATGATGATGATGGATGGCGGCTTTCAAGTGATGTACCCTTTAAAGGCATATAAAAGAAATGTTAGGTTCTTCTTTTTTTTTACGATACATTCCTTTAGCTTGACTAAGAAACTAAGCTCTAGGCTCGTACTTTGGGCACTGGACAACCTCAGATATAATTTTGTAGAAAAATAAATACATAGAAGACATACCAAGGTTCAGGAATAGATATTGACTATCACACCACCAAATAAAAAGTATTCGTTTTAATATCGTTTCAGTATCTAATCTTTGTTTTTGTCCATAGGCATGGGAGGCGGCATGGGCCAGATGGGAGGCTACTACGGCGCCGCGTACGGGCCGCTCGGCGCCAGCATGGCTGCCGCGGCGGCTGCGGCTGCGCAGCAGAACGCTATATCTGCTGCGCTCACGCCTAATGCCCAGGTAACTTATAACATGACTTATTTAGACAGGTAGTATTATGGATGAGATGATAAGAGATGGTGTAATGCCTCAGGTATGTTTGCTGACGCGCGCACAGACAGTTTTCAAGCCATAATCAGGAAAAAACCACTTCACATATGGGGCGCATAAGAAATAGTTCCAACGACATTATGATTGCTGGTAGATATGACTGCCCCGTCCTTATCTACTGGGTTTGACAGGTCTCCAGTGGTGTTAGATATAATAAATAATCCTGGCACCTTTGTTTTTGTTTTGTGTTACTGTAGTTGTATTTAAATTGCCAGTAACATATTTTGTTTAAGTAACATGTAACTAACCAATATTAGGCAATAGCTTGAATTAAATGATTATATTCTATTATATTCTATTATAACTGGAGACCGCTAATGATCCAGCGCATCTTTATTCTTCCATATTCACAAGAGAGACCTCAAAATGACAACCGAACCAATTCCTTTAGGATCGATTAGGATCCGAGGATTTTTATTAAAGAATTCTCGGATAAAGAACTTAATAAGCTTATACAAAAGTAGGGCGACTTCATGTATAGTTTATTTCTGATCGAACTGTAATCGGTCGAGGTGCAAAAACGGCTTAACCTTTAATTACATGGCAAAATAATAATATGTGAATAATGTGTGTGTCTATGTAAAGGGACCTTTTTGTCGATGGCGCTTACGCCGCACTGCGTCACGCGACGTTGTATTTATATTGGAGCATCTTTAATAATGGCGGAAGCGCCATCGACAATAAGGTCCCTTTTCATAGATAACGTCATATATTGTTATTAAGTATCAAACGAGTCGAAATTATAGAAAAAAAACTTGATAATTAGAAATTTTTAAAGCGTTAAAAATCACGCTAATAGAAAGCCGACATCCCTTAATGATACTGATGATGGAGCAGATTTCAATTAGAAGGTAGCAGGCGTAGCCTCGTGAAATCACTTTTACACCATTTAGCACGTCATTAACACGCGTGAAATAGATGCGTAGGAGTGCGTGAAAAGGGGCGTAAAAGGACGTAATATGAAGCATAAAGTTGGCGACGAATTTCGCTATTTGTGGTAATAAAATTGCCGTTACGGATAAAATGGCGTAATCACATTGACAACTGAAAAGTAATTTAGTTTTTTTTAATAAGGTGCCATTCCAAAGATAAAACGTAGATAATTTTCAGTTCTAAAATATGCTGAAAACCTTAATTCAAAAACCCTTTTAACTATAAAACATTTATTTTAAAATTAATTGTCGTATTCGCAAAAATCCGTAGTAACTTTTTTTGTACGATAACAGTCTAAAACGCCCTAACCTACATATAAAAAAGACATAAAATCACTTACGCCTTTTTACACTGACTTTTTTTACAACAGATGGTAGTAAACGACATTACTAGCTATGTTTAAGTGAGATGACCGTAAGATTACCTGTTACGAACCATGTATAATAGTTTTACAGAATCACCGCCAACGTTAGCGTGACAGGCGTGTAATGAAGCTCAGAATATTGTCTTCATTTCGGCAGTTTTTGTGCTTGCAACACTTTTTACGATAACTTTTAGAGGGATGATGATTTCTAAAATTAAAAATGAAGTGGAAAAGTTAATTAGTTCGTGCTATTCAGGAGAGCAAAAACAGGGCTAAAGTTTTTTATAGAATATGGAAGTAAAATGTAAAACTGATTAAAATGTGTTGTTTAAAAAAATTATGATAGTTTGCCATTTAAAATTTAAAATTGTGAAGTAACAAACTCTCAAATCTATGCTGCAAAAACTTTTTCAAGATCAGCGGGATATTGAACAAAATCCATCAAAAGGATAATCATTTAAACTCCCCGGTACTTAGTAAAGCAACCCCAATATTCAAAAAGAATCTGTCACCTACAACTCGATCAAACACTCGATTCGGTGTCATTAATCTGCGTCTATAGTGGGGGTGAGTTGGATGAAAAACAAACATTCGGTGTGACACGCGCCCTAGTTGGAAAATAAGATTTGAAAATGGAACGCGAAAATGTTTTCGGTCTGTGATAACTTGTACAGTCACCTCAATAATATATTATCCAACATTAATGAGCCCAAAAATATCTTTCATGTCTGTATTACTAGATGTATAAAAGAGTGAGTTAGATGTTTTTTAGCGTAATGTCCGATGATATATTTTTGCTCATGACTGTACGAACAGTGACCTGGGGGGTTATTATGACATAGCTATGCAGTTCATTTTACGGCGAGCATAAAGAACAGAGCTATAGCAGTTTTATAGCTCTGTCCTTTTCTCTCAGCGTCAACTTTACTGTATGTTTTCATTGCCAAGAGCAATAAGTAACAGCGAGCAAGGTGTACGTAGGTAACGTACGATGTAGACATAGGTGTTTTTTATTTATGTACATTTGTAAACGTCAATTTTTTTTCTGAATTATACTGATCAAGCTGTACATACTGTGTTCATTCTTACTTGTCATAGTAAACTTTCTAACCTCAAAATTTACCTTCTTTGGCTAAAACAGCTCTTTTACCTTAAAAAAAGTAAGCTGACATCACTTGGCCAATGTATTGTCTGTGATTGTTATATTTTATTTATGATAAACATTTATTCAGCAACAAAGATTTTCTCGCTCGCCGGACGAAAACTTGTCAACATGCAGTGATCAACTCTGCAGCATAAGTTGCGAGCAAGAAATGTTTACCATAACGGGGCTTACCTAGTAACAAGTAGCAGACGTATTTATTTATAGATTGGCGCGTTTATTGAATTTCAAGAAATCAGAGGCCCGAAACAAGATGCATTCGGCGTATGTCGCATCGACCGCCGACGTCAATTCCATACATTTTGCCAGTTTTCGAAAATCGTTAGCTTAAAGCAACTTGTCTAGCCTTACTGGCTCGTAACGATCCTAGATCGAGATCGTTATTAATAAATAATGAATGAGTCCATAACGGCTTAATTGCAATCGTAGATTCATAAATCCGTAAAGCAATAATTTATTGTTTATTACGTGACTGCTTAGGAACGGTTACGTGTTTTAGACGTAGGTATGTCTGATTCTTTGTGATCTCGAGTAGAGAACGGCTTGACGGATTTAAAGTGTAGTGTAGTAACGTTAAATTGGTATTTAGTTGCTAGTTGCAAATCTTCCAATAAATTCTGAGAATGTTTTCGGAAATAAGAGAGCATTGAGAAGGTTATCTTTCCTCCTCGTAAGGCCCACGTCAAATTTCGTTAGTTCGAAAAAGAATCTTATGTCAGTCAACTAAAGTCAAAAGTCACTTTGACAGATGTCCTAAATATAGGACATCGGGCGTTACGAGGTAAGAACATAAATTAAAAATATTCATAGAAGTAACCGAGAATTACTTAAAAGAAAATAGGGTGCACGAAAAACATTTTTCGAAAAAACTATTCTTAGTACACCCCAAGACCCTACAACCACCCAAACCCAAGGAATATCCCCTACAAATTTCAAGCCCCTAGATTTCGTAGCTTAGGCTGTATGGGCGTTGTCTGTTGGTCATTGAAACACAGTTATAATTACAGAATATATTTAAAATAAAAAAAGGGAGTCAGGTTTTTATTAAAAAAAAAACTGTTAAACACAAACACACGCTTAAAAATAATTCCAGGTCACCGGTCACTTAATAAGATCACCACTAGACTAGCCCAGATTAAAACCAATCAAAAATTACAATTAAAAAATTGCTCAAACCAATCTTAATCCAATAAACCAAACGCCCTGCAGAGGGCGGCACCCTCCTGTTAAACACATCTCCAGATTAAACGAGGGAAGATCGGAGGGTCGCCGAATTAATTGCACAAGTTTATGTGTCAAGTAGCCTTAAATGGGGTATTTATGTTACTGGATAACGATTGACCTGTGGAAACGTGTGATATAGCTTTTTCTTATCTGTTAATTTGTCTATGGCTATTACTTTAGGAACTGTTCGTTTTTCGTAACAAAAAGTTTTTTTTTCATGGTGTGGAAAAGGCAAACGAACAAACAGGCCACCAGGTAAGTGGGATCTTTGATCCATAGATATTTGCCTTCTCAATAAATAAAAAACAAACTAGCTTGAAGATCTATTACTACAATCTCGAATGAACGTTCATTCATCGTAACTCCTGTAGCCATCCGTACATTTCCAGACTGTACTAAAAATGTGTCAATTCAATCTTTACCCAAAGGGTCTAAATTATATTTATAGGATAAAGACAGCAGAAGAGAGTTGTATTCCATCCCTCACAAGTTCTCAGCACATTGAAAATCTGTTTGAAGTTCCTTAAAATTATCATCACCAGCTTCATCATCATATTTGCCAGAAATCTATTTAGACGTAGCATCAAAGACCACCCTATTGTGATCATTCGGACTTTGCGTTAGCCAGAAGCTTAATTATACTGAATTAGTAGTTAAGATACATTTTTTATCGGAAAATTCGTTACTTCCTGAAAAGATAACAAGAAAAGATTTAGATATAGAGAAAATCTGGTGTTTTATTAAATTTAAGCTCATGCCTGGCTGGATGATGCACATCTAATGCTAAAGTAAGCTATTTAAAAAAACTGATAAAGTATATAGAATTGACATGAGTGGCCAACGCGATAGATCGTCGGCTTACGTCAATCCTTTGTCAGTTTTCGAAAACCACTAACGATAGCGTTATGCATCCTGTTTAATATATGAGCAATAGTTGTAAAGATGCCACTTATAATTGATTAAAATGAACAAAATCATACTCAAACCTTTTTACGACCGAATGCGAAGGTTAAAGGTTTCACCATTATAATAAAATATCTAGGCATTCATTTATATGATTCCTGGTATTTTAGTACTCAACTTTATGTCCAGGATCATATGTACCTGTTAAACAAAACACACCTTTATAATTTAAGTACTTAGAATGTATGACTTTGACAATTTTTTTTGCAAAAGAAGCAGAAAAGGGCAGACAACCTACCTATTAAATTATTAGTGGCTTTGGACATGGAAGAAAACGCTTTATCTGGCTACATAAATTAAAAAAAATAGTTCTCCTTTCCTAACACAAGTTTGAAAAAGGAAGTACATTTGAACATTAAGAACATTTGAGAACATTTGTCAAAGAACATTAAGAACATTTGTCAAAGTGACTTACCTTTTGACAATAAGTATTATACTTGAACTAACGAAATTTGACGTGGGCCTTACGTGGTTAAAAACTAGACTACATGTTATAGCACTGTCGTCTATATAATAATAATGTCAATAGTAAAGTAGGTAATTAGTATGTTTTATCTACACTCATATCATAAACCCTCTATGATGCGTTCAGAAACCGCAAATTATGACCAGCATAAAAATCATCTCTGTTGTTAGAGCAACTTTTTTATCTGCAGCAGTAAAGTTATGGATTCATAAAAACATCAAATTCAATGTTCTTATGACATTCAAATTTCGAACATCTCTGAAAAACAAAGAAATTTGATTTGACCGGTATTAATATAATAAAAATATCAGTCGAGATGACGTTTAGTTCGAAATGAATTGTCAATTTGCATACAAAATTGGACAATGTCGCGTCAGTACCGCCATTACCGGTTAAAATTTAATACGCGACTCCTGAATGCATCATGGAGGCTTATGATATGTGGGAAGATAAAGTAGTGTATGTAACTGTACATAATTAGGCATTAAACAATTGTGTAATGTTATTATGAAACTCGCCTTCGGCTCGTTTCATAAACCCACACTTCTGTTTAATGCCCTTCATTATGTACAGTCACATAAACTACTATTATAGCCATAATTTTAAACCTCTTTTTTTTAAATAATATAATGGAGTTTTAAGACGCAAGGTCATCAAAGGACAACTCGTTCGAATCATCGGTTCATCCTCTAAGCTTCTTCAGGATTAGGGAAAAATGTGATAATGATTGGTCAGTGTCTGGATATTTCTCGATAGTCGTTATCATTATTATCAAATCATCATAATATTACCCATACTACCCTCCTTAAAAAAAGGGCGTATGTCTCATAGAACCGCGTTATTTATTAGTGACCTTATTTCTTAACATGGGAGGTTATATTTGCTTTGACTATCAAATTTCACATACGTTCTTTTTATTTAGAAGGGCAGCATAAGACGTCCATTGCTGGACATAGGCCTTCCCTAAGCATCTCTACGACGCGATGCGATGGTCTGTTTTGTGCTCCTCGACTCTATCAGATTCTTCGATCTTCACCAGATCGTCGGTCCACTTCTGGGAAGCCTGCCAACACTTGGCTTTTCAGTCCACGGTCACAGTACTTTTTACAAGCTTTTATTTAAATGACAATGTGTAAGTATGTATGTACGTAAAGGTCAAATCTTGCAAGTTAAATTTGGCCCACTTCCCGGTTTCCGATGAAGCTGAATTGCATACACCTTTAGTTCTGATGATAATACAATAATATAGTACCATCGAGCTGGTCTGATGATAGAGACTCAAGGTGGCCATAGGAACTCCTAAATTACACATTATAAACCCATCGTGTTAGGGCTCGTTAGAATCGTCTTGACGAGTAGATGACGAGTGTGCAAAAAAAGTACAGTCGGCAACAAAAGCCTTTCCCAAAAATGTTTTTTTAACCGAAACTTATTTATGGTAAGGAGAAAGCAAACAAGTAAACAGGCCACCAGCCCCCTATTTCACCACCGTGCCAATGACAGGTGACAGGTGACATTTCGGTGTACATGGTGCAGCTAACATGAATCCTACTGATGTGAAACATTGTTAACTTTACAATGTATAGCGAATTGTCTCCTGTCACCTATCATTGTCAAGATGGTAAGTGGGATCAAAGATCCATAGACTCCAATCCTAAGACTGCAAATAGAGTCCAGCAATTAATACTAGTAATTTTACACCGGAACACGACAATGCCAAGACTGTTGCTTGGCAGGAGGTTAAAGAATAGGATGATGGTAGCGATGTCGACTGACTCCACAAGGTCCACACCTAAACTTCTGGCCCCAACGGCCGTTAAATCTTAGAGCAATCATTAGATAAGAAGAAGTTTCTATATATTGAATGGTCTATCAATCATAGTAACTTAATTGACAACCTTAGAGACATCATTAAAAGCCACAATTACTGTCAATCTTTGACGTTATTGAAAGTTTGTAAGTGTTACGCAAGTTACCAAACAATGGAGTCGTTTTAATTGAAATCAAAATCGGACTGTAATTCTATCGCCTAATTGAATGAGTAATTCTATGGGTTAGGCTTTCGCTTTCGACAGGATTTGATGAGAAAGTTTTTGATAAAGTAACAATTGATAAGTGACTTGAGGATTAAGTTCAAGGCTTGTGTTCGTCACACAGCAGAAATGGTGTTAAATTATGAAAAAAATTGTATTGCGTGCAAAAGTTACCAATTAAGTTTCCGACAAAAAAAAACTTATCACTCAATTCACTTTTTTGGACTTTTCAACATCATGGTATCGGTCACTTTCCGATTCCATCATCAGGGCCCGTATTATCGCGATGGATACCTAAATAAAAATAAATAGTAAAAAAATATCAAGGGACAATGTCACACCATTGTATTGACCTAGTCCCAAACTAAGCTCTATGCTTGTACTATGGGTACTAGACAACGTGTAAATACCATAGAGAAATATATACCTAAATACATAGAAAACCTCCATGCCTCAGCAACAAATATCCGCGCTCATAACACAAATATCAGCCCTTACAGGGATTTGAACCCAGGACGGCTAGGCCGGGACACTACCAACTAGGCCAGCGCGTCATCAGATAAAGCATTCGTTACTCTCGCACTTACATACTGATCAGAAAGTGACAGATGTTTTATCCACGTTTATCCACAGCGATTAACACGAACATAATAGGCCCGTTGTTCACCTGATAGGCTGATAGACATAATAATATTGCATTGCCATTCGGCCGTACCATTAACTACAGATATATTTACCAAATATTAGCTCATTCCGATTACAGAGCCTAATTTGTAATGTACAGAAATGCTGAAATAACTGACACACGTCGACTTGAAAAATTTGAACTATAAATACATACTCACATTACTGACACACAATCAAACATGTCAAGATAAATAAATAGCTCGTAAAAATATATGTTAGAGGAGAGGTGTTCCAGTCTTAAGATTGTTGTCTTGAGATTGCAGTCTTGAGATTGCAAATGTCTATGGGTATCAGATCCCACCTACCATCAGGTAGCCTGTGTGCTCGTTTGCCAACCTATCTTCATTTAATACTTAATCACTGTTTATGTAGTCAACCGCTGTCTCTTCGTTCGTGTGTCACGTTGGCGCCACTGAAAATCAGCGTCGCGGTTCATGCCGTGACATAGTGCTGAGTGGCGTCAATTCCGACGTCACAGAATCACCCATGGCAACATTATGCTACAATTGTATTTTATTCCTTTTCTTCATCGTTTAGTTTTGTTTTCTGTGTTGCCATTATTTGTTTTGTGTTCAATTTTTTTTCTTTTTTTTTTTCTTGTGATCGTCGAATAAATGTTTCTGTTTCTGTAATAGATAAAAAACGGAGCTTATATCTCTTGAATTTTATGTAAATTAGCTTTAAAAATAACCGCGTCCGTATAGGTTCATCCCTTTGGGGGCTACAATGCCACAGACAGATACACATACATGCTTAACTTACACCCTCTATTTTGTCCGGGGTCAAAAACTATCAGCCTTGATTTAAAATGGAAACGTCCCCAACAAAATTGCTTCCATTATCGCAAAAAGACTTACAGATATTGTACAGACTTCCTTTTCAGAAAAGAACTTACCTATCGGTAGCCCGATCCATCACCCATTGTGCTTGTTAATAGACCCCCAACTATCGAATGAAAACGCATTTTTTTCGATTAACGTGTCGAATCGCCCCCCGGGCCCCAAAACAATATAATCAGCTACCATTCATATATGTTCTATAAACAGTTTTACCTGTATTAAAAATAATGATTGGGCGGTTTTTATAGTAAAAGAGTAACGAACCATTGTGGTTTTCGGGATTCGATTATGAATCGATTTAAGGGGGGTTATTGGGTTACTTTCATGGTTCGTGTGGCGAATGTGGTTCGGAATTAGAGGAAGATTTAACGTCTATGATGAATTGATGAGTTACTCATAATTATCATTGCGGTAGCGTTTTTTTAAGGGCATGGAGAAGGCAGATGAGCACACACATGCCACCTGGGGTGATATTCTCTCAAAAAACGGCGGTGGGGCGGACGAACGAGCGAATCGAAGCGGCGAGTTTAAGTATTCACGTGCGAGCGAACAAAACACATTTTAGCGCATGCATTGTCAATTAAGCAGCGTAATACGTTCGAGAAGTCATTCTGCTAAATTGAATACACGCGGTAAAATGTGTTTTGTTCACTCTGACGGGACTATTTAAACCCGCCGCTTGGACAATCACTCGTTCGTCCGTCCGTCCGTCGTTGTTGAGAGAATCACACCCCTGATGGCAAGAGAGATCTGAGACCCATAGACATAATACGGGGTAGAAAAAATTATGGGCCCTGGTGGAGAATTGCCTTAAATCCTTAAGTTCATTCATTCCTCAAGATCATTTTACTTAAAGGAAATATTATTTTCTAAAAAAAAAGACAAAACTGCATTCAAAGATTGTCTGAAATTCGCATGTCTCACTGAGAAATCTAGCCAGCTAAAACTTCAATAAATAATCACTCTCAATCCTATTCTACTACTCGATAGGATTATTGTTCAGGATAAAATCTCTAATAAACATTTGGGCTGTATATAAAAGATCGTGACATCTAACATTTATTATAGCGAGTGTTTATTTTTTGAATTTTTATCTGGTTCTTTTCCGGGTGAGACAAGCGAATTTTAGAAAATCTTTGAATGCAGCAGTGTTGTTTTATTTAAAAAAAAAAATGTTATCTTCTAGTAAAATTATCTAACTTAAGAATTTCCCCACCAAGGCCCATAATTTTTTTTCAACCTGTATATGCATTCTCAATCCTAAGACTGCAAATCTGACGTAATACCAAAGAAGGCGAGTAACTGCAATGTACTAAATAGTTTAGGCATTCTATACTCTATTATTAACCCGTGATTGTTATGCAGTGAACTGCCTTTTTTGGTATTAGGTCCGGCAAAAATGGGTTTCCAAGCTTGAGGACTCAGCTGGAATACCTCTATTATAGTAATTTCACTGGTTGTATTATCCCCCCACCGGAATACAACAATGCGAACAGTGCTGCTTGGCGTAGAGTGACATACAGGTTGCTTACAAAAACACATTTAGGCGCTCTCTGATTTCTTAACAATTTAATGATCCGATTGAAACCTAAAGGTAAAAATATCACTTTGTTACGTAAAAAATGTGACTTGATTAGCATCTCACTATATATGTAGTTATATTTCAACGGTATAAAAGAGAGTTTATCGATGAACCCATAGATTTGATTTCCTTCTACGCTAACATCGGTCGCTGACGTCGGTCGAGCGTACGAATTTACACCACGTTCTGTGGGACTCCGCACAGCGACGCTGACGTCCGCGGCAGACTTACCATATCTTCATACGCTCGACACACGTCAGCGACCGATGACAGCGTAGGAGGAAATCAAGCCTAAGACATGCCTATGTACCGTGACCGTTAAACCACCTATCTTTTAAATATATAAAAGAAGAAACTGACTGACATCAACGCACAGCCCAAACCGCTGGGTCTAGAGATTCCAAATGTGGCACGTAGGTTCTTTATAAGGTCTAGGGGTGCACTAAGAAAGGATTTTCCAAAAATCGACCCCCAACGGGTAAAAATGTGGGGAGTAGCGGGAAACTAATTCTACGCGTACGAAGTCGCGGGCGTCCTCTAGTACACATAAAAGCTTATTGGCGACTGACTGACAACAAACAGCCTAAACTAATAAACCAAGTTATATGAAAATGTTCCATGTTACAGGTGCACTAAGTTTTTAATTTGGTTGTAGGTAAAGGATTTTAAACGGGTAGAAAACGGAGAAGTAGCGGGTATACGAATTCGTGAGCGTCCCCTAGTCTTACATAAAACGATACGAACGAAGGCCTGTCATGGTTGCGTTCCCAGTAGATAAATGTTGATATAGGATGGGTCACTGTCGCACTTACATACTTGTCAGAAAGCGACGGTTGTTATATCCGCAGATAATAAATGGCTCGTCGGTGGTGGTTCTTATTTCTTTTCTCAATGCTTTAAAAAAATCGCGTTGTCGTTGTCAATCGCTTAACTTAGATCCTTTAAAAACTTCCCATAAACAATTCTAGAATTAAACGCCACAGCTTACAACAGCGTCGCCGGACGACGTTTATGATCGCCATAAAGAAACGTCCGTTTGTGGGCAGCCTACTCTCATTCAAAAAAGGGCTTGTTCTTTATGAAAGTCTTATTGGATCTGAAACCTTATTGATATCAACAGAAGGTTAAATCGGCTTTATATGTTTAATGGTGGATGTGTCCTTTTGACTTAGAAGTCCGAGCCGTAAACTGGTGTCGCGCCCTAAGCCTGATTTAGCGGCGAAAGGGTCGTATGTTACGCTAACTTGAGTCTACACAGGGAACATGAGAACGGCGTATATGGAGTCAATTTTGGTAGTTATTTTTTGATCAAGTAATTTAACACCACGTATTCAAAAAAAATCATCGTACAATAATCGTGTGTCGTATGCAGTCGTTAAAATTATGTTTATTGAGCAAATGTATCAAAATCATGTCCAAGTTTCTGCGAAACCCAAACTACGCATTGCAAATAATAAATATGTAAAGGTAAAGTACCTCTAAATAAACCGAGATTATAATACTTAGTTAAAACTTCCAAGTGAAACATGTATTTGTATTTGTAAGCAATTTATAAAAAAATAAACCATATGAAAGGCATGATAGCGAATACACTGATCATAAATAAATTTTGATCGAAATGAATCCCATCCCGACGACCGGACCCCGATCCGAATGTATTTTTCACTTTTCTATAGCAAGCTGTCCCAACAACTGAACAGTGTGTATCATTATAAGTATTTTTCTCACAATACCAAGACGTACTTCATTAAATCCTAAATAATCGACATATTTGTGCCTTTTGTCGCACGTGATTTGTGGACATAAAAACATAACTCTTCAGAGAACTTTAATATTTCTAACAATATCTCAAGGCGGCATGCACGTCACCCTGCAATTGAGTTTTGGTATAGAATTAATTATAAGTAGCTACTTTAAAGTCCACTTTTGTGCCACACAGATACTAGATGTCATTCAATTTGTACGAAGCATGTTTATAGTGAATTATATTCTCAATAGAGTTATTAATGAAGTGCTTAATGCAAAGCTGGATTAAGATGGCCGCCCATTCATGCATTTGATTACAATTCAGTAATAATTTAAATAAAATTAAGTAAGTTTCGAGTTATTGTGACTCGTTGAGGTGGCGATTTGAAAATATTTCGACTTGTTGTTATTTATCGTTTATTACGTTAATCCGTTGACACGGTGCTGTAAATTTTATATGTACAATTACGTGGAAATTAAGTACCTAAAGCTAGGTACATCTAAGTTTATCAGTAATAATTTTTTAACCAATCCACTGATTATTAAAATAAGTTTGCTAAACTTCCAAACTATTAAATCATGGGTTACTTTTTTACTTACCATGATCTCGTCGTCCATTCATCTGTTTTTTTTATTAATTTTTACTTTAACACCTCGTTTTATCATAAGCCTAGCAAGACACGTGAAAAATATCTCACAAATATTCTCCTTGTTTCAGGTCGGTTCATCGATGGACATGTCCAAGTACTCTATTGAGGCAGAAAAGTACCGGACCTACGGCATGTACCCTGACCCTTCAAGGGGTTACCTGGACTCGGCCGCTCTGTCCAAAGCCTACATGTACATGGACCAGCAGCAGCAAAGGTCTTATCCCATGGACATCAGCAAGATGTACTCCGAAGCTTCGGCAGCAGCCATGGCAGGGTTGAACTCCGTCGCGCCCGCTCCGTCCAGTCTGTCCCCAAGATCCCCAGCAGAATCCCCTGATATGACGGTTAAGTCCAGCCAAGAAAGAGCCGAAGGCAGCTCCTCGTCAGGATCCAATCCTTCCCCATCCCTTCCGTATTACCAAGGGTCGCCAAGCATTCTGATGCCGCAGTACCCTGGCCAGTACGCGCAGAGCACTCAAGGAGGTCCAGAATTTAGGCGACCCCTCACAGTTATATTCTGACCTGACGCTTAGATCTACAATTCCATAGACTGCGTTCATTAAAAAGTTTCTACGCAGACGGTTCGCGCGGTGTTTATTTATTAAAAGGTGTTTTGTTTTTGTTTATGTCGATTGTCTTCGAACCAGTGGGTTCGTTACGCGTATTTCGCGTCGTATTATTTAAAGATGTCATTTGTTTTCCTAATTTTCACGATTTCGTGTTTCTTTCCAAAGTTCCTCTTTGAGTTTCCTCTTGTAGTTTTAAAAGTTATATCTTAAATATGATATTCGTGTATATTGTAAATATCGAAGTTGTTAGTACTTAAGTTGTTGTAAAAATATCGGTAGGTATTTATAGTCCATATTGTACGAATTTTCAGGCTTGTTGGTGCAGAGTATTTATAATTATTGGACTGAGTTTAAGTTCATTATTTATGCCCGAAAATAGAATTTTAGTTAATATTCTATTGCTATTACGATAGCTTTTTTTTAACAAGAATAAGAGTCCAATTTCAATTACAACGATTCTATTATATGCCTAGATAACTTTGTAAATAATATTTTTTTGAAAATATTGTCATTTTGTAAATAATATAAATTAAAATTAATAGTTTCGTCTCTAGCTTTAGCTTATATTTAGGCCAGGTAGAACCAGTGATTTTCTTTTCACCGGACGATGAATAATGTAGGCACAAAACGCATTTGTCAGTTGTGTGGCAAGCCTTAAACTTTGCATTTATGTGTTGCCATATTTTGTTACGATTTTTTTCTGATTACATTGAGATTTGATAAGAAAATTACGGAAAAATAAGATTATTTTCGACATTTTAGAAGTACTTAGGTACTTATGTAAAGCAATAATTTAATAAATATGGATCTGTTATCTCTTGTGCATAGAAATGACGTTGAAGCATTTTTTAATTGTACCTAACACCTTAAAAATTATGTCATAACTATGCATGACAGAAGTACAATCGTGGTTTTTTTAATGTTTTTATTTTGTTTTGTTGATTTATTAATTATTTTTGATCATTTTAAACAAACGCCATCTAAACGCACTAATTAAAATCTCCTCAAAACATAATTAGCGTTGATTATACCACAGATGCAATAGCATTACTTTATTCAGTGTTTCTACTATATAATAATGCCATGCGGTAATAATTGTGAAAACGTGGCTAATATCGTAGTATACGATTTGTTGTATATTGAAGTCGAATGTATAGATGAGACAATTATACTAGAATTTAAATAAAATTATACGTAAATAAAAATATTAAAAAAAAGTTATTTATTTTTCTTCCACACCAACAGATACAATTTTCTACAGATATGACAACATTGTTATTTTAAAAGCTTTAGGCGCTGCTGTTGCTAAAATGAAATAAGTAAGTATCCTCGTAAGGCCCACCGTACTACAAACAGACAGTTTTTGGTCACTTGGACTTTGAATCTACCATCAAAGCAATAAAGTTCAATTACGTTTGTTCGATAATGCCATTTTCAATTTATGAGGAAAGGAAAATAAACTTTATTTCGATTGCAATACAGTTCAAATGGAATTGATAATGTACATCCAATTGCACACTGGGTCTTACGAGGTTAAAAAGCTTAAAAAATCCACTTGAAACTATTTTCACAAGCCATAATACAGCAATATTTACTCTGCCATTATCACCTATCAATTATTTTTAAACCGTTGTAATAACACCCCAGCACCCCTTTAATAAAACAAACGACCGTCGCTCTTCGTGCAACTGAATTTCAACCGATTCCCTATAAACACAAAGCCGAAATTAACATTTTAAAAAATGGTAATAGTGACTTAAAAATTAGTTAAGTGCGCGCACTTCCCCGCTGTTTTTATTTTCGTTTTTTAATAAAATATTGGTCGATAGATATCACTGCTGGGGTTTGGCGTTAGGTAAACAGCGGGGCTTGAAGCAAAACGCTTTGGAATAACAAATCACCCTCTATACTAGAAGGTGGAAATTGCTGTATAGGGTGCTTGTTTTATTGCTAAGTGACAGTTTAATTTGTCTTGAGATAAAATTGCATACTTATTGCATTATTTGTATTATGTTTCAAATACGAATTTAAAAAAATATACAAACTTTGATAGTAAGTATCTCTCATTTGTAAACAACTTGCCAAAAGAGAGTTAAAAAATCGTTGAGGTTTTTATTATATTTAGGAGTCCAGTACAATAGAAGAGGCGTTGAAAACAGCTAAGTAAGTATATTCCATTATTATTTAATGACCGCATGCCTATCTGCAAAATGCCATCAGAAAATGTAGCTTAAAACTGCCCTAGAACAAATCTTAATCATGTTCAAAAGTACAAAAGGTTACTGATTCGTTTTTTCTTCATTTTTGGTAAGCACTTGACTACCATAATCTTGAAGATTTTGAGCTTAACAAGGCAAAGGCGTATACCACATAGTTCAATAATAAAACTAGAGGGCCCGACAGACCTTGTGCTGCCCGATTGCAGCGCCACCTGCCGGGCCCAATCGCAGATCTAAACCATACAGGGAGGGTACCCGAACAATTAGTAATATTTCAGTGACAAACACACGTACAGAAGCTTTACAACCCGTAATTAATGGCATGCTAACATAAGTTTATTTTACTATAAAATCACGAAATCACAATTCTGTTTAACAATCATCCTGTAGTTACCCTCTCCCCTCAAAACGAGGCAAACAAACAGCCTGCGCGGGCGCTTGCAAAAACAAACAAAATCACTTCCAATAAATACACGCTCATTTACTCCCCACTTGAGCATTGTGGAGTATTGCTCAACGTTGAGCGTTGAGATCCTTAAGGTTAACTCAATCACTCCCAGAGTCCCAGGTCTTCATTTAAAAATGTTAGGCAGGTGACAATAACCTCGTAAGGCCCAGTGTGCAATACGATATACATAATCAAGACAATTTAATTTGAACTGTGTTCCAATGGGAATAGGTTTATTTTCCTATATTCATATACTGAAAATGGCATTATCGAACAAACGTAATTGAACTTTATTGCCTTGACGGTAGATTCAAAGTCCCACTCACAAAAAACTACCTGTTTTTAGTATGGTGGGCCTTACGAGGTTAAGTGTAGGTACCTTTAGGTGTTGTTATCAAAATATGAGTGAGGGCCAATAATCTACATCTATACTATAGGTAATAAAACTGCTGTAATCATGCTCAGTGTAGCGTTGAATAGAATAACGTTAATTGATTACGAAGACATACACAATTTAATAATTTATAGCTTGGCTTTAAAAAATAAGTAATAAACCAAAACAATCATAGGCATGCGACGGTAACGGGAAATATAGAAAAGAAGGCTTCTTAACAGTTGGACGTAGTTATGCAAAAACGTTCCAACCCACAAGTCACACAAAATTGAGATAAAGCCAATAGTGTACCTTTTTTGACACCTTTCATCAGTTTAGCAAAAAGGTTCCAGTCTTTATGGCTTATTTCTATAAAAAAAATTTTTTGATTATACTTTCCAACCCACATTTTTAGCAAACAAGGGCTTGCATAGAAAAAAAAACATAACATGGAAACTGAAACGTTTTTATTTTATACAATCCATTAATAATACTTTGTTAAAATGATTCAAATAGTCTTGAAACATTATATACTTTTTTATGTGATACTTGTGGTCTTGCAAAAAATGTCCTATGTATGTTGGAACGTTTTAGTAAAACCCATGTGACACTTGTGATTTTGCAAAAAATGTTTCATATACGATTGGAAGTTTGCTTTGCTAATTAACAAAGTGATGGGTAAATGATCCAAAATATGGGGAACCTTTTAGTTCAATCCAATACAGACTTTTATAGTAGTACAAAAAATTTGGAAAAAATATTTCTAATCGGAAGAAATATAGACCAATAGACCAGTACATTCCTGAGAATTGTCTCCAATTTTATAGAACGCTTAAGACTTAAGACTGATGATGTTCTTATTTATTTATTTATTTATTTTAATGGAACAGTAACAAATTACAAACTGACACTTTTTATTACAAATTATTACTAAATTATAGAAGATAATGTTTGCAATTTAATAACAACTGTCCACAGCATTAACAAATTACAGCATGTTTGCTTTAAAAATAATGATTAAAAACAAATATTATTATTAACCTAATCCTTTACATTAAGCGCAAGTGCTGCAGCGGTTCAAGCATTCAGTGACATGGAGAACATGACTGTCACATTTAGTACAGATAGTATTAAATGTGCGGATGGTAGGACTATTTCTGGAAACATTATTATTTGTAAGAGTACAAGCAAACAATCTACAATCAATCTTTTATAATTAATTATAATAATATTTCAGCTCCGTATTTTTCTATTATTTCTTATTTATTATTTCAGACTATTTGCACCACATTTTATAATTTAAACCTGCACATTACACATTACATACTTGGTGGGACGTTTTTACAGAATTATTTGGAATGAGTGTCCATACAAAATAAAATCGTTCCAATACTATTTCGTCTAAAAACCTACCGTTTTATTATAAATATTTAAAAAAACAGGTACATCTTTAAGTAATGACCTTATATTTCTATAATAAAACTTATAGTATTAGTCTATTCTAGTTTGGGCAAAAAAGTGTACAAATTAAATCACTAAATTGCGTTTATCTCAAAATGGTGTCAGTGTGGGTTGGAACGTTTATGCATAACAATGATGATGATGTTCTTCTTTTACAATAATGATTTCGTTTCCTTTTGTTATTATTTTAATTCGTATTTATAACTTCACCTATTCATAATCTTTATTCTTATTAAAGTTTTTAATTTAAAGTAAAATACTCGATGGAACGTTTTTGCTAAATTATTTGGAACGAGTGTCTATACAAAACAAAAACGTTTCAATACCATGTCGTCTAAAAATCCACCATTTTATTAAAAATATTTATAAAACAGGTACTTCATTAAGTAATGATCATATATTTCTACAGTAAAACTTATAGTATTAGCCTATTCTAGTTTGGGCAAAAAAGTGTACAACTAAAAACACTAAATTGCGTGTATCTCAAAATGGCATCAGTGTGGGTTTGAACGTTTTTGCATAACTACGTCCAGTTTCAGCCTACGGACAGACGCCCCCCTTCATTAGCATGTTAAATTAATGCATTTCTAAATTACAGTTTCTTGCATGTCAAATAATACGTACATTACATAAAACATAACCGCCCTCATTTCTTTTCGCAAAGGATTGAAATTGTTCTGGCTATAAAACGACGTTTAGTTCGTTTTGCTTATGGGACAGAGAGCCTATAGCTTGTCATTAGGTATCCAGTAATAACTGCTTCGGTACATTTATTAAAGTATTTGCAAAGCAAAGACACGTAATATAAGGTAATTTCAAAAAGCTTACTCATTACGTAATAAGTAAGCTATTAGAATGTAAAAAAAAAAACTAGAAATGGAATTTAATTGGCAAGGTGCAATACCGGGTGTTTTTCTCACACAAGGACGTTATATGGTTAGTAAAAAACGTCATGACAGTAACTTTTTCATCATTTTTTAAATTAGTTACATGTAAACGTTCTTTTAAATTATGTACGTAAGTATGTGAAAAATGACGTCGATAATCGAACCTGGTACCTAGTACTGACAGCTCACTTGACATGCCTTGATCACTAATCAGTAAAATGACATTTACTTAATTCCGCTTATGTTGTTTCAGTCGATTTCTTCCGTAGAAATACGCAAAAATCCTTTTCACAGACACGGAACCTTGTTTCCAGAATAACAGGTGGGAGCGAATTTTACATTTAGTTACCTCAGCAAATTTACTGTGGAATTTGGCTTTAGTTTTACTATAGTTCATCATTTGACATTGTGACAGCTCTTTACTGTCATGTGAATAAGAGGTGTCATTACACCAACGATATGATTGGGATATAGAGGCAAGATGGACTTTTAAACGAAGTTCGTGTCCTCATACAAATATCTACGTAATTTTGTCTGAATTTTCGAATGCCTTATTGGATAAATAAATTAATAAATAAATAAAGATGAA
Organism: Acleris literana; assembly: GCA_946894065.1. Taxonomy (NCBI): domain Eukaryota; kingdom Metazoa; phylum Arthropoda; class Insecta; order Lepidoptera; family Tortricidae; genus Acleris; species Acleris literana. Next base: position 23,478,654 of record OX335671.1, on the reverse strand, counting down.
ACAGAACATGGGAAGGAAACGGTCAAATCTAATATGTAGGTAAAAAAAAGGTCAAAGTATTTTCAAGTGTTCATACAGAACTTAAAATGGCTTAAGTATTTTCTGTTAATCTTCTGGGATTGAAATGTCATTTTCATCTCACTAGCTCGGAAAGCCCTTTTTGTTTGTTTGATATCTATTGAGAAAATCGCTTTTTATCCACATGTGAAGAAAGAGTTTTGACATTTGAAGGCAGCTTTAGTGATATTTGACAGCTAACAAAACGTAAATCGTTAAAACCGCTGAATTTTTAACATCACATTTAATGAATTGCATCGAGTAAAAAATACTAAATACAGTCTTATAACTTTATTTTAATTCATAAATATCAGCATTCAACATTATTCATTCTGTTGTAAAAAAGGATAAAATGTTCTGACAGTCCAAGTAAGTCGATGTGCGAACAAAACGCATCAGAAATAATAAAAAAAAAATTAAGTCAAAACTTTTTAATTAAGCCGTCAACGCATAGAGGTAGTAAAGCAGAGGCCCTACTTTAAAAATCGAAGTTCGAAGTTACGTTAGCTCCATCTCTGTCACACGTCCTTCGAGACTAAATCGAGAGAAAGGGATGGAGCTAACGTAACTTCGAACTTCGATTTTCAAAGTAGGGCCTCTGTTTTCCTTCATCTTTGGGTCAACGTTAAATATTCGCGTTTTTCTAGTTTGTTTTGTTATTGACGAAAGACGTATTAACACCTGTGGAATTACGGGAAACCGTGCAAAATGCGGAATTGAGCTTATTTTCCTCGCTGTAGTGAGGTGAAAAGTTTTGTGTTATACACGGGTGAAAAGTTATTTTACGTCTCGTGTGTTGAAACACGAGCTAGCGAAAGGATTCTATGATTGATCACGAGCGAAGCGAGTAGTTCAAAAATAGAATCCTGAGCGTTGCGAGTGAAATGAACACTCGCAGGTAAAATACAACTTTCCCCCCTTGTATAACAAATAACTATTACGACATCAACAATTTGTTATTTCAATAAAACAACAGTTTTACTTCAGTTGGATAAACCGTTTAAAAAACGAAACTTTACCTACTAAGCTGCTATATAAGCAGTGATCGGAATAGGTATATTTACCTAAATTTCACAAAAGGACATAATATAGAGTGGTTACAACCGGGTGAAATATGAATTTATTTTTATTGAATTCCGGATTTCCAGTACTTTTAATGTTAAATATACGTAATATTTATTTACGGTATGGGATATTTTATGTTAGCTTGTGATAAAAAGAGCCCGTAGCTCGTTTCTCTCAAGTATCTAATTGATAGGTGGAGTGTATTTACCTAAACTTCGTAGAACAGAGACATAAACTGGGGACTTCCTTGCGACTACATTTACCAGTACTAGAAAAATACCGGAAATCCGGAATTCAATATTAATAAAATTATATTTCAACATAGTTGTAACCATTCTATATTATGTCCTTTTGCGAACTTTAGGTAAATGTACTCTACCTTTTCCGATCACTGTATATAAGCGTACGTAAGTACTGTATATAAGTCGGCATACCACGACTCCATCATTGTTGCAATGTATTTTCCTTTCAAACACTGGTCACCCACAATCATCGTGTGAAACATTCCTAATAAGCTTTCAAACCGGTCAAAAGTCGATCAAGGGAACAAAGCAACTGACCGCTGTCGATTTGACAGCTGACCTGTCACTGTCACACGTTGACAGTTGACCTGTCACTGTTAACACGTGCCGGGCACGCTTTAAACTGTTATCGGAGTCCTGTCAAGTCGGGGTGACGTAATTGTGGGACCATTGTATAAACCGATGTCTCAAAATGAACTGGATTTTTTGAGGGATTTTAGTTTAGTTTTTGGTAAAAAAGTTTTCGGTAGTTAAAGAGTTTTTTCTTTTTGACGTGCCACCTACTTGATCAAAATGCGCATTGCTTTCAAGTATTCAAGCAATCTGGTACATGCAACTCGTGGTAAACTTCAAAGGATGATACCATACGGAATGATAAAGCTGATTGCTTGTAAGTAGGTAAGTAGGTATACAGTGTGTTACCAGCACCCTGGCTTTTTTAAAGGTGGTTAAAATAACGTATATCTGTAACGTAACCATGACATTAATTTAATTAATAAACAAATATTCAGGCTTGGTTAACTTTCTAACAAAATTTTAATTGCCAGCAATGTAAAGTACAGCAATTTGACAAGTGTTAAAATTATGACAGTCGACGGATACTTTGATTATTATGATTGGCCCCCGTACCACGAACATGCCTTGTACTAAGCAACAGCGATACTGATAACGATGAATACGCAGCATATGCACTACATTAAAAATGGACAGTATCTAAGAAAATTAATTGTGAAGTTATTTTAACTATTTTTTAATTGATAATACTTGCAAACAATTGCTAAAGCAACATATTATCGGCAGTTTTGATAAATGCCCGCACGCCGGTAACACACTGTATATGGGATGTCCAAACCTTCAAACGTACGATTATTCATTACAAAAGCTATGAAAAGCGAAAACTCAAAGAGCCATAATTCCACCGAGAGACAATATCAATATTCCAATCGACAGGGGATCTTGAAGAAACCCCCTTTACTTTAAACTTGGAGGGTTGACAACAATGGGTATTTTTCATATACAGGGAGTGACAATACCGCCGAATAGGGTTGTCAGATGGAAAATCATTGTTTGGAATAAAGGTTGTGCGAAAAAGAAAAGAGGGTGCTTCTTTTTTAGTTTTTTTTTGCAGTTTGCCTACCTATTCATATTGTAAACGGTAAGTTTCTACATCGCTATGCTTTGCCTGTTTAAGACTAATTCCTCAATGAGTCTCCAAAAAAAAAAATCTGTCATCCAACCACTTTTTTTTAAATTAGGGCGTGTTCAAATGTTTGTTTGTTTGTGTGTGATTTTTGATATGTTTGTATACATCGCGTTTAAAAGCAGGTGGACATAACAAATTTAAAACAGCACCCACTCATATTATAAAAGTGAGTAGATAGGTATTGACATTAAGATTATTGTCTGTATGGTTCATTCCAAGATAAAAAAAAATGGATAACCCCTTTTAATGGCAGCCCTACTCTTGACAGGAGGTAAGTTATGTGTTTTCCCCAACTCGGTCCTACGTGGACAATTTATGGCAGTTGTGTACCGAAGTTCCCTGATGCCTCTAAACAAGGTTCAGGCGCAAGAATTGCTCTAGCTACTGAATCGTATCGAAGATGCAAGCCTTTTAGAATCGTACACGGAATGACAGAACTGGGACACGTTTTCTTTTTATGAATACCCCTGTATTGGAAATTGACACCGAAAAGAAGATTTTCCGCAGTGCATAAGCATTATTGTTCTATAGTTTCTTGATTTATGTAAGAAAGTCGACGTTATCCCTGCAAAGCCACACGCACAAGCTAGCCAAGTAAATAAGGCTGACATATGTCACAGTATTAGCTAATAAATATAAATTGTAACAGTAACAATGCGTGTGGGCGATCAAACCGCGCGGCCTACCCAGTTTGGGCCATTGTTGGGATATACATACAATGGGATATTTTAGATCGTGATTGTACGCATGGAAAACATTATCAGAGCATTATCACCGGTTAATTTTAGATTGGTATAAAAATACCACTCTTGCAACCGTAAAGGAGCTTGCCCCACGGAGATTGAGGTTGCTCCATGGAGTCTAATGTCGAATTTCGCCTATAGTACAATCGCTTAGATAGTGTCGCTACAATCACAACGTACTTGCGGTCATTGTCATAAAATAGGAATATAATTCCATGTAAACTACGAAATTCTCTTGCGGGTGTTACGCCGCGAGTGAATTTGGCAGTTTACTTCGAATAATATTCGTATTTTATAACAATAACCGCAAGTATGTGTGATTGTAGCGACACTATCTAAGCGAATGGACTATATAACAAATCAGGAGGTTAAAGTGTAAACAGCTGTCAATATATATGAACTACTTATAGTACCTACTAGTAGTTAGTCTGCAATCCTGACACAGTCCACGATCATGAAGTTTCAGAATATTGGTAATGGTAATGGCGGTAAAACAATGTTGTCATTGCTATTCCTTCACACGCAACAAATGAGTTTAACGTTGTTTTACTGCTGTCATCATTATCAATGTTCTGAAACGTCATGGCTGTGCTATGTCTTAGGAATGTCCGGATTTACTTTTTTTCGGCCGGACACTAGGGTGATGGAACTAGTAATGGACCTGCCACCAATAATGAACACTTGATTCTTATTTTACAGAAGATAAGGGTTATTCATTTGTTTTGCAACAATAAAGGGGTTTGGGTAAAAGTGTTGTCATTTGTAAAATTCATACAATCGTAAAAGTGGTAAATTATGATAGAATTGTTAAAAATAAACATATTTTGTTATTTAATGTAATACTCTTAAGTGCATCGGAGCCGAGATATTTAAATATTCGTACTTGGGCGTACTTTTGTACTAAGAACTCAATACTAAATCTTTAATATCTCCGCTCCGATATTATTTAACGCCATAAATTATACATATCTATATGTATGTAGAGGTCCTCTAAATAACTATGTAAAAATCATCTGTGGCCGCTGAAAAAATAAATGACAATATTCTTCAAACAAATTTACCCAATGCCCTTTAGCCTTTCGGACCGTATGAAATTTGAATTAAGAGTGAAGTGTCCATTACTGGTACCTGTCAGCTGAAAGTGTCCGTCATTGGTGCCGTCACCCTATAAGTCGATTATGATTAATTAACATTTAACATTATAAGTCATTTGGTGAAATTGGTACTAAAGTTGCCATTTTTAACCGACTTCAAAAAAAGGAGGAGATTCTCAATTCGTCGGGTTTTTTTTTTTTTTTATGTATGTTCCCCGATTACTCGAAGACCACTGGACCGATTTGAAAAATTTTTTCGTTGTTCGAATGGGTATACTTTCTAGTTGCTCCCATTGTCACCACGTCAGGATCTGATGATGGGATCATGGAGAAATCAAGAGAACTCCTCAAATATTATAGGCACACCTATAGCGATTTTGGTATTTTTCACTGTAACTCATGCATTTGCTTTTGAAAAGTACTATATGGTGAAGTGGAACTGATGATGAAGACCACAGATGGCCACCGGAACTCCTTAACGGTACCTATTTCAAGGGTGGCCATAAGATATTTCGATAAAGGAAGTTGAGCGACTATGACGAAGCACATTTATGTTTAAATATGACTATGACATTCCCGCGGCGTTGTCTGCGGCGAGCTTGAAATGTTCTATAGTTTCTTATTAATATTTAGAAGTGGAGCTACGTAACAGCATAAATAGGATCACTAAAAAGAATAAAATAAAATAAATGTTTAAAAAAACAAAAAACCGCCTTCAAAAAGCAAAAAATAACTTCTTTAAAATGGTAGGTAAATAGGTCAGTCCAACTGAAGTCGGCGTCCAACAATATTTTAACGAAAAGCAGACTTCAGTTCGACTGACCTATTTACCTACCATTTTAAAGAAGTTATTTTTTGCTTTTTGAAGGCGGTTTTTTGTTTTTTTAAACATTTATTTGATTAATCATTGCCCGTCAACCACAGATATAAATACACATAGACAACGCAAGTGCATCTACTTCGCGTGTCCGAAACCGGACTTAAACCCCGACAAAGCGTCGGGGTTGGCCGTCGCCACTGACGTTCCGCGCGCCTGTTGTTGCAGCCGGTCGGCCGTGAAAATTAGAAAATACCTCGTTGCGTGATAATAAACTGCAATAGCCCAAAAATGCGACGACTTTGAATCGATTTTGCGCGGGAAACGGAAAATTCTCTTCTCTTGGTCTGTTGCAATTGTTAGCAAACAGTGATACGGTTGGTTTTCATACAGATTGAGGTGTTTAGTAACAAACGTCCAAACATCCTAACTTTCTAATTTATAATATTAGTAAGATAAGATAAGATTAGTATTTATTTCTCTGAATTTTACCTCTAATTTTTAACCGACTTCAAAAAAAGAGGAGGTTCTGAATTCGTCGGGTTTAAAAAAATAAATAATATGTGTGTTCCCCGATTACTCGAAGACCACTGGACCGATTTGATTTTTTTTATCGTTATTTGAATGGGTATACTTTCTAGTTGGTCCCATTGTCAACACGCCAGGATCTGGTGATGGGATCTTGGAGAAATCAAGAGAACTCCTCAAATATTATAGGCACACCTATAGCGATTTTGGTATTTTTCACTGTAACTCGTGCATTTGCTTTTGAAAAGTACTATATGGTGAAGTGGAACTGATGATGAAGACCACAGATGGCCACCGGAACTCCTTAACTGTACCTATTTCAAGGGTGGCGATAAGATATTTCGATTAAGGTAGTTGAGCGACTATGACGAAGCACATTTAGGTTTAAATATGACTATGACATTCCCGCGGCGTTGTCTGCGGCGAGCTTGAAATGTTCTATAGTTTCTCATTAATATTTAGAACTGGAGCTACGTAACAGCATGAATACGATCACTAAAAAGTATAAAATAAGGTAGGTCAGTCCAACTGAAGTCGGCGTCCCACAATATTCTAAACCAAAAGCCGACTTCAGTTGGACTGACCTAGCATTTTAAAAGAAGTTATTTTTTGCATTTTTGAAGGCGGGTTTTTGTTTTTTAAACATTTATTTTAACATTTTAGCTCTTATTGACTTGACGTTGCAACCACAGCTCAATTTTTTAATCATGCTGCATCGACTGACGTTTATCTCCCGACCACTAACACCATGCTTCTGTGGGGCGGGAGGGACAACTAATTAAAAGACACGCGCGCGATACTCATCGCTGGCTGTCTGTGGCTGATATTTGGATGAAATAACAACGCGACTGTTGTAGGTATTATTGCATAAACAATGAGGGTTTGGTTTTTGACACGTACTTAATGTGTTGGCTTTCTGAATAGGGATTGCAAGGCCAAGTGTTTACATTTGTATTTTGCCAGAAAATCACTCTTTATTTTTGAAGAGTGCGAAAGTTAAAGGGACATTTTACTAATGATAATTGTTAATACTACCGATTTATAAAAAAAAATGAAAACTCGGAAATTTCGGGGCGAAATCAAATAATAATAGGTACCTACTTGCGACTTACAATGACCAAATATTTTGTGCAGTATATGTTCTAATTATTAATTCAATTTTGACACGTAAGTAATATTTTAAAATATTATCAGTACCTAAATGAGTATGGCTTTGAATATGAGTAAGTAACCTAAATCGATAAACTCACTTAACGATACTTATCTCCTGAGGGCCCTGCCAAGATGCACTACGCTAACTAGCGTATATCTATTCGTTTCGTTTTTAAACCATTCGCGTCACTGGTAGATGACGTGATACGAAAAGTCACGTGATCTACCAGTGACGCAATAAAATGCCTCTGTGCTGTTATTATTTCACTGGCATTCTTACATCCACACCGAAACACACCAATGCAAACACTACCCAATATTAATGTGACTTATGTGACCTTCGTAGAATTTCGTTATTATGTAACCTGAAAGACTGACTGACGCCAGCTGTATACAGCGCTGTACGCCCTGGCTACCCCACTGTGTGTAGTCGTGAGTATGTATATCTATCTATCTGTATGTAGACGTGTGTAGGGAGCCATAACCAAGGCGACGCGGATTTGCCTGACAAAGCACCCGACGCGTCTCGGCGTGGGTAGGGTAGCAATGCTAACGCAGAAAAATAGGACAGTCTTTCCAGCGTTTAGACTGAATACTGACAATGATACAAAGTTGCCAGAGATTAGAGGCGACAATTTTATCAAAAGAATTGAATTAAACGTATAATAATGTCAAGATCTTAGCAGGTGGAAAGAAGTGGTCTCTGCCTACCCGTCTGGGAAACAGGCGTGATTTAATTAATTTATTAATTTATTTATTTGGGAAACAAACAGCAATATTTAACACATTAAGAAACAATCAAATTTAAAAAGTACATCAGCAAAAACAGTTTCCACTTATAATATAAATTACATTTCTGTTGCTCAGAAGATATACATATTACCTTTGAAAAAACAAAAATAACTAAATAACGAATAATTTCATTATGCTAAAGATGCTTGCAAAATATAATTACAACCTATAGACAGATGATCTAGTTGATAGATTACTAGAGAACACTTTATTTTGACTAAAATACTAAATACATTTTTATTTAGAAGAGTGATTGATTACTGATTTTGAACTAATGACTATTGATTAATTATTGCAGAGACAAATTGATTCATTTTCATATGAAATATATCAGAGGGGGTAAATAATTGGTTATGCTTTTTACAAGTCCTAATAAGTAATCTATTTCTAGCGTATGCAGTACGACTAGAAGGGATGGCAAAATTTAATGTAGGTATGTACCTATGTTTGTATATTTCATCGTATGAAGTTTACTATCTTAACTAAGTACTCCATTTTAAATAAATAGTTGCTCATAATATCGATACCTTAGCGCACAATCGTACTAAATGATTTTTTTTTGCCAGTAAAGTTTCGAACTTATTATTTGTGCACAAACATGCTAATTACAATAACTTTTCAAATGTATTTAGTACAAGTGTGAACTAAGGTATCGATATAGGAGTGATTGTTCTGAGTAGGAGTCTTAATTCCACATGAATATTGACATAATTAGGCTCATAGACACAAAAGGTGAATGGTTATTGATGTAAAGTGACGAGGTACCTATCAGATGTCCCTGGTATATTATTATACATACTTACACATATTATTTATTTATATTATTATTAGTCGGATGTTCTGTTTATAAATTTCGACTATTTCTGAAGAGAAAACCGCAAAGTATCTTTTTATTTATTGGTGGTCAACGAAATAAGAAGTATGTATTAGAAAATTATAGCTTTGATATTTTCCAAATCGTGTCCCTATTGCTATCTGAATAACATCTAAAAAAGCAGTCTCCACGAGAGATTACACAACAACAAAAAAAGACAAAATACAAATTTTCGAGACTGTCCGGAATTTTCCAAATCCCGTATCCACCCTACAGCCGGCGCACACAATGCCGCGTAATAATATAATCGGCGCGGCGCCACTTGCCATTAATTAAATTTAAAACCCAGTGTGCGCCCGCCTTTATCACCGCTAGGTGTGCAGCCGGCTTTATTGTGACTTTATAAGAATGGTAACAAAAAGTACTTTTGCAATTGAATACGCTTGTTTTAATAACATATGTAATCAAAATAATATATACATTACCTTAACATAAGGTTTTAAAGTGAGGACTTATTTAATTAATGTAAAAAAAACCTGTTCATCGACCAGTCGAACTGAAAGTCACTTCAGTGGGCATTAAAGGTAGGTACCTATTTTTATTCGACGATTACTTATACCTTTGTTAGAACATGAGGATTGATTTTGTCAGTACGTTTATTTACATTTTACCTTTATTTCGGGAGTCTCGAGGCCCATCCTTTTACAAATAGATCAACCCTTACGATTGACGCATACCTACGTAGTTTATTAATTGTCAATGACCTGAATATTTTGCAAGATGAATTATTTCTAATTAATTAATTTGTTACAATTTTTAAAATAAATCGTTATTATTAAACGCAACACATATTCACTCTCTTAATTAAACCACGAACCACTAAACCTTTTTACTGTTCCCAAATAAATGGCATTGTAACTAATCTATTTCAGTTGAATAGCGTCAAAGAGATTCTCTCCACAAGGACATTTAGTTACGGCCCAAAAAAACCATGGGACCGAGCATTCCTTGCCACCATTCTGCCATGAATAGGCTTTTTTACCACCTCCCGAAAGATTATTTTTAACACTGAGCAACTCCGATGACGCAGCAAAAAGTTTTGATACCAATTTATTAAAGCCCAAAATCGAACTGGCCGGCGAGACTGACGTAAAATTTTCGTCAATGAAATTTAAAAATAAATAAAGTCAAGATGGCCGTTTCATACATTTATAGTGTTAAGGGTTATGTTTTTTTAAAGTTTTTATAACTTCCTGCTCTTTTAGACGTTTTTTTATGCGTAATAAATGGGCAGGTGTATCTAGCACCTCGTGATTAGGCAAACGGTGGGTTGTTAGTCAAGTTTTGTTGTCAATGAGGTTCTTTATGGTCGCCGGTAAGATGAATGTTTTGGAGATTGGGTGTTTTTTGGTGTTGGATTGTAATGGCTGTTCGATTCGCACCTAGGCTTTATTCTTTTATTGGTATAAAAGTTTTGTCTGATGATTAATGCTCTGGATAGCCGATATCAAAAATTAAATCAGTTACTTTAACACCTCGTACGTTGGAGGTGGAAAAAGTACCAAGTTCTAGTCTCTTCTGGTTACAATATTCCTTGCCCAAAAATAAAGGTAAAAAAATACAAAAAAAGAATTGAACGCAGATCCGTGTCAAGACATACGATAAGGGATAAGCAAGCTGTCTTTTCACTAGGATCAAATATTTTAATGGTGTGTCTGACAGAAAACTTGCATTGAACAATATTATCTATTACTTTTTTTTTTTAAGTAGGTACAACCTCTCAACCCTCAGTAGGTATGTTCCCTGGACCCACTCCAAAATCATACTGGCGCGGTGATGTCACGAAATGTAAGCACACTTGTTTGAATACGTTAACCCACTTTTATCTTATTGGCGGGGTCCTTACGGATACACTTCCCTATGGGATCTTTTGTGTAGTTACCCCTTCTTTTTTAGCAGTTAATCCAATGCAGCCTCCACCCCTTCCAGAAAGCGGATAGTGGAGTGCATTGGCAGTGCCTGAAATCGCTTGGTTCTGGGTAGCCACAACCGAGGATTTCCATTCTTACTCCGGCGAGGGCGTCACATTCACACAATAAGTGTTGCATTGTTTCCACTTCTTCGCCGCACATTCTACAATCTGTGTTATCATAAACTCACTTTGATACAAACGTCGGAATTAAACCTTGTCCATATGTTATTATTTACAATTAAAAAAACCACGGTTGAAATTTAACCATAACAGTAAAAATAACATAAGTGTCTAGACCAGTTCCAATTAGAACCAGGTTTAGACTAGAGTCTAAAAGAAACTACTGATTGATAGAGATATAGGTAGGTAAATAGATAGGTACCTATACTGCGATGCCACTTCACGCGGACTAGGAGCATACCTTATTCCAATAAAACTGAAACAATAAATACTTCTTTATAACAAATAACTAACGCATATTTTTTTTAAACCAAGCAACTTTTACAAGTATGATTGACTTATTAGAATCTCGATATTCCTTCGTAAATAGGTACATAATTGTTGATTTTTAAGTAGAAATGGACTTTGATTATACACGACTGTTGAAAGCCCACCACAAGCCAATAGAACTTTTCCAAGTATTTCACAAAATCTAGATCATTGTGGGGTGTAGTATAGAACTGCGCCCCGACTTTGCCCGTAAACAAAGCCCTCTCGGCGCAGGCAATTACTGAGGGCATTGTGGAGCTAAACTTTGATTGGCTCAGCCAATTATAAGAAGAGCCAATTATACCAGTTTTCTGCCGGAGTCGATTGATATAGACGGGTTAATTAAGATGGCGACACTTTATTTAATTAAATAAAATTATTAATTAAATAAATATAGAGAACTAGCTGTGGCTCGCGACTCCGTCCGCGTGGAAATCCTTTATCGCTATTCGGTGGAATTTTTAAATGTCCCGCGATATTAAGTTCACTGTGACCTTCATCGGAGTTCTAGCTATCTTCATGCCAAATTTAATTAAAATCTGTTCAGTAGTTTAGCCGTCAAAGCGTAACAAACTCAATAAAGAACCATCATTTTAACTAGGTATACAGTTAATAAAAAAAAACCTGCACTAACCTCGATTACACGTGTAAGTATGATATCAAAAAGCCGAATCCCATCGCCTATTCCTTCTCTCCCCGGCTTTGCTCGCTGAATGGCATACTCGGATTACCGAAGTGGACACTCGCCTGATAATATACTCACAATAGTTAGGTACCCGATTTTTCCCTTGTGGGAAAATAAAATCTGCAATGAATATGATGAAAATACCATCTGTATTGTGGTTCGACTGATGTTTCATCTTGATATTGAAAAGTTAGGTTAGGTTGGTGATATATGTAAAATTGGTTATAAAGGCTAACATTTGCCTAATAGTGGATGACATATTGTTTTTCGATTAAGTACCTATCTACTTATTATGTCATTTCCCTTGACTAGAATTTCGTTTAGGTATAGGTAGTTTAATCGTTTACTTAACAAGACATAGCCTACGTGGATCGGTCTTAGAGCCCTTTCACACTAGCGTTTTTGCGGCGGTTTCTCGGCGGAGCGGGAACGCGTTCCGGTCGCGTTCCCGCTCCGCCGAGAAACCGCCGGCGAAAACGCTAGTGTGAAAGGGCTCTTAGGTCTCAGTAGGCTATTTGACAACATTGGAAATATACTACAAATTGTGGTCATCCTATCAGATAATAGCGTAAAACAATATATTTCACTTTATTTTAAACTAAATCATGTATACTTTTTTGGAAATTGCACTAAAGAAATTGTAATATTTTTTGAAACCTTATCTGTGGCAGAAACGCTATGAATTGGTTTGCAGCTGTGGTTACATGCTGGTGACGTCACATGTAAGGAACCACAGATCATAAGGGCATATCTCTTCAAATGATTGTTTATTGTTTACTGACGTGTGACGTCATACTTGTCATATGGCCAGCGCCATGATAGAAACTGCGTTTTTAGCGCGGTTTTGATAATTTAAACTTTAACATAGATTTTTATTGATAATACAGTAGAATATCAAAGAAATATCAATGTAGTGTGCTTGTTATGTCATAAATAATAATTTAAAAAGGTTTTCTAAAATTAGTCAAATAGCCTGTTGTGGGTTGAATAAATTTCAAAGTTACGAGGGTGTATAGCCATACAACCATGATTCACAACAAAGTGAACGCCGTCCCAACATGTGGTTAAGTTCCACGTTACTTGTGTATTCGATTAATAATCCTAGCAAAAATAAAACGCGATTGGTTTAAAAATATTCAAAATTGGAACATAGAACGCCACTATCCCCCGCCAATCAAAATCCTTGACGGTAAAACAAAAATTTCAGCGCACACATCCTAGCCACACCTCCTTGTAAGAATCGCTTAGATTCGCCGCCCGCGCCCGACAATGCGCCAACAATACGCCAACAATGGCTCGAACAATGCGCACAAAGGGAGCGACTGTCTTCCCATTGTACGGAACAATGGAGGCCACGCCCCCCTCTTTGTTTCATCTCGGCCGCGACGCGCGCGATTGGTCGAGACGCCACCGACGTAATTGACCACCCGTAGTTTGAAGAATGTTTGAAAAAAGAACGCACGTTTTTGAGCTACCCACTTAACTATATATTCGAAGGCGATTGAATTTAAATTCTCGGGGGAGGAGGTAAGAGCGCTCTTCGTTTGTGGGAGTGAAGAGAGCAGATGTTTCAAACCGGCATCTTTGATCGTTAAATTGACAGTTGTCTATAAATATAGTTTTTTTTATTATGTTAGGGCTGTACACATGTTATATTGGTCAGATGCATTTTAAATGTGTTGCATGAAATTAAACGTCCCTTTTTTAACCATTAAGAAAAGACCATTAGAGAGGCTACCTACTTACATGAATTTGTTACTTAGGTATATAAAGTATGACCAGCATGTCTTCTGCTACCCTTTCAAGTTAACTTTTACCTACCTACCAAGTACTGCTATAGATAGGTTACTAAAGATACGCTCCTATCATGTATGTTGCTGGTAGACGATAGATATAAGTAGTCGACTAAGAAAATCATTTGCCTCTTTTTTGGACTTAAGGTCTTTTTTTATGCTAGAGGGAGCAAACGAGCTATCGGTTCACCTGATGTGAATTGATTACCGCTGCCAATGGACAACTACTCGTTCAACACCAGGACTGCGCTGCGTTGCCGGGCTTGAAGGCCTTCAAGTCTTGCAAATAGAGTAGGTATACAGGGTGCCTCTGACCTTGGGGCTTTAAATGCATGGATCGTTTCAACTCCTAAAACTGAACTACTTTTGTTCTGCAACATTAAAAAATAACTTAAGTTTAGATAACAAATTGATGTTAATTAAAGTCTAGTTGTAAAATCAGTGTATTACATCATGGCCATATAATAACTATCTCATGGTACAGGGGCGACATTTCCTTGGTACGACGGCTATAGGAAAATGGAGAATTGGATCGCGTACATTGAAAATTACATACAATTTAACTTACAATTTAAGTTGGACATATTTTTAACAACTTACAGAACAAAAGAAGTTCAGTTTTAGGAGTAGAAACGATCCATGCATTTAAAGCCCCAAGAGCAGAGGCACCCTGTATAATAAAATGGTAAAGGAGTTCCCTTGTCGACTAACCTACTCCACAAAAATAAGAGCCAACCAAGGCAGATTTTCTCTTAGTTGCCATAAAATGGAAATTGCTCCAACAATATAGCTCTTAAATTTAAGAAGAATAAGACATAAAATGAATACAACAGTTATGATATTAGTTATATCAACCAAAGCTAGCTACCTAACAACAGCAAGTTCTTTAGTGATTCAACTAACATCTTATGGCGGAAGCCTACTTATATTCAAACCGCGGATAGATACTTTTTATTTTTTTATTTTTTTATTCTTAATTAATGGCTTTCACTCCTGTTAAGGTGTATTTCGCCAATGTCGAGTTATTTATAGACACTCCCATGGACTTATTAGAGAAACAAGTCCATGGATAGGTATCACACGCGAGGACAATTGTTCGGTTAAAGAGAATTTTCTCTAATGAACTAAACAGAAGAACATGGGGTTAGCTCCACGCGCTTCTGTCAAGTCGGATGGATACTTACTTCGGATTAAAATTTGACACATGTCATGCGCACGCCTTCGTCAGCTTCAAAGCTTCAAAACTGTGTCCACGGAGCGGCAACATGACATGACGAACGCATGACGAGCGGCTGACGCGACGACGTTGCCGCTCCGTGGACACAGTTTTGAAGGTTTCTACGCAAGATGCAAGCGTTCGTCTTGCAATCGTCAATTGACGAAAGCGTGCGCGTGACGTGCGGTTTACGTGGACAATAGGCCTTAGGTACATGATAGGAGCGTTGTACCTTTAGTAACCTACGTATAGCAGTACTAGGTAGATAGGTAAAAGTTAAGTTAAGTTAGTTCGGCCGTTGTGTTATGGCGTGCCGTAGCTCCCAAATAGATGGACCAATTTGGACGCGGTTTTTATTTTAAAAAAGCTATTTTAATCAGGATGGTTTTTAGCTAGGTTTGATGAAAATCGGGTAAGCCGTTTAAAAGTGGGTCCACACTATAGGACTCCGTCGGATCGGACTGCGTGGAAAATCTACAGGACTTGCTACGCTCAATGTTGACAGTGTAAAAGCTCGGGATGGGTCACATCGCGACAGTACGTCGTAACATGAAAAAATCGTCTACAAAACTGGTAGTAACAGGCTTTACTGACAAGGTCACGGACCCATGTTGCGACGAAATGTCACAAATGTGGACACACCTTAATAGATCAGGGGGGTTACCCATGACATACCTATACTAGGTGCACTTACCGTCCCCGGGCAAGTCTAAATGGAGCGAAGCTAAAGATGAAAAAACGCTACAAAAAGGTTACGAGCGAAGAGCGCCGCTTAAAATCGAAGTTTCGGCACTTTTCCCATTTTTCCCATTGAAAGTCCATGGGAACAGATTTTCGGTGATTATTCCTCCGTGGTATGTCCGATTTTCAATTTTATTTTTTCTAAACCATATATGGCTAGATGTCATATTACGGGCTAAATTTGATCCAGATATCTCTAATAGTGCCTCGTGTGGTTGCCGAGTTAGAATAGTGCCACTCCATGTCTTCCCGTGGATGTCGTAAGAGACGACTAAGGGAATAAAGGCTTGTAGTACTGTTAGGCGATGGGCGTGTAACCTGTCACTAATACACTGGTAAACATCTTAGCCTAATTGTGCAAATTGTGGTTATAGAATTATCAACAAGTTTTTAGAGAGGTTTGTAATTCTGTAGCTCTGCCTACCCCACTCTGGGAACGAAGGCGTGAGATTATGTATGTATGTATCTCTAATAGTTTGGGAGGAGCATGCGGACAAACGAAAATCCGAATCGGGGAAGAATGGAGCTTCGCACACTTCGTTCGCTTCGCTCCACCTAAAGCAGTTCAGTTTGTGTTGAGAGAAAGGGACAGAGCTGTATAACTGCTATAGCTCTGTCCCTTTCTCTCAACCTAAACTAAACTGTTTTAGTATGTCATGGCACCCCCCTGCTCTGAAAGTAGGGGTGGCAATTATATTGGGGGTTTTTATCCATTTGAAAGCTACATCAGACTTTTTTTTAATGTATTTATTTACGCATTTATTAAATCGCGATATTAAAGCGATTTAGTTTACAACCCTCGTCTTTCGGACCATATTTGTCTGTCCATTACCCCTTATTGCTGTATATGTATAGCTGGATATGTCACCGAGCGAGCCTCGCCAGACAATGTTATCGATTGGACTCGAACCGGCGACCCGCGTGCTACGAACAAAGCTAGTTTTTGAGCCTTTATGGCGTTACAATGTGCTTTGAATGGAAGTGACGAAAATTGGGGAGTTTTTGTTAATTTTGAAATTTTAAACTTAGCAGATTTAATAAGTAACTATTTAATAGATTTAACCCCCGATATATTTTTGTCGTTATCCTTATCTTACAGATGGGCCCTTTCGGATACCTTCGACCCCAAGGATCTTTTGTGCAATTACCCTCTTACACACTCAGCTGTTCGAATGTGCAGGTTTCCTCACGATGTTTTTCCTTCACCGTAAGAGCATCGGGTAATGTACCTAGGTACTTAAGTTAGAAAAACTCATTGGTATATAGTGACCGCGGGGGTTCGAACGCGGTACCTTACGATCACGAGTCGACCGCCTAAGCCACTAGGCCACCGACGCTCTTAATCTCGATATACCTAAAGGTCATCCTTACTTTCAGACCACATTAACTTAACCACCATGATAAAACTAGTTTCCTTCTCGAATCGGTTTACGACTCCAATTTAAAGACTGATATGCAGACACACATATACACACCTCAAACTGATAACACCCCTTTTTTGAGCTAGGGAGGGGGAGTAAGGAAAACTGTGCAGCTACTTGGGCAGCAAGTCCGACTGTAGGTACTAATAAAGTGTGTTTTTTTAGAGTTTTGGGTTTTAAATTAAGATTACAGTTTCATGTGAAGGTCAATTTGGCAGTTAACAGAACAACATACAATATTCATGTACACACACTTACGTAAAACTATAGACCGTAGGTAGTTGGTGAATACACTTTCGTCCATTTACCTATGTAATAATGTGTTTTGCAAATAAATCTGAAGGAAGGTAGGTATACTGTGCTCTGGCTGGACCACAGGGACAGGAATTTACTTCTATAGCTTACTATATCTCAACTAGGCGCGCATCTCTCCTGGTTGGCTCTAAGGCACGCGATCCCGGGATTTTTGTACGCAATACCGGAGCTGATACCTACCTACCTTCATACACACTATTATAGTGGCAGTCTTGACTTGAGATTGAGACTGCAAATGTCTTTCGGTACCTATGGGTGTCAGATTTCACTTAGGTACCATCAGGTGACCAACGGGCCTAGTATGGTTGCGTTTATCGCGTGATAAAATTTGGATAAAGCATCCGTCACTCTCGTACTAAGGATATACATGTGAGAAAGTGACGGATGTGTTATCCACATTTTGTCAATGATATTTTATATTAAGATACGTCATCTGCGCGCGAAAGCGTTCCTCAAAAAGGAAGGTAATTGCCTTACTATCGTTCAGTCGCGCCGTGGCCGCTGACACGCACGCGTCAAAAACAGTAAAGTATTATTACCGAAATGCAACAAATATAAGTCATAAAAAATCCGTCTTATGTTTTTCGAGGCTGCCGAAATTATACTGTAACTATAAAAGGAAGAAAGGATGTCTCATTTCATTCGTAAGTACCTACCGTAAATATTTTTTACATTTTGTTTTACACCGCCATACTTTGTTTAATTTGCACCGGTGGCGTCACTGTCACCTGTGAAACATGAGATACACAATTAGATATCGCATGAGTGCGATAAAGACGGGTAGCTATATGGCAGCAATGAGCCGGCGCCGGCGTCATTCGGGTACGCAGTTTGAAACAACTATTTATCTCTTTCTAACAATAGCGCTACGCTACGAATTTCCGTCTTTGTCTGTAGAAATATGGCAACGTAGCAACTGTCAGTAATTGGCGACGGTTTACGAATGCGTTTAGTGTGAGCATAACGTATCTAAATATAATATATCATTGCATTTTGTCACGCGATAAACGCAGCCATATTAGGCATTGGCGTATTTAGAAATATTTTCCAGGGGGGGGCCTGGCACTTGCCTTGTTGAGATACATTGGCTTCATTCGGCTTCCTATTTACAAATGATCAATCATCCTGGGATGGGCACCAGATCATTCTGGTGGTCACGGCCCGGCCCATCCGGGCCCCCCCTTATATACACCTATGATATTAGGCCCCAAGGGCCGGTATTCTAGGCGGTAAAACCCATATCTTCTTTGACCTGTTATCGTATTGTTAACGTTTTGACAGTAATAGCGGCCGAGTTAAAAAGAATTCCGTAACAGGTCAAATACGATACGAACCGTTTTTACCGCCTAGAATAGAGCGTAAAAACTAACTCTAGGCCGTAACAAAATTTTATGATATTAATAGAGATTGACCTTACTGAGCAAATAACCAAATGATATAGGTACTTACTTATTTATGGTATTCTCGGCTCCAATATCCTCTCTCCTTTAAACCCCTAAATTACCTAAAATTATTCACACCCCCTGAGCAAGTCAAGCCAGTTACTGTTACCGCAGACGCCCCTCCTAATACCTCAAAAACCAAGTGCCCTCAAATATACACATTATACCAAAATATCCCAAATTTCTCCTCCTCAAGACCCCTCGACCAGTCATTACAGTGGCGAGCCAATTTGCGCACTCGATGCTCGACAGTGCATCTTGCCGTTTGGAGGACGTTCTAATGGCCTTAAGTGTACGTTGGCTGAGAATGTTTGGAGGAAAATGGAAAGATTAGATGTCGGTAGCTACAGCGTTTCTATAAACTTTCAATTTATAGAAACGCTATAATGGTTTATGATGTTTTCCGGATTGGTTTGACCTTTTGGCATTATTCCATATTAATTTATAAAGGGTAACAGTGTTGTCATTTCTAAAAGGGATAAGTAAGTAAATTTTTTAGGTTAGCGGCCATTCGTTAAAGTGGAATAATGTGATAATCAATTCAGAATAAACATTAACTATAAGTAATGATGTTAAAACAAGCCCCGGGCCTCCCCGACTTAAGTTAAGTATCAGAAACTTGTGAAATGTACGTATTTCTTAGATAAATATCCTGTTTTAAATACTTACTTACTTTACTTGAAAAAATAAATGTTTAAAAAAACAAAAGAAGTTATTTTTTGCTTTTTGAAGGCGGGTTTTTGTTTTTTTAAACATTTATTTTATTTTATACTTTTTAGTGATCCTATTTATGCTGTTACGTAGCTCCACTTCTAAATATTAATAAGAAACTATAGAACATTTCAAGCTCGCCGCAGACAACGCCGCGGGAATGTCATAGTCATATTTAAACCTAAATGTGCTTCGTCATAGTCGCTCAACTACCTTTATCGAAATATCTTATCGCCACCCTTGAAATAGGTACCGTTAAGGAGTTCCGGTGGCCATCTGTGGTCTTCATCATCAGTTCCACTTCACCATATAGTACTTTTCAAAAGCAAATGTATGACTTACAGTGAAAAATACCAAAATCGCTATAGGTGTGCCTATAATATTTGAGGAGTTCTCTTGATTTCTCCAAGATCCCATCATCAGATCCTGACTTGGTGACAATGGGACCAACTAGAAAGTATAACCATTCGAACAACGAAAAAATTTTTCAAATCGGTCCATTGGTCTTCGAGTAATCGGGGAACATACATTAACCCTTAATGTGGCAAAAATAAAAAAAGTCGGGAATTCAAACCCTTTTTGATTTTGAATCAGAAAAAAAAAAAACACAAATCAAACAAAAAATGTGAACCTTATGGTATGTATGGTACACCATACACTGCCAAATTAAGGGTTAAAAAAAAAAAAACCCGACGAATTGAGAACCTCCTCCTTTTTTTGAAGTCGGTTAAAAAAGGAACCTATGTATCTATTAAAAATTAGTACGTACCTATTCCTCGAAGAAATACAATTGATGAGTTTTTTTCCCGACTGTAGGTACCTACTTGTATTGTATCACTAATAACTACTTAACTAATTAGGACAAATCAGGCAAACTACCTATCGAGTAGCCCACACCTCCACCTAACGATCTAAAAACAACAAGTCTATCACTAAAGCTTTTTATCAAATAGTTTTCTCCATCTTGCTTCTGCGTAGTGGTATAGTAGTTCTTACGGTTAAGTGAATAAGAGCTACCTTGATTGCAATAATAGAAGCAAAATGCGCTAAATCAAAGTAAAAATTATTTAGAGGCCCCACCTGACAACAGTAAAGTATATTCGACGTCTTAGGCGCCATCTACCGACGTAACGGATAAACAAATTCACGGATGGTCTGTAACAGCGCCCTCTATGTTTTCTTTCTTGTACTAACATGAGGATAAGTGGACTTTACCCGCCACCTGTTACCTCTTTTGCAAACTATCTTGTACAACCTCCGGACACCGTTAATGCAGACCAGTTTCAATGTGGATGGACAACTTAGTTTGGCGTTTAATATGTAGATGGCGCTCATAACAACGCAGTTGACCTTGCAGTAAAGAAATAAAATGATTATTTTCAATCCTTGATTTTGGGATTATTTGGGATAGATGGATTATAAATTTATTGAAAAGTAAATTAAAAAATCACACTCTGAACAGCATAAGTAGGTACACAATTTTATATGATAAGTACCTAGTATTAAAAAATTTACGCTTCGCACTTCTGCCTGCGGTTCAGTGAAGGTTAATTGCGAAGTAATGAATAAAGTTAGGTACCTAGGTATTTGATGTGATGTGAGTTATTCAAAGAATTTCAATAAACTTATTAAGTAGGTATGTACCTACCTAGGTACTTCAAATTACACATTTCAACTAGGTAAGTACTTACTTAAAAGGGACTCCCAACACGTGTCACATCCCCAATAGACGAAAGATTTTATTTTATTAGTCGACCAAGTTAGGTATTATTTCGGAAGTTAACACAACCCGACACGCGCGTGGCCCGACACGCTTTTGCCGGGTTTTTGAAGGATTGGCCAGAAACTGTTCAGAATAAGAAAACCTGGAAAAAGTGGGACCTATGACTATGACTATGACCAGCAGTGGGACTGATCGGATAGGTAAAAACTACAGGATCTAATACATACATACATACCTACATTAAATCACGCCTGTTTCCCAGAGGGGTAGGCAGAGACCACTTCTTTCCACCTGCTACGATCCGACAAATCTCTTTCGCTTCTTCCACATTCATACATCGAGGCTCTAATAATTAAAATAATAATGATTAAGTACTTAGTTAGATACTTAGGGCCTGTTGTTTGATCAGTAGTTCGTTTGACGTGTTCTTTTTACGCAATAAACATTTGATTGATTGATTGTCAAACTGACTAATCGTTAAAAACCTTGACTAATGGTTAAATCTCAAGGAAATGTAATTTTCGATTCCTTTTTCGAATTTTAACAATTAGTTGAATTAACTACTGATCAAACAACAGGCCATTAGTTCGCGTAACGTGTTGTTAATTTCGCTGAAGCTTAGGTAGCTCCTTAACTAAAGGACTAAAGATAATTGAAGAGATCGTTTCGGAACTTGTTAAAAAGAGTTTATAGTTTGGTACCTACCTACTTATAGATGGAAGGAACGCTTTTTCCTAATTTTTAAGTAAATTTCTGTTAGGTACCGGTTTTGTCTAAAATTTGTTGCGGAGCATCTTTAAGTAAGTAGGTAATTAATAATAAGTGTTGTTTGTGTAGGCAGAATCCATAATCAGAGTTCGACATTGTAGAGTAGAGTTCATAAATACGAGTATGTGTACACTTTAGTAAATACCTTGTCTATTTTAATGTCATGTTTAAACTGCCATACATGAATTGTCACAAGGATTAAAGTGACATGGTACTAAAGTGTACACATATTTACGCACTCGACTGTACCTACTTTTCTAATTTGTAGATAGATTTTATTTCGATTAAGTGATAATCGATTATTTAAAACATAATATAAAATTTCAGTTAGTGTTCACAAGGACCGTGTGGCCTAATGGATAAGGCGTCGGACTTCGGATCCGAAGATTGCAGGTTCGAGTCCTGTCACGGTCGAAACATTTCTTTTTGCAATTTTCTTTTTATTCAATTTTTATGTGGAAAGGAAAGCAGTTTTTGGTACGTAGTACAGTGGAAAATGTTTAAATACTTTTTTGTCAATTTTACTTTCATCTAATTATTTTAATCCATACACACATCAAAAACGAAAACATCGCGAAAATTATTGAAATATAATAATTAAGTCAAGTATTAAATAAATTTGCATAAAAATCGCAAACAACAAAATGATAGACTTCTTTTATGCTTTTTGCGCCATCTACCGACAGTTTTTGGAACTTATGTCACGTGAACTAACAGTGAAAGCTAAAAGTTAAACTGGGCATAGCTATTTAGAGTTTATACAGTTTCAGAGTTTTCTACTAGATGGCGCTCATGTCAACTTTACACTTTTTGACATTTCTAATCGGAAGCTATAATTTAACTTGCTTCATTTGTTTTTCCGACTATACATAGTGCCCGGCTGATAAGAATTTAAACCTGATACATGATTGAAATGTTGCGACAAGTTCGAAAACTGTATCGTTAAAGGACTCCGCACGGAAAGTATTTGATAAAAAATATACCTATGTTACGTGTCTTAATCAATATAAATATTATTATATTGGTGATAAAATATAATTTTATCAAAATTCACCAATGTTTGTTTTCCATACTTTCCGTGCGGTCTCCTTTAATGTCAATTGTGAGTTGAATGGAGTTCACTAACTAAACTCATAGTCCTAGTGTAGCCTCGGCCTAATTAATGTTTCGCTGTAGTACCTGAGTTAGTTCAAAGCCACGAGCCGCGGTGGGCGACACATATTCAAACAACAGCTTTATTTATACGCTCACGGCTACACTATGCATCCAAAATCACTTGCGATATTTTCATTGTATAGTAGATTTAAAGCGTCGCTACTAATTCAAAACTATTATACTATCACGAGCGTTAATTTGGGACCCATTTCAAGAAAAATATGCTTGAAGTCGTCAATGTCATTTTAGATGCCAAGTCTTTTGTAAATTTTTTGTAAACTCAACCTTATTGGTGTAAAATATCAGATTGACTTTGGACCTAAGGTAGGTACCAAATTAAAGTTCGCGACGGTACCTACTACGTGTGTTTATCCTTTAACCTACCGCCAGGCAGCAGTGTTCGCATTGTTGTGTTCCGGTGTGAGGATAAGATAACCGGTGGAAAAATAAGTCATAGTAAAGTTCTTTATTCTTCAATTTAGCCATAAAATAGGTATAATGCACCTGTGAATGTCAAAAAGCATTACCACCGGTTCGAACAATAAAACCTTTGCCCCGAGAAGACCCGGCGTATTAAATTCGGCAATGCATATTTTTTTCGAAAAAAGTGTACTTCAAACATAATTATATTTACAATATCTCAGTATTTTTGGACAGTAGGTGCGTACCTTTTTAGGGTTCCGTACCAAAATGGTAAAAAAAAGGAACCCTTATGGTGAGACTTCTTTGTCTGTCTGTCTGTTTGTATGTCACAGCAGTTTTTCTCAGAAACTATAAAAGATATCAACTTGAAATTTGGCATAGTTGTATAACTTGCTTGCCCGCATCCGTTTTTAGTAAAAAAAAGTATGTAATTATTTTTCTAAATATTTGTTAAGGGGTCTAGAATGGGGGGTTGAAAAATGAAAGTTATTTTATTAAAGCAAAATGGATGTCATATGAAAGGGCTCAGTCTGCACATTTTAAAAATATTTTTTTTATAATTTTTCGGAACGTACTTTGTGATTTATAGCCAAAAATGTACAAAAAATTACCGTTCCCCACCTCTTATCTCCGAATTTTATGGACCAAAAAATCTGAAAAATTCCTGATCTAAAGATAATTACTTATATTTTACGGGAAAAATAAAATGAAGTTGTCAAACTTTACAGTTTTGAAAGAATTATCAAAAAACTTTAAAAATCTGTATTAATATTTAGGCTAGTCAAAATGGACCTTATTGCATAGATAATGAAGTTCATAACAAAATAAGTATTTTCTTTTGCGTTTTCTAACCATATTATTTTAAATACGGAACCCTCGGTGCGCGAGTCCGACTCGCACATGACCGGTTTTTAAGCGTAGGTAGATTTAAGCGTAGATTACTCATGCAGGATGCACAAGTCACTTCCGAACATAATTCTGCCTACTATGTTCGGAAATTAACAGGTTTGATCTAACTCGATGGTTTAGGAGATAAGTGGCGCTTTAGTTTAGTCATTTGTCCTCAACTCGTTAAAAAAATACAATAAGGCAAAAAGACTTAACGTAAGAAGTTGCATCACACACCATAAGCCTCAATTGACTTATGTGAGTAATGTATGATCCTCTGAACTATTTACTAAACGGGCATATTTTTCTCTGTGCTCGAATAAATGTTTTATTTCTATTTCTAATTCTATAATTTATTTCTTATCAGACTGTCTTTAAGTACTGAATAACCAAATCTCTAGCAATATATTTTTACAAAATGCTTAGGGATTAATTATGTGTTCATCATAAAATTTTACTTGTAGTTACTGGACTTATGGGTGAAATATTTTGAAATTAATTTATACTAGACATCTGTTCAGGTTTGTTCATAAAGTAATCACTAATGAACCATCTGAGTTGGATGTCTATGTGTGTAAACTTTTTATTGCACAAAAATTGATATTGCTACTTACAACATGAATCTTTCTTAGTAAATAATGCTTTAGGTTAAGATGACAGAGTTCAAATTAAATTAACTATGGAGTTGTTTTTTTAAATAATAACAATCTCGGAAACTATGCGTTATTGGACTACATGTTATACCACATTATATACTCCAAATAGGGTCTAGGATCGATGGTTAAAATCCTTCGGGTACGTCCCGGGCACGGTGTATAAATATTACAATATCAATATTAAACTAATGATTGATGGTTTAGAAGTCAGCCGCTTTTCCCCACAGAAAAAATCCATAACTTATTATTATAGTTTACACTATAGAAATAAGTATAGTAAATAGTAGAATGTTACCACCAACCATGTCCCTTGCCTAAACCGCCGGGTTATCGCAACAAGCGCGTGAACTAGTGGGGCCCGGAGCTGGAGAGACTCAGGAATAACTTTAACAAAAAGCAAGCTTTCAAAACCCGACTGTTGCTAACCAACTTTAAATCGTTATAAATCCTAAATGATCATTCAAAATGAAAAATGATGGAAGAAACCTAAAGATGTTTTTTAAATCCCTATTCAATGATACCCCACTGTCATACTTGGTCGATTTTTTATTTTATTTGCACTATATGGCGTCTGGTTGCCGCCATATTGAATTTTGATTACTGTCATGTCTTCAGTGACACTCACCAGATTAAGACAAATCGATTGACATAAGAATCATCAAAATCGGACAACGGGTTTAGTTTTTATAGTGCCACAAAGGAACAAACATACATATATAGGCTGTGAAACACATTACCCTCCTCCTTCGGCAGGCGGGTAAAAAGATGATGCGGCAATTAAACAGAGTGATGAAGACAGGCGCTGACCAAGACTCGGACAACTCCCAAGAGTCCCAGTAACTGTAGTTACTCATGGAGTAAGTTCTGCATCAGCTATGATTATACCAAGTCTGTTTATTTGAGTAATAATCAACAATATTGTACGAATCATCAGGTAAACATTTGTATGTTATGACAAGTAAAGTTCAAGTTGTACTTAGACAATTATTAACCATTTAGTAATTAACGGCTTATCAAAGAACTTGTAACTAATCAGCCTTGATAATTAGTTCCGTCTACAATCATATTGCCTTGTTGTATTGGTTTTATTTTTGGTCAGGCTGAAAAAATCTCCTCTCTTCTCTCTTTACCTTGCGGAGTTATTTCAATCGGAACAACTTACCTCGGTAACTTTTTAAGTCCCAGATAGACGTGCGAGTAAGTAAGTACGCCGTAGCTGGGTGAATCACCTTATAAGGTGCTCCTTTTCTTTTGCGGTATTAAAACTTTCCTGGTGACTTATGATTAATAATAATGTATTAATATTAAAATCAGACTACCAAATTTACAGACCTTACACGTTAAACAACGCAAATATTTTTTAATCTTCCAAAAAACCTGGTGACTCAGGGGAAAATGCACATTTTCCATACAAAACCTAGGGACAACATCGTCCCCTGCATTACAAACTATATTATTATTTAAAGCTGTACTATTTCAAATAAAATAATTTCAAATGTTAGCCTATTTGTCTGATTTAATAAGTGTATAAGCCCCGTCGTTAGCAAATCTATAGTTTTTCTAAATACATATAATTTGTGAAACATGTCGAAAAATGCGGTGCACCTTAAAAGTTGATTCACCCAGCTATGGCTCGGCCACCTTACCCGCCCTTATGTCATACTAAGTATGCGAACTTCTAAAGGTAAACACGGACGAAAAAGGTCGTCGAGATTTAAGTTCGCGTACTTACTCGCCCGTCTATCTCGGACTTTAGGGCGCTTCTTGCAGCAGTGCGTGGTCTCCTCTTGGGAAGCGCTGCTAGTCCGACTCGCACTTGACTGTTTTTTTTATTTAATTTTGCCCCTGCACCTGTCTAACAGAATTACGAACGACCGCGACGATACTCTGTATAAAATCAATAAGCCCATTAAATTCACAAGTCTCAGTATCAAAATCTTCAGATTCATTTTATACACTTTTAAAAAGCCGGGTAGAAAAGTATATGTCAACTGTTTATTCCCGGTTGACCGGCGGCCTCAAAGGGCCTCATATCCGGCTAAAGTATTGGTTTCCACGGAAAACTCGTATTTCTGCCGGTTAAAATTATGCTCGCAGTGAAAGGGATGTTTGCGAGGCACCCACTCGGGAAATAGGTCATGCTAGATGTTTTATAGAGTGGGCTATATCACGCGGAAAGGGCATTGGGTAAATTTGTTTGAAGAATATTGTCATTTTTTTTTCAGCGCCCACGGATGATTTTTACGTAGTTATTTAGAGGACCTCGAAATACACATAGATATATATATAATTTATGGCGTTTAATAATATCGGAGCCGAGAAATTAAAGATTTAAGTATTCAGTTTTGATACTAAAAGTGTACTAAAGGTATGAATATTTAAATATCTCGGCTCCGATGCACTTAAGAGTATTACATTACATAACAAAATATGTTTATTTTGAATAATTCTATCATAATTTAACACTTTTACGAAGGGCCGCTCACCTTGAAAATGTATGACTTTTACAAATGACAACACTTTTACCCAAACCCCTTGAATTTGATCATTGGTTAGAAATGTATCTTCTTAAGATGGTAAAGCGAAGTTAAATCGCCTAGCCGTCAAAAAAAATCATACGAATTTAGCTCCGGGCGATAATGTTTCTCAGTCCCTCAATCAAGTCCGATTTTCACTGTTTTTGATTCAGTTATACAGGGTGACTGCGTGGTCGTGATACAAATGATCACGTCTGTGTTCTACCCACGAACATGAACAATTTTCTCTATGGCACCAACTCTGAAATCAGGACAAAAAAATCGGCTACTTCATACATTTTGATCGAGTACCTACGTATTGAACTTTTCTATGAAACACTTCTGTTTTTGAAAGCCTCGAAATGTCCCGTTAGTCAATTTACCTTTTCTCCCACATGCTCGGAAATGCTAACCTTACTCTTGTAAAATCAGCCCGCGAAGTTCTTAGTTCCAAGTCCAGGCAAAATTAAAAAAACAAAGTTATTATTTACCAACGGCAGCGGCCGCGAAAATGTATGAAATTTCATTAGGTACGTACCTGGTGTTTTACTTTTTAAAACCATGTTTGGACTAGGATAAAAACCATATGAAAACACTTTCCGTCCATGTCCATATTGTTTTTCCAAAAGTGCTCTCTATTGCGTATAAAATCGAAAGGACCATGAAAAAATTCCCGTACACACAACTTGTGGGGGCGCAGTGAGGGGCGGCGGCGCGGCGGGGCTCTGCGGAGCGGCGGCGTCGGCGGCGGCTCGTTGTGCGTGAAACTATCGCTACTAATACTCGTATGACGCAAACAAACATTCTCTCCGAATTTATCAAAGCCTTTTAAAAATACTTATAATCATGTATTTGTATAATTTCCTCGCATTGTTTGAGAAAAGCATTATGTATGCCTCGGCGAAAACGAGGATTTCCTGACTCGTATTTTAGCAGGCCTCGCTGTTGCTCGGCCTGCTAACCACCTCGTCAGGAAATCCCTTACTTTCCGCGCCTAGGCAACAATGTACTATTACAGCGTCGATATGTTTCTATTGCCACTATTTTTTCGGGTGTTAAAAATAAATGTTTAAAAAAACAAAAAACCGCCTTCAAAAAGCAAAAAATAACTTCTTTAAAATGGTAGGTAAATAGGTCAGTCGAACTGAAGTCTGCTTTTGGTTAAAATATTGTCGGCGTCCAACAATATTTTAACCAAAAGCAGACTTCAGTTCGACTGACCTATTTACCTACCATTTTAAAGAAGTTATTTTTTGCTTTTTGAAGGCGGTTTTTTGTTTTTTAAACATTTATTTTATTTTATACTTTTTAGTGATCCTATTTATGCTGTTACGTAGCTCCACTTCTAAATATTAATAAGAAACTATAGAACATTTCAAGCTCGCCGCAGACAACGCCGCGGGAATGTCATAGTCATATTTAAACCTAAATGTGCTTCGTCATAGTCGCTCAACTTCCTTTATCGAAATATCTTATCGCCATCCTTGAAATAGGTACCGTTAAGGAGTTCCGGTGGCCATCTGTGGTCTTCATCATCAGTTCCACTTCACCATATAGTACTTTTCAAAAGCAAATGCATGAGTTACAGTGAAAAATACCAAAATCGCTATAGGTGTGCCTATAATATTTGAGGAGTTCTCTTGATTTCTCCATGATCCCATCATCAGATCCTGACGTGGTGACAATGGAACCAACTAGAAAGTATACCCATTCGAACAACGAAAAATTTTTTCAAATCGGTCCAGTGTTCTTCGAGTAATCGGGGAACATACATAAAAAAAAAAAAAAAAAAAAACCCGACGAATTGAGAACCTCCTCCTTTTTTTGAAGTCGGTTAATAAAAAAGTAAAACGGGCCGTGGTTGCGTTTATCGCGTGAAAAAATATGGATAAAGCATCCGTCACTTTCGTACAGTCAGTGTCAGAAAGTGACGGATTATTTACGGAAGCCATTATTACTTTCAACTATATAAAAGCTATAATAACGTTGACAATATGATATCAATATGGTTTTACCGAATGGAATAGAGCTCTGCCTTTGTGCATTTCCGAATAAAAGTGCTAATTTGTAATCTACTCGTTTGACTACGCAATGAGCTCAATTTTTAAAGCTCCTTTCAGACCCCGTGAGCGATGGTACGACGGCTATATTGATGAATACTCGCGAAGTCATTTATTGGTGGGGGGGCGATAAAATGGCGGCGGGATCTATGGTGGTCATTTGTTAGTTCACTCTCTTTTGTTTCTGCGCTGGAGTGATCTGTCAGTGCCATTAGAAGTTTTTATAAAGTGAAATCAGGGGTTTGGTTGAAAGGGCATTGGGTAAATTTGTTTGAAGAATATTGTAATTTTTTTTTTCAGCGGCCACGTATGATTTTTACTAGTTATTTAGAGGACCTCTACATCCACATAGATATATATAATTTATGGCGTTAAATAATATCGTAGCGGAGATTTTAAAGATTTAAGTATTAAGTTTTTAGTACAAAAAGTACGCCCAAGTATGAATATTTAAATATCTCGGCTCCGATGCACTTGAGAGTATTACATTACATAACAAAATATGTTTATTTTTAATAATTCTATCATAATTTACCACTTTTCCGATTGGCCCCTCACC
Source organism: Acleris literana (assembly GCA_946894065.1). Taxonomy (NCBI): domain Eukaryota; kingdom Metazoa; phylum Arthropoda; class Insecta; order Lepidoptera; family Tortricidae; genus Acleris; species Acleris literana. Next base: position 23,448,334 of record OX335671.1, on the reverse strand, counting down.
TTGAAAATGTATGAATTTTACAAATGACAACACTTTTATTTATTTATTTATTGGAAAACAAACAGCTTAAATATTACAAAACGAAATATAGAATAATATGGTTAATACAAGAGCCAAAACAGTTTTCACTACTAGTTAGCACAATTATATGCTCAGAGGATACAAATACGTGATAAGCAGAACAATAACATTACAACATTAATAATAACATTTATGAACGGACGGAGTCAGACAGCAAATTCGGTTTTTTTTTTACAATATAGACAAAAACAATAACAACAACTAAAACACTAATAACTAGCAACGATTTTCTGTATTAACTGATTTCACTGCGGAAATAAACTGCCCAAGGTGCATACTAAAGGGGTCAATGTACGAGTATTTCATGTTGTTGGTTGAGCATGCTCTGACGAGATAAGAATTTTTTGCGTATTTTGTGCGACAGAAAGGAACAGAATATAAATTATTATTCCGAGATCGGAAATTAGGACATCTAAAAGAAATGTTATTCGTGAGGTATTGCGACTCAATGGAATCATTTAGTACCTTGTATAAAAACACCTGGTCCTTATGTTCACGGCGAAGTTGCAGACTCACAACGTTCTCGGTGTTAAATGATTTAAATTTGTATTTCATCCACCTAATAAACTTATTCTGAATTTTCTCGATTGACTCGATGTGTACAGAATACTCGTAGTGAGGACTCCAAACAACGGACGCGTATTCCAAATGTGATCGTACGTAAGCGTTGTATAACAATAACAAGGTACTAGGGTCTTTAAAATCTTTACCTTGCCTAAATATGAAGCCAAGCATCCTGTAAGCCTTCGAGGTAATTTTGTCAATGTGAGACACTAGTTGGATTTCACTATCAATGTAAACACCTAGGTCTCTGACCTCCGTAACCCTATTTAGTGTTTTATTTTTAATTGTATAGTCGAAAAGTATTGGGTTGCGTTTACGAGAGAATGAAATAGACAAACATTTGCCAATGTTCAGTATAAGACCATTTTTAACGCAATACTGATCCAATCTGTTAAGATCATCTTGCAAATTATTACAATCTACTATGGACTTAACCGACGTATAAATTTTCGAATCATCGGCAAAAAGTAAAATATTAGAGTGATGAAAACAGTTGACCACATCGTTAATAAATATATTAAATAGTAAGGGACCAATATGGGACCCCTGTGGCACGCCGGATGGTACGGGAATAAAGACCTTTGACGGAAACAGCTTGGGATCTATCTCGCAGGTAGGACGTTAACCATCTAAGTAGATCACCGTGAATACCGAAAGTTTTTAGCTTTTGCACTAATATAGTATGCGAAATTTTATCGAAGGCCTTAGAATAGTCCGTGTAGATAGCATCAACCTGAAGCCCCTTGTCCATAGCCTTCAGAACAGTGTCGAGAAATTCCGAAAGATTAGACTCAACTGACCGCCTACTAACGAAACCGTGTTGCCTCGTCGTAAGTGAAGGTCTAACTAATTTATAAAGAGTGTCATAGATAATTTTTTCAAATAATTTAGGTATAGTAGACAATATAGAGATTCCGCGATAATTTCGTATGTCGTGTTTGTCACCCGTTTTGAAGATGGGAACAACTAAAGAGCGCTTCCACACGTTCGGCATTATACCTGTATTTAAAGAAAGCGAAAACAACACAGAGATTGGAAATGCTAAAGCTACACTACAACGCTTCAAGAAAACCGGATGGATTCCATCCGAACCACCACCTTTCGAGTCATCCAAAGATTTTAGATACCTTTCCACTAGCTGAGAAGAAATTTCAACGTTGCTGATGACATTGACAGTAGATGAGAAATCCTGATCAGTAGGATGAGTCACAGAAGGTGATGCGTCATGGTGTACAAATACAGACTGGAAAAAAGTATTAAACATATTTGCTATAACGTGCTCATCACGAGCCACCATGTCTCTGTAGTAGAAGGAGTCTGGGATGCCGCTATTAGATTTTTTAGATTTAATAAACGACCAAAAGGCTTTGGGGTTGTATTTTATATTATTTTCGCTTCGTAAAATGAATAAATTATAACACGAATCCACCATTTTTTTCGCCGAGGCTCGCAGATTAGAAAAAGTGTTATAATCGGAAACCCTACCGTACATCTTCCATTTTCTATGAGCTCTCTTTTTTTTCTTAATTAGCCTTATCAACGAGCGCGAATACCATACTGGGTAGGTCGTGTCACTACGAGTCGTCGTAAATGGAATAAAATCATTAATTATCACATTCATTTTACTATAAAAAAAATCAACTGCGTCGCTAATATTTTTTATTCTTAAAAGCGGTTCCCAGTCTACACGTCCCAGTTCAGCATTAATTATTTTATAATCTGCGGCGAAAAAGCGGCGAGCCACGCGCGGAGCTTGCTTTAGAGAACGATCGGTCGCGCCGGTGTCGACAGACACGCAGAACACGGGGTGATGAGCGTCCACGGGCACCAGCGGATCGGCGGCAGACAGCCCCAAATTACAGTTAGAGAGAACTAGATCGAGCAGCCGATCGTTTTTATTAGGTAAGTGATTATACTGCAACCAGTTTGAAAAGTGCAAGAACGAAGATAATTGGCTTATCAGTGAATTAAAACTAGGGTTAGCAACTGTATAACCATTAGAGTTTGAGTGACAAGGTATCCATACCGCATCGCCTATGTTAAAATCACCTAGAATCAAAAATAAATCGTCGGGGAAATCATTATAAAGGTTAGACATATAGTCGAAAAATATTAACTGCGATTGCTGCTGATGTTTACTTTGAGGAAAATAACAAGTAAATAATCTAAGTTTCGATGCGATTGCGCCTCGAGAAATGATAAGGTCGACCGCGGTGACGTCAGCATCGAGCAGGGCCGGCAGCGCGCGCGCTCCGCGCAGGTCTACCCTCAGATTGCGGCGCACTGCTATCAGCGTGCCGCCGCCCCGGCTTACCCCCATAGCTTCACAATTACGATCTGTTCTTAAAACATTGTAACGCGCGTCGAAAAGTTCCGAATCGAAGATGCCTGGCACTAACCATGTTTCAGAGATACAAATAAGATCGTAGTCCGTCTGCAAAACATTACGAAGGAAGTCGCTGCACTTTGTTCGGAGTCCTCGGGTGTTTTGATAGTAAATTTTAATTGACATTGAAATTCCTGTAATTATCTATGATTATTGTGGGTCGCACATTAATGAAAAAAGTGAGTGATATATAACGTCGGACTGTTGTAGGACAGACGAGACGATAGTGAAACTTGTATGGATCAGTGAATTGTAATAGTAGTGTAAAAATAATATTGAAATTTAGTGAGGCGCTTCCGCAGTGAAATAGTAAGTAAATAATATTTGTCGTTGAGCAAGCTAAGAAATTGATAAAAACATAAACCATGAAAATGACATGAGTGTTGCTTATGTAATCTTGTTTAACGCTTCCTCGGAAGTGATGTAAAGTATAGGAGATGTATCCGTTTTTCGTACTTTAACAGTGCAATTCCTGACCCAGCAGTATTTATATTGTCTTTGCGTTCTTCTGATCTGTGCCTGCTCGAGCAGGTATTTATTAAAGCCTGAAAGGTGATCATTGATAAAAATACGATTTTCATTGTTAGAATATCCTAAATCCGACGCTTTCAGGTTTTTTAATTTACGCAAGGATGATATGAACTCGTCTTTCTTGTAGCGCGCCTGAAATTTAACAATGATAGGTTTCGGTTTATTGGTGTCCCTGTCATTCTTTACGGCCACTCGGGTGACGAAGTCAATGTCCGTGTTAATGTTCAGTGGGTATCCGGATCGTTCGGCCAAAGAGTTCACTATTGCATGTAAGTTTTCCCTACTGGTTTCCGGTACGCCGTTGATTTGGATGTTGGAACGCCGCACCCACTGGTCATTGTTCCTGGTGTCAGCCATTACGTCCTTCAGCAGGCCCTTGACTTCAGCTAGCTCGGTCTTACATTGCTCCAAGGCGCCTACTCGCGTCTCAATGGAGTCGACCCTTGAAGTCATTTCGTCGAATCTCGCGCAGAGGTTACTCTTCATATCTGCTATATCAGCCCTAACTTGATTCATGTCGGATTGTATGGACTGGATGGCTGAAAACTGCGACTGTAATTCCGACACTTTTGCCAGAATGGTGTTTAATAATTCACCCTGCAAGGTGGCCGTCGATGAGCTGCCATTCTCGTTCTTGTTTATAGGCCGGTACTGATTAGGAGGTGTTGTCATAGCGCTGTTGATTTCGGTCCCGCTCAGGCATGCAGTCTGGTCGATCTCACTCAGCTTAGATTCATCCAGTGTCATGTCGCAAGACATAACAGAGTCGTCCAACCGTACCACAGGCGTGACGCCACCAACCGGAGTGCTATCGTCTATCTTGCGCCTGGTGCTGACAGATGTACAAAACGAGCAGAGCCACGATTTCTTCAGCAAAGCAGCTTTTCCCTTAATCTGAGCTGGTGTAAAATTCAGACACTTGTAATGATAAAACTCGCCGCAGCCCGCACATTTGAGTGCTGCGGTTGAATCAGCGGGCTGGTTACAGATCGAACACACCATTTCTATTAGCTAATTAGGGAATAGCTCTTGTGTGTATAATAATAGGACTCAAATCCCAAGCGCTGTTGAACCGTGCTTAATACAAGTAGCTATTTCGAGCACTTGCGATAACAACGCCGTAGCTCGGTGGTAAGACGCGCGACCTCCACGCAGCGGTCCCGAGTTCAAATCCGAGCGAGGAACACAAAAATCACTTCAATTTTCAAGTTTCACCAGAAGGGTGAGAGGTCCGACACAAAACAATATGGCCGACAGGCGCTATGGAACACACCACAAGAAGAACAAGGAGGTACCGAGTCTCCAACTAATTCCGCACTTTAGAAATGCGAATTGAATTAAAAGCAAAAATAAAATCAGAAAATCGTCAACACACACGCACGTCCACTCCGAGCAAAGTTGTCCAAACGAAAAAAAGCCTTTTATATAGTTTTACCCAAACCCCTTGGGTGTTTTTATTAAAACTGGATGAAAGCGTGAGCGTAGTCTCTAGCATGTAGTATATAGTGTGTGACATCCATAAGAACATAAATTTTAAGTAACGATAGCTTTAAGTGCTGTGAACTCTTTACAGAAGGAATTAAGATAATAGCTCCAATCAATTGAGTGGAATTCATTTTTAAAAGGTCCATCGAGCAGCAATGTATAACATTAATTCTAACTTAACTGCAAGTTAATTGAGGGATAATTGAGCTTTTTATGATACATTGCGTGGCGAATTAGTATGAAAAAAAAGTTGAACTTTACTTATGTTTACAATACACATGTTTTTATGTTAATTAGGATGCATATTAACTATTGTCAAAATATATTATGTTCGTATGTCACACACTGTATAACGTACATACTTAGATGATGGAGGACAAGACGTGTTTTTAATGTTTGAACGTTATGTTAAGTTGAAAATGGCGGATAGTACAGTCGAGTTCATAAATATGTGTGAAAAATATAAAGATAAAAGATGTTTATTCAGTAAGTAGGCCGCACGGGCACTTTTACACGTCAAAAATCAACCAGCGCTTCGCAAGAGACCACTGCTGAGAAGAAACGATGCAAGAAACTCAGCAGTCAGTCGTTTTTTAAATATTACTTATAGAATTATAAAACTTAACCTAGCATTATATAAAACAATTAATTTAACATTAAAATATATATATCATGCGTAGTTGTGTAGGAAAATGTGTCAAAACTCAGTATGTTCAGATGAACTCGTAAATAGTAATAATAATAATAATTAAATATATATAATACCTTATCTATTTAATGTCATGTTTAAACTGCCATATATGAATTGTCACAGCGATTAAAGTGACAAGGTACTAAAGTGTATACATATTTATGAACTCGACTGTACATATTATCTTACTTCTTATTAATCTTATATATGCGAAAGTTTAGATTTTTATTACTTAATCAAGCTAGAACGGCTGAACGTATCTAGATGAAAGGACATGGCCCATTTTACTATGGCGCTGTGCCCCAGAATGTACAGCAATCATTTATATCTCAAATTAAAGCGAAAAATTTATACTTTCAATATGTATATATCATTTTACATATAAAGTAGCGGTTTAAAAGTAATTCGGTCCTTAATTATTTACATAACCTCAAAACACATCATAACGTGCAAGGCGCTTTGAAGGCCTACTGCTCCTAAACGGATTGTTCAAATGGCTTTGGAAAAATATATGTTACGTGTAATAATGTCAATAATAAAACGTTTGTTGTTTTTCTAGTAATTACTGTTATTTTTGTCCGAAAATACAAACCAAAGTACATTTTGCGCAAAAATCTTTTTATTTTTCTTAACGCCTGAAGCGATTTTAATCATTCTTTCGCCTTGTAATAGTCAATTTATTATTTGAATCTTTTAAAACAACCATATGGTTAGCGTCAGGGAGCAAGAAAGCATTTAACAAGCAAGTTGCGGGCATTCACGCAATAGCGCTCGCACGGTTACGGAGTATTGCTTGTTGGCTCCATGTGTATCAATAATAATCATGCAAGATTAGTGCCACCGAGATGAAACTCGGTGTCAGTAAGTGTGCGGTCATGCACATTTTACGAGGGGTGGTTAATTGAATCTCTTCTCTCTCCTTCCGATGTTGTAGCTTACCAATACACACGCAGTGAATGTTAGAGACTTGGATATTGTGGACGGCGACGTCAAGTAACTACTTAGTTTGATAGGGCGCACTGGATATGAGGGTCCCGTCTACTGCTAACATCACGTCACATGCATAGGCATACAACTTAATTAAGAGCCGGTACCTATATACATGAGGTGCGGGAAGAGGGCAATGGTGACTTGTAAAGATTTTTCGTACTGTCAAGGCAATCGAAAGACTTGAGTCGTGGTTGCACTGCTTTTTGTCCCACTGCTGTTCGACAGAGCCCTACCTCGCGGCAGGGCTCGTATTATAGGGTGGTTTGGTTTGGTGGTTTGGGGCATGTAACCATACCTAACAACCCTGATCTACCTACCTTTGTGAAAAAAAAAAGATTTCTGATGAATGCGAAGAGCAGTGGGACCAATAGTAAAGGAACCACGAGTCAGGTGTTGAAGGCCGTACATACCTTTTTTGCTCTTGCCAGAATGTGAATACTTACCTGAGATATATAAAAGGCAAGTCTTTGCCTTATTGTAACTCACCCCCGTACCTCATGCTTACCCCGGCTCTATTTCTGGGTGTTTTGGCCCTTCGGGCCAGCTGAAGCACCATCATGACCCAAGCCTACCATATATTTATGATATGTTGGTGTGACTACGGATAAATAAAATGAACCAGTCACAGTAGTGTGGCAATTTAGTGTGGATCGGTTGATCTACCTGGCCCTTGCATAGCCCTACGTAGACTTTTTAGTATACCTGTACGTTGTTTTCTTTAAGGAAATCGGAGGTTTTGTCTGTGCAATTGCTCACGAGGTCATAATGACGAACAACTATTAAAAATGTTCTGATAGACGGTACGGTCGATATTTGTCTAGCATGCCATTGCCCCGGTAAGTCCTTCAGCAGACATATTATTTCCGGTTGTCCGCATTTGGCCAGCGATTTTTATATGCACATAAAGGGGGAACCTCGCAGCCAAGATTATCCATCAGCAACATGCTATTTAATACGGTCTTGTTAAGTTCGAAGTGCTGTACTACGAGTATGCACTGTTGCCATTTCTCGAATATTATCGTGCCGCGCTCTAATGAGAGCGATTTGTCATCACGGACTAAGACTTTTATCGCCAATAAGCCTGATATCGAGTTGACGGAATATTCGCGGTAGTTCCTTTGGATGTTCCTTCGAAGGAACTATGAAGGAAGTACTGCGACATTTTTTTCGCCTTTGTTCCTTTGCAAACTGGGATTTTTCCTCGCTTTTGCTCCTTTACAAGACCTGAAGGAACAACTGAGACCTTTTTTTCGCATTAGTTCCTTTGCAAGAAAGTTCCTTCTGGTAACTACTTTGTATAACCTGTGGTAACCTATAATTCGCCTTATGATTAAATCTATGTTATCCTAAATAAATAAATAAATAAACTAATTTGATGGAACAAAGGCGAATAAAAGTCGCAGTACGTCAATCATCTCTTGTGAAGGAACTAGGGCGAAAATCAACGCCGGGCCTTGCTCGTCAACGTCACCATCTCATGAAGGCTGAGAAGGCCATGCTCAGCAAGTACTTGGATTACGAGATAACCGCCATGTGGGATGTTGACTCGACGATGATTGTCTCAATAGTTGTGTCATAGAACGGTCTCATACAGAAAAGTCTCTCCTTATGATGATAGATGGCTGGATCAAGGGTCAGATGCAGAAAGCAGTAGTCCTCGATATGGCACGTTTTACTAATATTTGGTTAACAGTAAGGAGTCACCTACACGGGCGAGTTTATCGCGGCGGTAGCCTCGCTGTGCCATCTTCAATAGTTTAAGTGAAGTGACTCGACAGTCTCGTAAGCGTTATCGTACTTAAAAAAAACTATGTGCAACTGGATAAACTTGTATGACGATGTAGTATTTAATGAAACCTTACTCGAAAACATATTAGTAACAGTTTGCTACTTACAAGTACTTGGTACTTTTTAAACGTCACATGTTGCACCCGTGATATAGATGCCCCCTCCCCCCCCCCAACCCCTCTCTCGGCGGGACGCTGCTAGTTTAAAAGTCCTAAACTGCTAACAGACTAGGGCATTTAGGTACTGGTAAATAAAAAATAGTTGTCGAAGGAACGTTGGGAGGCAACCAATGAGATGGACTGACGATCTCGTTAAGATAGGGGGAGAGACTGCTTAAGCTCACTCAGCATTAGGTGACGAAAGGTTGAAGAGAGAAGAGAAATAATTGTTACATTCATTAAAAGTTTTACAGGTAAAATTATCTTTTTAGTTGTGTTATTCACAGTTTAAATGAATAAGTGTATGAAATAATGACAATGTTCGTATAGTATCCACTATTAACTAGTGATCCACGTTAATATCAATTTAAACTCTCGGACAATCAAGTTAAACCGCCTTCAACAACCCACTAAAATCATAAATCAAAAATTGTTTTAAGAAACAAAATACCGCCTTCAAAAACACAAAAAATAACTTCTTTTAAAATGTTAGAACGGGAAAGTCATAGTTATATTTAAACAATTAAATGTTCTACACTATAGTCGCTCATCTATCTTAATCGAGATATCTTATCGCCACCCTTCAAATAGGTACCGTTGAGGAGTTCCGGTGGCCATCCGTGGTCTTCATCAACAGTTTCACTTCACTAAGTGATACTTTCTGAATGCAAATGTTAGACTTGTTACTAAAAATACTAAAATCGTTATATGTATGCCTATAATATTTGAGGAGTTCCCTCAATTCCTCACGGGTCCCGTCGGATTCAGATTTGGTAACAATGGGACCACCTCGAAAGTAGAGTAATACTCTTAACCTTTTGAACGCCATACGTCGAATACAAAATGTGCCACCCACACGCCAAACATGTTTGCTATGCTATGCAAGTTACACCTTATTGCTACCAAAGAAAGTCTCTTTTAATCTTGAACTCTTGTCGGTTGTAGCCGACGTGGCGGCAGTGGCACGACTTTTAGTTGACGGCCAGAGCCGACTGTGGCGTTGAAAAGGTTAAGTATACTTCTTAATCTTCATACTTGAACGAGAGTCGATGAATATACATTTAAAAAAAACATAGTGGAACAAGAGAAGCTCTTTCTTTTTTGAATTTGGTTAAAAACTCGTCCGCTGCTTGTGGCGGCCACTAGTGACTTCGCTGTGGTCGGCACTAGTGGCCTAATGTGCTGCAGCTGTAAAGTAGGCAAAAATAGTGGCCTCAATCGAGTATGTTTTTAACCGAAGGATTATGTCATTTAGTGCGGCAAGTCTTGAGAAGCGGCCGGCACTTCTTAAGTATGGCAAGAAAGTGATGTCCTAGCCGATCGACATTACTTCAGCAAGGGCACCTTTTGTTTTACATACGCCCGGTATTATATCTATGTTGGCGTAATGTACCTAAATGTGTAATTATGCCAAATCACAGCTATGTAGTACGTTCAGTGTCATAAATATATATACACCCTTATAACCTCGCAGCAGAGTCATGTTTACATATTTTTGAAAGTATTACTGTGTCTATATATTTGATGCTGACTGTACCAAGAGTCTCTAAGTTAAGCCGCGGTCAGACGGACAGACGTACATACGGAGATGGCGAAACTATAAGGGTGCCTTGTTTACTACGGAACGCTAAAAACCTAGCTAAGAACAATGCCGATTGAACTAACTTCCGTTATAATTAAAAACACGTGTATCCCACTAGTCCCATTGAGTTGTCCCATTATGGGACAACTGAGACGATTTCATCCCAGTAGTTCCATGGGACAAGTAACAATAATATTTTGGTCTTAAAAGTCCCAGGTAGGTAGGTTTAGGTTTTGTTAGTTTTGCAGCAGGCCCGAAAGACAACCCAGAAAAAGGAGCTCCACAATAGCGGAATGCCGTCGACACTATCCAATTGATTTCTGGAATGAGGAGGAATGCGAAATAACGACAGAGCTAAAGAAAAAAGAAATTATATGTATGATTTCTTTTTACTGTGATGACGGTAATGGTATATATATTAGTACCACTTGTCCCATGGGACTACTACTGGGACGAAATCGTCTCAGTTGTCCCATAATGGGAAAACTCAATGGGACTAGTGGGATAAACGGACCCGTACTGTAGGTCAACCGCGTGGGAGCTACGATTCCACAGACAGACTCATAGGTACAGAGACACACACACACACACACGTACACACATCCAAGGTTACATTAAACTTATAACGCACCTCTTTTTTTGTCGGGGGTTTAAAAAGTTTGACGTAAGCTATTTTTAAGGCCGTTTAAATGATACCTGGTGCTCTATTCTACTCGGTAAAACCATACTTTTGACACAGTTATCGTGTTGTCAAACTTATGATAGCTCTTATTTAGTAGGCAGTAATAGAGGCCGAGTTAAAAACAATACGATAAAATGTCAAAAGCAATATGGTTTACTGTGTAGAATAGAGCCCCTGAGTACCTATTCAAAATGACCCGGTGTGACTTAACCGATTTTTAACGGCACCACAGACACAGTTTACCTACAAGTCTGACAATTCAAAATCTGTAAAGATATGTACTTATATAGACGGTCGACCCTGTTTGGGTTGATCGTGAGTTACAGGTGCGATAATCAATGAAAACCTGAAATACCAATATTGGCCGGCGGATTCCTTTTATAATTTGGAAGATAGGCATTATCGAATTTTGTTCGAAGTGGCCAATGGTATGATAATAAATGCTGGTCAGTAACAGCTTAGGGCAGCAGCGTTCAATTATGTAAAGTAATGAGGAACCTTTAAAATAAAGTATGGTGAATTGGTTATATGTAAATGTTTGTTTAACATGTACAATAACTTATTTAGTTTTCTTTACTTACATTACTAATCGAAATTAAGGTCGTATCGATAATCCGGTAGCACCAAGTTCAAGCAGCACTATTAGCAAAAGGATTGAAAAAACTATAGGGAGGTACCTACATATGACAATAATACATTAACGGCCATACTCAGTCATTTAATGACGATTAGGGCGTTCTTTGGTGAACATTTTTTTAGACATAAAATTGAAAAAGCAACAGAAGTTAACCGTCTCTTAAATGACTCTGAGCACGGCGGTAAGATAAGTAGAGTTAAGTAACAGTTTATTGACCGAAAGATGTATACTTACAAATTAAACTAGTGCGATTCGTCAGTGTACAGGACAATATATTTTTTCAGTTTTTGAATATCAATCACATATTATTACCGTTGTGCACCTTGTGTAGGCCCGTTTTTAAGGTCGTCCTTTATTTATTTAGTCACATGATTAATGGGGGAATACGAAATGGCAATGCTGCAATCCGAAAAACCTGGCACAGGATTTTTTTTAGTTATAATTCCAATGTATAAATCCAGCAGTGGTTTTTCTTACACAGAAATTGATGATATTTCAGATGAGCTTAGGTTTTTTGAGGAGATCGATCATAGTAGATACTTAAGCACGAGGCGTCGCTTATCATGCTGCTGCCACTGATAAGCCAATCAGGGGGGCTTGCAGCACTGCATTTTCGTAGTCTTACCCCTCCCCTGTTCCAAAGAATAAACGAAACTTGGGAGTCTTATTATCATACTAGACATCGGACTTGTAACTAACAAAAATTAGCTTTGTCCTGTTTTTTGAATTGCAGCATTGCCATTTCGTGTTTCCCCATTAATAACGTGACTAATTACATAACTGTATGTTTATCGTTATCTACAGTACAAGCATACAGCTGGGTTTGGGACTAGACTCAATTTGTGTAAGAATTTCCCCTTATATTTATTTATTTAAATATAAAATAGCATGCGTAGTTCTGCAGGAAACCGTGTGAGAATTATTACAAGAGAAAATAAATAATACTTTTATAACATGACGGTACTGACGTTGTAAGACGACAATATTATTGTTTTAATGTTTTCTTGTGTGCCGTCTCCCCTGCAAAAGATGATTGTTGATTTTATAATAACACTGAGACTATTACGACCACCCTAGCGACCACCCTGAACCGAATGGTGGTCTTCAGAAAACACTGTTTTATAACGAGCCCTCACGAAGGTGGTCGTCAGTGAATCTCATTTTGACAAACCCTTGGGGGGCCGATCAAGGTGGTCAGATGTTAAATAAGTATTAGGAATTGAAAGTTGTTTTGTTCTTCTCTTGAAATTATTTTTTTAACTTTTTTTAAAATACTGTCTTCTTCATTCTGTTTTTATTTTGAAATCCAAAAGTCATGTCAGTTGGCCGCTTCAGTTTACCTAAAAAAAACGATAAGTCTAAGAAACAAGAACAACCCAAGCTCCTACGTAGCTCAGTCAAGTAACACCTGAAATTGGCAAATAAATAAGTGCATTAGTTGTACCTAGGTATTCTACCCCTTGTATTTTCTTTTCTTTTGCTCTTTAACAACAAATAAATATATGATTTTGTACAAACATTAATAAGCTTTATTGTTTCTAGGAAGCTTAGTATTCGAGATATTTACGAAAAACCAAAAGAAGAACATTTAAACCCTTCTCTTGCTGTAAGCACGCGGTCCTAGACTGGGGACTTTTAGTATGTTTATATTTTGGGGGTCGCCCCTACCTACTACAGCACCTAAATAATTACCAGACTTCACGATTTACTGCATTTATTTTTGCTTCGTTGACTGAACTAACGTATGGAACCAGAAGATGTCAATAGTGTTTATCTGTTCAACCCCCGACGCAAATAGAAATTGTTGATTCTCATCTCTTACATTCAAACATTTTTCAACGTCCGATTCCATCATCAGATCAGCTCTTATACACCATAACATTGTTTTTTTAATTATGGCGTTGAACCCTGAAGATTTAAACAAATAAACACACTTCCGCATTTATTATATTAATAATAAGGGCTCCAGCTTATACAGACACACAAAGAGACATGTAAAGCTTATATAAAAACATTAGCTTTTTGTTTCACTTGGTCTACGTGGAGCTCTTTTATTGTTATTCCCCCGGGAGCTACACAATTTTCTGGGATGTAAAAAGTACCCCGTATAATTTCCCGGTGTTTAAAGCTATCTAAGTAAGAAATTATCAAAAAACTGAATCAGTAATTTAGCCGCGAAGGCGTAACGAACACACTTACAGACTTAATAGAAATCCGAAAGGATATATATTATATTACAAATTCCGCAGGTACGTACTAAAAAAATTCTATAAAACAATTATTACCAGTGACCTCGGAATTTTATAATATTTAGTGCCTACATCGAATATTTCGTAAACTTAACACTATATGCAATACATAGCAGTCGATGGCAAGAGCCAGGTTAGCCATTGTTTTCTTGACAACGGCTTGGATTGGATCGAATGCAGAATGCAGACCGAACATTATTTCACGCTGTGGTTGTTTTGTGATAGTTTCTGATAAGTAACTGTGACATACAGATAGACATAGAAAGACGGTCGGAACATACATACATACATACATTAAAACTGCTAGTTTCTGATAAGTGACTGTGACATACAGATAGACACAGACAGTCGGTCGGAACATACATACATACCTACATACATTAAAACTGATAATTTCTGATAAGTGACTGTGATACACAGATACTAGATAGACACAGACGGTCGGAACATACATACATACATACATACATATGTACATTAAAACTGATAGTTTCTGATAAGTGAATGTGTATTTGTTGGTGTAATAAACCACGAGCTGCTTTTGGATAAGTTGCACTATTATGGGATACAGGTCACCTCCCACCTTCTACTTACGTCATCACTGTGCGACCGGAAACAAGTTGTCAAATTGTCTGCGGGCGGCAAGAGACTCAAATCTGATATTGGCACCGTGACAATGGGGATCCCTCAAGGATCCGCCTTGGGAAACAGCCTATTTCTGGCTTACGTCAATGATCTTCCGACCAGCATCACGGCCGGCGTTTCTGTGCAGTTCGCAGGTGCGATGCGCGCACGTATGACCAGCTCGCTGGGAAAATTCATAACGCATGTGATCAATTGCAGAAGTGGTTTTCGTGTAACGGTTTGCTCCTGAATATAACAAAATCAAACGTCATGATTTTCTTGGGGCGTAGTGGTCCTGTTCCTCCGTGCGTTGCAAATAGTCCGATGCCTATATGCGATCAGTGTAGGTTTCTCGGCTTCACCGTGGACTCGAATCTTAATTGGAAGTGCCATGTTGACTTGTTGTGTGGTAGATTGAGTAGTGCAGTCTTTGCGTTGCATAAGCTGAAATTGCTTATAACTGACGATGCTCTAAGACAGGTATATTATGCACACTTTCCTTCATTGATTTCGTACGGCACACTCTTATGGGGAAACTCTACGGATGCCATCACGGTAATGCTGATGCAGAAACGTGCCGTGCGTACGTTGGTTGGGGCGAAGTCAAGACATACTTGTCGGGGCATTTTCACAGCGCACCGCATAATGACGCACTATTCACTTTACATATTCGAAATCATTATGTTTGTCCGATCAAATATTTCTTCGTTTGCAATAGTAAACGTCATCGGCAAACAACTCCGTCACACAGGGCGTTTGAGAACTGTTTCTCGTCGCATGGCACTTGCAGGTAAGAACCCGCGCGTCATCGGTCCCACCTACTACGAGCGTCTACCCACCGAACTCAAACGCGAACCATCTGACGAAATGTTAAGGCGCCGGCTTAGGAATCTTTTGTTGGATAACCCACTCTATTCTGTAAATGAGTATAAGGAACTTGACATGTAAATTCTGTAAATATTGTATTTGATTTGCTGTTTTTTGTACAATAAAGTGTTTACCATGATCTTTTTTGTATGTCAATTTTATTTGTATGTATGTACATACAAATAAGATTGATTTTTTTAAATGTATTTTGTATTTGTATGACTTTTACTTTTACTATTATTATTTAATTCTATTTCTGACGACCTCAATGTAACTGCATATAATTTGAGATGGTCATGTAACTTATAATGTGTTATATTGAGTAATGAAATCTAAATCTCAATCTGAATCTGATATACAGATAGACACAGACAGACGGTCGGAACATACATGCATACATTAAAACTGATAGTTCCTGATAAGTGACTGTGACATACATATAGACTCAGACAGACGGACGGAACATACATACATACATACATGCATTAAAACTGAGAGTTTCTGATAATTGACTATTACATACAGATAGACACAGACAGACGGACGGAACATACATACATACATACATACATTAAAACTGATAGTTTCTGATAAGAGACCGTGATATACCGATAGATACAGACAGACGGACGGAACATACATACATACATACATACATACATTAAAACTGGTAGTTTCTGATAAGTGACTGTAACATACAGATAGACACAGACAGATGGACGGAACATACATACATAAAAACTGATAGTTTATGATAAGCATACCTCGGGGTTTTCGGTGCGGGAATGATTTGAGAAAGAGTAGAGATAAACAGATAGGTTAGTCTGAGAAAAGTCATATTATGCCTAATGAATAACTACCTCTCTCCGAATTGTATACACACTATAATACAATTTTATTTTGACTCATGTAGGAGGTACTTTAGCTTTACTACAAAGCCTTATGAGATAATAATAAAATTAACATTAATTAACTACCTGCAGTATTAAAGTCCGGTATCTATGAACTATTTACTTATAAATCAGTAGGGGCTTAAAGAGGTATAATGACTGATCTTTTTCATTTATATATAAATTGAAAAGATATTAAGATTATAGATTAAGATATTAAGTATTCATGTATATTTTTTTCAATTAACCTGTCGTCGTTTGTCAGACAGATTTTAATTGCAACATTAAAGTTCGAATTATTAATCTTTTGTCAGTAAAAGTCAAAGGTAGAGTAGAGGTTAATTATTCATTAGGTAGAATCCTGCTAGAGTACATTCTGTATTTTATGTCAATACCTACTCTTTCCCTAATGTCAAACATTCCCGCACCGAAAACCCCGGGGTTTGATGATAAGTGAGTGTGACATACAGATAGACACAGACAGACGGACGGAACATACACACATACATACATTAAAACTGATAGTTTTTGATAAGCGACTGTGACATACAGATAGACACAGACAGACGGTCGGAACATACATATATACATACATTAAAACTGATAGTTTTTGATAAGTGACAGTGACATACAGATAGACACAGACAGACGGACGGAACATACATACATACATTAAAACTGATTGTTTCTGATAAGTAACTTTGATGTACAGATAGACACAGACAGACGGTCGGAACATACATACATACATACATTAAAACTGATAGTTTCTGATAAGTAACTGTGACATACAGATAGACACAGACAGACGGTCCGAACATACATACATACATACATTAAAACTGGTATTTTCTGATAAGTGACTGTGACGTACAGATAGACACAGGCAGACGGACAGAACATACATACATACATACATACATTAAAACTGATAGTTTCTAATAAGTAACTGTGATATACAGATAGACACAGACAGACGGACGGGACATACATACATACATTAAAACTGATAGTTTCTGATAAGTGACTGCGACATACAGATAGACACAGACGGTTGGAACATACATACATACATAAATGAATACTCTTTAGGTAAATGTAAAAAAAGTCAGTTTTATAATAGGTAGATTCTAAGAAAAAGTAAATGTGATATACCTACACAAAGACGGATAGACAGATAGACGGAGAGACAGGGACTCACAGATAGACAGACGAACAGATAGGTAGACAGGCACACAGACAGACAGACTAACTTTCGTATTTGTAGTATTAGTATGAATACCTACTAGAGTCAATGGTAAACCAACATACAACAGGAAATCATCCCAGACTGAGAAAAAATTTACTAGAGGGATATGTTCGCTTTTGTACTAATAAGTATTTAACATACATAAATACAAATACTAGTGCTTATGACACTAATATTTAACCATTCCGGGAATCTAGCCCGGGTCAGCTGGCATCGTAGGCAGGGTCACTCACTACCAAGTAGGCTAAGCGTTGTCTTATATAAAACTAAGTAACACTTATCATAAGTTGCTTCGGCTTTAACAGCTATTGCGGGTCCAAGTCGCTTCCTTGAGCTGGTTGTGGCTTATACATACAACCGCATTAACAATCACTAACTTTATATGTGAACACCTTTGTACTGTAATGCACAACAATATAAGTTCATAAATCAAAAATATTCTTCTTAAAGTGCCTCTCCAACTTAGTGAAGGTTGGCTATCAGCAATTAGAATTTGTCCCGTGGTGGTAAAACACAACATTAACAACTTGTAATACTTACAGCATTTATTATTGTAAACCACGATATAGCATTTCATTGTAGTAAGCAACAAATAAGTTTCTTTCAATCCAATTTTGTTTTTAAATGGCATGACCAATGTCACAGCATGTCACAGTTAGTAACGTAAGCGACTATTACTGCCAGCGACATGACTTGTTTTGTCTGACAACCAGCACAGTGTATAATTTGATTGACAAAAGTTTGAAAATACAAAGGTTTGTTATAAAAATAAGATTTTAGTTGCAGGTTCCTATTTTATTTATTTATTTAGACTTCAAAAATGAAAGTACCGATTTATTTAGTTAAGATTTAAGCCATTTTTGCTTTATTTAAGTATTACAATAAGACAAAACCTCGGCCTTTCTGAGGCTCTGTGTAAAATGTAACAAAATGAAAGACGCAAATACGCAGCATGTAGGGTAGACCGGGGACAATTGAAACGATTTGACTTTGACTGCCTGGTGCCGTTTTATTTTTATAGTTAGAAAGATGTACTCCTTAAATATTTCAAGGTTCGTTATCTGGTTCCTAAATAAAGTATATTTGGTAGGTCTATCATTAATGGTTATTTTACAATAATGTAATAAAGAGAATGGGGGAATGTGGTTCAATTGACCTCACACCGTTGTCAATTGAAACACTATATAAGTCAATTGAAACACTGTAATATCTTTGACACAATGGAAGTAATGTTATCAGTCCTACTCGTTTTCATCGTTATATTGGCATAAAATACGACCATCAAAAGTTCGCAAGCATAACATAAACATATCGCCATTTATAAGCATCAGAAAATCTCGATCCACAACCGCAGATAAAAAAATATATATAACTCAGATTGACACAAGTAGGTACACATACCAGACCAATACCAAAGGGGGCACCTATACCAATGCTTCAATAATAATAATATGAATGTGAAAGCAACTCTGTCTATTTGTCTATTTATCCAAGTCGCGGGCTAAAGTTAGTTCACATTT
This sequence comes from Acleris literana, assembly GCA_946894065.1. Taxonomy (NCBI): domain Eukaryota; kingdom Metazoa; phylum Arthropoda; class Insecta; order Lepidoptera; family Tortricidae; genus Acleris; species Acleris literana. The sequence continues at coordinate 23,429,360 of OX335671.1, read as the reverse complement.
ATGTGCAAGTGTGTCAAATACAGAACCTCCTCATATTTAAAGTAGGGTACATTTGGGGACGATTGAAACGCAAGGACGATTGAAACGTTTCCATCGTCCACACGCAAGTTGTTTCTACCGTCCCCAAATTACAGTTTTTACTTCAAGGTCAAATATTACACATAAAAACCACTCGAACGCTGATGATTGGCAATAATAAACATTCGTTATTTTATCACAATCACGCTAAAATAGTTTAATCAGTTAAAATATAAGAACAACCAAAGTTATCAAGAAATATACAAGATGAGGAATAGTTACTTCTGACCGCGAAAAATTATAATTGCTCCGTGACACCGCTGCGTTGCTCGGTCACTCGTTTGCTATTGACCATAGATTAAAATATGGCTGACCGAGTGCTGAGTGTTGCGTCATACTCGTAGGTATTATAGTTTTCGAGAAATGGGACTTGTTTCAGTCATGACGTGTTTCAATTGTCCCCGGTCTACCCTACAGCCAAAGTAATAAATATATAAACCCAAGACGTCTAAATATCTACACGCATCTGTTATTACTAATGATAACATTTGTGTATAAATATATTTCACGCGATAATTGTGTTGGTTGGATATTTTGTGCTTTCGACTGTAGGTACGCTCTTTAAAGGAGGAATTTCACCGCGGCGTACGCACTCGTTCGCTTCGTATCTAAATGTTTGTAGATACTCCTACAGACTCCTACAGCGGCAAACGCACGAAAAGACGTCAGTGACACACGCCTAGAGCCATTATTAATCCACGTAGCCTCTGCTCACGTGCAGAGTGTGCGTGCATAGCGTGCGCCTCAGAGATTTAGAATAGAATAGAATATTCCGGCTGGATGCAGTTAGACAGTCCTTGTCTACTTTATTTGTTTTTGATTAGCTTATAAGTGGGGTCCAGACTTGTATCGTTATCAAGCACGCGTATAGTAACCCTAAGTATCCCCTCATTTTGGCGCATTGGTGTCACTAGCAGTCTTGTAAAAAAAAACACGTCAAAATTAACTTAGCAGTGGTAAAGTAAGTCGTAAAATAGGTATCAAAACACGTCCATGTCACAATACGGGTTTAAGGTACGAGGTGAGGCACGGAACGCGTTTTTTACACGACTCTGCTAGTTTGCGCATTTGTAATGCGCCAAAATGAGAGTCCATATATACCTACGAATAGAATAAGCGTGCTCAATTCAGAATGTTTGCTCGTGATCGCAGCGGAGACGAATCAAGTCAGTGCCCGGTTTTAAGCCGTATCGTAATACTGCCTTCCTAAGCAAAAATGCAATATCTAAGTGAATTCAATAGCCAAAGCAGATTCAACTCTGTTCGGTTTGTAACTAGTGCAATTTCTACAGGTGCTTAGTCTGAGATATCGCCATTAAGTTTAGTGGGGCAGAACAGCGTATCGTATCATTAGGTATTCCGTATCGGTAACTAAACGTTTCTATAGTTTAGACGTCGCATAATCTTTCCCTGCGATCTAACTTTTCGAGTGAAAAATGACGATCACCGATACACATAGGTGCTAATTGACGGAGATACGATTCGCTGAAATGATACAAGTGTGGACCCGGCTGAAGAGAGTAATCCCAGTTTACGGGGAAGCCATTCGATCAAAACCGTTTGACCGACTAAAAAATGGGCTATACTATAACCCAACATCGGGGCTATAACCGAACAATTATTGATGCTGATGAAGATAATATGATGATTCAATGAGTCAATCGAAAAATATTATTAAGTAGTTGGGTACCTACCTACGTGGCCTCCTAACCATTCGAAAATAATGTTTTGCAAGTGCTGGTCAATGTTGGAAACTTAATCTTACTTACTTATCAAACGTTGGACGCACAGCCCACAATTAGCACAACGCAACGTCATGCTTATTTTTGTATTTAGTCTTTAATCTGTGTTTAGTGTTTTCTTTCTGTCTTTTGCAAAATGTCAGTGCTATGCAAATTAAAGATTAGTCTTTTCAAACCTACCTAGTACCTAGGCTAGGTTCTGAAAAGAAACTGCTCTATTAATAGCGCGAAAAGGGCGCGAACCACCATCAATATTATTTTTTATTTCTATTTTGCATCCCAAGTCTAAAGTCCAAAGAGGCCGTATGCCATATTAAATCCTAGCGAAAGGTACAGAGTGATGTCAGTCATATGTCTCTGTCCCTTTCGTTACCTAGTACTTGTAAGTTTTAAGAATTTGTAATACAGCCTCCAGGGATTCACCTTTTTTAATAACACGCCGGCACGCGTATGTGTGCAGGCCCAACTGTCAAGTGGGTGGTTTCCGGCACGCAATATCTTTTTTTTTGCTTACTTTTTTTCCGCTACTTTTACAGAGTTTTAATTAATCTCACCTGTAATTATTAATTAATTAATGATTTATCACATATGTCTCATTCGTGTACAAGTTGGGGCACAAACGGGCCATGTCCTTTGGCACAATGATAGATAAATAGGTATAAGTACTTTTTAATCTGAAATTGAATTGTTTTTTATGCTTTAATAACTCGTTATAATTGTAAAGTTTACCTAGCATTGTAGCGAAAAGTAACTTCTCAAATTGTGAAAGTTTCTTATGAGAAATTCTCGGAAATTTCTAAGAATATCCTTAAATTTTGTATGGAAAGAGAACATTCTCAATGCCCCCAAATGTTTCCGATAATATTCTCAGTAATTTCTTGATAAGATTTCTTAACTTCTGAGAATCTTCTGCAACTTGTATAGATAAATTATTGAGAGCGTGGAATTGCATTTGTAGTGGTTGTACCGTCCGCATGAAAAGGAAAATAATTTAAGTTTTTTTCTTAATTTAATGAGATTACGTACCCTTAACAAGTGGAATGAGTATGTAATTTTTAGTTTTAAGTCGCTAGCCTTTAATTAAATTTTCATCTTTAAGGTTGGAAATTGCTTAAGGCCTATGTCAGAGGTCGGAATAGGTAGTGCTTATTAACCTAAACTTGTTGCATCTTCATTCAATAACGTATTCCCATCTCACTCGCGCATGAATGAACATGAGTCAAGTTTAGGTTAATAAGCACTACCTATTCCGACCTCTGCCTATGATAGCTAGATGCAAATTATATATAGTTCTCCTGATGACTTCTTGATCAAAATCATGTCTACTACCGACGGACAGGTACGTAACTTTTTCTTACTTGGAGAGGGGAATTTATTCGTTGCTTTGAATTTGTCACTCTTAATCTCAGACATAATTTTATAAATAGACGAGAGAAAAACACCTGTAGCTAATTTAACTAACTGGGTAGCGGTGTAAGGTGAATTTAAATTTTTCATTAGTACGTGTTCAAAATATTTATGACAGTTTAAATTATTTGTTTATTTTGACTCTCAATCGGACCAAAATTAGATACTTACTGCTACTTTCTGCACTATTTTTTGCAAACTGTGTAACTTCGAGTATTTAAAATTTGACACTGACATTATTTTTAACCGACTTCAAAAAAGGAGGAGGTTATACGTTCCACTGTATGTTTTTTTTTTTTTTTTTTATGTATGTTCACCGATTACTCCGTCAATTGTCGACCGATTTCAAAAATTTTTTTTTGGTTTGATAGAGTATACTTCCGAGGTGGTCCCATTGTCACCAAATCTGTATCTGATGAGGGGATCAGTGAGGAATTGAGGGAACTCCTCAAATATTGTAGGCAAACATATAGCGATTTTAGTATATTTAGTAACAAGTCCAGCATTTGCATTCAGAAAGTATAATTTGGTGTAGTGGAACTGATGATGAAGACCACAGATGGCCACCAGAACTCCTCAATGGTACCGATTTCAAGGGTGGCGATAAGATATCTCGATTAAGATAGTTCAGCGACTACCTACAACGAATAATATTTACTTGTTGAAATATGACTATGACTTTCCCGCGGTGTTGCTTGCGGCGCGCTTGATATAAGTTAAAGTTTCATTTCAACTAAGAAGTGGGACTACGTAACAGCGTATTATGATCACTAAAAAGTATAAAATAAAATAAATGTTTTAAAAAACAAAAAACCGCCTTCAAAAATAAATATATATAACAAATCTCATTTTATGCTGATAGTAAGAGAAGTAGAGGAAATTTAAATATATAATGCCTGTAAACGCACATAACCACTACATATGCAATTCCACGCTCTGGATAATTTATATATACATTTCTAAGTTTACCCAAAATCTAAAATAAGCGACGAATAACAATTTGCAAAGTATTCAAAACTGTTATATTTTGAGTTAAACAAGTCTAAAAACATTTTATCTTTATCATACTCAAGTCCATATAAAGCAAAAACGGCGCTCCCGGGCGCGATCATTAGCTATTCTGATTGACAGCATTCACTGAAAACGTTTAAAGCTTTTCGAAACCATTAATTTTCGACCAGCTCTGGATTTTTCGACGCTTGAGCAAAGACTGCTTTTTTTTAACGAAACTGATTTAAGTTAAACGAAATGCGAAGCACAGTCGAGTTCATAATGTGTACACTGTAGTACCTTGTCACTTTAATCGCTGTGACAATTCATATATGGCAGTTTAAACATTACATTAAATAGACAAGGTATTAAAGTGTACAAATGTTTATGAACTCGACTGTAGGTACATATAAACTTTTAACCGGCTGCGTCAAAAGGAGGGTTGTGTTTTTACGGTGTATGTATGTATGTCTATTTATGTGGCACACTCTGCTAAAAGATTTGATGGAATTTAACATAAATATGAGGAGTCGTTGGATTGGTTTTGGTCATAGGAATGACCAGGCTATAATAATATCTCCTCAAATATACTATGCCCATAAGCATACACATAGCGATTTTGGTATTTTCAGTTACACGTCCAGTATTTGCATTCAGAAAGTATCATTTGGTAAAGTGGAATTGATGATGAATACCACAGATGGCCAGAGGAATTCCTCAACAGTACTTATCTAAAGGTGAGTGATTATAACGAAGCGCATTTAACTGTTTACCTAAACAGGTTGACTAACAGGTTGGTTGAATTTCCCGCGGCGTTGCTTGCGGCGAGCTTGAAATATCCTATAGTGTCTTATTGATTGAGAATATGGACTACTTAACAGCATATTTATGATCAATAAAAAGTACTTATAAATGAAAATTTATTGTTAATAGGTCAGTCAAACTGAAGTCGGCTTTTGGTTTAAAATATTGTAGGACGCCGACTTCAGCGGGCCTAGTATGGTGCGTCTATATCGCGTGTCAAATGTGGATAAAGCATCCGTCACTCTCGTACTTATTTACGTGTCAGAAGGTGACGGATGCCATATCCAAACTTTGTCACGCAATAAACACAGCCATGTTAGGGCCCCAGTTTGACTGACCTATTATCATTTCTTGATTCTTTAAGGCGTTTTTCTCACATCCCATATCGTTCTCGAATCTCGCTATTCGCTATCATTCTTTTTAATCTACAAGATATTTCAAGTGATATTTTGTAATTCAGTGTTCCCGCAATACCCATAAACCCGTGTGCTCGAAATATTCAGCATAGTTTCATGTGGGAGGAATAAGCAAACGTTTTGTTTTATTACGTTTGTAACTGAAGCGGCCATTGTTAAGAGCGCCCCCATTAGCGCGCAGGCTGTAGGGTAGCACACCCGGTGCATGAACAGTTAGATCTAAATTAAAAAAAAAGTCTAAATGGGTGTCAGATCCCATTTTATTTTGCCGTCGACACAGTCAAATAGGCAGACTGCCTGATGGGAAGTGGTCACTGCCGCCTATGGATTTGCAACGCCATTTTTACCTTTTAGTCCTCAGGATTGGCAACATATTTGCGGTCATTGGATTGCATTCTTAAGATTATGGTATATGGGTCACAGATCCCACTTACCATGTCCTGTGTACTCGTTGGCCTTCTCCTTGCCATAAAAAATATATATGATGGGATAATCAAAAAATTGACGTATATAGTCCATTCGCTTAGATAGTGTCGCTACACTCATACGTACTTGTGGTTATTGTAATAAAATACGAATATAATTCGATGTAAACTGCCAAATTCACTTACGGGTGTTACGCTGCAAGTGAATTTGGCAGTTTACCAAGAATTATATTCGTATTTTATTACAATAACCACAAGTACGTGCGAGTGTAGCGACACTATCTAAGCGAATGGACTATAATTCGATTTTGATAATGTTACAAATGATAAGTACGTAATAATGGAAATTATGTCAAGCAATGATCTCGTTTGCGCGTGGGTTGGGAGCAGTCGTATTTTATTTGAAATATGAAAACTATGAAAATATTTATAAGAGAAACAAGATGTTACAAGTATCATTATCCAGTGGATCCTAAACTTGGCTGAGCCTGTATCTTGAGACCCATGGAGTTGGTTTACAACATTTATGTTACTTGCTATGTATGTACCTACCGTACCTTTCGGTTATTTATACAATTTGTAGATACTAATTAAATCAAATTTATATAATAGGCGTGACAATTTTAGTCATCACTCAGATTAAAAAATAAGAACTTGCAGGAATCAGTAAAAGTCAGCCATATTGGTTGGCTTTAGTTAGCGGATGAGATTCAAAAATCGACCCCTTGATCCCGAACTAAGCTCTGGGACTATAAGTTATAGACAAAGAAAAACATACCTAGCATATACTGATTTAAATACATTGAAAACAACCAAGACTAAGAAAGAAATACTTACAAACACTAGCCTGGGACCTTAGTAAAATGAGCGAAACAATATAGTCTAGAGTTCTACAAAATACCTGGTTTTACGGGTTTAAGTTTAGAATTGTTTTAATGGTTTCAAGTTTAATTACAGCAGTGGTTACTCACCAGTTAATGACTTATTTATTACTATCGTTTCGCACACATTTTCAGACGCTACATTAGTGGCAGTGCGGTTACAATTTTAGTATCTTCCTCCAATAATATGGTACTTGGAGCTATGGTGGCGTCTAACGCTTATGACAATTCTATACACACATACATCTTGACTGATTTTGAAAATAATTTACGTAAGCGTTAAACATCTTGTCTAGAAGCCCTGTTTGCTTCAAGCCGAGTTAAGGAGAAACAGCAGTTTCTGTATAACTTGGAGACAAATTTCATTTCAACGTCAAATATTATATACTCCTGACGAAGCATCTACTTTTACTTTAGGAGTCTACACTCGACATCTGGATCGTATCTCCGAGGTAAAGTTCAATAAATAATCTAGTCACTAACATGGTGCTTTACCCTATAATATCCAATGTTTAAATGCAAATTCTCGAAATGCGACGAAATTAAGACATAATGCCCCTTAAATTTCGGCAGCTATTCGTAGCGCGACGTGTAATTTATGTCGAATTTGTGGTAAGAGGGATTGTTGGCCCTGTACATAGGGCTGGTATACACCCTCTAAAATGGAATAGATGACCCATGAGACATTGTTAAGAATTTTGCAATGTCCGTTCAGGATATGAGCAATAAAGTAACAGTCGGTCAATCGAAATTGGCCTGTCAGATTATTGTTTTAGAGTACACTAACCGCTGACGGATTAGCCTGACGTTACGAGTATGTCCGAATTGCAGGTGTAGACCACGGGCCGGTCTTCGATCGCCCTAACCCATCACCACACCCCAAACCGTCACGGACATTATCTCTTTTGGACCATATATGAAAATGCTGGCCATGAATAAATAATGCTATATTTTGTTACTTGTCCGCCTGAGAATTTATTATTACGGCACCAAAGCTGTAGTACCAACCTAAGAACCTTAAAGAATGTGCAGGCATATTTCGTGCATGGTTCATAAATCATACTACGCACATGATTGTAGTATGAGAACAGCACCCAATTATTTGTCGGCCTGATAACGATCTATTATATAAAATGGGACTAATATTTACAGCGTTTGTAACTTGCCTATGCCTAGCCTGCTCTCAAAGGAGAAAAGGCGCATGTGCGATTAATTCATAGAAGTGTATTAAACTCTCAAATGTTATAATAAGGTAGGATGTGCAATACAATTCATATAGTAGACGCGACTTTTCTCCGTATGAAGGCAGTACGGCTATCGATGGTTAATTCTTCTCCGCCCCGTAAGATGCGACGTTAAGTTTTGAGTTACGATATACATATAGAAAAATGTAGAATGTATGGGAATGGGAGTATAATATAACAAATTATTACTTTAATTCATTACTCATGGCATTCGTCATTATCTAGACAGGAAATAAAAAACAGCAAAATTCAGTAGGTACTAGGATTAGTTATCAAACAGGAAAATAACACTAACGATGACTGTGATGCTAAACTGGAACGGGAAAAAAAAAATCATCGAATTGCATTCGTGATTCAAGGGTAAACCTCATTATGTATTAATGAGGTTTACCCTTGAATCACCGACACTTATTTCACCGAATTTTCATTTCGTCGAATTTTCATTTCTTCGAACAGGCATTTCCACGTGCAGGAGTTATAATTTTTTGATGGTCTCAGGTCTAACCTAACCTAACCTACGTAACCCATGCTTAAGATAACCTAAAAACAATAAGGTTTCAGCAGAAATTAGCTTCCGATGAAATGAAAATTCGATGAAACAACGCATTCATGAAATGAGCGTCGGTGATTCAAGGAGCACCGGTATTAATGGATTTATCGGCTTATTTTTACCAGCTTGCATGGATATTTTGGTGCGGGCTCGTCTATCTATGTGCATGTCTGTTTGTCTGTGGCATTGTTGTTGCCAAATGGATGTGCTCATTCCACGCGGTTTAAACAAAATAGAAAGCCTTTTTAACTTGGGAGGTTCCAATTGGTTCAGTAGATTCGGAGCAAAATGGCTGCGTCAGACGGATAAACAGACATACGAGTAATCCTATAAGGGATCCGTTTTTTCATTCTGAAGTTAGGTATGGAACTGTAAAAATAAGGTAAACCAGGTTGACAAGACGAAATTCACTAAATGTTGCCACAGGTTGGAGTTATAGGTATTTCCTATCGTAAAAACAGCTTTTTTGAGTTTGAATTATTATATATTTATTGTAATTTTATATTATTTTACATTTTCGATAGTAATTGACGTTAAGTCGAATTTCGATTCTAACACATAGACATTAAATTTCTTACATAGGTATCTAAACATTTCCTGACGATCTGATAACATATTTGAGGAAACAAGAAAGTTTATAAATGCACATTCATGATTGAAGGTAGCCGTGATGAGTACTAACTAATTAAATAATCATATAAAATGTTAATACCTACGCTTTTCTAATTAGGAATGTTACGAAGATTCTACCTATTCCGATTCCTAAAAGTCGGAACTTCTGTCTCATTCCTTCTCCTCCTACTTCGGTTCCGTACTTTTATATCGGAGAGCATTTGGGATCGGGTCACTTGTTTTATTTTTGCATTCGCGCTTCAATTAACAGTAACACACACACATCTCACTTCTGCCTCTGCCTCGCACTAGTCCCATTCCGAATCCGATTCCGACTCCGACGAAAGTTCTACCATCTCCCTCCTCCCGCCACGTGGCGGTATTATTGGAACCCAAGTTTTGACGGAACATTCCTGGTCCAAATTATAACAAATACGTAGCTCATCGTTATTAGTCTCCTTTAAAATATTTGCAATTTTGGTTACATCAAAGTTGTACTTGAATTTATGTTGTGTAAAAATGTGGTATGCTAAAATATGTGCTTCCTTCGCTTTAACTTCCTCTAAGATACTTATTACAAATGCAATAACGAACTTTTCCTTACTTTCATCATACTTCTCACAATGAACATTTTTCCACAAAAAATCCTTGAGATCTTCTTTATACAAAACTCTGAGTGAATTAAAATATTTTGCATTAAACTCTTCATAAGCGCTGGCTACTAACTTTCCAAAAGTAGCGCCAAACATTTCAACACCTTTGTCCAAGTCGCTTGGATTACCGCTGAAGTATCCTGGTTGCTGTGTTACACACAACCTAGCTGCTTTGTAATACAGCATTATCAACTGAATATGAATGTAATAAACGAAGCATTTGTCTATCGGTAGAAAACTATGCATCCACGCGGCTACTCTGTCAAATACCGGTAAGCACGAAACATAGTTGACGTCAAAGAAGACCTTGTTATACTTTAAAGCGAGCAAAAACTTCTCGAAGTATTGAACCATATCTTGCCTACACTTAGCTTCCTTCCACAAACCTTCAAGACAAGCAAAAAAGGGTTCTCCTACAGTTTCAAGTCTTCGTTTTTGAGTTTCTTCGGAACAACACAGTAAAAGGAACTTTCCTATGATATTTATATAAATCGTAGGATTCATGTAGATGTATTCATTTTTGTTTATAATTTTTTCAACAATTAATTCATGTTCTAAAAAGTCCATCAGAACATCGTATATAAATGTTTCATCTACTTCATACAATATATTTTCTAGACACTGTAGCAGATATTGTGTTTTATTTGTCTCGTCCATTTTGAGATGGACTCTGTAAATTAAGGTACAGAACTCGGCTTTTATACTGTAAGGTACATACATAATATCAAGTTTCTCAAGCAAACTTCCTAATTTATTGTAGTTTTGTTCAGTAAAGACAAGTTTCACAGTGTTCCAGATTGTGTTAAAACCGCTGCCAAATTGTTTTTTTCGTAGATACCGCATGAACGCTTTGAGCGCTGCATTGGGTTTTGAGTTCACAAGAGTTTTATATATCACACAGTCCAGGTCTTCGTTATCTGTTAAAGTGAGAGCTAATGTCAGCGTCCGCTGCCATGTCATTAGTTCCTTAATTAATTCTTCACGTTGGTTTTTGGGGCTCCGCGACCCGAAAGTTGCGGCTGCTCGTATCCCAGCATTCCGCAAGCCCAATGTTCTTAAATCAACTAGTGGCCTTGAAACATGAATAATGTCTCTAAGTGCTTTTGCTAGACTTCGTTTTGCTGATTTTAGCTGAGTCATAGGTCCGTAACATTAAGCATTTTCAATAATGAAGTAAAATCTTCTCTTGCCAAAATTGCTAAAGAACGAGCTAATAACCTGTTGGGCTTAGTTTCCGCCCACAGTTTTAACAACGCATAGTAGCGCTCTGCCAATCCACCGCTTTCCGAAAAATATACAATCAATTTACGGAGAAACTGCTTGAGCTGTAAAACATCATATTTCTGCTTAGAGCTCTTGATCTTCTCAAATGTTTCCACATCGAGAACCGAGATGTCATGGCGCAGTGCATTAACGTACGACGCGTCATTCTGGATTTGTGCAAAGTTCTCCTTAAACAGTTCTTTGCGTGCAACGCGTTTGTAAAATAAATGCTGAAGGAGGTGAGAAGCGTCTTCTGGGTGTTCTCGAAAAGTAGTCACGATAGCATTTATGATGCCTGGAAACTCGTTAAAATTCATTTTAAATGCTGCAAGCGTTCTCACTACACAACTCAAAAGCCAAATCTTTTCCGATGCAGTGGCTGACTCTGCCGTAACCAGAAGTAAATTTGGTAAGCGAGTGCGAACACAGTTCCGTTCTTCTGCATTCAGTTTGTTACATTTCAAAAATTTGGTAAAATGTGATAATCCATAGAATAATCTTTTTAAAACATCTGGATCAGGCATTTCATCAGCAAGAAGGTTACGCAAAACGACGGCACACAATCCTTCCTTGCAGTCAGCTTCTGGTAGATTCCCGTCTAAGCCGAGACCGTGACCCCATTCTAACAGGTTTTTCCACAAATCTTTTGGCAAGCGCCACGCAAACGCACGTGTAACTAGACTTCGCACAATCGCCGCTCGCAGATGGACGGGTTCGTTCTTGTACTGCGCCAATAGCTCGAATAAAGTCCTCAAACTGTCATCTCTCCCTCCACTCTTACTCACCAGGACAAGCAGCATGTACTCGCGGTTTTGCAGTAAACTCTCAGCCCGTAATCGCTTCCGGAGTTCAAACAGCGTGCTTTCAAAACTAGAAAATCGATATTTATCAAATAATTTGTCAAGTAACGTCTTACGTTGAACGAATCTGCAGTTTGTTCTTGCACTTGTTAATGCACAGCAAAGCCAGTTATTTCTGTGTTTCTGCGCAGGATTAATCGAATTATCGCTATCAAAAAACAAGTTATACGTTGGTGTTTTTTCCAGAATTGGCGAATTGGGCAGAGTGTACGGCCATTCGTTAGTTTTTTCACCGAATGCTTTATCAACAAAGATATATTTTTTAAATAGTCCCCTCTCGTCTATATTTAGTCTTTTAATTAAAGGTTCCACTTTTTTATACGTAAACCAATTTCCGAGATATTCTGCTTTCACCAACTTAAGTAAAAGATCTTTTATCTCTTCCGTGCTCAAATACTGAGCAATAACATTAATATTTAGGAGCCAGGCTGTGTATAATTCTGACTTGTTAAGAAATCTGTCTTTGTGATTTAAAATAATATGTTTTGAGATATCAGCACTAAACGAGCAAAATTTTTTCGTGTTAAAATATTTTTCGGTTACATCAAAAAACGTTTCTGGGTCAGATTTCAATATAAATTTTAAATTCTTAAAGTATTTCTTCTCATTGCCCAAATAATTTCGTAGAACATCACTATCGTGTTCTAAGCGACCATAGAAACATTTTGTCAGTTGTGGACATTTTTCGCTGAGTACTTTTAAATATTGTGGTTCCATTTTACCAATGATCGTTTCGGATTCTTCGAGTATACATTCGTTGGAGCAATGCCAGAGAAACTTAATGGCGGTTTTGAATTTAATATTTTTGTAGTATAAGTAAAAGTCGCGGCATCTCCCTGGGTCGCGTAGATGTCTAAGCAACCAATATTGCACCTTACTAACAGCTGCCGGCGTCATGTCTGGAAATAGCTGCTCCTCTAAGAAACTTGGATTGAATATGTTCGTATGTTCTGCTTCTAATAACCAGGTAGCTTTCAAAGCTCTTGAGACATACAGCATATCTGGGTCCTTTAGGTTTGTGATGATGTAAGCAACGTCTCTGTGTTTGGAAGCAAGGTCGATTTTGAAGAGTCGGTCAACTGCATTGGTTTCTGGAAGCTTCTGTATGGACTCGAATAGCATTTTTGATTGGAAGGCATCCTCAACTAAGGAGTTTAAGAGTCGGTGCCGCTCTCCCAAGCTGTTGCCCGATAAGCTTATCGGGATGAATTGCGTCATCTGAAAGTATATAAACAAATATCGTTGGAAAGGTTATATGTAGCTTAGTCTACATAGAATTCGATTATGGCAGCTTTTTTGGGCTATATAGACTATCTACGAGTTACTACTACTGTAATTTTTTGTACATTTGCTTATCGAGAACAAATTATCGAACTCCAATTCAGTTGGTCTATCTATTGTATATTAAGTACAGCGAAGATCCTGTTGCCACCTTTAGACTTTCTTGTCAGATCATCACCTAGATACCTCTTGCCTTCGGGTTTATTTATGGATGTATCCCAAGTTTCAGAACACTACGATAGCGGGAAGTGGTCAAAATTTCACTTAGTACCCTGAAAAAATTTGTCAAGCAACATTTTATAGATAATTAACTCTGAACCCTCTTTTATCTTCTTCCTGTATAATTCGTGCAATGACTTCACTATAGCAGTTTTTGTGCAATTGTTGTACCGAATAGTAGTATTGTTCATTTTTAATTTCCTTAAGTACCTAACACTAGTTTGAAACAAACATTAGTACCTATTACTGTACTTTTTATGAACCTCTAGGTCTTTATAGTGTTACTTAATTACCTGTATACATATTTTAATGTACGATAGTTCTTCAATAAATAAATAACAAAATTGACTTGCAAGATTTGAACTAGAATGATAGACATCTGCACGAAGCAATAAAAAATATTAATAAATTGCTCTGTTTTGACGACAAAAGTAACGGCAACTTTAATTAGGTATGTTTATAGTTGCTTAATAATCAAAAGTCATAACATTAAAAAGAAAGAAATAAATAAATAGTCTCAAACATAACTCGATACGATAGGCAGCCATTACACAGCCAATCTAGATCGCATTCCGTGATCGTGATCAGGTGATCTCGATCCAGATTGACTGTGTAACGTGTTAGATTGACGGATCACGACATCGGATTACATATTATCTAGATTTTTTTAAATCTCCTGCGATCCGCGACCTTGGTCGGATCACGATCTGGAATTCTGGATTGACCGTGTAATGTCTGCCATATAAATAACTATATATACTTAGCCTCGTAAGACCCATTGCGCAATAGGATGTACATAATCAAGGCAATTTAATTTGAACTGTGTAGCTATAGGAATAAGGTTTATTTTCCTATGTTCATACACTGAAAATGGCATTATCGAACAAACGTAATTGAACTTTATTGCCTTGATGGTAGATTCAAAGTACCACTTACAAAAATCTTCCTGTTTGTAGTATGGTGGGCTTTACGAGGTTAAAATACATAAATAACATCCATGACTCAGGATCAAAATATTCGCGCTCATCACACAAATATCTGCCCTCACCGGGATTTGAACCCAGGACCGCTAGCTCCGTAGGCAGGGTCGCTACCATATAGGCCAGCGTGCCTTTGCTGAAGGATTCACCAATAGCTCAGTCAACGAACACCCGAAATTAGCAAATAAAAGCAAGAAATCCCCCTAGGTACTCATATAATTTACTAAAGCCAACGGCCGCGTGCTTTCGCTGAGAGAAGGGTGAATTTGTTTTGGTTTTATTCCGTATCTAAAAGGGCAAATAGGAACCCTTATACCCATAGGATCAATCATATGATATATCGCAACAATGACAATACGGTTTTACTAATATTCAATAAGGTTTTATGATGTTGTATAGAGGCCCTGAGCCCAAACTCCTGGTAGGCAAACATCTCCGCGACTGGGAAGACGGGAGGGGGATCGTTTCCTTTTGTTTTGTTCTCTTAAAACCAATTGATGTACCATTATGTAGGAAATTTTATCAGCTGTTTTGTTTACTTTGAGCAACTTTTTCTAGGCAGCTTAGTGAATTTTCGAGATATTCACGAAAGAACAAAAAAGGTACCTTATTTAACCTCACACATGCATGACTAATCACCTACTGATTATAAGTACCCATGCAACAATATGCATACAACTGTTTGTTTTATATCGATAAATTCTCCTAAATATTGATTTCGTGTCTATAAAATCACATGTTACAAAAATCTTACCGTAACTACCCAAAGTTGCTCTCACTCACGAACACAGCATAAACAACAATTTGTTACAAAAAATACGCCCGTTCATTTTCGACAGTCGCGATTTACTAACCAAAATGGCGGCTAAGTGCCAATATATACCTAATGTACTGAATCTGGATGACGCGACAATCATATAAGGTCGAAGCCAAGCGAGTCAACGCACACATTAATGATGCTATGGTGTGCTTGCACTTTGTCGATTATGTGTCATTCTCCTCTAAGTAAAACCAGCTACTTTCCGAATATCATCCTCTAATCTAAGTACCATAGTGAATATCAAATTTAACTTAACCTCGTAAGGCCCACCATACTACAAACAGGGAGTTTTTTGTGAGTGGGACTTTGAATCTACCGTCAAGGCAATAAAGTTCAATTACGTTTGTTCGATAATGACATTTTCAGTTTATCAAGATAGGAAAATAAACCTTAGTACCATTGTAACACAGTTCAAATTAAATTGCCTTGATCATGTACATTCTATTGCACACTGGGCCTTACGAGGTTAATGTTATTTCTTACACACTCATTTATTTATTTATTTATTTATTTATTTTATTTGGGACATCAACAGCGATACATTGAATCAGATACTTAAGATATGGATACATTTGAGTAAGCCAATAACAGACGACCACAAGAAATACAAGAAAAATACAAGTGGAGTTATAACTAAGTAAAACAAGTATAGGTACATTTTTTGAAGCTTGCACAATATTATCCTTATTAATAATAATACTATGAGAACTAAAAAAAAAAAGAGAAAGTTATTACATTTACTTAAACGAGTGTGTGTGTGTGTGTGTGTGTATTTGTGTGTGTGTGTGTGTGTGTGTGTGTGTGTGTGTGTGTGTGTGTGTGTGTGTGTGTGTGTGTGTGTGTGTGAGTGTGTGTGTGTGAGTGTGTGTGTGTGTGTGTGTGTGTGTGTGTGTGTGTAGGTGTGATGCGGCTCAAGATCATCAAAATTACTAGGGATTCATATTAAACTTTCAGGGTCGTTTGTTTCGGTAGAGTTCTTTCTAATTAACAACGTTTCTAACAATAAAAATGACAGATTTCAGATTTAAACGTCGGTGGGGATAGCTTATTAATAGGTGAATTCATGGTGACTTAATATTAATCCATCTTACTTACTCACTAAAAAAAGAGGTTGGTTGTGTGTATCCAGCTACACACAACCTCCTTGCAACCATGGTGTTTCGAGAATTTAAAGGTAACTTCAACGTTTATCTTAATATAAATACGCGCAGACTGTACTTCAAATTGCTTTTTAACCGACTTCAAAAAAGGAGGAGGTTATACGTTCCACTGTATGTTTTTTTTTTTTTTTTTATGTATGTTCACCGATTACTCCGTCAATTGTGGACCGATTTCAAAAATTTTTTTTTGGTTTGATAGAGTATACTTCCGAGGTAGTCCCATTGTCACCAAATCTGTATCTGATGAGGGGATCAGTGAGGAATTGAGGGAACTCCTCAAATATTGTAGGCAAACATATAGCGATTTTAGTATTTTTAGTAACAAGTCCAGCATTTGCAATCAGAAAGTATCATTTGGTGTAGTGGAACTGATGATGAAGACCACAGATGGCCACCGGAACTCCTCAATGGTACCGATTTCAAGGACGGCGATAAGATATCTCGATTAAGATAGTTGAGCGACTACCTACAACGAATAATATTTACTTGTTGAAATATGACTATGACTTTCCCGCGGCGTTGCTTGCGGCGCGCTTGATATAAGTTAAAGTTTCATTTCAACTAAGAAGTGGGACTACGTAACAGCGTATTATGATCACTAAAAAGTATAAAATAAAATAAATGTTTTAAAAAACAAAAAACCGCCTTCAAAAACGCAAAAAATAACTTCTTTAAAATTGTAGGCACCTAATAGGTTAGTCCAACTGAAGTCGGCGACCACAACATTTTCAACAAAAAGCCGACATCAGATGGACTAACCTATTAGGTGCCTACAATTTTAAAGAAGTTATTTTTTGCGTTTTTGAAGGCGGTTTTTTGTTTTTTAATTTACAAAAAGTGACTGACTTGGAGGTATTCGTGCAGGTGGGTTGAGTCTTCTTCTTTTTGAAACGGGGGGTTTATAGGGGAGGTTTTGTAGAGATTTAAAAACATCATTTTATCTATGTAATGTTTGCGCAAACTTATAAACTTATAATTATTATATTGATCCACAGTTAGATTAGATACCTGTATGCGTGGTGTGATAAACATGATTTTTAACCGACTTCAAAAAAAGGAGGAGGTTCTCAATTCGTGGGGATTTTTTTTTATGTATGTTCCCCGATTACTCGAAGATCACTGGACCGATTTGAACAATTTTTTCTTTGTTTGAATGGGTATACTTTCTGGTTGGTCCCATTTTCAACACGTCAGGATTTGATGATGGAATCTTGGAGAAATCAAGAGAACTCCTCAAATATTATAGGCACACCTATAGCGATTTTGGTATTTTTCACTGTAACTCGTGCATTTGCTTTTGAAAAGTACTATATGGTGAAGTGGAACTGATGATGAAGACCACAGATGGCCACCGGAACTCCTTAACGGTACCTATTTCAAGGGCGGCGACAAGATATTTCGATTAAGGTAGTTGAGCGACTATGACGAACAACATTTAGGTTTAAATATGACTATGACATTCCCGCGGCGTTGTCTGCGGCGAGCTTGAAATTTTCTATTGTTTCTCATTAATATTTAGAAGTGGAGCTACGTAACAGCATAAATAGGATCACTAAAAAGTATAAAATAAAATAAATGTTTAAAAAAACAAAAACCCGCCTTAAAAAATGCAAAAAATAATTTCTTTTAAAATGGTATGTCAGTCTAACTTGACATTTAAGTCGGCGACCCACTATATTTTAAACCAAAAGCCGAATGCATTTGGACTGACCTACCATTTAAAAAGAAGTTATTTTTTGCATTTTTGAAGGCGGGTTTTTGTTTTTTTAAACATTTTAGCAATATCATTTCGGTTTTCAAAATCTTGATATTTAAGAATTATTATTATCTTACTGCAACCTAACTATCTTGTTAACAGACGCCTTTGGCCACGGTCACCCTCCAAAGATTTAGCTTTCCTTGCGCCTCTCTTCCCAATACAGGAACACAATATATCGTAGTGAACGACAGTTTAAAAGTCGGCCGTATGAATGTTGCCGGAAGGCATAAATCGTTGAAGATGTGTGTTTCATATATTTTGGACTGCATTCAAATTTTAGATATTCATTAGACGATATTGAAACATCGACCTTTCCTCATAACTATTAAATTTCTTTGAAAAAAAAATATAGCCGTTAAAGGCAAACAAGCAGATGGGTCAGGAGCACAGCGAAGTTGTTACCTTTCGGTAAATGCTCTATTTCAGCCGCGTTTAAAGGGGGCCATGCCATAGTGCTACCTCTATACTAAACTTAAACTAATAAATCAAATAAATATTTAAGAAACAAAAATGTCTTTAGATGACAATTTATAATTGATAGTAGCCGTGATAAATACTTATTAATAATTCAAAATAACAAAAAAGAATACACTTTTACTAAGATCTAATTTACTTGTCTCTTGTCTAAAGCATAACAAATACGTAGTTCATCGTTATTAGTACTCTTTAAAACATTTGCAATTTTGCTAACATCAAAGTTGTACTTGAAGTTATGCTGTGTAAACACGTAATATGCCAAAAAATGTGCTTTCTTCGCTTCCACTTCCTCTAACATACTCAGCACAAACGCAATAACAAACTTTTCCTTACTCTCATCATACTTCATACTATGAACATATTTACACAAAAAATCCTTGAGATCTTTTTTATACAAATCTCTAATAGAGTTAAAATATTTTGCATTCAGCTCTTCATACGCGCTGGCTACTAACTTTCCAAAAGTAGCGCCAAACATTTCAACACCTTTGTCCAAGTCGCTTGGGTTACCGGTGAAGTATCCTGGTTGCTGTGTTACACACAACCTAGCTGCTTTGTAATACAGCATTGTCAAATGAATATGAGTGTAATATACAGACCATTTTTCTATAGGCAGAAAGCTATGCATCCACGCAACTATTCTTTCAAACACCGGCAAGCACGCAACATAGTTGACGTCAAAAAAGACCTTGTTATACTTTAAAGCGAGCAAAAACTCCTCGAAATGTTTGATCACATCTTGTCTACATTCCTCCCACAAACCTTCAAGATAAGCAAAAAAGGGTTCTCCTACAGTTTCAAGTCTTTGTTTTTGACTTTCTTCAGAACAACACAATAAAAGGAACTTTCCTATGATGCGTATACAAAGAGCAGGTTTGTAGAAATGTTCATTAATGTTTACATTTTTTTCCTTTATTAACTCATGTTCCAAAAACTGTTTAAGAATGCCATATATAAATGTTTCATCCACGTCATACAACATATTTTCTAGACAATAAAGCAAATGTAGTGTTTTATTTCTCTTGTCCAATTTGAGAGGGGCGCGGTAATTTAAGATACAAAACTCGACTTTAATGGTAGAAGGTACGGACATAATATCAAGTTTCTCAAGATAATTTCCAAATTTCTTATAATTCACTTCAGTAAAGACAGGTTTCACAGTGTTCCAGATTGCGTAAAAGCCACTGCCAAAGTGCTTTTTTTGTAAATACCGCATGAACGCTTTAAACACTGCATTGGGTTTTGAGTTCACAAGAGTTTTATATATCATACAGTCCAGGTCTTCGTTATCTGTTAAAGTGAGAGCTAATGTCAGCGTCCGCTGCCATGTCATTAGTTCCTTAATAATTAATTCTTCACGTCGGTTTTTGGGGCTCCGCGACGCGAAGATTGCGGCTGCTCGTATCCCAGCATTCCGCAAGCCCAATGTTCTTAAATCAACTAGTGGCCTTGTAACATGAATATTGTCTCTAAGCGCTTTTGCTAGACTTCGTGTTTCTGATTTGAGCTGAGGCGTAGGTCCTCTATCATCAAGCATTTCCAATAATGAAGCAAAATTTTCTCTTGCCAAAATTGCTAAAGGACGAGCTAATAACCAGTTGGGCTTAGTTTCCGCCCAAAGCTTGAACAATGCATAGAAGTGCTCTGCTAATCCACCATTTTCCGAAAAATATACACTCAATTTACGGAAAAACTGCTCGAACTGTAAAACATCATATTTCTCCATTGAATTCAAGATCTCCTCAAATGTTGTCACATCGAGAACCGATATGTCATGGCGCAATGCATTAACGTACGAAGCGTCATTCTGGATTAGTGCAAAGTACTCCTTAAACAATTCTTTGCGCGCGACGCGGGCGTCAAATAAACGAAGAAGGAGGTGCGAAGCGTCTTTCGGATCTTCTTGAAAAGCAGTCGAGATAGCATTTACGACGCCTGGAAATTCGTCAAATTTAATTTTGTATGCTGCAAGTGTGTCCAGTAAATAATCCAAAAGCTGAGTCTTTTTAAATTCAGTATTTGATTGAGTCAAAACCAGAAGTAAATTTGGTAAGCGAGTGCGAACACAGCTGCTTTCTTCTGTACACAGCGTGTATTTGGTAAAATGTGAAAATTCATTAAAGAATCTTCTTAAAACAGCTGGATCAGGCATTTCATCGGCAATAATGTTACGCAAAACGACGGCATGCAATCCTTCCTTGCAGTTAGCTTCTGGGAGATTCCCATCTAAGCCGAGACCGTGACCCCATTCTAACAGGTTTTTCCACAAATCAGTAGGCAAGCGCCACGCGAACGCACGCGTCACTAGACTTCGTACAATCGCTGCTCGCAGATGGACGGGTTCGTTCTTGTACTGCGCCAATAGCTCGAACAAAGTCCTCATACTGTCCTCTCTACCTCCATTCTTACTCACCAGAACAAGCAGCATGTACTCGCGGTTTCGCGGTGAACTCTCAGCCCGTAATCGCTTTCGGAGTTCAAGCAGCGTGCTTTCGAAACTAGAATATCGATATTTATCAAACAATTGGTCAAATAACGTCTTACGTTTAACGATTCTGCATCCAATTCTTCCTCTTTGTTCAAACAGTGAATACCCACCATTGCGACAGAGTTCCCTCGGCTGAGAATTATGATTACGAGTATAAATCGAATCATCATAATCCAGAAATAAGCTATATGTAGGTTTTTTATTCAGAACCGGTGAAGTTGGCGGACAGTACGGCCATTCCCTTGTTTTTTCTCCGAATGCTTTATCAACAAAAACATATTTTTTTAATGTTTCTCGCTCATCTTTACTAAGTTTCTTAATTAAAGGCTCAACCTTTTTATAAGCAAACCAATTTCCGAGATATTCTGCTTTGGCCAGTTTAAGTATAAGATCTTTTATCTCTTCTGTGCTCAAATACTGAGCAATAACATTAATGTTTAGTAGCCAGGCTGTGTATAATTCCGGTTTGTTAAAAAATCTGTCTTTGTGATTAAACATAATATATTTTGAGATATCAGCACTGAAGGAGCGAAATTTGTTTGTGTTATAATATTTTTCAGTTACATCAAAAAACGTTTCTGGGTCAGATTTTAATATAAATTTCAAATTATTGAAGTAGTTCTTCTCATTGCCCAAATAATTACTTAGAACATCTCTATCGTGTTCTACGCGACGATAGAAACATTTTGTCACTTGCGGACATTTTTCACTGAGTACTTTTAAATATTGTGGTTCCATTTTACCAATGATCGTTTCGGATTCTTCGAATATATATTCGTTCGAGCAATGCCAGAGAAACTTTACGGCTGTTTTGAATTTAATATTTTTGTAGTATAAGTAAAAGTCGCGGCATCTCCCTGGGTCGCGTAGATTTCTAAGCAACCAATATTGCACCTTACTAACAGCTGCCGGCGTCATGTCTGGAAATAGCTGTTCCTCTAAAAAACTTGGATTGAATATGTTCGTATGTTTTGCTTCTAATAACCAGGTAGCTTTCAAAGCTCTTGAGACATACAGCATATCTGGGTTCTTTAGATTTGTGATGATGTACGCAACGTCTCTATGTTTGGAAGCAAGGTCGATTTTGAAGAGTCGGTCTACTGGAGTGGTTTCTGGAAGCTTCTGTATGGACTCGAATGGCATTTTTGATCTGAAGGCATCCTCAACTAAGGAGTTTAAGAGTCGGTGCCGCTCTCCCAAACTGTTGCCCGATAACCTTATCGGGATGAAGTGCGTCATCTGAAAGCATATAAACAAATATCGTCAGAATGTTGTCTGTAGCTTCATGTATATAGGATTCGATTATGGCAGTTTTCCCGGATTATTAAGAGTGTCTACGAGTTGAATGTAAATAATTTTCTATCAAAATAATCATTTTTGAGACAAGCTTTTGCTGCCGGCTGTAGTTTTTTGTATATTTGCTTATCGAAACCAAACTTAAGTATGTACGACCCCCAATTCGATGGCTCTATATGTATCAGTATAGCGGAGATCTCGTTGCCATTTTTAGACTAAATTGTCAGATCGTTTCCTCGATACCATAGTACCTAATGCATTGTCTTCGGGTTTACTTATTGAGGTAACTATTCCAAATTTCAGCACATTACTACTATAGCGGGAAGTGGGTCAAAACTGACTAACAAGATTGGAACTGGAACGACAGACGTCCCAACGTAGTGAAATAAAAGCTTGAAAATATATAGGTATCTACATTTCTTGGTTTGTTTTGACGACAAACATTCTAACGTCAACTTTAATAGGGCCAAGCCCCGCATTCAAAAACGAAAAAAATAACTTCTTTTAAAATGGTAGGCGTCAGTCCAACCGAAGTCGCCTTTTGGTTTAAAAAATTGTGAGTCGCGGGTTTCAGTTGGACCGACTTACCATTTTTTGCGTATTTCAATGCGGTTTTTTGTTATTTTAAACATTTATTTTATTTTATACTTTTTAGTTATAATAATAAGCTGTTATGTAGTCCCACTTCTTAGTTGATATGAAACGTTAAGACTTTTCAAGCTCGCCGCAAGCATAGCTGCGGGAAATTCATAGTCATATTTAAACAATTAAATGTTCTTCGGTATAGTGGCTCCACTATCTTAATCGAGATATTATTATAATTATCGCCACCCTTGAAATAGGTACCGTTGAGGAGTTCCGGTGGCCATCTATGGTCTTCATCAGTTCTATTTCACCAAATGATACTTTCTGAATGCAAATGCTAGATTTGTTACAAAAATACTAAAATCGCAAAATCTGTACTCCTATAATATTTGAGGATTTCCTGACGATCCCCTCATCATATTCAGATTTGGTAACAATGGAACCACCCCGGAAATATAGCCTATTAAACCAAAAAATATTTTTTTAAATCGGTCTACAAATTACGGAGAAGTCGGTGAACATACATAAAAAAATATACAGTGGAACGTAACACCTCCTCGAAAGCAGAAAGTCGGTTATAAATAACAATCATGACAGTTTAAAAAAATATTTTACAAATATAATTATTTTCGACTTTTCTGAAGGAATCACCAACAACATTAATAATGTCAAGAATTGTGCAACTTAAAAATACATTCGTGATTCGTGATGACTTACTATCCACTATGCCTCATCAAAAACTTTTTGTTTTATTTATTCATAACCTTGCAGATGCCATTTACCGTTCAAACCTTACCGACAGATTATCCCACTTTCTTCTTAATTAATTTCATATTTGTTTTAGTCACAATAACAAAAATCTCACCTTTACTGTCCAAAGTTGTTTTATCGCTAACAAACAGCAGACATTACATTTTGTTTCTAAAAATACGCCTGTTCATTTCCCGCACTCTCGGCATACTAAAAAACATGGCGGCCAAAGTGATGAATTTCGATGACGTCATAGTCACAAGTTCGAGGCCGCGCGAGTTATCGCACACATTAGCGGCCTTTACACGTAAAGTTCGGACCGCGGGAAACGCCACGCGCCATTCCAATTTTTTACTATTTTACTATTACAGTTGCATTTACACGTACGGTTCGGAGCGAAGATTGGAACAGCGCGTGGCGTTTCCGGCGGTCCGAACTTTACGTGTGCAGGCCGCTAATAACAATGTTATCGTGTAATCTAGACACACGGAAGTGTGTCCGGACAAGTTCGAAGGTAAAGACTAGCGACTTTATTATTGACCGCGTATTATCTGTTGTTTTTTAACATCGTCAAATCCGTCAATATATAAAAACTTAAATTCGTTCGGGTAGAAAAAACTGCCAGTCTATGGACCGGCAACAGTTCCCTCAACTCCCTCAACATCGTAGGTTGGTAAACCGACAATAATACGTCGGTGTCTTCGCGGACATACACCCCACCTAAAATTCTTCAAAATAAGTTCAATTCTAGAATTCGTAGAGTATAACAAAAGTATGTGCTGATTGTATGAAGGTGTTAATTCGAATATGTTAAATCACGGTAGATATATAAAAATATCGGCTCCATTGTTTCCTGCATGGAGTTAATAGCGAAATCCGATCCTTTTCTTAGACGATTTTGATATTGTTTCCCTTCATGGGTTGCCAAATAATGTCTTTGCGGACGTAAAGGAGCTTCAGTGAAACCCAAAATTCTTCAAAATAAGTTTTTTAATAGCATGTGATGTGCTGATCGTGCTAAGGTGTGAATTCGAATGTGTTAAATCACGGTAGACATATAAAAATAACCAAATTAACGCCTGGTTAAAACGTAACGCAATAATTTTATTGTTTGTATTCATGTCTTGACAGGCGCTTGCGCCTGAACAGTCGGTCAAACTGGTATTACTCGATGACATGAAACGACATTCAAATGGTACCGTAAATTCAGTTAAACCACAGCTTAAACTAAACGTGGTTATTAACGTTTAGGTCCATAAATGGACAGTGGACTTGTAACGCCACGTCGCCAGGGCCTACAGTCTCTAGGCGGTGTAAACAATATCGTCTTTGACCTGTTATGGTATTATTTTTAATTCAGTCGCCATTACTGTCATTTAAATAAGAGCTATCAAAACGTTGACAATACGATAACAGGTCAAAGACGATATGGGTTTTACCACCTAGAATCTCGGCCCAGTTCTTTAGTGCTTTAGTTCCGAGAAAACTTGTCACAAACTAGATGGCATTAATATTATATCTTGTTAGTTAAACCGTAGTGTATTTAGTTCACAACATGACCAACAGATATCATTAGCTTCTTGGTATAGGTCAAGCTTGGCAAGAGATTCACAATTTTGCATTATTACGGCTAGTACCCGTAGCTTTCTGAGGGCTGTCCGACTCGTAACACGAAAACGCGGGGTCGATCCCACGCCGCGAGAACACCACTTTTATAAATAGTAAAAGACACATTTGGCCACAAAGATCCAAATATTTAGTTTTCGTAGCCTCCTCATCCCCTTTCCATACAGGAAGGCATACATCGTTTAATAATGTGTGTATGTCATACATTTTGGACTGGAAGCCATATTATTTAACATTTTCAATGGTTATCGACGTCTAGACGAAACGATACTGAAACATCGACCTTTCCGCATCACTGTTAAATTTCTTACATAATATCTAATAAATTAAATAAATATTTAAGGAAAAAATATACACTTTTATTAAAATAAAATTTACTTGTCTAAATCAAAACAAATGCGTAGTGCGAAAAAAAAGAGTAAAAGATAAAAGACATTAATTCACTAAGTACACTCAGTAAGGGCACTTTTAGTTGCCAAAAATCTACCAGCGCTTCCCAAGAGAAGGTTGCTGAGAGCTAACTCCTTAAGAAACTCAGCAGTCAGTCATTTTTTATACATTTTATTTCATATTACAATAGTGCTACATGGTCTAGCATTATATAAAGCTAAAAATATTGCATTAAATATAATATCAAATACATGCATGCATTAGTACTTATGTTATGGTGCATAAGTTTTCTTTAATACATTTGCAATTTCGAAACCATCAAAGTTGTACTTGAAATTATGCTGTGTAAACATGTAACGTGCCAAAATTGTCCTTCATTCGCTTCAAGTTCCTCTTAAATACTCATCACAAACGCAACAACCATCTTTTCCGTACTCTCATCATGCTCCATACTACTCGTATGAACAAATTTACACAAAAAACCTTGAGGTCTTTTTGATACAAAACTCTAATATAATTAAAATACTTTGCATTCAGCTCTTCATACGCGCTGGCGACTAACTTTACACAAGTAGCGCCAAACATTTCAACACCTTTGTCCAAGTCGATTGGATTATTGGTGAAGCATCTTGGTTGCTGTAAAATTGATACACTTTTCTAATTACTTATTTTTTCTAGTTACGGTGATTCCATTCCGATTCCGAAAAGTCGAAACTTCTAAAATTGATATTACACCTTTGATTCCTTCCTACTTTGTTTCCAATACTTTTATATCGGAGGGTATTTTCGATCGGTTCATTTGTTTCGTTTTGTGCATTCGCGCTTCAAATTAACACTACCTAACGCACACACACATCCCTCTTCTGCCTTCGTCTCCCACTAATCTCATTCCGACTCAGAATCTGAATCGGATTTCAACTCCGACTCCGACAAAACTTCCACCACCGTCATCCAACCACCTGATTTTATTGGAACCGATGTTTTGACACTTTTGACGGAAAATTCCTTGTCCAAATTATAACAAATACGCAGCTGTTCGTTATTAGTTTCCTTTAAAATATTTTCAATTTTGTTAACATCAAAGTTGTACTTGAACTTATGCTGTGTAAATACGTAACATGCCAAAAACTGTGCTCCATTCGCTTCAACTTCCTCTAAAATACTCGTCACAAACGCAATAACAAACTTTTCCTTACTCTCATCATACTTTATACAGTGTACATTTTTCGATAAAAAATCCTTGAGATCTTCTTTATATAAAACTCGTATAGAATTAAAATACTTTGCATTGAACTCTTCATAAGCGCTGGCTACTAACTTTCCAAAAGTAGCGCCAAACATTTCAACACCTTTGTCCAAGTCGCTTGGATTACCGCTGAAGTATCCTGGTTGCTGTGTTACACACAACTTAGCTGCTTTGTAATACAGCATTGTCAACTGAATATGAGTGTAATATACGTACCATTTTTCTATCGGCAGAAAACTATGCATCCACGTGACTACTCTTTCAAACACCGGTAAGCACGCAACATACTTGACGTCAAAGAAAACCTTGTTATACATTAAAGCGAGCAAAAACGTTTCGAAGTATTGAATCATATCTTGCCTACACTTAGCTTCCTTCCACAAACCTTCAAGGCAAGCAAAAAAGGGTTCTCCTACAGTTTCAAGTCTTCGTTTTTGAGTTTCTTCGGAATAACAAAGTAAAAGGAACTTTCCTAAGATGCGTACACAAAAATAAGGTTTCATGTAGAGATATTCATTATTGTTTATAACTTTTTCAATGATTAAGTCAAATTTTAAAAAGTCTTTCAGAATGTCGTATATAAATGTTTCATCCACGTCATACAATATATTTTCTAGACAAGAAAGCAAATGTGATGTTATGTTTCTCTCGGCCGTTTTGAGATGCGCTCGGTAATTTAAGATATAAAACTCGGCTTTGATGGTAGAAGGTATGTTCACATTATGAAATTGCTTATGCAAATTTTCTAATTTCTTGTAATTCAGTTCACTAATGACAGGTTTCACAGTGTTCCATATTGTGTAAAAGCCGCTGCCAAATTGTTTTTTTCGTAAATATCGCATGAAAGCTTTAAACACTGCATTGGGTTTGGAGCTCACAAGAGTTTTATATACAATGCACTCCAGGTCTTCGTTATCTGTTAAAGTGAGAGCTAATGTCAGCGTCCGCTGCCATGTCATTAGTTCCTTAATAATTAATTCTTCTCGTTGGTTTTTGGGGATCCGCGACGCAAAGGTTGCGGCTGCTCGTATCCCAGCATTCCGCAAGCCCAATGTTCTTAAATCAACTAGTGGCCTTGAAACATGAATATTGTCTCTAAGCGCTTTTGCTAGACTTCGTGTTTCTGATTTGAGTTGAGGCATAGGTCCTCTATCATCAAGCAATTCCAACAATGTAGCGAAATCTTCTCTTGCCAAAATTGCTAAAGGACGAGCTAATAATCTATTGGGCTTAGTGTCCGCCCAAAGTTTGAACAATGCATAGTAGCGCTCCGCTAATCCACCATTTTCCGAAAAATATACAATCAATTTACGGAGAAACTGCTCGATCTGTAAAACATTATATTTCTCCTTGACGGTCTTGATCTTCTCAAATGTTGTCACATCAAGAACCGATATGTCATGGCGCAGTGCATTAACGTACGATGCGTCATTCTGGATTTGTGCAAAGTTCTCCTTAAATAGTTCTTTGCGCGCGACGCGGGCATCAAATAAACGACAAAGGAGGTGCGAAGCGTCTTTCGGATCTTCTTGAAAAGTAGTCGAGATAGCATTTACGACGCCTGGAAATTCGTCAAAATTAATTTTGTATGCTGCAAGCGTGTCTAGTAAATAATCCAAAAGCTGACTCTTTTTAAATTCAGTATTTGATTGTGTCGCAACCAGAAGTAAATTAGGTAAGCGAGTGCGAACACGGTTGCGTTCTTCTGTACACAGCGTGTATTTGGCAAAATGTGAAAAATCATTAAAGAATCTTCTTAAAACAGCTGGATCAGGCATTTCATCGGCAAGAAGGTTACGCAAAACGACGGCATGCAATCCTTCCTTGCAGTCAGCTTCTGGGAGATTCCCGTCTAAGCCGAGACCGTGACCCCATTCTAATAGGTTTTTCCACAAATCATTAGGCAAGCGCCACGCAAACGCACGTGTCACTAGACTTCGTACAATCGCTGCTCGCAGAATGACGGGTTCGTTCTTGTACTGCGCCAATAGCTCGAACAAAGACCTCAAACTATCCTCTCTACCTCCACTTTTACTCACCAGAACAAGCAGCATGTACTCGCGGTTTTGCAGTAAACTCTCAGCCCATAATTGCTTCCGGAGTTTAAACAGCGTGCTTTCGAAACTAGAAAATCGGTATTTATTAAACAATTGGTCAAGTAGCGTCTTAAATTTAACAATCTTGCTGCAAATTTTTGCACTTTTTGATTTGCCGCATCGATTCAGCGAATAACCGCCTCTGCGACGACTTTCAAGCGGCCAAGGATTTATATCAATAATCGAATCATTATCCAGAAATAAGTTATATGTAGGTTCTTTCTCTAGAATCGGTGAAGTTGGCGGAGTGTACGGCCATTCCTTAGTTTTTTCTCCGAATGATTTATCAACAAAAACATATTTTTTAAATGTTACTCGCTCATTTTTATTCAGTTTTTTAATTAAAGGCTCTACCTTTTTATACGTAAACCAATTTCCGAGATATTCTGCTTTCGCCAGTTTAAGTATAAGATCTTTTATCTCTTCTGTGCTCAAATACTGAGCAATAACATTAATATTTAGTAGCCAGGCTGTGTATAATTCTGATTTGTTAAAAAATCTGTCTTTGTGATTTAACATTACATATTTTGAGATATCAGCACTCAAAGAACGAAACTTTTTGTCATTATAATATTTTTCAGTTACATCAAAAAACGTTTCTGGGTCAGATTTTAATATAAATTTTAAATTATTGAAGTATTTGTTCTCATTGCGCAAATAATTACTTCGAACATCTCTATCGCGTTCTAAGCGACGATAGAAACATTTTGTCAGTTGAGGACATTTTTCGCTGAGTACTTTTAAATATTGTGGTTCCATTTTACTCATGATCGTTTCGGATTCTTCGAGTATACATTCGTTGGAGCAATGCCAGAGAAACTTAATGGCGATTTTCAAATTAATATCTTTGTGGTACAAGTAAAAGTCGCGGCATCTCCCTGGGTCGCGTAGATTTCTAAGCAACCAATATTGCACCTTACTAACAGCTGCCGGCGTCATGTCTGGAAATAGCTGTTCCTCTAAGAAACTTGGATTGAATATGTTCGTATGTTCTGCTTCTAATAACCAGGTAGCTTTCAAAGCTCTTGAGACATACAGCATATCTGGGTCCTTTAGATTTGTGATGATGTAAGCAACGTCTCTGTGTTTGGAAGCAAGGTCGATTTTGAAGAGTCGGTCTACTGCAGTGGTTTCTGGAAGCTTTTGTATGGACTCGAATGGCATTTTTGATTGGAAGGCATCCTCAACTAAGGAGTTTAAGAGTCGGTGCCGCTCTCCCAAGCTGTTGCCCGATAAGCTTATCGGGATGAATTGCGCCATCTGAAAGCATATAAACAAATATCGTCAGTAATATTTTCTGTAGTTTCGTGTACAGTCAGTCACCCAATAAAAATGTTGAGCATACTTAGAACCTTGTCATAGTGACTGCCATTATTATTTGTCATACTGGTCATTTGATGGTCAGTTTGAAGTTTATTATGACAGTGCACTAAAGTGCTTATTATTTTCGTTTGGGTACTCTTCATAGGATTCGATTATGGCAGATCTCCTAATTATGACAAGAATTTTGTTGCCGGCTGTACGTTTTTGTACATTTGCTTATCGAGACCAAACTATCGAACCCCAATTCGGTGGATCTATGTACAGCGAAGATCTTGTTACCACCTTTCGACATCATTATCAGATCAGCTCCATGATAAAATAGTACCTATTGCATTGCCTTAGGGTTTACTTTTATTCCAAATTTCAGCACATTACTGTAGCGGGAAGTGGCTCAATATTGACTAGCAAGATTTGAACCGGAATGACCGACATCCGAACGTATTAAACAAAAGATTAAAAATATAGGTATCTATGTATATTTCTATCCTATCATTGATCGTTTTGACGACAAACCTTCCAACGTCAGCAGCTTATTTGATGTTGTTGTTGTTTTTCATTTGATTACCGCAGTGCTAAAGCATGTTACTGCAACGACACTCCAAAAAAAACCGGTCAAGTGCTAGTTGGACTCGCGCACCGAGGGTTCAGTATTTAAGATAATATGGTTGGAAAACGCAAAAAAAATACTTATTTAATAAGGTCCATTTTGACTTGCCTAAATTCAATACCGATTTTTAAAGTTTTTTGAGAATTATTCTAAAACTGTAAAGTATGACAACTTCATTTTATTTTTCCCGTAAAATATAAGTAATTATCTTTAAATCAGGAATTTTTCAGATTTTTTGGTCCATAAACTTCGGGGGTAAGGGGGAACAGTAATTTTTTGTACATTTATGGCTATAAATTAAAAAGTACGTCCTTAAAAATGATAAAAAAAATAGTTTTGAAATATGCAGCTAAGCCCTTTCATATGACATCCCGTTTGATATAATCAAATAACTTTCATTTTTAAATCCCCCATTTTAGACCCCTTAACAAATATTTAGAAAAATTGTTAGATACTTTTTTTACTAAAAACAGATGCGGGCAAGCAAGTTATTCAACTATGCCAAATTTCAAGTTGATGGCTTCTATAGTTTCTGAGAAAAAGTGCTGTGACATACAGTCAGTCAGACAGACAGACAACGAAGTCTCACCATAAGGGTTCCTTTTTACCATTTTGGTACGGAACCCTAAAAATAACAATCATAAATCGTTTCATAAACAATGACAGTTTATGAAGTTATTTAACAATTATTCTTATTTTCTGAAGCATTTCTGAAGAATAGTGCAATTTAAAAATTTATTCGCGATTCGTGATGACTGACCATCCACTAACCCTCATCAAAAACTTTTTGTTTTATTTATAACCTTGCAGATGTCCTTTAGATTTTAAATCTTACCTTTAGATTATCCCAATTATTGATTTCGTGTATGTTTAAATCACATTAACAACGTCACCTTTACTATCCTAATTTGTTTTCTGACTTACAAACAGCCAACATAACGTACTTATTTTGTTTATAAAAATTCGCCCGTTCGTTTCCCACACTCGCGGCAGACTAAAAATCATGGCGGCCAATGTAGTGAATCTCGATGACGTCATAGTCACAAGTTCGAGGCCGCGCGAGTTTAACGCACTCATTTACAATGCTATCGTGTAATCTAGACACACGGCAATGTGTCCGGACAAGTTCGGGTAAAGAAAATTGGGTCTTATAATTACTAGGTTAGGACTTTTGGTGGCATATCGTGGTTCTAGAATCCACGGAGTCGCTATTTCCTTATTATTATAATGAGTGCGCCAAATTTCATATAAAATTGCAATTCCGATTATTAATATTAATTTTTTTTCATACCATTTTACATGATAATGATCACTCTTCATACTATTCATAATATTTTTTAATTCTAATGATCGGAACTTATACTCATCTGAACTTATAACGCCAATATTCATGGAACCGTACACTTTTAAGAATTTCTTAAATATCTTACGTGTAGATGAAATTAGGTTAGGTTAGGTTAGATTTATAACAATCCTCAAAAAGTAACAGTTTCTTAAAAAAATGCATTATCAGTTGCGATAATTATGACTTAAAAAAGTATGAACAAAAAAGTATGAGCAAAATTTTTCTAAGAAATGATGAGTATAGACACAAATCGTTATTTGTATAAAAAATCTAAAGACCAATTTTATAATAGCCGATATGGATCCTATTATAATACATGCCACTTTGATTTTGACCTTCAGTATGGTCATATTTCAAAATGAACTAAATAAATTTTTAGTTCGGTTAATCTATTTGCTTATTTGTAACGCTTTCGCAGCAGAGATATCCTCCATAAGAACATTCATTTAAATTGGTTAAGCGGTTTAATTACCCATGGCAACATTGGCAACATTATCCTACAATTGCATTTTTCTCTCCTTTTTTACGATGTATTTGTCTGTTCTGTTATTTTTCTGTGCTCGTCGAATAAATGTTTCTGTTTCTATTTCTATTTAATGAATAAATAAATTTTGCAATATTAAAATACTGAAGGTCAAAATCAAAGTTGTATGTGTTCTAAATATTATAATAAATAGAAAATAGCGACTCCATGGATTCTAGAACTACGATTTGCAACCAAACGTACTAACTCTAATAATTACTTATCCCATAATAGTTAATAAATTCTATAAGCGGCGTATTTGCTTCAGACTGACTGACTTAATCATCAAACCTTTATAGTACAGTCAACCAATTTGATTCTTAGGCCACTATGGACTTTGTCAACGTGACGTTCTAAACCAAATCATAACCATAACTGTCATGCCAATCCACTTCCACACACGGTCAGTTCTAACTGATCCAATCGCGTCATGCCGATTGGACGATAGGAAGGATGGTGAATGGCCACCGTAAATAAAATCAAAACAAGTATCTTACGTTTTGATTGATTACGTCACTTTGACATAGTCCAAAGTGGTCCAAGAATCATTTTCCCTTACACTACCTATAATAATAGTACATTACTACAGAGGCCGGGACAAAAGGGGTTGCCGGCCGAGCAAAGCGAGGCCGGCTAGGTCTGAGGCGGGCAACCCCATATTTCCCGCCGAGGTATGTATAGTGCTTTTCTCAAAGATAATAATAATTAATTAAAAAAAATAAAGCAAAAATTACAAAGTCAAATTACTAGGAATGCATAAACATTAAAAGTAACCTACAGTGCTCAGTCATCCGCGCTGTGTCGGGTGCGCCCGCCCGCCCGCCTGTGCCCCGCAGCGCACCGCCAGCGATCTAAGTTTCGCTACGCACCCTAATTACCTTTGCTCTCCTGGTACTTTACATAAACATGCGAACGCTATGGTTGGATGCATGGCTTAGTATATTAAAAAAAAACAGCTATCTAGCCTATTCATAAACACAGCCACCATGTTTACACTAAAATTAAAAAAAAAGTTTATTGTTTTTTTTAATACGCATAGTACCAGAATGTTATGATGCCTGTGCCACAAATTTATGTGGAATGGAAATTAAAAAAGAGGACTTTGCCGGCCTAGGCCTGCACGATTTGTATGAAATTACATAAACGACCTCTTGTGCTAGCCGCACCTGAAACGTCATACTTGGCGGCCTGTTATAAGGAACATAACATCAATATTTCATGGCATGTTTGAGAAAAGACAATTAAAATTTCAGTTACATAACATTCCAAATTCCAATTTCAAAACCAAAAACAATTCCAAACCCTAACCGGCCAGTATTCAAATTCACTCCTCTAATCCGCGCAAATATCGCATTTATCACGCCGCGGTCAAAACAGAAGGCGCATAAGTAAAAAACCCATGATTTCTTCAGGGATGGTTGTCAGCCCGACGAACGCACGAGTTAACTTTCTGACCGGGATACCTTTGCCGACGTGATGAGAATGACGCTGATGGTCCAAGGAAGAGGAGGATACTTTTTATTATTAACACGCTTATAATTCTGTGAATGGTGTGAGTAAGTTTCTTAACGGTCGAGTAATAATGAAGCAATTTGAATTTGAATCTGTTCTGATTACCTGGGGTCTATTGCATAATAAAGTACAAGCTAATAGTATTAGTGGTTTTGTATGGATTTTTAATAATAGTATGTGCTTGTACTTTATTATGCAATAGGCCTCAGATTATATAGAGGTAATAGCATTTTTATTGATTTTTTTTCGGCAGTAGTTTGTTTGAAGAAATAAGTAATGTCATTCATTAAGAATTTGAAATTAAATTCATTTAGAAATAAAAATGTAGTTGGTTATGAATTATTATTAGATAATGACTAATGCTGTTGTAATAAATATTTATCTGAGGTAACAGTTTTTCTCTATATTAAAGAAATGCTTTATGTACTTAGTTACTTTTCCGGCGTATTAATTTTAATATTAATCAATTAATTTGCATTGACAGACGCCGAAAATAATAATGTAAACTGATTGAAAACAATGAACACACTGTTAAGTAAGTGAACATAGTTTTTTAAGATTGTTTTTAGTTGTAAATACAAAATAATGTTACGATCATAAAAATCACAATATATTAATGATCAAGTAAAAAGTACAGTGATTCAAAATTCAAAAATTTTGAATTCAAAATATTTATTTAGTAAATTGGCCACATTCGGGCTCTTTTACACGTCGGTAACATGGAAAGAATCTACTAGCGCTTAATTAAAAAAAACACATAATCATATTATTATTTATTACATTATTTCGTCAATAATATTATGCCCTCGATTACTGTCAAATACGCAATTTTGCCACAAACAGTGAGGACGACTCGTTTAATTCGTAATTTTAACAGCGAATTTACCATCAGTGTAAGAAAAACAGGCACCAACAAAAGCGCGTAACGAAAAAGGAATAAAAAAAAAACCTGTTTTGAGTTTTTTGTTTATGACGTTGGCAAAATTGTAAGCGTGTGCAAGAGCGGCAAAAGTCTTTTTTTAATTCGTATCAATTTATCACTGCATGTTTTTTGCAGCAATTTTAGAATACAGACTTATTTTCAAACATGTCAATGTCACACGCGATAATGTTTCACCTACAATCCACAACCGCTACCGCTCGCGTCACATCATAACTACAGATCCGATGTTTTTGCGCCCCGATGATTTTGGGCGAGATCTCTTGTTGATCTGAGAAGGCGAATTTTCGGCGGCTACGTGCCTGAGTTGTGTAATATCTCGGTTTCGTTACATCTCGGGTTACCCCGCTTTGCTGGCTGGCCGTTTGTTAGGCTTTGATCAGAGGCCTATTTACTTACCTTGTATTTTTGGTTATTGGAATTTCGTACGCGTTTTACGGAGGGGACTTTTCAGGACCCTGTTAAAATAAGTTCAAGTTTACTTATGTATATGTCGCACTCAGGCGGGCAGTTTGGGGGCAAGGCAAGGTTTACAAAAAAAATCATTTATGTACCTTGTCACTTTAAAGTTGTATTTGAAATGTCATACAAAATTGTGAAACGATTGAAAGCGACAAGGTTCATAAATGATCACTTATTTATGCTGTTGCCTGAACAGCCTTAGTCGCTAAGATATTTGGAATGGCACTTTACAAATACTAGGTACCAAATACTAAGTACAAATACTTTATTCTGACTTGAAAATGAATTGATTGATTTGTGAACCTTATCTATCATTCTGACATGCCACCAAACTGCCCGCTTGAGTGCGACGTATAAATGCAAAAGTTTTGTTTGGATTTTACTCCGCCTAAATTGAAGTGCTAAGTATCCCAGTTCTTGTCTAGCTGTCATTTTGAAAACATTTGTCTATTTATTTCATTTTTTGTAAATTACTCTATCGTTGATTTTGGTTCGCAAATCCAGGGCAATTTTGTGAAGTAACCTCCAACACAGACGAAGAATATGCATCAAATAAAATATCAGTGAAAAGTTGATTCTGAATGAGCAAGCGGTCAAGAACACTCCAAGCCAATAAGCCATTGAAGTGGATGCCCGCCATCTTCAATGGTGTGCCGACTGGGACTGGAAGACGCCGACGACAACGACGATTCACCGTACAATTGCTTATATATACTTGACATTGGCAAAATTACATAACTTGTAGACGCCATTAAAATAAATAAATAATAATAAGTGCTAAGTACCGAGTGCTGATATGCTGTAGATGGTTATCCGTTATTTTACCTAATTTCACTTAATGTATTGTATAATTTCATCCAATTCCATTTCACCAAACGAGGTCTTCTGCTGAATTCAAAATGTATTCAGGATAAATTAGTTTAGTTTATTTATTCATCAATGTTTAATATTAAAATATAAATTGCATTGCATGTCAAAAAATATAAAGTTACACATGAATAACGTATGTTAAGTTAGGTTAGGTGAGACCTGTGACCAAAAAAAAAACTCATGCGTAATTCCTTTCGATGTAATTATACGTTCGATAAAATAATAGGTACCCCTAATACCCCTTACATACACTATTGTATTCTACCTAACTAGTATTCTAAATGCGAAAGTTTTGTTTGTCTTTATTTCACGTCTAAACCAAAGTGCTAAGCACCGAGTACCGTTATAAAATAGTGCTGTAGATAGCATCTACACTATATTTTATTCCAATTCAACTCCATTTGGAAGAGCCATTAACAAATTGGACGCGGATGAAGTCTTTGACACATAATTTGAATAATGAAATTTGTAGATTTTTTAATAAAACTTTTATTTGTCTTCTTTTAAAAAACAGCCAAATGCGAGTTGGATTCGCGCAGCGACGGCTCCGTATAAACTTGTAGGTATGTTAATAGTTCGTCTATCACGGAATCGAATCGAGTCTCAAAGATTTTTCTTGCTTTAAGAGGAGACAAATCGGGAATCGCACTTTTAAGAAAAATACATATTTGCGTATAGCCTCGTGTGGTTGCCGAGTTAGAATAGTGCCACTCCATGTCTTCCTGTGGATGTCGTAAGAGACGACTAAGGGAATAAAGGCTTGTAGTACTGTTAGGCGATGGGCTTGCAACCTGTCACTAAAACGCTGGTAAACATCTTAGCCTAATTGTGCAAATGGTGGTTATAGAATTATCAACAAGTTCTTAGAGATGTTTGTAATTCTGTTAGCTCTGCCTACCCCAATCTGGGAACGAAGGCGTGAGATTATGTATGTATGTACATATTTACGGTTTTTGATTTTTTTTCCTTTATACTTGTGCTATAAGACATTACTTCTTGCCAAATTTCAATATTCTAGTTCAACAGGAAGTACCCTACAGGTTTTAATTCTCTTGCGTGTCAAAATATGCAGCATAAACTGCCGGTTCGT
Organism: Acleris literana; assembly: GCA_946894065.1. Classification (NCBI taxonomy): domain Eukaryota; kingdom Metazoa; phylum Arthropoda; class Insecta; order Lepidoptera; family Tortricidae; genus Acleris; species Acleris literana. Next base: position 23,391,590 of record OX335671.1, on the reverse strand, counting down.
TTAATTGCGTTGACTTAGAATTTTGATTTTTTCACGGATTCGAAGGATTGCAGACCTGAGTATTTGATACTAATTTCAACTTGATTACTTTCACGTGTTCCTGAGAAAAAGAGTCGTGACAGATAGACGGAGAGCGAGGTGATGATAAGGGTTCGTTTTTCTTTCTTCTTCTTCTTCCGGATCGATACAACGGAAACATAATCACAAAATAGATAGGTACAGAAGTCAATCTACATACAAACTGCGCTCGAGCAACGCACACATAGACACTGCTCACGGACACGATATCTCGGACCGGTTGGGACCAGTGCGAGCGCGAGTGACATCCGTTTGAGACACGCGTCTGTGAACTTTTTTGTGCATTTATGGAACAAAATTAGGTCTAAAACGGATAGGGCAATGGAAATTGTGTAACTAGGGTAATCCTTTAGAAGTTATTAGGGAATTTCCATAGTGAACATTGACAAACGTAAAATTTTGTACGTTTCTGCTCTGTAAACTTTTTGTATTGTAATAGAAGGTAGGTTTATTGTTTTGTTACAACTAGATACGAGTGCCATTACCACGAAAGTGTTTTGTGCATAAGCCATAGTTGACAACCCTAGAGCGACCGCCGAGCGTAGGTATGAAAAGTGAAGTACATACATGTGATTTACTTCTGTACCTATCTGTTTTGTGACATAATGTTGTAGGTAACACTTGGGAATAATACTAATACGTCTCATTCCGATTCTCTCTCTACAATTCACTTTAAAGATGCGTAAGAATTTTCAGTAGCCATTAAACTACTATCCCAAAGTACACATGCTTAAGATAATCACAACTAATCAACCCCCCCTCTCCTCCACACAGTCGTATGCGCACTTTGCATATTACGATCACACACACAATCACCCCCCGGGGATAGCGCCGTGTCTTGCCGGATTATCATTTTACGATCCGGTTTACGACCAGAATGATTTTGGGAGGTTTCAGATTAGATTAAGTAAAAATATAATACTATGTGTTGTGAGTGAATATATTATAGTGGAAAATGTAGCTGTAAAAGTATTATTGGAGGTCGATTATAAAAAAATGGCACGTATAAAAAATATATTTTTTTTTGACAATTTAATTATTTTTGAAAATTATTAGTATTATTACATAGAATAACTAATTTGATTTAAATTGACGATTAGGTACAGTCACTAGCAATAATGATATTATTCAACATTGGGCTCAAAAATATCTGACACGTCTTTATTGCTGAGAGCGTGTAAGATATTTTTGAGCGCAATGTTGAGTAATATATTATTACTGGTGACTGTACATTATAATTTAATATTATTTCCTGCCCAAGACTTTGTTTTTAGAAGAGATGGTAATCAAAGACGGCGTTAAAATAAAATCTCCGTTTAAGTCATTGTATGTCGATATTTAAACAATTCGCGTAAAGCACAAAATGATGCTTTACGCAAATTGAAACTTAAGGTATCGATCCTTAATTTCAATTTGCGTAAGAAAGATTATCATATCTCTAAGGTTTTATCACATCGATTTTTCGACTCGATTATACGTTCCCGACGTTACCAGATTGTTTTCCAATCTAGCTAAAAATCTTATTTAACTTTAAAGGTCAGTAACAAATGAGGGTAGTGCACATAACTAAGCGCGCGGTCCGCCCCACCACCGCAAGACATCAGTCTCGTTTGGCCGCGGCGCGCGGCGGACGTGAGACCGCGCGAATTAAAAATTAACTACCCTCCGATGCGTCAATTTATTGCAGTCGGCCATGTTTATGGGCGGTACCGGCTTTCCTGTGATTGGTTCTGGTAGTAAGTGATTTGGGATTTATATCTTAACGCGTTTTGGGTTAATAATGTATTGATTTTTTTTGGAAAAATGGACGACTGCTCAGTCTGTAAATGTACCTTAGTGATTTACTTGTTAAGGTGTATTTTGCATCTTATTTATTTTGTTAGTCGATGATATGTCTGTCGGTGGTATCGTAGCTTCCAAGCGGATGGACCGATTCAGATGTGGTTTTTCTTCAAAGAAAGCTAGTTTTATCTGGATAGTTTTTATCTATGTTTTATGCCAATCGGATTGGCCGCTCGAGAGATATCAGCTCTGAAAAAAGGAGTCGCCATTATTGCGGGATTTTATCTTTTTAACACAGACCTAAAAAAAAACATGAGTGAAGCATGCAGAATGGCTGCCTGTGTACGTGCACACGCACACGTAAACTGTCACTCGTGCTGTGGCTCGGCGCTTTATCTTACCTAACGTATCTGTGTGTGTGTGCTGACCAAACAACAGGCCATTAGGCCCTGGTCTGGTAGGTAATGGTCTAAAAACGTTACTAATGGTTAAAATATCAAGGAAATGTTTCAAATTTTCCATTCCTTTTTCGAATTTTAACAATTAGTTGTTTAACTACTAATCAAACAATATGCCTAAGTCGTGTAGGTACCTAATAACGAACGAAAGTGCCGACCTTGCATGCTTCACACCTTTTTAGTGCAACGTACGTCCGTATTTTTTTAGGTACTGTTTTAGGCTATTAAACTGTTAGGTTACCACAGTGAGACGAATAGTCTAGTCCCTTGTCGCCCTAGAGGGGCAATTGAGGTGTTTTCAATGTAGCGCCGAAGAAAATTGGGAGTAATCTGTAACGCGGCAGTTCCGCTGAAATACGGCCCTGAAGGATCGTTACGCTCTTGCGGTGGAAGAGGCGGCGCAGACGCGACACCCTGTTGTAGGAGATTGAAAATGGTACTGTTGTAAAATCATGTTTTTTAAACGACTAAATTGGAAATCCACTTGGAAAAGGGTTTTCTGAATAGCTTCTTATAAGATTGAAGAATTACGATTTAGTTGATTAGATCCGAATATCTGTATAACGAAATGTGTAAACGTTATCTCTATTCTCTTTACACAAAAACGTCAGCTTTGGCGTTAATAAATATTTTTTTGTTAACAGATATTTAAAATTAGAGAACTTTGATCCAAACTACTACTAGAATAGAATAATAGAATAAATTTATTTAAATCAATCACAAGTCTTCTTATCTTACTTTTAGTTATTGCCAAATTTCCTTCAATTTTAATTATTTGATTATTAGAGTTGGGATAATAGTATGATAATTTTAAACTCAACGGCCAACTTCACTACCTTCTCACCAATAGATCCCGTTATTAAACTCTAACTTATCTGTTATTAGCAAACAATCTTTACCTTACCATCAAGGAACGAGCACGCATACCTACTCAGTATATCTCATTTGCCTGTATTTTTAATTGAAAATGAAAATGAAAATGAAAATTGTTTATTGGTTATCACAAAATTTAAAAACAATACAAAGGTTGGGTCCTTCTAGTAAGCATAGGAATATACTTGTGACAGAAGGCCCCGCTCTTCCAGTAACAATAAGAGGTTTAACCAATTAAGGTAAGTTTAAGATAAGGTGGGTGACATTTGACTACAGAGTAGGTATGAATTAATTTTAAGAAGTAAACAACTTATAAGATAGTTAATTTAAATTAGTTTAAATTTGGAGTGTGCGCGCACTCGTACTCACGTAATTGCTATAAATTAATAAATAATTGTAATTCAGTATAAAAAAAATCATTCACTGAGAGCAACCCTGGGATCCTTGCATCATCTCCCATAGGAGAGGACCGTAATAGGCACAAAACCCGTCAGTTGAGTGCCCTGTCTACTCCCTTTTATATTACCTACTCTTCCGGGGTGGCGCAAAATGGTTAATATTCATGACAATCCGCGGCCGCGAGTGAAATTGGTTGCCATTTTTTACGTCTACCCGCACTCGCTCCACTTTAAAAGAAACTTCCTATCTGTGGGGAAACAAAGCCTTTTTGTTCCTCGGATGGAATAGGTTAAGTAATTGCGTCTGCAAACTGCGGTTTTGGAGTTTGTGTTTTTTTATTTTTCATTTATTTAATTAAGTTTATTTTTCATTTATTTAGTTCAGTTGGAGTACTTTGAGCAATTTTCGCGATATGTTAAAATTAACATTATTAGGTAGATACTTAATGTTATCTTTTATTTCGGTAAAGAGCCGTCTCACAAAAGTTTGAGTCGTCGTCGTCGCGTGATTTAGTTTTTCTTGAATATTGAAGTTTTGTTGAATGAAATGTTCAATATAATATATTATCACTGCGTGCATTTGGGGTTTTTGAATGTGTGTCATGTAATATTTTGTCTCGATGGGAGTTCATTACGTATAATTTTAAATAATTTAAAAAAATCTTTACTAAAGGTATTACGTATTTATTAAATTCAGTGTGTTACAAGGAGTTAAAGATAATTAATAGATAATTCGTTGCTGATTGGTGACACTGAGGACGTTCTGAACACACAACATTAGGTTTAGTGAAAGTAGCATAGTTTTTAAGAACATGAGAAAATGTTGCACACATAAAATACGCCAGATGCACAGAGTTGAATAATGAAAAATAAAGAAAGAGTTAGTAACTTGAACTGACATATGATAAATTCTTGGCAATTTCTAAGAATATTTGTATGGAAAAATATTCTCAATGCTCACAAGCGTTTCCGAGAATGTTCTCAGGAATTACTTGAGATTTCTAAACTTCTGAGAACGTTCTGCAACTTGCACATTGCTAGAGTAAACACTAAAGTTTCTGTCACTCGCCCCCTATTATAATCCTGTTGCGATCGAGCAGATGGCAGGTCAATGAACGGAATTCTCCGGGTTCCTGATAATAACCTATAAAAACCGCTTTCGGTGTTGTGCTGCTCAAAATCTGATATTCTTGTTGGTGGTTGAAATCCTTGGATTCCTATAATACCTGTATTTGGGTTATCCATAGGTCCATGTATGATGATGACGCTATGTTTTCCCACCTACCCCATAAACATCTTAAAAACCCGCATCGCTCTCAGATAATCGACGGCCGGCGACCCGTCCGCCGGTCCGGCGCAATATCCGGCCCCTGAACGAGTCGACTCGCCCGGAAATTTCATCAAATCTGCCGGACTGTGTGTTGATAGCCACTTATAGTGAGAATGTATTTAATAATTAATGTTGATATGAAAAAGAAAGAGGTAATGTGACTAAGACTGACAGAGGTTCTGAAGGTAAGAGCCGGGCTAAAATAATTTTAGAATGCTTTGACCAATTTTTCAGTGATCGCAGAAAATGATCATGTCCATCTTAATTAGAATTTTCGATATACCGATTTAACCATTTCGACGAGTGTAAATTTACCCGTCGGTACGTATAAAGTGCGTGTTCGGGCGCATTTCGGCCTTGATTATATTTCTAGGTAAGTAGTTCCGCTAATATCGTAGGTGACTACTACTGGCTCGAAAATCCGCGTCCAGTGCGCCGTTGTCGTTGTGCGTATAAGATCAGTTTCTAAACAAACTTCAATTTAAAAAAAACACAAGGGCCCGTATTATGGTCGTCGTTATCGCGCTGGATAAAGCATCCGTCACTTTCGAACTTACATACTGGTCAGAAAGTGACAGTTGTTTTATCCACATCGATAAACACGACTATATTTGCACGTAGTAGGCTTAAGTAGTCTCGACAGAGCATTATTAACCTGTTAGAGTCTGCCCAGCTAGTCGTGGCACAATCATTTATTTCTAATTCTTTACATGGCAACAATATTCCCTATGAAACAAGCTGCTACATTATGAGTACCTATCCAATCGTTATGCATTTCGTGTTACCAGCTAGTGATATTTTAAATTTGCCCCCATTTTTTTGTGTCACCATTCACTGGTCAGACTCTAGTGCGTGTATTTTTATATCCGGGGGGCTATTGTCTAACGCACTCGCAATCGCAATCGTTTTCATTTTGAAAATCGAAGGCTTGTCTGCATACAAAATGAAAACAATTGTTTTGTTTTGAAGCCGATCGTGATTGCGAGAGAGTTACGCGAAAGGCCAGCCGGTCGCTGATTTCTTCAACACAGAAACTCGGATAAAGCAGTAGGTGGTAGTTACCTAAAGAGACCCAGACTAACAAACGATCAGCGTCGCTATTGTCTAACGCACTCGTAATCGCAATCGGTTTCAAAGCGGAACAATTGTTTTCATTTTGTATGCAGACAAGCTTTTGATTTTCAAAATGAAAACGATTGCGATTGCAAGTGTGTTAGGCAATAGCCCCCCTGGACATCGTATCAGAACACAATCTATCAATTTCCCTCAAGGTTTCGTGCATTCTGTTATAGATTTTTGACTATAAGGCAGCCGTACAGACTTGGGACTTTAAGTATACTATTTATCGGTAGCAAGCTTAAGGGGATTGTGAAAAAAACAACTTCCAAACCTAGTTTTTCATGATCATATTCAAAAATCGTGGAAACCAGACTTGTTTTAGAGGTTGAGAAACGTTATCGCCCGGAGCTAAATTTGTCTGTTTTTTTTACAACTACACTATTTAAGCGTCGATTTGCGTCTGCGTTTCGTGCCTTCTGCGTGCGGGGCAATCAAAATTTCCCGGTGTCAGGGATAAAAGTGGACGTTTCTGATGACAAAATAAACCTTTCTGCCTCAAAAGCCTTCACAAAACTTCGTCGCAACACGCTGGACCGTTGTTACGAATCAATGCGAGCAAAGCCTACCGCTTGGCTGCTCGCGGCGTCACGTATGCAGATTGTTCATCAGCTATTCAGTGTTTGGACATTCGTTATGCGCGTCCGGCGCCGGCTCTGTTACGCGGTGCGTGTGTATGGCTTTAGGAGGAGGCGGGAGCGGGTTTTTGGTACCAAAAAATAGAAGTTTTGTAGGAGGTGTTATGAGCAATATAGTTTACGATGACGACTACATTGACGATACGTTACACGTAGCTCTTCCTAGTAAGCTAGTGGCCCGGCAGGCCTATTACGTCACTCGCAATCGTGATCGGCTTTAAAGCGGAACAATTGTTTTCATATTGTATGCAGACAAGCCTTCGATTTTCAAAATGAAAACGATTGCGATTGCGAGTGCCGTAATAGTGCGTAAAAGCCCCTATTTAATAGTTGTATGATGAACGCGAGTATTTATGCGTGAGTTTTGGAGGCTTTCTATGTATTAACGTATGTGTTTCTCTATATAAGTATGTTTATTGTCGTCTAGTACCTATAATACAAGCTTAGAGCTTAGTTTAGCCTTGGACTAGCTCAATTTGTGTGAGTTTTTTTAATGATAAATGACTGGTTTAATAGTATACATAACATAACATGAATATTAACTTTATAAAGACGACACACCTTGCTAAATTAATTGCTTTTCGTAGGTAATAGTACTCGTAGTTTACGTGACGGTTGCGTAATGCTAATTACGCCGAGTCTCGTACAATACTTTATCTACACACATATTATAAGTATCCTAAGATGGGTTGAGAAGCCGAAAGGCAAATGACCAGCATTACCTTACCTGTGGTAGTAGGTGACAGCGATGACAGTGGTAACGTAATTTTGAAATTACGTTATCGAATATTGTAAGGTAATGAGATCCAAATTTGGAACATCTTCCAAAATTAACAGCTGTCATCGCTGTCACCTACTACCACAGGTAATGCTGGTCATTGCCTACTGGTTTTGAACGCATAATAGAGGACTTATGATATGAGTGTAAAGTAAGGTTTGGTTTAAAAGCAATATATCAAAAAATTGCATTCGGAATTTTGAATGCGGGATTTTGATTAATTCAAGAAAATTCGGGATTATAACTCTTTGGAATTATGTAGCAGTGTATCATGTCTCTTGTGACTTGCACATGTATAGAAGCGCACTAAACGGAATGTGTGATGTCTGCAGCGAATACCTAAACGCTTTATTGGCGGACCACTGCGCTGCTGTTGGCGCGGATTTTTACTGGTTTTCTATAGCAAACATATTTTTATGGGTCGGAACAACTATTTCGGGGTAAATTGGAATGGATGCAGTGCCGTTCAATCAGGGTAATAGCTTGGTGCAATCGTTTGAGGGCATTCAATCTGAGGTTCGTAAACTTTACGGGACGTTAGCTTAGTTGGTAGTAACCCTGCCTACGAAGCTAGCGGTCCTGGGTTCAAGTCCTGGTAAGGGCGGATATTTGTATGATGGACGTGAGTATTAGGTCCTGAGTCTTGGGTGTTTTCTATTCTTAATAAAGTATGTATTTATCTACATAAGAAAGTTTGATAATGTTTGTGACTGTTTGAGCTCCTAAAAATAAATAAATAGCTACCTCGCAGTGAATTGGACAGATATATCGCATCTTTAGAATTATAGTGACCTAATTCACAAATGTTGGATTTTGAGTTAGGTCTCCATAATAATAAATATTATGTTTCAAAGTTGACAGCTGAAATGTTGAATTAGGTCACTATAATTCTAAAGGTGCGATATACAACTCCTATTATACCTCTGGGGAGTTACGATGATATGGCTAAGCAATTCAGCAGGCCTAGTATGGCTGCGTCTATATCGCGTGTCAAATGTGGATAAAGCATCCGTCACTCTCGTTCTTATTTACGTGTCAGAAGGTGACGGATGCCTTATCCACACTTTATCACGCGATAAACGCAGCGCCAGTTGAGGATGAGTGTAAAATACAGGAAATAGCAGTTACACGGCTCTGTCTCTTTCTCTCACCGTAAACTGAATTGCTTAGCCATATCACGGTAAACCCCCTGTCAATGAAAAGGACAGGATTTGGCCAGTTTTTAAGAGCTCATAATGATGGTTTTTGTTCGGTTATTGTTTATAATGAGTCTATAAATATTGGTATAGTATACAATGACCTGTTGGCCTATTGCCTACACTCTGATGATGTAAGAAGTGCGTTTCAATCAGTATACAAACCTTTGCATAATTTCATTTAACTAACCACGAAAAGCACAATGAACGTTTAACATAAAAACCAATTGTATAATTTCATCAGGCATACGATAGAATAACATAACACTCATTTAGTATAACTATCATTTCCTTGTTATTATGCATGTTAAGTAAATTTCTTCGAACTAGGTTAGGTTAGGTTAGAACTGTGACCACATTAATAGTATTCGATGCAGTTAGAAATATTTACTTTTTAAATTAATAAATATTATAGTTTTTGAAATTATGCATTTCGTTTTATGCGCCATGACTATTATATCGATGGTTTATTATGCAGATTGAAATTATGCAATTCGTTTTATGTAAAATGATCATTATACCATTTGTTTTTATGCTAAACATTACACACCCGGTGTAAGATTGAGCCTGTGGAAGACGTATTTCGTAATTTCAATCACTTACTATACTCACAAGCTATGTGTACTGATGTAGCATTTATATAAAGTTAAAGAAATATGTGTTTAGCTATATGAGCTGTCACAGGCACCATCTTACAAAAATCTAATTGTAACGCACTCGCCATCGCAATCGACTTCAAAGTGGTTTTTTTTTTCATTTTATAATCGGCCTCGCCTTCGGACTGTCAAAATGAAAACGATTGCGATTGCGACTGCGTTAGACCATAAGCCTGCTGGCAGGTAAGGATGCTTCGCATAATATTTACAAAGCTAACGGTTCCGGGTTTGATCCTCGGTAGAGGCACATAATTGTGTGACGAGAGGAAATACCTGTTCCCGCGTCTTAGGACTTAATTCTATATATAAGTATGTTATAGTTGTTGGTACCTATAGTTCAAGACTAACCTTAATTAGAGACCACGTCAAATTCTGTAAAAACTGTCTCTAGGTATTTATTAACTTCGTTCTAGGGTGTCACTCAGACTCAAATCTAGATAATTCTACTCTACACACGTTACAATAACTTTAACAAAGCTCCCGTCGTACCCCTTCCATTAATATACAAGACGGTTTATAATTGGGGCTGCCCCAGCGGAGCCCGTTACACGAAACGGGTGTGGTCAGGCGAACTTCACCGGCATTGCCCTCCCGTGGCCGATTCGTGCTGGCCCGTGCTGGAATTTCTGTGGATTTTAGCCAAGATTGTGTGTCTGTGTTATACACTCAGCGGCATGGTTTTTTTTTGAGTTTTCTGAAAAAAAAAACTTGTTTTTATTTTGCAATTAATGATAAAACAAAGTTAACTTGATCGTTTATTGTTCTTTATTTTTGCACAAACCATTTTTTTTTAATAGCAAACTATTAACCTTAACTTACGACCTCCTAAAATAATAAGGGCTGAGTTCATCAACAATTAAACGGACGGCAAAGTCTTAATCAGCTGTTAATCAATACATTTGATACCCGGTAAACCGCTAATCGTCCGTTTAATCGTCGGTGAACTCGGCTCTAATACATCAAAATGTATGGAATTGATGAAAGCGTTCGAAGAAACCCCGACAGCGTACGTCAATCATATTAGGGTGACGGAACCAGTAATGGACAAGGACCACTGATGGCCACTTGTTTCTTATTTTAAAGAAGATAACGGTTATTCATTTGTTTAGCAACAATCAATTTAGGACCGTATGAAATTTGAATTAAGAGTGAAGTGTCCATTACTGGTGCCTGTCAGCTAAAAGTGTCCATCATTGGTGCCGTCACCCTATACATTCGCAATAGCAATAACGGTCGCCGAATGCGTCTTGTTTAGGGCTACCGGGCCGAACCGAGTGGAAAAGCGGTAAAAACCATATCGTCGGAAAAACTGCAAAACCGCGTAAGTAACATTTTTAATGAGGAGCAAAATGCACCTTTTTACTTAGGTGTTAAGGTTTATTTTGCTTTATAATAAATTTGTTGGTTACGCGGTTTTGCAGTATCACCGACGATATCGTCTTTGATATGTTAGCGTATTGTCGACGTTTTTGATAGCTCTTATTTACTTGACAGTATGGCGGCCGATTGTAAAACAATACCATAACAGGTCAAATACGATTTGGATTTTACCGCCTAGAATAGAGGCGCCGTCGTTAACGCAACGCTACGAGCGCTACGCTGTAGCGGCTACAGTGTAGCCTGTAGCAACATTTTCTCGGTGCAGCTAAAATCTGCTACGAACATTGGACACGATATCGGGTCGTGGGCGCTAAATGTAAATAACTGGATCATCGGAAAATATCGAGTATTATAATAAAAAGTATCATAATGTGTTAGGTTATCCCGCGTGGACTACCTTTGTGCTAAATCACATCAAAAGCCGGAGCCCCACTGCTGCGCACGCTACGCACGGACACGCTATACACGTCGCCCACGTGGGTCCATTAGTCTGGATAAGTGTGTCAACATTTTCACAGCAACCAATGCACGCACACGTAGAACGTGTGGGCCCCGTGGCTACGTTGGTCAGCTGCGTGTGTCTACATTCCCCACTGCGGGCCACGTACATCCACGTGCGCGCGGAGGGTGCGACGCCCTTGAAGCCACCTTTCCACTGCAACACACGGGCAGCGTGGGTCGCGGTGGGGCTTCGGAACAGACCACGCGTGTATCAGTGACGTCATTAAGTGCGCGTGCTCGTGGACTACTGTGGAAGTATCTACCTAAATTTTCATACAAAGCGTTTTTGTACCCACGTGTACAGTGTAGCTTGACCGTGCGCAGCTAGAGATGGGCATTTACCTCAAAATGGGTATTTACCCGGTAAATACCCGATATTTACCTACCCACGGGTAGATACGCGGGTATTTAGTCTTGTATCTGTAGGTTGCCTTTGTCCATCTTTTTAATAATGAATTGTATTGTTTTTGTTTTTATTTTGTACAATAAAGTGTTTACATACGTACATACTGTAGCATTACCGCTACAAATCGCGTTGGTTCGCGTTATTTGTTGTTTATTTATTTCGCCTTTTTCGTTTCTCAGCCTTTTTGGTATTGCGGACTTGTTCATTGACCGGTTAGAGTTTGTAATTTCTACTGACAGTTTTGAATTTTGAATTCGTTTTTGTTAGATCCGTTCCTTGTTTTGGGAATGTCATTCATTTTCGTACTCTTGCCTTGATACAACAGAAAAATTTAATAATTTCTAGTCATCCCAAGTTTCTCTATAACTGAAGCCAGCTTCGAATGCCGCGTCCGGCAATTAAGTTAAATGAAGACATTTACTATTACGCCGTAGTCTCAATGGCGGGCTGAACGTTTTTGGTGCTGTTGTCTTCTGTGTGTCCGGATAGCGGGTGAGTTGGTTTTTGTTGCCGAACAAGTCTTCACAGTCCTCCAATCTAAGGAAGCCTTTCTTCCGTCCTTCTCGTTCAATTTTGTGAGTAAAGGTGTCCTTTGCAGCACCTCCGCTTACCCCATATCTTCCGACTCAACGCCCCGACCTGAAGATTTGGACGTCTGGATTCAACGTGCGGTTCGCCGTCAAGTTCGCTGGCAACGGGTCGTCGTCTGCGGCAGCGCCCGCAGGTTTTACCCGCTGCGACGGTTGCGACGAGCGCAGGGAGGTTACATCTTCACACGGCGACAAGCAACGGCGGATTTTCGCAGGACAGTTACTATTTCGTTGATTTTTCCCTTATAAAATTCCAATCTGAGTCCGCGAACTCACCCCTAACCTACCTAAGGTTATTCATTCGGTTTCATTTTGGCGATAAATGTTATAGAATCCCTAGACCTTTTTTACCGATCAAAACCATAATTTGTTATCCCAGTTTTATAATACTTCGAACATATCAGTTTTAATCATGAAGCGCTTCTAGCATTTTAACAGATTCTTGTTGTTTTAGTTCGAATCAGAATTACCTTTAAATTGAATACAAGTTTTGGCCTGACCGTGTTCCAAGGTGGTCTTTCACCCTTTATTAGGCTATGTGTTTTTAAACTAGAAAAACTTTATTATTGTGATAACCCGCAGACCGTTCTGTGTTAAATTGTTTTTGATACGTAAGCTAAGTTCCGTAACAGCCTAGTGACCTTGTTTTTTATAGTTACATTGTATGTAGTTTGTTTTAGTTTTATCATTGTGTGTTCTCTTTATTATATAACCTTGTTGGATTTCGTTCGGTTTTTATTTTATTTATACAGGTCCAAATTTACGTGCTGATGGTTTTATCACAACCATCCCGTGTAGTGTTCCGTACCTTTTATTTTTATGGAGCGCTACAAAATGGCGCCCGAAGGTAAGTGATTTTTTCTATATTTACTTGTTTTGGTGATAACATTAATTTTTTTTTTGTGTCGTCAGTGGAAGAATTGGTCATTCTGTCCAATAATTTTTTCCTTAACTACTAATCCGTTATGTTGTGTTTTAGATCTACACACCCGTCGACCTTTTTCCTGTTGTGAGGCTTTGGCTGCGCCTTGCATCTTTTCACCGAGGATTCGAACTTAATCCCTGGGAGTCTGTTTCTTGTTCTGATCTGTAATTTATATTGAATTTTTTTAAAAAAATAGTGTTAAACCATCCCATTTTAAAAACTGTGTTTTATTGGTTGCTAATAAAGATACTTGGTGTTTTTATTCCCTTCCCTTTCTGATGTTAGCTTGTAAGACGTAGGGCACAAACAAGGTAAGTCGCTTTGATTTTCTTCTACCATACCTTACGTTGTTTGTTCACAGGGGCTTCCAATCGTGTTAGAGTTCTAATCTTTTGATCGTTTTGTGTTTGTTGTTTTTCTCCCTCTGTGTAATCTTTAGAATGGAGTTGTCAGATTCAGCTATGGTGACGCCGCAGCGTTTGACCCCACCAGCTCTTCCTGTTAAGAACCCTGATGAGTTTTATGATTCACAAGATGCCATTGAGCCCACGCCTTTGACATGTCCGATGAGTCGACGTTGTTCCAAACAGGAGTCCCTCCTCAAGTGGAACATTAAGTTTGATGGTGAAGCCTGTGTTAGGGAGTTTTTCCAACGCGTTGAAGAGGAACAAGAGGCTCGAGACGTTCCGCTAGACTACGTTGTGCGTCGGTTTCATGAACTTCTTTCGGACAGTGCACTTAAATATTTTAGATCAATAAGGTGTCCCGGCTTGACGTATCATCAGGTCAAGGGGGCGTTCCTTCGCACTTTTGATGTCATTGATTATGACTTCAAAATCGAACGAGAATTGCGTCAATTGCGTCAGAAACCAACCCAGACGTCGAGGGATTTTATAATCTCTGCCCGCGACCTGAACTCCAAACTACGTGTTCCGGTTCCCGAAGCGGATTTGTTCACCATCGTGAAGTACGGCTTACATTCACGCTATCACCCTTGCTTAGCAACGAATTTGTTGACTGATCTTGACGCGCTATTACATATTACAGCTAATTTCGAGGCTTTCCAGCCCCAGCATAGGGTTTGTGCAGTCTGTTCCTCTACCGATGTCGATATCGCCCAAAGTTCACCCCCTTTATGTTTGAAGTGCAACACGTCAGGTCATCAATATCGCGCTTGTCCTGTTGTGCCTGGTCCTTTATGTTTTAGTTGCAAGCGTCCAGGTGTCATCACACGCGATTGTGCGAATTGTAATCCTCCAAAAAACGCGTAAATGGTGGCGCACGCACACCCAATGTGTCACCAGTTATTGTTACTAATTCGCCAGACAGTCGATTATTCTTAGAAATTACTTTGGCAAAGTCCCGTATAAAGGCCCTTTTAGATAGCGGTGCTCAAGTTTCTTTGGTAGATGTTTTTTTGTTAAATAAGTTGGAAATCCCTTTTAGTACCGAATTACGCCCGACAGTTATTTCTGCAGATAGTTCTCCTATTGAGATACTTGGTGGTGTTGACCTGCCTATTTTTTTTAGAGGCGGCTGGGTTCAACACCCTTGTTTAGTTAGTAGGAATTTGCCTACTCAATTGATTTTAGGTATTCAATTTTGGAACCAATACGGCCTTACTGCTTTAATTACGGACGCTTTTCATGGCAAATATTCTGACAATCTTTTTGTACCTTCGGTTCAGAATAACGTTATACCCGAGGTTGCTTCTAATGAGACACGTTACGTTCATCCTCGTTGGACATTGTCACCTGATCAGGAAACTAGGTTGCAGTCGGTCATCGAACAGTTCAGCGATATCTCGTCAGATCAAAAAGGTCTAGGTTGTACCTCATGGTTGTCCCATAAAATCGTAACTGAAGGCTCACCAATAAGGCAGAGATATTATCCGCTATCACCCGTGAAGTTGAAGATACTTAATGAGGAGATTGACAAGATGCTAGAGATGGGTGTTATTCGTCCTTCCAAGTCACCATGGGCGAGCCCAGTCGTTATGGTTACCAAAAAAGATGGCTCCGTTCGGTTCTGCGTTGATAGTCGCAAACTTAATAGCGTTACCATTCGCGATTCGTATCCTTTACCTCGTATACAGGATATCCTCGACAACCTTCGCGGTGCGAGATATATCACGACCCTCGACTTTCGGAGTGCCTTTTGGCAGATACCTTTAGCCGATAACGCTAGTTGTCAGAAGACAGCATTTATTGTTCCTCAACGCGGACTTTTTGAATTTACTCGGATGCCGTTCGGACTTACCAACGCTGCTTCTGAGATGCAACGTCTTACCGATCTAATCGTTAATTTCGAATATACGTCAGATTCTGATGACTTTGTCTTCGGGTATGTCGATGATCTGATCCTCGTTTCCAAGGACTTTGAGAGTCACCTACGTCTCATTATTAAGGTTCACGATCGTCTTAAAGATGCCGGTCTGACAGTCAGCTTGAAAAAATGTGAGTTCTGTAAACCTGAACTAAAATATCTGGGTTATATCGTAAACGAACGCGGTCTGCAAACCGATCCGAAGAAACTCGATGCTATTAACGAATTTCCTGTACCGACAACAGCAAAAACTCTCCGAGGCTTTATCGGAATGGCGTCTTATTACCGTCGATTTGTGGATAATTTTTCAGCTATCATCGCTCCATTGACTGCCCTCATTGGTAAAAGGAAGGGTAGAGATCCTATCGAGTGGAATGATGCCGCCAACTCGGCATTTCTTCAGCTGAAGTCGGCTCTGATGAAGTCACCTGTTATGTCATGTCCTGATTTCACGCGTCCTTTTATTCTTCAGTGTGACGCAAGTTCGATGGCTTTAGGGTCTGTGCTTGTCCAGGAGATCGATGGTGTAGAGCATCCTATAGCATATTATTCACGTCTGTTTTCCAAGGCAGAAAGGAACTATAGCACCACTGAGCGAGAACTTCTCGCTGTGCTCGATTCTATTAAACACTTTCGTGGTTATCTTGACGGGGTTGATTTTACTATTGTCACAGATCATATCGCCTTAAAGTGGTTAATGACGTTAGATAATCCAAGTGGCAGGTTAGCTCGATGGGCGACAATCATTTCCCAGTTCAATTTCAAAATTGTTCATAGACGTGGTGTTCTTAATGTTGTTCCCGACGCACTTTCCAGAGCGCAGGTTGGCGTTATTTCTTTTAGCCGTGGTGGTAATCCGACCACCGATCCTTGGTATGAACGTATCTATAATGGTGTTCAAACGTCCCCCCAGATCTTTCCCGCGTATTGTATACGTGATGGCATGCTTCTTCGGAAAATGGCATTAGACGTTCCGTTAAGAGATAACGCTTGGCGTATTGTTCTTCCAGCTGAGAAGACTAGGGAAGCTATCCTCGAGATTCATAACAATTTCCCTAATGTACATCCAGGGGTGATGAAAACCTATAGTAAACTCAGGGAGGTTTATTATTGGCCGTCGATGTATCGTACGGTTGCGACTGTACTTTCTGATTGTCAAGTTTGTAAGGCGTTTAAAATTGCTAATGGCACACCACATGGTCTCAGGTTATATCCTAGGTCAGTTAACGCACCACTGGACTTGCTCTCTATCGATCTTATTGGTCCCTTACCTCCTGCATATTATGGTTTCCGTTATATTCTAACTATGGTCGATGTTTTCACAAAGTTTGTTTGGCTAGTTCCCCTCAAAACCGTCAGTGCTCTGAATGTATCGAAAGCTCTGGAGTCGGAAGTTTTTCTTCGATATGGTACACCCCAAAATATCCTTTGCGATAACGCAACTGTTTTCCGCAGCACGGAATTTTCGCGTTTTCTGTCTGGTTATCGAATTCCTGGCCCAATCTTTACCCCGTATTATTCACCCCAGGCTAATGTGGTAGAGAGATACAACCAAAGTGTAATTACTACTCTGAGTATCCTGTTGGTCGATGACGATCGTAACTGGGCGAAGTTACTTCCTAAGGTTGCGCTATACTTAAACTCGTGTATGAATCTTGCTACTTCTTATACGCCCAACTTCCTTATGTATGGCCGTGAAGTACTATCCACGCATGAGCGTTATAATGTTCAGACTGTGGACCCAGGTGTGGAACACAGTCGGAACGAACGCGCTACATCGCTGGAAACTCTTCAGGAGGTCTATGCCAAGGTTTCGGACGCAATGTCTCTGGCCTTTCAACGTAACGCTGTTAGGTACAATCGCAACAGAGTTACGGTTCGATATAACGTCGGCGATGTCGTCTGGAGACGAAATTTTGCCCGGGCCGGTCAGGACGAATTCCTCGGAGGAAAATTCGCACCGCGTTTTATTAAGTGTACTGTCGAACGTATTATTTCCCCACAGGTGTTGGTACTTAAGGATGTGAATTCACCTCACAGTGGTAACTATCACGTTAAGGATATCCTTAAGTAATTGTTTTGTCATTTTCGTTTATTTTATTTTTTTCCTCTTTCCTCCTCCTTTTTCTCCCTCTTCTCTCAAATTTCCCAAAATTCTAAAGGTTCCATTGTGATCAACGTCTTCTCCCTTTTGGTTTTTCTGTTTCGGTGTTCTATTCCACATTTATTTTTATAATAATTTACGTACGATGATCGTTCATCTTTCCCTAATTTTCCCTTGATTCCCCTCCGCGGAATCCAGTCGGAGTCGGAATTTTTCTTTCCGTGTTCATTTTTTTCGGTCTGACTATACATATTGTTATTCAAAGTTCGAAGTTTGTTAATCACCTATCACTTTGTTCACGTTAGGCATTTGTTTGCCATCGTTTCAACTATAGTGCAATAACAGGTCTTGATACTTGTGGTTTTTCTCGCGCGAATTTCCAAGACGGAATTGTTTTGTTGGGCTATGTTACTGGGTCAACGATTATATAGTTTCCGGTAACTGTTTAATCAGTGATTTTGGATATCATAGCGGAATGGTTGGTCAGTAAACTTTGTGCATTGGTATGCCTTAGTTTAAGAGCTAGTGTCTTGGAATTTTCGGTTAGGGTACTTTTCCCGATCGTGTTACTTGTTCTGTCATTTGGTATACCCAGTATGATAATTCGTTATACCATTATTTTTTGATTGATAGTTCTGATAGGCTTCTTTGTGTATATTGTGGTGGTTGATTTGTATAATCCTTAGTTTTTAGTGTTAGGATAATTTGATTCAATTTTCGTCGCGGATATTTGTTAGGGTTTCTAGATGGTATTTGTAGTAGGTTATTTCTTGTCTTTGCGTAGATTTGTAATAATGGTCTGTTAAACACATTTTCTGCAGTTTTTGTTGGCTGACTGTACTAGGTGTAAGTTAGTTATAGAGGTGCTTTTTTCCAGCAGGCTGTATTATTAATAAAATAGTTTTAATGTGTTAGGCTAGATGTTTTAGGGTAGGTGGCTGCAGTTAGTCAGAATTAGTCCTAGTTTAGTCAGTCTAGTATCAAGATCGTTTCGGTTCAACTATACTAGGTGAGCGATCTTTGGTGTTCAGGTGTGATTTTCGTCGCGACTGTGGTTTTGTTTTTCATTTTAGGTTAACCTTATCAAGGTCGACTTTGACAAATGCTGTTTGTGTTTAACCTTTATATTTTAAAGTGTGTTTTTGGTGTTTCGTGTTCGATGTTTAGGGTTGTCACTTCAATATTATTTTAGGGTTGTCACATTTGGAAATTTTAGGGTTGTCACATTTGGAAATTTTAGGGTTGTCACTTCGATATTATTTTAGGGTTGTCACTTTTGGAAATTTTAGGGTTGTTACTTCAATATTATTTTAGGGTTGTCAATTTTTTGTTTTTTTGTTCTAGTGAGGGGATAATTGTAGCATTACCGCTACAAATCGCGTTGGTTCGCGTTATTTGTTGTTTATTTATTTCGCCTTTTTCGTTTCTCAGCCTTTTTGGTATTGCGGACTTGTTCATTGACCGGTTAGAGTTTGTAATTTCTACTGACAGTTTTGAATTTTGAATTCGTTTTTGTTAGATCCGTTCCTTGTTTTGGGAATGTCATTCATTTTCGTACTCTTGCCTTGATACAACAGAAAAATTTAATAATTTCTAGTCATCCCAAGTTTCTCTATAACTGAAGCCAGCTTCGAATGCCGCGTCCGGCAATTAAGTTAAATGAAGACATTTACTATTACGCCGTAGTCTCAATGGCGGGCTGAACGTTTTTGGTGCTGTTGTCTTCTGTGTGTCCGGATAGCGGGTGAGTTGGTTTTTGTTGCCGAACAAGTCTTCACAGTCCTCCAATCTAAGGAAGCCTTTCTTCCGTCCTTCTCGTTCAATTTTGTGAGTAAAGGTGTCCTTTGCAGCACCTCCGCTTACCCCATATCTTCCGACTCAACGCCCCGACCTGAAGATTTGGACGTCTGGATTCAACGTGCGGTTCGCCGTCAAGTTCGCTGGCAACGGGTCGTCGTCTGCGGCAGCGCCCGCAGGTTTTACCCGCTGCGACGGTTGCGACGAGCGCAGGGAGGTTACATCTTCACACGGCGACAAGCAACGGCGGATTTTCGCAGGACAGTTACTATTTCGTTGATTTTTCCCTTATAAAATTCCAATCTGAGTCCGCGAACTCACCCCTAACCTACCTAAGGTTATTCATTCGGTTTCATTTTGGCGATAAATGTTATAGAATCCCTAGACCTTTTTTACCGATCAAAACCATAATTTGTTATCCCAGTTTTATAATACTTCGAACATATCAGTTTTAATCATGAAGCGCTTCTAGCATTTTAACAGATTCTTGTTGTTTTAGTTCGAATCAGAATTACCTTTAAATTGAATACAAGTTTTGGCCTGACCGTGTTCCAAGGTGGTCTTTCACCCTTTATTAGGCTATGTGTTTTTAAACTAGAAAAACTTTATTATTGTGATAACCCGCAGACCGTTCTGTGTTAAATTGTTTTTGATACGTAAGCTAAGTTCCGTAACAGCCTAGTGACCTTGTTTTTTATAGTTACATTGTATGTAGTTTGTTTTAGTTTTATCATTGTGTGTTCTCTTTATTATATAACCTTGTTGGATTTCGTTCGGTTTTTATTTTATTTATACAGGTCCAAATTTACGTGCTGATGGTTTTATCACAACCATCCCGTGTAGTGTTCCGTACCTTTTATTTTTATGGAGCGCTACAATACATATATTTTGAATTTTCTACCAATTTAAGTACCAATTATCTGCGTATTTTAATAAATTTGGTCAATATTACGTTTTTATTATTATAATTTCTATTGTACCTAGACAAGGAATGATTCGCATTTAGATAATTTTGTTTTTATTTTTATTGATTCGTTAAATATTGTGAAACATTCAAACAACACACTAAGTTTGTAATACTATTTGCTTCTTTAATAAGATGTACGCAATAAACAGTTAATGAACTGATGAATTCTATTGCACTATCTCGCTTCGCATCATCTGTATCACATTACGTTGTTTTGTCATGATCCGACAATACTTTGCCGCGGTGATTTTTCAAGCGAAAGTTCCTCTTAGGTAACATTAACAGTTTGTTTTGTTAATTACTTTTACTTTTACTCACTTTTATTCCAGTTCTGAAACAATATTAACACCATCAGTAACAAAAATATCTACCCGACGATTTGGGTAGATGGGTATTTACCGGGTAAATACCTGGGTGGGTAGAGTGGGTATTTACCCGCCGCCCATCTCTATGCGCAGCAGTGGGGCTCCGGCCTAAAAATGGGATCCCCTTCAATCGCCGACACTCATTTGATCTAATAATAAAGTGTTGCCTGTCGATGAAATGAAATTTTGGTGAAGTAATAAGGATATGATTCAGCCGTTTAAGACGATTGTGAAGGTAAAAAATTCCATACAAAATGCGGTAACGTAGCGAAACCCCTTTAACCAAGTCCGATTTTTACGATTTGTTAATATGTTGGAGATATCATGTCTTTTCTAAGGAAATATTTCTTGGAATGAAACAAATTAAAAAAAGCGGCCAAGTGCGAGTCGGACTCGCCCATGAAGGGTTCCGTGAAAGGTAAATTGCGGTTTACGATTTATGACGTATTAAAAAAAACTACTTACTAGATCTCGTTCAAACCAATTTTCGGTGGAAGTTTGCATGGTAATGTATATCATATTTTTTTTTTAGTTTTATCATTCTCTTATTTTAGAACTTACACACATTTTACCACTTTGGAAGTGTCTCTCGCGCCAACTATTCAGTTTAGAAATAAATGATATTAGAAACCTCAATATCATTTTTGAAGACCTATCCATAGATACCACACACGTATGGGTTAGATGGAAAACTCTTTTTTGAGTTTCAGTTCCCCATACTTAGAAGTGAAACTCGTGGGGATGCCCAAAATTTATTGTTTTTTTTCTATTTTTGTGTGAAAATCTTAATGCGGTTCACAGAATACATCTACTTACCAAGTTTCAACAGTATAGTTCTTATAGTTTCGGAAAAAAGTGTCTGTGACAGACGGACGGACAGACAGACAGACAGACATGACGAATCCATAAGGGTTCCGTTTTTTGCCATTTGGCTAAGGAACTCTAAAAAAACAGAAAAGTACAGACCTAGTTCTTTATAATAACTACAACATATTCAAAAATCATGGAAGTCGGACTTCATTTATGGGGTGAGAAACGTTATCGACCGGATCTAAATTTGTAAGGTTTTTTTTACAGCCACGCGATTTTAGCGGCCTTTCACAATTTTCTTAAGCGTCATTGAGGGACAAATTCTCCTAGGACAAAGCTCAGACTGTTTAGCCTACAGGGGGGTTATTATAACATGGGTATGCAGTTCATTTTACGGCGAGCGTAAAGGACAGAGCTATAGTAGTTATATTGTTCTGTCCTTTTCTCTCACAGTAAACTAAACTGCATAGTTATGTCATAATAACCCCCCAGGTCTCAAAGAAACAAACACATACATGGACTCCTTGGACAAACGGGTAAAAACTACGAGTCACTTTCATATTTACATAATCTAATTAATATTAATGAAGAGGGAATCGCAACGGGCTTGTTGATCGGGAAGTCGCCCGAGGGAGGAAAAGGACAATTGCCTCATTGGTAAGGCACGCTATAGTGAATACTAACGAATCTATAATTAAAGTTCGCTACTGATATGTATATGCCTGTAGATGCATTTCGCAAACATTAACGTTATCGAAAATAGGGTTGACGTAAGTAGACAGTCAGTGGTTTAAGAGCGTGGCTTAGGGGGTCGACTCGTGATCGTAAGGTAACGCGTTCGAACCTTGCGGTTACCATGTACCAAGGAGTTTTTCTAACTTAAGTGCATTACCCGATGCTCTAGCGCTAGTAGATTCACTGTATATTACCGACGTGTAAAAGAGCCCGTATGTGGCCAATTTACTGAATAAATATTTTGATTTTGATTTGATTTTGATTTTGCTCTTACGGTGAAGGAAAAACATCGTGAGGAAACCTGCACATTCGAACAGCTGAGTGTGTAAGAGGGTAATTGCACAAAATATCGTAAAGGGTCGAAGTGTATCCGAAAGGCCCCGTCTGTAAGATAAGATAAGATACGATAAGTGGACAGTCGCGTCGATCGTTAGTGTCGATTCTATACACTTTGTCAGATTTCGAAAATCGTTTAGAAACGTCTCAAATTGTAAAATTCCTAACTATGATAGATACAAACGAACAAACAATACAATACAAAACACTTTATTGAACACCACATTCACCAAGGAACGGATATAGGAAAATAAAATAAAGATTACATAGTGAGCCAACTGGCGGTCTTATCGCTAAATGGTGATCTCTTCCACACAACCTTACAAAGAAGAGATGGGTAAAAACAAACAACAACAACATACTTAACTTTTTTTTTGTAAGGAAATATATTGTCAATGCTCCAGATGATTTTGGGAACAAAATGAATGGCCACGTTATTACGGAATAGATGAATTTATTTTTCATTATTTCACTACGTTTGAGAAAGTCTTCTTACGGATAGCTAATACGTCCGCGCCATGATGCAGAATTCTTCCGTCCCGGTCGCACCTGTCGCCGTCTCGCTCCGCTGCACCCACACCTGCTGGCTGAAAACATGGAGGTGCCGAAACGTTGAGATTAATAACACAAGATGCTTCACGAGTTGCGAAAAGTAGCAGAAAATATGCAGTAGTGTTGAAGTGTTAGATGAAACGGTTGACATTGTCATAAACAGAGGCCGTAATTTTAGTGGCATTTTTGAGCTGTCATAGTGACTTTTCATTTATGGACTTTCAATTAGGTACATATCGATATATAATAGTACATTATTGCCTAGGCATGGAAACAGGCAATTGCGGGCCGAGTATTGGTTTAAACGGACGAGCTTGCGAGTCCGTTTAAAAATACGAAGCCCGCAATTGCTTTTCCTGCCGAGGCAAATATAGTGCTTTTCTCAAAAATCGCAAGAAAAAAATCGTGTTGGAGTCAAATCTTCATCGCTTGAACTCATTTTTTGAATTGCATACAAACAGAAACTTCATGTGAAATAACCATCACTCCTTACCGCCTTTTTGTTTATGACAAGGAGAAACGCAATTCTTGTTTTAAAAAAAACATAAGGTATTCCAGGCACAAATAAAAAAGTTATGTTTCGAGTAAAATTTGGATGTATAAGACTTGTGCCCTCATTTTATTATGGCCCATTTCACTTTTTAAAAAGTTACAAGCTAGATGGTAATGGAATTTGTATGCAACATTGCGGGCTTGTGTAGCGAGCACGCAATGTTTTTTTTTTTAAATTTGAGAACTGTCAGTAAACTATGTACTTCGCGTCTCAATATGTAGATAGGAATGTCAACATTTCCGGACATTTTTGAGAAAAAAACTTTAAATCAGAAATTTTTCGTAAACCTAATGTGGAAAAAATTATGTCGATCATTTTTTTTACTCTAACACAAATTTTGAACATTGAATTGAAATTTTGGCTTGAACATTGGCTTGATATTGGTAGCCGTATTTGGGAAAAGATTACTGATTAAATAGTAAATACATTTTTCTGACTTCTGTTGTTTACCTCTACTTACCGTTTGAAACCCGATACATAAAGAAAAAACCAAATGGTTTTATGCCCGTTTGCACTAAACTTGGGTTAAGCTTGCCCTAGTTAAGATACACGTGCAAACGGGCATTAGTGTCTTAAGACAGAAATCAAGAAGTTTTAGATACCGGGTACCTATCAAAAGATCTTGTTTTTATCGATATATTATTATTTATAACGGAAGTCGATAAACGTGAAGTCACTAGCGTTATTAACAAGTGCCACGAAAATTCCGGCCTCTGGTCATAAACGTAATTTTATACTATAAACATGCAAAAACAGGAGCAATGGTTACCAGTAGATTATATTAATGGAATCAAAAAGATTTAAATAAAATTGGAACTTAAAATTATGGCTTATTTAAACTGGGCAATGAAACGCAAGCATACGAAAGGTACGCAATTTATTTAAAATAAAAAAGATTAAAAAGCTATTTTATAAACCTAAAAGGGTGATCGACGGGCGAGTAAGTACGCCGTACTTGGGCATTTTCACGAAAAAGTGTACCCAATTAAGGACTTAAATTAAGGAACTTTATCTATGTCAGTTTTGGCGGCCGTCAATGTGTAGCTAATTTTCTTCACAAAACTGATAAAGTTAAAGTTCCTAAATTTCAGTCCTTAATTGGGTACACTTTTTCGTGAAAATGCCCAAGTACCTACGGCATACTTACTCGCCCGTCGATCACCCCTTTAAGAAATATTATCTTAAGAAATAGTTATCTAAAAAACCACTCATTACTTATTACTCCTTCTATTTTGAACTACTCTTATGTCCAAAGTCCAAACAAGTTGTCTAAATTTTACAATGAGACGTCACAAATCTTATTTGCATTGACGATGACGTGATCTTTCACACCATTATGAAATAAGTGGTGAGCCAAATAATATCATGTTTACGAAAAAAAAAAATATAAAAATCTCTTTGGAATTATTTCCATAATATATTTCCTATCTACCTGCAATTTTTACTCAAAAACGAAAAACATCAGCACGTAGGTGCAAAAATGTTAGCTAAGCACTGCCAACCGCGTCGGCCGCGAGCTAATACGCGGAGCTTTGGCTCGGTCGCGGGCTTTTAGCAAAAAGCTCGGGCGGCCATTTTGGATGGTGTTTATAAGGTTGTAGTGCTTAAAAGCTTCGTGATTCAATGTCATGGTGGCTGTATTGAATACTGAACGGGCTTTTTTGGTACAAGGATTAAGACCCAATATGGTGTTTTCGGGAAGAGTAAAATACATAAATAATGGACGTCCACAACAATATTTAATATAGTTCATACGCATTTTTGTTTTTATATTAATAGATTACTTTATTGACATCCAACTAAGTACAGAATTCAACATTAATACAATTAAAAATTAAAACTAAACGTATTTAAATTAAAATTAAACTAAGCTACTCAAATATTAAAGATATAAATATAATCATAATCACCACTATAAAAAGAACACCCCCTCTAGCAGATCCGCTCGCGGCATGGTCCCCATGACACTGGCTGCATTACCTCTCTGGATAGCTAGCTCAATCCAATCCGATCCAAGCAACATTTTTGTTAGTTTGTTTTTATTAAAAATGTCGCCAGTTAAAGAGACAAACGTTTGAAAGTAGCGCCAATGATAGAGAAAAAGCGGCCAAGTGCGAGTCGGACTCGCCCATGATGGGTTCTGTGAAAGGTAAATTGCGGTTTACGATTTATGACGTATTAAAAAAAACTACTTACTAGACCTCGTTCAAACCAATTTTCGGTGGAAGTTTGCATGGTAATGTACATCGTATATATTTTTTAGTTTTATCATTCTCTTATTTTAGATGTTACAGGGGGGGGACACACGTTTTACCACTTTGGAAGTGTCTCTCGCGCAAACTATTCAGTTTAGAAAAAAATGATATTAGAAACCTCAATATCATTATGAAGACCTATCCATAAATACCCCACACGTATGGGTTGGATATGGGGAACCCCGAAAATTTATTGTTTTTTTTCTATTTTGGTGTGAAAATCTTAATGCGGTTCACAGAATACATCTACTAACCAAGTTTCTACAGTATAGTTCTTATAGTTTCGGAAAAAAGTGGCTGTGATATACGGACGGACAGACAGACAGACAGACATGACGAATCCATAAGGGTTCCATTTTTTCCCATTTGGCTATGGAACCCTGAAAATGGAAGTTGGAATGATATGGGCATATCATGAGGACGACATGATGATGATGAGGATGTCATGAGGACGGATGAAAGTCATATTAAATAAATATTAATAATAAATATCAAGGGACAATGTGACACCAATTGACCTAGTCCCAAACTCTAGGCTTGTAATATGGGTACTAGACAACGATATAAATACTTATATAGAGAAATAAATACTACATAGAAAACATCCATGACTCAGTAACAAATATTCGCGCTCATCACACAAATATCTGCCCTTTCCGGGATTAGAACCCAGGACCGCTAGCTTCGTAGGCAGGGTCACTAACAACTACGCCAACGCGGCGTCGAATGGAGTTTAATGTAACGAGAGGAGTTTTGAGTATGAATATGGAGGTTTATAAAGCATGAAGAAGACATAAAAAGGGGTGGATGGATTGTGTGAAGAGTGATATTGAGAAAGAAGGGAGTGAACGCTGAGCTGAAGGTTAATAGGGATATGTGGAAAAAAAGACGTGCTGCGCCGACCCCAGATGACTAGAATAAGGGAAAAGGGGACGTAGAGTATAGATGTCGATACTCAGGGACAATCTCAGACAAGTTGACCTAGTCCTAAACTAAGCTCTAGGCTTGTACTGGGTACTAGGTAACGATAATAGTAGTTTACGTGACAGTTGCGTAATGCTAATTACGCCGAGTCTCGTACAATACTTTATCTACACACATATTATAAGTACTCTAAGATGGGTTCAGAAGCCGAAAGGCAAATGATCAGCATTACCTTACCTGTGGTAGTAGGTGACAGCGATGACAGCTGTAAAGTAATTTTGAAATTATGTTATCGAATATTGTAACGTAATGAGATCCAAATTTGGAACATCTTCCAAAATTAACAGCTGTCATCGCTGTCACCTACTACCATAGATATTGCTGGTCATTGCCTACGGGTTTTGAACGCATAATAGATGACTTATGATATGAGTGTAGATAAAAATACTTATATAGAGAAATACCTCTACATACCTACTTAAATACATGAAAAACATCCCGAGACTCAGGACCAAATACTCACACTTATCAAACAAATTGCCCTTACCGGGATTTGAACCCGTGACCGCTAGCTTCGTAGGCAGGGTCACTATATCAACTATGTTAACGTATCATTTTTATTTCAATTCAAATCACTAATTAAAAGCAGTTCAGTTTTGGAGAAAACAGCAAAACACGAAACGCTTAAGTCATTTTAATACAATCACGATCAATTTGAATGTTAAACCATCAGGGGGGTTATTATGACATAGCAATACAGTTCAGTTTAAGCTGAGAGAAACGGACAGAGCTATGTAAGTGCTATAGCTCTGTCCTTTACGCTCACCGTAAAATAAACTGCATAGGTATTTCATAATAACCCCCCAGATCCCTGAACGCATTATTCAGTGCACCGCGTTGCACCGACGATTCAACTGCAGCTAATCCGGCGGTTAATCCTGCTTGTCATCAGTTTTTGATCCTGAGACGGTACGGATGAGCGTCTCGAGATTAAGCGAAGGCTTCTTTATCTTAAAGCTGTGTGTACATTCCAGTTTTTGCTGGTCTGGAGTTACAACGAAGAAGAAATCAGTATAAAGTATACAGAGTAATAACTACTTAACGACGCAGTTATTTTGGTTTAATTCTATTGCAATTAATTACCGACATTCGGTTTAAATAATCGGTATTCATTAACTCTCACGTATCTAAAACCGTGACCGCAGTCAGACGAACGCTTGTGCGGTGCCGGCGTGATTGTGGTATTTACAAACAAACCAATTTGGACACGGCAGTGTATTGGCCAAGTTCGGAATTATAATGATTCGTCATGTAACAAGCAAAAAACAATAAAGATGCTTTTAGGTAAATAAAAAAGGAAAAAAAAACACTAAGTGGTTATGGACTTACTTATTTATTTTGAGTTCGGCAAATGTACAATCTTCATACAATAGAACGTTTAATACTAGCTTACTGTGCTATTTCGTTGTGTTTCAGTATAAAGGGATTTGCTAAATAGACGTTATAAATAGGATTAGGACATTTGGTACGACACCGTGGTTCTAAAAAACATGGAGTCACTATTTCCTAATTCTTCTAATCATAGCGCCTTGATTTGACCATCTATAGTCATATTTTAAAATAAACTTACGACATTTTTTCCGTTTATCCATACCTACTAATATTTGTTTGTTTGTTTGTTAAGTAAGACATATCCTCCATAAAAAAACATTCATTAAACCGATACACCAATTGAATTGAAAATACTGAAGGTGAAACCAAGCTGGAATTTATATAAGAGTTAGTAGATAGTGACTCGATGGTTTTTAGAATCACAGTGTGCTACCAAATATCCTAGCCCTAGTGATGATTTTATGAGTTTAGTTAATGAGTTGCGTCTAGCCTCCTACACTTGAGCAACACAATTCCACGCTGATTCTCAGCTGAAACAAGTGTAGTTACATATTTAACAAGTCTAATAAAAAGCACACTTCAAATAAGTGTAATAAAAAGCACACTTCAAAAACCCAACCAATTTTTTTATAACGTCGTCAATATGATGTTAAATACATGAAACTCTCCCCCCTTTCATTATTTTCATCAAAATATTATAGGCATTATAGCTTATAGCCAATGTCCACACGAATCTAACTACACCTCGTATGTTAAAAGCCATCAAGCCGTTTAAGCTGCAGAGCGTGCCATAGAAATAGACATACATACACACAAATACTCTCAAAACCTCCTTCTGACGCAGCCGGGTTAAAACATCTTTGATATCACTAGCGACCATAAATACTGAAAATAAGAATCATAAATAATTACATTCACATCAATTTAAAAAAAAAATAGTTGCTTTATCACTTTTTTTTCAGAGAGCAAAAAATTGTCGCAACTCAAATTTATATTGCACTTAGGTTTAGTGGGCAACTTATCCGCAACTTGACGACGGTCGCGGAAAAACATCCGTCGTCAAGTTGCGGATGACCAAGGCTCATAAAAACTTCCGTCATTTTGAAAACCTAACCCTGTTCCGTACAGCAGAGACTTCCTTATGATGTTACGATATTATATTTTGTATCACTTATTTTATAACACGTCTACACAAAATATCTTGTACATGTAGTTTAACCCATCGATCGATAAATTACCTACTCTTATACCATATATCATCACACCAGATAAATACATACTCATACTCATTTCAATGACTTTATTTATTACTGGGCAGTTAGATAAAATACGTTATATTCTAATCACCTTTGTCAGGCTTTGACATTGTCACTTAAAAATAAATAAAAAGATATTTCTAAATCATACCATAAAAAAAATCTTGAACTACAAAGCACAAAGTTACAGATAAAATAATCACTTGAAATTGTAGAGGACAATACATTTCATTCAAATAAGACTTTGGAAATCCTCAATGCTCGAGTCATTTAACGGGTTTTTTTACCTTAGTGCCGTTTTACTATTTAAAAATTAAAAATACTACTTACGTCAATATTGTTTTAAACGGAATGTTAATTTTGATAAAAGGCTCCCAGTGAGCGCTTTGCCTAACGTCATTGCTAAGGCTGCCCGCAGTCTAAGCGCTGAATAAATGAGCAGATCGCTCGTTCGCAGCCGGCCTAATTAATAAGTAATGAACGTTGTCCATTCCGCGGAAAAACAGTGCTTCGTTTTTTAAACAGCGCTTTAATTATTTTCTCTCTTTGGTTTTATATTTGTTTGATCATCTTTTCTTTATTTAAATATTGTTGCTGGAGCTTGAACCTTCTTTAAAACATAATAAAGTTAATTCCTAATAAGCCTTGAAATATGGAATCCATGAAAATCTACGTAATTCAAAAAGGAAACTTAATTTTAGCATATTTAAAAAATGGGGGCGATTCTATGTTTATTTGTAATTATGTTCTATTAACCTCAGATTTGTTTTTATAGTAAACGTAATGATGCTTTCTGTAGAGTTATTATTTTACTTGTTTATTTAATACACATAAGCAAGCAAGATTCTACCGTCTACTTCTATCCAAAAAAAAACAGGGCTACCACATGTTTTTAAACGGGGCTTTATTTTAAAGATACTTTTAAGAGACTATCGTCCGTAGACCGTAAGATACATCGAATAACAGCTCTAATACAGCTATTATACAGCCTTCCTATTGCTTTTACAGCTACTACTCTAATAACGCTAAAAGCTGTATTATTTGGGGCCTATTTCCTCTTATAAGGGCTGTATAAGCGCTTATACAGCATCTATACAGCCAAAGTATACAGCTTTTAGTATACGACTGAACTTAAATACAGCTTATATGTATTCACAGAACGAACGGTAGTCATTTGGCTGTGCCTCTGGCATAGCTGACGTCTGTGAGAGGCTTTCCATCAGCTGGCGTGGCGCATCTGCTCAATCTTAACTGACAATAAAAAAACCTCTGTTAAAATACACCTCATTCCCTTGGAGATATATCTCATTCACTCCCTAATTAATCAACTACAAGAACCTAAAGATATTCCATTTGAATGCTTAGAACATAATTCAAACTCTTAGTACCCTTGACCTGCTTCGCGTTCTACGTAAAAAAGACCTATCTGTTTTACTAATCTCATTACATACGCGACCTTATATATTAATAGAGAAGATTCTTAATGGTTCGGATATTGAATGTATGTATGCCGTTTTTACTTAAGCTCTCAACATTCTTCTCACTGCAAAAAGTACAGCACACTGGATGAATGAAGTTTTTTCATTACCGCCTTTCTGTTGCCTCTTGAATCGCTTTTTTCGGCCCTCGAGGCAAGTCAAGTCGGGGCTATGGCGGGATAGACTTGTTAAGAGTTGGTATTGTATAAATTAGGGGCTGTATACTTATATAACCTTATATGTATACTTGTATAGGATGGGGCGGAGAAGAAAATAATTGAAAAGTTGGTTGTTAAGATTTTTAAAGCAAGTGTTTTGATATCAATTACTTTTTTATTTATATTATCACAAAGTTGTATCCAATACACCCAAAAGTAAAAAGGGGTCATTCTATTAGTCGCAATCTAATATTAGAACATACAAGGTGCTCAGCAAAAATGTAAACACCCTCTAAAGACTTTAACAATAGAGTAGAGTTCAGATATTTTTAGCATCTTAAAGCTATAAACTCGTAAATATAGGACGGAAAAAACTATCATGCCTATGTAATGATATGACATTAAAGTCAATATGCCTTTAGGGCGCGCGCTGAAACTTTTTTTTCTGTAAAAAACATATTTACCAGCATAAAACCATTACGCACATATTTTATGTTTAATTATTATTTTTAACTATATTTTTTTATTTCTCGTTTCTAAATAAACATGTGCCTTATTTTTATTTTCCAACAAACAAATTCTTACAACAATCGCAAGATTCAAAAGTTTAAAAGCAGATGGCGCTATCCCGGCATTTTTCCAGGCAAATATATGCGCTGAGAAAAGTTGTTCCGTACCGTTGCAACGGGACTTGGCTCATTTTCTACCGCGCAGACCGCAGCGGCGAAAGAAACGGCATTGTTTCACAATAATTTTTTCACAATACTGCTCGGAATTATGGCCATAGATGGTCTTGTTTGTGGTCACAAAACGTCGCTTATAAGGACAGACCAAGAATGTTTTTGTCGGCGTGTTTGCTGATTGGTCGAGAACATAGTTGTCCAACTTTAAGAACTAATGAAAATCAATCAATAAATTTTTGTATCATAGCTCCTTAAAATGAAAAATAACTAAAACTATGTCACTGCTTTTTTTAATATAATTCAAACTTGGCCCCTAATCTCGAACCACTAGAGATGAAATTACTAATTTTATATGGAGTTGACATCTTCATCTCGCATGTTAGTTTATTAATCTCGAGTGCCACGAGAAAAGGGGTCCAGATAAAAAAAAAATATCTATGGTAAAATTGGCGGGGATGTCATATTAACATGAATTAAAATTTGAGTTTTGAATATGAATTTTTATTTTATTTCCTCTTAGTAGTTATGAAAAGCACTATGTCTGCCTCGGTAGAAAGTGCAATTTATGGACTCGTACACTAGAGACTCTATATGACTCGTCCAAAAATTTCGTACTTTGTATCCTCTGCAACAATGTACTATTCTTTTATTTTCTATTTATGTGTCTCTATAAGTTTCCCGTTGTCTAGTAATCATAGTTAGAACATGGAGGTCACCTGTGCAGTCAAGGAAATTTAAAGTAGAGAACTTACAGTGGCTTGGTAGGATGATAAATAGTCATGCAATGAGTTACCATTTGCTTGAAAAATTCTGAGATTTCTTAAGCAGATGTCCGATATCCCACTACACAGCGGATATTCCGGTTCAATTAACATCCTGTCCTCGTAGCCTATTCCAAACCGCTTCCTTCCTGGCAACAGTATGTCAACTATAGTAGAAGACTTATATGCATTTTTATGTATATATATTTTTTTATTTTATATTTCTCTATTTTTATTGTTTTCAAATTAGATTCATGATTTAATTATTGTACAATTTTTTTTATCAAAAAGTTAATCTGCACTGTAATAATCCGTTAAGCATAAAACGATTCAAAAAAATGCTATTCACTTCTCTTCTAATCGTCAAAATAGCTGCGCATATTATATATACAGGTGCTGATAATAACATACTGTTATTATCAGCACCTGATATTTTGGATGTATTTGCAAGTCGATGGTCCGATGTGTGTTTTCAGTGCCTTAGGTTCTGTGAATGAATGGATGGAAGTGGAATTTCTAGATAAAAACTTTTTAATTAAAACTGTAATCAGTTTGTGTGTGTTATAATGTAAAGTGTAATTCTGTATATAATATTAAGTTTCTCAGTGCATTGGTTTTACTGTAATGCTGTGAATTTTTTGTTTGAATAAATAAATAAATAAAATATAATATATTTGGCACTATTTTTGCACCACCGATAATAATCATACAGTTTTAAATCGAAGTTTTCCTTACAAAAAGCAACGCAAAGAGGCTTCACACGCCTCTTTAATTATAACTAAAATCATAATGCCTATCAAACAACCAATTCCTGGGCCGTAAACTGAAAAATTACCTTCAAATAAAGTCATCTAACACAACTCTGAACCTCACTAACTCTGCAGCTCGTGTAGCACGCGTACAGCCCTTTGTTTGAGCTCCGAACACTGGACGGTGCCCTAATAACACCTACTAGGCACATAAGCGTTTGTGCTTAAGTCCCAGCTGTGGTAACGTAGTCGGACACGAATTGGTTCCCACATGTCATTAAAGCTTCTATTACGTTACCAACTGACAGGATTATTTTTAACTACTAAACGTAGAAACAT
The DNA here is from genome assembly GCA_946894065.1 of Acleris literana. Classification (NCBI taxonomy): domain Eukaryota; kingdom Metazoa; phylum Arthropoda; class Insecta; order Lepidoptera; family Tortricidae; genus Acleris; species Acleris literana. Next base: position 23,357,946 of record OX335671.1, on the reverse strand, counting down.
TTTGCAATGGACATATACGTACCTACGTTAGAAGAGGATCCTCTGACAGGAAAAATAAATAAAACATCACATTTGTACAATGCATGTTTACTTTAATACAAAACCGATAATATATCGAGGCTTTATGTTAAATTGTCAATTTTTGGACAAGTTAATGATATTTTCACTTATTATTTTTATACAAAGCCTATATTTTATTGGACAGAGAAAATATAAAAATAGTTTTTTTTTAAATACTTTACACAAAGGACTAAAAAACAGTGTAGAAGATAAGTACCAATTTTCTCCTACTCCCTGTAGCATACAACATACAACCCCCACTAACTTCCAACAACTGCAATTTGGATTTTTATCTCAACACTTCCAAACCCTCCCCGGTGATAGAAGGGTTAAATTTGCATGTAAAATTTGTATTTTTGTAGAAAACTCCGTTTGAACTCGGGACGAATTTCGAATGCTTAAGTTGAAATTTGCATTCATGCATTTTAAGATGGATAAGTCAATTATGTTATCTTGTAAGCAAGTAAATTTTATTAGTCTGGCGTTTTTGGGGATGGAACAGAGACCGTTGGCCAATCTGAACAAAAAATACAAGGGAATTATATTTTTACCCGACTGCGTTGGAAAGAGGGTCATTGCACCTTTTGAAGGAAATATGACTACTAATTTTGAACTAAAATTTCTTAAACAAATGTATTTGCAGGTTTGTCATAAAAGTGGAAATTAGGTCAGTTCTTCCCTATTTTAAATTAGTAAAGTAGAATAGTACTGAGCGATGGCAGCGATGAATAAACCGCATACGATTCCGTTCGCTGAGATTAAGCCAATTCCTTTGTAAAACATTTTTTTTATGAACAATAAATTTAAAAAAATCCCTACACTATCTGCTTCTCATTCTAAGAGACGTGATGCTAATTACATAGTTGCGTCAACCCTATAAATTTTCGATAACTATATACTCACAATGCATCTTCTCTATAGCCACAGGTATTTTATCTAAACACACACCCAATAACTGCTCCTTTGTCACGTCCCAAAACAAATACAGCTCTCCATTCGGTTTGCTCTGCACAACATACCGCGGTGAGTTATCTACGGGTAAAAGAACGCTCCTAGAAAGCGAATTTTCCACCACATTAGCTGGCGGTTTGTTTTATGGAATAGTCTCGGGTTGCAAGTGAAATTGCTAGTGTTTTGAATTTAAAAAGAAATCGTGGTTGATTCTAACCTGCCAGTAGCCCTAGACAAAATGCTTTGCGAGAACGTTATCGTTATAGAAAATGTATAGGACTGACGTAAGCTGCTTGATGGTCGCGTCAAGCGCTTTTGGCAATTCCATATATTATAACAGTTTTCGACAATCGTTTACGTTAGCGTTACGTATCTTGTCTAACGTTACTGTTCCTTTCGCTATGCCAACGAAGATGTTTTAGAATATTAATAATAAATGATCAAATTAGCTGTAATACCCCGACTCTAGAGGTATATTTTGATATTGTCGTCGATATCCATGTATTTTTTTTATTCGCGTCTTTGGCGACACTAAACCTATGTAACATCTCGTTTGTCAAAATTGGTTCATCCTCTAAATACAAGCAAGGCCTCTATTCTACAGGGTAAAACCATATAGTAAGTGAAAAAGGTTACAAGTCGACTTAACTCGTAATAAAAAAGGGTACAAGTCGACTTAACTCGTAATAGAAAGGGTACAAGTCGACTTAACTCGTAATAAAAAGGGTACAAGTCGACTTAACTCGTAATAAAAAGGGTACAAGTCGACTTAACTCGTAATAAAAAGGATACAAGTCGACTTAACTCGTAATAAAAAAGGGTATATACATGAACGGAGTATACTAGACTTAAACCCTTTTTCACTTGATCTTCAGAAGACTTATACCCTTTTTCACTAGGACTTATTGTATTGACAACGATACGATAGCTCTTATTCACTTTACAGTAATGGCGGACGAGTTCAAAACAATACCGTAACACGTCAAAGGCAATATGGTTTTATCGAGTAGAATAGAGACCCAGGGGGGTTATTATGACATAGCTATGCAATTAAGTTTACGGTGAGAGAAAAGGACAAAGCTATATAACTGCTGTAGCTCTGTCCTTTATGACCGCCGTAAAATGAACTGCATAGCCATGTCATATAAACCCCCCAGGTCATAAATAATACCTTGTTTTTTTTTAATCTAGAGAGAAACTAGATAGCTTGATCTTGGCCGAGGCACTATCAGAGATGACCTTGGCAGAGGGCCTTTTTGCCATTTTGTTTCTTTAATTATATTGCCATCTTGGTGGCATTTATTCGGTTCTCTAATGTTTTACAAATCATCATATGACAAACTATATCATTTTACAAACTTTCAGTTCGCAAAGACGTACTTCCTGCCACATTTTTTTTTGTGGTCATTAATCTAACCTATTTTATAAGCAGATGTAACCTATGTGATATGTAATGGTATAAGCAAATATTTTTTTTTTTTGAAATGAAGGTTTGTCAAATGATGATTTGGTAAAAAGTCAGACCCTTTTATTTACTTGACAGTACCGTATCACTTTATAAAATGGAAGCAAGATATTAGCAGAAAAAAACTACTTAGGAATATTTAATAGAGATAGTTCATTTATACGACTGTGTATATACAGGGTGACTGCGGGGTCGTGTAGCAACAAAGTAACCTCACTACACCATTAGGAACCTAACGTACTACATATAAAAGCGTTAAGACAATTACTTTGTTTTTTATTAGAATAAACACTCAATTAAATATTTCCCTAATTATTACTAAAATTATGGTCACCCATCGTTTTCATGTTAAAAACTTAATACCTATTTGAAAATCGAACGAACAGACGATTAAGAAATTGAATATGTAGGGTGGCCATGATCCCGAATAAAATTAATTCATTCAATGTTTATTTGAATAAAAAAAAAATACTTGTCGGTAACGCTGTTAAACCTATCTAGGCGTGAGTTTATGTATGTATGTAAAAGCAAACCTTTTGATTGAAAGTTCTTGACACGAAATGTGTTAAGTACGTTGCTAGCCTACTTAATAAGTTTAATGACGTCATACTTCCCATATCAACCCTGCCGCTGCTCGACTCATAAACAGCGCATAATTGCGCGGCCGCTGTCACCGTAACCCATTTGCACCGGTACATAAATCATTATGACACTGGAACTGTGGACTTGGCCAATAATTTAAATTTAAAAACCCCAGCCGCTTTTTGATGAAGGGTCGAAGGGGGAGAAGGATTGGAAGAACACGGACTAAGGTAATCCTGGTAGCCCTTTTTCGCACTGCTAGATCAAAACAGTATCAACTCAAAATCCTTGCTAGTTTTTTTTCAAGTTCATAGAAGTTGTATTAAAGTTGATTTTTAAATACAGTTGTATTTTGAGTTACTACTGTTTTGATTTAGCAGTGCGTTTTATCTAGGTACTTAGGTTGAGGACAACTTGCTTCTATATTGTAATCTTAGTGTTGACGTTTTGACAAGTACTGTCAAGTAACAAGTGCTGTCCTATTAGCTATACCTACTAATTTTATTTATTTTGGTGCAATTATGAGCTGGTTTAAAAGAGCTCATAACCTTTAAAATTTTGAACTGATTCCATCAATTTTAGCTAATATTCTACGACCACACATGGATACTGGTGTACGTAGGTATAATGTTCCATCTTAATGAGCCTGTAAATGTGATATGCAATAAATAACTTGAATTTGAATTTGATCATCTTACCCTCTATCAATCTGCTACCCAGCAGCACTTCAGTTGTCGCCGTGCACTCAAAAAAAAAGAGAGATTTTCTCTTAGTTGATATAAAAAGAATACAATTAGTTATGATATTAGTTCTATCAACCAAAGCTAATAGTTACAAAAACAAGTTCTTTAATGATTCAAATAACATCTTAGTTGATGTATCTAATGTCTTATTAGGCTCGTATAGCATCAAGAGTTCAAGACATGCACAACAATCACAATCTTGTAAGAAGCGACCAATTTGTTTTTTCAGTGTGTTGCCCGGTGAATCTAATGTAGCCCTTTACTAGCATTGACACATTGGGCCCCTTAGCCTCCCTCCCCACTTGGACCCACCATTGTTGTCCAGGCCTCCTATATGTCGTTCTATAAAATAATCAATAGGCGTCAGCTTTGACAGATTCCAAAGTCCCTAGTATCAGTGGTCACAGCAGATTTTAAAATGGATGACGAGTTACGCCTTGCTTTGTGCCAACGGCGATGCAATTTGGTGCATCTCGACTGCCATTCATTTGCGCGATGCACTCTAATGGATGTTTGAGGAGATTCGTGGATTGTCGAGTATCCGCTTTTTGGGATGGATATGTGAAAGCATTAAAGTAGGTTAAGATCGTTGATGTGTTTTAAATGTTGCTTGACAGTCGGGTGTATTCTACTGTAGTTAACACCTATTGCTATCGTATTGTCAACGTTACAATAGCGCTTATTATCTTGACAGTAATGGCGGCTGAATGAGTAGAATTCATAAACACACTTTAAATCTATTTTAATTAAAGTATTTATTGTCCCTTTCTGTCCAATTCAAATTTCATAATGACAGATAAGGACAGATCATATTTCAAGCACACTATAGTTATTGCGCGTTTTGAATAATAGGTTATGGGTCCACGGATCTTGTTTTTAGACCCCTACAAGAAAGGGGGTAGGTATTAAAAGTTTTGTGTATATCGGTGTTTGTCTGTTGCATCTTCTTTATTCTTCTTCTTCTTATAGTGCCTCTCCAACTAGTGAAGGTTGGCAGTCAGCTCCGCATACTTCTGGCGGTCTTTGGCGAGGTTGAAAAGCTCCGCTGCACTTGTGACTCCAGTCCATTCCCGAATGTTTCGCAGCCACGATTTCTCTCTGCTCCCGACAGCTCTTCTTCCAGCAACTTTGCCCATCATTATTAATTGCAGAAGTTCGTATCTTGGGTGCCTAAGTACATGACCTAGATAGGCAACTTTTCTCCTTTTGATGGTCTGCATTAGTTCACGTTTCCTCCCAACTCGACGCAGAACTTCAACATTGGTCATTCGGTCTGTCCAGCTTATGGCCAACATGCGTCTATATGCCCACATTTCAAATGCTTCTGTACGTTTTCGGAGTTGCTCTTTGAGGGTCCAGGCTTCACATCCGTACAGAAGTATGGGCTATATATAGCATTGCAGTAGACGAATGCGTAAAGATATTTTAAGGCTGCGACTGCAAAGTACCCTTTTCTGTTGCATCGTAGTTATCAAACAGTTGGACCGATTTGACAAAGACGACTTCAAACCAATAGAAAAACTCATGTTTCATAATAGTATCTACGTAACTACGTAAGTGCCTTCACGATTTCCCATATTATTATAGAACTGTTCCATTTCAGGTTGTATTGTACCACTTATCACTTCCACAAACTCATTAAGCGTCACCCCTCGGACGATATTGTACCAATATAGCACAATATACGTATATATTCCGCAGTATAATCGCTTGCACTGAATGTGCGGGCGTGAATCGACTTATGCATGATACAATAGCTCGGGGCGGCGGTGACCACAGTCTGACTGCGGCTAGGGGTGGGCAACTATTGGACTGGGGTTATGAAATAATATACATTATTAAAAAAAATAACTGAAGCGGACGTGTAAAGTTTTTATTGAGTACTAGTAAGCCTATTGAAGTGCATTTTTAGGTAGCTACTGCAGAAATGAAAAAACTATTTATTTTTGAATAAATTTGTTCTATTTTTTAACTTTAGCTGCCCGATAATGGCTTTGTGCCGGCTTCACTGTTTTAAACCTGTCCATTTACTTAATCTTGTTGTATTTTTCAACTTGCCTCTTATCCTTTTGAGGCTTGGTTTCCAGTTAGTGATAATTTTAAAACACAGTCAGCTACTCTATTCTGGTTTTCTGGATTAAATAACAATCATAAAGTTGGTCTATAGAATTTCAAAATAATACATTTTGTCATAATTTGCAAACGTTAAAGAGCGATTCAATTATGTAGTTAAATTGTATTACACAATTTACAAGTAAGTACAAAGTACAAATGGTGAAATGCCTTGATGCTCTACCAGTCAATCATTTGATTATTCCAACCAAAGACAGAATACATATTTAGTAATAATTAATTCGATAACGATTCTCACTAAAACTTAAACTAGCTTAAACTCATAACTCGTGACTCGCAGACTCGTGTCGCCTTAATCAAATTGAGTTCTGAGCGCGTCCCTCACACCACTAAAAGCAACGACCTAACCCAAGAACACTAGCTATTAAAACAATAGCCAAAGCGCCGACCGTTGACGACCCCTGGCTAGTCACGTGGCCACGGGACCATTTAAATTTATAGCTCTCCATCTGATCTACTTCGCCACGGAATGCTGTTATAGCTCGGGAATTATTAACGACGAATTAACACAAGTGTCGGGTTGGGATAATGAGCAGTCAATGTAAATTATTTCGTGATGAACACGTAATAAAACTCTCGGAAATAGACGAGGGTACCGAGTTTGAAGGGTAAAGGCATTGTTGCACTTACGATTAATAAACAACACCCTTTACGCAAGCTCCTCGTATCTACTGCTACTACTCTAGCTTTTGACGAAGAGACCTCGTCGTGTTGTTCTCATATTCATTACGTTTAGTTTAGGTTTATTGACCTTAAATTTGTAATAAGTTTATTTTGGTAGTTTTAAGAATTTATTATTTATTTATTGCCTTATTATTACTTAATGTAATTTACTTTTAAGTATTGTTGTTGTATGTTTTATGATTGAAAAAATGACTTTCTGCTGGAGTTTCTTGCGGCGCTTCTTCTCCGCAATGATGGTCTCGTCCGAAGCGCTGGTAGATTCACTCTATATTACCGACGTGTAAAAGAGCCCTCATGTGGCCTATTTGCTGAATAAATATTTTGATTTTGATTTTGATTTCGATCGTTTTAAGCTGCGACCACACCGCTGCTTAAAATACGGTGACGGTACGGAATCGCAGTGACGCGTCGTATTGGTACCGTTTTTGAAGCACGCTCCACACACCGCTGCTTAAAATACGGCGACGGTACGGAAACGCAGTGACGCGTCGTATCCGTACCGTTTTTGACGCACGCTCTCCACACCGCTGCTTAACGGTGCGTATATTACGGTGCGTCAAAAACGGCGCCATGTTGTTACAATGACCCCGTCTCTTGTTTACGCAACGACACCGTATTTTAAGCAGCGGTGTGAAGGGCATGCGTCAAAAACGGTACGGATACGACGCGTCACTGCGATTCCGTACCGTCACCATTTTTTAAGCAGTGGTTTGGAGGGCATGCGATAAAAACGGTACGGATACGATGCGTCACTGCGATTCCGTACCGTCACCGTTTTTAAGCAGCGGTGTGGAAGGCATGCGATAAAAACGGAACGGATACGACGCGTCACTGCGATTCCGTACCGTCACCATTTTTTAAGCAGTGGTTTGGAGGGCATGCGATAAAAACGGTACGGATACGATGCGTCACTGCGATTCCGTACCGTCACCATTTTTTAAGCAGTGGTTTGGAGGGCATGCGATGAAAATGGTACGGATACGACTCGTCACTGCGATTCCGTACCGTCACCATTTTTTAAGCAGTGGTTTGGAGGGCATGCGATAAAAACGGTACGGATACGATGCGTCACTGCGATTCCGTACCGTCACCGTTTTTAAGCAGCGGTGTGGAAGGCATGCGATAAAAACGGAACGGATACGACGCGTCACTGCGATTCCGTACCGTCACCATTTTTTAAGCAGTGGTTTGGAGGGCATGCGATAAAAACGGTACGGATACGATGCGTCACTGCGATTCCGTACCGTCACCATTTTTTAAGCAGTGGTTTGGAGGGCATGCGATGAAAACGGTACGGATACGACGCGTCACTGCGATTCCGTACCGTCACCATTTTTTAAGCAGTGGTTTGGAGGGCATGCGATAAAAACGGTACGGATACGATGCGTCACTGCGATTCCGTACCGTCACCGTTTTTAAGCAGCGGTGTGGAAGGCATGCGATAAAAACGGAACGGATACGACGCGTCACTGCGATTCCGTACCGTCACCATTTTTTAAGCAGTGGTTTGGAGGGCATGCGATGAAAACGGTACGGATACGACGCGTCACTGCGATTCCGTACCGTCACCATTTTTTAAGCAGTGGTTTGGAGGGCATGCGATAAAAACGGTACGGATACGATGCGTCACTGCGATTCCGTACCGTCACCATTTTTTAAGCAGTGGTTTGGAGGGCATGCGATAAAAACGGTACGGATACGATGCGTCACTGCGATTCCGTACCGTCACCATTTTTTAAGCAGTGGTTTGGAGGGCATGCGATAAAAACGGTACGGATACGACGCGTCACTGCGATTCCGTACCGTCACCATTTTTTAAGCAGTGGTTTGGAGGGCATGCGATAAAAACGGTACGGATACGATGCGTCACTGCGATTCCGTACCGTCACCGTTTTTAAGCAGCGGTGTGGAAGGCATGCGATAAAAACGGAACGGATACGACGCGTCACTGCGATTCCGTACCGTCACCGTTTTTTAAGCATTGGTGTGGGCGTAACTTGAAACATGATAAAAATGAATTTACTTAACCTATTGTGTTATACGATCGTGATGCCTTTTGTAATAGTCAAGTATAGTAGTGAGTCTATTTATAAATTGATTTTTCGGGAGTGATGATGAGATGATGATGAATATAATAGAAGTACGTAAGTGTCATTATAGCGAGGAAACATCAAAACGAGACTTGGAAACGACATAATTAAATCGATCTGTCGATTTAAAATATATAAAAAAGCATTGAACGTTTAAAAATGCAAAGTTTTTAAGGTCTAGTCTATATGCTCGTCTTATATACAGCATGTCCGGTAGATTATTTAGGATAAAGTTTTTCCTTCAATGCCGAAATCATCTATAGGTAAAAAACTTAAGTAAAAGTCCTCTTTACAAAACGAATATGTAACATCAAATTTCAAATATAGAATGTCAAACGGTCTATACAGTTGTGTTACAATTACATGGGAGATGACTTTTACTTAAATTTTTTATTTATAATAAATTGGTCGATATAGTTTTCTTATAAATACTCCAAAAATTATTAAGTACCATTTTTTCAACAACTTAAACAACCGCAGTAATTTATCAAAACAAATAATAACCACAAACAAAACTCGGAAATCGGACTCAACAGCCCATAAATTATACCCGGATTCCCAACTAGTTTGACAAAAACCATAAACACAGCGGTCAGGGACAACCCTAGCGTTTTCGCGTGAAACTTTTAATTACCTGCACTCTCCGGCGGCCATTATTCAGGGCTGCCCCTAGCTATGAAAAAAATTGGAAAAGTTTAAAATTTATATCGATATAGGTAATTAGCGACGGATAAGTTTAATCGAGGTCTTTCAACTCGAAGGGTTTAAAATTTAAACTTTTATGGGGGTTTTGATTGGTGAAACTTTGCCATTGTTTAGTTGAAGCGCTTGTTAATGAGCTCGTTTAGTGAAAATACGTCTTTAATGGTTTTTGTTGTTTTGGATTGAATTTTGAGAACATTCAGAATTAGGGTTTTTCTTTTCGATGGAAATTTAAATGAACATATTTTTAGACAGTATGAACTCAATATGTTGGTATATAGATACCTTTTGGTTCAATTAAGACATAAAGACATATATGAAAGAAGAAAACTTATTTTTTTTACCACACGAAATTTCTTAACACTAATTACTTCAAACAAAAATTTAAAAAAATCCCTTGAATCACAAACGAATTAACCAATACAAAAATTTGTTTACAAACTTTAAAAACTTACTGAAATGTTACGAAACAATATCTTTTTTTATTTAACACCGCCATTAAAAAGCACAAATCTCGTCAAAGATAACATAAAGCTCAGGGTAACAAGGATAAAAAATAGCACAGTAAAAGCTTGGTTAGGCCACGCTAATGGGTCCATTAAAACTATGAATTAAGCTGGCAACATTTTTAAAAATACACCTGGAAACTTACCGCCATTTTAACCAACGTGTACTAAAATCATAGTTGGAGTTCTAAAAATGTTAGCTTGCTGTTGTCGACGTTGATTTGTTGTTGCATGTTTCACTTTAATTTTATAAAATGGTTGTCTGAAAATATTTTTTACGAGCCACCCGCTCGTGCTTTGCTTCGGTTTTATATTCATATCTTCAGAGCTCCGCAAAATATCGATATGGTACACGAAAAAAAAAGTTAGAATTTTCGTGGAGCCGCTTTGGAGTCACTTTCAATGGGCAGTTTTTTTTCCCAAAAACTGACATTATAATCATTTATGAACAGCAGGTTTCACTTTTTTTTTAATTATTGGTTAAGATATAAAAATGATTTAATTTTAAAATAATTTAAAGATAAGATAAGATCACTCAAGAATTAACTAATAATGCACAGGTCTCTCAATAAAGTAATTGGTGTTAAAATTGAGTCATATTTAAGCAAAGTCAGCAACGTGGTTGAAAATCGTATAAAAAATATTTTTTATTTAGCGATTATTTTAACTAGCAGACTACATTCAAAGTTGCTACATTAAGAGGCCACCTATGCTAAAGTCTGGAGTGTTCCGAGATCTGGATCTCAATAACCATAACGCCTTTGTATCTGTTTTTTGGATATATTAAACTTGACCATATTTGCTTGAGACTGTCAAACGTGAAAACACGATTAGAAATAAAATCCTCTATACTTTTATTTTTCAAACATGACACCTTTTTGCATGTTTTTGGTTGAATCTTCGAAACCCTATCATCTTTAACGATGATTTTCGATTCAATAGTTGAGGATATGTAACTTCTTAATCCTGGTAAACCATTTTTTCAATAAATGTTGTGGTTTTAATGTAAACAGCAATTAATTGAATTTGAGGCTACCGTCAAGGCGCGCGCGAACTATCTCCATCTCACATGCTTCGCGCGGAAGCACATAAAGCCATCCCTTTTTATTCTTGTGGGGGTGGTGGGTGGTGGCCTCTTAAAAAAAATAGATGTAGCTGACTTTGCTTCTATATGACTCAATTTTTAAGTAGTGGCTGTTTCAGGAGAAGGATCAAAATTATGCTGTTCCTTCACGGTTCGGGTACTTTCCGGTTGAGGCGCGAAATTTTTGATATTTTTATAATAGAATAGCTCGAGGTTAGTATATTAATTTACTACAATTAGGTTTTTTTTTATTACGGAGAAGGCGAACTATCTCATAAGGCCCCTATTTCACCACTCTGACAATGAAAAGTGACAGGTGACATTTCAGTGTACATGGCGCAGCTTTTATGAATCCCAGTGATGTGAAAACTTGTTAACTCTGCAATGTATACGGAATAGTCACCTGTCACCTGTCATTGTCAGGATGGTGAAATATGGGGCTGATGGTAATTGGGATCTGTGACCCGGGAGCCCTTTGTTTCCCATAATTTTATTGGTCATAATGTAATTGTTGACATAATTTTTGATAGTCATATTTTTTTATATCGCTGAAACTGTAAACTTTTCAGAAATTCTGAAATGTCTAACGTGTAGACAAGACTAGGTTAGGTTAAGTTTGATTTATAAAAATCCTGAAAAAGTAATAGTTTCTTTAAAAAAACACGTTATGACTTGCGATGATTATGACCTAAAGCACATTATGACTAAAAATAATTATGTCAGTCAATATAGACCCCTGTGACCCATAGACATTTGCATATAAGACCCCAGCTTTACCTGGAATCCAAGCTGAATGGGCTACTTACGAACTGTGGCTTAGATCCTATCATTGATATGAAGCCTGGGGGGCTTACCATGACATACTTAAAGCAGTTCAGTTGAGGTTGAGAGAAAGGGACAGATCTGTGTAACTGTTATAGCTCTGTCCCTTTCTCTCAACCTAAGCTGACTGTGACACACATACAGGATGCTGTATACGCCTCAGCTGACTTCAAAGGACATCGAAGGTTCTGAGGGGTTTCTCAAAAACGGCTCACACTGTTTTTAACCCTCGACGCAAATTGAGGGGTGATATAAGTTTTACGTATGTATGTATCTGCGTGTGTGTGTGATTCTGTGGCATCGAAGCTTCCAAATGTATAGAACGTTTTGAACGGTTTATTTTTAAAAAGTTAGTATGGGTAATCAGGATGGGTTTTAGCTAGGTTTGGTCGTTTAAAGCTACGATGAAAATAGGCGAAGAAATCAATCTGTCAAGTTGAATTAAGAAGATCTCGATTTTCAACCCTAGCGTCGCTCGAACTCCAAACTCCGAGGCACTTTTACATAACAGACTAATTATACTCACATACCCACTAAACACAACATTCCCAGCGGTGGTCGAAAGCACGTTTATTTTACACTACGTTATTCTAATGTCTCAAAAGGCAGCTATTTTTAATAACGTCTAGTGCTCGAAATAATGCTCGCCAAACCGCTGCGCGCCACGGTTATGAATTTTGAGAGCATTCGCTGATGCTCCGTTATAATGTAGGGAAATATTACATGCTTAGAACTTACGTGTTTATGGTCGATGTTGTTGCTTTGTTTAAAGTTTGGCAGTTTTGATCAACTTCGATTTTGCTTTGACCATTTTATATAAATGCGATTTCTCTTTGCTTTATTTAACAGGTGTATTAAATTGCGTTGATATTTTATGATGGTATTTATAATTTTTACACAGTTTAATCAAATTATTATTAAATAATCAGCCTATTTTCGTTAATGTGGGGCACAGCCTCAGCCTCATGTAGTGTGAGAGCCTTAATCCTTTGTCTTAAACAAAATGCTATTTACCATATGGTTAACGCTATTGTTGCCCATATTTATTTGACAAGGGCGGACATATCGTAAAAATCAATACGGATTCGAAGGCAAGGTGCGAAAAAACAGGAATTATTCAAGAAAAGTTTTATAATGTGACACTTACATTTGAATTTAAATTTAACATAACGATGTAAAATAAATGCACGAAGTTGAAATATGGTATCACAACACCCACGAACGTGACATGAACTGTGCAGCTACGAAAAAAAAATCAGTTCCATAGTTTTGACACAATAAATCTGATTCAACCTGTATCTTGATCAAGATCTATGTTGCGTTTGCTATAACTAAATAAATTGTAGTCTAGAGAATGTAAATATCCATGGGTCTCAGATCAAATTACTATCAGGTGGCCTGTGTGTTTGGTTGCCTTCCCTATGGTGTTCATATATACATGATTATGAAATGGCACCATAGCATGTACACGACTTAAATATGTCGCATTAACAGACTTTGGCCAATATTCTGCCTCATTAGACCAATCTGTCGTCAAAATATATCCAAGTGGGACTCCTAAAAATCATACTCGTGGAGGCATTACAATATGTAATGGGTAGTTTTGCCACAAAACTAAATGTTTAATTTAAATAAATAAGTCGCGATTCAGGCGAGTTAATACGCATACGCTGCCAAGTAAGTTAGTTGCATTAGGTAAACAAGTTTTAGCAGTGTGCATGTGTTTTCATTAAAATATGCAAATTGTGTTTTAGGACTGTTGTGTGAATTAGTTATGGGGCAAGTTGTTGGCTTTAGTATATGCATCATTAGCTTTTTGTTCATGAAGAATCTATTTACCATATTTTTTAGAGGTAACCGATCGATATTTTCTTTTAGTAGACAAAACATGAATACAACAATGAACAGCAAGTTCTTTAGTGATTCAATTATCATCTTAATTGATATCATCATCATCATGATCATCATTACTCCCGGCCGGTTTCGGCCACGGCGACTGCGTCCAACTCCGATCGTGTGCTCGCATGTGAATAGCATAGCCAATCTGGTTGCAGAAAAATCTGTGACGCTGCGGACATGTGAGCACACCATTCGTATAATTGTAAAATATAGTCGCAGGTGGTCGGGCTTTTAGTTGATCTTGGTGTCAAGGTCATTACACCGCTGAAATTCAAAATCACGAACTTTGCGATTCACCAAAGCTCTCCATTCCGACCTCATGGACGCCTGATTTTCCCATTGTGAAGGCTCTATACATTTAATGTGCCGCTTAAGCACATCTTTATACCTGAGGACCTTAATTGATGTATCTAAGGTCTTGTCAGGCTCGCTCAAGACGCTTATGCACAAGAATCACAATCTTGTTAGCAGCGACGAAGTCTTTTTTTTAGTGTAGGAACTATCTTATGTCTTTATCCAGGTTATGCGGGTGATGGATGGGGTCTGTCACCTTCTTTGGTCTACTGGACTGTGAGCTCCCTGAATTCTCCCGGGGCGCTCTCTCAATGTCAGAGCCTGCGCTACGCGAGCCTACAGGTAAGGGTTGTAGTGGAATGTGCAAGCAGAACCTGCGGTGTGATTCTCTCAAAAACGCGGTCGGACGAACGAACGAGTGAATGTCGCAGCGGCCAGTTTAAGTAGTCCCGTCAGAGCGAACAAAACACATTTTAGCGCGTGCATTTTCAAATTGGAAGGAGGGCTTTTGTCGATAAGATCGAACGTATAAAGCTGCGTAAATGCGAATGCACGCGCTAAAATGTGTTTTGTTTGCTCTGACGGGAGTACTTAAACTCACCGCTGTGCTGCGACATTCACTAGTTCGTTCGGACCGCGTTTTTGAGAGAATCACACACATGTGGCCCTCGACAACAACGGCGTGGAGCTAGAATCGCTGAGTAAGTGGGTTTCTGGCCACTGTCGGTTGGTGAGTCCCACATAACCACCTTAGGCTCCCCCGGGCCCAGGTGGTATGCGTAAAAACGTTCTCCCAGCGGAAATGAAAACACGTTGTTAATATAAATAAATAAATATCAGAGGACAATTTCAGAAAAATTGACTAAGGAATACAATTTAACCGGTTATTAGACGTTTTTGTATGAAAATATCCGGTTAAAACCGTTTATAACCGGTTATTTGCATTCCCTAAAATTGACCTAGTCCCAAAACAAGCTCTAGGCTTGTACTATGGGTAGTACGATAAAAATACGTATGTATACAGATAAATACACGCTTAAATACAAAAACTCATCCAAGACTCGGCAACAAACACTCGCGCTCATCACACAAGACAACGACAATACATAGGCAACAACACTACCAACTAGGCTAACGTGTCGTCAGATATTAACTAAAAAAACTGTTTTAATTGTAAAAACAATTTTTGACAACACAATACATTAAACCCACATAACATAGTACTTATACAATAACAATAACAAAGACCGTAAGCCCACGGCGGAATCAAATGCCTCGGGCGACGCGGCTTAGGCAAACATGGCCAAGGTTTAAAACTTCCTTACTAAATTGACCCCTTATGGCCCTAATGGCATCGAATGCGTAAAGGGACTCGCGACACCGCGATTATTATGTAAAGGCACCACTTTGTCTTTGGAGGGACACACAGGCGTAAGGTCTGTTCATCCTTACTTGTCTTATACAGAGCTCGGAATAGGTAGTGCCTATTTACCTAAACTTCGCAGGAGGACGTAACTAAGAGTGGTTACAACAACCAAAAATAATTATTTCTTATTATTGAATGCGGGATTTCTAAAGATTGGATACATTTAACTTTACTTATAAATCAGGGTCGCAAACTGCAGGTAGTAAGTACACAGCTGAAGTGTCGGCTACATCTGTTTGTGTTGAATACATTCTATACGATATTATAATTCTATTTAAATCAACTAACAAATATCAAATTTCAGGCTCCCTTTGATTCAATTTGATCTATATTATATTGTTTTATGACTGATTGTTATTTCAAGATAAATAAATAACTAATATGCAATATAGCAAGATTTGTAAGTAAAGTTAAATGTATGAAGCCATTAGAGTAATACAGTCAATCCCGGGAAATCCCGCATTCAATAATAAGAAATAATTATTTTTGGTGGTTGTAACCACTCTTAGTTACGTCCTCCCGCGAAGTTTAGGTAAATAAGCACTACCTATTCCGAGCTATGCTTATATAGTAAACAACTTTCTAATCTCAAAATGAACCTTTTCTGGCTAAAACAGCTGTTTTGTCGTAAATAAAGCAAACTGAATAAACATTTTGGACATCATTTGGCCAATGTATTGTCTGTGATTGCTTTATTTTGTTTAAAATTGCTGTTTTAGCCAAAAAAAGGGTTCATTTTGAGGTTATAAAGTTGTTTACTATATAAGACAAGTAAGAATGAACGGACCTTAGGCTATGTTTGATATTGTTTAAATAATATTGTACAATATAGTTTTTAGGGTTTCGTATCCCAAGAGAGTCCAACGTCCATCCTCAAATCACATGATTTTGCCTATAGGTATCTTACACCGTTGCAGTTTCTGGTATTTGTTTTTATTGCCTAGAATCACACCAGTTGTTTCCAAGCCGCGTCCTCATCATGCCGATGACAACTAAGGTCCGACCGAGACCGCTTTTTTAATCTCGGCCGAGACCGAGACCGAGAACGAGAATAAAATAAATTCTCGGCCGAGACCGAGACCGAGACACAGAAAAAGGGGTATTTTTTCTATATTTGCGTTTTCTTTAACTATTAAAAAAACCGTTAATAATGAAAAAAAGGTTTTTATTATGCTTTTAACAAACGTAATACTGAAAATTGAAAAGAACAATACTTATTGTACGACAAAATAAAGCAATTTTTCGGCATTGTACCCTGTCAAAAAAAAATAATCGATTGCCGCGGTGTCTCGGCCGCGGCCGAGAATCTCGGCCGTTTTGGGCCGAGACCAAGACCGAGATCTCGGCACGATTTTTGGCCGAGATTTGCCGAGACCGAGACCGAGACCGAGATCTCGGACTTTGTGATTAAAAACCAATTTGAGATGCAATGAGAGAGAAGGGAGTTGTCATTCCCTTCTTCTTATTTTACTTGTTTTTTGAAGTGTTGTTGTTACTGTGTCTGTTATATATGTTACGATGTTATTATGTTTAAGTTATTGTATTATTTGTACTTGGTGTTTGCATCTCAAATTGGTTTTTAATCACAAATATGTATTTGTCACATTATATTGAGTGCAAGTATCTGTCTGAGTATCGTTAGTATCTTGTCGTAGTATAGTTCATTCTCAGTTCTCACTATTTTATTGTATCGTGTCTTTGTGAGAATTGTTCATGGGGTCAAATTTGTTAATTGCGATTGTACTATTCTTCCTGTATAGTTACTTTCTATATAAAATAAATAAATAAAAACGGTCCGTTCGTCTGTCCTATCGTGAAAGAGCTGTATCTATCGAATTCTAGGAGATACCGTATTTTTCAGAATATGCGTTATTACGGCGAATTTCCTAAGAAATAAAAATAAATAAAGAAACGTAATGGGGAATACAAGATTTTTTTCATTGTATTTTGATTTTTGCTTTATCGTAGAAACGGTAAACATACACGCGTCGGTATCATTATAGAACAAACCCTAAACAAAAAGAATAAAAACTTAAAACTGGTCAAACGTGTGTTGGGCTCGCGCTATTTTTACCCGACTGCCGGAGGGTAATGTGTTTCACAGCCTATATATGTATGCTTGTTCCTTTGTGTCACCATAAAAACTAAACCCGTTGTCCGATTTAGATGATTCTTATGTCAATCGATTTGTTTTAATCTGGCGAGTGTCACTGAAGATATAACGGTAATCAAAATTCAATATGGCGGCAACCGAACGCCATATTGTGCAAATGAAAAAAAATGTCGACCAAGTATGACAAGTGGGGTATCATCGAATAGGGGTTTAAAAATCTTCTTTAGGTTTCTTTGATCATTTTTTATTTTGAATTATCATTTAGAATTTATAACGATTTAAAGTTGGTTAGCAACAGTCGGGTTTTGAAAGCTTGCTTTTTGTTAAAGTATTTGTATTTGTCACTGTAACAATTTACAGCCCCAAGATACAGGCTCAGCCTAGTTTAGCGTCTATAGGATATTTTCTTGTATGTTCTTGTGCTTGGTTATTCAATAAACTTATCTTTACTTCATGTTTAGGTATACAAGCCCACTTGCACTTACTTTTTCCTGCTTATTGTATAAATTTATATATGTTTATATATTTTATCTACCTATTCATATTTATAGCAATTTTTTTTAGTGTTGTACTCATTTAGCTATTCGTTGTAATTAATTATTTCTCAATCGCTCGAGGGTTAACTGGAAGAGATCCCTTATAGGGATAAGTTCGCCTTTGTACATCCCTGTTATATTTTTTTCTATTTTATAATTGTTATCTCTTTTGTTTGTAAAATAAAGTGTTTACATAGTTTCATACATACATACATACATACAAGCCAGATGCCAGTGGCCCTACAAGATGCATTAGGCGAACGTTAGCGTTAGCGAAAAGAGATTAACGTAAACTGCCGAACGGTCGCGTCGAGCGCTTACGTCGAGTACGGTCACAAGCGTTAATTTGGGACCTATTTCAAGAAAAATATGCTTGAAGTCGTCAATGGCGTTAGAGATGTCAAGTCATTTGTAACTTTTAGGAAACTCAACCTTGTTGTTGTAGAATGTCAGATTGACTTTGGACCTAAGGTGGGTACCAAATTTAAACACGTGACTGTACATAAATTTTGTTAGTTTTCGGAAATCGTTGACGTTATAGTCTTGCATCTTGTCTACGCCTTCAGCGTATTGTCGACGTTTGCACGCACGGCAACGGCGAGTTCATAGAAAAGTCTACGTTCTGTCAGTCTGCTACGAAGTTTTTATGTTCTACGGTGGACTGACATAGCAGACTAGCGTCTTAGGGCCGTATTAATAAACTAATCTCAACTCTAATGCTCGTCTCGAGATACGTCAAAAATGACAGTGTTCTATGGTTTGACGTTTACGTTGACGTATCTTGTGACGGGCATCTCAGCCAAGATGAGATTATTAATATGGCCCTTAGTGTGTATTGTCCTCTACGCAGAAATACAGGCTTTCTAATTCTAATAATAATAATATATCATATCGTGTTGACAGATCGATCTCAACGCCGGGCAGTGCTCGTCGACATCACCATCCCGCATGACGAGAACCTTGTGAAGGCCGAGAAGGACAAACTCAGCAAGTACCTTGACTTGGCTCACGAGGTGACTGCCATGTGGGATGTTGACTCGACGATCATTGTCCCGATAGTTGTTCCGCCAAACGGTCTTATAGCGAAGAGTCTCGACCAACACCTGAAGAGACTCTCGCTAGATGGCTGGATCAAGGGCCAGATACAGAAGCCAGTACTCCTCGACACGGCACGTATTGTGAGGAGGTTCCTCTCTCTGCAGCCCTAACCACTGGTAGCTTGAGCCCTGCCCCGCTGCCGGCGGCACTCGTAGGTTAGGTTTTTTATAATGTCTATTTTTTTGTATTAGCATTGTTATTTTACTTTTATATTTGAATATTTGTTATAAAAAACCTAATGTACAGAAAATTAAATAAATATCTAAAATAATAATAAAAAAATAGTATCTTGGGAGAATCTCATACAAATTGACCTAGTCTCAAAGTAAGCTCAAGGCTTGTATAAATGATTTCTAGACTATAGATAAGCACTTTTATAGATAAATAAATACTTAACCTTGTTTGATAGTTAGTTCTTCCCAGCAGTGTGTAGTTGTCACCTGCGTCCTTGAGAGGATCCCGATCCGTTCGTTTGTTATCATTAGGCCGGGAACGATCCCGGTGCCTCAAGCTCAAGACCAGGCTTAAGGCGTTGCTTGTAGGGTCGACCATCGACAAGCCAGTGCAGTGGGGAAGAGTGCTATATACATGGCTATACATTTAAGGGCTAGCTAGAGCCAAATTTCCAGATGATCAAAAGTTACTAATGTCTTGCAAGGCTTTCTTCGCAACTGACCTTTCAAGTATATTCAGTACTTTTTGTGTGATGAGTGCGGGTATTTGTTCTTTAGTCTGAGATGTTTTCTATGTACTTATACAATTATTATTTTCTATATCTATGTATGTTTATCATTAGTGAAGTATTCAAAGGTCAAACCTAGAGCTTAGTTTGGGTTTAGGTCAATTTAGATAAATAAGATGGTTCGCTGATTTATTTTCAGGGTTCCGTACAAAAAATGAAAAAACGGAACCCTTATAGGATCACTCGTGCGTGTGTCTGTCCGGCTGTAACAGCCAATTTGCTCCGAAACTACTGGACCGATTGAGTTGAAACTTGGTACACATATGATGACTGATAGATGATATGATGACCCAAACACAGAATGTGCAATTCGGGGGACAAATTAGGAAATTGAAAAAAAATGTTTTGCAAACCTTATTGTGGCTTATATCAAATGTAAGGGCTCATTATAAGGATCTCAAATATGATTTTGTTATTATTGTAAAATAAATAGTTTTGATTTTATTCATGAAAGAAGACGAAAATTGACCCCCCCCCCCTGATCTCCGAAACTACGGAGCCTAAAATTTTGAAAAAGAAATACAAAATATAGTTCCTTTCTTGCAGATTACAGGAAAACATATAAAAATTCTATCAACAAAAAATAATAATTGGTATTTACGGAACCCTCTCCACGTGAGTTCAACTCGCACTTGGCCGGTTTTTTTTAATGTCTCCGTTCTCATCTTAACCTTGTTTGATTGTTATTTCTTCCCAATAGTAATGGAAGGGTTTTCTTGCAAATTAATTTTAAATATTATTGAGTACTTTTCGGGTTATACCCAGTATTTATACTGAATATAAATACTGGGTATAACCCGTACGTAACATTGATTTATACTCCCGACGGCCAGGGGCTAGAGGTGTGCGCCGCACCGGTTTCACGCCGATTTTACGCCGCGGCTGTCATTTTGTCTATGCCGCGTCGGCGTGGATTCGGCGTGAACGGCGTGAAACCGGCGCGGCGCACACCTCTACCAGGGGCACGTTTTATAAAGCTTCAAGTAACAATTTTACAGGTGTAAACTGGCAACACTGCTCAAATGGCTGGTTGTCATTTTGGTCGAGGTTGTGTCAAATGGAAACTTGTAACCTGTAAATTGTAATTTGTAGCTTTATAAATCAGGCCCCAGAAGTCAAAGAATTCATTTTTTTTTTTTATAAACTTTGTAAAGAGGAACAAGCTAATTTACACCTTAAAATAATGCCCAATTTCAATGAAAAACTCAAACAAACTCACAGACAAAGCTTCTCAAAGCGTAATTTCCCAATCAAAAGTCCATCCCGCAACTAAAAAGATAGCTCAGCAAACTAATGTTTGCCCAAAGTTAGTTATCCGACGCGGTTTACTCAGTCGGTCTGTTCATCATCTTCTAATTGTATGCGAATCGCTAATGCGAATGCCGAATTATGCGAATTAGTCAGTCGGGATTCGGTAAGCATTGGGTGTGCTGATACGGAATGAACAGAACGTTTGAGTATCGCTGGAATTAACGTACTATATGAAGGTGAAAGTGAACTTGTCTGCTTGGTATGCCTTTAACGCTAAAGCTAGATTAATTTTGATAGTCATGGAAGCTTCGAGAATGGATATAATTTTAAGTAGCCATACCAAAACATGTGATAGTTTTTGCGGGAATGACGGTGAATGGGTTTTAAGTGGAGCAAGTCGCGGGAAAATTCTAGTTATTTGTAAATTTTCTATCACATTAAATTGTTTCCGTGTAATTATTTTGGTATTTTACAATGTATGTAAATGTTACAATATGTTTTATCTCTGGGACATTTTTGATGTGCGTTATCCATGGGTATCTATTATTTTATCGAAACAACTTTCAACGAACGTATAATTTGATAGAATTTTCATTTCATCGAAAAGTATTTCTCAACGTACGTGTTATTTGTTATCACAAGTCTAACCTTACCTAACCTACGTAATTTATGTTTAATATATCCTGAAAACATAATATATTAGCAGAAAATAGCGTTCGATGAAATTAAATTCGATGAAAGATACAATCGATGAAGCGAAATTCGATAAAAAGATGGGTACCGTTATGCATAAAAAAATGTGATGGTAAATTTGTTTGTTTGGTACACTTTTACGGTTAAACGGCTCTTTGTTATGCAGATAGCTTGAGCTTGAGAAATGACATAGGGCACATTTTTCCGCGAATAACGATAAACGACTTCTACGCGGACTGACTCGCGGGCATCAGCTAATAGTGTTAAAATAAATTAGCAGGTAGCACCGCACTATCTACGTACGTACGTTTTATACAGGGTGTTCCAGAGCTCAGCGCACATTTACTACAGCAGCGGGCATAGTATGGTTGCGTTTATAACGTGACAAAATGTGGATAAAGCATAGGTCACTCTCGTACTTATATGCATGTCAAAAAGTGACGGATGTTTTTCCCACATTTTGTCACGTGATAAACGCAGCCATATTAGGCCCCCTGGCCGTATTCTAAAACAGACTGGCCGTAGAGAAAATAACTCGCTCACTCAAAAAAAACTGATAAAAGTTGCAGCTATCAGCACAAACACATAAAACTGTAGAAACCAAAACTTTTATAAGTTTGCGCATGCATCCGCCTCTATTCTAGTTGGTATATGGTTGAATATTGCTTGTGTCCATTGAAGATGTTTTAAGATTTACACTGGCGTGCAAGTTTACGATCGCAGTCGGTAATCGATTGAGGACGTGACAAGTGTGCCAATAATTCTGCACTCAAGTTTTCATGGGGTATCGGGGAATGCAATTCTTTGTTTGTGGAGAAACTGTGAAATGAGACATATGGAGTGTTCTTAGTATTATTTGAATTTTGTTTTAAAACTGTTTTTTTAGACCAGAGCAATTTAATGTTGATTTTGTTAATTAGGTTTGATGCTAAATGGTTGATGTTTTTTGGCTATGAATATTATAATTTTTGTAACTAGGTAATTTGGACCGAATTAAACCTTCGCATCTTTTTGACCTATTTTTATGATGCGCAAACGAAATTTTATGATAATGAATGATGACAAAGACGTCAAACCGAAGCTCCAGTTTTTATAACATTGTAAATAAATAAATAAAACTAGTTAACAAATATTACCAAATTAAAATCAGGGGGTGAATCTCACACAAATTCCAAACTACGCTCAACATACTTATATTTACCTATAGAGCAAACTTATTTATATAGAAAATATCTGTAATATAATCCAAAATCGAAGGAGATTAGAGAAGCAGGTGCAGCTTTTAGTAAATTTAACTCATTAGTTATAAGAATATCACTATTACTTCTTCGATAGCTCGTAGGATTCTGGTTTAGGTAAGGGATTTATAACTTCTCACTTGCATGAATTAAAATTCGCACGTCAAGTTGCACTTTTTATTAAACATCACCAAATATCGCCATTTCTATTCTAGCATAAACAATCATAGAGGGGGGCAGAGACAAATTTTATAATTTAAGGCCCATTTACACAACTCATAATGCCAGTTGGTGACATACCCCCTCCTTGGCACATCCATAAGTATAACTATGTGCCACAAACAAGCAACTGGCAACAATAACAAAAACTGTAATAAACATCAACAGCGTTAACTTGTAATTTACATTTTATGTATTAAACTTTAAGAAACAAACAGATTTTATTATTTTCTCAATACTTGCAAAGTTATCTTATGCTCTATTTCACAGGAAACAATAAGTAGAATTTATCAATTTTAAAACAATTAATTACTTTATCAAACATACACTTTATAGGTATTTCTTAAACTTTAATTTACATTGACACAAAGTATGACATCTTGCAAATTCTTAACTAAATTTTTAATTTTAGAGAGCCTTCATATCAGGTGATATTGAACTCAAAGTGTTAGAAAAATAGGAACTTCAAAGTAGAAGCAAACTTGAAATCAATTTTAAGCAATAGATCATGCTTGTCCCACTAAATAAAAAAATAAAAAGCAAGAAATTTAACTTCTCTTGTTGGCAGAAATTGAAAAATATGCCAACTTTTTACTCATTGAAGCAGCTGCAAACAGATTCAGGACCATCAGAACCCTAACTGCTAATGTAAATCTTAATCTTAAAACCTATAATCTACCTAGGCCTAACTCAGTCTAAGCATGTATTTATTTAGTAACACAGACTTTCAGTCTTGTCATATACTTATACCTACTAATATTCAGGAAACCTACTCTATTCAGTTCTGCCTATCTAGGCAATCTAGAATCCTAAGTTACTAAACCTAAGACCTAAAATGAACTCTAAGCTCCTAATCTAAGAAATTTGACTGTTTTACAAGCTACAATTTGACTTAAACTTAGTTCTTGTGCACAGATTTGAAATCTGTCTAAGATCTAGACCTAAAAATTAGATCTTTATTAAACCTAATGTAAAATTACTTCACTAAATGTTTATGAACAAATCAGAAAATTAGGGCAATAGCTTGTCACTTATTGCCACTTCAGAATATAGAAATACTTAACCTATGCTATCCTATCACTAAACTTTATGCAGGGAAGTGTCCTAAATTGTCGCGAGGTGGATTGTCACTCCTCCCCTCCTTGTCACGCGCCTCTGTCTCACTTAAGCGTGACATCACATCGCACAGACAATTCACTGAAGCAATGTTTGGTTCAACGGGCAAAATAATAATTTTATTTACCGGTCGACGAAGTGAACCCCCTGATGTCTTCACCTCGACCACACGAATCTTGCCATCGTCACCTGGGAATGTCTTGGTAATAATACCACGCTGCCATACATTTCTGGGCATGGTATGATCCATAATAATAACTGGGTGACCTTCCTTTATAACTTGATCAGAAGTATTCTTCATTTTCCTGTCCAGTAAAGTCGGTAAATATTCTTTGATCCATCGAGACCAAAAGATGTCTGCAAGTCTTTGAGCAGCCTTCCATTGTTTTCTAAGCAGTAAATCTTTGTCATCAAAGGTTCCTGGTACAGGCATGCCCGACGAAGTACTAATCAAAAAATGATTTGGCGTTAATGCTTCAGAGTCATTTGGATCTACTGATACAAATGTCAGTGGCCTGCTATTTACAGAGTGTTCAGCTTCTGTTATTAAAGTCGCTAGCACCTCTTCTCGTGGGGCCCTTTCGTGGAGCGTAGCTGCTAAGGCTTTCTTTATGGCCTGGACTAATCGCTCCCACGTACCTCCCATATGTGGAGCGTTCGCAGGTATGTAGTGCCATTCTATGCCTTTTGATAACATCTCATCTGCTATAGCGTTCTTGTCTAGCGCAGCAAATGCTTTTTTAAGCTCATTGTCCGCTCCTTTAAAATTTGTGCCGTTATCAGAATGGATAGCAGTAGGCCAACCTCTTCTAGCCGCCATGCGACGAATAGCCATAATGACAGAATCAGCTGTCAAACTCCCTGCTACTTCCATATGGACTGCCCTTGTTACCATACATGTAAAAAGAGCACCCCATCTCTTTTCTCGTCTTCTACCAATAGCAACCTCTACAGGTCCAAAATAATCAAGACCGCAGAATGAAAATGGTCTTTGGTGGTGCTGCAATCTTGCAATTGGCAGATCTCCCATATGTGGCTGTACAGCTTTGGCACGCTTGATCTTGCAATGCTGACAGTTGTGGGCTACTGATCTTATTGTTGAGCGCATCTTCAGCACCCAATACCTTTGCCGGACCTCATTCACCACGGTTTCTGTGCTAGAATGGTTATGCAGCTTATGAAAATTATGAAGCAGTAACTTTGTATAAGGATGGCTTCCATTTAAAATAACAGGACGCTTCACTTCGGTAGATACATCTGGCGTTCTATTTATCCTGCCACAGAGCCTCATTATTCCATCTTCATCTAGCAGTGGTGTCAAGGTAAGTAGTTTACTATCTGTGGGTAAGTCTTTCTTTTCTTTTAAACAACCTATTTCTTTATTAAAATCATCGACTTGAGCTTTCTTAATCCACAGCTTCTCCGCTTGTTCCAGCATCTTCACGGTAAGTGTAATTTCTCCATTCTTCTTGCATCTATTGATGAAAATGAACACATAAGCTGTCGCACGGATAAGCCGTTTCCAGGAGGAGAATGCAGTAATATCAGGTAAGCTATATTCTTTTTGTGTAATAGCATGTATCTTAACCTCCTTTTCTTTTTCTTCACAGGTTGCTCCGACTGCGGGTATCATCTTTTTCTTCTCTACTGGCCACTTTTCTTCTTTCAGCTTCAAAAAACTAGGACCGCTAAACCAAGGACTTTCGAGAGACATTACCAACTTTGTGGTATCCCTGGTAGCAATGTCAGCACTATTGAATTCTGTGGGTACCCATCTCCATTGTGACACTTCTGTCAAATCATCAATAGCTGCTAGTCTGTGGCTTACAAAAGCTTTATAACTTCTTGGATCTGACCGAATCCAAGCCAACGTTGTACAAGAATCTGACCAGTAATATTTTTCCTTTATGTTCAATTGATGTTCCTTTATTACAGAGTCTGCCAACCTTGCGCCTAGTAGAGCAGCTTGTAGCTCAAGGCGTGGTATGGAGCAAGGTTTCAGTGATGTGACCAAAGCCTTAGCTGTTACTAATGCGGTCTTCACTGTTCCATCCTTATAAGTCAACCTCAGGTAACAGGCGGCCGCATACGCTTTACTGCTGGCGTCACAAAAGGTGTGAAGCTGAATGGACGCATTATCTGGATTAGGTGCATAACAGCGTGGAATGGCACAATCCTTTATGGTCTGCAAATCTTCAAGCCATGCTTGCCATTTGTGATACTCTGAGTCCTTCAATGGTTGATCCCACGTTATACCACTCCTCCAAGTATCCTGCAAAATTATCTTGCCTCTTACAGTAAAATGTGACAGGAGACCAATGGGATCAAATATGCTGGCGATGACCGCAAGCATCTGCCTCTTTGTAGGCCTTGTTTGGCCGCTGGCGACCTCTTTTGGTACTTTATTCATGGAGAGATTATAACTCAATGTATCTGATGACATTGTCCAAATCATTCCTAGTGTTCTTTCCTTAGACTCCTCCCAACCAATTTTAACATTGCCTGCACCTCTTTTGTTCTCCGGGATAGACTGCATGACTGCCAGCGAGTTACTTGCCCAGTTGCAAATATCGAATTTTCCTCGTTCATGGATCTTGATAATATTTGCTGCCATTTCAACGGCTTGCTCCTCTGTGCTGCAACTGTCCAGGTAGTCATCACAATAAAAATTCGCTTCTATAGCCTTTACAGCTTCAGGGTGCACATCTTGAAACTCCTGCGCGTTTCGGTTCTTAACAAATATGGCTGAGCTCGGTGAACATTTGGCTCCAAAGAGCATCGATGTCATCACATACAATTTTGGATCTTCGGAGTCCCCAGGCTCTCTCCAGTAGAATTTTTGATATTTCTGATCTTCTTTTCTTATCTTAATTTTCAGAAACATATCTTTAATATCAGAAGCAATTGCTATGTCACGCTGACGGAACCTCCACAACACACCCAATAGAGACTGCAGCAGTTCTGGCCCTGTGAGGAAATAATCATTAAGACATCTGCCTTCTACTTTGCTAGCGCAATCAAAAACTACGCGCACCTTCCCGGGCTTATTAGGATTTACCACGGCAAAATGTGGGAGCACCCACCCTTGACTACTGTTTAGTGTAGACTCTTCCGTATCAATCTTTTCTTCATAAAATTCGGCATAACCTAAATCAAGTAACCGCTGTATTTGTGCTGTGTAGGCCTTTGCAAAAGTGTCATCTTTAGAAAAACTTTTCTCGAGTGAAAACAATCTTTTCAAAGCATATCGATCAGTCTGTGGAAAATCATTATCATCCTTTGCCCACAGTAAACTTGTTTCCCATGAATTGTCTGTACACCTCTTCGTATGATCGTTCAAAATTGAAACTGCCCTCTCGGTGAGTGGGTTAGAACGTTCCTTGGCTTCAATACCTAATGTATCAAGCTGAAAGCTTTCCTTAACGAGAGTATGTAAATCTTCATCGTCTGCTGTTTTCACTGAAACGTGATGGCATGACAGTACTGAACTACGCATGCAATTTATGTTGCCATGGACAACATGACCTAATAATGTCTCGGATACTACAGGTTCATTGACCTGTCCTGCATAAAGTTGCCTAGAAACAATAAGATTCCAATAATCCTGACCTATCAACAGCTGTGGGGATGCTTCAGAGTACCAGTCGATCAAGTGTTCTATGGGTTGGACATGACTGTATGAGAGGACTTTATCTTTATTTAAAAGTTGACTTTGTAAACATAGTTCTTTCATAGTTCTCAAATTAACTGCAAATTGTGTGCCTTGAGTATTTTCAATTTTTAAGCTTACTGTCACACTATCTATTGTTTGACATCTGGTACCTATACCTTGCAAATTTAATTTTTCAGGATTACCTATAGGACAAGCACCAACTTTTTTAACAATGCTAGAATCTACCAATGATATAGAGGCTCCCTCGTCCAACAAAGCAAACGTCTGGCATGTGCCTTTAGGGCCAATTACTTTTAACGGAACAACTTTCAGCATTGCGCCAACATTTTGAGAAACAGTGTTAACTTTAGCGCTTTCACTCTTATTTTCTGACTGTACATCTTTAGTTTGAGCTACAACTTCTACAGGTTTTCTCAACAATTTATGTAGATATTTAGAAATCTTACAGTTTTTTGCTGGGTGTTGATATACTAGGCACCTAAAACATTTTTTGTTATCTTTTACCCAGTTCATGCGATCAGGTACAGATAAATCTTGAAATTTAGAACACATTACAATATTATGATCACTCTCATTACAAAACGAACAGCTCTTCACTTTACTATTACTAGTGTTAAGAACAGGATGCACTCCATACCTTTTCGCTCCAGTACCTGGTACGGCAGGGGTCGTAGAGGGACGGTTCGTCGGCAACTCGGGAAGATACCGCAACGCAAGCTCTGCTTCACGCCGTAAAAAGTCCGACAACGTAGGCAACGCGCCTCTGCCGCCCTCATCATGTGCGGCCGCAAAATCCATCCAACGCGAACGCAAATTAGTGTTCATCTTTGAAACGACGCTCTCGTACAGTTCCGCACTACACAAATACTCGAATAATCCCAGTCCACGTATCACCGCTACACAGTTACTTACTTTGCAACTAAACTCACTTATCGCCAACGGGTCGTTCGAAACAGTCTTTAAGTTTTTTATCTCATTTATCTGGTCTCGCATAAGCCGCGAAGGATGACCGAAACGTAACTGCAACGTATCTATGATGACCAACGGCTCCGTACACGAATGCAACAACGCAGACACCGCTAACTTCGCATCTCCTGTCAGTGCAGATCTAAGCCGCAAAAGGTTATCCGCCGGTGAAATGTTGTATCTCCTGGTAGTTTCCGTGTACATTGCCTTAAATTGTAACCAATCTTTCGGATTTCCATCGAATTGAGGTAACTTTGTGTGAAAAACTTGATTGTTTATCCCTCCTGACACAGCTGATTGTATGGCGTGAGCTAACTTTGTTATGTTGTCATTTTCATGTCTGTCAATGTCATTCTTTGACGTTTGAGGCGCGGATTTTGTCCGTGGTTCGTGACGGTTGTCACCTTGAGTTGCTCCCAGGGCCGCTAACTGTGCCTCACTTCGCATCGGCTCATACATCGGCCGTTTGACCTCGAATTCAAACTTTGGCGGGCAGGTCCGGTCGTGTTCTTCTGAGAATGGCGCTTGAAACTTTAATAACGAACTTCGCGCACGCGGCCGGGGAATTGGCGGGTTTTGATTTTCAGACATTTCGCAGCGTTGGAAGAATTCTTCGACTTTGATGTCAATTTCAGCTTTTTCAGGTGTTTCAAATCGTTCCAAAAAACAATCAATCTGTGCTGCTGGTAAGCTGGCGAACGATGTATTATGGGCTGACTCCGAGGTCATTGAACCCATCTCTTGCAATATGGCTATTTTCTGTTGCAAAACTTCTTCCTTCTTATCTAAAAGTATCTGCAATTGATCCAATGTGTCTTTCATTTCTAGAAGATTACTTTTGGCTCTAGAACTGCTTGACTTGCGTGAACTTGTTGAAATTTTATGTTCCGCCATGCTGGAGAAACTGGCACTCACGGCGTGAGGCTTGAAATCCCTCGTAATACGGCGAGAATAGGACCACTTATTACTTCTTCGATAGCTCGTAGGATTCTGGTTTAGGTAAGGGATTTATAACTTCTCACTTGCATGAATTAAAATTCGCACGTCAAGTTGCACTTTTTATTAAACATCACCAAATATCGCCATTTCTATTCTAGCATAAACAATCATAGAGGGGGGCAGAGACAAATTTTATAATTTAAGGCCCATTTACACAACTCATAATGCCAGTTGGTGACAATCACTTTAAAAAAAACTCTTGTCCCTCAGATCATTCTCCCACTCCCCGTTACAACCGGAAGGACGTCAATCTCCTCCTACCGCCATTTTAATATATCCGGTTAATACAATAACTAAATAAACATGATAAATTATTATGGGTGCGCTTCAATCAGTTTAAAAACATTTTGTATAATTTCAATTAACTAACCACGAAAACCCTAATGAACGTTTAGCATAAAAACCAACTGTATAATTTCACCAGGCATACGATCGAATAACATAACACTCATTTATTATAACTATCATTTTCTTGTTATTATGAATTTTAAGACAATTTCTTCTAATTAGGTTAGGTTAGGTTAAAACTGTGACCACATTAATAGTAATGAAAGCAGTTAGAAATATTTATTTTTTAATTTATAAACATAGTTTTTGAAATTATGCATTTCGTTTTATGCATCGTGACTATTATATCGATGGTTTATTATACAGATTGAAATTATGCAATTCGTGTTATGTAAAATGATCATTAGACCATTTGTTTTTATGCTAAGCATTACACACCCAAATTATTATAGACCGAAAAAAACTGTTATTTTGAAATATAGTGATTATTTCATAAATAATACATTTCATTATTACACACCCAAGACTCAGAAGCAAATACTTACGTGTGTACCAACAACAGTACAAAATTTAACACGTACCCAGAATTGATACGATAATATAAACAAGTTAAATCATATCAAACAAAGATCTTGTCACAATTCCCGCCAAATTGAGTTGTAAATCCAGTCAACGACGTATAAACTAAACAACGTACATGTCATTTTGATCGCGTCAAGCCAATGCATGACATGCCAACGCATTAGGGTTAACGCCAACATAATTTTACAGCTTTCAAAAGAAAAAACGATCAAAAATTACCTTTGTTGCAATGTGAGAAGGTTGATTGGGAAAATATGCACCGGTAAAGTTTGGTTGGTAAAAGTTTACACAGCGCAGTCTGAGTTTGCATTGCAGATTGGGCAGTACAGTGAAAATGCAAATAGTCCTGTTGTATATCTGACCTGTTATACGTATGATATGCGGTGTGGACTAATTGATTTATGTTTAAGTTGTGACATGCGGGCCGGTTAGTTAGGAAGTAGTGTGGTTAACAACTTATGTACGGTCAAGGACTTTAATTGTTATGCCACTATGGAACCCTGTCATAATGACAGCGTCAAACCACATGACAGAAATTACGCTTAAATGAATGATTAACGTTATGCGACAGGGTTCCATAGTGGCATAAGCATTAAAGTCCTGGACTGTACCTAATTAAATTATGGTTAATAGCAAAGGAAACGAGATTAATTCATAGGTTTCCGTATAAATAACTGTCAGAAACGGTAAAGAGAATCATGTATGTTTTCTGTGTAGATAAAAGGTGTTCTTTTATTTTTGGTATATTTAAACTATGCATTTTAATATCCTTATAACCACGCCTTTAATATGTCACACAATGCTACCGATAATTTATTTCTATTTAATTATGTTATTTGTTCCACAACAAAAAACTACTGACCTATAATTAATATTAAAGCATAATATTTGTACTGAAATTTAACGATGTATTTTCATCTAGTAAGAAAAAAATCTGTGACAGGCAGAAACGCGAATGATCTTATAATAAATACTAGGCGTGTTGGCGAACTAAAATAATCAGGGCTCCTCCCGAGGGACTAAAGGGTGCAAGTTTGTTAGGGAAATAGAGCGATTCCTGTACGGGACATAAAGTACCTACCTACCGAAAATAAATAATCAAAGATCTATTCCAATAAAATTAAATAATTAAATAATAAAAAAACACGACAGCCGTTGAAAAAAATTAGTATATTGTTTTAATGCAATCGGGGGACTTTTGAGAACATCGTCTCAGAAGAAAACATTCCCCCGATTACATTAAAAAAATATACTAACAAAAACTTTTTCCGTCCTATTCGAAAAATAAAACTTATTTTTTTACTTTTTAGATCAATATTTTCAACGGCAGTCGTGTTTTTTAATTTTTTAATTATTAAAATTTATTTTATGCATTTTTAGTGCCTTGTAAAGCCTAGTTTGAGTAAAAATGTGTTTTAAACAACCCAACTTGATTTTTTATGTGCTTGAAGTAATCAATGTAGGTATTTTCTAGTACTTATCACGTTTTACAGATACACCCGTTTATTAATGCTACTATATTTGTATATATTTGGAATGGTCACATTAAGACCTTTCAAAAGATACCCATATTGTAATAATTAGAAGACTTTAATATTTTTTTTACATAAATAATTGACATTTTGCCATTGTTCTTATTTAAATTTTAACAGTTTAGGTATCCTATGTCACCCGGGAAGATGAAAGGATTCTAACGATACCACACACATCTAAATCGGCTCAGGCGTTTAGAAGTTATGGTGGAGTAAAGAATAATACATACATACATACATACATGAACCCTGAAAACATTACACTCCTTTTTTTGGGCAGTCGTGTAAAAAAATTATTTTTTTTATGTTATGCTCTCGTCTCCTCGTCCAATATGTTAAAAAAAAGTTTCAAGATATAACTAATCTAAAAGTATATTCTCTTGACCATCTCGACGGACGAATTAATAACTGGCGAGTTTAAGTTGTCCCATCAGAGCGTACAAACAACATTTTAGGGCGGGGATTCTCAATCAAGTAGCTTAATAGTCACTCATATGAATCCGTTTAATAATCGTTTTAATAGAGGAACACCTCTGTTTATACATACATACATAATCTCACGCCTTCGTTCCCAGAGTGGGGTAGGCAGAGCTACAGAATCTGTTTATACGTATTAAATAAAGGTAAAAAAAATTATAGGTGTACGAACGTATTTTTTATAACTGTTTATTTATTCACAATATTTATTTGCCATATAGGTGTTTATATTTTTAGCAAAATTTTCCTTATTTTTCAACCAATTTTCCTCACGTTAACATTATATCGTAACATAAAATGCTTTAATATTATTGAAAGTGTGAATATTTGGAGACTTCCGTGTTCTTAACAAATGACAACAAACAAAATGGGTGTCAGAGGCACGATGTATGCTAAGGAAATAAATGGAGCCGCCCAATAGAAAGCGGTTTTATAGCGGTTGTCGTTTACGCGGTTTTGATAAGTGTTGTTACATTTTTCGTATAAAAGCATTGACGAAGAACAGCGTAAATGCCAGCTGCTGTAGGTATTATATTTTATACAGATGAAAAAAAAAGCTTGTTCAGACGAAATAAAATTGAGAATAAGTATGTTTCAAGGGTTTTTATGGAAACGGAAAAGTAATAAAGATTTTAAAAATATAAAGGTTATAAAAATACATATATTTACCATTTGATTCGAGATAAGACACGAATAATGTTATGGGCACCACAGACTAACAATCCGTCGGCCAGTTATTTAGGTATATTAAACAAGCTTTTACTTTGCCTGCGTTGAACTCGTTATTTGGGTTAGTTCTACTAGCGTTTCAACCGCTTTCACTTCCCTGGTCGCATTATTCACCATTTCCCTGTAAGTTCGGATTACCATTTTCGGTTATTTTCTAGGAATCCAGGCATTCTCCAAAACAACTCAAAATGGTAATCCGATCCTACAGGGAAATGGTGAATAATGCGACCAGGGAAGTGAAAGCGGTTGAAACGCTAGTAGAACTACCCATTTTTCAGGAAACAAAATAAAAGAAATAGTAGTAGTAGTTAATAAATAGGATGGGTACGCCGATTTGTAACAATTAATTAAGCCATTCGTCATTGAAATAAAACATCCAAATATTTTTATGAATTAACCTTATTTACCGTTCACCATTCAAAAAAATCGCAAAACCCTTTCTAAGGTTACTCGTAACTAATACGATGCGTTCAGAAAAATATTGAAATAAAAAAAATGTACGTGTCATCATCACAAAAACAATTAAATGTTCATAGAATACAAAAAGTTACTTTTTTCATTTCTAATCTTAGAAATAGTTTTGCAGAGAAACTGAGTTTTTGTTACATGCTGTACGAGTATTATGCGTTACTTATGTTAATGTAAAGGGGTAATAGGGAATGTTCTTCTCAAGATGCGTCAAAAATGTTAATTGAGTTGCTTTACTTCAAATTCTGATTAGTCCATGCAAAAGGACATTAGCGGCCTTTACACGGCACAGTTCGGACCGCGGGAAACACCACGCGCCATTCCACGCGCCAGTCCGAACCGTAGGTTTTTTATTAGTTGAATGTACACGTACGGTTCGGAGCAAAGATTGGAATGGCGCGTGGCGTTTCCCGCAGTCCGGACTTTACGTGTGCAGGCCGCTAATGGAATTTGCGTCATTTTTCAGAAAAGTTAATTTTTAAATTCGTTTACCAAAGGGGTTTGGGTAAAGGTGTTGTCATTTGTAAAATTCATACATTTTCAAGGTGAGCGGCCACTCGTAAAAGTGGTATATTATGATAGCATTATTAAAAATAAACATATTTTGTTATGTAATGTAATACTCTTAAGTGCATCGGAGCCGAGATATTTAAATATTCATACTTGGGCGTACTTTTGTACTAAAAACGGAATACTTAAATATTTAAAATCTCCGCTCCGATATTATTTAACGCCATAAATTATATATACCTATGTGTATTTAGAGGCCCTCTAAATAACTATGTAAAAATAATCGGTGGCCGCTGAAAAAAAAAATGACAATATTCTTCAAACAAATTTACCCAATGCCCTTTCAAGGACATATCCGAGTTTGAAGTTAAGCGACTCAATTTTCCATGGCTTGATTAAACGTCACTTTGACGTATCTTGTGACGGGCATGATGACTTGTTTAACACGGCCGTTTTTTTTGCATTTTAAATTTACCTTCACCATGCCACAAAAAATGTACCTAATAGTATTTGTGAGTCACACCCGGAACTCGCCCAATCCAGGGTAATCAAATTTGTTGCAATATTAATCACGTTTAGATTGCCTTTGAAAGGAGCCCGCGTTATTTAATAACAAATTAATTTGACGTACTCGTGGAACAGATCCTGTAGAATATTATTCATGTCATTGTGTAATGGACTTTTTTAACCACTGACGCAAAATGAGGGGTATTGTAAGTTTGACCACTATGTGTTTGTCTGTGGCACCGTAGTTCTTAAACGGGTGATCCGATTTGGATGCGGTTTTTTTCATCTGAAAGCAGGATTTTTAGCGGTGGTTTTTGGCTAGTTTTTATGAAAATCAGTTGAGCCGTTAAAGAGTTATCGACTCTGGAAGAAGGTGTCACCATTGTATCGCGTCGCTTGACGTGTAAACTAGAATGTTAACCAATCTAGGAAGTTAATTTTAACCTACTTATATATATTCACAGGATAGCCATGGTTAAAAAAACCAGCCAAGTGTGAGTCGAACTCGCGCACGAAGGGTTCCGTACCATTATCGAGCAAAAAATCACGTTTGTTGTATGGGAGCCCCACTTAAATATATATATTTTTTCTATTTTTAGTATTAGTTGTTATAGCGTCAACAAAAATGCTCATCTGTGAAAATTTCAACTGTATAGCTCGGTTCATGAGCTACGGCCTGGTGATAGACAGACAGATGGACAGTAAAGTCTTAGTAATAGGGTTCCGTTTTTACCGTTTCCGTACGAAACCCTAAAAAGCCTTCAATAAAGAAGACGACCCACTAAAAGATAAATTCTCAAAAAAGAGTGGTTGGCATTGCTAAGACAGACATAAGATGAAAAAAATAATGTGGTCGCGCTGGCCTAGTTGGTAGTGACCCTGCCTACGAAGCTAGCGGCCCTGGGTTCAAATCCCGCTAAGGGCAGATATTTGTGTGATGAGCGCGAATATTTGTTTCTGAGTCATGGATGTTTTCTGTGTATTTAAGTATTTATTGCTCTATATAAGTATTTATATCATTGTCTAGTTCCCATTGTACAAGCCTAAAGCTTAGTTTGGGACTAGGTCAATTGGTGTGACATTGTCTCCTGATATTTATTTATTTATTTATTTAGCGACTCAGACTTTCTAGATTTAGTAGCGAAGCGATCTGGGGGGTTATTATTACATAGCAATGCAGTTCAATTTATGCTGAGAGAAAAGGACAGAACTATTTAATTGTCATAGCTCTGTCCTTTACGCTCGCCGTAATATGAACTGCATAGCTATATCATAATAACCCCCCAGGTCTTATTTATAACCTTGTCCTATAACGAGATGTAGACCTAAAGCTTCTATACCGTCTATAATCTTATATACTGTATGTAAGGGTAAGGATTACAGTACATTACTACAGAGTGCTCAGTCATCCGCGCTGTGTCGGGTGCGACCGCCCGCCCGCCGGTGCCCCGCAGCGAACTGCCCGCCTGCGATCTAAGTTGCGCTACGCACCCCTAATTACCTTTGTTCTCCTAGTACTTTAGATAAACATGGAAACGCTTTGGTTGGATGCACGGCTTAGTATATTTAAAAAAAAACAGCTATCTAGCCTGATCATAAACACAGCCCCCATGTTTACACAAAAAAAAAAGTTTATTGTTTTTTTTAATACGCATAGTGGCAGTATGTCATGATGCCTGTGCCACAAATTTATGTGGAATGGAAATTAAAAAAGAGGACCTTGCCGGCCTAGGCCTGCACGATTTGTATGAAATTACATAAACGACCTCTTGTGCTAGCCGCACCTGAAACGTCATACTTGGCGGCCTATTATAAGGAACATAACATCAATATTTCATGGCATGTATGAGAAAAGTAAATTATTAATTTGAGACAAGACAGTTCAATAAACTGCAGAATTTGTCACCGTCTAATATCTTGAAAAGCATTTAACTATTTAAGTTTTTTTAACAAATTACTTTAAGAGCTTTTAAGGCGTTCCTTTGGACTCGCAAAAACAAAGGCTTTCAGTGATTAAATCGATCTCCGTCACTTGCATTACACGTTAGGCCATTGTGATGTATGAACAAATTAATTAAAGTAGAAAGAAAATAATACAAACGAGGCATACTTAAGTAATTTTATTTATTTATTTAAATAAATTCATTATTTTTTCAAAATTTTTTTTTTTTTTTTTTCAATAGTAGGTGAGTAAGAATTTTTATGAATATAAACATAAACGTTCTTATACGTTGGTTAAAAGTATTTCTTTTGATTACGTGATGAGATTTTTAATGCGTCTACTTTTTTTTCCGGCTACAAATAATGAGGAGGTTGTCTGCATTTTTTTGTGTGTGTGTTACTTGTTTTCCCCGTTATTTAACAATTTTTTTTTATTGAAAAGGTGTTCTGATAAAACCATGTCTAAAGGGTTTGTCTCAAAATCATTCTACATATTTTTTATTTTTTATTACTATTTACTGAGAAAAAAATGTAATCAGTGTTTGCTAGCCTTGGGTGGTCGGAAAAACGTCATTTTGTTTGTAACCGCGTTTTGTTTTATTAAGTGTAGCACTGGCTACTGATGGGCCATTTCTGAAACATTGTATAACTTTCCTTAACTGCGAAAATTAGTTTCTGAAAGTTACATAATTAGATGGAAATATTTCTGACACAAGTAAATTTCATTAAAGGTTTCCGTACATGTCAAAAGTATAGTAATTTTCAGAAATTAAACGATTAGACTTTGGTAATTTTCAGAATATTGCATGAAATTTTAGGTGAAACTTTCACTTTTGAAACTTTCAGAATATTGCAGGTATTTTAGTGAAAGTTTCACTTTTGAAACTTACAAGCCGCCCATCACTAGCTGTGACGTAGAAAAGACCATGTGGCGTTTAAGCTCTTTAGCCATTAGCAGAAATAAATAAATTATTTACTGAGAAAATAAGTAAACAAATTAAATTTAAATTAAATTAAAACATTCTTATTATGTACAAAAAAAAGAAAACAAAAAACCGCCTTCAAAAAAGCAAAAAATAACTTCTTTAAAATTGTAGGCACCTAATATAGGTTAGTCCAACTGATGTCGGCTTTTTGTTGAAAATGTTGTGGTCGCCGACTTCAGTTGGACTAACCTATATTAGGTGCCTACAATTTTAAAGAAGTTATTTTTTGCTTTTTTGAAGGCGGTTTTTTGTTTTTTAAAACATTTATTTTATTTTATACTTTTTAGTGATCATAATACGCTGTTACGTAGTCCCACTTCTTAGTTGAAATGAAACTTTAACTTATATCAAGCGCGCCGCAAGCAACGCCGCGGGAAAGTCATAGTCATATTTCAACAAGTAAATATTATTCGTTGTAGGTAGTCGCTGAACTATCTTAATCGAGATATCTTATCGCCACTCTTGAAATCGGTATCATTGAGGAGTTCTGGTGGCCATCTGTGGTCTTCATCATCAGTTCCATTACACCAAATGATACTTTCTGAATGCAAATGCTGGACTTGTTACTAAAAATACTAAAATCGCTATATGTTTGCCTACAATATTTGAGGAGTTCCCTCAATTCCTCACTGATCCCCTCATCAGATACAGATTTGGTGACAATGGGACCACCTCGAAAGTATACTCTATCAAACCAAAAAAAAAATTTTGAAATCGGTCGACAATTGACGGAGTAATCGGTGAACATACATAAAAAAAAAAAATACATACAGTGGAACGTATAACCTCCTCCTTTTTTGAAGTCGGTTAAAAAAGAAATAGTTCTTTCTTTATTCATGAGTAGGGAATAAGAGTAGTTCAGGCGTGGTCCCATTTTGTTTTTTTCAAGTTCTTGTCATGAGCTCATGGAAAGTAAACGGAACTCCTTAATAATTAGGAGTCGGTTCATTTCTTTTTAAACTTTTAATTATTACTAAATCACTTTACACGCCAGCCATTCTACAAAAGCAAACTCATCGCTTCCAGCAATCTCCTCCAGCTAACACTGTTTGCGCGGGAGATTATCCATACGGTCCGCGTGCCCTAAGCACGACACGGATTCCATTGTAGCCCGTATTACATAAGCGAGTTTGCAATGCAGATTGCTTTCAGTGCAATGCAAATACTAATAGATGCGGCTTTCATAGGGTGTCGCCGGTTTCGCCGAAACCAGGGTGAATTCGGCGATTGGAAAGCCGAAATTCATTTTATTCGCGTTGCTCTAAATCGCCGAGGTAGCAAACCTAGCCTTTACCAGGGTGGGTACGTACCGCCACGCAATCCTTACTAAGACAATCAATTTCTCGTCACATTAACCTCCCACCTTTTTAGTTGTTACGAGTTTTTTGTAAGTATAAATTATCTATTTTTGTTGCTTTTGTATTTGTATTTAGGTTTGTTAAAGGTTGTTGCAGTAAAGACTATTCATTTTTAATCATGAAATATTAACTTGGTACAGTAGTAGTCATGTCGTACGCGTTCCCAAAACAATACGGACCGTATTTACATAATATTTATCGCGGTAGATGTATACCTATTTGACTGTTATGTACTTACCAAACTATTACGCGATTCGTAAAAAACAAGTTGAAATTCTGGGTTAAACGAAAAATGGGTAAAATGCTACTGTGGTATATTCAATCAGCCCAGTAATATTTCTTATAGTATATTTGCTAGCAAGTTTTTTGGCCTATATTTGCTAGTCATTTAAGACATTTTTTTAATAAGGCTCTATGATTATTTTTGTGATACCAAAATTGTGGGAGCTCTAGTGGCGTCCATTCCATTGTACACTTGGGGACAAAAACACGGCGGCGAGGCAAATTGAATTTTTATAGATACTCCCCGGATCCGGCATTATGCCTTTAAAGCGGTATTGTCCTTGTATTTATTAAGTGTGACGTTTTTATTGGCCGGATTTGCACTAGAATTTTTAATGGCTGCGCAATAAAAAAAAAAAGATTTTTTAAACATATGGTTTTTTTGGTCAGCGTTGTTTTAAGCCATAAGGTCCATTTTGACTATTTAAATTTTAATACATTTTTTTGCTATTTTTTTTTCGCGTTAAATATAAATTATTTATCTTTGAGTCAGGAGTTTTTCAGATTTTTTGGTTCTTAAACTTTGGAAATAATGCAAGGGTCATGTTTTGTATTTTTTTTAGCTATAAATTAAAATCAAATCGCGGAAAATAAAAAAATTGTTGTGAAACGTGCAGATTGAGCCCTTTCATAATTATGACACCCCGTTTGCTATTATCGAATCACTTTCATTTTTCAAACCGCCGCAATAACTATTGAGATTAATAATTACATATTTTTTTTACTAAAACAGATGCGCGCAAGCAATTCATTCAACTATGCCAAATTTCAAGTTGATAGCTTCTATAGTTTCAGAGAAAAACTGCTGTGACATACAGAAAGACAGAAAGACACCGAAGTTTCACCATAAAAGTTTCCTTTATACCATTTTGGTACGGAATCCTAAAAAGACGATTTGTACAATTTTATGACAAAATTTGACACAATAATTATTTTTTAAAAGAAACAATGAAAAGACTCAGAATTAAATTTATTAATATAACCACCCTTGAGATAACTTACTTACCATCTTACTAATAAAAAAAATGAAGTCCTTTAACTATTGGCGAAGAAATAAAGTAACATAGAATCACAAAGTAAACACAGATGATGTTAGAACCTTCTCTCTCTTCCTTTATTAAAGTCGTTAATAAGAAGATTTC
This sequence comes from Acleris literana, assembly GCA_946894065.1. Classification (NCBI taxonomy): domain Eukaryota; kingdom Metazoa; phylum Arthropoda; class Insecta; order Lepidoptera; family Tortricidae; genus Acleris; species Acleris literana. Next base: position 23,317,059 of record OX335671.1, on the reverse strand, counting down.
ATTTTATTAAATTGATCAAAAAATGTGGAACGCTTCACGATTTTGCGTGTCATCCTTGCGCAGGGGCCATGCTAATCTTCTCTGTATCGTTCCAATTTTAGTATATGTACTGCCGAAGCAAGTACATTCGTATACGTTTTCAAATTGTATATATACTTCAATTCTAAAAAACTTCGATAGCGCGATGTAGAACCCATACAAAAAGTAACTCATGTACTGAGTTTGATATCAGCGCCCTCTATCGGCACGACCGTAAATTAAACGCTTGGACAATATGGCGGCGGTTCATGGTACTTGTTTACTTACATACTTGGGGTGGCGTAGAGTAAACAGTAAGAACAAGTTGATTTTAATGTTGCTTGCAATCGTTCTTCTAACGTTACGAAATAGAATTGTTTCCTTGCAACGGTCGCTTCGTTAACTAAATTTCATGATTCAATTTATTCCATGGCTACTACAGGCCTGTTATACGTAAACGAGCTTTGTTTGTGTGATGTATCTAATGTGCACCGGATCTAATGGGACGAAATGTACACAATTTAGAGGGAAATAGTCTAGCGTTATGCCTATAATAATAGTACCATTATAGTTTACATTTCAGGGGACTAATGGACGGGTTATTTGACCTACATTGTGACAACATTAAAATTGACGAGCATAATGATGTTTGGGTCATAAAAAACCGTAGTGACGGCTTAAAGTTGGTTAGTATTTTTAGCGCGTGAAACAAATAGGTAATGAAGAAGAAGAAATAAAGAGGTCAAGCAGCCAGCAGTGATATTATTAAGTTTATAATATTTCACGTAATCCATTCGTTCGTTCGTTCGTTTTCGTTCGTTTCGTTTATTTTTAACCGACTTCAAAAAAAGGAGGAGGTTCTCAATTCGTCGGGTTTTTTTTTTTTTTTTTTTTTTTTTATGTATGTTCCCCGATTACTTGAAGACCACTGGACCGATTTGAAAAATTTTTTCGTTGTACGAATGGGTATACTTTCTAGTTGGTCCCATTGTCACCACGTCAGGATCTGATGATGGGATCATGGAGAAATCAAGAGAACTCCTCAAATATTATAGGCACACCTATAGCGATTTTGGTATTTTTCACTGTAACTCATGCATTTGCTTTTGAAAAGTACTATATGGTGAAGTGGAACTGATGATGAAGACCACAGATGGCCACCGGAACTCCTTAACGGTACCTATTTCAAGGGTGGCGATAAGATATTTCGATAAAGGAAGTTGAGCGACTATGACGAAGCACATTTAGGTTTAAATATGACTATGACATTCCCGCGGCGTTGTCTGCGGCGAGCTTGAAATGTTCTATAGTTTCTTATTAATATTTAGAAGTGGAGCTACGTAACAGCATAAATAGGATCACTAAAAAGTATAAAATAAAATAAATGTTTAAAAAAACAAAAAACCGCCTTCAAAAAGCAAAAAGTAACTTCTTTAAAATGGTAGGTGAATAGGTCAGTCCAACTGAAGTCTGCTTTTGGTTAAAACATTTATTTTTTATATTTCGTGAAAGACGAAGATGCGAAAACAGTTAAGGTTTGTTAATTCTAAAAAGTTAAGCAAGGTTAGGCTCTATTATTCTACCCACTCGGCAAAACCATAATGCTTTTAACATGGTTATCGTGTATTTTTAAACTTGGCCGTCATTACTGCCAAGTAAATAAGAGCTATTAACGTTGACAGCACGATAATATATCAAAGGTAATATTGTTTTACTGAGAAGAGTAGAGCCTCTTTTCAAATATCTACCTTCTCCATAAATACACATAAACAACGCCTAAGACTCGGGAAGAAATTCTCGTGCTCATCACATAAATAATTGCCCTTACTTAATTGAACCCGTGACCGCTAGCTTCGTAGGCAGGCTCACTATCAACTAGGCTAACCGAGCCGTCTATAAAGACATTACTATTGACATCTATCAACTCCAAACAGACCATTTCCCCCATATTGCGTAGGTCAAGAAGACATAAAACACACTGTCACAGCACTCATAAGTTATTACAGAGTATCACTCGTTACAGAGGGCTCACTTGAATTACAGACGCCGTAATATCGCGTAATATTCGGCACGCGGCTGTAATACTCGGCGATATTTTAACGTAGCAATGGACGGTGGAATGGCGATAATCAGATAGCAGACGGCTACTTGAGGGGGGAATTTGATGGGGTAAGGTAGAGGGGACAGGTTTTTGTGTTATTGTGCCTTTTTGAGAGGGTTCGCATAGAGGATTGGAATTTGGGGCACGTTTGGTAATTTTGGCGTGATATGAACGATAATTACGAACATCACGTGCGTGGTTTACTAATGTACGGTCGAAGTCAGAAGTATTTTGGTACCTTTTTGGGGCTATTGATATATGAAATTTAAACCACACTTGACGACGCGTTGGGCTAGTTGGTAGTGACCCTGCCTACAATAGTAGCGGTCCTGGGTTCAAATCCCGGTAAGAGCAGATATTTGTGTGATGAGCGCGAATATATATAGAAAACATCCATAACTGAGGGATGTTTTCTATATATTAGGTTAAAGGTTAGCTGGAAGAGATCCCTTAAAGGGATAAATTCGCCTTTGTACATTCCAATTCTGTAAATATTGTATTTGATTTGCTGTTTTTTGTACAATAAAGTGTTTACATACTTACATATTTATTTAAGTATGTATTTCTCGATATTAGTATGTTTATCGTTGTCTAGTACCCATAGTACAAGCCTCGAGCTTAGTGTGGGACTAGGTCAATTGGTGTGACATTGTCCCCTTAGGCCCTTATATTTTGTCCCCCCCTTGATACTAATTATTTTATATTTTTCCGTGTTCACAAGCTCAACCTAACCTAACTTATTTAATAATCCCATGTAACGTATGTTATAGTGTGTTACCAGCACCCTGGCTTTTTTTAAAGGAGGTTAAAATAGCGTATATCTGTAACGTAACCATGACATAAATTTAATTAATAAACACATTTTCAGGCTTTGTCAACTTTGTAATAAAAATTTAATTGCCAGCAATGTTAAGCGCGGCAGTTTTAAAAGTGTAAATGACTGATACTTTGATTATTATGATTTGCCCACGTACCACGACATGCCTTGTACTAAGCAACAGCGATACTTATAACGATGAACACGCAGCACATGCACTACATTAAAAATGGTCAGTATTTAAGAAAATTAATTGCGAAGTTATTTTGATTATTTTTTAATTGATAATACTAAATACTAATACTAAAAATACTACAGCAACATATTATCGGTTTCTAGATTATTTTATTTTCAATTCAGGAAATAATTTTGCGCATACTTACCCTATCCTGCAATGTAACTGTTAGTGGGGCGCATCTTCGTGAATTGAAAACAAATTTAACGACGTAGGCAGAAACAGCGAGCATCAACTGACCAGTCTATACCAACTAATAGGCCACCTCTTTGCCGATTCCACACCAACTCAAGAGCATGTGACATATGGGGCGCGGGTGCGGTTGAGCCGCGTGACAAATGCGGTGCGTGGCCGTGGCGTGGCGTGGCCGTACGTGACATAATGCGAGGTGGTAATTGTTACTAGGGCATGCAGTTTGTATAACCAATACAGTATTATTGTAGACGCCTACGAATTAGGTCTGTTCGTTGTTTTATGTTTGGACGAAGGCTACGGCTAAAAGTAATCTTTAGACAGCAATGTCAAGACTGTAATCTCAAGAATGGAATCTTGAAGACTGCTGCTTTGACTTTTCACAGGTTGTCTTACTCCCATACCGCGGAACCTAACAATGCAAACACTGCTGCTTAGAAGCAGGTTAAAAGCAGGGATCGTATACCGGTATTATTTTCATACAAAAATACCGGTATTCAATTTCGGTAACTCGCTTATTATTGAATATTTTTGTTCTTCAGTGGATACATATAATAGAATAGTGTTATTACCTAAATTACAGTCAAAAATATCAAGGAAATAATGCAAATTAAGGAAGATATTTCAATTTTAATTAATACCGGTATTGATCCCTGGTTAAAAGGTAAAAAGGTTTAATTGACATGTCCTTAATATAAGAGTAATTATTGTTTGCCCATACATGAAAAAAAAAACAAGTTTGTTCGTGACTTGTTAATATCGCCTTGCTTATTGCTTCATTATTTACTAAAGATACCTTTACCAATAGGGTTTTTTTATGACTTTTTCACAGATTTAATTTGTTACAGATCTAGTGAATAATCCTTTCACATCGTGAAAACTCGGAACTCACGTCTACTTCCGAATGATGCCGACGTGTCTATGAATTATTGAATTATTAAGTGACATGTTTGTGGTAAATAAATAGAGTACTTTAGTTATCAGTGTCCAATGTCAAACCACGAGTTTGAAGTATATCACACCGAGATGTTAAAACCACCACGATCAAATATATAGAAATCAAGTGTAGGTAAACAAGAAGAAATATAAATAAATGTTGAAAATAATTTCACAGGCTTGCCGATCTAAACGTTTCCCAGGTCTTAATGCTTTCGGCATGACTATTGAAAAGAACTGAAACAAACTTAATATTAATTGCCAAAAAAATTATCTGGTATTAACCACCTTAATATCAATTATCACTCTCGCGATGCGACGTTCCCCCACGTTGTCTTGATGGGTACTGAGTCAGACTGAAGTAGCATGACAAATAAGAACATTTCCGAGAAAATACGATGTGAAAGGATATTTCACTACATCTGTACCTCACTTTCACATAGTTCCATCGTAGCCTAGGAATAAATTTTGTCAAAATGTTACACTAAACTTTTCATCGACTTTACCCAAACCCAAAAGACTTTTTAAGAGCTATTTGTACCTGTACTTAAAGTCTAAATTTCAATATTTCACTTTTTTTAAAGCGAAGCGAAGCGATACCGAGCTATTGTGTGCCATTATTCTACACGACCAATCTAGCTCGGAAGTGCACCGCCAAGTCCCTGTTTATTCTCACCTCGACGCGAATTAGAATTATTACAGCCCAAACGTTATGCAGCGTAATTAATTACCGACACGTACAACTGTAGACTCTCAGGGCACGCATTAAGCGCTATAATTGCGTAGTTGAAATGCCTGATGCAAAGATTATCTCATTGCATGCGTAGATATGCAGTTTCAGTTGTAACATTCAGTGCCTTGAGCTACATATGGTGTCTATTTTGTTTAGGAATTAAGGTGTTTGGTGCTGAATGTTTTAATGGCGACATCACACGAGTAATTATACGTAATGGGAACCGAGGATTCCGCTTTGGGAGCGTCATAAAGTGTAATTGTTTTTGTGACGTGTGAGCTTGGCGGTTTTGTTACGTGCACGTTCTATTTAACATGTTAGGAGGTATTTGTAAATAATTTTTAAATGAAATTTTTGTTATCATTTAAACGATTTATTGTATTAACGTTTTTCAATTTTCTGTAAGAATTTCCAATGTTTTGTTCTTTGAACATTTTTGCTCGTTTTGTAGTCTAATAGTCTAGTGAGACCATGACATGTCTGTCCGTCCGTCAGTCTTCAGTCAGTCAGTCAATCAATTACCATAACATGATAAGATAATTATACCCGCTAGAAAATAATATAACAAAACATGTAGGAAAAAAATACTCCACCTAAATGCAAAGTGGGGACATTTTATGTTTTTTTTAAAAGATTTATAAGTAAATATTAATTGTATTTTTTAATTAATTTATCCAGCCCCTGGACATTTAAACGTCAGTACCTATTGCACGTGTTTGTATTTAATAACTTCCTACACACTCGCTAATAAATCATACACAATTTTTCCCACAGAAACACCCCTCGCGTAATATCTTCGAAAAATTCCAAACGTCAGTCTGTATGTAATTGGGTAGGAAAATTTATAGTTTTTCGAGAATTTTATAGCCCCCTGTATTTAACGTCTTTGTGAACGATTACCGAAGATGATTGTCACCCTCGGGGTTGTTATTTGAGGGCATAACCGTCTAGGGGCAAAACCGCCTTGGGGTAAAACCGAGGGATTTGTGCTGTTTTGTGGTAATGTGCTTCCGGGGGAGAGGTTATATTGGAATAAAACAAGCCAAGTTCGTGGATCGGAAAAGACGCATTTGCAGCTATAAATGACTTTAGGCCTTTTAGTACAAATGGATGATTACAATAAAAATGTGGGTTTAAATCTTTAAATTTTGTTCGTGATACGTGCCATCGTTTGCTTCTAAGTACATGATGTTGGATTGTGTTTAAGATTTTTGCATAATGCATCGTTGAAAAAATACTTAGAGTAAGTTTAACTTGACCCAAAAAAACAACTAAAGAAGCAGTTCATACTGAATATTTTGTCCATTAAATGTTTATTGCATTGTTCTCTATTATTTTTAATAAATACCTCCGACCTTTAAAGTAACTTTTGACCTTAGTGCAATGAAATTTTTACAAAGAGTAACAGTTATTAATGTAAAGGGCTCGGCGTATCACTGCGAGATCGAATCAGAAATGAGGAAATCCTCAGAAGAACCAAAGTCACCAACATTGCCCAGCGAATTGCTAAGGAACCTTAAGTGGCAGTAGTGGGAACATTGCTCCTAGAACTGATGGCCGTTGGGGCGGAAAACTTCTATAGTGGCGGCCTGAAGTGAAGTTGGCAGGCCTTCCACAAGGGGGACCGACGATCTGGTGAAGATCGCGGGAAGCCGATGGGTGCGAGTAGCACAAAACCGACCGTCGCGGAGATCCTTGGGGAAGGCCTATGTCCAGCAGTGGACGTCTTTCGGCTGACATGATGATGATGATGATGGTATCAATATTTAGATTTTAGATTTATTTACACTGTATAAGTACCCATAGTTCTTGTTTATGATTAGGCTAGAGGACGCCCGCGACTTCGTACGCGTAGAATTAGTTTCCCCCTATTTCTTCCCGTTGGGGGTCTATTTTCGAAAAATCCTTTCTTAGTGCTCACTTACATCATGAAAGGAACCCCTGTACCAATTTTCAAGTGTCTAGGTACAGTAGTTTCGGCTGTGCATTGATGTATAAGTCAGTGAGTCAGGTTTGCCTTTTATATATATATATATATAGAAGATAATAAGTGCATCCTGCATAAATGAAATAAGGCTGGCATCTCGTAAAGCTTCTCAACTAACTCACATGTCCTGTCTGAATAATAAAACCACATTATTGAACACCCTAACAGCGTTTATAAAGGATGTTCCACGTTATACAATACAAAATCGCTTTAATAAAACTAGGAAATCCTTTGTAACTGTAAACTGAAAGCACTATCCGAGTACAGTCTAGACTCTAGACTCTAGACTCCGCCGTGTTAGACCAACTGTGAGTGATAACGGATAGCGTCTCATGCGGTTGCCTGAGAAAACAATTCAGGACGAGTGCAGTTTTCGTAAGAGCTCCAGTTAGATGCAAACGTGTGTGTAATATAATGTAACGTATTGTTTTGGTATGCACCTATAATTAAAGTTAAAAACAACTGGGCAAGAGCATGTCGTACTATGCTCAGTGTAGGGTTTCGAAGCCGTTACTACAAACAAAAAAACTATCTTAAAATACAACAAGTATGAACTCACTTATTTTCCATTTAAAGTTATTGTTGTGTTAACTGATTTGTAGTAGCTACATATACACAGTTTAGGCAACAGGAACCTATCAAGTCTACTTAGTCGTGATCGTTTTCCTTTTTAATGTGCTTAATGTGTAATTTTCACGTGCTTTCGTTAAAGATAATTTTCAGATTTTTATTACTTACTTGTAGTTTTGGCTGTAGGCGGGGGAGGGGGGGAGGGAGACTCTAGCGACACGTTTCAAGTTCAATAACTCACAGTCAAGGACTAATTGTTATGCCACTATGGAACCTTGTCGCACAACGTTAATCATTCATTTAAGCGTAATGTCTGTCATGTGGTTTGACGCTGTCATTATGACAGGGTTCCATAGTGGCATAACAACCATAAATCCTTGACTGTACCTATCTAAGTATCCCTGAGCAAAAAATCTCGTAAATTCATTAACTACTCGGGATTCATTTGAAAGAGGAATTTGCGATATACAGGTGGTTCCATCTTTAACAAAAAGTTGCTACAATCAAACATCGTCACGTATAAGGCAACTGAGGCAACTGAGGCAACTAGCGACCCCGTTATCGCTATCGACATCTGTAACTTCGATGGGCGTCTCTAAGTGACTAAGTTCCGACAAGTTTTCGCATAAATTACGTAGATAAGCGAAAATATTGTCTTCGGAGGCATATTTTCTGAGTATCTTCGCCGAAAGATAATAAAGTTTCGGCCAAACAATGGAGTCCGTAACTCGATTGCAAATCGTCCTGTCTTAATACGACGGTAAAAAGCGTAAACGCTGTAACCCACAATGTACCAAAAAAATTTTTTTGCATATTCGGAATCAGATTTTTTTTCTGCGTCGAATGGTCCGGGTCTCGTGGCTCTACGACGATTAGAAAATTCTGTACAGCGTTGAAATTGTATGTACTTTTTTGACATATAGCAAAATTAATTGCTGTAAGCTGCCAAAAAACAGGTCTTTATTTTGCATTTGCATTTACATCAATTCATATTTTACAAATTTTTCGAGTCCAGTAGGTTACTGCGTGCGTAAAACCATTTCCACTGTCATTTACAGCGTTTACGCGTATTGAAAAAAAAAGTGACACTACACTTACTACGTTTTCTGTAAAATATATTTAGATGATAATGACTTACTACGTTTTAATCAGACACCATAATGTGAATACTCACAAGTTACACCAAATATGAAGTAATACGCAAAAATATTACTGACCTTTACCTCATTTCTTAAACGATTGCTTATTATTGGTCGCTTGAGTTTACCGTATTTTAAATACGCGCTCATGCAGTGTGGGTAACGGCTTACCGCCCCGATCAGTCAGTCTGAGACCGCCGTGGGATCAAGTTGTGTGTGGTGTAACGGTCTTTCACCGCGTGACAACAAAAGTTTAAAATGTAATTATATCTATTTTAATAGTAAACCAGTGCAAATAATATGAATAGTTAATACTATACTAATGAATTCTTATTTCATTTAAATAGTAACTACTTAGTATGATAAATTCTGAGAATTAAGTGTTGCTTTCCATAATTATAAGTAATTAAAACTACTTTACGAATTTTAACAATACTTTGATAATAGTTATTAGTTTGAAGAAACGCTAGTATAGTGTCTTAAACTTTTCAGTTTGTTAAACATTGATGTTTTTAATTTTAATTTTATTTCATGAGTAAGTTAACTTGTGATATTTAATTTATCATAATAATATACTTCTTTTATACGAAGTGTTTGTAGCGATGCATAATTATCGTTAAAATAAATGTATTTCTTTTTTTTCAACTAGACTTGTATTGTAAATGTTTATAAGCATGTATATATATATATATATAAAATATATATATATATTTATTTATATGTAGATGTTATGATGTTTATATCTAATGGAGGATTGAAAATATATTTACATACACATACAAACACATTCGTATTAATTAATTCTTTAGGATAACATTTAAAAAAAGGATTAATAAATGTTATCTCATATTTACGTCGTTTTAATATCAATAACCTTTTTTGACATCTATCATTGAATACAATTATGATTTTTTTAAACTGCAGGCACTGCAGCATAACATCAATTTAGGCAGTTCTCAACATTTAAAGAATGGTGGTTACATCACTTTCGCTTATTAGAAATCACACTGATTATTACCTTTCCATACATTTAACAAAATCATTAACAGCGTTTTATCGTATTGAAAAAAAAAGTCAGGTTGCTGTAACCGACACTAAAAAGAAACCTAGTCACTTCTGGTACACGACAGGCATATGATCTAATAGGGAATTTGAAAATACATATGTAGTATAAAAATGGCACCGATCGCTCAAATAAAAAAAAAGATATGATTTTTTTTGTAAAATTTCAAAAGTTTTTTGGCTCTGGTGTAAAGTTTGATTTTGCGGGTTACAGCGTTTACGCTTTTTACCGTCGAATGTCCCTATGTCGAATTTATTGGTCGATCGTTGCTTGTTTTTATTTAATTTTGGTTTGGGAGTTTTTGCTGAAGAAATATGATTGCGTTATGGATAATATCGTAGAAGACAGCGAAATAAAGACCATCTCATTTTGTTTAGGAAATCGGTTCCGGGTTAGGTATAAAGCTTTCTAGAGATTTTCTAGACAGCGGATATCAAAGTCTTGCAGCCAAGAAGCTTTGTGCTTTTCGGAAATCAAATATAAACAAACAGCAAAGGTATATTTTATTTCTTTGATATATTTAAATATCCTTTTCACAACACTGCTCGAAAATATGGCCATATATGGTCTTGTTTGGGGTCACAAAACGTCACTTATAAGGACAGACCAAGAATGTTTTTGTCGGCGTGTTTGCTGATTGGTCGAGAACATTGTTGCCCAACTTTAAGAACCAATGAAAATCAATCAATCAATTTTTGTGTCATAGCTCCTTAAAATGAAAAATTGAAATCGACCAATCAGAACACCATTTTGTGTCGTAAAATATTAGGTGTATTTTTGCTAAAAGATACACAGACTAAAAACTATGTCACTGCTTTTTTAAATGTAATTCTAAATTGGCCCCTAATCTCAAACCACTACAGATGAAATTACACGGGAGATATGGCGAAACAAATACAATTTTATATGGAGTTGACATTTTCATCTCGCATGTTAGTTTATTAATCTCGATTGCCACGAGAATAGGAGTTAAAATTAAACAAAAAGTGATCTATGGTAAAATTGGCGGTGATGTCACATTAACATGAATTAAAATTTGAGTTTTGAATATGATTTTTTATTTTATTTCCTCTCAGTAGTTGAGAAAAGCACTATGTCTACCTCGGTAGAAAGTGCAATTTATGGACTCGTACACTAGAGGGCCTCAACCACGTTTCGGCCCTCTATATGACTCGTCCAAAAATTTCGTACTTTCTATCCTCTGCAACAATGTACTATATCTTAACTAATATCTGGAATAAAAAAGTGTGTTTGTGTGTTTGTAGAAAGAGAGGTTAGTAAAGAGATCGCTCCCCAGGTTGTTATGCTTGGACACTGAAGTCCATTGGGATGAAGTTAGAAGTTGTATATTCGTCAATTGACTGGGGAAACGTGGGGGAAACTTCGTCAGCGCGATTTAGAGCATTGTCAGATTTAGTTACGCTATCTGACACTGGTGGCGCTGTCGAGTTGGCGGTTGCAAGTTATCGCTAGATGTCGCTAGGTCGCAACTACTGATGTGCCAAAAGCAAACTTTCCAAAACTGCGAAACATTTCAGTAGTAGGAAAATTTCGGAAACTTCTCAAAATTTTGTATGGGGATTGAAACTTACCGTTTCTTAAATTTGAATTTCCTATATTTCTAGTGAATGTTTCCGGAAATTTCTTAGAACTTTTCCAACTTTTTGAAACTTTCCGCAACTTGCACATCAGTAGTCGCCACATGTTTGTTTGACAACTGTAGTCTTAACGATTCAACGCCTCAAAGGATCAATGTAAATTTTTATTCAGATAGTTTAAATATGTATATAGTTTCCAATTCTAGGGGTGAACTAAGAGATTTTTGTATAGTCATCCCCTAAGGGGTTAAAATAGGGGGAGAAGCGGGAAAGTAATTCTACCCATACGAAGTCGCGTGCGTCCTCTAGTTATTTCTATCCAGAGAATAAAAAGCCTAAAAGACCTGTCATTTCTCTCATATTCCATGTGTTATATTCTATTTATTTTTCTATTTTCATACATCAGCGGCCACGTTATAATTATAGTGTTTGGTTGAAATGCAATTTAACTGCATAATTGCGGTTCGGCTGCGGTTTTTATGCAATTGACATGACATTATCGAAGTTGCACACTGCACAGGCTTTCTCCTACATGATCCTCAAATGCAGAGTTTTTAGAGAGCGAGACTGATGGTCTACTATCGTATTTTCTTCTATGAGCTCGTCAGTGAGTTTATTTGAGAGAATAAACCTACAGAAGCGAACTACCCACCTACTTATGTATGTGTATTTTACGTTCGTGTAGAAATTAATAATACTATACATGATAAAAGGTCCAGGACTCAGGAATAATATTCACTCATATTACTAATAAATTTGCCATTACGGGAATCCAACCCGGGATCGTTAGCTTGACTAACCAAGTCGTTAAATGATTATTATAATACTCATTATCTGATAAAATATGAAATAAAAACTTTTATTGGTTCCTATAGTATAGTCCATTCGCTTAGATAGTGTCGTACGTACTTGCGTACGTACTCACAACGTACTTGCGGTTATTGTTATAAAATACGAATATAATTCGAAGTAAACTGCCGAATTTACTTGCGGCGTAACACCCGCAATAGAATTTGGTAGTTTACATGGAATTATAGTGTAGCGACAGCACAGCGTATGTGTAATTGTAGCGACACTATCTAAGCGAATGGACTATAGTTAGGTATTAATTTCCATAGACCTATTTAAAAAGCAGACATAAATTCGCATAAATCCGATATGTAGACACGCATGAGAGAGCAGACAGCCATTTGCATTTTTATTTGATTTTTCTGTGAAAAACATGCGTATGACAGAAACGGAATTGTGAATAATTTGTATGTTTTAAAAAAGGATAAATTTATTCCAGTGCTTTTGTTTGAGAGTTATAGGTATTACTGCATGGTCATCACAATAATTAGATCATTCTGGCAGGAAAAAATCTAAATTGTCTTTTCGTGGGCAAAGTCGGGTAGGTATCTTTATTTGTAAGTGTGATAGTTTATAAACTGGTGGTATAAATACCTATAAACCCTTTTTAAGATGTATCTTTTTATCGAATAAGCTTTTATTAATGGTCTTTTATAAGTCCAGTGGCCAACTTCCGACTTCATTATAATGCACTGTCATTCACTTATGCAAAATTTCATCTCAATCAGATGTCAACAAGTATATTTAGTCCAGGAAATATGATTTGGCCATCTGAGATCTACTTTGCGATATTTTTTTCTGCGGACCTAACCTTAACCTTTCAACCCACTGTGCTGTTTGAACAACGAGGGCAGGTTTACGATTACCTTTTGTTCGATATTAACAAAAATAACTTAGTGAAGATTACAGATAAGATTACACATTTCCTATACTATATCTAGTTAAATAGAAGTCTGCATAAATACTACTTATTATGTATTTTTTAATACACAATGAAAATAATGTACGGTGTACAAGCGCTCTACTAGTTCTCGGACACTATTCCTATTTCCATACCACTTGACAACTTCCGTCCACAAACACAGCAAACCCAATTACGAAGAGTACAGTGAAAAACTACATTATTTCCCTTGTTATGCCGATAATTCTGCGACGGTCGTGCTTATTTCCGCGCCGTGTCTGCCGGATTTATAGCTCTGCGGAAATTGACTGGCGACTTGCAGGCCCTTTATCATATGGAATATTGTGTACGCTATTGTTGAGTGGGACGTTCCTAGTTGCATTTTGGTATAAATAAATAAATAAATATCAAGGGACAATCTCACACGACGACCTAGTCCCAAACTCCGCTCTAGGCTTGTACTATGGGTACTAGACAACGACAAACTTACATACATAGAAAACAACACTGTACACTGCTCAACTAGGTATGTATGCTAAACACTTTATTGTAGAAAAAAAGGACTCTGTAAAATTATGGAATGAGCTTCCGTTGAGTTGGAGACAGTCCCCTTCTGTTGGCTCGTTTAAAGGGAATCTTAAAAAGTTGTGGCTAAATGAATGAATTCACTGTTTTATAATACCATTTGTTTTTAGGTAAGTTTGGTAGTTGTATCTATATTATTATTGTATTTATATATTACTTTATTTATGTAGTTAATATATATTTAATATTATGTAATTGTGTTGTATGTACATATAAAGTAAAAATCTTTTATAGCTTTAACTCGTTTTATGCCATCCTCGTGCGTTGTCCTCACCCAGTCATTACAAGGTTAGCTGGAAGAGATCCCTTATAGAGGGATAAGTTCGCCTTTGTACATTATTTATATTCGTATAAGTGATTTTTGTAAAATGATTTCTTTGTGTGCAATAAAGAGTTTACTTACTTACTTACATTACACAAATATTTATTACAGAAATAAAAGTAGTACAAAGGCGAAATTTTCCCTTTATCTCTTCCAGTTAATCTTTGGGCGATTGAGGAAACGAAAAAAAAGTAGTAGTGCGTATAGTTTTGAGAATGTAGATGTCTATCGGACTTAGGCTTGATTTCCTCCTACGCTGATGTCGGTCGCTGACGTCGGTCGAGCGTACGAATATACACCATGTTCTATGAGACACCGCACAGCAACGCTGACGTCCGCGGCAGATTTATTGCTACGCGCCGCTGATGGCGAGCGTCGGTCGGTACACCACTATGCGCGCGCTCAGTGCAGAGCTGACTGGTTGGCTGTACGCACGTGCGCAGCGCAGGCGAGCAGAAACTGGTTTCGCACTGCGGGACTTTTCTTTCGCATACGCGACCGACGGTACGCTAGACCGACGTCAGCGTAGGAGGAAATCAAGCCTTAGATCCCAATTACCATCAGGTAGCGTGTGTCCTTTTGCCTTCTACCATACCATAAAAAATGGACCTACAAGCATTTCGGCACAAAACCATCATTGCTTAGAAAAAGCGCCGCAAGGGACTAGAGCACAAGGTATTTTTTTCAATGATAAAATATTTGAAAAAAACTTCTACAAACATCAACGTTTGCCAACATTAATAAAATAGAAATATAATATAACAGAAGAAAAATGCAGTTAAGTAGCCATAATAAAAAAAAAGTGTTACCAAGATTAATAACAAAAAAATATCGCGTTTTATAACATTATTAAATCAGAAGTAAAAATAATTCTATCACCTAATACACTCACGCTGTATATACCTTTATCGGAGAACTGTCACCTACAGGGTGTGTTTTAGCTCTTTATACAGCTCAAGATTTATACGATCCCGAAGATTTATAGGAGAAATACGTCTCATCGCTCGGTCTGTCAACGCCGGGCGAGCAAGCTCTATAACTGACTCAGGTCGGAGAACTTTCAGTGCAGTAGGGTTATTCTCCTTTATAATATGACTAGCTTTCGCCCGCGACTCCGTCTGCGTAAATTGCGATCGTTATTCCCTCGGGAACATTAAAATTTTCTGGGATAAAAGTAGCCTATGTGTTAATCCAGTGTATAAGCTATCTCCATTCCAAGTTTCATTCAAATCCGTCCAGCTGTTGCAGTGTGAAAGAGTAACAAACTAACACAAATACACAAACTTTCGCTTTTATAATATTAGTAGGATAAAGTCGAGACAAGCACGCACGAACATGTAGGTTAATAAATAAGCGGGGGACAATACCACAAAGTCTCAACCTAAATGCACGCGCTAAATGTGTTTTGTTCGGTCGGACGGGACTACTTAAACTCGCCGCTTTTATTCGCTCGTCCGTTCGACCGGCCGCCGTTTTTGAGAGAATAACACACCAGATTGTCCAATGATTTCATGCGACAACGTACAATCAGTCAGTATATACTATTATACAGAAAAATAATAAGAAAAAATCAAGACTTTCGCTCAAATATTCGTTATCACGCAAATATTCACTTGTCGAAGGTCAAACCCAGGCATTCACTGACAAAGGCATTGTAGACAGAGTTACTACGAACTAAGCTAAGGTCGGATTTTTATTCCCACAGAAAAATTGTAAACAAAGTTACGTCACTGTCAAAGTGACATTTCAGGGGATCTCAAAGTTTGGGCCAGCAAGAAATATAATATTATCATTTCGTTCGAACCGTGATATAAAAATAAATTCGAGAAATAATTGAAATTAAAATGAAAAAATGATTCACTGGAAAGCGTTTACAACGGGAGCACGAATTGTAAAGCGAAGCGCGTGAAGTGACGTCTCACATCAATCAACCGGCCCTCAACTTGGTGACACAGGTGTATCGAGTCAATGATACCAGTGCAATAAATAAATTATGCATACAAAAACAGTTTTCTCGTTTTAAATTCATACTACAAAGAGTTTGTATCAAAATAAAGTTCGCCCTCAACAAATTAAATTCTTTAATCTTGATTACAATATATAGTTTTTTATATGAAGTCGATTTCTTTTAAACGTGGAAAGTATAAATATTTTTAATACCTACTGCAAATGTTTTTCGTTGACGGCAACACCTTTGTTTACATTTTTTCTGTGGGAATAAATATCCGACCTTAGCCACGTCGTAAAATCGCTTTGTCCGTGTCTGCCACAAGCACCGTGACAACCATCGAATTTTGTTTTTAACTAGCTTCTGCCCGCGTCTTTGTCCGCGTACATTTTGATTATCGATATTCCCTAGGAAACTTTAAAATGCAGGGTATAAACTATCTTTATTTCAACCCATCTCAATTTCAGTCATCTCATCTCATGTCAGTCGCCGTTACAGCGTGAAGGAGTAACAAACAAACACATAACCTTGACTTATAATATTAGTTAGTAGTTTTTTTTTTTTGGCTTTGTCACTTAAACTCCGTATAGATAGCTATTTTTGCTTCCCCGCGTCTCCATATCCTGTAAGTTCCTTGCAGACGCTTAAATTGACAGCGTAAAGTTATTAATAAATATAAATCAATAAATAGCACACCACCAGTACAAATTACAATTGTTCTTGTGAGAATATTTGACCCCAAACGGATTCGAACCCGCGGCCACTCATTTATAAACGTCGGCAGCAGCCGTCGCCAATATAGAAAGATGACGATACTCTATCGATTGCCTGTAGATCTAATGAATCGTAGATGCGACTGCTTAAATGAGTTACCTACACGCAACAGTGGTAAAGCAATTCAACATCTGTGTTAACAAATTTAATACAAATGACACAAATTGTTAAGAAATAAGTGGTAAACAAATTTTTAAGTAAAGTTAATCTTTTTGATAAAGAAATTCTAGTCTTGAGCGAGACTACAATAAACTACATCTCTTCTGGCCCAGAAAGTTTGTATTGTGTAATGCAGTAAAAAGTTTAATACCTTAATATAAACGTTTTAAACTAAAGACAGGCTTTTCTGCCAATTGTTCATTAAATCCAACTTAACGAGTCCAAAACCGATGGGTCTACATTTACTGTACAGTGAAAATACATTGAGGTCGTTAGAAAAAAAAGGTCCACAAAACTTTAATACGTTGTCATCGAAAAACTTGTTTGCATTGTCTTACACTATTTAAACTGAACATACTAAAATATAATGAAAAGATTTGAATAATAATCCAGAATGATTTTAATTCGATCAACAAGTACCCATACGATGCCGTATCTGTTTCTCCACTACCTCTATCATCTAAGCCCTTAATACCTAGGGTTGTCACATTCCCATAAATAACGAGCGGGAACTTAACGCGAAATTAAACAACAATTCCGGGGTGAATACATTTTACACAAGCTGGCCCTTGATTTGGGAATAATTTCTGTTTGATGTAGAATAGGATAGTTTGTTTTGTAGTTTGCGTTTGTGAACGGTTTAGTTTGCATAGTTATTTTAAGGTTTTCCGTTAAATGCATAAAATTAGATGTTTGTGGGAGTTCATCAAACTTGTTTAGTAATTATATGCGTATGTATGTCTGAAAACTAAAAATAAATAGAAACACAAAAGTGTTGTACAAAGGCGAAGTTATCCCTTTAAGGAAACTCTGCCAGTTAACCTTTTAGCGATTGAGAGATGAATAAAAACAACGAATGGCTAAACTAACAACAATTAAAGACACAGAATATAGATGTATTTAAGATGAAACTAAAATTATTATTATAAAAACAACATTTTTATATTAACATAGACGATTGTTTCGTCTTTACCGGCTATTTTATCCTTACACCGGAACATTACAATCTTGTAAAAATCAAATAAAATTACATGTTATTTATATGAAGACATGCCTAAAAAATAGAAAGCTTTAAATACCGGTCTACTTGTTTTTACTCCTTACCCAACAGTTGAAAATCTTTTTTAACTACAAATTACAAAAAAGGCTGTTAAAAAATTACCCTCTTACGTTGTACCTAATAAGTTAGCAACCGAGTTTTAAAAGAGACACCCTTTAATATAATATCCACCAAGCCTTAGGGACTGCAAGAAATGACATTACAATAATCATGCTATTGATACAATTATTGAACTTTGTCCAATAGCACCAAAATTGTGATTTGATAACAATTTGGCAAATATATCTCAATTCAGGTTTGCAGGCGGCCGGCGTTTGTCATTTGTGGTCCAATTTAATACCCGCATGTGCTTCGGGGGAGGTTATAGGACATAAACGTAGCGATTCATTTAGAAACCTTTACATAGTAGCCACCTTACTAATAAACGTTGAGTAAAGGTGGTATAGCTATACAATCTTTTGTCCTTGTTTGTCATTGTGACATTTTAATTTGATAGATAAGGACAAAATATTGTATAGTTATACCACCATTACTCAGCGTTTATTAGTAAGGGGGTAAGTATAAAACAAAGTAGCTTCCGCCGTCTGTACGCTTCGATCTTCTAAACCGCGCAACGGATTACCTCGTAAGGCCCACCTTACTACAAACAGGGAGATTTTGTGAGTGGGACTTTGAATCTACCATCAAGGCAATAAAGTTCAAGTTCAAGTTCAAGTTCAAGTTCAAGTTCAAGTTTATCAAGATAGGAAAATAAACCTTATTACCATTGTAACACAGTTCAAATTAAATTACGAGGTTAATGCGGTTTTCATCAATAGGTAGAGTGATTCAAGAGGAAGGTTTTTATGTGTAATAAATTCTGGTTTATGTACCGGTGTTTCAGAAAACTCATATAAACCGAAGCGAAGCGAGGGCGGATGGCTAGTATTGAATTAAAATATCAAGTATAAATGCACTAAGGCGCGTACTATCTATCGCTTTCACATTCTCTCTGGCATCTTCTTACTAATTCTATACTCGTAAATGCTAAAGTTTGAATATTTGTTACTCAATCGCGCCAGAACGGCTGAACGAATCTTAATGGAATTTGGCCCAGAGATAGATACATAGCACATAGGCTATTCCCGGGTTTTTTATCCCGGAGGTTTCCACGGGAAGAGCGATTAACGACTCCTCCGCGGACGGAGTCGCGGGCAACATATAGTAACAAATAAATACAATTCATGCTCTGGTTGAATAAATTATGGAAGTATTTATTAAAATTATTAGTCAATGACAAAATAACCACTAATTATCTAAATAAACTGTACCACAATAACTACATAAATGGTTCATAAAATAATTAAAACAACAACCCGCTCCCTATCTCTGCTTCTCCCCATGTTTACACTTCCAGCTACTGTGAGCAATGCAGATAAGCAATCCGCTACCCGCCTACGCTCCCTCTCCGCCTATCACCCAGCGCACACAGCTGGCCAGTGTTAGTAATACACATAAGCGATCCACTTATTTGTCTCGCGCGATCACGTGCCAATTTTATAGCATCGCCATCGTAAATTGAAATTGCGTACGCGCCGATGCTACGTATGATTTAGTGTAAAGGATTTTGGCCCGGAATTAACCCAGTTTTTGAGGAAGCATGGGCGGTTGCGTGTGAATTGGGTTGGATACAGTGTTTGTTTATTACAGCTGTTGCAAAAGGAAATATACAAAGTAAAGCAAAAGTATAAAGGTTTACAAATGAAAAACATTTTCTTTTTCAGGAAGTACGATTTTTTTAATGGCTTGGAGAAGGTGAAGTAGCTCACAGGCCAACTGATGGTAAGTGGGGTCTGTGGTTCATACACATTTGCATTCTCAAGACTATAATCTTAAGACTGCAATCCTAAGATCGCCAATACGTTGCCAACCCTGAGAACTAAGATGGAATGAAATGGTTTAATTACACTAGGACGGACGGTATACAGTAGAAAGCACAAAAGGGTACGTAGTTTTATAGGTTAAAGTAGTGTTGTCAATCTAACTTCTTTTGTAGGTATCAAAATTAAAAATCCTTTATTTTATTTCAAGTATCTTTTCAAAAAATGAACATTGCGATGCAGACTAAATCAAAGGAAGAATAGTAATTTTCACAATCGTGTTATAATAGAGAGCTTTTTTAGCTTGAGAGCTTGATTATGAGACTTGTGAACAATACTTTTTGTACGAGTTCATTAAAATTAATAATTTAAGCCATTAATACGAGTATATAAGATAACTAAATATCGTATGTACAGTCAAGGAAATTAATTTGTGACCCACCTTAGGTCCAAAGTCAATCTGACATTCTACAGCAATAAGGTTGAGATTCCTATCAATTACAAATGACTTGGCATCTCTATTGACAATGACATCTTCAAGCAGATTTTCTTTGAAATGGGTAGCAAATTAACTTCCGTGACCGTACTATATTGTAAAGATTCTTTGACTTTTCAGGTAGAAAGGTAAGTGTGGCTTCCTCTGCCATATTAGTTATTTCTTGAGGAGTTAAAGATGTTGATGATGTTGGTGATGATGTTTCGTCACTGTCACTAACTTCTTCTCGTCATTTTAACTTTTTAAGCTTAACTTTGAAAAGAAAAGTTATCACACCACCGGCGTCCGTAATGTTGTAGTACTCTGCTGTGATTGGGTAAATACTAGCCAATCACAAAGCGTCTTTTTTTTATGCCCTGGATACAGCAGCAAGTTTAAGTAGATCTTTGACAGATGAAGGGACGCTGCTACGTTCCGAACCGCCATAGATTGGCAATTTTGTTGCAGTATTCTCCATGAAATCTTAATACACAGTTTTTAATCGACGAGTACAAAAAAATATTTTATTAGAATCATAACGTGATTTTTTCTGTTCAAGTTAGCATATTTTTAATTAGGACAGAACATAGCGACATTACTCCTCAAACAACAAACCAAATAAAGTGTTAAAAATATATTCTGGACTAGTGAAAGGGGATTTCTTATGGTGTAATATTTCTGGGACACCCTGTATAATGAGAAACATTGTTATATACACAATGTCTGTCTACTGTAGGACCAGGAAGTAAATAAGGTATATATTTTACTAGAGCAATATGCCTTCTTACCATATTCTGGACTAAAGATGCGCCTGTCGTGTTCAAAATGAATACAATTTCTCTTCAATGGCTGTAATATTAAGCTGCTTTGCACCCCAATATCTTAAGACTTAACCGTTTCCATTCTTTCCCCTAAGACTGAACATAAAAGACTAGGAGCCGTGAACCTCACCCGTGACCACAAAGTATTAACACGCCCTATATGAGTAATAAAGGCGCCCCTGTATAATCCATAATTCTTAAACCCTGCGGGGTCGAGGGTGATCATAACTCTCGAATGGCACACAAATTGCATTTCTAGCACTGAAGCCGTGTCAATGGTTGTAGACGCAGTAATATTGAAGAATGAGTGGTATTGATGTTTTTTAGGAACTATTTTACAACAACTTTGCTTGCAACGTCGCATATTTTGAGTAAATTGATCAAAATTCACTGATTTTAATTCGTAAAAAAAAACGATGTTGACGCTTAGTTTTTGTTTTAAATATTTAAAAACTTTAACTTTAATAAATATGATTTTGTGGGTTAATATTGTTGTATTATCTCTTCTATGTAAGTGGCAGCAAAATGTCGTTACTTAAACAAGACTTCCTTTTTAAAATTATATTTATTTATTTCGGCATGACACACAAGAATTACGATTTATAATTAGTTGGCTTTTCTTGAATAAATCAACAACACTAACCTTTTTATTTAGGTACTAATGTTTACTATAATTTAAACAATCCTATCCAAATCGTATATATATTTTTTAAACTATCTCCCTACTTATATAGCTGAATTGAACAGTTAAGGGCCCCCCCACATCTAGCGTCTCCCGAACGTCGACGCCTCACCAACGCCCGCGCGGCGTCGACGCCGCGCTCACGCAGCGCCGACGCGGCACTGCGGCGTCTCTCGAACGTCGACGTCGCAGTGCCGTCCGCGCCGCGTCGACGCCGCGCTCCCGCAGCGCCGACGCGGCACTGCGGCGTCTCTCGAACGTCGACGTCGCAGTGCCGTCCGCGCCGCGTCGACGCCGCGCGGGCGTTGGTGAGGCGTCGACGTTCGGGAGACGCTAGATGTGGGGGGGCCCTAAAAGGACAACTTTTCAACTCAAATGATTTTATCCGGTAATTAGAGAAAAAGATCATGTTTAATTTTAAAACGTATTTTTTAACATTTAGAATTATTTTTATATACTGTTTCAAATCGTAGGTAGTAAGATTGATCTTGTTTTAGTCTCAGGTTTAGTATAAATTGATATGAAAGTTGATCGTACCGTTACGCGGGACTCAAAAGTCGTATGGGTGAAAAAGTTGATTCAACCTGGGCCGAGATTATAGGCGATAAAAACCATATCGACTTTGACCTGGGGCTCTATTCAAGTCGGTAAAAACAATATCGTATTTGACCTGTTATCGAATTGTCAACGTTTTGATAGCTCTTATTTTCTTGACAGTAATGGCGGCTGACGTCATAACAATACCATAACAGGCAAACTACGATATCGTTTTTACCGCCTAGAATAGAGGCGCTGTTTTCGTATTGTCAAAGTTTTGGTAGCTCTTATTTACTTGACAGTAATGGCGGCAGTAATTGTATTTGTACCATAACAGGTCAAAGACGTCATGTTTTTTACTGACAAGAATAGATGCCCAGGTACTCTTCTGATTCCAACAAGACCAGATTACTGCGTGGCACCTCTATTCTCCAACCACAACGCAACTCTACGTCACCTTGAAGGGATACTTGTGCGAAAACTGCCAGCTGCTGTTAACGCAATTTGGATAATCGTTAGGGTAAATAAATAGCAGAGCAAAACGCAATTAGTGCACTATTGAGAGCCCAAAGCGAGGGTGACACTGTAACACTGCGCTCCTATTCCAAATAACGTATTTACTATCCTCAAGTCACCTAAAATTTAACCCTATGTACGGATACATAAAATTGCATTTACAATATAAGCTTTATAACTGTTCTGTAATTCTTGACGATGGGCAGATTGGGCAGTTAGTGTAGGGTCCAAAAGGGTATCAATTTAATAAGTAAATAGTGATGGCGTTTACAAGGTTGATTACTTTCTGTTGACGGTGTGTTGATGAGATAAAATAAAATAAAAAAATAAATATCAGGGGACAATGTCACACCAATTGACCTAGTCCCAAACTAAGCTCTAGGCTTGTACTATGGGTACTAGACAACGATATAAATACTTATATAGAGAAATAAAGACTTAAATACATAGAAAACATCCATGACTCAGGAAAAAATATTCGCACTCATCACACAAATATCTGCCCTTACCGGGATTTGAACCCAGGACCGCTAGCTTCGTAGGCAGGGTCACTACCAACTAGGCCAGCGCGTCGTCAAAATGATGATGAGATGCTGCGATGATGCTGCGATGCACGTTGCTATACATAATGATGTTAATAATCAATGGATGGAGTTCCACTCACGGTGATGCCTGCTGTCAATGTGTTGGATTTTCCTAAATTTGGGGTCATCATTCAAGGACAAGGAGTGGGGTTCTATTTTAAATCATGCAACTATACAGTAAGTTGTGGCTCTGTAAGGTTGTCTGGAAGAGATTGCTATTTAACAACAAGACCGCCTGTTGACTCACTATGTGATCTGTATCTACTTTTTACCCGACTGCCGAAGGAGGAGGGTAATGTGTTTCAAATCCTGTATGTGTATGTTTGTTCCTTTGTGGCACTATAAAAACTAAACCCGTTGTCCAATTTTGATGATTCTTATGTCAATCGATTTGTCTTAATCTGGTGAGTGTCAATGAAGATATGACAGTAATCAAAATTCAATATGGCGGCAACCAGACGCCATATTGTGCAAAAAAAAAGTCAACCAAGTATGACAAGTGGGGTATCATTGAATAGGGATTTATAAATCATTATTAGGTTTCTTTCATGATTTATAATTTTTAATGATTAGCAGCTGAACAGTCGGGTTTTGAAAGCTTGCTTTTTGTTAAAGTTATTGTAGGTGTTAATTTTGTAAATCCGTTCCTTAGTCTAATGTGGTGTTCAATAAAGTTTTTTGTATTATGCTCGTATTGTATCTCTAATACAATATGTTTTTACAAAATGGAATAAGTTTGAAGCTACAGAAGTTAGCGACAACACTAGCATTATAATAAATAACAAAAGCCACAAACACAAATTAATTAAACGCAGACTGCTCAATCCAATAAACTAACCGATATAAATTAGGACAGATGCCCCGAACTGTCAGCCCGAAGCAATGGCAGTGCCGAAATGGTCTGCGGTATTTGACTAAGCTATAACCCTTCTCGATATAGATGAACTAGTGATCCGCCCTCGCTTCGCTTCTGTTTATGCCAGTTTTCTGTAACACCTGTACATAATCCAAAACTTATTATACATATAAACCTTCCTCTTGAATTACTCTATCTATTTAAAAAAACCGCATCAAATCAGCGTAGTTTTAAAGATCTAAGCATACATAGGGACAGACAGATGGAAGCGACTTTGTTTAATACTATGTAGTGAAGCGATAAACGGGATATGAGGAAAAAAGTGAGGAAAACAAATGATACCTTTGTTTTTAGGGTTCCGTAGCAAAATGGTAAAAAAGGAACCATTATGGTGAGAGCTCGGTGTATGTCTGTCTGTCTGTCACAGCAGTTTTTTTCAGACACTATAGAAGCAATCAACTTGAAATTTGCCATAGTTGTAGTTAACTTGCTTGCCCGCATCTGTTTTTAGTACAAAAAATATGAAATATTTTTTCTTAATATTTAAAAAAGGGTCAAGAATGGGGGGTTGACAAATGAAAGTGGTTTGATTATAGCAAACGGGGTGTCATATGAAAAGTCTCAGTCTGAACATTTTAAAACAATTTTTTTTTAATTTTCCGTGACCTACTTTTTGATTTATAGTCTAAAAACTTCCAAAAAATGACTGATTGATTAAATTAAAGATAATTACTTATATTTTACGAAAAAAATAAAATGAAATTGTCAAACTTTACAGTTTTGGAAAAAAATTACAAAACCCTTTAAAAATCTGTATTAAAATTTAGGCTAGTCAAAATTAACCTTCTTGAAAAATGAGTATTTTCTTTTGCGTTTTCCAACCATAATATCTTTAATACGGAACCCTCGCACTTGGCCAGTTTTTGTTTTAATGTCCGAGTTAAGAAATGTCCAATAAGAAACCCCGATAAATGGCGACCCCTGATTTAAGAACTAATGTAAAGGGACCTTATTTTCGATGGCGCTTACGCCGCACTGCGTCACGCGACGTTGTATATATATCGGAGCATCTTTAATAATGGCGGAAGCGCCATCGACAATAAGGTCCCTTTTCATGGATAACGTCACATATCTCTTAAACGGCCCAACCGATTTTCATCAAACTTAGCTAAAAACCACCTTGCTAGCTTTATTTAAAAATAAACCGCGTGCAAATTATGAAATTTATAACTAGGGTTAGGGTGTTGATAGCATAACGTGGTTCTAGAATCCATGGAGTCGCTATTTCTTAATTATTACAAACCGCCTTGATTTTTGACCTTCAGTGTTGTCATATTTCAAAATAAACTTAAGGCATTTTTAGTTCGTTTTATTCATACTTACTAATGTTTGTTTGTTTGTAACGCTTTTACAGCGGAGATATCCTCCATACCAAAATTTATTAAGGTTGGTTCAGCGGTTTAATAAATGAATGAATTTTGAAATATGATAATACCCAAGGTCAAGATCAATGTGGCAGCTCCATGGGTTTTAAAACCACGATATTCCACCAAAAGTCTTTAACCAGGACTTTTGGTGGAATATCGTGGTTTTAAAACCCATGGAGTTGCCATGAAGGAATGTAAGTATTTTTTTACGAGCGTTAATAAGAGTTAAAGCTAGATGATTCTGAATAACAGGATTAATTCTATAGCGACTTTTTACAGTCTAAACTCAAATATAGTTTTTTTTTTCAAATCCAGAATCTAAAATGACCTGTCACTAATAAATCTTACGATAAACCAAGTTGAAGCGGCTGAAGTTTTTGCGAACAACAATCTATTAAGGGCGCGATAACGCGTCTCGTTTTAAAATAAATTGATTTTATTCAAATTTCTATTAAGGCTGTTCCTGGAGATTGCTATGGGTAGAGTGTTTGGGAGGGTGAGAATTTTGGATGCGGTAATGAATAATTTTATTGTTTTACTAGCTTCTGCCCGCGGCTTCGTCCGCGTAGATTTCGAATGTCGTTATTCCCTCGGTAAATTTTAAATTATCCGGGATAAAAAGTGTTAATCCAGTGTTTAAGCTATACCCATTCCACATTTCATCCAAATCCGTTCAGCCGTTGCAGCGTGAAGGAGTAACAAACTAACACAAACACAAACTTTCGCATTTGTAAAATATTATTATATTATTAGTAGGATCTTTTTTAAATATCTCAATAATATGACATCGATCCGGACAAAACATATCTTGGTATTTACTGTAGAGAAGAATTTGATTTGTCGGTAGATTTCTTTATTATTTGGTTAAGGATGACACAATTTTAATGTAGTATGAAGGTAATGACAACATGACAGTATAAACAGAGGCAATGTAAAATCAAAACCGAGAAACATTTCCAATTTGATAGTATTATTTGTCCAAGGGGCCTAATATTGCTGCGTTTATCACGTGACAACGTGTGGATAAGGCATCCGTCTCCTTCTAACACGTAAATAAGTACGAGACTGACGGATGCTTTATCCACATTTGACACGTGATATATAGACGCAGCCATACTACGCCCGCAAGAGTGTAAAGAGATGTCGATCGTAAAAAAAAACAAAACTCTGCTTGTTGTTTTTATCTATACCTACTAACCTCGTAAGGCTCAAGTCAAATTTCGTTGGTTCGAAAAAGAAACTTATGTCAGTCAACTAAAGTCAAAAGTAACTTTGACAGATGTCCTAAAGGGGTTTGGGTAAAAGTGTTTTCATTTGTAAAATTCATACATTTTCAAGGTGAGCGGCCATTCGTAAAAGTGGTAAATTATGATAGAATTATTAAAAATAAACATATTTTGTTATGTAATGTAATACTCTTAAGTGCATCGGAGCCGAGATATTTAAATATTCATACTTGGGCGTACTTTTGTACTAAAAACTGAATAATTAAATCTTTAAAATCTCCGCTCCGATATTATTTACCGCCATAAATTATATATATCTATGAGTATTTACAGGTCCTCTAAATAACTATGTAAAAATCATCCGCGGCCGCTGAAAAAAAAAATGACAATATTCTTCAAACAAATTTACCCAATGCCCTTTGATCTAACGGATCTTTATAAAACCCAGCCTAAGTATGTTGAACTACTGATCAAACAATGGGCCCTAAAACGCCGCATCCACTAATTCAATAAGACTTGGCTGTAAAATCTCCACTCGGAGCTTGTAATTGAAAAGTTTCCGCGGGATGTAAAGCGATTTATAAGACAGACGGACTGATGGACCGACCTTCAGGGTTCCTCGGCTCATTGTATATTGTTAGCCTTTTCGACTAAGAGAGCTCTATGTCGTACAAAGCTTCGTAATTGAGAATGCACGCGCTATAAAGTGTTTTGTACTCTGTGATGGGACTACTTAAACTCGCTGGTTAATTTTAGCACTCATCTCGGCCGGGTAAGATTTATCCTCTTTACCAGTTTTTGTCAGCAATATCTAGAACGATCTGGTTTAAATTGATTAGATTTTTATGACGACACGTTTAGCCCACGACACGAAGCTTGCGGTCCCGGGTTCGATATTTGTGTGATGAGCGCGAATATTTATTCTTGAATCTAGTATTTAATTATGTATTCCTCTATTTTTATGATTTGTCTAGTACCTATGCAAGTCTGGAGGTAGGTTCGTAGGTCAATTTGTGAGTTATTGCCAGATATTTATTCATTTATTTATTTTTATTATAGGTAGCATAACTTCATTCGTCTATAAGTAGTAATATTCTTGTTACCAGCGGTGTTTTTAAAGTAAGAATCAACCTATCGACTTTGTTTTTAGATGACGGCTGGTAAATGCTTTAAGGCCATGGCTACTTCTTTTAATAGTGCAATAACATTTAAAACCATAAATATAATAAGGATGTTAAATTGTGTGTTTATTTGTGTGTTGGGGCAATCTCTAGAACTAAGAATGGATTGAAACGTTTGAAACATACATAGGTACAGCAAACAAACCAAACACGCAATGTTAAAAAAAAAAACCAGAGGGCCCTGCAAAGATGCACTACGCTAACTAACGTTTCTATTCGATTCGTTTTTAACCAATCGCGTCACCGGTAGACCACGTGACTTTTCGTATCACGTCATCTCCCAGTGACGCGATTGGTTTAAAAACGAATCGAATAGAAACGTTAGTTAGCGTAGTGCATCTTTGCAGGGCCTTCAGGAATGCCTATATCTAACGATTATCGAAGCCTCACAAAAGCTACTACTCCACTATACTAACTTAAAATACTCCACTGAAACCTTCCTAACCCACATGATACCCTTATAAATAATTTATCCAGGTACAGAACCCTCGCTCCATTTTTTCTGCCGTCGTCAGTTACAATGGATATCTGAAACAATTATTCGGCGCGACATGACAGGCGGATTAGTCGAGATTTATGCTCCTGCGCAGGTCAAGGCTTGGATTTGGCGCGGATTCGCTTTGGGCTGAGAGATTAAATTGATAAAAACTTCCGATATCCAACAACGCGTTGGCTAGTAGTGACCCTGCCTAAGAATCTAACGATGTGTCTCTATTATTCTAGGCGGTTTAAAAACCGTTTCGTCTTTGACCTGTTATGATATTATTTCTAACTCTTTTTACACGACTGCCCAAAAAAGGAGTGTAATGTTTTTATAGTGGTGATTATTATTTATATGTTTTATATTTATATTTATAGAAATAGAAACATTTATTCGACGAGCACAGAGAAAAGACAGAACAGAGAACAACATAATAAAAAAAAAGGATGGCAACACAAAAATAAAAACAAAAGCAATAAAGAAGGTAAGAAAAAAATACAATCGTAGGATAATGTTGCCATGGGTGATTCTGTGACGTCAAATTTGACACCACTCAGCACTATGTCACAGCATAGACCGCGACGCTGGTTTTCAGTGGCGCCAACGTGACACACGAACGAAGAGACAGTGTTTAATTAAAGAATATAATAAATAGTAGTAGATTAACAAGTAAGATAATAAGAAATAAATAAATTAAATTTTTAAATATGTTTTTTTTTTTTAATTTGATTAGCTTATTATTTTAACTAATTCAAATACGTTTAGTTTAAATTTTTAATGAGATTGATTCTCCTCTCCGTTTTCATGAAACTAAGTTAAGTATGAACCGTAAGATGACATAAGATAGAATATAATAGAACTTTTACTTCATAAGGAATTATTTCGTGTCGATGACAATGAAGCGTCTCACGCTTTTTGCTGGCCGCTGAACCTACTTTTTACCCGACTGCCGAAGGAGGAGGGTAATGTTTTTCACAGCCTATATATGTATGTTTGTTCCTTTGTGTCACTATAAAAACTAAACCCGTTGTCTGATTTTGATGATTCTTACGTCAATCGATTTGTCTTAATTTGGTGAGTGTCACTAAAGATATGAAAGTAATGAAAATTCAATATGGCGGCAAAAAAAAAATTGGACCAAGTATGACAAGTGGGGTATCATTGAATAGGGATTTAAAAATCATCCTTAGGTTCCTTTCATCATTTTTCATTTTGAGTGATCATTTAGGATTTATAACGATTTAAAGTTGGTTAGCAGCAGTCGGGTTTTGAAAGCTTGCTTTTGTTAAAGTTATTAAACAAAAATACAGACAGGTAGGTAATAAGGTGGTAGTAATCCGGTCCTACCGCACTCATTCTTTGTTTTTTTTTACAGCTTATGTCTGATCTTAGCAGCGATTTAGAGTAGTGACAAACCATAATCAAAGACATCTAAGAAATAAGACCATGTCACGAGCAACGATGCATCAATTAATTTTTTTTAAATTAAAATTGTTTATTTCGTGTAACCCACAATAACACATTATTTTGTTAGAATACTTAATCAAAGGTGTTAATAATACTTATTGAACTAAACAGTACTAAAACAATATAACATTAGTATGGCAATGCAGTCCGAAACGGTTATTACCGCCTAGAATAGAGGCCCAGCGTTAGGCCTCTATTCTATGCGGCAGAGATGGGCAAAATTTATTCGAATGACGAATAACGAATAAGAATAACCAAATTATTCGCGAATAAAGAAATAAAATTCTCGAATGATTATTCTCATTCGAATAAATTATTTGCGAATTGGTTATTCGTTGAATGAATTGCCACGAATAATTATTACTATGTACTTCTTATTATACCTGCTCAATTTTTCTCTTATAAATTAATAAATTATTCGTTATTCGAAAAGTAGTCGAATGATTGATTCGTGGATAAACTATTCGCGAATAAATCATTATGGTATTGTTTCTAACTCGGCCACCGTTGCAATTTACACCTAGCTAGGAACTATTCCGATTAAGTAGCTTTCTTTAAAAGTTGTCCGTTTCATAGTTTATTTATGTATGTTTTAAGAAGAATTCTAGTTATAAAAATTTGTTAAGCTTTTACTGGCATGCCGAATCAAAGCAAGGTTGGGTCGGTAGTTAAAAAATAGTGACAGTACGTTGGTTATATTCTGTTTCAAATGTGACATAGGTAAACACGGTTACTTTAGCCCACCTTTAGCCCTAGGGCGTATCATTGCCCACCCTTAAAACTACAACTATTTTAGTATAAACATCTTAAATTATTAAAATATTTTTGAACTACATAAGTAGCTTGGTCCTGATGAAACATAATGGAACAATTAAATTTTAAAGATGATTTTTGGGGTGGGAAATGTTACCCCTAAAGTAACCCGTGTTTACGGTACGCTAATATTTATTAAAGAGTGGAGCTCGCTTCCTGCGTCTATATTTCCTTAGAGATATAATTTGGGTGTCTTCAAATCAAGAGTGAATAGGCTTCTAGTGAACCGGTGAGCTTCATCCGAGACTTCATCATCATCATCTTTAGGTGAGGTAGAGGTCAAACGCTGGTCAGTCCAGTTTTTTTATTAAATTAAAATTGTTGAATTGCCCTAAAATAGTTGTTGAACTGCAATGCTGGAACGTTATTGGGTAAGTATCGTTTTAGAAAAAATAAGGTTTTTTTTAAACAAAGAGAAAACAATGTAATAGAATAACTTTAACAATAACTATATGAAAAGCAAGCTTTAAAAACCCGACTGCATTTTTTATACTGTCGTCGATATACCTACATATGTTAATAATTGTCATTTTGCCATTGTTTTTATTTCAATTTTAACAGTTTAGGTATCCTATGTCACCCGGGATGACGTAGGGATTCTAACGATACCTCACACATCTAAATCGGTCAAGGGATTTAGAAGTTATAGTGGAATAAAGAAACTCACATACATACATACAAACATGAACCCAACCCAAACATTACACTCCTTTTTTGGGGCAGTCGTGTAAAAAGCTAGCTATCAAAACCCGACTGTTGCTAACCAACTTTAAATCGTTATAAATCCTAAATGATCATTCAAAATGAAAAATGATGAAAGAAACCTAAAGATGATTTTTAAATCCCTATTTAATGATACCACACTTGTGATACTTGGTCGACTTTTTTATTTTATTTGCACAATTTGGCGTCTCTTTGCCTCCTTATTGAATTTTGATTACTGTCATATCTTCAGTGACACTCACCAGATTAAGACAAATCGATTGACATAAGAATCATAAAAATCGGACAACGGGTTTAGTTTTTAAAGTGACTCAAAGGAACAAACATACATATAAAGGCTGTGAAGTGAAACATATTACCCTCCTCCTTCGGCAGTCGGGTAAAAAGCACGGATTTAGTGGTAGAAGTAGTAGCCCTTATTCAAGGTCCGTCCGGATCGCTACCACCATCTTCTCCATCAACCTACCACCATGGTAGTGCTCATGGTTGGCAAAGCATTGGCTGTCTTAGGATTGCAATCTTGAGATTGTAGCTTTAAGAATGAAAATGTCTATGGGTCACAGATCCCACTTACCATCAGGTGGCTTTAAGATCGTATTTTTGTACTCCGTGCCATTAAAAATAAAACCGACACTGGCTCATTATCCTGAGGTATCTGTCCATTTTTAGCTCTTCTTTTCAAATAGCACACATGACAAGAACTAATCATGTTACTTCATCAAATAATTACACGACTTATTAAACATTATAATATATGACCAATAGATGGTCTTAAATTCAAACATAGTGCATGAATTAATTTTATTTTTAAGTTCACTTTGTACACTGTTGGAAATGTTATCTAGTGACCTAATTAATCTATCTTGATGTTACAAGGTTATACAATAAAGTTATTCTTATGATGTCAACTAGAAGCCCATAATAGCCATAAAACTGCCCCACCTAGAAAGTCAAAGCTCGTAGCCGAAAATTCTCGGCGAAAAATTTCGTCCTCTTACGTTGACGGTACTTGATTTATCGCAGGCCAGCATTGGGCAATATGGCGGCTATCCATCATGGCGGGCAGGGTGACCACAATCCCGAATACCGCCGGACTTGTTCGTCCAATGACTAATGACGAAAGCGTTTGCTGATGTCGTGTAACAGTTTCGTAATAGATTATTTTCTGAATGACTTATTGACAGGTTTATATTTGTTGACTTATTTATGAGTAATGTTCTTTCAGCGTCAGGATATCGGTCAATTGTGATTAGTTGCAAAGTTGGAGTAAAAATAAATGTGATTGATTCTCCTCTCCGTTTTCATGAAACTAAGTTAAGTATTTACTGTACGATGACATAAGATAGAATTATAACAGAATAGAATTTTTACTTGATAAGAAAATACACATTGAAATTGTTTCGTGTCGATGACAATACGGAACATGCATGGATTTTTTAAATCGCATTTCTCAACAAAGAGTGTAAATAAAATTAAAATCGGTCAAGAAATATGGATGTTACAAGCATTTTAAACTGCTAATTAGACAGAGAGATCCGATGTGCACCGGTGACGTCATTGTGCAGTTCGGCCATATAAACCTCATGTAAAATTCTGTTTTGCTACAAAGAGATAGGAACAAATCTTGGTTGGCTTATATCTTGGTTATTTTTATAGCTATTCAATTATTTTTTTCTCAACTCTTTGTTACTCATGACAGCTTTTATTGAAGCTGTAAAAAAACATGATTATTCCCTATTAAGCATGTCACGCTTTTTACTGGCCGATGAACCTACTTTTTAAACAAAAATACAGACAGGACCGTAGGTAACAAGGTGGTAGCACTCCGGTCCTACCACTCATTCTCGGTTTCAGTACTTTTACAGCTTATGTCTGATCTTAGCAACGATATAGGGTAGTGACAAACCATAATCAAATACCTCTAAGAAATAAGACCATGTCCCGAGCAACGATGCATCCATGGTCACTCTACACCTAAATTATTATTAATCACATTATTGCTATGATTAATGATCGACCACATAGATCTAGTGTTACAGATTAGGTCTCATTTGTTTTGGACCTACATATCTCAGGGTTTAAATCGCTTAAGTAATATTAAGTGCATTGTATGACATATATTTTACAAGAAGAAAACTACTGTGCACTCTTGTGTAATCTACAAAACTTAAAAAACTTAAGTCCAGAGGGCCCTGCCAAGATGCATTGCGCTAACTAACGTTTCTATTCGTTTCATTTTTAAACCAATCGCGTCACTGGTAGACCACGTGACTTTTCGTATCACGTCATCTACCAGTGACGCGATTGGTTTAAAAACGAATCGAATAGAAACGCTAGTAAGCGCAATGCATCTTGGCAGGGCCCTCTGTCCTTAACTACGTATGTTAGCTCTATGCAAAGAACAAAACTCGGTTTTTACTCGATTTTCAAAAAAGGAGGATTGTGTCTTCTTATCTCTCCTGTTAACTAACTATTAAAGTGTCGGCAGTGAAAGTAAATCCAACATACACTTTCGGCCCTACGGAACCCTAACCCACGATAGAACGGTGTCACAGTGACATTATAAAACAATTTGTTTGACTCTTCTTACGACTTTAATCATAACGTCACTGTGACACAGTTCTATGTTCTATGTTCTATAGTAAAGTCAAGGACTTTAATTGTTATGCCACTATGGAACCCTGTCGCATAAAGTTAAACATTCATTTAAGCGTAATTTCTCTCATGTGGTTTGACGCTGTCATTATGACAGGGTTCCATAGTGGCATAACAATTAAAGTCCTTGACTGTACTTACATTCGTAACGCATCATAATTTTGTTCATTTTCCTCAAATTTCATATACAGGTGAAAGAGGAGTTTGCGTGACGGAATTAATTGTTTTTTCTTATATAAGTAAAATGTATAGGCGGTTAACTTAATTATCTTGTCTTGTTAGTAAACACGTAATAACGGAGCGAGGCATCTTAATTAGCAAAGTATGATTAATGATGCTGAAATAATGTTTTTCATTGTCCTGTGACGGTGGATCTTTTTGGCAGAATTGACATCAGGAAGTTTTTGAATAGAAAAGAAAGAAATTGAAAAAAAAAAAATTCGTTACAAACGTACTTAATTAACACGGAATACATATAATTTTGGACACAAATGCATGATTTGTCACGAAATGGTCACAACTCATAGTGATGCTGGCAGAGCTTGCGCTGGTCTTCTGTTGTGTCCTTTTGATGAAGACACGGCGTATTGACGCCACGATCGCAAACGCATGATTCGATGCGTGTGCGATCGTGGCGTCAATACGCTGATTCGTAATTATTCTAATTTTGTAAGATACCACTGAAAAACTTATCAAATAAATCATGAAATTAATGATTTTTCAAATAAGGGAAGATTACAAAGAATAACAATAAAATGATCAATATCTCCGAATCGGGTGTCCCTCACAATCCCTAACAACGTTTGTCCTAACACATCGTTTGTCCGAATTTTCATTTGCCCTAAACTGGTTTTCAAATGAGTCAGGCAACTTTTTAAGTTTTCCAATTATATCTGCGGTTCGGTTAGGTTAGGGTTGTATTATAACAATACTAAAAAGTTTTATAATTTAAGCGGAAATGGCGTTAGGATAAATGAAAATTCGGACAAACGATGCATTAGGACAAATGACGATTAGGGCTTCCATAGGAGAACCCTCCGAAACTAGTAAAAATAGCTGAACATACATAGGGGTTAGATCGATAAGTTTTTATCTGCTGTATCAGCTCTAGGCCCTCGCCGGTTAATATGAGCTCTTTCAAATCGAAAAGTAATACTCTTAAGAGAAATCATATCCCAGGAAAGTAGCGCTACAGGATGTTCCGGCGGGAATGAATGAAAAAGTTTTTTCCAACTACTTTTGCGATTATATTCATCTGAAATGTTCAAATCGCGGAAAAGTACCTCATTCTTGAACTTGTCACTGGCCGCTTTATAAAAGCATGAAAACAAATCCAAATTTTCGCAATCTATTTCGAACCATACTTCAAACTATTCAAAATTCAAATTTCAACGACATTTTCAGCTGGGTTACTAATGGATGCTACAAAGGCTTCCATATATTCATGCAAGTCGGATGAAAAAGTTGCGAGTACAATGCGTCATTAGAGAGTGGGTAAGTGGCAAGTTGAGAGGCGAGTCGAGTTCGAGTACAGTAATGGATTTCTCATAATTGCTTCGAGTTTGGATTTTGAGTGAGTTTTTGTCGCGATGACGTGTTTCAAGGTCTTTTATGTTGTGTGAGTACTAACAGTGTTCCATTTGTAGTATAAAAGGTGTTTTTTTATATTTATCAGGTACATGGTGGTTGGATTTTCAGCGAATTTCTTTTAGTGAAACCCATTTGCAGTAAAAAATATATGAAATAAAACGAATAGATTTCAGTTTTTTTGTGTGATGAATGATAGTAATGTAAAAATTGATTCTAGATATCTTTAACACCAACCCAATTTTCCCGAATCAATGTACAGTCAAGGTCAAAAATGAATATCCGCACAAAATTGCAAAAATATGTACACATAGACCTTATTGCCATAGTAATACATATTGGTGACC
Source organism: Acleris literana (assembly GCA_946894065.1). Taxonomy (NCBI): domain Eukaryota; kingdom Metazoa; phylum Arthropoda; class Insecta; order Lepidoptera; family Tortricidae; genus Acleris; species Acleris literana. The sequence goes on along the minus strand of OX335671.1, from coordinate 23,280,835 downwards.
TTGACTGTACCTACCTATGTTTTTGGACTAATGTTAAGCCTATCTAATGGTACGTGTCCCACTGCTAAAAACTAGCCTTCTCCACTGCACTAATTGACAACATTAAAAAAAAAAAAGCATTTTGTTTTTTTCGCGTTTATTATAGCTGGTTAAAAATTAGACTACCCGTGTTTCTCGGTTTTTCTTTATTTAACTTAAATTCGTCGTTAATAATTTATTAAAGAAATAGTCATTAACAGAGGTCGGAATAGGTAGTGCTTATTAACCTAAACTTGACTCATGTTCATTCATGCGCGAGTGAGATGGGAATACGTTATTGAATGAAGATGCAACAAGTTTAGGTTAATAAGCACTACCTATTCCGACCTCTGGTCATTAAAAAGACCGTATATACAAAGTTAGGAATACTGATGTCGTGATCTTAGCATGATATAAAATTAAAAAGGTAACTTTCAACAGAAACAGACCTGACTGTCATGTCACGTCACTTGTCAACCATAACAACTGTAACAACATGAATTCGTCGACTTTGGGCAGATTGCGGCTATCCGCTTTTACAAATCCGTTAGTCACTTTCATTTTTAATAGCGTATATCAAAACAATAGTATTACGAGAATCGAAAGCGTGTCGTTAGAATCAAGTAATCCGTCAGACAGATGAAAAATGGACATGACAGTTGTATATTTTTTTCAATTCCTATGGTAATAAATGGACTAAGGGCAATATAAGTGTATTCCTAACATTCACAATCCAACTTTTTTACTGTTTTTCCCAAATATAAAAAGAAACTACTGCATAAAAAAATCCAAAAATATTTTGACTGTAATCAAGCAGTATAAAATCTAGAAACGGTATTTTATTTTACTACTTTAGCAGATATGAATTGTTGTCAATTGCCAGTCTAGATAAAAAAAAAACAATCGTACACCTAGTTAATACTCTAAAAAAATGTCTACCCCATATCGATTCGCACCGCAAAAGGGGGATCTACCAACTTGGGGCGCGAAGTACCCGCGAAAACACTCGAGAGCCGAAAGTGCGTCTCAGTTTCGTTAAGTTTCCCACTCGACTCGAGAACTTTCGAGATTCGAGATATTCGAGATTCTGCGTTATTGCGTTTGATGTTGCTGCTGATATTTGAATTCATTGATTCGGATTCGATCAGAATAGGTTTTTTTAATGATTGTGTACTGGAAGGTTTAAGTGGGGTAAGTATTTAAATTTTGTGATTTAAAACTTAGTAGCTTTAACTTAGTAGATTTAAATAAAAGTAATCGTGAATTCAAAACTTTTTAAATATTAAATCAACGTAAAAAAATAGCAAAAAAAAAAAACATTGTGTGATGGAAATTTCCGCCATGAAAAGAAGGGTACACTTTATGCATGGTGCAATTTTTTTCTAGTTTATACACATAATTGATTTATGAGGAATCATAGATACCTACTCCCAATCCTATGTTTAAAACAAACATGTACTCTGCCTCAAACTGACCTATATTATATTATAGACGTTCTTTTTTAACTTCGTTTATATTTTATGCCTTTATTATGTTACGAAATAATAAATAAGTCTAATAAAAATTATCGCTTCACGTAAATTAAACGTAATCTGAACTACTGGAAAAGCAACTTCAACGTAATAATTTGAGGTACTATAAAAACTGCAAATCGTACTAATTAACTAAAAATACAACCTGTCACAGCCTAGGTAACCTACTTCTGAATTACAGCATGAATTTCTCTACAAACTCAAGCTGATATCAACCGTAACAATACCAAATAAGGTTCATTTTAAATTAGTATTTGATTGATTAATTTACAGGGTGACCAAAAAACGTTAAAACTGTTATGAAAGCTGCCGTATGATGTTGGATTTATTTTTTGTACACAGGGTGTTGGTTCTGCAACTTTTTATTTAACTCGATGTTTTTAAGTAAGTATAAAAAGCAGGTTTATATACTAACTGACGTTGAAAATGTAAACTTTATTTTTGCATTAAGTATTTAAATGCTTCCTATACGGACTCTTGCTTAAATGTACGACAAAAAACACAGTTCTCTTTCTAATTTGTTATGTAGGAAGTCTATATTTCTATGCCGTAAACGTTTATGCTCTCATGCAAATAGGTTCGTCCTTATCGTTACTACCATCTTACAGACCAGCTTACCCTGCCACCAAACAGCAGTGTTGTTTGTTCTGTTTCAATATAGAGAGTTATTTTCTTTTAATTTAGAGTATGCAATACATTTTTCGCATCACGTATTCGGATAGGGGACTTTTCTTCCCTGCTAGGATCAAAATGGCAGTTTTCTGTTCAATGACATTTTGTTGCCAAATTTAATAATTGTTGTTAAATTTGATAATTTCCTGTTGTTAAATTTGATAATTTCAGCACTTTTAGAGAGTGTAAATAATTAAATTGGTTTCATCACTAAGATCTTTTATTTTCCTCATAGGTGATGTGAAAAGCATTACGTGTCACACGGGAGCAAAAATTTTCCACCTTGGGCGTTAACACTTGAATCCCTCACTACGCTCAGGATTCAATGTACGCCCTCGCCGTAAATATGTCTTTTTGCGCCCTTGTGACACAATCTACTATAACAGTGATATTGTAAATAACCATCCGACTCAAAGCTCACTTACCACCGAGTGGCCTGTAAGCTTCCTTCATGCTATAAACATTTTTAAATTGCTTGTATGTCCAGGGTTCAAGTTACGCTGGGATCCTGAAGATCTCTGTGATTAGTTGCGTTAAAGAAACCCAGTAAAAAGGCATGCTAAGCGATAACTCGCGGAATATTAAGAAGTGCGCCAAGTAAAAGAAGCGGGTGAAGAATGGAGCCACTCAAAGCAAAGTTAAGGAACCCGCGCTTGCTTTATTGAGTTACAGCTGCTGGAAGTACCTTAAATAGAAATAGAAATAGTTTATTCAAAGTAAACACATTTAAATCAGATGACAAGCAGGGGTGTTGTTGAATGTATACCTTAGAATAACCTCACACAAATTAACGTACTCCCGAACTAAGCTCTAAACTTACATTAGGTACTATTTATATCACAAAACGCTTACACACACACGTACGCACATGACATTCAATACCGTATTAACTCAAAAATTAATTGTAATGCATAACTATTTGTATTAGTTTGAAATTAGAATAAATTTTTCAACACTGTCACATTTCGAGTTAAGACAGTATTGATTGTCCTGTGCGGTATGTAACCACATGAGGGCTCTTTAAACGTCGGTAACATGGAGTGAATCTACTAGCGCTTCGGACAAGACCATCATTGCGGAGAAGAAGCGCCGCAAGAAACTCCAGCAGAAGGTCCTTTTTTCCAATCATAAAATACAATAATACTTAAAAGTAACATTACAAGGTAATACAGTAATAAATAATTATTTTAAAACTAACACAAATAAAATCATTACAAATGTAAGCTAAATTACTTAAATTAAAAATAGTGACTAGGAGAACAACATGACGAGGTCTCTACGTCAGGAACGATAATTAAAATAACTAACTGGAAAACAGGTCCTTGCAAGCGTGAACAGACCGGACCCCACAGACAGCACCCGTTCACGAGTATGACGCGTATCTCAGCCATCGCCTCCCTCAACCATGTGTTCGGGAAGGTGGCGACCCGATCAACGACACCGCCGTAAGCAAAGACCTTTAAGTGAGCATGACATGCTCATGCTGTCGGACAAAATATATCAATATATAATATGATATAATAATCACTCTCGCACTTTCATACTTACTGGTCAAAAAGTGACAGTTGTTTTATCCTCGTTTATCTACATCGATAAACACGATCATAATAGGAAGAGGATATAAAGTCTTAAAGTGATTAACAAACTCTGCTGTGTCACAGTTTATCAAATTAAAATTAAAATTTAATTTATTTCAAGCAATTAAAGGCTCAAATTATATTACATTATTTGCAAAAACATTAATAAAAATAGTACATTACTGCACAGACCGGGAAATAGGCTGTTGCGGGACGACTGCGTCCACGCTATATACGAGTCCAGCAACCGCCCTTTCTGGTCGAGGCGTGTATAGTGCTTTACTCCATCAACGAGAGCAAATTTTACACAATTGTTAATAGCATTAAACACAGTCCCAACATTTCCTTGAAAAAAAAAGAACAGAAACGTACGATTTAGTATGACACTGAAATAAAGCATTAAATAAAATCAAAAATTTAAACGTAATACATTCAATTTGAAAAAAATATATTTTAAACTATAATATTTATCACGCGTTTATGTTATTTCGACAATTTATTTTGTTTATGAACGCAATTTCTATTTTAAAAAAGTCAAACTATTTGACACACTTTTAAATACGTTGTAAACGCTGTTTGAAAAGGCTTAACTTTATGACATTTAAAAAGTAAAATAGTTATACAAGGAAGAATTTTCACTGCACGAGTGTTTGGCTGTTTGGAGATAGTTATCCTATTCCAAACATGGTTTTAAAAAGTAAAACACCAGGTACGTAATAAAATTTCATTCATTTTCGCGGCCGCTGCCGTTGGTAAATAATAACTTTGGTTTTTTTAATTTTGCCTGGGCCTGGAACTTAGAACTTCGCGGGCTGATTTGACAACAGTAAGGTTAACAACATTTCCGAGCATGTGGGAGAAAATATATATTTTTAACGATGTTGCAATTACATTACGCACACACGCACTTGCTTGTTTGCTTGCCTTTATTTCACATCGAACAAGCATCTCCTGCTATATTATGGTTGTGTTTACATGTGAATATACGTGGATAAAACTTTTGTCACTTTCTGGCTAGTATGTAAGTTCGAGAGTGACGATGCTTTATCCACATGTTGTCACACGATAAACGCAGCCATAGCTACTAGGCCCGCGGGACATGAAATCTCGTTTTCGCTGTACTTCTAGATAGACGTTCATGTTGTCTCTTCCAGGCATCATACAACTCACTCTGCGTCCCCTTTCCCCTTAAACTTTAGACGAAGGCAAAAAAATCCATTCAAAGTCCTACAGAACCCTCTAATGGAGCGAACCATTAGGCAACAATCGATTCCTAATTTATCTTTACTTTTTAATTGTTCTTTCTTTGCTATCGGCAAATTAATCGGACTTTTTCGATTCGGAATCAAACTTCGAAGTGTCGTTAATCGTTGCGATAATATTGACATTTTGAGAAATTTATGTCGTGATTTTGCAATTTGATTATGGGCCTATAAATGGCCCGCTGTTTAAAAAAGATTTTCATTTCGTTGGTCAGGTTAAATTGCTGTTTCATTTATTTCTGATTATGTAATTTCCGAGAAAGACTAAATTGGCAATTAGAAAAAATTATCATCTAATTGAATTATGAGCATATGTCTCCGGGGACTCGAGACTCGAGACCGAAGGAAATGAGTAATAATTTAACCTTCAATTGTTTGCCATAGAACTGTGTCACTGTGGCGTTAGGATTCAAGTCGTAAGAAGAATAAAAAAAAATGTTTTATAACGTCACTGTGACACCGTTCTTCGATGGGTCAGGGTTCCGGTGGGCTAATACATAGGTACGTAGTAACTATAGGGGATCTGTTTTCATTGAGCTCGAGTGTATGTATGTAAGTAAATGGTACTAACATAAAAAAGCACCAGTAACAACCCTTACACAGCCGTACGTATATAAAATAAAACAGCCTGTATGTATATGCATATAAGGGTCTCCACATTTTTAAGCCTTTATTTTTTCCTCGTCGAAACCTGGACGTGGGTACACCCTTAATTTCACTATTAAAAATATTTATCACATTAGACCCTATTCCATAAACATTAATATACTAGCGTAATAGAACGAACAGACTTCTCTTTCCTGCGTCACCAAAACAGACATGTCTTAATGTCTGTCATTTTATTACAAGCTTTTATTTAACTTGCAATGTATTTATGTATGTATGTAAGGATGTATGTGTGTAAGTATGTATTTATGTACAAGTCAAATCTTGCAAATAAATTTTAACTCACTTCCCGTTAACGGAATAGGCTGAAATTTGGACCACATATGTAAACCTAATGAAAATGCAATATTATGGCATCTAAGAGGTGACCTGATGATGGAGTCGGAACTTGGCGACAGGATCTCCGCTATTCTTAACGTAGACCCACCGTGTTAGAACTCCATAGGTTGGTCTCAATACACTGAAAAAAATAATTGGCCGCTTGACACAAGATTGTGATTGTTGTGCATAAGCGTCTTGATCCCATACGAGCTTAACAAGACGACAGATACACCAACTAAGACGTTAGATACATCAACCAACATGTTAGTTGAATCACTAAAGAAATTGCTGTTTGTTACTATAATTTTTGGTTTATATAACTAATATCTTAACTATTGTATTCATTTTATATCAACTAAGTGAAAATCTCTCTTTGTTGACTCTCATTTTTTTGAGTGTAAGTTGATAAAGATTTTGAAAAAAAGTTCAGTCTTATTGAGCCTTTGTTTTTTTCTCGTCGATAACTAGATGTGGGGACACCTTTAAAATTCACTGTTGAAAAGATTTATCACATTAGACCCTATTCTATAAACATTTTATCGAACAAACTTCTATTTCCCGTGTCACCCAAACCGACATGTCTTAATGTCTGTCATTTTATTTAATTTGAAATGAATCTTCAAGGAATGACACAAATACTGAATTTCGGTCGGTTATTTATTTCGCTGTCTCTTTCGCAATCGTATTCGTGTCGTAAGAGACCGCGCTCTCGCTTACAGTGTCTATCTATACGCTAGTCAAAGAACAAGGACTAAAGGCATAGAAACCGTACTAAATAAGCAGAAAATACATTATGGTTCACTTCTTTTTACTTATGGTTTTCATAGTGAGTTGGAAAGAGATGAATCTATAGCTGTTCTTTCGTTATTTGGTACATCGTCACAAGTAAGGTGTGATTTGGACCTATAAGCACCTATAGTATTTGGAAATCTAGACAAGGAAAGACAAATCCTTCCTATAGGAAGGACAAAGAAGTCCCTGTGTAAAACCTTGTGATAATGACAGTTAAAGAAGAAAAAACAGCCTACGTTTTGTTTCGTTTTTTTTCATGTAATACGTAATCTAAAAAGTAGAGAAAGATAGCTGACGCAAAGTACGTCTTATAGTCCGGTTTCTATGCTTTATGTCCTTATTCTTAGACGCTAGTTTATTAATGTCTATGCCCTACTCTCTAAAGATATGTCAAACTCTCCTTCCGAAACTCCTTCAACCTCCGTTTCACTGACAGAAAAAAACATTCAAAATTTGTCAGTGTCATCGTTCAGACTAAATTTATCTTCATAAAAATTGAAATATTTTATATGTGTATTGAATGGAAGGCTATGGATATCCCTACGCGCAATACCCGGGGGCGCGGCCTGGGCCCAGTTACCCGGACCATGGGGACGGGTATGGAGAGCATTATGGACAACCGGTGAAGGTTGACCGGAGGTATGCATCTGTAGACAACTTTTTTATGGCAAGGGAAGGCAAACGAGCTCACAGGCCACTTAGGCAGGGTTTTATAAAGATCCGTTAGATCAAATTTCGGTCAGGAATGTCAAAACTTGTATGAAGTTGCTAAAATTTGATCTGACATTTTTACTTACGGGCCTTTATAAAACTGACCCTTAAGAACTTATTACTAGAGTTAGTACTTTTGGTGGCAAATCCTGGTTTCTAGAATCCATGGAGTCGCTATTTCCTATTTATTATAATCAGAGATCGAACAAGTTGGCGTCATTACTCGCAATATGTGGACATGACTCCACAGATTTTAATTAAACAAATTTTATTAAATTAATTTATTTCTTAGCCGATATAAAATTTTGATCCTTTGCAAGATGGTAATAAACAAATAATACAAAGTGCCTTATTGCGTAGATTTATTAAAGTAAATAAAGAGTAAATTTTCTAAATTTTTCGTGGTTAGTTTATTATTTTTCACGTTTAAAAGAAACTTATGAGGTTGAAAAACTCTTTTCGCAATCCACTGATATCAATGGAGTAAACTAAAGTAGCTTAATAGAAATGGCTACTCTTCACGTCTTTGTATTATTTATTTATTGCTGTCTTGCAAAGGATCAAAATTCAAGTTTAGGTAAGAAATGAATTAATTTAATTAAATTAATTTAATTAAAATCTTTGGAGTCATATCCACATTATTGCGAGTAATGACGCCAACTTGTCCGATCTCTGATTATAATACATACCACTTTGATTTTGACCTTCAGTATTTTAATATTTCAAATTTAATATATGTATTAAACCGCTAGACCAAGTTAAATTAATTTTGGTTTGGAGGATATCTCTGCTGAGAAAGCGTCACAAATAAGAAAATATCAGTAGGTATGGAATAACCGAACTAAAAATGTATTTAGTTCATTTTGAAATATGACCATACTGAAGGTCAAAATCAAAGGGTCATGTACCAGGGATCAATACCGGTATTAATTAAAATTGAAATATCTTCCTTAATTTGCATTATTTCCTTGATATTTTCGACTGTAATTTAGATAATAACACTATTCTATTATATAAATTCATTGAACAGCACAAATATTCAATAATAAGCGAGATATCGAAATTGAATACCGGTATTTTTGTATGAAAATAATACCGGTATGCGATCCCTGATTATAATAATTGGGAAATAGCGACTCCATAGATTCTAGAACCTCGATATGCCACCAAAATCCTAACCCTACTTATTACTTAATAGTAAATGAGGTCTGAGTCTCGTAGAAGTTTGGTGGTGGTAGGAGCTCGTAGAGGGTCCGTCCGGATCACTAGTAGTAGAAGAAGAAGAAGAAAAAATACATTTATTCACCAACCATAAGACACACAAATATACAAATGATTCAAGAAAACAATGAAGGTAACAGGCACAGCACGCAAATGTGTGCCCTCGCGGCAGTGAAACGGACACGGCTCGGCAAAATGCCGAGGTGTCAGACACTTGCTGGTTATTTGTGAATCAAGGATTCTAATAATAAGCAGCATGCTTCAAATAGTAGACAGCTCTAACTCGGAAACAATGGAAAAAGACAGCCTTTAATAGTACATTATTGCCTAGGCATGGAAGTAGGCTATTGCGGGCCGTGTATTGTTTTAAACGGACGAGCTTGCGAGTAAAAAATAGTAAAAAATACGAAGCCCGCAATTGCTGTTCCTGCCGAGGCAAATATAGTGCTTTTCTCAAAAATCGCAAGTTTTTTTTTGTGTTGGAGTAAAATCTTCATCGCTTGAACTCATTTTTTTAATTGCATACAAAGAAACTTCATGTGAAAAAACTATCACTCTTTACCGCCTTTTTGTTTATGACAAGGAGAATCGCAAGCTTTGTGTTTTAAAAAAACATAAGCTATTCCAGACACAGATCAAAAAGGTATGTTTCGAATAAAATTTGGATGTATAAGACTTGTGCCCTCATTTTATTATGGGCATTTTCACTTTTTTTAAAGTTACAAGCTAGATAGTAATCGAATTTGTATGCAATATTGCGGGCTTGTGTAGCGAGCACGCAATGTTTTTTTTTTAAATTTGAGATCTGTCAGTAAACTATGTCCTTCGCGTCTCAATATGTAGATAGTAATGTCAACATTTCCAGACATTTTTGAGAAAAAGTATAAGGAGGACAGTTGCCCGCTACTCCGTCCGCGCAGAAAAATAAAACATAGCCTATGTTCATCAGGGATAATGTAGGATTCTAATGGTGAAAGAATTTTCCAAATCGGTCCAGTAGTTTCGGAGCCTATTCAATTCAAACAAACAAACAAAAAATCTAATCCTTCCTCTTTATAATATTATATTATAAGGATTATACGTACTTACAAACTTATACTAAGTTGCTATTACTCAACAAAATAATCATCACCTTTGGCACGTTTTTCCTATAACTACATAACTACGCATGTTATTTTTATTTTACAGACATTGTTTTAAACAATGCTAGGTTAAGTATTACCGTATGTCATATAAATTAAAAAAAAAATCCGATCGTTGAGTTGTTTCTCAGCTGAGCAGTGGTCTCCTCTTGGGAAGCGCTGGTAAATTTTTAACGTGTAAAATTGCCTGTGTTTTTTGTTAACACTTTCCAACATTTTCAGCCGCACAAAACACCGTACCCGAGGCAAACGCGGCAAGCATTCCCGAAGCGCCAGCGGTTCCAAATCCCGCTCCCGATCCCGATCCAAGTCGCGATCCCGGTCTCGATCCCGGTCCAAGTCCCGGTCCAAGTCCCGGTCGAAGTCCCGCGCCAGATCGAGATCCCGGTCTACTCGGAGCCGCTCGGGGAGCAGAGGCCGGGATATTACCATGAGGGAGCCTAGCTTTTTGGATGCATTTAGGATCTTATATTTGAAGTGTAAGTTGTGATTTTTTTTTATCCTAGAAATAAAAAGGAGTTATAAATCTGTGTGTGTTTGTATCCGTGTACAGTCAAGTGCAAAAATATGTATCGAAAGAATCCTCTCATAAATATGATACGAAGTTCTTATAACACTGGAATAAGGTGTATTGGGATATATTTTCGAGATGCTGCGTTCTCCCATATTTTTACATTTGACTGTACCACGGCGATCATGGCGACACGTTAAGCCTAGTTAGTAGTGACCTTGCCTACAAAGCTATCGGTCCCGGGTTCGATTCCCTTAAGTATTTCTGAACTTAGTTTTGGACTAGGTTTATTTATGTAAGATTTTGTGTATCTTTAATATTTATATTTATTTTGGTCCGTCAGACACACGTGGAATCTTATCTCCCAAACGGATAGCGATTCGGACGCAGTTTTTTTGAATAAAGATAATTAAATCTGTACTTAGCTAACTTTAATGATTATTAGTTGGGCCGTTTAAGAGATTACAGCTCTGAAAGACGAGGTCGTCATTATGATATCTAATTCCCGCATTGTAAATGTCCTATAATGTCCACTATTTGTGTTCTACAAACCCGTTTTCTACAATGTCCGCTTCTCATATTGCCCTGTTTTTAGTCTCTTCAAAATGGTCAGAATTATTGCGGTGTACTGGATAATATGTGAAAGTTGTTGGAAATTTATCTCTAGGAAGCATAACTACTATATGAAAACCGTCAATACGTGAAGCGGCATTTTAGAAAACTGAAAAATATGAGAAACAGACTTTACAGGAAACAGACATGTAATAAAAAGACATCATAGGAAACTGCAATGACAGTATGGAAAGAGGGCCATTTTGAGAAGCAGACATTTTAGGATACTGACAGAACGAGCCTGAGCTTCTGTAATACCAACAAAGGCAGCTTACTGCATAGAAATAGTATTAGCATTTTATATTATTATGATTGCCAATAGAGTGCAGAATGGTTCGGCTACTACATAACATTGTACAGATGTAGTGAAATATCCTTTCACATCGTATTTTCTCGGAAATGTTCGTATTTGTCATGCTACTCGTACTTCAGTCTGACTCAGTACCCATCAAGACAACGCGGGGGAACGTCGCATCGCGAGAGTGATAATCGATATAGAGTGGTTAATACCAGGGTATTTTATTGTTTAAGATTAAGTTTTTTTTTCAGTTCTTTTCAATAGTCATGCCGAAAGCATTAAGACCTGGGAAACGTTTAGATCGACAAGCCTGTGAAATTATTTTCAACATTTATTTATATTTCTTCTTGTTTACCTACACCTAATTTCTATATATTTGATCGTGGTGGTTTTAACATCTCGGTGTGATATACTTCAAACTCGTGGTTTGACATTTGACACTGATAACTAAAGTACTCTATTTATTTAATACAAACATGTCACTTAATAATTCAATAATTCATAGACACGTCGGCATCATTCGGAAGTAGACGTGAGTTCCGAGTTTTCAAGATGTGAAAGGATTATTCACTAGATCTATACAATGTTGTAGTCAAATCATTCTAAACTCTATCGGTAACCACATTAAATATAAAATGCTTGCTCGCCTTCTTGTCTGATTATAACCCAGTACATTTTCAGCTAGTAATAGTAAGAAGAGTACCACCAAGTACCTGGCAACGCGGAAGCGTCAGGACCGCATCGAGGAGGTCCTGAAGAGTGACGGCCTCGGCTCCAAGAGGTGGCTGTTCTACCCGCGGACGAACAAGAGCGAGACCATGGCGGGGCAGGTTGCAGGTTCGAACATGGAGTTAACACGTGTACAGTCAAAAGCATTAATATCTACACAGCCATCGACGTATATATCTATGCACTAGGTGTCTGCGTCTGCGACGTTATCGCTCTTCCCTCGGGAACTGTAAAATTTTTCGGGATAAAAAGTAGCCTATGTGCTATTCTAGACTATAATCTATCTCGGTTCCAAATTTCATCCAGATCCGTTCAGCCGTTCTGGCGTGATTAAGTAACTATAATCCAAACTTTCGCATTTAAAATATGTCAGAAGTAAGATAGACCTTATTATTAGTAGTATAGAGACGTGTAAATATTTTTGGCGTCTTGAGAACGTGTACATATTGATGACTTGGACTGTACCTACCGAGTTAGACCCCAGTGGCCACCGTGTAGGTTTAGGACCAATTAGGGCTCTAATTCTCTACATACTCGTAAGCGTGTTAATTAGAGATGTACCGACTAGTCGACGACTAGTCAGGAAAGCCGACTATCCGGCTAGAAGTATAGTCGGCGAATAGTCGGTTAAAGATACCGAATAATCGGCACTCTATAACTCATGAAAATAAATCACCAATATTTACTTCAAGTGTTATATTTAAAGATTTTCAAGTATTTTACTCAAATACAGCAAATAAACACTTTTTATTTTCATTAAGTATATAAAATAATTAAATAAATAATCAAAAATGACAAGTACATTTTGCCGACTAGCCGACTATTGGTTTCGGCTAAGTTCGGCGCCAATCGGGTACGTTCATTTCGGTCAGAGAAACCTAACCCTTCTCTGACCGAAACGAACGTACCCGATTGGCGCCGAACTTAGCCGAAACCAATAGTCAGCTAGTCGGCAAAATCTATAGTTGGCCCATTTCTAATTTTAATCACTGTCTGATACCTAATCATAGCACAGGCCTAAGGGTGAATATCCATCAGAGCTGTAGCGGAGCGATATGAGAGGAACAAATCCACCAATAGGATTCCTACCCTCGCTCTGCGCAGCTCTCCTATTGGTGGATTTTTCCTCGCACACTCTGGTAAATTCAAACCTTACTTAATCAAGGTAATTTTTTGTAAGACTGCCCCTAATTTTAAGGTGCAAGAGACAATTCAGACCAGCGAATCAGGATCGACGGGCAGTGGTTTAAGAAGTACAAACGAAGCAAGTCAGTAGACCGTGACGCTCCCATCGCCAAACTGAAGAGGTGGGAGTTGATCTTCTACAAGAAGCTCGGCTTCATAAGGGCTGAGTAGTATATGTTGTTTGTTTTGCATAAATAAGTTTAGTAACCTTTTGGGTTTTAATTTTGTAGGGTATTATAATAACCTTTTAACAACTTCCTAAAAGCCAATGAAAACTGGCTGAAGAGGAAAGTCACACTGCAATGAGTATGGACTAATGCCTTTATTCATAAACGCACAATAAACCTATTTTAGTTAGAGTATTCGTTGTCCTTCTATCAAATTCAAATGTCATTAATGACATAAGGGCAGAGGATAGTTCAAGCACGCTTTCGCTATTGCGTGTTTATGAATAAGAGAGTAATACTCGTTACCATCATCAAGAACTATTTTAACACGTTCCCTGTCCGGGTGTCCTAAATTGGGGTCATGAACCTTTTTTTCAGGAGTCCATTTTCCCACTTTGGGTCACATCCCCATACTGAATGCACAGTTGGACTTGTGAAATTGGCCGATGGTTTTGTATGGGGACAGTGAACGTGTTAAATCAATATTAAATTAATTACGTATTGGAAAATAATTTAATTAAAAAAAATATTAATGACTTGTTTTTTTTTAATTTGGCAAAAATAAAAAAGGTCGGAAATTCAAACCCTTTACGATTTTGAATCAGCAAAAAAATAAAAACAAAATCCAATCAAAAAAAGTGATCATTATGGTATGTGACGAACATTGTCAAATTATGGGTTAAAATATAGCAAAAGTCAAACTGTAACTTGAAGTTAATCAATTTGTCATTTGAATATAAGGAACAAGAATAGGCAATGTCACCTTTCTAAAATTACTGTTTTTCCACAAACCAAAACTGGGCCATAGAGAAATACATTTGAAACAAAGCACAGTAGAGGTATAAATAGTAGTTCGTCTTCAAGCAAAGGTATATGACGCGGCTTGCATGTGTGCGTGCCTTGACCGTACGCGCCGCGAGACATCACAAGGAAACTCAACAGGACGGACCTAAAAGGAACTCCTAAAGGGCCGAAGATAAATGTTATTTTCATATTTATACTATGATCAAAGGCAGGATATATCTGAAACTGGTGTGGCAGACACCTAAATCTTTTCATTTTTGCTTCAATTCTTTTAGCGTTCGAGTGTTCCAATGTAAATTTAGATCCATATAATATTGTTATATTATTAATGAGTAATTTTATTGGAATGAATTGAAATTTAGAAAAAGTGTGTTACTTAGTACGGTGAGAATTCAAGTACATTGCAACTCGTCAATGTACTTGAATTCTCACGTTTTCACGTTTGAGGCGAGAGCTATTGTAACGACGCAATGTACTTCTACTAGCATGCTTTTGCTGGACCAGTGTAAATCAGCCATTAGGGCCTCCGCAAAGTAGCGCGGATGCACGGAGCGGGTTGCACGCCTATAGAAAAATAGTATGACAGCGCTAACTCGCGCGGACGCGTGCGACAGATTTGTCATACTATTTTTCGACGCGCTCACCCGCTCCGTGCACCCGCGCAACTTAGCGGAGGCCCCTACTTATAGTGCTTTTATGTTCCGTAAAATGGGGTAGATAAATATTTTAGTAGAATTTGAAGTTAAAGCATGGTAAGGCCACAAAGAAGATTTTTATTTGACCCAATTAACCCTATTAATCTACACTCATATCATAAGTCCTCTATTATGCATTCAAAACCCGTAGGCAATGACCAGCATTACCTGTGGTAGTAGGTGACAGCGATGACAGCTGTTAATTTTGGAAGATGTTCCGAATTTGGATCTCATTACCTTACCGTATTCGATAACGTAATTTCATAATTAGTACCTACTTTACAGCTGTCATCGCCGTCACCTACTACCACACAGGTAAGGTAATGCTGGTCATGAACCCATCTTAGAGCACTTATAATATGTGTGTAGATAAAGTATTCTACGAGACTCTGCGTAATTAGCATTACAACACTCGTGTGATCTAATATGAAACTCGCATTGCGGCTCGTTTCATAAACCACACTCATGTTGTATGGCCTGTCATTACGCAACCATCACGTAATCTACTATTACAGTTCTGATCTGACGACGGAGTGGGATCGGAAGTTAGTTGTAAAATAACATATAACTGGCAACTGAAGTTTGTCTCAAAAATTCAATTTTCGAACAGAACCTTTTTGTGTCGATACAAATTCCCAATTTAAACTTAGCATTTTAGCTCCCCATATAATTTTCCCTGAAACAATTGCAACATTAACTTGATCTCCGAGGCTAATGAGCCAGGAGCCTGAATTAGCAGCTACCTACGGGCGTTATTGTGCGGAAAATTGACGTACGGCCGGAGTTTTTTCTTGAGGTTTACTGGGGACGTTAAATAAAAATATAGTTCCCGCGATTAATTTGCCTGTGCAAAGCCGGAATGTGTCCTGGAAAATAAAACTTACTAATTAGGGTAACTAATGAAATTACCCAGTAGGTACGTAAGTATCTGTAGAATGGCTGGTGTATGTATGGTTCTATGTTCCGTTCCTTTGTCAGATTCCGTGCGTTACATTTGTCTTTGCGCAGAACTTGAAATAAAAGGTAATCAGATAATATTGTGACGAAATAAAAACAGAGGGCCCTGCCAAGATGCACTACGCTAACTAACGTTTCTATTCGATTCGTTTTTAAACCAATCGCGTCACTGGGAGATGACGTGATACGAAAAGTCACGTGATCTACCAGTGACGCGATTGGTTTAAAAACTAATCGAATAGAAATGCTAGTTAGCGTAATGCACAGAGGTCGGAATAGGTAGTGCTTATTAACCTAAACTTGACTCATGTTCATTCATGCGCGAGTGAGATGGGAATACGTTATTGAATGAAGATGCAACAAGTTTAGGTTAATAAGCACTACCTATTCCGACCTCTGGTATTGCATCTTGGCAGAGCCCTCTGATGATGTCAATAATAAATGTTAAAAACGTGGCCACAAATTATCAAAATCATACAGTCAAATTCGTAAACTTTCTTTCTGCCAGACTAGGTTTTGCCTGCGACTTAGTCCGTGAAATTTGGTACAGAGATAGTGATACGTATAGTCCGGAAACAGGTATAGGGTAGGTAAATATTATTTTAGAAAAATGGACAGTTTCACAAGGAACAGCGATAGACGACTTCGACATAGATGGAGTCGTGGGCAAAACCTAGTTATCAAATAAATACTCAATGACCTAAATATTCCCAAGAAGCTATAGTTAACTATTAAATACGAGTATCATAACTTGGAAAGCTAATTCAATTCACAAATAGATATTAAAAAGCATACCAACTACTACTTGTAACAAATTTCAACTTTCACAACCGCTGGCAAAATATTTTTTTAAATAATGCAATTGGACGTGCCCTTTGAAATAACAACGTGCGTGTTGCAGACACATTGACAGACATACAAATAGCAATTATCGGGAATGAACGAACGAAAATGGCGGAAGCTATCAGTCTTTAAAACAGAGGGTGGTGCCCCAAAGACATGCGTGGGAGTGTTGCAAAGGGAATCGATTGTGAACGACCGCCTCGGCAATATTTTCTGATAATGGGTACTAGTAAGAGAGAGTCATAATAATCAGAAGATCATAAAGTTGAATGGCTTTGGGTTTTCTGATACTTTTCTGTAAGCACACTTATTTGTTTTGGCATGTACTATCGCGATCGTTAATTTGTGAAGAAAAATTGGCTTGAAGTCGTCAATGTCATTAGAGATGCCAAATCATTTGTAACTTATAGGAGACTCAACCTTATTGTTGTAGAATGTCAGAATGATTTTGGACCTAAGGTGGGTCCCAATCCCAAATTTAAGTTCGTGACTGTACCGAGATTGTGATTGAATTGAATAAGCTTCTTCTATCAAAAAACAATAATATTATTAGGTTCTAACCGGAGCCTAACAAGTCGTTCATCAAGAGATAATAGTTTAGTTGTATTAAAAAATAATTAACCGCTGCTACAATTGCCTTCTGGGGGTGTTATTCTTTCAAAAAACGGCGGTCGGACGGACGAGCGAATCGAAGCGGCGAGTTTAAATAGTCCCGACCGAGCGAACAAAACACATTTTAGCGCATGCATTGTCAATTAGGCAGCCTTATACGTTAGAGAAGTCATGCTGCCAAATTGAATACACGCGCTAAAATGTGATTTGTTCACTCTGACGGGACTACTTAAACTCGCCGCTTGGACAATCACTCGTTCGTTCGTCCGTCCGTCGTTGTTGAGAGAATCACACCCCAGTTGATATACCTCTAACTAATATTATCAAATCTTGGAAGTTAATTTTAAGTTACCTATATCACTTAGAACATGCTCGGATTGACTTGAAAGGGCATTGGGTAAATTTGTTTGAAGAATATTGTCATATTTTTTTCAGCGGCCACGGATGATTTTTACATAGTTATTTAGAAGACCTGTAAATACACATAGATATATATAATTTATGGCGGTAAATAATATCGGAGCGGAGATTTTAAAGATTAAAGTACCTATTCAGGTTTTAGTACAAAAGTACGCCCAAGTATGAATATTTAAATATCTCGGCTCCGATGCACTTTAGAGTATTACATTACATAACAAAATATGTTTACTTTTAATAACTATATCATAATTTACCACTTTTATGAATGGCCGCTCACCTTGAAAATGTATGAATTTTACAAATGACAACACTTTTACCCAAACCCCTTTGGCATACTTATGTTATTCTGATGACAATACAATAATATGGTACCTTCGAGCTGGTCTGATGACGGAGACGCTAGTTAGAAGCTAATTTAACTGACTTGATACCGAGTTTATTATCACTGTTAGAAGTAAGGCAATAAAGTGCGTTGTTAAAAATGCTTTTTTTTAAGTCTTCTCTATTTTTTATTAATGGCAACATTCGCAATAAAACTACACTCAACCAACAAAGAGAGATTTTCACTTAGTTGACAAAAAATGATTACAATAGTTAAGATATTAACTAGTTATATCAACAAAAGCGGATAGTTAACGACAGCAATTTATTTAGTTATACAACTAACATCTTAGTTGGTGTCTCTAACGTCTTAGTTGGTGTATCTATCGTCTTGTCAGGCTCGTATGGGATCAAGACGCTTATGCACAACAATCACAATCTTGTTACAAGCGACCAATTATTTTTTCAGTGTGAGGTGCAAGCAGGGTGACGCATTATTTAATTTTACCCCATGCTTTAATTTCACTGGGTCTTAAGTCATTATTATATAGTTATCAGGGCGTTTCTTTAAAAGTTTGTACCTAGTTAAAGGCTAAAATTAAGAAACGTTAACTTTTCCGCTGAGTTACGAAAATTAGTTATACTTGTGATAAGATAAATGGTGGTATCTCAGACAAAACTCCTGCAGCAAGTGCAAGCATGTTACTAACGGGTGAGGATTGAATCTACTTCATTGATTGAATTAGAGATACTGCTAATTGGCGCTGAGAGGTAGTATATAAATGTACGACTAATTTTCGTAACTCAGCGGAAAAGTCAACGTTTCTTAATTTTTGTCCTTAACTAGGTACAAACTTTTAAAGAAATGCCCATCAACAGAGTCTTCAAGTATTAAAGAAAACGCCAGCATAAACATCAATGTAAAAAATAAGCCAAGTTCTCATGTGCCACCAAAAGTAGCCATACCTATATAAAATGTGCCAAGTTTTGTACTAGATTGTTGACAGTCAATAGCAATTTAATTTAAAGTAACATTTACCTAAGAGGGTCTCATTTATATTCAAAGTGGTTTGTTTTCTATGTATTTATCATCATAACAAATATTAAACTGCGGCACGATAAAGTTGGGAACAATGCGTTGCATGTTTACATGATATCTAGAGGGGTAACAAATGTTAATAAAGTATAAATATTATGTTAAACGGAAACAGCTAATGACGATGCGGTTAGTTACGTAGGTAGTAACCATGCCTTTAAAGGTAGCAGTCCTGGGTTCGACACCAAAAGACAAATAGTTAATGTGCGATGAGCGAATGATTCATAAGTATGTGTATTTGTTGTACCCATAGCAAAATCCTAGAGATTAGTTAGGGACTAGAGTGATTTGTGTAAACGCAATCTTGTTCAAAGTCCCCCCCCCTACCCTACTTCCCCACGGCACTACTAAACCGCACTCCTGATCAATGATCTCTATTTTTAATTTGAGTCGACGTTGCTCCACTTTCGCGGAGCTACTATTTCTGGGTGGTTTGGCCCTCCGGGCCTGCTACAAAACTAACATAACCTAAGTAGTGTGGTTTAGTAGTGCCGTGGGGAAGGTCCCATACGTCAAAAGTCAAAAAAAAAACTTATACCGTTTATTCGCCCTAAATAAAAGAAAATCGTTCAACTACCACTACATACATGATTTGTTGTATAGATTATCTGTTATTATTACTTACATAATTACTTAAATGTCTTTGACCGATTCTATCAGCATTAAGATCTTTATTTAACACGGAAAACTTAATAGAAAAAGCTTGAAAAGAAATTTTGCTCTTAAAATTATACACGAAAGATACGAACATGAAAAGTTTCCAAAAAGCTTGCTCAAAGAATTTCGAAGCTCGGTCTCGCAAAGATACGGTGTGTAGGAGAGCTTACATATTTCATTCGTTATAATTTTAATTCCGACGGCCATTGAGGACTGAAGGGGATGGAGTGGCTGAAATTTAAATTTTACATGAACTAAAAAAAATTGTTCGCATTATTAGAAAGCTGTAATAAATAAGTAAAATAGTAAAATAACTTCTTATTAATGGTAGGAAATAGGTCAGTCCAACTGAAGTCAGCTTTTGGTTAAAAATATTGTGAGTCGCCGATTTCATTTGGACTGAGCTATGGGCGGTTTTCAAAAAAAGTGTACATAGTTAAGGGCTAAAATTAAGATACGGTAACTTTAGTCAGTTGAGTCACGAAAATGAACTATACGTCTATAAAACAAATGGTGGTATCTCGGGCAAAACTCCTGTAGCAATTGCGACCATGTTACTAACGGGTGAGGATTGAATCTGCTTCATTTATTGAATTTGAGATATTTGCCTATACCGGAAATCGAACCCGAGACCATCAAAAAGGTTACTAAGTAAGTAAGAACTTTTTATAAGTTACCTGAGAAAAAATATTATACCTTTCTTTTGACAAGGGATAAAACTATGTACAGTCACGAACTTAAATTTGGGACCCACCTTAGGTCCAAAGTCATTCTGACATTCTACAACAATAAGGTTGAGTCTCCTATAAGTTACAAATGATTTGGCATCTCTAATGACATTGACGACTTCAAGCCTATTTTTTACCCGACTGCCGAAGGAGGAGGGTAATGTGTTTCACAGCCTATATGTATATGTATGTTTGTTCCTTTGTGGCACTATAAAACCTAAACCCGTTGTCCAATTTTGATTATTCTTTTTTTTTCTTAATTAATGGCTTTCACTCCTGTTAAGGTGTATTTCGCCAATGTCGAGTTATTTATAGACACTCCCATGGACTTATTAGAGAAACAAGTCCATGGATATCACACGCGAGGACAATTGTTCGGTTACAGAGAATTTTCTCTAATGGACTAAACAGAAGCACATGGGGTTAGCTCCACGCGCTTCTGTCAAGTCCTGATGATTCTTATGTCAAACGATTTGTCTTAATCTGGTGTCACTGAAGATGTGACAGTAATCAAAATTCAATATGGCGGCAACCAGACGTCATATTGTGCAAATTAAAAAAAAAGTCGACCAATAATGACAAGTGGGGTATCATTGCGTAGGGATTTAAAAATCATCTTTAGGTTTCTTTCATCATTTTTCATTCTGAATGATCATTTAGGATTTATAACGATTTGAAGTTGGTTAGCAACAGTCGGGTATTGAAAGCTTGCTTTTTATTAAAGTTGTCTTGAAATGGGTCACAAATTAACGATCGCGATAGTATTAGTTACTTGCATTATATTGGCTTGTATTAGAGAGAGTATTGAAGAGTGAACGGTTCGACTCAATATTGCTGTCGCCTTCTTTCCCTACTCCATGGCGTCCCATTCCTCTTCCCAAGGGACTAGAGGGTGAGTTTCTATATTTGCATTCGACTTAAACCTGCGTTTTTAAGTAATTGCATGCATTTTGTGTACCAAAGGCTTGCGGCGGCCATGATAGGAGTAGTAAAGGAAGTCCATTAAAGTGGGGGTGTTTAGTTCGTTGGAATTTTTAAACTAGCTGGTGTGTTATTCTCTTAAAAACGGCGCTCGGTCGGTCGAACAAGTGAATGCGCCACACCGGCGAGTTAAAGTAAGCGCACAAAACACATTTTAGCGCGTTAATTCTCAATTAGGCAGCAGGGCTTCTGTCGATACGATCAAAGGTATAAGGGTGGATTTAAACAATATAAGGACTCAATTAAAAAAAACCTTATTTTTTTCCTTTATGTGACGAAAATTAGGCTTAAGATCGTATGAATAATTTTCGTTAAGTTTTTTTATTAAGTCCTTAACAACGTACAATATTTTTGAAATCCAGTCATAAAGCGGCTGCCTAATTGAGAATGCACGCGCCAAAATGTGTTTTATGCGCTATGACGGGACTACTTAAACTCGCCGGTGTGGCGCATTCACTTGTTCGACCGACCGAGCGCCGTTTGTAAGAGAATAACACGCCTGGATTTAGAATGGTAATTTGATGACACGCTAGCTTAGTTGGTAGTGACCCTAGCTACGAAGCTGGCGGTCTTGAGTCTTGATTTGTGTGATAAACGCGAGTATTTGTTCCTGACGTTTTCTATGTATTCAAGTATGTATTTCTCTATATAAGTAAGTTTATCGTGGTCTATATGTAAGCTGCACCTTAAACCGTCAAATATTTGCATTTATCACCGACTAGCTTCTGCCCGCGACTTCGTCCCCGTGGAATAGTTACTTTGGGCTAACGCTAACTTTAACCCGCTACTTTGTTAACGTAGAAGGTTGAAACGTTCTTCATTGGTGCTCCGCTCCTATTGGTCTTAGCGAGATGGTATATAGCCTATAGCCTTCTTCGATAAATGGGCTATCTAACACTGAAAGAAATTTTCAAATGGACCAGTAGCTCCAGAGATTAGCGCGTTCAAGCAAACAAACAAACTCTTCAGCTTTATAATCTTCTAATATATAAAATTCTCGTGTCACAGTTTTCGTTGCCATACTCCTCCGAAACGGCTTGACCGATTTTGATGAAATTTTTTGTGCTTATCTGGTATCTATGAGAATCGGCCAACATCTATTTTTCATCCCCCTAAATGTTAGGGGTAGTCCACCCCTAAATTATTTATATGGCAAAACAACGTTTGCTGGGTCAGCTAGTATTAGTATAGATTTGCAATATAATTTCTCGATAAGTTTATGAAAAATAGTGCAAATCAGCAAACATTCCAACCACTTCGCCTCTGCTAATTTACTAAACGCCAAAAACGTTATATATGCTATTCTTAACAGCGTTGCCCTCAATATATCCCAACTAAGACCCCAATTTATTTAACCAGCGTTGTATATAAACGCAAAAAAGCGCCTAGCCTAAATTAATAGCAGTGACACCACGGCCCGCAGGGACCGAATTGCCCAAATAAAAACATTAGGCGCTCACACTTGATCGGTCTCCACCCTTTCCTTGCTAATGCATTTAGTTAAATGGCCCTAGAATCGTTAAAAGGTCCCCTTAATGTACCTGATCGGGCGAAAAAACGTATAAAAGAAAATTAAATGAGCGTCCCCTGTGGTTTGAATAATATGACTATTATTTCAACGTGTTTGCTTAAAATTGTTTCAATGGTAAATGACACAGATGGTTAGAATTGTAAAAAAAGCATTGGATGAGATTTGCTGAACTCATATTTTCTCGTTTGTAATCACAGATAAAGTGTACTTAGTTAAGGGCAAAAATTAAGGGACCGTTAATTTTCGTCAGGTGAGTCACGAAAATTAACTATACCGTTATAAAACAAATGGTGGTGTCTCGGGCAAAACTCCTGTAGCAATTGCGACCGTATTACTACCGGGTGAAGCTTGAATCTGCTTCGTTTATTGAATTTGAGATACCTCCAATTGGCTTATGAGGGCAGTTATAAGTACTTAAATGAATAATTAATTTTCCTGACTCACCTGTCTAAAATTAGTTTCTTAATCCTTAACTATGTGCACTTTTTGAAAACCGCCCAGATAATGCAAATGCATCTACTTCGCGTGCCCGAAACCGGACTTAAACCCCGACCAAGCGTCGGGGTTGGCCGTCGCCACTGACGTTCCGCGCGCCTGTTGTTGCAGCCGGTCGCCCGTGAAAATTAAGAAAATGTCTCGTTGCCTGATAATAAACTGCATTAGCCCAAAAAAGCGACGACTTTGAATCGATTTTGTGCGGAAATCGGTAAATTCTCTGCTCTCGGTGTGTCCCAGTTGGTAGCAAAAAGTGACACGGTTGGTTTTCATAAAGATTGAGGTATTTATATCTGTGTTTGTAATCATGTTAATTATTTTTAACATCAAAGATAAAAAGTTAGAGATAGGAAATTAATATTACAAAGTTATAGTCAGTTTTTTTTGCCAAAATTAAAGAAAAGTCATCATAAGTCAATAATTAAAAAAAAATACAGTTATGCAATTATGTTTTAATAATGAAATTTTGAACACTACGCATAAAAATAGACGTGAAAAAGCAATTCAAAACGCGAGTTGGTTAAGTACCTTTGGTGAATAAATCTTATCATTCCATACCATCTAACCGAGTTACTGGGACCCTTATAACGTAAACCAATTTGTGAATAATTTACTTTCAATTACATTAAAATTCAACATGCCTCGTTTGAAATAAAAGAAAAACTCTGACGACTTTTGTTACTTGCAGTAGCGTACACGGATATACGAGTACGTGCATAAGATTGTCTGGATGTGGCGCTTGCCCTTGACAGTTTGGTTTTTTATTTATTTCCTAGCTGTTCGTACTCGTGCCTTGGCAATTATGAAACAAAAAAAATTGTCGTACGAAATTATTGTCCAATTGTCTATTGAATGGTTTGAGTCTTTCGTTATTTTTGGGGCTCCGAATGTTTTAAACGTGGACTCTACTGAACACAGCTCGCAAGTGAAATTGTGTCTTGCATTTCTGTTCTCTAACTGCATGGCATCTTTAACATTTTCATACATTTATGGTAATAGAACCATATTTTCAGTAATTTACATTATTATTTACCTTTTATAGAATAGAATAGAATAGAATAGAATAGAAAATCGTTTATTCGACAAACACATCAATACAGGGTACATCATAAAAAAGTTACAATAACGTAATAAAACTACTTTTTATCTCCTAACAAGCAAAACGCAAGCAGCGCAGGGATAAAGATGTGCAATTTTTAAAAACTACGCCAGGCCAGTCATTATTGACCCTGGTAAAGTAAATAAATAAATATCAGGGGACAATCTCACAAAAAAATTACCTACTCCCAAACCAAGCTCTAGGCTTGTAGTAGGCAACGATAAACATACTTATTCAGACAAATAAATACTTAGCCCCTCGTCAGTGAAGAGACCCTATTTTGAGATTTTGTCAACCGTCCGCATCTGCAGCGAAGCCCGATTCGGACATAGTTGGTCAGCAGACAAATGTACACCTAACTCTTTTACACTCATTAAGGTGTATTGCCAGTGAAATAGGATAGATAACAAGCTTAGCCTTGAGCTGTCATCACTCAAAAACCCCGCGAAATTACCAGTGCAGTTGTAAGCGTTGCAACGCGTAACAAGGCCCGATTCGGCCTCCACGGACAACTACTTTTCGCTATTTTTGTCGCCACGGACGAGTGTTTACATATAAAACACCCAAGACTCAGAAAAAAACGTCCTCATTACACAAATATTTGCCCTACCCGGGTCCGCTAATATCGTAGGCAGGGTCGCTACCAACTAGTCTAAATACGTCGCTGTAAAGTGTCTGTCGGTTAGCATTTTTGTAAAAATAAAATCACGATAATTTTCTTGATAAAACTATTAAAAAAGCCACATCCAGTGAATTTACATCCCTCACACTCCCCAAAGCAATCCAGATGTAGAGTGCCGAAGTTTCGCGCATGCTAGGGGAGGACTAGCACGCCAACCGTCTTTCTAATATTCAGCGCCAGGCTGCTCAGTCCTCATATTAAATTGACACGGTGCGGAGCTTTGGGCACTGTATGCGTTAATGGCACCTCTAGGGCATGAGTAATTTCGAATACAGGGGCAATTTATGAATGGAACGTGCCGTGTATGGAATTCTTTATGGAATAAGAGACCACAGAATTTTACTGCATATGCCTATAAGTACGTTTTCTTAGTTTTGGATATGAATAATTAAATAAGGTATTCGATATTTAAGGCAAGAAGTTGACTTGGTTTTGTACTCATTAATAATAAATAAATACTTTCATTGTGAACCGCCTGTGATTGGCACTTTACAGGGTGTGCCTACCTGCATACCATAATGTTTACATTTTTCAATTATTTTCACGTGACGACGACTTTACTAAGTTGTTAGTGAACCTGTCTACGAAGCTAGCGGCCAGGAGCAAATATTTGTCTGATGGGCATGAGTAAGTATTTGTTCCTGGGTCTTGGTTCTTCTCTACTCAGTTAAGCATGTATTTATCTTTATATGGGTAAGTGTATTTATCGTTGTCTAGTGGGTAGGTTCCAATAGAACAAGCCTCGAGCTTAGTCTAGGTTAATTTGATAATCCTTGTGGGCAATCAAACAAAGATATTTGTTTGAAGCAAAAAAATACAATTTTTTGTCATAACCAATCAATAACCTAAAAAAGGTAAATCAAATCAATTCAATTAAGTCTACGTAAGTCCCTTTTCCGCATGAGTCTCTCTTATAGCACAATAACGGACTTATCGCCCAGTTTATGGCTGTCCCCCGTGGATTGATATAAAGTGGTCATGATCGGGCTTTGACAGGTGATCTGTCAGTGGGGTCCAAATTAAGTGGTGATTTTTGCCACATTAGGTGCTGCATTGCAAAGATAAGGCACCGACTTAAAAAAGATGCAGTTTCGTTTGCCAATAAATGTGTTTATTCATATTTATAAAAAAAAATGTGTTGCTGTAAGCGTTGAATAAATCATTTCTACATTATTCTATCCTATTCTTTTCTACAAATTACTGTCGAGATGTCAAAATACAACTTGTTAAAATTGTTTGTCAGTCATACAATTTAGGTACACCCCTTACAATGTCATCTTTTAAATATAACATCTGTTTTAATACAATTAGTAACGTTTACACAAGTTAAAACAAACGGTATTTTAAAATGCATAGAGCGTTCCATGTTCCAAATTCAAATTTAAAATGAATTCGTCAAAACATGTTTCGGACAAGCTGTACCAAAACAAACAGTTGAGGAAAATGCAAGAACACATCGCTTGCATGCGTCCCAGGAGGCACTCTTTATAGCCCCGAGCTCCCCTTCGCAAGAATTTGGGGGAATTTCTGTTCATCGTCTGTTAGCCCCCGTCTCCCCTAAGAACCAAATCATTGCTGCATCTTTAGAATGCTTTAGCGCCATAGATTTAAAGTTCAATTTCATAATACGAATGTAATTGGATATTTTTGTATTTAAATACACTTTGTACGTCACAATAGGGTAAGTAATTTAATTGATGATGCGTTCGATTCACGAAAATGGATGTCGGCAAATTAAAAATGTATTTTTATTTCTTTTAAATCGGCATCTTTTTTGTAAGGATGTTGTTTTCAATTTAGTTAATGGAAGTTAAAAGATTTGTTTGATAATGTTAGAGTATTGTCTTTGAATCGGATGATCGTGAATGTTTTTAAGGAGTTTTTGATCCTGCGTAAAAACAATAACATGAATAAATAGCATTATTTTTTCAAAGCAATCGCACTGGATTCTATCGCTTTTGCCTATTAATTAAATTTATTTACTTACTCTATATAGTATTTTAACAGCCAAATTACGTCTATCGCTGGACATAAGCTTTCCCCAAGGATCTCCACGACGGTTGGTTCTGTGCTACTCGCAACCATCGGCCTTCTTCGATCTTCACCTGATCTTCGCTCTTTTTTTGTGGGGCCAACACTTCGCTTTCCAGTATGCAGAGTATTTTTTTTATTAGTATCGGTTCGTTTTTCTTTATTTAAAATATTAAGACTATTTAACAATCTAGGTACATTTGAATGCGAGAATGCTATTTGTCTAAAGCCAGATGTTATAACGTTCACATTTTCATTTTAAAGAATCTTACAGTTTCTTTAATGAAATTATCACAAAAAATAAAAATCCCATTCGCAACTGTCAATAAACCGTTTATACCGTACGTTTCACGCTTTACCCATTATGCACCCAATAGTTGAACATTACTTTTTTCTCTAATGGCAACAGCTGACAATTCCGACATGTACAATAAACTTGTCCTATTTATGGTTCCCTAGAGGCAACACCCCTTATGTATGACGTCACGCGAAGTTTACAACACTGTTGTAAAATGAGTCATTGTGGGAATTTGAATTTGGAATTCATGTTTACGGTATTCATTGCCAGACTACCTGACATTCATACTTAATTGACCCGCTATTGCATTCTAGGCCCTGAATGTTTAATCAGCCAACTCATTTGTTACTGGCCGATTATAATTATAGACTCAGAACGATGTTTTAAATTTTGTATTACGCAGTGTTTAATTTTGCAACGGTAGGAAGAATAGTGTTTTATCTACACTCATATCATAAATCCTCTATTATGCGTTCAAAACCCGTAGGCAATGACCAGCATTACCTGTGGTAGTAGGTGACAGTGATGACAGCTGTTAATTTTGGAAGATGTTCCAAATTTGGAGCTCATTACCTTACAATATTCGATAACGTAATTTCAAAATTACGTTACAGCTGTCATCGCTGTCACCTACTACCACAGGTAAGGTAATGCTGGTCATTTGCGTTTCGGCTTAACCCATCTTAGAGTACTTATAATATGTGTGTAGATAAAGTATTGTAAGAGACTCTGCGTAATTAGCATTACGCAACCGTCACGTAAACTACTATTGTTTCTTTTTAAAGCTGTCAAATCAGGGGGCTAGACAAGTTGCATAACGCTAACGTTAGCTGTTATCGAAAACGAACGAAATGTATGGAGTTGACATGAGCGGCCGACGCGATAGATCATCAGATTACGCGATCCAGTGTCAGTTTTCAAAAAACGGTAACGTAAGCGTTATTTTAAAGTTTAACAACTAGAACAAATGTTAAGTACTTACTGAAATGTAACATTTTGCACAAAATAATTATGATGAAAACTTATTTTAAGCTAGCAACATTAAGAATTGAATAGAATTGTTCGTCTTTTGATCTAAAATGTGGCAATCCTCTTCTTCTCAATGTGACAATGTAACATACACACAAGTTTACCATAACGCCTGAATTTTATTTAATTTCAATATCACAGACCTGGACCCAAGCAAATTTTTGTGTTTCTTAATACAAGATATCATGCAAAATAACGTCACCATAACTAGGCATGAAAAAGCTATGGAGTTTACCATCACAAGAAACTTTTCGGATGCCTATTTAGTAAAAGTGACAA
Source organism: Acleris literana (assembly GCA_946894065.1). Taxonomy (NCBI): domain Eukaryota; kingdom Metazoa; phylum Arthropoda; class Insecta; order Lepidoptera; family Tortricidae; genus Acleris; species Acleris literana. Next base: position 23,251,861 of record OX335671.1, on the reverse strand, counting down.
ACAAACTCATCCACATTAAGGCCACGCGATAACAAACTAATTTGCGTGATACGCCATTCATCATGGGCCGTGAAGGGTTAAAAATCGCTTCCCATAAATCCCTGGTTATCTGGGCAAATGGCCCGCGGCGGTATTCGAGGGTTAACTCTGCTTCGGAACGCAAAACGCAGGTACAAATGGAGATGGATTAATCCTGTGATATTTGACGAGATAGGGGTGAAATAAAACAGCTGTGGGGAGGGTTGGTTGCTTTAACCTTCGGAACGCCATACGTCGAATACAAAATGTTCCACCCACACGCCAAACATGTTTGCTATGCTATGCAAATTACACCTTATTGCTACCAAACAAAGTCTCTTTTAATCTTGAACTCTTGTCGGCTGTAGCCGACGTGGCGTCAGTGGCACGACTTTTAGTTGACGGCCAGAGCCGACTGTGGCGTTGAAAAGGTTAAATCTCGGCTAGTACTCACGGACTTTAATTAATGAACCACTATAGAACTTTGTCGCATAAAACCAACGACGGATTCCTACGTAATTTCTATCTCGTCGCTTGACGCTGTCATTATGACAAGGCATAGGACCTTGTGGATCCACATTTAAAGTCATTGTTGGTACCTCTTCCTCTTTTTAAGGTTCCGTACCTAATGAATTAATAAGCCTCTGCTGTCCATCTGTCTGTCTATATCAGCAGCCTCTCTCTTTTATGAACCGTAATAGGGAGACATTTAAAAATTTCAAAAATTGATTGTTACTATTGGCACAATTTTAACAAATAATAAAACAATTGTTGAAATTAGCCCCTATACAAGAATGGTCCGTCTTGTACTTGGCCGATTGTTAGTTGCTTTGCTTATCCTTAAAATACCTACCTCCGAGCAACAGTGTTCCCAAGTATTCTGTTGTGGAGATAACCAACGGTGAAATGACTAGGGAATGCAAATAACCGGTTTTAACCGATTTTAACCGGTTATTTTCATACAAAAACGGTTAATAACCGGTTGATTTGAATTCCCTAGAAATGACTAATATAGAGGCATTCCGGCAGCGTTGGCAACGCATTTGCAGTCAAAGGCAAGAATCTTGAGATTGTATTCTGGATATTGCTACTGTGACGTTTGTGCTCCCTTGCATTCTTCATGCCTTAACAACTATTAGATAATTTAAAAAAAAGTCTGCTTTTGGTTAAAATATTGTTGGACGCCGACTTCAGTTGGACTGACCTATTTACCTACCATTTTGAAGAAGTTATTTTTTGCTATATGAGGGCGGTTTTTTGTTTTTTTAAACTTTTATTTTATTTTATACTTTTTAGTGATCATAATTATGCTGTTATTCTCCCACTTCTCAATTAATAAGAAAGTCATAGTGATATATTTAAACCTAAATATGTTTCGTCATAGTCGCTCAACTATCTTAATCGAAATATCTTGTCGCCACCCTCGAAATATACAGGGCGTCCCACGACTATGGGACATGAAGGGAAAGTACCTTAAATATCGTAGATAGGATATTTTACTGAAAGAAGACTTTATGTTATTTTTAAAAGTTAGTAATACTGCATTCAAAGATGTTCTAAAAATTATTTGCTTCGTCTGGGAATCGAACCGACTTAAATGTGAAAAAAAAAACACCCGTATTTTTATGATTCCAATCGAAAGAATGAACAAAAAATAATAATTCTTCTTAAGTAACATAGTATCTTAAAAGAAAGGAACAACGTGAAATTAATCATTTTAATCAAATTAAAAACATACATGAAACTGCCGAAGTCAGTAGAGTATTTTTTGTAAATTAATTAATTTCTTGTAAATTAATTAATTAAATGCTCAAAATGTGATCCCTCTTGTCTTATGCAAATCGCCAATCTTTTAATAAGTCCGTTGCCCGTTGATTTTCTACACATATTATGGTGAATACTCGATATGATATGGCTCAATTCTGTTTATTACTTGCCCACGTTGTCGTATTGCTTTTTGTATAGCAAATCTTTCACGTATCCCCAAAAGAAGTAATGTAACGGTGAAGTAATGCACGTGCACCTATAATAAGAAAAACTGTGCCAGTAAGTCGTTTATTAAGTGGGTACTTATTTGCGAATAAGCAATTCTATCTATGGAATGATAATATCGCTATTTTTCGGACGTCGTCGTCGGTAATAAATAATGTTCTTGAAATTTGAATCAAACATTTTACGTTATTCCTTTCTTTTAAGATACTATGTTACTTAAGAAGAATTATTATTTTTTGTTCATTCTTTCGATTGGCATCATAAAAATACGGGCGATTTTTTTTCACATTTAAGTCGGTTTGATTCCCAGACGAAGCAAATGATTTTTAGAATATCTTTGAATGCAGTATTACTAACTTTTAAAAATAACATAAAGTCTTCTTTCAGCAAAATATCCTATCTATGATATTTAAGGTACTTTCCCTTCATGTCCCATAGTCTTGGGACGCCCTGTATACCGTTTAGGAGTTCCGGTGGCCATCTGTGGTCTTCATCATCAGTTCCACTTCGCCAAATAGTGCTTTCCAAGATCAAATATACGAGTTACAATGAAAAATACCAAAATCGGTATAGGTGTGCCTATAAATTTTGAAGAGTTCCGTCGATTCCTCATGGATTCCACCATCAGATCTTCATTTTGATAAGAATGGGACCAAATGGGAAGCACCAGCTTACAAATAAAAAAAGAAACATCAAAATCGGTTCACCCAGTCGAAAGTTCTGAGGTAACAAACATTTAAAAAAAAACACGAATTGAGAACCTCCTCCTTTTTTTGAAGTCGGTTAAAAACAGTGTTTGTCGATGGTCAATTAGTACATGAAAATAGTTTGTAAGCATTATGTTTTATTTGTCAAATCCGTCAAGCAGTTGCAGCGTGAAGAAGTAACAAAGTAACACACACACACAAACACGCACGCACGCACGCACGCACGCACGCACACACACACACACACACACACACACACACACACACACACACACACACACACACACACACACAAACACACACACACACACAGAATCAGAAACGCATAAACAGATATATCGTAGGGACACACTTTACTTACAACCCCCCTCTTTTTTGTCGAAGGTTCAAAATAGCTGTGTACAACCGTACAATATGGCCAAAGTCACCACACATTAAACGATCCGCATCCTATCTCGATCTCGCTTACACCAAACAGAATCAACCTGCCCACTCCTTTGCCAAATATAATGTGTTTTTGATACCGCGGTCCGGAGATGCTATCGCGAGGTATATTTTATAAATACGTTGAACACGCACGCTATAATGTTACATGTGCTGTTGTACAAGTAACTTAATTAACGAGAGAAACTTCTTTTGTATATTATGTTCATAAGTTGAGGAAATATGTTTGGATTTGTTCGTAGTCTAACCTTTTTGATCTTCAACGAAAAAAAAGATGTTACCGCCCATGGTACAGTGAGTTTAGAAATCAAGCTGGCAACACAGCTATTTACTGTCCATCTGTCACCGGGAATTGGGGATAATTGGGGTGTTCCTTCTATAAGTAACCCACACTGTCCCAAGTACCCACGGTGTCCTAAGCATCCCCGTTTGACATTATAAATTTAACCGTGTATTTGTGTATGTGTGAATCTGTGTCTGTCTGTGGTATCGTAGCTCCCAAACAGATGGACCGATTTGGAATCGATCTTAGGAAAAAAAAAAAGGTCAATCGGGATGGTTCTTAGCTGGCTTTGTTTCATGACAATCGGTTGGACTGATTAACATACATATATCAGCTCTAAAAGAAAGAAACCCCATTATACTAGAGGTAATTTACCACACTTTTTTCACACATGGCTTGCGTTGACTAATAGTTTTTCCTGAACGCTACAGAGAAGTGGTTAATTTAGGAAAATACGAGTAGGTTGAGAGATAATTTTTATGAAATATTCAATAGAGGAAGTGAATATGTATATGTACCTACATCAAGAATCGTGTTTATTAAATCAAAATTCATATTCAATGTAATAAACCTTTACAGAGATAAGTTTGCCTTAGGGGAAAGTTTGCCTGTACATCCCTATTTTGAAAAAAAAAACTAGGTATATTGTATTTGCGTGTCGTCAAATAAAGTATTTACAGATTTTTTTTCTTGTTTTAAATCATTTATACCGTCTCTTTAAAACTATTTATTTTATCTTTTGTTACTTTTGTTACATTCTTAAAGTAACAAGAAAAGGAAATCCATAACCGTCCTTATTGTCCTTAGATTCTTGATCAAACTAAGTCAATAAAGTCTAGACGATAACAGTGTTAAGGACGTCTTTTAAAAACAAGGTTGGGGCGGAAATAGACGCCGCCGTGTCCGGGATTCATTTGCCCCGGGATTGTTCGGGATAAAGCAGACCGGGGTCTTACTATGAGTCACGCGAGATTTCGCCGTGTATTTCATCTTTTGTTACTTTTGTTACGTTCTTAAAGTAACAAAAAAGGAAATCCATAATCGTGCTATGTCCTTCGATTCTTGATCAAACTAAGTCATGATAAAGTCTAGACGGTAACAGTGTTAAGGACGTCTTTTAAAAACAAGGTTGGGGCGGAAATAGACGCCGCCCTGTCCGGGATTCATTTGCTCCTGGATTGTTCGGGATAAATCAGACCGGGGTCTTACTACAAGTCACGCAAGATTTTGCCGTGAAATCTTGGATGTTATCTTTATTTATGATATAAAATGAATATGAAGTGTGTTTATTTGTTTCATCTGCACAAAAATAGAAATAGAAACATTTATTCGACGAGCACAAGAAAAAAAAACAAAGATAAACATCATAAAAAGTATGGCAACACAGAAATCAAAATCGTAGGATAATTAAATGTTGTCATGGGTGATTCTGTGACGTCAATCAATCACAGATCAACAGCATTTACGGATCTAGTGGGACAGAGATGGTTTATAGTCAACAAACTTAAATTTTATTAAATGGAAAAGTTTTCGAGAGGATAGTGATTAGCGATAAAAAGAGTCTAAGCTGAGGGAGTCTAATCTATACTATAGTTGGAGAGTTATATATAGTAATATTTTAGAGAGAGAGCGATTTTTTGTATCTATTCACAGGTAAACGCCGGAATCAAAGAACCTATTCATAAAGTTCTATTTGAGTGTTCTTTTTGTGTTATTATTTTATTCTTTTGTATTAATGCTGACGATATCAATGTAATTTCGTATTTTTTGATATGCAATGCAATTTATATTGTAACATTACATTGATGAATAAATAAACTAAACTAAACTATAAACGGAGCAAAGCAAGGGCGGGATGCTAGTTTTATAACAAAACAATCTTACTTCACACACTACTACACTCAAAAAAATGAGAGCCAACAAAGAGAGACTTTCACTTAGTTGATAAAAAATGATTACAATAGTTAAGATATTAGTTATATCAACCAAAGCTGATAGTTAACTACAGCAATTTCTTTATTGATTCAACTAACATCTTAGTTGATGTATCTGACGTCTTAGTTGGTGTATCTATCGTCTTGTCAGGCTCGTATGGGATCAAGACGCTTAAGCACAGCAATCACAATCTGGTTATAAGCGACCAATATATTTTTTCAGTGTACCTGTATTACCGGTATTTTATATGCTACTACCTGTTGCCCGCGACTCCATCCGCGTAGAAGTTATATATCGCTATTCCCTTAGAAACTGTCCAATTTTCTGAGTAAAAAGTACCTTAAGTCCTTTCCAGGGGTTAAAGCAGGTTCACCTGTTACCTGTGAAAGCGTATAAAACAAACAAAAAGGGTAACTTTCGCATTTATAATATTACCAGCTGTTAATAATAGAATAGAATAGATCTTTATTTCAGGCAACAAGGCTGATATTTACAAATGCCTTACAGACTAACCAAATTACAATATATTACTTATAACTTAAAATTAACGTAACTACTAATACACTTTCGCAGTGTCAGCTTGCCTGCGGGCACGAAATCGCCAAAATGACACCCCTCAGCCGGAATTCCTCTTTTAAAATGGTCGACATAAATGATACTAGATAAGTATGGGTATAGGTGAAAAACTTAAATAAATGACCTCTTGCATGTAGTTGTGTACAAAACGAATATATGGAATTTACGCCAAAATTCAAATATAGAATGTCGAACGGTCTATACAGTTGTGTTACAACTACATGCAAGAGGTAATTTACTTAAGTTTTTCGCCTAGGTATAGTGCATTGTTATTTTTCCGCCGAGACTGTGGTAAGGCCGCAGGAACGGCAGCGATTTTAAACGAATTTCAAACAGTGCTATTAACGTTTATATCTCGTTTCGTCTCCTGTGTAAATTGTCAGGCGATTAGTTTTGCAAATTTGCTCGATTGATTAAAAAAGAACAAGATGGAGTCCTGATGAAGAACTTTGCGTTGACTTTTTCGTTTTAATAATTGGACGTAGTTTTTCAAACGGGAACCAACCCACAAAGATTTGGCAATAAAATGTCAACTGTCATGCTTAAAAAATAGGAAATAGGAAAAAGGATCTTTTGCGTTTAGCTGTTGCATCAATGTTAAGTTATAATATACAGAAAAGAGATAAAAAAGTGTAAAAGAGGATTACGAATTGTGAACCATTTTGTTTTCCATACAAATTTAGCTTCGGGTGTAGGGAATGCAAATTAACCGGTTATTAACCGTTTTTGTATGAAAATAACCGGTTAAAATCGGTTAAAACCGGTTATTTGCATTCCCTATTCGGGTGGTAACGTTTCTCGCCCCTTATATCAAGATGGATTTTCACGATTTTTAAATATGTGGTAGATGTTATGAAAAACTTGGTTTTCCATTTTATTTAAATTGTTTTCTTAAATATTTTCTTAGAAAGGAAAAAGTACAGACTTCGTTTTTAACCGACCTCAAAAAGGAGGAGGTTCTATGTTTTCTTTGTTTGTATTTTGTTTTATCTAAGTATGTTCCCTGATTTCTCCGTCAACTGTAAAAATACGCGAATAATAACTTCTTCTACAATGGTATGTCAGTTTAACTGAGGTCAGCTTTTGTTTGAAAATATTGTGGGAAATACATGGGAAATATTGTTTGATGACGCGCTAGCCTAGTTGGTACTGACCCTGCCTATGAAGCTGCAGCAGTCCTGGGTTCAAATCCCGATAAGGGCAGATATTTGTGTGATGTGATAAGCACGAGTAGTTGTTTCTGAGTCTTGGATGTTTTCTATGTATTTATGTATATATTTCTCTGTATAAGTATTTGTATCGTTGTCTAGTACCCATAGTACAAGCCTAGAGCTTAGTTTGGGACTAGGTCAATTGGTGTGACATTGTCTCTTGATATTTATTTATTTATTTATAAATACATGGAATAAAAGTGTATGGAACAAACTCGATTTGACTTTTACTTCAAGCGACTCTTAGACATGAAATACTCAACTTTATTATCACAAGCAAATTCAATCTCAATGCTATCAATTTTAAAAAAAAACTCATAGATATCTGCAATATGCTAAACGCCATGCCTACCCGAACGTCAGTGGGTGACGAATTGGACACCAATATGCAGATACCGTTACTATAACCTCAATGTTTGTGTTCTGTCAAAGGTTAAGGTTGGCTGTGCACTGACTAACCATTGCAGAGAATTTTCAGCTACAGCAATTATCGTGGATGAATGAACTTACCTTTGTCCACAAATATACTATTTTCGTCATAATAATTTTGCCAATCTTAAAACAGAGCTGTTTTTTTAAGTTCCGGAAAATGACCCGCTATTTTTTCAGTTTTTTTTATAAGTGGTGGTGTTATTTTCTTAATCAAGCGAGTTTAAGTGGTCTTCGGTTGTAGATTTAGGCCAGCATGATCGAACTGCTTTCTTGACGAAACCTGCAATCTAAACCGTTAAAAATCGGTAAATTATTTCGTATCAAAGCAAGATTCTTTAATGTTAAAACGTTCGTTATATAAAAAAAACTAATTGCAAAATTATTTGTGACATTTAAGTCGGGTAGTCGTAGATCAACCTTGATACAATTTTTTTTGTCTATTGTATTTTTATGAATTCGTTAGTCAACCATCAACCTTTACAATGCGCACGCACATTGATTTACGGCGGCGGTCAGTGACGGAAATTTAAAATTCGAACGTCACGTTTCCGATGCGATATGATGACGATAACGTCACGATTGTTTATAGGTTAGGGGATTTTTATATTTGGGTGATTGAGCGGGTTTTTTAATTTATTGGGCTTGCATAAATTTATGATAGGGTTTTTATTTGAATAAATGTTTCTTTTAATTTCGAACTTTTATTAATGGGATACATACAGTCAAGGACTTTAATTGTTATGCCACTATGGAACCTTGTCATAATGACAGCGTCAAACCACATGACAGAAATTACGCTTAAATGAATCATTAACGTTATGCGACAGGGTTCCATAGTGGCATAACAATTAAAGTTACCTTACCTTACCTTTAACTTTGACACAGGGTTTATATACTGTTACTTCTGTGCAGAGTTCGGAATTTTCGTAGCATTTTTGAGCTGTCATAGGGACTTCTCATCTATCGACTTCCGATATACATATTTTATCGATACATTATGGAATACAATATTATTAAAGAAGTTTAAAAGTAGAGGTAAACAACGGGCGGTCTTATCACTAAAGAGCGATGTCTTTCAGATAACTTTTGAGTACTTGAAAATATGAAATAGAGATTTGGAATTAAAACTTATCGATAGAAATTCTTGTTTCAATTTCTATCGAAAAATGTTTAAGAGGCATAGGAAATCCATTTTTTATTTTATTTAAATCAATAAAATATTATTTTAATTCCTATTTATAATTTCCGAAATTTGGCATTTAAAGGTTATCTCGTAGAGATCGCTCATTTGCGATAGCACTGCCTGTTGTTTACTTCTACTCGTAATCATATTTTAAATATTGTATTCTGTTTATATCGATATACATATTGTATATCGGAAGTCGATAGACGAGAAGTCCCTATGACAGCTCAAAAGTGCTATGAAAATTCCGGGCTCTGCTTCTGTGCCATGTGATGAAAATGAAAAAATGAATATGAATATGAATATATTAGAAAGTTATCGCCGCATGAGTAGGAGCATTAAAAAAAGAGTTTTTTTTCACTTCTTTAATATAATATTCCAAGAAACGCTTAAAAACGAATAGCTTTAAAAAATATCTAAAAAACAACGTGGTCTTTATAAGAACAATATAAATTTTAACAATGCAGATAATAAAGTCCAGTAGCTTTAATTTATAAATAAACAAAACTTTGCACGTAAACATAAATTATCACTTATCATTTACCAACGCTATGCAGGCAAATAAATAATTTAACTATCTCATAAAAACTTTAAGAACAATCAAGAGTCGTAACTGAATGCGTCTAGTTTACTAAGACCCCTGTCTCCCTCTCCATTGTTCTTTGGGCATCAGTTTTTAATGTCCTAAAGTAGGGGTGGTGGGTCTAGTTACTTTGGTTTAGTTAAATGCATTAATTTTGTGTCCAGAGCGGTGTCAGGATAGTTAATTAATTTGAGACCAGACAGGAAAAAAAAGCTTAAATAGTTATAAAACAGCGTCGATGCTCGGAGACGTAGTTTTGTTGTGAAAACGGCTAATGAAGTATAGAAGGTTTTTGTGACTGTAATTTATAGCTTATTTAGCCGATTTTCAGCTTTATTGAGAGAATAAAGTTTAGTATTGTTTTAGTCGCATTTATCTTTAGTGTCACTATAAAGCCCGAACTCGGGGGTACAGTAGACATTAATCTATATAAATAAAAATGAATGTTCGTGTGTTTGTCCACTATGCGTTCGTAAACCATTGATGAGATTGTGATGAAACTTTGGTAGGGTTTTCTGAGGACGCCCGCGAGGGTTTTTGGCCCAAAAATTGTATTACTATCCATATTTAATATAAAATATGGAATCCACATACCTAACCTAATTTTTTTTGCCATGGTAAGTAAAGACAAAATAGCACACAGGCCACCTGATGATAAGTGGGATCTGAGACCCATAGACATTCTCAAGACTACAATCTTAAGACTGTAATCCTAAGACCTCAAATGCGTTGCCAACCCTGAGGACTAAGATGGAATGCCTCTATGCTAGTAATTTCACCGGTTGTCTTATCCCCACACCGGAATAGAATAATGTGAACACTGCTGCTTGGCGGTAGGTTAAAGGTTAAGATGGTGGTAGAGGTACCGGACGGACCCTGCACAAGGTCCTACCACCACTGTAACAAATACCACCATACCAATTTATTTAACTAGCTTTCCAACTAAGCTACCAAGACAGACAGATACACAGACAGACATACATAGGCGTCCTGCAGGCGTACTGCTACCACAACTATAGTGTTGCCTGTAAAATGAGTAGGTTTCATTATAACTTCATTTCCTAATACCATATTACGATGCGTCTAGATCTGAAAATACTGAAATACCTACCTAATTTGTTTTTTTTCAGATTTATTATATAATTGAACCGAAGAACCTTTCACCATCCCAACAACCCTTAGCTCAGTGTACAGTCGACGTCATAAATATGTTTACACCTTAGTACCTTGTCTATTTAACGTCATGTTTTAACTGCCATATGAAATTGTCATAGCGGTTAAAGTGACAAGGTACTAAAGTGTAAACATATCTTTGAGATCGACTGTACATATACATATTAACAACGTAAAATATTTTTTATACATTTTTGTCCTTATATACAGAATTCTATTCATTTCAACTTATTTACTCTCCCCCTACATCTTACGTTCGTAAATCTATAAAGGGCATTGGGTAAATTTGTTTGAAGAATATTGTCATTTTTTTTCAGCGGCCACGAATGATTCTTACATAGTTATTTAGAGGACCTCTAAATACATATAGATTTATATAATTTATGGCGTTAAATAATATCGGAGCGGAGATTTTAAAGATTTAAGTGTTCAGTTTTTAGTACAAAAGTACGCCCAAGCATGAATATTTAAATATCTCAGCTCCGATGCACTTAAGAGTATTACATTACATAATAAAATATGTTTATTTTTAATAATTCTATCATAATTTGCCACTTTTACAGATGGCCGCTAACCTTGAAAATGTATGAATTTTACAAATGACAACACTTTTACCCAAACCCCTTTGTATGTATAGAAATAGTAACTTCAAATCCCGTTCTCAGTTCCCTAACATCAGGACCTAAGTTCGAGTCAGCGATCTAGATTCTAACTTAGTATTATGGCAGTTACCGGGCAGATAATTTAGGAATCCAATGTCTGCGTTAACCCGCACGCCGTTTATCGAATGAACCATAAAATTTTCGCCACATCATCGAATATTCCTAATTCTAGCTTTAGCCTGGTACAAGTTATAAGCGGTTTAGGGTATTCTTTAAACTTTTACATGACCTTTCTGCTTATTCTTCAATTGAAGAGCGAAGAAACAGTAACTGACTGCATTTGATATTGTCGCCTATATACAGGATGGAACTAAAAACCTTCTCAATAAAAAAACCGTTAGTAGGGTTACTGAACCCTCGCACAACGCAAGAAGCAAACCTTCAAATTGAAGTTTTTTTTTGTATGGAGTCAGTTTACAATAATGTTTTTAAAAGGATATTCCACCTGCGTTAGTAGTCAGTAACCCTACTCCAATCATGGACATAGGCCCCTGATATATATTTATGCTTCTTGATATCCGATCGGGTTCGATGAATACCTTTTGGCTCGCTACCTCGCTAAGCTGAGCTCTGTTTTAAATACCCTTTGGCAAGGTGTGCCAGCACGATTGGCGTACCAAAATATTCCGAAGTCAAGCGCTTCGTTATTTCATTCTTTATTTATCACAGTGTCTCGAGCTCTCTATGGCTATCGCTTATGGTAACCCTTATTAAGAAAAAACACAGTTTTCATAATATGAAAAGAATAATAATTAATAATTTAACGGTAATCCTATCTTTCACAGCTGATATCTCTTAAACCTTAATAGCCCACCGAACGAAGACCAAAATTTGCCTGTCGGGGGAAAAAACTCGTGTATAAGCGAATTTTGGCATAGTGGTAGGGAATGGTGTTTTAAACGACATACTAAAAGTACTGATGGGTGGGGGTGGAGCTAACGGGTGGAGGGGGGTGTAAAGGTTCCTTTTTTTAGTTTTTCGTAAATAACTCGTAAACGGTGGCCCCTAGCAAAAAATGTTCCGTTACATAATTAATCTACATAAAATTCTCTACAAAAAAGATTCAATACACTTTTTTGCTGGGATCAATATTTAATGAGATGTGGAGGGAATAATAATTCCCGTTAGGCCATAGTCGGGTTTGCATAGCAAGTCCGCCCTTACATCAAATGGACTCGGGTTTTTTTTGTGAGTACCTCTTATAGTGAAGAATATTTATGCTGAGTATCAACATCTTAATTGTGACAGTTCTCGACTTACGATTACTTCATGAATTTTTTTTGATGTACTGTTTCTCGGGATGTATTCGAGCGATTTTCTTCAAATTTATAAATAATGTTCTTTTCATAGATTTGCATCGCCTCCCAAAAAACAAATACTAGTTATCATATAAAAAAAAGAAAACAGAACCGATTGAATACAGAACTGAATACACATATTGCTGATTTTTGGTAGGAAGTAACGCCTGGACAATTTTGATATTTTGGCAAGTAGTAGGCCATTTTAAGGACTATTCTGAAAAAAAAAATCTAGAGGTGTCACAACTATATAAAAAATAGTGTATATTTTTTAATTGGTCTTTATTTTCTTTTTTTTATATGATAACTAGTATTTGTTTTTTGGGAGCCGATGCAAATCTATGAAAAGAACATTATTTCAAAATTTAAAGCAAATCGCTTGAATACATCATGAAAAACAGTACATGAAAAACAAATCATTAAGTAATCGTAAGTCGAGAACTATCACAATTAAGACATTGATACTCAGCATAAATATTCTTCACAATAAGAGGTACTCACAAAAAAAACCCGAGTCCATTTGATGTAAGGGCCGACTTGCTATGCAAACCCGACTATGGCCTTTCGGGAATTATTATTCCCTCCACATCTCATTAAATATTGATCCCAGCAAAAAAGTGTATTGAATCTTTTTTGTAGAGAATTTTATGTAGATTAATTATGTGACGGAACATTTTTTGCTAGGGGCCACCGTTTACGAGTTATTTACGAAAAACTAAAAAAAGGAACCTTTACACCCCCCTCCACCCGTTAGCTCCACCCCCACCCATCAGTACTTTTAGTATGTCGTTTAAATCACCATTCCCTACCACTATGCCAAAATTCGCTTATACACGAGTTTTTTCCACTGAGTTTCCTTCGTTTGGTGGACTATTAAGAACCATCCATTACGAAACTAGCTCTCTTTAGAAAAAACCGCATCTAAATCGGTCCATCCATTTGGGAGCTACGATGCCACATAACACACACACGTTAAACTTATAACGGTCCTCTTTTTTTCAGGGGTTAAAATCAATATCGGCCGACGGACTGACAGTCTGTGATGCCCTTCAATCGTAAAAGTGAATAGTAGTTTACGTGACGGTTGCGTAATGACAGGCATTACAGCATGAGTGTGGTTTATGAAACGAGCCGCAAGGCGAGTTTCATAATAGATCACACGACTGTTATAATGCTAATTACGCAGTCTCGTACAATACTTTACCTACACACATATTATAAGTACTCTAAGAAGTCAAATGACCAGCATTACCTGTGGTAGTAGGTGACGGCGATGACAGCTGTAAAGAACTGATTTTGAAATTACGTTATCGAATATTGTAAGGTAATGAGATCCAAATTTGGAACGTCTTCCAAAATTAACAGCTGTCATCGCTATCACCTACTGCCACAGGTAATGCTGGTCATTGCCTACGGGTTTTGAACGCATAATAGAGGACTTATTATATGAGTGAAGATAAACATACATACACATAATATCAGGGTATAAGGCTTTATCCTAACCCTTCCACCACCCCCGTGACGGCTCGCATCGCCATAACTCTCTGTTCCGAGCGATTAACCGGACTCAAATGTAGTGAACGGGTTAATGAAGTATCCACGTGATAGGCCGCTTTCGTTGGTGATGTGTTGACGGACTAGCTATGGTCACTTTAATCAATTGACGAGTCTAATATAATTTCTTCTATGGGCCCTGTGCTCTAAATTTAGGCTGTAGGAAGTTACTAGATTTTGTCTGTGACTCTTTCCACGCATATACATATATTGTTTCTATTCCTATAGCGACCGTCTTATTTGCTGGAGTAAAAAGTAACTATGTCTATTTCCGATGTATGAATGAACTAATCTGTATTAAATTTACAGTCAATTGTTTCGGACGAAACAACCAGACAAACAGACGTCTAGAAGCTGTCTATGCTACCTCAGACCTCAGCTTGTATAGGTTAGGATTTATTTGACTTTTCTTGTCTTTGTAAAGATATTAATCAGTACATTACACAAAGAGGTGGTGGTGGTGGTGGCGTACTACCATTTCTAAATCTATGAGATATTTTGAGGAAAACCTGCTGAAAACGCTTGACCTAAAACGCCAAACTTAAAAAGGGAGACCCCAATCCCTCCTATACCTATACTTAGGTAAAGCTTGCAGGGTCAGCTCTATTGCATGACTTGCGATAGAATATTTAAGACTAAGTTCGGTCTAGCGAGCCACATTAGAAAATAATATACATACACATACACATACATACCTTCACGCCTTCATTCCCAGTGTGGGGTAGGCAGAGCTACAGAATTACCAACAACTCTAAAAACGTGTTTTTAATTAATTCTGTAACCATATTTTGCACAAACAGGCTTAGATGTTTTCCAGTGTACTCGTACATTACAAAATAAGTTTTGGGTTAATTTAAAAAAACATAGGGTCGCCGTCATCGAAATCGATGAGGAGAACTATATAATATGTTATAACATATAATTTTAGGACATCTTGTTAGAAAAATCTCCTATCGTCTGTCGCATACGTATAATTTCAAATATAACGGTTTCGTGTCCCACGCTCCTACACTTCCTGTCTGGCCCCGCCGCTTGCAATATCCTCTGCCGTCTGCGTTCACGTCGACTTTTTGTTGTTTTTACGTACTTAGCGGGAACTGGGAAATACAATTTAAATGGTTATTAACCGTTTTTGCATGAAAATAACCGGTTAAAACCGGTTAAAACCAGTTATTTGCATTCCCTAACGGGAACACACTGGAAACATAGTGGGAATGCACCTAACTAGTAAGAAGTAATTGATCCTTTTTACCCGACGCGCCGCAAAGGAGAGTAATGTGTTTGTCAATCTATATATGTGTGTATGTATGTTTGTTCCTTTGTAGCGCTCGAGAAACTTACCGCGTCGACCAAGTTAGATGATTCTTATGTCAATCGATTGGTCTTATGGCCTGTTGTTTGATCAGTAGTTAAACTAACTAATTGTTGAAAATCGTGACTAATGGTTAAATAAATCTACGTATTTTAACAATTAGTTGAGTTCACTACTGATTAAACAACATGCCCTTACTCTTGTGAGTGTTACTAAAGATATGACATAAAAAAATCAACATGGCGGCAACCAGACGCCATATTGCAAAAAAAAAACGACGCATTGGCAAGTGGGGTATCGTTGAGTTTGAATCATTTTTAATTTTGAATGATCATTTAGGATTTAGAACGATTTAAAGTTGGTTAGCAACAGTCGGGTTATTTAAAGCTTGCTTTTTGTTAAAACAGGCATAAAGTTAAACTATATCTAAACGTAACGCCGTAAACAGACGTTTCTGTTAAATTATAAAATCTTAAGGCATAAAGTTGTCCAAAAAGTAAATAAATAAATCTAAAGACACCGCCGCTTAAAATACGGCAACGGTACGGAATCGCAGTGACGCATCGTATAAGTACCGTTTTTACCGCATGCCCTCCACACCGCTGCTTAAAATACGGTGTCGTTGCGTAAACAAAAGACGGGGTCATTATATCAACATTGCAACGTTTTTGACGCACCGTAATATACGCACCGTTAAGCAGCGGTGTGGGGAGCGTGCGTCAAAAACGGTACGCATACGATGCGTCACTGCGATTCTGTACCGTCACCGTTTGTTAAGCATTGGTGTGGGCGTACCTTAAAAGAAGAAAGCGACTGAGTGACTGTCTGACATATCAACGGAGAGCCTAAACCGCCGAGATCTAGGGGTGCATTAAGAAAGGATCTACCGAAAGTCGAAGGGGAGTAGTAGGGGAGTAGGGGAGTAACTAATTCTACGTGAACAAAGTCGCGGGCGTCCTCTAGTAATAACATGTATACAGGGTGGATAAAACGAACGCTACATGGACGGCAACTACCTTGGATATTGGAAATAGCCAATTCTACGCAAAGGAGACTTACTTTTTTTTTAACATTAAATACTGCAACAATAAATAGAACTGGTCGAATATGATAAAACTATACTTTTTAGTAGCCAGTTCTATAAGCATTACTTAGTAAAAACTGTTCTATAATGACCATTATCAACACTCATATCATAAGTCCACCACCAGCATTATCTGTGGTAGTAGGTCACAGCGATGACAGCTATTAATTTTGGAAGATGTTCCAAATTTGGATCTCATTACCTTACAATATACGATAACGTAATTTCAAAATTACGTTACAGCTGTCATCGCTGTCACCTACTACCACAGGTAAGGTAATGCTGGTCATTTGCCTTTCGGTTTCTGAACCCATCTTAGAGTACTTATAATATGTGTGTAGATAAAGTATTGTACGAGACTGCGTAATTAGCATTACGCAACCGTCACGTAAACTACTATTACAGCATTGTTATTACCATGATTACACTAATGAAATCACTTACACTCATACTTTGCTCGGCTTTTTGATTTATTAATAGCAAAATTAGCGCTTTATAGCGCGCGAGTGGGAAAAGCTTTTCCAGTTTGCCGCCTTTAACGTTGCACATCTCAGCTTGTCTTTACCTAAACTATCAAAAGTTGCATTCGCACACTCGTCGCGTGCATCTCGCTAACGAACGCCCGCGGCGCCGCTCGCTAATTGAATAGAGACGTATATCGTATCTTATCTCAAATTGGATTAACACTTGAAAATGCCATGAGAAAATTCCACAAATGTGTAACCCCCAAGTGTAAAGGGTGTTTTAGTTTGCGGCTTTATTTTTTGTGTTACTTGTAACTACTACGTACAGCTCTGGCTGTGGTAGTATCCGCGGGAGTCTAAATTCTAGTTGGTAATAGGGGCATTGGTGTTTTTAGCCGGTGCAAGCCCGGCAGTACCTGGGCTCTCCATTCCCAGGTCTCCGGAAGGGATTTTCACCTCTGCCCCTTTCTCTTAATGTAATTCAAGCAAAAAGCAAATAAAAGCAAGGACTTTTGGCTTTGGCCCTTCAGGCGATTACGAAAAAAAAAACTACTACGTACCAAATAACAATAGAGCAAGATTTTTTAATTTTAAGTTATACTATTTTCAAAAATATAGTTTTTTACAAGTATGCCTTTAGTGTTAAGTAAATAAGAACTATTAAAATATGCTTTAATCTTAACTTTCTTTTCCCATTCATAATTTATAATAAGATTCTAATAAGAAATTTTACTTTGCCTTGAACTCATTTGTCAAAGTCATTAAATTGACTTACTCTATCATTTTAACTTGACACTAAATGTTAAAACTAACTAATGTGTAAAAGGTGTTACAGCTCTAATGTTTGTCAAACTCGCAAGTGAAGTGTATTCGCTAACTCCTCGAATAGGCTTGGTTAAGTTACGGGTTCAATACGTGTCATAGTCATTAGTCGTTTGCTTTTGCCATAATATTAATATGAAGCATGTTTGTTTAGAAACAAGATAGGTACATAGCTTTTAATGAATTAAAAACCTATAAAACAGAGACTTCTATATAATTGTTCCAGAGCTGATAATTCTTAAACGACCAAACCGATTGAATATATAGCAAAGAAAATTATTAAATTTTAAAAACACGCTGTACATTAAATTATTTTCATTCCTAATAGAGCACAGGAATATACGTCGTAATACATAAAAGGTGTTCAAAATCAGTACTGCTCATGGTAAATTAAACAGGGTGACGGATTTTTTTCCTTGTAATAGTGTAGCATTGTCTTTTACGAGGTGGATTTTTTTTGCAAGCTCGTATACCGTAAAGATTTACATGTTCAAGCCAATGAGTGAACGTCATGATACGCCTATATGCGTTGCCGGCAGTGAGCACCAAATGTAAATTGCTATCAAATGTATCAGAGGTTCCAACACGTATTCCCGCCTCAAACTTACGTACAGGCTCGTTAGTAAGATACAACTGTGCGAAGCTTTTAATTCAGTTAAATGCGAACTTGTTCCGCACCGGAACTGGCGCCATCTTTGTTTTCCTTTAACGTTCACAGCCCAGTTGCTTGATTTAATGTAAATTAGACACGTTAAGGAGTTCCTTGGCGCTGGGAGTGGTAAGTTGGCGCAATCCTGTCATGACGCTTTGACGCGCTTTTAGCAAGCTTTTGTTTTGTATAGGTGTTACTGTGAAAGGTGTTGGGCTTTGTTTTGATGAAATGTAGGTACCTGTGTACTATAAAAACGGGTCAATAATAAAACAAATGAGTGAAATATTTTTTTTGTGAAAAGCACAATACAGTCTGTTTTTTTTTTATAGCGACCTCTAAGCTGTTTATACTCCATACCATCTGCCTTGTCATTTAGTAAATACTTTTATAACCTCAAAATGCTCCCTTTTCGTCTAAAATTACAATTGTGTCATAAAAAAACCATCCATGATGTAAAATCAGGAAAATAGTGTGCAAAATGTGGTCTCTAGTTTTAGCCAAAAACGATGCATTTTGAGGTTATAAGAGTGTTTACTAAATATGAAAAGTCAGTTGGTATGGACTTTAAGGTCGGCACTCGCACAACAATATGAGAATAATATTGCTAATTTCATTCATGTCAACTCTCGTAAAATTTTCTAAGTAATCTGACATTGCTGTTCTATATTATTCTTAAAAGTAAACGGTTCCAGAAAATAAGAAAAATAAGCATTTATTATCAAAAATCTGTATATGGGATCTTTTGCCAGGAATTTCAGGGTAATAGGTCGGTATCAACCGGAGAGGCTATTCTATTAAAACCCTAAATAATTACATACCTACCTATTTATTAAGAGACTCACAATGACTCGATATGGCACTACTCAAAATTGAACTAGTAAATGGTACTCTATAGTCTGTTCGAATTGAAATTGCCAAAGATGTAAACAGAACCAAACGAACCAATTTACTATTACTCGATAATCACGTACTGTTGCAGATCAAGTGAGGTGTGAACAATGACATACTCTTGATCTTTACTTTCACGTTAAGTTTAAGATTAAATAACTATTAATTGTACGATATTTTAAATAAAAACACGCTTGATGAATGTTTGAGGTTATGTGTCAAACAGTACTGATTTGTTTACATCTTTGGCAATTTCAATTGACACAGACTATAGCATCTTTTTAGTTAGCCCTTATGGATCGTCTCCACATTGGCCCAATACACGCACGCACGATTGTGAAAAGAGCATAATCGTCGGTGAGTGGCCATCATTGCCTGTCATCGGGAATATTCGGACAATTGTCGGTAAGTACATCAAAGGAATTCGTGCCAATGATCGTGCTCGTATCCACACCCAAGCCGATCATCAGTCGCACGGCAGACGTCGAGGTCGTTCTTTACCACTTTTGGACCTTAAAGCCTTACAAATAGAGTCGAAAAGTGGTAAAGCAGTTTCTTGGTCGACTATACAATAATATTAGTCACTGTATCTTGTTCAGTTATGGTGAATAGGTAACATCCACCACCTTCTCTTCCTCCATCTATTTTTCACGACGTTTTTTTGATGCACATTCCGATAATGATTATATGTATTAAGCAAATAGATAGCAGCTGCCGCTATCACTTCGACGTCCATCTTCAACCGGCGACAGTGCGTAACTGAACAGTCAAGATTGTGTAGAGATGATCCATGATCGCGGCGATAATGGACACTTTTTTAATCGCCCATCATGGGCCAATGAGAAGACGAGCATTTAAAACAGACTATAATATCTAGACACACTAACCTCAAAACCTAAACGCAAGAATAAACACATTGGGTGCCCCTGACACCCCTGTAGCCTTCATATTGCATACAACTGGTCGTTTCTGGCGGTGAATATGAATATTTCCCCCAAGGCACTGGACCGGGGCTAATACCGGGTCATTTTTCACCCCGATGGGGAAAGTTGAGTGACGTTTGATACCACGATAAATATTCGCTAATGCGTTTAGTAGACAAGTTTGGATAAATCTGTAGCGGGCAGCCACATGACATGTGTGATAGATCCCGTCATATAAAAAGGACGCTGACCTTGGATGTAGTTGCTTCGTAACTCGATTAGAATAGAGTCTAGAATTAAGTGAACGCAAGGTCAGAGGTATTTTTACGTGATGGGCAGTATCTTAAGCTGGGTACTGACCAACGTTACGAGGTGTAATGTAAGATGTTACACAGCGAGCATTCATGCAGTCAGTACGTAATTGCTCGCTGGTTTCGCTGTAATAATACGTACCGACTGCATGAATGCTCACTGTGTAACATGTTACATTACACCTCGTAACGTTGTTCAGTACCCAGCTTTAGGATGCTTGTTTGACCTATATTAAAGCGAAAAAAATTCGTCGGTCTTAGGAAGGATTCGAACCTACATCTCCTCTGGCTCTCCGGGCCGATGCAGGCGCATTACCAATTATGCCACCAAGACCCTACTTAAGATCCACGAAATTAGTAATCGCTTGCTTTTTCATACTCAGGGGGTATGCTGACGCCATCTATCGTTTTTTATTAACAAACGATTTTTTCGCTTTAATATAGTTTAGAATTTCGTAACAGACGTTTCTGTTAAATTTAAAAATCGTGTTTGACCTGCTTTCAGCTGGGTACTGACCAACGTTACGAGGTGTAATGTAACATGTTACACAGCGAGCATTCATGCAGTCGGTACGTAGTATTAAGCTGGGTACTGACTAACATTACGAGGTGTAATGTAACATGTTACACAGCGAGCATTCATGCAGTCAGTACGTAATCGCTCGCTGGTTTCCCCGTAATACTACGTACTGACTGCATGAATGCTCGCTGTGTAACATGTTACATTACACTTCGTAACGTTGGTCAGTACCCAGCTTTACAGCGAAACCAGTGAGTAATTACGTACTGACTGCATGAATGCTCGCTGTGTAACATGTTACATTACACCTCGTAACGTTGGTCAGTACCCAGCTTTAAAGTAACGTTAATATCTGACGGTATAAAATTAATTCTGACGACGCGCTGGCCTAGTTGGTAGTGATCCTGCCTACGAAGCTAGCGGTCCTGGTTCAAATCCCGGTAAGGTCAGATATTTATGTGATGAGCACGAATAATTGTTCCAGAGTCATGGATGTTCTTTGTATTTAAGTATGTATTTCTCTATATAAGTATTTATATCGCTGACTAGTACCCATATTACAAGCCTAGACCTTCGTTTGGGACTAGGTCAATTGGTGTGACATTGCCCCCTGATATTTATTATTATTATTTATTACATAGAAGCATTTTTGCAACGCGCCCAATTTGAATCGAAAAACGCTATGAAAAGTTGTAAATTTTGTAGCTAAGTTGCTGTAATTCCGTAATTTTGAACCGTGATTGTCATAACAAAAACCTTCTCTATTTTCTTGTATGAAACGTGGTTCGGAAATGCAAGTATGTAAAGGTTGTTAAACTAAAGATCCGTAAGTAGATATTCCTGTCTTCTAAATAAGAATAATAATCTACGAAGCATAAACTAAAGAAAACGCATAATCCTCTGATGAACCAATGAGCTCCCTACTAGAATAAAACATTTTTTGTCAAAAATAATCAAGCAAGAAGCCCGTAGGCTTTTTTGAATAAAGAATATTGTTCATACCGCGCACCAGGTGGCGCTCGCGAGGGGTAAATGGCCAATCACACGCCGGCCTGCCCGGAATCGCATCACGCTGTACATTTGAACGATGTGCGCTTGAAATCACTCTGTAGATGACACTTTTGTCATCTACGGATTCTTGTTTGCTTCAAAATTTATCAGTACTTTGTCACAATGCTTAAAAAAACATTTACAGGGTGGAAAAAACGAACGCCACATGTACGGCAACTAACTTAAATATTGGAAATAGCAAGTTCTACACAAAGGAGACTAACTTTTATTTTTGAAAAAAAAAAACTGCATTATTGGATTTTTGAAAAAATCTTTCTTCCTTAACCGGGAATCGAAGTGGTCGCATATGAAAAAACAATAAAGACGTAAGTTATGATACAGATGGAAAGGGTCGTTGATTGTGATCATTTATGTCTATAACACAAACACCTTTTAATTAAATAAAGACCATAAAAAAGCGCTTCTTTATTATTTTATCATATTCTACCATTTCGATTGCCGGTAAAGGCAGGCCAATTAAAAAAAATCCATAAATGCAGTAATAATTGTTTTCAAAAATAAAGGTAAGTCTCCTTTGCGTAGATTTTGGTATTTCCAGTATTTAAGGTAGTTGCCGTCCATGTGGCGTTCGTTTCTTCCACCCTGTATAATTGGAACATTTGGAACCCGCACTTTTATAATTGATAACTCTAAAACTTCAACTTCTTGTGTTCGAAAAAAAATCCACCAATAGGAGAGCTGCGCTGAGCAAGACTAGGAAAATGAAGTATTCCTATTGGTGGATTTTTTCTTCGCACACCGCTGTGCTACCTCGCATAGCTCTTGTAGATATTTACCCTTAAACCAGTTTCTTATAAAGCAAATCAACGTCCTTATCGCTTAATCTGTTATACGAACTAGATACACAACCACACAGACATTCAGACAGACATTGGCGTCAAAACTTATAGCCCATCTTTTCGTGACGGGTGTAAAAAGCAGCTATAGACAGTTCCCATGTTTTTCCAAACACGGCAAGAGCAAGCACGCCCAAGTATTTCACCTGTTAATTTTATTAATTCCCACCAGCTTGCAAGAGTATCGAGGCAAATTAAATCTAAAATTCTAAACACAATGAACAAGGAAGTTAAACGAATCTGCTAACTGTTTTCGTCGCTTTAATTACGGAGTAACTACAGCGGAATGTGTCACCGAAGTTTTGAATCCTCGCGGAAGTTCGGGTGACGTCGGGAGTGCTCGGGTCAGGTCGGACAGGCTGGAGACATTTTCAGTATGAAAGTTTTGTAAGTTGGAGCAAAACAATGCAAGCAACAACAGCAACAGCAACAGCAAGCGGTCTGATCTTTCCCTCGCACTTTATAGGAATACATACTTTGAGGGACAGAGGATTCGACTCGCTGGCGAGTACGGTAATTGTAATTCATGGTAAGGATACGGTGATTTTTCTAAACAGTTCGCTCTCAAACTGGACAAACGGATTATTAACCGGCGATTTTAAGTTGTCAGTCAGAGCGTACCAGCTGCATTTAAGAGGCCACATATGCCATGCCCAAACAAGAATCAACAGGGATAGCTTTATGTGGTTCCGCGCGGAGAACGTGAGATGGAGATTGTTTGTGAGCGTAGATTGCAGCGTCAAATTCAAATAATTGCTGTTTACTTTAAACTTACAACATTTATGAAAATAATGGTTTACCAGGATTAAGAACTTGTAAGTTCTCAACTATTGTATAAAAATCATCTTTAAAGATCATTTGGTTTCAAAAATTCAACCAAAAACTTGCAAAATCCGGTATCAAAATTGAAAAATAAAACTGTCGAGAATTTTGTTTCTAATTGTGTTTTCACATTTAACAGTTTCACGGAAATATGACCAAGTTTAATATATCCAAAAAACAGACAGGCGTTATAGTTATTGAGATCCAGATTTCGGAACACTACCGACCTAATCATATGGTGGCCTCTTAAGGGCGTGCATTCTCAATTAAGTAGCTTTACCCATCAAGTGAGTGAGCTCGTAAGACTTCGCTCGCTCCAGGAACAGTTCCATAGAGAGCCGTTTTTTGAATTGATAACTTCTTATGGGAGGGTAAACCGCTTCGTTACGTAACGCGTTACGGCGCCAGCATAGAGGGAGTATCAAAACAGCTAATAGATTACTCTTCGCACCTGTTATAAATGCCCTTCGTTAAAAAGAGACGTTTATATATGGCCTCTTTCAACAGTGTACCACTTTTTAGGTTTGTTAGTATATGTCACTCTGCATTAGTGTGCGTAAGTTTGCAGTCAGTTAAACAATATTATATAGTTCAACTTAGATTAGTTTAAGTTATCACTTCTGTCGGGCGTCCCGAGACGCAAACATTTTTTTAATAACACGTTGCCTCTTCTTGGCGGTGTATAAACAGAGAAACCTAGTTAATTTTGAGCTTTAAAAGAAAATGCAGGTGGCGTTTTCTTTTTACAAAGCTCGCCTATTTATCAAAAATGTTTAAAATCGTCAAAAGTAAGTTTTTTACTGGTTCTTGACCTTTTTGATCTCGGGTTAAATTAAAATGTAGGTCGTGAAGTAATTTCAAGAGCTTTTCAAACGTAATGCCTGGTTTACACGAGCTTAGTACTTGTTATTATAATGCTTGACAATTACAGTAGCCTACGCCATATTTTTCACAATATTGTGTCTACTACAAAAAATATTCTTTTCACGCCACTGCTCGGAAATTTGGCGAAAGATGGTCTGTTCTTGGTCCCCAAAACAATCAATAGTTGTAAATTGAATGAGCAGGCCTTCTATGAATTTAAACTGTACAACAATCTTAACATTGTTGGTCTGTTCCATTGAGCAAGTTGACCAATCACATCGGTCCGCTGATCACTGATACGACCAATCAGAACACGACAGCTATTTTAAAACTATGACGAACAGGACACAAAAACATTCCACTCCGGACCTATTCCGTTCTACTTAACTTATTACTGACATCCACAGAGCATACAACTATTCACCACTAAACTTGCCACTAATCATCTCCCTCTAAGTACTAAATATTAAGCTCAATGGCAAGTTCTAAGCTCGTGTAAACCGACCGCGTTGGTGTCAACTCTCGACTCCTACGCCAGCGACTAATTCAAAAGTTTGTTCATTAGATTTTTTACAAGAAATCCTCTCGCCTTCTTTTAATTTCGTTTTTACTTAATTTCAACGGAGGAAAAGTTGCCGTTTCACAATGAGTTTTCACAAATAAAGATAAACAAAGTTATGATGGAATTAGAATAAGAATTTGATTTATTTCTTGGATGGATTTTCGACGACGGATGTTGTACCTTTTATTATTTGTGTACCCTTGGTTGTTATTCTCTTAAAGCTGGATTACACAGTTCCAGTATATTGATTTGAATTTGTGCCATTGCTAATTCAAAAAACGTCTCGAACGCGTTTGCTTTTCTCGTACACTATGCGAGATTTACAAGATGCGGGCCTATTAATATGGTCGTGTTTATCTATGTTAATAAACATGTATAAAACGTCTGTCACTTTCTGACCAGTACGTAAGTGCGAGAATGACGGATGCTTTATCCACTGCGTTAAAGGCGACCATAAAACGGGTCACGGACGTAAACGCGTTCGAGATGATTTTCCGCGTGAACAGTACCCTTACCATGAGTTACAATTAACGTACTTGCTAGCGAGTCGAATGCTCTGTCCCTCATAGTACCTACTCGTATTTAGAGTCACCTTGAGAGTGCGAGGGACAGAGCATCCGTCGTGGTCTGGTGCTATAAAAATGTTAAAGGTACAGCAACTTATATCTCATGTTGCTATGCCCTTGCAGAGCGTCACATGGATACCTACCTACTTACAATTCCACGAACCTATTATAATGTAATGTGATATGCAGTAAATTGTTTGAATTTGAATTAACACTCAAGGCTCTGGAATCCAGTGATACTGGATCGTTCTTTTACTAAGGTTAAGACAATTTTAAAACGATAAAGCCGTTTTTCTTCTCTTCATAACTTAAGAGCTATGCTCTTGTCGGTGGAGAGCCGCCTTTACCATCACGTAAATAAGAGCTACGGTAACGTTAACACTAGAGTATTTATATAAACAATGTTTAGTTGGACAAAACACAATTACTATAGCCCCGAGGTCAATCCCGCGGCATTTAAGACACAACCCCTCAAGAACTCAAAAACCTTGATATTAATAGAGTTGAGATGATGGTCTTAATAATACGTAACAATATTCCCCAAAAAAAACAACATTGATTAGCTAATATACCTACATAAAACAAAGTTCATACAGTGTCCACACGCAAAATATTTCTTATTCATGATGCAACAGACCAAGTTTCAATCGTAGGAACCATGCCAACGGTTCAGGCAATAAAAGTTTCACGGAAACACCCGAGTGCCCCCGAGTGTTGCCGATCTAGTTTGTAAAAATTGCCGAACAGGTGTGTTCATACAAACAAACTGGCTAACAACGAGCTACGAGTATGAAAACAGTCTCATAGCTGTTGGAAATTTTGAAACATTATAATTTTGTGTAAAAGTAGGTCACTAATAAACGGCCAAGCGCGAGTCAGGTTCGGGCCTAGCAAGCACTATTACCTAAGAATTGTATTTACTCGTATATACGCATAGGTATCCAATGTACTTTCTTAAGATAACGAAATCGCACAGGAAAAAACCGGGCAAGTGCTAGTTCGACTCGCGTGGAGAGGGTTCCGTCTCCGCACAATAATGCTTGTCAGTTAGTCTGTCTGTCTATCTGTCCATCTGTCACAGCAGATTTGCTCCAAAAATAATGGACCGATCGTCTCGTTTGGTACAAATATTTAAGTAGGTGACTCAAAGAGGAATGCGTAACGTAAATAAATGAATTTTGAACAAGGGGGCTTTTGTGGGATAAATTAGGAAATTAAAAAAAAAACTTGTTGTGAGCATCTCAAATATATTTGTTTTATAACTTTAACATAAACAGTTTTGAAGTTATTTAAGAAAATTCGCAAAAACCGACCGTCCCCCTCCCTTATCTCTGAAACTACTGGTGCAGTAGTTTTGAAGCAAATCGGCTGTGACAGACGGACAGACAGACAGACGCACGAGTGATCCTATAAGGGTTCCTTTTTCCTTTTGTGGTACGGAACCCTGAAAAAGAAGATGTAAAAAGGCTTGCCATCATTCTTGAATGGAAGTAGGTTAAGGTATGAAAAATACATTCTCTTAACATAAAAAAATAAGTTAAAGCACATGCTTTACTTAATCCAAAGCGTACGTACAAAATAGTACTTTAAAAAGTTACTCAAAGTATCCAATAAACCCGCTTTTAGCGTTAAAAACGAACCTCATTTCCCGCGAAGCATTTCCTTAATGGCCCGCCGTTTAAAAAGAAAACATAAAAACAAAATGGCCGCAACTCATAAGAGCAATGCACGAAAATGTTTGCGCGTCATCACGGCTACGTCTAAGGTAAAAGTTTTATTTATGCGAAAACTTGTTTCATTTTTCTTTCCCGGGCATTTCAGAGAATAAAGCCGCTGGTACGCCGCCCGAGAACATAAATAACACAACATTAAAGATGTATGAAGAAGACGAACCTACTTCTAGATTTATTTACAAGAGGACCGCCAGCGTTTAGTTGGCGCTGCTTTGAAAAACGCCAAAGCCGGTGTCACTCACCTGAATTCTGCGCATTTGAAATTCGAATAGTGTTTTGAGCGTCAAGAACAGAGACGTTCCGAATTTAAAACCGTAGCGTATAAATTAGGTACCAAGTCTGTTCCATTTGTTGTTTTTTTTAATAAGAAATGTTATGCATTACTTTGCGAAGCTACAATGGTAGGGTTGGTAATATTATTATTATTTTTAGGTAGAAGTTAACACCAGAGCAACAGTAATGAAACCAAAACTTTTTCTTTAGTGCTTTTGCTTTGAAAGTGTTATTCAGACACATAATTGACATAATACATGTTTGATAACTACTTTTGTTTCCTTTCGGCTTGTCATGGTGTGTAACAGAGCGTTAGTAAAATTGTTTAGTTTTACTTTGTTAGTTTTAAATGTTACCGCCATATTCTTCACGTTTTTTTTTTTAATCATGTTAAGTTGTTATGTTGTTGAACGGACAAGCTAATGTTTTCTATTTTTATTTTTATTTTCTTACAAATCTTAATACAAACTCTTTTTTTTGCTCTATTTAGCCATTCACTGACCTGTTCAGAAACTCACCTATTTCTGCAGCATCGAAACTATTTTCCATCGCGAAAAATTGCTTGTAAACTCGGTTTCAGCGGAGCTAATTTACGTTCGAGATTTGAAAATTGAAAGTTTTTTTAGTGCGCAAAAGACTCAACTATTTCAATTAAGAATCTCGTTACGTTCCATTTTCGAACTTTGTTCGAAATTGCAGCCAGTTGGAGAAGTCCAGTTCCGAAGTCATTCCAACCGGCCAGTAATAAGGTTCCGACACGTCCCGACCTTTTACGGTTCTTAACAAAGTAATCGCTCTCGAGAAAAATAGAATGTTGCAATTGATGGCGCCATTTCTTTACTTTTGTTAGAGCGATGGGGTATGAAAACCTTCATATGTCGTTCAGGCTATTAAAACCCCCTAGCTCGAGATGCTAGCTTGCTAGTGTTCAAGTTTAAAAACCTGTCCAGTGGCTGGCTTACTGTCATTATTTACTGTCCTGGCTTAAAAAGTAGATTTAAGCAACGCGGGCATAGAATAAAATGGAATACCTAGCTTGTTTTTGTCATATGCTTCCGAATCTAGTCACTTGTAATTATTTCAATCTTAAACTGTAAAAATGAATACCGACTAATACCAAATTTAACTAACGCTCTGTTAGTTATTCGATATAAACAAATTATTTTGTGCATTTCCTTTGATTTAGAGGAATTGGCACCAAGTTATCTTATAAGTAAGTTTATCATTGCTTAGTACCCATATTCAAAGCCTAGAGCTTAGTTTGGGACTGGGTCGATTTGTGTGACATGGTCCCCAGATGTGTTATTGTATAATTTTACTAAGAGTATATAATTTTCCGAAGTTGTAAGTTTTTTTTCCTATTATTATTCAATTTTATCACACATTACATCATGTTAAAAAAGGTTATTAGGGAAATCTAGAAGATGACAAAAACACAATTCAAACTGATTATTTCTCTAATGAAATCACAGGGCTTAACTGCCTCCATGTGCCCT
Organism: Acleris literana; assembly: GCA_946894065.1. Taxonomy (NCBI): domain Eukaryota; kingdom Metazoa; phylum Arthropoda; class Insecta; order Lepidoptera; family Tortricidae; genus Acleris; species Acleris literana. The sequence continues at coordinate 23,222,611 of OX335671.1, read as the reverse complement.
AGCGCAACACAGGTCAAAAAGTCGTAACGAAAAAAAAACATAAAGAACTCTAGCTACTTTACATACAGAGTACTTTTGACTTCAAAATTTATGAAATTTATTTAAATTCGGTGGTTAATTCATAAAAAGGCATAAAAGCGGAATTACTTGAGTTTTAATTTAGGTCCTGCGTGTTAGGTTGGGAAAAATTTATCCACACTTTTACGAGCTAAGGCAATGTTCTAATAAAGATATTTCGTGCGTCGGTATTTTTGTACGTTCATTATTTGGAAGTGCGAGTTCGACGCGCGCACCGAGGGTCCCTTACGCAAAAAAATAACTGCTAGGTAATTAGGTATTGATTTTCGGATTGTTTTCTTACTCGTGCTGTGAGACCTGCTTTTTGCCAAATTTCATGTTTCTAGGTCAAAAGCACCCTATGAAATTGAGACGTACGAAGAAAATATCACTTCGTTCCAATACCAACGTATCGTATAGGTGGGGACGCCCACTGAGAGCATTCGTGTGAATATTCGAGTGGTGTGGAAGCTGAGCCGAGCGTTACAGGCTACAGCTTACACACCACTCGATGTTCGCGCCGAATGCTCATTACACGCGAATGCTCTCAGTGGGGACGCTCCTTAACGTAAACGTATCGTTACTACCAACTAAGCTATAGGTGAAAAGCTTAAGTAAATAGCGGCCTGCACACGTAAAGTTCGGACCGCGGGAAACGCCACGCGCCACTCCAATCTTCGCTCCGAACCGTACGTGTAAATGCAACTGTAATAGTATAAAATAGTAAAAACCCTACGGTTCGGACTGGCGCGTGGAATGGCGCGTGGCGTTTCCCGCGATCCGAACTGTGCCGTGTAAAGGCCGCTAATGAACTCTAGCTTGTTGATGTATCACATCTGCGGGGCTAGACAAGTTGCCATCGAATACAAACGCTAGCGTTAGGTGATCACCTGTCGCTTTGAAAAATGTATGGAATTGACGTAAGATAGTCACGTGATATATCACTCGTTACAACTGACACGCTGTAAAGTGATCACTATCACTCGCGCTAATCAAATAGTGATAGTTTCGACAACTACGGTCGTTACGCGGTACTATCACAATATAAACGTCGGTATCCAAGGGCGGTAACTATACGAAGAAACTGTCAACTGAGTCAGTGTCATCACAGGTGATCACCTAACGCTAGCGTTCGTATTCGATAGCAACTTGTCTAGCCCCGCTGTATAGACCGTTTGACATTCTATATTTGAAACTTGACGCAAATTCCATATTAGTTTTGTACACAACTACATGCAAGAGGTCATTTACTTATGTTTTTCACCTATAACGACATCGTACATCAATATAGCTGTATTTTTTTTCTTCGACGGAACCAAGAAAGATCCTTTTGCTCCGTCACACTCAAACCATTACAATGAACCCCGCTCGATTTAAATACAATTTCCCAAATGAATTTCTAGATTTTCTCTAGCAATTTTTAAAACTCCTGAATAATGCCCAATATCTATGCAACTGTTTCCACTCCTAGTTTCAGTAAATGATATTTTAAATTGTAATTTCATACATGGAGACGTCAGTTTGATGTATATTTTATTAAAATTTTGTGTAAGGTTTGGGGTTTTTTTTTAGTTTTAAGGGTTCCGTAATTCAAAAGGTTAAAACGGAACGCTTATCACTTGCGTGTTAGTCTGTCAGTGACCCAAAGACGGACGTATAACGTAAATAAATGAATTTTAAACTTGGAGGCCAGTATTCGTAATAAATTAAAAAAGGAAGTTTTGCAAAATATGTTGTTTGACATAATATAATGAAAGGGCTTACTGTAAGAAACTCAAATATTCTGCGTTAAATGAGAGTAATATTTTTCGTACATATACAGTATGAATTGATCAATTCTTTGATCAATCAGCTAAAACTACACTTCATCTACAGTGTGTGACATCCAAAGGAACATACATTTTAAGTAACGATAGCTTTGAGTGTTGTGACCCGTTTAAAGAACGAATAAGTTAATAGCTCCAATAAATTTGGTGTAATTCATTTTTAAAGGTCCATCGAGCAGCAATGTATAACATTAAGTCTATAATTGCAAGTTAATTGATGGATAATTGATCTATATTTGATAAAATGCGCGGCGAATTAGTTAGTATGAAAAAAAAAAGTATAACTTACCTATGTTAACAATACACATCGCTGCTTAAATACAAAAGCGCCACAAAACAAAAACAGATACAGTTTGATTTAAAACTTAAAGTATATAGCATTCCGAATTTAAATGCAACACAAACACATTTTGATTTGTGTCCCTTTTGTATTTAAGCAACGAATGTTTTTATGTTAATTAGGATGCATATTAACTGTTGTCAAAATATATGTTCGTATTGATGTCACACTGTATAATAACACTAAATTTTCAGATACACAAGAAAACCTAAAAATATAAAGTAGTCAGAAATTAAACCATCACCCAAAACGTAACTCAAAATGGCGCCTCCTAGATTTTAAGTAGCTGCTGTAATTCGATTAATAAAACACTACCTCCCTCTCGGGCGCTAGTAATTTGAATGAGACGCTAAGTTTGTTCATTAAGTCTAACAAGATTCCATCGCTGCCTTTGACGCGCGGAAATATAATGAATGTACAAGAAGGGATACGTCTTGTAGTTGAAATTATGCGTTTTAAGTTCGTACGGTTTTACTTTTAGGCGAAGTTGTAGCTTAATTTAACGTTTCGGTAGAAAAGCTGGAGTTTCCGCAAGATGTTAATCAGTACTTTGATTACTAATTAGTTAATGAGAAGTGAGTTTGACACTATCTATTTTTTTTTATACCGTTATGCAACGATATAATATAGTAAAAAGAGGTAGATATGTTATACGCACTTCGATAGTGTCACCCTAAAACCAAGCCAATTGGTGCACCTTTACTTAGTCTTGCGCCGTCAACGGAACCGTGAACTAGTCTGCAGAGCACCATACACTCGTCTCTGTTTCGCTCCCGGAAATTAGCATACCATCCTGCGTTCACTTGTCATTTATGAATTAGTGTGTAATTGCAATATTTACTGATTATGTGTGCGTAGGCCGGGCCATTTTTACACGCGGAATACCGTATAGGTAACATATCTACCTCTTTTATATTATATCATTGCCGTTATGGCTAAACTACTAAACCAGTTTTAATGAAGTTAGAAGTAGGATAAAGATAGTTTAAACCCGGAGGAAACACTTACTGAAACTTTTTATTTGAAATGGGAAAAACGATATCGTGCATATTTGACACATGGTAAACAGTTGGTTCCTGTGGAAGACCAGCTCTGGCGTAAAAACCAGTAACATGCTGAGCAGTAGTAAATGCAAATAACCGGTTTTAACCGATTTAAACCGGTTATTTTCATACAAAAACGGTTAATAACCGGTGAATTTGCATTCCCTACTGAGCAGGAACCATTTTGCTCCGTCTGGCACTGGTACAGATTTTTTGTATTTTTGTTTTTGTTTGACAATTTTTTTTTCTGTACTTGCGTTAGATGTAAGCAAATAAACGTTTTTTCTTTCTCTCTTTCTTTTAAATTGACGTTCAAAATGTGACAAAAGGCAATATGTGATTTATCAATCTATAAAACTACGTACGTATATAGTATAGGTACTATTTCCCAGAAACTTAATTAAGTGCGACTCACACTGACCGATTTTATTTATTGTTCATAGCACAAAGTTACCACCTACTTTTCTCTCTTTACTCTTTTACAACAACCTGTATAAAACTCCCCATAAACAGGGTGACCAAGTTAACGAGCTTGCAAACTATTACAAAGAATTACTCCACCAAGTTAAAAGCCCTTGGAAAATCGCTTGTGGAAATATTTAATTATTTTGAAAATAAATCGTCAAAGGAAACTCCCGGCGATCGGCTTTTTGTGGCCACCCGAGGGTTTATAATTTCGTCCTAGTTTTTGCTAAAGTGCAGTTGCATTAGTAATTTAGTGGATGCAGTTTGCATTTTAATGGGCGTTTTAGGCTTTGAGAGTTTTTAGAAAAGGCAAAAGCTTTAAAAATAATAATTAAATTGAATGTTTAGTAACTAACTGTTACGTGTTTTTTGGAGATTTGACTATTTAAAAATAAATCTTTTAATGGCCTCTTTTCCTCTGTCTTTGGACTTAAGTATCTACCTACGTATATCTTATCGTCTATTTAGAGGCAAAACGCACTAAGTTGTTAGTAATTTAATGTGTACTTAGTGAGTATTTCCTTTAAATGGACGTTATATCGTTATCGCATGAGGAGAAAACGCAGGTATATTTATTTTATTTATTTTCATCACACTTGCTCGTAAATAGTGTCCTAACATGCTAGAAAAATCGACCGTAAATATAAAAAAAAAACCCGCAAAAAAAAAAAATAGTAATAATACCCGCGGGCCTTTTTTTTACCATTACGCCCTATCGTTCGTAATAGCTTATTTTTTAAATATTATACGTAGACTCAAACTATCACAATACGCCAGGACCCCAATTCTTGTGCCATTCGATATGAAGTTTCATCCGAGATGAAATGTCAGTTGCATACAATTTTCTAAAAATCTCGCTTATAAACTATTGATCTCGACTGTCACTAGAATCGGACTCCTGACCACGTTTGACATTATCTGTGGTAAGTCATAGATAATGATGTAGTCTGCCGCAAATTTATAAATACTGATTATAAACTGTGAGATTCCAAAATAATAATTAAAAGGGTGTCTTTGTGCACATATTAAAATTTATATATCAATAAAAACAAGTCGACATCAGAAGAAATGGATAATGCGACTCCGCCGGACATCGCCAACGCGCCTAAAACTTAAGTGAGAATCGTAAGTTAAAAATATGATCTGTTGTCTGATTTTATTTCATTTCCTCGCCATTGTGATGAAAAACATTGTATGTTAGACGGGTGGTAAAGAAAATACAAAGCTCGAGTCATTAAAGCCCTCAGCCATCGGCTTCGGGCTTCTAACAGACTCTCGTTTGTAATTCCGTGTTTACCACCCTTAATACACAATGTACTATTATTTATTTCAAAAACAACTTAGGTGGTAGGTATACAAAAAAATCGCCAAACTGGGGGCAGTTAGCATATTGAAAACATACATTTCCCAGTATCCTTGCTTTATTTCATTTTTAGATGTTACTTTTTAAAACACAAGTCTCAAACACAAGTTAGATACTAGGATATTTGAATTTGGAACTCAAATTGGTTTGAAATAAGATTGATATTGTAATACATAAATGTATATGTAATGACGTTTCACTAGTTAAAGCATATTAACATATTAGTGTGTGTTAAGTTTTCATCGTGGTACGGTCACGAACTTTAATTGTTGAACCACTATAGAACCTTGTCGCATAAAACCAACGATTGTGCAACGTGCAACGCTGTCATTATGACTAGGTTCTATGGTGGATCAACTTTTAAAGTCCTTGATGGTACTCACAGGTTACCTGGACAAAGCAACTTGGCCAAAATTTCGTGTCGCCGATCACGCAAGGCAACTTCTACCTCTGAGGTTTATAATTCGTTGACGAATTGTAAAACAATTTTTTTACAAATAACTCTCCTCACACCATAATTAAAATAAAAACACCCCTACGAGTATACTCATTCTTAAAAAAAATACTGAAAAAAAAAATGTTTACTTAAATAACCATCAAAGGAATCCAACCCTATACCAATTTAAAACCAATAAACGAATTAAAACACTTCAAAAATCACAAAAACCACCAATTCGACTGCACAGGATGTTCCTTGATCTTTTCAGGTGCGCAAACCGTAAATAATACACAAAAGTGAGATATTAAAAATTTACTAACCTCTCATAACGCTCATTCATGCGTAAAATATTGGTCTACCAAAACCCCGGTAATTATACCAAACGGGCGAATAAACGGCGTCTGGAACATCCCGTATATATCTTCACCACAAAAGCACAATACTGTAAATCAAAATAAAACACAAACAATTTGAAATTTTACTTACGTATCCATAATGTCGTAAGTGACGCGACTCGAATTTCAGTTAATGTCTTTTGCTTCTGAGGTATTGATATGTATTTTTGATATATCGTTGTAAATTAAATTGAGTCTTATCTGTTTATGAGTGTGATCGGTTTTTGTTTGTCGCGTGCTGCCCAAAAATTGGTTCCGTTGAATGGACAATGCATGGACGCCGAGAATTGTTCGAATATTAAAAATCATTCGAGCATTATTGAATTGCTCTTTGCTATTAATTTAGGGTAGGGTCCTAGTGTTAGCGGTAAAATCCGTTTTAATATAAAATTAGGGAATGGTAACGATCGACGAATTCGTCGCTGTCACAGGCAAATAAAATAAAGTTCCTTAAATATATTATTTTTTCATTAAAATTTAAAGTTTTTTATCCCTTTTGCGCCTAATTCCTGCCTCAATCGATATAACTATAAAGAGCAAGGAACAAAACACCATTTATTTTTGTTCTGGAAGACCTTGTTCTGTGAAAAATATTTTTACTATAACTGTAAAGGTGAACCGATTGATACAGAAACATATCTTAAAGATCAACCTTAACCTTACACTTACTTAACTTAAAGAAGAAGTAAAGCCGCTATTCCATTTAACTGAAGTACATTCCGACTAAAAACTCTCTTGTTTAGTGGGCTTTTTTGTACATTTTAATAGAAATATGTAGTCAATTAGCTACTTTAAAGGATGTGTAGATAGCATTTTTAGAATGTTACCTATGTAAAAAATAAATGTTTAAAAAAACAAAAAAACCGCCTTCAAAAAGCAAAAAATAACTTCTTTAAAATGGTAGGTAAATAGGTCAGTCCAACTGAAGTCTGCTTTTGGTTAAAATATTGTTGGACGCCGACTTCAGTTGGACTGACCTATTTACCTACCATTTTAAAGAAGTTATTTTTTGCTTTTTGAAGGCGGGTTTTTGTTATTTTAAACTTTTTTTTATTTTATACTTTTTAGTGATCATAATTATGCTGTTATTCTCCCATTTCTCAAGAAACAATAGAACATTTCAATCTCGCCGCAAGCAACGCCGTTGGAAAATCATAGTCATATATTTAAACCTAAATATGCTTCGTCATAGTCGCTCAACTATCTTAATCGAAATATCTTGTCGCCACCCTCGAAATATATACCGCTAAGGAGTTCCGGTGGCCATCTGTGGTCTTCATCATCAGTTCCACTTCACCAAATAGTGCTTTCCAAGACCAAATACTCGAGTTACAATGAAAAATACGAAAATCGCTAGACACCTATAAATTTTGAAGAGTTCCGCTGATTCCTCATGGATTCCACCATCAGATCTTCATTTTGATAAAAATGGGACCAAACGGGAAGCACCAGCTTACAAATAAAAAAAGAATCATCAAAATCGCTTCACCCAGTCGAAAGTTCTGAGATAACAAACATTAAAAAAAAAAAAAATGTTAAATCCGTCAAGCAGTTGCAGCGTGAAGGAGTAACAAAGTAACACACACACAAACACGCACGCACGCACGCACGCACGCACGCACACACACACACACACACACACACACACACACACACACACACACACACACAACACACAGAATCTGTCCCATTTATAATATTGGTAGGATAAATAAAAAATAATTGAATAAACCCATTATACATATAACGGATATCTCTTTTTTCATAATTCATATCTCTTAAACGGCCCAACCATTTTTAACCTAGCTAAGAACCATCTTTATCCAACAGACAGACAGCAAACGCATAAACAGATACATCGTAGGGACACACTTTACTTACAACCCCCCTCTTTTTTGTCGAAGGTTCAAAATAGCTGTGTACAACCGTACAATATGGCCAAAGTCACCACACATTATTAAACGACCCGCATCCTATCTCGATCTCGCTTACACCAAACAGAATCAACCTGCCCACTGCCAACTCATTTTTTTTGTCAAATAATATAATGCCTTATAATCGAGCTACACAGGTACCCTCAGCAGTTAGTACCATTATGTCACAAGAACCTTCGAATTGGCCATCACCCGAGCTTTTAGTGTAAGTTGCTATTGCAAAAAACGTCTCGAACGCGATTGCGTTTTTCGTATAAACAACATGGACGCAAACGCATTCGAAACGGTTCGCCGCGTGAACAGAAACTTACAATGCGCACATGTAACATGATCCTGGGCGAAAGTGGATTTTTAGGCGTTACAGGCAGGCGGTAACCGGCGCGGTGTGAGGGTACGCGCGTTATCATATTGACAGCATTGTTACCTGCGCGGTAACCGCCATATTGGTTCACGTTACGTGGTGCGGATTATTCAGTGAACCGCTGTAAGTCGGCCGCGCATTTACTCATGCTATTGTGAAGTCCGCGTAGAGTGGGCCCGTCTGAATTGATAATGGGTTTTAACCTCCAAAAAAAAAGAGGGGAGTTATACGTTTGTTTGTTTCTGTGTATCCCTCATAATATACGAGTATATCTTACTTGCATTCTAAGTATTTAACTATTTCATATAAACCCTCGATATAATGGCGACTCTCGATTCAGAGCAATATCAACCTCATTACTAACAGAGAAGAATTCAAATTGTTTTGGTTATTGAGTGTGAGATACTGCTTTTTGATTTAGGCGGGCTGAACCGATTTTCATAAAACCTAGCTAAGAACCATCCCGATTAAACAAGGTTTCTTTTTAAAATAACCGTATCCAAATCGGTTCATCTGTTTGGGGGCTACGATGCCACATACACACATAAACATGTGAAACTAGGGTTAGGAGGTGGCTTATCGTGGTTTTAGAATCCATGGAGTCGCTATTTCCTAATTATTATAATACATGACACTTTGATTTTGACCTTCAGTATGGTCATATTTTAAAATGAACTAAATACACTTTTAACCCCCGACGCAAAAAAGAGGGGTGTTATAAGTTTGACGTGTAAGTGTGTATGTCTGTCTGTGGCACCGTATCTGTTAAACGGATGAACCGATTTGGATGCGATTTTTTTTTTATATCTTCCATACCTACTAATACATATTTGCTTGTTTGTAACGCTTTCACAGCAGAGGTATCATCCAAACCAAAATTCAAATCGAAGTGGTATTATTATAATAAATAGGAAATAGCGACTCCATGGATTCTAGAACTACTATTTGCCGCCAAAAGTCCTAACTCTACTTATAATACCCCCTTTTTGTTATCGTTTAAAAAAGGGGTCTATATTGACTGACATAATTATTTTTAGTCATAATGTGCTTTAGGTCATAATCATCGCAAGTCATAACGTATTTTTTTAAAGAAACTGTTACTTTTTCAGGATTTTTATAAATCAAACCTAACCTAACCTAGCCTTGTCTACGCGTTAGATATTTCAGAACTTCTGAGAAGTGTACAGTTTCAGCGATATAAAAAAATATGACTATCAAAAATTATGTCAACAATTACATTATGACCAATAAAATTATGGGAAACAAAGGGCTCCCTTAAAAAAGACTTCAAGCTTACCTTCTCCCTTGACCTTTAAGTCTTCATACAAAAATTATATGCAAAATTTCCTCTGGTCCATTATTTCTTTTTTTCCCATTAACATAGACCACGTGATCATAAGAACGCGTGTACGCAATTTTCCCACAAAATACTTTCCCTCGCGTAAACCTTGTATCACCTTTTAAATGCGCGGGGTTTAGGGAGGTCGAAGTTACAACACACACAAAAGCAGTTAGTTCACGGACTAATTTTTTATAACTACACAGATCAAAAATGTCTAGACACTAACCCCCTTACTAATAAACGTTGAGTAACGGTGGTATCATAAGAATAAATAATAACTACACGTAGAAGCGAAACTCCCGGCTCCCGACGCGCGCTCGGCGCGTTAGATACCTACCGCCTGGCGACACCTGAGGTGTCTAGTCAGTCAGGGGCGTCACAGACGGAATATATATTAACCAAGATATTGATATTGTGTCTTGAATTGGTTTTCGTATTTGTGTTGATTTTAGTGTTTATGGTTGAACTAAGATAGTGTTTTAAAAAGTGATCGACTATTTACGGCAAAATAATTAGAAATAATTGATTGAATGAAGGAGTTTTATGAGTTAATCTTAATATCATCTAAAAGTATTATTACCTAATTCATCGTAAATGTAATTAACTCGTTTTGCAACAATGTTTCCACGTTGAAGTAAAACATTAATAATAATTCATGACTAAACTTCTATACCACATCCATAAACCGAATAAAATATTTCGCAAGTGACAGCCCTAACTTTGGGCGCAGACGACAGAGGGGCGTACCGGGGCGAAGGGGGAAGTAGGTATTTAAAGCGCGGCATTTGGGGCCTGGTCAAAGGAGAATCGCTTCTACGTGTAGTTATTATTTATTCTTATGGTGGTATGGCTATACAATTTTTTGTCCTTATCTGTCATTGTGACATTTGAATTTGACAGATAAGGACAAAACACCGTTACTCAACGTTTATTAGTAAGGGGGTAAGAATATTTCTACATTATTTTGATATTTTGCAATGCATCGCAAATATACCGCAACGCAATATATCAAAATAATAAAGTGATATATTCGATTCCCGGACATTTTTGATGTGTATGTATGTAGTTGTGTATGTAAACACTTTATTGTACTTTCAAAATAAAAACAATACAGTGAAGATTTTTTAAATATTTAATTATAGAGCTTTGTGTACAATACAATATGATGCCGCTCTATTAGAAACCAACCATTGTGTTCTCTAATCCTCTTTCCGCACACATTCCACCATTGTATTGTGACAATGTGGAGTCTCCAACTACCCTCACTCTCCCAATATCCTAACGCGGTGCGGTGGAAGTTCGGGATCGCTCGGCGCGCGAGTCAGTGTGCGCCTGAACTCACGTGACCGCATGTGTCCATCCTGAGTAACCCGAGAGAACTGTAAACGTGGAATAGCAAACACCCTGGTGTCGTGAGAGGCTACCGATAATATAAGCCCCGAACGCTAGTGAACCAAGTCAATAGTGCACTGTATATCTGGATTGACCCTAAAAGCCGAGCTGTAAGTACTTACATTCATCTACCCTTTCCTAAAACCCCTAAACATTGTCACAAATTCGTGGAGGTGCGGGGTAACGATCCTCGTACGTCTCAGTATGATAGTCGTTTTCTATTACTTCTCATTCTCAGCATTCTGGAGACTGGACTTTCTTTATGAGAAAGGAAAATTTATTGAGGATGTGTCCTGGACAAAGGCGCAGTCACAACAACGTTGCTAGTTAGCATGTATTGATCGAATCATTGATGTTTCCATGGTTCAGGTTGCATGGTTCTACGCCACACTTCCTTTTCTACTGATCGAGTTAGGCAAGTGTAAAAATAATAGTAGGGAATCCGAATAGGAGACGACCTTCACGCAGCTGTTTATTCGACAAAAAGTATTTTATATCAAATTTAATATATGGCGAACAGGTTGGCTGAAAAATGTCAGTCCAGTATATAATTAATCAAAAATTTTAAAATCAATTTTAAAACAAAAAATTGCAATAGCTTGTTAGACAAATCATATACCCATCGAAAGTATGAAGTCTATAGAATATGCAAACGTTAGATTGACTATTTTTTCCCATCATAACTATTGGCTAGGTAGGTATAAACAGGTAAGTCGGTACTAATCATTTCCACTAAACCTAACGTTTGCATATTCTATAGGCTTCATACTTTCGACTAGTATGTAATAAAATTTGTCTCTAAACAAGCAATTGCAATTTTTAAATTCGTATCTTAGACCATTATTAAATGTGTGTAGTTCAAAACAATAAATCGTATGGATGGAAGCGCCAAAGTTCATATAAAATTGCAACTCCGATTATTGGAACTCCGAAAATTTTATTTTTATACCGCTGGAACAGTAAACTTTTCAGACGTTCTGAAATATTCAATGTGTAGATAAGACTTGGTTAGGTTAGGTTAGATTTATAAAAATCCTGCAAATGTAACAGTTGCTGAAAAAAAAACGTTATGAGTTGCGATGATTATGACTTACAATACGTTATGAGTAAAAATAATTATATGAGCTAATATGTACCCAATATGGATAGGCTGTAGTAAGCTATGGTATACACCATAAACTCCGCCCGGCGCCGTGTAATGGCTCGCGATGTGTTTACATGCTTTAAGGAAAAGGACACGTTAATTTATGAACCGTGCTCGTTCACACTTTCCACGGGGAGCATTGAAAGTGTTAAGATGACCGTTTGGTAGATATAGTGGTTAGTTTCCCGCCTAGTTGAGGTGGGGGTCGAACCCTTAAAATTGACCTAATGAAGTATTCATCACTAGTATACAGTGTGTTACCAGCGCCATGGCTTTTTTTAAAGGAGGTTAAAATAACGTATGTCAGTCTGTAACGTAACCATGACATTAATTTAATTAAAAAACAATTTTTTAGGCTATGTTAACTTTTTAACAAAATTTTAATTGCCAGCAATGTAAAGCACAGCAATTTTACAAGTGTTAAATGACAGTCGACGGATATTTTGATTATTATGATTTGTCCCCGGACCACGACATGCCTCGTACTGACAAGGAAAGGTACCGAACTGTCCGGCTCCGATTTGGTTAATTTTGATGTATGTTAGAGAGTAGTCTAAAATAATAGACACGTATTTTTTTTTAGCGGCCCAAACTCACCCGGTTCGGAGAAATTGACCTCCAAACTACTGAAAAGTGACTAAACCCTCTAACTTCTAAAGAGAATTTAAAAAAATAAAATGCTATTTTCTTACCATTTTTGATTATATGTTTAAGAACATGAAAAAATAATGAGCACGTGTTTTGTTATATCGGGTAAAACTCATAATAAAACAGAAATAACCTTTAAAGTTATATACTTCTTATCAAAGATACATTTTGTTTGGTATTTTTTTTAAATATGAGTTTTACCCGATATAACAAAACACGTGCTCATTATTTTTTCATGTTCGTAAACATATAATCAAAAATGGTAAGAAAATAGCATTTTATTTTTTTAATTTCTCTATAGAAGTTAGAGGGTTTAGTCACCTTTCAGTAGTTTGGAGGTCAATTTCTCCGAACCGGGTGAGTTTGGGCCGCTAAAAAAAATACTTGTCTATTATTTTAGACTACTCTCTAACATACATCAAAATAAACCAAATCGGAGCCGGACAGTTCGGTACCTTTCCTTGTAAGCAACAGCGATACCGATAACGATGAACACGCAGCACATGCACTACATTAAAAATGGACAGTATCTAAGAAAATACTTGCAAACAATTGCTAAAGCAACATATTATCGGTAGTTATGCCGGTAACACACTGTATAGGAAAAGCATCGATAATTGAGTTCATCGATATAGGCAATCCCTAGCTGTCATTTAATTTTTCCCCGTATATTCCTAGGTCTGCAATACGAACTAGATAAACCGCGTCGTCGTATTGCTTACACTTTTTTTTGCTAAACATACATAAGGCCGTTTAGTTTCATAAATAAAAATAGAAGACAAAATTTATGAAAATTCTTTAATATTCTTTATTTACCTACTTGTTGACTGAAACGTTCCGACGTTCATATCAGTTAGAATTAAAGAAGTTGGCAGCGCGCCAGCCAAGTTCTACTCGTATCGTACGACTAAATAGCCATGCATGATATTAATTAGTACACTGTTGATCTTAATTCTAACAGTTAATTTTAACAGTTTTTTTTGTTGGCCTCGTGTGGTTGCCGAGTTAGAATAGTGCCACTCCATGTCTTCCCGTGGATGTCGTAAGAGACGACTAAGGGAATAAAGGCTTGTAGTACTGTTAGGCGATGGGCTTGCAACCTGTCACTAATACGCTGGTAAACATCTTAGCCTAATTGTGCAAATTGTGGTTATAGAATTATCAACAAGTTTTTAGAGATGTTTGTAATTCTGTAGCTCTGCCTACCCCACTCTGGGAACGAAGGCGTGAGATTATGTATGTATGTATGTAGTATATTTAGTCGAGGTTAACGGTGCGTTCCTATATTCAAAACCGTGGATAGAGTTGTTATGTCTCGTTGAAATTTGACGCATTTTTGTACGTATGAGCAGCAAATGCCCAATTTTAACGAGACGTCACAGCTCTATACACGCTTTTGAATATAGGAAGGCACCGTTCATTAATACTTTTGTGTGTGTTGTAGTTCGTTATTTGTAAATAGATTAATTATGTATTTGAAATCAGTAGGCAATTGATATTTTTGGTAGTAATTTTACTAATATTGCAATATTTGTAGTTGTTGAACTTTGATACAGTTTACTCTTTTGTCAAATATTTGCTTTCACTAGTGATAGAAATGTAATTATGTAGGTATATTAAAATTTTACTTGAATAAAAGTGCAAAAGTGTCGGATATTAAAAAAAAACACGAATTTGATATTTTTTTCAATTCACTTGGTCTACATAATATACTGCTATATTTTCACTTAACGAGTAAATTTTGCAAGAATTATTTTATATAGATTATTAACATGTATATATATGTACCTACATAGATTCTAAAGTCCTTTTTTCATAGTTTTTGTCTACATAATTTTTATTAATGTAAAAGATCACATTTTCAAAAAAAATAACGTTTGCTGCCACTTACCGAACTCGGCCTGTTTTTTCCAGCACATACATCATAAACTTTTCGGCAACGATGTAATAATGCAGCTCTCAGGGGAAATGTAAAAGTCGGCGTTTGCACAAAATTGCATCACGCTGGGATACGGCCGCCATATTTATGTTTCGAATGACGTCACTGCAGACCACTTGGAAGTCCTTGTTCGGAATTGGGGATTGAGTTTAATAGGGAATATGCATATATTTTTTAAATCACATTTCTCAATAAAATATAAAAATACCGTAACCATCCAGGAACCCATTGAAATATACACACAAAATTTCATCCAAATCGGTCCAGCCGTTTAGAAGGACTTAGGTGACAAACACACGTACAGAAAAATTATATACAGGGTGTCCCAAAACTCAACATGAACTCGCCTAGGGCTGATAGAGCAGCTTAAAAGCTATCGATTTAACCCCTATGGTATGTTCAGCAATTTTTAGTAGTTTCGGAGATATTGATCATTTTAGTCTGAATTTTTGTAATTTTCCATTATGCCCATGTCACAAAAAATCCTTCATTTCATGTTTTATTTTAAAAGAAAACAGTAAAACCTATTTGCCCGTTTTTTTATCAACTGTCTTAGTAATCGCATAAAGTTGTTTTTTCCATACATAGTAAAAAACAAACACTGGGATACCTAGTATTGTGACACTACGACTTTGCCATAGTCGTCTGTCCCTTTCACAAATATATAATTTTATAGAGATAGAGCATAAAGAAGTAGACTTTCTGTAAAAAATAATGTAACGCCTCCATAATATCTAAGTTTTTAATTAGGTTTTGGATGAAGGAGTTTTTTATCTTGGATAGCAAGCAAAACCTTTGCAATAGGTTTAGCGATGGTTTTTGACGGGGAGGAAAAAAGAAAGGAGGATGGGAAAAAAAAAAATAAGAAAAATGGGGAACAGAAAAACATGAAAAATATTATTTAACAGAATTAGTAAATAAAGTGTACACGAATCTATTTTCGCGCTACGAAATCGGATAATGTTAGCCAGTATGGCATGCGGTAGAGGCAGAAATTCAGGGAAGTATCCATCTGTATCAGTTTTGTAGAACCAGTATAAATTATTCTCGTGCGGATACCGCTAATCTGGTTTATGTTTTTAATCATTTATTCTCATCTTTTATCGTAAAGTACAGTACATCCTTTCAACTTCTGGAACTGTTCATCTTGCAATTAAGAAATTCATGTAATAAAGAAAATCAAACTGATATATTTATCTGGCGGAAAGTCCCATTGACATGAACGTTCTAGTGTTCAGGATCTCATACATCGATTGATGAATCGAAGTTCAGATGAAGATCAAGGTCTCGCTGAACGCTGTCCCTGAGAAACTGATATACGAAAATGATTATTCAAGTCTACGGACAATACAGTAATTTAAACTTCCTACGGGAATACAAGAGAGGCGAAAGTAATGCCCAAAGCTTGAATTAATTGCTTGATGTAACTGTTTTCCAAGGATATACTACTTAAGCTATCTTTTCCACCTTTCATTCATTCATACATCAAGTCCTTCATAATATTTTCTCTTTGGCTATTTAAAGTATTGCCCTATCAGAGTGCTTGTCTTCTAAAATAAAAGTTAAGAAAAGAAACAAAATCACAAACTACGCACTCTATAGAGGGTTTCCTCTTGACCCCTAGCTTGACAGAGACTACTGATCGTCAGACATACAATAAATAGGGAATTCCTTTAGTATCATCTTAGCATCTTAGATCGCGCTAGAGGGATACCCAGTCTGGTGACGAGTCTCATAGGTCTGGCGATAGCCAGGGGGCACTACCAGCTCCAGAGCGGGCGTGGGGCTCTACCGTTAGCGCAAACCTTACATGGTTTCCAAACATGTACTAAGTTTTTAGTTAATTTTTCACTCCCATAATCTCATTCTACAATCAGCTCGATAGTTTCTTTCCTCAGTGTTAATTAGATTTCCAAATTGTTTGAGTTATATTTTCCTTAGGTTGGTTCAGGAGAACCAAACATGTTTTTTCTAGCTTTTGTAGGATTGTTCTCAGTAGCCACTTCTCAAAAGTATTTGGGTTACATTTCGGGTTATGACGTAGGTTTCTAGTTCTTTTATCCCTAGACAGATCACTTGGCCATTACAATTCCGTTTTTGCTACAAACTAGATCAATTCTAAAAGTTTTCTTAGGGAATAGCAAGGCAGAGTAGGGAATGACGTCGGTTTTTGGTGCTTAGGTTTAGTTAGGTAGCTTGGGAGGTTACAATTTGTCGCTGCGACCAGGATCGTACCGTGCCGCGCTGTAGTATGTTTTTGTTGCAATTGATCTGGTTTGTAAGTAAAGCGAGGGGTGTCTGAAGACGCCAATTTGTTACCGTGAAAAAAGGAGAGAAGTGGATACTTTGTACATGGTAGGAAAATAGACAAAAGGTAAGAAAATAGACAAAAGGTATTTTTAAATTTCTTAGGAGTTCTTAAAAAATACCTCTTGCAGTTTGTTGATAATTGAAAAATATTGTTAGTCTTAAGGCAGTTACACACAGCGTTCAGAAACGCAGAGAAAACGCAAATCAATACTTACTACCGCAAACCTTTATTACACTATTCAAAATTTAGATGTAGCTAAGGGACTTATTCGGGCTGGGGGTTGCTATAACATAATTATAATATTAGTAGTTATAATTTGCTCCCAATCTGTTGACTTTTTCAGTAGCTTTACATTACTTTACTTTTATAGTAAAACTTAATTTGTTTGCATAATATTCAATTGTTAATGTTTGTAAGCTTGCCATGTTCATAAATACTCGTTTTTTGTTCTAGCAGTAATCGGCGTTTATCGGCTTTGTGTGTGATAGCCTTAATACGAAGTACCTTGTCACTTTAATTTCACTATAGGATTAGTAAGAAATCTTTTTCTTAGCGTTAAAACGACACAGTACTAATTTATTAATTGTTATTCTAGCATTCTTCTGGTAAATTGTAGTTTAATCAGTGGACGGCAACATGCGGCCCGCGGACGTCTTACTTGCGGCCCGTGAATGTTTGTAAATAGTTGTATACTTATAGGTATATTGGGCTTCTAGGGTTAATATCACAAGTACGGTCTGTCTTTCGTTTATTTTGCCACCTTGTGGGCCTTGCCTGCCAAAAGCTTGCCGACCGCTGAATTTAATCGTTTGTCGCGTTGAGTCGTTTAAACGTTATGTAATGGACATACCCTTTAATATTAGCAAGGAAATAATAACAGGAATAAAACTAAAACTTAGAACTTAATTACACTTTATGTATTAAATTATTACAGGGAAAATGCTTTAGCTGACTTTGAATGTTTCAGGTTCTCTTGATTGGATAGGCAGCTGTAGTCGCTGCAGTCTCTTACACTTCTGGGGCCTCAAAATGCTTCGGAGTCTGAGCACTGAGATGGAGATAGTTAGTTCATTTTAGGGCTGTAGTTCGGAGCTGCCGGCAGTTTGGTTGTGGGTTTATCATGATAGGCCGTTCGTATCGCGGTTTATTACGATTATTTGCATTCCAAGGTCCAGGAGAAGTCTATTAGTTGAACAGATCCAGATGATATCACAGCGTGTATCTTCGACGTTACGTGCAGCGATGATTCCTTTATTTTAGCGCAGTACACTCTTATCAAACTTCTTTTCCATTTGCATTTGCTAATTGTGCGATGGACGATATTTATTTATATTTTTCACTGTCGTATCTACATATAGAAATAAATAAAATAAACGGACATGATTTTCACTTAGACGTTTATGACAGGTGGGAGATGTAATCACAGACTTTAGAGTAGTTTGCTTTTTCCTCTCCTTACCACAGAGTTGCAACAAGAAGGTTGTAGGTAGAACTTTGCAGTAAACATTCGTTAGGTTGTAAATATTTTTGGTAGAGAAAATTTTAAAAATACATTGAAGTTTAATTAAAAAATAACTGGAATATTTATTTAAAATAATAAAATAGCAATTTTGAATTGTACATATTATGTTGTATTTTCTAATATAGAATTGTACGAGCCAGAGGAATAACAGAGAAAGAGATCGGACTTCTCTTTCTTGTTCTTCTTTGTTGATGAATATTATTTCTATCTGTGTAGTATGTATTTATTTTATTTTGTTTTATGTAATGAGTAGATAGGTAGGTTCGTCACGCATTCCCTTTTAGCTTTTCCCAGAAAAAACAGGATGAAGGAGCTTTTTGTCCCTAGTATTAATGTTAGAGCAGCTTGGCGAATCAAATGGAAGATTTTATGGGGCTGGCGGGCGCAGCAGTGGTGGAGCCAAACTCGACTGCTTCGTCGTCGACACCATTAACTATGCGATGGTGAAACGCACACGTAGATGCCGTCTGACGATTTTCTAGCTGCGTACGCTTCGCTGCGATCGATTCGCGTGCCACGGTTTGTGATAGTCAACGTGATAGTCAATGTCGTGTCGAGTGTCCAGACGACTGTTAGAAAGATTTCGTGTTCTGGAGATTTCGCGGTAATCTACCATACCAGTAGCGATCACGGTTGTTAATCGGAGGTATTTGTAGTTGTGTGTATTTGTCAGGAATAAAATTGCCTTATTGTTCTTATCCTTATTACCAAGCATCGATATCAACATTCAGATTTCGTGGCGGGGTACGGTTTACAGAAAAACAAATACAAGCAAATACACTTAGTATTTGGAACCTTTATTTTTATAAACGGAAAGAAACGCTAAAGATGTATTAAAGGCTTTGAATTAATTACTTAGATTTATTCCATGGGTTTTGCTGTCAACCTTTGACTTCTGTTATAATATATACATTTTCAATGCCTAAAAGACCTTTCCCACTGACTAATATTTATTTGATGTGACAATTAAATTGACATTTGTTACCTATTTGGCAAATGTAATTTTTCGAATGCAAAATGAGTATTAAGGTTCTTTGTCATTATTTAGAATAAAACGTCTTAAGTATAAGAACTACATAAATTTGGGTTCAGTTAGCTGCAGCATACTTAAGTTAAAAAGTAACACGGAAAATAAACGTAGGTAATTATTCATTAAATAACCGAATGTATTTCTTTTTTTGCTACCATTACCGGGTGCCGTGAAGGTTGAGTGTTGATACCGAAGTTATTTATTAGAGGCGTAGCATTTGGTCATTTGGTTTGTTAGAATAGAGTATTTAGGAAAACCTGGTAAAAATAAATGTAGAAAACAAAAGGTTTGTTAGTTAGTGACGTAAAGCATTTAGTATTATATATTCTTCTTTGAAGTTTTTTAAATTATTTTCGGTTAAGCCATCTGTAGTAGTTCTTGAAAATTGTACTAAATAGCCAAGATTAACATACAACGTATTTCATTCAAAATGTTATAGATGGCGCTGTTCTTTTAGTTGGCTAGCTAGTGAAGTTTACATTAATTGTTTACCGGTTGTCATAGTTCATTTAGAATATCATAGATGCCGTGACTGTTTGGATAGAGTAGAGTTAGTATCATCATAATACTCGTAGTCTAAGGAATGTTTAATAGAATGTAGATAATAGAAATAACGTAGATAAATATAAAATATTTTATTAATATTCCTTATTTAAGTACTACCTAGTTAGAATCTGAAACAGGAATACCGAACATTTAATTTTTGGAGTTGGAAGCGCCAAACAAACAGAAAAATACATATACACAAAGGCGCTACGCGACGGACTCGTGGAAGCGGTGGTACATATTAAGCACTCCGGTATGTGATTCATAGTTTATTTTATATTGGGGTTGTCTGGGATCAAGTTAGCTACCTATATTTTAGTTTCAAAATTTAAAAGTCTTTCACTTGGGGGGTTGTTAAACTATATTTGTTTAAATAGTTAATCTTAGAATTTAAGGGTTTTTTCAACACTAGTGACCCTTGCTTCGCTTTGGTTTGTGCCGGGTTGCTGTGGTACCCGTGAGTGGTCCAGAACTTGTTGTATGTGGGGCCTTCCTCTTGAATCACTCCTATCTATTGAAGGAACCGCATCGGTATCCGTTGCGTAGTTTTAGGGATCTGGGCGTGCATGGGAACGGACGGACGGCGGGAGGCGACTTTGTTTTGTACTGTGTAGTGAAGATAATATTAGTGATATTTGGAAACTTTGCTGTGAAGATTAATTATTTACGGATAGTACTTTCGAATGGAATTCTTTATATGTCAAATCTTTTGATCTCAACTCAGTTTTAAAAAAAAAAAAACTTAATTGATTTTGATTAATATGAGTAGGAATATGTATTAATTACAGTTATAAAGTTTACGGATTTCATTTTACAGAAATATTACTACCTTAAATTATTTTAGGGTGTTTCCAATATTAAATGGGAGTTTCTAAATTTAAAATAAAAGCCTGAAATTTTAAATAGGTATTTACTTATGTTAAAATTAAATCCACTTTATTATAATTTAAAATATTATGTTTTAAGGAAGTATCTAATATTTGTTCGTTTAAGTCTGACGGTTTGATTACCGATCTTTTATTTCGACTGTTTTTAAGAGACGAATTGAGACTATTAAGTAATTAAATCTTGATCTTCTTCATAGTATTAAAACATTAAACATTTACTTTTTTGCGAGTGTCGTTTCTAGTTATTTTTATTCTTTAACCTGCTGTCAAATCTGTCATGTGTGCTCGGGGTTGATTACCTACGATTCGAGGATTTGTTGTAGGGTAGTTCAGCGGAAAATTTGCTTTAACTTGAGGGTTTTATCTTAATTAGGCGAATACATTATTTCTATTAGTACATTTTGAGGTATTTTTTTGGGAGATTCAATTTAAATAGGATTATAGCTGCAGTTTGAATAGGGAAGGAAGTAGTTTAGTTGTCATTATTTACCTTCAATTTGATGTTATAGTAGTGTTTGGTTGTTAGTTCGTCTATATTTTTTAGCTGTTCACAAAGTTAAATTGAGGGGGATTTTACACATAGTTTATTTTAATTTGTTTATTTGAATTTGGACAATCGTTAAAAAGTAAAAATACTTCATGCTTTGTCAGCATTTTATCAAAACCGGATTAGTAATTATTCTTTTTGTTTTTTTTTACTCTTTATGAGATCCTGTTTATTATGCAGAAAATAGTGGATATAGTTCGAAGAGTGGCAAGGGACGCAAGTTAAAAAAAAAACTTATTTCAATTTCAGTTATAATATATTTGATGTTTATTTTAGAAGCAGATTCTCAATTTTAAATGTTATAGCTCAGTGTCTGAAGATAATTAGGGGTATTAAACGTTTGGAAATCTGATCTAAAGGGGGTTGGTCAGGAATTGGGATTGCTTTTTAATGTGTCTTTCAAACTAAATACTTAATTAATGAGATTAAATATATATATATATATATTCCTTGTTCGAATCTTTTCATATTCATATTCATATTTATTCATTGTTTTGTTAAATTTGGTAGCATTTCTTTAAAATATTTTAATATATTTAGTCATTGAAGGGGACATACGACTTTTCCTACTGTAAAAATTAAAAAAAATATTAATGTGAAAATTTGAAGGTTTGAGAGGTGCAATAATTGGAGCATGCCAATGGACATTTTGCTAGTCATTTATAGCATAGTGTAATATAAAATAATTTAAATATATAATAATATTAGTTCTATTAAAGTTAAGTCTATGAGTATATGCTCAAAGAAGTTCCATTTTGTTTGGACTAGTGTATTGTTTGGGGGAATGTTTGATGATTCTGGATTTAGAGGGCCCTAATGAGATTGGAGGAGTGTTATTTTCTTTAGAGTTTGAGAGCAGAATTTGTAAGTGAGCGCTTGGTTTAGTTTTCGCTATAGGTTGGGGATGAACTCAAACAATGCAATAGATTCAATAAAAAATGGAAACGTTTTATTGATATTTGATCCCAAGGCATTACACGGTACAAAAAGGGCTTCTGTAGTGTTTGGAGTTAGGATAGGTCAGCTGACAATCTTTGCAGAGTTTAAACTGCCTTACAGAAGTGCCATACTATACAAGAAGCTAAGGCTATGATGAATATTCTTCGGCGACTCTACATGCTCCAAGAGAGTTTTATTTCTCTTCGATTGTTGGTCTTAATTTGAATAGTTTAGTTACTGCCCACTTGACGTCCTTATCTATTAAAGTTAATCCGTTTTGCGAAGGGACTTGAAGACCTTCCGGACCTGGCGGAGGAACCCGTACAGACAACCGGCGGGCTATCAGGTTACGACTAGCGTTGACAGGCCTCGCAACCCTGTTCCTTTCGTAAGATTGATTATCCTTGATGGGATATAACTTGTTCACTACTAAATTATTTTACAAGTTAGGAGTCTTCACTCTAAGTTTAATCAAAACTCTTTTGGTTGAAAGATACACTACATTTAAAAAAAAACATTTGGGTTAAAATATGAATAAAATGCTAGTTATTTTCTTGTGCTTAAAGGTTTATTTCGGCTCTCCGATTATGCATGTTCCTAAACCTTTCGATCAAATGGTTCAATCGATTTGTTAATACTACATCTCAAGACGCAACACTTAACAATGTGTTATCTGTGAAAGTTTTAGTTTAGATCCGAACGTTGAAATTTGAAGTAAATCTAATTTCACAGAAAACGCATACTCAACCGGCCGACTGCAATGGTTAGTGTCAATTTCGTCAACTGCTCATGCTCCAAAGGATGGATGTTGATAATGGGGACTGACTCTTAGCTTGGGTATGCTGATTATTGGGCTGTTAGCATTTTAGCTATCAAAGGCACCCGGTTTTTAGAGGGGGGAATTTACCAGTTCACTTATGGCCTGGGCAATGTAGGTCAAATTCACAGACCGGGCAATGTGGTCGCCGAATTGTTGTGAAGGGGTAAGATTCTACTACTAGAGTTGATTTGGATTGACAACCCAAGTTCCTCTTGGGGAGACCAGGTGTTCCTTGCGAAGAGTGATGATAGTTCATGGTTGGATATCGACAGGTTGAGAGTTAAACCTTAAGATCAACTTCTATTCTATTGGTATCAATACACACCACACCATTATTGTAATGGATTTTACAATTGAGAGATAGTGTTGACACATTGGTAGTTCATAATATTTGTGAATTAAATTAGTTTGAAAATTTACTCCGGTGAAACTGTCGTCTCATCTGTGAAAATTTTGGGGGTTGGCTGTGACACTACGACTTTGCCATAGTCGTCTGTCCCTTTCACAAATATATAATTTTATAGAGATAGAGCATAAAGAAGTAGACTTTCTGTAAAAAATAATGTAACGCCTCCATAATATCTAAGTTTTTAATTAGGTTTTGGATGAAGGAGTTTTTTATCTTGGATAGCAAGCAAAACCTTTGCAATAGGTTTAGCGATGGTTTTTGACGGGGAGGAAAAAAGAAAGGAGGATGGGAAAAAAAAAAATAAGAAAAATGGGGAACAGAAAAACATGAAAAATATTATTTAACAGAATTAGTAAATAAAGTGTACACGAATCTATTTTCGCGCTACGAAATCGGATAATGTTAGCCAGTATGGCATGCGGTAGAGGCAGAAATTCAGGGAAGTATCCATCTGTATCAGTTTTGTAGAACCAGTATAAATTATTCTCGTGCGGATACCGCTAATCTGGTTTATGTTTTTAATCATTTATTCTCATCTTTTATCGTAAAGTACAGTACATCCTTTCAACTTCTGGAACTGTTCATCTTGCAATTAAGAAATTCATGTAATAAAGAAAATCAAACTGATATATTTATCTGGCGGAAAGTCCCATTGACATGAACGTTCTAGTGTTCAGGATCTCATACATCGATTGATGAATCGAAGTTCAGATGAAGATCAAGGTCTCGCTGAACGCTGTCCCTGAGAAACTGATATACGAAAATGATTATTCAAGTCTACGGACAATACAGTAATTTAAACTTCCTACGGGAATACAAGAGAGGCGAAAGTAATGCCCAAAGCTTGAATTAATTGCTTGATGTAACTGTTTTCCAAGGATATACTACTTAAGCTATCTTTTCCACCTTTCATTCATTCATACATCAAGTCCTTCATAATATTTTCTCTTTGGCTATTTAAAGTATTGCCCTATCAGAGTGCTTGTCTTCTAAAATAAAAGTTAAGAAAAGAAACAAAATCACAAACTACGCACTCTATAGAGGGTTTCCTCTTGACCCCTAGCTTGACAGAGACTACTGATCGTCAGACATACAATAAATAGGGAATTCCTTTAGTATCATCTTAGCATCTTAGATCGCGCTAGAGGGATACCCAGTCTGGTGACGAGTCTCATAGGTCTGGCGATAGCCAGGGGGCACTACCAGCTCCAGAGCGGGCGTGGGGCTCTACCGTTAGCGCAAACCTTACATGGTTTCCAAACATGTACTAAGTTTTTAGTTAATTTTTCACTCCCATAATCTCATTCTACAATCAGCTCGATAGTTTCTTTCCTCAGTGTTAATTAGATTTCCAAATTGTTTGAGTTATATTTTCCTTAGGTTGGTTCAGGAGAACCAAACATGTTTTTTCTAGCTTTTGTAGGATTGTTCTCAGTAGCCACTTCTCAAAAGTATTTGGGTTACATTTCGGGTTATGACGTAGGTTTCTAGTTCTTTTATCCCTAGACAGATCACTTGGCCATTACAATTCCGTTTTTGCTACAAACTAGATCAATTCTAAAAGTTTTCTTAGGGAATAGCAAGGCAGAGTAGGGAATGACGTCGGTTTTTGGTGCTTAGGTTTAGTTAGGTAGCTTGGGAGGTTACAGTATGGAGAAACAAACTTTATGTTATTACTTAAAAAGCTGATTAAAAAAAAACGAAATAGGTTTAAAAACTACGCTGATTCGTAATGATTCTAATAATGTAAGATTACACTGATTTTTTTTGAAATAAAACGTGAAATTAATGATATTTCGTGACGGTCATAAGCGAAAATTACAAAAATTCTGACTAAAATGATCAAAATTTCCGAAACCAGTACTAATCGCTGAACATACATAAGGGTTAAATCGATAGCTTTTTAGCTGCTCTATCAACCCCAGGCGGGTTAACGTTGAGTATCGGGACATCCTGTATATTAAGGTTGTAAGAGCAATTCACTTAGTTATAGTTATATTACTTGAATAGTGGAAAAGTTAATTTAGCCGGGGGCAAGCTAACAGTGCAAATGTTTCTTTTTTCAATAAATATGGTTTATTAATAATAAATTATATAAGAGTAATATAACACACACACACACACATAGCTCATATAAGTTTAACATTTTGAAACTGTATCAAATTAAATAATAACAATGTAAACATAAGAGATATCCATTTTAACGCTTATTGTAAACCTCTATAATCTGGAAGAGCGAGGCCTTCTGATACAGGTACACTTTACCTAATAGAAGGAATCGACCACACCTGTACCTACCACTTTAGGGTAAATGGAAATAAATTATTATAATTATTATTATAGATATTTATTTAATTTTCTGTACATTAGATTTTTTATAGCAAATATTCAAATATAAAAGTAAAATAACAATACTATTAATATTATTATTATTATTAATTAATTGCTTGTCCCCGCGTGTGAATACCTTTTCCAATATTCAATTTAAACACGCATCAAACAAACAATTACATTTATAATGATTAAGTAAGTCAAAGAATTTTAATACGGTCCCCTACTACGAACACGGTGTAATAAAACGCAGTTAGCGAAATCCTCAAAGGTGCGTTATAATTGCGACTCGCGGCTAGTTCGAGCTGACATTACTGCGTACGCGCAGGTTTCAGCGCCGCGGACTACATAGGGTGTCGTTCTGTATAGACATGGGGGAGGTGGGCGTCGAATGAGTTTGAAGTTAGGTCGTAACGCAAGTGATGTTTAAAATATTAAGTACTGCGGATTTGAGTGTAGTTAGAGGTTCTCGTGTAAATTAACGAACTGGCTGTAAAATTCCGATTTCATGTGTTTGGTTAATATTAATGATGAAACCCATTTCGTATCACTTTTCAAGAAGATTTGTATTGAAAAAATTTGATCATGTTTTAAATCTACATGTCTTTTGTATGTTTGTAACGAATAACTACTGGACAGCAGCAGCAAGAGCAGGGCTTCTGTCGAATCGATAAAAAGGCTGCCTAATTGAGAATGCACGCGCTAAAATGTGTTTCGTATGCTCTGACGGGACTAGTTAAACTCGCCGGTTTATATAAGCTGCGCCGCGTTCACTCGTTCAACCGACGTTTTTAAGAGAATAACACCCCTGAGTAGAATACAGCCCCAGTTACAGTTTTTAATTATTATTGGTCTAACGGAAAAAAGTGCAAAAACAACAGCTATCGAAAATTGAATTTAACTGCTGCACTGCAACGCAAGTTACACTGATATTTACTGACAGAATAAAATATTCAACAAATTGGTCCTGTTAACGTGCTCAATTAAATATAGCAACAAAATATAGCTATTCTTATATTCCAAACACGACCCACGGGTGTTATTTTCATTTTAAAAAAATCGTTGGTGAGCCAATCGACGAGTGTAACATGACCCGTGCGTTAAAAATTGCGTGTTTTAACATGTCGTTGACCTTGATCGCTTGACTCAGTTCGACCTACGTCTCAGTATCTATATTGCCAAAATGTTCATTCTTAACAAGAAATCTCTTAGACTTTCGAGATTGTTGCCTTTTAGAACCTTTAAATTGGTTTTTATTTTATTTTTAACGGAATTGATAATATCTGGTAACACTGAGATAACATATTTATGTGTAAATATCTATAGATATTTAAATAGGGTCTATATTGACTCCCATAACATTAATCTTTCGATTTGGTTTACCCATACCGTTGTTTTTCATAATCGTTGCTCGTCATTTTGTCTTTGGACATAACTTCAATAGTCATAATTTCCTTAACCCCCTTTTTCATTAGTCATAACTATCGAATGCCATACCGTTATTGGTCATAACATTCAATGTGCTGTTTGTATTGAATGGTAGAATTTCAAAAGGAATATTATTATTTTAAATAACGCTTACAAGATTGAAAATTATTTATCCGAAAATTTTAGTGCACTACTAAGGCGCACTATTGACCAATTAGTATTTCTATTTTTAATTAAAATTTAACGGAGTCGACGGACGCTATCGCGGAGCTCGTTTTTCTGAGTGGTTTGGCCCTTCGGGCCTGCTGAATAACTAACATAACCTAAACCTACCTCATATTTATGATACCAGTTTTGGTCAGGGTGGGGTGCCGTGGGGCAGTCGTCTTTCCACCTATAAGATAAGCTATATTCCCCTCCTTCCCCACGGCACTACTAAGCAGGGGTAACAGTTCTAACTTAACCTAACCTAACCTACTTTTCTGACAGCCGGGGGTTTTTTGTGAGCCGGTGTTTTATGTTTATGTACGACATGTATTCTTTCTGAATTTTAAAATTAGTCCTTTAAAACATTACAGAATAAAATGATATGAATAAAAATAATAAATAAAAAATATAAAAATATGACCTACGATATTTATGAAAAATAAACGGTATGCCTTTTGATAGTATGCTGATAAATTTTATGACTTTTTTCTTGTATGGTATGTAACATTTTAGTACTTTATCATTATATCTATTTCGCGTTATACCTAACAACGATTATGACTATTGATTATTATGACTAAAAATAATATGGATAACAATTTCTGACTTTCGAAAATCGAAACAATAAAATTATGGGAGTCGAAGGGCTCCCATTTAAATATCGTGTAAGTTGATTTAAAAAATGTCTGAACAAATTTAATGGATAATCTGAGTAGGTACATAGTAATAAAAAAACAAATAATGAAATATAGGTATACTTAATACTTTCACACAATACTAAACATAGTACAACGCGGTTAGCGGTTATATTTGTTATTGTATTTTTGTTCTTGGGTATTTTCTATGTCTATCTATAATGTCTAGTAGATACAGTACAAGCCTAGAGCTTAGTTCGAGACTAGGTCAATTTGTGCATGAATAACGAATGGTTTTCAGCAGTAGGTTGTAAGGTTGTATTATAAAATTAAACTTTCTTATGTGTTTAAATCCAATTAAAACAAAAAAAGTTTTATATAGTACCTATTTGCTGTATAATGCGTTACGGGCACATAGCTCAAGTTATTACAGCCGGTCGAGATCATCGAACGAACACGCAAAAATATTACGCTACACCCTGTACAGTGTACAAATACAAACGAGTGGACCTTTCAAAATTCGCTATGCTAACGAACCATTCGAAATAATTAAATTGCAATGAGTAACGCGCTTTGTTTGTTTTTTAATTTTTTATCAACTCGTGCTATGGTTGCTGTGCTATAGCAATGGCGATGCGTAGATGCGAAGCAAAATATAAAAAAACCGACCAAGTGCGAGTCGGACTCTGAGGGGTCCGTATCATTATAAACCATTAGCAAAAAACGGCAAAAAAATCACGTTTCTTGTATGGGTGGCCCCTTTAAATATTTATTTTATTCCGTTTTTAGTATTTGTTGTTACAGCGGCAACAGAAATAACATCATCTGTAAAAAATTCAACTGTCTAGCTATCACGGTTCATGAGATACAGCCTGGTGACAGATAGACGGACAGACGGACAGACAGACGGACAGTGAAATCTTAGTAATAGGGTCCCGTTTTTACCCTTTGGTTACGGAACCCTAAAAAACACCTTTATCTAAATAAAATAGTATGTGTGGTGTGAAACTGATTGATAGAGTAAGCCTTACTCAGTAAGGAATGAAAAGGCGAGAGAGAAATGTGGACTAAAAGAAGATGTAGTGACTTAGATTGAAAAGGGCATGCTTCGATGGTTCGGTCATTTGGAAAGGATGGATGAAAGAAGATTGACGAAAGAGATATACAGAGCGAAAGTGAGTGGGAGGGTCGGAAGGGGCCGCCCTAGGCGTACTTTTTCGAATCAAATCGGAGAAATACTGGAAAAGGGCCGGATCTTAAGTACCCGAAACCGACATGCATGCAGGACTCGATGTATGAATGTGGAAGAAGCGAAAGAGATTTATCAGGATCGTAGCAGGTGGAAAGAGGTGGTCTCTGCCTACCCGTCTGGGAAACAGGCGTGATTTAATGTATGTATGTATGTATCTAAATAAACGGTGTTATTTTTATTTTACTTTTTATTGTAGCTAAAATAAAGTATTCTGATGCCGGTTGTTTCAAATTATTGTATATTTCTCGTGTATTTGTAAAACGGTTCCATCAAAACTTATCATTTTCTAATTCATAATTTTACTCGTTAAGATTTGGTAGTAATTTACTAAGTTTGTTTGGTGGTCGTTTTCTGAATTTGGCTTACAAATATAATTTAGGTAGACAATATTTGTCGCCTTATTCATATAGCAAATTGAAATAATTTAATTCCAACGCAAAATTAAATGAGATGGTTGTTCTATATACAATTAAATGTTATTTTAGGAAATGAAGCTTTTTAATTTAGAAACAAGGATGCAATTAAAAAGATAAAAAAAATAACTTCGTAATTAAGCCCAGTGTGCAATAGGATGTGTATAAACAAAGCAATTTAATTTTAACTGTGTGGTAATAAAAATAAGGTTTATTTTCCTATGTTCATAAACTGAAAATGGCATTATCGAACAATCGTAATTGAACTTTATTTCCTTGACGGTAGATTCAAAGTCCCACTTACAACAAACTCCCTGTTTGTGGTATGGTGGGCCTTACGCAGTATCTCAGATAAAACTCCTGTAGCAATATCAACCTTATTACTAACAGCAGAGAGTTAAAACTGCTGTGGTTATTAAATTTGGGATTCTACTTATTAGCGTAGTAAGGCAGAATACTGTTCATTAAACTTACTAGCAGTTAAAACGTCACCATCACCATTTTCAGCTTCAGCAGTCTTCTCGTCACAATAACGTAAAACTAGTATTTCATGAACAAAGTGGTTAAAAAACGCAATAGTTTTAAAAACAAACACTGGATGCAACAATATATTTAAAAAACCCAGTGCGAGTTCGATTCGCGTGGAGAGGGTTCCGCCTCCACACCATATGCCTGTCTGTTAGTCTGTCTGTCTATCTGTCCATCTGTCACAGCAGATTTGCTCCAAAACTACTGGACCGATCGAGTTGAAATTTGGTACAAATATGTAAGTAGGTGACTCAAAGAGGAATGCGTAACGTAAATAAATGAATTTTGAACAAGGGGGCTACTTCTGGGGGATAAATTAGGAAATTAAATGCAAACCTTATTGTGTGACATGTCAAATGAAAGGGCCTGTTGTGAGTATCTCATATATATTTTGTTTATAATTTTAAGTAGTTTTGGAGCAAATCGGCTGTGACAGACGGGCAGACACACAGACGCACGAGTGATCCTATAACGGTTCCTTTTTTTCTTTTGAGGTACGGAGCCCTAAAAAACAATAAGCAATTTCTATGCAATGTAATATTGTACAAAAATCCTTGTTCATTCCTCTAAATAGTACAGTTGGTACGAAATCCACGTTCGCATAAAAACGAAGTAACGTTAAATATGTCAAAATTATTTGAAACCGTCGTGAAAGCTGTACCAGCTCATATTTCAAACGCAATGTCAAATGTTTAAAACACGACACCAGGTGTAAAACTATGCTCCAAACATTAATATTTATTTTAAACAAGCAGGTACGCAGTCCTTTTATAGTTCGCGGGATGTTTATACGTGTCCTTGTTAAAAGGACGCATGTGCCGTTACGTTCTTAAAACAAATTCAGCCCTATTTAAACAATATAAGGATGAAGTTAGAACAGGGGTTGCTTAAAATATGTACCATTTTAAAAAGGACAGTTTGTGTCCAAGAAGAATTTATGTTTGACTTGTGCCGCCATTAGTGCCTTTTAAAAATAAATAAGCTGGTTTATATGTTAAACTAGCGTAAGCGGCTTTACTCCTGCTTTCTTTAAACGCTTAGGGGTAAGCACACAGGACACCTGATGATACCCATACGACACTTGCAATCTCGAGACTACAATCTGAAGACTGCAGTCTTCAGATTACAAATGCATTGCCAACCTTGAGGACTAAGATGGAATTATAAATGCTAGTAATTTCACAGGTTGTCTTATCCACCTTATGCCACATTTAAAAACAATAATTTGGTGCTAGAAATGCTTTATAGCTAATTCTTACAGCGCCAAAGGTTCTATAACAATAGCGCTATAAATATTTTTCCTAAACATGCTGTGTAATTCAAGTAAATACGTTGTATGACATGTATGCAATAAGTCCTACATTCATGCGTCCGGGCCTCTACAATAATGTATTTCTTGTTGAATAATAAGCGATATATGAATGTTGATATACGTGATAAACTTTATACAAATCCAATTCATGCAAAATGCAATTCTATCGCATTCATTTTAGGCGTGAATCTAATATACAGCATGTTACGAAAACCCAGTTCAATGTTCTCGATAACTAGTAGGATGCGATAATTTATTTTATCAAAAATCCTCTGTAGAAATGGTTTTTTTTATTGCCTTCGAAGGACAAACAGGCAGACAGCCCACCTGATGGCAAGTGGTCACCACTGCCTATAGACATTCGGAGTTTAGTAACATAATTCAATTATTACCTACCTACTTTAAGGAATTAGTTAAAAATAAACATTGATTTGCTAATTCATAATATTTAAGGTATAACGTTGTCATGGTGACAACGAAACCATTATGACTTGTAAAATACATTATAAGCGGATTTACCTATTAAACATATCAAAGGCAACATTGATGTAGATGTTTCTTCAATTTAAATCATTTCAACGAACCCATAAACCATCTAGACCATTCATTCAGCCTTTTTTGTGGCACAAACTCATCCGAAACCGTTTAGTTTCGGCTGTGTTGTGTTATTTTGCATTCCATTGAAATGATTATAAGTGTAGGTTACATTAATTTTAAGCCTCCAGCTATAGTTATTACAAAATCGTATCCCTTTGTAATTATATCAATTTTAGTAGTTTTGTTTTTATTAATTGTAATTATGACAAAAGGTAGGAAAAAAATGATTTGGATAGAGTAGTTAATACCTTCTTAAGGAACTTAAATTTACACCTTCTGAATCAGTTTTGATTAGGTATAATTAAGGTTTAGGCTGAATATTTTAATTTAAAAAAAAAGTTATTCAAATGGCATCAGCGTCGCTATTGCCTAACGCACTCGCAATCGCAATCGGCTTCAAAGTGGAACAATTGTTTTCATTTTGTACGCAGACTCGCCTTCGGACTGTCAAAATGAAAACGATTGCGATTACGAGTGAGTTAGGCAATAAGCCTTCTGATCTATCTCTGTTTATAATTGACGTAAAGTTCATAAATATGTATACAGTTTAGTACCTTGTCTATTTAATTACTTTTTAAACTGCCATACATGAATTGTCACAGCGATTAAAGTGACAAGGTACTAAAGTGTAGACATATTTATGAACTCGACTGTACCTAACTTAGTTGGGTGCTAATTTTATCAGTTTTTTTTATGTTAGTGTCCAAATTTCGCGTAAAGTCATTTCTTTATCTACTTCTTTATAATCTTATATAATCTTACAATTATAAAAATACCACTAGGTACTATTTTGAGCACCATCACCGCGGTTTTCCGCAAAATCTCCACCCGTTTTTACCCATTTCAAACACACGATATATTTGCAGACCACCAAACAGCTACCAATAGGTCTGAAAACAAAACCAAATATTATTTTACAGCACTTGTCGTTTACGCTATTTTAATTGTTTTTTGGATGTTATTTGTATGGTAGAAATAACAAAAACAGCGTAAACGCCAGCGACGATACAATCCCTTTTCAAGTAAACGACCACAATACTGTCGTCTGGCGTCTATAAATCTCCCGCCGCCACCGACAGATGGCGTTGCACTTTTTACCATACAAAAGGTTTTGCTCTAACCACCTGTCTTGGGTTTTGGGGCTTTATGTTCACATAATTCAAGCAATAGTGAACTCTTTGTCGATGTCGTAAGAAGTTTAACGTCTGTTTTATTGTTTGGTTTTGTGCATCTGCCACCATGTTCTAAAATGTTTGAATTTGGAACGAAGAATGTGAATAAATCGTTAGTTGAGTTTTCGGTGATTATTTCGGTAGGTACAGTCAAGGACTTTAATTGTTGTGCCACAATGGAACCCTGTCGCATAACGTTAATCATTCATTTAAGCGTAATTTCTGTCATGTGGTTTGACGCTGTCATTACGACAGGGTTCCATAGTGGCATAACAATTGAAGTCCTTGACTGTACCTGTTTTGTTTTTTTAATTGAAATATTGCAATTATAATAGGTAAAGTCGACTATTAGTTAGATATAGATAAAAATCCTCAATATAATGGGTCTTTCAGATCTAACCGATTTTCATGAAATATCACAAAATGTTTTAAATAAAAAAACACATCCAAATCGGTTCATCCATTTAAGAGCTACGGTGCCACAGACAGACACACACATAGGGTCAAACTTGTAACGCCCTTCTTTTTGCGTCAGGGGTTAAAAACTACAAGGCTTTTTAAGTACAAGTTTTTTTTTAAGTAACACTGCTTGTTTTTTTCATAAATTAAATTTAACACTCATTGGGATATTCTTTTATGCTAGAGGCATACGAGCTTATCATATTTATTTGTTTTTAAGTATATCTCTTTTTATTACTTTTTGCGCAAAACTTGTAGGTATGTGTCCAACCCCATGCATTGTCCTTAGTCATCTACTTCAGGGTTAGCTGGAAGAGATCCCGTTTAGGCATAATTTCACCTTTTTACAATATTAATATTAAACATTAGTTTAATATTAATGTAAATGAAGTCTGTTACTTCATTCATAAACCTCTTTGCATCGGTTTCGAATTATCTGTCACAGCCTTATGACTTTATGACAGTTGACAGGTCAAAGGTTCTACTGTTTTAAAAAGTACAAGTAACCTAAGAATAAATATTATAAAATGTTAATAGTTATTTAAGATAATATAAGAAGGATAAGTGGAATAATAGCTTTAATGTTGTTTCTCTTTTCAGGTAAGATATTTTTGTTGTAATTGTATTTCATAAGGAAAGTTAAGTGTGCTTAAACCTAAGTATTAATGTGTAATAAAACAATTCTCTTTTCAGAGCAACTCAGTACAGTTTTATTTCACCAATTCATAAATCTACCATGAGTGTATAAAATACTTATTATAAAACAACATTTCCAGCTATTTCTTTGCAAAGATGGAAAAATTAAAATTCGAGTTTGTGGTAAAAGCAAGTAGTGAGGACCCGAAAACTAGTATAATCTGCATCACCTCCATCACAGATGTTGATAAAAATGTTTTTATAATTCCGGACCAATACCAACCGGTGAGATTACATGACGCAATTATAAAAACGCAAGCCTTTCAGAAGGTAAAAATTACGTTACAACGACGACACGACAAGAGGCACGTATGGGTTTCAGTAACGCCTGACATAAAAGGTATTTATATAGATGAGGATGGCAATATGCAGTTTCAAGGATATTTGTTAGAGCAATTGTCACCGAAGACTGAACAACAGGCTCCAGCGGGTGGAATCTCTGAAGAGGCTTTATCAAGAATACTAGAAAAATTTTCACAAATGAAGAGTGATAAATCTTCTACTCAAGGCTTGGGAAATATCAAGGAAAGATTTGTAATTGAGACATTCACAAGAAAGACTGCAAATGTATCACAGTGGATTATGACTTTTGAAGCTGAGTGTACCCGTTTAGGAATAGAAGAGGACACAAAACGGATTGAAGCTCTTAGGCTGTTTTTAGAAGAATCCTGCCTGGACTGGTACAGTGCTATGCTCATAAAGCATACAGTTGCTTCGGAGTGGTCTCTGTGGAAAAAGAACTTTTGTGAGACTTATGCAGATAAAGGTTGGTCGCCGATCAGGTATGCAATGTTGTATAAGTATAGGCAGGGCTCGTTATTAGATTATGCTTTAAAGAAAGAAAGACTTTTATTAGAGATGAATAAAAACATTGATAAACAAACTTTGATAGATTTGATCGCCACGGGGTTGCCTAATTATGTGAGTGATAAAATTGAAAGGGATACTTTACGAGTAACGGAGGATTTATTCAGTAATATTCGGGGTTTAGAACATTTAGTGGAGAGAAAGACTTGGGAAAAAAAGACTGTAGGTTTTGAAAATAAAATAAAAGAGAAAAATGTCAAGGAGCAACAACCATGTAGAATTTGTGAAAATGAAAATAAAGGGAAACGGTATCATCCCGAGACCCTATGCTGGTTTAAAAATAAAAATAATGATCGATTCAAACGGGATCAAATAAGGAGTGTTAATCATTCTGAGTTAGAGACCGAGTTGAATGAAGTCGACCAAAAAAACTATTAATCCCGCCATTGATCAAAATTAAATTATTAATTAATGATACCTTGCAAGTGTTAGGAGTTTATGATTCAGGATCAAACGTATCTTTGATAAATTCGAGGTTGTTGTCCTTGAAAAATAACCCTAGTAATAACGAAATAAAAAGTGCGTGTCTAAAAACGATTAATGGCGTAAAAAAATCCATTGGGATGGTAACCTTAAAGTTAAAAATATTAGAATTGGAAAAAGAGGTTAGTGTGTTTGTAATAGATGAAGAAAATTTCGATTATGACTTTCTAATTGGACTAGATTGCATCGAAAATTTTTACTTAATACAAAATGAAAAATTGGTAATTTCACAAAATATTCCCATCCAAACAACACATCAAAAAAATGCTAATTTAATTCCTGGCTTCACAGATAGCAAAATTGAAAATAACAAAAATTGTGAAAATAAGGATGAGAGTATTTTGGAAAGAACGAAACAGGATTGTGAAATAAATTTTAATGAACACTTAGAAGTTGAAAACTTTGACATATCTGTAAATCACCTGAATCCACATCAACAGTCAAAAATAGATAAATTGATTTGCAAATATACATCACTTTTTGCAAGGGACAAGTATGATGTAGGTACTGTAAACGACTATGAGGCTCATGTTGATTTAATAGTTGATAGATATTGCAGTAAAAGACCTTATAGGTGTACTATTGAGGATAGAAAGGAAATAGAACAACAAATATCAATGTTATTAAAGAAAAACTTAATTGAAGAGTCTTATAGTCCTTTTGCAGCCCCAGTAACGTTGGCATATAAGAAAGAGGAAGGAAAAAAAACCAGGTTATGCGTTGATTTCCGTGATTTAAATAAAATTGTGGTCCCTCAATCACAACCGTTTCCGTTGATTGAGGATTTAATGATTAAGACAAGAAATTGTAGGTTCTTTTCCACACTAGACATAAACTCGGCGTTCTGGTCTATTCCACTAAAAATTGAAGACAGGAACAAGGTAGCTTTCGTTACACAGGAGGGCCACTTTCAGTGGACATGTTTACCGTTCGGTTTAAAAACCTCTCCTGCAATTTTTCAGAGGATATTAAGCAGTATTATTAGAAAACATGGATTGTCAGATTTTACCGTGAATTATATTGACGATATTTTAGTATTTTCTGAGACTTTTGCAGACCATATTGAACATTTATCGTTATTATTAGAAGCAATCTCAAAGGAGGGATTTAGACTAAAGTTCTCGAAATGTAGCTTTGCTCAGGACTCTGTAAAGTATTTGGGCCACATCATAAAGAATAACACCATAACTCCATTAAAAGACAACTTGATCGCTATAAAGGAGTTCCCTGTACCAAAAACACAGAAAAATGTCCGCCAGTTCTTAGGTAAAATAAATTTCTATGGAAAATATATCCCTAATAGTTCGATAATATTAGATCCTTTACATAATTTACTAAGAAAAGGACAAAAATTTGATTGGTCAGATAAATGCCAGCAAACATTTGAGACCATAAAAAAATTATTGTGCCTAAAACCTATTTTGGCAATATTTGATCCGAACCTACCAATACACATTTATACAGACGCAAGTATTCAAGGGATAGGCGCGATTTTGAAACAACCACAAGATAATGGAGAAGAGAAACCTTGTGCTTACTTTTCAAGGAAATTAAGTGATGCTCAAAAGAAAAAAAAGGCCATAATATCTTGAGTGTTTGGCAATCAAAGAAGCCGTTAAATATTGGCAATATTGGCTCCTAGGTAAAAGATTTACCGTTTTCTCTGATCACAAACCGTTAGAAAAAATGAATATAAAGGCTAGAACGGATGAGGAATTAGGAGACCTGGCGTATTACTTATCTCAATTTAATTTTGAAGTCATTTATTCTCCAGGAAAGTATAACGTGGAGGCAGATTCTTTAAGTAGAAACCCTGTATTAGACCCGAGTGATAGTCAAGAGGAGAGTCTAAAATGTGTTAACTTAATTAAACTCAAAGATATACAAAATGATCAGGAAAATAACGAAGATATAAATCAAAACAGGGATAAACTTCAACTAAAGGATACACTTTACTACAAAAAAAATGGAAAAAATGGAAAAATTGTAATAACAGAGGAATTTAGTAAGAAACTTATAAAAAATACACATGATTATTACTGTCATTTAGGATCACAACAATTAGAAAACAAAATTAAACCGTTTTATACCGCGAAAAATTTAACAAGTAACATCAAGAAAATCTGTGACCACTGTGAAATCTGCATTAAAAATAAATCTAGGGGGAAATATAAGTTTGGGTTAATGTCTCACTTAGGTCCTGCAACTTACCCGTTTGAAATAATGTCTATAGACACCATTGGAGGTTTTGGGGGTTCACGATCTACAAAAACGTATCTACATTTACTTGTGGATCACTTTACTAGGTATGCTTATATTTCGACCTCTAAAACTCAAAGTTCTGGTGACTTTATAAAACTTGTAAAAAACGTGACTCAGGAAAATACAATTGGTATGATTTTGTCGGATCAATATCCGGGTATAAACTCAAGCGATTTTAAAAACTTTCTACGTAAAGAGAATATACCAATCATATTCACTGCAGTCAATGCTCCATTTTCTAATGGTCTGAATGAAAGGTTAAACCAAACATTGGTTAACAAAATAAGATGTAAAATAAATGAGAGGAAAGAAAAATTGGCTTGGACTACCATTGCTCATGAGTGCACTCGAAGGTATAATGAAACAGAACACACAGTGACAGGGTTTTCTCCAAAATATTTACTAGAAGGAAAATCATTTGATATCTTACCAAATGAATTAAAACGGGAAAGAACATATAGTGAACTAATACAAGACCGAAAAATCGCATTAGTAAACTCTATAAACTCACACGATAGTAATAAAAAACGGTTCGATAGAAACAGGAGAGAGTGCGATATAAAAGTAGGAGACTTAGTTTATGTGGAAAACGGAAACCGATTGAACAGGAAAAAGTTAGACGAACTAAAAATTGGTCCATATAGAGTGTTAGACAAAATATCCAACTCAATTTATAGGATAGACACAGGTCATAAGAAATCAGAATCAAACCTGTTTCATATCACCAAACTTGTCCCTTCACTGGAAGTTATCTAAAGTTTTAAATTAAATGTTTAATTTCATTATACACACAAATCGGGGGGGGGGGGAGATGTAAATGAAGTCTGTTACTTCATTCATAAACCTCTTTGCATCGGTTTCGAATTATCTGTCACAGCCTTATGACTTTATGACAGTTGACAGGTCAAAGGTTCTACTGTTTTAAAAAGTACAAGTAACCTAAGAATAAATATTATAAAATGTTAATAGTTATTTAAGATAATATAAGAAGGATAAGTGGAATAATAGCTTTAATGTTGTTTCTCTTTTCAGGTAAGATATTTTTGTTGTAATTGTATTTCATAAGGAAAGTTAAGTGTGCTTAAACCTAAGTATTAATGTGTAATAAAACAATTCTCTTTTCAGAGCAACTCAGTACAGTTTTATTTCACCAATTTATAAATCTACCATGAGTGTATAAAATACTTATTATATTAATATTGTAATATTTATATTTTTTTGCAATAAATAGTTTACATACATACATACATACAAGCAAGCGGGTCACTTGATGTGAAGTAATCACCTCCGCCTATAGACATCTAATTATGTCAAAGTTAGAATAGCAAAAGCATTCATATTATCCTTAAGGTTTTAATAACTCCGTAAAAAATATTTCTTGCTCCCTTTCTAAAGATTTAACAAATAACAATAAAAAAGGGTTTATTAGTATTTACTTAATGAAGATCTTTACAAAAACGCTTCATAAACATCCTTTCTTACAAAACAATTAATTAAAAATGTATCCTGGCAAGGATATACATAATTAAAAACGTATCCACAGGAGGGCTAATTAGTTTGGAATTCTTTGCGTTGCATCTCGTTTACACGCTCCAGTAAAAAAAGGACAGATATAGTAGCTGATAATGAATTGGGGTCCATTTTAAACGCCATTCCTGTTAATTTTAATGTTTGCTTTGAATTTTAAAAATAATGTTTGAGTTATGTTAATTCGTGTTCCAGGTGTTTTTTTAATAGGGTTAATAAAATTGTTAGTGTAAGTAATAAATTACTCCTGAAAATTTAAATATTTTTGTTTACTAACGAGCTCAGATATTATCAGTATTATGACTCTAATTACGATTAAATTTAAGATTTAATCGTTATGATAATGACTGGATATAGTCCGCGACTCGGT
Source organism: Acleris literana (assembly GCA_946894065.1). Lineage (NCBI taxonomy): Eukaryota > Metazoa > Arthropoda > Insecta > Lepidoptera > Tortricidae > Acleris > Acleris literana. The sequence continues at coordinate 23,182,373 of OX335671.1, read as the reverse complement.
CTATGTAGATGTTGTTTATCGCTATTTCCTCAGGAACTGTTCGATTTTCTAAGATAAAAGATAAAAATAAATAAATTTATTCAGTAAGTAGGAATGTTTTTTTACAATTTTTTAATTAATTAACAACACTGGCATTTAACCTTAACAAAAGATATTAACATACCCATGTACCCCGAAGCGAATTGTTTCCCTCCACTTTTAACCTCTTGATTGATGGCGTCATTATTTAAAAGCATTTCACACAGGAACATAAATCATGCAATTACCCGCATTTATTTAGTTGGTTAAAATTTTTGACGTAAAAAATAGGGATGGGCGTAAAACACAGCTTTTAGGCCGCCATTCATCAACGTTTATCATGGTTTTGGAAGCGCTGAATGGAACGTTACTTTTTAGGGTTTCGTGGTTGAACGATAACAGCGGCGTGGGCCTACGGCGTCAGTCTGTCTGTCTGTCTGTCTGTCAGAGGACTGTTTTTTTTTCAAATAGATAGTTAAATAAAATAAAAACATGTTGGGTGTTACTGTTTACTGCGTTACTCTGACTTCTGGAAATTATGGGAAAATTAAAGGAAAAAAGTCAAAACTAAACCAAGATCTGGGGAAAACAACATTTTGTATGTTAATATCTATAATATCTTACATCAGGCAGTAGCGTTCATATTATAAGTATTATATTTATGGTATTTATTCAAGTTATTCAGCTTTGGATTGCGCTTACAATGCATAACTGCTCGTACCTGCATCCATCTCATTACCTACTACATTATTGTATGTTTGGTTTTTAAACCTTACTTATATTGAGTTGTGTCCGTAAAAAATAAATACTAATTGTATAATGTTAATCTTAGTAAATGTTAAAGAATAATCTCCCTGTAATATGTCCCGTATGAAATATATAACTAATGAATGTATGAGCTTTATTAAAACTTCAACTAATTTTATCAGGACTGTTAAAAATATATACAATAAAATATATCTAAAATTAACTTAAAACTACACTAATCTAATAAACCGCTGCCAGTGGGCATCATTCCCAAAATGCTGGCAGCATTGCCACGTTGAATGGCAATGCTTAATCTTTGTGCCAAATAAAGGCCAGCATTTTGGTCACGAGATGTGTCGACCAGGCGCTTGGAAAGATCTTTAAAAATTTTATGAGCTCCTGGTCCCCACGGTCCTAAAGTTTCGACCCCAAAAGGCTCAAATACGTAGCTTCTATCGAGCTGACTGTACTTGCGCCTTTTCAGGGTCTCCGCTGATTCTGCCGCGGATCCAGCCTTAATTCTCGATCCGGGAAGGTGTGACGGCGCAAGGGTGTCCACGCAAGCAGCATCCCACACCAATGGCCGTCCCAACTTCCACGGAATAAGGGTCATCCCATCAGGTATTTTACCATCGTCACGCATGAGACCATTTGGTTCCAAAATGGCCGCACAGTTGGCGCTGGTAAAAGCCCGGCGAATAATGTCATTAAGGCTGGAGTGACGGGAGAATCTGCCAGCGCTTCTCGCGCAGGACAAGCCGTGGTGACAAAGCCGGTCGACGCTAGCTCCACACTGGCAACGGCGAAGAGCACAACATTGTGCACCCAAGCGGAGTGAAGTTGCAATTCTGAAAGTAGATGAACCTAAAAGAGTTCCAGTGTTCGACGATGGGAGCGCCTGTAGCCATAAACCCGATTCCCATACTCCAACCGCTAGGATACGGGCACGATCTGCGTAGCTGTTGCACGTTTCTAAGAGTTGATTCCGTACTTGCTCGCAGATCGGTCCATCCCACAACCTCTGAGAAGAAGGAGTTTTGGGGAGCTCGGTATTCGGGCAGGCTACAAGCCATGCATCTCTGGCCTGTTCAAAATGAGGGATGTTAAAATTGGAAATTGAGGCTGAAAGAATTTTCTGAATTAAATTTTGAGTGCTATGTACTGAGGACAGAAACGCTGGCAGAGCGACACCAGAGACGGACCTGATGCCTAAACCACCGAAACGCACTGGAAGTGAGGCCTGTAACCACTCTCACTCATCTAAATTTATGTTTAAAATCGAAGCCAAAGTGTTTTTTATTATGTTGTCAATTCTCTGTAATAGCTCTGTATGCTTCCAAAGTTGACAGCAACGAGTATAATACGTAAATTTCGGGACGAAAAGACAAAATCGAATAATTGTAAAAGCCATGTGTGTATTAATTTTTGATAAACGATCCGAACATTGTAAGAAATTTCGAATTTTTTCTTCAAAAAAAGGGGATAAAGATTCATCGAGGATAGGAGAGCCCAGCAAACGAAGTGAAGATTTGTCTACCATTTTTAAATTTGGGGCAAGACGATTGAACTTTTGTAATATGAAGTCTTTTGCAAGAATTCCGTCCGAAATAAAAAGTTCACATTTAGAAAAATTTAGTTCCAGACCGATTGCATTAAACTCTTCTATTAAAAAAGCGAGATCATTGAACACTGTATTTACATCACCGCCAAGAGTCCCATCATCCAAGTACCATACATTGAACTTCGATTGAAGGCGTTGGATGATGGGGTGGATTGCGAGACTAAACACAGCAGGTCCAAGAGGATCCCCTTGTTGACAACCTACTGCCGAAGAAATTTCGTTGCTACAATACGTTAATTTTGATGGGGAGCCATAACATTGCCAAAGGAAACCGTATAAATTTGGAATTTTTTCTTATATATTTTTAGTAAAAAATATTTTTTCGTTAAAAGGGCTCCTCTATCCACAGAATTGAAGGCATTCTTAACATCCACCTTCAGCAGCAGCTCACCACAATTTTGATTTAGATAGGTCCGGATTGAATGGACGGCGGCTGCACAGCCACCTCGCGAACCAAACCCTAGCTGTACTGGCTGAAATAGACCCGTTAACATGGGCGCTGTTTTTTTACAGCAAATTTTAGCTAATTATATCCAAATATAGTACCTATAGCGTGTTGGTAGTGAACCCTCCGTGCGTAAGTCTGACTCGCACCTATTTTTTTTTATTTGAACATACAGCGCCAAGGACTTAACATTGGGTTCATTTTGAAATTGAATTAAGGGATCCTGGCACTGAATGGGTTAACTATGAAATAAATTCGAAATAACGTCAGTTTAATATATTACTACCCTAAATTGGTAAATACGGCGACAGTTTTTTTAAATGGATATAGATAGCCGTTGTTATGAGACTTATTGCACTAAAAGCTACATAAAAATGTATTTCGGTAAAAAAAAACGAAACATTTCGGTTTGTGCAAAATTTTACAAATTACTTCTTTATACCTTAATGTAGTCAGCATGGTCCTTATATTTTTATACATACATACGAGTACGTACATTAAATCACGCCTGTTTCCCAGAGGGGTAAGGTCGGATTTTTATTCTTACAGTTTTTTTTTAAATAAAGGTGTTACCGTTAACGAAAAACGTTTGCATTATTCAAAATATTTATACTTTCCACATTTATAAGAAATCGACTTTCTGTAAAAAAACTATATTGTAATCAAGATTGAAGAATTTAATTTGTCGACGGCAAACTTTATTTTGATATAAATTCTTTGTTGTATTAATTTAAAACGAGAATACTGTTTTTTTATGCATCATTTATTTATTGCACTGGTATCATTGACTCGATACACCTGTGTCAACAAGGTGAGCGCCGCTTGATTGATGTGTGCGTGACTTCACTCGTTTCCCTTCACAATTCGTGCTCCCGTCGTAATCGCTTTCCAGTGACTCATGTGTGCGATTTTAATTTCAATTATTTCTCAAATTCATTTATATCACGGTACCCGCGAAGTGATAACTTAATTTTACATTTCTTGCCGGCCCAAACTTTGAGATCCCCTGAAATGTCACTTTGACAGTGACGTAACTTTGTTTACATTTTTTCTGTGGGAATAAAAATCCGACTTTAGGCAGAGACAACGTCTTTCCACCTGCTACGATCCTGACAAATCTCTTTCGCTTCTTCCACATTCAGACATCGAGTCATGCTTGCACGTCGGTTTCATCTTTATTAGCATTTCTGTCTCAGTTTCCTAAGAAGCTATGCTATGCTATGCTATTTGGGACTTCATACGTTTAATTTCATATCGTATAAAAAGTAGAAGTAGTACAAGCCTAGATTAAGACTAGGTCAATTTGTGTGAGATTGTCTCCTCATCTTTATATGAAGACTTAGTACCAATTTCACCATACGTTGTTAAATTTAATCAATGTTAATCGACTGTTAGTTCATACATTTTGACAGCTGTTAATGCTCTAATCGTCCGTTAAGTGCTTAACATCGTATGTTGAAAATGGTACTTAATCGCTAACTTAATCATAGGCTCCCAAATAAAAGATTACAGTTACAATAGCTTGCTCTCCTTTTCTTACAATGCACTAAAACTGAAGAATGAAAACGATAGAGCATTCAAAATCTCTGAGCTTTAAAGCAATCGGCCAATCCTTTAATTTTCCCACGGGAAATTCCCTTGTCACCCGTAGGGATGGTTTAAAAAGTTCTGATTATTCTTGAAAACTACTTTTTCGAGCTTTGGAAGCCTTGAGGTTTCTTACTTATTTGAGGGGTAAATAGATTGTTGGCTCTGTCTTATTTCACCCGCGGGATTAACAGGATTGATTCAGGGGTAAAGTAATAACTTTTCTAATTTTGACGGTTGTTAAAAATGGATTGTTTGGTTAATATTGCCAACCCCAATGTACTATCCTTCGATATTTAACTTTTGTGTTATTTACAGAAAAACTAAAAAAACTTACATTTTAATGAAATTTGGCGTAATTATAAATGAATTAACCTCAAAAATAAGGTTTACCATATTAAGTTATTTTATTATCATTCAGTTCTATGTTTAATTTTTTTAGTCTCTCTCTCTCATCACAAGTTTAGAATTTAATGTAGTTACAACATATAACGTTTAACATCGTATGGTAAAATTGGTATGAGCCTAAGTACCAATTTCACCAAACGATGTTAAATGTTAATCAATGTCAATCGACTGTTAGTTCATACATTTTGACAGCTGTTAACGCTCTAATCGTCTGTTAAGTTAATCGTTTGGTGAAATTGGTTCTAATTATTTCAACACGTTTGTTCATTAAACCCAAAATATTTGCAACCTCTTTTGTTATATTAAAAACACATAACTTTAATTACGTGTATTTAGTTTTAAACAAACGTATGCTTCATGCCCAGGTGTAATCGTGCCCGCAGTGCAGGCCACGAGCCACGAGTGCCCTAGTTCTGAACTGCTTCAATAGTTCATTAGGCAGGTGCGCGGCAGAAGCAACTCGCTCTTACTTCGGTTACGTGGAAATAAATATAATTTTATTTATAACTTTGTTTACATGCTTTTGGAGAATAAAACAGTATCTTTGAAATGTTCTACTTTGTAGAGTTACGTGGAATTAGCTTTTGCCCGCGATTTTATTTTCGTGGAACTGGTTTGTCGTTTTTTCCCTGTGTTAAGTTACTGATTTTTTGTAACTGTGCGGTTGTAAAAAAAATAACTAATAATTCTCCAAACTTTCACATTTAACATTAAATAGGAATGGAAAAGTAAAATTTAAAAAAGCACCAAAAAAATATTAATTTATTTTTTTAGCTAAAAACAGCATACAATTTAAATTGTGAAAAAACAAAAAATAAATATAAAAAAGACGGAGGCCGCCCCCGGGTGGGCTTGAACCACCAACCTTTCGGTTAACAGCCGAACGCGCTAACCAATTGCGCCACGGAGGCCATGTCGAGGCGCGCGAAAATACGCTACAGAAATAGAGTGCTCTTATTCCGTACGCGTGATGACGTCATTCGTTTGTCTGATAAATAAAATTGATTATCTATTAAAATAAAGTTAATAACAGCTAATTGTACAATTTTACAATAAACGTATTGTTATCTGACATCATAATAATTAAGTATTTACATAATACTATCTTCTGCCCGTGACTTCGTCCGCGTAGACTTCGATTATCGTATTCCCTGGGGAACTTTTAAATTTTCCAGGATAAAAAAATATCCTATGTTCTATTCCAGGACCTAACCTATACAGTACTAAAAACTTTATTGTACACCAAACAAAAACATTACAGAGACTCACAAGGAAAGGTACCGAACTGTCCGGCTCCGATTTGGTTTATTTTGATGTATGTTAGAGAGTAGTCTAAAATAATAGACACGTATTTTTTTTTAGCGGCCCAAACTCGCCCGGTTCGGAGAAATTGACCTCCAAACTACTGAAAAGTGACTAAACCCTCTAACTTCTATAGAGAATTTAAAAAAACAAAATGCTATTTTCTTACCATTTTTGATTATATGTTTAAGAACATGAAAAAATAATGAGCACGTGTTTTGCTATATCGGCTAAAACTCACATTTAAAAAAAAAACGAAACAAAGTGTATCTTCGATAAGAAGTATATAACTTTGAAGGGTATTTTTGTTTTATTATGAGTTTTACCCGATATAACAAAACACGTGCTCATTATTTTTTCATGTTCTTAAACATATAATCAAAAATGGTAAGCAAATAGCATTTTATTTTTTTAAATTCTCTATAGAAGTTAGAGGGCTTAGTCACTTTTCAGTAGTTTGGAGGTCAATTTCTCCGAACCGGGAGAGTTTGGGCCGCTAAAAAAAAATACGTGTCTATTATTTTAGACTACTCTCTAACATACATCAAAATAAACCAAATCGGAGCCGGACCGTTAGGTACCTTTCCTTGTCAGTACAATTAAAAATGACACAGGTAAACGACAGGCGGTCTAATGTATGTGTGCCCAGTTTCATTGCGATCCGTTCAGTGGCTGAAGCGTGATTGAGTAACGAACATCCAAACTTACTCATTCATAATATTAGTAAAATAAGATAGGTACAGTCAGGGGCATTCGCAGTCGACCACCTCTAGGGTGATATTCGTTTGCGCGTTCGACGCGTAACGACCTGAGCGTTGTAGGATTAGCTAGCTGCAACGAACAAGCTAAAATTTTCTTAAGTGGACGACCGCCAATGTCCCTGACTGTACGTTGTGGATATTAAATTACGCAGAGTCTCGTACAATACTCCTCGTAAGGCCCACCATACTACAAACAGGGAGTTTTTTGTAAGTGGGACTTTGAATCTACCATCAAGGTAATAAAGTTCAATTATGTTTGTTCAATAATTCCATTTTCAGTTTAGGAAGGAAGGAAAATAAACCTTATTTTTATTGCAACACAGTTAAAATTATATTGCCTTGATTATGTTCATCCTATTGCACACTGGGCCTTACGAGGTTATTTACACGCATATTATAAGTACTCTAAGATGGGTTCAGAAGCCGAAAGGCAAATGACCAGCTTACCTTACCTGTGGTCGTCGATGACAGCGATGACAGCTGTAACGTAATTTTGAAATTACGTTATCGAATATTGCAAGGTAATGAGATCCAAATTTGGAACGTCTTCCAAAATTAACAGCTGTCATCGCTGTTACCTACTACCACAGGTAATGCTGGTCATTGCCTAAGGGTTTTGAACGCAAATTAGAGGACTTATGATATGCGTGTAGATAAAATAATAAAGCATTTAATTATTAGCTACCTAGTTACTGAAAGTTATTAATATTATATTCGTACTGAAACAAGATTTTTCGTTTAAAACTAAACTAATTAGGTACACGTTACGACGTAACTACTTATTTAATTAAGTATTGTATTAACACTATCTTAATTCAATAGGTGGTATGTGACATTTTTAAATTGTTAAAGAACTAAACCATCAAAAAAACGACGCAGACTGTTTTAATTTTTTGCGACCCAAATATTTAGTTTTGTTCATTGGTATGAAAAAACCGGTGAATATTATCAAAAGTATGTTTTCCTTAACAGCTTCTTAGAACCAATTCGTCAGACAGTGACTGTCCGATTTATTAGTACGCTTAATGGGGCCTTAAATCACGAGCGGTACCAACATAACCGTGATTTGCACAAATTACGGGCTTTGATACAAACGGACACCCACCACGATTCATTAGTATTGAAATAACGTTTTAATTGGTAACAATAATGATAAGTTAGTCATGCAGTACTTGACCAATTCCGTTTTTTTTTTACACTGACTCATTGGTTTTCCTTATAGATTAACTTCTGGAGTTAAGTTATCTGTTTATACATAACAAATGACAGTCACTGATATGTTTTTAATTAGAAGGCATAACAAAATATAGAAAACGTATTTGGCACAGACATATCTGCGTAGAAGTTTATCGCAGGTAAAAAGTACCATACTTTTTACTTAAGTTTAAAGCTATATCCATACCAAATTTCATCGCAATAGGTTCAGCGGTTTAGTCGTGAAAGCGTAACCGGCAGACAGACAGACTGATTTACTGTCACATGTATAATATTATTAAGTAAGTGTGGATGGATTTCGTTGACTTAGTGAATCCTACTCTTATTATAAATGACACATTTCATCCCGAAAAAAAAAGCTCCCCGGGGATTTATGATAATCCAAATCTACGCGGGTGAAGTCGCGGGCAGAAGTTTGTTGTAAATATAAAATATCCAGTTTAATTTTCAATGTTCTGAGATTTTTTCTAATTTAAATAAGTTAATTGCTTGAGGTGTCATTTATTTTCACGGTCTCTGAAAATCTTACTTTGGACATTTATTACATTAAATAGGCATCAATAAATTAGACGATGATAAAAACTAAACGATGTTTTTATTCTAGGAAAAAATATGCCATCAAATTTAAACTATATAACGTCGCAAATATTCAATAGGACCTAGCTAATTATAAGTTCATAACTAATTAAACAACTTTATGAATGCACGCGCAAGCTAGAATTATAAACAAGCGACACGAACTAAAACACATTAACTCTCACTCGCTCAAAGATTCATAGCTAGCTCAAACTAATTTACCAAATTCGTAGGCCTTATGTCATTAATAGTAAACATATAATTTAAGTTTGGTGGCCTGCGTAGGCGATGAATTCAGAGTATTCAGAGTAATTACTGTTTCGTGTGTCTGTCGGTAGAGGGCGTTGGGGACAATGAGTTTGATTCTTATTAAAAACCTGGGAATGCGGTTTATTACCCTAGAGGAATAAAAAATATAGTGATATAATTTTGTCGTAAGAGGCGACTAATAATAAACATCTTAGCATAATAGTGCAAAATGTGGTTACAGAATTATCAACAAGTTTTGAGTTGTTGGTAACTGTAGGTTTGCCTTCCCCATTCTGGGAATGAAGGTGTGAGTTTATGCATGAATGTGTGTACCTATGTATCTTATCTTATCTTATCTTATCTTGTAGGTGGGGTCCTTACGGATACACTTCGACCCTATGGGATCTTTATTGTGTAATTACCCCTCTTTTAGCAATTAGTCCAATGCAGCCTCCACCCCTTCCAGAAAGCGGATAGTGGAGTGCAATGGCAGTGCCTTGAAGTCGTTCGGTTCTGGGTAAGCACAACCGAGGATTTTCATTCTTACTCCGGCGAGGGCATCACATTCGCACAGTAAGTGTTTCATTGTTTCCTCCTCTTCGCCGCATAATCTACAATCTGTGTACCTATGTAACTTTATATATAATACACACGTAGATACAGGGGATATTATTATGCTATAGTATATAGTAACTATTGTATCTATTGTAACAAAATGAACAAAATGTCAATATCAAAGTTGTTAAATCATTCGTGTAAAACACCAGTAACTAATCTCAAAATAATAAAAACGTAAATGAAAATAAATCGCAAAACTATCGCCTGAACCAAACACAAGAAGGCAAAAGTTATTAAATAGACTTTATTGAAATTTCATAAACGTAGAATCGGAATGTCACTATCGGTGTCTGAGACTATCATTATAGACGTCGCATGGCCGACGGCGGAAAGTTTTCCAATAAGGGTTGTTCGGACGATTTGAACGAGGTTCTGAGAACGGGCGCAAAAAGTTTCTTTCACTTCTTTGTATTTTTTTGCTTCTTGTAATGACAAGCGGTTACAGATCGTGAGGCTTTTCTGAGAAAGTTTAATTTTATCACGCTAAGAATACTTATTGTCGATTTAATTTGACAACGTTCAATGTTATTTCAGCATTAAGGATATCGCTATTCAGGATTATTAAAAACCATAAGAATTGGTTGTGGTTCATTATTTAAAAAAAGCGATAAAAATGCTTTTGTAAAAATATTATTTATATTATTTTTAAAATAAAATTAACAATTTCGCTATAATTTAAGATATTTGTAGTTTTTTAATAAAGTGATTAAAATCTAAGGGTCAAAAGCAGTTTCGTAGCTAAAAATATCAAATATTTAAATTTTATTCAATATTAATTATAACTGGGAACTATTCAAATGCTACTTCATCATAAGTTTCGAGCTCATCCCGTATTCCGTTTAATCAAAATATGGCTGCTCAAGTTTAAGATGAGTCCCATTCAGCTCTTACGAATGAACCCGAATGTACTCCCAAAAACGAATTAAAGTTCGTCGACTCGAAGCTGGTGCGAGTTATGTGTGAAAATAACGATCATAATTAGAAATTGAGAAGGTTAACTGTCTCAAGTCAGACAGGTAAGTTTTCGTGTAATCAAAATTATAAATAGGTATAATACTTTTATTAAAGTTAATTATCTCCGGCTCCCGTCATTATATACCCAGGTAAAATATACACCAGTTTTTTTAAATACTTAATTGCTCAAAATTAAAATAGTTCACAAAAGTCTATCTAAGTATATTTGATTTCGTTATTCATATTTACATTATTAAAAAAAAACATGTTTATGCACAAAATAAAGATAAAAATAATCTCTCTCCGTCTCCACAATAGAAAGATAGAAAGATTTTTTTAATTTGATTCTTTTTTATTAAAACTTGAACTCTGGATAGGGACGAGTGGCGAAAAAGAAGGGGAAGCCTTTGCCCAGCAGTGGGACACAAAAACAGAATAGAAAAAAAACTTGAACAATCAAAGAGCTCGAAGAATAATCCAAAATCGGTGTCTTGAGGTTAGGGACATTTAAACACCATAACAACCTTACGTTTTATCAATAAATAAGTTTAATGTTCATGTGCATCTTTGTAAAAGTATACATTTTAACAAATAAAACTTATACCTAGGCCAAAAGCATTCCAAACAGTTACAACGCTCGATTTAAGTTTCCAATGTTAAGTAAAATCAAATTGGCAAGAACACAGGTGACTCAAAATAGCCAAATGGAGCTGTCGGAACAGATTTAACACGGATTTACCTATTAAGGGGGTCCGAGAGGTAATAACTCAAACGACTTGGGGCCAATCCAACTTTGACCGTGGCTCAAGTTTGTCTACGTTCGTGGGAAAATTCTAAAAAACTATTCTGTGAAGACTAGCAAATAGGAATACCTCGACACGTACGGTTTTTTTTCTACCTGAGACTACAAGTTGAATGTCATGAGCCACAAGGCATTTGAACGTAGATACTTAGGGCCGTATTAATAAACTCATCTTGGCCGAGGTGCCCGTCACAAGGTACGTCAAAGTAAACGTCAAACCATAGAACACTGTCATTTTTGACGCATCTCGAGACGAGCATTAGAGTTGAGATTAGTTTATTAATACGGCCCTTAGATAGTCATTAAAGTAGAAACTTTGTGATATTATATATTTGGAAACTAGAAAGTAAATGAAGCAAGAAAATAGTTTTTCGAAGTTGGATAAAGTCAAGTTAGATAAGAAACCTAGTAAGCTGTTTTGAAAGTGATCTTGAGATGAAACTTAAGTGTTAGTTATTGCGTTATTTAATTGGAAAGTTCATGATAATGTTTGTTTCGTAGAATTTAGCTTAGTTGCTTGATAACTTATCTTTGTTACTGTTTTCGTTTATATTGTGCTTTTTGCACCTGAAAAAGCTTAGTAAAAGCCGAAGGGAGATAGCTTTCGCGGAGCTTACATTGTGTCGACCCCTAACTTTACTTTGTGCCTGTAATCGAAAACATTGTTAACTAAATTAACACGCGGATCTGTCATAACCTCGTAAACGGTTCTTGAATATAAAATAAATATTCAGCAAACACTTTTATCTTTTTAAACGGCTTTGTACATTAAAGTGATGTGGAAACGTGTTTTTGACACACAAAATGTGTTGGAATACAAATGAACTCATATTAAGTAAAATGATTTTTTTATTCATTACAAATGATGAAGCGGGACGGATTCTATTTATTCTGTTAGAAAAGTTTTAAACAGCTTTATTAATTTTCGATACAAGTCGTTAAAACAGCTGACTTTTATATTTTTATACTAATATGGGTATACATTTGAGTAAACTATTCTTAAACGTGAAACTGACACGTGTATAAAAATATTTTTTTACCTTAGAAAATATAATTAAAAATTTCATATACCCAGTGCTATGTCATGTTAGCCCCGCACCCAAAGTTGCCAGCGATTTTTGAACAATGCGTTGCCGTTGATATTAATTATGTCCCGAAAGGCGTTATAAGTTAAATAAGCAACTTTATTACAGCTTTCTGCTGTATACAGGCTGTATGGTAGTTCATTAAAGAGTATAGGAAGTATACATTATGTCGGTGATCGAAAAGTGGTTGCAATCGAATACGAGTACGGTCAAACCGAATAATGTAAACGCGCCATAAGTTTTTGAAATTACTTAATTATTAAGAAGTAGCTTAGTACTAAACTTTGAGTAACGGTGGTATAGCTATACAATGTTTTGTCCTTATCTTCGTTGTGACATTTGAATTTGACAGATAAGGACAAAACATTGTATAGCTGTACCACCGTTACCCAACGTTTATTAGTAAGGTGGATATTGTTTATTTTTAATTTCCTATTCGAATTAAAATCGTTACTATACAAGCAGATGTACGTTATGTCCTTCACATACTGGCCGCATACACTTTTTTTAAACCAATAAAGTAAAGCCGATCTGACGTCTATGGCAGCCGTAATCATTTGGCGATGACTGGCCACTTTTAAACCGGCACTTCACGTCACTTCCAACCCTGCACAGTCTCGATGTTATATTGTCGTCTCATGTAGACTTAAGTAAATAAGCAGGATAGAATGATTAAAGGTGACTTTTACAAAATAGGGTAAGGTTTTAAAATAGGGGACTGCGGCTTTGATCGCCCCGTTACCTATAATATCGAAGGATTGCCTTCAACGAGCCCTTAATATATTTTCCTTTTTTACTTATTGTTGTCTCTATTTATTCTATCGGCCTGCTTGAGGGCAAAGAAGAATGGGCTTAATTGACTCTGGCTGGATATAGATACTCTTTGTTGCGACCTCCTTTGTCATGTTTGAAATTCGAAAATATTTTAATAAGGTTTCTCTCGAGTAGGTTGCGGTGCGCGGCGGCTTGAGGTTTTTAACGAGTTTATAAGGAATGAGATCATTAATATCAGCACAGAACTCGCGAGGCGTGATTTGCGAGAGAAAATAAGGACATTGTTGAGAAAGGAAGGGATAAGTTAACCTTAATAAACGATTAATAACAATATTAATAGGAAGGCAGCTAGGCAGGTACGATGAATAAGGTAAATTGACAACATTTCAAAAAAAAAAGCATTTTTGTTTTTTCGCGTTTATGCTGGTTAAAAATTAGACTACCCGTGTTTCTCGGTTTTTCTTTATTTAACTTAAATTCGTCGTTAATAATTTATTAAAGAAATAGTCATTAAAAAGACCGTATGTACAAAGTTAGGAATACTGATTTCGTGATCTTAGCATGATATAAAATAAAAAAAGTAACTTTAAACAGAAACAGAGGCCCTACTTTGAAAATCGAAGTTCGAAGTTACGTTAGCTCTATCTCTTTCTCTCGATTTAGTCTCGAATGACGAGTGACAGGGATGGAGCTAACGTAACTACGAATTTCGATTTTCAAAGTAGGACCTCAGACCTGACTGTCATGTCATGTCACTTGTCAACCATAACAACTGTAGCAACATGAATTCGTCGACTTTGGGCAGATTGCGTCTATCCGCTTTTACAAATCCGTTAGTCACTTTCATTTTAAATAGCGTATATCAAAACAATAGTATTACGAGAATCGAAAGCGTGTCGTTAGAATCAAGTAATCCGTCAGACAGATGCAAAATGGACATGACAGTTGTATATTTTTTTCAATTCCTATGGTAATAAATGGACTAAGGGCACTATAAGTGTATTCCTAACATTCACAATCCAACTTTTTAACTGTTTTTCCTAAATTAATAAAAAACTACTTTAGCAGATATGAATTGTTGTCAATTCATAAAAATATTTGGAGATTCCCGCACAATCGCACGTGTAGAATTCGTACCTATCTTTCTTTTTGGTCATCATCTTTTTTGGTCCAAATATGAAAGTGCCGGCCAAAAAGAAATAATGCTATATTTTATTATTACTTGTCCACCTGAACATTTATTACTATGGCACCAAAGCTGTATCCATGGTTTTATGAGGACCTTGTGTTGAGTTTATTTAGGGATTTCTGATAGTTAAAGAAAAAAATTTGTGCATGGGAATTGCGTATCTTCGTTTAATTCAATGATAAAGAATCACCATCGTCTGGAACAACAATAATAATCCCAAGCCATAAACTGAGGGTGTTATTATATAACCTCGTAAGTAGGGAATGCAAATAACCGGTTATAACCGGTTTTAACCGGTTATTTTCATACAAAAAGTCTAATAACCGGTTAAATTGCATTCCCTACTCGTAAGGCCCAGTGTGCAATACGATGTTGGTACATAATCAAGAAAATTTAATTTGAACTGTGTTCCAATGAGAATAGGTCTATTTTCCTATATTCATATACTGAAAATGGCATTATCGAACAAACGTAATTGAACTTTATTGCCTTGACGGTAGATTCAAAGTCCCACTCACAAAAAACTACCTGTTTTTAGTATGGTGGGCCTTACGAGGTTAAGTGTTATTCCTGGAAAAAGTATCGCATGGCTACTATGCACTAATACCATACAATGCACATGATATGTACTTAGATGATTTTATTTTGTTTAATTATAAAAACCCTAAATACACGCAATAAACGATTCTCATGTCAAAAATAGGTTTGCCACCGTATCTTACCAAATGTCAAGTTATGGTAGAACAATTAATTTGATTTTGTTCTTTCAACTTCAGAACTAAAATAAAACCAAGGTCATTGGCCCTACAACTTAATAATAAATGCTTAGATAGACAAGTTCTTACATAATATATCATTATTTCTCTTTGGCCGGCACTTACAAAGGGGTTCGGGTAAAATTGTTGTCATTTGTAAAATTCATACATTTTCAAGGTGAGCGGCCATTCGTAAAAGTGGTAAATTATGATAGAATTATTAAAAATAAACATATTTTGTTATGTAATGTAATACTCTAAAGTGCATCGGAGCCGAGATGTTTAAATATTCATACTTGGACGTACTTTTGTACTAAAAACTGAATACTTAAATCTTTAAAATCTCCGCTCTGATATTATTTAACGCCATAAATTATACCACGTGTCCCAAAACTCAACGATAAGCCGGCACCAGAGGATGGAGCTGCTTATGATTAGTCGAGAAAAAATAAGGAAAAAAATATATCTTTTCCTTATTGGTATTGGTATTGGTAGTATCTTGACGTGTAAAAGTGCCCGAGCGGCCTACTTACTAAATAAATTTCTTTTATCTTTTTTATCTTTTTTATTTTTTCTCGACTAATCATAAGCAGCTCCATCCTCTGGTGCCGGCTTATCGTTGAGTTTTGGGACACGTTGTATATATCTATGTGTATTTAGAGGTCCTCTAAATAACTATGCGAAAATCATCCGAGGCCGCTGAAAAAAAAAATGACAATATTCTTCAAACAAACCCATTTACCCAATGCCCTTTGGACCAAAAATGTATGAAACCCCGATGATGCCCTTTCATTGTTCCTGAGGGAATAGCGGTAAACGAGTTCTACGCGGCATATGTTACATGACAGATATATTAAGACGACGAGGTTAGATTAAAATGGTAACCTTCTTAGGAAGCTAGCGGTCCCGGGTTGTATTCCCAAAATGAGCAAAATATTTGTGTTAGGAGCACGAGTATTTGTTTCTCAATCTTGAATGTTTTCTACTTTGTTCTCTACATAAGTACCTTTATCGTTGTCTAGTGTTTAATAATACAAGCCTAGAGATTAAGAACTAGATAAATTAGTGTAAGATTGTCTCCAGGGGCCCTAATATAGCGGCGTTTATCGCGTGACAAAGTTTATATAAGGCATCCGTCGTCACCATCTGACACGTAAATAAGTACGAGAGTGACGGAAGCTTTATCGACATTTGACAACCGATATAGACGCAGCTATGCTAAGCCCGCTGATATTTAGTTTATTTATGTGTAGCGATTTATCCACAGCTCTTCTATCTACAGGTTATGTCAAGTATCGAAAACTATGGTGTTGTGAATCTTATTTGTGTTTCTATGTACAGTCAACTACAAAGATATGTATCCATGTTAATCTTACAAAATGAAGTAAATTTTCGTATGCCATTCTTAATTACCCTTCCTTCGTGACATTTCTAGTATCAATAAAACCTTACATTGTGATCGATTCGTTTAAAATGCAATAATTATGTATCCCGCTTGTTTCCTCTGAATCATTCAGAGGAAACAAGCGGGATACATAATTATTGCATTTTAAACGAGTCGATCACAATGTAAGGTTTTATTGATACTAGAAATGTCACGAAGGAAGGGTAATTAAGAATGGCATACGAAAATTTACTTCATTTTGTAAGATTAACATGGATACATATCTTTGTAGTTGACTGTACATGTAAGTTTGTGTATCTGTGTATCTGTGTCTGTCTGTGGCATCGTAGCTCCCAAACAGATGGGCCGATTTTGAGAAAACTAGTTTATTTGGGATAGTTCTTAGCTAGGTTTCATTAAAATCTATTAAGTTGTTTAAGATATATCAGCTTTGAAAGCTCGCTAATGTATCGGGGTTTCATCTATTCATAAATGAGTCGCTTAACTTCAAACTGGGATATGTCCATGAAATTTGGTAAACGAATTTAAAACTTAATTTGTTTCAAAAAAGACGCAAATTCCGTTGTCCTTTCGCATGGACTTATCCGAGTTTGAAGTTAAGCGACTCAAATATAAATAATATAATAAATAAATGTTGCAAGCCTCACTTCGCCATGGGGGTAGAAAGCTTTTAATACGTACACGTCAAAGCTTCGGCACCCCTATTTAATTCGATTACGATATTTATATTATGAAAGTCGCTCGTCATTCTAACGCGGTTAGGGGTGACAGTAATGTTATAGACAATTTTTTTATCAGCTGTCAGGCGCAAATTAAAAATAATTTAGAAAGACAGAAGAGCGTTCACGTAGTTTTTGGTGCAATTGTTCAAACCGCCGATTTTAAAGCAGAGACGCGACTATGTTCACGTAGAGCTCGTTTATCGTTTATTCTCAAGGAACTATCAAGTCTTATGAAATTCGAATAATTACTTTAAATAAATATTTTCTTACAAATTGGCCTGGTTCAAAACTAAGCTTGCAGGCACTATGGGTACTAAACAACGATACATATACATATGTATATAGTTATAATATAAATATTTATTATGATAACTCATGATGTCATCAAATTTCATTTCATCGAACTTTTCTGCTGAAACAATGATGTTTTCACGATATTTTAATCATTAAGTACGTAGGTTAGGTTAGGTTAGATTTGTTGAAAAAATAATGCGGCGAGAAATGCTTTTCGGTGAAATGAAAATTCTGCGTAATGAATGTTCTATGAAAGGTGTTTCGATAAAATAATAGGTACAGGTCGATTCACAAGAGCTGGCACGAATGGATTGAATGAGTGAAAAAAAGTATACAAGTGTGTAAAATAATAACAGGTTTTCGGTTTCTAATTCGAACATCGGTTCAAAGGACGGCACTCACAGTGATAGGTGACATTACTTTAGTTCATTCCATTCGTGACAACTCTTATGAATCGACCTGTACCCACTTATTGTACATAGAAAACATCCAAGGTTTTGGGAATAAATAAGTAGATACGTACTAGACTAGCGCCTATCCGGCAAATATTTGCTAACTACGCGGCTATCGAACCTGGGACCGTTTGCTTCTTAGGCAGGGTCCCTAGTTGGTCACTCTGACGTCACGTCATTAATACGGGTATTGACGCAGACGACTCACTTCGAGTTGTTTATCCATATCAGATCTTATCTCCATGTCGGGTTTGTTGGACCCACATCTCCAACCCTACGTGACTAATCGAATTCTCCTCTATGGTCTCTTAATTGGAAAGAAATTCGTTTTTTATTTATTTATTGGAGTTGATTAATATTTGTTTAGATGCAACTGATAATTCTGAACACTTATTTAAAATACATTTAGATAAAATCGCTAGACTTTCCAAGCTCGATTCTTGACTGGTTCGACCAAGTTTTTTTTTATGGTATGGTGAAGGCGAACAGTCTATAGAATACAATCTTACGACTGCAATCCTAAGACCACAAATGCATTGCCAACCCTGAGGACTAAAATGGAATGGACTCTTCACTAGTAATTTCATCGGTTCTCTATCCCCACACAGGAACATAACAATGCGAACACTGCTGCGTGGCGCATCAAAGGATACGATGGTGGTAGCGATCCAGATGGACTTTGCTCAAGGCCCTACCACCACCAAAACCATAAACAAAATTTCATGGGAGCTATCAACAGATAGACATTCTCACAGACAGATATAGGTGGGCGTCAAACTTATGACACCCCTCCTAAAGAGTGGTGGGGGATTCTGTAAGGACTCCGTTCCCACCCTCCAGCAGTCACCGGATGTATGTCAATATGTTCTTTAGGACCCAAAAAAAGACAGAATACCTATTTTAGTTTGCAAATTCGATGAAATTTTATTTATTTAAACAAAATTTTGTGTTTATTTTTAAACAAATTCCATACGATACGATTACGATTTTTCAAGAAAATCCCATGCATCGGCGTTATAGAAAAAATACATCATGTTGCCAAGGTTTAAAAACGAGACATGTTTCATTTCTGTTGGTAGGTGGACACATTTTTACCCATCATCCCCTACTTAATGTAGAGTTTCTTGAGATGCTTCTTTTCTTCGCCAGCTCGGTCTCCTCTTGGGAAGCACAGGGTGCTTAGTTAAGATGCATAACGCCATGTTAGAATTGACGTAAGTTGATGGATGACAGATCGCGTCGACCACTTATGTCAACTCCATACATTTATGGCCGAATTAAGAATCATAAACTCGTCTTTACTGAGATGCCCATCTCGAGAGACGGCAAAGTAAACGTCAACCCATAGAAAGCTGTCATTTTTGAAGTGTCTTGTGATTGGCATCTCAACCAAGATGACTTTATTAATACGGACCTTAGAGTCGATAGAAGAGAAGCGTTTGAAGCGTTTGCACTTGACTAGGCCTTCAGGTAGTAGATTCCCAAAAACCTCGCTTTTAAAGTTTTAAACTCGACGGACAAATTATTAACCGGTGAGTTTAAATTGTCCCGTCAAAGCGTACCGTCAACATTTAAGGGCGTTAAAACTTCACTCGCGACCCTTCAAGACCCTCCTAATGGGGTAGGCAGAGACTATGGTTCTCCTTGTTTACGTATAATCATAAATTTGTCCGAATGTATGATTTCGCAGAATACTAATTTCGTATAATTGTTATAACACCTTAAAAAAAATATTCAAAAGTTATAATATAAACCTAACCTAGCCTACACTATTCTACCAGGATTACACAAAACATTTTAAAAGATATGATCCGTTTAAGCTGGAGAAAAATTATGCGAAATTAAATTCGGCGTAACTATGCATTCACAGTAAATCGTTTCGGTGAAATAGAGGGAACTATGAGACTATAACGTTGAGACTATGGAACGCCAGGTGCCCCGGTCTAAACATACAACATTCGCTTCCACTACATTCATCAACCTCTTCATGCGCGTACGTCGGTTTCGGGTGCTATTCATTTAACTGAACAAATTTTATTATTTATTATTTACCATATTACCTACAGCATGCTCAAGTTTCGTCAAATGTAGTTAATAAATTATATTTCGTTGAAACATTCTTAAAAGGTAAACATACGCTATGCACTTCTGTGCAGTCTAAAATGCTAGGTCTCGGCCATTTTGTTTCAAGGTCAACGTTCTCTTCCGTGGCGTGCGCACCAGACTGGAAGATTTAGGGGTTTCGTAGGTAGAGTTTACGATAAAATATTGCCAAATCAGTGGTTTTACTTACAGAGTTTCAACTGCTGTACAGTTCAATGATTATGTCCATACATCGTTATCGCGGGAGCAAAAACGATTTGACAGTACTGAAAGATTATGACAAATAGGTAATAACAGAAGTGACACTCGTACGTTTATACCTACGAGTTCAAAATGTTACATTTTCTTTAAAATATCTTACCTCCGTACTGACTTGATTAGTAGTACGGACACGGAAGATAATTTGCTACCCATTTCAAAGAAAATCTGCTTGAAGATGTCATTGTCAATAGAGATGTCAAGTCATTTGTAATTGATAGGAAACTCAACCTTATTGCTGTAGAATGCCAGATTAACTTTGGACCTAAGCTGGGTCACAAATTAAATTCCTTGACTGTACATATTTAAAAAGATTAGCTTAATTCTTACGTCAACCTCTTCAGTCACTTCTCCTGCTACTTTAGACATTTGTCATTCTTGATTGATTTGATATGTACAAAAACATACAAAAAATATATCTAAATTAAATTTGAGTGCAAATGGAAAACATATATTTAAAAAGTTAAAACTAGTTTTGGAGAAAAATACTGGATTTGACATAATAAAACAAAATATTATTAAAGTTGACACGTTGACTTATAAAAGCGTTTACTCAGTATAAGACAAGTTTGATTGACAGTTCCCAGCGAAAACTTCGTGCTAGATATGAAGAACTTCTTAGAGGCTTAGAATGTATAGGCAGAATATTCCGTTTATACTAAACAGACATTCTGTTATATGTGTTCTTTAATAGATTTGTTTTTGCTCCCGCGATAACGACGTATGATTATGTCGATTGAACTTTGCTAACACAATACCTGGGGTTACTTTTATTTACTGACTTTGAATGGGTGACTTTTATATCAACTACCACTCTACACAAATTTGTTTTTTTTTAGGAGCTGGAAATCAATTTTTTTTCGCTAATGGCAACAATGATAGTTGCTCCGTCTTAAGTTAAGTGGCGCGTGTGTAACGGTCTTCTTTTTTTATAAATAGTAAGTGAGCGTTTTGTCTTGATTTTTGAGGTACAAAACTCCACTTTTTTACCTTTGTGCATACATAATCTCACGCCTTCGTTCCCAGAGTGGGGTAGCCAGAGCTACAGAATTACAAACATCTCTAAAAACTTGTTGATAATTCTATAACCACAATTTGCACAATTAGGCTAAGATGTTTACCAGCGTATTAGTGACAGGTTGCAAGCCCATCGCCTAACAGTACTACAAGCCTTTATTCCCTTAGTCGTCTCTTACGACATCCACGGGAAGACATGGACATGGATTTTTTACCTTTGTATGATGTCTTATGATAAGCAAACCTGATTGGTGATTTCAAAAAAGAATAACATCTATTCATTTTTTGTAATAGTTGTACTTGATTTTGGGCGGCTTTACTTGAAATATTCATTTAAATATTTAGTGGTATCAAAGTAGCACCATTTTTAGTTTAACTTTGAAGAACTTTTTAGAATATGTGTTATTACGGCAGATTTAATGCAATAAAAAAAATCAAGATTAGGTATCAAATAATAATCGGAGTCCCCATACAAGACACGTTTTTTCCATGTATTTTAATGGTGTTTTATGATTTTGTCAAATAGTTTCTATAAAAAGCGTGTAAATCTTTGAATTTGATCAAAGTAACAAATAAGTTATGGTACTTAAAGTTACCAAAAACATCATCCTATATTTTAAGTTTGCTTTTACGTTATCGTACTGTCAAGGTTATAATAGCTCTTATTAACTTGACAGTTATGGCGGCCGAGACAACAACAATACGATAACATGACAAAAGCAATATGGATTTACCGAGAAGAATGCCCCTAACCGTCGAGCTGGTATTTATTTACTTATAGAAGCACTTTTTTCTACATTTTTTTTTAGATTTATCGCTATAGAATAGAATAGAATAGAATAGAATAACTTTATTTCAGACTACAAGGCCCATATTTACAAATACCTTACAGACTAACATACATATCAATATATAACATAAAATGAACACGACTACTAATAAATTTTCGCGGTGTCTGCTAGACTGCGACCACGAAATCGCCGAAATAAGACTCCCCTCGGCCAGAATTCCTCCTTTAAAAAGGTCGACAGATCTTTGGTCGGTACTCTCACCACAAATGTCTTAAAATTAACCTTGTGGCGAGGTTCTAACCACTCGACGCTAAGAGTAACTCCGGTCTTAACTCGTACATACTCTACGAGATCCTTTGCCTCCGTAGAATAATGTAATCGGGACACGTACAACTGCGTCGTGGGCGCAGCAGGACACAGCAAGTGGTTCGGTCCGGTCGGTGCGGCGCCGCACAGGTTCCTCGGGGCAGGCTTCTTCTTCCTCTCCACCCGGGTTAAACCATCCTTGTCCTGCTTAGGACACATCGGGGGCAGCACCCCGGCAACGGGCTTACTGCGGTTGCTATAACCATTCCTTTTCAGTCAACCTTAGATGATTAATTAGTTTAGGTATAAACAAAAAGGTGTTAATGCAAAAAACGTCTTGAACGCATTTCGTCGGTGATAGTCCAATACCGCGTAACTCAAAAATTCATAAGGTGCAAAATACACCCTATCAAGTATTATTAAGGTGCATTTTGCAACTTATTTAATTTTTTACTTACTCAGTATTGGACTATCACTGACGATTTGCGTTTCTCGTTGAAATAAAATGAACGCATACGCGTTTGAGACAGTTTGCCGCATGAACAGCAACTATAGCTGATTTACATTGGTCCAGCAAAAGCATGACAGTAGAAGTACATTGACGAGTTGGTTTTCACGTTTGAGGCGAGAGCTATTGTAACGACGCAATGTACTTCTACTTTCAGCCATTTCACAGATACACTCAAGGCTTTGTACCGTCAAACGTACTTGGGACACCGTGGGTACTTAAAACAGTGAGGGTTACTATTAGAAATGACACCCCAATTAGCCCCGAAGCATTCCGGTGAAAGATAGACCATATATAGAGCTCGGTGTTGCCAGCGTATTTTTTGAGGCCACACTGTCCCAAGTACCCACAGTGTCCCCAAGAATAGGGGTGTGTCCTGGGTAAAAAAGTAATAATTCTAATTAGTCCGTCAGTAAAATTATCAAAAAATATTAAGAACGTATTTTTTGCTTTTGCTTATCAATCAAAATTGATAAATATAACGCGCATCAAAGTTCGGGAGTGGGGGCTCGTGACGTCACAACGTGGTATAAAGTGTGCCACGGCGTGACGTCACGCGAAACTTCAACGCACTTTATCTTCGTCATTTATGTTTAATTGACAAAAGAAAAAATACGTGTTCAATATTTTTTGATAATGTAAAAGACGGACTAGTTAGAATTTTTTAGGACACTAGCCTATTCACGTGCAACGGTACTAAAATCTGTATATGTATAGCCTTAATTTTTTACCAAAATAAGGGTGTATCGTGTGGTATAAAGCTACGTAATCTCGTATGGTATCTGTATTGTCTCTTTCCCTCATTATGGACCTTTTCTTAAGCCATGGATCTACGCCCTTTGTCCGGAATTAAAGACCACATTGTCTGCTTTCTATTATATCACTTGATTGTGCGAAAGGGATTATAATATGGTTTATTTCCTCACACTCTTGCTGTTTTTATTCAATAGTTGTGCAACTTTTGTTTGAAGCTATAACTCCAATTTTTTATTCTAATTTACTACGGCGTTTTTTTACAATGCAATTTGGACCTCTGCTGTCTTTCAAAGGTCAGGTGGAAATTACAACGCAAGACCGGTAGAGTCAATCACCTAGGCTAACCACGTGGTCAAAATATTTCAATGAAATGAAATGGAATGATTTGTTCAGTAATTTGGCCACTTCAAGGCTCATTTGCGCGTCGGTAATATGGAGTGAATGTATCAGCGCTTTTGCAAGATCATCATTGCAGAGAAGAAACGCCGTAAGAAATTCTAGCAGAGGATATATAATTTCTAACTAAAATATAATAATATAATATTTAGAAAAACAAGTTAATAGTCAAATACTTTAAAAAATAATTCACTCTCACGATTTAACAATCCACAATATTTATCTAAAACGTGTATATTTGTGGCATGGCGTCGTTTTAGACGCGTCGGCGAAATAATCTATTTAAATTGGGCCGGCTCACACAGGCCAGCCAACCCGGCCCGTGTTCCGAACACAATAATATTGTTCAAGCTTAGCATGGTGGGGTAATGCTGGAATATACTACATGGTATAATGTTAAGGATTTAATGTGCATAATTAGTCAAATGTAACGAAAACGCACACTACATTTTGGTCGTTCTAAGATGGCCGATTTGACAGCTGCCAACGCAGTATAAAATTTAACCTCAAACACTTATTTTGTTGTATTTTGTACTGAGTTGACAGCTGTCAAATCGGCCATCTTAGAACGACCGAACTGTAGTCGACTGTACTTCTAATACTGCTGAAAAACTCGCTATTTTAAAGTTAACCGGTTCGGTGTTAGCCTGTTAGCCATCAAGGAGTTCTTATTTTGGATACCTTTCGCCTCCTTAATCAGACAAGGAGGGCTAGCACATGTTGTCCGCGACTTGTTTGTTTATCGCTCGGATCTCCCTTTTTATCTAGTAAGTAACGATAGAGACGCACTGAGCCACAAGCGAGAAAATACAACATGTGCTACCCGAGCAGGAGGGCTATACCTTGGACGTTATCATCTGACCTGTGGGGCCATAAAAACCTTTTTCGCACATCTCGCTCGCTCTTGGGAGGTTAGCAGATTTCTCGCTCGCACTTTGCAGCGACTTCTTTGTTTGTTCATTAATTAGTTTATGGCCCCAGAGCTCAGATGATAACGTCCGAGGTATAGCGTATGTTGTCCGCGACTTGTTTGTCGCTCGGATCTCCCTTTCTATCTAGTCTGTAACGTTTGAGACTGAGCGACAAGCGAGAAAATACAACTTGTGCTACCCGTATTATTGTAACAGTTGTTTTATATCACGAAAGTGGGTGGACCATACTTATGTATATATTTATATATACATGTATATATTTATATATACATAAGTATGGATATTCTAGGATATTCTTATCGCTAGATTTTTTGATGTGTTTAATAACTTATACCTTATACCTAATCGAGAGCCTAATAGAGTTCCTAAAATTGAAAAAAATCTGCATTGTAGTTTGAACACTGAGTGATTCCTTTCTGACCATTTTAATAAATAACACATTTATAGGATGCCGTCACTAAAATAAAAAAACGGAAGCCTTAAAATTTCGTCATGTCCGTCTGTCCATCTGTATTCCGCAAGCTATTGATGAAATTTGGAGTATAGGTTTTTTGTATAAACCGGTACTTAGATTGGTAGTTAAATAACATTTTTTTTAGTTGAGGCACATAAATTTGCACAGTATTAGTAACAGAACCTGAAAAAAAAATCAGCAAACATCAACTTGGGGCACATAATTATTTTGACATTGTTTTAAAACACTTTAAGGTTTTTAAGCAATTTCTTTATTAAAGTGAATATTTTCGGAAATAATCGCTCCGAAAGCTGCATAAATTGTGTCCCCATTTATCTCTTAAAACGATAACGCTTCATAATTCTTTAAACGAAAGTTATTTTCGACATAATCGAATATACCATTTTGGAGTTATTGCCGAAAAACTTCTCAACAAAAGGATGTACCTAAGCTTTTTTGCTGGTGCACTTTTTTGTGTTTGTAGTAACGGCTTCAAAGCCCTACACTGCGCATGGTCTGCCATGCTTATGCTCGGTTTTTTAATATTAAACTAAAACGCAAATACACGCAGCATGCTAGCTCTAGCCCGAGCGGGGCATGTCGCCCGTGTCGCCCGCGGCCGACGACGTTATACACGACACAACAACCACAGCTATGATGGACAGAGGCCATGATAATGCTCTATGATAGCTGTACGGATTATCAAAACAATTAATGGACTTCTATTCTATCGTCTTCGCCTCCACATTCCACCGCCGTTACGATAGCTTTTAAAGTTGACAGTAAAGTCGGCCGAGTAGCTTATAATACGGTTGCAATAGGGGTAAAATCAATGTAGATAAGGCGGCAGAAGCAATTGCATAGTAAACACTTGAAAGCCGCGCCGCCGCGTCGACTAATGGCAAGCTTGATTATACATTTCTTGGTTGTCGCTCGATTCCCGACGCTGCGATTGGCTGATGAACTGTCACGTGGTTTTTTGTTTACGTGTAGTTGAGCACCTAAATAAATGGAGTATAGTCGTAATTTGATAGCCATAAAACCTCTTTTCGTTTGTATTTGGTGAATATGCACTTAGTTCCCAAACTAATAAAAAACACGTTTTGCCATGGGTAAAACTATTTAAAAATGGGTTAAAAAGATTCAGTAATGCCTGATTGTTGGTGAAACCCGCACTTACGAGTAGATATTATGTCGGATTACAACAACCATAGTACTATAACTATGGTATTGTAATCAATGATATTTTATATTTAGATACGTTATGCTCACACTAAACGCATTCCGCCAATTACTGACAGTTGCTATATTTCTACAGACAAAGACGGCAATTCGTAGCAAACGCTATTGTTAGAAAGAGATAAATTGTTGTTTCAAATTGCGTACCCGAATGACGCGGCGTGCCCGCTCATGGCCGCCATATCCCGTCTTTATCACACTCATGCGATATCTAATTGTGTATCTCATGTTTCACAGGTGACAGTGACGCCACCGGTGCAAATTAAAAAAAGTACCTATGGCGATATAAAACAAAATGTAAAAATATTTACGGTACCTACGAATGAAATGAGACATCCTTTCTTCCTTTTATAGTTACAGTATAATTTCGGCAGCCTCGAAAAACATGAGATGGCGTTTTTTATGACTTATATTTGTTGCATTTCGGTAATAAAACTTTACTGTTTTTGACCTTCCTTTTCGAGGAACGCTTTTGCGCGCAGATAATGTATATTTATATAAAATATCATTGATTGTAATATAATTTGACAGCTGTCAAATGCAGCTGTGAAATTCGCACTTAACTTTGACTTTTATTTTATTTACTAAGCACGTTTATAACAATTTTCTAAGTTGTCGTAGTAACACGTTTAAACTTTTAAGTCATAATAGCGTAAATTGGACAAAACTACGTGGTTAATTTCCCGCGGCAACGACTTCGTAAGCGACGAGCGTTTTTCTGTTTGTCGCGGAAACAGATTAAAATGGCCGCCGGCGGGAAGCAGCATGCAGATTAAAAATAGTGGAAACTGTTTCACAATCTCGGTGTTTAGCTGTGTTTTTTGATCGGCTTTTTGCTAGACTATGGTAAAAGGGAAGAAAGGGAAAACCATTAAACGCATTTGTTGTTATAATTATTATATACTTAAATGTTTTTTTTATGTCATTAGTTAGGCATTTCTAGATGGGAAGGAAGGAAAACTACTGTTACTTCCTCTAAGGACTTCTAAAAAAAAAGATTTACATACATACATAATCTCACGCCTTCGTTCCTAGAGTGGGGTAGGCAGAGCTACAGAATTACAAACATCTCTAAAAACTTGTTGATAATTCTATAACCACAATTTGCACAATTAGGCTAAGATGTTTACCAGCGTATTAGTGACAGGTTGCAAGCCCATCGCCTAACAGTACTACAAGCCTTTATTCCCTTAGTCGCCTCTTACGACATCCACGGGAAGACATGGAGTGGCACTATTCTAACTCGGCAACCACACGAGGCAAAAACGATTTATTGTCATATAAAGAAAGCAAAATAAATACTTGATCGGAAACGCCGAATCATTCAATAACTAACAAAATAAAAGACAATATTGCATATTGGCTCTCCAAAAAAAGTCCGATAATATGAGTTTGATAGTACCTAAGTACCTACTCGTCTTGTAACATTTTCGCTGTTAAAAAAAAATGGAAAAAAAAAGGTTGTAGGTATGTATACGGTATTCAAGAGTAAGGGCTACTTGACAGCTTTAAAAAAAAAAAACTTAATACGTATAACCTACTCCGAAATGTTACAGGAATATTAAAATTAAACACATATTCTACAAAATAATCACTTGAATATACTGAATGATGAGTATGAATATAACGCTAGCCTGTGCAATAAGCAACATTCATTTCAATATTCACCTCAACATCCAGAATATTCCAGTCAAAATGAAAACATATCGTCCATTTACTTTCTCAACCTCGTATCTGATCGGAAAAGAGATAGGAAAGTAGTCTTTATTATTTAGGGAACATGAGTGCTTATCCTATCTAACCATTCGATCAGATACGAGTTTGAGAAAGTAAAGCGACGATATCCCCGATATTATTGTTCCGCGCTAATGCAAATGAATCCATAACCGTTCTATTCTGCCGATTGCACGATCAAATATCACTGTCCTCTACACATGAGAGACGCATAAAAGAGACGACCGATGCGCTAAGGTTATGCCAACAAAGTAAAAGGTGATTGTTTGAAGTAGGGTTGCGAATTTGGGATAGCGTTTTCGTGTTTTTGTTTATTTATAAAGCTTGTTATTGTAATAAATGGGTTTTAATTTTTGTTTTACTCGTACATGTTGTTTTATATTTGTTTTAAATTTTGCAATCTGTAGATTCAATTAATATGTTAAATTTATGTCGATAGAGGCCTTATTGCCTAAACCAAATTGCCTATTATTAGGCCTATTATTGTCCTCTTCCTTTAAAAAGATTAGAAAGGCATGAAATGCTTATTAATCTTACTATAAATAAATATAAATATATACCTCCTCCTTCCTCGTGTGGTTGCCGAGTTAGAATAGTGCCTCTCCATGTCTTCCCGTGGATGTCGTAAGAGACTAAGGGAATAAAGGCTTGTAGTACTGTTAGGCGATGGGCTTGTAACCTGTCACTAATGCACTGGTAAACATCTTAGCCTAATTGTGCAAATTGTGGTTATAGAATTATCAACAAGTTTTTAGAGATGTTTGTAATTCTGTAGCTCTGCCTACCCCACTCTGGGAACGAAGGCGTGAGATTATGTATGTATGTATGTATAAATATATACCAGGGGACAATTGAATTATATTTATATTATGTTTGCAATTATAATTTGTTTAGACAATTTCGACAATGTTAGGACAATGTTAGGACACGGTGCAGTAGATTAAATAAAATTGTAATTAAGTAAATTTATTTTTCATGTCTCATACTCCGAAAGCCTACTTTCGGACGTTGTTTATCTTAGAAGCCGGATGAACAAAAGTAATGCATGTTAAACCTAGGGAAGAAAAGTAATTTGAAAAAAGAACTATGTCAATGGATCTGTGCAGTAGCAGAAACCTATACAGCCTCTCTGTAGTACGATCAATAAAAAAAACTAATCTGAAAAAAGAACTTGAAAATAACTGGTGAATTAGCAGAAACCTATAACTACAACCTATCCTGTAGTAAAATTATTAAAAAAAAAACTAATCCTGTTACTGAGCCATGCTAAAATCTTATACAGCCACTTTTTGGTGAAAATATACTCAGTAGTACCTACCTGCTTATAAGTTTTATTATAAATTTTACCCATAGTCGAAATTAAAAGTTGAGTGTTTATATCTCTTGTTCAACAATCTTCTATTCACTAATGCCGTTTGTGCTAATATTAAAACTTTTTTTTTTTTTTGTTAATCATTCAGAAAATTAATAAACAAATGTAATTCAAAAGTTATGTCTTCTTTCTTCATGAACTATAAAAACAATAAGCATTGATAAAAACTTAAAGACGATTGGACCGATTTGGCTTTTTTATGTTCGTAAAAGTCCGAATGAAAAATTGCGAAAGTTTCTCAGAAAAAAATATTGGACAAAACAACATCTGTCGTATCAGCTAGTTTGTAAAAAACATATAACGATATCCATTAGGCTAACAATACATTTAGAACTAATAAAAATTATGATTTCTAGGCCTTAGCACATCCCTAGTTCCTGTCGTGGGAACGAGACCGCACTATCTTCCCACGTCGCTAACCCCGTGTTAACCCGGCAAGGCGCGAAAACGCTACCGTACTCAATTAGCCCACCGTTTAGGCTGTATTATCAACGCCATAAGGTTTTAGTTGGTTGGCAGGTTGGCTCTCGATAAGGCTAGTGTTACGTTTATTTAAATTTGATCGCCTAGCGAATTTATTGTGCGGTGTTTTCGTCGTATTTGTTTATATTATCGATTTTGGATTATTTGTATAATCTTGGATAAAAATCTAAGAATAAGGACATAAAGCATAGAAACCGGACTATAAGACGTACTTTGCGTCAGCTATCTTTCTCTACTTTTTAGATTACGTATCGTTAATCATACTCGTATGAGTACTCTCGCCACGCGACGCACGGAGCATGACTGATTCCATGTACCCTCCCACCGAACCAATTATAGTCAAACCGCAGTCCTAACACGTATTGTTCGTACATATAATATGCTTTTCTCAGATATTGACATATTCAATTGCTCGAAGGTTATCTTTAAATCAAGAGTGAGAGTGCATTTGCTGGACCCATAACAATTACTGGCTTACACACACACACACACACGCACACGCACGCGCACGCGCACGCGCACGCACGCACGCACGCACGCACGCACGTACACACACACACACACACACACACACACACACACACACACACACGCACACACACGCACAACTAAGCACAATTATTTAACGTAAAATTTGTTTAGTTACGCAACCCTAACGTCGGTACGTAATATTATTTGTATAAAATATGTGAAAATCTGTAATTGGCTGTACTTGTTGATATTTGTATTATTGTATGAAACACCATGTAATCGCTGTTGATTTTCCAATAAACCATAAATAAATAAATTAATAAAAACACCCTTAATTTGAAAGAGTTCATCACAGTGTACCATAGTGTTATTTTTTATTTATATTTTTTTATGCTGATTCAAAATAAAAGGTATTGAATTCACCACCTTTTTTTGTCAAATTAAGGATAGGCATGGCATTCTTGACTAGTTATTTTAATTATCATTCCTGACGTAGAGACCTCGTCATGTTGTTCTCCTAGTAAAAATAGTGTTTTAATTTAATGATTGAGCTTACATTTGTAATGATTTTATTTTTGTTAGTTTTTAAATAATTATTTATTACTGTATTACCTTGTAATGTTACTTTTAAGTATTATTGTATTTTATGATTGGAAAAAATGACCTTCTGCTGGAGTTTCTTGCGGCGCTTCTTCTCCGCAATGATGGTCTTGTCCGAAGCGCTAGTAGATTCACTCCATGTTACCGACGTGTAAAAGAGCCCTCATGTGGCCAATTTACTGAATAAGTATTTAGAATTTTGAATATTTGAATTTTGATGATTTATCATTATCGGAATTAAGTCAGCTGAAAAACGTTCACTGCTCGACCTAAGACCTCTGTAATATAATTCGCATCAACTTATTGAAAGTCTCATATTTTTAGCTGAAAGAAAATAATGATTTACCCACGACTTCCTTCGTGCTCTATAAACATTATTCCTAGGGGAGCAATCCAATTTCCCGGGATTTCAATAGAAATCGTAGAAAGTGCTATAATGATAATGAGTGTTAAGCATCGATTTTAGATTACGTACCCAATAAAAATGTTGAGCATACTTAGAACCTTGTCATTGTGAATGTCATTGTCATTGTCATGTGTGTCATTTGATGTTCTGTTTGAAGATTACTATGACAACGCATTAAAGTGCTTAAACTTTTCGTCGCGGTACGGTACATTATCATTACGCAATGTAATAATTTTGTGTAGATTTACAATATTACCAATGATTGGAGAGCTTATTTTTTTATTTGTGGTTTTCTGAACATGTGCAATTAAGGTTTTACATTACAAGAATATTGTTCTTTTATTAAAAAATAACAGTCCATTGCCTTCGGGGTTACATGACTACGGCAATCTTGTGTTCAAATTACGTTTATTAAAGAAATCGTATTTTTATCAGCGAAACTGTAATCATTTTTTGTATTATGGGTTTGGTCTGGTCCTAGTCAAGACCAAAGAGCACAAGGTTGACGATAGAGGGAGCTTACCCAGAAGGTCTATAATAGATACAAACAGCATCACTGTTAACTGACCAATAGTAACCCTTATTCCTTGTCGACGCGCTGGCCTAGTTGGTAGTGACCCTGCCTACGAAGCTAGCGGTCCTGGGTTCGAATCCCGGTAAGGGCAGATATTTGTGTGATGAGCGCGAATATTTGTTCCTGAGTCATGGATGTTTTCTATGTATTCAAGTATATATTTCTCTATATAAGTATTTATTTCGTTGTCTAGTACCCATAGTACAAGCCTAGAGCTTAGTTTGGGACGAGGTCAATTGGTGTGACATTGTCCCCAGCTGATATTTATTTATTTTTGATATTGTAAGGTGATAAAATGGACAAATAGTCGGTGAATTGCTTCTACTTTAGAAGACATGGTATTCGAGAACGTGTATTCACACTAATAATATTAGAAACGAATGTTTGTATGTATATTTATTTGATCATAATGTCATTGACATAAATATTGATAATCATAATTTTCACATCGCTGGAACCGTAAGCTTTTCAGAATTAATTAAATAACATCTAGAAAAGGCTAGGTTCTAGGACTCGTGATAAATATGACCTAAAACACATTATAACTCTAAATAATTATGGCAGACGATATAGAGCTATTTGTTACTCCTTCACGCTGAAACATCTAAACGGATTTAAGTAAAATTTAGAGTTGAGATAGCCTATACAATGATTTACCATAAAGAATAACTTTTATCCCGAAAACAACACTGTTTCCGTGGGATGACCGACGTAAGTCGTGGGCAGTAGCTAGTTGTCCATATATTTCAGAAGCTACTCCTAAATTTTCCTAACAATATTCCCGCCAAGCATCCCTGTCCCGGCCGCGATAAGTTGCCGCCCTCAGGCCACAACCCTCCACAAACTTCTTACAAAATTATTTGAACAAGACCCCCAACTTTTAAACCAAACTACACCACACGCAAATTTGGCCCCTAGAGGCACCACACCGACGCCCGAACATGACGAATGGTCGGAATACATTACGGATGAAATTGGCGTGAGCGCGGAAATCAGGAAAAAGGGGATAAAATACTAGGTTAAATTGCCAGTACGAGTACTTACGCAGGGACGTGTGAGACCAATACTGAGTATAGCAACGGAGGAAAGTGAACCAAACAAAAACATACTTTAAACGGATCCTTCCTTGGTTGATATTGGTCTGACTTGGGCCCGTTTTCGGTTTATTGACGTAAACTTCTCCAGTGAATTATTGTGATCCAACTGCGTTCTTCTTATTCCATTTAGTTCCGTGCGTTTTGTCGTCGATAGCATTCATGAATTTATGTCGTGCGACCAAATTCAGGAAACTCTTTTTATGGAGGCTAATAGGAAGTTTATTTGGGTTGTAACGTTCGTTCGTAGTTGTTTGAGCGTCAGCAGGACTAAGTGTACTTACTTTTTGATGGTACATTTACTACAATAGTTCTATAAAATCTTGGGAAACGAAATGGCTTCTAAACGAGCAAGATTTTTACGGCAATGTGTAGAGGGCAACTATTATTCTTCTGTTTTTTTATTTTACCTGTTCTTACGGTCTGTTGTATTGCATAGAGTGATTTGCAACATACGCAGTTATAGTTAAACAGCAAAAGTTATTGGCCACGAATAGATTTAGAAAGTTGAATATTTAGCAGTCTTTTAAGCTATCTAAACTTAAAACCAAACTGCAGTAAGGTAAACACTAAAATTATCAACATATTTAGCCCTAAGTGTGGGGTAAAAAATAGCCTATGTAATGTTCATTCGCATAGATAGTGTCGCTACACTCGTAGGTACTTGTGGTTATTTTAAAAAATACAAGAATTTTTTGATGTAACCTGCCAAATTCTTTTGCAGGTGTTACGCCGCAAGTGAATTTGGCGGGTAACATCGAACAATATTTGTATTTTATCATAATAACCATAAGTACGTGCGAGTGTAGCGACACTATCTAAGCGAATGGACTAATAAACGTTCATACATACATACCTTCACGCCTGTCTTCCAATGCGGTAGGCAGAGACTTTGGAACGCCAGGTTCACCGGTCTAAACTTACAATTTTCGCTTCCTCTATTCATCAACCTCTTCATGCACTTTATGTTGGTTTTGGGTGTTTTTGATTATTAGCTTATGTGTCAAGGTGTAAGGTATTTGCTTCGAAACTTCATTCAAATCTTTTCTGTTGTTTTAGTGTGAAGAAGTAACATACATACATACTAACTCAAACACTAACTTTCGCATTTATAATATTTGTTTTTGTTTCTAAGCCATTCATTTTAATCTCCCCTCGTATTCTGTGTGTATTTTCATACGTTTGCAAGATTGATGATTCGGTTTGTTCTGCGGAATCTTTTTAGACCTGGGGGACAATCGCCCACCGGGTGAATACCAAATACGGCGATCCACCCGTTGACGTCACTGTATTGTCCACTGTATACCGTATAATTACAGCAATGGTGTGCTAACATGCGCTCAGTGTGGGCGTACGTTAGTAGCAAAAATTTGAGGAATTGGAGGGCATACCCGAGAGCTGCACATCTGACTCTGCAGCATTTCATACAGAGTTCATGATGCGTTGCTGTTCACCATCATCATTGTCCACGACATCGACGGGGAATGTGGTAGAAACATAGTTTAGATGGACATCATCACCATCAATTTAAGCCAAAAGGCGTCTATCACTGGAAGGCCTTCTCTAAGGTTTGCCACAAGGGCCATTCCTGCGCCGCTAACAGCCATTGCTTTTCCGCAACCATGGTCATGTCGGTCGGTCGTGTTGTAGGTCTACCCACGCTACATCTTTTGGTATGTGGGTGCCACTTGAGAAATTCGACCCCATCGGCCATCGGTTCTCCTAGTGATATGTCCCGCCCACTGCCAATTAAGTTTAGCAATTTTTATCGTTTGGATCTCAAACTGAAATTCTTAGTATTGCATTCTCCAATTCCTTTGGAATGACCTTGAGTTCTCTTATAAAACCCATCGTTAGCGCCTACCTCTCAGTCATCACTGGCAACAACACACTGAAGACGAACAAAGAGTATTCATTATCCCTAAAAATTTGACAGTTCCCCACGGACTAGCCATAAACAACATCTATCGTCGCAAAAGCTAGTCCCAAGTAAACGTACTTCTAATGACTAACATCTCACTTTAACTTAGCTCTTTTCACTGTAAAAATTGCGGACAGTTCTTTCGTCTCCTGCAATATAAATGGCCGCTTACGTCTTCCTTATGCGAAGTAATTCAAGCGCTTTTTAAGCTAAAAGGTAACTTTCATACAGAAATTCAGGAAGCTCCTCATGATTCACGGGGAATGCGCATATTCTCGGCGCAAGTCGCTTCATACAGATGCCTTTTATGACATTTCTAGAGACATTTGGAGAAACTACTAAGCGAAAAAATTGTACTTTATTTTAATGAAAGTGCTTGCTATATTATTAATATATTGTGATCATAATATACGAATGGAGTTAGTGTATCGTTTATTTCTCTGTATTCTCTGTTTTCTGATTACCATAAAGCAAACTTAGACCTTAGTATACGAGTATTGTAGGTCAATTTTACATAAATTACTCTCCGACGATATTTAAAAGTACCATTCCATTATAGCCAGAATTTTCTTCCAAATCAGGACGTCAATTCTCGGGTCGTTCGAGATGAATCTCTATAGCGAATCTGCACGGAATGACAGCATCACTTCTATGGAATCTCGAATACGAATTCATCTGGATCGCGACCGAGAATTGACATCCAGCGTTGAGCCTGGCAATTCCATGGAATCATCTTGACGTTGGTCAGCGCAACGAGATGGATACGAGATGGATGTATCTGGGAAAACACGGACAAACATCTCTATTGCTGTTGTTACTTGTCTTTTATTGTTTTGCATTTCGAGAAGTTTTAATTAAGTTTCTGCGAGTTAGAAACATGATAATATATTAGTTATTTTTGCGTGGTGCATAATGAGAGGTATTAATACACGAGTGTGGTTTTATGAAACGAGTCAAAAGGTGAGTTTCATAATAAGATCACACGAGTGCTTTCATGCCTAATTATGTGTACAGTCGCATATATAACTTTATCTACATGCATATGATAAGTTTTCTACAATATGTGAGAAACCTGTATCTGTAGTTACCTATATCTTAATGTTCACTTTACAGTATCGGTCATCGATACTTTAAAGTGAATATTAAGATGCAACTACATCGATAATCGATACTTTAATGTTAACATTAAAGTACAACAACAGATACAGGTTTCTTAATATAGGCCATTTGCTTATCGTGTTTGAAAATATTATAGGGGAGTTATCATTATGATATGATGTAGATAAATATTATATCAGTATCTTGTATATAGGCACTTTAGTGATACAGCCATTGAACGTTACTCCCCAAATAGTTGTGTCATAGAAAAAGGGCCTGTTTTGGAACCGAATCATTCCACAATAACCCGAGTTTTTCCCCAAATCAGCCTTGGGCCGAGCAAATACGTGGAATCATTGAGGCGTCCGTCGCCCGCCGTCAGCGCTGATGATCAATCCTGACGGAAATTGCACACGAATTTGCGGACAAACGGACAACCATTATCGCGTATTGCTACTGTGATTGTCATTCAATGACTGTTGAATATTATCTTTTTGCTCTTTTGGTTTGAGATTTAAAATTACGTTTTTATTACAATAGTTATGCCTCAATTGTTTTAAGCACCCGAAACCGACGTACTATTAGCTTACTGGAACGCTGACCCACCATAGAACTGTGTCACAGTCACGTTATGATTCAAGTTGTAAGAAGTGTCAAGTAAATGTTTTATAACGTCACTGTGACAACGATCTATGATGGGGCAGAGTTCCATTGGGCTAATAGTACCTACGTGCATGAAGAGGTTGATGATGATGAATTTAGAGGAAGCGAAAGTTGTATGTTTAGACCGGTGCACCTGGCGTTCCATAGTCTTTGCCTACCCCATTGGGAGACGGGCGTGAAGGTATGTATGTACGTTTTTAATAACAGGTTTATAAGTGAAATGAGAACATTGTGAGGAAAGCTGCACATTGTTGACGCAGTACAAACGCTACATTTTTGGTCAACGTTACAGAAAAATACTTCCAAAAATACCTTTTTTTATGGCATAGAGAAGGCAAACGAGCACACAGGCCACCTGATGTTAAGTGGAAACTGTGGCCCATAGACATTCGCATTCACGAGACTGCAAATGCGTTGCCAACCCTGAGGACTAAGATGGGCCTCTATGCTAGTCATTTCACCGGCTGTCTTATCCCCAAACCGGCACACAACAACGCGAACACTGCTGCTTGGCGGTAGTTTAATGGATAATATTGTGGTAACGATCCGGACGGACCCTGCACAAGGTCCTACCACCCGCAATACAATATAAAATACTTTTTATTAAACAACAGAAAACCCAAACACGGATCATACATACATGCATACATAATCTCACGCCTTCGTTCCCAGAGTGGGGTAGGCAAAGCTACAGAATTACAAACATCTCTAAAAACTTGTTGATAATTCTATAACCACAATTTGCACAATTAGGCTAAGATGTTTACCAGCGTATTAGTGACAGGGTGCAAGCCCATCGCCTAACAGTACTACAAGCCTTTATTCCCTTAGTCGTCTCTTACGACATCCACGGGAAGACATGGAGTGGCACTATTCTAACTCGGCGACCACACGGATCAATACCTATAATTTCAATACCAGGCGATCTAAATACATACCAACGATAAAAAAAGCAGTTTTTAGCATTTGAAAATTAATCTGCCCTTATTTAGAAATTAAACTGTCAAATATCCAAAAATAATCCAGCACAAAATTAGTATGTGAAGTAGTTGTATACATTTGCCCTAACATACCACACATACCCTACATACCAGGACTCATACAGCACAATTTATACCATCCAGAGGCCCACCTATCACACCACCCATTCCCATATATTCCAAGTATCACAAATCTTCAATCTACGCCGCCGAATTTCAGTCCGTTGTCACTCTAACTCACTTTACAATCCCACATCAAAACACATATACGTCGTTAGAGCGACAAGGTTGGATGGTGACCTCGTATCTCGATGTGTGACGTCTAGCCACGTTCGGGTATTCTCAGCGTCACCCGACACGGAAGACGTGACGTCTTTATGAGAGTTACGTGATTATGGGTGACAGATATGTTTTTAACTGACTTTAGAAAAGAAAAGTTTTGTCTTTGACCCGTATGTGTGTAAATAAATTAAGAAAAATAATTACCAGGGGACAATGTTAAGCAAATTGACTTAGGGCCGGTTTTATAAAGGCCCGTAAGTAAAAATGTCAGGCCAAATTTTAGTAACTTCATACAAGTTTTGACATTCCTGACCGAAATTTGATCTAACGGATCTTTATAAAACCCAGCCTTAGTCCAAAACTAAACCAAGGCTTTTACAACGATTGTTTAACGATTAACATACTTAATTATCTAGAGTACCTAATATACACTTAGAAAACATACAAGACTTAGGAGAGAACCGTGCAACACACAAATATTTGCCCTTAGCGGG
Organism: Acleris literana; assembly: GCA_946894065.1. Classification (NCBI taxonomy): domain Eukaryota; kingdom Metazoa; phylum Arthropoda; class Insecta; order Lepidoptera; family Tortricidae; genus Acleris; species Acleris literana. The sequence continues at coordinate 23,143,462 of OX335671.1, read as the reverse complement.
AATCGAAACCCTCTAGCTTGGTAGGCAGGGTCACTACTAACCAACTAGGCTAACCGCGTCGTTGATGTAAGGTCCATACAAATAGACCCGTCTTATTTAGTAAACACTTTTATAACCTCAAAATGCTGCCTTTTCGCCTAAAATAGCAATTTTCTCATAAAATAAACCATCCATGATGTAAAATCAGGAAAATGGTGTGCAAAATAATGGTCTCTAATTGCTTTATTCAGCAGAAAACTGCCATTTTCGCCAAAAGTGATGCATTTTGAGGTTATAAAATTGTTTACTAAGAGACAAGTCAATTGGAATAGAGTTTACGTTTGTATGTGCGCGATTAGCTTATCGATTTGATTTTTAGGTATATTTTTAACTTTTTAGGAATCGACAGAATACCTACAAAAAATGCACACAATGCTATTGGTGGGTAAGGACCAAAAAGTTCGGCACGCTAACTCAATTAATTAAATTTTCTATGAAACTTTTCCGTTGTGTCACGTAATTCAGCCATACAATTGTAGTGATACTTTTCGTCGCACAACGGAACTTTTTTCGACTTCGTTGTTTGTATGGTTAACTGCGCTTAACTGTGGTCCAACTTTTTGGTCCTCACCCATTTTTCATAAAAATCTCAGGAATTTTTACATTTGAAAATTATAATTTGGTGAAGTGTATCTGATGATGAAGGCCATAGATGGTCACCAACACATATAAATTGATTAGTATGAGCGGCGCTAACATTTCTTTAATAAGATTTTCAAGCAACTTTATCTAGTTAAAATTTACTAGTAAAACTTTGAACGAGAAACATTTTGTTAAGGGTAATGAGAAATTGAAATTAGACTACTTTACTTAAAACAAAAAAGGTGTGCCTACCTTAGGTTAGGTTAGGTTGTAATTTCTTACTAAATAGATTTAATAAAAAGTGAGGTTACGATTGTGACATAGGCTCGAAACCCTAATTTGTAAAACGCGACCCCCCCCCCAAGGGCTTTATTTTAATTTTCAAAGGCGGTTGTAACTTTCAATCCCGTAATACCAATACAACTTACACCGTACAAACCAAAACGTATTAATTCCCTTAAAACAGTCGGGGAGTCGAACCCATTATCTAACCCGCACGAAACCAATTTCACTCACAGCTGGCCTATAAAGGGCATCTAATATGAAAAAATCACGCCGTCCGTCTATACCCCGCTGGGCTGGAAGGACCCTTGGTTTTGTCCATAAATGACGACATTAAAATCATTAGGCAATGTTTGGTTTTAATCATCAACACGAATTTTAAATTAAATTTGAATGTGTAGTGTGTAAAGCGTTTAGTAGGTACAGTCGAGTACATAAATATGTATACACTTTAGTACCTTGTCTATTTAATGTCATATTCAAACTGCCATATACGAATTATCACAGCGATTAAAGTGACAAGGTACTGAATTTTTTACATATTTATGAACTCGACTGTACCCACTCTTGCCGTGATTGGGAATACACCGTTATTTAAGTATAATATTGTAATGTATTTTGTAATAGTAGTTTACGTGACGGTTGCGTAATGACAGGCATTACAATAATAGATCACACAAGTGTTGTAACGCCAATTACGCAGAGTCGCGTACAATACTTTAACTACACACATATTATAAGTACTTACTCTAAGATGGGTTCAGTAGCCGAAAGGCAAATGACCAGCATTACCTGTGGAAGTAGGTGCCAGCGATGACAGCTGTAACGTAATTTTGAAATTTCGTTATCGAATATTGTAAGGTAATGAGATCCAAATTTGGAACATCTTCCTAAATTAGCAGCTGTCATCGCTGTCACCTACTACCACAGGTAATGCTGGTCATTGCCTACGGGTTTTGGAAGCATAATAGAGGACTTATGATATGTGTGTGCAGTGCAACCATTTTCTTAATAGCGATCGGCAATCTTCGTTTTTCTATGACACACGAGTGACAAATATACTGTCAGTTGCGAGTGCAAGCGTGATAGCGATAGCCAGCCGAAAGCTACGAGTAGTAAGAAGCTGGGAATACTGTAGATAAATCTATTAGCTCTTGTTACTGTTACATATTTCTCAGTGCATTTAATTTAAATTTTGTAAGTTAATTTTAAAACAGTTCCCGTAATAAGTAGTAATAGACTAATTTAAGATACCGAGAAGATATATCGTAATGTTGAATAAGTATGGTAACGACATGGTTTTAGAGAATATTAAAATAAAAGGCCTGGGACTTCGACAGGTTGTATAACGATAACGTAAACGAATCGCGATACGACGTCACCTTACGCCAAAGTTACCGTTTTGCATCTTGTAGGCCCACGGATATAAAATCGATCGAAAGCAAATATGGCTTTAGTAGAGCCAAATACCGACTGCACGTCACTCAGCGTGCTATGGAAAGGTCTATGTTGGGGATCTCAGTAAGGGATAAGACCCGGAACGAGGCCATACGACATAACTGAGTGAGTCACTGATATTGTCAAAACTCAACTATGCTGATTCTGTTTTTGGAGGTTGTTTACTAGGGCGTACCAGTAGATTAATGCAACGCATTCAAAATGCTTGTGTTCGATTTTGTTTTGATGTGCCCCGTCGATCACATATAACTCCATTTTTAAATATTAACAAGATGTTAAATATGGCAAATCGACGGAACTTATATCTAGCTGCTCTAATCTTTGGCATTCTAAATAGTGGTGAACCATCTTATCTTTACGAAAAACTGAAAAAATCACAACGCCAGGTGAGGTTTGCCTCAATCTTAATCGGTACCCAGCACAGGACGACTGCTTTTCGTGGCAGCGTTCGCTACGCTGCTACGAAATGTTGGAATAATCTCCCACCGCCAATCAGAAACACTAAAAACGTTACTAACTTAAAACATAAAATGAAACTATATTTACTAAATATCCAATTGGCCAACACTTAGCAGACGTCCTGTATTCATAAATCCTATAATCATTAAAAATATAAACATACGCATTCACACGCGCGCACGCACACCAAACACACGCACGCACACCAAACACACGCACACACACACACACACACACACACACACACACACACACACACACACACACAATAATTCAGAAGTCTGTAATAAATTTGTTTGTTTGTTTTATAATTTAGTTTAAGTATTGTTAATAATTTAGTTTAAGTATTACTTTTAATAAATAGTTCTAGTGAGATGGATTGGGAGCGCTCTCCTCTCTCTTCAACCCGGTGGCCCTGAAAACCAGCGTCAAGGCTAGTAAGCCTGACACCATGCTGAGTGGCCACCTTTTCGGTGTTAGTTTTAGATTAAGTACTCTAAGTTTGTATTACTCTACTTTTTATAATGCTTTGCTGTTGTTTATGTTCATTTTATTTTAGCACCGAATAAACCATTTCTATTCTATTCTATTCTATTCTATTCTATTCTATAAGACTAAGGTGACTGATATTGTCCAAAAATGTAGCAAGCTGAAGTGGCAGTGGGCTGGCCATGTCTGTCGCAGAACCGACGAGAGGTGGAGCAGGAAGTTTCTCGAATGGAAACCACGCTTAGGCAAACGTAGTGTAGGACGCCCTCCCGCTAGATGGACCGATGACCTGGAGAAGGCAGATGGCAGTGACTGGATGCAAAGGGCGGGAGATCGCGCGCTGTGGCGCTCCCTGGGGGAGGCCTATGTCCAGCAGTGGACTGCAACAGGCTGATATGATGATGATGTGAGCCAAATATGGCCTTTAGACTTGTTAGACAGAGACAAATCGTCGGTGATACTGTTAAAAAAAGAAAGAAAAATAAAGGGGTTTGGGTAAAAGTGTTGTCATTTGTAAAAGGTGATATACATTTTCAAGGTGAGCAAACATTCGTAAAAGTGGTAAATTATGCTAGTACTATTGAAAATAAACATATTTTGTTATGTAAATACTCTTAAGGGCATCGGAGCTGAGTATTTAAAAATTCTTACCTGGGCGTACTTTTAGTACCAAAAACTGAATACTTAAATCTTTAATAATTCCGCTCCGATATTATTTAACGCTATAAACAGGGTGTTTGGTAAATAGTGGATAACCCGAATAGGGTTGATAGAGCAGCTCATAAGCTATCGATTTAACCGCCATGTATGTTCAGCAATTGTTAATAGTTTCCGAGATATTGGTCATTTTAATAGGATTTTTTGTCATTTTTCCTTATGTCCGTGTTACGAAAAACCCCTAAGTTCATGTATTTATTCAATTTTTTTTTCGTTGTTTCTTGCATGGTTAGAATCACTATGAACTAAGGAAGTTTTTAAAGCTACATGCCCAGTTTTTTTTCATGACAATTTTTTGAGTAGGTAAACGCACAAAGTTTGTTTTTCCATACTACGTGAAAAACTAACGCGGGGATTTCTTAGTATGAAAAAAGTAACTTAGTGAGTTTACTCAAAAGGTTGTCATGAATTAATACATGAAAGTAAGGGTTTTTCGTAACATGGACATAAGGAAAAATGACAAAAAATCCGATTAAAAGTCCAAATATCTCGAAAACCGTGCGACTTTTACTAGACCTATTTTAGCTTTTTCATAACGTCCTAAGTGCCCTCTATCCGTAGTTCAAGGATTATCCACTCATTACCTAACTCCCTGAATAATATTTATCCATGTCGCACCTTCAGAACAATAGTGACCTAATTGAGAAATTTTAAATTTCGAGTTAGGTCTCTATGATAGTAAATTTATGACTCGAAGTTTGGAAGCACAAATTTTGAATTAGGTCATTATTGTTCTAAAGGTTCGATGTGTATTTCGAGGTCCCCTACATAACTACGTAAAAATCATCCGTGGCCGCTGAAAAAAAAGTCAATTTTCTTCATACAAACTTACACAATACTCTTTAAGGAGGAGAAAAAATCATATCTACTCAGGCTAGGCTAGGCTGACATAGTCACATATGTGTCCTAAAGCCTCTATAAAAAATTAGATTTAAAAAAAAAAACTACTCAGCCGTGAAAATGTCAATTTGAATTTTCATCCTTTGAAAACACTATAGGTACATCATACAGAGTAATTACGAAATCTATCTATAGCACGCGTAGCAAGCCCAATCAATAGACAAACCAACGTCCAATTAATTATAAATATAATCATAGCGCCGGTAAATCCTTCGCCTAATTAAAATTGTTGGCCTGCCGTGTCGTTATGAGTTATTTGACAGCTCTAAAGGGACGTGCGCACGAGACACGCGTCACTAGTTTTTTAATGTAGCTTTTGCTGCTTTGAATTTAATAAATAAATGCGTTAAAACTAATACGGTTTTACGAGTATATGGATTTTTTATATATTTGTTTTTATGTGACTTTGTACTATCTAGAATTAATAATAAATCATAGTAGGTAATGTAGGTATGCGTATTTTATCATCCGCTTGTAAATGATTTGTATAGCGATGGAGGTAGTGCAATGTCAAAGTTCTTATTTAATGCACTTAATAATATTCTGTTACTTACGCAGTATTGCACTTAGTTATAAATTATATTAGTTACCAAAACTATAAAACGGGACTTAATTGCGCAATAAAAAATAAACATTTACCTCGAAGTTTCGACTGTCTCGTGAAATACCAAAATACTCACACAACGTGACGTGTGTGCGACAATTTTGATTCTAATTATTGTCGTGTTAGCTATATCACTACACACATACACACATAATTACACACCGCATTATTTAAGTAATTTACCTGTTAATGTGAATGGGCTACTGTAGGCATCCATAGAAGTAGAAATAGGCTTTATGAACTATATAGAGAGAGGGAGGAGAACAAGAATGCTGACTTCTTAGTTTACGTTAAGAATTATTCGAGGACCTTCAAGCGAGTTTGCTTAACTGCTAAGTCAAACTTTTTAAGTCTTAAACTCAAAGCTTCTGATAATAAGGTAAAAACGGCGTGGAAAATTATAAATAGAGAAACGGGTAAATCTAAAATTCGTGATAATCAAGTCACCCTAAACAAGGGTGACAAACAAATCACGTCAAACAAAGACGTGGCCTTAGCGTTCGAAGATTATTTATCCACTATAGCTATTAATACAACGAAATGTCTTCAATCATCTGCGATTGTAGCTCAAAAAGTACTTTGTGCTAATGTTACTAAATGTAATGTAACCTTTGATTTTAGCCATGTAGATTCAATTTCTATTGTTAAGGTATTTAAATCGCTCAGTTTAAAAAAAACTGAGGATTTATGGGGAGCGTCAGTTAAAGTGATCCATCATGTCATAGATATAATTGCACCTCACTTAGCTTTAATCTACAATAATTGCATTTCAGAGGGGGTTTTTCCAAATCTTATGAAATATAGTAAAGTCATACCACTTTTTAAATCGGGCGACATGAATGATTTAACGAATTTCCGTCCCATTTCTATTCTACCGGCTTTAAGTAAAGTTTTTGAGAAGTTAATGTTAAAAGATATGTTAGGTCACTTCAATAGAAATAAACTGCTTAACAGTCATCAGTTCGGCTTCACCAGAGGACGATCCACAACTGATGCAGCATCTGTACTCATTAAATATATATACAATATTTGGGAGAAATCCTGTGATGCAATAGGAATTTTTTGTGACCTTTCCAAAGCTTTCGATTGCGTAGATCATGCAACTCTTATATTAAAATTAGAACATTATGGTCTGTCAAATAATTCTCTAAATCTTATGTCTTCATATCTTAGTGATAGAACACAAACGGTTGTTGTAAACCAAACACAGTCCATTGGAGCAACTGTTAAATTAGGTGTGCCTCAGGGCTCTATATTAGGTCCTTTCTTATTTCTGGTCTATATAAATGACTTACCACCCACGATAGATAACCTTTGTGATATTGTGCTATTTGCTGATGATACTTCATTAATTTTCAAGGTGGACCGAAAATCCGTCGATTACAATAGGATAAACGCCACGCTGGTTAAAGTACTTAATTGGTTTACTATTAACAATTTGCTACTTAACGCTAAGAAAACTAAATGTGTTAGGTTCGTTTTGCCTAATGTTAGACCGGTAGAATCTAGTATATTTCTAAATGATGAGTGTTTGGAGATGGTGGACAAGGCGCTTTTCTTAGGGATAACTATAGACAAAAACTTGCAATGGAGTCCCCATATAGCAGTACTAGCAGGTAAATTAAGTTCGGCAGCTTATGCTGTTAGGAAAATCAGGCAACTTACCAATGTTGAGACAGCTCGCTTAGTTTATTATAGTTATTTTCATAGTGTTATGTCGTACGGTATTCTGGTTTGGGGAAAAGCTGCTGACATACAGACTATATTCGTGTTACAAAAAAGTGCCATTCTTTCCATATATAACCTAAACTCCTGTGATTCCTTAAGATTACTATTTAAAGAAATTAGTATTTTGACAGTAGCGTCACAATTTATTTATGAGAATATTATTTATGTCATTAAAAATCAAGACTCTTTTGTTAAGAATTGTGATATACATAATTTGAATACAAGAAATAAAAATAAAATTGCTATTAAAAAATTTCGTGTCCGTAAGCTATATAAATCATTTGTTGGTCAATGCATTCATTTCTATAATAAATTACCTGACGAAGTTTTAAAGTTATCATTTCCAGCACTTAAAAATTACTTGAAAAAGTCGTTGATGTCGAAAGCTTATTATAGGGTCGAGGACTATCTAACAGATAAAAATGCTTGGCCTAAATTAAACACCTAAATAACTTAGTAATTAGCTTAGTCAGGAAAATATCTAAACATTGTAGGTATAATTATTGTCTAGGGGACACGGTTTCTGTAGGAGAATGTATCAAAACTATGTGGTTGTTTTGCACCGTCATGGGTAAGTATATGTATATATATATATATATATATATATATATATATATATATATATAATTATTATTATTACTATTTAAGAGTTCATCTGAACATACTGAGTTTTGACACATTTTCCTGCTCAACTACGCATGATATATATATTTTAATGTTAAATTCATTGTTTTATATAATGCTAGGTTAAGTTCTATAATTGTATAAGTAATTTTTAAAAAAACGACTGACTGTTGAGTTTCTTGCGGCGTTTCTTCTCAGCAGTGGTCTCTTGCGAAGCGCTGGTAGATTTTTGACGTGTAAAAGTGCCCGTGCGGCCTACTTACTGAATAAACATCTTTTATCTTTTATCTTTTTTATCTTTTATTATATTTTTCGGTTAGTTATCTAAAGTAACAGTCCAGCTTTTTGTTTTGTTATAAATTCTTTCTAGCTCATATAAAAACATATTTTAGAGTACGATATTTTTTATTAAAAAAATAACAACCAGCCCAGTGTAAACGCGCCTTTAATGAGCGACGGCAACTCTAGTTATTTGTCGACATCTAATTCCGTCGCCGACAAAAGTGACAACTAGCTCTATAACAGCTACCACTATAGCTAGAGTTAGACCAAATTTAATTTTAACAGTTTTAACTATGTGTTTTAACTAAGGTAGTTTTAGTGCCTTTGGGTTGTTTGGACTTATTTTAAAATAGTTGTAGTTTTCTCTTATTTACAAGTCTTTTACAAGAATCTTATATTTTAATTGACAGTTAAGCAACATCAAACAAAACGCATGTATGTACTGTATTCCCAGCTCCTTAATAGCTTTTGGTTGGCTGTTGCTATCACGCTTGCACTCGCCACTGACGGTATATTTTTGTCACTCTTGAGTCATAGAAAAACGACGATTGCCGATGTCTATTAGGAAAATAGTATCACTGTACAACTAGTATTTTCTCTTGACAATATACTCATTCTATGAATATATTTAAATATTTATACATCTATACAGGCATAGGTATTGTATCGTAATTCAAGAATTGCGAAATATATCTTATATTTAACGTCACTTACTAAGTGACCCTATTGAATGCGTTCTGCGCTCTGTGGTCCGATCTAGTATATTATATGTCAATCATAATTTTGCAAACTGATAGAAAGTTGAGATGCTTAACCGGACAGAACGCATCCCGTGTGTAGGGTTATTTAAGAACATAGATTCCTCAAATGCTTACCTAATATCAATAAAAAGGCCAATATGAAAAGAGTCATCTCCTCAGTTTAAGCAGTCGCCATACCTGTTTTTGTATTTCATGGCTAATGAAGAGCACGTGCGAACAGAGGGCGGAGCGTCGTAAACGTTACGTCCGACGTCTATTTCTGACAAATGTCAAAAGTTAATGTAACGTCAAGTTTGGGTTATAGTTATGTCTGGGATCTAAATCGGTAGGCTAATTATAAATGCTAGAGCTTGTTTTATATCTCATTTCACGACTAAATATAAATAAACTAATAATGTATTTTCGTTCACTAATGAATAAAATAATAAGTAAGTTTTGAATGTTTATTTTTCTTACCTTACTTTGTAAGAAAGAGGCCAATTTATAAAATACTATTCTGTTAAGTCTGTGGCTCCGTCTGCCTAGAAGTTTTATAATATTTGAAGTTAAGTGTGGAGTACGGTAACTTTTTCTTAGTTAAAATATTCTTTAGGAGTATTGTAAAAACGCTTTTTTTTAATTATTATTTATTTTTTCTCAGAATTGAATTCTGTTTCGTCTCCGGGCTAACAAATTATGTGCCAAATTCCACGTCCATCAGTTAAGAAGTTAAACCGTAAATATAGAACAAACAAACAACCTTACCGTAGCAGATTAGCAATAATAGTCCTTATGACTGCCATTAATAACATAATACTAAACAGGCAAAGAACTCCAACCGCTAGAAAAAAATACCAAAAAATATTAAACCTCTACAAGCTCTTTTTGCCTGCTTAGGACTTTTTATGTCCAATTCCTAAATTCTCCCAGTTCTTTATAGGTGTACTTTCTTTCGACCTGAATTAACCTTTCTCCTTTCTGTATTTTACTCGACTGTCAAAGAAAAATTATGTATTTGACCTGTATGAATGATCGATGAAGTTAATAACTGACACGCTAATGACATTTTATTAAAAACACAATAACAAAATAACATTGTTCTTTTGTTATTGTGTATTCATAAAAACATCGTAGGTATTTTAACTTTGGTCGCAGCAAAGCCACTTCGCACAATTAGTATAGTATGAAGCTTTGCCTTATTTCTACGTGCACGCGGGACAACTCAAGCTCGCTGACTAATTCGACGCCGAGCTCACTGTCGAGTTGCTTTTAAGAATCACTCCCTTTCCCACCCCCCGTGGATCAGCAGTAAAAAGTTTAGGGCTCTCTGGACTTGTTTATGGTCGGTGGACACTTGTAGATATTAATCTATGAATAAATTAGAGGATGACTTCTTAAGTGGAGTTAGTTTTTGAATGGCCGCTGGAGAAATCATTTTAAATTTTAATAGGTATGTAAGTTTATTATTAAGATTTTAATATATATATTTTTTAATCTGCTTCCATGCAAATCGTCTAAATTCAATATGAAAGGTTTTAATCATTTAATCATACATCTATTTGTCACAGGTAGCATTGGTATTTGTATAATGGTTGCTTTCATCAGACAAGAGTTACAAAGAGTCCAATTTACTGATGTCAAAGACCTGGGGTGTGATTCTCTCAACAACGACGGACGGACGGACGAACGAGTGATTGTCCAAGGTGGCGAGTTTAAGTAGTCCAGTCAGAGTGAACAAAACACATTTTAGCGCGTGTATTCAATTTGGCAGCATGAATTCTCGAACGTATGAGGCTGCCTAATTGACAGTGCACGCGCTAAAATGTGTTTTGTTCGCTCGGACGGGGACTACTTAAACTCGCCGCTTCGATTCGCTCGTCCGTCTAACCGACCGCCGTTTTTTGAGAGAATAACACCCCTGAGTTCTTCTATTTTTATTAAAAATTCCAATACAAAAACAAAAATACTATCACAGGATTTATTAAAGAAATATGCAAAAGTTATATGAATTAACGACTTGTTTTCATCGAACTTCAGCGACTAAGTATTAGTTGATGCTGGTGGGACATCACGGCCCTCAAAAGACCTGGTGGATAGATATTTACCACCGTAGCTGAAAGATACATTGATGATTCACTACAAAATAAAATACCAGAAGAAGAATTCTAACAAAATATTAAGTGTTGAAAGTCAGTGTTCTGAATCATAACTTCTGATTAAAATCCAAGTAAAATGCTTTAAATATAAAACATGTCTCGTTAAGTGTATGTTTTATATTCAAACACAGAGTCAAAACTAATGAATACAATATTTTCTTCTACACATACCAAAAGTGCCTAGGGATATTTTTTATCCCTAGACAGTTTTGAATATTTCAATATCTATAGGCATATTACTACTGAGTCAAAACATCAAATTTGTCTAGGGATACTGAGTATCCTAAGACTTTTTTGATGTGTGTACATTCACTCAAACCAACCATAATAATAATAGTTATTTGTTATACAAGGGGGGAACGTTGTATTTTACCTGCGAGTGTTTCAACACACGAGACTTCAAATAACTTTTCACCCGTGTATAACACAAAACTTTTCACCTCACTACAGCGAGGAAAATAAGAAAAAGGGTTTGTACTATCAATTCACTTCGGTTGCTCAATTCCGCATTTTCGACATACATCTTCGTCACTCGAATCACTCATTTTTAATGACAAAACAACTAGAAAATCATGCGAATATTTAACGTTGACGGCTGAATTGAAAAGTTTTGACTTAAGTTTTTTTATTATTTCGGATGCGTTTTGTTCGCACATCGACCTACTTGGACTGTCAGAACATTTTATCCGTTTTTACAACAAGAATGAAGGTTAATGTTGAATGCTGATATTTATGAATTAAAATAAAGTTGTAAGACTGTATTTAGTGTTTTTTACTCGATGCAATTAATTAATTGTGATGTTAAAAAATCAGCACTTTTAACGTTTTTCGTTTTGTTAGCTGTCAAATATCACTTAAGCTGCCTTCAAAAGTCAAAACTCTTTCTTCACATGTGGATAAAAAGCGATTTTCTCAATAGATATCAAACAAACAAAAAGGGCTTTCCGAGCTAGTGAGATGAAAAGATATAAAATTTCAGGAAAATTCTGCGCCTGTCTTTAATTTCACGAGCTTGTACAGCTCACAACTATAATTGTAAAATAATAATTAGTTTAATAGCTTCGAAATTCTGTTAGCCGTAATTTATGATTATGTAGACGATTTTTTTTATAGTATAGGAGGCAAACGAGCAGACGGATCGCCTGATGGTAAGCGATTACCGTCACACATAGATACCTGCAGCTGTTTTTTGATTCTATACTCATATACTGCATTAATTATACATTTATTTTGTAGTTTCCTTATTATTCATAAGCTTGTAGAAAAAGTTATGTATGTAACGGTACATAATTAGCTCTTAAGGTACTCATGCCTGTCATTAGAGCCCTCGCTATTTACTAGTTACGTAAATAACTATTACGCTGTCACAATCCTTTATTTAAGTTTTATTTTTATTGGAAGGCATATTTTCGGTACAAGCGAATATGAACAATGTCCTGTTTCAAGTGCGCTTTTCAATTTAATTGTCAGAACAGTGCTTCACAGTTTTTATTTACAATTCCAATTTTGAATAAATCGGATGAGTTTTTTTTTCAAACGAATAATTAATCTTGGAGGTCGTATCAATCAATTGATTTACGGAGATGCCAATCTCAAGATACGTGTGCCTTCTACATCTTTGTTTTTCTATAAACACGAGTGACAAATCGTCGCTTTACTTTCTCAACCTCGTATCTGCTCGAATGGTCAGATAGGAAAGTAGTCTTTATTCTTTAGGGAACATGTGTGCTTATCCTATGTAACCATTCGAGGAGATAACGAGGTTGAGAAAGTAAAGCGACGAAATACGAGTATACCCTCTGCCCAGGCCCAGTGTGCAATAGGCTGTACGTAATCGAGCCAATTTAATGGGAACTGTGTTGCAATAAGAATAAGGTTTATTTTCCTATCTTCATAATCTGAAAATGGCATTATCGAATAAACGTAATTGAACTTTATTACCTTGATGGTAGATTCAAAGTCCCACTTACAAAAAACTTCCTGGGTGTAGTATGGTGGGCCTTACGAGTATACTGTCAGTTGCGAGTGCAAGTGTGACAACGCTCGCCACGCGATCATTATTAAGAAACTTTAAGCCGTGTTTAGTACAGAAGGAGTTAATACTCTTTTATCTACGCACATATCATAAGCCCTCTATTTTGCGTTCAGAAACCGTAGAAAATGACCCGCATTATTACAACCAATTTTACAATGAGAACTTTCTTGTCTGTGGTAGTAGGTAAAATCTGTACTGTAATGTTATTACAGTATCGATTTTTGTAACGTTATGAGTTTAAATTTGGAACAGCTGTCAAAACTCAAGAGGGTCTCTATTCTAGTATCCATAGATATTAAAACAGTTATCGATACGAAACGTCAATTCAGTATGTTTTTTTAATATAAACCGCAAGACATTTGATCTCGGGTGACATGAAAATAGGGACTTCATTCGTTTGTCTATGATTAAAAAAAAACCAATCATATTCGTGACACGGACACAGCACAAGTTTGTTTTGCCGCCTTTTTTGTCGTCAAGTAGTCGGCTTCTGAACCTATTTTAGAGTACGTACTTATGATATGTGTGTAGATAAAGTAGTGTATACAACTGTACATAATTAGGCCTTAAAACGCTCGTGTGATCCTATTATGAAACCGCGCTCGTATTTTAAGGCCTCTCATTATGCATCAGTTGCATAAACTACTATAACTGAACAATCCTCGCGTGTGATATTCATGGACTTGTTTAATAAGTTACAACTTGTTAAAACAAGGAGTGAAAGCCATTATATAAAAAAAAGAAGCTGGGAGTAGTATAATATGGTCTACCCTAATTCTATTCGTAGCCTAGTGTATTTTATGTAAATATTGTAAATCGTCGTTGTAGAACTAAGTTGGACTCGATTAAAGACCCGTGGCTTAGCCGAGCGCCATTTTGGTGATTTGCTTCACTTGGGCTCTACTTTGAAAATAGGTGCTATACTTAGGCCGCATTTCACCAAATTGGAATAAGGTCTTATATCTAGATTAAACGCCGAATTTATATAGACTAATCTCGGAGTATGTCTTATTCCAAGTTTGGTGAAATACGGCCTTATATAGGTTTCTTGTTTTTCTCGATTAGTTCTCAAATGACGAGTGAAATTTAAAAGTCCTTGAGAGTAATGCATTTTTTTTGATATCTATATAGAAGCGATGTTAACTACTGTAATTAGTGGTTCATTTTTTGTCCTACATTTCGGTAACAAACTTAATTTAAATTAATAAAAGCAGAGAATAGGCTGTTATATCTTTTAGATATCACACTTTTGTATTAGCAATAACAAGTAAGGTAAAAAAAGGATAGTTTTAACATGATACCATAATAATATTGTAAAAATACAAAAAAAAATTGTGTATCTCAACTGTAGTTATAAGATCTAGATAAGTTTATAAAAGGGAATTAAATATTTATTCCAACTTAACTTTTAAATAATAAATTAATATTCCAGTGCGCATTGACAAGACACACGAGGAGTGGCGCACGTCAGTTTGGCCGTGACGAATGGCTCCCCAGGGCGCCCCGCTCTATTTGCGTGGTGCGCGCTGGCCCTTACCGCGTAAACTAACTTCGGGACTGACACGATCATATTTCGGCCATATTCGGCCGTTTTCGGTGAAGCTCGGGTGTACTCAGATTCATAACGTGTTTGCAATACAACCTATACAGGGTGTCCCAGAAACCGACGTCAACCCGCCCAGGGCTGATAGAGCAGCTAAAAAGGTATCGATTTTACCCCTATGTATGTTCAGCGATTTTTACTAGTTTCGGAGATATTGATCATTTTAATCGTAATTTTTGTAATTCTTCCGTCCATGTCACGAAAAATCATTTCAGTTTTATTTCATAAGTTTTTCAGTGGTACCTTACATAATTAGAATCATTACGAATCAGCGAAGTTTTTAAACCTATTTGCCCGTTATTTTTCAGTAATTTGTTTGAGTAATTCTATAAAGTTTGTTTCTCCATACTACGTGTCCCAGTGTTTGCTTTTCACTTTGTATGGAAAAAATAACTTTAGGTGATTACTTGAAAAAATTACTGATAAAAAAACAGGCAAATAGGTTTAAAAACTTCGCTGATTCATTATGATTCTAATTATGTAAGATACCACAGAAAAACTTATGAAATAAAACATGAAATTAATGATTTTTCGTGTCATGGACATAAGGGAATTAAAATGATTAATATCTCCGAAACTAGTAAAAATCGCTTTACATTAGGGGTCGGTTTCTGGGACAAGCGAGTTTAGTCTATTTACGTCAACCATTGACAAGCAAATTATGTGAAGAAAAACAAATTATGTATGTGGGTCTCGGAGACCCACTTACCATTAGTTGTTCGTTTGCCTTCTCGATACCTTGAATTAAAATCTCAGAAATAATGGCAATCCCTACTCCTCCTATTTTACGTACAATGACCAGTTTTTATGGCCCTAGAGAGTAGACAAATAAATGAAACAAGCACCAAGTTAGCTTGACCCTTGTAACGGTAGGTTTTACTGCCACTACTGGGTCAACATTTTTATTATATCTAGAAAAACTTTCTAGACTTAGTGTTCTTGTTACAGCTGAAGACTTGATTGAACGATTGTATAAAGTTATAATTAGGTTGCGAATTCTATAGGGGATGAGAGAACTCTTCTCAAATAAAATTGATTCTAAGAAATACGACAGGCCGAAACATGGTTCGTCTTTTTCCAACCGTCATCAAGAATAAAACGAAAAAATTATTGGATGACGTCCGTAAAGGCTTTTCAGCTACTGAGATTCAAAATAACCTACACAAATAAGCTTTCAAAGTTAATTAAATTGGCGATGGTAGTAAATTATTGGATTTCGTTTGAATACGTCAGCTAGGGTTTTGAAATAGTTTTATTTATAAAAAGATAAAATCCCCCGATCTAAAGCCAACCCCTTTCAGAGCAGATATCTCCATAACGGCCTAACCGATTTCCATGATAAATTGTTAATCACCACCCAGATTTAACTAGCTATCGTACAGAAAGCTATACATATACAGACACACCGATACACAGACACACGCATATATAGATAAAGTACGGCCAATGAGACGAGATAATTAATGTAAACAAACTGATCGATACTGACCGATTGCGATAGCGAGCGATTATTATATCTGTCCTTTTTTCTCGAACGCAATAATATCTTCTGTTGGTCGATGACGGCTGTCGTTGCGTGATTCGTGGTACAGGAAAGCAGTCAGCACAGAAGTTGTCAACATTAGAGCCGCCATATTGTGAAGCTCATTCCTGTTTGGATTGCGATCGAAGTGACACGATTGACTGACTAAATTCAAATAAAAATGTTTTGAACTCCTGAAAGCTTGTTTACATTCTTTATCTCATCTCGTTGGCCTTACTTTACACACATAACTAATAACGACCCTCTTTATTTTCGAAGGTTAAAAATATATACAGAGCGATAGCTCTAAGAAGATGCTTCGGGTTAGTACCTGCCTCTCACTCGCTCTCATACGCCCTTATTAAGATCGAGTGAGAGAGAAGTACAAACCCGAAGGTCCTAAGTGCTTACAGACTGTTCCGTGTATGTCTCAGGAATCTCAGGATCATTTTTACCAGCCAAACTACAAAAACCTGAAGTTTGTCATCAGATAGAGTTCTCATCACGTGTATTGTAATGAGTTGGATAGTATAAAACTTCTAACAAACCTAATAACATTTATATACACAAATTATGAACTCCAAGTCCAGTAATAAAACAAACATCATAAATATCTCCAACAAGAAACTTTAATGCAGCATCACAAAGTAATCTCGGAGTAATGCCGCATTTAAAATTCAAATTCACTCCAAGCTCCCTTTGAGGAAATTATTATCACCTGCTTTAATGAAATGAGTGGAATACGATCCTATTATAATTTGAAAGTGTAAATGTTTTGGTTGTATGAAGCCTTTTAGAATCTTTAATTAGGCATTGGTATTTTTAGGAATTCTCGGAATTTGTAATTTTAGACGGTTCGAATTTGATTTTTAAAAAGCTTTCACAGTAACGCTTAACAGAGGGTGAGCTCTCTGATGAGGCCATTAACGAGGAATCTGTAGGGTTTACCTCAAGGCACGTTTCTTGGTGACGAAGTTTTCTATTGACTAACGTGATCGTTGTCATAGTAGGTATTAGTTAAGAAGTTAACGAGTGGTTATCCGGCAAAAAGTAATGAATCAACTTTTTTGTCGCAGCCAATGATCGATCAAATGATCGTGGAATGGTACACTGCTTAACTTTTGAGCCACTAATAAAACCCCGTAGCCAAAAGCCAATGATTTATTTTGGCTATTTTTTTTCACGTGGCTCATGATTATCATTATTACAAAGTTTTTGAGTATTCAACAGTTAAAGTTGTTGACTGTACCTACCTGAAGTCCCAAAAGTGTATACTTTTTTAAAAACCATCCATAATCATCAAAATGCGACTGTAAAACACATTATTAAGTAGTACCTTAGTACCTTAGTAATCTGTTTTGTAATTTATTGAACGTAACATGAATTTTCTATTAAATTGCTGCTGTAGCTCGCAAGGACATCTAAGCAGTGAAATAAATCAATTTTTGAACTTAATTTAAAATACAGCTAAAATACTTGCGTTGAATCGAAAGAAGCACGACGGTAGCGTCGGCAGGAGACGCTGAATCGGCGATTTTAGATGTATTTTAGTGTCGCTGTTTTAAAATAAAAGTCAGCGTTTTGTCCGTCCATATGGTTGTTCACCTTGCTGGGTATACGTTTCATTTTGCGCATTTCAAGTTTATTTATATTTAATTTTATAATTTTCATGATTATTTTCTATAAAGTAATATGTATAACGGGTTTTGATGCAGCACGACTTAGTCGTTTTATATCACTATTTAAATTGTTATTAATTTAGAGTAACTTCTTGTTGATTGCATCTATACTTAGTTTGTTTTAATGGTATGTACAGTTTCGATTCCTATTATAAATGCGAAAGATTCTGTGTGTGTGTGAATGTGCGTTAGTTTGTTACTCCTTCACGCTGCAACAGCAGCTATTGCAGTCCAGCTGCTGGTCTGATTTGGAAAAAACGAAGATAGCTAGTTATACACTGGATTAACACATATGCTACTTTTTATCCCGTAAAATTTAAAAGTTCACGAAGGAATAATAATTGATATTTACGCGGACGAAGTCGCGGGGAGAAGCTAGTTACTTATAGTTTTATTCTTCTGTGTTATTTTGAATCATGGTGTTTTTGGTAAACAAAGCTACGCTGAGAAATTATAGTTACAAATAAGGCTTACTGGACTACGCTGTTTTTCTTATATACCAAAAGAAGAAGCAAATATCTTCTGGAAATCGCACTGATTTTCCAGACTCCTAAAAATGGAAATATCAAAAATGGGAGCCCTTTGTTTCCCATACTTTTATTGGTCATAATGGCATTGTTGACATAATTATTGATAGACATAATTTTTTATATCGCTGAAACTGTAAACTTTTCAGAATTTCTGAAATATCTAACGTGTAGACAAGGCTAGGTTAGGTTTGGTTTGATTTATAAAAATCGTGAAAAAGTAACTGTTTCTTTAAAAAATACGTTATGACTTGCGATGATTATGACCTAAAGCACATTATGACTAAAAATAATTATGGCAGACAATAAGACCCATCCAAAACATTACAATATTTGGTAAAATTATAGTGGTTTTGACATGTTATCGTCCTTTTAGAGCATTATATTAATTTTCTATAGCTTTTGTAGGTTTTTGGTTTCCTTTACTTTGCCTAAATCTTTTTTTTTACTAAACGCTCGTTTGTTTTCAATGTTATCATTGTTTGGCTGATTTCTAGAATTTATATACATCACGCGAGTGCGGGTGCTGCGCCGGTTAATAATCGATATATAGTAAAAAAGTTGTTGAAGACACACCCCAGAGTGAAAAAAAAAATGGTAGCAAATTTAAAATATCACTATCTGGTAAAACGAAATGCGTCAGGACTAGATAGATACGCATAATGTGACAGCTCGATTCATAGGTAAAATTGTTGCTATATGAATAATAGGAAAAAACAAAGTCATGACTCGCTGGTCAAACTCTATAAGTAGGTTGAGGCGAAACGTGAGGTGCAATGGTTGTAATAAATAAATAAAATGAATATCAAGGGACGATCTCATACAAATTGACCTAGTCCCAAACTAAGCTCTAGGCTTGTACTATGGGTACTAGACAACGATATAAATACTTATAAATATAGAGAAATAAATACTTAAATAGAAAACATCAGACTCAGAAACAAATACTCGTGCTCAACACATATATCTGCCTTTACCGAGATTTGAACCCAGGACCGCTAGCTTCGTAGGCAGGGTCACTAAAAACTGGGCTAGCGCGTCGTCAATTACCTCCTGTAGTTTCCAAGTAACAACTTTCTTCAGTATTTTAGCAGAAAGGGGTTTGGGTAAAAGTGTTGTCATTTGTAAATTCATACATTTTCAAGGTGAGCGGCCATTCGTAAAAGTGGTAAATTATGATAGAATTATTAAAAATAAACATATTTTGTTATGTAATGTAATACTCTTAAGTGCATCGGAGCCGAGATATTTAAATGTTCATACTTGGGCGTACTTTTGTACTAAAAACTGAATACTTAAATCTTTAATGTCTCCGCTCCGATATTATTTAACGCCATAAATTATATATATCTATGTGTATTTCGAGGTCCTCTAAATAACTATGTAAAAATCATCCGTGGCCGCTGAAAAAAATAATGACAATATTCTTCAAACAAATTTACCCAATGCCCTTTAAATAAATAAAATTCAGCTTGTTTTTGCTGTCGCTCCCCAGGTACAGACATGGCGTAATTCAATTTTATCACAGTGATATTAAGTACCGCGTCTCCTCTAGACCGGTTCTTATTCGCGCCACGTCCCAAATGTTAACTAGGTGAATGGGTGACTTGTAACACGTTTATATTAAAATACCTTTGAGTTTCAGCCTTGATGAATACTTATTTGCTTTGCGAATATTGTTTTAATCTTTTTTTTGTCTAGTTTGTGAGGATATAAGCTTTTGCTTCACAGAACGTATTAATATAGTTTTAATGGCATGACTTCCAGGTGAAATGTTACAGGCGGCAAAAAATTGTCATTGTTGCCGAGGGTAGAAAGTACGTGATTTATGAACGAGTCTTATTATTATAGAGGGCCAAAACCTAGTGGCTATAAATTGGACTTTCTGCCGAGGCAAACATAGTGCTTTTCTGAAGTACTGCGAGGAAATAAAACTATTTTATAAATTAATTATTATTAAATGGACCAAAAATGTAAAATAAAACCTTTTTTTGTAACAAAACAGCCGCCCTTAAAAGTGATCTTTTTTGACCGTAGAGCGGACCAAAAATGTTCATATTTCCAAGCAGTGTTGAGAAATAGTAGATTGTACAACAAGGGCATAAAACATAACATTTTATCCAAGACTTATGTATTAAATTTGATATAAAATACTTTTTATCGAATAAACAGTAGTAAAGTTTTTATATAAGTTAAACGGCACCAAATTTATATTATCTACGTTTATTCTACTTCAAGTTAACGTATGAACTTCTTCAGTATTTTGCCAGCGTAGACACTAAGAGAAAGCTATATAAATTATAATTTTATTAGTGCCGAAAAAGAGCCAATTTCAATTACTCTTTAATCCGTCCCCAACCATCTACTTGGTCAATTTTTTCTCCTATTTTTATCTGATGCGGCAAATTAAAAGGAGCACTTAAAAACAAAAGACTCGAGCGATATACGACCACCAACTTATCTTTGCTGTTGGTAAACTTGAAGCTCACCGCATTAGCTACAACGCTGTATCAGTTTCTTGACAGTAGTTGTGTATTGAACGGCAGAGTTATATTTGTAATTTAATTAATGTAATTAAACTAGCGCCCTCTGACGGACATGTGGGGAGTTTTTTCGAAGACATCGTTTAATTGGTCACTTTAAGACTTCTCGTAGTTTTTATGTGAGTTTTTATTTGTTAATGAAAGATCGTGGATAAAAGGCAATTAGGAATAGAGTAACGAACGAACGTGAACAAGGGATAAGATACTTATGTTACTTAGATACAACGATTTGTTTTATCTACATCTTAAATACAAAAGCGACACAAATCAAAATGTGTTCGTGTTGCATTTAAATTCGGAATGCTATTTACTTTATGTTTATAAATTAAACTATATTTGTTTTTGATTTCTGGCGCTTTTGTATTTAAGCAGCGAAAATTTGTAGATGTTAAAGGATTTAATAGCGTGTAAAAGTGTGTTAATACTAATACAGTCAAGGAATTTAATTTTTGGCCCACCTTAGGTCCAAAGTCAATCTGACATTCTACAGCAATAAGGTTGAGTTTCCTGTCAATTACAAATGACTTGACATCTCTATTGACAATGACATCTTCAAGCAGATTTTCTTTGAAATGGGTAGCAAATTAACTTCCGTGACCATACTAGAGGTATTGAAATGTTGATGCTGTCTCTCATTTCTGTTAATTTAATGTTACCCTCTATAATATTTCTTTCTTTTTATCTCTCTCTCTCTCTTTATTAAAGAGCCATGCTCTCGTCGCTGGAGTAATCGCCAACTGCTCCGGCCCTCCGTCAACTGCTTGACTTTCTGGTACGACCCAACCTTAACCTTCTCTTTTGCTGCTCAAAGTAATTTCTTCTTGTTCTTCCTCTGCCTCTCTTTCCCTCTACCTTTCCTTCTATGATGTTTCTAAGGAAAAGTTCGTGTCGTAGCAGGTGTCCCATCATTGTTCCTCTTCTATTTTTTATTCATCATCATCATCATCATCATCATCATGTCAGCCGAAAGACGTCCACAGCTGGACATAGGCCTCTCCACTCAGACCGCTCTTGTGCTTTTCGCATCCACCGCGTTCCCGCGATCTTTACTAGGTCGTCACTCCATCTTATTGGAGGCCTACCTACAGCTCGTCTCCCGGTCCGCGGACGCCACTCAAGAACCTTCTGACCCCATCGGCCATCAGTTCTGCAAGCAATGTACCCCGCCCACTGCCACTTAAGTTTGGCTATTTTCTATTGTTGCTAGTAAATTCCCAGTTTCATTTATTTTATAAAAAAAAAAAACCTCCTATTAATTATTTGCCAAGAAAAGATAATTTCAGTCACAGCAAACATAATAAATCCAATACAGCAATCGTTTGAGACCTTCGCAAAAGCAATCAGATCGCCGGCGACCGCAAATGGAGTGATAATAGGTCGAGGCATCATTATATCATTTTTTTCCATCCCTCTTTTGCGATATTTCACCGCAGTAAACATGTTTGAAACAGTAAGTTGCTTTTTATACACATTTATTAAATAAGTAGTTCCGCCGAGCTTAAAATAGTATCTTCATAAATGAGATGAAATAAACCTTTATATATTTAAAAAAAAAAGAAAAAAATTAAAGGGTGATGGGCAATTTTGTATGGACCTCGTCCCCACCCTCCAACAGTCAGGGGATGCATGTCCAATTATGTTCATTAGGACCCAAAAAAGACAAAATATTTTAGTAGCAAAATTGATGGGGATTTTTCAATGAAAAAAACCTTACATGAGCCAAGCAAGGCAAGAATGTGTTCGTTTTTAAAACTTCCATACGATAGTATTATAATTTTCAAAGAAAACCCCATACATATGGTGATCGTCGACATAGTAAAAATACATCATGTTGCCAAGATCTATGAAATAAGACATGTTTCATCTCTGTTGGTGGGTGAGGACATTTTTGCCCATCGTCCTTTATATTTATTTCAAAAAATACATACGTAACGCAATTCAAGTAGTACCTACCAACGTTAAATATTAGCTACTAAAAGAATTGTTAAATATATATTCTTGACAATTTACACTTTGGTCTTCAATAAAGATCTCTAAAAGTTTCAACAGTGTCGACTAGGCCTTGTTTCCAATAAATCAATTTCACTGTATCACTTTCTTGTCCGGTATGGAGATTTGTTAACAAACCTTGCTTTACGTAAGTTTTAACGATGTTTTTTTTCGTACTGCCCCGTTAAAAAACTGTGACGTCACGGTCGTTCCGTGAGCGGAAATAAATGGTATAATTTGCGGTTCAAATTCCGACATCTGCGGAACCCACCTGCTGTATAACTAGCGGCTAAACGATACAGATCACGCAGTTATTAAGTGATTGGGAGAAGCGGGATTTCTGGGAACGAACGTCGATTCAGTGCCCGGCTTTAAACATTAGTACAATTTGGACTCATATTGACACTGTCGGTACTGAAGGTGTTAGTTCTGTTATGGTTGCTTATCTTCCTGTTTGGTTTTACTGGAGACGTTAAGTATACTGTATTATTTGTATTGAAAATTGCTTAGATGTTTTTTTTTTCTTTTTGGGAATAACCACAATTTTAACAACGGGAAATACACAAGTGTCTCTATTCCACACGATAATACCTAATTTCTTTTGACATGTTAAGTATCGTATCGATTTAACAATGATTTAACATGGCCGCCATTACTGTCAAGAAAGACCTATCATAACGTTGGCAATAGTGGAGTCCTAGTGAAAAAGGGTGTAAGTCTTCCGAAGATCAAGTGAAAAAGGGTCGTCTAGTATACTCGGTTCATGTATATAATCTTTTTTATTACGAGATAAGTCGACTTGTACCCTTTTTCACTAGGACCCCCGTGCCAAAAGCAATTAGGTTTTGTCCAGTAGAATATAACCTTTGTTATGATCACTTTGCTTCTTTAAATATTTACTGGTTGTTTTATTGATATATTTTTATACATAAATAATTATATTCGTATAATTAAAGAGATAACAACTAATATATGTGCACAACTATAACCTCCTAAGACCCACCATACAACGAAATTTGCCAAAGCAAAATTAACCTGTTATGATTGCAATAAAGTCAATTTTCTATTTTAATTGTCAGTCATAAAAACAAGGGAAATTCTACTTTATCTCCTTCTAAACACTGACGGGAGACCACTTCAACCAGCACCTCTATTCTCGGCGGTAAAATCCAAATTGTGTTTGAGCTGTTATGGTATTGTTTTAAACTCGGCCGCCATCACTGTGAAGGAAATAAGAGCTATCAAATCAAATCAAATCAAAATCGTTTATTTGTATAACACAGGTAAATTACATAAGGTCTTAAATAGTGTAAAGTATCACCATGTTACGCCCTCAGGCATACAAGTTTAACATGCAGTTAATGACTCAGCACACTATACATGCACAGGCATCAACTAGATAGTGTAGTCTGACAAATATTCATTTGTTGTATAATAGGCCTTATTTACTAAAAAGTTATATAATTTGCATTTAGTGATCTTTTCTATATTAATTATATTATTTGGTACCTTATTATAAATTCTGGGAGCCATCCCAAGAATACTTTTTCGTACTAAAGCCGTTTTAGATTGCATTGCAGTAACTTTATTTCTTAGGCGTAGGCAGTTATAATTTTTAAATAATTGGGGATTCATCCTAACTAAAAGCACTGTTTCATATGAGTATAAACTTGGTAGGGTTAAGAAGCGGAATTTTTTGAAAATAGGGTTTACAGGAGTCGAGATAGAAGATGCCGCACAATGATCTGATGCACCTTTTCTGTGCTTTAAGTACCATTTCCCTATCTACTGAGTCTAGTCTAGTCGAGATCTATCAAAACGATGACAATACGATAACGGGTCAAAAACGATATGGTTTGTACCGTGTTGAATAGAGGCTCTGATGGTAAGTTAAGATGCACTTGCAAGTCCAATTTTTCAAGCAATAATTGCTTGTCAGCAATACTGCTCTCCTAAGCCAATAGGCAGTATCTTAAACTCAATCACCAAAGCAGATTCAATTCTATTTATTAGTAATAAGGTTGATTTTACTACAGGAGCTTTATCTTTGTTACTGCGTATTGGCTTATGACGGCAGAATAGCTATCTTACTCAAATTTGGTGTCTAAGATAGCTGTTCAGGTGTACCTGAATAATGGCCTGTTGTTTGATCGGTAGTTAAACTAACCAATGGTCAACAAACGTTACTAATGGTTAAAATCTCAAGGAAATATGTCAATTTTTCGATTCCTTTTTCGAATTTGAACAATTAGTTGAGTTAACTACTGATCAAGCAATAGGCCCTAAGACGTCTGAACAGTTGACGAACAATTTACCACTTAAAAAATTGTCCGTCTTGAGTGCCCCTTAAGAATGAAGACGAGAGTAAAGTTTTCTGTTTAGTAACAGCTTATTAAAACTCTACTCTTAATGACATAAGTTTTATTCTATCAGCAGCTTACATGTATAAGCTTTTTTGTCATGGTTAAAAAATATCTGTAAAAACCATATTTACCTTTCAAAACCAATTACTTACGGGTTCGCTAGTATTTTTTAGTCGGATCCCTTATCCGGCATTTTGTTCGATCTTTTGTCCCGGCTACGCTCACGTGAAAAACAAATTGCCGTTTCTTTTGAATTCAAAAAAAGACTTCGTAAGTAAACGTTGGCATGCGGCGGTTTTAATTTTGCATTTTCCGTTCACCATCTGTTTCAGAATCTTGTTTTTTTCCATTGAATAACGATTAACATCCACGCAATGTCCAGAAGAAAAGTGTATTCTGCCGTTGATACCTCTAAGATTCATTTTTGTTTATTAAAAGAAGGGAAATATTGTCCGTTTTGTACGAGACGCTAGAATTGCAACAGTTAATTTTCGATATTGTTCTGTGACGTTGGCGTAACGTCTCTTTGGTCGTTATTGTAATAACTGTCATTTGGAAGAATTAGTTTGCGTTTGTGGTCTTGGTTTTTTAATTTCTCTATAATTTTCGCCTCGTGTGGTTGCCGAGTTAGAATAGTACCACTCCATGTCTTCCCGTGGATGTCGTAAGAGACGACTAAGGGAATAAAGGCTTGTAGTACTGTTAGGCGATGGGCTTGCAACCTGTCACTAATACGCTGGTAAACATCTTAGCCTAATTGTGCAAATTGTGGTTATAGAATTATCAACAAGTTTTTAAAGATGTTTGTAATTCTGAAGCTCTGCCTACCCCACTCTGGGAACGAAGGCATGAGATTATGTATGTATGTATAATTTTCGTTTCATATTAATTTTTAAACCATAAAAAAATTATCGTGTAAAGTTCTGAGCCTGTATTGTTTACGACATAACCCTATATCTATTTACTACTAAGTTAAGTGAAGTCAAGTCAAGCAAGCCAGATCAAGTTTGGATGCAAGCGGCGTAGGACTAGGATCGGTCCTTGTGGCAAACCTTGGTGGGAGGCCTATGTCCAGCAGTGGACGTCTTTCGGCTGAAATGACAATGATGATGACTGACGATGATGAAGTCTGTAGATTCAACCGCTTTTACTAAATCTACATAATAATCACTCTATTACCTCAAGTATTAACAAATTTTTAACTAGATATTCAAGAAACCTTACCAATAAACTGACTTAAAATGATCATGTATTTTTATCTTAAGGAAAACCGCACGAGTAAGTCCCACTCTGTAAAACAAAAAGACATTATCAGTGAAAAGATTATATTCAATCTTACTGCCTTTTAGTATTGGGTTGACCTAGAATGTTCCTTCAGAGGATAATGTCTGCTCAAGGTCAATGGGATTGCCCTCCAGGGCCCGGTGTTAGGTATAATCAAGGCTTGGGCGTAGAAACTGCGAAGATTATGAGGTTTTAAGATGTTTGCCTTTTAGACGCGTGGAGTTAGCATAGGTACCTATTATAAGATTTTTTGAGGTGGTGGTGTAACCTGCTTTACAACCCGACTTTTGAATTAAGCCATTATATCCTATTGTATCTAAAACCATAAAATTCTTAATCTAAAATAATAACAAGTAAAAACCCGCCTTCAAAAATGCTAAAAATAACTTCTTTTAAAAGGGTAGGTCAGTCTAACTGCATTCGGCTTTTGGTTTAAAATATTGTGGGACGCCGACTTCAGTTGGACTGACCTACCATTTTAAAAGAAGTTATTTTTTTGCATTTTTGAAGGCGGGTTTTTGTTTTTTTAAACATTTATTTTATTTTATACTTTTTAGTGGTCCTATTTATGCTGTTACGTAGCTCCACTTCTAAATATTAATGAGAAACTATAGAACATTTCAAGCTCGCCGCAGACAACGCCGCGGGAATGTCATAGTCATATTTAAACCTAAATGTGCTTCGTCATAGTCGCTCAACTACCTTAATCAAAATATCTTATCGCCACCCTTGAAGTAGGTACCGTTAAGGAGTTCCAGTGGCCATCTGTGGTCTTCATCATCAGTTCCACTTCACCATATAGTACTTTTCAAAAGCAAATGCACGAGTTACAGTGAAAAATACCAAAATCGCTATAGGTGTGCCTATAATGTTTGAGGAGTTCTCTTGATTTCTCCAAGATCCCATCATCAGACTCTGACGTGTTGACAATGGGACCAACTAGAAAGTATACCTATTCAAACAACGAAAAAAAATTTCAAATCGGTCTAGTGGTCTTCGAGTAATCGGGGAACATACATAAAAAAAAAACCCGACGAATTGAGAACCTCCTCCTTTTTTTTGAAATCGGTTAAAAATACAAAGCGCATCTTCGGTAGTACAAGGGCACAATTGCACTTTGTGTCATATTATAAATTGAGCTTTCGTTCTACCGAACGTGCGATAATTGCGACAAAGGGCATTGGATAAATTTGTTTGAAGAATATTGTCACTTTTTTTTTCAGCGGCCACGAATGATTTTTACATAGTTATTTAGAGGACTTCTAAATACACATAGATATATATAATTTATGGCGTTAAATAATATCGGAGCGGAGATGTTAAAGATTAAAGTAATCAATTTTTAGGACATAAGTACGCTCAAGTATGAATATTTAAATATCTCGGCTCCGATGCACTTAAGAGTATTACTTGACATAACAAAATATGTTTAATTTTAATAATTCTATTATAATTTACCACTTTTATGAATGGCCGCTCACCTTGAAAATGTATGGATTTTACAAATGACAACACTTTTAACCAAACCCCTTTAAAAACTTCTGTTTTTTGTTTTTTTGTTTGATAGCGATAGAGATAATACCTTTTGGAATTGATTGCATCGCCGATTAACACTCGCGTGTACGACCAAAATAAAAAGTATTATCTATACATGAAATTAATTTAAATTGAACTTTCAAAGCTACATAATGAAGTCGTTATTTCAATAGACAATTTTGTACGTATCCTTGTTTTCATTAAAAAACTGGTGATATTGTCGTTGAGGGTACAATAAAAAATGCAACGTAGGTATTTAAATTAAATTAGGTTTCTTACTAGACCTGGACGCATAAAAATCGTAATGTGAAATATTTAATTAAGAATTCATGATTTAGAGACGTTCAGTGCAACAAATCTTAAAGTGTTCTGTAATCTGTAAGGTTTTTAGGGTTCCGTACCAAAATGGTAAAAAAGGAACCCTTGTGGTGAGTGAGACTTCGTTGTCTGTCTGTCTGTATGTCACAGCAGTTTTTCTCAGAAACTATACAAGCTATCAATTTGAAATTTGGCATAGTTGTATGACTTGCTTGCCCGCATCTGTTTTTAGTAAAAAAAGTATGAAATTATTTTTCTAAATATTTGTTAAGGGGTCTAGAATGGGGGGTTGAAAAAATGAAAGTTATTTGATTATAGCAAACGGGATGTCATATGAAAGGGCTAAGTCTGCACATTTCAAATCTTTTTTTTGATAATTTTGGCAAAAATGTACAAAAAATGACCGTCCCCCCCTTATCTCCGAAGTTTATGGACCAAAAAATCTGAAAAAATCCTGATTTAAAGATAATTACTTATATTTTACAGGAAAAATAAAATAAAGTTGTCAAACTTTACAGTTTTGGAAAAACTATCAAAAAACTTTTAAATCTGTATTAAAATTTAGGCTAGTCAAAATGGGCCTTATTGCATAGATAATAAAGTTCATAACAAAGTAAGTATTTTATTTTGCTTTTTCCAACCATATTATCTTAAATACGGAACCCACGGTGCGCGAGTCCGACTCGCACTTGACCGGTTTTTTTATTTTTGACAAAGTTGCGTTCGGCGCTCGAGGTCACAAACTTGGATTATTCATTCTGCCAACATCATAAACAGTCTGCAAAAAGAACTACCGGATTTGACGCAAACTCATGTTGACTAAAGTTACTAGATTATCTAGGTAAGAACATTAGATTTCGCGGTGGTCTGTAAGCTACAACAATTTAAAACTATCCAAAAGGTAACTCCGTTATTACTCCTATAAACCAATCCTCCGAGGAATCCTCAAATCGTCCAATAAAATGGAAGATTACTCCATAGAACAATAAAATGCCTCCATAATCATTGAGCGATAAAATAAAATTGATTGCCCATTAAACTTAGTGTCCCGTCATAAACCCCACTTGGCGTTAGAATTTAAGTGCTATGAATTTAGGCTTTGGAAAGTATGGTGGATGATATTAATATAAAAAAGTATGTGCTTCACCCCTTAAAAAAAAAGAGGGGTGCGGGTGTATCTATCAATCTGCGTGTCTGTCTGGGGTATTGTAGGAAAAGGATAGACCGATTTGGATGAGGATTTTTTTAAAGAAAGCTTGTTTAAACGAAATAGTTCTTAGCTACGTTTCATGTAAATTGGTTGAGCCGTTTGAGATATATCAGAGGCCCGATTATCAAAAGCTTGTAACTTGTAATATAAGTGGAAGTATCTTTTTAATACATATTGTTGGAAAGAGATTTCCGCTAGTAATACAAGTTTCAAGCGTTTGATAAACGGGCCCCAGCTCTGAACGAAGGGTTTGCCAATGTCTGGGGTTTTTAACAATTGAATATATTTATTAAACAATTGTAATCAATTTTATTTATTTATTTAAATTGTAGTCATTATAACATTCAAATTAAATGTAATTATAACATTAAATTTCAATAAAAAGAGCCGCACAAGAGAAACTAAACATGATTTAAAAAAAAAAACTTAGTTTTTTACGTGCGTATCCTGTGGACCTTCTAGTATCTCTCAAAACACACTACAAGATAAGGCAAAACTTTAATTGTGTCTATAGAAAACTCGTAGGTTTGTCAAATTGTACATAGTTATATTTTGTTGAATGTTTATTGGTCACTCAACTCACTTTCATAACTTTACACTTTAAAATGTCTTTAGTAACAACTATATACTATAATTATTTATAATATTTTCTGAGAAACAAATCTTATATTAAATGGGTTCCTTTTTTACCATTTCAGTACCTCGATGAGGAAACAAAGAACTATGCTTACACTAGCTTCTACCCGCGACTTCGTCCACTCCGTCGATTATCATTATTCATTCGGGAATTTTTAAATTTTTCGGCATAACATTAGCCCGATGTGTTAATCCAGGTATAAGCTATGTCCACTTCAAATGAGAATGGGCAAATTGGCCTATCGGCGGCCACAGATGAAATTAGTGTTATATGAGAGCTCTGATATTAAGGAATACTTTTTGTAAAGAACTTTTATTTGTATCTCTTTTAAAAAAGGAATTATTTAAACATAAGTCCGAATTCGATCACTTAAGACATTCAAGAAGATATTTTATTACCAGCATCAGATTTATTATACACCGTGACTTATGATTTGTATACTTATTATATCTGTAAGTTGTACTTTATTGCCGAATAGTAAATAAATAACATATTGGTAGTTGTTAAATACTTCACTTTGAGATGTTAGATCATCAATATATGTTGAGATTTCCCTTCTTTCCTAAACATTTGATATATTGATGATCTAACATCTAATCGGGAAAACTACGCAAAGTATTGTAGAAGAAAATCATCTTTTATTCTGATTACAATTAAGTCACGGTAATGAAACTTTTACCAAGGATCAGTAGGACTATACCACATCGTCAGATAAAAATATCCTTGGCCGCTCATAGACCAAGTTCCATACAGATTTGCCCATTCTCCTTTCAACCAAATCCGTCCAGCTGTTGCAGCGTGAAGGAGTAACAAATTAACACACTCGCATTTTTACAATATTAACTAGTAGGGTACCTACATAAGAATAAGGGCCAAATCAGAAGCACCTTAAACATGCACGTACGTCGGGTACGTGCATGAAGAGAATGCATGAAGAGAAAGCATGACATGCATGTTGAATGTATAGGGAAGCGAAAGTTTTATGCTTAGACCATGCACACCTGGCGTTCCATAAACTCTGCCTACCCCATTGGGAGACAGGCGTGAAGGTATGTATGTGTTTGTATGTATGTATGATAGCTACATACATACAAGTCTAAAACAGTCTTCAACAGTCGGCAAAATCACAGTAATTGTTGTCACCTCGCACGCAAGGCAAATTGCGTGTTTCGCTGGGAACCGAGCAATGTTCTCTTTCTCCAACTTTGTATTCGTTGTCCAGCGGGGCGTAGCTCGTATTCTTACGAATCGCCCCGGGCTAACCCCACGGACTCGCCGAAGGACTTAAGGCTAGGCCCGTTTTTCTTTTTAACAGTAAACTTTTCCTTTAAAAACCAAATTCTCAAATATTTTGTACTTAATTCACTACAATATAATGATAATTAATTTAATATAATTCCTCTCTGTAAAACTAACAAATAAAATAAATCTGACTAACTTTGTATAAGATACCATCAATCATTTACATACTCTTTAATCATTTTGTGCACACATAGTTTAGAGTGACCTATAGTCTAGATTTATATATTTTTATCATGATATTTTCATTATTTCCGATTGTAACTTGTTTTGTGAGCCATGAATAAATAAATAAATAAATAAAATAAACAGTACAGGAGTGTTATTCTCCTAAAAACGACGGTCGGTCGGACGAACGAGTGAATGTCGTAGCGGCGAGTTTAAGTAGTCCCGTCAGAGCGAACAAAACACGTTTTACCGTGTGCATTTTCAATTTGGCAGCATTGCTTATCGAACGTATAAGGCTGCCTAATTGAGAATGCACGCGCTACAATGTGTTTTGTTTAAAATGTGTCCGTCCGACAGTCGTTGTTGAGAG
Organism: Acleris literana; assembly: GCA_946894065.1. NCBI lineage: Eukaryota > Metazoa > Arthropoda > Insecta > Lepidoptera > Tortricidae > Acleris > Acleris literana. The sequence continues at coordinate 23,111,319 of OX335671.1, read as the reverse complement.
AATCACACCCTTGTATTTATTGTATAGTCACGGTATGAAAGCATTCTTCACTTCTGGACCTTATCTGCATTGGAATAGAGTCGAAAAGTGACGAACCTTTTCGTACCTTGACTGTACAGTTGGCCAAATAAGTATTTTGTTATGGCATGAAGTAGGCTTACGAGCATAATAGACTGTCAACCGAATCTGATCGAATATTTTGATAGGAAAGTAGTCTTTATAAACCTTGGAACATGAGTGTTTTTTCTATCCAACTATTCGATCAGATAAGAGGTCGAGAAAGTAAAGGGACGATATACAATCTTGAGATTGCAATCCTAAGACTGCAAATATGTTGCCAACTCATAGGACTAAGACGGAATGCCTCTATGCTAGTTATTTTACCTGTTGTCTTATCCCCACACTGTACCATAATAATGAGAACACTGCAGCGTAGCGGTAGGTTAAGATAAAATGGATCTACCCTCAAAATTAAAAAAAAAACAGGTTTTGATATTTTCGTCTGTATAAATGTAAATTACCCATGTTTAAATGTATTTTTGAGTTCCTATAAGTGTGAAAGTATTGGGCCTTACTTTAATTCTATACTAGCTGTTGCCCCCGACTCCGTCGGCCTAAATGTATCCTTCTAGATATCCTTCTTCGAGGTTTAAGCTATGTCCATACTAAATTTCCATTCAGCAATACAGCCGTATCTATGTTTTTTAAGTTTAAAAACTCAACTTGGTACTTCACCTTAAACAAAAAAAAAACAAGCGCTTGTCGCTGTGCAAAAACTAGCATTCTGAATTAGGGTAATTGCTCCCATAATGGGACCTCTCCATAGAGCTGTGACCGCAAAGCGGGAGTCTCCAATTACATAATAATGTGTCGTTTACGGAATGATGGATAGGGTCTTTGGCGGAAATTGTGGGTGTGAGGGGCTTTTTAATAGTTTTGTACAATAAGTCCTAAGTGAACAAAATTACATACTGTTGCTATTTTTTATAATGTTACAAAAGATGGGCAAATATGACATGTCATGTCAACTAGTAAGTAATTTAAAGTGTGGTCCTTAATAATCGTTTACTTAAGACAGGTTTATCATTACGTCGTAATTACTGATTTTTGAGCGATACTAAAAATTACCAATATAATAATATTATAATATTATTTAATTTGGGACCAACCGTTTATGTGTTGAAAATTTAAGTAATTGACTGTTAACATAGATAGAATAGTTTTTAACTTAATAACATTAAAAATGTACTTTTAACTGATTGTGATTGATTATTTACGATTAATTTATTGAGTATAGATTTTTTGACTGTTTCTTGGATTAAAAAAAAACATGTCAATCTGTTAAAGAATAGAGTGACGATTAGATATATTGAGTTATTTTTTATTTTATTACTTTTTGACATTTCCAAAATTATTGTAGGTACTCTTTTCTTGACATTTTAAGACTGTAGCATTTGGGCTATATTTATTTTGTTTTTCTGCTGTTTTTATTTTGTTTTATTATTATTATTACTTTTGTACACATTGACATTATTTGATTTTTACTTTTATTTTTTTACACTGACGATCTTATTGTGAATTCATTATAACTATGCGACATATAATAATGTAATTTCCAATATGAAATAAATGACTACTACACTACTACATGTTCAAACCCCTAAATAATCATCATTGTAATGACGCCTTAGCAGATAACAGCACAAAAGCACGATTAAAACAAATTTACATAACAATTCGGTTTAAATGATGATACCAGTATTAAAATATCAACTCTATTCATATAATCAATTCAAGAAAACCATCAATAAGAGTCAAACTCCTTTCAAACCGGTCACGTGCTCAAACAGCGAAAAGCATAGTTTAATAACTAGATAAGACTGTCATTTATCACGGACATGTACCCTACACTTAACTTATCTCCCCTAATACGCAACCCTTTATCACAATATCAAGATCTACTTCTTTGCCAACCCTATTTCAACCATTCGCCATCCTTTTCAACACGTACAGTGCGAAAAAGATAGCAAATATTCGAAGTCAAATGACTCCGAATAGGTTCATAATTCGAACGCAAGAATTAAATCCACAAAAGCGTATCACGGTCATAAATCACTATTCCCGCTACGAATTATTTAAATGCCATAATGACTCACGAGTAAAAGTTAAAGGAGTACCCCAAATTTATCACGCAGGCCCGGGATTACGGTAGGGTTAATAAATGCCGGTTGCACGGCCATTTTGTTTTTTATCTTTCCAAATTCGAATTATGAACGGCGATTCGTCTCTGCGGCCAGCTTTTTTGCTTTTTTTATTTTAAATTTGGAATGATCGATTGCTTGGGGTTTGAGGAATGTATTATAAGGGTTGTTTTCTGTGTGGCCAGTTGTTGACGTCATTTATCGGTATTTGCGGAGTCATGGGAAAATGACTTTTATGAATTGTCAAACATAATGATATAGGGTTATAAATTGCGAACATCAAAAATGTGATCGTCAGATAATTAAAATTTCCAACAATTTATCAGAGCTTCTAGAGCTTTCTCCTTTTGAACAAAAGAGGTCAACTACGCCCACATGAAGTGAAATATCTGCAGTTTTTTTTTTATTGGCTACACCCAACGCCAAAGGCTTTTTGTTCTCGCCCATCCGCAATAAAACTATTGAGTTAGCATGAAAAGCTATCCTTTGGCCAGAATTCAGCAAAAAGGGGTGAGTCCCATCAGTATCACTTAAATTCTCGTATAAATCAATCGCCGCCCGAAATAGACGCAAACAACATCGTATTATTTATTTGAGAAAAAGTCAAGGGTCGCTCCTGAAGGGGTTCTGGATGTTTTGTAGTATATCCGAAAGGAAATCTTTGTGAAAAACCTTTGTTTTTAGATTTTGATTTTAATATTTAAAAGTTATTTTGATATTTAGAATATGCAAGAACATAGAACTACGAATAGAAAACAAACAGGAAAATGTAGTACGATGTGTCATTTAATTACATAAAATATTGTAATGTTGCATTATTACACTAAATTTAGAAGCTGCTAATAACACTAATATTATAAATTAAAACGGGTGTATGTATTTTAGTTACTCCTTCAGCACGCTGAAATGGCTGGTTCGATTTAGACGAAATTTGAGATGGATATAGCCAATTTATTTATACGTTTGGAAAATAAAAAATACAGCTAATAAAAGGTTCAAATTAGTTTTTAGGTACTTGGCGACTTCGTAAAATACCTTATATGCTGAATTAACACAGGCTACATTTAATCCTCAAAAAAAAACATATCCTGTCGGGTGGTTAACGCGGACGAAGTCACGGGCAGCAACTACCCGCCTCGTTTGTGCACTTATAGAAATAGGATAACTACGCTTTTAAAACATTTCTTCGTAAAATTTCATGTGTATGACCTGACCTGAATTATACAGACCCAAAAAGCTATTTTTAAGTTAATTTTGTAAAATCTTACCAAGGATATACCAGTTAAATGGTCTTGTTAGACACAATAGCGTTCGTATAATCCTCGCCGTTTCCAATCTCCGGTATAATTAGCGATTCAGAACAAGAACACCCCGAGTGGGGCCATTCGTTACAATTTGCGGGTCGATCCGGATGCGGGCCCTAATGGCCGGCCCCAAACATCTCCGCCGGGACCGTGTCACTGGCTGATCACAAAAATCTAAAGTAATGGCTTGGTGTTCTAAGTTTGAATTTTGGCGGCGAGTTAGCTGTTAGTCACTGCCAAAGTTTAAATTTAGAATACCTAGCCGTTACTTTAAATGTTTGTCATCGGCCACGGGCCCATTTCTCGAAACTTACTGGGGCCCGTTTCTCAAAAAGTATTAGTCTAATAAAAATAGTATTTTGTCTTGTAAATAAAACTAAAAACTGAGACAAAACACTAATATTATTAGACTAATTCTTTTTGAGAAACGGGCCCCTGGACTAATAATATTAGTCCAAATTTATCAGTGCTGTTTCTGTTTAACGAGTAAACATTAAACAATGTTGAACCATTGCCTATCTGAGACCAATCAGCAGTCTCTTATTCAAACTCAATCAGAAGCAACTCTAACACCGTTCATTTTGCATTTTTTTTTTAAGACTTACGGGCTTATTATAGTCGTGTTTATCAATTTGGATAAACGTGGATAAAACATCTGTCACTTTCTGACGAGTACGTAAGTGCGAGAGTGACGGATGCTTTATCCACCATTATAAACTAAATACGGATAATACGGGTCCTGTGTCGACAAAAGTGAGTTAGCATTGTTTCTAGTTGTGATGTATGTAACGATTTTTTATTATGCGATCTGTTTTCAAAGTCGTAATAGACGAACGTCATTCGAACCGTGATTCAAACATAATGTAAACAAACAATCGCAATACGATATATTTATTATTTCAGAGTATTATAAGGATTCAACCATTGCTTATTACCTAGACCTCAATTAACACAACATTTCCTACATGACCCTTGATTCTAAACTAGATTTATCTACACTCATATGATAAGTCCTGCGTTCAAAACCCGTAGGCAATGACCTTACCTGTGGTAGTAGGTGACAGCGATGACAGCTGTTAATTTTGGAAGACGTTCCAAATTTGGATCTCATTACCTTACAATATTCGATAAAGTAATTTCAAAATTACGTTACAGCTGTCATTGCTGTCACCTACTACCACAGGTAAGGTAATGCTGGTCATTTGCCTTTCGGCTTCTGAACCCATGTTAGAGTAATTATAATATGTGTGTAGATAAAGTATTGTATGAGACTCTGCGTACCTACTTAACACCAATACCATTACATTTAATTTTGTTGGAAAGGCGGATTCCATACTTCCAATTATGAGTTTCTGCAATAAATATCGATGCCGTCGTTTTGAACCTCTTGGAAAACCTCACCACACAAATTATTAATATTCATCACACAAAACTCAAAAGAGAAATGGTCTTATTAATATAATAATTACATCATAAGAATTACAGTCATTTGTAAACAAATAAACATTGACGTCACAACAGCACAGCTGTCTTCAAACTTAGGTGTCAGCTAGATATCTAAATGGTACTTGTTAATGAAAATTGGAATGTTTTTCATTTATTTTGTATGATCGTGTCCAGGGCTCGGAAACCTGGTTAATTTTATTAACCAGCTCGTCAGAAACGCCATATATTTCAAAAAGAGCATTTTCATTTCGATTCCGCTCAGAACAGAATCGATATTATTTCGGTTTTGATCAAAGAGCAAAATGAAACTGTTCCTGCTCAAAAAACCGGTTAATTTCGCTCGCTAATTTGTTCGCACCGCCCACCAGTCCCACCACCTTTTCTCGTCTTTCCTAATAGGTTAGTAGCTAGCTCTGAAATAACTAATAAAATAACTCTCGCGTGACTTATGATTATACGATTCCAAGCAGCGTCGGCCGAAAGATGCTCCACCCACTTGTCATTTCAAATTAACCAGGTTAATCCCAGCGACCATAACGCTCGCGAATCGATTCCGCTCCCAGCGAGCGTTTACGAAAAACCTGGTTAAGAACCATATTAACCGGTATTTTTCGAACCGTTCCCAAGCCCTGATCGTGTCTATCATTAGGTTGTGTCGTGTGAAACCGATTCAAATACCATAGACATAGATCAACATAGTTTGTAGAACTAGAGCTGTCATTGCTTATCGGTTATATCTATCATTCACGGCTCGCTTCTCACTTGTCCTGTCAACGAATAACGTGCGCCTATCTCAGGCTTTCTTACAATCAATTTTGTATTAGCGTACAAGTTAAGTTTTCGCATTAAACTAAGTCAATCTAGCTTCTGTGTTTCCATTTTCAATCATTCATCAACGTTTAGGAGCCGTAGCTCCACGGCTGCGGCTGACGGCTCTTGGAACAGGTATTCATTATCGTCACCACCGAGTACAGGGATCCCGCCGGCCAGGGTCAGGCGGCGGTATTCTTTGTTGTACTTGTAAAATAAACTTAGGCGATGGGCTTGCAACCTGTCACTAATACGCTGGTACACATCTTAGCCTCATTGTGCAAGTTGTGGTTATAGAATTATCAACAAGTTTTTAGAGATGTTTGTAATTCTGTAGCTCTGCCTACCCCACTCTGGGAACGAAGGCGTAAGATTATGTATGTATGTAGTACTTGTAAAATAAAATATAATTATGAGAGGTTTTATATGTTTTACTTAGATCGGCATTTAGGGGTCAAATGAAGGTTATTTCTTAATTTTATTATTTAATTCATTGTTAATTTTTTTAATCTGTAGCCGGATCGATTGGAAACGCCCATCTCTCGAAATGGTTTTTATATTTTCATACATTGTCAAAAATTCATGTATCCCAATTCCAAATCAGCTAGGTATTTGTTATCCACCCGGGCTACGGGTAATCCGGGACTTATCCCTTTATAATGTTGACAACTATTCAGCCCGGGATTGGCAAGGAACGATTAAAGCTTTTAGAAATTTGATTTCCGAGGCTTTGATGTTGGATCAATAGGGCAGTCCATTTTGGAAGAGCGGAAATATGCAACGTTGGGAGGGTTTCTGAATATGTTACTTGTTCTTATTTTGCTCTTGAAATTGCTTTTGGATGATGTGATTTAGATTAAGCAGTGAGGTGTATTAAACCGCAAAGAGCCAGTTAACAGCGGCTTTAAACAAAAAATACGCGAATAGAACATTTTACCTAAGACGAAAATCACTCACCATGCATATGAGATCACTCGACGAATGTATTATTAACCAGCCAGTTTTAGTTGTCTTCTTAGTGCGTATGATGTGTATCAACAAAATTTCTGCGCATCCATTCTCAATAAGGGAACTTAACCTTAGTATTTGGCTCGCTTGATCGTTCGATCGACCAAAAGCCGGTTTTAAACAATAACATCGTTCTGTTTCTTTAAAATTACGAATTCAAACACATTTCAAAAAAAAATTTCCACATAAATAACACAAATGCAAACGTAATGCACATAAGAAGGTAAAGGTATCCGTGTCACGCGCGGTGTGGCGTGGGTGCCAGGGTCTCGCGCCTCACAACTTGTAACGCGCTAGCACTCGTGTGGAAGACACGGGCTGTTTGAAATAGTCGAGACACTAGTAAAGATGACGGTATGCTTTGGGGTTGTATAAACGCTCAAACAAAATGGGGTTTGCATTTCGCAACTTGTAACCGCACTGCTAGGTGATTCTCTAAAATAACTCGCTGTTGAACACGACGGACGTATTATTAACCGGCGAGTTTAAGTTGTCCTGTCACAACGAATAAATAAAATTTCAGGACGCGCATTCTCAATTACGTAGCTTTAACCGTCGAGTGAGCTCGTGATCGACCGATCAACAGAGAGCCATTTTATAAAATAACACTTCCACAATCCCGTTTTTACACTTTTGAAGAATTTCTCACAAGAAGTGAAAATAGGATACAAGCTCTTTAAATTACACTTTGGCACAGCCTGGTGTTTCACTAATTCTATAAAACTAGTGAAATTCGAGCAGTTTTTCGAAATAAACCTCAGGAAAATTAACAATTATTTCTACCCAAACGCAAAAAAAATTATACAAAAGAAAAATGTTCTTGAGAATAATTTAGTATCAAAACAATAATTAACGCTTTCTTCTTTTCTAATTATTATTATAATTATTATCTGAACCGTATATCTAATTTTAATAATTAAAATCTTCTCCACTCATTTCCGTCTCCCTGTCAGTTGCACTGCAAAGGACGGCGCTACGTGAGCGAAATATCGATTCGACTTTATTTATCCGATACGCCTACATCTCGATTATCGCTCGTGGCGAAAGTGGCCAGTATGTTCGCAAATTGTTTTGTTCTATTTTTAAAATAAAGAAGTATAGATACAGATTATGTAGACTTGATACTGTTGTTAACACAGAGTGTTTCTTTTTTCTTTTTGATTTATTTGCAAGATTAAAATTTTATTCATATAAATACAGAATAATGATTAATGTTTAGTGTAGATTGTATTAACTTAATTAAGACCATCAACTTTTAAGTATAATGGTATCTCGGTTTATTATTCAGAAGTCCTTTAAATATATGTATGTATATTTTTTGCAAAGTTAAGCAAAGGTTATCAAACAAATCTTGAGACCATAAAAGCGAAATGTTTTAAGAAAAATAAGCGTTTTTTTGCCATGCGTGACTTTTATGTAATGTTATGTTTTTTTTAATTTATGAAGGTACCGTATCTAAGTTTTATTTCAATGTAGATTACGTAATGTTATACCCATGGTGCACGCGTGTTAAACAATTTGTCCATGCAGAAATAAAACACAGTTAAGTTAAGGGACATGGCACGTGTGTTGTTTTAGTAACATGTCCATAGTGAGAAATAGTGAATAACGTTGAATGGTGAACATTTCTTTTACTATGTATAGTGGTTATTTTACATGTAACGAAAATGTGTACCATAGTAGTGCATAGAGATAGAATTTCTTCATATAATGTAAAAAATACTTTACAAATCGTCGATGATACTGCAATACCGCGTAACTAACAAATTAAATAAGGTGCAAAGTACACGTTAGCAAGTAAGTCAGTAAGGTACATTTTGCAACTTCTTGATCACGATCAGTATCATCGGCGAAATGCGGTTTTTGGTTTTTAAAGCGCAAACCAAGATGTTCATTGGTGCTAGATAAATTGGCATAGTCCCAAACTAAGCTTTAGGCTTGTAATATGGATGGATACTAGAAGAGATGTCAGCTGTGATTGTACATGTTTGTTTCTCTTGCTTCTCTTTTTTAAACATCTTCATGCTTTTTTTAAACAAACATTGTAAAAAAAAATTCGATGTGAGCTCACAAAATCAAATAGCTACTTTAAATTCCACATGCCTAATAAAATGTTTGGGCAGAGGGCTCACAATAAAATTATAAATCACACCCTTTAGAATAGTTACAAAATATTTTATAGAAAAAACTTGGGGTCTGTTTGTAACAGGATTGGAACCCTTGTGTGACACAGCCGACGTGGCACAGCTGTGTCACTCCACCTTTAGTTAATTTGTATTTAAGTGTAACTTATTATCTTTATATATTAAATTAATAAAGATATTATCTCGCCGGCGCCAGACTACGCATGCAATCTAAATAAAAGCAATTTTAACTTTGCTATTCATTTTAAGATTTGTTTTGTTTGAATTATTTTTAACAAACACTATTTTTTTTATAACTTTCGATTTAATGTTACGCTCGTGGTCAATATCCTGCTGAACATTAATAGTATTTTTTTAATACCTGTATAAGATTGACTGTATGTTTCAATATTCGTCAGTCAATAAAATACTTTTTTCCCTACTGGTACGTTAAAAAAATGTTTTTTTTTTTACCGACATTCGTAAATGACTACTGTGCGTAGTAGAGATAAATGATAAACATACAAAGATAAGGGATTAAGAACCTTTTTCTTTAAACTCGGTTAATTTTTCAAAAAATAACAAGGTATAAAAACATTAAGCCTCTGCTAGCAATAAAAAAAACATAAATACTCACAAACAGGTGTAAAAACCTTCGAGAAAATAAATATACTTTTCATCTCTGCTCCGTCAAACAACGAACCAACTGCAAGTATCTGTGTGAGGGGTTTATTGAGATATCAAATAAAAAATCAGCGGTCGCACGAACCTCTAACAAGGCCGCGACAATGCCGCCTGATTCGCCCCCAGTTATTGTGCAACGATATTTATGTCTCGAAGGCTCCCTACAACTCGACGAGATCCAATGTTTAGGGAACACCCTTTATAAACAACCTAACAACACATTCGCACTATCAAAAAACAACCTTATTCAACAAAGATAAGGCTGACTTGCCTGTGGTTAGTACAGGAGGTTATTCTAGAGAGTGTTCGAAAAAGGAAATTTACCAACGCATTTTATTTAGAATAGAGAATCTGTCTCGATTCCTGTTTGATTGGAAATATGCTTATGGCGGATTCGGTGTATTGGATTATGGTGCAGCTGATTGCAGCGCTCGTGGAGCGTTTGAGGCGATTTGCGAAACGTTCTAGGACTGGCTTTTTTTAAATACCTATTGAAGAAAATGCATCATTTTTTGGAACAAGCAGGATATCAAATGACAGCATGACTTTACTGGGTTATTCACGCAATTGCCATACTAGTTCAATAGTTAAACATGTGTTTAAAAATCTCATATTTACTAGGTACAGTATAAACTCGATTTACAGCACACCGTAGGATCACAGGCTATTTCGCATGGTTTTTTTGTGATGATTAACAACTTAATACTAAAGTGGATATAGCAACTTTAAGGATGAATGATTATAAAAGAAACGCGTAGACTAATTAATCTAATAAGAAAAGTATTGTAGTAATGATATAATGTTTTTCTTAACATATTTTTCTCGTTCGAGGGCAGACAAAAGTCAAATGGCTATTAATTTGGACATAGGTTGTTTGTTAGTATCGGGCAGCGTGCCAGCGGAGTGTATTGTCTTCGAGTCAGTGAAAAAGTTAGTTCCTTGCCTTTTTTTACTCACCCTGTATATAAAAACCAACGTCTAAGATTCGGGCGCTATTCATCCCTTTTCTCTTAAACGACTCCCAAGTAGTTGCAGATAAAAGAGTCAATTTTTAAAGATTCTTAAGGAACTTATAGCCGCTGTTGTATATTTACTAAAATAAGGTTTATACTGTGGGATCACCTCCACTTTGGTCTTTCTGTAAACGCGATTTCGTTTGGTACAGTTAATTTCTCAAGGTCAGTAAATTTAACAAAATAATTTTGTGCAGAAATCGCATAAAAAGTAGTTTTTGCTTTTAATCATCACCAATTTTACTGTATATATTGCTGACGATATTCTGACTCTCAATTTTATTGCATGAAAAACATTTCGCTTTTTCCCAAAAAATAGTAACGCTTTCATAACGTGAACAAAACAATCTGCACTCAAAACAATTCACCTTTAACAATTAACGAAACGCGGGTCACTGCACAATCGAATTACTTTTCGAATTCGAATACAAAATGGAAACTTTTTCGTCGCACTGTCGCTCGCAAACGATCCAGCTCCGTGTCTATTATTAATTAAAAACCGAAAACGCACCCGTTAAGCCCCGTTCGAAAATTGAATCAAAGGAGTAATTCGAATGGAAGAGTCGAATGAATTGAGCGTATCCAGCGCTCGGAGCCGCATTGACAACAACATTTTGCAGTTGACGAAACAAATTGAGAAGCGATTTTCGGCTGTATTCCTTTGTGTTTATCTAACTAAAAATTTTAACGGCAACGTTTTTTTGGTTTTCGACATGGTTTTCAACCGTTACAAATGTGTTAAGTGATAGTTTTTGAGTTTAATGCGGTTTTTATATTGTAGTCTATTGGGAATTAACTGACTGTAATGGAATAATAAATTATAGTGTTTAAATAAGTCATAATTATATTAGTTCGAGTAGTGCCACTCCATGTCTTCCCGTGAAAGTCGTAAAAGGCGAGTAAGGGAATAATATAGTATTGTTTGTAGTATTGTTAGGCGATGGACTGCAGCAACCTGTCACTAGTATACATTGGTAAACATACCACTGGAGCATACTGATAACATTAGCCTGATTGTATAAAATGTGGTCACAGAATCAACAACTGTAGGTTTTTAGAGTTGTTGATAATTCTCTGCCTATCCAACTCTGGGAATGAAGTCATGTGTGTATGTATGTATGTAGCGGCAATAGAATTACATACTTCGTGAAAATTTCCACTGTCTACGTACGGTAGATACAGCCCGCTGACAGACAGGCGGACGGACGGGCGAACAGCAATAGTAATAGTATTATTGCTAGCATTGAGGCATTCCGTTTTACTGATCTGCGTTGGCAACGCAATTACAACTGAGATTTTAAATCCACAGGACTCAGAGCACACTTGCTATTAGATGGCCTATATTAAGCTGGGTACTGACCAACGTTACGAGGTGTAATGTAACATGTTACACAGCGAGCATTAATGCAGTCGGTACGTAGTATTACAGCGAAACCAGCGAGCAATTACGTACTGCCTGCATGAATGCTCGCTGTGTAACATGTTACATTACACCTCGTAACGTTGGTCAGTACCCAGCTTTATGTTCGTTATTCTATCCTTATCTATGTTTTTGTTCTAAAAAGATAAACGCCATGAATAAAACTGTAGTCCGTTAAGTAATTCATGTGCGTCAACATTCGTTAACAGGCCTCAGAGAGAACCGATAGACCAAACGCTCTGAAGGGATCAACCGTCCAAATAAGAAAAAAAACTTTAGTTTCACCGCTGTAGTATAAATAAACTCTTAACCTACTTGATCTACGAAGCTAGCGATCCCGGGTTCGATTCCCGGTATGGGCACATATTTGTGTGATGAGCGCGAGTATTTGTTCCTGAGTCTTGGAAGTTTTTTTAAAGTATTTAGGTATTTATTTATCTATTTAAGTATTTATATCGTTGTCTAGTACCCATAGTACAAGCCTAGAGCTTAGTTTGAGACTAGGTCAATTCTGGGGCCCTAGTGAAAAGGGATAAGTCTTCCAAAGATCAAGTAAAAAGGGTGTAAGTCTAGTATACTCCGTTCATGTATATACCCTTTTTTATTACGAGTTAAGTCGACTTGTACCCTTTTTCACTAAGACCCCAGAATTTGTGTGAGATTGTTCCCTGACATTTATCACTAGCTTCTGCCCGCGACTTCGTCCGCGTGGAATAGTTACTCTGGGCTAACGATTAATTTAACCCGCGACTTTGTTTACGTAGAAGGTTGAAATATTATTCATTGGTGCTCCGCTCTTATTTGTGTTAGCGTTAATATATGTATATCCTATAGCGTTCGTCGATAAATGGGCTATCTAACACTGAAAGAATTTTTCAAATCGGACTAGTAGTTCCTGAGATTAGCGCGTTCAAGCAAACAAACAAATAAACTCTTCAGCTTTATAATATTAGTATTATATATATAACATTAGATTTATACTAAACAGGTTGTTGTTAAAAAATAACACCACAAATTTACCGACCAAAAAAAAAGCCTGCAAGCATTTTAAAACAGCGAGTTCCACTGCAAAGTTTAATTTTTACGTTTAGTATTTCCTTCCATGTTCTAAAAGTTTCTTTGTGAGTAAATTGAAGTTACTTGGAAGTTCGGGCAATAACTGCGTCGAAAACTGTTTCCCAGTTAAATCTTGGTAATTAGAGTTATTCAGGTTTAAAGTATACCGATTTAGCGCTGAAGAGTTTGTAGGCAACTTTGTTATTAAAAACTGCCCGTATTCAAGTATTCAGTTTTTTTCAACAGCTTGGTAAATTTTCAGATTTTAATATTGCAAAAATGAAAATCTTGCTATTAAATCTTGAGGAATGTAACTTCAATATTTTGTTCCATCGCTAGCCTCTACTGTTATTTAAATTTGTGTTTTGCTGTTAGTGTTTTTTATAATTTATCTATGTTAATTTTTATTATGAATAAAAAACTGAAAGGTAAAAGAAAATTATTAAAAATACCAAACCTAACGGAACACTATCACACAAAATGCCAAGGCGTTGGAAAAATTAAAATTCTCCCGTAACAGACTGAAGGAACGATTTTTATTAAAGCAAAAAATGGCGGGCCTCGTGTAGGCCCCGCGGGAGGCTTTTATAAGGCGCGCGATAAATCAAGGGCGGGGAAATATTTAAAAGCTTGCTGAGGCTCGCTGGCGGAGGGCGCTGCGGGCTGGACCTTTGAGCCTCGGACTGTACTGCGATTGTATACAGCGCCTGCCTGACCCTTTTTACGAAATATCATATCGAAGTAGGTAGGTTTTCTGTGCATTGTTATACATGTTGACACGTAATATAATGTTGTTATTTTTTTAATGCTTAATGTATAAAAAGTATCCGAGTGAACTGAAAACCAATCAACAAATAATTATTTTATTAATCTAGTCGTCAATAAGATGGTAACAAAAATAATGTAATTTAAATACCTTTGCGTTTTCACAGGTTAGGTGCCATGACATTCGTTATAGAATTCAGTTTCATTTCTATTTGTCTTGACAGCTGATCAAGTTTTTAGAACAACCTGTATAATAAACATTTAATGATTGAGATTTCAAATTACTGAGAGCAGTGCAGTGGTTAAACCAATCGTATTATACGTGTAAAAGATATGTTTGGTCCTTCTTTAACCCATGCCAATTAAATTTATAAACAAAGGGAAATACGTAGATGAATATTAATAAAACTAGCAAGTACGAATCAAGTGGTCGCAAGCGCACCGCGCCAACCTCGTGGGCGAGCGCAGGCCCGTTTCCTCGCACAATACTTTCCATCTGATAATATTACGAGAAAATCCCTAATAACGCGCCGTGAGGATGCGGAAGTTTGCGCTAGATTATTACCTAAACGTGTTTCACCCTGCGCCTGTTTTGATACACTAGGTGATAAAGAACACTGGACTGTAGCTAATACATCATGATTTGCTTTGGTACTTTGTTAGTTAAGTCTCTAATTTGATTCTAAACTTGTCATTGTTATTGACTGTGACATCTAACTGCAGGTCAGTGTTCGTTTTCACAATGAAAGCATTGAGATATACAGAGTCTTCGCAGCGGTTTATTTTAATTTTCAGAATAACAGAAATTGTGTTCCCTTGTAAAATTTTAGGACAACCTGTATATTTGCTATTTTGTATTGTCACTTGAGTTTTCTTACTAAATAATTTCATCCGAAATATAATACTGTTAAAAATAGATTAAGTGAAGCTATAGATGCGGAAGCAAAGAGTTGCCGCTATAAAGCTGTCATCTCGCACGTTGCGCTCGCCGTGTTGCCGAATAATTAATCACAGACTAGTATCGGATTGTACATATTGTGGTAAAGTTTCGATGCGTTATTTACTGGCACTTTTGTAAGTATTTTAAACTTGGAATTTTGGATTTCCGGTGTAAACTATTAAAAAAAAAGAGTTATGGTTGCTAATAATGTCTAAAGCTTCTAAGGAAGAGGGTTTAATTTATCCCGTCAGAGCGTACAAACAACATTTTTTGGGCGTGCATCAATGTAGCTATGATGTCGAACGTATAAGTAACCGTTTTAAAAAGTATACTACTTCAGGATATAGCGTCAGTTTATAAAATATGTATGTATAGGCATGCAATAAGAATCCACTTTGGGCCTCGAAATGACAGAGTTCTGAGTTCTGTTCTGTTGTAAGAAAGTAAGAAAAATACAATTCTTTTGCACGTACCTCCTCCAGTTCTTCTTGACTGTATTTCTCGGTCCAACTTCAAGGCACTTACACACCTATTTAAGTAACCTAACTTATTTAAGTAGCGGTAATGAATGGTCCCGTGTACACGTTTATGGGGCCAATACAACCCGTGACGAATCTAATTTTAGATACATCTTTAAAATTAAGGGCGAGTTAAGTGTTTGTATGGGGTGTTATTTTTGTTTGGTAGTTAACATAGCCATACTTATAGTCCAACGAGCATGTAATATTTAATAGAATTTTGTAGTGGTTGCCTACAAAGCTTACGGTCCACGGGTTTGACTTCCCGTGAGGGCAAATATCTGTTTGGTCAATGGCAAGTCAAGGTTAGCTCGCCAATAAATTGTTTACTTATATACATCCATACGTTTTAGTGTTAGTCGTTTTTGAGTGCTGTGTGTTGGTATGCAATAGGAGTCTATATTGACTGACATAATTATTTTTTGTTATAATCATCGCAAGTCATAACGTATTTTTTTAAAGAAACTGTTACTTTTTCAGGATTTTTATAAATCAAACCTAACTTAACCAAGCCTTGTCTACACGTTAGATATTTCAGAGCTTCCGAAAAGTTTACAGTTTCAGCGATATAAAAAATTATGACTATCAAAAATTATGTCAACAATTACATTATGATTAATATAAAATAAATGTTTAAAAAAACAAAAAACCGCCTTCAAAAAGCAAAAAATAACTTCTTTAAAATGGTAGGTAAATAGGTCAGTCCAACTGAAGTCGGCGTCCAACAATATTTTAACCAAAAGCAGCGGTTTTTTGTTTTTTTAAACATTTATTTTATTTTATACTTTTTAGTGATCCTATTTA
The DNA here is from genome assembly GCA_946894065.1 of Acleris literana. Lineage (NCBI taxonomy): Eukaryota > Metazoa > Arthropoda > Insecta > Lepidoptera > Tortricidae > Acleris > Acleris literana. Next base: position 23,095,227 of record OX335671.1, on the reverse strand, counting down.
TGCTGTTACGTAGCTCCACTTCTAAATATTAATAAGAAACTATAGAACATTTCAAGCTCGCCGCAGACAACGCTGCGGAAATGTCATAGTCATATTTAAACCTAAATGTGCTTCGTCATAGTCGCTCAACTTCCTTTATCGAAATATCTTATCGCCACCCTTGAAATAGGTACCGTTAAGGAGTTCCGGTGGCCATCTGTGGTATTCATCATCAGTTCCACTTCACCATATAGTACTTTTCAAAAGCAAATGCATGAGTTACAGTGAAAAATACCAAAATCGCTATAGGTGTGCCTATAATATTTGAGGAGTTCTCTTGATTTCTCCATGATCCCATCATCAGATCCTGACGTGGTGACAATGGGACCAACTAGAAAGTATACCCATTCGAACAACGAAACAATTTTTCAAATCGGTCGAGTGGTCTTCGAGTAATCGGGGCACATACATAAAAAAAAAAAAAAAAAAAACCCGACGAATTGAGAACCTCCTCCTTTTTTTGAAGTCGGTTAAAAATTATGGGAAACAAAGGGCTCCCATGCAACACATGTGCCTTTTGATGAGTGCTTTATGTGTAAAATACAAGTTAGAACGTAGTATGTTAGTTATAATTCTTCTCTTAGTATAGCAGCTAAAACGGTTTAATGTCCTACGTTCGTTTTCGTAAACAATACAACTAAGTATTTAAAAACATGTATTTCTTAATAGCAAGCGAATTGTATTCTTGTTTGGGAAGTAAATGTCTTAAACCATAAATCATACATACATAAATAAATAATAATAAATAACAAGGGACAATGTCACACCAATTGACCTAGTCCCAAACTAAGCTCTAGGTTTGTACCTACTATGGGTACTAGACAACAATATAAATACTTATATAGAGAAATAAATACTTAAATACATAGAAAACATCCATGATTCAGGAACAAATATTCGCGCTCATCACACAAATAATTATCTGCCCTTACCGGGATTTGAACCCAGGACCGCTAGCTTCATAGGCAGGGTCACTACCAACTAGGCTAGCGCGTCGTCAATTCTCATTTAAGTATTTTAGTAATGACGGAATACTTACACACAACAATATATTATCCTCTATTTAAACCAAACATCCTGTATCTCTCCATTTCACTTTGAACTCCAAAATTACTAACCACTATGATCTATCTACTAATTACGGAGAATAATGTTGTTTATGTGTTTGTAACGCCCGGAGCGTCCCGGGGGATTATGACAAACATACTAACAAGTTGGACAGAGAAGCATAGTTACAAGGGACAGAGAGATAGAGAAGGACTAGCGCTTATTGCTAGTGACGTGTAGTGTTAGGCGCTGAGTTAGAACGGGAGTTGGGATTGGTTTTCATTACCAAAAAGTGATAAAATATAATACATACATACATTAAATCACGCCTGTTTCCCAGAGGGGTAGGCAGAGACCACTTCTTTCTACCTGCTACGATCCTGACAAATCTCTTTCGCCACTCACGTGATTTGTGCAACTAGAGTTGCAAGTTCTTAAAACGAAAAATGCTTCATGCAACTATGGTTACCTTTTTTTCAATTTCCACTCAACGTGCCTTGTGCAACCCTAGTTGCAGAGTGTTTTGGTTCGCTTCTTCCATATTAATACATTGAGTCATGCATGCACGTTGGTTTCGGGTACTTAAGATTCGGGCCTTTCGCAGTATTTTTCAGTATTTATTTAAAAGTGTTCATGTTTTAAATATAATATTCCATAGATTTCGAAGATAATGGCCATGTTAAAATCGATATGCCTACTATATTAGGCAAACAACATTAACTTTTGTGATCTTATTTTACATTGTACAAAATGAATACGACTCCTGGTCCACTCCATCAGCGATTTGCCGCAGGCTTGAAGCATCCCGTGTTGGCGAAATTGTTCGGTTCATATATCCCCGTGAGGTCAACCAGACCACGAAAGCTCACAATAGAATACAAACCCACGGCAAAATGGTTATAGTTGCGTTTCTAATAGCATTAGCGGCATAAAAACTATCATTATATTTATTTTTAGATAATTATGAATATTATATGCGACGTATATATTTATTGAAATAAGTATAATCAATAGATAGGTTAATTATGTTTTAAGTTTTTAGTTTTGAGAGCAGGGACTGAAACGGTACCGTTATAAACGGTTTTGACCGGGTCTTTTTAAAGGTATCCGACCGTTAAAGTAGCATTCCGGTACCGGTATCAATACTTTAGGGTATCCAAACAAGCTTCCGTCCAAACGGTATCTTTAAATAAAAGTACCCGACCTCGTCGCCTCGGATCGGGTACCCCAATTCGAATCGGTCACTCAATGTCTCAATCGGAAAGAACGCCCCGTTGCAAGCTCGCGACTCGCATCGAGAGGCATCGCGTGTCTCACTTTTCACTAGGTACGGGGATCCCAACCAATGTTATTGCCGCGTCATCTATCCCACTCTAATGTATGGAATCCAAAAATGATAAAAGCGTAAGGAAAACTATGAAAACTTCAAAGCAAAACTTTACACATTTTTGTCATGACATGACATTTGATTTAACACTTGACTGTTGACCTCCGTTCCGTGCGCTCGTTGTGAAAATGGGAAGACAGAGGAGCAAAGTGCACGCGTTTTATACCTTTTCAAAAGAAAGTAATAAGTCGACGTGTTCTGTGGAAGGATGTAGCTATGAAGTGAAGGTATGTACCTAATGTAACGCGCCGTTTATAGTGTTTATTTATGGTATTTATACAGGGGCTCGGAACAGATCGCACGATCCATTGCTTGTCAGGTTTTTCGACACAGATCAAAGGCGCGCGCGCGGTGTTCGGCGTCGGCGCGGCTCGTGTGATGTGATGTGTGATCTCGCGCCGTGTAAACGAGTACCTAAGCGGTGCGCGCGATCGTCGGCTCGGCAGCTCGGCTTCTCTTCTCGCTCGCGTTGTTGTTTGTAGACTTGTAGAGGTGAGACGTACCTATTTACTGGAATAGGTTTTCGTAAGGACGCGTAAGTACATGTTCCCGCGTGGTCGTTTTTTAGTGTATCGAGTTATCAAGTATTTAGGAGTACCTACGGCGACTCGAAAATTTGATTGAAACGACGCGCCCCGACTTGGTACCTACTCGGGCGCTACTGAGAACCCCCTTTTTTTTAAAGGTATTAGATAGATAACATTACTTACTTTTACTTTTCACTTTATCCAAATCCATGATGAATGCCGTGCACACGCGTCTCGTCCTGTCGGTGTTAGTCAGGTCGACTGAATGCAGCTGTTCAGTTGCCGACTGCGTCACTATCACTCTCACTAACGCATGCGACGTTGCCACGTTTATGGGTATCCGATACTCTGACCGTAATCATTGAGGTATCCGTTTTATCGGTCAGCGTAATTGTACGGCTCATTTTTCGGTCAGGTACCTTTACTTGAAACGGTCAAACTTAGCGGTACCATTTTAAAAAGGTACCCATTAAATTGTATGTATTCAGGTACCGTTATCGTTGGATACCTTTTCAATTGATACATTTATTTTAGGTTACCGGTCTTTTGCGGTTTTTCAGTCCCTGTTTGAGAGATCTTTTTACTGAGCACCCACTATGTAAATTTCTGATTGGTTATTTGGTCTTCTGGTATAGAAGGCCATTAAGTATTAAGGTCTGTTTATTCTTACTTGTATTATATAGTAAACAACTTTCTAACCTCAAAATGAATCTTTTTTGGCTAAAACTGCGATTTTAAACAAAATGAAGCAATCACAGACAATACATTGGCCAATTGATGGCCAAAATATTTACTCAGTTTACTTTATTTACGATAAAAGAGTTGTTTCAGCGAAAAAAGGTTAATTTTGAGGATAGAAAGTTGTTTACTATAAAAAACAAGTAAGAATAAATAGACCTTAGGTCCACCATTTGTACTTATTTTGGTGCAATAAAGATTAAATAAATAAATAATTAAAACTAGTCCAAATCATTGTCTTCAGGACACTAAGCATTTCCGTTACAAGTTATTCTGATGCTTGTTAAGTTATGTGCTGTGTGTGAAACCCTACGTGTCACATCTTTAAGATTGTAAATTTGCATCGATAGGTTCACTAATATTTTATTGGCATAAATAAAGATGTGTTATACGTAAACCAGCAAAGTAAATTAATTACGTAGCTCCCAGTCCATCATGTCAGAATCACCGCGGGCTAGCCTGGTCGGACATCGCCCATATTTGCAAATTGTTTTAGGCGAACAGACCAAGCTTATCAAATGGTCCAATATGAATACTATATTAATGTAACACAACATGCATGTTTTAAACGAGATACTAGCTGAAAGAAAACATACTGTATAAAATGTATAGATCATCATTTCAAATTCTAAGCCACAGTTAAACTTGAGATAGAGCAAGACAGACAGAGTTGGAGAAGATTGCACAACCTTTAGTAAAAAAAAAGAGTATTTCAAACTCTACACTTAAAAATCTGTATTAAAATTTAGGCTAGTCAAAATGGACCTTATTGCATAGCGAATAAAGTTCATAACATAAAGATTATTTTCTTTTGCGTTTTCCAACGATATTATCTTAAATACGGAACCCTCGGTGCGCGAGGCCTGCTGCGTTTTTTTTTTAGCTTGATCGCCATCATTGTCAATTGAATAAAACCTATCGTAAAGCTGAAAATAGGAAACCACCTCAACAGCAACATGGTTTTACCAAGTGGAATAAAGCAGTAATTTTAGGTCTCCTATGGAAGCCCTAATCGTCAATTCATAACGCCATTTCCGCTTTAATTTTAAAACTTTTTAGTGTTGTTATAATACCTACAGCCCTAACCTAACCGAACCGAATATATAATTGGAAAACTTAAAAAGTTGCCTGACTCATCTGAAAACCAGTTTAGGGCAAATGAAAATTCGGACAAACGATGTGTTAGGACAAACGTTGTTAGGGATTGTGAGGGATACCCAGTAATTTTAGTTAGGATTTACGTAAACACTGGTTACATCAGGCTTACACCAGAACACAAAGACAATAAGCGTTTGCCTTGTCAATCAAACGGAATTATTACAGCGATGCGACTCAACACGGGGCTCAGCCTAACCGGATAGGTTTTAGGCTTCCTAGGCTCGCAAATTCACAAAGGGTTCCTTCAAACGTCAATAACTGAGTAATGGTGCTATTGGCTTGGAAATGCGGCGTGTACGTAAGCTAGTCTGGGTTTACCGTCTAGACTAGAGAGTTTTTGTAAGTGCTTGAATAAGGTGATAATGGTTTTGTTAAAAAGATTCACAATTTAAGTTCAGACAATATACATCCTGTATGTAATGTATTTTTTTACTTTACTTTATTTGGATTTCATGAAAAAAATCGTTGTTAAGCTTGTCAAATAACTGTAGGAACACGTGACCGTATTGAAAATTGTAATTTTAGAGATCTTCAAAAGTCTCCCAAATAAAAAAATATGATGATATGGTTTTTTAATAGCGATCCAACGCTATAATTATCACACGAATAGTAAAAAAAAACCTTTGCTTTACATGTACAGGAGGTATCCTCGTTTTTATATTTTCATCATTCATCTTAATGCGCGGTATAAATAAATAAATAAATAAATAAATATCAGGTAACAATGTCACACCAATTGACCTAGTCCCAAACTAAGCTCTACACTTGTACTGCGGGTACTAGACAACGATATAAATACTTATATAGAGAAATATATACTTGAATACATAGAAAACATCCATGACTCAGGAACAAATATTCGCACTCATCACACAAATATCTGCCCTTACGGGGATTTGAACCCAGGACCGCTAGCTTCGTAGGCAGGGTACCAACCAGGCCTTATTTGAGATCCTGAGACACTTGAGATCCTAATTTGTATAATAAACTGTTAAAATATTTTAATACCAATTACAATTACGTATATTAAAAACAAAATTAATTTAGGGACTAATTAATTATATTTATAAAATAGCATTTTGATTAAATTACTAAAAATAGATGGTTTATACATGGATATGTTATTTGGTTACCATGGTTACGTTCAATATGGATATCAACAAAATGGCGTTTCATTTGGCATTACAACTTTTGTGATTAATTGTCAGAACTGTTTTTAGTAACTATTACAATTTTCATGATTTTTTTTAACGTTTACTTAACAATAAAATTCACAAATTATTAACGCCAATCGGAATAATGAAAATGAATTTACTAACAAGTAATTTGTTCTAATTGAAAAGTCGAGTAAAGTATACGAGAAAAGTTAGCGATTGTTTATTTTTGTAATTATCATTTTAAGCTTGTAGAAAAAGTGATGTATGCAACGGTTTATAATTAGCTCTTAAGGTACTCGTGCCTATAATTAGAGACCTCGGCACTCGTACCTTAAGAAGCTTCATTGTGTACCGGTTACATAAATAACTATTAGGTGACCGTTGCGTAATGCGAACTACAATTATAAGACAACACATATTATAAGTACTCTAAGATGGGTTCAGAAGCCGAAAGGCAAATGACCAGCATTACCTGTGGTAGTAGGTGACAGCGATGACAGCTGTAACGTAATTTCATTACGTTATCGAATATTGTAAGGTAATGAGATCCAAATTTGGAACGTTTTCCAAAATTAGCAGCTGTCATCGCTGTCACTTACTACCACAGGTAATGCTGGTCATTGCCTACGGGTTTTGAACGCATAATAGAGCACTTATGATATGTGTGTAGATAAAAAATAAACACATTTCCATTAATATCCATTCCACAATCTTTCCATTCCTCCCAAAGCTAACCTAAATCTTCTTTTGACAGGATCAGGAATTATCTTATGACCGTGACATCCGCGGCGTGTCATTATTTGCGTAACCGCCGGCTATGCCCGTCATCTGTCAACTGTCATGACAGATAAACATGTTCTGTGGAATGTCACGGGATGTGTACAGACGGGGGCGAAAGGGTTAGGTGCGTGGTTTTAAATTAAGTTTTAGTCTATTATTTTTTTATATTACAAGCTAGGTGATTAAGGAACAGTAAAATCGAACCCTGCTCGGCTATAGAACCGAGTCACAGTTTTATAAAATCTTACAGGTCGATTCACAAGAGTTGGCACGAATGGATTGAATGAGTGAACGAAAGTGTGTAAAATAATAACAGGTTTTCGGTTTGAAATTCGAACGTCGTTTCAAAGGACGGCACTCACACAGCGATAGGTGACATTACTTTAGTTCATTCCATTCATGCCAACTCTTGTGAATCGACCTGTACGCTTTGGTTTATAACGTCACTGTGACACAGTTCTATGGTGGGTCAAGGTTCCGTTTTGCCAATTAGTACACCTAATGCCATACAAATATTATAAATGTAAAAGTAACTTTGTCTGTTTGTTTGCGTTCACGACTGGACCGATTCCGATGAAAAGTGTGGTGAGAGCGTGAACCCCGAGGAAGGGCATGGAGTACCTACTTTTTACGCGAGTAGTAGATAAACAACTTGACAGACAAAGTCGCTGGCAACAGCTAGTATTTAAATAAAATTCATATTTTCTTATATCTGCAACTTTTTCTGCTTTATAACTGCTTTATAAGACGTCGAAGAGAGCTAAGTCTCCATTACAATGTGAATTACTTATTTGGCTATTCGCTTTCATTAATTATTTTTTTATCAGTCAAAGATTGACTGATAGTGTACCCTTAAAGGGATAAGTTCGCCGTACGCTAACCGGTATACTCCTTCAAAATAACATCACATATTTCTTTAATGATGACGACTGTACTCCAGCAAAGTTAGATTTTGGGGTGTTGTGAATAATGGTGAGTTGCTCCGGCTAATGGCGACGTACTCAAGTTCAAGCGAAAATAGCTTAAGAGAGGTTTACTAAACGATCTCGTTTACAAACGGCTGCCACTTTGATATTCTTAATCTATACACCGCGGGCTAAACTTGCGATTTAATTTCATGAATTAAATTTGCTTGAATTAATGCTTGGGATCTTAAATAATAGAAGCGTAGGAAAATTATAAAAGGGCAGCCTCTTCATGTTTCATCTATCTATGAGAAACTTAAACTTATTACAAAAAATACAAAAAAAAACAAAAAAAAAAACAAACCGATTAAAAATCGTAAAAATAATAATTGTCATTAGGTCATACTGGAAGGCCTATCATCCATCATCTCGCAAAATCTCAGACATTCACAGCACAGTGTTGCCCATCGCCATGCAAACAAGTCACACTAAGGCACGGACGCCGAGAGCGCATAAAGCAGCACCAGGACGTTATATCTAATATAAGGTGTGACAAAAATACCCAAAAAAAGAAAAGCTCAAGCTCTCATCCCAGTCATACAACTTCTATGACTGAGATGACATCTTAAGGATTAATATTTTTTTTTTATTTGGGTTTGTTTGTAACATGCTGTAGGTATGTAAAAGAAGAAACTGACTGACTTATTGATCAACGCACAGCCAAAACCACTGAACCTAGGTACAGGTCGATTCACAAGAGTTGGCACGAATGGATTGAATGAGTGAACGAAAGTGTGTAAAATAATAACAGGTTTTCGGTTTGAAATTCGAACATCGGTTCAAAAGACGGCACTCACACAGTGATAGGTGACATTACTTTAGTTCATTCCATTCGTGCCAACTTTTGTGAATCGACCTGTACTTGGAAGTTGGAGGAAATATTCTTTGGATATCGTAGGGGTGGACTAAGAAGAGATTTTTTGAAATTCATCCCCTTAGGGGTTAAAATAGGGGTAAAATTATTCTACGCATACAAAGTCACGGGCGTCCTCTAGTCTAAAGTGTTAGGGTTATAAGTGACTCACTCATCAAGATAGAAAGTGACAACACGTGACTTAAGGCGACATTAAATTTTATGAACGTTTGTGCAACGGCTCAATTCATACTGCCTGCCCAATAAAAAAATCGGCCAAGCGCAAGTCGAACTCGCACACGAAGGGTTCCATACCATACTTGTATAAGGCCGCCATTAATTGTTTATTTTATTTTATCTTTATACTTTTTTGCTATAGCGGTAATTATTATTAATAACTCACTTGTAGCACTTAGAGTAGCAAGGTACTATAGATTTTTTTTTATGGCAAGGAGATTGCGCTCGAGCACTCAGGCCACCTGATGGTAAATGGGATCTGAGACCCATAGACATTTGAAACCTCAAGACTACAATCTGAAAACTACAATCCTAAGACTTCAAATGCGTTGCCAACCCTGAGGGCTAAGATGGAATGCCTCTATGCTAGTAATTTCACCGGCTGTCTTATCCCCACACCGGAACACAGTAATGCGAGCACAGTGTTGCTAGCTTTATAATTTCACAAATTTAGTAAATAAAGCATCGAGTTATAAGAAAGAAACGGTTTATTAAAAGACTTCTGCAACTTGTTAGGCTAAACACTTTTTGAAAATTTGTTAATATGGAACGAAAACGCCAAAACATCACGTTTTTTGTATAGAAACGAAAAGTTACCGAATTTTTTCATTTTTTATTGAATTTTATTTTTATTATTCGTTATGAAAGTGGCAATAGAAATACACACTGTAAAAATTTCAACTGTCTACACCGATTACAGTTCATGCGATACAGCCTGCTGATAGACAGATAGACAGATTGACAGCGGAGGCTTTGTAATACGGTCCCCGTTGGAACCCTTTGCATACGGAACCCTAAAAACAAAGCCGCGATTCCGACAACTTCCCTTTTCTTAATAAAAACACCACCTGTCACTCGCTTACACTTTCAAAACTCCTATATCCCCATGCGACAGATATGAAGGCCACGTCTACAGAGAATTTAATATCTCGAATCGATTTGCAAAATGGCGAATTCTGATTTTCTGTGCGAAGATTCTTGTAGTCATGCATTCGGAATAAAATTTTGCTCTTCTCATTTCAAATCGTTCGAAATAAGCGGTTGTGTTTTGTTTTCTCTTCGCTATAAAGATGGTTGCTTACGTAAACGGCTATAGGAACTGATAGCGAACGAATTTTATTGCGATTTTGGGTTTTTTGTGTGATAATTTATCGTGTTGCATGCAAAACTAGGAAATTGAGGTTATTTTTATCCAATCTGTACTGATCTGACTAAAAAAATGTAGACCATCGGATAAAAATCGCAAATACGTTTTTGCGAAAATAATACAAACATTTATAACATTTTCATAAATGATCATGATCTGAACACAATAAGGTTTTTACTCTTTCACTTAATTATTAAAATAATCACCTCAGTTTTTCGCGATCTAACGTCCAGTGGCATTGGACAACATTCAATGAATATTATCGCTATCGTAAAGTTATTATGATTGACGTATTATTCGTCAGGCAGGCGGCCCCGTCGAGAGCTTATGTCAATTCAACACATTTTGATAGTTTTCGATAATCGTTTACGTTAGCGTTAAGTATCTTGTCTTGCGCTCCAGACCTCAAACTAGTGTTCAAGTGTAATTAGAAATTGTTTAACTTTGAATCTTATGTCTGCTGTCAATAGTACATATCGCTTTGGCTTACTATCGTATAGATTGTCAAGTGGGTTGTAGAAATGTTAATATTATTCCTCCATTCTTCCCCGATTCGGATTTTCGTTTGTCCGCATACTCCTCCCAAACTATTAGAGATATCTGGATCAAATTTAGCCCGTAATACGACATCTAGCCGACATCTAGCCATCTATAATAGATGGTTTAGAAAAAATAAAATTGAAAAAAAAACCCGCATTCAAAAAGCAAAAAATAACTTCTTTAAAATGGTAGGTAAATAGGTCAGTCCAACTGAAGTCTGCTTTTGGTTAAAATATTGTTGGACGCCGACTTCAGTTGGACTGACCTATTTACCTACCATTTTAAAGAAGTTATTTTTTGCTTTTTGAAGGCGGGTTTTTGTTTTTTTAAACTTGTTTTTTATTTTATACTTTTTAGTGATCATAATTAGTTACCTCTGTGCTGTTATTCTCCCCTTCTCAATTAATAAGAAACAATAGAACATTTCAATCTCTCCGCAAGCAACGCCGTGGGAAAGTCATAGTCATATATTTAAACCTAAATATGCTTCGTCATAGTCGCTCAACTATCTTAATCGAAATATCTTGTCGCCATTTAGGAGTTCCGGTGGCCATCAGATGGCTGATTATGTGGTCTTCATCATCAGTTCCACTTCACCAATTAGTGCTTTCCAAGACCAAATAAACGAGTTACAATGAAAAATACCAAAATCGCTATAGGTGTGCCTATAAATTTTGAAGAGTTCCGTCGATTCCTCATGGATTCCACCATCAGATCTTCATTTTGATAAGAATGGGACCAATTGGGAAGCACCAGCTTTCAAATAAAAAAAGAATCATCAAAATCGGTTCACCAAGTCGAAAGTTCTAAGGTAACAAACATTAAAAAAAAAACAGACGAATTGAGATCCTCCTCGTTTTTTTGAAGTCGGTTAAAAATGGGACATACCACGGAGGAATAATCACCGAAACTCTGTTCCCATGGACTTTCAATGGGGAAAATGGGAAAAGTGCCGGAAATTAGATTTTATGCAGCGCTCTTCACTCGTAACCTTTTTGAAGCTTCATCTTTAGCTTTAGTTACAGACATGATGAGAGATCTGTAGCAGAGCTTACGATTGACAGCTGTCACATTTGACGTAAGGTTGTTTGTTATAGTACCTATGTTATATTAGCAAACAGCTTCGCTCCATTTAGACTTGCCCGGGGACGGCAAGTGCACCTAGTTACTTTATCGTTACCAGAAACTGAATTAAATTCCAATATTGCCGTGTGCGTCGTTTTAGTTTGATATATACCCGTATCCTATCACTTTTGAAAATTAATATCATCTTACATTACTCCCGTGCTATCTTAGCCAATTTGTTAACATCAAAGCCACGGCTTGGCTCTTGAGAGAAAGCTTGAGTAAACAACTTTTGTTATCTTGAATGTATTTGGGTGGGTTTAAAAATAAAGGTGACAAAAACAAGACAGTTTTAAACTTGTTTATTTATGGAAACCTAACTTAATTGGCGCAGTCCGGTAGGATTATCGTTTTTTTTGTTTATTAAAGGAATTTGTTTAGTATTTATTTTTATCAAGGGACAATTTGACACAAATTGACTTAGTCCCAAACTAAACTCAAGGCTTTTTTGACATGAAAATCATCCAGGACTCAGGAGGGAAATATTTGCCCTTACTGGGCAACGAACAACGAAACCCTAACTATGAGTAAGCTGACTGCGTCGTCAAATAATTTTTGAAGTATTTATTAATATTAGGATATAATAGTGTATTTTAGTGTATTTTAGTGGTGGTAGGACCTTGTGCTGGGTCCGTCCGGATCGCTACCACCATCTTATCCATTAACCCACCGCCAAGCAGTAGTGTTCGCATTGCTGTGTTCCGGTGTGGGGATAAGACAACCGGTGAAATTACTAGCATAGAGGCATTCCATCTTAGTCCTTAGGGTTGGCAACGCATGAGGTCTTAGGATTGCAGTTTTGAGATTGTAGTCTTGAGATTTCAAATGTCTATGGGTTTCAGATCCCACTTGCCACCAGGTGGCCTTAGTGCTCGCGTGCCTTCACCTTGCCATAAAAAAAAATAACATTACTTAAAACTTCATTTTAGACAAACGTACGCGTTAAGTTCAAGAAGCATGACAAGAACACCTTTTCTAACACACAAAAAAACACACGTTATTAAACACACCATCCTTCATCTCAAACGCTCTCAAAGCTCATTCATTAATGTTTAAACGCCGAAGCTATCGCAAAGCACCGGGTTTACTTACAAACATAAATTAGCCAATCGCAATAAATCCCCGAGTCACACCTAATGCGGGGGCCAATCAGAGGCCGCGATTTACGGCGGGAAAGTAGGCCCGAATAAATATGACCAACGATTTATTACTTGCAGGAGCATTTGCATTCTTAGGGGGTGAGGGGAGAGGAAAGGCTGTTTAGTTATTTAAAGAAAACCTGTAAAAAAAGTATAGGGAAACCCTTTTATGCTATACATACCCATTAACCCATAAAGTCGAATTTATAACGTTAAAACAAACGTTTCGGGAACTCCCTTTTTTTTCTAGGTAATTCACGGTAATTTACACTCTAGGTGTTCCCCGCGACTCCGTTCGCGTAGATAAATAATAAAAAAACAAAAACCCGCCTTCAACCAAAAGCAGACTTCAGTTGGACTGACCTATTTACCTACCATTTTAAAGAAGTTATTTTTTGCTTTTTGAAGGCGGGTTTTTGTTTTTTTAAACTTTTATTTTATTTTATACTTTTTAGTGATCATAATTATGCTGTTATTCTCCCACTTCTAAATTAATAAGAAACAATAGAACATTTCAATCTCGCCGCAAGCAACGCCGTGGGAAAGTCATAGTCATATATTTAAACCTAAATATGCTTCTTCATAGTCGCTCAACTATCTTAATCGAAATATCTTGTCGCCACCCTCGAAATATATACCGTTTAGGAGTTCCGGTGGCCATCTGTAGTCTTCATCATCAGTTCCACTTCACCAAATAGTGCTTTCCAAGACCAAATACACGAGTTACAATGAAAAATACCAAAATCGCTATAGGTGTACCTATAAATTTTGAAGAGTTCCGTCGATTCCTCATGGATTCCACCATCAGATCTTCATTTTGATAAAAATGGGACCAATCGGGAAGCACCAGCTTTCAAATAAAAAAAGAATCATCAAAATCGGTTCACCGAGTCGAAAGTTCTGAGGTAACAAACATTAAAAATAATATTTAAAAAAAAAGAGACGAATTGAGAACCTCCTCCTTTTTTTGAAGTCGGTTAATAAAATATAGCGTTTGTTAATCTGTGGAATTATTATAGAGCACTATTAGTGTAAGAATTTTCAATATCGGTCTAATTAGTAGTTTTCGAGTATGTTCATTACGAACAAAAATTCAAATGTTTTCTCTTTATAATATTAGTATTATTCTGTTAAAAAAAGGATGGATGGGCGGACAACGACGGCTTTTTAATAGGGTCCCGGTTAGAACCTTTTGGGTACAGAGCCCTAAAAAAGATCTGAAATCTATTATCATTTATTTCCGCTTGTTCTACCATTTTTTTTAAGATAAAAAATATAAATAAATATTTATTTTAATCACATCGGTTTATGTTAGATTTCTATAACACCTGGGGGGTTATTACGACATGGCAATGCAGTTCATTTTACGGCTAGCGAAAAGGACAGAGCTATAGCTGTCCTTTTCTTGAAGCGTAATCTGAACTGCATAGCTATGTCGTAATAACCCCCCTGTACAGTCAACAGCATAAATAAGTAATCATTTATGTACCTTGTCACTTTAACGTCGTGTTTGAAATGTCATACAAAATTGTGATTGAAAGCGACAAGGTACATAAATGATCACTTATTTATGCTGTTGACTGTACATACATCAGAATTACATTAAAAAATAGTAATTATCTAACTGATGGTTAAAACTGCATCGAAATCCATTGCGTGGTTAAGGAGTTTGCGGATATAAGGACAGACAGAAATTCAGACAGACTCAGAAAACGACTTTATTTTATACTATGTAATAAAGATTACATTAATTGTGTGCAAAAAAGGCTTATAATGGTAAGATACATATTTTCTGTTTTTTCTATAGCGGATTTTTTTAAATAATTTTAAACTGAAGATACCCGTCTCAAGATACGTCAAGTTATAACTTCTGACGTGTCTGAAGATTAGTTTAGTTTACCGACCTTTTTCAAAATTACACATCAAATCTGTCCATAAGTAGGACATCTCCAAATCTAACTACAGTTGTAGTTAATAATTATACGACATTCTATTTGGTCGGAAAAGTTCGAATTTATCTTGCTTTCTCAGTCAGCTTCAATACCCGTCTATTAGCTTATTGAGAAAGCATGACGTATACGAACATACACTGTACAAATCAGTATTGACCGGTATTTTACCCTCAGAATAGTTGAAAATATAATCGCACAACATCATTACGTAACTAACATTTATTTAAGTACAAATAAACACAACTTTTTGCTACAAACGCTATATTTTAATCGCTTCGCAAATTAAACTGAACAATAGTATGAACAACAAAAGAAACAAAATGGCGCACGCCATTCTTCACCGGCAAGAAAGAACTGTAGCCTTTCCATTAGCAGCCTGTCACAACCTTCAGACGAAAGAAAGAGACACGCAAGAAAGCAAAAAAGAGGCAAGATACGTTACGATTATCTACTTGAAGGATAACCGTTGCTGTTTTATTATTGCATGGTAATATTAATAGCACCTGAAATGAGTTTTATAATAGATTTATGAAACCGTTAATTAAAATGTTTTCAAAAAACGAATCGAGACTTAATTTTGGGAAGAATCAAGTGTTACATGCTTTATTTTTGACTTAAAATGTGTATATTAAAAAATTATGATACCTAATTTGTATAATGTCAATTAAAAGGTTAAAATTGGTAGTGTTTTAATGCATCAAATTGCATTTTGTAAGTTGGGCGGGCGGCAAGCGCCAGTCACTTTCCGCCCGCCCTGACGGACGCACGCCGCGCGCTTAAGCCTTCCCAAAAGCCTTCGCGAATCGAAAACTAACTCAAAAAAAACTTATATTTTGTAATAATTCGGTATTATTTTCCAATTCAACCCGTCTGAACGTAACTCATTGTTGTGATTTTTTTTAAGTGTTTTTTGTGTTTCTTGAGGAGTTTTTAAACTATTGAATTGGTAAGTTGCATTTTAAATGTATTTGTCTGGTCTGTGAAAGTTTGCGCGACTATCTTTAACTTTATTTAAATGTATCTATTTTAAACTTATGATACGTCTGGTGTATATAAGTTTATTTAAAAGTTTTTAGTTGTTGCGGGTAGTTGTAAGTTGAATTTAGAATAAATATGAGCTTGTTCGGTTATTTGGAAGGTTAAAGATATGAATTATTTAACAACTCAATGAGCGTCTAGAAAACTTAGCATTCGATTTAGTTAAAATAATTATATTTTTGTATTACGGCTTGGATCGTACAGGATGTTCAGATATTTTTGAGAACACAAAATGCTTACATGTTTTTAATGTGACAGGTATTATTATTTCTAAACTGTAAGTCGAATAAGTAGAAATCTGATATAAATATAGATTTATGTTTGTAATATAATTATGGTATCATACTTTATAATCTACACATGATCATTTAAATACCATTTTTTAAATATTTACTAACACATAAACTGTCAAATTTTTTCGATATTAACATATTTTTAATACAAATTTACTGTGTGATAATTATACTGTGGAGCAATAAAGAGATTAAAAGCAGTATTTTTAAATCATGTACAGAAATATAGGTTTTTGAAATGTAAATGATCTTTTTGACTAATTCGTATTCGTTTGGCTATTTCGTTGTTTTACATGTATTGTATACCCTTGAACGTGTTACTTGCGCAAAAAAAACTTTTTAGAGTACCTACCTAATTAAATCTTTTATGTCAAAATAACTGATTTCTTAAATGGGTAAAAAAAAATTTTTTTTTCAAGTGTTTTAGTAAGTTAGGTACAGTTATTTATTTAGGACACTGAAACTAAATCGAAAACGTAAATAAAATTCTTGTTTAAACAAAAAAAAGTTTATTTAAAACATTGACACAAGTAAGAAATTGCTCCTCAACAGGGAGGGCATTTCGCCGTCTGTCTGTCCGTCCATGGCTCACTAACCCAATTCCGGCAGCAAAGGCCGATGATTGGCCCCTGGGGAGCCGTTCGCACTTTCAATGCGATTCTATCGATTTGGGACGAGCCGAAAATTGGAGCTGATTTCAGTTTGACGCCCGTCAGAATTCGTGTTAGCTGCGGGTTAATTGACATTGATGGGTTAGGTTTGAGCTGTTAGTATAGTTTAGTGGCTAAGTCTTATTGGTAGTTAGAGGTTGTAGATAAAATAGCTCGAAGGCAAGGAAAAAGAAGATTGAGTTATGATTTTGGCAATCTTTGCATATTTTTTTTTGTTTTGTTCATGATTTATGTATGGGGATACATATTTAATGATAGCGAAACTACAAGAGTTTACATTTAGGTAAACACATTTACTTTAGATTGGTTATAGTGTCATAATTACTCGTATTATAGGCTGTAGACAATAACATATTAGTCAATCATATTTTTCTCCTTAATAATATTGAAACCGTTCTGTCTTTGCAAAAGTGAATCAATCAATTATTTTTTCTACACACATATCATAAGTCCTCTATTATGCATTCAAAACCCGTAGGCAATGACCAGCATTACCTGTGGTAGTAGGTGACAGCTGTTAATTTTAGAAGATAGACAATATTCGATAACGTAATGAAATTAAGTTACAGCTGTCATCGCTGTCACCTACTACCACAGGTAATGCCGTTCATTTGCCTTTCGGCTTCTGAACCCGTCTTGGAGTACTTATAATATGTGTGTAGAATGTAGATAAAGTATTGTACGCGACTCTGCGTAATTGGCATTACGCAACCGTCACGTAAACTACAGACCACGTTTTCAATTTCTCTGGCAATTATAATGTAACGTTTTGTAATATTTTTACTTTTAAATACAAGAAACCTTATTAATTGTTAAAAGAAAACGCTATTATTTTCAAGTCTAAGAGGTAACATAATTAAAAAATACATTGATCTAGTAGTGCAATAATATTAATAGGTGGGCCATTCTACTTTTCGTTGTACATAAGTTTTAGCGACGTTCTCACTAAACTATTTTTATTTCGAAAACCGGAAAAGTGCTGCGTTTTCTAACTTGAAACTCGAAAAGGGACATTAATAAGCTTATATTTAGAATTATCCTGATTCATAAAAAGTTATTTGTTAAAAACTATAAAGTGAGTAACGCAGTGGACGTTGATGTCCCCGCCTTTTCTATGGAAAAAGTACAATTTACCACTGAGTTACCAAGATTCTTCAACGATAATTAAGTTATTTAAAAGTTGTTTTTTTGAAAACCGCTTAACTTAAACATTCTAAGTTCATGTTATTTATTTATACTCGGATTCATACTTTGGTATACTTTTTATCGGACAATAACACAAATGTACACTGAAAAGTAGAATGGCCCAGGTAGGTACCTAAGTACCCAAAGCGTCAAATGGTAGCGTGATGGATGATGCATCAGTTTATAAAACGATAGCGAAAACAAATTTTCAACATGATGTAGAAACACGTTAAAATCCACAATCTACAAAAAAGTTAATTCCCAGTTTGCTCTGGCTCACACTATTAATTTTATATTTCCCGACCAACAATAAAAGAAGCGCCCTGTACTAAAGTGACTTCGAAAAAGTGTCGGTAGTTGTCGCTATTGGCGCGCGGCGGCTGTCACGTCAGACGTGATGTACGACGTAAAACGGAGCGGGTCCCGCGGCGCGGTGACGTCATCCGTCAATAGCCGTTTTTGCGATGCGTTCCATTTTCGAAATTATTTCGGAATTCGAACGATCCGTTTTACGTTGACGTGTGTTTTTTAGTGGATTGGTTTGTACCGGAGATGTAAGTGTGGTGATGTCACTTTCAAAAATTGGAATAACAAAATATGCTTCAAAGCGTTTTTCATTAGAGGTCAATAGGTAGGTTTTTTAAATACCTACATCTTTAGTGGCGAAATAATATGATTATAAAGACTACATGATTGGGCATTTATCCAATTTCTTATTAATGATTGTTAAGTCATATTTATTATCAACATCTAGTAGATTATAATTACTGATACAAATAATATATACACAAGAGAACTAAAACCCCAATCAAGACCATAATAACCTAATTCGTAAGCATCAGTTTTTTTGTATTTATCGAAAATTATATGTGTGATAATGTCCATTATATTTAGGCATTTTAATTCCGCCATTTATTTATGAGAACTCAGCAGGTCTAGATAGCTTTAAGATCAGATTTCAAGCCGAGAATTTTATAAAGAAAAAGCCTTTTTCACCTGCCGTAAAATTTGCATCCATAGCTAAAGAAAACACCATACTATTTCGTCTTCTTTATTAGGGTACGAATCGTGGAGACTCCTGAATATTTAATTTGCGTTAAAATTGCGCCTTGTATTGTGTGGACAGGGCTTTCAGAAAACTGTTGTTTTCTTCCAAAGCACTTACATTATCAATATATTATAATCACAAGACCATCCATTCAAAGGTTGCTTCCAATCGAAGGTCTCACAGTAATTTATTTGATGTTTGTTTTATGTTATTTCGAGAAAACGTTAGTGTTTTTTTTTACAGGTACAAAAAATCCGAATCAAATAATTTTTTCATGTCCATCTAATTCAAGCTAGTCAAAAGATATTGAATATTTGTGTGTTTTGGCTTTAATTAGGAACAAAAACATAATACTGAAAATTTTAAATGACTTTCTGATTCTCATACCGTAAAGATCTCGCTTTTTGCATTCTGAACTTTTAATGAACCTAATGCTACGATGAAGTGCATTCTATTGTACCTAATTCACGTAAATAAAGTCATATCACACATGTAGACCTAGTCCCAAAGCAAGCTCTTGTATTATGTAACAAGTGGCCCTAGACTATATTCTGCATTCGATGAACGTTATCGTTATCGAAAGTGTATAGAATTGACGTCAGCTGTCGGGCGGTTGCATCGAGCACTTTCCATACAGATTGTCAGTTTTCGAAAATCGTTTACGTTACCTAATTCAATAGCTATAAGAAGAAACCGTAGAAGAACGAAAAAAAATTGGTCATCTCCCAAAAAATTCCCCTTTCCTCCAACCAACCGTCTTTGAAAGCAGACTCCCTACCAACTAGACTAAACACGTCGACAGTTCTAATTTTTCTTTCTCCTTTTCTATCTCGATAGGCATTGTTATTTCATTCTACACATAGTACCTAATTAGTTCCGTTAATCGTTTTACATCTACGATTTAATTGCCATTAGAACCAATCAAGGCATTAATTCATCACCTCATTACCACGTGCCAGGTGCTTTCGGCAGCGACTTAATTACGGGGTATGTAGGTCG
Source organism: Acleris literana (assembly GCA_946894065.1). Taxonomy (NCBI): domain Eukaryota; kingdom Metazoa; phylum Arthropoda; class Insecta; order Lepidoptera; family Tortricidae; genus Acleris; species Acleris literana. Next base: position 23,075,202 of record OX335671.1, on the reverse strand, counting down.
CAATGTCATGCCGATGGTGCAAGCCACACGCTGATGATACGAATGTGGCAATGTGCAAGTTGCTAAGGGTGAAGCCAAGATACGAACGCCGGATGCATCTAGTGTAGAGTCTCTATTCTCTATCGACTCGAAATGTATGCAGTTGACACGATCTGTCATCAGCTTAAGTCAATCCTATACATTTTATTCGTTTTCGAAATTCGCTCACTTAGCGTTACGTATCCTCACTAGGGCTCTGGACGTTCATGAAGAAATTACTGGGAAAAATTTCCAGTGTAGTGCAATAAGCTTTGAGCATTTCATTTTCTCAGCGACCGAGTTACCGAGAGTTTATCACAAGAAACATTCACAATTTGTAAAGTTTCTCGTTGGTACAATACTATTCGAAAGTGATGAGCATTGGTGAACAGTTACAATCATATTTTGTTCAAAATAAACGATACAAGGGCCGAATTTTAAGTACCCCAAACCGACACGTGCATGCATGACTCGATGTATGAATGTAGAAGAAGCAAAAGAGATCTGTTAGGATCGTAGCAGGTGGAAAGAAGTGGTCTCTGCCTGCCCCTTTAGGAAACAGGCGTGACTTAATGTTTGTATGTAAACGATACTTCATTTACTTTTTAGAAAATAACAATAAATAAATAAAAAATATTTGTATAATAATAGCCTATGACACTTCTTGTCTAATACCAATCCAACGATAATCTGCATTTTGAAATCCGTCAAGGCGCTTAGCTGACACAGGCCCTAGCCAATAACCACGTGGTTTATCACAACGCACGAGAATTTTGAGTAATAGAAAAGAAAAAATTTAGTGGCGTTGGCATGTTGGCTAGGCTTCTGAAAGTCACACATTACCGTGTTTTTGGGTCACTGTAACCCAGTCGTAGACTTAGACCACGCCCGCGCGCCGTCTGGGCCTGGATTGATATGATTTGTTTCAATAAGCTGCAACGCCGCCACCGCATCTGCGCATGATTGATATTTCGAGCATGTTCCATTTATCGTTCAACCGCCGGTCTATTACTACTACAATATTTGGAAGCATGTCACTCTATAGTCAAATATTTAAGTAAACTATGTTGAACGCGACACAGAAGTTAATATGAAAAGCCCACTTTATACCGGTCTAGAATAAAATTTAGGAGTTATAAAGATTTTAATGATATTCCTAAAATACGCTACCTGGTATATATCTTTGGCCACCTTGGTTAAAAAATGGCTAAATTTTGTGATCATTTGTTAGTCCTTTACCTCAAAAGCATAAATTCCTTGTGGCGATTCACCGAATCGCATTTCACCTCGAACGTATATTTAATTATCGCGTTGTGTCTCGATCGTTTACTTTTTTAGTCGCCATAAGTTTTAGTTGCATTTCACCTCGATCGTGCATTTAACCATCGCGTTGTGTCTCAATCGTAATTTTTTTTAGCCGATATTAGTTTTTGTCGCATTTCACCTCGATCGTGCGATAAATTTTCGCTTTGTATCCTAATCGTCTAATTCAGTATTAGACAATAACTTTAGTCGCAATTTACCTTTTTCGCTTTGTTTTGGCGTTTTTTAGCAAGGTTCAAGCTTCATATTTTCTCACAAATATTGCAATATTATAATTATTGTATCAGAAATCAATGCCACTGTACTTCAATGTCGCAAGAGAGTATTATCTATTATTTATTAGTCACAGAGATAATATTTTAATGAGTTTGATAACACTTAAGACATGAAACTACAGGTAAAAACCGCGTTTTAAAAAAAATATACAGATTTTTTGTGCAAACATCAATTAACGCGTCACATTAAATAGAGTCCCAAACAAACATCGATCGCGATGAAATGCGTCTAGGGTAAAATACTACACGAAAAATGAAATGGAACAAATGAATTATACTAATGTAAAAAGCCACGCGAAAAATTGCTTCAAGTAAAATATTCTAATGAAATTTTGTTCATTCGAGGTGAAATGCGATTCGGTGAATCGCTACAAGGAAATTATGCTTTTGAGGTAAAGGACTAACAAATGTTTGAAATACCGGATTGATATCTAATCATCAATAGCGTAGCAATATAATACGTAATATAATTGCAAAAAATCAACACTTAAAATCGTTACTTGTTTTATATTCAACAAAATCTAATAATAAATAAAAATATTGTATCGATAAAATACAAGTTATCCGAGCCCGCTGGTCACTCGAACTAAGATGAAAATACTTTTTGTCAGCTCTCACAAGTCTTCGATAGTTTTGTTATATTGGTTATTATTAGGTATAGCTTTTCGAACGAAACCATAAGGTCCATAAGCAATCAGTCAGGCCCCTAATCAATTTCTGATTAGTCGATAGATTGCCTTTACATTCTCCCAAAAGGTACAAATCCACGACATTGTTCTAGAATCTACCAAAGTCTTCAACATAAATTAATTCATCCAAAATTAATAAACGGTATCACAAAACGCTCCACCTAGGGCGCTTCAAAATTTACACAATCTTAATAATGGCCGGCGAAAATTTCGGTCAAATTAAAAATTGACGCGGGACAGATTGGCCCGAACTGAATATTCTGGATTACTCGAAAATCCGAGCATTCAATTATCACATCATGGGCCCGTGTTAACATGCAAATTGGTCCATCCGCAAAATTTTGCGAACCCTGTCCCTCGGCTAATAGGAAATGGGCCTTTTCCGTCCTCCAGGTCCTTTGTTTTGAGTCTGTGGGGCTTTTAATCGACGGACGTCGTTAGAATTGGGGTCTGTTTTGGTAAATATGCGATATAATTAGGGTAGTGCCTTGAATGATAGCAGCGGTGTTTGAGCATTGTTTGTGTTGAGTGAATTTTGGGAACAAAATGATTGTATAACACGGTATGCAAGCGTTAGATGATAGCTGAGTGAGAAGTGCTCCGAGTCCTATTTCATATGCGTCAGAATTCTAAAGGCATTTTAAGTACAATATTTTTCGGCAAATATGTTGGTATAAATTACCTAGTTGTAACCTGAGAAAATATTGCAGGCTATGTTAGCTGTAGTAGCATTAACCCAATGAGAAAGAATGTGACACCTTTGCTGGACTACGGTCCTTTGGGAATGGCTATACATAACCGGGAAAAATGCAAGACACTGAGCTCCACGTAAAACATGCTTTCTTGAAAACGTAGTAAAAACGTAGTCAATGGTAAAGTTTTTGACAGACTTAGACAAATATATGAAACCTTACAATATACAAATATCCAATGCATTTCAGTCATCCATAATGATGTTCTTGTTGTCTGTCTTAATGTTGGCAACCTCAACTATGTTGTATTTGTTTGTGTTTTTCCTCAGCACTGGTCTTAGATATGTGACTCTTGAAATTAAATTAATATGTTTAAGCGTTTCAAAATCTGTATGCTACAAAGACTAAGTACTTAGATTAATCTTACAAATACCAAACAATATAAAAAAACCCTCTTTAATGCGCAAGTTAATGAACTAATTAAGATTAATCAACATCTCAAACACCTCAAAAAAAAGAAACTAATCCCCCTTTCTTAATCCGAATAACCTGAGTATCTTCAAGCTGAAAGTTGCAATAAGTCTGAATCCTTGGCTATTAAGTGTTCATGTATTATTCTCCGCTCGTTATCTGAGAGCCGCCGTGTCGAATACGAAGTAAAGTCTCGTTGAGAAAATCCACAGCAGGACGAACAGTTCCTACGGATTTGAAGATATTTTCTGAAAAGGTAATAAGAGAAACGTTGGAAGTGTGATGTGATTTACAGTTAGTTTCTAACATTTTTTAAATCTTTATTGCACATAAAAAGGACTAATGGTTGGAATCATACAGAAACAAAAGTTGTGCACAGAAAAATAAAGGCAGAAAATAAAGCAAAGAACATGTTTACAAAATAATAATACTCAATAAAAAGTAGTCATAGGTTCATCAATAAATGTGCGTGATATAAATATAAATATACAAGCATAAATAAATACAATAATATAAATTTCTATAATAACACCAGAGACTAAAAAAATAATGATTCCATGATGAGTCTAGCCTACAAGGTGTACATAAGTTATTCGCAACATCTTGTTACAGCAATTGTACACATTATTAAAATAATGTTTTTTGCTAATCTTGACCTATGTTCTTTAAAGTATCTGTCTGTGAATTTATTATGAATGGCAAAATGAAAACGACGTATTTATTGTGTTTATGTTTGTCTGCAGGCTTTTCTTCAAAGCTTAGGTATATATCAATAGGATTCAAAACCGCTTGATGGATTTTAATGATCATTTCATAGATTCAAACAGATTTAATCCGTATTGTATATTTTCGTGTATGTTTCATTCTGATACCTTGCAAGGTTCAGAAGATACAAACATAAATGTTTATACATACTCGTACAGCCATGCCGAATCAAAACCAGGGTGGATCGCTAATTCTAAATAATTTACCAGGATATTCTATATTTAAAACTTATATTAAACTACCAACTACCTAAATAAACAAAGAAGTAAGTGAAGATGGAATAAACAAACAAACTTTCGCATTTATAATACTCGTATTACAAGGCGGAAATGTCATCGGAACCTTAGGGCTCTATGACGTACTGCACGTTTCTCCACTACACCAAGTTTGTTATTCAACCTAATTCAATTAATGAATCGATCTTGTTCGCAAGGGTTGCTTCCTCTAGTGATAGGTCTGACATTCTCCGTAAACATGTTAATTGATTTACTAACATTCACCTAGTTTAGAATCAGACTAACAATAAGATAGATTTGGGATGTCCTGAATTTACTTGAGATTACTTAGTACAGATCTAGCGAATAATCCTTTCACATCGTGAAAACTCGGAACTCACGTCTATGAATTATTGAATTATTAAGTGACATGTTTGTATTAAATAAATAGAGTACTTTAGTTATCAGTGTCAAATGTCAAACCACGAGTTTGAAGTATATCACACCGAGATGTTAAAACTACCACGATCAAATATTTAGAAATTAAGTATAGGTAAACAAGAAGAAATGTAAATAAATGTTGAAAATGATTTCACAGGCTTGTCGATCTAAACGTTTCCCAGGTCTTAATGCTTTCGGCATGACTATCAAAAAGAACTGAAAACAAACTTAATCTTAGTTAACAAAAAAATACTCTGGTTATCACTCTCGCCATGCGACGTTCCCCCACGTTGTCTTGATGGGTACTGAGTCAGACTGAAGTAGCATGACAAATATGAACATTTCCGAGAAAATACGATGTGAAAGGATATTTCACTAGATCTGTATCTGGTTTATTTGGCAGTTTTATTTGATGTCATTCACTTGTTTTAAATAACCTATAAATATTCCAAATCATCATCATCATACGAAAATAAAAGAGTAGAATCTTAATCATCGGAAATTTTGACCTCTTCAGTCCCGCGCATAGGGATAAAACTGAAAGACCTGATCTATCTGACCACTTTTATCTAAAACTAGCTGCCCGCCAGCGGCTTTACCCACGCTGCAAATTGTTGATTTTCTCAGTGGTTTTTTTATTCTGTGTTTATTATTGTCAGGACAAGGATACAAACTAAAAATAATTATCCATGATACATTTCGGCGATTCATTTTTATTTATATGTCAAATTGATATATAGATAGATTGTATTGACGAATGCAATAAACATTCGAGTATTCAAGTATTTGAGTAGATAATTTAATAATACAATTAACCATTTACTTGATACCATTCAAGGTAACTCAGACGAAAACACTGACGGATATCTAATTCAAGACGGGAAGCAAAGCATTGCATTGCATTTACATGAAACATTACATTATTTTCCATTCTGGAAACATTAAATTCAGTACACAAACTGTTCAAGCTCTTTAACCTATACTTAACTTACTATTTCGAAGAATGTTTTACTTGGAAAGTCTAGTAAAAATTCCGCAAAGAATCGTTTACCTACCGAGAACCTGTCCTATATAGGTAAAATGTAACGTCTACATGATGTAATGATCAAGATATTTGGTTTCTGGTTTACAAATGAAATACCCATAACTAGGGTTCAAATATTCATGAACATCACACGATTTTCCCTTGCGGGAAACTATGATCTTTGGCTAGAGATCAACCACTAACCGGATAAAAAAGGAAAAGTCTGTAGGTACCTTAGCCGGTAAAATTACTAGCATAGTTCTTGACCTCAAAGTTGGCAGTCTTGTGATTGTTGTCTTGAGAATGCAAATATCTTAAATCATAGATCCCACTATCACGTGGCCTGCGTGCTCGTTTGCCTTGCCATAATCTTTCCACCTGATAAATTGGGTATGTAAAGAGCTCTTAAATATTTAACCACTGCCTACATCTATTCTTGAAGCAGTACACTAAAACTGGACCAATGAGTCTTGGAAATGGCTATCCACACTTCAGATAAACGTTGAAACCTAGGTCACGCTTTAATAAAGCTTGGAATAAACTGCTCAAGTTTGAGTCGGGCCGCGTCGGCCCGCGCTGCGTCGTGATTTATACTCGTGTACGTGGGCCTTAAAGTGCTAAGTTTAGTGAAGAAAAATATGATGTATGGATGGACTTGAACGGTAAGGTTAATCTTCTATTAGTGGGACATTTTGAGGAAAGTACATAAGGCTGGAGGCTGGGAATCGTATGGCGTGGAGATTTATTGAAGTGCTGAAAGTTACACTGGGCTTAATGTAGGCTTCGTCTGCCTAATTGACAAAAAAAACTACAAATTGATGAAGTAAACTGTCTTTAGAGTTTCCAAATTTAAATTGGTCACTGTTTTTTTAAGGATGAATTGTATCTAAAAGATATCAGATGTATATAAGATGATTCTAAGCATGAACAATATAATAACATCGTAATCTTACTAAAACATTGTACATTTCGATCTAAAACTAAACAGATTTTGACAAACAAAACGTTCTTCTGTACAATGCTAGTCCCTTTTACCCTAAATATTTCTCGCAAATCTACAATAGACAAGCTTGTTCACAATTCAGAAATATTTCTATTCAACGGATTCATCGCGAATTTGCCGAATGTGTTTATCTCAGATATATCCCTTGTAAATAACCTGAATACTGCCTAATCCAATAGGGCATTAGCATAATGGTGGGGGTTCGGAGCTAAGAAAAGAGCGGTCAACTCAGGTTGGAATAAACTTATAGTAATAGATACGGTTCAAATAAAGATGTGTTTGATAGAAATTTTATTGGCGGTGAAGATACTGAATATCTTAATAGAGAACTTCACTTATTGGACTTTGATAATAAAACTATTATAACAGGTAAAGCACGTGTATTTGAATGAAATTGAATTGACTTAAATTTAACTTAAACGCTTTTCCATTCCAAAAGAAAATTTAGCAGTTTTGAGCTCCAGAGCAAAATAGGACCAATTATGTTAACACAACCCCAGGATACAATCTACTTACAATTCCTTCAAAATTCTAACGGGAATAGAAAAATTATAGAGAGTATAGACGACTAGTCAAGATTTTGTTTTTAGTAGCACATGTGTGTGAAACAATGAAACCTGGTTAAGGTCGTGCCTGAAAACGAATTCTTACGCATTAACTGTTCTGGGATAACTAATGTCCATGGGTCTTATAATTATTTTATCGAAACATCTTTCAAGCAGCATCAGTACGCAGTATTTTTATTTCATCGAAAAGCATTTCTCGTAGCGGGAGTTAATTTTTTTTGGTGGTCACAACTTTAGAGTTATTTATAATTGCTTTCTATGAAAAGAAAATTCTGGGAAGTGATAAGTTCTATTAAATGAATGTCTACAAAACAAGCATAAACCGCTCAATTGCCTTCTCCATTACATAAAAAACCTAATATACTTATACCATGTTTTCTATCTTCACAATATTCATAACGACGTCGCTAAGTGTATTTGAATGTTTACTTCCATATTTGCTCACTCTCAGCTTACTTCTGCGAAAAATATTTATCCACACACTTTGTTACTTTAATGCTTTTGAGGTTTCCTGTAGCGGAATGGTGTTGGTTTTTGTGTTTATTGCTTCTACAATTAAGTATGCTCTAGACTAGTTAGTACCTAGCTGCATCTCTCGGTATAGTTGATTAAGGGACCAGTTAGAGGATAAGTTAGTAGAAACAGAAACATACGCATTTGAAGTCGTAGGATTGTAGTCTCAGATTCCATTTACCATCAGGAGGCCTAAGTGCTCGAGTTTCTTCTTGCCATAAAAAAACGGAATCTTCTTTATCCGTTTTTTTTAGGTTAGGTACTTTACGATAATTGGCCAAACTTTGGTATAGATATGATTTAATATTTGAGCAGGATATGTTTTTTTGACTGTCATTTGGCTGCTTCTCTTTATGATTGTTCCTTTGAAAAATGTTAGATTTACTGAAAATTACGTAAGTATATTATTTTGTATATATTATTGTGAATTCATTAAAATTATGTGCCAAAGAATAATGTAGTATTCAATATAAAATAAATACCTACCTCATATGTGAAAGTACTAATGTTTCTAGTCCATTACTTTAATTTTAATTAATTTAAACTATTGCTTTAATTAATTTAGACTGTCCATTCTGAACTCACAGCTAAATTAATACAAAGTTTTTACTCATCTAGAAACCATAGTCACAGGAAATTAGGCACTATATTCAAGCAACGCTATGCACATTACGAAAACTTCCCTTCATCATGTCATCGTCTTAAGACAAACAAAACATATATAAAACATCTACGCTGAAAACAAGCCTCAAGAAACAAGCGAAGAGCGATTTATCAGAAAAAATACGGGAGCTATTATCACCTAAAACAAATTCTGTAAGCGATAATAGCAATAAATTAAAACTAGAAGACACCTGCGACTTCGTGCGCGAAGAAATAGTAAGGGGTGAATTTCCAAAAAACTTTTTAGTGCACCGCATATCCTAATATTCAAGGAATATTCCCTCCCAAATCACTAGTCCAGCGGTTTCGGCTGTGCGTTAATCGATCAGTCAGCCAGTCAATTTTTTTAACTTGTTTTTTTTTTTTAATTAGTTAAACTTGGCAGTCTTATCCCAGGTAGACCAGACACGACAGCAGCGGAGGTAAACGCCGGAGTGGTCTCCCTCTACTCTTGTGCGAGATTCGGAGGAGGAGAGAGCCCGTCACTCCCCCTACAGTACGGCCAACCCTAGGCTGGGGGATGATGCGTAACGCATTTCCACTCTGTAAAAAAAAGTAGACCACTATAAGTGATTGGTAAACATTAAATGTTACTTAAATACCAACTTGATCAGTTTTTACAGTTCTATAGTCAAATCAGGGAACCCATTCCCTACAACCAAAACTATGGAAATACTATATGACCAGAATTTCTCGTGGTCGTAGAAGATTGACTGAATTACCGAACCCTATTAAAATAAGGTATTTTTTATTAAAAATATATTTTGAAAATGGTTTCTGGTTGAAAGTGGTCGTACGTGGAGCTATATGTTTGAAAACCTCTGTCTTAGACCACACGCTAAACCTTCTCCACGCTTCAGACACGCCTCATCCAAAGTAAGTCGCGTCCTACATGTAGCTAAGCAAACACGGGTGCAAAGAGGCTGCCACCAGCCCAGCCAGAGCCTCGCCCATCGCTCCGCATCAACAAACTGTAGCTCAAAGTACACTGGTCTTAGAAAATGAAACAAAATGACGGTATAAGTAGGTAGTTTTGGACAGAAGATTCATTAGTTTTCTTGTTGGTTTAATGGCAAAGCAATCTTGTTTTGTTTTTGTTGCTTTACGTTATGTTATCGTCAGCATGTTCAGAAAGATAAAAAATATTAGGTACTTATAGTACCTTGAGTTAGCATAGATGTCTTCCAACAAGATTGGTGGAAGACAGCCTAAGCTAGAAGAACACGAAGAAAGGGAGGAGGGACCTTATCCTAGCAGGGGAACATTATAGGCTGTTAAGTTAAACGATAAATAATAATAAATAATATACCTGGATTCAGTTACAGAAACTAGCAGGGGACTATTACAGTGGGTAATTTTTGAAAAATCGAGCCCTCTATGATGGAAAATAAATCAGATGCGGAGGATAGTTACAACCAACCCCGAACTTTAGAACGTTCATTTTCAAAGGAAATTTTCGAGGTATGGCCTATTGGGTACAACCTTGTATTTTGACCAGTTATCGTATTTTTTTTAACTTGGCTACCATTACTATTAAGTAAATGAGAGGTAGCGTAACGTCGACAATACGATAACTATCATCAAAGGCAATATGGTTTAGCCCATAGAGGCACTAGGTCCAAATTTATCTCTTGGCTTGTACATTGTGGAATGCTATAAACGATTGAGTATTGAGTTTTTTTTTTTTTTTTTTGTTTTTTGCAAATAATGTATCTAGTAATAATATGAGCCTTCAATTGCTTGAAATAAATGAAATTTGAATTTTGAATTTTGAATTGCGTATGGGTATCGTTCACGATATATGATTTGGCCGTCTGTTATCTACTTTGCGATTTCTGCGTTAAGACTTACCGGACCTTAACCTTAACCTTAAGAGGATTGTGAAGCTAAAAATTTCCATACAAAATGCGAAAACGTTTTTCTCCCCTTAAACCTAGTCCGATTTTTACGATTTTTGAATATGTTATATCATGAAAAACTATGTCTGTACGTTTTCCTTTACACGAAAATATTTCTTAGAATAAAACAAATTGAAAAAATAAAAAACCGAAACGTACAGACCTAGTGCTTTATAATAACTACAACATATTCAAAAATCGTGGAAATCGGACTTGATTTAGGGGGTGAGAAACGTTTTCGCCCGGAGCCAAATTTTGTATGGAGTTTTTTTGACAGCTACGCGATTTTAGCGGCGCTTCACAATCCTCTTAACCTTTCAACTCACTGTGCTGTTTGAAGAACGAGGGCGGTTTAACGATTATCTTTTGTTTGATATTAACAAAAAGATCTTAGTGAAGATTAAAGACGGCGAATTCATATTTCCTGAACTATACGAGAAAATGAACATACATAGAGACATAAAGACTGGTTTCGTAGGCAGTGTCACTATCAAAAAGGCTAACAGTCACTTTTTTCTGCCCTTGTAAATTATTTGAATATGTATCCGTCTGCCTGTCATCGACTTGGATCCAAAAGAATAAACTGAGTAGTTCAGGAAATATGAATAGGCCGTCTTTAATCTTCACTAGTCAGTGCGTGTTTTTTTTAATGATTATTTTATTTTACCCCGAGATCCGTGTTAAGCTTCGTTTTATAAAAATCGGTTGGGCCAATCAGAAGTTATTACCTCCGGCACGAACTAGAGGTTTTGAAAATTTTCAATTTCTACAGTTATTAGTATTCTTTAAGCAAGTCTTGTAGTAACTTCGAAAAGCTGCAGTTCAAGTGTTAAAATAAAGTACACGAACGTGCACCGGTTAGCCACTTTTGTTTTGAGCAGTTGTTACAATTCTAGAGGTAATATTAATACTACGTTTATCAAAAAGGCAATCGCTTTCTGAAATATTAAACTATGGTAGGTACGTTGAAAATTAAAACATTTACTTGTTTTTATGAATTTTACTAAACTAACTAGAGTACTTGGTTTTTCTTTTTTTTGTTTTTCGCCTATTTTATGTCCCACTGCTGGGCAAAGGCCTCCCATCTTTTTCGCCACTCGTCCCTATCCAGAGCGCACTCTTGCCAATGCCTTGCAAACGACTCTAGGTCATATCGCAGTCTACCTCTGCTCGCGTGGAAGCCTATGAGTGGTATTTTTGACCCATTTCCCATCGTGCATGTGGCTTTACTTGATACAGATTTAACATCATTGGCTAGTGAAGAATGCTAATTTAAGCACCAAACCTATTGAGAGAAGAAAGCTTCAATTCTTTAAAGAAAATTTAGATGTGCACAGGCTTATACGTAATGACGTCATCATAACATGGCCTAGTTCTAGTCACAGAATAAGTAATAGTTAGTGTTCTAGTGCAGCGTCGCTATTGCCTAACGCTCTCGCAATCGCAATCGGCTTCAAAGTGGAACAATTGTTTTCATTTTGTATGCAGACTCGCCTTAGGAGTGTCATAATGAGAACGATTGCGATTGCGAATGCATAATGCAATAAACCCTCAGGTTAACGTCGTGTCTATGTACTCGTACTTTGTGGCGTTTTATTTATCCTCGTAAGGCCCACGTCAAATTTCGTTAGTTCGAAAATAATCTTATGTCAGTCAACTAAAGTCAAAAGTCACTTTGACAGATGTCCTAAATTTAGGACATTGGGCCTTACGAGGTTATATTGTATTCTAAACGAATGACCCAATTCGGATGCAGTTTTTATGAACAGGAAGCTACTTTTACGGAGGTTCTGAGCTATCTAGATATAAATACAAGCTGTTTCTTGCGACTCCGTCCGCGCAGAAAATAAAACATAGCCTATGTTCATCGAGAATAATGTGGACTTCTAATGGTGAATGAATGTTTCAAATCGGTCCAGTAGTTTCGTAGCCTATTAAATGCTAACTAACAATAAAAAAAGTCTTCTTTATCATATTAGTGTAGAAAAATGGATCACGAAATGGATGGAATGAATGAATAGGCATGTAACTTCCAAACGACTGCACCGAATAAAATGATTCTTTTTTGTAGTATTCCTTATTCTTAGGACAAGGATTGTATGTGGTTTTTTTTAACTACCGGAAATGTTGGAAATTTGCAGCCGGGGCCGCAGACGCTGGTGGGCAGCTAGTTAGTAAGATAAGATAAGTAAGATAAGAAAGTACTGAAAAGTGACTAAACCCTCTAACTTCTATAGAGAATTAAAAAAAACAACGTACTATTTTCCTAGTTTTTTTGATTATATGTTTACGAACATGAAAAAATAATGAACACGTGTTTTGTTATATCGGCTAAAACTCATATTTAAAAAAAAATACCAAATAATATTAAGTGTATCTTTTAGTATATAACTTTGAAGGCTATTTTTTTTTAAATATGAGTTTTAGCCGATATAACCAAACACGTGTTCATTATTTTTTCATGTTCTTAAACATATAATCAAAAAAAGTAGGAAAATAGCATGTTGTTTTTTTTTAATTCTCTATAGAAGTTAGAGGGTTTAGTCACTTTTCAGTAGTTTGGAGGTCAATTTCTCCAATACGTGTCTGTTATTTCAGACTACTCTTTAACATATATCAAAATAAACCAAATCGGAGCCGGACAGTTGGGTACCTTTCCGCACAAGAACAAACAAGAAAATATGCAGTATCTTGGGGCATAATAGTAGTAATATTTGATAAAGATTAGTCTGACCGTTTACGGCCAGGGGGGTTATGACATAGCTAGTTCAGTTTTCGCTGTTAGAAAAGGACAGAGTTATATACATGCTATAGCTTTGTCCTTACGCCGTAAAATGAACTGCATAGCGGTCACAATTATGTCGCAGTTTTTTATCTATTTCATAGTTAACACGAGGTAAATTGACACGTGCTGGTTATTGAGTGTCTTCAAGTCTGACGATTAGTGTGAGGTGTCCAGAGGCGGTATTAGTGGAGCCTGCTCATCAGGCGGCGTAATCGAGCTGCTGTAATCACGTATTGTGTACTGCTAGCTAGGGTTGACGCTTGTTTGTAGACTAAACCTGATTCATAAACGCACTATAACCTTTTTTTTGTTAAAGTTTTCATGTTACAGTCAAGGACTTTAATTGACTATTGAACCCTGTCGCATAACGTTAATCATTCATTTAAGCGTAATTTCTGTCATGTGGTTTGACGCTGTCATTATGACAGGGTTCCATAGTGGCATAACAATTAAAGTCCTTGACTGTAACTTCCGTCAAATTGTCCGCGTGGCAACACGATCAAATCGTTTCAAGCCCATTTCTTTTTAATTATTACCTATAAATAATTGTGTGAGCACCGCAAAGTTTAAAACAACATCCTCACAAAAAATATTTTGACGCTAATAATATTATAGAGCTGCGAAAGGGGTTTGGGTAAAAGTGTTGTCATTTGTAAAATTCATACATTTTCAAGGTGAGCGGCCATTCGTAAAAGTGGCAAATTATGATAGAATTATTAAAAATAAAGATATTTTGTTATGTATTGTAATACTCTTAAATGCATCGGAGCCGAGATATTTAAATATTCATACTTGGGCGTACATTCGTACTAAAAACTGAATACTTAAATCTTTAAAATCTGCGCTCCGATATAATTTAACGCCATAAATTATATATATCTACGTGTATTAACAGGTCCTGTAAATAACTATGTAAAAATCATCCGTGGCAGCTGAAAAAAAAATGACAATATTCTTCAAACAAATTAACCCAATGCCCTTTCGGTGCGTGAGTGTTAGTTACTCCTTCATGCTGTAACGGCTGTACGGATTTGGATGAAATTTGTTATGGAGATCAGGGGCGCCGGCTTTTAGAAAACCTCGTGGGTGCTCCTGATCTTTAAATGCCTATGCCTGCCTTCATACCTATACATATATTTATTTTAAAGTAGTATTTCTTTTCTTTCGGTGTATTTATGTACACTTCGGTAGGTACAGTCAACAGCATAAATAATTCATCATTTATGTACCTTGTCGCTTTCAATCGTTTCACAATTTTGTATGACATTTCAAACACGACGTTAAAGTGACTAGGTACATAAATGATCACTTATTTATGATGTAGACTGTACTTTATTTAAATATGTAAGTGTGAGTGTGTTAATTAAGTGTAACAAAAATGTAAAAATTAAACCATTATGGTATCAGTGTAACATAACTTTTAACACTAGGACGCGCCGCCGCACACGCTGATGACTTTTATTTAAGTTATTATGATGGTCATGCCTGTCATGGGTACTCCGCACCCACTATTTAACTCTCATGGGTGCTTGAGCCCCCGAGCACCCACGGCGTCGGCGCCCCTGATGGAGATAGGTACTCTGAATTAACACATAGGTCACTTTTCATTTCGGAAAATTTCAAAGTTCCCGAGGGAATAACGATACTCAAAATCCCCCGCGACGTGGGCTGACCGAATAACTAATTATACGCGGACGAAGTCGCGGGCAGATGTTAGTCTCACTAATATTATAAATGCGAAAATTTGTGTCAGTGTGACTTCACGCTGTAACGGCTAGATCGAGTTCGATGAAATTTGGAATGGAGATAGGATATAGGTACCTAGCACGGGTAGCACAAGTTGTATTTTCTCGCTTGTCGCTCTTCCTTCTGTATATTTACTGACTAGATAGAAAAGGAGATCCGAGCGACAAACTGCTAGCAGCACAGGATTAACACATAGGCTACTTTATTACATGTCAGATTGCAAAATCGTTGTTAAATCTTAGTAGACTATCGTCCAGTGACAGCCCTAAAGCGACTATAATTACGTTCTGAGACGCGCGAACGTGTTTAGGTCGCTTACACTAATTTACACCGAGAATTGAACCCGATCTCGTTACGTGGCGCCCCGAGGTCAGCCGGGCACTTGAATGTCACTATACTGATGAAATGTTACTCAAATATCGTTTATGTAAACTAGGTTCAAATCGCGACTTCGTCTACGTAGATTTAATTATTCAGCCATTCCATGTTAAGTTCCATTGGAAAAAATTAAATTTTTCTGGATGAAAAGTAACCTATATGTTAATCCAAGGTATAAGTTATCTCCATTCCAAATTTCATCTAAATCCGTCCACCCGTTTGCAGCGTGAAGGAGTAGCAAACCAACACACACACTTATACAAACTGCTGCTGCCCGTGATGAAGCAGAAGGAGAAATTTGTAGAGGATATTCCCTGGATATCCTAAGGGTGGATGAAACAGGGATTTTTGGAAATATATCCCCTAAGGCATTAAATAGGCGGAGTAGCTTGAAACGAATTCTTCGCTTACAAATTCGCGGGCGTCCCTTAATTACCACAAAAAATTATCTTACCACGACTTAAGAGGCCACCTTTGCTAAAGTCTGTAGTGTTCCGCGATCTGGATCTCAATAACCATAACGCCGTTGTATCTGTTTTTTGGATACATTAAACTTGATCATATTTGCTTGAGACTGGCAAACGTGAAAACACGATTAGAAATAAAATCCTCGATAGTTTTATTTTTCAAACATGACACTTTTTTTGCATGTTTTTCGTTGTATCTTCGAAACGCTATAATCTTTAACGATGATTTTGGATTCAGTAGTTGAGTATATGTAACTTCTTAATCCTGGCAAACCATGTTTTCAATTAATGTTGTGGTTTTAAAGTAAACAGCAATTAATTTAATTTGACGCTGCCATCACGGCGCGCGCGACCTATCTCCATCTTACATTCTTCGCGCGGAAGCACATAAAGCCATCCCTTTTCATTCTTGTGGGGGCGTGGCACAATAGGTGGCCTCTTAAAACCTAGAAATTGCTGCGTTATTGCTAAAAACAGTACCAGTAACAGTAATAGTATTTGTTTTTCTAAATAGGTATCACAGATGGCGCTAGTGCCTCGTAAAAGTTAGGGTCTGTTCCCGACGATTAAAGTCAGGCATCGTCTAGAACAGACCAAAGCTAGCCTAGGTCTTGGTGGTAAGTCGAGCGTAGTTAGTTCATGGAAGTTAAACTCTAAAGTTAATTCTTTATAGTGCCTCTAAGGCAAATAAGGTAGAAAAGTATTTCGTCTTAGGTGTTTCTGTTACCTATTGCCGCTCGGGTTGCGTCGATGTGTGTCGCTCGATTTAATACGTACGCAACCCGTACCGTGGCCCCGACTAAACCAGCTTCCGTCCGTCCTGTTGAGTTGGCTTGTAGTCACGTAGCTGTAAAAAAAAATACATACAAATTTAGCACCGGGCGATAACGTTTCTTGCTACAATCCAAACTTTCACAAAACTCTGCGCCTTTTCTTATCTATCGCCATATGGTATACCAGAGTCTTATTAAACGTTTTATATTCAGTGCCCAGAGCACCAATGGGCTCGTCTTAGTACTGAAGTTAGATAGTCTGGCAACGAAGGGTTTGTATTAAAGGTCACAGTGGAGGCTACATCCATTTATCTCGTACAACAGAGCAGTAGTATATTACTATCGTTAAGTGGAAGCAAGTGTCCGAGTACCATAATAAAATTATATACTATAGAAAGCTCGCGACTCTGTACGCGTCGAATATATTTCTATTCTATTTCTTCCAGTTTGAGGATATTTAAAAAGGTTTTTCTTAGTGACCCAGGATAACATACATACATACACTCACGCCTTCATTCCCAGGGGGGGTAGGTAGAGCTACAGGATTACCAACAACTCTAATTTGTTGTTGATTATGTAACGACATTTTGCACTCAGGATTATTTCCTTCAAATTTGAACAACTTAGGTTCAATGGTTTAGCTAAGGTATCTATCCGTGGTAAGCCCCGCGAAAGTTTTTATGTATTGAGTAAAAGATGTCCGTTAAAACTTTTTCGTATATGATAATAACACGAGGATTTTTACAGATCTATCGGAAATACAACCTCAGAAATGGACCGTTTATTGTAGTAAAAGCTAGAAAAAACATATTATAAGAAAGTAACTCTACTTAATTCATTTTTAAGTTTTGCTCATAGTCCAGAACAAGTCATAAAATATGTACCTACTTAGACATTTCCAAAACGGGTAAAATGGGTACACCTTAAAATTGTTCGTTTTTCCAAAAGCTATGTCATGTTTTTAATTGCTTTACGAAGGTTAGGTTACATTTAATCTATGTATAAGCGATATCAAAAAATTAGTTCTTCTATCAAACCATTGCATTCGGAATATCGAATATTCGTGATTTTGATCAATTCGGAATTATGTAGTTAGGCAAAAATATTTACACGCCCCTATGCCATTTACAATAAGTTCTATGTTTACACATATTTGACACGATGGCTGTGCAGATCTTCTGACCGTACGTGGGACCGATAACACATTGGTTCTTATTTGCTTTTAAAACTTATTTTGTATATCTCAAGCTGCCGCTGGCAGACATTACCTCTTTCATATCTTAATCGTAATAAACCAGCCCTTAAGCACAACAATGTCGCGCTCGCAAAGTATGTCTAGATAAGGCCCTGTAGGTGGATTAATTTCGCTGTACTTCGTCTCGGGGATTCATATGAGGATAATGGGGTGCTGAACTCTTTAAAATAATATTGAACATTATATTATAGTATGGTCTATAATAATAATAGGTAGTGGATGTTAATAGTTTGTATTTTGTATCTTTTGTAACGAGTGAAACAAAAAATCAGCTTTAAAACATCGGCTGTATGTTACGTATTTTCGTCTTTAATAACGTCGATATCCATATGATAAAAATAGTTTATTACATTTTTTAATTAAATCAGGGGACAATGCAATGCAACACCAACAGAACTCGTCCCAAACTAAGCTCTTGGCTTCTACTTGTAAGATAACGATATAAATACTTATATAGAGAAATGTATATTTAAATACATAGACAATATCCATAACTCAAGAACGGGAGCCCTTTGTTTCCCATAATTTTATTGGTCATAATGTAATTGTTGACATAATTTTTGATAAATAGTCATAATTTTTTATATCGCACAAACTGTAAACTTTTCAGAAGTTCTGAAATATTTAACGTGTAGGCAAGGCTAGGTTAGGTTAGGTAGGTTTGATTTATAAAAATCCTGAAAAAGTAACAGTTTCTTTAAAAAAACACGTTATGACTTGCGATGATTATGACCTAAAGCACATTATGACTAAAATTAATTATGTCAGTCAATATAGACCCCTCAAGAACAAATATTTGCTCTCATCAAATATCTGCCCTTACCGAGATATGAACCCAGAAACGCTAGCTTCGTAGGCAGGGACTCTGCCAACTAGGCCAACTCGTCATAATTGCGTATTTTATGAAGTACTAGCGACCCGCCCTCGCTTCGCTTCGGTTGATATAAGTAAAAATAACCCAAGTTCATCTGGAATAATATAAAGAATTTTTAGGTAGGTCTATTTGCATAGAGGTTTGCAGAGGGATGCAGAATTCACTTTATTTGGCCACAAATTAGAAGTTCTTGAGGACTTACGTTCGGCCTACTTGGATGTTCAGTAGAAGATTCTTTGGCTCTTTGAGATCTGTTTATCCCTGTCGCCTATAAGCCGAACGTCACGCTCAGTAGAAGATTATCTGGCTCGCTGAGATCTGTCTATCCCTATCAATTCTCAGACGAACGTCACGTTCATTTCATTTCATTTCATTTCATTAGATGATTCTCTATTTCTTCGCAAAGAATTACTTTCTCTTCTATTTCAAAGCCTCATTTAACTTTCTTCTTCGATTTCGTCATTAAGACGTCAATTGTTTCTATTATTGTCCCTAGTTCGACAACCTATATTAGAACGACGTCTTAGAGGGATAATTCATTTTGAGTTTTCTACTTTAAAAAAAAACGTGTGCGTCTCGGGACGCCCGACAGAAGTGATAACTTAAACTAATCTAAGTTGAACTATACCGCCGCGCCCCGCCCCGCCCCGCTGCCGTATGCGTGAGAGAAAAGGAAGCCAGATAGACTGGCGCCGTAACGCGTTACGTAACGAAGCGGTTTACCTTCCCATAAGAAGTCCCACTTCAAAAAATCTAATGACCCAAATCCACAAAATTACACAAACAAAAACAAATTGCTACTAAACTAACACCCGCCAGGCTATGGTAACATGCTAAAAGCATATAAGTTAACATTTATTTTTAAATTAACAATAGAAAATATGTAAGTGTACCTATATTCGAAATATTTACAACACAACCTTAAAATAAGAAAAATGGAGTTTTATCCCTTAAATCCACAAAATTAAATAATAAACACTACCTCTCGTTGATAACCTAATATGTATTTAAAAAAAAACACAGGGAAAAATACTAACGCCAGCCAGGCTATGCCAAAAGCATAAAACTTAATTTATTTACCTATTACCCAAATTAATTTATTTACCTATTACCCAAATTAATTTATTTACCTACTGTACAATGTATTCAAACAATATGAAATAAGTACAATTACTTTTAATCAAAACCTAAACTCAATCTAACTAACCTACCCATTTCCCGAATTTAATTATCGGAAAATCTTGTATTTCTTTATTAATTAATAGCGGCCCGCCCCGGCTTCGCTCGGGTGTGGTTTAGTAGGTATGTTCATTTTATATTAAGATAGTTGAGCGACTACACCGAAGAACATTGAATTTTTGTTTAAAAATTACTATGATTTTCACGCGGCGTTGCTTGCGGCGAGCTTGAAATGTCTTAAAGTTTGATATATCAACTAAGAAGTGGGACTACATAGGCTTATTATGATTAGATACTAAAAGAGTAAAAAAACATAAAATCGCCTTCAAAAACACAAAAAATAACTTCAATTAAAACGATAGGTGATAAATAGGTGAGTCCAACTGAAGTCGGCGACTCACAATATTTTCAACCAAAAGCCGACTTCTGTTGGACTAACCTATCATTTTATTAGAAGTTATTTTTTGCGTTTTTGAAGGCGGTTTTATGTTTTTTAAAACATTTATTTTATTCAACTTGTTTTGTTAGTATGTAGCATGTAGGTACGTTATAATGTGGGAGTCTAATTTTGGAAGTTTATTTTTAACCAGTTCCCGTTATAGGATTTGGCTGAAATTTGGTACACAATATATTGATATATAACCTTCTGACAATGCAATAATAAAGTACAGCTAGAAAAAAGGTTGTCAGAAAAGTGAAATGTTTAACAAAAACTTATTGTTTAAGTAGGTACCTACGGTGAAGACTGAAAATGATCTAATACGAAGTGTAGATTTTAGTTTTTCCTTTCTGAGATAATCGGATTTGAATAGAAATGTTTATGCTTTGTTATGGAATAAATGTTTGAACATAACACTCGCTTCTCTTTACCTGCAGTCGTGAAAAACGGATAAATAAATTAATTGCTTTGAAATAACGGGAATCCCGTACAAATTTTCAACCCCTTTTTTATTCCCTTAAGGGTTGAATTTCCATAAGCGGTAAAATTATATTTATTTAATTCGTACCAGGAGCCTACATGTTAAATTTGATGTAATTTACTTCAAAAATGACGTATCTCCCATACAAACTTTAATGCACTATTTTGACCCTTTAGGGTTGAATTTCCATAAACGGTAACATTATGTTTCTTTAATTCATACCAGCAGCCTAAATTTTAAATTTGACGTAATTTACTTCAAAAATGACGTATCTCCCATACAAACTTTAATCAACTATTTCGACCCTTTAGAGATGAATTAAAAAAAAAAAATGGTACATTTACAGCCTCATATTTATAAGCCTTAATACTAAATATCATGTTCGTAGCTTTAAAAAAAAAGTTTAAAAAAACAAAAACCCGCCTTCAAAAAGCAAAAAATAACTTCTTTAAAATGGTAGGTAAATAGGTCAGTCCAACTGAAGTCGGCGTCCAACAATATTTTAACCAAAAGCAGACTTCAGGCGGGTTTTTGTTTTTTTAAACTTTTTTTTTATTTTATACTTTTTAGTGATCATAATTATGCTGTTATTCTCCCATTTTTCTCCCATTTCTCAAGAAACAATAGAACATTTCAGTCTCGCCGCAAGCAACGCCATGGGAAAGTCATAGTCATATATTTAAACCTAAATATGCTTCGTCATAGTCGCTCAACTATCTTAATCGAAATATCTTGTCGCCACCCTCGAAATATATACCGTTTAGGAGTTCCGGTGGCCATCTGTGGTCTTCATCATCAGTTCCACTTCACCAAATAGTGGTTTCCAAGACCAAATACACGAGTTACAATGAAAAATACCAAAATCGCTATAGGTGTGCCTATAAATTTTGAAGAGTTCCGTCGATTCCTCATGGATTCCACCATCAGATCTTCATTTTGAAAAAAATGGGACCAATCTGGAAGCACCAGCTTTCAAATAAAAAAAGAATCTTCAAAATCGGTTCACCCAGTCGAAAGTTCTGAGGTAACAAACATTAAAAAAAAAAAAAAAAAAAAAAAAAAAAATACAGACGAATTGAGAACCTCCTCCTTTTTTTGAAGTCGGTTAAAAATGACGGACTTCCATACAATGGTTTATCCCCATTTCACCCCTTTAGGGGTTGAATTTCGAAAAATCCCTTCTTATTACTTGCTTACGTCAAAAAACATACGTACTGTTAAAGTTTCATGTTTCTAGCTTCAGTAGTTTCGGCTGGGCGTTGATGAGTGACGCGCATTCCGGTTCTCTCTTTATTAATAGTATAGATAGCTTTATTTTCTATGACTTGTTTCTATTATCTTAATAGTATCGAAATGAATAAACCAGCCAATTAGAATAAAACACTTTCGTTCCAAACACCGCACCACATCGGATCTAATTCTGCTCAAATAAACTTCGTAAACTTCCAAATGTCCAACGAATTGAACCATCTTCTAGACGTAGGTAACCTATTCAATGCCAAAGAGCACCACATCGAGTCATTTCTAAAAGCAAACATGATTACCCTGGCACTGTAGTCAGACAGACCCTAAAAACTACAAGGGTTTAGTGTCCTAAGGGATGTAAGTGAACTCAAATGACAAATTGACGGTATGCGTGACCTTGAACTTGAACTTTGGTTGTTGAACTCTACTAGAAGGTCAACTAAAATTCTTTATTTTACTTTTTAAATGCACCTCTTCACACGTGTGATCTGATAAGAGCCAGCGATAAACATGTGAAAGTATTCTATTGTGTTGTTTTTAAAGTTAAGTGCCAAGTACGCAAAATTGCGTCCATTTTGTGTGAATATTAGGAAGTGTGGTTCTGAAGGCACTTACTTTCTTGGAATGTTGCAAACATTTCTAACTTTGATTAAAACGTTTCTTCGAAGCAAATTAAACATTATCTCTTTTCTGTTTAAAACAAACAACTTAGGATTTTTTAAGGTTCATCAAAACCCATTATGATAGTTGTATAAGCAATACTTATCCTCCTAAGGCCCAACGAAAAATTTAGCATGTATGTACTCACTATGGCCCGTAGTCCTACCAGTAGTACTATTGTCTTATACTCATTCAGACCCAAGTACTTAGAAGACAAAATGGCGGGTTTTCCATTAAGTCCTACTGGTAAATATGCAATATTTACAGAAAAGGAGTGTACAAAGGCGAACTTATCCCTTGAAGGGATCTCTTCCAGATAACTTTATTGTAATCTTATTGCTTATTGTATGTATGTATGTTAACACTTTATTGTGCAAAAGAAAAACCAGAACTATTCAAATAATATAAAAATATGTACAAAGGCGAACTTATCCCTTTAAGGGATCTCTTCCAGCTAACCCTTTTGCTTTTGCTTTTTTTGTTTCAATACAATACGATATCATGTCAATAGCAATATGGTATGGAACATATCCCCATCATTACCAAAGATTCAAAACCGGTTCATTTTTAATCAGAACTGAGCTAAGTCGCCGAATAAATGTGTAGGCATGAATAATGCTATTAAAATTCAAGCAACGCGGCTTTCCTGGGAATATCAAAGGTCTTTAAAACGTAATAGCTTTATACAACAGCGAATAAAATATTCCCTAATCCAAATAGGACTCATAAATTTAAAACAAAAGCAACACCTCGGGGTCATAAAAAGGCCATATGTCTTGGTTAGTATACTTTTGTAAGTCTCGGGTATAGCCTGAAATTCTAAGAGAGATTTTCAGGGCATTGGCTAGAGTTTCTTGTGTATTGAACTATTGAATTTGAGAATAGTGTTGGCAACGGTGTACAGAAAATAGATACACTACAGGTTCACAATGGCACTAATGGAAGGGAATATTATATATAGTGTAACGTAATGGTAAAGTGGGAGTGACTTACGAGTATGTATTTTGTTATTTTTAGACGTTAAAAGCGGCTTCCATGTTTATTGATTTTAACATTATGAGGTGTCTTTAGATTCGTCTTTGTTGTGGCTATACATATTTGAATAAAAATGAGAGAGAGGGGTTATTTTATTAACAGTATATCGACGAAAAAATCAAAAAATGCTGTCGGGTTTTCAAAGCTTCACGATAATTATGTACGAAGTTATATGGATTGTAATTTTCAAATGGTGAAATCTCGAAAAGTTACAAAGGTAAAACATGTTTCCGTGTACCCTTCGAATATTGTATTTGTTTTTTATTTTATTTAGGTGTTAGTATTTAAGTAATAAATTGGTTGAATCAACTTGTAAGGTAAGTACTCATTTTCTTTTGCGGTATTAAAATATTTCTGGTGACTTATGGTTAATAATAATGCATGAATATTAAAATCAGACGATCAAATTTATAAACCCCACACGTTAAACACCTAAAATCTTCGGAAAAATCTGCTAACTAAAATCTTCGGAAAAATGCTCATTTTTCATACAAAACCTGGGGACATCGTTCCCTGCATTACCAAGTATATTATTATTCAAAACTGTATTAATAATTTCAAATGATAGCCTATTTGTCTGATGTAATAAACGTGTAAGCCACTTCGTTAGCAAATATAATAGTTTTTCTATAAAACATAATTTGGGCCTCGTGTGGTTGCCGAGTTAGAATAGTGCCACTCCATGTCTTCCCGTGGATGTCGTAAGAGACGACTAAGGGAATAAAGGCTTGTAGTACTGTTAGGCGATGGGCTTGCAACCTGTCACTAATACGCTGGTAAACATCTTAGCCTAATTGTGCAAATTGTGGTTATAGAATTATCAACAAGTTTTTAGAGGTGTTTGTAATTCTGTAGCGCTGCCTACCCCACTCTGGGAAAGAAGGCGTGAGATTATGTATGTATAATTTTTGTAACATGGCGAAAATTGGGAGTACCTTAAAAGTTGATTCACATAGTTACGTATTCAATTTGTTTGTCACCTCCTGCGAAACTTTGCACCAATAACAGTTTGAAATGATCGGCATTCGTATTGGATTGTCAAGTAATCACATGCTACTCTTAGTAAAAGGGAAGATCTCAAGTGCTTCGCTAAATCAAATAGTTTATCGCGTAGTTAGTTACTTGTAACTTTTGGACGCTTTGAGCTAAAGTTATTTGATTTTAAGCTAGGTTATACAGAGGACAATACCTACAATATTATGTAGTACGAGTACATATGAAATACTTTACATATATAAAATACCATACTTATGGAAACAATACTTAAGCTGAAAGTAAGACTTGTACCCATGAAATAATGTCGTTACGCTGCACAATATTTCAGTTGCATTCTATAAGCTCGTATAAGCAAAAGCTATCACTCAATATGCATGTTTTTAGTTTAAACCAAGGGAAAGCATTAAGTTATTTATTAATCAGTATCCAGTGAAATTATCTGTAGAAAAAAATGCAATCCTGATTCTTGGAAATCGCTTACAGTAATATAAATTCCGCGAACCAACTCCAGAATTAATCTCAAGAACCCCTCGAATGCTCACTCGGAATTATCTCAAGACTACCCCAGGACTTGCAGCGTGTATTTCTAATTTTCTTTCCAAATACACTCGACATTATACCTAAATTTATTTCAACCGTGTAGCCACCCCCCCTCCCCCCTCTAACGCGGAGCAGTCCGTTTCCCCGCGAATCCCGGGAGCACACTACATCACTAGAGCCGTCTGATTCCAGCTTATTAGCATTTAAATTAATTTTATTTCATTTTAATAAAGCTGCTGTTTAGGCAGAGATTGCTCTAAGGTGTTATTGAGACTTGT
The DNA here is from genome assembly GCA_946894065.1 of Acleris literana. NCBI lineage: Eukaryota > Metazoa > Arthropoda > Insecta > Lepidoptera > Tortricidae > Acleris > Acleris literana. The sequence goes on along the minus strand of OX335671.1, from coordinate 23,049,515 downwards.
GACGTTATGAAGCTGTCATGCTAAGATCAACTAAAATGCTTGAATTGCAATTGTCTATAGAATATAATAAGAATGGAATAACTTTATTTCGAGAAAAGGCCCATATTAACAAATACTTTACAGACAATCTATATATATAAAAGGCAAACCTGACTGACTTATATGTCAACACACAGCCGAAACTACTGTACCTAGAAACTGGAACTACTACTGAAATTTGGTACAGGGGTTCATGATGTAAGTGAGCACTAAGAAAGGATTTTCCGAAAGTGGACCCCCAACGGGAAGAAATAGGGGGAGTAGCGGGGAACTAATTCTACGCGTACGAAGTTGCGGGCGTCCTCTAGTATAATATAATTTGAAAATTAACACAACTACTAATACACTTTCGCGGTGTCCGCAAGCCGGCGGCCACGAAATCGCCGATATATGACACCCCTCGGCCAGAATTCTAAAATACAATTAATTTTTCTGCTCTTATTTTAATCTATATTCGGTCTTATTTGCACCTACAAAAGGGCGACATCGACGAAATGGAGGCAGAAGCATTTGAAAGAGGTTGCGGAGTGACAGTGATTGACTATGAAGAAATTGTCATATTGAATTGTTATTTTTCAAAAAAACCCGAATAAAACGAAAAAAAACTAAAATTTCATAAATTTCTGAAAAATACATTTGATTTTTTCCGCAATTTTCAACGCTAAGCAGGACACAGCAAGTGATTCGGTCCGTTCGGTGCCGTGCCACACAGGTCTCTCAGCACGGGTAGCACAAGTTGTATTTTCTCGCTTGTCGCTCAGTGCGTCTCTATCGGTACTGACTAGATAGAAAGGGAGACCTGAGCGACAAACAAGTCGCGAGCAACTTGTGCTAGCCGTGCAGGGCAGGCTTCTTCTTCCTCTCCATCGTCAAACCATCCCATCTATGAAACTCAAGTCTCACATAATAAAAGCTAATGTTAAGGTCAATTGCCTTTCTAATGACAGGTAGGCAAATGAGTGCATGTACCGTCAGATAAGGTGGTATCCTAGGATCTGACACCCATACTCGCGAATAAGACTGGCAGTAGAAAATGCAGAAGTTGATTGTTATCTCACTTTAACATCAGTTCTTGCGTTACCAACCCAAAGGAGTAAGATGGAATGCCTGCTAGTAATTTCACAGACTGTCCTTCCCCCCCACTGGAGCACATCAGTGGTTCTATAGAAGATGCTTAACGCTAACGTAAACGATTTGCTTAAACTGTCAAAATGTAATTGACATATTAAGCGCTCGACGCGATCGCCCGGCCGCTTTCTTGAATCCGAATTTTCGACAGCGATATCGTTCGTCGAATGTATAGTAGTAAACAAGACTTTGTTCTAAAGGGCCACTGTAGTGTTAAGTAAACTCTGAATCCGATCTATATTCGAGAATGGTACGTTCTTTAGTACTAGATTAAGGAGCCAATGCGCGCAATGGTTTGTCATTTCTTTCCAGCCGTTTGGTTTGCTTTGGATGCAATGCGTAAGCGCTCTAAAGGTATGAGTAGAATTACGTTGCTGGCGATTATGGCCAGTGTTTAGTACGAATTTATATGTAGTGCTGACGAACGCACTTGGTCGCGGTTTGAGTTCTGGTCAGCGCGGTCGCGGTAACCTGTCGCTGTCTCCGGTTGCGTTCGCTAACGTCGGAATCATACCTTAAGGTGTTGGTGAGATAAAATACAAGGTCTTACCACCTTGCTTGGTGCTTGAGATATAAATGTCTGATTTAAGGTCATCTTGACAACGAATTCAATCTGAAGACAGTCCAGTGAGCGCTGTATGATTTGAACAAAGGGTCAAAATGAATCGTTACATTTTTGTTCTTAATATTTCATGGGAGGTTTCTGTTTTTTTTTTATTGTAACTCACAATGTAAGTAAGCCTCTGAATTCATAGTAACTTTAGAAACAAATATTAAATAATTGTTAATTAGTAGAAAGCATAACAGACTGATATCTCATCTCCGTGCATCAGAGGCAATTAAAAATACCAATAACAAAGCAGTGGTGAATTAAATAAGAAAACCAAACCAAGAACAGAAAGCGAAATCCGCAAAATTATTGGCAAAAATAAGTTAGCCAAGTTAAGGGCACTTTCTGAACAAAGGGCAGGAACGGAATAACTAAAATAATCAAAGCTTTGTTAAGGATTTTAGGGTGAATGCAAGTTTGTTTTTATTGTTAAATTGCCCCGTGATTCTGCAGCGAGTTCCGCCATGAATCAATTTGTTACTTTTGATTACCTTGGTTAGGTAATTTCGTAGGATTATGTAGCGTTTAATTTTAAATAAAATATTGAACTTGTTATTGGTTGCGTCCTTTTTATAATCGACTAGCTAAAGCCCGCGACTTCGTCTGCGTAGATATCGATTATCGTTATTCTCTCGGGAACTTTTAAAATTTCCGGGATGAAAGGGTCTAAACTAACTAAACTATCTCCATTCCAATTTCATCCAAATCCGTCCAGCCGTTGCAGCGTAAAGGAATTACAAACTAATAGACATACACACAAACTTTCGCATTTATAATATTAGTAGGATAGACTAATATTGTAAATGTGTGATGTAGACTAAAAGCGATGTGGTCGTTTTGCGGAGTCGGTTATTTTGCGACTTATCCCGAGTCGATCGACTCCCAACGGGAACAAATAAAGGAGTTGGAAATTAAGCATTATTGTAATTTCTTTACATATTTATACTCGTATCCTATTAGTATTTGCATTACTTAACGTCTTATAAACCTACTTATAAAGAGAACGCTCGCTTCAATACGGTCGTTAGCTCAGTGGTTTTAAAAATGCTAATATGGTATACAACAACACTACACAGTAAATTACACTTACCTATACAATACCTAATTTATATTTATAAAGATAACTGAGCCGATTTTATAATCTAATAAAATAAAAGTATAACTGTCTCACTTTCATTAATTATAGTTTAGAAGTTAAAAAGTCAGCGAATATCTTATTTTTTTATCTACAGATTAAATGCTTGGGATTACTGTTAAGATATATAGAAAAGTTATGACAACCGTTAATGTGTTCTTTGGAAATTTGACCTTTGACCTTTGTATATGAGCATAGGTGTTAAATATTTATAATATTTCACCTACCTGCAATTTTGTTATTTCAAAACAACTGACTTAACATCTATACGGACGAATCATTAACGGGCGAATTTAATTTGTCCCGTCTGGGGGCCGATTTTTGACTTTCGAGCGGTCGAAAGTTTCACTCGGAAGTGAACAAAATCTTCGAAACCGATTTTTGAAATACGAGGGGTAGAATTGAAAGCGAATGGCGTGGACCACTCGTCTTTAAATTTTCTATCGCTCGTAATTTCAAAAATACGGTTTCACAGATTTTGCTCACTTCCGAGTGAAACTTTCGAGCGCTCGAAAGTCAAAAATCGGCCCCCAGAGCGTACATTTAGTGTCTATGTCTCTGTGTGTCGCAGAACTCTCAGATCACACTAGCTATCAGGTGTGCTTGTTTGCCTTTCGCAAGCCATAAAAAAACATAGTTTCACGGTGTGCATTCTCAATTTGGTTGCTTAACAGTCCAGTGAGCTCACTTGCTCGAATGACCGATCGACAAGAAGCCGTTTCTAAGAGTGGACACATTTTAGAAAGATTCCTGATTAGACGCATTCCGTTTGGTCACATTCTAGTTTGGACACATTTTGTTTGCCTCAAAATCTTGTTTTGTTTTTGACCAAATGACAAACTTATACTAAGCAACACGTATGACTTTGCATGTATATATAAAAAAGATCGGGTTTCAATAGTGACTCAAAATGAAACGGTAGTTTCTTTATGCATATGAAAAAAACATTTCTGGCGAAACTGGAATGTGTTCTTATAAGAGAATGGCTAAATTGAAACAGGAATCTGTCAAAAATTCAATACAAGATTGTGTCCAATCAGGAATATGGCAAATTGGAATCAATCGTTACGTCACCGAACATTCTTACACAACCAAAATAATCACTAAATACAGTAAAAAAAGGCATTTCATTTGGCAAGTAAAACTAAAAATTATTTAAAACTGAGTTCCAACCACTTACCCGTGTTTTTCACTCCTTAGAGTCATTAGTGTCTTAATCTACCTTAAACCTTGAATTAAGTGAATTCCACTCAAAACTATGTAGTTAACATAAACTGGAAGCAAACTTCAGAATGTACAAGTTTCGATGCAATCTCTAAAGACATTGCTTGTGATTGGCTAAACCAATTAAGGAGACCTCTTGAAACTTCCTACTCTCCACCTTTAAGATCCTTGTTGTTAGGACTGCGGGGGGAGCGGGAGCTCATGCTACGCTGGTTGCGTTTCCCTAACGAGGTTGGGATAGCATCAAGTTTTAGAATATGCATTCTATAAACATTATGCCAAAGCCGGTTCTATAGAAACATGTTAATTCTGGCAGTAAAAGTATGTCGAAGTGTTTGCGAATTGCAGCGGGACTTAGGTGATAGGTAGTTTCGGAAGTTTGGAGAGCAGTTGTTTGTTGTGACGTCATTAAAACTATTCAGTGTTATTCTCTTTATCCACTGGCTTATTGCCTAACGCAATCGCAATCGCAATCGTTTTCATTTTGACAGTCCTAAGGCGAGTCTGCGTACAGAATGAAAACAATAGGGAATTTGCATGGAAAAGAGATCACCAAAAGTGAAATTAAAATCGGTCAAGTAATACGGATGATACAAGCATTTTAAAATCCTAATTAGACAGAGAGATCCGAAGTGCACCGGTGACGGCATCGTGCAGTACGGCCATATAAACTTCACGTAAAATTCCGTTTTGTTAGAAAGAGATAGGAACAAATCCTTGTTAGCTTATCTTCTTATTTTTAAAGCTATTAAAAAAAAACACACCTGTTTTTAACATGAATCAGTTTTTATTGAAGCTGTAAAAAAAATGCATATTCCCTATTGTTCCGCTTTGAAGTCGATTGCGATTGCGAGTGCGTTAGGCAATAGGCCAGCTGGTTTTAGTCGTTGTAAGGACTTCATGCAGTGTCCATCGGGATCGCTACCACCATCTTATCATTTATCCAACCGCCAAACAGCATTGGCATTTGTGTTTCGATATGGGGATAAGACAGCCAGTAACATAATAGCATGTTAGGCATTCCATCTTAGTCTTCAGGGTTGGAATCGCATCTGGAGTCTTAGGATTGCAGTCTTGAGATTCTACCTAGTTTTGAATATGAAAATGTCTAGTCAGTCAGATCCCACTTACCCTCAGCCCCCTATATCATTATCCTGACAATTATAGGTGATAGGTGACATTTCTGCATACATAACAATTTTAACAAGTTTTCACATCACTGGGATTCATATAAGCCACGCCATATACACCTTAATGTAACTTGTCACCTGTCATTGTCCTGTTAATTAAATAGGGGGCTGTGACATGACTGTGTGCTCGTTTGCTTTTTCTATGCCAAAAAAAGTTTTTACATAAGTATAATCAAAATAGTAAGATCGTTTCGATTATGCGAAATACCTCTAGGTATATAATTTTGCTGGCATTGTGTTATGTAATTATAATTAAGTACGTATTTATTTTCGCCTGGTTTACAAATTTTGCGTAATTGTTTGTCAATAATTTACGGTGAAACTAGTCAAATAATACAAACTATAGGATTATGGCAAAATTACTCAACCCTCACTCACTCTCGATAGATTTAATAACACTCAAATTCAGTCCAAGTTATTCCACCGTTTTCAGTCATCGACCCAGTTCGCTACACTTAGGAAAACACACTCAGAATATTTTACGTTTTTATATTTTTTATAGGCTACCGAGGCGTGGGAGGCGTGTGGAAAAAGCCGCGAGTTTTTTTATATTTCCCATTTAAAAAGCCACTTGGTTAATTTGCATGATTGGATGTTTTTAATTTAGGTAACGTTAACTTTAGGATTCGAGTTGAAATTTTCAACGTGGCTCTATTTGATTCAGTAAAACCTTATTGCTGTTATTAACTCGGCTCTATTCTAGGCGGTAAAATAAATAATAAATAAATAAATATCAAGGGACGATCTCACACAAATTGACCTAGTCCCAAAATAAGCTCCATGCTTGTACTATGGGTACTAGACAACGATACAAATACTTATATAGAGTAGCTAGCTTCGTAGCTAAACGATAGAATAACGATATCGTATTTGTCCAGTGTGTCCTGTTTGTGTATTTGACCTGTTCTGGTATTGTTTGTAACTCGGTCGCCATTACTGTCAAGTAAATAGGAGCTATCAAAACTTTGACAATACGATAACGGGTCAAAGATGATAATGGTTTTTACCGCCTAGAATACCAGCCCAGAGATATCATATCGTTGACAATACGGTAACATGTCAAAAGCAATATTGTTTTACCGAGTGGAATACAGACCCAAAGCCGGTTGTTTGACAGTAGCACGTGGAGCTAACCCCATGTGCTTCTTTGTAGTCTACAAGAGTTTACTATTTATTTAGTATTTATATTATTTTACCGGACAATAGGGAAAGTGCATCGATTTTTTAAATGACATTTCTCAACAAAATATGAAAATACCATAATAGAGATCACCAAAAGTGAAATTAAAATTAAAATCTGGCAATAAATACGGATGATACAAGCATTTTAAACTGCTAATTAGACAGAGAGATCCGATATGCACTGTGACGTCATGTAACAGGTCGGCCTTATAAACTCCATGTTAAATTCTATTTTTAACCGACTTCAAAAAAAGGAGGAGGTTCTCAATTCGACGGGTTTTTTTTTTTTTTTTTTTATATGTATGTTCCCCGATTACTCGAAGACCACTGGACCGATTTGAAAAATTTTTTCGTTGTTCGAATGGGTATACTTTCTAGTTGGTCCCATTGTCACCACGTCAGGATCTGATAATGGGATCATGGAGAAATCAAGAGAACTCCTCAAATATTATAGGCACACCTATAGCGATTTTGGTATTTTTCACTGTAACTCATGCATTTGCTTTTGAAAAGTACTATATGGTGAAGTGGAACTGATGATGAAGACCACAGATGGCCACCGGAACTCCTTAACGGTACCTATTTCAAGGGTGGCGATAAGATATTTCGATAAAGGAAGTTGAGCGACTATGACGAAGCACATTTAGGTTTAAATATGACTATGACATTCCCGCGGCGTTGTCTGCGGCGAGCTTGAAATGTTCTATAGTTTCTTATTAATATTTAGAAGTGGAGCTACGTAACAGCATAAATAGGATCACTAAAAAGTATAAAATAAAATAAATGTTTAAAAAAACAAAAAACCGCCTTCAAAAAGCAAAAAATAACTTCTTTAAAATGGTAGATAAATAGGTCAGTCAAACTGAAGTCGGCGTCCAACAATATTTTAACCAAAAGCAGACTTCAGTTGGACTGACCTATTTACCTACCATTTTAAAGAAGTTATTTTTTGCTTTTTAAAGGCGGTTTTTTGTTTTTTTAAACATTTATTTTATGCTAGAAAGAGACCTGAACAAATCTTTTTTTTTCCTATTTATCTTGGTTATTTTTATATCTATTCAATTTTTCTTCTCAACGGTTTGTTACATGAATCAGAAAAAAAGGCCCAATGACAATTCTCGTGAACAACTTGATATAGATACGTCGTCAGAGTAAGTATTACCCGGGAGAGTTGTTCCTCACGCTCATAAGCACATTGGTAACTAACTCTAAGTCACCTACCACTTTGGCCGTGCTGCTTCGTTGACGAAACCTGTAAAATTAAAAAATAATCATCTCACTTAAAAATGTTAATACACTGCTCAGGGGCTGGCTATGGCTGCGTTTATCGAGTGACAAAGTTTGGATAAGGCATCCGTCACCTTCTGACCAGACCTTTATTACGTTATGAATAATATCGTTATCATAACGTTGTATTTCGGTAGTGCTCAAAATTTCGTTTAAATATATCGATTTTTTTTTATGACGTTACGCTACACCGTAACGAAATCGTAATAACGTTACACTTAAATAACGTTATAATAACATATGAAACTCATGAACTACGCGCTGTTGCCGCTCCTTAGGTTAGGCATTTTGCGTGACTGGCCGACGTCCAAGAAGGGACGATTTTTGTCCGTTTAGAATTCAAAATTCAAAATTCAAAATATTTATTCAGTAAATTGGCCACATGAGGGCTCTTTTACGCGTCGGTAACATGGAGTGAATCTACTAGCGCTTCGGACAAGACCATCATTGCGGAGAAGAAGCGCCGCAAGAAACTCCAGCAGAAGGTCATTTTTTCCAATCATAAAATACAATAATACTTAAAAGTAACATTACAAGGTAATACAGTAATAAATCATTATTTTAAAACTAACACAAATAAAATCATTACAAATGTAAGCTACATTACTTAAATTAAAAATAGTGACTAGGAGAACAACATGACGAGGTCTCTACGTCAGGAACGATAATTAAAATAACTAACTGGAAAACACGTCCTTGCAAGCGTGAACAGACCGGACCCCACAGACAGCACCCGTTCACGAGTATGACGCGTATCTCAGCCATCGCCTCCCTCAACCATCTGTTCGGGAAGGTGGCGACCCGATCAACGACGCCGCCGTAAGCAAAGACCTTTAAGTGAGCATGACATGCTCATGCTGCCGGACAAAATATATCAATAAAATGTAGTTGTCCGGCGAGAAACATCACAATGTGTTCTCACTACTAGACATCGCAACCAACGTCCTTTCGATGTCCGTTCATATATTCCGTCCTTTTTCCGTCCCTTTTCAAATAGTCAGCTAAAATACTTTGCTTTATCACGTAAAATACATTTTAAAATGCAAATAACAAACGCAGACTTAAAAATTACGTTACAAGAAAATAACGGTTATTAAAATTATTATAGCGCTTTCCGAAGTATCGTTATACGTATAGCGTCGTGTTTGATAACGTTATAATGGATACCGCTACAGGTAAGGCGTCAAATAACGTTATAGAATAACGTAACGATGTGGGAATAATGCAGCGTGCTTGGTTTTCAGGGTTAGCAATGCATTTGCAGTCTTCGGATTGCAGTCTTGAGGTTATGTTTTAGAGAATACAAATGCTTATGGGTATCAGAACCCACTTTACCATACCAATCGCGTCACTGGTAGAATGTCATACGAAGAGTCACGTGATCTACCAGTGACGCGATTGGTTTAATTTAAAAACGAATCGAATAGAAACGCTAGTTAGCGTAATGCATCTTGTCATTGTCAATGTCATTGTTCGCCTTCTCTTTGCCATAAACAAAAGAATTTTGAATCAAATAAATAGCTGCATATATCAAATATACAGATCTCAGTAATCAGGCTCCTAGATCCCATAAGACGACCCAAGGCCGTCACTCCATGTGACGTCACTGTCCGGGACATTCCTGATTGGCATGTCGAGTGACCCGGGCAAATTAGGTCGTAAATAGCCCGGGATTAACCGGATCCCCAGCCGACCCGGTTAAAAATATCGCGTGTGGATTAAGTTTAATTGAGGTAATTCTGTGATTTGGGTTATTAATTTAAAGGTTTTAAAGGGGGTTAATGTTTATTGCTTTTTAAAAGCTTCATTGGAAAGATCAATTTATAATAAAAAAAAGGACGGACAGATTTTTTATTAGTTGACGACGTTCGCTCTGCTGGAGCCTGTTGTATAAAACTACAAATTACAATTTTGCAGGTCTAAACTGGCAACACAGCTCAAATATCTGGTCGTCATTGGTCGGGGTTATATCAAATTAAAACTTGTAACCTGTAAATTGTAATTTGTAGCTTTATAAAACAGGCGTCAGGTAGTGGTCTCTCCAAGAAGCTAGCGGTCCCTAGGTCGATTCCCGGTAAGAGGCAAAATATTTGTGTCATAAACGCGAGTTCTTGTTTATTATATTGATTGATATTTTCTATTTAAAAAACATAAGTACCTATGTAATTCGCTTTATAAGTGTGTTTATCGTTTCCTACTAGTCCAGCGGGCCTAAGTATTCGTCACTATCGTACTTATAATTATGTGTCAGAAAGTGACGGATGTTTTATCCACATTTTGTCACGCGGTACACGCAGCCATATTAAGCCCGTAGAGCTTAGAGCGTAGTGGGACTACGCCAATTTGTGTAAGACTTTTACGTAATAAGTACTTATTTACACCTATAAATTCATTCCGTATGATTCTGTCAAACTGGCAACGTCTACATAATGATTTTAATATAAATATTAATGACGTCTAAATATATTTATCAAATTTATCTATACTCATATCATCAGTCCTCTATTATGCGTTCAAAACCCGTAGGCAATGACCAGCATAACCTGTGGTAGTAGGTGACAGCGATGACAGCTGTTAATTTTGGAAGATGTTCCAAATTTGGATCTCATTACTTTACAATATTCGGTAACGTAATTTCAAAATTACGTTACAGCTGTCATCGCTGTCACTTACTACCACAGGTAAGGTAATGCTGGTCATTTGCCTTTCGGCTAATGAACCCATCTTGGAGTACTTATAATATGTGTGTAAATAAAGTATTGTACGAGACTCTGCGTAATTGCCATTACGCAACCGTCACGTAAACGACTATTAGTTTATCTCTTTATCACGACCCGCCCTCGCTTTGCTTCAATGTGAGTTTTCTGTAACTCCCGTACAAAAAACAGAATTTGTTTATACATAAAATCTTCTGTATAAAATTATCTAAATTGTGCTAAAAACCACATCAAAATCCGTTGCGTGGTTTAGGACGAGTTGGCAGACATACATACTTACAAAAATACAGATAGGGATGGAAAGCGACTTTATTTTATACTATGTAAAGATCATAGCAAAGTTCCATTAAATTAAAAACGTTTCCAATGTTTCCATAGGTTTCTAAGCTCACTAGCATCTCTCAATCACAAAGATAATAAAGACTCAACTACTCCCAATTAGTATAATCCTTGTAAAAGCTTAACCCTGATCGCAACTTACGTTAAAACTTTCAACACAGCCAACAAAGTGCTTTCCAAGACAATTGCTATCTCTTTATACCCCGAGGCGAACACTGAGAAAGTATACTTTAGTCCAGTAACCCAGTAAAGCAAACATAGGTAAGCTATAATTTGGCACCATATAGCACTCGGTAATAACGGGTCGGAGTTGGTGTGCACAGGTTTTATTATATGTTATTTGAAAGGGTTTCGGTCTGGAAATAGTAAGGTAGAGGTGAATGGAATCGTGAGATGGTTTTAGTAAGTCAGCAGGCTTGGCTCACTCGGTAACGTTGTGTTTAAATATACCTATTAACTCCGATTCCGAGGGAATCAAACGTTTAGGGTTGTCACATTTGTAGAAACTTGGTGGTGTGTTCTTGGTAGCCTTTTTTTATAGCATAGAGAATGCCAAAGTACAAACAGGCGACCTCATGGTAAGTGGTGTCTGGGACTCATTGACATTTACAATCTCAGAACAACAATCTTAAGACTGTAAATACTTTATAAAGGAACCCGAGGGCTGAGATGGAATAGCTTAATACTAGTCATTTTATTGTCTTATCCATCCATATTAATATTATTTGAAGTAGCATTTCAGTCTTGAGAATTCAAATGTCTATGGGTCTTAGATCCACTTACCATTAGGTAGCCTGATTGCTCATGTGCCTTCGCTTTTCCATAAAAATATATATAAACCTAACCATAAAAGCCTCAGTACTAAAAATATTTTCATAAATATAAAAAATTAAATCGTGCTAATAAATTTCCACTAAAAAACCGCGTGCTCGTTCAACTGAATCTTTTATGAACGAAAAAAGTTGTTATTTTAATTATTCACGAACGATCCGCCGGCTGTTGGCTGGTGGCCACAATAGGAGCGGAAAGTAGCCGGGGCAGAGGTGCGCAACAATTACATTTGTAAGGCACAAGCGGACAGCGATTTGTAATATAATTGGATTAATTGTTGTGGATATAGTGAAAATAATTAAATAATACTACTAGCATGTGCCAGACTTCGTCCATGTAGAAGTTGATTTTTGCCTTGCCTTGCCCTTTAAAACTTACAAATTTTCTCGGATATATATTACCTACCGTCTGTGTCTGGGCTATAAATGATCCATGGATGGCCATGTATTGTCACGTGTAGAATAATAAAGGTAATTACTAACAATATTTACTGCCGCACTCAGAGATGTCAATTTAATGCTTGTTAAGTGACGAGTTGTCTTATTCTATTGCTTTAGCAAAGAAAGATACAGCAGCAACTTTAATCAAGCATTAAATTTAATTGACGTATCTGAGTGCGGCAGTAAGTGGTGGTAGGAACTGGTACTGCGTCCGTCCGGATCGCTACAGCAGTGTTCATATTGTTGTGTTCCGGTGTATGGATAAGACAACCGATGAAATTACTTGTATCGGGGCATTCCAGCTTAGTCCTCAGGATTTATCAACGCATTTGAAGTCTTAGGATGGTAGTCTTGAGAATTCGTATCTACGTGTCTCAGATAAAACTTACCATCAGGTGGTGCTTTGCCAACCAAGAGGACTAATTCATAATGCCTTATCCCTACACCTGAACACAACAACGCGATTACTGTTGCTTGGCGGTAGTTGGTAGGATGGTGTTGGCGATGGAGATGCAATAGTTTTCATCTGCACAATCTTTAAATTAGATGAGAGGCTTTGACCTCAATGTCGTATAAAGCTACCTAATTGAGAATGCACACGCTAAAATGTGTTTTGTACGCTCTGACGGGTCTACTTAAACTCGCCGGTTAATATTTACTGCGTCGAGTTAAAAAGTGATTCGCTTAAGAGAAATCCCTGGGGCCTGTTTTATAAAGCTACAAATTACAATTTACAGGTTACAAGTTTCCATTTGACACAACCTCGACCAATGACGAACAGGGGCATTTATAAAGCTACAAATTACAATTTTACAGTTCTAAACTGGCAACACTGCTCAAATGGCTGGTCGTCATTGGTCGAGGTCGTGTCAAATGGTGTCTTGTAACCGTACATAATTTGTAGCTTTATAAAACAGGCCCCAGCCATTTGAGCTGTGTTGCCAGATTAGACTTGTAAAATTATTACTTTTAGCTAGGAAATGCAAATTACCGGTTTTAACCGATTTAACCGGTTATTTTCATACAAGAACGGTTAATAACCGGTTAATTTGCATTCCCTACTTGTAGCTTTATAAAACGTGCCCCTGGTGTTGCTCTTGTGACTTGGACCCCCCGGGCCGAGTAGCCCCGCAGCCCAAGATAACCATTTAGCAGTTGCAACAAACCTGCCCATTACTGCAGATGCGCCATTGTTCCGGGAATAATAACCGGGTAAAAATGACCCGGCTCGCCCGGGGCCAGGGATTCGCAGCGGGCGGGGGACGGGTTAGGTTGAGATAGGTTTGTGATTTAATTTAGTCATAAACTAGGTCTCAGGTTGGTGCTAAGATAATAGCTGTGGTAAGGTGCAGTTTTTAATAGTAGTTCTTGGTTTTGAAGCTTTACAATTGTGTTGAAGTAATTTTAGGTGTGTTTGTGTGATTATGAATAAAGGACAATGCCAAAAAAAAACAGCGTCGATTAAAATCAATCATATATGGTTAGGAAGAGCATATCCAATAGGTCACAAATGTGTAATTGGTTTTCTAGAAAACAATCCCCAAGTATTAAAAATAACTATATGAAAAGCAAGCTTTAAAAACCCGACTGCATTTTTTATACTGTCGTCGATATACCTACATATGTTAATAATTGTCATTTTGCCATTGTTGTTACTTCAATTTTAACAGTTTAGGTATCCTATGTCACCCGGGATGACGTAAGGATTCTAACGATACCTCACACATCTAAATCGGTCAAAGGATTTAGAAGTTATAGTGGAATAAAGAAACTCAAATACATACATACAAACATGAACCCTGGAAACATTACACTCCTTTTTTGGGGCAGTCGTGTCAAATAACGATTTCGATTATATGTTTTAGTAAATGGAAAAACGCTTAAAACTTTGGAAAGTCGCGTTCGGATACAAAACAAATGATTTATTTTATATCCCGCTATGATATAATTTCTTATCGTAAAGCATTCTGTTAGAGCCATCTATTGAGTTACTTTGTAAATAAAACATCTTGCGAATAATGTGTTGTTACGATTATTTCTAAATAACTTGTTTAGAGAAGTACTTCAGAAGAACGAACACCACAGCATTGTCTAAAATATTCTACTACATCAAATAAACCTAATTATATAATTATCCGTCACAAAACAAGCACATCATCTACATAGTTATTATTTTCTGACTACGCAAAGTTTTCACTTTTTTTAATACTTGGGGATTGTTTCCTCGAAAATAAATTATACATTTGTGACCTATTTAATATGCTCTACCTAATCCTATATGATTGATTTTAATCGACGCTGGGTTTTTGGTCCATATATTTTTTGGCATTGTCCTTTGGTCGAAACTGAGGGTAAAGGCTACGTAATAAATAAATAAAACATGTTTTACATGGTCAATTGGAGATGGATAGCCGTTACCTAAAAAGCTGAAATTTTCGAAACGCGCTTACTACACTCTTGTAGTTCGATATTTCCTCCAATATTGATAATTACACGTACAGTCAAGGAATTTAATTTGTGACCCACCTTAGGTCCAAAGTCAATGTAAAATTCTACAGCAATAAGGTTGAGTTTCCTGTCAATTACAAATGACTTGACATCTCTATTGACAATGACATCTTCAAGCAGGTTTTCTTCGAAAAGGGTAGGAAATTAGCTTCCGTGACCGTACATGATTATTTCTTAAGAGCTATCCAATGACACCTTAATCGGTGTCATAATGTAAAAAAAATGCTTTAGTATGGGTGTACCCGAAAAAAAATGTTTTTTAAGATTTTATTTTACTTCTTTTTCGGCGTAATGTCAATGTATAACCATGCTAAATAACCTTTGTAATACTAAGAGTCTCTCAGTTAAGCCACGGTCAGGCGGACAGACGAATAGACGGACACGTCGAAACTATAATGTTTCCTTGTTGACTACGGAACACTAAAAAAGGTCAAAATCGATTCCAGTCTAATAAGAAATTATTATTATGCTAGTATAAAGTAGCTCCTGTTAATTGAACAGCCCCAGTAGCAATTGCCGCTATTATCCGAGCGCAGAGATCTAGACGCTACAATCAGACTCCAGCCAAAACCTAAGCGAAGTTTGGATAAACCGATGGCATAATTCTAAAGGCGCCGGCGCCGCAACCCGCGCAGTCCAAGTCAACAACAATTGAGCTGAGGTATTAGGTATACCTAGTATCGTGGAACGGGTATTTTTAAATACTTTCAGTTTCCAAGATATTAATTAGCCTACAAACCTTTTTTATGTGGAATACAAGGTAAATGAGACGTTATCCATGAAAAGGGATCATATTGTCGATGGCGCTTCCGCCATTATTAACGATGCTCAGATATAAATACAACGTCGCGTGACGCAGTGCGGCGTAAGCGCCATCGACAATTTAGTCCCTTTACATAGATGATGCCAAAAATAGGCTTTCAATATCTTTATATATTTGCATTCTCAAGAATACAATATTTAAAAAAACGGTATATTGGCCACACGTCATATGTCGATAATACGGACCTTCATGCCTACCACCACCTTACCATTACATACCTTCGCCATTTGTATGACAATTAGGTTGCTTTACCCTTTGATTGGAAAGTCGAGTACATACTGGCTTATTTCATAAAACCATATTGACCCGCGTTGTCACATTGAGATTGAGTCACTTATTTAAAAAGTGAATGTCAACTATGATAATGATAATGATAATAATTATCTTAACCATAACTCTGGAGTTCTAGTGAAAAAGGGTGTAAGTCGCCTTAACTCTTCACAGAAAAGGGTATACATTATAAACGGAGTATACTACACTTAAACCCTTTTTCACTTGATCTTATGAAGACTTACACCCTTTTTCACTAGGACCCCAGACCTATAATTTTTTTTTACAATATTAACTAATTTTGATCTCAAACTTGCTTTATCTAGCAAAATTGTATTTTAATACTTTAATCTGTTGATTTTTATTGGTACATTTATTTCACACTCTAAATTAAACTATCTGAAACGCATTTTAAACTAAAAGCACACACAAACGTCAAAATCACACCTTTAATACATCAAGCTATCAAAATACTTCACAATCCCTCCAACCCTAGTATTTTTCCCTCTTCAAATCCAGTAAACAATTGCGCAAGTACTATCCTAAACTCTCTCGACTCGCCAACTCGCCAGCTAACTATCCCAACTCCGACAAAGCCTGCAGAATCGAATGCACTTGCCCAAGTACGAATGCAAGTCGTAGTACTAATAGAACAGAACTCGCTAACAATTTGTTAAGACATGATAGGTTTCGAGTTTCAGCAAGTATCGAGAATTATTCAATGCTTCAAGCTTTTAATCTACAATAACTTTAACAAAAAGCAAGCTTTCAAAACCCGACTGTTGCTAACCGTTATAAATCCTAAATCATCATTTAAAATGAAAAATGATGAAAGAAACCTAAAGATTATTTTTAAATCCCTATTCAACGATACCACACTTGTCATAATTGGTCGACATCTTTTATTTATTTGCACAATCGGCACCATGTTGAATTTTGATTACTTTCATATCTTCAGTGACACTCACCAGCTTAAGACAAATTGATTGACATAAGAATCATCAAAATCGGACAACGGGTTTTTATAGTGCCACAAAGGAACAAACATACATATACAGGGTGTCCCAGGAAGTAGTGTCAGGCGGAAGTCCAGAGGTAGTGCACCTCAAGGGGCATCTGAATCACTCCCATGTATGTTCCGCGATTTTTAGTATTTTCAGAGATATCGATCATTTTAATCAGAATTTTTGTAATTTTTCCTTATGTCCATGTTATGAAAAACCCTTGAGTTCATGTATTATTTTAATAGTTTTTAATTGGTTTCTTACATTGATAGAATAATTATGAACTTAGGATGTTTTTAAAACTACATGCCAGCTTTTTTTTCATGATGACTTTTTGTGTAATCACACATAGTTACTTTCTCCATACTAATTGTACCCCATGTTTTTTTTTTCAGCTAGTATGGACAAACAAACTTTGTGTGATTACACAAAAAGTCATCATGAAAAAAAAGCTGGCATGTAGTTTTAAAAACATCCTAAGTTCATAAGTATTCTATCAATGTAAGAAACCACTGAAAAAATATTATAATAATACATGAACTTAAGGGTTTTTCATAACATGGACACAAGGAAAACTTACAAAAATTCTGATTTAAATGATCCATATCTCCGAAAATACTAAAAATCGCGGAACATACATGGGGGTGATTCAGATGCCCCTTGAGGTGCACTACCTCTGGACTTCCGCTTGACACTACTTCCTGGGACACCCTGTATAGGCTGTGAAACACATCGCCCTCCTCCTTCGGCAGTCGGGTAAAAACAAAGGACGATCTCACACAAATTGACCTAGGCACAAACTAAGCTTAAGATACTACAGGTACTATAATTTGTTTTTTTATATAGACAACGATAATCACAATTAAATACAGAAAAAAATCGGTCAAGAGGATTCCGTACTACCGCACTGTACGTATTATTATATTCTAATTTGAATGCGATTCGGAATCGGATCAGCGCGAGTCCAACTTTTTTAGTGTTTCTGGTTTGTTTTGGGTTTGTAATATAAAAACTTTAAAGGGGTTTGGGTAAAAGTGTTGTCATATGTAAAAGTCATACATTTTCAATGTGAGCGGCCATTCGTAAAAGTGGTAAATTATGATAGAATTATTAGAAATAAAGATATTTTGTTATGTATTGTAATACTCTTAAGTGCATCGGAGCCGAGATATTTAAATGTTTATACTTGGGCGTACTTTTGTACTAAAAACTGAATACTTAAATCTTTATAACCTCATGTTCTCGGTAAATTCTCACCGGAAGGCCGTTTCTTCCACTGACCATGACAAACGATGTCAGAAACGTCTTAAACACCTGGTATTATGCTGCCCTCGAGTAAAAACCGCTTTTGCCAAACGCTTTCCTTTCTTCCTACATCCTTTTGTCTATAACAGGGTCTCCAAAGCTTGTGCTATCGAGAATTATTCCTGCTCAACCCTCAAAGCTAACGTAATATGTTGGCTTCTTTCTCAGACGTACGTCGAAACCGAGGACATATTAAACTGTTAAATCATACACAACCACACACGCACGCGCACACACACTCACACACCCACACACATACACACACACACACACACACACGCACGCACGCACGCACGCACGCACGCACGCACGCACGCACGCACGCACGCACGCACGCACGCACGCACGCACGCACGCGCGCGCGCGCACTTATTGATTATTTTGATTATATTAATTGTTATGTTTTAATTAGTTTTGTTTAGCTTAGCATAATAGTACTCAGCAATATTTTGATAAATCTGAGGGCTATTTCTTTGTTAAATCGAGTTTGTTAACTGTATTCCTAGTTCCCAAGCTACGGGCTGTGCCTAGTTCGGGACCAATGGATAGCTACATTGTTGCATTGTTATAGCCTATATTTTTATTTGTGTAGCCCATTTGCACTCGTTGTTGTTCGTTACTCTGCTTTACTAGCTTGAAACAATGTATTTTTATGTATAACGTGTTTTAAGTCAATAAAGAATTTGAATTTGAATTTATTTGAATTTATAATCTCCGCTCCGATATTATTTAACGCCATAAATTATATATATCTATGTGTAATTAGAGGTCCTCTAAATAACTATGTAAAAATCATCCGTGGCCGCTGAAAAAAATAATGTCAATATTCTTCAAACAAATTTACCCAATGCCCTTTGTCGCTCGCATGTTTTACCGTTTTTTGATATAATAAAATCGAAACGTGTTGAAAAAAAAACGTTTCTTGTATTGTATGTTTTATTTCACTTTATTTTAAAAAGAAAAAATAGTAAATCTTCCGGATTGGCACTAATAACACATATTCAAAATCAAACCCGCTGTCTATTACGGTTTAAAAGGTACGGTCACGGAAGTTAATTTGCTACCCTTTTCAAAGAAAATCTGCTTAAAGATGTCATTGTCAATAGAGATGTCAAGTCATTTGTAATTGACAGGAAACTCAACCTTATTACTGTAGAATGTCAGATTGACATTGGACCTAAGGTGGGTCATAAATTAAATTCCTTGACGGTACAGCTCTTTTAAGTTAGGCGCGCGGACAGCGTAGGCATATTAATAGGGTCCCGTTGGGCACCCTTCGGGTACGGAATCCTTAAAACGAATAGGATACAGTCGATTTCATAAATATTACACTTTAGTACCTTGTCTATTTAATGTCATGTTTAAACTGCCATATACAAATTGTCACAGCGATTAAAGCGACAAGGTACTAAAGTGTATACATATTTATTTATTCAAACAAAAATTTCACAGCATTACAGTAAAACCAATGCACTGAGAAACTTAATATTATATACAGAAAGACACTACATTATAACACACACAAACTGATTACAGTTTTAACGAAAAAAGTTTTTATCTAGAAATTCCACTTCCATCCATTCTCTCACAGAACCTAAGGCACTGAAAACACACATCGGACCATCGACTTGCAAATACATCCAAAATATCAGGTGCTGATAATAACAGTATGTTGAGGCCCGCAAGAGCCCGAACAATGGGAGAGTTCCGGTGGGCCACAGTCCGCGTCCTAGGTGTCACGAGGAGGTTATGATGTCGCGGTCTGAGGCAATTTTTTATCATAAAAGGCACCGACAGTTTTACCAATTGTGGCACTATATCGGGACAGTCGGAAGCGCCCAGCAATACGCCACAAGCCGGTACCATCAAGTTGCAGTTACGTCTTACCTCTAGAGAGTTCAGGCCAAGAGACCCAAGCAAGAATTGAGTCGGATATAGAAAGGGATAATATCCATACAGTTTTTTATACATGTACCTCAGGAACGCTTTTTATGAACTCGACTGTACATACGCTTATAACTTACTTACTAACTTTGTGGCATTGAATAGTATAGGTAAAGGAGATTGACAAGGTTTGGACCAAACGCTGCCCAGACGTGAAAATACCTCTAACGAGTTTCTTACGTAACCATCTATTATAAAAAACACATATTTTAAAAATTTGTTCGGGAGAAAAAAAAAAGGTTTTGTATTGTCGTGTTTGTTTTGTTGACGACTATAGATGTTGTCGTTGATGCAGTCATCAACATAAAGCAATCTTCATGCTAGGAACAACTGGCTGATGAGTGCATATTATGTGCCTAGTTTGGTTTTTAGGGTGGGCTAGGTACCAACTCATTGTTAGACGCCCTGCTCCACGCCTCGATAGAATTATTATCAACGAAGATGACGACCATTAGTAAGTAATGTATATTGATGATTGATGATTTACTTGTCTACAAAAAGTCTTTTTTTTCGTGACTCCTGGGGTAGATCTTGAAGCGATTTAGTGTACCGTCTCGTGATAGCGTAAGGAACATAATGCACTATGTGTTTATTCTGGGCAGCACTTGGTCCAACTCCCATACAAATATGGTCAATCTCCTTTCACCCAAAATAGCAGAGACGTGCAAGCTTGGTCTAGAATGGACCACGTCTCGGTAAACATACAGTATACCCAGCTTCTTAATAGCTTTCGGCTGGCTATCGCTATCACGCTTGCACTCGCAACTGACAGTATATTTGTCACTCGTGTGTCATAGAAAAACGAAGATTGCCGGTCGCTATTAAGAAAACGGTTGCACTGTAGTGTGGTTTCCTCCGGCTCCAGCCAGGGTTGTGATTCCCTCAATAAGCAAAGGTGATTGTTCGCTCGAGTGAAGGTCCAAGCGGCGAGTTTAAGTAGTCCCGACAGAGCGAACAAAACACATTTTAGCGCGTGTATTCAATTTGGCAGCATGACTTCACGAACGTATAAGGTTCCCTAATTGACAATGCACGCGCTAAAAATGTGTTTTGTTCGGTCGGACGGGACTACTTAAACTCGCCGCTTTTATTCGCTCATCCGTTCGACCGGCCGCCGTTTTTGAGAGAATAACACACCAGATGGCGAGACGATCTATTCAGAATGGTCACCACGAAACCCTAAATTCGAAACTTCAGGTACTGAGTCCCTGTTGCTCCTCATTCGAGAATAAGTCGAGACAAAGGGATGGAGCTGACGTAACTTCGAACATTTATTTTCGAAGTAGGACCTCAGGAGGGCAGGAACTGGGCAGCGACTTGCTGGAAACGCAAAACAGAGGACAGGGTTCTGTGTAACTTTGGGAGAGGCATATGTCCAGCTGTGGACTGATGTGGGCTGAGATGATGATTCAATGAGTAGTTATATTTCGAAATATACTATTTCTAAAAAGTTAGAGTTTGGAGAGTAAAGGTTTAAAGATACGCTAATAATAAGGGCATTGTACGTTAAGCCGGTTCTACAGGTATTCTCATTTGGTTTTTTTTTTCTAAGATCTGAGGTTTTAATCCTTTATAGATTGCCTAGAGGACATTGTTTAACCCCGATTAGTATTTTCGCTTCATTCAATACTAGCGATCAACTTTTTTCTTGCAAAATACACTTACTTAGCTTTCTAAGAATTGTATCTATGTTTTTGTTATTTTAACTTATGTACATAAATAACCTCAAAAACACGTTTTAAATATTTGGCGCCACGTTATTTGATTGTCATTTAGTTCTGAGTTATGTTTAAAGTTTCAGATCTGTATTTTAAATCCATGTCAAAAATAAGCCACTTAAAAACAAACAAACAGACAAGAATGCAAGCTAATAAAACATGAAAAAGGGTAATTTTACGAAATTGAAATTGAAATTATTTATTAGTAAAAAGAGTGTTACAAGTTAATATAAGTTAATAAGTAATACTTAGGTACTAATAGTTCACGGAACCACAAAAAGACATGAAGCGCATGAAATAAATAATCAAAACTCTATTATCACCCAATATCCGCTAGCTCAAACAGTACCAACTTCCCCAAAGGCGCCCGCGCAATCCTAGACCCAGATCAGAACTAGGCTAACTGGGCTGACGCATACCAACTTTGCCTTTGAGTGCGGTATTACTCGGAGTTAGGTAGTTACGTGTTCAATACTTACGTGTAGGTTTTAACTAGAATTAGGGTAGTATTGAAATTGTTGTTTGTTAGCGTCAGTATTTCCGTGTGGTTATGACGTAAACGTTAACTTTGTGTACTGTAAAAGGAGGATTAGCATTAAGTACCTGTACCTACCTTCTAGGTAAGCTTGCTCTGTCTTTGACTTTGCTTTGACTCTTTGTTGTCGACTAGGGTTAAGTAGGAGATCCGAATAGGAGACGATTTGCAACGGGCTGTTTATTCGATAAAAAGTATTTTATACCAAAGGGCATTGGGTAAATTTGTGTTAAAGAATATTTTCATTTTTTTTTCAGCGGCCGCGGATGATTATTACATAGTTATGTAGATGACCTCTTAATACACATAGATATATATAATTTATGGCGATAAATAATATCGGAGCGGAGATTTTAAAGATTTAATTATTCAGTTTTTAGTACAAAAGTACGCCCAAGTACGAATATTTAAATATCTCGGCTCCGATGCACTTAAGAGTATTTACATAACAAAATATGTTTATTTTTAATACTTCTATCATAATTTACCACTTTTACGAATGGCCGCTCACCTTGAAAATGTATGAATTTTACAAATGACAACACTTTTACCCAAACCCCTTTAATATGCTAAGTAATATATGGCGAATAGGTTGGCTGAAAAATTTTCAGGTCAGTTCATAATTAATTAAAAATTTCAAAATTTACTTTGTTTTAAAAAATTGCAATAGTTTGTTTAATAGATAAATTACATACTAATCGTAAGTATGAAGCCTATAGGATATGCAAACGTTAGGTTGACTATTTTTTTCCCGTCAAGCTATTGAGTAGGCCGGTATGAACAGGTAAGTCGGTACTAATATTTTGCACCAAACCTAACGTTTGCATATTCTATAGACTTCACACTTTCGATTAGTATGTAATTTGTCTATTAAACAAGCATTTGCAATTTAAAAAAAAAACATTTTTAATATATTTTTTAATGATATAAGTACTGGACTGAAATTTTTCAGCCTACCTATTCGCCAGATATTATTTAGCGTATTAAATTTGATAAGTATAAAATACTTTTCATCGAATAAACAGCCCGGTGCAAATCGTCTCCTAGACCACTAATTTGACTGATTATAAATCTCTTCCAAAGAAAACCAAACCAAGCGATCTCCCAGACTCCCATTAATTTTATTTAATAGAGCTACAATTGCCTTAATACTCCTAATCGTGTCAACTTTATATGAAAAAGAAGGAGCCGGGTACTGAACGTATTTTTAGGGTTCCGTAGCCAAATGGCAAAAAACGGAACCCTTATGGATTCGTCATGTCTGTCTGTCTGTCTGTCCGTCCGTATGTCACAGCCATTTTTTTCCGAAACTATAAGAACTATACTGTTGAAACTTGGTAAGTAGATGTATTTTGTGAACCGCATTGAGATTTTCACACAAAAATAGAAAAAAAAACAAAAAAATTTGGGGATTCCCCATACTTAGAACTGAAACTCATTTTTTTTTTTATAAAACCCATACGTGTGGGGTATCTATGGATAGGTTTTCTAATATAATTTTTTCTTAACTGAATAGTTTGCGCGAGAAACACTTCCAAAGCGGTAAAATGTGTCCCCCCCCCTGTAACTTCTAAAATAAGAGAATGATAAAACTAAAAAAAAAATATGATGTACATTACCATGCAAACTTCCACCGAAAATTGATTTGAACGAGATCTAGTAAGTAGTTTTTTTTAATACCTCATAAATCGTAAAGCGCAATTTACCTTTCACGGAACCCTTCATGGGCGAGTCCGACTCGCACTTGGCCGCTTTTTTTAACCTCACATAGTCTCACACATGCCGCCAACGCTTGTAGCTCCCAAACGCGAGACCAAGATGGCCGATACCGTGTCATCTCTGAGAATTTACGGTCTTGGTATCGGGTGACGAGGAATTTTTTATCTGTTTTTGTGTCTGTGATCCTACCGACATATCTAAAAGGTAAATTTTACTCTTTCTAGTGTAGGGCTATTTCATACGAGTTTTTTTTAATGCCAATGTGTTGCACTGGTATAAATTTTAAAGTAATCAAATTATATGTTCTCTAAATATAGAACAATTATCATAAGTCAGGCAACAGACTATCATATCATACAATAGTCAAAAACAAAAATAAAACACCCAATGTCATGACAAAAACAAGTGATACGATTTTTTATTGGTTAGTTATTTATAGTTTGTCATTCTCTATTGTAAGTATAGGTTTACGTTTGAAATTCGCACCTTGGCTGTCGTAACAAATAGGGTAGCTAAATAGTCAAAAGTCGGATCCTGTGCTCCCTCACGCATAAAATAACACTTCGGCCATTTTGAATAAGAATAATGCATTTAGCATTATATATGAATACACCCTTAGACAAAATTCTAAATATTGATTCTGTAAATTGACTATTTGAGGGCTCTTTTACACTTCGGTATTATGGAGTGAATCTACTAGCACTTCGGACAAGACCATCATTGCGGAGAAGAAGCGCCGCAAGAAATTCCAGCAGAAGATTATTTTTTAAATCATAAAACACAATAACATTAAGCTAATGAAGTTTTAAATAATAATTATTAAACTAGAGACATAATAAACTTTATCGGCAGTAGACTAGTGTTATGTTCTTTATCAACTTTAAACTGTTTTAGCAATATTTATGTTTACTAATGCAGAATAATACCTTTCACGCGACGTCATTATGTAACTCTTCTTTAAACCCCTTAAGCTTAAAATGCATATTCAAGTTACTAACTTAATGCAGAACTAAATTATAAAATGGCACTCTTAAGCTAAAAGATGAGTCGGGGTCGACGACTACTAACATCTTAGAGCCTTTGAGAGCTAAAATGTTTTGAATAAACATTTTATCACTTCAATAATTAAATTGAGGCTGATCTTATTAAAAAAACTTACGTTCAGCGTTGACCAGTACAAGTAGTTTTATTCTTTTTTTATATTTAACTAAAAAGTTAAATATAAAAAGCGGCAAGAGAAATACATACTCTGTGAAAATTTCATCTACCTATTACGGTTCATAAGACTGCGCTGACAGACAGACAGACGGACAGACAGCGGAAGCTCATTAGTAAGGTCCCGTTGGCAAACTTTAGGTACGGTATCCTAAAAAAAACTAACAAGTGTTTTTTTTAACTTCATTTTACTTTATTAGTTTTGTTACTTTTACATCACCTGTCATAATTACCAAAAACCTACGTTTTACAGCTTCAAATAAACCGATTTCTAGTAGAACTCCAAATAATTCAATCTAACACTTTGTAGACCAGCCCTAGGTTCCGGGGACGGGAGACAACATTGTATTTTGTGGCCCGTGATTCCAAGGATAATGCTTTAATTTGAGAGGAGCTCGTAAAAATAGTTTTTTGTGCTATATAACTGTTTTGTTACACTGTATTCGAATGTATGTGACAATGTTACAATAATTTATCCTTAGGAGCGTCGGCGATTTTAGATTTTTATACATTTAGTATGGAGCGTACGGCAATGCCGCCTATGCCAACGACGCGGCATCCTATCACTTTATCGACAAAAAACGTAGGTAGATGTAATGTATGTTATTTTGTGTAATAACAGTATGTAAAGTAAACGGTTTGGTTAAAGACGATTTTTAAAAGCCATGTTTTTAACCAAAACGTTTTTAAAGTGTACTATTTGCTATATGACATCATTTTCGATGTTCTTATGAAATTCAAATTTCGAACATCTCTGAGAAACAAAGAAATTTGAGTTGACCTCTATTCTAATACCAGCCGAGATGACGTTTAATTCGAAATTAATTGTCATTTTGCATACAAATTTGACAAATGTTGCACGTAAGTAAGATATCGAACGATATGATTAGTTGGAACCGACTCTAGTTTGTCTCTAAATTAAAAAAAACTAAAACAGCTGCCAGAAAACTTTTCAATCTCTTCATTACCGCCATTACCGGTTAAAATTTAATATGCGGCTCCTGAATGCATCATGGAGGCTTATGATATGTGGATAGATAAAGTAGTGTATGTAACTGTACATAATTAGGCATTAAAACACTCGTGTTTAATGTCCTTCATTATGTACAGTCACATAAACTACTATTAAATACGAGTATAATGGTATTATTAAAGTAAGTCAGCCTATATTTCTTTACCACCGATGGTTAATGGTCTAAGATCCGAATAGGAGAAGATTTGGACCGGGCTGTTTATTCGATGAAAAGTATTTTATATCAAATTTAATACGCTAAATAATATGTGGCGAATAGGTAGGCTGAACAATTTCAGTCCAGTACTTATATCATTAAAAAATTATTAAAAATGAACTTTTTTTTTAAATTTCAAATGTTTGTTTAATAGACAAATTACATACTAATCGAAAGTATGAAGTCTATAGAATATGCAAACGTTATACTTTCGATTCGTATGTAATTTTTCCATTAAACAAGCTATTGTAAGTTTTTAAAACAAAGTTAATTTTTTAATTTTCAATTAATTATATACCGGACTGAAAATTTTCAGCCTACCTATTCGCCATATATTACTTAGCATATTAAATTTGGTATAAAATACTTTTTATCGAATAAATAGCCCGGTCCAAATCGTCTCCTATTCGGATCTCCTACTATAATGACAGTAGTATGTTGCCTACCCTCGTCAAACATATGCTGCAAGCCAATATTTTTTCAATTTCCTACCTCAACTGCTCTATCAGAAACAAACACGGGGTTTGATTCCCAGTCAAAGCCACTGAAACACGCCGCATGAAATCCTTCGGGCCGAATCTCAAACATTTTATCTAGTAAAAGCAGAGACCACAGGTAAGTACACAAACAGTAGTGTACAGACCACACAGTACACAGATAAAACAGTAGTATAGGTATAATAGGTATGCACAAACAATTTTCTATAATATCCCTCTATTCCTATCCCCCCTTTTTGGAAAAACCCCGCAGATATGTAAACGGAGGAAGGACTTTCTCCTCCGGCCTTTCAACACTGGCTGGGGTAGTATCCGCGGGAGTCTAAATTCTAGTTGGTAATAGGGGCATTGGTGTTTTTAGCCGGTGCAAGCCCGGCAGTACCTGGGCCCTCCATTCCCAGGTCTCCGGAAGGGATTTTCACCTCTGCCCTTTTTTCTTAAAGTAATTAAACAAAACAAAGTAATTAAAAAACAAAAGCAAGGACTTTTGTCTTTGGCCCTTCAGGCGATTACCAAAAAAAAAAACCCCTCTATGGGTAACAAGCAACTAAGGTTAAAGATGCAAAACGTTAAGTAAGCGATTTTCGATAAAATGTACAGGATTAGCGTAAGCTGATGACAAACAGCCACTTGTCAACTCCATAGATTTAGTGTCGACAGAAAAGATAAATGTTACCAGCATCTTGGCTAGATATTTTGCAATTGATAACGGTTTTTTTGAACACTGAATTGAAGTAATGCATAGTTATATAATATCAAGTATTGGTATAGTACGCACCGTATTAAATCTATCAAAAACCTGCGCATTTTTATACTGTCGTCTATATATGTTGAAAAATATGTTTTTTACTCATTATATTAAATGACCCATTTACAATTTGTGACGCTAAGATGAAATCGGGCCATCCATTCGGCCTTTACAAGGAAACAAAAAAAAAAAATGTAATGGAAGTTTGTACAACTGGGCATCAGAATTATCTCTAGCGAATCACTGTCACATGTCTTTTCCCTATAAAAAGTACCTAAATGATAAATTTTACTAGTTTGTTATTTGACAGTTGCAAATTTCTAATCATATGATAAATTTAATATTTTTTGTCTATCTGCATCAAAGCTTATTTAACTACTACTAGGTGGCATATGCTGCCGTCCTATCAAAGAAGGTGCCTAACTGCAATGTAGTAGTCGAACCATTCTAAACTCTATTAGTAACCACATTCAATTTAAAATGCTAATACTATTATTATACAATTAGCCACCTTCTTAGGACGGCAGTGTGTGCGTGCTATAAAAATAAATATAATAATGATTAAATAGTTAAACCCCCGCCCCGACATAATGACAAACCCTTCTTTCAGAACTGATATCTCCTAAACTCCCAAACAGATTTTTATCAAACCTAACTAAGAACCATTCAGATTAAATTAGCTTTCTTTAAGAAAGCAGCTTTCTTTAGCAGGTGGAAAGAAGTCGTATCTGCCTACCCCTCTGGGAAACAAGCGTGATTTAATGTAATTGAAAAAAAAACAACCAAATCGGTCCATCAGTTTGGGAGCGAAACCACAAACAGACACACACATGGCATGACATAGACACACAACAGTCGGAACTTAAAAAATAAACTTCGACTTTGCTTTAAAAATGTCTACTGATGTCCTCTGCGCACTGTGGCACATGTTTACCGAAAGAGATTGGCTCTGCGAGACTCGAACTCGCGCAGAGTTCTCGTCCGTTTGATGCGCTGTTTATACTAATATGTAGCAAATGCATGCAGCTGCAGGCTTTTAAAAACTATCTGCGGCGGAGCTGGATGTGGATTTAAAAAAACACGCCTGTGAGGTCGTAGAGGAATTACTTACTTAAGTGCTTAGCTGTGCTCCCATTTGCCTGAGGAAACAGGGTAATGTCATTAAATTTGTCGTAATTTTTGACAACTCTATAGTGAATTCCATAGATAAGTAAAATATGAAATCATTCTATGCCTACTATGAGCTAGAAGCGCGTCAAGCCAGCGATCAACTATGAATATTATGTCTCTTTTGTTGACACGGGATAGATGTGCTTTGTTAGAGAGACAGAGTTCTCGCCGGCAGTGTAAACAGCCAGCGAATAACTATTAACTGTGTCTCTTTTAGGGTCCGGGATCTAGAGCTTTTGTTCGATTCTTGAGCGAGAAAATAGTCTATAAGGTAAGGTGGGCTAAGTGCGTCTACGGGGCATTTGCGTCAAACCAAAAAAATATCTGATTTGTCGCACTTGCCCCGTAGACGCACTACCCCAAGGTGGGGCAGCGTCAACGGGGTAAGTGCGACAAACCATATATTTTTTAGGGCATATTGTTGGTTTTACGCACTTGCCGCGTAGACGCACTTACCCAACTTTACCTTAGCTAAACGCTTCCTCGTCGGTGGTGGGACAAGTGCCTGACTCACCACCAAACAGCAGTGCTTGCTGGGTACCGGGGTGGGGGTAAGACAACCGGAGAAATAACTAGCATAGAGGCATAAAAGTCCTCAGGGTTGGCAACGCATTTGCAGTCCTCAGATTGACACTGTAAGATTGAAATTTAGAAATTGTACATTTCTTTGTGCTCGTTTGCCTTTCTCAACATCATTTCAGCCCTCATCCACCCACTGCAGGGTAAAAGCCTCTTCATTTTACGCCACTTTGCCCGGTCTCGTGCGTTTGCCATTCATCTTTTTCCAAATGTCATCAGACCAACGAGCTGGTGGTCTGCCCACCGATCTATGACCTAATCTAGGCCACCACTCTGTAACCGTTGACCACCTACCATCGTCTCGCCTAGCCAAGTGTCCCGCCCATGTACACTTCAGTTGCGTTATCTTTTGCCGACATCTGCAACTTTAGTCCTGCGCCTAATCTCAACATTCCGTAAAAAAATGAAATGAAAATGTAATTACGCATTGACAGGTAGTTGAAGCTCGCCATTTATTTCCCTGACGAGCTTACGGAAGTGTTATTTTAGGGAACCAACGCCCTGCATCACGCATGGGCGGATCCAAATTGGTAGTGAAATCGCGGCTCACCACAGAATTGCGCATGAGTGGCCTTTTCACCACAATATCGCGGTATTTGAATTTATCGCTAAATCTCCTAAATTTTAACAAAGTTTATAAATCTATTTAATTGGTTGTGGAAAATTTTGCAAGGCATCGCGTTGGGTTTTTGCAATTGAATGTTAAATTATTTGAGAAAATGGAATGTAACCCACTGACATGATTTTGCCAAAGTTCTGTTACTAGATGTTTTTAAGTAACTGCACAATTTAGTGCTTTGTCATTTTAACGTCAAGTTTGAACCGCTGCACAAATCTGTCAAAGGCGTTAAAGCGACAAGGTACGGTGGCGGACTTTAATTGATGAACCACTATAGAACCCTGCCAGATAAAACCAACGATTAGGTAATTCCTATATAATTACTATCTCATCACTTAACGCTGTCATTATGACAAGGTTCTATGGTGGACATTTAAAGTTCTTGATGGTGATTTTAAAAATGATCCCAGTTTTATATAGGGCGTGGTCTCTTACGTACTCGTATTGAATATTATATTACATTTTATGATATTTATTACCTAAATAAACAATCAAAATAATATGAGTTTGCTGAAACAAAATAATGCTGGTATCATGCTGTCATATTTACAATTAACCATACTAAGCCAAGTTATAATATAAAAAAAATACAATTCTGTTTTAAGCCAACATCTTTTAATATATTCAGTGTCAAGTACTCAATATCGGGTCCAATTAACATGTAAATCAGTCATGCTGCTACTCAACGTTCAAAATAAAAAACACCGAACACATTCTAACCCAAAATTAAACTAACACTCAAAACGTACCTTCCGAATTAATTTCATCGTGCCCTATGCGTTTTCAATTACGGGCCATTTGTTAGATTTTAATTAAGTTGTAATAAAATAATTAATTCTGCTGCCGGAATATTAAAATGTGTAATTTATTACGGGTTCTGATTAGGGAAGATGTTATCGGCGCCGGCGCGTGGAGAATAAATGAATAGACCCTGGCGACTTTATTTACGTGTCAGTCATTGGCATTACGTAAAATAGGATAAGCTTACGAGTATTATGTCGATCTAAAAACGCTAGATTCGTTAGTCCATTGCGACATTTGGCGCAGCGTCCTGCCAAATAGTGATGGTTAAATCTTCAATTTCGACTTATGGTCTAAGATCCGAATAGGAGAAGATTTGGACCGGGCTGTTTATTCGATGAAAAGTATTTTATATCAAATTTAATACGCTAAATAATATGTGGCGAATAGGTAGGCTGAAAAATTTCAGTCCAGTACTTATATCACTAAAAAAATAATTAAAAAAGAACTTAAAAAAAAAAAAATGTTTGTTTAATAGACAAATTACATACTAATCGAAAGTATGAAGTCTATAGAATATGCAAACGTTAGGTTTGGTGCAAATTACTAGTACCGACTTACCTGTTTATACCTGCCTACCCAATAGTTTGACGAGAAAAAAATAGTCAAACTAACGTTTGCATATTCTATAGGCTTCATACTTTCGATTGGTCTGTAATTTGTCCATTAAAAAAGCTATTGTATTTTTTTAAAACGAAGTTAATTTGTAATTTTTTTATTAGGGTGACGGCACCAATGATGGACACTTTTAGCTGACAGGCACCAGTAATGGACAGTTCACTCTTAATTCAAATTGTATACGGACCAAAATTGATTGTTATTCATGTGTTGCAAAACAAATTAATAACCCTTATCTTCTGTAAAATAAGAATCAAGTGTTCATTATTGGTGCCTTGTCCATTACAGGTTCCATCACCCTAATTATATACTGGACTGAAATTGTTCAGCCAACGTATTCGCCATATATTACTTAGCATATTAAATTTGGTATTTACTTTTTATTGAATAAACAGCCCGGTCCAAATCGTCTCCTATTCGGATCTCCTACTATTATGATAACTCACGGATTTTTCGTCCTTCCTTCCATTAGACATCAGGACACAACGCTGTGGGTAGCGGCGTCATGCCGCGTGGTCCGAGAATGGACGAATTGGCATCCATGCCATGTGGGGTCGACAGCCGAGAAAGGCTATACAGTTACTGCCTTCTAAGCCAAGAGACGATATCTCAAACTCAATAGCCAAAGCAGGTTCAACCCTCTCATGTTAGTAATAAGGTTGTACTTGCTACAAGAGTTTTGTCTGAGATACTGCCATTTGTCTTACCAGCGCCGTATACAATGTTAATTTTGTATAATTATAAAACGTTATACATATACCTATTTGTTTATTATTGTTTCAGGTTAAGGATTTCTCTATCCTGATTAAAAGACATCATCATAAAGGTATGGTTTGCCAAAATATTATATCAGTACTTAGCAGTACAGTCACGTGTTAAAATATGGGAAAACGCAATAACTCAAAAATATGTCCCAATGCACCTTAAATCCAGTGTAATAAGAACTTGGTAACATATTTGGGAGAGGATTCTTTCGATATATATTTTTGCAATTTACTGTACTTAGATTTATACATATTTCCTTTTTTTTTGGTAAACCCTAAAAGGCTACAGTTTTGCTTACAGAATGTTTGTAAACTTTTACGCCCTTAGCACTTCATTCCAGTCCTAGCATAATGACAGGGTGTGTGCTAACCCCGCCGTGAAGGCTCCGCGCCGCGCGCGCAGCGAACCGTGCTAGCCCCGTAAGGCTGCACCTCGATTCGTCACAATTAAAAAATACCCATGTGGTTGTGGTGGTTAGTTATCTTGGGTCCCGTTGAACCTACCGTCAGATAATATTGTATGCATTGCTGTATTCAGGGCGTCAATTCAACACAGTAAAACCATATTGGCTTTGACGTTATATGGTATTGTATTTAACTCGGCACGTTGACAATACGATACCAGATCAAAGACAATACTGGTTTTTAAGCCCTGGTGTACAGGGACGACCGATGATATAACTAGCGTAGTGGCATTGAATCTTAAGCAGTTTTGCAGTCACCAATGTAGATCAATATAACTTCCTATAATAACTATTTCTGTATCATCATCCATTTCTCAAGTTTTTCCGCAGATTGACATAGAAAATTGGTACACATCGGATTCTTCAATAACATCTCTCTTTTAATTATACCTTCAGATATTTTTGATAGCCTATCTCCGTTGTCGTTTAAAAATATAGATTGTGTCATTTAGGTTAGCGTTTTCCTGTGCATTTGCACCAGAAGTTAACGTTTTTAAGGCCTAGTTTTCTGGCTGAACCTGATAAGGAAATAACTTGTGTTCATATCACACAACGTCGGCTCAGAGTGCAAACCTGCTAAATCCATTTTTAAGAATTAGCAGATTTGCACTTTAGTTCATTTATTTAGAGTGCAAACCTGCTAAATTCTAAAAATGGATTTAGCAGGTTTGCACTCTAAGCCGACGACAAGTCTTCAACTATTGACCACAAGAAATACATCTTTTATTATTTCCAAGTGTGTATGACCCATTCAACAGGTCTAAACATTTGAATTTTAATTGAATTCTGGAACTATGGATAGATACAACCTTCGGAAAGCTCAAATTTTGAAGACTAGGTATTAGCAATTTTACTTTAATTCAAGTCAATGTCAAAATGGTTTTGCACCGCACGGGAACCAAACCCAGATGTGCGATAAGCCGTGCGCTTGAGTGGCCACCTCGTTATGTAAATGCGTGTATCTACATCCAACTCGATGTAATCGGAAAAGTTAAAACTGTAGGAGCAATATGCAATTCTAAAATTAATTGTAACGAGTTATTCAACAAATAAACATGCTTCCAACATGCATGGATGTTAAGGAGAGGAAGACAAGGATTGAGATTCTATACGGTGAACGATATAATTAAGGTACAGTTTTTTTTTTTGGTTATCATTAACGAAGACAATAGTTATTTACGCAACTGTCACATAATGAAACCTCTTACAGTACGATTAATAGGAGTTTGACACTCGGCAATTCTCGACATTCATCGGGAGAGATCGGAAGTACAAATGACGCAAGACACATTGCTGCATATTCATAATATCATAGAGTGCACTTAACATTGTAAAACAGTAATGTAGATCACCTGTCAAAATTACATTTTTTTACAGTAGACCTATGAATAACACAGATGTGGCTTGATTTAATTATTACATCGTATTACAAAAAACACAAATATTCAATTAGAAATTGTTACAGATAATTTATATCCAAACAAATTCCTTTCATTTGAAAACAAACCCGTCACATAATGTCATAAAACGTTGCTTATAATCTAATTTTGAATAATTAGAATATTAATGAAGTTTCAAATACTTAGGTTGAGGTTTTATTATTATTTAAATAGGTTTGAATATTTCATGTAAGTAAATTCTAGGATTTTATATACTTTATGTGAAAACACGAACCTTTATGATTAAAACCGAGATGTCCTGAGTGTCAAAGTGGAAATAATCGTACTGTACGATTCTATTGGCTATGTTAGTTCTATCTACCAACACAGACGAGTCTTGCTCTTCTTAGTTACGATATGGGTGGCATTATGATACCGTAAACGATGTCAATATTGGCGTTTTATAGTCTTCTACTTCTTCTGAGCATATACTCGTCCACTGCTGAACATATGCCTCTTCCATGGATTTCCATTACGTCTTTGTTGCGGCTATTCTGGTCCAGGGGGGTTACTATGACATACGAAAGCAGTTCAGTTCATGTTGAGAGAAAGGGACAGAGCTGTATAACTGCTAAAGCTCTGTCCCTTTCTCTCAACCTAAACTGAACGAGGTAGTATTTCATGGTAATCCCCCAGGTCGGCCCAGCCGTCTTTTGGATAGTACGCAAGTAGAAAAATAAATTTACAAAAATCCAAATACATTCCACAACGAAATGACCTTTACGAAACAAGACCTTGCCCGTACATTAATACACGTTTTCTCACGCTAACTTCAAAACACAAAATTCAAAACTTGCCACCCGTCTCCTTCACGCTTCAGTTAAATCAGCAAGGACGAAAGAGACCTTCAGAGCGCTGTTCTCGCTTGATATACTGGGCTACTTTGAGATTAATGTGTTAAGTTTTGAACGATGAGGCTTCTTACAGGCGACTGATTTTTGTTTCTGACGATTATTTATGTTTGTTGCTTTTTTGTATGAGTTGAGTATGCTATATCCTTGTGAAACGTTTTACAATTATTAGGTTATTTCTAAAGCATTTGAAGCCTTTTTATAGTACTTTATGCAACTGATACATAATGAGAGGTCTTAAAATACGAGTGTGGTTTTATGAAACGAGCGTTAGCGAGTTTCATAATAGGATCACAGAGTGTTTTAAGGCCTAATTATGTACAGCTGCATACACTACTTTATCTACCCACATATCATAAGCCTCCATGATGCATTCAGGAGCCGCATATTAAATATTAACCGGTAATGGCGGTAATGAAAAGTTTGAATAGTTTTCTGGCAGCTGTCATAGTTTTTTTTTAAATTCAGAGACAAAATAGAGTCGGCTCCAACTATCATATCGTTCGATATCTTACTTACGTGCGACATTTGTCAAAAAGAGGTCAAATCAAATTTCTTTGTTTTTCAGAGATGTTCGAAATTTGAATGTCATAAGAACATCGAAATTGATGTTCTTAAGAATCCATAAGATTACTGCCGCAGATAAAAATTTGCTCTAACAACGGAGTTGATTATTATGCTGGTCATAATTTGCGGTTTCTGAACGCATCATAGAGGGTTTATGATATGAGTGTAGATAAAATATTAAATTAGGGGGAGGGGGACAATCTCACGCCTGACCTAGTCCCAAAACTAAGCTCTAGGCTTGTACTATGGGTACAGTCAAGGACTTTAATTGTTAAGCCACTATGGAACCCTGTCATAATGACAGCGTCAAACCACATGACAGAAATTACGCTTAAATGAATGATTAACGTTATGCGCCAGGGTTCCATAGTGGCATAAGAATTAAAGTGCTTGACTGTACCAGACAACGATAAACTTGCTGAAATAGAGAAATACATACATACTTAAATTAGACAGATGTTTGATTATCACTTGTTTATGCAAACTGCCTTAGTTTCTCTATCATAATTTGTAATTAATAAAAAAAGATGTGAATGGGCTTTTTCACTAAAAGTGTACCCAATTAAGGCCTGAAATTAAGAAACTTTAACTTTGTCAGTTTTGTGACGAAAATTTGCTATACATTGACGTTCGCAATGTATGGCAAATTTTCGTCACAAAACTGACAAAGTTAAAGTTCCTTAATTTTAGTCCTTAATAGATACACTTTTTAGTAAAAACGCCCGAATGTAAGTACAATACAATACAATACAAATACTCTATAATGAACACCAAAAAAACAAAACACGGAACAGTACATTTTAAGTACGCCTGATGTATATCTATACAACAGGCGGTCTTACCGCTAAATAGCGATCTCTTCCAGACAACCTCGGACAGAGAAATAATAAAAGACAAAAGTATAGTTCTTCAAATGTTTTGTTTTATAATAGCTGTCTTAAAAGTGTTTATTTTAGTGTCATGATCATACACCGGATTGACGGGGGCAAAAATTTACCAGTGCTAGTGATTCATTAAATATCGACTAAGTTTATCGACAACTTTTTTCGTGACATATTGATCTTTAATTTCTTGCAAAAGTAAGTCGTACCTTTATCTTCTATATATGAATGATCAGCTTTCAATGAAGATAAACGATATTTTTTCTTTCGAGGCATTTTTTTAACCAACTTAAAAAACAAAAAGGTTCTCAATTCGTCGGAATGCTAAGGAATATTGTTGTACTGAATGAATTTGTTATTCAATTTAATTTCAATGGTTGTCAAAAGTGACTCGAGTCCAGAGTCAATGTCAGACTCAGAATGAATGACCGGTTGTTTATTATTGCGATAAGTATAAATAAAAGAGGTTTGCACATAATTAAAAGGTATTCAAATTTGTGTCATTACTTATGATAATGATGATTAAAAATTGCTTTTATCGATGTCGATAAACTAAGTCGACATTTAATGAATCACTAGCACTGGTACATTTTTGCCCCCGTCAATCCGGTGTTTGATCACGATTCTAACAAACTGGTACTGCCTGTAATAACGATTTAAACTGTACACCTGATTACGCTGAAATTAATGTTTGAAATAGAGCAATGACTTAAAAAAATATTCATCTTTTGCCCGTGAATCTGTCCGGGCAGAACTATCCCTGTAACCTGTAACCTGTAACCTGTATCCCTGTATTTCACATTAATAATATTAGTAGTATTGAATTTGACAGTTAGTTTAGCCATTGTTACTTCTGTTCTGTTCTGTTGTTCATTTACAACATCACACAGTCAAAAATGTTTGTATGGGTTTTTTAGCGCATCCCTGGTGCGCCGGGTGGGAGGTAGCACCAACAGCATCCTTCTGATGATCTCTAATAGGTTAGATTTCCCGAACATGAACTACTGCCGTGCGATTTCAAGTGGTACGAGTATCGTACGGTAAAATGTTAAAGTAAAATTGTGTCGGTCGGAATTTTAATACATTATGATTTTATTTCATTAATTAATCATTACTTTGACTATTTTTATTAAGTTATTATTATTGTTGTTGACATCCATGACATGATTTTATTTTACAATTATTTTTTGATTTGATAGTTTAGTTTAGGTTAGTTCAATTTTATTTTATTTAACAATGTAATTAATTAATGTACCTTTAAGTCTTGTTACTTTAAATGAAGAAAATTATTATTTAATTATTATTATTAACAGTTATACGTCCACTAAATCAACATCAATTCGTATCCTGTCAAGTAAACACTGTAGTCTAAACTTTTTTTCTGCATCCTTTGTGGATTTCAAAAGCAAAGTTAGACCTCAAAATACATCCACTTGCTTCAATGTTAGAAAGAACAAATGAAAAGCGGCAACAGATAGCGATATCGAACCAGCCAGACGATTCCTTCTAACAAATCCGCAGACCATCGACCAATAGCGTTAGCCGCAAACTAGCACAAATTGAATTTGGACCAATGACAGCCGAGCCACAAATAGATCGTGGTGCCGGCCGATTTGCTTAAGACAACAGTTGTGCGCGTGATCATTGTTTCACGATACGGCTTTTAAAAATCTATATTAAATTGGGTACGGCGGACGTCCAAGTGTCTACTCGTCCCTGCCTCTTTCTTTTAAATTGCGAATGGGCATTTTGTAGACGACACTTTGCTTGACACACAACAAAATTGTATGTCAAAAATATCATCATTTGAACAACCCTTAGATGTCAACTTTACTTTTGCGCATTCATAATCTGCTACCTAAAGGCCTTAACCCAAGATGCATTACGCTAACTAGCGTTTTTATTCGGTTCCATTTTAAAACAATCGCGTCACTGGTAGATCACGTGACTCTTCGTATCACGTGGTCTACCTGTGACGCGATTGATATAAAAAAGAAACGAATAGAAACGCTAGTTACCGTAATGCATCTTGGCTAAGGTCCCAGCACCGTAAAAATTTCACGATTGTAATAAAACAAAGCTAATGGGTCTTATAAAATCCTGAAATATTTACGGTATTAGAAATAAAACTATTATTTATTATGACCATTATGTATTATGTTATGACCCATTCATTATGTATTTTCACTCTATATATTATGATACGATCCGTCATCTGTTTGTCCAGGCCAAATTAACGCGTCTAACATGGTCTACGTCATGTACCGCGGAGATTCTGTTGTCACCTTCCAGCACCATAATTTTATCTCATCACCTCATAGACAATAAAAAAACAGTGTGATCAGGTTTGCATAGTGAAAACAAACATTTGTATTACCTAGCATTATAACTAACATTTTGCAATGTTTCTTTACCATCGTTGATAATACTTTCCTTTACAGTAAATGTTGCTTAATAAAGTTTTATTTTTTCACTTACCTATCCGTTACTATTTTGATATACGTGAAATAAATTGTAAAATTAGTTACTTTCCTTTCAACAACATAGCTTGGCAAAATTAAGGCGCTTTTAGAAGCTGAAGTAGCTCTATAATCCAATTATTACCCAAAACTTGGTGCTTAACGTGGTTATTATTGAAACATTGGAGCTACTCCGGTCACCATGCCTCATTTATGCCAGGCTGTATTATACACCCTATCTTAATAGAATTCTCTTGAACATGACGTGACGTGCCGTCGTTCAATGGAACCACTCTCACAGACCCCGGCCTGTTTGCTGACTACAGACAACACGCTTGTCTCGGGGAGTGAACGAGCCTCCGGTGGAAACCTGGAGCTAGCTGACTTGATGAAACCGAGCTACGGTGAGGATGCGCCGCAGGTTCCGGCTTAATAATATGTAAACCCGGTAGTCACAGATTATACAGGGCCTCCCTAAAATGAAGATGGCTGATATATTTTTGAGGGTATCCTATTGCAAACACTAAAAACGTTTGCCAGCTGTTTCATTTGCCATAATTTTCATGTTATTCTGAACCCAATAACTTTTCAAAATGTTTAATGAGATATAATTACGGTACCTGTAGGTTAGGTTAGGTTTATTTTATAACAATTCAGGAAAGTTAAACGGTTTCAGAGAAAAATGACTTTCGGACAAATGAAAATTATGGCAAATGAAACAGCTGGCAAACGTTTTTTAGTGTTTCAGATAGGTAACCATTTTTGAGCTACCAGATTATATGATTTCAAACGTTTCCGAGATAATAGCACGTTTATAAGTTATTTATGGGAACACCTTAAAATTCCGACTTTTTTTTCCGAATATTCATTTGTCCGAATTTACATTTTGGCGAAAGCTATGTTACGCTGGAGCTGTTTTAGATTTAATGCATTATTCAATTGTAGCATAGTTATAGGTAATAGTAATCTATAAGCGATAGCAAAAAGAGTCTTCCATTAAAAAATTGTGTTCGGAATTATGAAAATTCGGAATTATGTATTCGGCATTATGACTCTTCGGAATTATGTAGTGTATAATATAATTATACCTATTATTAATACTATGAGCCTGTGTTTCAAGGGGTACGACTGCAATAGTATTTCGTAAATGTGTTTTTTGTATAATGTTACTAAAGAACTGTGCTATCGAATGAGTTATCTATCTTAAGTTCGAAAAAGTTTTGTCCGCTGTTTCGTTTGTCAGACATTTTAATTTGTCAGAATATATTTTTTCTCTGAAACCTTTTATCTAACACCGATAGGTTAATACCTATCAAATTTTATAAATCATGATTCTGTAGAGGTAAAAAGAAACAGGAACGATATTTAGATTATTCAAAGTTGTACCTACGGTTTTTACCAAGTTTTATTTGAAAAAGCGAACTATTTTTATCGAATTTACTTATTCCGGTAGGTCATCAGCTGACCTATGAGCTGTATATAATAGAAAGAGTACAGAAAGCGCTCTTCTTAGTAAAACCGGGTTAAGGTAGGTCAAACGTGCCATCTTTGTGCTTCTCTTCCTATCATATAATTTGTATTCATTTAAATAAATAAATAAATAAATATCACCGGGACAACGTCACACCAATTGACCTAGTCCCAAACTAAGCTCTAGGCTTGTACTATGGGTACTAGACAACGTTATAAATACTTATATAGAGAAATATATACTTAAATACATAGAAAACATCCATGACTCGGGAACAAATATTCTTGCTCATCACACAAATATTTGCCGTTACCGGGATTTGAACCCAGGACCGCTAGCTTCGTAGGCAGGGATTTGTACTCAACTCACCCCATTCAAAATTATAGGCTGGGTTGCTTCGCGGAGTGCACTCTGGTAGTAAACCTGCCGTGTTGGGACTAGGGAATGCAAATTAACCGGTTATTAACCGGTTTTGTATGAAAATAACCGGTTAAAATCGGTTAAAACCGGTTATTTGCATTCCCTAGTTGGGACTCATTACTTTGGTCTTAATAAGCAACAAATACTTGTCCCAAAAATTGATTTTTCGGCAGAAACTTATTAATTAAATGAGAAACATTATCCTAGACATAAAGAGTATCTTAAGTTTTATAATACGGGTGCAAAATACGAGTATCAGTGTAAAGATTCATTATTATTCTAAAGTGCATCTTAGCCGCACACCAACTACAACAGAACTAAGTTCGTAATATCGCCAACTTGCGGCCGAAACTTGGCTCTTAATGCCGTTGCAATTTTGAAATTTGTTTCTTGTTTGAAATTTGCTGTTCAACCTTATTAAAGCGATGTGATTAGCAACTTAAAGACGATTATTTAGAAATGGGACTTTATCATATTACATACATACATTATATACCTTCACGCAGAGCTAAAGAATTACCTACAACTTTAAAAATTTGTTGATAATTCTGTAAACACATTTTGCATAAATAGGCTAAGATGTTTATCAGCGTATTAATGACAAGTTTAGTATCCCAACCTACTTTTAAAAAGAAATTGCGCACTATATTAATTAAGAAACAGTTAAACTTGGAATAATTATTATTAGGTCAGTATTATTCAACTAAATATTCAACTATTTCAAATATTTCTATTTAGGTATCCATAAAAGTACACAAAATAAGTCGTTTTAAGTAACAAAGCTAACAATGCAAACTATGCATTTAATACTGTCGATTTTGACGTTTTGCTTGGCATTCTCCGCTCTCTTAACATATCTCCTGAGGTAATTGAATGGTTTCACAGTTATTTATTAGGTCGTCGGCAGCGAATTAAAGTGGAAGCTTCCCGATCTTCGTGGTGCAGTACGTTGGCCGGCGTACCGCAGGGCGGTGTGCTGTCTCCATTACTTTTTTCTATCTTTATTAATTCTATTACGGCTAGCCTTCTTTCTTCATATCATCTTTATGCCGACGATCTACAAATTTACTCTCAGGGCACTCTTGGTGATCTCGATGCTGTCATTAGGGTTGCTAACGATGATTTGTTCCGGGTACTCGAATGGAGTAATAGTTACGGCCTCAAAGTGAACCCAGCTAAAACCCAAACTATTCTGATTGGCAGTCCTAAGTTTATTTCTCGTGTCGACTTTGATAATCTTCCGCCGGTGTATTTTGATGGTGTTCGTATACCATTTTCGCACCACGTAAAAAATCTGGGTGTCATCATGGACCGTACCTTTGCGTGGACCCCCCAAGTAAATGAGATCAGTAGGAGGATGTTTGCGGCAGTGTGGTCTCTTAGGCGCCTCCGCAACTTTCTTCCTCTCGCGACTAAGATTGCGCTCGCTCAATCGTTGCTTCTCCCTATTTTAGATTATGCAGATGTGTGCTATCTTGATCTTTCTGAGGAGCAACTTAACAAGCTTGAGCGAATTCAAAATTTGTGTATTCGGTTCATATTTGGGTTGCGAAAGTATGACCACGTCTCTACTTTCCGTTCGCAGCTCAAGTGGCTTCCAATTCGTCTTCGCCGGCACTATCACATTCTCAGCCTTCTTTACAGCATTCTTTTCATTCCGGCAACTCCCCACTATCTCAAGGAGCGTTTTAGTTTTTTTAATTCTGTGCGTTGCTCGGAAAAATGTATCTTAGCTGTTCCCTCTTCTTCTTCTAAAGTTTACAATAACTCCTTTACATTTCAGGCTGTTAGGTTGTGGAACTCTCTTCCTTTGGAACTGAGACAGGCTAAATCACTTCCTATTTTTAAGAATCATTTAAAAGAACACCTTTTGTCACTTCGTTAGTTTTGTTTTTCTTCTTACCTTTTATTTTGTATTTATGTATTTCTAATTTACGTACCTATATGTATTTATTTAAGGGATATTTATATGTATTTTTAAATTGTTTAATTCAGTTTGCACCGCCTGCCTATGTCTATCGTTTATATTTAACCATCTCTTCTTTGTAAGGTTGTCTGGAAGAGATCGCTATTTAGCGATAAGACCGCCTGTTGACTCACTATGTAATCTATATTTTAGTTTCTTGTATATTCGTTACTTGGTGTATGTGGTGTTTCAATAAAGTGTTTTGTATTGTATTGTATTGTAAAGCTTTCGGTCCTCAAATAGGTATTCATACTAATTCCATTTTTTTTAACGATTATTATTTTTATGTTTATTTTAAATGTGATATTTTTTATAAATTGTAAGAGCAAGCAGAGCTATTTGTGTTTATTATTTTTAGTGTGTGTGGAAAAGGAACGGACTGAAAACCAGCGCTGCGCAGAAGCGGCTGCGCCCGCGCTCGCATCACAAGCTGAGCCCACTCCTTTTATCACTCGAACGAGATAATTTAATAATATAATTAGCTCCTAAATTGTAAATACTGTCTGTCTGTAAAATTTCTTGGCGTGTGGCAATAAAACTTTTCTTATTCTTATTCTTTAAGTTGCAAGCCCATCGCCTAACAGTACTACAAGCCTTTATTCCCTTAGTCGCCTCTTACGACTTGCACGGGAAGACATGGAGTGGCACTATTCTAACCTGGCAAGCACACGGGGGATCATATTAATATTACCTACAACCGGTTGCGGGAAAACGATGGGTGCAAGCGGCGCACGACCGGTTCTTCTGGCAAATTTTGGGGGAGGCCTATATCCAGCAATAGACGTCTTTTGACTGAAATGATGATGATGATGAGGATGATGAGGATGATGATGATGATAATGATGATAATTATGATGATGATGATGATGATGATGATGATGATGATGATGATGATGATGATGATGATGATGATGATGATGATGATGATGATGATGATGATGATGATGATGATGATGATGATGATGATGATGATGATGATGATGATGATGATGATCACGATGATGATGATGATCACGATGATGATGATGATCATGATGATGATGATGATCATGATGATGATGATGATCATGATCATGATGATGATGATGATGATGATGATGATGATGATGATGATGATGATGATGATGATGATGATGATGATGATGATGGTGATGATGATGGTGATGATGATGATGATGATGATCATGATGATGATGATGATCATGATGATGATGATGATCATGATCATGATGATGATGATGATGATGATGATGATGATGATGATGATGATGATGATGATGATGATGATGATGATGATGATGATGATGATGATGATGATGATGATGATGATGATGATGGTGATGATGATGGTGATGATGATGATGATGATGATGATGATGATGATGATGATGCTGGTGGTGGTGGTGATGATGATGATGATGATGATGATGATGATGATGATGATGATGATGATGATGATGATGATGATGATGATGATGATGGTGGTGGTGGTGATGATGATGATGATGATGATGATGATGGTGGTGGTGATGATGATGATGATGATGATGATGATGATGATGATGGTTACCTAGAAGTTTCATTTACATTTTAACTGTATTAGGGCCACTTGCACAGAAAATGTAACACTATGACACTAACTCGAGTTAAAATGACAGTTTTTCGTAT
Organism: Acleris literana; assembly: GCA_946894065.1. NCBI lineage: Eukaryota > Metazoa > Arthropoda > Insecta > Lepidoptera > Tortricidae > Acleris > Acleris literana. The sequence continues at coordinate 23,005,141 of OX335671.1, read as the reverse complement.
GATCTGACGTTTACTAACTCGAATTAGTGTCGTAACCCAGTGTTAAATGTTCTGTGCAAGCGCGAGTTGAATGCCGAGCTTGGGAATGTGATAGTACGGGACGACACTATACAGTGTAGTGCACACTACTGGCGGGAGAGGAGAGGCGTGGCGCCCTTCACCTCAGGCCCCGACTGCATTCAACTCGCGCGCAGACTGTAGGTTAAAGTCACCAGTGGTCAGCCAGAGACCTGTGGTCGGCCTCTGCCTATACTTTGTATGAGTGGGAAGAGTACGAAAGATATATTTCCCACTCTACGCATTCATATAAGGCTGACCACAAGCACAAAAACTCATTGAAATAAAATTATTGCTTTTTACACGACTGCCCCAAAAAAGGAGTGTAATGTTTTCAGGGTTCATGTATGTATGTATGTATGTGAGTTTCTTTATTCCACTGTAACTTCTAAATCCCTTGACCGATTTAGATGTGTGAGGTATCGTTAGAATCCTTACGTTATCCCGGGTGACATAGGATACCTGTTAAAATCGAAATAACAACAATGGCAAAATGACAATTATTAACATATGTAGGTATATCGACGACAGTATAAAAAATGCAGTCGGGTTGTTAAAGCTTGCTTTTCATATAGTTATTGACTTCATGTTTCGATTGTGCCAGTTCTTACGTCACTTTGACCACGGGCTTTTTTAAAGTCGTGCGTATCGATGTGAATAAACCGCATCTTTAGAATTATAGTGACCTAACTCAAAAATGTTGGATTTCGAGTTAGGTTTTTATAGTAATAAATATATGTCTCGAAATCGACAGCTGAAATGTTGATTTAGGTCACTATAGTTCTAAAGGTGCGAAACGTGGATAAACGGATACGTTCTATGAAATGACTAAATTTCGACAAAACTAGTGTAAACGGGTAGGGACTGTAGGGAGTGCTTTTAGGCGTTATTTCGGGTATATTGGTATAAATAAAATAAAATACATTTATTGCCACAGAAAATTAATAATAAAACAAGCGAAAATAAGAACTAAAACTAAGTCTAAAGTAAAATTATACACACAACAGGGCCCGTATTATGCTGGCCTTTATCGTGATGGATAAAGCATCTGTCACTCTCGCACTTACCTACTGGTCAGAAAGTGACAGATGTCTTATCCACTTTTATCCACATCGATAAACAGGACCATAATCGGCCCACTGGACAATATCATTGTGGCAAAAGGGCGGCACGTCAGCGTTTGCTGAGCTCGCACAACGACCCACGGGCCGGCGTCCACAGCTCAGCGCTGGTTTTTAGCGCAACCCTGTGTTTAAAACTAAAAACTTAATTAACCTAAGGTCATAGACACCGAACATGCAATACATCACACGCACTGATATGCTATAAATATACCCATTGGTAATTGTTTAATGTTTGATGCTTTTGTTTTTAGAGTTCCGTGCCCAAAGGCCCCTTCACTATTACGGGAAGTACTAAGTAAATAGGCAGTATGTCAGATAAAACTCCCGTAGCAATATCAACCTCATTGCTAACAGAAGAGAATTTAAACTGCTTTGGCTATTGAATTTGGGATACTGCTTATTGCTTTTGACCCGTAATAGGTATCGTAAAAACGGTAAAACATACAAGCGTCAAATTTGGTATGTTGTAATAATAATTAACAAAAAGCAAGCTTTAAAAATCCCGACTGTTGTTAACTAACTTTAAATGGTTTTAAATCATAAATGATCATTCAAAATTAAAAATTATGAAAGAAACCTAAAGATGACTTTTAAATACCTGTTCAATGATATCATATTCATATTTCATTGTCATATTTCATCGACTTTTTTTTTCTTTTTAACAACATGGCGTCTGGTTGCCGCCATATTGAATTTTAATTACTGTCATATCTTAAGTGACACTCACAAATTTAAGACAATTCGATTGACATAAGAATCATCAAAATCGGTCCACACGTTTGATTAGAGCGCCACCAAGGAACAAACTTACATATATAGGCTGATAAACACATTACCCTCCTCCTTCGGCAGTCGGGTAAAAAAATGGTCAAGATGGGCTCGCGCTGATTTGATTCGAATTGAATTCAAATTGGAATACAAAAAACAATACAATAGGTGATTAGGGAAAACAATGCTGCAGTACGGAACCCCCGGTGCTCGGGTTCAACTCGCACTTGACCAGTTTTTTTGGTCTAAAGAAGAAGTCTTCCGCCTACTGTAAGGTTTTCGTAAATTCCCGAGACATCTTGACATCGGCACTCCCTAGTTTGGGCATCTTAAAATAACGATGTAATAAATTAAATAACTTAACTATGTTGGCCAGAGTGACTTTGTTTAACAGAACCGAAGTTTTTAGCGTCAACTTATGAATAAATTATAACTCGAAAACTTGGCTCTAACGAACGTTGGTTTTACATAATTAATTATAGCAAGTACGTTCAGCGCCAAGAAACAAGAAATTAAGAGTTATCGGCTCCATTTAAAGGGTAATTTGTAAGTTTAAATTCAATTATAGTCTAATTATTGTTAAGTAGATACAAAAAAAAGGCATTTTACATGTTTCTAAGATTCGTAGAAATATCTTTCAAACATTCATGGATGGAAATAAACGCAAAGAACAATTTATTTAATGCAAAACACCCTGTGTATACTCATTACATAATTATAAATAAATTCTGGTTTAGCATAATAGTATTATTAATTCTATATAGTATTGTGTCAATTTGCACTAACACATAAATATATTTTTTTGTAAAATAATCATTTTAAGCGAGCAACTCTCGCTCACAAGTCCCACATAACAAATAATCACAAAAATGACATTATAAAATAAATACATTTATTTCCAAGACAGTTTCTTTGTGTCCGTATAGTTTACGAAATATAATTTGCACCGATTCTTCTAAAACCTTTGTATTCATACAAGTGTTAATGGTTTTATTACTGTATAGAAATAGAAAAGATATCTCGGTCCAATAGACAACATTCATCGGTGCAAACAATATTTCTTCAATAGGTTTCAAATTTCTTTAGTAAAAAACAACGCTTCTTGGCAGTCGGGTAAAAAAAACACTCTATATGCCAAAATATTAGATCTCGGGCTCTATTTAAAGTTGATTTTTGCCTACCTTTCTATTGAATAAAAACCGTAATATCATAAATAATTATGATAACAATATAAAAGCAAGATGGGCAATAAACTATTAACAGCCGGCGAACAATAATATCCAATAATTAACTCGCCGGATGTTAATGTATTCCACCATATATATAATATTATCAGTACATATCTCGGCTAATTGAATTGTATGTATAATGCACGAACTAAGTAAGCCTTATGAACCGGTTAAGTAATACAGTCATTAATCATGCGCAACGTATACAAACACACATACATCATGTTTATATGTATGAAGTTATCAGGGAGACCAAGAAGCTTAAATACATTTGTAGAGCAAACTTTAGATTGAAAATACGAGTATATAACCTTGAATTATGTCACGTATGTTTTAAAAATTTAGAAAGGACAAGCACGGTGTTTTTTGTTTAAGTACTTTCATCTTTTGAGAAAAATATGGAAAAGCTTGACGTAATTCAAGGAACTTTCTTCTACGTTTAATTTAAAAAAAATCGGCCAAGAGCATGTCAGACTATGCCCAGAGTAGGGTTCCGACGCCGTCGACGATGCCATTATTACAAACAAAAAAAAATACGTTGAAAAACAACAAGTATCATAATGAACAATTTTTTTGCGTAAAATTATTTTGTGCTGTCTTAGATGATTTTTAGTAAGCATTATCACTTTAGCCGTCTGTATCTTAAGAAAATATAAAGTCTTCTTAGTCTTGATAGTTTTTCTTTTAAATTCGATATTGTAGTTTTGGCTGAGGCACGCAACTTAAGCAATTAACAAAAAGCAAGCTTTCAAAACCCGACTGTTGCTAACCAACTTTAAATCGTTATAAATCCAAATTTTTTTTTTTTTTAAATAGACACACCAACAATATACATGGCTTACATTTTAAAAATAAGTAACAGATGATTTTAGACTAGCCTGTATACCAATAACAGGTGTGCAACAGCGTTCACCAAAAAACAGTAATTACTTTTTGAATATGGCGTCTGGTTGCCGCCATATTTAATTTTGATTACTGTCATGTCTTCAGTGACCCTCACCAGATTAAGACAAATCGACTGACATAAGAATCATCAAAATCGGACAACGGGTTTAGTTTTTATAGTGCCACAAAGGAACAAACATACATATATAGGCTGTGAAACACATTACCCTCCGGCAGTCGGGTAAAAATGACACTTTTCCAGTTCAATACTTCCTAAACAGTCCCCTAAATCTAAAAATGGATACTAACATGTACACAATGAATTATAATTAAGGGGTATATAATTATAGCTTACTCGATGTTATAACGTAAAAAAAATACCTACCTATGACACCGCGTGCTATATTCAAGATTTACTTTTACAACTTTGCCGGTTTAATTTAAATGTATAACTATGCCAAATTACAGCTTTGTTGTAACCGGAGTCTCTTAGTTAAACCACGGATAGACGGACAGACGGACACTAAACGGACGGATGTTGAAACTGTAAGGGTTCCTAGTTTGACTTCGGAACCCTAAAACCGTGGGCGTTTAAACAAATACAAAATAGGTGTTCAAAGTAAAAACTTCAAATAGTTAATAAGTTTATATTATTTTAAGATATTTACTTATTTTCATTAGAATTATCTTTGTGAGAAAGATATCATCATTCATATTATAAGAAATCATGCTTTACCCAGTTTTACCACCCATCGTTCATGTCCCATCATGAACACTTTGATAGAGTTGTGTAGATATAATGTAAGTATATTTGACGAAATATAATCTGCACCGATTGGGCATTTCTAATACGTAATTCACACAGCGGGCGGAGGTGGGTCGGGCGCCGAGCATCGCGGGCCTCGCGACGGACCTGTGACGGACCCACGATGGACCCGCGACGGACCCGCGACTGTCCCGCGACGGACCCGCCGCACCCGCAGGGACCGGTCCGGTAACCCCTTCAAAGGGTTTTTGAAAGGGTTTGACCCTTTGTAACCCTTTCAAAACCCATTCAAAACCCCTTGAAGGGGTTACCGGACCGGACCGTTGCGCACCCGTGCGCTGTTTGTAGTGGCGGGTGGCGAGCGCGGCTCCCGCGCCCGACGCGTCCCGCCGCGAGTGTGAATGCTTCCATATAACTCCATGTTAAAACACCCGCTGAACTTCCGACCCGCTCGGCGCACGACCCGCTCCCACCCGCTGAGTGAATTGCGCTTAAGACGAATCGGTGCAGATCAACTATAACTCCGTGTTGCTACAACAACTTAGGGCCTGTTGTTTGATCAGTAGTTAAACTAACTAATCGTAAAAACCGTAACTAATGGTTAAATCTCAAGGAAATGTGTCAAATTTCCGATTCCTTTTTCGAATTTTAACAATTAGTTGAGTTAACTACTGATCAAACAACAAGCCCTTAGACAATCGTTAATCAATGTTTATTAGACGTCAATTCAAACCCAGCCAGTCGATTCTCATCTGCCCTACCAATTTTACATAAAAGTTCAATACTAAAAACATTCAAAAGTTTGAACACCCTAACTCTTCCATAACCAAGCCCTAATAAACAGCCCTCGAAACCATCTTAAAATTCTTTCCGACCGCGAAAGCTCCGCAATAATTATAAAAGCACTCAGCGGAGCTTCGGAAGCTTTGTGAAGTTCCGTGTAATTTATCACGACGCACCTGCATCGGAGTTGCGGCGCCGATTCAAACTTTCCGATAACGGAACTAGATTCGTTGGTGCAGTTCAGAATATGGAATATTCATAACTTTTTTACAGCTTTAATGAAAGCTGATTCATTCAACAAACAGTAAAAAAAATCATGTTTTGAATAGCTATAAAAATAACCACCGATATGTTCCTATCGCTTTCTAGCAAAACAGAATTTAACATGGAGTTAATATGACGTCACACGGCATATCGGATCTCTTTCTCTAATCGCTGTCTAATTAGCAGTTTAAAATGCTTGTATCATTCGTATTTCTAAGCCGATTTTAATTTTAATTTCATTTTTATTGAGCCCTTGTACGGTATTTTCGTAAATTGATGGGGAATGCGATTAAAATATCCATGCACATTCCCTATTGGGTGAATGAATACATCTCCTACAGGGTGATTTTGAAAAGATATGATACCTTTCCTTGACTCCGTTAATGACCACCCTTTGTGACGATACTCTTGTAGTAATAGGTAAATGTGTTACATAAGATAGGATACATTTACAGAGCTTCACACATTTCACTAGCATCTGGCATGCAATTAGTAGTTTACGTGACGGTTGCGTAATGACAGGCATTATAACATGAGTGTGGTTTATGAAACGAGCCGCAAGGCGAGTATCATAATAGATCACGCGAGTGTTGTAATGCTAATTACGCAGAGTCTCGTACAATACTTTATCTACACACATATGTATTATAAGTACTCAAAGATGGGTTCAGAAGCCGAAAGGGCGAATGACCAGCATTACCTTACCTTACCTGTGGCAGTAGGTGACAGCGATGACAGCTGTAACTTAATTTTGAAATTACGTTATCGAATATTGTTTAAGGTAATGACATCCAAATTTGGAACATCTTCCAAAAATAATGTCATCGCTGTCACCTACTACCACAGGTAATGCTGGTCATTGCCTACCTACGTGTTTTGAACGCATAATAGAGGACTTATGATATGAGTGTAGATAAAAAAAATCTTAAGCATTTATACATTCCTCATGCTTATCAATAGTCCATTACAATTATATCATATATATATATGTGTTGTGTATGTAGTATTTCGCTTTTAGGGTTCCGTAATCAAAAGAAGCCCAGCGGAACCCTATTAATATGCCTGTTACACCCTTAGTCCATCCGTCCTTCTATCCTAGCATTGAAAATCAAACATAGGTACATACATACATAAACTTACGCCTTCATTCACAGAGTGGGGTAGGCAGAGCTACAGACTTACCAACAACCCCAAAAAACTTGTTAATAATTCTGTAACTACATTTTGCATCAGGCTAACAAATAATTAAGGGTTCAAAATATTATTATTTTTGTTACGAAATTGACCGCTGTTTTAAGATACAACAAAAATAAATTATTATTCTGAAATTTAAGGAATTCCCTATCTCTTACGGGAAAACATGCAGCTCTTTGACAATAATACAGCTCTACTCTTTAACGTAAAGACAGACGGACGGACGGAGTGCACTGGCTTAGTAATAGGGAACCCTAAAAAGATCAAGTAAAAGCTATGAATTGCGAATGTGAAACTAGATGAAACACCTCAAGAGACTCTCGCTAGATGGCTGGATCAAGGGCCAGATAGAGAAGGCAGTACTCCTCGACACGGCACGCATTGTGAGGAGGTTCCTCTCTCTGCAGCCCTAAGCACCGGTAGCTTGTGCCCTGCTTCGTTGCCGACGGCACTCGTAGGTTACGTTTTTTATAATGTTTGTTTTTAGTATTAGGTAGTATTGTTATTTTACTTTTATATTTGAATATTTATCATAAAAAACCTAATTTACAGATAATTAAATAAATATCTGGAAAACTAAATGAGACCTCTGCTTCGTATATCTGTGCCGATCCGTGCGCGCGTCCGATCCGCAATAACTTTGTTAACCGGCTGCGGTTCATAAAGCAGCTGTTTAACCGGTGTGAACCGGCGGGAACCGGATCGGGCCGCCTAGAGTCGGTTGCTTGGAGAATTACTTTCTATTGTTTCCGGGCGTCGATTTCAATCGGCTTATAAATAAAGGAATTTCACAATGATTGTTGTTTCTATTTAATCATTGAATATGATTTTTAATTTGCCCCTTTGAATCCTGAGTTTTGTGTAAATTTTGAACGAATAAATGTTTCTCTTTTACAAAATTCTCCAACAAAATGTTAACTGAAGAACATCTATTTCACACTGAATACCCTGAACGCTGCACCGTAAGATATGTCCCACAAATCCACGTTCTACCTCAATACACTCCAACCAATACGAGGTGACCCCTCCTTACCCCTTATACACGCGATTTGGGAGCCGGCGGAGCTGGAATTGAGCTAGCAAAGAGGTCTAGTGTAATTGGTATGTTTATGTAGTTACACAATGACAATATTTCATAGAGACAGCTGCCGAAAGTGAAGAATGGTCCAGTGTCAAACGACTCCTCGAGGAGGTGTAAAATATAACAGTTCGGAAGAATTGCTAAATTTCTACAGTGTTTTTTAAAGAAGTTTGTCCTATTTGTATTAGAAAATTATACTAAAATTATAAAGAGAAAGTGCTAATTTGGGTAGTCTCCGAAACCACAGAACATATTCAAAACATTCTTTCACTGTTTCAAAAGTGTTTTATTCCAGGTGGACAGCAATTTTTTTAATTTACATAAAACAGGAGCCAAACGATGGTGGGATACTAGTATTGTTTAAATGTGAACGATTGAGAAAATGATTGGTTGTTTACTATGAATTAATTTTAGACCGTTAATCACGCATAACAGTTGAACGGATTTGGATAAAATTCAGCATCTATGTAGGTACTTTTACAGGCATAGGTTTAATGGATCAGCAGATTTAGTAATAAATACAAACACAGAAATACCTTTCAGTACCAAAAATAGTCAGTAGATAAATTGAAACTAAATAGATAGATTGATCACCAAAATTTAAAACCCATTTCAATTTAAAATGATAAGTACCTAAAAATCGACAGTTATCCGAATAAAGAAAACAAAACCCGAAAAAAATAATTACCTATAATATTTTGAACGCCATTTAATTTAAAAATGTAATCCAAATATTAACCATCGCATTATTCTATTAGTAAACAAAAATAGTAAATGGCCACCAAAATTAGAAAATGACCACCAAAATTAGGAAAACACAACCAAAATTAGTAAATGACCACCAAAAAATAATGGTCTTCCGCCAGAACTCATTCATGTATCTCCGAAGTTAATGGACGAAAAATCAGAAAAATTCCTTACTTTACTTATTATTCATATTTTACGCGGAAAATAAAATAAAGTTGTCAAATTTTACAGTCTTGGAAAAAATATCAAAAACTTAAATAATCTGCATTAAAATTTAGGCTAGTCAATATTGCATAGAATGTTGATTTAAAACTTATTCCTTTGAATATTTAAGTAAATTACTTACCTAATATGGTTGTTCAAGTTATTCCGTTGTCATGTGGAGTATCTGAATCGGCAGTGTAGACTTATCCTCTAATTCATAAAAGCGCAATAGCTAAAGTATGCTTTAAATATAGTTTGTCCTTATCTGTCATATTGACATTTGAATTCGACAGAAAGTGACACAGTATACTATAACGGAGGGGCACGTGTTATAATTTGACATAGTGCTGCTGAAATCTTGTTACAGGTACTTTGTTTGAAGTTAGAGGCACTAGATCTCTACTGCTAGGGCACCTGCATGGTTGCAAACACGTCATTACTCGCAATAATGTGGACATGACTCCAAAGATTAAATTAGGGTCTATATTGACTGACATAATTATTTTTAGTCATAATGTGCTTTAGGTCATAATCATCGTAAGTCATAAGGTGTTTTTTTAAAGAAACTGTTACTTTTTCAGGATTTTTATAAATCAAACCTAACCTAACCTAGCCTTGTCAACACGTTAGACATTTCAGAACTTCTGAAAAGTTTACAGTTTCAGCGATATGAAAAATTATGACTATCAAAAATTATGTCAACAATTACATTATGACCAATAAAATTATGGGAAACAAAGGGCTCCCATTAAATTAAATCAATTGAGATCTTACCTAAAATTTAATTTTGATCCTTTGCAAGACAGTAATAATAAATGCAGAGAATTGTTATCGTGTAGATTTATTTGTGTGTACTTAAGTAGCTGGGAATATTATCATGCCAATAGGATTTAGAATCACCATTAACAGCTACCTTGTAAGTTCTTCTGTAAGTCGTTTTCTCATTTGCAATTAATACGTGTAGCATGAGTGTAAGTGTTAATTAAGATAATTTAAAAAAAAGAAACAGCTGATTGCGAAAGGAGTATTACACTCAATCATAAGTTTTAGATGTGAAAAGGAATAAACTAACCACGGAAAATTTAGAAAACAACCGTTTATTTACTTTATCAACACTACACAGTAACAAGTCTCTGTATTATTTACTGTCTTTCAGAAATTGAATAATATAATTTAATTTATTTATTTCAATCTCTGGAGTCATGTCCACATATTGCGAGTAATGACGCCTACTTGTCCGATTTCTGATTATAGCTCCCGGGAGATAACAATGCATTCCGCAACACACAGACAGTGACAGTTTCAAAGTCACAGCAATGAAAACATTGTAACATTAAACCACCAAAGACTTACCATAAGTAGACGTCAAAGGAAGATAAATTGAACGGAAGTTAACAAGAGCGTTAACATTTTTTAAAGTTATTTAGCGCGAGCTCTATACGGGCGCAGCCGCAGGGTTAGGCGTAGAAAACACCTGACGCGCGCGCGTGGTTAACTCACGCGCCGCCATTTTGTGGGGACGCTCCCTCCCCTCGCGTCCCGTATTAGTCGCGGCACGGACGCTTTGACGCGCGCATGGTATTCTCCCTCGGCTCTCGCTCGCTCGGTTGTGCTTTGTACCTAAACCTAAACAAATTGTTATATGTCTTTGTTTCGTTTTAAACGTGTACCTATTTTACGCGAATAGACGTTTTATTGTGTGTAAGCCTGGTTTCACTAACGCCCTTTCCCACAAGCTAGCCTAAAGTTATCTTTAAAGTTATCCGTTAAGGGGTGAATCAACTTTTAAGGTACTCCTTTTCTTTTGCGATATTAAAACTTTCCTGGTGACTTATGAGTTATGATTAATAATAAAGAATGAATATTAAAATCAGACCACCAAATTTACAGACCTTACACGTTAAACACCTCAAATATTTTTTAATCTTCCAGAAAACCTGGTAACTCACGGTAAAATGCACATTTTCCATACAAAACCTAGGGACAACATCGTCCCCTGCGTTACCAACTATATTATTATTTAAAACTGTACTATTTTAAATAAAATCATTTCAAATGTTAGCCTATTTTTCTGATTTAATAAATGTATAAGCCACATTGTTAGCAAATCTATAGTTTTTCAAAAACATATAATATGTGAAACATGTCGAAAAATGGGGTGCACCTTAAAAGTAGATTCACTTTAAATTCGTTAATTGATTAACAGTTGAGTAGCAAGAAAAAACCTGTAAAAGTGGTAAATGATACGCCATTTTATTGATAAAATTTGTAATCAAGGAAATTTGCCACTTATTTGGTAAAAACAGGTGTTGGAACATGTATCTCCAAAGATGGTGGTGGTTGGTGGTGGTATGATGGTATGATGGTATGTATCGTTCTGTACCCTTACCATGAGATACCATTACTGTACTCGCTAGCGAGTCAAATGCCTTGTCCCTCACTGTATTCTTATAGAGTGAGAGAGACAGAGCTTTTAACTCAACTCAACGGTAATTGTAAATCATGTTAAGGTTACTGATCACATTTAGTATGCGTATTTACACCACGGTGTCATTAGCAGGCTTAGCGGCAGCTGCGCCCAGAGCGCCCGCGCTGTCAGGAGAGCCCGTTTCGTTTTCTACATCATTAGCTTGCTCTCGACTTACACCACCACAAGTAACATCACTACCACCACCATCACTGGTACCACCACCACCACCACCACCAGAAGCATCACCACCACCGTTACTGCCCAACTAGCAAAACTAAGTAAAGGGCACGTTCCTATTTTCACCAAAAGCTGAAAAACGGGTATGTCGAACTGTCGACTAATAGCTCTGTAAACGTTTACTCAACGCGATTTGGGCACAAGTTACTGGACTATAAGTTTTGTAATTATCGTAAGCTTGTCATAGGGGGAAACAAAGATTCTATAAAAGTTGAAAGAAGGCAATATGCTACACTATTAATGCAATAATAGCAATCTGAATACCATAACTCAACAAATCAAATGGGTAAAAGTCACATAAAAGCTCTTACTCGACTTTTAAGTGCTATTATAATGTTTTAAGCGACAGTTTAGCTATTTGATGGCTCGAACCGATCACCTTTACATTTTTTTTGTATGTGTTTAACGCACGTAATTGTAGTATTAATTTCTACTTAACCACTGATGGAAGGCAACCATAATATATAATTAATGATTTACATACTGACAAACATTTATTATGTTCGATGAATTTCGCCAACATAAGCAAATTACTTTGAGATGTTTTATTTTTCGTTTAACTTTAATATATGTTACTTAATAATATTTTATGAGCCCTCTTATTTTTAAGAAATAAGAAATTATTTATTATGTTAAATTATTCTACATTCTCATTCTACAATTTTACGGCTATTACTCGACTTTAAGTTGATTTACTGTAAATAGTCATAGTCATGATCATAATCACATAATTTATTGCATTTATGTATATCAATGGTGTTACAATTATAAGAATAGTCCAACATAAACCCTGTAAGGCACAGCAATTTACAAGTTTATTAATTTTCACAAACTTAAGCTATGTATAACCAAAACTTAAAATCTAAACATCATGCAACGTGTAGCTATTAGCTATTAGAAAATCCTTTAATTTCTTATAAAATATTTTATCTTAATCCATTAGTATAATGGTCGGTGGTATTCGATGGTACGATTATATTTTTACAGCCAATAGATAACATTTATATCACTATATTAAGAAGACATATTTAAACTGATTCAGGTTCCTTTTTGTATATGAACGAACCCTTGTTCTGTGTAGCTTTAACTTAGTACCAATTTCACCATGCGATTTTAACCACTTAACAGACGATTAGAGCGTTAACAGCTGTCAAAATGTATGAACTAACAGTCGATTGACATTGATTAAATTTAACATCGTATGTTGAAATTTATTGTAAGGATCTTAGTTTTGATGGCATTATGAGAGACACAAACAGTAATGAGTAATAGAGGTTAAGCGCCATAAAATATTTCAAAACCGTTTATGTTACTTTTTGCCGTATCATAAACTTAAAAGAGCCTTTGAATTGCTAATGGTGCTATAAGTATTGATTAAAGTGCTATCACTCGACTAGTTCTGTAAAAGTGAATACCAGGTGTTCTATAAGAAACCCAGGTGCTATTTGGTTGAATGAACAACTTTTATACCACAACTAGCTTTTGCCCGCGACTTCGTCCGCAGAGGATTGTGAAGCGCCGCTAAAATCGCGTAGCTGTCAAAAAAACTCCATACAAATTTAGCTCCGGGCGAAAACGTTTCTCACCCCCTAAATCAAGTCCGATTTCCACTATTTTTGAATATGTTGTAGTTATTATGAAGAACTAGGTCTGTACGTTTCTGTTTTTTATTTTTTCAATTTGTTTTATTCTAAGAAATATTTTCGTGTAAAGGAAAACCTACAGACATAGTTTTTCATGATGTTTACAACATATTCAAAAATCGTAAAAATCGGACTAGGTTTAAGGGGAGAAAAACGTTATCGCATTTTGTATGGAAATTTTTAGCTTCACAATCCTCTTAATAGTTTTAAGTAATTACACTCAGGAGCAAAAATAACGGGTCAGAGTGCGTTTTTCATACAAACGAGGCTATTTCGAAGCCTTGGTTCCTTAGCAGGGGTTGTTTTGAGTGAGGTTTAATGGTGGATACTCCGAGGTTCAATAGAGGAGGTCAAAAGTTCTTAAGATACCTGACTGATGGCACAATCAGTTAACACCACAGCGAGAGAGTTATGGTCAGCATTTGGATTTCCTTACATTTTATTGCCACTTTAGATGTTTTTCTGAACATGCACAATTCCGGCGTTAACCCCAGATTCAATCGGGTGGGTGTCTTAGGCACTCTGGAAGTCCTGTATCGATTCTCGGGGTATCCATCATCAGATTTCACTAGAAGCATCCTCTGGCGAGGAACCAAGGCTTCGAAATAGCCTCTTTAGTATGAAAAACGCACTCTGACCCGTTTATTTTGCCCCTGAGTGTATATAGTTTGACGTGCCAGAATGATCTTTTAAACACATGTAACATTGAGCTCGAAATTTAATACATTTTAGTATACAATATTTTTGTTCTGCTATATTTCGCTAAAACATGAAGATTTCGTCGGCTGGATACTCGTGACCATGCTACTTGTACAGTTGCCCATGGGAAAAGCTGTTTGCTTTGAAATCTACACCGGCTACTTTTAGTGTTTGTCCTTGCGTTTTTTTTGGTCATGGCATAAGCTGTTTTTAGATGGAACTGAACCTTTTAAAGTTAAATGGTAAATCTATCGGAATTATAAGAATTCGGGGAATTAAAACATTTCTCCTTTAGCAATTCCAGAAGGGACTCAAACTATCTCCAAACTAAATTTAATCTAATTCGGTTCAGCGGTTTATCCGTGATAGCGTAACAAACAGACAGACGACAAATCAGCAGAATTAATTTCACATCTATACTTTATACTTTAAATACTATACTATATACTATACTATTATACTATTGCTATTACTATATACTACATACTATATATATACTATATCACTATATTATATTATAAAGAGGTAAAGTTTGTGACATTTTAGGGGGTTATCTCTGGATCTACTGGACCGAATTTATAAATTCTTTTACGAATAGATAGCCACATTATTTGCCAACGAAGTGGGCATAGGAACAGCTATTTGCATGGATTTTCTTTCGTCAGCAATATAATATCTAACGATGTATAGATTGTAACTAAAAAAATTATACCTATGTCGACTTTTTCAAAAATCATCATGGCCTTGTTGAATTTTAAACTTGATATCATTTTCAAAATCTGCGTCCGACTAAAAAAATTATACCCATGACAACCTTTTAATTAAATATCATGGCCGCCATCTTGAATTTCTACCAATGATTTGACATCATTTTCGAAATCTGGGTTCCAAAAGTCTAAGAAAATGACACCCATGTCCACTTTTTCAAAAAACGTCACGGCCGCCATCTTGAACTACAAATTTGTAATTATTTTCGAAATCTGCGTCCCCAAAATCTAAGAAAATGACACCCAAGACATCGACGGAAAAAAAAGCCTCCATATTCAATTCCAAATTTGACATCATTTTCAAAATCTGAGTCACCGTAATCTAAGAAAATGACTCCCATGATGACTTTAAAAAAAACATCAAGCACATTATCTTAATTCTCTCGGGATTTTTAAAATTTTCCGGGACGTGTTAATCCTAAGGGTATGCTATCTCCATTCTAAATTTCATCCAAATCCGTCCAGCCGTTGCAGCGTGAAAGAGCAACAAACTAATACCCCCTTTTATCGCCGTAAGGGTAGGATTTCCAAAATCACTGGAAGTTGTACCTATTTTTTATTTTATTTATAAACAGTAGCTTAAATACAAATTACCACATTGCCAACTACAAAAATGATCATAGTTCCATACAAACTTCCACCCCCTATTTTAATCCTTTAGGGGATGAATTTCCAAAAATACCATCTTGGTGCACCCTTAGGGTACTCAAGGAATATTCCTTTCAAATTTTAAGTCCTTGGGTCCAGCGATTTAGGCTGTACGTTGATCGATCTGTCAGTCGGTTTTACCCCTTTCCATCCAAACACGTACGCAGTTTGATAAAAAAATACGCGGAAATTGAATATTAAATATAAAAAATATTTATTTCTCTATAAAATATTAACAATGTTCGAAGTAATCGCCTGCGGGTATAATGCACTTCTGCAAGCGTCTTTGAAGCATTTATGGAATGCACTTCTTGATATGGCCTTCAGTTCCTTCAGCGATTTAGTTTTTATTTCCTATATGGTCGCAAAACGCCGTCCTTGCGAAGGTCGCTTCATTTTTGGGAACGGGAAAATGTTGCATGGGGTCAAATCTGGCGAATACGTTGCATGAGGCACAATGTGGTCTACATTTTGTCAAAAAATCACGGAAAAGCCACAAGGTATGAGCGGGTGCGTTATCGTGGTGCAATTGGAAAGAGTCGTTTTTCCACAATTCTGGTCTTTTTCTACGGATGGCCTCACGTAAACAGCGTAAAACTTCCAAGTAATCTTTGGTTAGCCGTGCAATCTAGGTAGTAATTCAGATCAGCCCTCTTATAAATTAATTTTCAATCGTCGACCTAAACACAAAATTTGAAGATTCCAACTTCAAAACGACGGACTTTCATACAAATTTTCATCCCCTATTTTACCCCCCAAGAGGATTGTGAAGCTAAAAATTTCCATACAAAATGCTTAAACGTTTTCCTCCCATTAAACCTAGTCCGATTTTTACGATTTTTGAATATGTTGTAGATATCATGAAAAACTATGTCTGTACGTTTTCCTTTACACGAAAATATTTCTTAGAATAAAACAAATTGAAAAAATAAAAAACAGAATCTTACTTATAATAACTACAATATATTCAAAAATCGTGTAAATCGGACATGATTTAGGGGATGAGAAACGTTTTCGCCCGGAGCTAAATTTGTATGGAGTTTTTTTGACACCTACGCGATTTTAGCGGCGCTTCACAATCCTCTTAAGGGGTATAATTTCTAAAAATCCTTTCTTAATGGATCTCTAGTCTCTACACTGTATAATGTATGTATGTGCAAAATTTCAAGTCCAGCGGTTTGGGCTGTGCGTTTATATATCAACAATCAGTTTAGAATTTTATATATACAAAGAATAATGTTTCCACCGGAGCAATGTCGAGTAATAGTTCTATTAAGAGGTCAGAAGATAGCCGAAAGCTATTTGAGTGCTATTATATAACATTTTTAACGAATATTGAGTAAATGTGCTGTAAACATGTCAAGTGAACGTTTACACGACATGGTTTACATCCAAAAAGTGAGAAAAAAAACTAAGAGTCCAGTATAGTAATAATATACTTTTATCTACGCATATATCATTAGTGCTCTAAAATGCGTTCAGAAACCGTAATAAATGACCTGCATTATTACAACCAATTTTACTATGAGAACTTTCTTGTCTGTGGTAGTAGGTAGAAACTGTACTGTAATGTTATTACAGTATCGATTTTTGTAAGGTTATGAGTTTGGAACAGCTGTCAAAACTCAAAAGGGTGTCCATAGAAATAAAAACAGTTATCGATACGAAACGTCAATTCACTATGTTTCTTTAATATAAATCGCACGATATTTGATCTCGAGTGACATGAGATTAGGGACTGCATTCGTTTGTCTATGATTTAAAAAAGCCTTCATAATTTGCTGCCTTTTTTGTTAGAGTACTTATGATATGTGTGTAGATAAAGTAGAGTATGCAACTGTTCATTATACATCAGTTGCATAAACTACTATTACATCACGATTTTGCATTCTAAATTCCTTTTGTATGACTATTTCTCGATTAATATTCCTAAAAATCTTTGCTTATACGACTACTCTTCTTTTTATGCTGACTGAGCTTTTTTGGGGGCGGGGGGTTTCTCCTCCTCAAGGTAGCACTTCAGTCAGTTGAACCACCACCACCAGCAGCAGTAGTAATGTCACCACCACCAGTAGTACTCTCACCACCACCACCACCACCAGCACCAGTACCATCACCACCACCACCACCATCACCAGTGCCAGTTCCAATACCAGTACTAGTACCATCACCAGAAGGCGTAGCATTGTCACCTTCACTGGTACCATTACCAACACCACCACCATCACTACCATCTGTACCATTATTACCACCACCATCAGATGGACCAGCTTCAGTTCCATTACCAGCTCCATCTTCATCAGTAGAAGTTTCCTGTGAACCATTGGGACTTTCTTCATCTTCAGGATCTACATCGGGGGATTCAGTCATGTCAGCTTTGTGTTGTTTATGGTACTCCTCCTCCCCGGCTCGGTCCGCGAAGATGCAAGTCCTCACGCACTCATACTCATCAAAGAACATGTTTTGGTTGGGTAGACATCCCTTCCAAAGACCGACTTCGCAGCGGGACCCAGATTGGTAGTAGTACATGACGGGCTTTGGCTTCATTCCGCAGTCATCCCATCTGAATTTGGCGAAACAGACATCAGGTGGTACTAAAAAAAAGATTAATTATATAACTGTTGCATATATTAACACCTACAATGTAATACTGACCCCCTTCTTCCGGAACTGATATATCTTAAACGGCCCAACCAATTTTTATTAAACCTAGCTAAGAACCATCCCGACTAAACTAGCTTTCTATAAAAACCGCGTCCAAATAGGTCCATGGCCATTGGAGAGCCATGATGCCACAGATAACACACAGATACACACACAGACCATAGTATGAATAGAAAAGTACATCGCGCGGCTTGCATGTGTGCGTACGCGACCGTACGGCGCGAGCCACCACGAGTATAGTCGTATTTTTCTAAGATGTCCGATGGTCATATTAAAGAGCTCATCTTTAGCAGTTCACAACGAAAAGAAATATGTAAAAAGATAATCCGCCCAAATAGCTACCTTCCTTTCTAAGCTATAAGGTTCAAGTTGTAATGGCTATGATATGTCGCGATCGGAACTCACCCAGGTAGACGGCCGGCGAGGCGCGTGGCAAGGGCCGCTACTGTTTTTAATGCCAAGCCATTACAACTTAAACCTTATAATTTAGGAAGGAATGTAGCTATTTGAGCGGATTATCTTTTCACATATTTCTATTCGTTCTGACCCTGATTAACATTCGGACATTTTAGAAAAATACGACTATAAACTACATCTCGATCAGTCTCTGTAGGTTTAGTCAGGGCCGTGGTGCCTTTGCGTTCGGTTGTGTGCCTTTTACCTTTGTTTATTACCTTTGTTTAGCCAAAATATTTTTGGTCAAAATTATCATTTCCCAAAAAGTTGTTTCCCGTCGCAATTCATTTATTATGTGTCACAAGTGTAAACTAACCTAACATAGCAAGCTGTTTCGATATAAAATAAAACTAATAGAAAATGCTTTCAGGGAAATTAACAAATTTGGAAAATGATGAATTTGACCAAAAATATTTTGGCCAAACGGCAGGCTGCCATAAAAGTTATATTGATTTTTGTTGTTATTTATACTAAATAATTTGTTTATAAAACACCTTCACCTACTTAGGTAAACAAATATAGGTACCTACTTATAGTAAATATCCATCGCCATCGCATTGTGTTGACAATCATCAAAGCAAGCCGCCTTGAACGAAAGCGGCATAATCAAAAGATGTCAAAAAGGAATTTACATATCACACACATACCTATACTACATATTACTGTTTAGTTTCAACATTTAACAAGTATGTAAGTAAAAATAATTTGAATTAGGAACCTAATAATTATAATATTTCTTATACCTAATTCATGTTTGTGTAATTTATAAAAAATCCAATGATTATCATAGATCAAAGTATGGCCAAATAGGTGGTGACTAAAATAAGTTTGGACAACCCTAGGCACCCGAGTGGCAATAGGTATCAGACTCTCTTACAAGGCCGCAGACGAACAACTTTTCTATTTAATCTATTAGGCCAGTCTATAACGACATCAAAGATCGTAATGCATGTAACTATGATTTTTTTTATATGTTGCTAGGTCCCTTGAGAGTAGTTAACACCCAAGTTGAAACCCTGTGCTACCCCCATGGTGCTCAAAAAACTGAGAAATTTTGGCACCTGTTTCAGTTTTTTCGAAAAACTACCCTAAGAAAGCGTTTTTCATGTATCTTTGCTCCGTAGTTTAATAAAGGTAACTAAATTTGCTACAATTTCAGCGTAACTTGAGCACATTATGTTTATTGGTTGCAGATATACAAACTTGGATGTTAAATACTCTCAACGGACCTAACAACATATAAAAAAATCGTTCTTAAATGCGGGTTTGCGATGTTTGCCTTTTTTACCCGACTGCCAAAGGAGGAGGGTAATGTGTTTCACAGCCTATATATGTATGTTTGTTCCTTTGTGGCACTATAAAAACTGAACCCGTTGTCCAATTTTGATGATCCTTATGTCAATCGATTTGTCTTAATCTTGTGAGTGTCACTGAACATAATGACAGTAATCAAAATTCAATATGGCGGCAACCAGACACCATATTGTGCAATATCAAAAACAAAAAAGTCGACCAAGTATGACAAGTGGCATATCATTGAATAGGGATTTAAAAATCATCTTTAGGTTTCTTTCATCATTTTTCATTTTGAATGATCATTTAGGATTTATAACGATTTAAAGTTGGTTAGCAACAGTCGGGTTTTTTGTATTGTTATAGACTAGCCTATATACACGTACACAGAAGATACACACGTTAAAATAACACCACTTTCTTTGGTCGGGTGTTTTAAGGGTTGTTGTTTTTGTTTAGTTAAGAGGATTATGAAGAGATGCTTAAATCGCGTAACTAACAAAAAAAAAACATACAAATTTAGCTCCGGGCGATAACGTTTCTCACCGTCTAAATGAAGTCCGATTTTCATGATTTTTGAATACGTTGTAAATATAATGAAAAATAACTTTAACAAAAAGCAAGCTTTCAAAACCCGACTGTTGCTAACCAACTTTAAATCGTTATAAATCCTAAATGATCACTCAAAATGAAAAATGATGAAACAAACCAAAGTATCATTTTTAAATCCATATTTAATGATACCCCACTTGTCATACCAGGTCGACTTTTTTTTTTAATTTACACAATGTGGCGTCTGGTTGCCGCCATACTGAATTTTGATGACTGTCATTATCTTCAGTGACACTCACCAGATTAAGACAAATCGATTGACATAAGAATCATCAAAATCGGACAACGGGTTTAGTTTTTATAGTGCCACAAAGGAACAAACATACATATATAGGCTGTGAAACGCATTACCCTCCGGCAGTCGGGTAAATTAGGTTTGTACGTTTCGGTTTTTTTTTTTTTCTTTGAAAAGCAAACGTACGAACCTAGTTTTTCATAACATCAAGAACATATTCAAAAATCGTTAAAATTTTAGGTTTAAGGGGAGAGAAAGATTTAGGTTTAGGTTTTAAGGAAGGGTTTTATAGTGGAAAATTTCAGGTTCCCAATCCTCTTAATTAATTAAGGTACATGTCGATTCACAAGACGATAGCTGCCACGAAAGGGTGAATGTTACACACATACATGTTTTTATCCCGATTTCGTCAGAACATAGGTAACGTAATAAGATTTGCGTATGAAATTCGAACTACATAGGTATACGTTTAAAACGACGTCACTGATAAAATGTTTTACGTCTCATTCATAGGCAGCTCTTGTGAATTAACCTTTATCCGTCTTGTTTTTGTTAGAATTCAATTACGTACTTGAATTTTGTTGTGATTAAGATGCCAAAAACGCACTTATATATTAGCTATATTACATATTGTCTTTACCTTTTCATAACATAGTTTAGGTTAGTTTTATCATTCATCAATGTGATATTATAATATAAATAGTGAAAAATGTGGGCTTGTGTCCAACACAAAAAAATTTTCACCCCTAGGTAAAAAAACATAGTAACAACTACCCATACTACTATACTAGTATTTAATGTATCTCTTAAAAGCAGCATTTCATACAATATGACACATTATGTTTATTACCATAAGCCATTTCATAGTTAACTGAATATATTTATAAATAGATGATTTCATACCTGTCAGTGTTTTTGGGATGAAGTTTAAAGATAAAAAAAGTATAATCTTTAACACTATCATTTTACTGTACGTCTGAAGTATAGTTATCTTGAGTCGCAAGAGAGTTTTAAGCGTTAATAATTGAATTTAATTACTTCTGATGAATAAAGATAAGGAGAAATTTTGCGCACGAGTTAATGCTATAATACGAGTGTGGTTTTATGAATGCATTCATAGTACCTATTTATGGCAGAAATAGTAATAAAACGTTGATCAATGTGTGGAATAGAAATATAAGGTTTCAATGAAT
The DNA here is from genome assembly GCA_946894065.1 of Acleris literana. NCBI lineage: Eukaryota > Metazoa > Arthropoda > Insecta > Lepidoptera > Tortricidae > Acleris > Acleris literana. The sequence continues at coordinate 22,983,122 of OX335671.1, read as the reverse complement.
GATATAAATGTAAGTGTGAAGATGACGTCACTTAAAACAATGCACAGTAACTCCCAGCTTCTCAATAGCTTTCGGCTAGCTATTGCTATCACACTCGCACTTGCAACTTACAGTATATTTGTCAGTCGTGTTTGATAGAAAAACGAAGATTTCCGATCGCGATTCAGATACTAGTTGTACAGTCAGGGACATTCGCGGTCGTCCACTTGAGAACATTTTTGCTTGTTCGTTGCAGCTAGCTAATCCTACAGCGATCAGGTCATTACGCGTCGAACACGCAAACGAATATCGTCTTAGAGGTGGTCGACGGGGAATGCTCCTGACTGTCCTCTTGTACTGTAGCTGGGTATGAGTAGTGGTTTTTAGTAAAAAAAAGTTTAAAAAAACAAAAACCCGGATTCAAAAAGAAGTTATTTTTTGCTTTTTGAAGGCGGGTTTTTGTTTTTTTAAACTTTTTTTTATTTTATACTTTTTAGTGATCATAATTATGCTGTTATTCTCCCACTTCTCAAGTAATAAGAAACAATAGAACATTTCAATCTCGCCGCAAGCAACGCCGTGGGAAAGTCATGGTCATATGTTTAAACCTAAATATGCTTCGTCATAGTCGCTCAACTATCTTAATCGAAATATCTTGTCGCCACCCTCGAAATATATACCGTTTAGGAGTTCCGGTGGCCATCTGTGGTCTTCATCATCAGTTCCACTTCACCAAATAGTGCTTTCCAAGACCAAATACACGAGTTACAATGAAAAATACCAAAATCGCTATAGGTGTGCCTATAAATTTTGAAGAGTCCCATCGATTCCTCATGGATTCCACCATCAGATCTTCATTTTGATAAAAATGGGACCAATCGGGAAGCACCAGCTTTCAAATAAAAAAAGAATCATCAAAATCGGTTCACCAAGTCGAAAGTTCTGAGGTAACAAACATTAAAAATAATACAAAAAAATAAACCGACGAATTGAGAACCTCCTCCTTTTTTTTTGAAGTCGGTTAAAAAGGAAGATAGATGTGATCGCTAACGACCGCGCACGGACTGTAGTGGAAGGACCTTGTGCAGGGTCCGTCCAGATCGAAAAAAAAAAGAAAGAAAAAAAAAGATTGTTAACGTCCTGTCTGTCGCGTCTCGGAGATTTACTTGCTTGTAGTAGGTGAACGGGCACGCCGGACAAGACATCATAATCGTTGGTGATAGTAGGAACAATACCGCGTAACTAACAAATTAAATAAAGTGCAAAATACACCTTAGCAAGTAAGTCAGTAAAGTACATTTTGCAACTTATTGAATCTATTAGTTACAAAGTTTTGAAGTATCACCGCCGATATGCGCCATAGTTTAGAGAGTTATCGCGTATGCGCACAGAGCGTCTGGGACGCTTAGGATATCCCATTTGACTAAGTTTTCGTTACTGCAGCCTACCCGGAAACGCAGTCTCTTTAGCCAAAATGCAAACGCTACCAGCGTTTTTCTTTTCTCTCAAATGGGATGACGGTTGTCCACGTGGTTTATCGCTACGCACGAGAATGTCATGTCAATCATTTTCAGTGATAGAAAAGAAAAACGTTAGTAGCGTTTGTATCTTAGCTATAGAGCCTCAGGTTGGCCATGGCTGATGGTGCCCAGCGGGAAGAAGCGAGCGGACAACAAACAAAAAAAAACTTTCGTGCTATGACATAACAACAAAGGACAGATTAATACGCACAAGAAGAATGTAGCCACCGCATTAGTGGTTGTAGGAGCTTGTGGGTTCGTCCGGATACTTATCCTTTAACCTAACCAAGCAGCAGTGGTCACATTGTTGTGATCCGGTATGGGTATAGGACAACTGGTGAAATTACTAGAAAACGACAATGTGAACTCTGGCTGCTTGGAGGTAGGTTACAGGATAACCCAGTTCTTTCCCAATGTTGAATATTCCAGCCTTTGCAACAACATTAGGAATTTAGAATACTGCCTGTATTGTAAATTCCTACGAATCCAATTGAAGCCAAACGTCACAAAACCGTCACAACAAAGAGGTACATTGCAACCATATTTTTAATAGCGACCGGCAATCTTCGTTTTTCTATGACACACGAGTGACAAATATACTGTCAGTTGCGAGTGCAAGCGTGATAGCGATAGCCAGCCGAAAGCTATTAAGAAGCTGGGGGAATATTGTACTTTTTTTTTCAAAATCGGAACACATACAACTGTCTGGATTGCCGCATAACATCGGTAGCCTATCAAACAAACTTTAAACGAAACTCTTTAGCACAAGGTTCATTGTCAATTTTTTGTCTTCCAACATGATAAATGCCATGTTTACTATCGAATTTCAAAATTGGAATTGGTACTGCTCCCCGAGATGGATTCACAAAGATGGCTACGCTTCAAGCGATTTGCTTATTGTTTGAACATTGATCTGTCTCATTCCGGTATTAGCCTTTAGTACCTACCTACACCCGGTCGGATTTTGAATTCGTTAACGAGATCAGGATGCCGCTTGAGTAGGAATGCGACGGAAATTGTTTCTGAATTGGTTTTAGTCGCGGTAGTGAGATTGTCCTAAGCAAAGTTGATTTGGAGGTTGCTCTTTTAGATTTAAACGTGATTAATTCTTGTGAAACATGTTTTCTTAGTAAAAAAAAAAGTATCGGAATGGGGATATGTATAAATAAAGAACCTTAAGTATAGATGAATTACCGAGAGCGTGGAATTGCATTTCTAGTGGTAATGTGTGTTTACAGGCATTCTATATTTAAATTTCCTCTACTTCTCATACCATCAGCATAAAAAGAGTATTGTTATATATTAAATAAGTAAGTTCAAAAATACGGCAGCGTCAAATTCTAAATACTTTTTACAATGCACTAAAATATAGGTACTTCTTATTTTATTGTGTTCTCGCAATTTTACAGAATTTTACTACAAAGTAGCAGTCATTTTGGTCCGATTGAGAGTCAAAGTAAACAAATAATTTTAACTGCCATAAATACTTTGGACTCTAACTAATGAAAAATTTAAATTCAACTTACACCGCTGCCCAATTAGTTGAAAAAGCTACAGGTGTTTCTCTCTCGACTATTTATAAAATTATGACTGGCAAATAAGAGAGAGTAAGAGTGACAAATTCAAAACAACGAAAAAATTCCCCTCTCCGAGTAAGAAAAAGTTACGTACCTACCTACTTGTCCGTCGGCAGTAGATTATGTTGATCAAGAAGTCATCAGGAGAACTATATTTATATAATTTTCATCTGTCCCATACCTAAGCAATTTCCAACCTTAAAGAACAAAATTTAAATAAATGATAGCGACTAAAAGCAAAAAAGTATATACTACTTATTCCACTTGTTTAGGGTAATCTCATTAAATTAAGAAAAAACTTAAATAGTTCTCCTTTTCATGCGAACGTTACAACCACTACATGTGCAATTCCACGCTCTCGGTAATTCATCTATACGCAGGCATAAATAAAAAATACAGACACAAAAGAAAAAATAAATTAAGTGCGTTACGTTGAAAAACTTTACATTATTATTTAGTGCAAGGGCGACGATCTCTATCCACATCACATTTATGAGCTGTCTGTATGCGTCACACACATTCAAATAACTGTGTTCAAATAAAATAAGTATAAAATGCGGCCACAGCAATGAGATGAGCAATAAAGTGCTGTGCAATTTCACTTATATCATAGTACGTCGTCTGCGTCTTACACGAAATTGAATGTCGCCTGGAAAACTTAAATATTTCGCGACTAGCGCTGTCTGACTTCTAGCTAATATTGTAAAACTGTACCGACGACTTTAAAGACCTGTAAAAAAACTTCAAATAGAAAATTTATATTTGAAGATATTTTTGGGTAAAAAAGGAACCCTTATGGAAAGACTTCGGTGTCTATCTGTCTGTATGTCACAGCAGTTTTTCTTTGATACCATAGAAGCTATTAACTCGGACGTAGTTGTGTAACTTGCTTGCCGGTATGGGTTTTTAGTAAGAAAATATGAAGTTATTTTTCTAAAAATTTGAAAAAGGGTCTAGAAAGCGATTTGATTATAGCACACGGGGTGTCATTATGAAAGTGCTCAATCTGCATTATAATTTTTTTAAAATGTCCTGTGACGTACTTTTTGATTTATAGCCAAAAATGTACAAAAAATTACCGTCCCCCCAATAATTCCGAAGTTTGTGGACAAAGAATCTAAAAAAAAATTATTTGACGCGAAAAATGAAATGAAGCTGTTAAATCTTGAAGTATTGGAAAAATTATCAAAAAAAAAACTGTAATAAATTAAGGCTAGTCAAAACGAACCTTATTGCTTTGAAAACAAAGTTCGTAACAAAATGAGTATTTTCTTTTGGTCTTCCTTTTTAAGGGTTCCATACACTATCCATATCCTATTACCTACTAATCCTTCCGTCTGTCAACAGGGGTGTATACTTTAAACAGCAAGAGCTAATCACTTGAAATTTACACAGAGCGTGCACAACTAATGAAAAACAAATTGCGCTCGCAAAATTCGGGGAACCGGAGAACCTTTTTTTTACCACCTGCTTATTTTTTCCCGCCTTTTTCTACCGCCTTTTGTTCACCATGTTACATAATGGTATTGTTATACAGTGTGTGACATCCATAAGAACATAAATTTTAAGTAACGATAGCTTTAAGTGCTGTGAACCGTTTACAGAAGGAATTAAGATAATAGCTCCAATCAATTTAGTGTAATTCATTTTTAAAAGGTCCATCGAGCAGCAATGTATTACATTAAGTCTAACTTAACTGCAAGTTAATTGAGGGATAATTGAGCTTTTTATGATACATTGCGTGGCGAATTAGTTAGTATGAAAAAAAAGTACAAATTATATTAACATACATACATACATTAAATCACGCCTGTTTCCCAGAGGGGTAGGCAGAGACCACTTCTTTCCACCTGCTACGATCTTGACAAATCTCTTTCGCTTCTTCCACATTCATACATCGAGTCATGCATGCACGTCGGTTTCGGGTACTTAAGATACGGCCCTTTTCCAGTATTTCTCCGATTTGATTCGAAAAAGTACGCCTAGGTCGGCCCCTTCCGACCCTCCCACTCACTTTTGCTCTGTATATCTCTTTCGTCAATCTTCTTTCATCCATCCTTTCCAAATGACCGAACCATTGAAGCATGCCCTTTTCAATCTTAGTCACTACGTCTTCTTTTAGTCCACATTTCTCTCTGACCTTTTCATTCCTTGCTCTATCAATCAGTTTCACACCACACATACTACGCAAAGAGCGCATTTCAACTGCGTTTATACGACTTTCATGCTTGTCCTGCCACACCCAACATTCACTACCATACATCAGAGTAGGGATCAACACTCCATTGTGAACAGCCAGTCGCGCTAACAATACACGTGTTTTTATGTTAATTAGGATGCATATTAACTATTGTCAAAATATATTATGTTCGTATGTCACACACTGTATAAGATCATTTTCAAAATGCGACAGTTACTTTATACATCGGCGAGAATATTTTAGTCGCAGTTCCCCAACCACGTCTCTCTCTGCGGAATAAAAATGCCTAAATATGCGCACTCCCGTAATATGGCTATAGAAAACAAAATGGAATGAAGTGATAAAAGTGGGATGTGGGGCTAATATAAATCTTTTTAATGTTTCCGCGCAGGAATATGCGAGAGAGCAACTGAAGCTCCGCCAGGTTCATTCAGAGCGATCAACGCTTTGATCAAACTATTTACTGTAAATTAACTTAATTTTTCAGTTTACTGTGAATCATTGCACAGTTTTTACACGACTGCCCCAAAAAGGAGTGTAATGTTTTCTGGGTTCATGTTTGTATGTATGTATGTATGTATGTAGGTATGTGAGTTTCTTTATTCCACTATAACTTCTAAACCCCTTGACCGATTTAGATGTGTGAGGTATCGTTAGAATCCTTACGTCATTCCGGGTGACATAGGATACCTAAACTGTTAAAATTGAAATGACAACAATGGCAAAATGATAATTATTAATATATGGAAGTATATCGACGAAAGTATAAAAAATGCAGTCGGGTTTTTAAAGCGTGTTTTTCATATAGTTGAGTAAGTATTCTTGTTTGCAAAAAAAATAGGCGAACCAAATACACTGATTGGTTTCACTGTTTGATTGGTGACGAAAGAGAAATAGAACAGAATCATAAACTACTTTAAGGCAAAGAGGCTTATTTACAAATACCTTATAGCCAAAGATGAATAATATTAAACATGGAATTCACATATATTTTTTTCACTTTTAGCCGGCGGCTACAAAATTACCAAATTATAACATAGCTTCGTAGTGGCTGTGGTAAAAAAACATATAAACCTATAACATGACGAACTGACTGACTGACAAAAAACGTACAGCCTAAACCAATGAACCCAGGGACTTGGGGAGGTAATGTTTCTTGGGTACCCAGGGGTGCAATTACAAGGATTTTTGGAAAATCGACCCCCACGGGAACACATAGGGGGAGGAGCGGAAAACTAAGTCTACGGGTATGAAGTAGTAGACCTCCTCCAGCCGCAAAAAAAAGTGCAGTGGTGGACTGCTATTCATTATTGGCCGGGGAGAAGTTTAATTCACCATTTAAACTTCAGATCGTAACATTCTAGACCAAAGCAACAGGAAATAGCATGACTAACTCCTCAAATCCCATCTCAAAACTCGTTTTCCACCACATCCCTGACTAATTACTTTTTAATCTCATCATCTCCAGTTATATTGGATTGCCGGCCCCCAGTTCCGTCTGTGGCTGGATGCGCTTTGATAATCAAATCCCAGGCATTGGCAAAGTTAACGAGTTTTTGGTGAACTTGAAAGTGTATGAAGAGCAAGAAGTTTTTTCATGGCATTTTGCGGAGCAAGCGATGTGGAGATAAAGTCGTTACCGCACTGAGAGCGGAGGCAGCGCGTTTTGGCGCGTTTACAAAGCGTGGCGAAGGCGTTTTTGGTACGGGAACTCGATGCTGAACTAGAATGGCGCGACTGCATCGCTTAATTCGCGCGTTTCAAATGCGACAAGCGGCCACTTATCGCAATCCAGTCGCTACAAAGAGTCGCCGTGTGCCACCTCCGTTAAGTGAGCATTGGGCCGAGATATTTTTTTTGGGTCAAAATCTTTTTCCATACACTGTAAGTCTCTACTCTGTCACGATCGTAATTTTTTTCTTTAAGTAGTAATGGCTTTTTAATCTAAATAAATGTTTATTTTTTTTGAATCAGCATTTATTGTTAAACATCGTCAAAAAATAAATATTACTTCCTACAAAAACAACCACTCTGTCACATTTCCCGCGGACGAATTTCAATGCATCGAAAAATATTTTAACCCGTTTATAGAATTGAAAAGTGACTGAACAAGTGAACGTTAAAAGCAATAAAGTACACAAATTATGTAAATCGGTAAACGGTGAATTACAATGAAACAAAACGTTTAACTTAAAACATAATTTCCACCGTATAATCTACCAAAACCAGATAATAAATATAAAACTTTAAAAACAAACATGTAATCTGAGTAACTACTTAATTGAGAAATAATTATTTTGACATTTGCCAACTTTAACAATCGATAAGGATCTTGATACTTTTTAACTTTACGTAACGTGTCAAAACGTCAGAAGTTCGGTATCGCTCAAGTGGTGCCCTTTTGCCGTTACCCAACTCGGTTGGCCGACTTGCAGGGTGCTCTAGAAAATCACGAAAATGTCTCAATGGCCGCGCAGGCGCATGGGTCCTAAATGTCAGAGAAATTAAGCCGGTCTTGAAAGGTTAATGACCGGACACCTGTTCTGCTTAAAGTTAAAACATTTACTGGTTATGGTGAGCAAATTGATCCGAAAAGGATAAGAAAGGTTATGCACCAACAAAATGTAAAAAAGCGGTCAAGTGCGAGTCGGACTCGCGCCCCGAGGGTTCCGTACCTCCGTACAATTTTCGAATGGAATTAGCGCGGTCAAATATGTTAGCCTCTTTGGGTAACTTAAACAAAAAGCAAGCTTTCAAAACCCGACTGTTGCTAACCAACTTTAAATGGTTATAAATCCTAAATGATCATTTATAATGAAAAATGATGAAAGAAACCTAAATATGATTTTTAAATCCCTATTCAATGATACCCCACTTGTCATACTTGGTCGACTTTTTTTATTTTTATTTGCACAATATGGCGTCTGGTTGCCGCCATATTGAATTTTGATTACTGTCATATCTTCAGTGACACTGAAGGAAGGAACAAAGATACATATATACCTCCTTCGGCAGTCGGGTAAAAAGGGTCTTGACACATACAAATACAAACAAACGAACATATAATTCAGACAGTGTTAAAATATTAACGGCCCCAAAAAAAGGTTTGAAGACCAACTACTAACTCGCAAATTCGCATCCACTTTTTAATCCGGCAAGTTTCAAAAACTCCGCAAATCCTAATTCCTCCAAAAACCTCAACGTGAAAACTTGCCCGTCAAACTTTAGTTGAAGAGGGGAGAGCGGGCAAATTCGGGCTACGTGGGAACAACAATACGCCTCCTCTAATAAGCGGAACTACTATTTCATACAAACTTAGTTTGAAATGAAGTCTGTTCGCCGGAGGAAACCGTTTCGCATTTCGACGCTTAGTTATGCAAGGTTAGAAGCTGCTACATTGCTTTATATGCAATGTTGCTTGATATTAAGATTAAATTTAGGAGTTATAAACTGCTCGACTTCTTCACATACCCCCTTTCTAATAAACGTTGAGTAACGGTGGTATAGCTAGACAATGTTTTGTCCTCATCTGTCATCGTGACATTTGAATTTGACAGATAAGGACAAAACATTGTATAGCTATACCGGATTAACCGGGGCAAAAATGTACCAGTGCTAGTGATTCATTACATATTGACTAAGTTTATCGACAACTTTTTTCGTGACATATGGATCTTACATTTCTTGCAAAGGTAAGTCGTGCCTTTAACTTCTATATCTGAATGATCAGCTTTCCATGAAGATAAACTATCTTTTTTCTTGCGACGCTAAAAATGCGACCGACTACCGACCGACCGACCGACCGAAAACCGACTTAAAAAAGAAAAAGGGTTTTCAATTAAATGTAATTTAAATGGTTGTCAAAAGTGACTCGAGTCCAGAGTCAATGTCAGATGCCCGTTGTTTATAGTTGCGATAAGTATAAATAAAAGAGGTTTGCACATAATTACAAGGTATTCAAACTTGGCCATTACTTACGATAATGATGATAAAAAATTGCTTTTTATCGATGTCGATAAGCTTAGTCGACATTTAATGAATCACTCAGCAATGGTACAGTTTTGCCCCCTACAATCCGGTTTTTGTTTATTGGTAAGGGGGTTAGTATATAACTATTATATAGATAAAAACCCGCGATATAATGGTGATACCTCCTTTCAGAGCTGATTTCTATAAAACAAGCGATTTTTATAAAACCTAGCTAAAAACCACTGCTAGAAAACCAGCTATCAATTAATAAAACCGCACCCAAATCGGATATCCCTTTTAAGAGCCTCAGACAGACGCACAGGCAGAAAGACACACACGCACACACACACACACACACACGCACGCACGCACGCATGCAAACGCACACGCACACGCACATGCACAGGCGCACGCACACGCACACGCACACACACATGAAACACGAGAATTCACATAAACCGAAGCAAATCGAGGGCGGCTCGCTAGTACATAATCAAAACAAGTATATTTTTGCTAATGTTAAACTGTCTAACACTTTTATTCTATGCTTGTTATTATCAATAAGTCAAAACTATAACTACCTGTTGCCTATTTCAACATCGTGACAATGATAGGTGACAAGTGACAATTCAGCGTACAATTGCAAAGTTAGATGTTGAAACACGAAAAGAAAAAACCCGGCAAGAGTCGGACCATGTTCAGATGGCGTCGGACATGGCGAAACTATAAGGGTTCCATGTTGATTACGGAACCCTAAAAATCGGACCCAGATCATCAGGATTTATGTTTTGAATAGTTAAAATAAAATCTGTTATCAAGAAAATGACATTTCAGTTATTGCTTACCATTATCGCCCCAACTTCCCTCAGCATTGTATACGGACTTCTCTTAACACTTAAAACCAAGTGAGACTTTCTGTAAATAAAATTGCACAAGGACATTAACTGTTGACTTCATAAAGCCATTACCCGGGATTGCACTCCAATCCCGCGAGTCCCGGGCAACCGGGACAATAAATGGATATGTTCCCGGAACAGATGTCGGCCGGGAAAAATAGCTAAGTCCTCTAATGCGGAAGTAACGTGTATTGTTATAGGGTGCACTTAGGGATAAATGGATAGTGCTCAATCTGAAAGATATTTGTTCAATGTTCTCTGAAACAGTACTCTTCATTAGTGACGTTCAGTGCCGCTCGCTAAGATTCTCATACGAAAGGAGCGTCGGATGGAGTTCTTGGCACTGTTTGTAGCGACGATAAACAGGGTGTTGTGATTAAAAGTAAAAGGATTTCGCATCCGACTGAGTCAGAAAGCTCTTTAATCGTATTTGAAGTACTGTACTGTTATTTTTATGAGTTCTAGACCCGAAAATTTGTCTGTAATTGCTTTAAAAAGTTATTGAAGCCAATTCGTTTGACTAGAATCAGCTCTAGGACAAGCATTTCAATCATAGATCACGTTTTGAAATGGCCTTCAGAACGAAATCGTGTACTTTTACGGAATCTATCCGTACCACAAACCCCTAAAACAGCGTTATGTTTCCATAAATTATTTTGCTAAAGCTTTACTACTTGACGACGATACGGAAATCAACGTCAATTTCTAAGATGTAGGTCAAAAAGAGGTATCAGGGATTCTGGGATATATCTACTATTACAAAGCCCCATTGAATGAACTGCATTGACGTTTCTCGCAAAACTTACCATCATTTAAAAAATGGCGTGCATTAAAGTGTTTAAGCGACAAAAGTGATAAAAACGTTCTCCACGTAACATAATACGAATAAACAACAAATATATAAACGACGTGTAACCGTATAAAATAAATTTCCTTTTTATTCATAGCTCCTCTAATACACTGGAAGCCGTAGGTGCGAATGAAAAATGTTGCCATATCTCACGAAGAGAACATCTGCGAGCCGCAGAACACACTGTACTTTATGCGGATTTGAAATACATCCTGTATATTAAGATGTGGAATGGTTGCGTAGTTTTATTTGCTTGGGAAAGGAGCTCAATGGGCCTAACCAAGTAGCATTCTGCTAACTTTAAGCATTGAATGTGGAGGGCTATAGTGGAAGGGAGAGACCTAAAAAGAGATGGATGAAATGTGTAAAGAGCGATATGAAAAACAAAGGAGTGGATACTGAGATGATGTCTGATAGGGATGTTTGGAAGAAAAAGACTGCGTCGACCTGAAATGATTGGGATATGGAATGTGGTCAAGATGATGATGATCTCCAAACACCGGATATTTAATGAATCACTAGCACTGGTACATTTTTGCCCCCGTCAATCCGGTGTATGATGATCTCATAAACGGCTCAACCAATTTTCATAAAAACTAGCTAAGAACCATTCCAATTAAGGGAGCGACCACACTATAGCTTATCGGTGCGTAAATTCTGGGGTCCCAGTGAAAAAGGGACTAGTCGACTTAACTCGTAATAAAAAAGGGTATACTTATACATGAAGTATACTAGACTTAAACCCTTTTTCACTTGATCTTCAGAAGACTTATACCCTTTTTCACTTGGAACCCAGAATTACGGTCCGTCAAAATTGACGCCGTGTAAGTAATATGACCCATTCTTTTGTTTACGCAACTTCATCGTATTTTACGCGTCGGTGTGGCCGATCCTAAAACTAGCTAAAGAATATACAGGATTGACGTGTGCTGCCGTACTTGGTATAGTTATGTAATTGCATACATTGTATATGTTATATGTTATTGCATACATTGACATTTTAATATTTCCATGGAATGCAACAATGGTTCTCATAGTCCGCTTATTTGACGCTGTTTTTACTTTATTTATTACCTTAAACGAAATCTTATAAAATGTAACTAAAGTAGAATAGCGCTGCGTCTAAGTATATTTTTTTGGTTTCACCTAGATTTTGAAATCAAGATTAAGATAGTTTTTTTAAATAGGTTCCTTTCTTAAGCTGCTTTTCCACAGGCAAGGCGAGGCGAGACGAAGCGGCACGAGAATTTTAAATTTTATTGAATTTTTCTAATAAAAATTTCAATTCTCGTCTTGTCTCGTCTCACCATGCCCCACTTTTGTTAGTTTCTGTATGATTATTTGGTTGACTGGTAGTGAATGCCATTGGACATTAAGTCCGCCATTTGTGTACCACATACCATATACACATTCATAAAGTCACGCCTTCTTCGTTCCCAGAGTGGGGTAGGCACAGCTACAGAATTACCTATAACTCTAAAACTTGTTGATAATTCTGTAACCACATTTTGCACATGTAGGCTTAGATGTTCACCAGCGTGTTAATGACAGGTTGCAAGCCCATCGCCTAACAGTACTACAAGCCTTTATTCCCTTAGTCGCCTCTTACGACATCCACGGGAAGACATGGAGTGGCACTATTCTAACCCGGCAACCACACGGGCTCGGCAACCACACAAATAAATAAACTGGTGATAATCCATAATTATTATCTCCACAAAGTCAACAATATCAAGAGCTTCTCACTAGACACACGTCTCAATGGCTCTGCAAATCCAAACATCAGCAACATCACACAATGCGTTTGGAACTAGTATTTACGAGTATTGAGTATACACCAGACTCTATATCTTCTGATACAACTATACCTACTTGATGTTATACGTGGTTGCAAAGTAAACAGTGCGTTTTAGACATTAATTACACAACATGTCAAATTATTTTATTATAATAATGTAAGTACTACTAGCTCTTATTAAGTAATTTAACAGCAAAGGAGAATGGGCAAAAATGTATGAACGCTGGCCTAGAAACCAAAAACAATAAGCACTATATCATCGGATATCCTTTTTAATTCTACAACGATTTTGTGTAGCGGGAAACCTCAAATAACAGTGAGTTTTTTAGGGTTCCGTAGCCAAATGGCAAAAAACGGAACCCTTATAGATTCGTCATGTCTGTCCGTCTGTCCGTCCGTATGTCACAGCCACTTTATTCCGTAACTATAAGAGCTATACTGTGGAAACTTGGTAAGTAGATGTATTCGGTGAACCGCATTAAGATTTTCATACAAAAATAGAAAAAAAACAATAAATTTTTGGGGTTCCCCATACTTAGAACTGAAACTCAAAAATTTTTTTTTCATCAAACTCATACGTGTGGGGTATCTATGGATAGGTATTCAAAAATGATATTGAGGTTTCTATTATAATTTTTTTCTAAACTGAATAGTTTGCGCGAGAGACGCTTCCAAAGTGGAAAAATGTGTGTCCCCCCCCCCGTAACTTCTAAAATAAGGGAATGATAAATGTAAAAATAATATATGATGTACATTACCATGCAAACTTCCACCGAAAATTGGTTTGAACGAGATCTAGTAAGTAGTTTTTTTTTAATACGTCATAAATCGTAAACCGCATTTTACCTTTCACGGAACCCTTTATGGGCGAGTCCGACTCGCACTTGGCCGCTTTTTTTTAATCTGAAACATCGGGACGCCTACATAGACGGCTTTAGCATAATTACTATGAAATACCGCCGTCTTTGCATTACGATAACTTATTTCACACAAAGATTTCGAACTACTATTAATTGCCATAGTAATAGTTTTACAACTTAGAATTACCTATCCGGTGACGCTTGTCCTTATTGGTCATATAGGCCAATTTGCCCACCCTCCTTTGGCAGCAGAACTAAGTAGAATTTCTACGAAAACCTCAAGACGGACGGTCACATAACTGTTGCATACGACTTGGGGGCCTTTACAAAACGAGCATACTCTTTTCTTAAAGGCCGGCAGCGCACCTGCGATTCCTCTGGTGTTGCGGGTGTTTATGGTCGCGATGATCACTTACCACCAGATGGCTCACTTGCTCGACTTCCCTCCACATTTTCCCTTTTCACTTTTCACATTAAAAAAAACCCGTGTTGTTGTTGGCTTGTAATCTTTTGGTCTAAACACTTCACATTTGTTTACTAATACTACCACTATCATTGTAATTTCGTCTGCTGTTTGTATTTTTACTGTATCTAAGGCATTACTAGCTATATCTAGGGAGTACAAAACCAATCGTCGTAGAGATTATTGGGGAAGGCATATACTTGTATTTAGCAGTACACGTTTGTCAGCTGATATAATGATGAAGGCGTTACTAGTATTGCATGCTCTAACCGCATCAATGTCTACTATTACTTCATAATTGTTTGTATCTGTAATGTTTACTGCAATGGTGTGTAATTTTACTACATCTTCGTCTGCGTCTGAATCTATATGTACGTCTACTATATCCTTATAAACAAGGCCGTCTGTTTCCATTTGTCAAGTGTATTCGGTTCAGAGAACTTGCGTAGTGGTGGGACGGTGAAGTTACTCGGAGACTGCTACTTAATCAAAATTACTAAACAGCTGTTTGTGAAATCACATTTAAATATTCTATGTATATTAAAATAATATCTTCGACATAACTAATCTCAAAACTAGATTACGATACTAGATAATGTTTGTTAACGACTTATAACACAACACGACTCTTCGCGGAGGCGGTGTACCACTGTTCAGTTCTTCGAGATAAAAAGTATATTTATGTCCGTCTTCGGTGTAATATCGCAGTACCAAATTTCATAAATCGTACAGACAAGAAAATCACACTTTTGCATTTATAATATTAGTTAGAATAGCACGATATTCAAAGAGTAAAGAAGCCTTTTTTATTCAGGCACTATGTCCTTGAAATAATTGAAAAACAAATTCAATGGAAGCGGATTTGTAGAAAAAACAAATCATTATTAATCGTTTTGCTACAGAATGCCATTTATTGACTTAATTTTCCCCCTACTTTATTTCTTTATTCACACATCCGTCTTTCCAGATCATTTTAAACCTTAACAAAAAAATCCTGAGGAATTCTGGCATAGACTTTTTGTTTCCTTACTACCAGTAGTTTCATGCCAATTTGCTTTAACAAACAACGCTGAGTCCCAATGTTTTCACATCACTATGCGGGTTACTAACTCGTATATTCCGAATACTAGACAAAGTGGTTGTTCCGCTGATGTAACGCAAATTTAGCGGAGAAACTATTCTTTTAAATAAATGGAAGATGACAATTTATGGATATGTCCAATGGAATGCATTTGTTGTTCCTTGTCGCAACAAGATCAAGTTTAGCTTAGTTGAGGAGTTGAGGAACTCTATATAAATAACGTCAATGACTTACTTGAATGAAACTTAAAGTATTTTGAAGCGTATGAAGCTAATTAAAAAAACATAATACACCCTGTATTATATTCAGCGATCCTGAATCAACCTGTATAAAGACACTTTGTGACCCTTTCTACGAAGCTAGCGGCCCTGTGTTAAAATCCCGGTAAGGCCAGACATTTGTGTGATGAGCGCGAATATTTGTTCCTGAGTCATGGATGTTTTCTATGAATTCAAGTATAATATATTTCTCTATATAATTATTTATATCGTTGTCTAGTACCCATATTACAAGCCTAGAGCTTAGTTTGGGACTAGGTCAATTGGTGCGACATTGTCCCCTGATATTTTATTTTTCTAGATGGCCTAGATTCTACGCGGTAAAAACAATATCGACTTTGAGCTGTTATCGTATTGTTAACGTTTTGATAGCTCTTATTTACTTGACAGTATTGGCGGTAGAGTTAAAAACAAAATCACCATAACAGGTCAAAGACGATAATTATGGTTTTTACGACCTAGAATGGAAGCCCTGAGGGCCCTGCCAAGATGCATTGCGCTAACTAGCGTTTCAATTCGATTCGTTTTTAAACCAATCGCATCACTGGTAGATGACGTGATACGAAAAGTCACGCGATCTACCAGTGATGCGATTGTTTTAAAAATGAAACAAATAGAAACGTTAGTTAGCGCAATGCATCTTGTCAGGGCCCTCTGAGATGATATCTCTTAAGAGGCTCAATATTTTCTCCGTGTTGTAAAGAAAACTATCCAAATCGGTCTATCATCAAGACAGGGTCAAAAATATGTGTAAGCTCACAATCACTCCATATTTCCCCGCCATTTCCCAACCTAACTCGTTCTGCCTTAACCCTTCTAAACAAACCCCGCATTTTAAATATTGTATTCCACAAGTTTCCAATGTTTTCATTCGGCGAACATTTATAACATTACAGCCAGTTTACACCAGCGCCAGTCGTAAGGCTGTGACCCTATTATATATCTCCAGAATTACCTTACAGTTGACAACCCTAATGACCTTCCCATGTCTCACTAAACCAATCTTGAACAACCAGCTTCACCAACAGCTAAAAAGAACCTAAAGCTCTTGCAAAACTGGTCGATAGTAAGGTCCCAGTGTTAAAGGAGCTATGGAATGGATGTGTCGTAATGTGCCGAAAGGTCTTATTTATTTGGTTGTTACGCTAGTTTGGAGGAAAGTGTTGCGAATGCTTTTTAGGAGATCGTTTGTTTGTAGACAATCGCATTGAACCCTTGTTTTTTGTGTGGGACGTTTTCATTTTTCCGGCAAAAAGTATATTGTATCGGGGTGCCCTTCGACTGACCTAAAATTTTATGTGCTAAAATTTTTTGGTCGAAAATGTTTCCTATAATATTGAATGGCATACTTCTTTTTTAGCATAAAGATTTTTTGCATACGTATTTTTTGTTCTAAAGCACTTTTTGGCTAAAATTGTTTTGTCTAAAATTTTAATTACTAGAAGGCTAAATCTATAATATTGTTTCGTCGAAGCCCCTCCCAGTATAAAACACCTAGGTCTCAACTAATCTATAGGTTAGGTTAGGTTAGTATTGTGTCAAGGCGCGAAGCGCCACAACTACGCGGAATAGGAGCTCCGTCGACTTCGCCTCACGGTCAACGTTATACCAAAAAAACATTCGACAAAAAAAAGTTATTCCAAACAAATGTTATACTAACCAATTTTTCGACCAAACAATATTATGCAAAACAATTTTCGACATTTAAATCATTAGACGAAACGTTGGTATGCAAACAAATATGATGCGAAACAAAAATAGGCCAACAAAAATTTAGATCAACCGATGTAGACCCTATTGTATCGATATAAGGCTCGCAGTTCTAATAAAAGCCAGTTCCGATATCTATCTACTTAGTTACTTTAAGTTTATCCAGTAATTATTATCTCTTCTTCTTCTTATTTAAGAGCTATGCTCGTGTCGGTGTAGCTCAAAGCACGCTCTCCATTTTGCTCGATCCCAGGCCGCCTCCTTGGTGTTTTGATACCACATCACCGGGCATATACGGGGCAAAATTAAATGACAGCTAGGGATTGCCTATATCGATAAACTTAATTATCGATGCTTTCCCATATTAAAATACTATTTTTTATTAAAAGTATGCAAATGAGATAAAATAGCAACATAATTCTGGTTATTCTTTATTTTAAAAAGATTTTTTAACCTTCACTCATCATCATCATATTTTTTTACTCCTAACAAATTCTGATCGTTTGTTTTAACAATAGTAAATGGACAGACATTCTGAAATACACAATAAGGAAAAAAAAATTGATGATGATGAGAATTTAATAACTAGAATTATGTTGCTATTTTGTTTAATTTGTATACTTTCAATAAAATTTTATTTTTATAAACAAAACATGGAGCGATCTCTAGTATATGGGAAAAGCATCGATAATTAAGTTTAACGATATAGGCAATCCCTAGCTGCCATTTAATTTTGGCCCGTATATTCCTAGGTCTGCACATGACCTTTACCTTCTTTTTAACTTGTTCGACGTAGTTTATTCTTGGTCTTCCTCTTCTACACCTTCCTTCTGTTTTTCCTTCAATTATATTTCTTAGAAAGCTGTCATGTCGTATGAGGTTACCTATCATTTTCCCTCTTCTATTCTCTATATTGTCTCTTCTCTTCTCTTCCACTCTTTCCAGTACTTCAGGTAAGTACTTACTGGAAAGAGTGGATGTAATTATTATAAAGGTAAAAAATTGTGGGTTGGTTTGTATACGGGCACAAGGAACCGATTTTAAAAAAATAGTTCTTAATAGAAAACTACATTATCTTTGACTATTATAGGCTATTTTTCATTCTGTTAAAACCGGAGCGTAGCGAGGGCGGAGGCTCTATTCTACTCGGTAAAACAACACAACAGGTAAAACTATATCGACCCTTTACTTTCTCAACCTCGTGTCTGATTGAATAGTTAGATAGGACAGTAGTCTTTATTCCTTAGTGAACGTGAGTGCTTTTCCTATCTAACTATTCGATCAGATACGAGGTTGAGAAAGTGTACGATATTGCTTTTGAGATACTATCGTATTGTCAACGTTACGATAGCTGTAGGTATAGTCAAGGACTTTAATTGTTATGCCACTATGGAACTTTGTCATAATGACAGCGTCAAACTACATGACAGAAATTACGCTTAAATGAATTATTAACGTTAAGCGACAGGGTTCCATCGTGGCATAACAATTAGGGAATGCAAATAACCTGTTATAACCGGTATTAACCGGTTATTTTCATACGAAAACGGTTAATAACCGGTTAAATTGCGTTCTCTAATAAAAATTAAATCTTTGACTGTACTAGCCCAAGGTCGCTTGTAGTTGAATATTGAAAGTATTTGCTTAACTTCTGTGATAAATGGTGATGAATAAAGAACGCAATTAGCACCGGTGAAATTACTAGCATACAGGCATTTCATCTTAGTCCTCAGGGTTGGCAACGCATTTGAAGTCTTAGGATTGCAGTTTTGAGATTGTAGTCTTGAGAATTCAAATGTCTATGGGTCTCAGATCCCACTTACCATCAGGGGCCTGTTTTATAAAGCTACAAATTTCAATTTACATAATCCAAGTTTCCATTACAACCTCGACCAATGACGACCAGCCATTTGAGCAGTGTTGCCAGTTTAATCCTGTAAAATTGTAATTTGTAACTTTATAAAACGGTCGCCTTCTCCTTGCCATAAAAAATAAATGAGTTTGCAATCTTGAGATTGTAGTGTTAAGATTGGCCTCAGAGCTCACTTACTATCACGTGGCATGTGTGATCGTCTACCTTTCCCATGCCACAAAAAATATCTAAAACAGCTAAAAAAAACTATTGGGAACTAAGACGTAAATTCAAACCCCCTTACTAATAAACGTTGAGTAGGTAGGTAACGGTGGTATAGCTATACAATGTTTTGTCCTTATCTGTCATTGTGACGTTTGAATTTGACAGATAAGGACAAAACATTGTATAGCTATACCACCGTTACTCAACGTTTATTAGTAAGGGGGTAAATGTATCGTCACGAATAGGTACCCTACTACTAAAAGTAGGAAATATTTTTATCTTCCCAAACACACCCATGTCCTTCCATAAAGCAGCGGTGACCCAGTTCAATTTATGGAGCCTGTGGCACTTACTGATGTGTATGGTTAGACCCGATCATAAACACCAATGTCTCTAAATCATGGACGAGTGAGAGCGACAGAAAGTATTCCGAAATGTGCATATTTAGACGTTTTCCTGAACTGGGTCGTCGGTCGAAAATGTGGTCTACCACTACGGCTGAAGTTCATTTGCACGTTATGATACAACAAGTCCGATTTTCCCTTGCAATAATATTATGACAGTGACAAGTGTCAACCTTAGTGATAATAAGATCTCACAGAAACTTTTGTCAAAACTGGTAGACCACTTTCTTGGCCGACCGTGCATAGTCAAGCAATTTAGAAATATAAATATGAAAACTGGCCAGGTTAGAGTCGGATTCCTAAGGGCTTCATTCCGACTTGACAGAAGCGCGTGGAGCTAACCCCATGTGCTTCTGTTTAGTCCACAAGAGTAAATGCTCTTTAACCGAACAGTTGTCCTCGCGTGTGATATCCATGGACTTATTTAATTAGTTCACGGTGACTGAAAACCTGACATTAGCAAAAATACACCTTGTTAAAACAAGGTGTGAAAGCCATTCATTAGAAAACAGTAGTTTACGTGGCGGTTGCGTAATGACAGGCATTACAATATGAGTGTGGTTTATGAAACGAGCCGCAAGGCGAGTTTCATAATAGATCACACGAGTGTTGCAATGCTAATTACGAGTACGCAGTCTCATACAATACTTTATCTACACACATATTATAAGTACTCTAAGATGGGTTCAGAAGCCGAAAGGGAAATGACCAGCATTACCTTACCTGTGGTAGAAGGTGACAGCGATCACAGCTGTAAGGTAATTTTGAAATTACGTTATCGAATATTGTAAGGTATTGAGATCCAAATTTGGAACATCTTCCAGAATTAACAGCTGTCATCGCTGTCACCTACTACCACAGGTAATGCTGGTCATTGCCTACGGGTTTTGAACGCATAATAGAGGACTTATGATATGAGTGTAGATAAAAAGGTTTTGTCCTACCGTTCGAAATTACATCGAGCAAAAAACACCGTTTCTTGTATTCCCCTTTTCATTCTTAACTTTTTTTTGTAATTAATGTTTAAGATCCTGAAAACATCATGGTTTTAGCAGAAATTAGCGTTCGATTGATTGATTAATTGATTGATTGATGAAATACAATTCGATTTAATGGTCCATGAAGTGAAATTCGATAAAATGGTCATACACAGATTTAGTCGAGTCTTTCCTGTGGACATACCCGCAGCTAACGTTTTTAAGGCCTAATTTGCTGGCTGTACCCACACTCTAGCAAATAAAAACATAACTATTAACCACAGGAGGAACTTTTATTTTTGCGAGAGTTATGAGAATTATGAGTAACCATTATAAACACTATCATAATTCATAGTCTACCATATTTAGCGCAATAATAAATGGTTTTCTGCCAGTGTTAGGAAGATTAAAATTTCTATGTACATAGTTTCATAAAGCGGGTTCAGTTCAGTGGCATTTGTGCCTTGAGTAGGGTTCGCCGGGTTCGCTGACGGATAGGTTTCTACCGGCAAACGTATAGTTATGTTTAAAGCTCTGTTTACGCAGATTGTAGAATAGCGACGTTGATTACGAATACATTTTGATAGTTACGTAATCCAAGTCTTTTTTTTATGTGAGTGTGTATATGTGTGTTTTTACGCGTTTTTTTTAAAGAAAACTTTTACTGGGATGGTTTGTTCTGTTTCATGGAAATCGATTCAGCTATTTAAGAGATATTAGCTCAGAAAGAAGGGGTCGCCAATATAAAGGGTATTTTATCTAATTGATAAATTATTCAAAATATTTTAAATGCAAACCGTGTTCGTTTTTGCCGTCTTCAAGAGTTTAAATATAATACAGAGATGTGTTAATGCCCAAAAAATGATTTAGGCTATTTTTTAAACTCTCATGATTTTATTATAACGGCCTTACAACTTTACTATCGTCAACTTAAAATACTACATTTCAAATCCACCCAGCCCATTCACCATGGCTAACAGCCTAAATCGCTCCGCTTTACGTGTATCGTTATAGCTCAGTCTACATAGCGTACAAATCATAACAGCTCAGAAGTTTAGCCGCAATGACTTAAGCCGATGTAGTATTAATGGACGCTCGGCATTGTTCAGTACAATGAGCTTTCAGCGGGCGGAGCTATTGGGTGTGGTGGAAGGCAGAAGCGATGGACATAGCTTTATCTTTTTGGTCGTTTCTTAATGGCTGAGGCTCATTATCACCAGGAGGAGTAGTCATGATGCAAAGACTACTAATGTTTCTCTTTTCTATCGCTCAAAATGTATGGGGTGACATTCTAGTGCTTTACGAAAAACCACGTGGTCAACTATCATCGCCAGTGATCGGAATAGGTAGAGTAAAGTTTGCAAAAGGACATAATATAGAGTGGTCACAACCGGATAAAATATTATTTTATTTTTATTTAGTTCCAAATTTCCGGTATTTTTCTGGTACTAGTAAATGTTGTAGCAATGAAGTCTCCAGTTTATGTCTGTTCTACGAAGTTTAGGTAAATATACTCCACCTATTATTTAGATACTCAAAAGAAATGAGTTACGGGCCCCTTTTTATCACAAACTAACATAAAATATCCCATACCGTAAGTAAATTATTTTTATTATTATTATTATTATTATCGTACGGCCTTACGAGTGAATGTCCTGCGTTCCTTATAAAAGTAAATCTAAATTATTTAGCCAGTCTATAGCCTCCTCAGAGCACCCGCTAAGTTTCGCGTAGCCGCCGGCAAAACGTCGGTTGGGACACTCCTCCACGATGTGATAAGCTGTTTGCTGTGGAGCGCCGCAATCACACGCTGGCGAGTCTTTAAGGCCCCATTTGTGAAGGCAATAGTTGCAGCGGGCGACTCCCGTGCGGATGCGGTTCAGCGTCGTCCAGATCTTACGGCCGGTCTTGAAACTAGGCAGCTGGGCAGACGGGTTCCCCACAAGGGCACCCGCCGAGCATTCCTGGGACTCCCAGTCAGCCGACCACGCGGACCGAATGTCAAAGGGTTGGCGGATGACGGGGTCTGACCAGAGAGGCCTACGCGAGGGGAGTCGCCGCGGTATGTGCGGCCTGTCCAGGGTTCTGGCAATCGGCAGCCTGTGTGGAAGTTGGGTGCTGACCACTTTATCCCATTCTGCCGCCGCCGCCCGCGAGCGCCTCAGGTGCGGAGGAGCTATGTTAGCCAGCACGGGGAGCCAGGAAGTTGGAATGGGACGCAATGTCCCCATGATGATCCGCATGGCTCGGTTCAGTTGGACGTCGACCTTATGGGTGTGAGCACTCCGGTACCACACCGGAGCACAGTATTCTGCAGTGGAGTAAACCATTATTCGTAAGTAAATGTTACGTATATTTGGCATTAAAAATACCGGAAATCCGGAATTCAATAGAGATAAATTATAATTTCATCCGGTTGTAACCACTCTATATTATGTCTTTATGCGAACTTTAGGTAAATATACTCTACCTATTCCGATCACTGATCATCTCATACATTTTGAGCGATAGAAAAAAAAACCTTAGTAGTGTTTGCATCTTGGGTAGGGCCCTAAGCTGCTCATTGTTGAGCCTGATGGTATATACAATACAATAAGAGACAGATCGCTATTAAGCGATATGAACGCCTGTTGTATGTATGTTATTCATTTGTACTATTCCGTGTTTTGTTTTTATGGTGTTTTTAAAAACATGTACTGTTATTTTTATTATAAAACAATACAATCTATATAGCGCACCTCAGAGCGTTTCAACTGAAACCAATAATAACAGTTTAATTTAAAATGGTAACCAACACTCGAACAGGCTTATTATGGGTGCGTTTCAATCAGTATACAAACTATTTGCATAATTTAATTTGACTAACCACGAAAAGCATGTTTTAATGTTTTAATGTTTATTAGGGTACAAACGGTACAATATGGCTAATACAATAGAAATCTTAGATTATACATCAACCAGTAAAGTTACCACAGTTAAATACTACATATACTAACCGAGCAATATAATATTAGTTACTTGAAAATGTGACATTAGTTTAAAAAAGACTAAGGATACCTCTAAAGGCAAAAAAACAAAACTAAAATGCGTTACGCGAAATTTCATAACTAACTAAGTATCATTTTTCTCTCTAACTAGGGCTGTGAACTCTTGAAGACATTTGTTGAAGCATAATGAACGTTTAGCATAAAAACCAATTGTATAATTTTATCTGGCATACGATCAAATAACATAACACTCATTTAGCTTAACTATCATTTTCTAGTTATTTTGCATTTTAAGTCAATTTATTCTAACTAGGTTAGGTTAGGTTAGAACTGTGACCACAGTAATAGTAATCGAAGCAGTTAGAAATATTTACTTTTTAAATTAATAAACATTATAGTTTTTGAAATCATGCATTTCGTTTTATGCATCATGACTATTATATCGATGGTTTATTATGCAGATTGAAATTATGCAATTCGTTTTATGTAAAATGATCATTATACCATTTGTTTTTATGCTAAACATTACACACCCCTTTATTATCCCTATTTAGCGATCTTTTCTAGACAACTTTAAGATTATAAATAAAAGAAATAAAAAAGAGCATAGGTGTAAAGAGCATAGGGGATAATTTAAAAAAAAACCTAGTCCAAGCTAAACTATCAGCTCGTACTATCGACAATCACGTGTTACTTAAATCTAGAGAATGTAACGCGTTTAAAAATTGTTAAAAACTACAAATCAAATCAATTCAAAATATTTATTTGCTGAACACAGGTAGTTGTACAGTTGGTGACATGAAGGATCTTTCCATGTTCTAGACGAGCAAACTTGAGTGTTATACAAATGGGTCATTATTCGAGCGTTTCAACCGCCTCACTTTTGTGGACATATTATTTTTGAAGAATTGGGCCATTGGGAATATTTTGATGCCATTTTTGGATATTTGTCAGATGTCCTGTAAACTTAGATACCTAACCAGAAACGAAATCGAAATCTGCAGCCACTTCTACAAAAATGTGCCCACGAAAGTGATTTGGAACAAACGCCCAAATAATCACCCAAATATTACGTATTATCGCCTATCGCTCCTTAATCGCGCCGAAGGCTGTTTAATGGTCTTAGGATCACACTTTCTACCGCGTTGCCTTTATTCAGCAACAATGCAGCCCATCGCCATACATCACAACCATCTATTCTATCGTTGCTGTACAGTAGATATTTGCATGGTGTAAGTCATTTGTAACAAAGATTGATGTACAGAGGCATTAAATAAAAAAACGGTCAAGTGCGAGTCGGATTCGCGCACCGAGGGGTCCGTAACTCCTGACTGGCACATGACCGGTATTATCTGTTAATTTTCTTTAGGGTTTTTGAATAATCATACCAAATTTGGCGCTTATCTATACAGGGTGACTGCGGGGTCGTTGAGCAATAAGGTAAACTGAAACTCACTACTCGTACAGTGTGACTACATCATTAGGAACACAACGTAATAGATTTAAAAGCGTTAAGACAATTACTTTGTTTTTTATTCAAATAAACATTGAATGAATTTATTTTATTTGCGATCATGGCCACCCTAACGTACTCCATTTTTTACTGGTCTGATCGTTCGATTTTCAAACTGGTTTTAAGTTTTCAACATGAAAACATTAGGTGACCATAATTTTAGTAAAAATTAGGGATACATAATATGTGGCGTTATCTATGTAAAGGCACCTTATTGTCGATGGCGCTTACGCCGCACTGCGTCACGCGACGTTCTATTTATATCGGAGCATCGTTAATAATGGCGCAAGTGCCATCGACAATAAGGTCCCTTTTCATAGATAACGCCACATTTATTTTAATAAAAAGCTAAACTTTAACTGTTTCAAAAACCACTATACTAAGAGCATCTCAACCATTTACTGAGTTACGAAAATTAAGTTAGGATCACGACCCCGCAGTCACCCTGTATATTAAAAATGTAAAAATGTGTTTTCTATGTTAAGCTGGGCATTCACGGACGCGCCGTTTGTCACGGCGACAGATGGATACTACAACTGGATGGGCGTAATATTTCGACCACATTCACGGGCGCGCCACGCGGTTTAATTTCGCACGCGCAACGCAACGGTGAGACATCACGGAGCAGACTGATTATAAAATGGCAGCCAGAGAACGTATTCACGACGACGCCATTTGGCTTAGCGCCACTCGTGGCGTGTTCCAACGTTGAATTTCGACATTCCCGATAGGTAGTTCCATTCGGATTGCGTCTGTCGCGCTGGCTTTCCGTCCATTTGGGAATCCAACGGACCGCGCCAAGTACTTTTAAACGCTACAGTTTTGACATTCACGAATCGATTTTGGCGCGGCGCTGCTCTATTTGGCTTGTTGGAGCGGTCGTGAATGCCCAGCTTTAGCAACCCTTGTTATTTTTCTTTTATTTTTTATTTATCGTTTAGGAAATTCACAATTTCAGTAAATTATTAATAAACAACAAATGCAAAAATGCAGAGTTTCACGTCCTTCCTTGCCCTATTGTAGAAGACATTAAAACTTTCATAATAAGAAACCAATAAAGGCCTTCCAAGTCAGTTCAAATGCGTAACCTTTTGTAAAATTAAGTCATTATTCTATCAGGTGTCCCAACTTTAAATCAACTTCCATAAAAAAATCCTACCATTCATTCATATTTGAACAACATCACCCCAACGGGGACATGTAAAGTAAAATTACCCCTCATTATGTGAAGTTATTATGATTGACTTTTGTGACGCACTCAAAGTTGACAATGGCGCTACAGGGGTGTCTTTTATTTTATTGAATTAACATAGTTATATAGGGGGCTTAAAATGTAACTTTTATTGCTTTTATGATTATGGTAAAAGCTTATTACTGCAATATTATTATTAAGTAGGATGGCTTCTGGTACGTTATCAGTGATTTTTGTGGTTTTTACTTTAATATCTTTTTTTTTTTGGCAAGGAGAAGGCACTCACGCACTCAGGCCGCCTGGTGGTAAGTGAGCCTATAGACATTTGAATTCCCAAGACTACAATCTCAAGACTGCCTAATAATATTTAAATATTACTAAAAAAATATGCGTAAACAGGGGGAACCCATTTGAAGCCTTAGGATTGCAGTCTTGAGATTGTAGTCTTGAGAATTCAAATGTCTATAGGCTCACTTACCACCGGTTCCGCCTGTTTACGCATTTTTTTAGTAATATTTCAATATTGCATAATTTGTTTAAGCGGAATTGTATTTGTGCAGAAACTTTTCTTGCATAATTTGATGTCGCCGAATTCTATCACGAAATTTTCGAATTTTCGAATTCGAAAATTTCGTGGCAGAAAATGACTTACGCATAAATTAGTATCGCAGAATCGGTGTAAATAAATTATGCGAAACTGGTTGTGCCGAATACGTTACGGACATTAAAAGTTATGCCAAATAGATGGCACCCCTTCACATGCGTTGCCTACCTTGAGTATGTGGTGTTCATTTTACAACATTTGTATTGTATTGCTTAGTATTTTAAAGTAAACTTGGTCAACTTGTAGCGACATATATGTTTGTTCATTATAAAGTGCATCTGTTGCTCTCTTTTACTCACAAACATTTAAGCATTTGTGATAGTATTCAAAAGCACCGGGAAGATCGAGCGTCGCTCGGGTTGAAAACGAATTTTCCCGAAACACTAGACGGATCGATTTTTCACCTCCGTAAACCCTTATATTGAAAATGTCATTGAAATCAATAGATAACATTATGGTTACAAATATACATAGTTTAATAGTATAGGGTGTAACACTGATTCAAATATTTATTGTAGCTTGATAACCATCCTATATGTAGGCGTTAACTCTTACACAAAACAACACGATATTAAAAGCAAAAACAAACATAATTTAGGTTTAACAAACACCATTAAATCTATAAAGCGTTACCTCATGTACGACGGCCGCGAGAATTTATTATATTTGAGATTTTTTACACGATCCGATACATTTTCGATGCGTTCTACATAAAGTACGGATTAGCATAAACTGTTTATCGAACGGACCGATCGTAAAGCGCTTGGTTTTTATACGTTACGACGTGGGTACGACACGCTAAATATTACACAAGACAACTTAAGATGCTCTACTTTGTTAAGAGTTAGTTCGAGACACTCATTTCATCGCATTTTTATTCATAGAAAGGTATTTTTTTCTGAAACCTTATTGTTTTTAGGTTATCTTGAGCATGGGTTACGTAGGTTAGGTTAGGTTAGAGCTGGGACCACCAAAAAAATATAACTCCTGCACGTGTAAATGCCTATCGATGAAATTCGGAGTATTAAAACATTATATGAAATGAGTGTCGGTGATTCAAAGGACCCTGATCTTGTGATTACAAAATAAATACTTAAATCAATACAAATTAATATCAGGAAGGACAATATAACTTAGACTTCACCTACTTAACTAAGCTCTAGGCAAGTATTTGTATAGATAATCATATTAGTAAAAAAGTACATAGAAAACATCCAAATACTCGCGCTCATCAAGCAAATATTTACACGTTCTGTATAGTGTTAGTAGGCAGGGTCACTATCAACTAATTTAAACGCGTCGTCATTTATTTCGAGATTAAGTCCCGTTTTATAGTGTTATGTGTAAATATCGTGTAATATTAAAACAACGTATC
Source organism: Acleris literana (assembly GCA_946894065.1). Classification (NCBI taxonomy): domain Eukaryota; kingdom Metazoa; phylum Arthropoda; class Insecta; order Lepidoptera; family Tortricidae; genus Acleris; species Acleris literana. The sequence continues at coordinate 22,954,812 of OX335671.1, read as the reverse complement.
TAAATAATGACAATCGCAGGTTATAAAGCTCTCTCTACTGAGAGGGCAGTATTTTCTTGAACAGTACTTTTAAGATTATTTATTGGCAAACTTGCTACTCTGTGTACGAGCTTTATTCTCTCTTTGAATCATATCACCCTTGCGAGCTAGGAATGAATATTTATTATTTCGTGTCCGCTGCTTTTTAATAGCATTATCTTTATTGTAAATCTGTTTTATCCTTTTGTCTCGTGATAATTTAATGCTTGCATAAGTAACAGTATTAAACTTGAAACATTGCAGAATATAAAACAGTAAAATGTTTGCTGACACAAAATATATGCTCAAATGTTTCTTATAAAAACATAATAAATATTTTCAGTTAAGTTATGTTACTTTATTTTTCTTACGTTTGCTTTGCATTGATTTTGTAAATATTTCGTGATGTCAGTTCACTTTTTTCCACACCTATCTACAATAAAGTTTATTTCCATTTAAAAATATTTGTATTAATAAAGTGTAGGTAGGTAGACGTTGATGTCATAATGAAAAACACACAAAATATAAAATGAGAAAAGACATGTTTAAAAATGATTTTATTAAAAAGCATAATAATAAAAACATTATTAATACTTAATAATATAACAGCACGCGCTAATGAAAGGTAACATAATCCTTATTGAACTCTGAGCTCCTCACATACGTATAACAATAACCGCGAATATAACACGAACCGCAAATACGAGAAAATTAACACGGTGAGTTAATTCCGAAACACGATGTCAAAATATAATGGCCAAGTCATGTACGCAAAACGGCGTATACAGCCGCGTGAAACGACGTAAGCGCATAATGGGGCACCCAAGAGAGCGCGGATCTTGGTGATGATATAATTATGAATAATGTCAGGTGAAGTTTCTATGCTGAGGATCATACAGAAATTTGTATTGGTTAAGGGAATTATAATGAGAAAGGTAAGAGTGGAAGAAATGGAAAAGGAGAAGCGTTGGCACTGAAAAAGATATGCCAAGACACAGAATATGTAGTAGGATAAGGAAGGATTATTAGACTTTTGTACGTTTGGTCAAAAATACCCCAATTGTACCACTAGAAAATAATCAGGTATTTCTTGTAACTTAAATTGTGTCAGATCCATTTGTCAAATAATTTAGTAGTCAATAATAAAGAATTTTGAACAATTTTGTGAAAGATGACGTTTGTATGTAAGTAAATTCTCAAATTATAGTATTGTAGGATTGAGCGTCTTTATTTTTTGCTGGATTTCAAGGAAAAACTGGAACCCTATTCAATTAATTACACGTCATTTACGAAATTTATTTAATTATTGCTGAAGATATTGTAGATATTTGATTCCTTACTCGTGAAATACCTTTCCGCACACAAATAAGAAAAAAAATGTAAAACAAGCATTTCGCCAATCTTGATTGAAATAAAATGCAATCAAAATCCTTAGAATAATAATGACAGTCAGACATTTTTCCACCTCCCAGCACCAAAAATCAACACTGCGATGCATATCATTTAGGGTTTGGCGCGGACTTTATGCTGTACATTTTACTGAGTGGCGTTCCGTGTAAACAGAGCCAGCCCGCGGCGATCCTACGGGATTATAGCAATGTCCACTTTTTTGATGCAAACTCCAGTTGGAACGTGATCCGAATGCGGGTTTTTCGGATATTGATTTTCTGGCTCAAAGTAAGCCGGGAATCAAAAAGTGTTCAAAAGACTGTGAATGAAAGTGCTTGGTAAAGTGAATTTTTTAGCGCGGGAAAATGGAAAATATACCACGAATTCGTCTCACATATCTATCGAGTTATTTCGGCCCAAACAGCTTATTAATCGTTGTTTCGTTTTGTAACCGGTGAAATTACTACAGAGATATTCAATCTTAGTTCTCAGGGTTGCCAACACATTGCACACTTGTAAGCACTTAAACAGAGTAACGCAATTTAGATATCTTGGCCACATTGTAACTGAAGACCTGAAAGATGACTTGGATCTGGAAAGGGAACGGAGGGCATTGGCAGTGCGGGCTGATATGTTGGCTCGTAGATTCGCTCGCTGCTCAAAGCAAGTTAAAATCACACTTTTTAAAGCCTTCTGTCAAGTATTTTACACCAGCAGTCTATGGGTCAGCTACACTCAGAGAGCCTACAATGCCCTCCGGATACAATACAACAATGCCTTCATGGTTCTATTGGGGCTGCCCAGATTTTGTAGCGCGTCAGGGATGTTTGCCGAGGAACGCATTGATGACTTCTACGCAATCAGAAGAAAACGGATAGCATCACTGATGGGCCGGGTCAGGGGCAGTACCAATAGAATACTGAAGATCATTGCTGGAAAGATGGATTCTTCCTTCCTAAAAGCTTGGATGGGCATTATTATTTTTAAATTATAATGGGCCAATTTTGAATAAAATAAAATAAAACAAAATTGAGTCCAATAAAAATAAAATCACTTATAATTGTTTGACAGTAAAATAAATTATTATAAATTAAACATAAAAATTGTTGGAATAATTAAGCAGTGTTATATATTATTTAATTAAGTATTGTGGTGTGAAAATTTCTAATTTAGGGCATAAGCTTTTTTGTTACTAACAAAATATGGATTTTAATTATCTGATAATAAATGATTTTAATAATTTAATTGCAGTCTTACTGTAATCTTGAATATGCAATTGTCTATGGATCTCAGATCACAGTTCCCATCAGGTGATGTGTGTGTTTCTTTGCTTTTTCCATAAAATAAGCTCCTTAAAATAACGGCGTAGCGGCCGAATTTTTCTTTTTAAGTAAAAAAACTATTGATGAACAAAATAACGCCTTGTTTAATTAATACAATTGCTTTAACGCTTATTTTTGCTTGTTTGTTGCTAGTTTTATGTACTTCATACAAAGAAAAACATCTTAACGTTGAATCCGTCATTACAAAATCCTACACCATTTAAATATAAATTGCAAAAATGTCTGTGCACTATAGAAGTAAGTTAACAACCTCGTAAACTCATTGTCTTAGTTCGTCTTATCGTTAATTAAATTTGAACGTAACGCGATATTAGTTAAGTTTAGAACCCATCTTGTATAATTATTATTTATTTGACTCAAACATGTTAGACGCAACTGAAAAGGGGATTGAAACGAAAATTAAAATAGTGTTTTATTTTTAAACATAAATTCAAATTCTCATTTGTTTTTCTTCTGAGATCAGTAATATAACGAATCATTGATTCGGTTCTCGGGTTTTTTATTTCTTTAGTTTGTTGTTTGAGATAATTATATAAATTACTATCTTATCTTATCTTATAACTCTTGTACTACGATTGCCGTACCTACGTCCTGCTGGCATCCCCGCAAACAAATTTTTAGAAAGAAAACGTTATTGTTTGTATATTATTCGGATTGCAAGTAGAATAAATAAATTAATTAATACAGAAATGGTGACGTCTTTTCGTCGTATTGTGATTTTTATTTTTTGTAGTGGTAGGTACCCACCTACTTAATTTATTGCAGCTTTTTTTGTTAAATTGTGTGTCGTTACAAATAAAATTTAAAGTAGGCGCACTAAAAGCATTGATTTTGAACCGCAACAAAAAAAGAAAAACTTGCAGCAATTTAGTATGGAATATGTACATAGACACGAATCTCAACTGATACATAATCGGTGACGGCGCGGAGCCGCTCTGATTTGATTACTGCCTGGGTAATGAAAGGGAACTATCTCCTAGTTTAATTAAAGCTATCTGTCTTATACATTGTTAAGGACTAATTGAGTAAGGCGTTACTCAAGCCTTATACTTACGTAATAATGTCCTTATGGTGGTTATAGAAATGGAAATTAGACTGTCCAGTTAAGGTGTAACTGTTGAGATTTGACAAATTTGAATATTAGGGGAGAATCATACACAAATGAATCTAGTTCTAAACTAAGCCCTTACTCCTACGTTAACAACCTAACGATCAAAATATCTACATACTTAGATACTTTACACACACACACACATATTCACATTCATCTTCACATACTCCGGCACACACACACGTAGATTTCAAATAGGTACCAAACAATAATTTGAAAACACCTTAACTGCTTTAGGTCCACGGTACTTTAGTTTCTTCAAATAAATTCCAATTTTAACTCTGTGTAATATCTACTTACTGGTCTCATATTTAATGTTTGTGGTGTTTCGTGTATTTTAAAAGCTTTTGTCAAAATAATGAATATCCGTATTTGGCCCATGATTCGTAATTATGTCTGAAATAAGACTTTATTGTAATTTGTGCTGTGGATTTATTGTTTCCATTCAATAAAATAAACGCCTGACTCATAAATGTATGCTTCAGATGTCTTTTATTCCAGCATAGAGAAAAAAAACGAGCGCACTAGTCAGAGGAATCTGAGAGCCATAGACATTTGCATTCTCAAGATTACAATCTTACCACTGCCTACGCGTTGCCAACCCTGAGGACTTATAAGGAATGCCTATGATATTGGCAACTGATGTTCCTCTACTGGGCAAAAGCCTCCCCGGTTTTCCGCCATTCGTCTCTATTTTAGTAATACATAGGTATTAATTCAAAAATCATCATCATGTCATTCTAAAGACGTCCACTGCTGGACATAGGCCTCCCCTAAGGCTCTCCACTCAGACCGGTCTTGTGCTTTTCGCATCCACCGCGTTCCCGCGATCTTTACAAGGTCGTCACTCCATCTTGTTGGAGGCCTAGCTGTAGCTCGTCTCCCAGTCCGCGGACGCCACTCAAGAACCTTCTGACCCCATCGGCCATCAGTCCTGCGAGCAATGTGCCCGCCCACTGCCACTTAAGTTTGGCTATTCTTCAAAAATATAAACACAAAATTAATTTAAAGGTATTCGAGTAGAGTAGATTTATGCGTAGGAGATTAGAAACTATACAGTTTTTTAACATTCTTTTTAACCGACCTTATAAACTGAATTATCTTTCTGGGTCCCCATAAATCTCTTAAACTGTATAAACGTTGAGTCATTTCCTGCATAGTTGAGTTAGCATCGCTTACGATTGATTTTGCAATTATCAAAATTTATTACGGTTCGCGAAAATAAACCACAGCTCTTCTGTGAATCATGTTACTTGGTAATGTTTTATTAGGTTAGCTTTAGTCATTTTATTTTATTTGAAAGTTATATTAGCCGTGGCTGCTGACCTGAGGCTCTGTTATACTCGAAAAAGACATATTACTTTTGACATTTTATGGTAGGTAGGTATAACTCGGTCGTCATTACTGCAGGTAAATAAGGGCCATCGTTACGTTGATAATATACGATAACATGTCAAAATGAATATGGTTTTACCGAGAAGAATAGAGCCCTTGCTTAGCTAAATACTAGTACAGTAACCCCAATGAAAATTTAAAATGACAAGTATGACAAGGGTGCCTTCAAGGAAAAGCTTTCATTACTCTAATTGGCCAGCAACGGACCGACAACTCTTGAATTGCTGGTTTATGGGCGGTGGTGATTACTTCCCATCAGGTACCCCGCAATACCCGCAAGCGCATGTTTGCCTCCCTCTCTTATAAAAAAAATACCGGGAAATAAAACCAGCTTTAGATGTCGTATTCAACATACCTTAACACTTAGATGCGTTGCTTTTTTTTTGTTTGTCTGTCGTGTAAGTATCAATAAACTGTTAATGAAAATTGAACATGTAAATCAGTCACGCGACTATCATTGACAATTTAAAACACCTTTTATAAGCACTTTGCATTACAAAAATAAAAAGATAAAATATCCTTCCAAAGACATACGTAATTGAACAAAAGTAAATTGAAACGGACATAAATGGAACACTAACATTAGGAACGGAATAAACGACGTACGAGGAAATGAAAAATAGAAAATTATAGATTGTCTACGGCACGAGGGCTGTTGGTTTATGCATGGAGACATCGGAGGCTCCAAGTGGCCATTTTAAAAGTAAGGAGATGTTCATCCGGCAGGAAATAAATTATTTGTGATGTTAAAAAACAACACCATGTATTTTTCTTGGAAATATTTCTACGCATTGAAATTTAGAGTGTAAAGGGACATAAGTTTAGTGCGGATTTTACCTATGCCTATACTACCTACATCTGTAAACAATGGTATTACGCTTAAAAACCGTCTTACATCCTGGCAACGACGGACTTATATTTTTATGATTAATTTAGTAATAGTACATTGTTGCAGAGGATAGAAAGTACGCGATTTTTGGACGAGTCATATAGAGGGCCGAAACATAGTTGAGGCCCTCTACTATACGAGTGCATAAATTGCACTTTCTACCGAGGCAGACATAGTGCTTTTCACAACTACTGAGAGGAATTAAAATAAAAATTCATATTCAGAACTCAAATTCTAATCCATGTTAATGTGACATCACCTCCAATTTAACCGTAGATAACTTTTTTTTAAATCTGGACCCCTATTCTTGTGGCACTCGAGATTAATAAACTAACATGCGAGATGAAGATGTCAACTCCATATAAAATTGTATTTGTTTCGCCATATCTCCCATGTAATTTCATCTCTAGTGGTTCGAGATTAGGGCCAAGTTTGAATTACATTTTAAAAAAAGTGACATAGTTTTCAGTCTGTGTATCTTTTAGCAAAAATACACCTAATATTTTACGACACAAAATGGTGTGTTCTGATTGGTCGAATTCAATTTTTCATTTTAAGGAGCTATGACACAAACATTGATTGATTGATTTTCATTGGTTCTTAAAGTTAGACAACAATGTTCTTGACTAATCAGCAAACACGCCGACAAAAACATTCTTGGTCTGTCCTTATAAGTGACGTTTTGTGACCCCAAACAAGACCATCTATGGCCATATTTCCGAGCAGTGTTGAGAAAAGTAGTTTGCGGGTGGTGGGACTTTTCCATTAACCTACCGCCAAACAGCAGTGTTCGAGTTGTTGTGTTCCGGTTTGGGGATAAGACAGCCGGTGAAATGACTGGCATAGAGGCATTCCATCTTAGTCCTCAGGGTTGGCAACGCGTTTGCAGTCTCGTGAATGCGAATGTCTATGGGCCACAGTCTCCACTTAACATCAGGTGGCCTGTGTGCTCGTTTTCCTTCTTTATGACATAAAAAAAAAATGCAATAGTGAATATTCATGAATTTTTCACAGCTTCAATAAAAGCTGATTCATGTAACAAACAGCTGATAAAAATCAATTTTTGAATAGCTATAAAAATAACCAAGATACCCAAGAAAGATTTGTCCCTATCTTTTTCTAGCAAAACAGAATTTAACATGGATTTTACATGGCCGACATGACGTCACAGTGCATATCGGATCTCTCTGTCTAATCGCTGTCTAATTAGCAATTTAAAATGCTTGTATCATCCGTATTTATTGCCAGATTTTAATTTTAATTTTACTTTTGGTGATTTCTCTTTTTTTACGGTATTTTCACATTTTGTTGAGAAATGCGTGTTAAAAAATCCATGCATGTGCTATTAAAAATTAAAATTAAAATTGTTTATTTCGTGTAACCCACAATGACACATAATTTTGTTATTAAGAATACTTAATCTAAGGTGTTAGTAATACTTATTAAACTAAACAGCACTAAAACAATATAACACTAGTAGGGCAATGCAGTCCCCCGCAGTGAGACATATATTGACAGTCTACTCTGCCCGCTATCATGCGCAGGATGGTGTTGGGGCTGTCGCGCACCCGGCGCACCAGGGACGCGCCGCGCTTCCGCATGGCCGTATAGAAACAGTCTACGCGCGCCTCCGCGAACATCCCTGATGCGCTACAGAAGCGAGGCAGCCCCATCAGCACCCGGAACGCATTATTATACTGGACCCGGAGGGCCCCATAGGCCCGTTTCGTGTACCGCTCCCACAGGCTGCCGGTATAAAGAGAGGCACAATAGGCTCTGAATAGTAATATTTTCGCCCCTCTAGAGCATCCGACAAACCTGCGCGCAATCATGTTTGCTCGGACCGATAAGGCCCTTCGCTCCCTCTCAATGTCCATATTATCTTTGAGATCAGCCGCAACCACATGACCCAAATATTTAAAATGGTCCACTCTCTCCATTGGAGTACCATTAAGGCAGACACGGGGAACCTCAACTGTCTTATTACGACCGTTTTCGAACACCACATATTGGCTCTTCCTAGTATTATAAATTAGGCCATGGCTAGCCGCATAGGCTTCACAAATGTGAAGCAACTTACGCAACCCACAAACCGACGCGCTCAGCAGCACCATGTCGTCCGCGTAACTTATATTATTAATACAAGTGCTATCAATATGACATCCTACATGGGTGTTGCTGAGCGCCTCGATCAGTCCGTTCACGTACAGGTTAAAAAGTGTTGGTGAGGTCAGCCCACCCTGCCTGACCCCACACTCCAACCTGTATGCGTCAGAAAGCTCGTGCGCCCACCTAACGCTATTGACCTGGTGTCCATACCAGTACTTGAAAATACGTAGGGTCTCCGGAGGAAGGTTAGTACCCTCTAATTTTTCCCACAGTTTATCGTAGGACACCAGGTCAAAAGCCTTAGATAGGTCTAAGAAACACGCGATCACTGGAGTCTTCCTGTTTACATAATATCTGACAGTATGCTTCAAACACAGTATTGCAGACTCTGTAGATAGTTGCGGTCTGAATCCGAACTGGTTATCATGCAATTTTACATACCTGTTCAACTGTGAATTTAGCATACTGTCAAATAATTTAGCTATGATCGTCGCCAAAGATATAGGTCTGTAGTTATGTTTGTCTGTTAAGTCCCCAGTTCTATTTTTGGCCACAGGGACCACGATCGTGCGCATCAAGTCATCCGGCAGGTACGAATGTCTCACGCATACGGTATAAAACATTGCCAACACTCTAGATATATGCGGACCCGCATGCTGCAGGTGCTCGATGCTGAGACCGTCGTGACCTGGAGATTTACCCCTAGACATAGCCTTAATTACTTTATCCACCTCCTTGGCAGTAAATCTAGGACCGACAGTTTCACTACAGGTCTCACCATCGAACCCCTCCACCTGCGGCGGCCCTAGCGGAGATTTGATAAGGAAGTGGTCTTTAAAGAGGTTGGCAACGCTTTTGGGATCACTCACGCCATTGACTCCAACCGGGCGGCTAATCAAGGGTTTCATTTTGTTTGTAGTCTTCCAAAAGGCACGAAAGTCCTTCCTGGAGTGGTGAGAGGTGATGATGTCCAATTTTATCTGTCTTTGGTGATCTTGACACCATTTTAATCGCGACTTAAAGATCTTTCGACTCTCACACATTTCACGGAATAGGATACCACCTGATGGTCTACCAAACATCGTCCATTCCTGAAACCATTGTTTAGCCACCCTGTGGGCGTCCCTGACATGTTTGTTCCATCCCATTATCCGCTTCTTGCCCTTTAACTTTTGTTTAAGTCTTCCGAGAGACGCTGCCCCCCTGATGGCACCGACTATGTCATAATACAACTTATCTAAAACACTTTTATGACTATGCTCATTACAGTATCTGTCCGCACAGGGGAGCAGGTCCCTGGGAAAGTCAATCAATCGTAGTCTTTGATGACATTCCTTACTAAACAAAGAGATCTGCTCCGCAGTTCTTTCCCCCCATATTACTTTCTCGTTCGCTACACAAATTTTACCAGATACCCTAGAACCAATTACATTTATATCACATTCTAAAAATATAGGGAAATGATCAGACCAGGTGACCCAGTTTTTTACATAAACGTTGCGCACAGAGTGCAACGCAGCCTGTGTAACCACAAAATGGTCTAACCATCTCCTGCATAGATGTACTTCACTAAAGAACGTGTAGGTATCCGAATGAATCCCTAGCCTATTTACGTCCACACAACACCACCTCTGTTCATTGCAATAATTAATCATTTCTGTGTAGAAAAGTTCATTCGGATGGGCATTAAAATCGCCCATCATATATACAGCTTCAATGTCATAATCATCAATTATCGCACTCACCGCACCGAGGCAGTCCGTAAACTCCGGCAAGTTGTCGCTACAATCCGTAGGCATGTATACACTCACCACTAAGAAGGGCCGATCACCCGTCATTACCCTAATTGCACATACCCTCGGGCTACTACACTTCACCACAGACACATCCTGAAACGCTGATCTCCGCCACAGCAAACCGACCCCCCCGTGCGGCCGGCCTCGAAGCATACCCGATGCTGTGTCCACTGCAGACGTTGCCGTCGAGCAGAAGTCATCATCAATTGCACTTAGGTAGGTTAATTCATCAGGCAGCAGCCAAGTTTCCTGTAGCGCCACTATTTGAGAAACCTTGCACAACTCCTTGACGGTGTCAACCGATCGTTTAACGTTTTTACAGTTGAAACTTGAGAACGTATAACTCATAGTATTTTTTGCACTTCACCGCATTCAGAGTTTAATCCAATCGTATGTCTGTATTGGAAATGCACAAACCTCCTAAAAATAATTCCTTTCGGCCAGATATTTTTGTCTAGGAATAGCGGCAGTTTATTTGGACAAACAAAGAACTTGAACGCTTTATGGCTCACCTCCCTCTTCATCCCTATCTTTTCTAGAAAGACTTTTTCTTGCGTTTTTGACAATATGTACTTTTTAATGTCCCCTTCCTGTGTATCCTTATGTACGTTAGTTATAAACATCGGGATTTTGCGTTCGGCAGCCTTGAATTCCGTGTTGACTTCCTTTGCCGTGCCAATTTGACCTCTATAACGATAATTAGATTTCTTTTTCTTATACTCCACCATTGTAAACCCTTTATCATCGGCATTTACGTTTGCATTTTTCTTCGGTATTTCTGAGCAAGCTGGTAACTCACTATCTTTGTTATTCGTTATTACGCTCGACGGCGACAAAATAACAGGTTTGCAAAACGGCCCGGCCAGCTGATCGCTGCGCTGAGTCATCCCGCTTGCATCGCCTGATACCAACGTTTTTCCGTCGTTCTGCGCGGTAGGTTTACTACCGTCCCTTACGATCGATCTATATTGTATGTTCTCATTTTTCTTAATCGGAGATAATAATGCGTCTAGTTTTATCGAATTTTCACTATCATTTATTGTTGAGTCGTAAGTATGAGTATGCGATAACCCAGCCGGGCCACTATCCATACACCAGGCACCTCGCCTGTTGTTTACATTACACGACGACAGCTGTGCCGGTGGTGGCATCACGCTAGCGATGCTATTTTGTAAGCCATTTTTGCACTCTTCAAGATCCTTAGATGTTGCATAGGTTGATTTGATCATGTCCATATCCGCTTGAAGGCGCACTAAGTCCTTGAGTATTTTTGTGCAGTCCAGGTGGTCAAAGGTCACCGGTGGCAATTTTTCTAATTGCCTAGCCACAAAAATGGGTATTATATCAGGCTCCGTCGCCCTAAACAGCTGTATCATGTCGTTAATATCACGTTGGTCTTTTCCATCCCGTTTACGCTGAATTTTTCGCTTTTCCGTTGGTATGGATTCGAACAGTAACGACTTCGACTTTTGAATTTCAACACTCGTGAACGACGTAGTACATATCCGCACAAGAGATTCTTCGTCCATTATTGAGATTTTATTTTGAATGTACGACAATAACTCGTCTATGATAATGTTACACATAGTACATTGCACTGTATTCGCCATATTCACGGCACTCGCTCACACGCCGAGATCGTATTGAGAAACCGTGCGTCACCGCTGAGCGCGCGCGCGAGACCCTATTCTGAAAAGTTTAGACTTAATAATTTTTTTAAATTTTTTCCTAACCAGGTTAAATAACTGCTTTATCATTTCGCTATTCGTAACTTTTTTTTTTATTATTCATTTGATAGCTAATTTTTCAGTATTTAAAATTAAAAACAAGTAAAATTGAAATGTTCATATTGAAGGAACTGCTGATTTTTAGGCATGGTTTAAAAAAACTTCAATAACGGACGCAGTGTAAACAGCACTTTATCTTCCCCAATCAGTATTCCAGTACAAAACTTTTATGACAACTTTTCTTTTGTGGCATATCACACATTAAGCGAAGGAAAAGTTGGGTGTAACTATGACAGGTGCTTATTTAGAGCCTGTCAAGTTTCTAAAGTCATAGTTGTTTATATTTGACAGGCTACACTTTATGCCTTTCAGACATTTAAGCTGTTATTAGACGTCTATCGCGTAAAGAAATTATATTCCCCTTTTAAATAGCTTACAAAATATCAAAGAGGTTTCATTAATTCAGGAATAGTACATTATTGCCTAGGCATGGAAGTAGGCAATTGCGGGCCGAGTATTGAATTAAACGGACGAGCTTGCGAGTCCGTTTAAAAATACGAAGCCCGCAATTGCTGTTCCTGCCGAGGCAAATATAGTGTTTTTCTCAAAAATCGCAAGAAAAAAATTGTGTTGGAGTCAAATCTTCATCGCTTGAACTCATTTTTTGAATTGCATACAAACAGAAACATCATGTGAAAAAACCATCACTCCTTACCGCCTTTTTGTTTATGACAAGGAGTTAAACGCAATTCTTGTTTTTTTAAAAACATAAGCTATTCCAGGCACAAATAAAAAAGTTATGTTTCGAGTAAAATTTGGATGTATAAGACTTGTGCCCTCATTTTATTATGGCCCTTTTCACTTTTTAAAAAGTTACAAGGTAGATAGTAATGAAATTTGTATGGAACATTGCGGGCTTGTGGAGCGAGCACGCAATGTTTTTTTTTTTTAAATTTGAGAACTGTCAGTAAACTATGTACTTCGCGTCTCAATATGTAGATAGGAATGTCAACATTTCCGGACATTTTTGAGAAAAATTATAATACTACAGTTTTTAACTCAGGTTATTGACGAAGCCAATTTGTAACAACACGAGCTTTTTTAAATTATTGTATGGATATTTTTTTGACTGTTACACGATTAGAGCGTCACTTCACAATCCTCTTATGCCGCATCCACATGTTTGGTGTATGCCACAAACACGCCCTAGCAAATCACCTAAAAGAGTGGAAAACTACGATAGGCTTAGGGCATGCGAAGCTCTTTATAGATGGAGTTGATCAATGCTGGACCAATAAACTTTGGAAACTCAGCAGAAGACAACTCCGATATATTATCGGAGTATTTACCGGGCACTTTGGGGTTAAACATCTCCTAGCAAAGATGGCCTTTATGACAACACAGTTGTAGAACGTGCGGCGAAGAGGTGGAAACAATGAAACACTTATTGTGTGAATGTGATGCCCTCGCCGGAGTAAGAATGAAAATCCTCGGTTGTGGCTACCCAGAACCAAGCAATTTCAAGGCACTGCCATTGCACTCCACTATCCGCTTTCTGGAAGGGGTGGAGGCTGCATTGGATTAAACGCTGAAAGAGGGGTAATTACACAAATGATCCCATAAGGTCGAAGTGTATCCGTAAGGACCCCGCCAATAAAATAAGATAAGATAAGATGCCACAAACACTGCGGGACGCAACTATATCTTGAAGTTAGCACGATGTATTTATATCTCACTCTAACGTACATTTGCGTCCTGCAGTGTTTGTGGCAAACACCAAGCATGTGGATGTGGCTTTAAGAGAATTATCACATATGCTGGCGGGGCGGAGGATGGCTGTGAGCTCAGAATGCTTGAGGGCCAAAGACAAAACTCCTTGCTTTTGTTTGCTGTATTTATTACTTTAGAAAAAGAAAAAGGGGCAGTGGTGAAAATCCCTTCCGGAGGCCTGGGAATGGAGGGCCCAGGTGGCACCAATGCCCCTATTTGCTTGAGGTTTCGCGAGGCGATGGATGGCTGCCATCCAGTTGCCTGGCAGTTGAATACTCTTTCGTAATGTATGTATCTTTAATTCAAGTTGTACCTAGCAAGACGCTCATTGACATCACTTAGTCTTGGAGACCGAAGACCTGGCAGTTTCCACACTCAAAGAATAAGTTTCACTATTCAGCGAATAATTGCTGCCGGCATCTTCGGGACTTTTTTTGCGTTTTAGTTTAAACTTAGTTTCACTTTAAGTTTTAATTTTGATTTGTAATTTTTTCAGTTATTGTCTTGTAATATATGTGTTCTTTATGTTAGTTATACCTACCTTCATTTTATTATTTATATTTATGTAGTTTCACTTTGTTTCACACTGTATTTTAAATAAATAATTTATACTTAGATTTGTTTAGGGTTTAAGATTTTTTCGGATACAGGGTGCTCCAGTATTATAACTTAACGTAATTATTACTTAACGTCTAACTCGACTAGTTACAGTTACGGAACGAGCGGAAGACCTTTATATGGAACAAAAATGAACCTTATTAAGTAAGCAATAGGAAAGGTGCCAGGGACCTTTCCTTTCTTTCCCCAACAGAAAGTGGAAACAAAGCTAGCTTAATGGCGACTAATTTTACGCTCCGGTTAGTCTGACCCCCCCAGTGCTTCAGGGGGTTGAAAAAAGTAAATAAAACATTTTCGCTGGACTAATTAAATTTACAGTCGCTTAACTGCAATTAAGGATTTTTAAAACGAAGATTTAATTAAACTTTGAACTCTGGGTAAATTAGGAATATTTGTTGGTTCGTTAATTGGACCTTTTTATTTTCTTAAATTTTTTTAAGTCATAAATTTAGCACACAGGGAGCAATGCAATACCCATATTGCAAATTCGTCGCCAACCCTCGATATTTATTAGCTGTCCCACAACTGGGCAAAAAGCCTCTTTCTTCTTTTCATAAATTCTCTTTTCTAAGATCCATGGCATCCTAACTATTACAGTTCTTGCATCTCACGAGTGCGCTTGAATCTATTATATTTAAACTTTAATGCTTTGTAATAGAAGCCAGAATCAATTCAACTATAACTTCGTTTGCCTCTTCTTTAATTAGCTTGGTTTTCACTTCTTGGTTTCGGACTTTTTTATGTGTTTCTTTTCACATTTCTCAGAATTTAAAGAAAAGTGTTTATTTGACCGTATTTTCTTTGCAAATAGATAATAAACCATTACCGTTAAATGACAATGGAATCAATTCATCAAACAACCTAATAACTTACTGTCACAGTTTTGAACAATCGCAAATAACTTCATATCTAAAAAAATCTACACCCTATAACCTCCTTTTAACGGCGTAAAGAAAAACAAACGAAGCTGAAATTTCATAAAAACGTTGCATACTTTATAAATACAGCGTGTTGTTTCCCGTTCACGGATTAGCGAACATTTTATAAATCTGCTAACACACTCGGAAACGCTCTGCAAGCGACGGCCGCAAAATTAAAACAAAATTCAACTGGAAGCGAAAATAATGGCAATCGCTTGGATTAATTTAATAAGCCGGTGGTGCTTTTTCCGTTATTTGCAAAGATCAAAAGCCAAGTTTTATAAAAGAATACGTTACTCTTTCATTATGTGTTAAATATGAATAGGGGACAGTCTCACACAAATTGGCCTAATAGCCCAACGCACTCGCAATCGCAATCGACTTCAAAGCGGATCAATTGTTTTCATTTTGTATGCCAATTCGCCTTCGGACTGTCAAAATGAAAACGATTGCGATTGCGAGAGCGTTAGACAATAGCCCCCCTGGTCTTAATCTAAGCTCTAGGCTTGTACTATAGGTACTAGGCAACGATAAACTTACTTATATAGAAATAGGTAGGTACTTATAGGAAATATCCAAGACTCAAAAACAAGTCGGAGTGACAAATAATTGCTCTGACCTGGAATCATACCCGGGACCGCTAGCTCAATTCTCAATTCTCAATTCTATATTGCTTCCATAATAAATTACTACATAATATACAGGGTGACTGCGGGGTCGCGATACAAATGATCACCTCTCTGTTCTACCCACGAATATGAACAACTTTCACAATAGAACCATCTCCGAAATCACAAAAAAAAAACAGGTGTTTCATAGAAAAGTTCAATACGAATTCGACCAAAATGTATGAAGTAGCTAATTTTCTTTTCCTGATTTCAGACTTGGTCACATAGTGAAAGTTGTTCATATTCGTGGGTAGAACACAGAGGTGATAATTTGTATCACGACCCCGCAGTCACCCTGTATAGGTGTTAGGTAACTTATAACTAGGTACTTATAAGTAGGGATCGGAAATTCGGATGCTTTTATACCTACAATTAGCAAATTTCCGGAAAAAGCTCAGCAAGTATGGAGTCGGCTTCTTAAAAATATTATTTTAATTATTTAAGTTCCGGGATTCCGGGATTGTATAAAACATCAGGAAATAGTGATACCTAACTGCCAAAATATTTAGGTTATGACTATTTTCAGCAATTTTGTTAACACGATGGTAAACAGTTCAATTTTGTATTACTATGTATATTTGTTTTAATTATAGTACCATTAGTTTTCATAAGAATAATATGTAACTTAACAAAATTAATTTAGTTTGATGTTAAAGAATACTGTTGTACAGTACTGTTAGTTAAACAAACCACATATTTTGTAAAAAGAAACAACTGAAATATGTTATTTAAATAAGTACTTTAAATACGTATGTGTATATGTATCCTAATTTCCGGTATTCCGGGAAATCCCGTGAAATTTATTAGCAAAATTAAATTGAGTCCACCTCCATACTACTTAACATCAATACAACAACAAAAACAAAACAATAAAAGCATCCGAATTTCCGATCCCTACTTATAAGGTATGACATAGCTTGGCAGCTTGGTCGTTTCAGTGGAAAAATTGATCAAATAATACTTGTTACTTTGTGTTGGTCAAAGATACAAAAGGCACGCGTCTCTACTCGTATTCGTTGTCCGAAATCATTTTAAAGGTTGTAATTTTTAAATTTTACCGACACATTGGCCACAAGGTTTATCTAACCTAACGTAAATAAAAAGCGAAACAAATGAAAACGAAACAGCTTTTCAGAAAATTGCGTTCGGCGAAATGAAAACCTTTGTGAGGTTCGAATTCGACAAAAAAATCGTGGTGTCATTTGCGACGAGTTTAACAACCACTCCAAATCATTAAACGTATCTGCTTTTTTATAAATACTTAATTTTTAATGAAATTGAACTCAAAAACTAAATAAATATCTATATACGCTTACAATATCATTAAGACAGTGTCATTAAAAGCCTAGCGCATTCTGGTATTCACAATTAAATTCTAGACAAAGTCTAGACATTGTTACCTTAGTAACTCAATAATTAATCCTCCCAATGCTTTAGCTTTGCTTCGTTACATTCAAAATAACTACGTAAATATATATTTCTCATCACTATTTAATTAGTTATATCAGCATTCATTGAGAAAAGCTTAGCTAAATCGTCTTTGTAATTGACAAGTAAAGCCGGTCGCACACGATGCTAATCGGAGCTACAGCTAGCTAATCTGTCATCGGCATGCGACTGAAATGTTAATTTCGACATTCTTAATGTTGCCCGTTTAAAAACCACCCTATTTTTCATCTAAAACAAAAACCTGTCGCTCTTATTTACATTTAAATAAGGTTTTATTTTTATGGAATTCCATTTTCAAAAACGCATCATTTCTTACAAATTTAAAATTTTCTAAACTGCCAGCAGTAAAATTTCAAATTGTTCTCAATTTGATTATAATAAAGTTGAATATCAATCGTATTTCCATTTCCAAAGCGCATACGTATCCTTGTTAACTAGCAGCCCTCAGGCGAATTAGCAGTCAAGCTGAGACTCATGCGCAGTTCAGATAAAGTATCAGTGCAATATGCAAATATCTTCAAGTACGTATTACAAGAGAGCCGCGAGCGATCATACGGTTTCATTAGGCTACGGATCCATTAATTTGTGCATCTATATGTTAATCTTAGTTATTTCTATCCTCATATGCATTTGCTAGGCAAGATATATTACCCGTGTTTTGTCAGGCATTTCGTATTAATTTTAAAGCTAGGTATTTTAGTTGCTGGACTGCTTTATTCGTATTTAATTTACGTATTGTAATACTTATTTATGGAACTGGTATATAAATAGTCAAGCTTCTTAGAGTACGAGTGACGAGGTTAGAGCGCGAGCTTGCGCTCTAATTACAGGCACGAGTAATAATTGTTATAGAACTGTGATTACCATGGCAACGCTCATTATAGAATAGTTTTCACGTTTCGATTATGCTATAGGTGGTATTATGGTACCTTTAACGACATCAATATTAGCGGTTATGTACGCGAGTTGAAAAAGCTTTTCACAGTCCTCTGAGAGCTAATAATTTTACTTTTCCAATGCAAATAAATTCGTAATATTTCTTTAGACTTCTTATGCTAAAAGTTGTTCAAATATTGAGAAGGGTTTCTAAAGTAATTGAATGACAAAACCCTACTTAGTCATGATTGTATACGAAAAGCACTTAGAAAATTATTGATCCTTACAAATGACACTTTTGTCCGGTGGTGTAACAATAGTGGCACATTTTTTTTTATCATTCAATTTTGTGTCAAGTATTATTTGCGTGTCCAATGTACATACATACATACATACCTTCACGCCTTCATTGGCAAAGTGGTGTAGGCAGAGCTACAAAATTATCAATAACTCTAACAACTGAAGAAAAACACCTAATTACTGGCCTCTAAAATAGCAGTTTACTGGCACCTAGTGATTGTTGAATTATCGTCTTTACCACTTTATGTTAAAGTTCATGGGACTAATAATTGGTAGGTGGCAAATAATAGGGTAATTCACCTATCGTTGCATTCAAAGAAGACACCATGTATCTTTGCTTATACGTCACACTTGGTTTTTGGTAACCGAGCTCTGATGGCACAGGGTGATATAAAAACTGAGCTAATACTCGTAGCTGTTAGTATAGAAATGACGTTATGAAAGCTCTATGCGAAAAACGCTGCAAATAAAAGCTAGTTTGACATAAGAACGATGTGTCATGACAACTGATTATGGCTTGGCATCTTAGTAACCTTATTACGAGTGTTAAACTAACTGATCTAGATAACGCTAACTCCAACCTAAATTATTACCGCGAGTTTCCTTTTGTTTTTGAACTTTTTAGAAGCAAAACTGTTGCGTGATTCGCTTTTACTATGACACAGTCAGAAGCTGTTAGAGATACGATCATAGTGTAGTAATAGGACAGGTTGGTTTAGTTGAAGGTAATTCTCTTAAACAGTTTGGCTCTACGGACTAATTATGAACCGTCGAGTTGAAGTTGTCCCGCCAGCGCATAAAAACAACATTCAAGGGCTTACATTCTCACCTTAGCCGCTTTACCCGTCAAGTGAGCCCGCTGGTATGACTTCACTCACTCCACAGTGAGCCGTTTTTAAGAGAGTAGGTACCTATGGTACCTAGATCATCTGTTGCTGAATTTGTAATATTGAAACAATAGTTATAATCAAAAGTAAAGTAAAAACTATACATGCTGTATAGTAATACTAGTAATATAGCTTACCTTACCTTAATTAGTCGTTATGAATGAACCTGATGGTTGCGCGCGAGCCTACATCATCTCCACGGGCAATGAAACTGCGCAGGAAATTGAGATAGTAGCGTATCCTGCGCATGGCTATCTTTTTGCAGAGAAGTTGGCTCTGTTATGTTTGTTTTGAATTAAAACAAATCAATATTACTGTTTGAGCACAATCTGACACAAATTGACTTAGTCCAAACTAAGATCTAAACTCGTACACAGTAAATGGCTACGAGAAAACTTGCTTATGAAAAATTTCTTTTATTTGGCAAGACGAAATACATAACTAGGTATCAAAGTGTTCATTTTACTCATGATGTCGTGGTAATTGACAGGTAAAGCTAGACAGATATGACAGGCATGTAGTAGGCTTAAATAAGTTGCATTATATCGACCTTTACTTTTATTATCCTCATTCTCTCACTGCCTTGCCTTTTTTTTTTATTGACGTTAACATGTAATTTGAATGTATAAATGTAATAAACAAAGTTGAATTTTTGATTATTTGGCGCTTTTGTATGTTTCAGGTAAACTCGGTGATTTTACGAGAAAAACAAAAGGTAAACTTTATAAATTACATCAACGGAGTTTAAACATTGAACCACCATGGAACTTTGTTGCAGTCAGTCAATAGATATTTATATTGACGTCATTTATTTCTTGTGATTTGATCTCAAGTTAGGGCCTTTTGACATCACCACGGGACCGTGCTGTTCATGTCGTGGCACCGCAATGAGCTTATCCACGGCGCCATAGTGGTGCGGACAAGCCCTTACTGTGATAGGGTTGGCTCAACAATGTTACTCTGTAATGGTAAAGTAATTTATGCAACAAAGACGAACTCTAATAAATTTGCTACTATAATGGTAGCACTTATTAAGTTGAAAAGTAAAGCGGTCATATCGTAAATGTAATATAATTTCAAAAACAATGTTGTTTAAGACAAAATAAAATAGAGGTACTGTTTGGAATTCCTAAAATAAAAGAACAACCTGTACATAAACTTTACTTCATATTTCCAATACAAATAATTGTATTGGATGGAGTTGCAGAATATAATGTACAGGTTGATTTTATTCTGCACCCGTTAAGTTTTTAACAGCTCTCATTATCGGGCTTATAGTTCCACAAACTGCAGGTGACAATGCGGTCGGAGGGCACGTACGGACACCAATTCATTCGTCCTATAGTTATTTTGCCACCAGACATGCGTATAATTCAGCCATTTAATAGTGTGGCTACAGACATTTCGGCTTCGGTTGAGCAAGGTTTAACAAATATACAACTTAATTTTATTAACATTTTTGTCCACAAATTATCACAGATAAAATAAAACTCTACGTGATTACTCCGGTAAGAAATATAACACTTGGAATATAATAGGCAGATTTAATTATCGGCCAAAGTCATTATAATGATGCATTGTCAACCAAAGGAATACTTCCATGATTAATTTATTTCTATATCTTATCGAACGGATAAATTACAATGAATAACAATAGGTAAATTGGCAAAAATGTAATTTTCTTGAAATTGTACATGCAAAATTACAATGTAATAAAAATTACAAAAATATCTTAAATGTAACCACATTAGAACAAACTTAAAAGGAAAACTAACGACAAAGTAGATTTGACTGGTTTCTAAGATATAGGCGGCTAAAATGTTTATGTCTACTAAAAATCATCTGAGACAACACCAAATAACTAATGAAATTGAACTAATTTTAATACAACAATAGTATAATAATAATTAGTTTAAACGTGTTGTTTTTTGAGATAGCTAGTTTTTTGCGTTTGTAGTAACGGATTCAGAACCGTACACTGGGCATGGTCCGACAATCCGCGTTGCTAGACGTTGGCGGGACGTCCCGATTTTTTAATCAAAATTAAATGTCCCGCGCGGGACAGGCTCAGTCCCGCTTTTTGGGGATAACTCGACCGTGCGTAGTAGCAATATCATATTTTTATCAAAATACATTTTCTATGACTATTTTTGCTACCTATTGTCACGTAAACGTAATTTAAAACTCAAATAAAAAGATAAATATTTAAAAACTTCTGATTATATACGTTTTTTTACTATGTCCCGCTTTCGACGAAAAAATCCGGGTTTTTTCACTCAAAAAGTATGGAAAACCCGACTTGGCAAAAAAAAATCTGGCAACGCTGTCCGACATGCTCTTGCCCGAATTTTATTATATCGAATAATTTCTAAACAGATTATATTTTTAATAAAAAATTATAATATTTGCAATATCTATGCCTCAATATCTCAGTTATTAGCTTTTATAGACAATAGATATCGAAATTTTATCACAAAGTTTCCTTTATATTATACTCTGTTTTTTTATTTTATTATAATCTGTGATCGTTCGCTCGAGTGAAGGTCAAAGCGGCGAGTTTAAGTAGTCCCGACAGAGGAAACAAAACACATTTTAGCGCGTGTATTCAATTTGGCAGCATGACTTCTCGAACGAATAAGGCTCCCTAATTGACAATGCACGCGCTAAAATGTGTTTTGTTCGGTCGGACGGGACTACTTAAACTCGCCGCTTTTATTCGCTCGTCCGTCCGACCGGCCGCCGTATTTTGAGAGAATAACACACCTGAGATGATGCCTGTGATAGCTCATATAAACACTTATTAAACTTATTCCTTTAACTTTACATAATTACTACATTAGTACAAAAATAGCAATGCCGTTCAGGAATTTAAATAATGAATCGCCTATTTTTAAACACCTCGCTTGTGAGTATAGTAAGCGATTAAAATTACGAAATACGGCTGTCACAGACGTCATCTTAAAATAATTGGAGTATAACTGATTTTAACCGCCATTTTTTAAATATTGACATCTTACAAAGGTGAATAGCCGGTGAACGAAGGAAACGTCGTCCGTATTCAGCGCGCGCGGCAGCAGATTTTATTTAAGCAATAAAATTCAGCGAAATACGCATCCGAGAATGTCGTAGACAGTATTGCAATAAAGAACTATAGTGTAAGAACAAAAGAACTATGTGTTAAGAGTATTAGGAAAATATTCAAACGGGAATTATTAAGATAAGTACAAACATCCCTTAGGCAGGGTTTTATAAAGATCCGTTAGATCAAATTTCGGTCAGGAATGTCAAAACTTGTATGAAGTTACTAAAATTTGACCTGACATTTTTACTTACGGGCCTTTATAAAACTGACCCTTAATCACCGGCCTCCCGTCTCACAGTCTCATTAACGATACTAAGGAATTTTATTTCGACAACCTAACGAAGAGATACCTACAACACCGTAATCCTAAGACCGCAAACGCATTGCCAACCATGAGGACTAAGATAGACAACGGAACACAACATAGCGAACACTGCTGCTTGGCAGTAGGTTTATGAGACCAAACAAACCCTATCCTTCTCAAATTTCGCGTATACTGGGTGAAATCTAAATCGTAGTACAAATGATCACCTCTGTGTTCTACCCACGAATATGAACAACTCTCACTATGGGACCAAATCTGAAACCAAGAAAACAAAATCAGCTGTTTCATAGAAAAGTTCAACACGTACTCGACCAAAATGTATGAAGCAGCTGATTTTTTTTCCTGATTTCAACGTTGGTCCCATAGTGAAAGTTGTTCATAATCGTGGGTAGAACACAGAGGTGATCGTTTGTACTACGACTTAGATTTCACCCAGTATTAAAGTCTCTTCAGACAAAGGTACCGTCTTGTTTCGTCTCGCTAACGCTAAACCAGTCTCTAATGTACCCTTACCATGAGTTACAATTACCGTACTTGCTAGCGAGTCAAATGCTCTGTCCCTTGCTGACCTCGCAGTATTCTTGTAGAGTACGAGGGAAAGAGCATTCGAGTTGCTAGCTAGTACGGTAATTGTAACTAATGGTAAGGGTACTAAAGATGGCCTCACATTACGCTCGTAGTTGCCAAACAGTAAGACGCAGGAGTTTAAATTAAATTGTCTTAATACAAGGTGCTCGCCAAACCGTTGCGGGAAAACGCTAACAGTCGTTAGAAACGCCATTTAATTTAAAAATAAGAATATTAAATTAGTTACAGATATGAAATTTGATTGTGACGATGTAATTAACAACATTTACAGTTGGTTTATGTCACGAAAGCGGGTGGGCCATACTTGGTTGTGTCGATGCACGCGCACGTTGTCTCTGGTTGCGTAGCAGTCGATGCTAAATTACTAAGCATCGCCGTAGTGTGAGTGTCTATATACGTGTTACAAGTATGGCAAACCCACTGTAGTGAGATAAAACACGTTTTAGATGCCATGGAGGAAGCAGACAATCACACGGGCTGATTGCATGTTGACTTTAATGACCATTACACAGTAGAATGGTCCAAAAAACAAAAGTGTGTAATATTGTTTCTCCACAAGTTTCTTTTTGTTTCAAAATACTCAAAAATCCGCTTTGTCCCACCAAGTTTTATTTTAATTGAATAAACTTTACAGGTCGCCCATAATGTTAATTTTTTTTCATATAAAAATGTATAGAGCGTCATCTAATAAAGATATCGAATCAAATAGACTTTGGAAAGATAATGACACTGTATTCCGAGTTGCAGCAGCTGGCAAACAATATTCTACTCCTGTTTTTAGTTTTTGCTAAGTTTACTTACTTGATATCGTTTTGTATGGGAATGAGATCTTTTTGGCATAAACTAAACGCTTTGGGCGACCAGTAAACGTTCACATAACAAGTTTAAATTTGACACATAACTAACTAATTTATAGCAAACAAAAATAAGCCTTGTGGAGGAAGGATTTGATATACTTTTGTTTTCTTCATACTATTTTGGACCACCCTATTACACAGACATCTTAAAATTCGGTCAGTGAGTCACAAACAAGCAGCCGTTCGCTTCTTTTCACTTTTTTAATAATTTAAAAAGAGTAGGAATAATTATTATTGTTCCTACTCTTTTATTGTAGGCTGGCATCGCACTTTAATGGACTTTTTGGCCGTGGTCTCAGCAGTGGTTCGGGCCCTGCCAACAATCATAAAAAGTGTCTCGTCACAACCCGTACAGCGTAGGAGTCGTTTATGGGTCATACACAGTCGCAAAAACAAAAGTTGTCTCTTCTGTGGTCAAGAGTTATAGGTTTGTGTGCATATAAGTTATGTTTTTATTAGCTAGGACTAAAGTAGACCTGATGCCGTTTATGCGGATGTGGGTTCAGCCACCAAATTAGGTCTTAAAAATGTTAACTACGGGCATGTGCACGGGAAAGACGGTAACCTAAATATGTGTATGACCCTTATCACTATTCCTCAGGAACTGACCAATTTTCCCGGATAAAGAGTAGGCCATAAAGTAGGTACTATCTGTACCGTTTAACTAATTTCATCGATTTAAGTTTAGGATTAATGGAACGCGTGCTTTTAATGATCAACTCTGATTAATGGAACGTTTTGCGATAGGGACGTTTTTCCAAAGAAATATTTTTTAATAAAACATTTGCAAAAAGAAAATGTTCAGAAGGGACTTTTGCTTGCGAAAGAGATGAAGAGATATAATAGATCAATACTCGTAATGCTAACGAAACTTACCTACCCCTTCCATCGATGACACACGAGCGTCAGCGGTGCGTTGCGTCGTCGCAACGCTGCTGTGATTTTAACATATAGAGCGACGCACGTTTCAACGCATCGTGTGGCATGTCGTTCTAAATTACATGTCGAGCAACGCAGCGGCGACCACGCAGGGCACCGGCAACGCCCGTGTGGCACCTCTCTTACTTTACCTTCAATAAAAAAAACATAAGAATATTTTAGAATATTCCTTTCCAATAGCCAGCAAACCCTATTAAACCAAAAACATATCGTCCAGACTTTGCTTTTAATATTCAATCGGCATCCAATTTTACTTAATACCTAGATTCTACCTCTACTCAAAAACCAAACAGCCTTAACTCAATCTCACGTTTTTCTCAAATTCAAATTGTATCGAATTTTATTACGGTTGATATTAGAATGGGTTAGTTTTACAACTTTGGTCAGTTTGGTTGTAGGGTGTGGTATAGTCCGATCCGCTTAGCCAGGCATTTCGTCCGACCTCAGTCATTAAACACTAAATTCCATTGCGATGGTAGCCATGATACTGGGTAAGGCAGGATATTGTCTTACTAAGCTTTGGAGTGAATTGGGATACACTGTATCGGTATTAAATTTTAAAGCAGATATGAGTTAGTAATAAACAATGAATAAAGCAGCAAATAAGACGTTAAATAGGTAGATAATGATACTTAACGTGGTTCGAACTGATTTCAGATACTTAATCGGGTAGGTAGTTGGAGATTTTTATCTATAACAAAAATGTTAACCATTTTTATTTTCAGGTCTTTTGGTTAATTTTCACACACATTTTAAATATTTTTAACTGGACTTTAAAACGAAATACATGGATTTTAAAACAAAAATGTCATGAACTCATAATTTTTAGTAACACAACTTGGATAAGTTTTTAAAAGTTCAAATAGAAAAAAAAGGTGACATTATTTCTTTTTTGTTAGTCATCTTTTTAATGTCAATACTGTTTAAGGGTTTATTTGTGTATTTTTTTTTGCAATGATAAGCCGTTAAGTATTCAAGTTATCTAATATTAAACACGCAACACAGGCTTGAGAGACTGTCCTGAAAATTTAAGCACATCATAGTCGCCCTAATCAAGACTACCTGAAGCCCTTTGAGTCGACCGCACGAATGCACAGAATACCTACCCAGACTCCTTAAAATGCTTAAAGACTTTAAGTAATAAAGTATAAGAAGCTTCGTTAAACTACAAGTCGACATTTAACACTGACAGTCGAACTTATTACGAGTATATTTTGACAAGAAAAGGATAAAAGCTTTTATCTTTTTCTTTTACCCGTGTTATAGAAGTACTGACATTCATTTGAAACTTTGTACGTAGGACGCTGACGGCCTGACGCTGACGCTGACGTGGACGGTGCTAGGATGTAGGATGCGTGGAAGGACGAGAGGGAGGCCTTTGCCCAGCAGTGGGACACTACCCAGCAAACATTTTTGGTAAAAGTTGCGATAAAAGCACCTATTATTAGGTCGCAAATTTCACAGTGACCAAAATGAGTTACCTCTAATCGATATCGAGTCGACGTAGAATCAACCAAAATGGGGAAAAAAAGCACGTGCCGGCTACGTCGATTCCACGTAGTTTTAGAAATTACGACCATTAGGTCAACGCATAGGTCATTTTTTCGAGGTATAAATAAATAATAGGACGCTGTTACGCAAAAATATGTCATCCCACAACTGTTTAACAATAGAATGTCAACCCACAACGATAGTACTAAGGGTTGACACTTTATTGCTAAATACTTGTGGATTGACACATTATTGCGTAACAGCGTCCGTATAATGAATGAACCTATAAAACAGTCAACTCGAGGACGTTTCTATAACTATTTAGAATGTTCATATTAGTAGCTTATTTTATAGCGAGGGGCAGTCAAAAGTATTGTTAACTTACTTAGAGTATGTAATTAATTAATCACAGATCAAAACGTTTTTTTGTTGTTAAAATGACACTGAATGGTCTCATTGTTGGGAAGCGCTGGTAGATTTTTGACGCGTAAAGGTGCCCGTGCGGCCTGCTAACTAAATAATCTCTAGTCTTCCTTTATCTTAGATATAAACCAAAAATTAAAAAAAAAACTATAACACGTATTTTCTGTAAATATTGCGAAAGTAACGTTATAATCCCTAAATACATAATCATATCGCAACCAAATTTTACACAATGACCCATTAAGCAGAAACTTTGGAAATAAAACGTGTCCGCCAATTAAAACGGAAGGAATGTACGGCGCAATTACGAGTCCTTTTAGTGTTAATAAAGTCTTATAAGAGCTGCGCAAGTAGCTAAAACACTTGTAAACGTTTTATAGCAGTTCCTTAGGGCTAATTGAAAACCGTTGGTCGAGAAAACTTTTTTTTAAAGATACTAAACCTTAATTAAAAAGGAACGTACTCGTGCGATAGTATTTTGCTTTTAATGATGATAAATATTCTTGAGAGTTTTGTGCAAAATAGAATTTTTATGCCAATTGTTCTTAAATGCATTTTTGAAAAATTATGTGATTGATAAGAAAGCAAGCCCAGGAAGTCGTTTCACCAAACGATGTTAACCACTTAACAGACGATTAGGGCGTTAACTTGTCAAAATGAATGAAGTACCAGTCCATTAACATTGATTAAATTTAACATCGTTACTTTGGTGAAATTGGTACTTATTATTCTAAATTTGGCACTGTATTTTTTTAAGTAAGTTTGTATATTTTTACCTATAATTCCTGGTAATTTCCAATAAGACAGCATTTTTTAACCCCTGATTCAATAAGAGGGTGTTATAAGTTCAAAGTCAAAGTCAAATATTTATTGCATGTCACATTACACAAAATAACAGATGGAACGAAATATAGAGGTATACATGTGACGCCCTGCAAGGGCACAGCAAAAAGCGAGAGGACGCTATGCTTATTACATATTAATAAAATTAATTTAAATTCCATTTATTGCTTAATTATTAAAATTATTTGACAATTAAAATTATTGGAGATTTTAAGACTGACATTTTTACAGGTAAATGTATATACTTAATTAATTAATTGATTGAGAATGTTACATAGGTATTTGAAGATACTAAATTTCATTGAAAAATTCACTTAGATTATAGAAGCATTTGTTTATCAAGAATTTTTTTAGTTCTTTGCTAAAAAGTGTAAATTTAACTAAGTTTTTTATAGTATTTGGTATATGGTTATATATTTTAATCATCATATAGTGAGGGCTAGTTGTCACGATTTTTAAGTTAGAAAAGGGCAAGTGAAGCCTATTTAAGTTTCGGTTATTCCTTTTGACGTTTACTATTTGTATAAACAGATCTTCATGGCTCCTAACAAACTTGCACGATTCCAAGATGTACATAGAAATGAGAGTTAGTATTTGATGTTTGATAAAATGTGGTCGACATGATTCCAGTTGAGTTATTTTTGCTAATATTCGTATACACTTTTTTTGCAAAATAAAGATTCTGTCTACTTCAGAGCAGTGGCCCCACAAAACAAGACCATACGACATTATAGAGTAGGCGTATGCGTAATACGCTGCGAGTGCGGACTGTAAATCTGTTACGCGTTTAAGGTGCTGGA
This sequence comes from Acleris literana, assembly GCA_946894065.1. Lineage (NCBI taxonomy): Eukaryota > Metazoa > Arthropoda > Insecta > Lepidoptera > Tortricidae > Acleris > Acleris literana. The sequence goes on along the minus strand of OX335671.1, from coordinate 22,926,199 downwards.
GAGCGTAAACAAAGGAAGACAGTTTTTTTGCAACCTTTTGGATGTGGGGTTTCCAGTTTAGACCGGAATCCAGAACTATGCCCAATAAAGTGGCAGAAGTCACGGATTCAAGTTTAACATTATTGTAGCTATATGATATCATTAGTGGGGATTTTTGATAAGGTTTAAATTGAATTATTTTAGTTTTATTCAAGTTGAGCTTCAAATTATGAGGTTCCAGCCAATTTACAATTGTTTGCAACGTTGCATTTAGTTTATTTTCGACTTCAGCATTGTTAGAGCAGGCGAATACTACCGAAATATCGTCCGCAAAGAGCACACTGCAATGGTTATCTAGTATGCTTGGGAGGTCATTAACATACACAAGAAATAAAAAGCATCCCAAGACGCTACCTTGAGGGATAGAGCCGGTGGTTAAGACTCTATCAGATCTAAAGTTTTGCTTTTTGCCAGTTACAAAGTTTATATTTCCAATTTCCACGTACTGTGAGCGATTGGTGAGATAAGACTTGAGCCATTCGTACGCCAATCCTCGGATCCCCGTATTATAAAGTTTATCCAGTAAAATTGCATATGAAACCCTATCGTATGCCTTACTCATGTCTAGTAAGAGACCTACAGCGTATTTTTTATTATGTATAATATTAATGATTCGTTGAACATATTTATAGGTTGCTAGGGTAGTAGAACGGTTTTTCCGAAAGCCAAATTGATTATCATGTAAGATATTGAATTTCTCATAAAACGAGCAAAGGCGAGACATCATCACAGTTTCGAATATCTTTGCTGAAGTAGGTAGGAGTGCAATAGGTCGATAATTGTTTAGGTCAAGTGAGTCACCCTTTTTATGAATTGGTTTTATTACTGCAATTTTTAGTGCGTCTGGAAATACACCTTCTAGAAAAGATTGACTTATTAAGAAGGTGTACGGAGCGGTTAGGATCTCGGCGCAACTTTTAATTAAAGAAGGGGGGATTTCGTCAACGCCGAAAGAAGTCTTATTTTTTAGATTTTTCAGTATAGTAAGTATTTCATTTGGTGAAACCGGGCTAAGGAAAAAGGAATTTTCCTGTGAGTTAATTGAGGGAGTTTTGTTTGAATGGGCGGGGTGAGAATTTCCAATGGAAGAGAAGAAAATATTGAAAGTGTCCGCTACTTGTTTGGGATCATCAAGAATTAATTTATCTTCTGTTTTTATTTGGATATTTTTGTGATTTTTTGATGATTTTTTATTTGTTTCTCGATTTATTATTTGCCACATGGATTTTGTTTTGTTGCGTGCTTTTTGGAATGTACGTTTATTACTTAGTTTTTTTGATGTTAAAAATGCTTTTTTAAGTGCTTTACAGTATTGTTTATAATAAAATCGTAAAACTGTATTTTTTGATTGTGACACTAGTAGTTTTAGTAATCTTTTATTGCGGCAAGATACTTTTAGACCTGGAGTTAGATAAGTCATTTTAGATTCTATTTTGATTTTAATAACTTTTTTAGGTATACATTTATTTAAGGTTTCTTTTAAAATATTATCGAATATGTTATAGTTTTCATTTACAGTTTTACTGGTTACTAATACATGGTCCCATTCTACTGCTTTAAGTTCGTCAATGAATTTTCCTATACATGATTTATTGTAAACTCTCTTATGGGTTATTAAATTACGTAATTTAGATGAGTGAGAAGGTATGGAAAGTAAAATTCCCCTATGGTCCGATAAGCCGAAATCATGCACTTTTAATTGGGAATTGATAGTTTTGAAATTAGTGAAAATTAAATCAATGCATGTGCAACTACTTTGAGTGACTCGTGTGGGTTCTTTGACCCTTTGATAAAAGTTATAACATGACATTAAGTTAGAAAGCCTAGTTTTTGAATGATTATTTGATGAGAAGTCTACGTTAATATCGCCACCTATGACAATATTTTTATATTTATCTTTTAGAGAAATTAATTTAAGAAGTTTGTCTAGGCGGGAGTAAAATTCTTCTATTTCTCTTCTGCTATTTGGCCAATAAAGATTTACAATTAAAAGATTAAATTTTGGTAGCTCAATTGCACTTATTTCCAAAATCATTTCCAATGATAAGAATGTAACATCCAACCTCTCACGGTACTCTATAGTATTTTTAGCTAAAATTAATACACCACCTCCATCATGAAGGTCACGACAGAATGAAGAACTTACACTATAGTTTGCAATCTGTAATAAATTCATCCTACTTTCGCGTAACCATGACTCAGAAATGCATAGTACGTCTACATTAGGTATTTGGTCCATTAATGCTTCTACGAGATGAACTTTATTCCAGATGCTTTGTATATTTTGAAATAGAATATTAAGTTGTTTTATTTGTGCATGTTTGTTTGTGTATCTGTAGCTTCCAAACATATGGACCGATTCGGATGCGGCGAGATATCTCAAACGCCTACATAAAAAGCTGATATCAATATTTCAAGTGTTTTATTTATACTCGTAAATATAAGCTAACAAAAAATATAAGTCCAACTTTATTAAGCTTAAAACAAGTACCTTCTGTTTATAAACAAACGTAATAAAGTCAAAGGCAAACTAAACCTTCCAAAGTAAATAGAAAGGGTAAATAGTAATTATGAACTTCCACAAAGCGCGTGCGCACAAAAGCTGAGCTTCCATCATGGCAGTCGAATGTCACAGTCAAAGGCTACGGTAACGGTATCGTTACGCTGTGTTACTTATTTTTCTTTTTTTTGTTAAGTTTTCCACGGACACCGAAGTGAGGTTTAAGATGTAAGCAAAAAGCGTGATAAGAATAAAATTATAAATAGTCGCTTTAAGCTAGGGGAAGACCTAAAAAGAGATGGGTGGATTCTGTAAAGAAACGGAAGAGAATAAAAAGAAGACAATAAGAAAATAAAGAAGGGGATGAATACTGAAATAATGAGTGATAGGGATAGGGGATAGGGATGTGAGGAAGAAAAAGACATACTGCGCCGAGTATCTTTTGTTTCCCCAGATGATTGTGATAATGACAAGGAAATAATAATGATGAACACTTACTTCGCATTTGACAACCAGTGAAGATATTTTTAAACGTTGTCGCATTATATCCTCGTAAGGCCCAATGTTCAATAGGTTGTACATAATCAAGGCAATTTAATTTGAACTGTGTTGCAAAAAGAATAAGGTTTATTTTCCTATGTTCATTAACTGAAAATGGCATTATCGAACAAACGTAAGTGAACTTTACTGCCTTGACGGTAGATTCCAAGTCCCACTGACAAAAAACTGGCTGTTTGTAGTATGGTGGGCCTTACGAGGATATTGTTATGTGGGTCTAACATGATCCTAGCCTTGTATTTATGTTATTTAGGGTGGATTTTAGGGTGGTGTGCAAAATATTTTTAAACTTCAAGCACGTCTTTCTTTAATACAACCTGGACAACCAAAGACCAAGAGATGAGCATACTCTTTTCTCAAAGGCCGGCAACGCAGCTGCAATACCTCTCCTAGTGTTGCAGGTGTCCATGGGCAGCGGTGATCACTTCACATCAGGTGACCCGATAGGTCGTTGAACTCCCCCCCCCCCCACCCTTATAGCATAAAAAACCTCCACTCAGATAAATTTTAACCTTCTAATTTCCTTTTGTATTGGAATGTCATTGTCTACAATAGGGGCAATAGGTAATTATTTAGAGCCTGGTTGTCGCATCGCTGCATTATTGCAAAATAAAATGAAATTAGCTATTAATCGCCAGCAGCTTATACCTTAAAACACTCTCATCTCCCCTTACAAAAGACTGGGGCGACCTATTTACGTCTTAGTGAAGCACCGCTTTGTGACAATGACTGATAGTAAAACAAAGTAATGGTTACTCCGCTCTATCATCGTAACGGGATTTGTGAGATCATATTTTTATTCGGCAGAATGTTTTCATGGACCCAATAAGTGGACATGTCCCGTTTGCGAATATAGTCCTATATTATTTTTATAGTATACTTTCAATTGAGAGTAAGAACTATTTTGGCTAGGTTTAAAGTTTGATATTGTTCTTTTCCAGTAAATATGACAATTGTATGTGTGTGATTGAAGCATCAAATTAACGTTTTATCTATCTATCTATCTAAGGTCACTTGGATAAGTTTATTATTCAGTATCTAATTAAAATATGGCTCACTGTGGAAGTTTTTCTACTTAAATGATTTTCCAGGGTTTGCCAAATAATAAAAGGTGTGGAAATGCAGAGGGCTTTTGCCTGCATTTTTAAGCTTATTTAAAAGTAAGCATCCAATTCGTTACTAGTCATAACAATGTAAGACTGTAACAAATGTTAAGCTCCGTAGTAAATAGTTTGATGTGGCATTAAGCAACAGTAATTATGTAAATTTTGTAGAGAAGTCTTCCTAATTTACTCTTAAAAGCGTCCATTTTATTTTAATCCAGGTTAAACATACCTACGTACAAACATTTTATTAGGCACGTCGATTAGCATAACATACATCTTAAAGATTGTCCCCTTCTAAATCTTCGACATTGTAACAATTTCAAAACTTATGAACCTTTATAAGCAACCAGTTTTATACAATAGACGGCATTCATAAGTTGACACATTGAGTATTTGATTAAGCTACAATAAAGCACTATAAGGGTCAGATAAAAGCTTCATAGCTATTGCGTCATACTTGGGTTTGGCACAGCATCAAGATTCGGATAAGTTTTCTAATATTGATGATTCAAACTGATGGCCTGGATGATAAAATATTATATATAACTGTGCGGTCAACTGGTTGTATAATGGTCGTAAAAGTAACGGTTAAAGTACTTAATTCGGTTAAAAGGAAATATCAAAGTGATGAATCTACTCGATTTGTAGGTGTAATAAAAATGTGATAATACAGTATGTCCTGCGTGATAGGCTTCTATAACATTTCTTAAACTGTAGACAACTTATCGTGTACTTCTGTAGACAAAGAAAATATAATTACTTTATCTGCTCTTCTTAAGATGTTTTTATATGCCCTGGGGGATATCATGACATACTAAAGCAAATCAGTTTAGGTTGAGAGAACGAAACAGCTATATCTGAACTGAAAGAGCCGTAGCTCCTACCACTATTTCTAGGTATTAGTTCTTAGTGAGAATTGCATTTAGGATAATATAGACTCATATATAGTATTCATAATTAACATATTAAATTAGCAATTTATTTTAATTAAGTGTATCCAAATATATATAATATCCTTCTTTTATATTATAAAAGAAGGACCTAGGGACTTGAAATTTGGAGGGAATATGCCTTGGATATCCTAGGGGAGCACTAAGAAGGGATTTTTGGCAATTCATCCCCTAAGGGGTTAAAATAGGGGGATTAGCGGGAAACTAATTCTACGTGTAAAAGTAGCGAACGTCCTGCAGTTATCAATAACTGTGTTTTTAAAATAGATATGCTATGAGATATGCTTAAAATTATTTTTTTATTCATATCATTAGTTTTATTTTCATTCGTTTTTTTCTAGTATGTATTTAATCAAATGATCATAATTTATTAAAACATCTAGAAAACGGTTTAAGTCACAATTTATAAAAGAGGTTTTATAAACGTTTGTGTCTAACCATTAACAAGCTTAATTGTAAATGATTAACGCCAGGTTAACCAGGTGTCTTAAGCGTCAGGGCGCTTTGTAAGCACGAACAAAAAGCTCCTTTCATTAGGTCATGAAAGCTTCTCAGGATAACCTTGGCCCGCTTCGCTAATAGGCCTGTTAATGGGCTGATAGGGGTGAACATTCACGGGGTGGCTTATGTTCTTAATTTTGGCTTATTTTGTTGACCTATATGAATATGGGATTTGTTTTCGTAGAGGTCCCATATTTATTATGAAGACCAAGGCCGCCTTTAATGCTAGTTTTATTCCCAGGTAAAAAAGGAGTGTTATAAATGTAACTGTGTATCTGTGTGTCTGTGTTGCCAGCTCGTAGCTTCTAAACGAATGGACAGATATGGACACTTTTTTAAAAAGAAAGGTAGTTTAATCGGAATGGTTCTATGCTAGGTTAGGTAAAAATCAGTTGGGCTTTTTAGAAAATATAAGCTCTGAAGGAGTCGGCTCCATTTCGGAGGTTTTTATCTTTGGAGAAGTTATGATAGTCAGTAGTTACACGTGGATCTAACTATGAGCATATTATATATATTATTTTCCAGCTTACGGAGCTAGCGGTCCAGGGTTCGATTCCCAGTATGGACGAATATTTGTGTGATGAGCACGAGTATTTGTTTCGAACTAGGTAAATTTATGTGAGATTGTCTCCAGATATTTATTTATTTATAATATTTAAATCGCTACTAAATACACGCGTAATGCCTAGGTCACACGTGGCGAGTTGCTGTCATGACAGTGGACAGCTACTGCCATTGTAACTCGCACGTCTGAAGATCGGCTCGCCTAGTCTAGTCTCAAGATTACAAGTAGTAGCTACGCTGAGATACGAGTACAGGCGAGTAACAGCTGGTCGAGAGTCCAAGACAAGTGTTCGCAAGACAAGTGTTGAATTGTGTAGTGTGCAAACGTCTGCGAATCCCGTGCTACCACTGTCGCAAGAATTGAATACGATTATATACTAGACTGTGATTTAAGTAGTTACCAAAATATCTAATAAAGCGAATGATGGTGCGTAAAAAGAGTATAACGTGACATAAACTACTGACATGCTAAAGGGGTTTGGGTAAAAGTGTTGACATTTGTAAAATTCATACATTTTCAAGGTGAGCGGCCATTCGTAAAAGTGGCAAATTATGATAGAATTATTAAAAATAAACATATTTAATTATGTAATATAATACTCTTAAGTGCATCGGAGCTGAGATATTTAAATATTCATGCTTGGGCGTACTTTTGTACTAAAAACTGAACACTTAAATCTTTAAAATCTCCGCTCCGATATTATTTAACGCCATAAATTATATATATCTATACGTATTTAGAGGTCCTCTAAATAACTATGTAAGAATCATCCGTGGCCGCTGAAAAAAAAAATTACAATATTCTTCAAACAAATTTACCCAATGCCCTTTGATTTAATATTTAATTGTATACATAGACGCTGTGGACATTCACGAATATTTCATTATTTAACTCTATTATACCTCTAGATATAATTTGTAGTTGTTTGTATAAATAATGTTTTATATAAAGTTTTTGTAATATTGCACTTATGTAGTTATATATCTTGGTTGGATCACAATGGTGCTACGTAATAAGATGCTTGCCTTAAACAAGATTTCGTACGCCTAATCGGCTCAGCATGGTTGTACAACATAAACCTTTGTCACCTACCTGTCACCTATGTTGACGAAATAAAGGAAATTTGAATTTGAATTTGAACGTGCAATTTCAAGTTTCAAAGACTAGAAAGACGAGTGGATCAAAAACCAGACCTCTATTCTAGGCGGTAAAAACCGGTTACCTATCTGAAACACTAAAAAAAGTTTGCCAGCTGTTTCATTTGCCATAATTTTCATTCGTCCGAAAGTCATTTTTCTCTGAAACCGTTTAACTTTCCTGAATTGTTATAAAATAAACCTAACCTTACCTACAGGTTCTGTAAGTATATCTCATTAACATTTTGAAAAGTTATTGGGTTCAGAATAAAATGAAAATTATGGCAAATGAAACAGCTGGCAAACGTTTTTAGTGTTTGCGATAGGATACCGTAAAAACCGTATTGTTTTTGACCTGTTATCGTAGTGTCAATATTTCGATAGCTCTTATTTACTTGAAAGTAATGGCCGCCTAATTAAAAACAATAAGATAAGACGTCAAAAACTATATGGTTTTATCGCCTAGAATAGAAGCCCTGGGGGGTCATTCTGACATGGCTATGCAGTTCATTTTACGGTGAGCGTAAAGGACCGAGCTATAGCAGTTGTATATCACTGTCCTTTTCTCTTAGCGTAAACTGAACCCTGTTGTGACTCGAATTCGAGCCGCTGGCTAGCTCGCATATGACTCTCGAATTGTCTTACACGCATTATGCGGTTACACGTTACGAGTAGCTGTACCACAATTACTAACCTCTCAGACTCACGTTTGACCAAGGCATAACTGTACGCAGTCCTTGCTGGAACTGTACATGGGCTGACAGTGCGGATGGCCAGAAAGAAATACATTACATGCGACCTGAAAACTAAGGAACATACATTATTTAGGTACTTCCATTTCCTATACACCCTAGCTGATACGATCGTGAAGGTTTTCTCTGAATGAATATGACAATTGTAAACCAAAAAAAAATTTGTTATATTTAACTCTTTGGGTAATAAATTAAAAAGATACTATCGTTCATTTTCTGTGTGTTACCCCCAAAATTAAATAAAAACACAGTCACGTACTTACAAAAAAAATATAGTTTTGTTTTGATCTTCACTTCACACTAGGATCGTGTGTAAAGAGTTATGTGTCATTAAACTCATAAGATTTAGAAAAAAAAAAAACTATGTGGAAGCCCGTTGTTTCCCTTTTGATTTTGGTCATAATGTATTTAATGCATACATTTTCACGATCATAATTTTCATAACGATGAAACCGATAGCATTTCAGAATTTCTAAAATATCTAACGTATAGATAAGGCTAGGTTATTTTAGATTTGTTCTATAAGAGTAAAAATCTCGTTACAATAAATTATGTCATCAAAAACAAAGGCAGACAGTAGAATAAATAAAAAAATATATTTCTGAAAATGTTTGCAACAATCGCTTATGTTTTCTTTCAACGATCACGTCCATTTATTTTACTTGATGGACGTATCGCTTGCATCACTTTATCCCCGAAATATCAAGAGTAAAATTCAAAGGGGTTATGAAACATAACAACTTATATTTATACAAGCGAAAACCTACCAAAAACTCCTCATAAATATCAAGAAAGGCTCAAGTTTTACCAAACGGAACCCTTTTACAAAGAGCTACCAATAAAGTTGTTAATTTATTACAACGGAGGAGGAAGAAAAAACAAAACTTGCTGCATAATTCTTGCCTTACAATGCATGAGTTAGGTAAGATAAACATCGTACAGTTTCTTTTGCTAAGGAAAAGGAAAATGAGTATGGAAATGTCCCATCAGAAACGGGTCTGGACCTGGAGCTGACATTTCGTCTAGATGAAGAAAACAAAAGCCATGTGCTTAATGGGCTTGTATTCTATTTGTAATGTTACTGTATATAATTGAGAGCGTGTATCTGTCGTAGCTTCCAAATGAAGAGAGCGATTTGGACGCGGTTTTTTTAAAAGAACGTACTATTTTAAACAAGATAGTAGCTAGGATGCGTTAGGGCGTTAAAGTTATGTCGGGGGTGTTTATCTTTGAATAGGTAAGTACATGTTACGAAGACTAATCTCGAATACCAAATCTACTCCCCTTCTCAAACGGGCTCTAGAACATAAGAGTAAAAGCAGTCTCAAACAACTAAAATAATATTGATGATACTAAAGTTATGAAAACGGGTTTTTACCGCGGCATCGATCATGACGATTGAAACTGAAATATTGGGAACTCGCCAATTATTAAAACCTATTTTGTTACTTTTGTATTATGAATCACAAAAGTTTCAATAGGTATATTATTGATAACGGTGATGATAGAGATGAATAAGAGAAAAAATATGGCTTACGAGGTGACCGCTGTGTGGGATGTTGAATCGACAAACATTGTCCTGATAGTTGTTTCAGAAAACGGTCTCATAGCGAAGAGTCTCGACCTACCTTAAGAGACTCTCGATAGATGGCTGGATTCAGGGCCAGAAACAGAAAGCAGTAATGGCTGATTTACATTGGTCCAGCAAAAGCATGCCAGTAGAAGTACATTGACGAGTTGGTTTTCAGGTTTCAGGCGAGAGCTATTGTAACGACGCTATGTACTTGTACTGGCATGGTTTTACTGGACTAATGTAAATCAGCCATACTTCTCGAGAAGTCACCGTATTGAGAGTAGGTTCCTCTTTCTGCAGTCCTAATCACCGGTCACTTGAGCAGTGCCTCGCTGCCGGCGGCGCCCGCAGGTTAGGAGGCGTAGACATAGAACGTCAGTTTTTACAGGATCCGTTTTAACGGATCTTTTCACCTTGTAATCTTCTTTTTAACTGGATCCAGAATACTGTTTTGGGTGTGAACTTGCTCATACAACTACATACGCCATCAAATAACGGACCTGTAAAATGGATCGCTATGTGTACGCGCCCTTAGGTTTTTATAATGTTTAGTTTGCCGTGTGGTTGCCGGCTTAGAATAGTGACACTCCAAGTGTCCCCGAGGAAGTCGTAAGAGGCGACTAAGGGAATAAAGGCTTGTAGTATTGTTAGGCGATGGGCTTGCAACCTGTCACTAGTATACACTGGTAAACATCTTAGCCTGGTTGTGCAAAATATGGTAACAGAATTAACAACAAGTTTTTAGAGTTTTTGGTAATTCTGTAGCTCTGCCTACCCCACTCTGGGAATGAAGGCGTGAAGGTATGTATGTATGTATTATTTGTTTAAATATTGTCATTTTAATTTTATACGTCTCTAGCAAGCTGTTGCATCCAAGGTATTTCGGGCACACGTTGGTCATTCACACTACACCATTTCCTCTTGTACTAAGCTGAAGATTGTTATCGTGACGTTCCCATACCATAAATCTAGACTTTGGCTTTCTGCTGCACCGACGTTAATTATACGAGTATGCGTAGGTATGAATTGTAAAACAGGTGAAGGGTGGCACATGTAAAATAAAGTCTTCCAAAATAATAGGTAGGTACTTAATTGGGCAGAGGTAACCCTTGCTAAAAGTTATCACAGATTATTTTCTCTATGACAAGAGTGGCTGGTGTCCACAGATTATATCTGTGGCTACCGACGTTACCTTGACATTCACTTGAATAGAGATGTCGGCATGTTGAAAACTAACTTAGGTTTACTTAGTAAAATACGTAATAATACTAGCTGGCTTATACAAGCTGGCTTGTTAACCCCCACCACGACGCTCGGCACACGTGAAAGTTTTTTTTTCTTTATATTTCCTTCTTGTCTTTTTCAGCCTGTCTTCCAAATATATTTGCCTGATTAACGTATACCAAATATAATGCAAAAAATTGTTTTAAGGTGTTGCTGGTTTTAACTTTCAGAAATGTAAATATTACACGTATGGAGGACCGAGGTTCTACATGGTAAAAACCATATTTTGTTGACATTTTATCGTACTGTCAACGTTTTCATAGCTCTTATTTACTTGACAGTAATGGCCGTGTTAAAAACAATACTTTAAACTGTCAAAAACAATATGGTTTTACCGCCTAGGGACTGATAATCTGTTATTACCTAAATAATATGGTCACTTGTTTATTGGGGTTACAACAGCTATCAATCATCATAAAGCGATGGCACTTTTTTTTACATGCTTTTATTTAACTTCACAGGTTTATTTGCCGGCCAGTCTGTTCAGTTTAAAACTTGCAAGCGGTTAAGTTCAACATCTGAACCTTATTTTTTTAAATATGAAACTGTACGACTAAAAAAAATATACAAACTTAAAAACTAGTGCCAGGCTCATCGCAGCGCTTAAGTAAATTTCGTAACTGAGTGTTGAAAAATAAATTAAATTTAAGAAGTAAAATCCTTTATTTTTATCATCGACACTGTTTGAACCTTCATCAAGCCCATTCGCCGCTTGAGTTAAAACTTCACCAAACTTAAAGTTTTTACCTGCAATAAAATACTTTTTATTACTATGTCAAATATAAACGGAGAAAAGGTTGTTTTTTTGTAAAAACTCCCTGCAGGTACGATTTGAATGTAAATTTGTGAATTTGTCGAACATAATGAGTTACAAAGGACCTTTTTATTAATTAAAAAAATTGTTTGTTTGAATATTCTTGATAAAGAATTAACAAATTATAAGGGTTTTTACTTAGAGTTTCCCTCTTTGTAGTAAGGATTTAATTAAAAAGATAATTAATTAAGGTGCATGTTTACCGCACAAAATTAATTTGATTTCTTTATTTTCGTTATTGTTTGGTTTTCAAGTGTTATTAGCTCCCTTTTTCTCTAGTTTTTTTGACAATCAAATATCCTGCACAATTACATCAACGAAGATCTTTACAATTTCGATTTTAGCTCTTTTATCTAAATTTTGTATGACAAAGGTGTTTGTGTTGGTTACCTATTCTTACGTGGTACCTACTTAATTTTTTTTTTTTTCATATGCAAAGGTATAAACGAGTAAATCTCCCCTAAAACCAAATATCAGGTAGGTAACCCGGAACGTATTTCATGCGTAAATTACACAATAATTATTTATTAGGTTCAATTATTAATGGAGCCTCAATACAAACTTCCATAGAAAGGCACGTCGTCTACGTACGCGTCAGTAGCTTATCTATACAAATGTTAATTCTTTACAACTACTAAACAAAGCTCATTCAAATTATGTAACAAAGTGCTGTGCGTAACGAATGTAACACCGTTATGTAACTTGTACTTACCTATAAGTTAGATAAATGTACCTTCAAACAATCGCTAGCATGAATTAATATGGGTTTTTACACACTTGCTCGTAAAGTGGTCAATATTGCATCGTTTTTAGTGTCATAATGTAGAATTTAAAACACTTGTGCTTTTTACTTTAAATTACCGCACTTGTGTCTTTTACATTATGATTTTCCTATACACAGCTTAGACGTTTCAAAAAAATCACACCGTAATTAAGACATATTTTTCATTTTAAAACTTATTATTATGTGGTGGTGCGGTAATGTAAAGTAAAAAGCACTTACCCGTAAGACATTTTTTTCGTCGCAAGTGGGCTGAAAATCGTCGTATGAACGCGAGAGCACTGAGCAAAGCTTAGCACACTTGTATCATAATGTCCTAGTGAATGGAAAACCGAGCGTTGCTCGCGTTGAAAACGAACTTTCCCGAATATTATGACAACTTGACAGATCGATTTTTTTTTAGACAACTCACTGACTGAGGCTACCTTAGATCCAGCGGTAACCCATTCCATCCTTTGAATGAGTATACATACATACATAAGAATACATAAAATCACGCCTGTTTCCCAGAGGGGTAGGCAGAGACCACGTCTATCCACCTGCTACGATCCTGACAAATCTCTTTCGCTTCTTCCACATTCATACATCGAGTCATGCATGCACGTCGGTTTCGGGTACTTAACATCCGGCCCTTTTCCAGTATTTCTCCAATTTGATTCGAAAAAGTACGCCTAGGGCGGCCCTTTCCGACCCTCCCACACACTTTTGCTCTGTATATCTCTTTCGTCAATCTTCTTTCATCCATCCTTTCCAAATGACCGAACCATCGAAGCATGCCCTTTTCACTCTTAGTCACTACATCTTCTTCTAACAGAGTATGATTTATAATATTAGTAACAAACTAAGAATAAGGATTTTCTCATTACGTCGCATGTCTCCCATGTTCGCAAGCAACTTGTATTCACCTTTCATCTCTGCCACAAGCTTTGCATGCAAACGGCGCAGAAAGTAATCTTGCAGAAAGGCTGGCACAGTTTCAGACTGTTCCGGTTCATGCAGCCTAATTTTACGTCAGTGACGAGTGTTTTATTATGATGCGTAAGTTTCTATTTGTAACGGTTATTTTTCCTTAATTAATGGCTTTTAATTCTTTTTTAACAAGGTGTATTTCGGCATTGTCGAGTTTTAGACAATCACCATGGACTTATTAGAGAAACAAGTCCATAGATATTACACGCGAGGAAAATTGTTCGGCTATTAAAAAGTATTTACTGATTTTACGACGTGTTTACTGTTTAAGGCCCAGCCACACCGCTTGCGTGACGTTCACGTGCACTTTCCACTGCGTTGTATAGTGACATGTCGTAATGAGAATTCATACTGTTCAACGCAGTGGAAAGCGAACGCGCACGTGCACGTGCATGTCACGCAAGCGGTGTGGCTGGGCCTTTAGCCTAGTTGGTTGGTAGTGACACTAGTAACTCTGCTTACAACGCTAGCGGTTCTGGGTTCGGTTCGGTATAGGCAAATATTTCTGTGATGAGGGCGAGTATTCTTTCTGAGTCTTGGAGGTTTTCTATGTATGTATTTATTTCGTATGTATTTTTTATCGTTGTCTAGTACCTATAGTTCAAGCCTAGAGCTTAGTTTGGCACCAAGTAATCAATTTGTGTGTGAGAATATCTCCTGTTATTACACTGGTTTTACTGAACTAACACAAAATGGCCACCAATCACCTGTCAATGTCAAGTTTGGTGTAAAAACCTGCTGGCCTATTGCCTAACGCAATCGCAATCGACTTTAAGTGGAATAATTGTTTTCATTTTGAAAGCCGACTCGCCTTCGGCCTGTCAAAATGAAAACAATTGCGATTGCAAGTACGTTAGGCAAAGCCCTATGGTTTATAAAGGTATGAGCTTTAATGATTTTAATCAAGCTAAATAAACCAAGAGTTTTAGTAATACTCAAGGCTAAGTAATTTTTAAGGTAACTCTAACCCTAATATAACAAAAAAAAGATAACTAGAAAACCTTACGCAGTAATCCCTTCGAATGAACTTGAGTTAGGACTACCCTTTCGCGCAAAAAGGTGTTATTTTCTTAATAACAACCAGCGTAACCTAACACTCCTCACAACGCAGAACTAACGCAATGAGAGCTCTTCCTTTTCTGGCATTATTTTCCGTTACAGCCAGTGTAAGAAGAGCTATTATGTTTTAAACGATGTAACGTTGTAGGGTTCTGTTTATGGTGGGTGTATGTTAGAAAAAACAATGTGAGGGAGAGCTAGAGTGTTTATGAGAGAGAATGCACCACCTGCGACCGCTAAAAAGGTATAAATGAATAAGGAAAGTACTCAGCAAATTGGCTTATTATATTAACGTTGTGGATAAACAGAAGGACAAATAGGAGAATAGTATGTAGTTACATTAGATTTGATTACTTGGTTGTACCTACAGGATGGTGTATAGAAAAAAAAATGCCAATCTATTAGAATATAAAGGGTGTTTATAACTTAACATCCTTTGTGCAGTAATAGGTGTAGGTACAGTACTGATACAATGTTTTAAAATGTCGACTGCCACGGATTGTGTACAAATCAGGTAATGTTTGCAAATACTCTTATGTATAGGTACTTAAAACAGTACCTCGTAGCATAAGTCAAATAAAATAAATTAGTTATTATTAAATAAATAATAAAAAGTAAAAATACTTTATATCTTAAGCTACTTATATGTTTATTTATGATGAGAAGGCATTTCATCTAAGTTCTCTGGGGTAAGTAACATGCATTTGAAATATTTAGTTTATAAATTTCAATGGGCTTCTCAGACAATTTTCTTTATATGCCTGTGTGTTAGTTTGTCTTTTCCATATCATAAAAAACAGATACATCCTAAAGTCATTGGTATTTGTAGAAGTAAAGATGATGACGCGTTTGGCCAGGTAACGGTCTCGGGTTCAATCCCCGAATCCCCGGCAAATAAAAATGGCAGTTTTTCTCGTAATAGCTATGTTAATTAATATCTAGTACCCATACACGCCAAGAGCTTAGTGAAAGACTAAGTCAATTTGTGTGGGATTGTCCACTGTACAGTCGAGTTCATAAATATGTATACACTTTAATACCTACCTTGTCTATTTAATGTCATGTTAAAGCTGCCATATACGAATTATCACAGCGATTAAAGTGACGAGGTACTAAAGTGTAATGAGAATAAAAATATTTCACCTTTCTCAGATTTTAACCGCCCATCATTCTAGACGGGACTTCAAAATCGAATCCAACCAATCAAATTCCGTCGCCGTAACATTAACTAAGATTAGACTCATGAGCGGGAATTTACAATTTAAATGGCGTCATTTTTCGTCGCCCAAGCGTCTGTTTTATCGACCTGTTAAAAACCTAAAATGCCCTAAGACCCCACTTTGTATGAAAATCTGGCTCAATCCGGAGCCAGCGGGTATTAACAGGAACCCAAGTTCATTCAATTCAATGCCCAAGTGTTCCATTTTATATGTGGATGTGACTACTATTGGAGCCGGCGGGAATGTAAGCGTTGTATGAATTCCGCGTCGTCGCTTCGGACGGCTGTAAAACAGTGTGATTGCGTTTAGAAATGGTTGATAGCTTTAGATATTAGTTAGGTAATGTTGTAAAAGAAGATGGAATAAGGAGTTTGAAGGTAAAACAAATTGAAAAATAAACCTTTAGTTTTCTAGGAAAATATTAAAATTTTGACTGTTTTAGAAATTTAATTCATGAATCACTTTGTTTTCGCTTAAACGCCATAGTTTTTTAATTTCTAGTCGTTTGACCCGTTTATAAATTAAAAGTAATGGAAAAACAAGAGGTTTTTTAAAAGATTACATTATTTTAATGCTTTAACAATTGAACTAAGTCAAGAAGTCTATATGTATATCCGTCGGATTTTTTTAATGAACATAAATAATAAAAAAGATTGTGTACCTACTTCTTTTTACATTTTAATAACCTTCTACTAAGAATTAATAGAAATAAGATTTCTCATTTCATAACCGTAAACATGATACTTTGAAAACGCCTGTGGAATATATCCACTCTAATTTAAAATTATTTTATCTGTTTACGAACGTTCAATCATCTAAAATAGCCTTTAAGCAAAGTTACTGTTTATAGCGAAAGCTATAGGCTGCTTAATATTAATTTTGTAATCATTTTCAGCGCCCGTAATCGTCTTTTCCATAGATTTATGGCACGTACTATCCCATTGGCATCGAAAGCGTTAACTGCCAATATATTCACCCTGTATAAACAAAAGCCTAGTGACAAATGGCCACACCCTTAATAAAGACCAAACAGCAGATATGAAAATAACTTTATCAAATCATTATGATCCCAATTATTTAGGTCAGCGGGTTAAAAGCGGGTCCATAATAAGCCACCGTTATTATACGCCTCGCAATTTGTTAGATAATATTGCCATAGCCTTGATGGTGCTTAGCCCTTTAGTGTGTAGCGTTAGCAGAAGTGTTATTTCTTATATACAGTATGTTTAATAATCAAGTGTCCCGTTGACTGGTGGTTTATTTATTTGTGATACCAATTTATTTATTTACATACAATAAATAAGACGTCATGCTGTATTCACCATTATAATATGTTTTTTTGCGAGTATTGATAATATTAAATGGACTAGCACAGCATGATTGTCTTATAATTTAACCGTTATAAGATGGACCCTAATTTTTTGAAAGCGTTGTTTTGGCAATCTGCCACATAGATGACCTTTGGAATTTCAGGGGAAAATTTATATGCTGGTAATTGTCATGGGATCCGGACAAACTCACAATTCTTTTTTTTGGTTTATATAAAATGGACGTCTTTGTTTGCTATCGTTACGTTACGTTATTTTTGGCAACATTGCGGATTTCCTTGCCAAATGAGCGTGGAGTTTTGATTCCCACGAGAAAGGCGTCTAATCATCACGATTAGTGTCTGGAAGCTTAATTTTAAGTAGGTACAAGGGGGAAATAAACAGTCAAGGATTTTAATTGTTAAGCCACTATGGAACCCTGTCATAATGACAGCGTCAAACCACATGACAGAAATTACGCTTAAATGTATGATTAACGTTATGCGACTTGGTTCCATAGTGGCATAAGTCCTTGACTGTACTTAATGTGTATTTGGGTACTCTTCATACCGAACAGTCATAATGTCAAATTAATCAAAATACCGAATTCTAAATTCCTTGTTAGCAGACTTTACTTTCAGATAATGATAATAGTTCTAAACTAATGTAGTTACGTACTTATAGCAATTAAATAACGTCTTAAATGTAAAATAACTCCAACAAGCGTTCAGAAAAATAAGAATTGTAACAAAAAAAAATATATAAAAAAAAAAAATTGCAAAGTGTTTCCAGCGTCCCCTACAAAATAAATACTTTTTCAATTCATTTTTAATGTTTACATGCAACTATTAGCAAATGCTCGTAAGTGCGAATCATTTACAGCCTACTAATATTTAATTTTCGGAAACGTTTTCACTGTATTGTATTTCGAGTATTTCGACACCACAACGCGTAGCTAATAAAAAAAACACGTCCCTAAGTTTTTGGGTATTAGTTAGCGCCTTTACAGCCGCTTTAGCGATAAGGCTACCAGGGTGACATAGTTCTGGGGGTCACAAGTCGCAATGGACATAACCGTTTCATGCCTAATGACGGGTGTAGCGCGACGACGTATAAAACATTTAGTTTCAACCCGCCTACTGCCGATATAAGCTTCGGTCACGAAGGGTTCTGTTGGGTTATGTGGTTTAATGTACTCAAACAGTCGACGTCAGTAAATGATAAAAATGACGAACTATAGTCACTGATTGACTATAGTTAAGATAAAGGAGGAAGAGTGAAATATAGTATTATAAGAAATGTTACATAGTTTTAAAGTTACCAATTAATTACAATTTGATTTGATTGCCAGTCTGTACTGTGTTGTAAGTTATTCGCTTCGCTTGATTTAAAATAAAATAAATCTTGACTAAAATGACTCAAGTTAAATGGACGAACTGCCTACAGGCGGATGGCACACAACACCTAGTTTAAAAAAATAAGTCGTCAAAAATATGTTCCTATCCACGCACTTATTATGTATATACCATACTTCTGATTGATCAAAACATCTACTAAAAATTCACACCCTGTATCACGAACTATTAAATTATTACAAGCCTGTCAATACCGAAATCCGGTATCGGTATTGAGCCCACGCAGCCCTAAATAAGGGTTGGTTCCCTGGACGGCAGTAAACCGGACCGGACGGTCTCTTAGGAGGTAATACGTCATTCCTGAGGGCTGAGGGTCGGTCGGAATCCGGGAGAAATTTCAATGAGATGTGTGTGTGTGAATTAGTGAGGGTGTTCTTATTTTAGGAGCTTGAGGTCAGTGCTTCGGGATTTTTTTATTGATTTATGTTTACGCACGGCAAAAACGTTAAAATTTTCTTACTTAATATGTTTTTAATTCCGTGTATACATATAGTCACGGCAGCTAAATCACAGTGGTGGCTTCTACACTCGCGAGCAAAACAGTTGCATCATTGCATTTTTTATGTCCACCAATTATCTTTTTAAAACGGCTTTCCTTTCTGAAATATTGAAATTAAATGTAAATGTAAATTAATAAACAAACTTAGACTTTAATTTTCAAATTCGGGTAAGAATGTACACAGATATATAATTGGGTTGGACATTAAAAAATGCAAAGTGATGCAATTGTTTTGCTCGTGAGTATGTACCGTCTCTTTAAAGCTCTGCTCAGCACTGGGATGTTAATTATATGGGCTGAGCATTGTTTGGTATAGATCTGAAAGTAGGTCACAATACAAAACAAAACTGCAAGAACAAACTACAGGGTGTAAAAAAAATTGAGTCTCAAAAAGCTTTTGACTTTTTCGGCGCGGATAATTTATTTATTTATTGACACAAAATCGACAGCACAATAAATAACAATTTTAGAAAGAGTATTATGTTTACACATCACTGGCCAATTATTACAATTGTTCATTATATATAATTTCCTAACCCCAATACAATTACAACGCATCAATTTTTGCAAATAAAAAGTATTTTTTATCACTGTATTTATTTACATATAAAATTAAGCCAAAATTCATTTCCTTTTCGTGCGAGTATAAAATACAAAATTCAACAATATTTTAAATTACACCGAATAAATAATTGTTATAACTGAAATAATTATAAATATTACTTGCACGACTCAATTTGAAGCATTCACAAGCTCTTACTTATAAATACATTTATTCGTAATTACGAGTATTAACCCCTTTTTATTGAGTGAGGTTAATAAAATGCCCCTTTCGATAATTATCGGCTGTCAAAAAACCTTTTTGGCTCGAAAGAGGTTTATGGTTGACACGAGAAAGGTCAAATCGTGCGGGTTTCGGGGAATTATCTTACTCTCATAATTACGACTGTTTTTCAGCAAACTAAATGAATTTAGTGAATAAATGTTAGCAAGTTTAATAAAGGGTGGTCTAAAAAAGCTTAAATACTAGACTCAGTCGCACGTCATGGTGCTTGTGTAAGATTAAAAGTTACTTGCGATTTATTCGATATATTCAGATATGCTTACACAGTAAATATTAGGTAAAGTAGGTAATCACAGATGGAATGCATTTAATATAACATGCCAATATGTCAAAAATAATAATTCAATAATGACGCTAAGAAAATGAGTTAGACTTCTAGGCAAGGTGTATAAAAACCATTACTTTAAAGTTGGAGCAATGTGGAACTTGTAAGTCGATGAAACAAGTAATGAACTCAATGTTTTATTTTAATCACATTTTGGGTATAATCAACAGCAAGTTTTTAGAGTTGTTGGTAATCCTGTAGCTCTGCCTACCCCACTCTGGGAATAAAGGCGTGAGTGATGTATGTATGTATGGTTAATATAGTGTTAATATGTCATGCTACGAGGATCATCGTATAAACTCAGCTATTGTTGCATTTTTTGTCGTTGTCTGTTTATTTTTCTGAATATTCATCCAAGCGAAAATGTTTGGCGACGAAGTCGTACGTCTCAAAATGTTTATTAAGTTATTAAAAAAGTAATTGCTGCTCCTTTTGATCTTACACAGGATGAATACAAAATAACCAGCGAACAGAACGCGAGTTTCCATTACAACGAACTGCTGTGTTATTATGTTACGCTACAGCGTTGTATTTGACGTCGAACCATTTTTAATTGAACCCCTAAATCAAAATACTTGTTTGAAGACGCAGATTAGGTAATAACCCCTACTAGGCAGCCATTGTCCAGAATAATATGAACTTTAATTGGAAACGTGGATTCTATTCTCCTCTATTTTAAGGGTAAAATTGTAAAGGATGTTGCGAAAGAGAATAACACCAGGGCATAGAATCATTGACGATCAAAAACACAACCTTATTACACAGCTCGTTGGAAAAGAACTTTTTGGACAGAATGGAACTCGGTTGAGTGGAAATTTGTAAAAGGTTTAGAGTCGAACAAAAAATTATTATTATGATAACATTTAGAAGAATTCGGTTCTTTATTTATCGGGCCATAGATTAGATATGCCTATACGTTTTTGTTAATGGAACTGATATCATGGCGAACATTTTTAACTCTAAATAAACATGACATTTAAAAAGACAGCCGTATTTTAAATTATATTGGGATTATTTAATTTGACTCAAGGTATTGTCAAAATAGTTTTGTTATTTCTGAATTTAGAAACACGCTGTAAATAATATCCACCTATAACTCTCACAGAAGCACATCCCAAACAAGCCGTATAACCAACAAAGCACCGCATATACAGGTTGTTCAAAATACTGCCGCCGTTATAAGTCATTACTACACTACAGTCACATAGAAGCAGTTCGTAACAAAAGTTCTAGCCTGGGCATGCACGTCCCGGTTTGATAGTGCCACAGCGCCCCCTAGAGAGCTGTCGGGCAACTTTGAATTTTACAACTTGGTAGCGTGTCGGCGGATTTTTGGCCGTGTTTTGGTAATAGGTTAGAACGTCAGAACGTTCTGAATTTTGTTGGGCAACATTTTTGGTTAAGTCATTTGGAGAATCTTGGTCTTATTGCGACGTATTCATAACACAAAAATTGCCGTGTTCGAAGTGGAGTACTGTTTTCGCTCTAGATCAATTTTATACAGAAATAGTCGGTTAAATCATCAGTTCATCGTTTCATTCGTTCATCAAACCATCGTCGGTTTATAAAATGACCCTTAGTATAGCTACACCTTGACATATTCACCTTTAGGGTGATGTTTTGAAATAATGTAATTTGCAACTGCTTAGATCTTGGTGTAGGCTGGGCTGCTGTGCATTATTTTAAAAACATTAAATACATTTTACAAAATGGCCTAAAATAAGTTAATGACGTACATATACCATTTTTGAAGTGATAACTTCTTATGGGAGGGTAAACCGCTTCGTTACGTAACGCGTTACGGCGCCAGCATAGAGGTAGGAAAGCATAGATGGAGTATAAAAACAGCTAATAGAATAATACGCTTCGCACCTGTTACAAATGCCCTTTGTTATAAAGAGACGTCTATATATGACCTCTTTCATCAGTGTACCACTTTTTAGGTTTGTTAGTGTGTGTGCACTCTGCATTAGTATGCGTAAGTTTGCAAGTTAAACAATTTCAATATTAAATAGTTCAACGTGGGCGTCCCGAGACGCACATGTATTTTTTTATATCTTCTAGTTTATACAACACCAAAAATCCTTTTTTACTTTTAATCATCTATTCAACTGACATAATCTACTAGTACATACATTGACGAAATAACCGCAACTCCTAAAATACCAAATTTCCACCCAATACACACCTGTTAATATTCAAGTAGTTTATATGAGAAACTTGCAGTTTACCTTAAGCAAAAGCATATCGGTCACGTACCGCCGTTGTTTCACTAAACTAATTTTCCGAGTTAAGGCGTGTTCGTCCTCCAAGAAACACCGTCTTGTATGGGAAGCTAATTTCTTGGGCGGATAGGTAATTTTGTCGGGGATAAACGAATCATTTTCGCTTATTCGCCGGTACGAAATCCGGCTTATTCGGTACGGATCGGGTCACGTAGCACGTGGTACGCAATTGGGCCGGGATTTGTTGGCTCCCTAATGCTGTGGTGATACGTCGCTAATTGTCTCAAGGATATTCTGGGGAAGTAGGTTAAGATAGTAGTAGGACCTTAGGCAGGTTAGCTACCACCTTAGTTTATTTAAACTAACGCCTAGTAACGTTCACATTGTTGTGTTTCAGTATAGGGTTGAAACACCCGGTGAAATGACTAGCATATAGGCTTTAGCTGTTATGATTATTGTCTTGAGATTGTAAATAGTCTTGGTTTGCTAAATTTAATGCCTGGTGGCCTATGTTGTTTCACTCCATGACCATAAAAAAGATAGACAGTTTTAATGAGATAAACATGACCACGACCCGCAAACAGAAGAATACCCTGTGTTTCAGTATTTTCGGAGCGGCATAGTTTTTAGTTAAAAGGTCGAGATTATTGAAACGAGCTACCTACTTTACAAAATAGTATCATACCATTTCAACACCATGTATACAATGAAAAACATATTCTTATTAAACATACATCGTTATCGCGGGAGCAAAAACGATTTGACAGTAGTGAAAGATTATGACCAGAGGTCGGAATAGGTAGTGCTTATTAACCTAAACTTGTTGCTTCTTCATTCAATAACGTATCCCCATCTCACTCACGCATGAATGAACGTGAGTCAAGTTTAGGTTAATAAGCACTACCTATTCCGACCTCTAAATATGACAAATAGCCAATAACAGAAGTGACACTCGTACGTTTATACCTACGAGTTCAAAATGTACAAAGATTAGCTACGCAATCCTTACGTCAACCTCTTCAGTCACTTCTCCTGCTAGTTTAGACATTTGTCATTCTTGATTTGATATATACAAAAACATACAAAAAATATATCTTAATTAAATTTGAGTGCAAATGGAAAACATATACTTAAAAAGTTGAAACTAGTTTTGGGGAAAAATACTGGATTTAACATAATAAAACAAAATATTATTAAAGTTGACACGTTGACTTATAAAAGCGTTTACTCAGCATAAGACAAGTTTTATCGACCGTTTCCAGCGAAAACTTCGTGCTAGATATGAAGAACTTCTTAGAGGCTTAGAATGTATAGGCAGAATATTCCGTTTATACTAAACAGACATTCTGTTACATGTCGCACCTTCAGAACAATAGAGACCTAAGTCAAAAATTCAACTTTCAAACTTCAAGTCATAAATTTATTATTATAGAGACCTAACTCGAAATTTAAAATTTCGCAATTAGGTCACTATCGTTCTGAAGGTGCGAATGTCCTTTAATAGATCTGTTTTTGCTCCCGCGATAACGACGTATGTTATTAACATTCTTTAAATATAGTTCGAATAGTCTCGCAATATTTTCGACAGTCTAATGGCAATGGTTCACTAAAATAACTTTCAATATAGCAAAGGAATTTCTTACAAAGCGATGGTTATTGATCAAAAATAATACTTCTTTGAAGCAATGTCGAGACCAAATATTTCCTTTTTCGTCCAAATAGTTTAGGAAAAAGTCGAAATTGGCTGAGCCATCCGTCGGCAAGGTTTACGGACTGATTAAATTCCAAAACATATGACTTTCAATCAACGTCTCAGCCCCATCCGTCGTAACAAGGCTGAACTTTAAAAATTGGAAATATCGGTGAGCTCAGAGCGTTTTCCTTGGGTCCAAGTGAACAGCTATAGCGGCATTATTTGAGTTGTGTTGGGAAGTATGTAAGCAGCTTTGAGTTTTGCTGACCTACTTTAGCAGAATGAATATTTAAAACTTAATATTAATGTAAAATGCCCCGGTGAAGTTATTATTAAATAATTATAGTATATCAAATTGTTTAAATTTATTAAAAAACTGGTTATAAGTTATAAGTAGTATAAGTTATGTAATAGTATATAAGTTTCTTCTTTTCAACGCGGTTATTATTTCATGATACTAAAGTTAATGAAATAGGTTCTTACCGCAGATAGAATAGTAACTTGTCGTTTGTTGAACAAATTAAAATAGGTTCTAATCATTTACAATAACAAATATAGCAAATAATTTAAAAAGTTTTTGGCCGTGGTCAAGAAATTTTTGGGTCTGTTAATGTAGCCTTTTTAAAGCAATTGTTTGTCTCATTACATAGCGTAATGCGTGCCTCCGTAAAATGTTATACGCGACGTCCAACGTCAGCGTTAGGCCAGCGAAAATTTTCTATCAGTTCCATAAAGATCACCACCGAAAAGTATTATATTTCAATAGTTTAACACCATGCCGTGACTGAAGGTGGCAGAAATTGTAAACGAGAGACCAAAGCCTACAGGCCATTAGCGATATGCCCGTTTACAGACCTTATCAATGGTGTATACAAGACGCATAACGCTAACGTAAACGATTATCGAAAACTGTCAAAATGTATGAATTTGACACGATCGTTCGACGCAACCGTCTGGCAATTTACGTCTGGTATATTTTCAATAACGATAAACATTCGCAGAATGTGTGCTAGTCAAAATCTGTTTATTATTTAATACTTTCGTAAGTGGAGATTCGCGGAGACGGAAGATGGACGAAGTGGGTTACTGAATAGTGGCCAAGGAATTCCAAAAGATCCATGGGTAGACCATTTGCCCGATGGGTAGACAACATCCTTAAAACGGCGGGGTGACGATGGATGCGACTGACGCAGGACCGAGGAGAGTTGCGTGTTAAGGAAGAGGCCTATACCCAACAGTGGGTGGATACATGCTCATTGGATGGATGTAATACGTTCATTATACACGCGTGCGTCCCCACCAAAGCCGATTCCACTTCTTGTTAATATCTAGCTCCTCTAGAAATGAAATCACAAACCGCTTCAGCTTACCCCTTCCCCCGCGCCTGAAAAGCCAACGGCGGAATCTCTCATATCGCCGAAGCATCGATGGCCGAGGATCATCCGGGTTTTTACGAGCGTCCGTCGGCATATAGAGCGAAAAAAGCCGAAAATATTCCCGAATGATAGCGGGAAATACGACCAATAACCGATGAATTACACTCGCATTACGGTATGGCGAGGAAGAGTATATTTTTAGCATTGTTTTGTAGTTAAACCTGGTTTCAAGGCTGCGAGGATACTTTCAGCATGCAGTAAAGCCGGTTTTGGAATGGTTATGGGAATAAACTATATGAGATACTTCGAGTTCTTATTATAGTTATAAGATAAAGTACATCTGGGATACTAGTACTAGCTACTATATAAATAAAATAAATATAAACATTAGGAGACAATGTCACAACAATTGACCTATGGCTTGTACTATGGGTACTAGACAACGATATAAATACTTATATAGAGAAATATATACTTAAACACATACATGACTCAGGAAAAAATATTCAAGATCATCACACAAATATCTGCCCTTACCGGGAATTGAACCCAGGGCCGCTAGCTTCGTAGGCAATCACTACCAATTAGACCGACGCGTCATCAAATAATGTTCGCATAATAATACTACTGACATACTCGCGACCCGCCCGCGTAGAAATCTCCGAGGATATTGTGACATAATGTGTTAATCCAGGATATGAACTCTTTCCCCCTTACTTATCAACTTGGGTTAACTAAACCATGTTTTGTCCTTATCTGTCAAATTCAAATGTCACAATGACAGATAAGGACAAAACATGGTTTAGCTCCATGGTTATTCCACTTTAGTAAGGGGGTTTATGTAATTTTTTTTGTCTAAATCCGCCCAGCCGTTTCAAAGTGACGAAGTAACAAATATACTAAGGGCCTGTTTCACAATCGACGAGTAAATTTATCTGCCATTTAAAGTTAGCTCTCTCCTTGTCTAATTTCAAGTATAAGAAAGAGAAAGCGCTGAATTTATCTGTCAAATATACTTCACTTGTAAATTGTGAAACAGGCTGTAACTCTCACACATACACGATGCACACAAAGTTTCTCATTTATTACATAGGTATAGAACAAAGTCACTTTTCGCGTCTGTCTGTCTATCTCTCTGTCTGTTTGCTGTATGTCTGTCTGTCTGTATATCCAGTAACTCCTCCCAAACCATCCACCGACGGATTGTGATGCGGGATTCACCATCAGTTAGATATTTTACCATGGTTTTTATTTATGTATAATCAATTCTGATTTATGTATGGATCTTCAAGAAAACTCACATAAACCGAAGCGAAGCGAGGGCGGGTCGCTAGTAGAATATAAGTATGGGATTTAATTATTTAAGCTCCGTGAGGTAAACCAGACTTATTTTCCCAATTTTAGTAAAACTTTTTGTAATGAAAATACTTAAAAGTCACCAATAAAGTAAAATAAAATAAAATAAAAACTCATTAATTTAGGTACCTACTCCTATACGAGGAACGAGGTACAGTCAACAGCATAAATAAGTGATCATTTATGTACCTTGTCGCTTTCAATCGTTTCACAAATTTGTATGACATTTCAAACACGACGTTAAAGTGACAAGGTACATAAATGATCACTTATTTATGCTGTTGACTGTACAGGTATTACATTATTATCCTACTAGTCCAACTGACATAATACGTTTCTCTTTTACTCACGCTTAAACCGATGAACGGACTTCGATAATATTTGCCACAAAGATGGTCCACGTCCTGAATTATATTTTATCAATAAAATTTGTGAATTTCTGTGGGAAAAATAATAAACAGACAAAGTCGTGAACAAACACTAGTATCGTAAATATTCTATATTATTTTTTAAACCCCGTTTATGCTTAATACCTTGATGGTCATATTACTCAAAATTTATCACCGCCTTAAAATATAAAATCAAAATTTTCTTAGTTTATATCCAACCAAGTATCTACATGCTCTTTATGTCTCAAATTTAAACCATTCGATCAGAGAAGCCACTCTACGCGTCTGTTTTACGGACCCCTAAAAGAAGCAACGTCCGGATAAACAATTCGTAGCGAGAGCGATTTCATTGCGATCTCGTTTTTATTTGACGCCTGCTATATTTCAATTGGGGTTACTCTGGATGTAGTTATAAACCATTGTATAATTTGATACTGTGTTGTTAAAAGAAAGGGATAGTTGCGATTTAACAATTCAAATAAACAAAACACTGTTTGGTCACATCAAAATATTTATTTTCGGCCGCTGTGACATAATTATTTTGTTCATACTTTGTTTATTGTGTGGAGAAAGTAAACAACAACACTGTACCTGATGGTAGTTAAGATCTTAGACCAAGAGACATTTGAAATCTCAAGACTAACCCTAAGACTACGAACGCGTAGCCAACCTTAAGGCCATTATTTCCGTAATACCAAAATTTTCAAATACCAGATTCTTTATAAACTGGGATCAGAACTCAAATCCTAAAACTAAACCTACAAATCAAAGTTTCATTTATTATTATTACCACCAATTATTTCAATTCAATAATCAATTAAATAACAGTAGTCTTGTTATATAACAATAGTATTATAATACAGTAATCTGGTATTCTGGGATTGAGCGCCATGAAGACTAAAAGGAAATAGGTACCTCTATTTTGCGATGATGATGATGGATGCGAAAAGCACAAGACCGGTTTGAGTGGAGAGCCTTGGGGGGGGGCCTATGTCCAGCAGTGAAAGTCTTTCGGCTGACATGACGATGATGATGATGACCTCTATTTTAGTCATTTACCTGTTGTCTTACCGATACACCAGAACACAACAATATAAGTAAACATTGCTGCTTGGTGGTTAAAAGCTAGAACCAAATAGAAGACAATGTCGAATAAATAATATCTCGACGGACCCTTTTTCAAAACCCTCAAAGTGACAGTGACAATTTGATGCAGGTCTACGTAGCTGATAATTATACCTAGATATTTTTCTAGCAGAAACACCATGTGGTTAGTGCTTGACATAATTATAATATCGACAAACCTGTTACCGATAACCACCACTTCAACGTTATAGAGGAAAAACTCGTGCATCATATCATTATATAGTAATTAAAAAAAAAACACAATGTCCTAAAACTCATTGAAGTACCTACCTTATAAGAACATAGCCAAATCATATCATCAAGGAAAAATTACAATCATAATTCTGTCATATGATTCATATAACAAAGTGGTGCGTTATAAAATAAAAGAATAATAACAAAACTATCAATTTATTAATATTTTACATAGTTCAGTGAAAATCAGTCTATTACAATGAAATGGTACACTTATCGATAACAGGATTGTCGATGTTTTATTATGTCAAGCACTAACAACACGTCGTTCGTGCTAGGAAAATCTCTACGTATACTGATAATACAGTCTCATGTAGGAACTCCTCGACTTTGCAACGTCTACTACTTGTGTGGGAGCAAGATTGTTTAGTTTCTATCTCTAATCACAAAAATCTACACTTAAATTATCCACGGGACCCTCCGTTTCCCCCCCAGTTTATGTGCTGCCAGTTTTATTTCCTGTTATTTCGTACAAGCGTTTCCGCCGAGATTCAATTTCGTCGGAATAAAAACTTATTAACGATTAACTGAAACTGATTTTTTTTCTGAAGTCATTGTGCTTTTTTGCTGAGAAAATTATTGGATACCATAGCCTTAGCCCGTGGCTTTCTTCGCATCAAACTTGTTTAACCAAATCAGTGGTATTTTATGTTATTTAGAGACATACATCATCATCATAATCAACATCATGTCAGCCGAAAGACGTCCACTGCTGGACATAGGTCTCCCCCAAGGCTCTCCACTCAGACCGGTCTTGTGCTTTTCGCATCCACCGCGTTCCAGCGATCTTTACAAGGTCGTCACTCCATCTTGTTGGAGGCCTACCTACAGCTCGTCTCCCGGTCCGCGGACATACCTAATCATAATCAATTACCTTCGAAAATTCACAAAAATACTAGTTAATTTATTTCGATTTGTATGTGTAATAAAGGTAAAAAAGGCCAATTGAAAGAAAGAAAGAAAAACTAATCATTCGTAACAAAAAGGAAGAAAATACTGACATAGACAAAAGGCCTGATGTCACGAAATGGTTACAACTCAGTGTTATACTGTCATCAAAGCCAGCGCTGGTCTTCCGTTGGAACCATCCAGGGAAACCATGGCTGATACAACACACAAACAAAACTAAAGTAAACATAACAAACTACACTAACAATAACAATTGCATTCGTATATTGAAGTCAGTAACGTCCACAACAAATATCAATAAATGCAACAACTCAAAATATTTAGTTTGTTAAAAAAACCCACGTGTTTACCTTGTTTTACCCAAAACGGTTTTAGACAAGGCAATTGGAAGCCATCCAGCCGTACTGGCCGGAACAAATGGCGCCGATGGAAATTAATAAACTTTCCAGTAAACAAACCTTTTAAAACAAATACCTGACTCTTTCAACTATTTTCGATTGCATTGTTTTATTTAAAACGTAGCGCACAAATGTGTTGCGTGTATTTTAGTACCTTGTCACAGTAACATAATAAAGTGAAAGTGGTTTGATTTTGTATATCAATAGCTGCGACAAGGTACTAAAATGTACAGTAACTTCTGATTCGACCGTACTGTGATGAGCTGATGAGGTTCTTCTCATTCTGGGTGCTCAAGGTCACTAAAAAAGTAATGACAAGGAATATAGAGAGTTTTTTCACATCAGTGGTCCTAGACAAGACGCAATCGGAAAACGTTATCGTTATCCAAAAGTTCTAGGATTGTCGTAAGCTGTTGGACGGACGCGTCGAGCTCTGGAGTCAATTCTATACCTTTTGACAGTTGGCGAAAGTCGTTTACGTTAGCGTTAAGGAGATTCTAAAAGTTAAATTATTGACGTAGGTCTGCGAACTGCAATCTATAGATGAAATTGGACGGCGCATTTTGCTTGTAGAACCGATGGCCGCTGAGGTGGAGGGGTACTGACCGGTGACCATGTGACGGAAGGCGCTATGTAGGTAAACCTTCCATAATGTAGATGATCAGATTAATGATAATAAAGATGTGTTGTTGCTGTAAATCAGTGCTGTGGCTACATGTTGCAGCATTTACGCTGTGCTGGTCGCCTTTTTAGTGTCTTTGCGAGAGGTATATAGTAGTAATATATGTTAAGTTGTTTGCACTTTAGTTTGTAATTATTATAGGCAATAAATGAATGATTTTCTTTCGTTCTTTCTTTCTTTTTGCTGTCTAGAATTTCGGTCTTTCAAAATTGAGAGATCACAAAGGGGTGAAAATGGAGAATGATAAGTTTATTCGGTTTATTCTGCCCTGCCAAGCCAATGAAATTGTGGTAGCTTAGTGGTTTTGGCACGTCTCTAAAGTAAAGAGACGAAAAGTTAAATCAAGAACTTAGCTCTGGTATTGATTTTGTAATTCAACTCATGCTTTTCAGTGAATGACAACATCGTGATGAACCTGCAGAAAACAATTTAACTTTATATTTAAAATTGCGAGACCTTATTATCAGAAGGAGTCAGAAATAAGACTAATTAATCTTTTTAATGCGAGATTTGTTTAGAAAACGAGGACAGATCCAGTCTACAATCACTCATAAAACCTTATTACGCTAGCGCCATGCTAAACTTTGTTTCGCCCATTTTCAATTCAAATATAAAATGCTTTCCAATATACCAACAATTGCACCGCTGACTGACGTAAAAAACCTTTTGCGGTGACTGAATAATTAATAAATTGTACGCGGCCTGTAATAGAATCATTAAATACTTCGTTCATTATTGCGATTTAAATATCTCAATGCCGCAAGCCGCAGCATTATTTTAACGCGAGTGCCATCGATTAAGGATTACAGGGTATAGGGTGCATATCGGAGCCAATGGTATTGAGCAGTGGTTTTCTGTTGGCGTACTAGTTTAATAGCAGTAAAATGTCCTCAATTATGCTTATAGAGTATAAAGGTTAATAAAAATTTATAGTTCAGACGTATGAATGTATTACAGAACTATTTACTATTGCGTACTTGTTTTACTATGTGCGTAGCATTATTACTATGACTAAAAAAAATATGTCTTATTCATGATTTCGGTCAAGAGAATTGGCTTACTTCAATTGAGTATTTTCTCGTACCTAACAACGAAAGTACAAATTAATTGCCATCATCGTCATTACAATCCCCTTCTTCTAGAACTAGACTATAATTAGTACCACAAAGGGTTTTGCAAGGATCCCCAGATCATCACAAATTGCCGGTGAATATCAACCTAAGTATGAGTTAATACCTACTAGATTTTGGCTCGTGGAACTCGTTTAGCAACATTCCCAAGGGAACTGTAATAGTACATTGTTGCCTAGGCGCGGAAAGTAGGTAAGGGATTTCCTGACGAGGTGGTTAGCAGGCCGAGCAATAGCGAGGACTGCTAAAATACGAGTCAGGAAATCTTCAATCCCGCCGAGGCATACATAATGTTTTTTTTTTTTTTTCTTTATTCTCAAACAATGCGAGGAAATGATACATATACATGATTATAAGTATTTCTAAAAACCTTTGACAAATTCGGAGAGAATTTTTGTTTGCAAAATACGAGTATTAGTTTAGATAGTTTCACGCACAACGAGCCGCCGCCCGCCGCCGCCAGCACCGCAGAGCCCCGCCGCCGCTCCACACTGCCTCCACCCACAAGTTGGGTGTACGGGATTTTTTTCATGGTCCTTTCGAATTTTATTCGCAATAGAGAGCACTTTTAAAAAACAATATGGACATGGACGGAAAGTGTTTTCATATGGTTTTTTTACTCCTAGGAGTAAAATGAGGCACTTTCCGTCCTTGTGTTTCAATCGGAAAACCGTTCTTTCCGAGCATGTTTGAGATATTTTTTTTAGTATTCTACCTTTAAATTGAATCCTGGTATAAACTGTTCCTCAAATTTCATCAAGATCCGTTTGCCAGCTAGTATTGTCGTGATTGAATCACGCAAAAAACACATTTATAATTTATGAAGGAGTAAACTGCATTTAACATCGTAAAAGAATCGAGCTAAAATTTTCAAAATCTTTTAGAAGACTTTTCAATTCTAAATGATGAAATGCTTACACTAAATTCTCCAAAATTCACCAAAGTTCTTCAAGAAATGTCACATTTCAAAACTGCAAAACGTTGTATTTCAACTGCTCGCGCCGAATCCAAAGCCGGACCGACTTGGCAAAGAAAAACTTAAATTGCCTGTTAGTTGCCTTTATCTCTTTCAAGTTAAAACTACTTCTGTTCTTAGACGAAAATTGTTAGATCAGCTTTCAGATGCAGTTGGGAAGTTTTAATGTATCGGATCTGCACGAGTTGAAAATGTATTTAAGTATAAAGTTGTTGGCAAATTTTATCCTGATGATAAAGATGGGGTTTGGATAAAGTATTGAGTCTAGGTTCAATTAACTGAGGATATTTGGAAGCCAAAACAGTTTAAGACATTAAGATCACGCCAATGGAATATCTTGTAGATAAAAAAGACAATTGGAATGAAATTGAAAATTAAATCACTAAAATGCTATGCTAATGCTCATCAAAATACTCTAGAAATCCCTGTTGCTGATATAAGTAATGTAGTTTTCAAACCAAAGTTACTAAACAAAATCAATGTTGTATTAAAACAAATCGTCGGAAACAACTTCTACATGCACGTCCTAAACAAGCATTAATCCAAATTTAAACTCCACGAAACATATCGAGGTGTTAATTTAAAGTTGGCAACTGCTCTCGTACTTGGTGCCGGTGCCTTGACACATTCAAAGCCTACAACTCGATATAGAGCCCAATTTATACTAGAATCAGGAAGACTGGTATGGACTACGTTAAGCTTATCAATAGGGAATTTGGATGGAAAAGTTTCGCCCGGGATATGACAGCTAGATTTATTCGAAGAATATGGTAGAGTCGGTAGTAAAACCATAGGGACAGTTGTGGATAAGGTCGTGAAAGTAACAGAAGCTATTGGAAAGCAATAAAAAGGCTCTCGATAAATAATCAACAGTTTAAAGATGCGTGTGTTAGACTAGTACCTATTTAATACCTTAGGATCGATATTTTTGTAGATGTAATCATTTGAAATTAAAAATTATCGTAGCAGATTTGTGATCCGAAAATCGCGTCGCAAAAAATAAGACAGATCTAAAGAATAATAATGTTATTTAATGAAGCCAAAAAGTAGAAACTATTTTATCGTCCAGTATTATATTAAAAAACATACTTCCAAACACAGGTAAAATCCTCGTGAAATTGTATTTAATCTTCCTCAAAATGTTAAACACCTATTCCAAACTAAATATTCTTGAAAAAACTTCACCAAGGATACATATTCAGTACCTTCACTAAAACTCCCGGCGAAAATTGCGTTCTCGAGATCCCAATTCCAACTTGCTCAATCTTGAATATTCCGCATGCAATTTATCCAGCGCTAAAACCCGCATGCATATCCCACATGGAAAATGAAAA
The DNA here is from genome assembly GCA_946894065.1 of Acleris literana. NCBI lineage: Eukaryota > Metazoa > Arthropoda > Insecta > Lepidoptera > Tortricidae > Acleris > Acleris literana. The sequence continues at coordinate 22,892,154 of OX335671.1, read as the reverse complement.
GTAAACGTAGCATTATCCCCTAATCTGGGGTAAAATATTCTATGCGATTATTATAATCGAAATAACGTCACATGGCGTTAATTCGATTTCGAAATGGTCTCTGAAATTCCAATATCCTGTGTCTGGAACAGTTTTGATTGACACGCCTGTTATATGCTGCTTTTGATGAAGTAAAGGCAATAAAAGCTGCTATCAAGTAATTTTTATCGAAAGATAACTTGGACAGAATTGAAATGTTACTCGTTTTCATTTTGAGAGTATTTTCAGAAATTTTGAGTCCCAGTGGAAAGCCTTGTTTACCTCGTAAGGCGCTCGTCATATTTCGTTAATTCGAAAAAGAATCTTGTGTCGGTCGACTAAAGTCAAAAGTCACTTTCAAAAATGACCTTAATTTACGACGTTGGGCTTCTACGAGGCATAATAAACAAACATGTGTTTTGTAAATTAAAAAGGACTTAAAAAATATTTCAAACTTAAACTCATTCACTATATAATATTATGCCATTGCAAATGAATGGAATATGTTGGAGGAAAAGCTCTGCTAATGTTACCTACTAAACTCCTAATGAAAGCACTATACTTAAATCCTTCATTATACCTATCTTACCCATGCATGTATAAACTCCTATCTCTCGTCTCGCGGTGCCAGGTTCTGAGCTAAATCGGAAATTTTCAGTCTGATTGCATTGCTAATGAAGGTGTCAACGGTTTTTGCGCAAATTGAAAACGGAATCCTTAAAAGGTAATGAAATCCGTTATTTATACTGTCAATGTTTGAATTTCGAATGAAACTTGACTCTAGTTTGGTTACATGAGTTGAGTATTTACAAAGTTTAGCTTGTAAAACCAACAACCGACCGATTTTGACATGTAATCATATTGTTCATTTGCCATTACTGTCAAGTGAATAAGAATTATCGCTTGGTAAATTATACGATGACATGTCAAAGCAATAAGGTTTTGCCAAGTAGAATAGAGACTCGAAACGAAGTGTAGCGATATACGAGTAGAATGACGTTATTGTCTTTAATAAATTCAAGGGTAGCTGATTTTATTTCGGTTTGGTGATCAAAGTAAAACAGATTTTTCTTGGTTGACATTTAATTAATTTTATCACAAGGAAAATCAATAAATAATTGGGTAGAATCAAAAAGACAAGAATAACATTGGTCTTGATAATTTACTTGTTTTGAAGAGAGAAAAAAAATAAGGACTTGTCACTTGAATGACTATTTACCTACGAGTATGACATCAACATTTCTGAACAAGGCTTGAAATATCATTCAAGTTAATGTTTCCAACGGATTTATTTTGTCAGTTTTGTCGCTAAATTTTGATTTTCACCGATTGCGGTGGATCGGCTCCGATGAATGGGTTTTACCGATTAATATGCGCCGTAGACTAAAACGGAATATACAATCAAAAGGATTTCATTTTCGTCCTTTAGTTGAGTTACGTTTGAGTTACGTGAATTATGTTTAAATCATTTTTTGGGTTTAAATACCTTAATGTGTAACTAGTGTTTTCTTGCGTTTCCGTTTGCGTAGAACTCGTTTATCGCTATTGGAAACAGTAAAAAAATTCGGAATCCCACCACACCCTCGTGAAACCCACCATTTCACAAACAGGGATATTTTTTTGAGTGGGAATTTGAACCTATCAGGAAGGAAATAAAGTTCAAATACTCGTACCATTACTCTTAAATGTCATTTTCAATTTTGAAACGTATTAAAACTGTATGCTTGTTAAAATAAAGTTAACACTAAATTGCCTTGATTATTATATGTATCTTATGTCATTCTCTGGGTTGACTCTGTGCCAAATTTTACCACGATTGGTTTAAAGGTAGACAACTGTTAGAAAGAAGTTAAACACATACAAAAAAATTGTCTTGTATATTCAATATTTATGTAGGTATTAAATAAGGATAGACTTTGTTTCAATAATTTAAGTATCAAGCTTTTTGTCAACTTTACTTTTATTTCATAGCATAATTTTCTACCGCACCTAGTTCTTACAAAATGTCTCTTCAGATAATCCTATTACAATATTAGAGAATCGAACCTGCGATCTCACGACTGCAATATCACGAGGCAAGTCAGTCACAGGTGACGGTATCTCGGCAGACAGCCTTGCGGCTTTGTGTTAGATCCTGAGCAATTCCGCATGAACTATATTGCAAGATCTTGAGAAGTATAGATAACCTGGTTGGTTGATGCGGTTAACGCTGCACGAGAATGATTCAGTACAAATTGTTGCATACAGAGTGAGGTTATTAAAGGACGAACCATATCCTGGTACGGTAGGATGTTCTGATAAAGTAAAGAGTAGCAAAAGAGCCACTGTGTATTTAAATATATACTCCTTTATACAGTGTGTGGCCTAGAATAGGGGATCATTATAGTCCCAACTAATTAATATCAAAACTTTACTTTTTGAATTTTTCTAACAATCTTAATCGTAAATTCAATGTAATGCAAACAATGCAAGTTCCGCTCAACTGCATTGAGCATCGTACTTATTCGGAGCTACTCGGAACGTCTCTGACAATACCTGTACCATCCACGACATTCACAACGTTAGCGATAGTATCGTTTTGCAATAATACACTGATTATGAATCGTAACTTTAAATTCTTATTGTGTGTAATGTATGGGTTTTGGTTAGCAGGGATTTTTCAGAAAAAAATATTTATTACCCGATCCAGAAAGACTTTTTAAAGCTTTTTTGATATACATGCTTACAAACTCGTATAGAAAGGCAACACTGAAGTTTCTTTAAATAACTGCGGTTGCCCGCCTTATAGGGCATGGATTCTATGTTCCAAATTGCAGCTGTTTATGCAAAATTAAAAAACCAACATCTAAATATCTTCAAAAATATGGGTAATGGATAGTAGGAAGTACAAAAGGATAAGATGCCGTTACTTTGTGGTTCTTTGCCGATTCTTCGTCACTAATATGAGATCCACAAAATTCAAAACACTAATAGCAAATTTTTCACTACAACACACCTAAGATTTCGAACTATAAACAAACGTCAAATTACCAAGTTCAGGGGAAATTATCGCTGTGTTATTCCTACAAGCAAATGGATCAAAAATTGAATACCGTTGGTTTGTGCGAGAAACAAGCAAAATATAAAGACAATAATAATATGTAGGTTTGTAATGTAAACACTATATTACGAAAAACGAAATCAAACAAATAGAAACACAAAGTAAACCGAATAACAATAAACAATAACTGTAAACAGATAATGCTACTGAATACAAAACATTCAAAGAAGTCGTAGCTTAATTTGAAGAAACAGCCTCTGACCATTCTAACGCAGCTGACACTCTAACCAGCATTTCAAAAACTTCGCAACATGAACAAGCCCTGACATCAGATTCATATTATGAATTACAAATTACAGCACTATCGCGTCGTGATGCCGGCCGGCTAGATAGGAGGCGTTATTGAACGGACACGACTGCCGCGGGCTGAGAGAGGTGATCTTTCACGTGTCTGAATCCACTGTCTTGCGGGAAGTTAGGAGGTACCGGTTTCCGCATTGTTGGAGATGACAGGTGGAGCCGGTGAAAAGAAATCTGGAAAAAATGTAGTATGGATTACAGGTTTTACAATTATATCTCATAGCTCTAAGATTGTCGGTAACTATGCCTGACCTAGTACGGTAGAACACGCAGACAATATATAAATTAAAAAAAGTTGCTTATTTTTTTTGTCTGCTTGGATATGTAACACTAATATTGCACTTTGTTCATAGATTTGATAAGTATGGCTAGAATAACTTTACCTGACGCGCTTTGACATGTTAGTAGGTATCGGACTGATTTCGTAAGGTTCTATTTTAAAGTCGTTTTTATATAATTGAGTACTAATAATACCAGCATGGAGCCAACTAACTATGGCCTTGACTAACTTTTTACGCTAACTGCCTGGTACGAGTAGTTTTGTTATGTTGGTAAAAATCGAGCACCTTTTTATATCACAAACCAAATATTGGTCGTTCCTAATCGATCAATTACGCTTATATTCTATAATATATACAGTAATTTTAGGTACCTATCAAACAATAAAGACGCTTCTCTTAAACAGTTCAAGTACAATTATTTTCACTGAATTTAACCAAAATGTATAAGAAACAAATATTGAACCTTTTAAAAGTTCTCCTCAATGGAAATGCGCCTCGGTCCATATAGGGTAGCGCTGCAGCCTCCGGGCGTCCCGTTAAGATCCAACACGCCTGCTCTATGCAAATATGTGACCCTCGGAACATCTCCGCTCATGCGGCCAAATGTTTTATAGCAATTTTGAAATGTGCTAAACAAATACAGAGATATTTATAGTAAGTAATGATGGAAAAACAAATAGCAAGCAATCGAAATGTGGATATTGTTGTAATATCTTGTTTACGTGATGGTGCAAAAGCATCGCTTACTTTCCCTTGCAAACATAAAATATTTTCATCATAAATTGTCATGTAGGTGGTTGCCAAAGTGATTTACATCCAAAAAGTTAATTTTATACGTTCTAACAAACGATCCAAACATAATTAAAACTAATACAGCGCTTAAACAACATTATTCGTAGATTAGTTGGGTATTATTAACAATATAGCACTTTATTTTGCAAATTTACATAGAGCCGCAAATGCATATGAAAATTCTGTTACGTCCAAAAACCATCATTATCGTCATTATCATCATTTTTTTATTTACTTATTGGTCCAGTATTGGGCCTAAGCCTCCGTAATTAATTTCATTGATTCCTGTATGAAGTCTATCTATTTTATTTTCTCTAGGTTATCGCCATGTCTTCGGACTATTTAGCATAAGGTCTTCAAGTAGACTGTCCTAGACCTTCATACTTTATCTAATGATTTAACACAAACGAACCCTTTCTAATGATTTAACATAAACGGCGTCCCCATTTCCTTTTCTACTATTGCTATCTTCTTTATAGCAAAAACTTGTTAAAATCCTCCCTAATCACCTTCACGTTTCTTCCGCACTTTAAGACAGGATATAGCCTTTTCTCCGAAGACACCATTATTGTTGCAAATAATTTGCGCCCTTATTGTCAAAGACGTTCTTTGTACACACAAAGAAAATCCTCTGAAGCGAAATTGATTCAGAACAATGGATCCTAGATAGATGTTGGGGATTAATGTTGAAGAGAGAACGTTAAGTGTTTCAAAATCTGCGCTGAGATCTAAAAATCTTATGAATGAATTTAATATTGATATTCAAATAGAAGAAAGAGATTAATATAGGAAGGCACACGAGATAATTAAATGTAATATGTGTGCGTAATATGTTAGGTACTAAGTTACTACTCAAGGAACAAAACTACTTATCCTATCTGAAATGAAGATTTTTGTAATAAGTGCACTTTTAAGAAACAACTTTTATCGACGTCTATGTCAAAAATATTATCAAGTCTTCAAATAATTTTGTCAACAGTGTTATGTTATCAACTGAACACTGGGCGTCTGTGATTCCAGACCGATACGACTTAGGCGCCTTCAAAAAACGAGTGACCTACTCTTTTCTCAAAGGTTGGCACCACACTTGCGATTCCTCTGGTGTTGCAGCTGCTGCCTGTTAAAGGACGCGATGGATAACAAAAAAAAAACTCACTTTCTAATCAGTACGTTATTGCGAGAGTGAGGAATGCACGAAAAAGGCAAGGTAAGGGTCCAAGTGACCCGCTTGTTCACCTGCCTCCTTTTAAAAAAAAAACATTTTCATAACTGTAAAAAAACAAACCACTGCTTGTAGCGTGCCGGCGACACCTTAAGTCGTGCTGGCTGAATATTACATCAGCAGTACTTTTCACACCATAAACACTTGCAAACCTAATTCAACTTGCATTTCCTTTCCTATGTCCTCTAATTCTTCTTGCTGATGATTCTTGATACATATTTGATAAAGTAATAAATTGCTTATTTCTTCTTACACTTCCCTACGCCCCACGCGTTGATCTTGCCCTTGTTTAAGAACTTCGAGTATTCGAGCACATTGATAATACCGTTGTAATTGCGCATAAGCAGGTATGCTAACAATAAGTAGGTCACATGCCGGAAGTTCCGAGTGCGCCAGCGGCTCTAGTTGCCCATTCGCAAGATATTAGACGTTATCATTCTACGCTCAGTTGCATGGTTCAATTGATGTAATGCGTCTGACCTTAACGAACAACTATAAAAGGTTTTTTTTTGGCGTGAAGAAGTTAAACGACCGCACAGGCCACCTGATGTTATGTGGTATCTTAGACCCATAGACATTTATTCCATTTTCAAGACTACAATCTTGGTATTATTCATAAACATTATAGAAAGATAACGCCGATGTGTGTTTTACTGAAAGATTTATATTTCAATCCCGAATTATATCATTTTTTTGATAGTGTTTGAATGAATTCCAGTGTTATAAGAAATTCGTTACATAGGTATTTATTTTTGCACTTGCCTGGTACGGAAGATTAGGTACCATTCATATTCAGCGTAAAATAATTCAAAATTACAGTTCCTGAGTCAATAGTGATGCAACTTCCACGCGAACAAAGTCGCGAGCAAAAATAGTTTAGTTTGTACATAAATAGTTTCTGATATTACGTTAGGGGTGGTTATTGGTTAAAGCCATTAAAAAGCTTTTAACACCAATTGAACCCATTCCACCACTTCTTTAAACATCCTGCTAAAACGAAAAACCCATATCCTAAGCAAATCCCCGCTTTTAACGCCAAAAAACTCCGTCTACCTAACGTGTCATTAAGACAACAATACATCTTTTACGCCCAAGAGCCTATGGAATTACTTTTCTTTGACTAGCAAATCGAAAGGCCCGTCTACCTGATTCTATTTTGTACAAAAAACCTTTTTGTCTCGAGTACTTACCAATGTTTTTGTTGTTCTATAGTTTCCAGGTGCGTGGAGTAATATGTCATCAGGAAAGGTGTTGATGGATGATAAGGAAAATGTTTCGCTTTTGTATAACATTACACGTGATTAAGCTAATCAGCTTATCGAGTTTAAGACATATTTCGTTCGTTGTAAAGCTAGTTTTTAATTATGTTGCTAAAGTTATACTGCATGTACAATATCACATGAATAATATTTTTAACATGAAAATATATCCAAAAGTCATTTACAAAAGCAAATAAATATTTGGAAATCATTTGTGTCATCGTCTGCCATATAATCTAAAACGCCAACATGTAGAATACACAAAGTTTCATTTATATTAAAGTAAACACGATATATTACTCGCTTGAACATTCCTGTAAACTCCACACAAACCGACAATTATACCAAAGATATATGAACGAAAACAAACATTCTCTTTGCTTCGATAACGAGGCAGGGACGTCGGAGCGACTTCGCACATTGTTCAGTAGTTCAGGTGTTGTTCATTGCAAGTTCTGTTCGTTAGGAGCGTGTGTAATCTACTTTGTGGGTATTGCTTGCTTGTCATTGGATGTATTCTCTTTATTTTCCTTTACATGCTTGACGTGTTCATCTTGTTAGTCTGCTGCGAGTTTTTCCCTTTTTCCGTGTTTTCTGGATGTAGCATCGTCTTTGCTGTCAATTCTGAGGCAAACATATCTTCTAAATAATTTGCAATGTTTAAATCAAGCCTTAAAGCGTCGATCATAATATAAATAGATATTAGTTTGTTTCTATTAAACCAAAAGAGCTATAGAAATATCCTTAAAACTGAATCTACGAACTGGACAAAAAATGGCAAAACTTTGCCAGCCTTTAAGCTCTTTGTACAAAATCCTTCGTGCATGTCAAGGAAATCGTATTCCTGGCTAACTTGACGACTTCGTCTCCCATAAAAGACAGATTAATAGCACTAAAGATGTGCTGAAACTCCGCGAATCCTTTCTCCAAGTTAGCCAACTAAGGAATAATTAACATAGGTACTATTCAATGAAATTTTCGCAGGGGAAGCGAGAACAGAATGGAACCGGGGTTGTCTTTTTTCCGGGAGAATAAAATCGTTGTTTCATTTGCTCTTTTATCGCGACACACAGCCCGTTTTATTTAGCGGCAGAATAATTTTGCTGCGTCATCTTCATTCTCCGCAATCTTCACCATATTTGACTGTTCTAGATTATTATCGCACGTATAACAGTAAATTGACCAACATTCTTAAAAGTATTGTAAAGTTTAAGTGGCTCTAGGTGTTTGCTCTTAATAATATAAACTTAAACGAAATTCTGATCTTTAATCTAACGTGTCAGAATTGTCGGAACAATAAAAACTCTTCACCTATTTTGGTAAACAAGGCCATTGAAACAAGGCCTTTAAAATTGTTTATCTCGTAATCATAAAAATCGATAGGTGATCGCGACTTTCTTTTTAAAGAACTTAAAGTGTGTGATAATCCCGCGCCCTGTATGTCACCTTTATAATAGCGGTTTTCTCATCTCGATATTCATCTGCCTCTTTTATATCGCTGTTCCGTTTCGATTTTACGATTCGCGTCCGAGACAGGAGCTCGCCGTCAATGAAAGGTACCTGCTTTTAAATTGACCAGAAAATATTTGCAGACAACAACAGCGTCGCCGTTTATATTTCAACCTTATTCCCAGGTTATTACGAGATAAGTATTTGAAAACAATTTACAGGTACGTTGGCAGAGTCACAATAAGTCTTGTTTTGGCATTAAACCGCGAGTTTAACTCAAAAGGGCTTGATGGTTTTGTCCCTTTCATTTCGACATCCGGCACACGTGAACAGACGATTTCAACTCAAATAGCAATAAAAATAATATTTCAAATACACTTTTAGATTATATCGCCGCCGCCGTGTATTATTCTTCCGATTTTATCGTTTCTCTTTGTTTTTGAGATGATAATGTGCTCGCCATTGTGTGATTCGTTTTGCTTCATTTATTTCACTTACGGACCTTTTTTATTTCATAACGATTAAGGGATCCATAAAAAGATTACCGTGCGCCGTTTGTGGTCGTGCCTGGATAGCAACAAAAAACAGGGGCTAAAATTATGCCCGCACTTAATTTCGAAATAAATTCCGTTAATATGGGCCTTCGCATTTTATTACTGTGTTATTTAAATAATACCGGTGCGTGTCTTTTTAGAAAAAACACGTGCTATCCAAATTCCAAATTTGGAATTCGTTGAAGGAGAAAGTCTTCCGAATCGAATAACTTTTTGCTGTAAAACAAGATTTAAAACTTGTATCGTATCAACAAAAGAAAACAAGAAATCGAGTAACACTCAACTTGACTTTCTGATTCCAGTTCAGCGTATAAAGGTAAGATATTCTCAGAGCAATGCCAAACAGAGCAAAATAGGTGCATACTTAGATTATTTAAAGACTCATTCGTAGTGCTATGCAAATTTCTCTTTCTAAAGAAAGGATAGAGTTGATATTACAATGCCCTAGTTTAGCAGATGCTGATGTTGACTTTACCGACGAGAAAGCGCGTTGTACGTAAAACTTCGTTTGACCGTTGTATTATTATCGATCTTTATCTCTATCGTACTCTCAGCAAAAGGGGCCTTGATATCACCTTGAGCCTTATTTATATTATCATAAATATCATTTCCGTCAGTAGTGTCGCCGTCTGTACAATTCGACATGCATTATTTATGCTCGGGGGGAGTTTATTGAAATCATACGAAACAAATATTGGACACCATTTCCTATCAGTACAACGATCTTGGAATTTGAAGCTCGTGTAATGTGCCCCTAAAACATTGTTTGATTCGATACGGGCGGTATATTAGGTTTAAAAGAGATTAGTTTGTTACGGTTGTGCGGTTTGGGGTAAATTTGGTTTTATATAAATGTGCTTCAGACCAACTTTTGCTTTGTTTGATCACATTGCTACGTCTTGTAAATTTAAGCAACTAAAAATATATTTTTCATCCTAATACATTGATGATTAGATTAATTTGTAATAAATAATCAAAATCGTTACAAGAGTACAAATTAGTAAAATAATACACACAAAGAATAACAGTTCTGAATCAAAACATCCAAATAACAAAATAAAAATGGCCCCACAGGAAAACACCAGCATCGGTAATAGTAATAGGTAGCCAATAAATCAAGCGGAGTTCTGGACACAATAATCGCTACCGGAAGACGAGGGAAGTTCCCCGACAAATTTCAAACCGAACTAACTCTATTGTGCCCGAATCAGATGTAAAACTGTTCGTTCATACACACTGCCTTTGTTGGGAGTTTCCGAAATTATATCGGCAGTATTATACTACAAAATATGACGCTGCGGGGTTAGCTCGTTTCTTAAATCTCGATCATTCATTTACTTTGTATCTTTAAGAAAAGTATTTTCATCAAAGTTGGTAGTATGAAGTTCTTTATTGACAAATAGGTCTCGATTTATTCAAACTAGTTAGAAGCAAGATTCGTTTATAATTGACAAAAGGGTCGCCACATTTAAATAATGTAATCCAATATTCATCCAATCTTACGCCACAGTTCGCCTATTGAGCTAATTTGGCCATCCGAGGAGCTTTTAAAATAGATTTATAACATCTTAACAAGCAACGGCCTCCAATTCCTTACAAAACAATTAATAACAACTTTATTAATGACGGTCCTAACTTTGTTGGAGTTTAAAATTTTGATGATGAGAAAGTTGTTGATATAGACGAACTTGATTTTGTTGGGGATAGTCGGTCATGTCCGTGTGTGGTGTATTATGAAAACTTCGTATTGTGGTCGGGCAGCGATGAATCTGTAAGCTATTTCACGGTCGGTGACAAATTGCCACTATACGCTTTGCCGTGCATAATAAAATTGGTCGAATGCGCACGTTCGATCCCAATCTTGGTCATAAAAAAATGAGTTTTTTTTCCGCTTATGGGACGGTTTTGTGAAATGACAATTTAATAAACAAAAATATTCACTTAGAACTTAGAACAACATTAATTAATAAAGTAATAAGACCGTTTCTAAACTTTCGATAGAGAGATCAAGAAAACAGTCTTGTTAAGAATTGTCATTAGCATGTAGGTATCACTCATCATAAGAGTGATCCGCGTTTCACTTATCAGTCTTATCACATTTGGTGCACAACTTTGACATCTATTTAAGCACAATTTTAAAGAAATATTTATTTCGGTATTTCGGTATCTCTGTAGGTATCATTAAATAGCCACTTGCAAAACACGACGAAAAACAGACGGCATGCGGCATGAAAAAAAACATAAAGTAGGTAGGTTTTTTTGGGTATATTGGTACCTATAAAGACGGGAATGCTAAAGATTTATATTTATTCTCGTTATGATAAGCTTTAGGATATGTTCTTATATTGGTATCCGATTCTCACCATGACATAACCACCTGATGACCTATTCCCACTGCCTCAATCGATGAGACGTTTCCTAACATCTGCCTGGGTTCCAATTCTCCGATCTTATCCGACCATTGTGATTTCGTACAATATGCCCTTACAATATCTTAAGTCATCTCCGATCTTCCTTTGATAAAGGTACCACTATAGTAGCAGGTAGAAAACTAACTCCTTATAAAACGGTCCTGAAAAAACAGTTACGTTTAAATATGATAATAATTAGAGACCAAATAGAGACAACTTAGTTGCAAGACTAAATTCATTTAAGTCAGAAAGCAGATAGGGAAACATTATTCTTAATGAAAATGACGTGCTATTTCGTGGAACAAAGCTCGTGGAGCGCAACGCTAATTACATTGTTTAAACGGAATGAAATGCAAGTGTGCGGCGACACCGGCCGTCGGCATAAGCTGAGGTAATGCTCGTAATAATAATACTTATTTCGGGCCGAGGGTTCGCGGACTCACGCATGGCCCGATGCGCGTATTCGTTCACTCCCGCCGTTCGCTCGGCCCCCTCAGTCAGTCGCTAGCTTGCCCGCGCCGCGTGCGGACCTACGTCGCTCGAGGACTTCACCTCTCTCGTACTCTCCGACGAACATAATTTTAATTGTTAAAATAAACTGGTTTCTGTGTTCACGTGCCTCGTCGGGAACCGCAGCTCCTGCTACAGGATCTCCTATTTCGCCTTTGTTTTTCTTTAGTGCAAAATGTGATGTTATGTGTGCTCAACGAGCGTACCGTCCTGTGTAACGTTGGCCCAAAGTGAACTCAATGGATGTAATGTGCTTTTGAATTGGAAACGTTAATCTTTTTGATCCTTCGCAGCCGGATTTTTCGCTGTAAGGTTAGTAGAAAAAGTAATTTTCCTAGGATGTTTCGCGGAGGTTTGTATTGCATGATAAGAGTAGATGTTTGCGAGTGTAGGTTGAGCGACTAATACAGTCAAGGTAACGATAGTGAGGCTGTTACATGAATAGGTACGTATGAAGTTTACAAACTTAATAACCAAACATTTTAGATTTAATAACGGCAGTAAGCATGAACGTCAAGCGATATTAACTAGTATTTATAGGAGACAAGATTGAAATGAAATGTTAGTAATATACAGTTTGCAAACTCGGCGCAATCATTTACTTAGTCATAATCAGTGCGTAGGTAGATAAGAATAGATGTATGATTAATCAAGCGTTGATATTACACCTAACAGGTCTAAATCCGGCGCTGCGAAGTTAAAACTTTATCAAAGAACAAAACAAAAGCAAGATCGCTTTAACTGTAGCCGAATTAGAATGAGATCAAGTTAGATCAAGATCCAATACTTAGCAATAAAACAACTCGCAAATTCAAAAGCAACTGAACGAAGACTTTCGCGAACAATTAAACAGAAATCTCGGAACAAAATCACGGTTTGATCCACTTTCCTATCGAAGGTCAATTGGATTGCAAATCTCATCGAGATCCTCAATAAACTGTTGGAATATAAAATAAATAAAGATATACAGCCGCTCTTTCCGTTACTTGATTATTTTGGCTCCTATCCAAACATTTGTGGCCGACCACAGCATCCTTCCATCTTAATTTGACCATTCCTAGCAATATACCCCTGTATTTATTACGTTAAAGGGATGATCGCGTTATATTAACGAGCTAGTAAAAGTGCTGAACTAAGTCCTATAAAGAAACGGAGAGAATATTAACAACGGCTCTTTTCTTATTGGTAACAGGAGAGCCGTAAATACCGCTTAATTTTTTATTTATGTCCAAAATATGTTTTATAACTTTAACGACGTCCACTTCATCCGCGAATATGTTTTACGATAGAAATAATTCTTATTCAGGTAGTAAAACGTAGTCTTCATCGTTAACTTTTAAATTTATGTTTTCATTGATGCCTTTTAATTTATTTCATCTATCAGATTAGATACTTTTTCTTTTAAATTTATCTTTAACATGATTTACTATAAGTTCAATTTCGTCACACGTCATTGAGTCTAGGATGTTAATAAATTCATTAGTTACTTAATAGTCATTTCTATGTTCGTCGAGGTTATCAGTTTTTGTCGATGTGTTTGTAAACAGTATTTTAAAAGAACAGTAGAACTGGGGACCGATAGTTCAGTTAACAGAGGTAGCTGTTCTGGTTTATTTATCAGTCCCATTCCAATATCTGGGTCAATATGAACCTATTGTACCGAGTCAAGCGATTAATTGAAGAAATACGATCTGTTCTGAGAACTTTCCAAGAGTTTTCTCTAACAGGATTATTTATTGAGAAAATACTAATTAAAGTTTAAATAGGTTTTCTTTTTTTACCTGTAGAAAATCTTGGATATTTTGAATATTTGCACGGAAAAATACCTGTTTTCTACCCTGCTTCAGGGCTATACATAGTTTACCAATAACACTACTAAGAAAAGCATAAATAGGTACCATTGTCTATGTATAACCTATTTATCAGTTTAATTTACTTAAAATGACTTGACTACGCGTTTCACAGTATCAACTAGCTCCAATAGATCGGGAAAGTAAACAAAAGACGTTGTTTTATATAGGGGTTTGTTCTTCGACGAAAGTTACCGACAAAGACTTTTGGAGATTGACAAGTTTGGAAATGTGATAATGATTCTACCTAGTACTGTAAGATACTTGAAAAGACTTAAGCTTCTTTGAGACATTTACTTTGGAACAAACGAACAAAGGGGCACAATTAATAAAAATACGCTATTCTATTAAGTCCAGCAAAGAATCTTGCTCTACATTTCATTCACAACCTTTGAGGAAGACATTTAAAGTTACGAACAAGCTATAAAGTTCTCTTAACAGAATTATATCAAACTAAATTCTACGGATCCAGGCTAGAATCCTCCCCCAAATCCAATTAGAGAGATATCCATCTTAGGCATCCAGTTCCAAGAGCAATTTATCTAAGACCAACTGCTGTATGTGTAGGTAATTTATGTTTCGCAGACATTATAGTACTTGGTGCACTTTCGAAACGCTATCCCGCGTCAATAACAATTACAACCTTTCCGAGTACCGTTAACTTATCTTTCGAGGCGCAAGAGATCGCACTTCATTATAAAATAAATTCTGTTTCACTTGGAACGTGTTAATTTCCAAAAAGGTTTACTCAGCTCTGCGAATATTTTATACTTTATATACTTTTCTCGCTGCGGATATTCCTGAAACCTCATTAAATTCTACTTTCTAAGATGCTGCATAAAGATTAGCTCAGATATTTATTCGAGCGCAGCAATATCCTTATTATTTAAAAACGGAACGGCCGCTAATCTCAACACCGTTTAATTTATAAGAAACGTCTTGAGAATTAATTCCCTGGGAGCATTATTCGAGGAAACAAATTTTGTTTATAGCAGAGCCTTTTCAGAGCGCTGCTGGGTCGTGACATATGACCCACTGACGGAGATTTACCTTTAAATATTCCGCCGGCGAAGCAAAACATTACGCTTCGCTTAGTGGAATCACTTGAGTTCGGGTTACGAAAATCATCCATTTGAACAAGGTCACTGGCAGAATGTTCAAATACGTAATTGTGATTAAAACAGTATCATGTTAAGAGGACCTTTTTTCTAGACTTTATCATCATTTCATGATTGTTATCAACTTTAAATTTAAAATACTTAACGTCAACGTCGAACAGAGCAGTCGGATAACGAACAACATTTATATAAACGAAGCTTACGGACAGAATGTTCTAGAGGTAATTACACAGTAATGTGTAACAGCCGCAGTCAAAGTTAGCGAACGAAGATTAAGTATTAATACACAGTATTGAAAAAGGAACGAGCTAACTGTCTCTAAAAATGTAACTGAATACAGTGCTAAGAGGGAATCGTTTTTTAAAAACTTTTTTCTATAACTTCGAAAGTCAATATCATCAAACTCAATTTGAAATAATCTTCAACGAAAACGCAAGAGATTTTACTGCAAAAACTGGCCACATAACTGTTCAAAATACCAAACGTAATATTAATAACCGTTGCTTTTTAAAGGCAGTGGGTTAAGCTTCAAGACTCTCTCAAGGTTTCCGAGGCGTAGCGTTAAAATATGCAAGCCAAGCCCCTGCAGTTGTGAAATGTACGCGATGTAATTATTTGTTTGTTCCGTGCCCAATTACAGAGATGCTCCTAGATAGCTTTTATTACTATATTCTTGAAAGTTTTCTTGTGTAATAAGTTGGGATTGCGTGACAACTGACGTACTCAATCTTAAATCGTTGGTTGCATTAGTTTGTTTATAAACATCATTAGACGTTGCAACAGAACCAGTGAAGTGCTCGAAGCTAAATTTCTTTCATGGCCTTTTGATGCAAGCATTATGCTTCAAGTTTCAAATAATGCGACAGGTTAGGAAATATGAGACAATGTGTATATGATAACACAATTGTAATAATAATTGTGTGGTACTTAATCAAAGAAAGATTGAATAACTTGCGTTTTTTTATACCCATTAACGTGTATGACATGATATTTGGTAAATTAATAAATTCAACCGTTCTTTTTGACCTCAACTATGATCTCATTGTAATGGGCTGTTCACCCACAGTTTTTGCACATTCAGTAGAACCATCTCTATTGTGCCACTGTTCATATTTGTAATTTCATTTGCGTTACTTTACATTGTGGTAATTAAGAAGTGGAATATTTTTATCAGTAAGTATGATAGCCTTAGGTAATTCTGTATGATTATTCACATCGTGCGCGATTTGAACTTGACACCGGGTGCCGTAAACATTATGATTGCGTTGAGTATCGAGGTATTTGAATAAATGTATGCTAATTCTGAGCCAGTATTTTCATCGAATATTAATGATGTTTAGCCTTTGTTTGCATTTCAATGTTTCCTAAACACGTGTCGTGTTTGATGAAAGCGCGCAATCTTTCATCTAAGTTCAAAATTGGTGATGAGTCTTGTTTTACGTTAACGATATCATTAAAGCCATTTACCGCGACCACAAAAGTGTTAAAAGCATCTAAATAATAATTTCTTAATTTCCTAATACGACGAAGAAAGCATAAAAATAAGCCGTAAAATCCCGGGTCCCCGCGTTTTACGTTTTACTTATTTAGTCGTTTTTTTTAATGTTTTCGTTAATGGTTTTTTACTTAAACAGCGTTTTATGGCTGTTTTTATCGATATTCTGACTTACAGCAGTCTGGTGGCAGGTGTGTGGTGAGTAGCGGAACTTTTTTTGACGTTTGTGAAGTAAAAAATGCTTGGAAAAAGACGATAATGACTTTCGTTTTTAGTAACACGTGCTGGTAATGTAAACATGGTAAACGGCCATATGTCACGCTTTATTTATTCCGAACCAATATGGAGTAACAAAAACTGAATCTAAATCTAATAGACCATGACTAAACGGGTAACTAAATTACCGGAACATTCACGAAGTATGTAATACATGGGGTTTTTGACGGTTCGTTTAATTTGCCTCCGAGGTTCCGTAATGGCCGCCGGACAGCTGTCACTGCGATGTCAGTTCTAAATTTAAAACAAACATTTCATTTTTATTACGTTTATGAGTTGTCGGTTGTCGGCTGCCAGTTAGCTTAGGTCTTTTCTGGTGCAAACTTTTACGTTGCTGATTTAATTAAAATTTAAAAACAAATGATAAATGAAATCCTTTTAGGGTAGATAAATGAAATAAAACAAAAGTTTACGGTTTTCGTTTTGAAATCTTTTAGCACTTCATCCTTTAGATTGTAACCTTACAAATGTTATCGCGTTAAATGTTTTTAATCTGGGCTCTTAAAGGTAAGTTCAAAATTCAAAATGTATTTTCGTTTTTGCTTTTACATATCTCTATAACATTGTTTTTGAATACCGTAGACAAATTATAATGATTTTCAAAGTTAACTTAGAATAAATGAGAACGGGTCACAATCACAATGTGCTATCATGGACTTAATTTGTTCTACTTCTGAAACCCTGTTACAGAGAGCCAATGGTTAATTTCTATGTGATCTCTTTCTCGTGACTTGACTCTGTTATTACGATAGGGTTCTACGGTGGCTTAACAATTATGATTGCACACCCATTTTGTAATTTCTTGTATCAATTTTGTATTGGTAATAAAAAATATCGTAACCCAAATCGCTTCCCTACTTAGTAAGTCAGTACTAGGCTCATAACAGGAACCGGTATCCTTGAAGACTAGACGTGCCTAGAATTGTCACGTTGCCTTTGCGCATAAATTTTCTAAATTATACCTTAGTACTGCATTAATAAGGGTGCTGATGAGTGCAAGAATGGTTGCGGCGGCTGTTAGGCTAAAGTGGCATGGAGTCGCTAATTCTTGGAACTAGGTGTCCACTTGAAGGCGTGGAGTAGGTGTCAATTGGAACGTGGTAGCATTTTTTTGACGTACAGCTTCGTAGGGTTGTTTTGAAATTCATAAAGGAGTTTAGATATAGGTTATTCTTTGTACTTACTGTTTGCACTAAGATGCTGTATGTATCACTGATTAATGTTTTTTCTTTCTTTCTTTATTTTAATCACATTCACTCCTGATCTTTCGTAATTTGATGTATACGCAATAGCGACTACTCAGGTTTAAACTTAAAGGTATTCCATCTTAGCCTACAGGGTTGGCAATTAATTTACGGTCTTCGGATTGCAGTCTTGAGAATGCAAATGTCTATGGGTCACAGATCCCACTTACCATCAGATGGCCTGTGCGCTCGTTTGCCTTATCTGTGGTTTAAAAAAAACTGCTTAACTGATCATGGGTGACGGCCTTAATTTATCAACAGGTAGGTAACAGGTATGTCACTGCGTATTATGACTTTATCACCAAAATGAAATATTCGTAATATTTTAACCCTTTGCTTGGCGGGAATAATGTATTCAGTCGGGTTTTTAAAATTAAAAGGGTTTTATTTATAGTTAATTAATTTGTGAGCGGCTTTTAATATAACATTAATTGTACATATAGAATACTTTGAAAGGATCTGTCTTACTCAAAATGTTTTCTGAAAACAGTTTCCAGATTTAATTTTTATTCTTAATCTCCAGTTATTTTTAGGTTCAAAAATAATCCTGTACTTACTGCATTAAAAGTACTAGATATATAGACAAAATAGCGCTAACCATTGAAAGTAGCTTAAGGCGGGTTACTGGGTCAAAGCGGTAATACACCAATTAGCATGCTAACGGCTTTATAGCGCCTTTATACAGCAAGAGTAGCTGGCTGCGAGAAATAGGTTTCGTAAGCTGCTGCTAAGAAAACATTGAATTTTTAGAGCGCTTTAAGATTCAGTTGGAGAATATTTAAGTTAACGTCGTTGCTGGAAAAGGTTTACCTAGTAATTTGTTGTCTTACAGTTAGTGTAAAACGAAATGAGAAATTTTGTTTCACACTGATTGTTAGCAGCAGTATTTGCACTGTTCGTACTATGCTGTCGTTATTCCAAAGAAGGTAGTCAACTGCAATGTAGTAGTCAAAGTATTATTTACTCTATTAGTAATCACATTAAATTTACAATGCTATACTATTACTGCGCAGTTAGCCACCTTGTTTAGTATTACGTCATATAGGAGTAAAATAACCGATCAAATTACCTAAATCCTGTCCAGAGAAATAAAAAACCTGTAATGTGGTCGCCACTAAAACTTTTATTATCTGTGTTTCGTGAAATGCAATAGAAATGACAGTTCATATCGACGGTTGAAAGGCAAAACGATATACATATTCGGAATCAACAGTTTTTTTCACTTTGTCACTTGAAGCGTTTTGCCTTTCAACCGTCGATGTAATTTCCGTAATATGGCGGGGTTTTTTTTTTCTGGTCAGGCTATATACTAACATCGAGGCATTCCATCGTGATTCTTAAGGTTCGCAATATATTTAAAATACAGATACTCGAGAATACTGATGTCTGGGCTTTCAAGCCTATCAGGTGGGTCTTTATAGTCGTTTACCTTCCATATGTCATAAAAAAAACACACAACTTTGACTGTTACGAGCAGTCTTCCCACTGTTTACACTATTAGACATTCGTTCTTGCATTGTGGCATTCCATCTTGGATGTCAGGTTGGCAACGCATTTGCTATTTTAAGATTGCATATATTTATTGTCAGGTGGCATGTGTGTTTAGTTGCCATAAATCGGTCTCGATCGATAAAACAATCGAAGTCACCATTGACCGTGGATTAATTATGTGAATACTTTCTCAACCTTTGATCATTCCATCGATTGATGACAGAGTCATTGAACAAATAGATTGGGTGTATTAGGAATTCTCGACAGAAGCTGAATGTGATTCTACTATGATCTATTTATGGCATCAACCGACGATATGCCGATTGGTGATCTATTCTTACATGACAAAAAAATATTTATAAGTCTAGTCTTTTGGTGTTATTCGTTTCAAGTAAGTGTCGAAATAACAATGCTTTAAGCACAACATTATCACCACAAATGCTCTTCAATTGTCTGTTCTGTAAGTTAAATGGAAACTATTAAAATACCAAGGCTATTGCTGTATTTGTGTTATTTGTAACACTGCGTTTGTCACCAGTATACTGCCCTACTACGGAGAAAAGGCACAAGTGCAATTAATTCATAGAAGCATATTAAACTCTCAAAGGTTATAATAAGGTTGGAAGTGCAATACAATTCATATAGTAGATGTGCCTTTTTCCGTAAAAGGGAGTATAGGCTTTGTCATAGTTGACACAGATTTGATTCAGCAGCTAAATCTTAGTCATGGTATACATTTACTCATACAGGTTGTTTAAATGTTTTTCACGGCACTAATTTCCAGCTTAAATGCTCTTATTAAGGCATTGTTGAGGTTCGAGATGAATGTGAATATCTATCCTGATATTTTACGACCATATATGTGTTATTATAATTAATTAATCCTTTCGTTTCCACACGTGTCTATATATTCATTTAATTGTAAAAACTTGCTTTCCTATAATTTTGGGAATTACTATTACAGAGCCTGGTCTAGACAACAGAGCAAGTTCTGACACCTTCAGTATTTTTGAAAAAGTCTATGCTAACAATATGTCATACGATATATTCGAAACGTTTACTATCAGTACGAATATCGATATTGTACAGTTACCAACCAATATACGTAAGAGGACAATGTAAACACACGCTTCTCTACCTGAAAATACAGTCTACATCTTTTGACGACCGTTCCCGCCACCGCCGACTGTACCACTCGAACAAAATCGTATAAGTGTTCTAATCTCGAGTCTCGAATGCAAATCAGTGCACGTCCCCCCCACTTATCACTGCGACGTGACACGAGCAGCTGATTGCACGATATACTTTCTTATGCGCATTACTGGAGTTACGCAATGCGGCTTTGTTCTTTTTAAAATTTGATGATGTGGATACTTCTTTATACGGTTTATTGTCCGTCCGTGAATGAAGCGACTTTCAGTTTAGACTTGGTTTTTACTTTGTGCGATTTGTTGATAGATATCGCGACAAAAAAATCGCAGAAACGTTGTGGTGCCTACTCGATGCAACGTTTTTCTATACAATAGTTTGTAGAAAGAACCGCGTGAGGGAAAAACTAATATCTGCACTATCCACTGTTTTTGTGCCATCTCTGAAGTGTTTTAAATCTATGAAGTCGTACTACTTAATGTTAGCTACATTGATGATGTAACTCTCACATATTTATGAACTTGACTGTACCATTGTTATGTTTGTCTTGGTTCAAACATATACAATGAAAAATTTGTACAAGGATAACGATTTGAAATGGGTTGTCTCTCAATTATAACAGTTTTCAGGCGATTGTGAACTTGAAGCGACAGTCCGTCGGTGGCAATCTGTGCCGCATCGTCGCGCTTTGCTGCCACATAGGAAGTTGCATTGAAACCGTGAGGATCCGTGGCATGCTACATACATGGCTATGCATTTGTTTGTCGCCCTTGCCACACTCAAATAAATGAGAGCCAAATAAGATAGATTTCTTAGTTGTAGTTACATCAATCACAGCTGATAGTAACAACAGCAAGTTCTTTAGTGATTCAACTAATACCTTAGTTGATGTATCTAACATCTTTTCAGGCTGGTATGGGATCAAGACGCTTACGCATAACAATCACAATCTTGTTTTTTTTTTTTAATTTATTATTCATAATATTTATAAAAATTACAAAGATATTGGCTTAATACAGCGAACGGAAACCGTATGCGGTTTATTTGTCGCTGCCATCGCTCAGTACTATTTAACTTATTTTAATTCAAGTAAGGAAAAACTAATCTAATCGCCACTTTTATGACCAACACGTTAGAAGCGACCAATTTTTTTTCTGCAGGCGTCGCCTCTGCCGCTTTTACTCAAAGTCGTGGCCAAACCGTTAGACATCGGGCATATAGAGACAGAGTGATCGTGATCCAGTATGATAAGCAAGATAAAAGATATGTGTACACTAAAACTAATAATTGCGTTTTTAATCTGATGTAAAAGCGCATCGTATGTAGGTTAAAAGTAGGTACCGGTTTTGACCATCTTTACACATTTTTTGGCCACTCGTAGGTATCTTTATATTAATCTTTAGTCTTAATTATTTATGAATATTCTGTTTAATTTTACAGTATTTTTGATACTCATTTCGACCTAACGTGGCCAAAAAGGGTACAGTGGCCATAAAAGTTACTTCTACCCTACTATAAATAACTTCAAAATGTATTAAATTAATGTATCTTCTATTAGGGTTATACAGGGTGGTACTCGGTAAACTGTACAATGTACATATTGAAAATGATGAAATTATAGGTTAATTTATAGGTAAAAAAAAAGAAAAAATTGCCACTTTTTTCTTAATTTTTTTAATAAATTACAGCAAATATGTCATTTTGTTTTCATAAAAACACGATTTTCTCAAAATTTTGTAGATATTTCACTTTTTTTTTGCTTATTATTCCTCGTTTAATTTTAGACCTAAAAACGTTAAAAGAAATTGTAAAATATCTGCAAAATATTGAGAAAATCGTGTTTTTATGAAAATAAAATGAAATTTTTGCAGTAATTTTTCACAAAAAAAAGCAGTTACCTTTTTTTTTTAATTGGTCTAATATTGTTATCAATTATTATAAACCTAACTAATGTCAATACTAAGCATTTTATTTTATCTTTTTTGGGCTATTAGATCAAAAGTAACACCGTCACAAGTAAGAGTACTATCCAAACTTTATTAAAAAGTTTGACAATCTGTAAAAAAAACAGTGGCTAAAAAATTGAAAAAAAAATTGTTTTACCTATAAATTAACCTAAAATTTCATCCCTTTCAATATGTACAGTGTATCGAGTACCACCCTGTATATATGAATTATACGGAAAACTCTGCGCAGTAAAGTGCACAAAACAATCCTTCGAGCATTGTTCAAATTGCATTGAAAACTACTCCATCACTTTTTCACTGAAGAATGCACTGAAATGCATGATAGTTAAAAACTTTTAATTGCAACGCGTGTAAGCCGATCGATCGGTTCGTTAAATTTTAACTGAGTTTCATCACTCACTTGTCACTAGGGATTATGTCGTTGCGTATAATTCTTAAAGATACATCTGTTGGGTCTCCTTTCTCCTCGATTAAACCAGCCTTTGATATGATTGCGTATTGCCATCGATAAACTATACATATAAAAAATTACAAGAGCGAGTTGAACTCGCGCACCGAGGGTCCCGTATTTAAGATATTATGGTTGGAAAACGCAAAAGATAATACCCATATGATAATTAACTTAATTATTTATGCGATAATGTCCATTTTGACTAGCCTACATTTTTTAAGTTTCGGAGCGGTCATTTTTAGTAAATTTATGGCTATAAATCAAAAAGTACGTACGTAAAAGTATGTGCAGACTTAGCCCTTTCATAATGACACCCTGTTTACTATAATCAAATCATTTTCATTTTTCAACCCCACGTTCTAGACGAATTTAATTAGAAAAATATATTCAACTTAAAAACAGATGCGGACAAGCAAGTTATACAACTATGCCAAGTTTCAAGTTGATAGCTTCTATAGTTTCGGAGAAAAACTGCTGTGACAGACAGACAGACACCGAAGTCTCACCATACGAGTTCCTTTTTTACCATTTTGGTACGAAACCGTAATAACCAAACAAAATGAACTGTTTTCATTCGGCGATTTTTATTTTTATACCCTAGAGAACTGGTATTATAATGTATAATGTACATTTTCGTAGCTGACACCTTATTTACACAGTAATCTGTAAATTAACAACTGGGTCAGGATTAACATAAGCACCGTTAATATTCATGTCTAAGCAAAGAACTTTCGGGAGATTAATTAACGAATATTAAATTAAAACCGCCGCCATTGATAAGGTGTGTGCGAGTGTTATGTGATCCTTGTTTGACACTTTAAAAAAAAAACGGTGACTTTTCAATTTCAAACATATTGTACCATCAAGTACCTTAAATGTTGATCCACCATAGAACCCTGTCATAATGACAGTGTCAAGTGATGAGATAGAAATTACATAGGAATTAATCGCTAGTTTTATACGACAAGGTTCTATAGTTGATCAATTAAAGTCCACCATACCTGGTTAAGTTCATAATAATTATATTATGAAATCAATATTTTTTTCTTTAGTTTCGCTTGACACCTTTGGTCTGTCTGTCGTCTTTTGTCGCTTAAATCCGTAACGAATGAACTAAATTCAAATGTAAGCAATGCAACACTATGATAGTATTTCACAGCCTGAAAAACAGGAATATCATCAGCAGGATTATAATATAAGTGGAAGTCTCTTTTTAATACATATTGTTGAAAAGAGATTTCCGCTTGTAATACAAGTTTCAAGCGTTTGATAAACGGGCCCCATGGAGCCTGTTGTTTCTAACAATTTATTTTGGTCATGTCATAATGTCTTTATTTACTGATGGTCATATTTTTATATCGCTGGAACCGTAAACTTTCCATGATGGCTGATTTACACTGGTTCAGCAAAAGCATGCAAGTAGAAGTACATTGCGTCGTTACAATAGCTCTCGCCTCAAACGTGAGAACCAACTCGTCAATGTACTTCACTGGCATGCTATAACTGGATCAGCTATAATTTGTTAAATATCTAGCAGATAGACAAGGCCAGGTTTGTTTAGATTTGATAAAACGTTCGTATTTTATTTGTGTTCATTTTCAAAAGCTGAACACCCAAAATAATTGCACAAAGAAAAGCAATCGAGCGCCGAACTCCTCAATTTCCATACAAACTGTAGTCAATAAGGAGTACTTGGCGCTTGAGTTTTCCAAATTGACTCGACCTTGACTGACCTTGACTTGGCCTATCCCGTTGGGTTTAATAACAAACCAATTGATCAACGATCTATTCCAATTGATCAACGAAATACCTTCAAACACGTAAGCCCTCTTCGCTTTGTTAATGCCACAGTCAATTAAACTCTGACTCCCTTGCACGTCGTTCGTCTTGCTCACTTAATTGGGCGCAGTAAAACATCGACGGAGAAATGTACGGAAACTGACCCCTGGTGCCAGCTTACAACAGAGCAGCCACGTTTTTTATTAACGCTGTAGGTTAATAAAGCTATTCATATTGTAGAGATGTGTCGGAGAGGTGACGAATTGATCAGGGCCAGCAAAGTGTATAAAGGTTAATCAGTAATACTTTTGAATTTTTGTTTTAATTTGTAGGCAGTTTTAGTGATTGCTTTTTGAAAAATGGTGAACAGTCACAAAAATATGAATTAAAAGTTACTCAGCACTACTTGAACATTTTCATTAAGGTAATTTTAACGGCAAAGCTTTTTCAAGTTGTTGTTAATCAGTCATAAGCTTGCCGAATAAACGTTAATCATATAAAGTAAACATTTTTAAATCGCTGATGTTAAGGTTTTTTGCATTGGGTGATGCAGATCTTCGAAATAAATTTTATTGAAAATCATGCATCAGTTAAATAAGTAATTAACAATCGATAGTAAACAATTACAATATTTAACACTTTAGTAACAATACGAGTAATCTTTCTTATAATCGGGATAGCTGCTAAATATTTAATTTAAAAAGTATACAGTCCCCCAAAAAAACCAAACTTACTGCAACTATAAGCTTTATATCACTAATATACGACGGACAGACGAACACTCGCTTCCTTAATTAGCATATTATTATTTTTTATAGTTTTATTACTACCATTAGGCGCCTTAATTATAACTCAGTTGATCGTATTTGATTGCGTTTATCAAAACGCATTCGTTTCGAAACTCCTTTCCGGCTTCTAACTCCAACTAAGATAACACCTTTCTTTATCTTTATATAGTGAGGAGATACGAAAATGACGTCTAATTAATTCTATTCGTTTGTTTTTAATTATAAAATAAGCTACCATTAATTAAAAAAATAATGATTCAGTGGCGTAATAAAAGTTATCTGTACCATTTAGATACCAACATACAATGTTACTGGCACAAAAGAAACAATAACTCATCACCTTTAAAAAACAATTTAACATCGATTAAATCAAATTTCGAACAGAACAATTCGTTGGGTACATTCTTTTTTCAAATTCATGCCCAACAAAGAAAGCTGCCATTCAAACGTGGAACGCCCCCGGGAATGTTCCAGTCGAGATCTGTAAGTTCGTAATTACTCGTCGGCCAGTCTTGAGAGCTAATGATAGGTTACGTTTGATGGGCGCATTCGGACTGTACTTAAAATGCGCATAGATTAGAATCATTTGCGGTGAGGAAAATGCTTCCGTAGTAAGTCATGTACAGTATGAACTACCTATGTGAGAAGTCTTATATGTAAGTGCTACAGGTTGAGTTATAAAATTCATTAATATTTATGCCTACACACCGGTAAAGCTCACTGAAATGTCTAGGATTAACGTAAGCTGTCAGACGGTCGCGTTATGTCAATTCCATAGAATTTAACAGCTTTAGAAAATCGTTAACTTTACGCATCTTGTCTTGTCTAAGTCTAAGTTCGTAATAATTAGTCGAGTACACGTAAACGTACGAATTTTTGGGAATGAAGCTGATATTATTGAGTTGTGCGTTTCTTGAGTTTGTCTATGATATTATTTAAAATCAGTTTTTTGAGTCAACAACAGTTTCAAAATAGGGAATATGCATGTTTTTTTTACAGCTTCAATAAAAGCTGATTCATGTAATAAACAGGTGAGAAAAAACATTTTTTGAATAGCTATAAAAATACCCAAGATATAAGCCAACAAAGATTTGTTCTTATCTCTTTCTAGCAAAACAGAATTTTACGTGGAGTTTATATGGCCGAACTGCACAATGACGTCACCGGTGCACTTCGGATCTCTCTGTCTAATTAGCAGTTTAAAAGGCTCGTATCAACCGTATTTCTTGGCCGATTTTAATTTTAATAACACTTTTAGTGATCTCTTTTACGGTATTTTCATATTTTGTTGAGAATAGCGATTTAAAAAAATCCATGCATATTCCCTATTAAAAATAGTTTTGGGGAGATTTATTTAAAATGAAATAGGTCGGTGCTTATTTTCAATACGAAATATGTTTTTTTATAGTTCTCAAATTAAAATTTAGAGCATACACACTATATCAATTAACGAATTTAAAATTAATCCAACCGTTTTTTTGTAACACTATTGAAGCTTTGAAATTGGAATGATGACTGCCAGCGTACCCGATAGAATATTTAATTGAATTTGGAACACTCATGTGGGTCATCGAACCCGTTGGCCAAACACTGTTCTGTGGATCAAACATTGGCCAACGTTGGCCACTTAATACGTGACGTTCCGTAGAATTGGTTGCTCAAGTGTTTACGTTGGACGAAAACATCTTGACGGTTTAAAGAGTGATGAGGTTTGTTTAATAAGCGGTCTGCTTCATGACGTTTGTATTAGAAATGGTGCTTGCAGATGGCTTAATACTGGTTTGATCTTATGTAGTTAAGTATATGTATTTTATGTGGCGCAAAGTAGCATCCTATTTGTATGATTAAAATGTTCATGACGAAAAATTGCCATGAACAATTAAACGGCAGGTTGAACTGATCATCATCATCATCATGTCAGCCGAAAGACGTCCACTGCTGGACATAGGTCTCCTCCAAGGCTCTCCACTCATACCGGACTCGCATCCACCGCGTTCCCGCGATCTTTACTAGGTCGTCACTCCATCTTGTTGGAGGCCTACCTACAGCTCGTCTCCCGGTCCGCGGACGCCACTCAAGAACCTTCTGACCCCATCGGCCATCAGTCCTGCGAGTAAAGCCCACTGCCACTTAAGTTTGGCTATTCTTCAACAGAACCGAGACAGATTCGAGGTTGAACAGAAGCATAGCATACAATCTAAAATTTAAATGGAATTCCATTCAAAGAAAAAACCTATATTATTATTGCATATAATTAACCATATTTCATATTATCACCAACCCTACCCTAGGGCTGCCAAAAATGGATTTGTATTATGATCAACGCAAAGTCAAGAATTATTATTAAAAATTAGGGTGCGCAAAGTGGACTGCGGAAAATCAATGCTGTAATATCAAAAAGTTCTAAGTGTCATTGTGATTATAATGCCATGGGGCTTTGTAGGCAAGGTATCGCAGCTTGTGCAAAAAAACCGTATTATAACACCCGTGCATAATTTTAGCGTGTCCCTGCACTGTTGACTCTGCTCCCCATTATTACTTTTTACGGTTTAACAAGCTCGTATTTTTACTTATCTCGTTGTGTGAATTGTTATTGTAAATTTTGTCGGAGGGTGACAGCCCTAGCGTTAAAACTTGGAGGGTTGTGCAAATTGTGGTTATTACTGCGCCAATTTAGGTAAGATTTAGTTTAAAATGATAAGCTTCGTTTGATACCTTAGCAGAATTCAAAGGGCACACCGTCTTCTCCTTTAAGTAATAAAATGATATTGTGACATTACTTTATTTGCTTAGAAGATATTTCGTTATTTATAGTAGGTATAACTACCGAAAAGGTTATATAATTTAATTCAAGTTTAGTAAACAAGCCATATTAAAAAAAACTCTTCAATATTTTGTTTTTTTTTGACAAATTTGAAAGTTTTTTTAACCGAAATAGACTTCTAAAAAGCAGTATTAACTTCATTTTAAACGATGTTATGAGAAAAATAACAATAAACCTTGCATGGCATGTAATATAACACTGTTAAGCTTTAAAATACGGTTTTTCTTTTTAACGGCTTCGGCCGTCTCAACATCATTGCATTGAAATGCGAAACTTTTTATTGTATTCCCTAGAAGTTTTTACGAGTTCAAGAAATTGGATGGCGTAGTAACGTCAATCTAACTTGTGACAACCCTGAGTTACTTCTTTAGCGCTGTCTCTGTCATGCGCTTAGAACAAACTGAAACAGCGCTACCTAAATTTCGTTGGAGATTAATTTCTTGATGATCCTTTAAATTTAAGGGTTGCCGGCTTAAGATATAATTATATATTTTTAATGAAGATATTGTTTTATTAGGCACTTGAGACCTTTCGAGCTAAAATTGTGTTTTTTTAACTTCTTTGTCTTTATTTGTCAATGACCTAGGATACAGCTATCCTTGTTTAGCTCTTTAAATATTATAATACCTGTTCTTCTCACGCATAAATAAATATTTGCATACTTTGTCCTTGACTCATCTCGTTGGTTTAAATTTATGTATTATTAATTCTTAGCAAATAAAATAAATAATTTGCTAAGGATTCTGTAATAAATATAATAAATCTGTATTCAATAGTTTAATTTATAGTTTATTGGTTGTAGTTTAGAAATTAATATTCATTAGATGAGTCACGGATTTGCATTCATGTTTAAGAAGGAGACCAAATCGTTTGAAGTGTGACTTCATCTTATGACTAAGTACAGTCAGAAACGAATACTTTTTAAACCTTATCTCAAATTACATAATTATTCCTTTTTAGGGTTCCGTAAAATCGGTTGGGCCGGTTAGAAGATATCAGGTCTGAAAAAAACCAGTCAAGTGCGTGTTGGACTCGAGCACCGAGGGTTCCGTATTTAAGATAATATGCTAGGTAACCGCAAAAGAAAATACTTCCTCAATTTGTTATGGAGTTTATTTTCGATGTAAATAAAATCATAATGCTGGGCATTCACGACCGCTCCAACAAGCCGAATAGAGCAGCGCCGCGCCAAAATCGATCCTAGAATGTCAAAAACGCGTTTAAAAGTACGTGCGCGGGCCGGTGGATTTCCAAATGAACGGAAAGCCAGCTCGACGCGCCAACGCGCCTTAAGAATGGAACTATCGTGAATGTCGAAATTCAACACGCCACCCGACCAGGCCAAGCCAAATGGCATCGTCGTGAATGGGCGTTTACACTAAAAAGTGTACCCAATTAAGGACTGTGAACTTAAGAAGTGAAGGAAATTAACCCTTTTCTTGACAATGTGTATTATAAGATACATAACACAACATTCAGTATTTAGATCTGGTGTTTTATTTTGTTTGGTTTTAAATCCGAAGAGGCTTGATTCCATGTCATTTTTTATTTTTGCCAAGAAAAGGGTCTTTGTCAGTTTTGTGACGAAAATTAGTTATACATTGACAGCCGCAATGTATGGCATTAATCACGATACAAGCGAAATAATAACTTAATATTATATTTCTTGTCGGCCCAGACTTTGAGATTCCCTGAAATGTCACTTTGACGGTGACGTAACTTTGTTTACATTTTTTCTGCAATAAAAATCCGACCTTACAGCGGTCAGGTGCACACCTTTACAAGTATGAACGTGCAAAAGCAAACTGTAATTACTATGTATAGCGAACAAAATGAGTAATCTACTTGTTTACAATCTCAGCACGTTTCTTAGATGCAATAATCATAAACTGTATGCAATGTTTTCATTGGAACAATTTCAAGGGCGTTTCAAGTGAGATGAGTCAACCTTATCTCAAAGTAATACGAACTATTTTAGAACACATTCACATACTAAACAACGCCCTAACTCAAAATGAGCCACTATTGCATTTTAAACTTCAATGCAAATAGTTTAAGTTTGTATTAGAACAATGTATTATTGGTAGTTATGACGTTTTTAAGCTACGATTTGTTGAGTCAATCTATTTGATGTACAGGATGACTTATTATGAGGTTTGCAATATAGTTCAAGTACCTTTATGTGATTAATGAGCTAATTTGGGCGTTTCGATTGATCTCATTATCCCTAATATTGAAGGAAGACAGCTTATATGAGAAAGGAAGTAGCAATTATGTTGGAACGCTTACTTTTCATGTATTATATATTTATCTCTACTCGGGATATATTATGTTTTAAGCGATATAAAGTACCATATGTTCGTCTGCGGGCTATATCTATCTTAAAGGTATTATTTCACATTAATTAGAGGGGTTGAATGGTAAAAAATAAACTAACACACTTGCAAATTAACAAAATATAACGGAAAGAAGAAATGTGTAGGTTTAGAAATTACTTTTTGAAATACTCAAATAGAAAGCCGGGGCCCGAATTATGGTCGTCACCCTCGCACTTATATACTGGGCAGAAAGGGACAAATGTTCTATCCACGTCGATAAATACGACTATAAGCGACAAGAGTCAAAACTAAATGTACTAGCTTATCACACAAATAGCCCTTACTAATAATTGAGTCTAAGGCTTCATAGGCGTTCACCTAACTAAGCATTCAAGAATAAAACTTCACTTTAAATAACTTCGCTTAATTAATTAATAAACCGTGAACGCCAACCAATCGAGGCGTCTCAAAATTCGACCCAAATAAAAAAACACATTAAAAAATCCTAAATATTTACCCTTTCGGGTCACCGCAAGTGGGTCCGCTCGGGTGGCCACAGTTTCCACGGGACCCGGGACAAAGGCCAATTACGCCGGACGCCGATCGTCGATCAAACGGCGCTAAAAAATGGCCGTCGACAAACCATTGACCGGTGAAAGGGCGGGAAAAATGGCACTTGCGATCCGCAGTTTTCGCGCGGTTTTGTTTTACGAATATTTGAGCAGTCAAAGCTGGCGGTAGAATTGTGGCAATGCGTTTTTTGATTCGTGTTTTGTTCTGGGTGTTACTAGTAACAAGTATTTGAAAAGGGCGTCTATTAAGATGTACTTACATGGGCAATTTTTTGAGCAATACTTGCCCCTTAATATTACGGAAGTCTCATTCTATTTCACCAAATTAGAGTAAGACTTAATGTTGACTACTAATTGTGTAAGAATTAAGTGTATCTCTAGGTAAGATCGTTACCTATACAATTGTAAATGTACAATAAGTGTGTCACCCATATCATTTCAAATTTATAGCATTGAATATTCATCTACATGAATGAGAAGTCGTATTTATTGTAATAAAATAACTATGACTCATGAAGACTAGTTTTTATAGGCGTGCTCTTGCAAAATAAACCAACCATCCTTAACTGTTATAAGTATTTGTTAAGGTCTGGTATTAGTTGACATTGTGACCTTTGCATTTAAAAACTGTGTCAATTGACATTTGATATGACATTGAATATTCATCAGTATGAATACTCGTGTTGACGCATTTATTGAACTCAGATAATTTAGGACGCGTGAGAAAATGTGTCAAGGTGAACTGGAAGAGATCCCTGAAAGAGATAAGTTCGCCTTTGTACTTAATGATTTTGTTTTTAAGTGTTTACATTCATACATAAATGTTTTGCAGTGGTGTTTTAGCAAATCTACTAGAAGTGTAAAAAAGTTAAAGGTTAAACTGTATTATTATATAGTTTTTATTCTCTTTTACAGGTAAGCATCTCTATGATTGCGAGAACAAGTTTACTTTCGACTACATTGAACACAACATATAGAGTAAGTACAGAGTAAATTTCGTTTTTCTCACGAAACGCGCATTGTTTTAAATACAATTAGGATTTACAACTCGTACCCTGAACAATAAACGGCTATTATATTAGTCTCCTATAGTAGAACCCTTTAGAAATAAAACTGTAGCACCGTTCGTTAATAACTCGCCATTTGTCGTCAATGAGCATTTCCAATCACACAATACTGATATCTCATTACTAATGATTGAGCGGGCCATCTGTCGATCGATCGAGAATAGGGGTGCGGGTCCTATTTCTAAACGTGTGGATCGAATGTGTTTTTATTATTTGAAAATCGAAGTGATTCGAAATTAGTTTTGAACCGTGATTGACTAACCTAACCGACATTTTTGTGACGTGATTGGTGTTACTTGTGTTTTTTTATAGTTGAGCCATTAATAACATGAAATAAGTATACAGTATTATCATTGTATTATGTAGATTTGGAATTAAATAAATAGTCTTTTTACTATTTCAAGAGTTTCTAACTGGGTAAAATGTGATAATTTAAAGTTTTTCTTCTCAGAACATAAATTAAGGTTAGAATTGGGAAAATCCCGCTCAGTCTTGGAAATATATTACTGACAATCATTTAAATAGAATGACGGCGGAGTAATTTTAAACGTTTCAGTGACTAATCACGTTGATATAGCACATACCTTCATGGAAATATTTAGCGGAATACAAATAAAGTCACGATTCCGTTTATACGATAAATTATTATATTAAATGTTCAACATTTTTAAATGGAGGCTTCTCTTGCAAAATAATTTAAATTGAAACAATTGGTTAGTTATTTTCTTTTTATTAATCTTTCTTTGCAATTATTTATTTATTTTATTATGTTATTACTATAGAAACATGGTAATTTAGTCGCTTATTATTTATGAAATGAATGATTTAACAATTTGGTACACAAACTAAACAGAAAACAAAGCCAATTAAAGATAAGAATAACAAAACTCCACCGTTAAAGGAAATTTTGGAATATTTACAATTAAAATAGGTATTCTCTTATTCTATCACCAAACTAGATCTAAACACCAACCTGGAACAAATGCCATTTTTCCACTAATATCCAGCTGTTCCCGATCACAACCGGACGTATCCGGTCATAACCGGACGTAGCCGGTTACAGCCGGTTGTGCCCGGGTATAGGTTGGTCGTAAATCCCGCGGGCCAATAACGTCGTGTGTCGAGCGAGCTAGTTAATTGACCAGGACTTTTACGTGGAGGGAAGTGGAAAATGAAATTTCGCTATGGCCTTTTTTAATGACGGAAAAACATGAAAAATCGGTGATTTATTTCGTTTATTCCATATTTCTCTCAAACGATAAACTAGTTCGAACTAGTTCTATCTTCTATATAATCTAAATTTTAACAGAGAACGTTGATATCAAGGAGCGGGAGCTACTACTTTTAACATAAATTATTGATGCTAAAGTTGCTTAAATCCCACATAGGTACAGGCAAGGACACCAATATTTATACACCTCACAGACCTTTTTACTATGGCAATAAGGTCCATGTGTACGTATGTTTGCACATTTGTGTGACTATTTATTTGTACCCTTGACTGTACCTATAACTCGGCAAAAAACCATCTTAGGAAAACGACGCTGTTACAGTTATATATAATAAGTTATGGAACTGAAAATTTATTCAAATGTATGCTTTTTGTTTGTGTCGAGTTAGTTAGGCCAAAAGCCCTCTTTCTCTTTAATATTATTTCAACGGCTTATCCTGCATGGCTCGTTTTATAACAGATTAAATCTAGACCACAATTATATTATGACGCAAAGTAACGACAGTAAAGCTTTAACAAAAACTAACCTCTGCTTACTTTCATATCCAAATTAAAAATTAATAAAAACTTAATCCAAATGCGACAAACTTAACATAAAAAACTGCTTACCCAGGGCAAAGGTCAAATTAAGATACAACCGCCATTTCGTCACCTAAAACATAACACATCCCAAAAAAATCATAAATATGTAAAACAAAACACAACTTTCATTTAAATAATATTCATGCCATTTCATGCTCACAGCCGACACGGAAAAGAGACGAGTCTCTCAAAGGCCGTACGTGTTGTCACTGTACTTTATCGACTAAGCTGAAACAAAACACGGGATAAATTTACTTCATTCATACAGTAGGGTGACAATACGTGTTCAAATATGGGATAAAATGCACGTCGTTTTTTGCGGGAAAATGTTGGTTGTTTTGTGCGTTTTTTGTTTTGTTTCTTTTTTGTAGGCATTTTCCGATTGTATTTTTATTATGGCTAGAGTTTTGTGCGCTTGTTTCTTTTATTCTAATTAACACTCAAACAACACTGTTGGAAAGGCTCTCGGCATTATTAAGGCACCAGTGAAAATATTTATAATTGTCTATTTTCTTGAGTTTATTTTGGAATTTACTTAATAAACTCCCGAAACAGAAGATCACATTTAGTATATTGATTTCATAGGTCTCTTAAGAGACTGGATTCAATCAGTTTACACGATAAAATGTGGCATTATCTACCTATAGGGACCTTATTGTCGATGGCGCTTACGCCGCACTGCGTCACGCGACGTTGTATTTATATCGGAGCATCTTTAATAATGGCGGATGCGCCATTGACAATAAGGTTCCTTTTCATAGATAAAGTCACATTTTTTTTTAATATCCCAAAACAGAATTCCGCAGTGCTATTAACCAACCAAAAAAATATCAACCGGGGCTACCCAGTCCCCAAAATCCCAAAAAAACGCTTTGCGGGAATACCGCTCATAAAAACTCCTTTCAATCAAAAGGGTATATTGTCGTTTACAACTAAAAAGACAAGTTATAACCCTAAGTTACTGTGGAATACGGTCGATTATGCAATAAAAGTTTTTCAACAGATAAGTCGTTTTATGTGTACAAAACTATCCCACCTGGCATCTGGCTTCGGGGACATAAAAGAAGAAATCAAACGTCATTCTTGTGATGACTTGCTGCTGCTTTGGCTTAAGTTGATTTTTCACGAACAATGACAAGAAATAATTGAGAAAGTGGCTTAAAATTCTGCAAAACTTGTATTCTAATTCTGCGTTAATAATAAATAAACATGATTTGTACAAAAAGTCTACTAAAAAATAAAAATAAGTAAAAAATAAACATATAAACATGTTTATGTCGATATAAAATGAGGACAAGCAAACTAACACATACATACATACATACAAACATACATTTAAATCACGCCTGTTTCCCAGAGGGGTAGGCAGAGACCACTTCTTTCCGCCTGCTACGATCCTGACAAATGTCTTTCGCTTCTTCCACATTCATACATTTAAACTAACACATTTTCCACAATTATGCCACAAAAAGCTGTCATCTTAGAATAAGGAAACAAAGATACAGGTTGATGCCAAGAAAGGCGCCGCATGCGCATTATAATTGCTAATGACATAATTGCAAGCCAATTGAATGTGAATTGCGCATAATTGCATACATTATCAATCGTAAATGGCTGCACGTCATGTTTTATTGCGATCCTTTGGCAATTAATGATAAGGTCATCTAATAGTTTTTTGTAATTATGAATGGCTCACATGCGCTTTGCTGAGAACTAAATGTATCAAGTGTTTTGGTATTAATTGCGAAAAAGGACTTTCAAGCACTTGATACCTTTTGACTCTTGTCAAAATATTAATAGAGAGTGGTTTGATTTTATATTGAAGAACGTCGTGTAGGTAGTTATACTTTTTATGCAGGTCTATATTGACTGACATAATTATTTTTAGTCATAATGTGTTTTAGGTCATAATCATCGCAAGTCATAACGTGTTTTTTTAAAGAAACTGTTACTTTTTCATGATTTTTATAAATCAAACCTAACCTAACCTAGTCTACGCGTTAGATATTTCATAACTTCTGAAAAGTATACAGCTTCAGCGATATAAAAAAATATGACTATCAAAAATTATGTCAACAATTACATTATGACCAATAAAATTATGGGAAACAAAGGGCTCCCTTTTTAGGCACGTATATAGAAAAACTAATTTGCAGTTAAAAAGGTAATTAGTACCCGTTACTTATAATACATCAAGTTACTGACCATCTTGTACATACGTAATTTAATAAGTCGAAAATGGTCAGCGTCATAGTGTTTGGGTCGGGACAGCGAGCGAAGCGAGCACATTCAGGAAAACTCAACACAGAGCTGCATTCAATTTTATAAATCCTGATAAACGACCCAGGATACTAGCACACTGCACAAATGTCACAATACGATGCAAGATCGGCCCCTAAACGTCTCGGGCCACAAACGAGTTGCACTTGCACTCGGGGGTGCATTATCGACGTTTTATCGTGTCGCCTTTCGGATGCACATGTTGAGTCGTGGGATAATGGTGTTTGAAGCAAGTTAAAAATAAATTTGAATTGCTTTTTATGTACAAAAAATAAGAAAATGCTTATTGTAAATCGTTATTATTGTAACCAGTCTCTTTAGAAAAGTATGTAATATAAAGAGTGTAACAATAACTTTACCTCACTATGTTATTTTTATCTCACTATTTTACATCTGTTAGTTAACAGTAACTTTGTACCCCTTTTTCACATAGTACGTTTCCAGGTATCGACAATATTGACATTTGTTTCGCAACAAAGCCGCCTTGTTTGACACACTTCGGCTTATCACGGCGTATCGTTCGCTATCGGTCTTTCACCTATCGACGGGCTTGAAGAAACCGGTCAATGATTTAAATAAGTGAATCAATAAGCTGTGAGTGCAGTCGATCTCATAAGTGCATCTTAGTACCTTGGCGCAATAACGTATTAGACTGAGAGTGGTTTCAATTTAGTAATCAACAGCTGTGACAAGGTAGTAAAAAGTTACACTACTACGCAACCGAAGACTTTGCAACATAGTTTAAAGCTAAGATTCTTCAAGTCTTCATACGATGACTGTGACGAATGCGTAGAGGTAAACTGACGTTTAAAAGACACGTTAAACAGGACGCTGTTACGCAAAAATATGTCATCCCACAATTATTCAGCAATAAAATGTCAACCCACAACGATAATACTGAGGGTTGACACTTTATTGCTAAATAATTGTGGATAGACACATTTTTGCGTCCCTGTGATACAGCTGACTAAACCATAAATTTAATCTGTGGTAAAAGTAACATGGCCAAATAAAAATATTTATTCTGTTACATAATGTCTCTACCGATCTATCTTACATTATAACTACACCTGTATGTCTTAACATACCCGTTTAAATTCTAAACACTAACAAAGCGCCACTATTAACGCGACCCAAAAGCAAAACGTAGTAACGTCAACTTTTTTTTATAAGTTGATACGTCCTTTATCCTTTACCATTACATATACTGCTTCCCACTGAATGCCACGTTATCTGTCGATAACGCTTTGAAGATACCGCTATCGAATATTAGAGAAACTAGTTTAGCCCAGTTTTTATACAAAATTATACCGTGGTCGGGCCATATTTAACGTCAATAAATCTCTCTTTGTCCGAATAAATATCAGCGAAATTGAAATATTCTAGAAAATTACCGTTTAGTCTAACAAATATAGTTTTCTCCAGGCACAAAGTAAAGTAATGTTGCTCTAAACGCATTTATTAACAAAGGCTGAACAGAAAGAAATACATTTCTTTGGAGAATCGCCTTTGACCAGTGAAGCGAATGAGCTAGTATTTTAGTTGTTTTGCCAAGCAAAAGGTACAGTCACGGTAAGAAAAGCTTCGTCACTTTTAGACCTTAAAAGCGTTGAAATAGAGTCGAAAAGTGACGAACCTTTTCTTAACGTGACTATACATAAGCATGAACAACCTGTATATAAATAAACGTTCACATTATACGGAACATAAAATATACATTATATTACGTTAGTTGTGTTAGTGTTATTTTACTTGAGTGTACTGATGTGCCAAAGGAATCTTTCCAAAATTGCTGAACATTTCAAGTAGGAAAATTTCGGAATCTTCTCACAATTTTGTAAGGGGATTGAAACTTTCCGTTTCTTAAATTTAAATTTCCTATATTTCTAGTGAAAGTTTCTGGAAATTTCTTAGAACTTTTCCAACTTTTTGGAAACTTTCCGCAACTTGCACATCAGTACTTGAGTGCCTTGTATTATGCCGATACGATTTGGTCGATGAAACTGCAAAACCGCGTTGCTAACATTTTTAATGAGGAGTAAAATCCCCATTTTTTCTAAGATGTTAAGGTTTATTTTGCTCTATAATCAAGTTGGTTACGCCGTTTTGCAATATCACCGACAATATCTACCATTCCCAAAAAGAAATCATTTCTTTTAGTTTCTTTCTCTGTACCAATACAACATGGCAACCTTCAAGAAACGAGCCTACACTTTCGTAAAAGGCCGGTAGCGCACCTTTAACCCCTGGGTGTTTCAGGTGTCCATGGGCGACGGTGATCACTTACCATCAGGTGAGCCGCCTGCTCGTCTGCCTCCCAATATTATAGAGCGCTTAATAAAGCATAATTTATTAAGCGCTCTACATGTTTGTAGTATCTATACCCATTTTGAATTATAATGTTAGATTATTTCAAGTTGAGTCTGAAGAAAAATTAAATTTGATTTCTTCGGTCAACCCACGATCTTAAATGAGTTTTTTCCTGTGATTATCCAACTCAACTTTTCCTATCCTATCTGAGCAAATTGGAGAAAATAATGTCATTTTGGTGTTTCAATTTTATTTTGCTTTAATCCAGCTTGGATCTTTGTCTATAAAAATAATAAATTTAAATTTTACTGTTATACACATAACTACAAATTGCTTTTCATTTTGTAACGATAGCCATTTTTTTTTAATTTTAAGTGAGTAGGTATTCAAATCAGTCTCTCTTGACTCAAGGGCCGCCGTGATGTCGTCATCTATTTTGACCTTTTGCACCACCATCTTTTTCTATTTGATCTAAGTAATTACTAAGTAATTACTCCTTGATCGACAGTAAAATTTTACTCTAACAATATGTATAGAAATTACAAAACTAGCAATAAAAATAAATTCCAAGTTAACTTACCTCCATTGCATTCCTTCAAACGCCTCTTGTATGCCTCAGTGCTAAGTGAACAAGGAATGCGGTTCCCGACAAACGAAATATCTCTAATATTCAGAATCGAATTTACTAAGACATTAAACACAATAAAGAAGAAAATTCGGTTAAATGTAGTGAGATTACACAGATTCTACATGAGAACGAATTTACGAAGCTACCGGTTCCGAGTTTGATTCCCGGTATAGGCAAATATTTGTGTGATGAACGCGAGTAATTTCTGGGTCTTGGATGATTTCTATGTATTGAAGTATTTATTCCTCTAAAAAAGTATCTATATCGTTGTCTATAGTACCCATAGTACAGTCAACGTCATAATAGTAGTTTATGTGGGTGTAAAGTGTTTTAATGCCTTATTATATATAGCCACATACATAACTTTATCTACATGCATATTATAAGTTTTCTATAATATGTTCAGATATGGCGTTTATTTTTATTAAGTTAGTGTTACTGTTAACTTGTTTGTAGTACCAAAGCTTAAATAAATAAATAAAAAAATATTTAAAAAAATATATGTATATGTAATGTGGTACAGTATTACCGATACTTTAATGTTTAGGTACCGACACTTTATTGTAAACATTACGATGCACAATACTTTAAAGTAAACATTATTGAAATTATGAAGATTGAAAATTATGGCCAATGAAACAGCTGGCAAACGTTTTTAGTGTTTGCAATAGGATACCATCTGGGGGCCTATATGTATATACGCTTTTTCACCTAAGATAAGTCCTTTGACAGCTCATATAAACACGTATTATACTTGTTTCTTTAACTGAACTTAAATAACTAATCGCCTATTTTAAAGTAATTCGCATGTGAATATAGTAAGTGATTGAATTACGGCTGTCACAGGACTCATCTTAGATGAAACAGAGTATAGTATGGTTGCGTTTATGACGTGCCAAAATGAGGATAATGCATCCGTCACTCTTGTACTTATAAACGTGTCAGAAATACTGATGTGCCAAAGGAAACTTTCCAAAACTTCTCACAATTTTGTAGGGGGATTGAAACTTTCCGTTTCTTAAATTTAAATTTCCTATATTTCTAGTGAATGTTTCCAGAAATTTCTTAGAACTTTTCCAACATTTTGGAAACTTTCCGCAACTTGCACATCAGTAGTCAGAAAGTCCACATTTTGTGACGCGATAAACGCAACCATATTAGGCCCCTGAACCAAATTTGTCACATTTTCGATCGAACAAAAAATCGGCCCTAAGAGTGCCCTAGTAACATCTTATAGGTGGACCAGAAAGTTCACCATCTCAACTTCGAGTGTCCTCTCACCAAAGAATGATGGGCGAAAATGTATGGAACCCAGCCCAATCACAAATAGAATTATAACGTATGCAGGCTTATTGATCCCATTATTTGCTAAAATTCTTATTATGACGACTAGACTGTGAAGGCTGGGAGAATCGAGATATTTTTTTAACCCCCGACGCAAAAAAGAGGGGTGTTATAAGTTATAAGTTTGACGTGTAAGTGTGTGTGTTTGTTTAAACGGGGTTATCTCTGGAAGTACCCGTCGGATTGGAATAAATCTTTTTGTAAATGATAGCCAGTTTCATGAGAAATAGTTTAGTCTAAATCGGTCAAGGGTGAGTCGGACATACGGGAAATAGCATTGAATCGCATGCGGGGCACAGCTAGTGTAGTAATAAACGTTGTGTGTGTGTGTGTGTGAATATTTGCAGGCTGATAACTCTCTTCTCCGGGTTTTTTGTAGTTTGTCCCCGTATTAGAAAATGAAGCTTATGTAACTAGCTTTCAAGTTGTATACATGAGATTTGTATTGGTTATATGGGTTACTCGTGTGGTTGCCGAGTTAGAATAGTGCCACTCCATGTCTTCCCGTGGATGTCGTAAGAGACGACTAAGGGAATAAGGGCTTGTAGTACTGTTAGGCGATGGGCTTGCAACCTGTCACTAATACGCTGGTAAACACCTTAGCCTAATTGTGCAAATTGTGGTTATAGAATTATCAACAAGTTTTTAGAGATGTTTGTAATTCTGTAGCTCTGCCTACCCCACTCTGGGAACGAAGGCGTGAGATTATGTATGTATGTATGTATATGGGCCAATTTGCCCATAATTATTTAGCGGGCAAGCGGCGGAACTTTAAACTCTTTCGACGGATGCCATCGCATAACTTAAATAGAGCAAACATGCTGCAATTTGTTTATGCTGTGGAGAGTTGTTATTAAATTGTAAACATTATCTTGTAGTACCTGGAAAACCCAGCGTCTCTCGGGTTGAACACGAAATTTCTCGAAGATGACAACTTGACAGATCGACATTTCGCCCCCTATATTTCAAATTTCATCGAAATCGTTGGACCGTTTCCGAGATTCAGATTATATATATATCCAAGAATTGCTCGTTTAAAGGTATTAGATAATTTCGTGTAATAATTTGTAAAAAGTGTCAGTTTGTAATTTGTTACTGTTCCATTAAAATAAATAAATATAGAATAAAGCCATACGATAAATAAATAATTGCTAAAGTTATATCACTTCCTTATACTATGTCAATTTTTCTCTACAATTTCTTAAGAAAACCTACTAATTAGAGAAACTTTATACGACCAACGTCTCTCCTCTTACAAAGCAGTTTGTTTTATCTTTAGTAGGCGATAAATTTAACGGATTATCGACGAAAACGTTTTTATCGAGCGTTTACTTAAGCGGTCGTTTATTACGGGTTTCGTTTGGATATTGTTTTGGATATATTTTAAAAGACAAAGTCAATTTACATCAACATAGCATAAGCCAAATCACATTAAGAATAACCCTGTTTATAATGTCTTTACGCGCCATAGAAGAGAATTATTTCCCATTACAACGGTTGGTATCTAGATAGATATACGAGTAGGTATTTTACAGGATACGCGACGTGTGATCAAGTTGGTGGTTAGAGAAGAAGAGAGCGATGGCGGCGGTCGGCGGCAGCTCCAGGCTTCCTGAAGACTCAACACTATTGGTCCGCGGCGAGCTCATGTGACTGGTTAGCGCATCGCGCATGCGCGAATCCTTTGACATATGTGTAAATCCGTGAGCCGGCGCGCTGTCTCGTGGAAGCGCCGTCAGATGGCGCGAACAATGTCAGTATCTCGTAATAAAGTCACATTAACAAGTAAAATAACTACATACATACATAATCTCACGCCTTCGTTCCCAGAGTGGGGTAGGCAGAGCTACAGAATTACAAACATCTCTAAAAAGTTGTTGATAATTCTATAACCACAATTTGCACAATTAGGCTAAGATGTTTACCAGCGTATTAGTGACAGGTTGCAAGCCCATCGCCTAACAGTACTACAAGCCTTTATTCCCTTAGTCGTCTCTTACGACATCCACGGGAAGACATGGAGTGGCACTATTCTAACTCGGCAAC
This sequence comes from Acleris literana, assembly GCA_946894065.1. Lineage (NCBI taxonomy): Eukaryota > Metazoa > Arthropoda > Insecta > Lepidoptera > Tortricidae > Acleris > Acleris literana. The sequence continues at coordinate 22,849,448 of OX335671.1, read as the reverse complement.
CACACGAGGCCACACAAAGATATTGGACAGGTGGAATACCACCCTAAGAAACACGCCGCTTAAACTAGCTTCCTTTTGATTTCGAATTCCAATCAGTTTATCCTTTGGGAGCTACAATGCCACAGAAAGACATACAAACACATACGTTAAACTAATAACACACCTTTTTGTGTCGCAAGTTAAAAATAAACATTACCTGCACGAAACGAACATCAAATAATTAAAAGAAATAGTTGAAAATATAATGGTGAAATTCCCCATACATAAAGCGTGTTTTTTACTTCTTAATTGTAAGGTGGTACGGAACCCATCATGCGCGAGTCTGATACGCACTTGGCTGGTATTTACTTCGTAATCAAGCAATATGACCTTTGATCCAACCAATCGATCGTAATTCTTCAAGCATACCTTATAAAAAATGTCAAGACCCTTTTGCTACCTTACCTCATTTATCAAAAACAACCTAGCCAGTTATAAATGACAAATCGACCGTCTATATAATGAAATGATTTATATTCTTAAGCTGCGCGTGGGCAAGCTTGTTATTCATTACGGCTATTATTCTCAGCTCTAGCTTCCGACGCGCTGTTAACGCTGCAATGGATGTATACGCAATTATCATGCAACGTGCCAGGCTTCATAATTTTCATATGAAATTGACACGATATGGCGATCTTGGTTTTGAATGTTTTAATACGTGTTTGTTATAATAAGGTTAATAGTTTCTAGGTCAGTGAGTCTAGAATGATAATATAGACATGCGACGTTGGTTGACTACTGAATTTATGATAATTTGTGAAATGTAGACTAGATAGTAGATAGAGAATTTAAACAACAATAATAACTGAGGATAATCAAGTAGGTAAACAAGCACATCGGCCACCTGGGGCTGGATTATGAACTCTATCACTACCAGGAGCGTACTTAACTATAAATTAAAAAGAGTGTCCGTAGCCTAGTGGCTTAGGGAGACGAATCGTGACCGTAAGGTAACGAGTTCGAACCCCTGCAGTCACCATGTACCAATAAGTTTTCCAAACGTAGGTATTACGCGATGCTCGATAGGAAAAAAATCGTGAGGAAACCTGCATCTTCGAACAGCTGAGTGTGTAAGTTAGCGGGTTAATACACAAAAGCGGGTTGCACACGTAGAGTTCGGACCTCGTGAAACGCCAGGCTCCATTCCAATCTTCACGCCGAACCGTACGTGTAAATACAACTGTAATAGTAAAATAGTAAAAAACCTACTGTTCGGACTGGCGCGTGGAATGGCGCGTGGCGTTTCCCGCGGTCCAAACTGTGCCGTGTAAAGGCCGCTAAATGTCCTAAAGGGTCGAATTGTATCTGAAAGGGCCCATCTGTAAGATAAGGTAAGATGACTATAAATTCTAAGTTAGGATAAATTAAATAGTAACCCCTAAATAATTGCGACCGCTACTTAAGGCGATGAAAAGAAAACTCTTAAACGGCCGGACCGATTTACATCAAATTTAGCTAAAACCCAGCCCGATTAGACTAGCTTGCGTTTAAAAAAACCGCGTCCGGATCGGTTCATTCGTTTTAAAGCTACAATGCCATAAATAGATAAACAAATACGCTATTCGTGAATCAATAATCCAATAACGTGAAATCAGCACGGTAACATCAGAAAAACATAATTTAAATGACTTTAAATGATACATTTGTTTATGTATAAAATATGTAAAATAACACTTAAAAAGACATACACATACGAATGCCAGAAACTGTAAATTTTAATATGAGTGAGTACGCGGCGGTTCCGTCGCGTTTAGTGCGCGACAAATGCCAAGTCGTTATGACGACTTATTGCCGTATAGCGATGTTCTTCATTTTTTAGTTTTATGGCGGTGGCACTACGAAGAGGTATTCGTTTGTATTCCTTTATTTGTGTGATAAACGCGATATTAACTAATGAATTGCTATATGCTACACATTTTTATCTACACTCATATCATAAGTCCTCTATTATGCGTTCAAAACCCGTAGGCAATGACCAGTACTACCGTGGTAGTAGGTGACAGCGATGACAGCTGTTAATTTTGGAAGATGTTCTAAATTTGGATCTCATTACCTTACAATATTCGATAACGTAATGAAATTACGTTACAGATGTCATCGCTGTCACCTACTACCACAGGTAATGCTGGTCATTTGCCTTTTGTCTTCTGAACCCATATTAGAGTACTTATAATATGTGTGTAGATAAAGTATTGTACGCGATTCTGCGTAATCTATTATGAGGAACAATAATATAAACCACACTCATGTTGTAATGCTTGTCAGTACGCAACCGTCACATAAACTACTAACACGTGCCATCAAGGACTTAAAATGTTGATCCACCATAGAACCTAGTCATAATGAAAGCGTCAAGTGACGAGATAGAAATTACATAGGAATTAATCGTTATGCGACAAGGTTCTATAGTGGCTCATGAATTAAAGTCCGTGACCGTACTAGGTACAGTTGTTTTTTCTCACGAAAGCCGATTTGCCACACTTGTAGTTAAACACGTATAAACACGCACACTATGGCGACGCTTAGCGAAGACAGCTACGCACACATACTACGTGCACGGCGCATCTACACACACAAGTATAGCACACCCAGTTTCCTGAGATAAATCAAGTGTATATTATAGTAAAATCATTAAATAAATGCGCATATTATACAATTTGGCCGATCCAAAGCCAATAAGACGATAGAACTACGTTCTTGTCAGATGTATCCTTATAGTTAAGTAGGTGGCTGTTTTCTTTTCTTTTTTCTCTTTCATCTATCTATCGTCTATCTTTACATTTTCTTGTATGCTTAGTTTAATCCTGAATATCTTTACCAATATTGTCTAATGCAAGTTCCCAATATACCGCGGATACCTAACATTAAAATATGACACATTTTGTACCGTCGCCCTTATTTGTAGGCACACGTTAGTGCTATGTTACTTTAACGTCATGTTTGAAATGCTGTATTCATCTAGCAAAAGGCGTTAAAGCGACAAGGTACTGAAGTGTGCAGATATTTATAATGCCGACTGTATCTATCCACAGTTTGAATGTTGAAAACGGTGATATGATAAGTGACATTTGTAGCCTATACACTCGGCTATACTGTTTCTTTCCACCCTTCACTTTTGTTGCGAGGCAAGACAGTGACATCATAGCGATGTAGGAACTGTCTATACTTGTCAATTATGTTGGCTAAACGATGAAGCACAGATCCAATAAATAGCGACACTTTTTCAACATAATTTCACAAATAATTACCCGGGGTCCTAGTGAAAAAGGGTGTAAGTCATCTGAAGATCAAGTGAAAAAGGGTTTAAGTCTAGGATACTACGTTCATGTATATACCCTTTTTTATAACGAGTTAAGTCGACTTGTACCCTTTTTCACTAGCACTCCAGTAATAATAGGTACTTGTACAAAAACCACTGACTTTTGACTCGTCAAATCTCACCAAGAAATCACTTAAACGCGTAAAGCATTAAAAACTTAACCTCGTAAGGCCGAGTGTGCAATAGAATCTACATGATCAAGGCAATTTAATTTGAACTGTGTTACAATGGTAATAAGGTTTATTTTCCTATCTTGATAAACTGAAAATGTCATTAGCGAACAAACGTAATTGAACTTTATTGCCTTGCTGGTAGATTCAAAGTCCCACTCACAAAAAACTCCCTGTTTGTAGTATGGTGGGCCTTACGAGGTTAAAGCAAAGAAGCAATTTCTTTCAATCAGATCCCAGCTGCAACTTTATTATGATTGCGCGTCAAGGAACAATAGGCACTTACAGCTTTATGGCTGTGTGGTTGTTGGATTACTTGGCGAGTGGCAGCGCGAGTAGTTTAGCACTAAAATGCCTTTACTGACCGGGACTTTCTTGGGAAAGTTTGAGTGGTATTAAGTCCTCGTGCAGGATACGCCTGGATCGCTACCACCATGTCAACGGACAGACAGATTGACAGGCATGGGAAGTGACTTTGTTTTATGCTATGTAATAAAAAAGTTATAATAGCAACCTACCCTAGCTTCGCTTTGGTTTATGTGAGTTTCCTGTAATACGCGTACATAATCAAATTTTATCATAGATAACTATATGAAAAGCAAGTTTTAAAAACCCTACTATATTTTTATACTGTCGTCAATATACCTACATATATTAATAATTGTCATTTTGCCATTGTTGTTATTTCAATTTTAACAGTTTAGGTATTCTATGTCACCCGGGATGACGTAAGGATTCTAACGATACCTCACACATCTGAATCGGTCAAAGGATTTAGAAGTTATAGTTGAATAAAGAAACTCACATACATCTTCTTCTTCTTCATCGTTCCCTCAATGCTGAGGATCGCGACCACATGTTAGGGTTTTCCACTCAGCGCGGTCGTAAGCAGTGTGGATCGCTCGGTGCATGCTGCCGCCCACCGCCTTCTTCAATGGGTCAGACCATCTTGTAGGTGCCCGTCCTTGAGCACGCCTTCCGTCCATTTGCCCAACAATAATTTGCTGCTCCAAATGATGCTTAGAGGACCGCATAATATGTCCGAAGAAGCTCAAGGCTCGTTTCTGGCATATGGAGGAGAGTCGCGTCGTAATGTTGAGCTCTTTAAGGATCGACTCGTTTGTTCGCATACATACATACATACATACATACAAACATGAACCCTGAAAACATTACACTCTTTTTTTGGGGCAGTCGTGTAATAAAAACCTTTCGTGAAAATTTATCTAAGTGGTCAAAATCGCATCAATTGTGGATTGGAGTGGATTTAAAAGCAGATGCGGAAAGCGACTTTGTTTTTACTAAAGTAAAGCTAAAGAAGGAAATACAGAGTATAGTATGGATATCGATATAATCCGCTCAGTTCCAGAGGTCCAAAAAGCAGCGTCAAAAAAAAAATAACCACCTCAAAATCTCATGAAAGTACCCATTTCTAGCAATTTGTTATCTATTGTTCATCGGCAATCCATCTACGTCTAGAATCTAAGTACAGATCATGCCCATCTAGCTTTCGACCTACATCCTATCCTTTACACTTCAGCGCCAGCGACACAATTGGTCACCTCAAATTGGTTGCTCTTGCCAGATATTGGCACCGAATATGATCAATATCGGAACCGCCCATAGGCACGCAACTCACGTCCTCCTAACGACATATTCCAAATACCCTACCTTCGGGCATCTGAAAGAGTTGAGCTCGTCAAATATTAATACGGTCGGCTGATTAGTGCAAAAGGTATTTTATGTTATTTAAGTCTTACCTACATTGCATTCCTTCGAACGCCTCTTGTATGCCTCAGTGCTAAGTGAACAAGGAATGCGGTTCCTGACGAATGCAATTTCTCTATTCAGAATCGAATTCACTAAGATATAAAACACATTAAGAGTATAGACGAAAATTCTGTTAAATGCTGTTGAATCAAACATATTCTACACAAGCTTCTGCCCGTGACTCCGTCCGCGTAGAAGTGGTTGATCGCTATTCTGCTGGAAACTATCCAATTTTCCGAGTTAAAAAGTACCCTAATGTCCTTTCCCAAGGTTCATGTGAAACAAACAAACAGACAGAGCTCCTTTTGCATGAAAAACTGTAGTATGGTTTGAAGGAACTGTGTTAATTTTTCTTTATCTTTACTTTTACCGGTACTTTAAATATAAAAAAAACAGACCTTCCAAACACTCTATAACAACATACCAAAGAAAAACCACAAAAATAGAAAGTACTTCTCATAGACCAACCTGATTATGCCTACTCTCTTCCCCAATGTCAACCAGTTTTAAACACAACTCCTAATCCAGTCAACTTTGCTCAGGAATCTGGGAAGCTGGCATTGAAATAACTTTTCACAGCGTTTTATAAACCTTAGAGTATGGTCGTAACTTGTAAGTTGTAACCCGAGTGCCGCAAATCTTGAACCTGCGGTGAAACTGAACACCGGATCCATGTCAGAGAACAATGGGGGCACACGGGGCCAAGGTGTCGGGATATATCTGGGAGAGATTGGAATTTTTGCGTGTGTTCTTAGTTTTAAAAGTTATCGATATTTTTAAGACTGATTATTGAGCCTGCATTTTGTATCTATGTAGTCTATGATAGCGCATATCAGCATAGAAGACGAAACATTAACAAAATAAGTTGCATTAGTTGCAACAGGCTTTTATAAAGGTTAGCTAACAACGTCACATTATTATCATTTTGATTGATTATTAAAATAAAATTGGGTGAAAATCTTTTTTTCGGCAACATTTGTTTCTTCCTTAATTTCGAGCTGTCAAATGATTCCAAATACGAATTCTAAAACCGAGACTTATTAACGCGTCGTCTTCTAGTCTACAACGTCTATATCTAGTCTATGACAACCTACGTGCTTCTAATGTATGGTTGCAAATAAACAGGGCGTTGGCGCCGCGACGTCGCCTCCAGCCAGTCCCGCACTGTTCTAGGTCTATTACCCGCGCCATGGATGTACAACGGTTTTGAGGTTATTTAAATTGGTTGTATTGATGCTGTCAAATTTGTGTTAGGGAATTTGAGGGTAGATTAAGTTTGTGAGTACCTATCTAAACTAATAATCTGATTGACAGCTGAGTGGTTTTTTTCGCCATTTTTAATATTGTTAACCCCTATCTTTAAAAGTGGGGTGTGTTTAACATGTGTCTGTCTGTATATCTGTTTGTGGCATATTGTAACTCCAAAACGGATAGATCAATTGAAACCCGTTTTTAGGGTTCCGTACTAAAATGGTAAAAAGGACCTCTTCTGGTGAGTCCTCGGTGTCTGTCTGCTTGTGTGTAACTTAAAAAGGTATTTTTTACTAGAACGAGTGCGGATTTAGCTTTTTTTAGTTAACAACAGCGTAGGGCAATTTTTTAGTAATAGATTTTAGTAAAAGACTCCCCTGGGTCGTTTTAATTAAGTTATGCCATTGCTTAAAAAAAAAAATCGCCTTGAAAAAAAGTAAGGGCTCCACCACATAGATCGGGATCTCCTCCTAAAACTTGTGTATACAGGACAAATCGTCACTAAAGAATGACTAATGGCCTGTTGTTTGATCAGTAGTTAAACTAACTAATGGTCAAAAAACGTTACTAATGGTTAAAATCTCAAGGAAATGTGTCAAATTTTCGATTCCTTTTTCGAATTTTAACAATTAGTTAGTTTAACTACTGATCAAACAACAGGCTAATCGTCATTCTGAATGCGGTCGTTAGACGGATTATTGTACCTCGTAGTACTATTGTGACGTTTCTTGATCGAGTTATACGAAAACAACGGTTATGACTTGACACTGAGTTATTGTTATAAATAGTAGAATAATAGACGTGAGAAATAAGTGTAACAGCAAAACAATAGGAAATGTAGTTATTTACCAAGAAGATGTTTTTTGTATTTACATTATTGACAATGATGATATCGACGCGTCGGTGACTTTGCCTATGAAACTAGCGGTCCCGGGTTCGATTCTCAATATTGGCAAATATTTGTGTGACAAGCGCGCGTATGCTTTGGAGTCTAGGATGTTTTCTTTGTAAGTATTTAAGGACGTTTTTTGTTGTATAGTACCCATAGTACAAGCCTTAACCTTAGTTTGGGACTAGGTCAATTGGGGTTTGTTCTCTTATATTCATTTATTTTATCTACATCCATTATCATAATTTCCCTACAATATGTCCAGAAACGATAAGCAGGCCTATATTAATTAACCTGTATCTGTGGTTGTATTTTAATGTTCACATTAAAGTATTGCATGTCATTAAAGTATCGATTATCGATGTGGTTGCATCATAATGTTCACATTAAAGTACACCGATAATTTAATGTAAACGTAAGATACAGGGCAACCACAGATAGAGGTTTCTCACATATTGTAGAAAACTTATGATTTTCATATAGATCAAGTTTTATATGTGACTGCACACATACCTAATTAGGCATTAAACCACTCGTGTAATAATGCCTCTCATTATACACCAGGTAGTAGGTGACAGCGATGACAGCTGTTAATTTTGGAAGATATTCCAAATTTGGATCTCATTACCTTACAATATTCGATAACGTAATTTCAAAATTATGTTACAGCTGTCATCGCTGTCACCTACTAGCACAGGTAATGCTGGTCATTTGCCATTCGGCTTCTGAACTGAACCCATCTTAGAGTACTTTATAATATGTGTGTAGATAAAATATTGTACGCGACTGTACGTAATTGGCATTACGCAACCGGCACGTAAACTACTATTAAAGTATGCGTACCGATACCTCAAGTAGAAATATTTAACAATGGATCAACATGACGGCTAATTGTTTACCGTCTGACAGTCACCCGATCCGGTTGTACTATGAAAACAGTCACTGCCTCTTTCACACCAGTAAAGAGTATCTATCTAACTGAGGTATATTCTTCAAGCGAAATATAAATCGAACTAAAAGTTCTAAAAACGAATTCGTCCTAATTCACATGTTCCAATATTAATTCACGTGTAAGATAATAAATCTATCAAAAGTATAACAAAACGATTGTTTAGATAAGTATTTAATCACTCAAACATTTGTAGCGATAAATGATAACATACAGTTCTACTTTTTGTATTAACTTTCCTATTCCAATGTTTCTGGTGAAAATTTCTACTTAATTAGCGTTCCTAAAGATATATTAACAAAACTGTGGCTCTACTTTGATTTGTTAAACCATCTGGCTTCTATATCGTAAGTACCGCTATCATATTGGTGACGGACGCAATACAACTCACTATCAAGCTATTAAAAAAATTAAAGTACTATAGAATAGACACCGCGCTATCAACGTTCTAATGTTTTTTAATCTATAAAAACAAAACACGCTCAACACTTCTAAATTTGAAAATAGTTTGACGTGGTGTCCGGTGGAACTACATTATTCTTAAGCAACCACAGAGTAAACAGATTTTGAGTAAAAGTTGAACAATGTTGCCAATTTAACCTCAAACATTCTCCAATTTTTGCCATGCTATTCGTAATCATGCAACGTCAAATTAAGCAATAGCGGGTGTTTCACAGGATTGAAAACAGTGTTCTAAATACTTCGAAAACGTTCTAGTTTCTGTGAAATGATGTTTATTTAGTTAACTACAGCAACACAGTGCATTCTAAGGCCTCACATTCACTAGCGCCTTTAATTATTAACTACTAACAGGCCTTTTATATATGCATCTTTATTACTTTTATTTATTAGCATTGTTGACAGAACTTTCAAGTGGTCGTCAACCTTTGAACTTTCTTTAAACAAAAAACTACTAATTCGTTTTTCTTTTAATACATCGCAGAAACTAAGAATGCCTTTAGCTAAAATAATTTCCGTTTGGGAAAGGGATATTTCAAGGGATATTTATCAATATATGCCACGGTGAGGTCAAGCGTGACGTCATGACAGCGCAATAAGGTCTGCGCCGGCGCGCATTAAACGTCGCGGCTTGAGCGCTTCCATCCATTATCCGGGGCGAAGTGGCAGCGCGGTTTGGAAAGGACAGGAGATGGTTCAGTATAATATTCCTACATTTTATTTCTTATAAATTTGCAGTACCCATTCCATTTGATACTCTGTCGTACGATAACGTACCGTATTGTTTCATAGAGTAAGGCTTGTTACGCTGTACGCCATTATTTCTTTGGTGTACCTATCAGCATTTTTTTAATTAATTCTTCTCGTCCTGCTTTCGTGATTACTTTCATTTATAAAAAAGATTATAAAAGTATATGTTTCATTTAGTTCATTTTAAATTTACATACATTTTAAAACTTGAGTACTTGTCTTGTTTCGATTTCGAACAAAAAAATGGTTTAATCATGATAAATACATTAAGTACTTTCAGTTAAATGATCTTTCTTTAGTTTATTTAGGTTAATTACTTTAAAAAAAATTTTTTAAAGAATCTTAATCTTAATTCCCTTGACGTGGTACAGTCAAGGACTTTAATTGTTATGCCACTATGGAACCCTGTTTTAATGACAGCATCAAACCACATGACAGAAAATACGCTTAAATGAATGATTACCGTTATGCGACAGGGTTCCATAGTGGCATAACAATTAAAGTCCTTGACTGTAGGTACAGTTTTTATTATGTCATCTCCGCGCGTCTCTCGCCCGTGGCACTGCAATGCGGATTGAGCGGTCGTACGCAAATGACAATACGATTCCATCCATAGCAGAAATGCACTAGGAAATAAATAAAGTCTCTCGAAGTCTTGATAGTACCAATATACATGCATGTACGAGGCAAGTATATAAAATATAGGAGTCTAAGATGGCGGATTTGACGTTTGTCCGCGTTTAATGGACGAGTGGTAGTGGTATACAGTTCACTATTGTGATCGCTATGCTATCCTAGTACATTCTAACAGGATGGCAGTGGTTTATTTCACATTAGATATAGTTATATCGTCCAAATGATAAATTAGTCGATAAAAAAAACAAATTGGACAGACTAAAAAAAAAATTTGCATTGATGCCAAAAATTTAACGTGTTTTTTTATTGCAGGTAATGCACGCTTCACTTAATATGAACAATCATCATCAAGTGTAGGTAATGTTAATAAACATTTACAAAGAACATGCAAGAAAATTTCACATCACTATTACACAACATGTCAATAAAAGCCGTGCCAGGGGCGCTCAACCTTTCATAGAATTACTAAACGAAACAACACATTAAAATTACAGTACATAATTTAATTTAACATTAAAATCATAGGCATTTCATTCCAAATTGGTCGTTTAACATCATGGGTGAATTACGTCGGTTCTTAAGTTATTCTCTCGCATCATTAAGTGCGGATCCAGTTAGCTGGTGTTGGAGATTGGCAGCCATCATCCATCCATCATGGGAGGGGAAATTATGCTTCAGATTAATCATGCACCCTTTTTGACCGGTTTTCATTTCAGTCTTAGGCTTGGGCGCGTCTTTCATCATAAATTGATGGTATTAAGAGATAATAGGACTCCATTAACACAATTTTTGGAAAGATTTGTTGTGGTAATGTGCTAGAGAATTACGCCAAGTCATTATTAGCAAAATTGGACTATTTTATAGTCCTAAAGATTGTGAATCAAGCGTTAAAAAACTGCTAAATTAACTATCTTTTGTAGCCACTTTCAGATTTTCTTAACTTAAATTTAGTTTAGAAGAAAGTAAAAATTCCTTGCGCGTACTCACTAATTACCGGATTTGCGTAAAACTTTAAACAGATCCTACGCAGCGAAACGTAACTTTCACGATTCAACTTCGGCATTAAATTGGCAAAGTTAACGCCGCTTCGTGCCTCGCAAAGCTCAACCTTAATTGTAGGTGGAAAAGGCATTTTCGTGTTGTAAATTTAAATTTTGTAAACCAGGAACCCTTGTTTTGACAACTCATTATCGGCGTGGTCCTAAATGGACAGGTCGTCGGTACTGTAAGCCGCGCGGTTCGGCCGAATTCAGCGCGCATTTCAACTGTTTATGTTTACTGAAGATATTTTCGAGTTTGCTGAGCTGATTGCAAGTGGTGTGGTAGGGTTGGAATTGGCATATATAGTACTTTGTGGGATTTGGCCATTGTTTTTTAGTCAAATCAATAAAAAAAAACTTTTTTTTCTAAATTTAATATAATTTTATAACTAATAATGATCATAACCAGAAGCGTAATGTGTAAGTCGAAATTTGAATTTATTTACCAAGTTTTATATTATTACATAAAAGTACAATTTTCACGGTGTTTATAGATCTCCCAAACTTACGTGTAACGCACTTTAACTAATAACAAGTACTATATTAACCTTACCCAGTCGCACCCTGTCTGCCCAATCAGTCCCAAGTTCTTAAACAATACGCCATGAAGTATACAAATCTATACAGCTACATCAAGTTACAGCCCGGCTTAAATCTTAATTTTGTCAAACAAACCAGCCGGTTTGATGTATTCGTCCGCGAGAGGAATAACAAATGGCACGTTCCGAGAATGCCTGATTACGCACCTGTTGGAACAATTCCCTATCGGTAATCAAAAGTAGTGGCTACGCAGGACAATGGATTAAATTCTAGAATCATTATTTATGACAAAGATTAATTAAAAAGCAAACAAATTGGTTGCCATTTTACAATAAAAAATTGAATACCTACATGCGTGCAAATGCAAAATAATAGACATTGTTGATTCTATCTAAAAAGGTTATCCATCAATGCTTTGCTGTGACAAAGAGGACAGTTATTTTAGCAAAAAATAATCAAACGTTTGCTATTCAAATTGGAACTGCTAAAATGGAAAAAACATATCAATTCTCCGTTCAAAGACCGATTAACATTTTTATTTTTAGAATTACTTAACCGATAACCGTCCGTAGCCGTAACAAGCTCGCAATCTCAGTGTTTGCTGAAGCCATCACGACTAACAAAGGGTGCAAACACTGAAAATGCTGCCAGCAATAATTGCGACGCGATTATTCGATTATTCAATTTGACGTTTCGCAATCAGCGGGCACAAACGAGCAAACAAGCGTAATCAAACATGCCTGAATCGATTATCAACTCGATTCTACCCCCCCTACAACTGGGGGAATTAAATTTCATTTGGCTACTGGAATGAAAATGAGTTTCATGCCGATTCGATTTTAAAATTGTTGTAATAGTTCGGATTTTGCTTGTTAAAATGAACGGAGTTTCCGATAGTCGAATTTCGAATGCATTTACGTGTTTGCGAGAAGAGCCGTTAGCCTCGCTGTTATTTATATTTTATGTTTGTCGTCTTGTTTGTTAATGTTTCGTAATTTCACATCCATAGGCTGTTTATCACAACTTCCTAGTATCACTATCATTATATGTACGAATTTACATATACACATAAACATGTTTTGATTTAATCTGTTTATTGTTTTTATTATTTCTGATGTTTTGACTTATTATGTTAAATATTTAAAAAAAATGCTAATTTGGTTGCATGCTATTTTTAAGACGATCCTTAACGGTGATAACTCCTTAGTTTTGTATTTTTATTATCCTGACTTCTTATTTCTATATTTGATTATAAATTTGTGTATATTTTTGACGATTCCAATGTAATTTCTTGTACTTTTGACATAACATGCAATGTATACTGTGACTTACTTTGGAAAATAAATATCATTCATTCATTCATTCATGAATTTGTGAAGGATAGAATCAAACACACAGACACATCTAAACAAATCTAACTTTACTTTGAATCCGTTTATTGCCTTACGGCATTAAGTTACCTTTTGTATATTAAATATTTTGTGCTATAAAACTAAAATAAATAAATAAGTAAATGTAAGAATAATATAAACGATACCTTCATTAATATTTATACTTTAACCACTGTGGTTAGTTTTAACTATAACATACTCTTCTTCTGTTTTGCAAAAATAGATTACTAAATAAAGTCATGCACTTAACTCTATAGTATCGAGTATAAAGAAAAAACAGTGCTAAGGATCATGTTTAAACTTTAACAAAGCTTATACACAAACGCACTTTAAATAAAAAGTCCTTTCCCTAGCTACAAAGTGCAAGTGGATTTCATTGAAAAATCCGCTATCACTTTAAGATACGTTACGATACTACTCTTTAATTAAAGACACCATATTGAACTGCACTCGGGTAAAACTAGGTTATCGGCCCAATTCACCGCAGATTTAGCGCGGACAATCAAGCTGGCATAGCAGTTTTAAACTTTTTATATCCTCGCAGGCTCCGATTGCATAAAAAACAACCAATGAAAAATACAACGTACTTCAGCTTAATATGGTATAAATTTGGTACAGCTTTTAGGTTTTGAAAAGCTGCGATTTGAAAATGTTCTTTTTGAAATTAAAAGTTAAAGATATTTTAGGTTGCTTACTCCTGAAATTTCCCTTAGAGCTCGCTAAATTTGAGTGAATGTGATTGTTTAATTGTGATCTTCTTAGATTATGTTCACAAGGGTTTAAAGTACACTATAACCTTTTAACTTTGAAGTTACAATCTCTTTAGTTTGCCCACTCCTGTTCCTGATGCCGCAGAGCACCTCATTCCGAATCGCAATTCATCTTCCACTCATTAAAAAACGTTAGGTACACAACAAATTTCAAAATTACAATTCATTACAGCGGAATCCTCGGGGAGTCATGAATCGCCAACATTTTATGGGACTATAGAATATTTTAAGTGCATTAAAACGGGAGGGAAGACGGGTCGGCCCCAGGGGACTGATGGCGTAGATTAGGGCCATCCGTACTGTCTTTGGGTTGTCTCTATGTATGAGAGATTACACTGGCTGGAGTCTTAATGGGTTTCGGAGATGAGGTTAATCAGCCTGAGCACTTGGAATGTAAGAGGGTTGAAGTACTGTTTTGTGCTAATTCTGATAGATAAAACGAGGGTACTGCTGTTTCATGTTAAGATATACAGTCGCTTTCGTCTAAGCAGGTCTGTTAAAATAATAAACTTAGAATGTGGATTGCATTAAACAGTTAGGCCGCAGTCTTCCACTGGGCCAAAACGTTCTCCCTAGAACTTTCTTTCTTTCTGTTATTCTCTATTAAATCGCAACGTCTTACTAATTTTACATAATTATTATTAATAATAAAGTTCAAACTTGCACTTACTTATCCTCCAAGTAATCATAGCTATTGTACTCACCGATCTAGGAAGCGAACTAGCTCATTGTGTCGTTCATTGTAGAGTTTGCAACCGCGACAGTGCAGTCAAATTACACCACACAAACTAACGAGACTGGTTTCTTGTCTGTCCTTTGTGGCATAAATTAGACTGGCGTTTAATTTTAGAAAATGTTTTCGACCACTGGTATAAAATAATACAGGGGGGATAATAATAACTGAAAACATAAAACGTGTACCAAAATCTTAAATATTATATTGTTGTATATTTATAAAACTTGCTGATGCAAGAAGCCATAGACAAGTTGAAGTTTTAAGAATATTTAATAATAATTCAGAATTAAATTGTCATGAGTTAGATTTCCATTTTATAAATATATATATATAATTATATCCCAATGCAAAGCTTAAACGATTTAACTAAGCAACAGAATATTCCAAAACTCTTCCCAAGCCATTTCCCCCATACGGATGTATCTCATGAACGAATTTACACAAGAAAACCAGTCTTAAAGCCCCCGTCAAAGCCCGTAATACCACGCCATAAGGTTCAATAATGCCTAATCCACGCGTCTTATGAACGTGTTCATCTTTCCCGAAGCCGCAACACTTCGAGTGCCCGTGACACGTCCAGGCACTACAATTACGTACAAATGTTAGGTTGTGGCAGTGAACGTTAATGGGATAATATCACGGATTACTCAATTTAAACCTGCCTGGATGAGACACGTTAATTGTGAGCTTTGTCTCGCTTCTGAGAAAACATGATGGCATGACGGTCATTTGGTGAGATTATACGACTAAGTGTTAATGAAATCAATGGAGTTGATTTATCAACGAAATAAAAAGGGCACACAAAGGGAATTAGATTACATTATGAGCTTATTTTATGCATTAATTGGTATAAAAACTACTAACCTTTTTATTTATTTAACATTACATTTAAACTAGTCGAAAATGTGACTCCAGATGCATAGGCACTGACATGAAACCTCTTTCCAAGAATTCAACGCTACCTCAAATCAAAAAACAAAAACGAAACGTTTTGAGATATTCGATATCTTCAAAATCGAACGCGGAAATTCAAAATCAGAACGCCCGCCATATTGGCTAACGGTTGTTCTGGTAGATGATAAATGAATAGATTAGGGTTGCAGCGCCATTCCGCGCCAAGAAACGCGGCTTACCCACTAATTGCATAGCTGATTAATCGTTATTAGTTATTGCCTAGCTTATCCCGCTTATTAATTATTTTCGCTTTCCCGTTCTGCGAAAAAAGAACGCGGCTTTTTGCGTGTGGAAATTGTGTTGTATTTTTTGTAACTGGCCAGTTTACATGTGGTTGGCGCGTTCTGATTTTATCTACAAATATGTGTATTCTAAATATCCACTTGACAGTCCAGCTTGCGTAACATTGCAGGAGTATAATTATTAATTAGAAATGTTGTTAATTAGAAACCACAGACAGACGCGGAAAGATGCTTTGTTTTATACTATGCAAGCAAAGATAATCTCCGCGTGGTCTTTTTTGAAAATAAAACCTACAGAATTTCATCGCTGTTTTCGTTAATTGCACACAAAATTGGATAAATTAATCCTTTCACTAATTGTCCCAATATCGGATGTAAAGCGTTCTTCCGATTCGGGGTGTAATTAAATTTAAGCATCCGAAAGCGGATTTACATTATTATTTTTTAAATAACGTGAATATTATACAAATGAAAAACTAATTATACAGATTATCTCTTTAGTGTTGTTTTCCCACACTTCAGCGAATATTATTTTTACAATAACATTTGGGGAACTGTGTGTGACCCACTTTTTGCATTGAGTGATAAACGTTTCGAGAAAAGTTGCATTCTTCGATAGCTAACGACTTTCTTTATTTAAAATTGGGTTTAATGTTACCTTTTTTTTAGTGTTGTATATTTACCTACTTAATAATCGTCTATGTGTCTTTTTATAAATATTATCTCTTTTGCTTATTCAATTAATTGTTTGGTTACATTACTTTTGAAAACGGTCAAAAGATAGAGCTTACATAAGGTACTGAAGCGACCCGCGCCGCGCCGACGGCAGCAGTCTTTATTTGTCTATAATTACGGTGACCGTTAACGTTTGCAAAATGCATCTTTTTTAAGCCGGAAGATAGTTTAAATGAAACTTTTCCGACCGAGAAAATGTTTATCACTATTCAGGAACTGCTATTTTTTTCCGGAATACATACATACATACATACTCGTACCTTTACGCCTTCATTCCCAGAGTGGGGTAGGCAGAGCTACAGAATTACCAACAACTCTAAAAACTTATTTTTAATTCTGTAACCACAATTTGCACAAACAGGCTAAGATGTTTACCAGTGTATATTAGTGACAGGTTGCAAGCCCGTCGCCTAACTGTACTACAAGCCTTTATTCCCTTGGTCGCCTCTTACGACTTCCACGAGAAGACTTGGAGTGGTACTATTCTAAGCCGGCAACCACACGGTAATTTTCCGGAATAAAAAGTACTATATGTCAGTTTCCATTGGCCCTAGACAAGATGCCGCTAACGTAAAAGGTTTACGAAAACTTACAACTTGTATAGAATTGACATAGGCGCTCGACGCGACTGTCCACCAACTTACGTCAATACTATACATTTTCGATGACGATAACGTTATCCCAATGCAACTAGTCTTGCCACAGGCTATAGCTAAATTTAGATCCATCGGTTGACGCTTGAACTGTGAAGATCAACAAACCAGCCAATAAAAAGAAACACACTTTCATTTATAATGTTATCTAATTACCCATCGCGTCTATGAGCAATCGACAAAATAACTCAAATAATTAACCAAACGTCATAATCATTACCTTCCCAGCACTCATAATGGCTCTATCCACACCACCACCATCAATTTCCAAGTTTTGTGGTAGATACTTACATTAACTCATCATATCCTTCGGTGAATGGCACCACGAACTGACAGTCAACTAGTCCTCAGTCTGTCAGGCCACCTGCCAGGCAATAACCTGTAAAGAAACGTATGTAACCTAAAGAAAATGATATGATATATAGACTCGAAATGTTGATGTAAGTGGTCGAGGCAATCTGTCATCAGATCACGTTAATTCCATATATTTTATCATCATCATCATCACCCACGTCCGTCCACTGCTGGACATAGGCCATGGCATGCCACTCAACTCGGTCTTCAGTTTTTTATTTCCAACAGCTCCCAGCTACTTTTCGCATGTCACCGCTCCACATAGCTTGACGGTGTCCACGTTCGCCAAGCGGTGGTCTCCACTCCAGAACACATCTACCCCAACTACTGACGCAGGAAAATTTCGGAAACTTCTCACAATTTTCTATGGTGATTGAAACTTTACTTTTCTTCAATTTAAATTTCCGATATTTCTAGTGAAAGTCTCCGAAAATTTCTTAGAACTTTTCCAACTTTTTGGAAACTTTCCGCAACTTGCACATCAGTAACCCCAACGGTTCTCGGTTCTGCGAAAAATGTGATCTGATCGGAAACTGTCACTTCAGCTTGCTTATTCTTTGGGTTATATCGACATTTAGTCGATTTTCGGAAATCGCTACATTAGCGTTATGCGCAACTTGGCTAGTATTCTATGTACTATGATGAACTTTCGACAATCAGCCGGCGGACTTTTAGTACCATCTTGCTCTTAAATGATCAATCCCAAAGCCCCGTTGCATCAAAATTCGTGACACATGCTTGACAAATGTCGGCCATTTTCCGCGTCCGTTGACCCCTTATTAGGCGTCATGATGGGGTAAAATGGCCGACGGTTTGTCCAAATTACCCGCTAATGTCCAGTTAAGTGGCGAGAAAGCATGCTCCGGCTTATGAGCGTGCCTCGGCTTCGGTTATGCTTCGACCATTGAATAATTGGGAAATCATTTGCCTATCCTCTAAAAATCTGAAATAAGGTCGTTGAGGAATTAAAACTGAGACATATTTAAATTATAAATATAAGGAATATTGATTGTGTTAATCAACTGATGCTGATTTAATCAACTTAAACTCTATATTACTAATTTTTTTTGATTTTTTATTGTACCATTACCAAAGACCAAGACATCTAACCTTAACTCCTCCTTAATTTTGTGTGTAAATATTAATACTTCTGGTACGTTTCTTGACATGAATGTTCTTGTTTTTGGTACATTTACCAACTACTACTACTATTTCTTCACATTATGGGTCTGTTCACCCCCCCTTATACTTCCTCCAAATTTATAGTCAGGGTATAGTGGACTAGGCTGTGTCAGTAAGTCAGTCACGTCATATTTAAATGTATAGATAATTTCCCATTGACTAAATCGTCGCCCATTCCTTAACCAAACGAGCTCTAAATCCTCATTACCGGCGCGCGCGCGTGTAAAGTGCCCAAACGACGAACAAACGTCGTTTAGAACGATAATAATGCGCAATGTTACTATTCCCGAGCGACCGTGGGATGCGCGGGAGTGGTTGACGATAATTTAAGTATGAACAATCGCCTATATCGAATTGATTAAATTTAGAACGAGGATAAGAACGTGCATTGAATTTTTTTCTATATCTTATATTTTTATCTTTATCTTCTTTAAATAGTATAAAATAAAGTCGTTTTACGAATCTGTCTATCTGTATTTATGCTAAGTCCTCCTAAACCACGCAAAGAGAGCGTAGCCTAGCGGCTTAGGGGGTCGACTCGTGATCGTAAGGTGCGTTCGAATCTCCGCGGTCACCATGTACCAATGAGTTTTTCTAACTTAAGTGCATTACCCGATGCGCTTACGGTGAAGGAAAAACATCGTGAGGAAACCTGCAAATTCGAACAGCTGAGTGTGTAAGAGTGTAATTGCACAAAAGATCCTAAAGGGTCGAAGTGTAACCGAGAGGGCCCATCTGTAAAATAAGATAAGATAAACCACGCAATGGATTTTGATGCGGATTTCACCACTAGTTCAACATTTTTTCACGGAAAGTTTTTATGTGTGATAGGTAGGTACTAAATTGTGTTTTATGAACGATTACAGAAAGCTCACCTAAACCAATGCGACATTCTTATTTAATTGACAGAAATGGCGGCTGAGTTAAAAACAATACCATATCAGGGCCCTTTTTATGGTCGCCTTTATCGCGGTGGATAAAGTGTCCGTCACTCTCGCACTTACGTACTGGTCAGAAAGTGACAGATGTTTTATACGGGTGCCCTTCCACTGACCTAAAATTTTATGTGCTAAAATTTTTTGGTCGAAATTTTTTCCTATAATATTGAACGGCATACTTCTTTTTTAGCATAAAGATATTTTTTGCATACATATTTTTTATTCTAAAGCACTTTTGGTCTAAAATTGTTTTGTCTAAAATTTTAATTACTAAAAGGCTAAATCCATAATATTGTTTGGTCGAAGCCAATCCCAGTATAAAACACCTAGGTCTCAACTAATCTATAGGTTAGGTTAGGTTAGAATTGTGTCAAGGCGCGAAGTGCCACGAATACGCGGAATAGTCGATTTCGCCTCACGGTCAACGTTATACCAAAAAATCATTCGACAGAAAAAAGTTATTCCAAACAAATGTTATACTAAACAATTTTTCGACCAAACAATATTATTCGAAACAATTTCGATCAAACAATTTTCGACATTTAAATCATTAGACGAAACGTTTGTATGCAAAAAAATATGATGCGAAACAAAAATAGGCCAAAATTTTTTAGATCAGCCTATATATACCCGTTTTACACACATCGATAAACATGACCATAATAGGCCCGCAGGGGCCCTAATATGTCCGCGTGTGCAAAGGTTGGATAAGGCTTCCGTCACCTTCTGACACGTAAAACTAAGACACGTACGAGAGTGACGGATGCTTTATACATTTGACGCGCGTTATAGACGCAGCCATACTAGGCCCGCAGGTCAAAGACGATATGATTTTTACCGCCGGGAATTTGATTTTGCTCACTTCCGCGTGAAACTTTCGAGCGCTTTAAAGTCAAAAATCGGCCCCCAGACCGGTAACGGGCTGAACTCGTATACGGCAAAATCGAATGATGTAAACGCGCCATTACTTATATGAAAATATTTATACCTTAAGCATTAACTAAAAGAAAATAAATAATCATTGGACCCGATTGTACGTGCACATCGCTTAAATAGCCTAAAACTAAACTGTCTAATTTTTAGACATAGTTTAGACGGCAGATTTAACAAGTGTTGTTCCAGAACTTCAATACAATATTGAATGGACCGCCTAAAATAAGAAGCGTCAGATTCAAATTAGCGCTGTCATTTGATTATGACAGCTGCTCATAGACTAGCAAAGTGTTTTATCGACACCTAAATAAAATTAGGAAGTTTAGAGGCCTCTGTAGAATCGGGTCCATTACCTATATAAATATATTTATGCCTTAAGCATTAACTATAAGAAAATAAATAATCATTGTTTAAGTAAAACCCCGCGAAGTTAATGAACTTTGCATTCGTGACAATCGATATCGTGATAGAGCATCGTGGTGACTCTCAAGTAATCCCAAGACAAATCCGAAGAGATTTAACGTCGGCTTTCCTTAGAGGTAAATCTCTAAATTAATATAGCGCTAATCCCTTCCTTTTTTATTTTTTTGGGACGCCCTTTTTAATGCTAACGAATTTTTCGACAATCCGCTCTTTGGTGGGTTTATTTCAGGTACTTTTAAATATTAACGCATACGCTAAAATGTCCCTCGGATAATGTTAAGAATTTAATCTTCGCATACTTAGTATTAAGCGGCTTTAGATTAAAATCCAAAGTGACTATGTTGCCAAAAAAAAGCGTCGCATAGGTAGATTATAAATAAGTATATCGTAGTTATTGCCTAGTCCGTAATGCAGTAAAATATTAACCCTTATTAAGGCAATTGTAGCATACCACATATAAATACGCCACATTAAAGATTAGTACAACGAAATTTAGAAATTATTTATTAAATATTAAATGGTAAAATTTTCTATTTTCTCCGGATTGGAATTCAACCCTAAAGCACCTATCATCCAATAAACCCATGGCGTAACCTGCACATAACAAACTTACCCTGCTTCACCCGGTACCGCCCAAAACTACCCTACATTAAAGATTAGAGTTTAGGTTGACTTCTCTATCTCGTAAAAGATCGTTTCGTTACAATTCTCAAACACAACAACATCCATTTAAATAAGACCTGTTAACTCTCAACAACTTTTTGAAATCAGAGATAAAAATATACTAGTTGGCCCAGCAAACAAACCAACATAATTTGATCCCTATCACTTCACATATACTCGGATTCTGAAGGTCTAAATAAAATGGAGATTCGCTGTATAGGGTTGCTGATGAATTAGAGAATCACACCTGCACAGGTGGCAACGAATCGCTCAGCTTCGCATTAACTGGATTGATGGCAACACTAACCACTCACTGTAATTAAAACGTTCCAGGTTTTGCTCGGAGTTTCGGTTTTGCAACACTTCTACTTTTGAATTTCGAATTTGGAATGCGGTATTCTGTTACCTGCCAGTTTTATCTTGTTAAAAAATCGGAAATTCGTGATCATTGTTAACAAAATTTTCTCAAAAATGTCTGGAAATGTTGACATTACTATCTACATATTGAGACGCGAAGGACATAGTTCTCGTGCTATGTACTCGCAAGCTCGTCCGTTTAAAACAATACTCGGCCCGCAATTCCCTACTTCCATGCCTAGGCAATAATGTACTATTAAATACCGACTATGTGATTCCGTTGAAACACATTTACTGCTATCTATATACATAGGTAGATGGTTTTGTTTTTATAACGCTTTTAAAGTTATTTTTTTCTAGTAATTTTACAGTAACTTTGTTTAGTACGCTTTCACGGTTAAACAGCTAAACCGATTTCGATGAGATGTTGTATGGAAATAGCTTGAGTCCCGGGGAAGGACATTAGACAATTTTGATCCCGGAAAATTGAATAGGTCCCGAGACAACAACGATAACCAATTTCTACGCAAACGGAGTCGCGGGTAGCAGCTACTATAACATAATCTAGTATAGACATTATATCTAGCTAAAATTGCCATTCTCTATCTAAAAGATAGCTTTTCAGAAGGCAGCCCATTCAACATTCATCTCTACAGATAAACAAGATAGAATACCAATAATCAGGGGTCGTACCAAGACGCCGATGACGTCAAAATGACGAAATTTGTCACACAGGGTGCTCTGCTTTCATTTGCCAGGTGTTTAGGTATGTATTAACGGGTACAAAAAAAAAAAAAATAAGAAGCGGTAAAATGTTCATAGTTAAATACAGCTTAATCGCAATCAAAATACGGATCATGGCAGCATCATAATTTTTCACTCATGACTAAAAATGCCAAATTGAGATAATTTTCTTTGATGAATATTAATGCCATAATTGTATTTATGACTATTATTTTTTCTCGAATCGTTACTCGATGATTTTTGCCATTGTCCTTCTCAATCAAATAGTTTCATTTACGTTTTAGTTATGAGGTAGGTATTAATTTTGGTACGCGTAGATTACTTAACTCATTTTTACATGATTAAATGATTGACAACTAATGGTTAATAATTACAATGAAACCATTTGGAATCATACTCTATGTAGCATGACGTCATTTTTGCGTCAACGGCATGACAAGTACGGGCCCTGCCAATAATAATCTAGTTCGAGGACACATTTTATGACTAAATCACCACTATAATTTAACTCAATAAGCGCCAGTTACACTTAATAATATGTAGAGCTACAATAAATTTAAAATTGGAACGTTACAGCCCTAGGGCAGATCGTGACGTCGCTATATGAAAGATCGCTCTTAATATACCAAATTACCTCCCAACCAACAAGACCTCTATCCTCATACTCGTCTCTCTACTAAATAGTTCCACGTGTCTGGTTTTTTTGCCATTGTATGTTACACAATATAGTAAAGCAATGTCTATTTTCCGGTTGTAATTGTGGTACAGTTAGTAACGGTGTACGGATTTCCTGGGTTCGGTTCCCAGACGAGATAGGAATGAAGGATGCGTTGGTTATACCGTTTTTGTGTCGTGTTGATTGATTTCTGCTGAGGTTGGTTATTTATTCATTGATCATAAAACAAAAAAGCGGACTTTTGGCATTTTAGCTTGAAATAAGGACACTTTCTAATGCTTCAAGGGTAAAAATTGACGGCACGCGACTTAAGACGACATTAAATTTAATGAACGTTTGTGCAACTGGGTCACAGCGACCTAATAAATTTGAAAATCGATCGTGCCACCCCTACGTCGTTATTTTTTCACCGCCAGTTTTGACAGCATAAAATTTTACAGTGCCTATTACCAAAGCGGGGGCGATTACGCTATCGGTCGACAAACGGTCGATTCGTTTAATCCGAGCGAGTTAACTGCCAGTATCAGAGATTATGCTGCCATAGATGACTCACTCGCTGTGTGTGAAAAATAATGGTTCTTAACCAACCTAACCAAACTCTCTAATCTATTCGTCATAGGTAGACGATTTTCTTCGAGCTTAATTCAATTTATATGAGATTGACCCCTGATATTTTTTTATTTAAAGAACTGTAACCGCTTTATCCAGAAGTTTAAATTGATCGAAATTCCGAAAGCAATGTTTTAATACAACACTTGTTTTTGATATCGCTTATAAATCAAACCTAACCTAACCAATGTATAGCAATTAAATTATATATTTAATCCAAAATAGCTCCAGAATAACATAGCTTTCGGGAAAATGTACATTCGGACAAATGAATACTTATTCGGAAAATAATTATTTGGAGAGTTAAGGTGTTAGAACAACCTTCGCAACTCTAAGCGCACAAGTAACCTAACCTAACCTAACCTGTTTAGACAAAACTAAATTTAGGTTAAATGTGCTTCAGTAGTTTATTATTATGAACTATGTTCCCTAAGCTTAGCTTTTTGCGTGGTCTAACACCGCTTGTAAGCTTAGATGTGCTTTTTCCCACTAACTTAGCTAATTTTAACAAATTGGGGCTAAAAGGTTTAGTTCGCTCGCTCTAACCGCTGGTGCAAAAACAGAGACAAATCTTGCCGCGGAGGAGTTGTTACGTTATTCTAATCGCTATCGCTATTAATTCAACAACAAATGCTTCAATATCGTTATAACATTGTTGCGTTATGGCCAGAGATCGGACAAATGCGTCAATACTCGCAATAATGTGGACATGAATCCAAAGATTTTAATTAAACAAATTAAATTACATCAATTGATTACTTACCCGAAAAATATGTGATCCCTTGCAAGACAGTAATAAATAAATAATACAAAGACGTATGGAGTGACCATTAGTATTAATTAATCTACTTAAGTTTGCTCCAATAACATCCGTGGATTGCGAAAGGAGCTTTTTACCACATAAGTTTATTTTAGTCGTGAAAAGGAAGAAACTAACCACGGAAAAATTATAAAAATTACTGTGTATTTGCTTTTAAATCTACACAATAACAAGTCTTTGTATTCTTTATTTATTACTGTCTTGCAAAGGATCAAAATTATTTTTTGTGTAAGTAATCAATTAATGTAATTTAATTTGTTTAATTAAACTCTTTGGAGTCATGTCCACATTATTGCGAGTAATGACGCCCATTGTCCGACCTCTGGTTATGTCATCTCTCCTTTTACTTGACATTAAACATCAAGATAAACTGTAACAATTTGAAATGGGCAGGCTATTTTAGTATTTTAGATAATAACATTCTAATTTCCCTAAGGTTTGAAACCTCATCTTCTAAAATGCATTTTTTTCTTTTAATTTCGCAACAAACCTAATTTCTGTTCTTGATTTAAAATAAGCGTAATCCTACAAATAAAATAGTTTAAATTAAGTTCTCGTGAGACAAAATTTTACATTCACAACGGCGAGTGTTTTCACTCTAACAGCTAAAGTTCCTGAGCTACAGAAAGCGACAGCTACTTGAAAATGCGTTTCTACATCAATAAGTCTGGGGAGCCCCTTAACAGTAATTGTGGCAGCTGGCAATATCAGTCGAATATGATTATCGCACAAAGTACTAGGACATCAGATCATCAAAATGAAATACCCCGGTTCTCGTCTGACTATATTCAGTCGTTAATCAGGTGTTTCGGCATTGTTATCATCATATTCACTGCTTAATGTAAGTCTTTATAAAATTACCCTTCTTGATCAGTCGGTTAAAAACTAATTTGACGTGTCTGTTGATTAGAGTCAAACCCAATTAATGTTACACGAAAGCAATATTGATGGGCTTCAGACTCGTGTACCAGGGGTGCATAACAGAGCAGCAAACAAAGCTTAGTTAATCAAGGCGTCTAATCCAGAGGTTATTTTGTCCTGTCGCCGCGACATTAGTTTTTTATACGCAATCATTAACCGTGGCAAAATATGCCAAATAATGCTCAAACGTATAATGGATAACCAGTTTATTAAAATTAAATAAGTTATCTTTATAACCAGCCTTAATTCCAAGTTTTTAGTAGACTTTTTTTAAAGGGCTCGGAGGCTTTCTATATTAACCTAATGTGTTGTTTCTTTCTTCCTTTCCCCTTCTCGACAAAGCAAGTGTAGCATAAAAATAAAGTAAAACATAAAAATATTTTTCTCAAAAAGGTCCGGAAATATTGACATTCCTATCTACATATTGAGACGCGAAGTACATAACTTTTTTATTTGTGCCTGGAACAGCTTATGTTTTTTTTTAAAACAAGAATTGCGTTTCTCCTTGTCATAAACAAAAAGGCGGTAGGGAGTGATGGTTTTTTCACATGAAGTTTCTGTTTGTATGCAATTCAAAAAATTAGTTCAAGCGATGAAGATTTGACTCCAACACGATTTTTTTCTTGCGATTTTTGAGAAAAGCACTATATTTGCCTCGGCAGGAACAGCAATTGCGGGCTTCGTATTTTTAAACGGACTTGCAAGCTCGTCCGTTTAACCCAATACTCGGCCCGCAATTGCCTACTTCCATGCCTAGGCAATAATGTACTATCAAATAAGGTAGGCACTAATAAATTTAGTCCTAAAAACCTTATTTAATGAGTCAGTTGATAGAAATCAAGCCAAACATGTACCAGGGCCGCATAACAGAGCAGCAAACAAAGCTTAGTTAATCAAGGCGTCTAATCCAGAGGCTATTTGTCCCGCCGCCGCGACATTAGTCGCGTGTCCAGGGGAGCACACCCGCCCGCCTGATTAGTCCGGGTCAAAAATTTACTGGGAGATCGGAAAGTTTTTGCTAGTTAGCGATAGGGTAGAAGGTCACTAATCTATTAGAATGAAAGGCAAAGTTCAAATTAACTACGTATAGCAGTTGTAATCATGTATTTACTTTGGAGATTCGAGGAAAGTTGCTATTCTGCATAAATTTGCAGAATTAAATTGAATCCACATTGGCTACCTAATGCTTTAGACTGTATTAGGTCTACGTAATCATTTTAAATTGGACTACTTTTGTGACCGTTTTTTTGCCTGACAGTATGTACCTATGTATGTACCTTTTGTACTCAAATTTGTATTTTTGTGCATTAAAGATTAAATAAACAAAACAAAATCAAAACATTTGTTTGTTAACCCTACTCTTAAAGGCACAAATTGATTTTCAACTACGTAACACGCAATAATTAGTTTTAAAAAACATACCATTACATGCACCATTTTGGTAAAGTGAGGCACCGTATCCATTTTCTGTAGCATCCGTATGACCAAACGTGGGTCAGTGGAGTTTAAGTACGCTTCTCTGAAAAGACATATTAGCGGCCTGCACACGTAGAGTTCGGACCGCGGGAAACGCCACGCGCCATTCCAATCTTCGCGCGGAACCGTACGTGTAAATGCAACTGTAATAGTAAAATAGTAAGGTTCGGACTGGCGCGTGGAATGGCGCGTGGCGTTTCCCGCGGTCCAAACTGTGCCGTGTAAAGGCCGCTATTCAATGCCAGCTATAAAAACTAACTTTGAGAAAGAGGTCACTCGTCGAGTCCGACTCGGCTGGGCAGCGTTCGGGAAGCTTCGTAGCACCTTTTCGTCCAAATTACCGCAGTGTCTGAAGTCAAAAGTCTTTGACCAATGTGTGTTGCCAGTGATGACTTACGGATCTGAGACGTGGGCGCTAACAGTGGGCCTTATAAGGAAGCTCAAAGTCACTCAGAGGGCTATGGAGAGGGCTATGCTCGGGGTTTCTCTGCTTGATAGAATCAGAAATGATGATATCCGCAGTAGAACTAAAGTTACCGACATAGCCCGAAGAATAGCCAAACTTAAGTGGCAGTGGGCGGGGCACATTGCTCGCAGGACTGACGGCCGATGGGGTCAGAAGGTTCTTGAGTGGCGTCCGCGGACCGGGAGACGAGCTGTAGGTAGGCCTCCAACAAGATGGAGTGACGACCTTGTAAAGATCGCGGGAACGCGGTGGATGCGAAAAGCACAAAACCGGTCTGAGTGGAGAGCCTTGGGGGAGGCCTATGTCCAGCAGTGGACGTCTTTCGGCTGACATGATGATGATGATGATAAAAACTATCCATGAAATAGCTGACAATGAAGTGTCCTAAAATGACTCAAGCCATGAGCTCGCCGCATCTGCCTCGCTTGATTCGATTACCCTCATCCTACCCTGGTGCCCTGGTAGACAACCAGCTGAGGGTTATTTCTCCAGGGAGTTTTTCTAATTTTCCTTGCAGGTAGTTCGCGGATCATTTGGCTAATTTAATTTATTAATAAAGTTTTCTTACAGGGCACTGGTTTGTATCATAATATTTGAGCTTTAATAATTGTACTGTTGTGTATACATTTTATTATATTGTAGTTTTAGAACGGTTAATATGTTTTAGGGAGGGTATGAAATGTTTCTCTTTTCTATTAAAACACCGAAAGGGCTAGAACTATGGTTCTTAACCTTTTGGTCCCGGGGGACCATTTGCAAAATTTCCGTTATGCCGTGGACCACCCAGTTGGTTTATTGATTTGGAGGTAATATTCAGTAAATTCAATAGTAGGAAGGTAATATTCAGTAAAAGGAGATGGCGGGATGACTTAGACGC
Source organism: Acleris literana (assembly GCA_946894065.1). Lineage (NCBI taxonomy): Eukaryota > Metazoa > Arthropoda > Insecta > Lepidoptera > Tortricidae > Acleris > Acleris literana. The sequence goes on along the minus strand of OX335671.1, from coordinate 22,820,716 downwards.
GTTCGAAAGCAAATTGCGGGAGCATGCACTCAATCGGGATGAATGGCGGAAAAGAGGGGAGGCATTTGCCCAGCAGTGGGATACCTAAATAGGCATTAAAAAAAAACAGTAAATAAAAATGTAAGTATATAAAGCGTTCTTTTAGATTTCAACAAACAAAATACGTATAAAATTACTAAAACCAGTGTGTCGACTCTTGTCATTTATTTATTGGCATGGCTCGGACCACTTGAGATGCTTCCATGGACCACTAGTGGTCCGCGGACCACCGGTTAAGAACCACTGGGCTAGAACATCTGTGCTGTTCCTGTCACATTGATTGTTTTCTTTTATTTGTCTCTTTGTGAGTCTTCTGTGTAGTGAATAACTTTCTTTCTAACTTACCCCCTTACTAATAAACGTTGAGCAACGGTGGTATAGCTATGTTTTGTCCTTATGTGTAATTGTGACATTTGAATTTGACAGATAAGGACAGAACATTGTATAGCTATACCACCGTTACTCAACGTTTATTAGTAAGGGGGTATGTGTGACATTTTTACGTACAGTATGTACCCATGCAACAGGTGAGAAATTCCAAGCTGTGCCAACCATTTTGAAAAAAAATCCGCAACGTTTTTAAGTCTTTCTAATACGTAGGTACTGTGACATTATTATTCGATAATAATTTCCAACGTCCCACTCTTATAATAACAAATTTTAAACCCAAGCAACCTCATTATTTCAATCCTCTTACCTTCAATCTCGCTAGACAATTCCTTAATAAAAACCATGAACCAGGAGCCCATAAGTGCCGCGGTAACCTCCGGGTGTTTTGCGGTGACACGCGCTGCCGCGTCCTTGCATAACGTGTACCTAAATCAGGATAAGAAAAACCTTCCTTATGTACTAGGGTCCTATAATTACGTGCAACGTTCTCTCGAGGCGATTCTAGTCGGCCAGTTTTAATTTGATTGACGAATTGAACCATAGATGGGCAATATTTATGCGAATAACGAATGAAATTCTCGAATGATTATTCTTATTCGAATAAATTATTCGTCGAATTATTCATTTGCGAATAATTTATTCGCGGATAATTTATTCGTTGAATGAATTGCTACGAATAATTATTATTTACTACTTATGATCCCTGCTCCATTGTTCACTAATAAATTAATAAATTATTCGTTATTCGAAAAGTAGTCGAATGATTCATTCATGGATAAATTATTCGCGAATAAATCATTCGCAAAAAAAAAATTCGACGTATAAATTATTCGCGAATAAAAATATTACGTTTTTTTTTATTCGAATGATTATTCGAATAAATAATTATTCGACTAATGCCCATCTTTGGAACCATAAAACTAGATCAACTGTTGATTCCCTTAGAACTTCCGCATATGACGTTGTTGTTTACACCGTCCAATTTTAGTAGACTTAAGCTACAGCATGATTATTATTATCTTGACTCCTACACCTCCTTAGCATTCTACATTCCTAGTAACTAATTTTAAATATGGCAGCGTAATTATATGTGGCGGATAAGTTAAAATGCAATTTTAAAGTCATAAAGATCGTGTAAGGCGAGTCGGATAATTGCTAGGACGTTTGCGTCGTAAAAATATCTGCTTTTAAATTATATAGCTACTTACGGAGAAAGAGTTTTTGCCACCTTAGCGTTATAAAATATGTAGGTACTCATTGCTATAGCATGTGTTTATTTTAGATATTTTCAATTTCTAAAAAACTTTACCGTTACCTACACGAACAGATCTTGACAGGGCCTCTGATCGGATTAGGATTAAAATAGCCACACAGGGTGATTTAAAATTAAGACTTCTACTAATCATCCTTTGTCCTTAAATTTGGAAAATGTACTACAATGTACAAGCCAGCAGCTAAATATTTATATGCTGTATCACTTGATAAAATGTCTCCGTTCTAATTTAAGCTCGTCTTGCTCATACTTAGATATCATATTTTGACGTTATAGTAGTTCTTACTGTCAAGTAAATAAGCATTATAATCAAACCCCGGATTGACGGGAACAAAAATGTACCAGTCCTAGTGATTAATTAAATATCGACTAAGTTTCATCGACATCGTTAAAAAGCAATTTTCAATCATCATAATTAATGGCCAAGTTTATATATATACCTTTTATAATAAGCAAACCTCTTTCATTAGCGGCCTTTACACGGCACAGTTCGGACCGCGGGAAACGCCACGCGTCATTCCACGCGCCAGTCCGAACCGTAGGTTTTTTACTATCTTACTATTACAGGTGCATTTACACGTACGGTTCGGAACGAAGATTGGAATGGCGCGTGGCGTTTCCCGCAGTCCGAACTTTACGTGTGCAGGCCGCTATTGATACTTATCGCAATTATTGACAACCGATATCTGACATTGACTCTGACTCAAGTCATTTTGACCACTTTGAAATTACATTTAATAGCAATTCATTCAGTGCAAAAGTATTCCTTAGCATTTCGACGAATTGAGAACCTCCTACTTTTTGTTTTTTGAAGTCAGTTAGAAATGCCTCGCAAGAAAAAAGATCGTTTATGTTCAAGGATGATCGAACATTCAGATATAAAAAAAGGATTTCTTATCGATATCGACTTATAAAAATAGTATAAGTTGTTCTCGCACTATTTAAACGTCAGTACAGAATTGCTCTCGTCAATCCGGGGTTTGATTATAAGGTATCATAACGTCAATAGTAATTACGATATAGTAATAGGATGGGCTAAAACATGAAATAGAAACCCTGATTTGTTGGTGACATCATCTTTAGTCAGGCAGCTATCCGACAAAGGCCACTACCATCTTGGCCTTCTGCAAAACCCATTATGTGTCTATACGAGCTTTATTAAGAATCTGACTAAATCTCAGAAAAAACTAGCATGTGTCGCGGAGATACGCGCTTTTAATACGTATTTAAATGTTAAAATATGTCATTTTATATTCTCTAAAGAGATTTAGTGTTTTTATTATGCCCAATTGTCTATCTATAACGACTAACGTTTGTGCATACAGGATGATACAGTACATATCATAATTATCGAGTTTAACTGTTCAAATATGGATTTACGTCGCTTTTATATTCACTCAAATTGTGAAACTTTATCACAAATAAAGTACAAATAAAGTACACTAATGTACAAATTGTTCTTGAGAAAAAAAAATTTTTTTTACAGTTAAACAGAAGAAGAAAAGCTTTCCTACACTACAACAAACTAAAAGAAATTGAAACCATTAAAAAATTGTTAGTCGATATTCTAACCCCGCAATATCTATTTTCTATCTGACTTACTCAAGCTAAAGAATAGATCCAGAAAACATTGCTCTTTTATCAAGGTGTCTATTACCTCTCATTCACTATCAAACAAACGTACAGTCTTTTATCCAGTTTATCTGCCATTATTTACAACTAGTGAAACAAAAACGTCGCTTCTTTTCAGATATGTGTATTGACTTACGCTGTTTTGGATTAAACCAGTTTATTCGCTGTTATTGCCGACTAGTGCAACCCAAAGGCAGTATTTCTCAGGTTGTGTGTATGGACTTAGGCTGTTTTGGAGGTTTAGCCGGCCATTAATACGCTTGCGACATGCCATTGGATTCCCACGCCTTCTGCATTCGCTATAATGTAGTTAGAGAAAAAAGTCGAATGGTTTTATAGTTTTAAATAAAATATCGTTAGGGTTATAAATTAACTGTTCATTATTTTTGTTTAACTATGAATATATGATACCCGAATAATGAATATAAATTTTACCATTTTTAAATATTTTTAAACTTTTAAAATTGGTTTATAAGAAACCTGTAAAGTAAAGCAAATAACGACTGCATTTATGCTGTAATTTTTTCATCATTGCAGCAATCGTATTTATTTAATTTATTTCATTACATAGACGCAACACTCAGATACATTGTTTTAAAAAAAGTTGTTTTTCTACAGATGACACAATATTTTTGCGCATTTTATTCACATGTCAAATTTTAAATTTCGTTTAAAAATTCACAATCACAAAAACATATAACTGCTCACTTCCCCAGTTTACTTTTACACTTTTTACCGCGTCTGTACCCACATCGCATGCGATACATGGTGTTGTGATAAATCAAGTGAACTGCATGTAGGCAGACGTTATAGCCGTGTTTACTTACTGATGTAACAAAGCCTCGATTGTTGTTAACTAGGCACGTAACCAGCTTTACTTTCTTAACCTCTGAGAGCTGTATAACGTACCAGCTTTTGCAAGAAATCTTCAACTACTACGAGCCTTGTAGAGACCCGTGTCAAGCAATGCTGGTGCGTCCATGTGCTCCAGCAAACCAGCGTAGCTTTGCTAAATCCTGCTAATATTATAAATGCGAAAGTTCGTGTGTTAGTTTGTTACTTCACGCTGCTACGGCTAGTCAGATTTCAATGAAATTTGAAATAAAAATAGCTTATAGGTACCCTGGATTAATACATAGGAAAATTAAAAAGTTCCCGAGGGTATAACGATCATCGAAATCCATGTGAACGAATTCGCGGACAGAAGCTAGCAATATTAGAAATGTGAATGTTTGGATGTATGTTACTCAATTACGCCAGAACAGCTGAACAGATCTGGATGAAATTTGGCACAGAGATACTTGAATAGCAAAAAGGCTACTTTTTATTTCCGTTAAATTGGACAGTTTCCGTACTCGGATGGAGTCGCGCGCAAAAGCTAGTTGACAAATAAATTCAAAACAATAGATGATCTTATATGCATATACATATAAAACTTTTCTGTGGTTGACTGACGGACAAACAACGCACAGGGGTGTTATTCTCTTCGACGAGCGAAAGCACAGCGGCGAAATTAATTAGTCCCGTCCGAGCGAACAAAACACATTTTAGCGCGTGCATTCTCAATTAGGCAGCCTTATACGTTCGAGAAGCCATGCTGCCAAATACACGCGCTACAATGTGTTTTATTCGCTCTGACGGGACTACTTAAACTCGCCGCTTGGACATTCACTCGTTCGTCCGCCCGTCCGTCGTTGTTGAGAGAATCACACCCCAGCCTAAACCACTGCGCCCAAGGACTTGAAATTTGTAGCGAACACACCTTGGGTACCCAAGGGGGGAGCCAACGAGAGATAGAGGGGGAGTAGCTGGAAACGAATTTTAAGCGTACAAAGTCGCAAGAGTGCTCTAGTAGACAATAACGGCTCAAAATCTATACTTAATATTATAAAGCTGAAGAGTTTATTTGTTTGCTTGAACGCGCTTATCTCAGGAATACTGATGTGCAAGTTTCCAAAAAGCTGGAAATGTTCTAAGAAATTTCTGGAAACTTTCACTAGTAATATAGAAAATTTAAATTTACGAAACGGAAAGTTTCAATCCCCATACAAAATTGTGAGAAGTTTCCGAAATTTTCCTACATGAAATGTTCCGCAATTTTCGAAAGTTTCCTTTGGCACATCAGTACTCAGGAACTACTGATCCGATTTGAAAAATTCTTTCAGTGTTAGATAGCCCATTTATCGAGGAAGACTAAAGGCTATATATCATCACGCTAAGTCCACCAATGAAGAATGTTTCAACCTTCTACGTTAACAAAGTCGCGGGTTAAAGTTAGCGTTAGCCCAAAGTAACTATTCCACGGGGACGAAGTCGCGGGCAGAATCTAGTTACGCGATATAATGCAACTTTTCATTTAGAGATAGAGATAACTCGAAACCACAATTTCTGCTTTACCTACTAAAAAACGTTTAGTTATTTTAATGTGTAGATTTAAATTTCAAATTTGCGACTTTTAATCAAATAAAGCTTTCAATTAGACCACTCCAATCAAACATCAATCACTTAGGGTTATACCTAAGACCCTAAATAAAAACCGCAATGAATTAACTATATTCTATTCTGTAATGTAACAATAGCGCCTACTGTCTCCCGTCCAATGCATAATCGACGAACTGAACGACATTTCGAATTGCTCCAGAATCGACCACCACAGGGATTTGCCTGTCGTTACCTTCGCCTTGGTGTTATTCCCTTACGTTAGTAAAGTCGAGATCGAACTGGGCTAATTTGACCCCCGCTCTCGTAGGAACGTAAGGCAAGTCGAGTCTGTAACGCTAGTTTGCTTGAGGTAGTTGAAGTTGAGCTATCACTTCATTTTTCCAATTTTACATAATGGATTGCTTTATTTACGATGAAATTGTGGTTTTAACGAAAAAAGAGCATTTTAATTGTAGGTTAAAAAGTGTTAACTACATAATATAAAAAAGTCGGATTCACATTAGTTGTTCCAATTAGATCAAAGGTATTTCCTATGGTACGGAGAATTTAAACAAGAACCTGATGGTTCTTTGGTGGTGGCTCTGAAGCTCGTAAGAACATCTAAAGATTATAAATTCGTTGCCAACTAAGAACAAAGATGGAATAACGCTCCTAAGCTAGTAATTTCACCAGCTGTCCTAACCTTACACTGGGCTTATTGGGTAATCCGGTGGTAGCCAATCACACGCCCCACACGAACTCATTGTCGCATGAGAATAGACCCCTGTCTATTGCATATTATAGTCTGCTCTAATTGACTTCTGTATTCTATGGTAGTGCGGTTTGGTGAAATTGGTCCGTATCGAATGTCAGTTGGGAAGACAGGTGATGCAAGTTAAGTCAAAGACGCAGTTATTCCATCTAAATATTATATTGGATCAGCCTGTATATTGTCGATTGTCTAACTAAGGCTTTGTAGTTTGCATTCAGCAAACGTTATCGTTATTATTATCGAAAGTGAATAGGATTGACGTAAGTTGCCGGACGGTCACGTCACGTTATGTGAATTCCATATACTTTGACAGTTTTTGAAAATCATTTACGTTAGCGATAAGCATCTGGCTCGTATCTTAATAAAAAGTGTTTAATTTACTATTGGCTCCGAAATAGTAATAACTTACTTTGTTTTTGCAAGAATAGTATTTTTTTAATCTAGTTTTTTTTTTAAATTAAACTTCTGCGTTGAAATTAAAGAAATTAAAAAAAAAATGGACATTTAAACCGTTGACGTAGGACGTACTTAGTGTGTTTTTTTTCATTTATCATAATTGTTTCTTTATTTGTTACAGATTCAGAGGGATGACAGTCTTGCCTACGTGTAGACAACTTTCCTGGTAAGCACAGACAACTTTCAAGAACTATTAAAATATACATGAAATAAATAATTTTAACAGGATGCTATTACGCAATAATGTGTCAACCCACACGTATTTAGCAATAAAATGTCAACCCACAACGATAGTACTGAGGGTTGACACTTTATTGCCAAATACTTGTGGGTTGACACATTATTGAGTAACAGCATCCACTGTCTGATAAGAGAATCATTCGTGCGAAAAAAAAAAAACAGTAAATGTGATAAAGCGTTTCAATTAGGAAGTTACCTAAGATAATTCAAAGACTCTACTAAAGTATTTCCTAGATTTTGGATAACTTATATTTATTACAAATTACCATAAGGTTTAATATTCAATCGTCTACATAATAGCACGCACTATCGCACAGCGATGTCGCATTGGTCCGGAAAAACGTCGGAATTGAAGCTATTCCATTACCGTATTAGAGCGAGATCGCTATCGACGCCGATACGATTTCATTCGACGTTGGTTTTCGTGTTATTTGAAGCAAAACCTCGGTTCTAGTAGTGTGATATAACATTTTAAAGCTACTTCAGTTGAGAGCGTTCATTTTGTATGATTCTATCAAGCTAGAAAAATCTTTAAAATAAATGTCTTTTTTTTTTCTAGCCTGTTTTTGTTTCCCACTGCCGGGCAAAGGCCTTCCCTCTTTTTCGCCACTCGGCCCTATCCAGAGCGCACTCTTGCCAATCCCTCGCAAAGAAGTCTAGGTCATCTCGCCATCTCCTTCTGGGTCTACCTCTGCTACGATGTCCGTCGCGTGGAAGCCAATCGGTAATTTTTGGCCCATCTCCCATCGTGCATGCGGCAGATATGCCCACCCCAGTCCCACTTTAACTTTGCGGTCTTCACCCCAACATCAGCAATACTAGTTCTGGAGCGCAGCTCTGTGTTCTTCACCCTATCGGATCTTCGGACACCCAGTACGCTACGCTCCATCGCTCTTTGGCAAACCTTGAGCTTAGACTTTTAAGCCTCAGTTAATGACCACGTCTGGGCACCGTATGTTAGGATGGGCAGGATGCACATGTCAACCAGTTTTCTTTTTAAAGTAATAGGAAGGGTTACAAATTAATATACAATAATAAATCCGTAATAGAAACATCACATCACAAAAAGGGCTGTTTTCAATTTTTTGGTGTATCTTTCATATCGCAGGACTGCTAATATGTTCCCGCTTTTTGAATAAAGAGTTTTAAAATGCGTTACTTTAAATTTTGAAGTAATTTAGTTTGAAGAATATTTGGTAAGTTGGTAAAAAAAATACAAAAAAAATGGTTATTTAAGACCAGTTTAACAGAAAACTTTATTGCTATAGACAGACAGACCAAAGTAAATGTTATCAAAGATACGGTCTTTAGTGTGGTAGAGCCGCACAATAAATAAGGAAACCGACGTACACACGAGAGTGTCACTTATTTGTAACACACACGTATAAAAACGCAAAGTAAAAGCGATTAGCTATAGGATTGCAGGTAAAAAACAAATTATGTGAACAGGAACCTAAAACTGTTAAAGATCTTATTCTTTACTCGATTTTAAAGTCAAAACTTATTTTGTTTAGTGTTTTATTTTGTATATTCAATGTGACAGCGCAGCGGGTTTCGAATGCTCCGAATTCAAATGACCAGTAATTTAATTTGTAACTTTAAAAAATCAAACACGCCTTTACGTTTTAAATTGAAAGGGCAATAAAATATAGCTAACCCAGTTAGCATGTAAAGGTAGAAATTTAATTCAGAGTTTATCGCGTAATCTTTTAAACTTATTTTGTCATCACCCTGTCTACGCGAGCCCTTTAATATCGGCTTACTGAATCCCCCTCATTCGTTTAGCTATGACAAAAACCCAATAATTTCTGGTCGAGATATCAAAAACAAAAGCCCCTACACACGTGCCGGCCTCGTCCGGAAACATTTTTAGAGTTCCATTAGACATTATTAAATGATTCGGGAAATGCGTCGTCTGAAAACGCCTTTTTATGTTTTATTTTTAGAAATTGTTGTTTATTTATTTCAATTGCTATGCTTTGATCTTTTTTAAATGTAGAATAAGAGTTATTAGTTTGTACACTTTTATAGTTTTTTATCCCTTATCTTTTTCTTAAAGCAAAGTAACCTCACAGGCATCAAACACATTAAAAAAAATTAAATGATTGTTATATTAGTAACCCTAAATACTTATAAAAACCTTGCAAAAAGCATCTCTAAATTGACAATAGCCTAGCTAGTACATTCAATTGACTGGGTCTTTAGCAAGAAAATACATACATACATATCTCCACGCCTGTCTCCAAATGGGGTAGGCAGAGACATTAGCGGCCTGCACACGTAAAGTTCGGACCGCGGGAATCACCACGCGCCATTCCAATCTTCGCTCCGAACCGTAAGTGTAAATGCAATTGTAATATTAAAATAGTACATAATGTACGGTTTGGACTGGCGCGTGGAATAGCGCGTGGAATGGCGCGTGGCGTATCCCGCGGTCCGAACTTTACGTGTAAAGGCCGCTTATGGAACGCCAAGTGCACCGATTTAACCATATCTCTTTCGCTTCCTCTATTTTAATCAACAATCACACGAATATATCCTAATATCTACATCATGATCTATCTGAATATATCCTAAATATCTACATCATGATCTATCTGAATATATCCTAAATATCTACATCATGATCTATTTATGTCCATAGGCAAATAGACGTAAAAAATATTATTATGAATACGGGACCCTCCCTGTACTAGTCGCGTGCGCGCCGGAAGTGTCTGCCGGTGAGCACAGAATTGTACAAAATTGTTTTATATCAGGATGTGATGATATTACCGATCAGATATTTAATGTTCTCGAGTTTCTTTATTTTCAAACAAAACTCGATGCAATATTGAATTATCCACAAACACAACTTAGTAGAATTCATAACAAGAAGCATATGCTGTTTTTTTTTTACTTTATTGCATGTAGTGACAATTTCATTCCGACATTTCAACTTTTCTCTGATGTCATATTCACCTAAAGCTTGACAGAATACGGAATATAGATCAAAAACCTAAAAAGAACAAATTAAAGATCAAAATGGCGTGAACGAACTGAAGAACGTTTTACCGGTCTCTTCCCTCAATTTTTAATAAACGGCATCCATGAATTTTGAGCAAAGATATTTATTTAACGAAGTATTAAAAAACACTTTTGATAAAAATTTGCTAAGTATTTCTAGCATTTGTGATTGTAGCTTTTTACAACGAAAATCTTTTATTTATTTATTAAAGAAATATTTGAACATTCGTTACAAGATTATTTCTTCCAAAAAGCCCCGCTCTCCCCTAAATCTGTAGCTACTCACCCCATTGTCCCCTTGTCCGGGTACGAGGACAATCGCCCGGACGTTGTGTCCGCTGACAAATATGGCTGAAAACAGTAAAAGGCTATTGGTGACATTTGACACGTTTTGTTCGGGTTAAAACAATGATACAATGACGTATTACTTTTTTACGGCATTGTTACTGTATATACGGCGTTATATTAAATACATTTTAATAAAAAATAATCAGCCTGTAGATGTACAGTCAGGGAAATTTATTCGCGTACCGTTTTGACTCTTACTGTCATTGTGACAAGAGTGAAAAAGGCACGCGAATTTTTTTGACCTACGGTCACGGTTAATACTACGGTCGGAATTTTTTTGACCGTGACCGTACATTGCCGCAAAAAATAAAATGACTTAATGTACATGCAAGCTTTCAAGTGTGGATTAAATTCCTCTAACACATTCGCATTCATTTATAGATCTGTGCTATTTTAAGTAACTATTAAACTATTATTTAAGGCTACATTTTGAGCGGAAGTCCATTATCACGAAATTTTACGTCGATCCGTTTAGTCGTTCAACCGTGAAAACGGAACTAATGAACAAACAAACACACAGAATAGGATTTTTAAAGATAACCACTACCAAAACAAATAATAACGCATTGATTTTATAGCTAAAGAATATTCCTACCTAAGGTCTGTTCATTCTTACTTGTCTTATATAGTAAACAACTTTCTAACCTCAAAATGAACCTTTTTTGGCTAAATCAGCTATTTTAAACAAAATAAAGCAATCACAGACAATACATTGGCCAAGTGATGTCCAAAATGTTAACTCGGTTTACTTTATTTACGATATAAGAGCTGTTTTAGCCAAAAAAGGTTCATTTGAGGTTAGAAAGTTGTTTACTATATAAGACAAGTAATGATGAACAGACCTTACCTCGAAAATGATTGCAATTATACCTAAACTAAAAATGCATTCTGCATTTTCTGACCGAGGTTACCCGCTACTTGTATTATTTAAGCACTTTATACACACTTTGCATTTGCAATGCAGATGTGTGCTAAGTGCTTAATACGTTCGCTTCCACTTACTTGTGAGTGTGTTTTCAACGCTAAATGTGACAAAGGACCAAATTCCGGACGTAAGTTTCGAAAAAACCCAAGCTTTAATTTGCTCCACTCGCTACGCCTGTTTGCGAATCCTAACTTCTTACCTTTACCATCTATACAGGGTGTCCGGTATTAAGAGGTTCAAAAGCACCCTGTATATAGAGGAGCTTTTGTGCTCTAAGCAACCTAACATCGGTGGGTCTAGTAAAAAACTTCGGTTTTCGAAATAATCACACCTATGTCAATTTTCAATATTTTGCATATCGTTTCACTTTGTCTAGTCTTTCCTACGTGAGGCTCCTTAGATGCATCATAAGATATATATCACAATTTCTAGCAAACATTAGCAGTTTTGTCGTAAATCAATGTTAAATTTACCATGACAATAAACTTCATTTTACTTGATCAAACTTTGATGCACTGCTGTATTTTTTTAAGGTAAAGTTGTGGGCCACTAGCTCAAAAACTTCTACATCTACTTCTACAATATTTTTACTGGACTTATATTTGATGTTTAGATAAAGCAAAGGCTTCTCTATATACAGGTTGGTTTTGGATCTCTAAATACCATACACCAAGGGTCTATATGCAGTAAATCCAGCAGTGAACATCCTTTATCTGATCATGATGATAATTATACCCACGACAAAAAAATACGTAATTTTACGCAACTAAAGTCGCAGGCTATTAATAATTTTAATAAGGCATACCCCGCAAGTAATAATTATAATGTATCTTCATAATAAAACCGGTAGTTACTGTATTATGATACTCGGAAATAAGCAGTATATTAATAACCAGCCATATAAAGTCAGAATTATTCGTTCTGCATTCCCGTAGTATAAATGATTAATAGATCTTCCCGTGGGATAATCTAGATCCGAGTTATCCATCATGACTTTAATTTCATTACTAGTTACTGAGTTCTAGCCTCGTAAGGCCCATCATACCACAAACAGGGAGTTTTTTGTCAGTGGGACTTTGAATCTACCAGCAAGGCAATAAAGTTCAATTACGTTTGTTCCATAAAGCCATTTTCAGTTTATGAACATGGGAAAATAAACCTTATTCTTATTGCAACACAGTTCAAATTAAATTGCCTTGATGATGTACATCCTGTTGTACACTGGGCCTTACGAGGTTATATAATATGTATATTATGTACAAATACATAAGAATATGAACTCGCGCTCACAAAAACTATACATTAAAAGAGTGAGATAGTTACTTTTAATCCTTTTATTTATGACGACGCGTTGGCCTAGTTGGTAGTGACCCTGCCTACGAAGCTAGCGGTCCTGGGTTCAAATCCCGGTAAGGGCAGATATTTCGCACATGACAATCAATACCGTCTTAACTCGAAATGTGACGGTGTTGAAAAATTTATTCTAATTTCAAAAATTACTACGAATAGTTATGCGCTACAATTTATTTTTGAGTTAATACGGTATTGAATGTCATGTGCGATTTGTGTGATGAGCACGAGTATTTGTTCCCGAGTCGTGGATGTTTTCTATATATTTAAGTATATATTTCTCTATGTAAGTATTTATATCGTTGTCTAGTACCCATAGTATAAGCCTAGAGCTTAGTTTGGGACTAGGTCAATTGGTGTGAGATCGTCCCTTGATATTTATTTATTTATTTATATTTATTTATTTTACTGGGAGGCCGCTGTTTCCATTTTTTTGATCATAATTACTTTGTTGACGTAATTATAGGTTGTCATATTTTTTATATCGCCGGAACAATAAACTTTTCAGAATTTTTTAAATATCTTACGTGTAGATAGGGCTAGGTTAGATTAAGTTTTATTTAGAAAAATCCTGAAAAAGTTAGTTTTTTTATTTTTTATAAAAATAATTATGGTAGACAATATAGACCCGCGTCGCTTTTGCCAAACGCACTTGCAATCGCAATCGTTTTCATTTTGACAGTCCGAAGGCGAGCCCGCATACAAAATTAAAACAATTGTTCCACGTTGAAGTCGAGTGCGTTATGCTATAGGCCAGCCGATATTATTTCTTTCTGTATAACTACTGAATAGATAAAAACCACTATATAAGGGTGACCTTTACTTTTAAAGAGCATATCTCTTAAACTTGGCTTTCTTAAAACTTAGCTAAGAAGCAACCCAATTAAATAAGCTTTCATTATCTAAACTGCGTCCACATCGTCTTATCAGTTTCAGAGTTACAATATCACAGACACACTCACAGATACCCAGACATACAAACGCACTAACACACAGTAAGTGTAAAACAACCCTATTTTTATCGGGGGTTACAAAGTCGACAGTCTAAACTTACATCGACAGACGTTAACAGAACCACTTTAAAATAAGTAAAACTCTTTGAATCAAGTGAATTGAAAAAAAGGTCGCGCCGGCAGTAAAACCTTCGCAGACGCTTCTGAACAGCCATCACGTGTCTCCTAAAACGAAGTAAGCACCACACGACTATCTGTAAAAGTCTATTCAATTTGATTGAATTAGAACGGGACACACAGACAAGACGGAGACGACAAGACTTCCCTCCGTTCTGACCCGCCGCAAACATACGGAATCTCTAAATTCTGCGATTGCGATCTAATGTGCCAGTTGTATCTATTCTAAAACTTTATTTTTGAACGGAAGTTTGAACATGGAATCCTGGCTCACTTTTCGGGCTTACTGAAATCCGTTGCTAACGTACGATCGCGCCAAAAACCGAAAATGGAATGCTACGGAACGCGGCTCCAGCAGCGATGCTTTCCACTTTGAAATTCGAACGTTGAAACATCTGACGATCGTTTCGCAACTATGCCTGGACTTTTGGTATAAATTGAGCGAATAGAGTGTTATGACGAAGAGTTACTGCAAAAATTTCTACATTTGTTTCTGTGCTCGGTTTTCCTGGGAATCCGTCCGCTTTGTTTAATTCTGCTGTTTGCTTGATAATGGTCTTCTTTTCATGGTATAAATTAGCTTATGTCAGTTTTAATTTTGACGTTTGACGACGAATTTACTTTTATCATTTATTATCAACAAGTTTTTATATTAAAGAAAACGTATATTTTTAAACAATCATGAAACATATTTAGCAGATCTAATACTAAACGATTTACGGACCTAAAAATATTAAAAGTCCCAATTATTTCTTATCACACGTCAATAATACACCATTTTCTTCATCATTTCTCCGTACAGTTGACATGGAAGCGAAAAACGCTAAACAGATGTCGTTTTCGCTTTAAACCTGCCTTGTTCCAGCTATAGGAGTCATATATATCTGTCCTTTTCACTGCTTAGCACTTGACAGATTTGATAGTTTATAAAACGCTCGTATGCGCCGGCACTTATGTATAAAACGCCCTAACAAGCTGCGAACGTGTAAAAAAGAACTGAACAGTTTATTCTTTTATCTGGCTGATTGAATTCTGGGTCAATCCGGGATTGTAGTTGCACGGCAGGTAAAGTAGGGCTTCGGTAACTGTTCACGAATGAACAATTGAGTGAAATAAGTAGTTTAAGGGAAACTTGAAGAGTTTTTGAGGTTACTTTTCCCCTTTTTTTTCGACCTCTTGAACCGCGTACTTTGATAGACAGGAAGTGACGTGGAAAGGACAAAGGAATACAGAAACCATGATATAAAAATGTAGCATAACTTAAAAAATAATTCCGGTGACAAACGGTGAGTGAAAATTTCCACTTCAATTTGTTCTGGTAACATTTCCGATATCTGAGAGGCATTCCGTACCAGTCCTCAGGGTTGGTCGCGTATTTCGAGTACAAAGATTGCAGTCTTGACATTGTCTTGAGAATTCAAATGTCAACGGATCCCAGAGCCCACTTGCCAACCGTGACAAAAACCGTGGTAACAAGTTTAGCCATTAAACGAAAAAAAAAATATTATTAAACTCCGTTTCTCCACTCTTTCACGACCATGCGATATAAAGACAGACACTACAGATAGATCAATCAATAAAACTTTGAATATTACACTCCGTTTTATCGGGAGTTCAAAAATAATATGTCGTAGAAAAATCTTTCTTTCACCATCTCTCCGTAAAACTCTCTTACCCAATTCAGCGATTTATCATAGACATTTTTGCATTTTCTGGTATCTGCTTGACAAACAAAGTACCTAATTATTTGTTTATTTTGTCTAGAGATATTAATGTGTTATAAAAATCTTCCAGCATTTTCTTATCGCCTGGTACTTTGTCATGGCAAACTATTTTTTCCGTCGATTTCACTTCACAAATATATATAAACATATCAACATAGAGCAATGTCCTTCACATAAGAGGAACCTAAAAGGGTGTAAAGATATGTGTATTCCTTAACTATAGCATCGGGGTTGATCAAACATAGGTTAACTTTTCCGTGGCACAAAGGATCCCCTTTTATCCCGAGGGAATTCCCTGTCCGATTCTCCCCTCTTTGTCGTATTGTTAGTTATGTGTCAGTGTTGCATGTAAACTTTACATCACGAGAACTATTATTTATCACATAATTTTGGATATTTTTGTAAGTTTTTCATGTCACTTATTAATTGAATTTAGTGGTGCTTAAGTACTCGTTATATAACCGAAGAAACGTAACTTTGTTCATATTTCTGGGGTGCTAGTGAAAAAGGGTATAAGTCGACTTAACTCGTACTAAAAAAGGGTTTATACATAAACGGAGTATACTAGACTTAAACCCTTTTTCACTTGAGCTTCAGGAGAATTATACCCCAAGATTTATGAAGACCACACATGCGACTTTTTTCTGCTGAGTGGTTAAAGCCTGGTTTAAAACTAGCTGTCTTTATAGATTTATACGGTTGTTAACCAATAGTAGTCCTGATACTACTACTATAGTTTGGTTTCTCACTTGTAGATCAATTTAGACTGGTTTAATTGAGCTTGTCTTTGGTGCTTACGTGAATAACACTACCATTCTTTTAATCGAAGATGACCCCTCAGACCACATCACATAAAACAAAAGTCCAAAGCCTTCAAAGAAGCTGTAATAAACGTCGTTAGAGAAGCACAAGTTCTTGTTTATAGTTTATTCCATTGTGTGGGTTAAATTGAGACATTTTAATTCAACCAACTTTACAATTATGGCATACAATATTCCGCAACAACTCGCAAAAAATCGATCGAATCGATTTATTATCCGTTATAAATAATTCAACGCGTTGTAAATGTTTCTTCTCGCGTGTTCATTCACTTTCAGCTTGTAAAAAGTTAATCGATTCATTCGATCCCGATAAGCCAGTTCCGATTAATCGACTCGATTCGGTCGGTGTAATATTTGTGGATCGGTTGAAATTCAATTTGTTATTCGATTGTCTATAGTTTAAATCTTAATAGGTGTTGTTTATTATAATAGGTGATATGACTTACAATTGTACCAACAAATAAGTATGATTGCCGTGTTGAACGTATCGATTTCATCGAATACGTCATAAAGAAAGTTTTTAACCTCGTTTATAATGTAAATGAACCATAATGATACAACATCGCTCAATGCTCTCTCTTTATTAAAGACCCAAAGTTAGTCTTCTCCTTGGAGTCATTGTCAAGTACTCCGGTCTTGTCAACTGTTGCTCTGACGGCATTTCCAGCATTCTACTGCTTTGCCCAAAGTATTTTTTTTGTTCTTCCCTACTTCTTCTTCTCTCTATGATGTTATACATATACTATAGAAGATTCCCGCCACTTCGTACAGATTAGTTTCCTGCTACTCTCTCCTATTTCTTCTCATTAGGGGTGATTTTCGAAAAAATAGTTTCTTAGTGCTGCTCTAAAATTATTCTAGGAATATTCCCTTCCAATTTCAAATCTGTACGTTCAACGGTTTATTTTATCTTATCTTACAGATAGGCCCTTTCGGATACACTTCGACTCTTTAGGATCAGTTTATCAGCAGGTTTTCTCGCGATGTTCCTTCACCGTAAGAGCATCGGGTAATGCACTTAAGTTAGAAAACCTTATTGGTACATGGTGACCGCGGGGGTTCGAACTTGGTACCTCACGATCACGAGTCGACCCCCTAAGGTCTAGTTTCAGCGGTTTAGGCGCTGCGTTGTTCGTAGACAGATATAAAATTATGAAAAGGTCGAAGTGTCGTAGTAGCTGCCACATCATAATTCCTTTTTACCCGACTGCCGAAGGAGGAGGGTAATGTGTTTCACAGCCTATATATGTATGTTTGTTCCTTTGTGGCACTATAAAAACTAAACCCGTTGTCCGATTTAGATGATTCATATGTCAATCGATTTGTCTGAATCTGGTGAGTGTCACTGAAGATATGACAGTAATTAAAATTCAATATGGCGGCAACCAGACGCCATATTGAGCAAATTAAAAAAAAAGTCGACCGAGTATGACAAGTGGGGTATCATTGAATAGGGATTTAAAAATCATCTTTAGGTTTATTTTAGGGTTCTGTGCCAACGAGCACCACGGGATCCTATTAATATGCCTCCGCTGTCCGTCCGTCCGTCCGTCCGACCTAACTTAAAACAGCTGTATGTTTTGAACCGTAATAAATAGCAGATTGTTTTTCTTTTCAGAATATACGTTATTACCGTGGATTCACTAACAAATATAAAAAGTTATAGAAAGTGAAATAATAATACAAGAACGTTTTTTTTTTCAACATGTGCTTTTTTTTGTTGTATCGTAAAAACGGTAAAACATACAAGCATCAAATTTTGTACAGTCAGCATCAAAAGTAGCTAAGCAGAATATCATGCTCAAAATGATCTAGACACGACGTATTCTCTTGACAATAGAGTCGAGTGCAGATCATTTTGACCTCTTCGGTTGCGTGGCTACTTCTGCTACTAACTGTATCATTATAGGACAAACCCTGAAAAAAAAGGAACAAAATACTAAAAAATCGTCAAGTGTGAGTTTGGCTTGCGCTGATTAGATTCAAAATCGAAGTCAAATCGGAATAAAATAATACCTATTGTGTGGCGGTAAGGAACCCTCGGTGCGCGATACCGACTCGCACTTGACCGGTTTTTGGCTCTTGTTTCCAGCAAATGTAACATAAGACCTGTTTACTTATACCGAGTGTTTAATTGCGGATAGTGTGTATTAACTAGGGAATGCAAATTAACCGGTTATTAACCGTTTTTGTATGAAAATAACCGTTTAAAATCGGTTAAAACCGGT
This sequence comes from Acleris literana, assembly GCA_946894065.1. Taxonomy (NCBI): domain Eukaryota; kingdom Metazoa; phylum Arthropoda; class Insecta; order Lepidoptera; family Tortricidae; genus Acleris; species Acleris literana. Next base: position 22,801,961 of record OX335671.1, on the reverse strand, counting down.
TATTTGCATTCCCTAGTATTAACTAAGTAATCTTAAAGGCTTAACATCCAAACAAGGCAATACTTTGTTCTACAATGCAATGCAATGTATCAGCTTTTACACTCTCATCCAAACTGGACCTTAAATACTATTGCCAAGGTAGAAAATCGCTTTTTACTGTGGAGAATTCTGCCCTCCTAATAAAAAGGACGCATGCGCAATTTGATAGTCAAAGTAAATTCAACCCCCCATATTAAGAAATAAGGTCACTAATACATACGCGGTTCTATGAGACATACGTCCTTTTCTCTAAGGAGGGCAGAATTTAGAATCATATAAATGTTAACTGTATTAGTTTACAATAGGGTTGAAAGTAGTTTGTTGGGTATAGTTAAGTAATTAACTATAGGCTTTCGTGGGGGTTATCACGGGTTCTATCTCTCACGCGAGCCACGATAATTTGCCGATTATTAGCTATTTTCATATTAGATTTTTTTTTTTAATATTTAGAAGGCTTTTGAGGGTGCATTGTTTATACAATGTACTAATTTTCATTTTACATAACATAAATTGCATAATTTCGATGTATATAATAAAGCAACGATATAATAATTATTTTGAATAACAACGAAATGCATAATTTCTTAAATCATAATGTTCATAGGGTAAAAAAGTAGACAATTCTAACGTCTTAGATTACTAATATTACTGTCGTCACAGTTCTAACCTAACCTAACCTAACCTAACCTAGTAAGAAGAAATTGTTTTTGAACGCATAAAAACAAGAAAATGATAGTTATTATGAATGAGTGTTATGTTATTTGATCGTATGCCTGATAAAATTATGCAATTTGTTTTTATGCTAAACATTCATTGTGCTTTTTGTAGTTAGCTAAATTAAATTATGCAAAATGTTTTTAGACTGATTGAAGCGCACCCGTAAGTAAAGTTGACGTAAAAAGGAATGTTACTTAAAAATATGTCGTAAAATATTTAAAAAAAACAAGTAATTAATTTTTAAAACTGTTTTTCTTACTTCGATTTCGTTAAACAACACCTTCTAAATGAAAACGCGGTGAGCCACCAATAAGGATTTGATACGTAGCTAGTAGTCCCTAGTCCGTAGCTAGGGTTTGATTCCCAATTAGAACAAATATTTTTGCAACCATTTTAATTTCCTGAGGATCTGATTTATGTGTACCTCTGTGTCAGAAGTTTTATGTTTTCCGAATGTATGTATGTATGTGTGTCAATTTCTTTGGCACACTATGCAGCCTAAACGGATCGATGGTTTTGCATTGCATATGCGGTATAGTTAGATTCATCTTGATTGTGGGAATGACGTAGTAGGCTATAATATTTTAATCAAAATTAGACTTAGTTGAGATTTTATTCAACGTATTACAAGAAAAATACCCAGAAAAAGAAATAATAAAAGTTATGACAACCCTAAGTAGGTTGTCATCTCAGTCATAGAACTTCTATGACTAAGATAATTGCTTACTAGGGTTAACATTATTTTTATAACTGTTTTTTTTTGTTTTTTTTTTTAACACGTTGTGTATACGACAGTATAAAGCATGCTGTCGGGTTTTTAAAGCTTTTTTATTATTTGGTATTTATATTACTGGATAACGTACATGTTTTTAAACCTTATGAACTTACAAAGTCGACAACGAAATTACTCCAAAAAACCTCAAAATAAAACACCCAGCGAATCCGAAGGGCAAACGGCTGCAAACAACGTGAATATGGTGCGAAGTATACTTGTACAGTCGGCTCACGTGCCTCCAACTTCTTTCGCGATATCACCGGGTGGGGAGTATCGGGCCAACTGTACTTTAGGACTTAAGATAGAAAAAGAAATACAGCAGGTTAGGTTTATAGTTTATAGTTTACAATTTTAACAAAAAAACCTACGGTTTTGCGTCCAACGTCTACAAAAACATCTTAACTCCAACTAAACTAAACTTACTATTTGTGAAGTTATCTATGAAAAGGGACCTTATTGTCGATGGCGCTTCCGCTATTATTAACGATGCTCCGATATACATACAACGTCGCGTGACGAAGCGCAATCGACAATAAGGTCCCTTTACATAAATAATGCCATATATCAACTTTAGTTTCAGAAAATAATGTAGCCCGAATGAAAATAAAGTTGCTCTTATTTGTTTCCTAGAATTAGAAGGAGCTAGAAAGTTAGAAAAGGAGAAGAAAAAGACCAAAAAAAAAACGCAATGAGCCTCGCAGTCCATCTAACCTTGGCAGCTCCACTGTAATTCACTCCGTTGCGAGTTTATCCAAGTATCGTGAAATGCAGTTTACATGGCCGCTTAAGTAGAGAACGCTGTTGAATGCTACGTGAATTAGGCCGTTAATGAACAGTGTTGTTTTGTTCAGAGTTGCAGGCATCTTATCTCCCGGTGACATTTATTGGATTGTTCTAGAATTTGCGGTCGTTAAGCTAGTTTGAAGGCAATTGGTGGAGATAAATGTTATTAGAGATAGCTTGCTTTGACATGCCATTATACTCCCTAGCGTTAGAAATAGAGAGTTCAGGACTATGTTAAACTTCTTATAAACATAAAGAATAAAAGTAGTCTATGGTACCATATAGCAACAAAATTTAAAAAATCGAATGCTTCGTTCGTTTTACACTGAAAAAAATAATTGGTCGCTTGTAACAAGATTGTGATTGTTGTGCATAAGCGTCTTGATCCCATACGAGCCTGACAAGACGATAGATACACCAACTAAGACGTAAGATACATCAACTAAGATGTTAGTTGAATCACTAAAGAAATTGCTGTTTGTTACTATCAGCTTTGGTTGATATAACTAATATCTTAACTATTGTAATCATTTTTAGTCAACTAAGTGAACAACTCTCTTTGTTGCCTCTCATTTTTTTGAGTGTACGTTTTATGTTTTAAATTTAGAGAAAGAATCTGATCTAACGTAACTTCGAACTTTTACAAAAACTAAAGACTATAAAAAAACATTTTTATTAGGGTTCCGTACCCAAAAAGTAAAAACGGGACCCTATCACTAAGACTCCACAGTCCGTCTGTCTGTCACCAGGTTGTATCTCATGAACTGTGATAGCTAGACAAATGAATAGTTGCAATTTTCACAAATGATGTACATATTTCTGTTGCCGCTATAACAACAAATACAGAATAAAATAAATAATTAAGTGGGGCTCCCATACAATAAACGTAATAATTAATTAATGGTACGAAACCCTTCGTGCGCGAGTCCGACTCGCACATGGCCGGTTTTTAGATATAAAGTAGGTAAATAATAAAAAATGCTTTTGTATAAGTAAGCTTTTACTCTCACAACAAAGTCCTAACTACACTATCATTATGCCTTTAATCGCTCACTCGTTAATAACTCCATTGAAGAATATAATTAATCAAAACCATTGAGCTGAAATAACTTTGCTCAGCGTTGGAAAATGCGTAGTAAGTTACCTTTTTGCAAAAGTAAATAATAGAATATCGTTTTGGGTTGGATAGCGTAGCAGTGAACTAATTGGGCACATTAAACGAAATAATGAAAAGAATCATCAATGTATAAACGCACCTTTAGAATTATAGTGACGTAATTCAAAAATGTTGGATTGCGAGTTAGTTCTCCATAGTAATAAATATATGTCTCGAAGTCGGCAGCTGAAATGTTGAATTAGGTCACTATAATTCTAATGGTTAATAAATAGATACAAACCCACGATATAATGGCAACCGCTTTCAGAGCTGACATCTCTTATACGGTTAACCTAATTTTCATGAAACCTAGCTAAGAACAATTCCGATTAAACCAGGTTTCTTTAAAAAAAAAACGCGTCTAAATTGGTCTATCCTTTTGGGAGATATGATGCAACAGACAGACATACAAAAACGCCGAAACACACGTTAAACCTATTACACCACTCTTTTTTATGAGGGTTTGAAAATACCTATATTCGAAATTACCTATGCAATATTTATTTTGTTGCCGAATGTTTTTTACAACGCTGTATTTGGTCCTTCTCGTGCTTTGCCAAGCGAGAAAAAGAAAGAAAGTGACAAAACATTACAATATTCAAACGCCTAGATAGGCCCAGGTAACCCTGGGATCCCAAAATCTAAATTCAAAATAAACGTTAAAAATTATGTAACACTATTAAATTAAGAATACAAGCAAGCGGGCCATTCACTTGGTTTGAATGTGCGAACGCAAACTTGACGATTATCGTTTCGAATGTCAGCTGTTAACGTTACGTAGGTGTACTTTAAGCGCCAGAATCTTTGATTTCTACTTAAAGTTGACCCACATAGAGGTATCCTGGCAATGAACTTGATTTATTCTGTTACTTAATAATATTCCCTTGCACGCCAACACAATGCACCTCCTTGTTAATTAACCGTACCGTTTTTTCCCGCGTCATCCGGGGGCCTACCATGTTTTGATTAGTAAAGTGTTGTTGGTGTTTTAATAACCCCCTTTGTTCATCCGACGCTAGGGCGCGACAAGTATGTCAGCTCATTTTATCATGTCGCTGAAATTTTAATTTCAAAATTAGACTTTATTTTGAGCAGTTAAAGTTTTTTATAGCTTGAGCAAAATTGTCGATATACCTAAGGTTCAAGTTGTAAGAATAATAAAAACTTTATTGGCGTTACAGTTATTTTTTCCTTGAGATAATCGAAGCGTTAGGTCGCGTGGATGTTTTTTTGTCAACTGTTTGCCTAAAATTGGTACTTATTCCAATTCTAATAGAGTTGATATTGTGGTTGAGTGCGTGATTCTTATCTCATTTATTATTTTTCCTTATAAGCATATACGTACAGAGGAGCATGCACTTAAAAAGAACGAAAGGCGGAAAAGAGGGAAAGCCTTTGCCCAGCATTGGACACTAATCCAGGCTTAAAAATATCTACGATGACTGCCGTAGGTATTCACTGGATCTGAGCGGCAAAGTTATGAGATGTCGATAAAAGGGATAGAGCTATAGGAGTCATATATCTTTGTCCTTGTTACATAATGGAACTTGTCAGGTTTTGAAAAACTTATAACACGGCCTTTGAACAATTGTGATCATCCTTGGGGAAGCTTGTAGAAGGCTTATGTCCTACAGTTGATAGCTCTTGGCTAAGATGATGTTCATTGTATTGTCAAGTCTCTTTATACCTAACAAGCTTATTTCAAAAAAATCTAACGATATATTTAATGAAATACAAGCAAAATCCCCCCAATAACTTCCCTTAGAACATGACTAAGCTTTTCCTACCTCGTTTACGTAACGCATTTCACAGCATAAATCCATTAACAGATCCAAACAAGCTCTCCGTAACGACTTAATTCAATAGCCATATTGAGTTATTAAAACCTGTATAATACATTTTGCGTGGAACGGAACGCGCACGTTAAAAAATGAAACATTAAAAATATTGTGCCTTTTAAAAGCTTGAAGCTAGCCTGTGGAACAAAGAACAAACTAGGTTTTACCGCGGAAAAATATTAAAATGGCCGCCCTAACGTCATTAGTGTTGCCCCACGCACACGATTCTGCATGCATCTACATTTTAAAGAGCCAGCCATTTTAGCTCTGTGTTCTGTTATCTGTGAAAATGCTTTCCGCATTATAATTTAAATATGCTTTGTTCAATCTAGTTAAATAGTAATTTATACACAAAAACTCATTTTCAACAAAACAATATCTAAGAGCCAACAAAGATAATTTTGCGGTGGCATAAATTGATTTTAATCTTTACGCTATTACAATAAAAGCTGTGTGCAAAAAGAACAGCTGTCAACAGACGTGCTAATTCCCTTTTGATTCGTTGTCAGACTTCTCAGCTTATCTACGGTATCTTTCTGGGAAATTGATCCTTAACGTTATAATTTGAACGATCATAATTCAACGTGAATATATTGCGTTCAGAAAACGTATTGCAATTTGATGACAGCTCTGAACCGGTTAGTGAGCAAAAAATGTCGCGGCGACGGTCGCGGTGATGTCATGATATATATCAAAACGATGTCTCTATACCTATACTGCAGATAAGTCGATAATAACAAAGGAAATGATAAAGAGGTTGGATTATTTGTTGAGTTATCGATAAAACCGTGATACTTTAAAGGTTTCACTGCAAAAAATGCAACGGATTTAGTTGAAATAAAATAGCTGAGATTAAAATACTTTATTTTTATTGTTTTAACGTAGCAGTTGAATACAGATAACGCATAACGCAACGACCACTGTCCATAAATAACAGAGTACTAACCATCAACACCAAATATAGATAAAATATAATTCCCCGAGTCGTATCCAACACGAACGCCTATAAACAAACCGCAACGAGACAAAGTCCCATAATTCACGATGAATTGTGGTGATCAAACACGCGAAGTCGCAAACTATTATATTTAAGACCGAATCGGAGTCGATTCGGAATCGATTGTGATTGTAGCGTTTGTAGTGCAACACTATTCGATGAGGTCATAATCGGCAGGTGGGCGGCGGCGGCAGTGGAATTTGAATTTAGAACGAATAATTTTAAATTTGGTTTATATTTATTCGGCCAGTTTTGTTTGCATAGTTATGTTGACCATAAAGATTTTTTTAATTTGTTGAAAGAAAATTAAAAGCTTTTGATACCTTCGCTTTAGAGTTTTCTCCTGTAACGAATGTACTAGTATCATTTCAAACAATTTGGATCTATAATTACGTTTAAAGACATCGCTCCCGCATTGTATTCGTTCTACCATGTAATTAGAGCTTTTTTAATTTATTCGACATCAATTGCATAACAAGTTTTGGAATTAATTACATGGCATGTTCAACTTGTACTCGTAATGTATGAGTAGGTACATTGAATTGTTCTGCTGTAATCGCTTCATAAATTCATGTTTTTATATTATCAACTTGTGCGATATTTTCATATGGAATGATAATAATAACAAGATATTATTAAGTATTACTAGCATGCCAAAATATTACTAAATATATTTTCCGTGTCGAACTACCTATACATATGGAATAATACTCTTTAAGATAATCTTAAAGATTTTTCTAATACTCTTTAATATATTCTTGGTACAGTACAGTCGAGTTCATTAATATGTGTACACTATAGTACCTTGTCTATTTAATGTCATGTTTAAAATACCATATAAAATTGTCACAGCGATTAAAGTGACAAGGTATTAAAGTGTACACATATTTATGAACTCGACTGTACAAGCCTTGAGTTCATTTTGGGACTAGGTAATTTGTGGGGGGCCTATCTACTCGCATAATTTTTTTACGCATAAAAATCGATTGTCATAACACCCTTTTAGGTTGCGATTGCAAAATTTAATAAACGTCTATTGTATAGATTAGTTTGGGTTAGGTTAGGTTAGTTTTTAATAATAATTAAAATAAAACTCTTTCTATTGTAAAAACCGTTTTATGACAATCGATTTTTATGCGTAGTGATTATTATGCGTAAAAATATGTATGCGAGTAGACCCCTACCCCAATTTGTGTCACTCTCCCCTGATATAAATATTTCTAAATTAATGGCTTTCTCTGCTTATTTTAACAAGGTGTATGTGGCCAGTGTCAATTCAGACAATGTACTTAATAAATCCATACTTCTTAGAAAAATAACTCCATAGATATCACACGCGAGGGCAATTGACAACAATTCATATGTGCTAAGGTAGTAAATTAAAATACCGTTTGTAGATTTTACACTGCTGATTACAGTAAAAATATTTTTGTTTTTTTTATGCAGTAGTTTTTTATATTTAGGAAAAACAGTAAAAAATGTTGGATTGTGAATGTTAGTCCATTTATTACCACAGGAATTGAAAAAAATATACAACTGTCATGTCAATTTTTCATCTGTCTGACGGATTAGTTGATTCTAACGACACGCTTTCGATTCTCGTAATACTATTGTTTTGTTATACGCTATTTAAATTAAACAAACCAAAACTAACCTAATGGGTTTCTAGAACTTTTAAACAATCCTTAAAAGTATACGGTAGAAATAAAAGCATTATGTTATGACTCTTTTTTTTTTAATTTTTGTAATGGAATGACAGTTGTGTTTTTGACTTCCTATCCTCCTTTAACTGTAGAACTGGATGACAACACAATATGTCTCAGTTTCTTGTCTGTTGATCAGTGTTTAGACTTCATATTTCTCTAGTAACCTTACACTATCGGACAATCGTAAGCCGTACTGAATCACGTTACCGGACGCGAAGTGTAAACACGATAAGACGGTGACGTCACACCGAGGAAGTTCTAAGAAACATCTAGAATGCGCACACGCATACTCCACCAACAGAATTACGGACGTAAGGTTGTATGATGATGAAATTTCTCACACAACCCGCTTATGATACGTTAACGAGGTATTAATTTGCGAGCTTCACTCGAGCCAGAAGCCCCAAGTTGCATAACGCTAACGTAAACTATTTTCGAAAACTGACAAAGTGTATGGAATAGACGTAGGCGCTCGACGCGACCGTCTGGCGTACATAGTACAAGAAAAAATAATCTTATATATGTGTATTAGGGAAACTCTTCTATTTTTTGTATGAGGAAAACACGATTACTAACTATACTACACGATTACTAATTAATATCTTGACTGTAGCGTCTCAATTTATTTATGAGAATATTATTTACGTTATTAGAAATTTAGATTCTTTCACCAAAAATTCTGATATTCATAATTTAAATACCAGAAATAGAAATAAAATCGCTATCCGAAAATTTCGCGTCCGTAAAGTATATAAATCATTTGTTGGTCAATGCATTCATTTCTATAATAAATTACCTGACGAAGTTTTAAAGTTACCCTTTCCAGCACTTAAAAATTACATGAAAAGGTCGTTAATGTCTAAAGCGTATTATAGGATCGAGGACTATCTAACAGACAAAAATGCATGGCCTAAACCCGAAACTTAGTCAATAATAATTTATTCAAATGCAAAATCTTTATCTTGTCTAGGGGACACCGTTGATGTAGGAAAACATATCGAAACTTTTATGTGGTCGTCTCGCACCATCTTATATACACATAAGTATGTGTTTTTTTTTTCTCTCTATCTCTCCCGTAAGATTCTTAATTGGCATGTTTTCCTGCTGAACTACGCATGTTATTTGATACTATATTTAATTTAATATTTATAGCTTTATATAATGCTAGACTAAGTAGTACCATTGTAATAAGAAATATGTTTAAAAAATGACTGACTGCTGAGTTTCTTGCGGCGTTTCTTCTCGGCAGTAGTTTTCTCTTGGGAAGCGCTGGTAGATTCTTGACGTGTAAAAGTGCCCGTGCGGCCTACTTACTGAATATTTTTTTTTTTTTTTTTTTTTACTATGTTGATTAATATCTGATTAGGAAGTATTTCGATTAATGCATGTTATTCAGGTTTAATATCCGCTTGAACTAACACGAAGTAAAATTATATAATTAAAGCAAATCGCTGGACCTAGAGTCTTAGAGGGAGTATTCCTTGGATACCTTAAGGGTGCACTAAGAAAGAATTTTCCGAAAATCGACCCCCAACAGGAAGAAATAGGGGGAGTAGCGGGAAACACTTATTGTGTAGGTACTGAGTTGATTTATGTATAGTGACTTTTTTTTTTCCTATTTAACTTGATGGGAGAAGCGAATGCAATGTATGCTGTCTAGCAGAACCAGTCCGTGGGTCCACAGAAAACCAGCGTCGCATTGCCAATAGGTGGTACGACATATAGCTGAGTGGATACCATTTTCGCAGCAATACTTATCACACACTGTAATGTTATAATTTTTAAGCGTAATAAATGATTTTCTATTCTATTCTATTCTATTCTAAACTAATTCTACGCGTACAGTATCGCGGGCGTCCTCTAGTGTTGTATAAGTACATCTAAAACCGCCATGTTTTTTTTTAAGTAGCCAGTGTCACTCGCGATGCTAATTCTAATCTAACGACATCTCGTTAGTCAAATCGTGCCATCCGTTCAGTATCTACAGGGGAACAAAAAAACATACACATACTTGACAACATACTGGTCGAATTTTAGGGTCTTATTAATAAACTCATCTTGGCTGAGATGCCCGTCACAAGATACGTCAAAGTAACCTCAAGCCATAGAAAACTGTCAGTTTTGACACATCTTGAGATGAGTATTCCAGTCGAGATCAGTTTATTAATACTATTTAACACTCTTTCTCATACATATACATAAACTCATGCCTCCATTCCCAAAGTAGGCAGAGCTACAGAATTACCAACAACTCTAAATTTGTTGTTAATTCCGTAACCACATTTTGCACAATTATTTAGGCTAAGATGTTTACCAGCGTATTAGTGGCAGGTTGCAAGCCCATCGCCTAACAGTACTACAAGCCTTTATTCCCTTAGTCGCCTCTTACGACATCCACGGGAAGACATGGAGTGGTAGTATTCTAAACCGGTAAACACACGGGTAACTCTTTCTCATAAGTATAAAAATTGACTTCTTCTTCTACCTACTACAGCCTTCGCCAAAAGTCTTGAGCACCCTTGCGTTTTTCATACAAAAGTCAAACTTAAGGTGCATTTAAGTCTTATATTATAGAAAGTTGTATATCTATCGGAAAAAAATAGTCATATTTATTGACGTTAAGCGTAATTCTGTGGAAAAAATACAATTAATCATTTTGTTGTAAAACCTGATTTTTCTAGCTTCAGATTTCACGTGAAAATAGTTACTTCAAAATGATAATCTACTAACAATGCACATGTACAAACACATTTTATATTTAACATCTTGGTGTATTTTTGAAATTAGAAAATAATACTTTATTTATAGGTTACAAAGGAAAAAGTGGAGTGCTCAATACTTTTGGCCAAGGCTGTATCTATCATTTGTACGCAATCATGATGTCTAATTAATTATCTACGAGTATCTTCACCTTATAGCCCCCGCCAATATCACCTAAACGAACCTCTGTTAATGAACGGCAAATTACCCACAGTTCCGACTGTATGTACGAACACACAAACACACACGCGCTCTATAACGACCGCGTCTTTCGACTTCCTTCCCGTCTGTTTCATGTTCGCTCATGCCGTGGTACAAGTCATAAGCTGATAACTTAAGTATATTTGTGAAGACAGTTGATTTAGTAAGGAAATCTTCGAATAGTCCAGTAACTAGTAACAAAAGCCTACCTATAAGCATTTTAAACTTTATTTGGTTACCTATTGAGTATATAATACTTCGACGACTACATTGCGTTATCCGCCTTATTTGGTATTACGGTAGTAGGGTAGAAATTACTCCAACGACAAAGGCATAATGCCAATAATGATGATAATTTAGGTATAGTTACAGATTCTTTAAGAATGTTATGTGATGCTTGCGGCACTATAGTTTCTTCAATGCACGATGATGCGCTTGAGCGATACAATTTGACTTTGCACGGTTGCGACATTGTATGTAAAATTCGTGAGTGTAGCGCACCGTAGTCGATTGATAATACTATAATGAAAGCGTGTGCTTATAATAAAGCTTTGATTTGTGGTACTTGGGCGACTACACACAAATAAAAACCGCTTATTTACTACACCTAGGCGTCACATACTCGAACTTTACTGTACAGTTATAAATACTGTATACATTCCGCAAATAAATTAATTGCTTGAGAAATTATTTGAATTCCATGTTGTTACTAACGTCGTTTTTCAAAGTTTCTCGTTCTACTTTACCCGCTTTTTTAAGATAAAGTGAGATTGTAATAAAACCTTAGATGCCGTACTTCAAGACATTTTAGAGAGTAGGTATTAACTTATTCCTTTTTTAAACTTCGTCACTAAGGAACGACTAAATCGTCATTAACTGTGTGCGGCCGTAAGACTTTTTACATTTGTCCCCGTTGTCTCTACCTCTCCCGCTACCGCTCCTCTCCCCGCCCCGCGCCCGTCTTCAACTCGCGCGCAATCTCGAAGATTGCTCCGCGGCCGCAGCCCCGAATAACGCGATTAAGCGAATGAAAGGGCCGAAACGAACAAAAGCAAATGTGATTACGAGTTGTCGACCCGCCGAAATAGGTAATATTTCTTCGGGATTTGCTGTTTTAATGTATATTACTTTATTGCTTGTGTATCTCGGGTATGAAAGGGTTTATATTAAAACTAGTTATTTGCCTAGTATAGTAGCGCCACTCGCGACATCTATTATCGAGTAGATGAAAACTTTGACTAGTGTCAAGAAACAGAACTATTCTGGTAGCGGCTGCACCGCGCTTTTTGTTTTGACTGGATAACTAATAAACTTTCCTAATAACAGTAAGTATAGTATAGTTATGGAGACGTTATCATAGTAATTATTATTGTACGAATATACAGTAAAATGGGGTGACTTTGGAAACGCGAGGCGACTTTGATAATTTTTTGAATCATCGATTTTGTGCAATGTCTGAGTTATTATTAAGCTCTTTCGCGACATTACTTTCATATGTTTCATGTGCGAGCGCAAAATATTAGTAGTTCAAGTATTTTCAGACGTATTGGATTTAAAACCTTCGAATCAAAAAACCCCTATTTTTTGACGTGCTTCGGGGGTGACTTTGATATTGTGATGTAAACACGGGCTAACCAAAGTAGCCCCCATTTTAAGAATCGAGATTTTCAGCTGCATAATTTTTTTTACTACTCACCCGTCCACCGTAGTCTGCCTCTAGCTGCTTTAAGTTACTCCAAATGAGTAGTCGCCAATACAATATTTTTAATAATTTATTTTACCATTAAATGCGGGAGTTACAGAAGATTTATTTTTTAAATTAATCAAACTAACCCCATTTTGCGGTACTAGGAATGTATAGGTCTATAGGATCAGGAAGGTCACTTCCACTTCGCTTAAGACTCCTTAACCTATTTTAATATTCAAGCATAGCTTACTAGGATCATAATGACCTAAGTTTTAACGAATCTGATGTACTTTGAGCATTTCCACCACACAATCAACCTCCATGAGCATTACGATTCCTCTTTTAATCCATGAATCGGACTCGAGAGCAGGTTGCCTCGTTATAATAGGATTTATGGTCCTCGCTTCACTCGGCGTCTACCGACAATTGATACTTGCAATCGCGGCTTTTTTACACATCCAGGATAGTATTAAATCCTTGCAATTGATATATTCGTAGACTTGGCACATGTAAAAAATGCTCGAAGGCTCGAAGTATGTTTTAATTCACAAGTTTGAAAAAGGAACGAGTTAAGTAATTACCTTTTAAATGTCTCTGAGTACGGCCAGTAATTAGTAAAGATAACAAAACAACTACAATTCAGAAAAAACAAAACACATGACAGTGGCGCCATCTACGTACAAGTTCCACAGTTGTATTTTAGTTCCATTATGAACCACCACGACCATTCGCGTATACCATTAAGTAAGACGCAATGTGCTATTTACCTCGGCATACCTTAACTCCATCGATCTCCGCTGCAATTACCTCAAATTGCTCCAGATCCTAGGAATATTGCGAGGCTTAAACTTACGCCGGCTTAATACGAGCAGCCGTATCTAATCGATATAATAACTACTCGGAGTATGTGCCGGTGTATAACCGTCTTTAGGAGCTAATTATTTTTAAACGCGCCCTCGTATCATGGGTCGCCTTTATCGCGGTGGATAAAGCATTCGTCACCCTCGTACTTACATAATGGTCAGAAAGGGACAGATGCTTTATCCACATCGATAAACACGACCGTAAATGGCCCGCAGGCTTTAAGCACATCTGCTGTAACGCTGACGTAGCTGTAGAAAACTCGTAGCTCACTTCGGATTTAATCTCGCTGGATGATTGTAACTTGTCCCACGCGCTTATAGGCATTATGCGGAGGCAGGTATCTACGTCGATACTGGCAAAAGCTAGGAGTTTATATGGTCACAGTAAACTCGTCGGCGAAATGAGCGATTTACTAGGAGATTACCTACACTGATAACGAAGCACCGCGACCCACTCGTAAGCAATGGACAATAGGACGCATTTATTTTGAATATCTAGTTGTATTCTTGACCTTGTTTATTACTAGAAAGAGTCGAATCTGCTTTGGTTACTAAGTAACAGATACGTCGATAGAATTTACGAGGGAAGCATTATCGCCGCCGCCAGCGACGACGATACGATTTGCATGAAATGAGCTCTAACTCTAGCTCGAAAATATTAAGCAAACACGAGAATCCACGAGCGTTTCATTACGAATTGTTTTATTATTCCCAGCGGCCGCGGAACAGAATTGGAATTCTTAGAGCGCGCGAGCGAGATTTTGCTTATTAAAAAGGTCAAAGTTGTTGCTCCTTTATGAAGATTCCATCTGGGTGCAGTCACGAGCTGAACGCCATACACCAATGATAAGCAATGTTTTGCCCAGCCAGTTATCAGGGAAAACGCCCGGATTTAAACCCGGTACGGAACCGGCTTCAACGCTGATCGACGCGCCATCGGCAGAACCAACCAGTAATTAAAAGTTGGCGCGAACTACCTCAAGTTAGTTCGTTACCTCCGAATGCATAAACTTGTCCTAATTAGAACGGAATTCTTTCAGCGCCAAGATTTGGAAGTTGTCGCCGAACTCCGACGAAGTGTCGCAGCTTTAATTGTGAATCTTGGGGAATTCGCTTTGTCGGGAAATTCGTCGTTGAACAAACGGTGGCTATGTCGACAATTTCGTCGCGAAGTTTTTGCGCCGTCGTCCCGCCGCGCAGGCAAACACACGGGCCCTGCGGGGAACGCACACAACACGAAGTTACATTAACGCCGTCGGGCGGAAAAGGCGGTAGGCGCGTTAATTAAGCAAGAATTTACAGTATTCAAACGACGTAAACTTTAAGTCAAAACCCAGAAACTTACTCCCAAATTTGTTTTGCGTCTCGGATCTTCATTAACTTTACGAGTCCACCATTACGTATGTTTGACTAAAGGCACATTAGTGCTGCGGTCGCGCGACACTCCTAATCCGACGCTCGAGTTTCGGCTAATTTCCAAGCGCATAAGGCCCGAATTTGGCCCAATTATAAGTCGGGTCGGCTCAAATTCGGACCAATTAGATGAGCCAACGAACTGTGTCGCACTCGGGAGCAGTTTTGTCGGCAATATAATTTATTAGGGCGGCTCGAAGTTGCCGGCTTCAACCCTTAAAGACTCGAGTGAAATTTGATTACGGCCGCTTTAAACGTGTCCCCTTGGCCGTACTCAAAGTTTTAAACGGATGAGCCCGGTGGCCGGACGATCGCGGGATAAATTGCACGCGACATCGCGACAAGCGAGCGGTTGTTACAAACGCTTCAAACCCGACCGGTTGAAAATGAAAATCTCATAAGTCTGAATTAAGCGGACGGTTTAAATTAACAAATCATTTATTCCAATCCCGCTGCAACCGTTCTGTCAGTCACGTCCGTTCAAACCCACACCCTGCAATCTAAACAATAAAATATAACGTCAGAAATACCCGCCCGACATGGAACAAATCACGTGAAACGAGAAACACTCAAATATCTCGGCGCCAGTACGGGACAAGTATTTCAATACACACAAAGAGGCTGCAAAAGGAATACCATTCGGAAATTTCCCCTGAAAGGACATTCTTCGTTCGAATCAATTAAATTCTTTTGTCGTACTTTTTCTCGTGATTATTTTCTTAAGGCAGTCATAGGGCTCAGCGTTTGGGGAGGAAGGGACATCAAAAAGCCTACGATTGAATCGCCTTAGCTCGGTACTCGAGGAGGGCAATTAAAGGTTTTGAAATTGATTCGGTGAATCTTGGGCCCTTTGTAAACGGTGTTATTGACATTGGCGGACGCAGCCGATCGGCGATTGAAGTCTCAATTTTGTTTTTGGGAGGATGATTTAGAAAGCCTAACGTCTTTTGTGCGAAATTTGCTGAAGCATCTACAACTAGTCGTAAGGACTTCGATAAATAAAATACGTACCAAAAAAGTCTATTTGTCAATGATTTAGTGCAACTGAAACTTAGTCCAAAGTAACCTATTGGAGAGGTTTCAATGCTTTGAGCAACAGCCATTGGGAGAAGTGATAAATCATTAAAATTACTTGCGAGACCCTTGATTAATCAATTAATCACTCGAGATTGGCTCGTGTTCGCCAATGATAGGGTCCCGGCACGAAAGGGTTGATTTATGGCAAAATAATAGTCTGTTGGGAATTTGGAGTGTTAACTCAACCTTAAGTTGGTGCTGCGTGCGAGTTTGCGTTACTAACTTGGATTGTTAGCATGCCTTTTGGAGGTTTTACCGAAGCGGTATTTCATTAGCTTCATGGACTTAAGTTCCTACCTTTATACGCTATTATTTAAAATAACTCTATTACATCCGTTACCGAAAATTCATTTCTAAAATTGATATTTAAAAAAATCATTTTGTGATGTCCGTATTACTGGTGGTTTCTTACAAACTTGATTCTACACACAACTTCCACATCAATATCATAACAATTTATGTTGATGATGACACGTTAAAAAGATTTTACGTTTAATTTATAACATAAAAAGGTAGTCATTTAAAAATAAACTATAAATTGTGTATTGACTTGTATAAAATAATCATCCTTCAGTTAAACAATGGCACAACTACAGTGACAAAAGCGTCACTGGACGCGCAACGCCGCCGGCGCCATCTTAAACTTTAATGACTATCTTCACAAAGACTAAGACCTCCTCCAGAGACTAGAATGCCTAAAACCTAGCGCTTAACATCGCCAGTTCATTAGGCCATTAGTCTCTGAGTGATGCCTGTAAGTGCAGCTTGCTAATGTGTTGCTAATGCACCCAAAATGCAGCCCGGGGGAACGGCCTGGGAGGGGGGGGCTCAAGTTATCGATGGTATGTCAGATGCTTGAATATAATACTCTGTTTACTAGTTTAGATCTGGACGGTTACTACAAAGCACTAAATTCGAAACTTCCATCCGTTTCAATCGTCATTCGGGACTTAATCGAGAGGGACGGAGCCAACGTCACTTCGAAATTTGATTTTCAAAGTTGATGCCCTATTGTTTTAGGTTTTGCGTTCTGTGTTCAAGTATGATTTAAAAAAGCAGTCAACGTTTATTGTAGAGAGTTGATTGAGCAGAAAACTCAAACCGAGATCGAGGCTACTAATAAGACCAATGTTTTAAGATAGTAATGGTAATTGATTTTGGAAATTTCAAGTTTACTAGAACGCAACAGGTTGTAGAAAAAATAACTTCTTTAAAATGGTAGGTAAATAGGTCAGTCCAACTGAAGTCTGCTTTTGGTTAAAATATAGTTGGACGCCGACTTCAGTTGGACTGACCTATTTACCTACCATTTTAAAGAAGTTATTTTTTGCTTTTTGAAGGCGGTTTTTTGTTTTTTTAAACATTTATTTTATTTTATACTTTTTAGTGATCCTATTTATGCTGTTACGTAGCTCCACTTCTAAATATTAATAAGAAACTATAGAACATTTCAAGCTCGCCGCAGACAACGCCGCGGGAATGTCATAGTCATATTTAAACCTAAATGTGCTTCGTCATAGTCGCTCAACTTCCTTTATCGAAATATATTATCGCCACCCTTGAAATAGGTACCGTTAAGGAGTTCCGATGGCCATCTGTGGTCTTCATCATCAGTTCCACTTCACCATATAGTACTTTTCAAAAGCAAATACATGAGTTACAGTGAAAAATACCAAAATCGCTATAGGTGTGCCTATAATATTTGAGGAGTTCTCTTGATTTCTCCATGATCCCATCATCAGATCCTGACGTGGTGACAATGGGACCAACTAGAAAGTATACCCATTCGAACAACGAAAAAATTTTTCAAATCGGTCCATTGGTCTTCGAGTAATCGGGGAACATACATAAAAATAAAAAAAAAAAATATCCCGACGAATTGAGAACCTCCTCCTTTTTTTGAAGTCGGTTAAAAATAAAGAAAAGGTTGTGAAGAACTTTTGAATAGACTTTTACCTGAAATATTAAAGAACATCTTCGCAAAACAATGATTAATAACACTCGCTCTTTAGATACGTAATAGTACTCCAACAAAGCCAAACTTGTCCAACGAAAATAGAAAGTTGCCAATAAATAGTCAGTAAATCATCCAAGTTTATGAGTAATGTTCGGAACGTCCATCAGCTCGCGGATATCCTCCGAACATTACCGCTCGAACCCCATAAAGGGCTTCATACGTCCCTCGTGTTGTTTAACACTCATAATTTATCAAGGAATAGTCCATTAACTCAAGAATACCACATGCTCCGGCGAAAATATGAACCGTTAACCCAATTTTTCGGCGACGTTTGTAGTTCGCCTGCGGTATATGTGGATGATATGGTCGGGTCGGAACGAGCTCTCATAATGTGGCGGTGGAAATTGGCTGTTTAGCAAGGGAAGATATTGGTTTTGGTGACAGTTATGATAGTGGAACTGATTCGGGGGGTGGAAGGGAGTTAGAGAATTATTTACCAGAAAATTGTTAAGATGGTATGCTGTTTAATTACGGAAAAGCTTAAGGATCATCGCGATAAAAAAAACCCTCATAATAACCACCTCAATTTTAGAGATGATTATTCCTTAATGGTATAACCGGTTTTTATCAAACCGAGTATGTAGTTAAGAATAATCATGTGCAAGTTGCGGAAAGTTTCCAAAAAATTGGAAAAGTTCTAAGAAATTTCCGGAAACTTTCATTAGAAATATAGGCAATTTAAATTTAAGAAACGGAAGGTTTCAATCCCCATACAAAATTGTGAGAAGTTTCCGAAATTTTGCTACATGAAATGTTCCGCAATTTTGAAAAGTTTCCTTTGGCACATCAGTAGTTAAGAACTACCCCGATAAATATAGCTTTAAAAAAACTGCTTCTGTTTGGGAGCTGTGATGCCACTGTCAGACATGTTAAACTTTTAACCCCTAGGCTAGCGATGGGGGTTAAACAATATTCAGATTCAGATTCAGATTCAGATTTTATTACTCAATGTAACACAGTATAAATTACATGACATGTCAAATTGTATGAAGTCATATTGAGGTCGTCAGAAATAAACAATCTCACACAAATTGACCAAGTACCAAACTAAACTCTAGGCTTGTACAGTCAAGGACTTTAATTGTTATGCCACTATGGAACCCTGTCATAATGACAGCGTCAAATCACATGACAGAAATTACGCTTAAATGAATGATTAACGTTATGCGACAGGGTTCCATAGTGGCATAACAAAAGTCCTTGACTGTACCATAGGTTAACATCGATAAACGTACTTATATACAGAAATACAAAGAAAAATTTGCCTCGTGTTGTTGCCGAGTTAGAATAGTGCCACTCCATGTCTTCCCGAGGATGTCGTAAGAGACGACTAAGGGAATAAAGGCTTGTAGTACTGTTAGGCGATGGGCTTGCAACCTGTCACTAATACGCTGGTAAACATCTTAGCCTAATTGTGCAAATTGTGGTTATAGAATTATCAACAAGTTTTTAGAGATGTTTGTAATTCTGTAGCTCTGCCTACCCCACTCTGGGAACGAAGGCGTGAGATTATGTATGTATGTGTATGTAAAGAAAAATTTCAAGTCTTAGGAACTAATAATCGCGCTTAACATTCAAATATTTGCTCTAACCGGGAATCGAACCCGTGACCGCTAGCTTCGTAGACAGGGGCACTACCATCATCGTGACTTAAGAGCTTGTTGTTGCTTCAACGTCCCACCATTCCTCTCTATTGTTTGCTAGGTTCTTGACATACTGATTCTACTTAAAAGATTACTAAAATCTATACTAAAATAAGCCTTGAAGTTTTTGGAGAAGGGGCGCGTAAGGCGCGTTATTAGAGTTCAGATTGTACACTTCAATACCGCGAACTGTGTACTTAATGTGAGCGCGATCTTAGGCAGAATCTCGTAAACTTTGGTATTAATATCAAAATAACTTGTACAGTCTCGTAAAAGTCTTAAGTATTATATACCAGATTTTATAGTTTATTTTAGAGTACAAGTTCTTAGTTCAACACAAACTGTTAGTGTAAAATGGGGCAGAGAATAAATAAGGCAGCCATTCTCCTCGGCGCCTCGGGAAGGTTTACGCCGGAAGTGGAAAAAGCGCCCTCTAGTGGGGCGGTTAAGTAACTACGATTTAAGGCGCCTTTACGTTAAGATATAAACTAGGGAGCACGCGAGCGTTTTGACAGCATAGACTAAGAAAATAAGCGACTATAGTTTTGATAACATGGTGTTTATTGACTTGGAGTTATGACATATTTTTGTTTGGAGATTTTGGATGGAAAGGAAAAAAATCTTCGACATCTTTATCTTTACATAGTATAAAATGAAGTCGCTTCCACTGTCTGTTTGCTATCTTTTAAACTGCTCAACAGATTTTAATGCAGTTTTGAGCAATAGATAGAGCAATAGATAATAAGTTTTGTATTATGTACGGGTATTACAGAAAACTGGCATAAATCGAAGCGAAGCAAGGGCACACTAGTAAACTATAAACTTACGAGAAACAAGATCGCGGTCACTTTTTACTGAAAATCATAACAAAGTAACCCTTTTTTGTTGCTCGCCGATTTATTTGATAAATTAAATAGTAATTGTTCTCGTAATGCCACCAAAAATTTAATTGTGTTTCGTAATATTTAAAAAAAAACACTATTAATTGTTAAAAATTAACAAAAAGTATTCCAATTCTTTGAACAAACTTGCAGTAATCCGATATTAAGACAGTAACCAGATAACGTTAAATCCCGCCACCCGTCTTGTTTCGCAGTAGCAAAACCAACTCTTGCAAATATTATACAACCACTCAAAGCACGAGGAACAATATTAACTCTTTGCGAATAAATTGGTAAACAGACGTTAGAGACGTCAAACGAAACGACGACAATAAACGTTTTCACAATTCAAATAAACTCGTATTAAATATCAGCGACATTCGATAAGTCAGAGAACAAAAAACAATTCTTAAATTGACGTTATCTTAAATCCGATCAAATTTTTGGGTAAAGATTTGGCCATAGAACGGCGGAGTTTCGCGGTTGTATCGATTCTCTGGACGCCCGCCAACGGATTGTCGGCACGCCTAACTTATGGGGGATTTGAAAATAGAACAAGTTTTTTTGTATCTGGCCAGTACGATTCGACTTAACACATTCAGTACGTAGACCTTGATATCGGATCCGAGTTTTGAAAAGAGAATGAGGTTTTAAAAAATAAGGTATCATTTAGTTTTATTATCAGCCAGTATAATACTTTACTTATAGCCCTAGACAAAATGCTATCGGCGAACGTTTTCGTCTTATCGTTATCGAAAATGTGTAGGATTGTCGTAAGTTGCTGGACGGTCGAGTCGAGCGGTTAATGTCAACTCCTTATATTTTAACAGTTTTTGATACCTAATCGTTTATCTTTCTGCATCCTGTCTAGGGTTCCAAAGAGAAACATAAAATCAACGTTCATTTGGTGTAGGTATTCTTATTTAATTGTCAATACCATTTTTTCTGGACTAATTGTACCTATTTTATGTGACACCCTTTTGCTTTGTTGGCCTTAACGTAATGTTTTTTTTTTATTTCAGGTAATGCTCCAACTCACAGTAGCAATCTTCATCAAGTGTAGGTAACCTTAATACCAGTCTTACAAAGGTGCTGGTGCTTCGCTTTGCTTGTTTTTCGAAGTGGAATTAATTGAAGTTCCTAAATGTAATCCATTTACTCTACGGGTAGTGTAGTTCTTTCCTTTACTTTCACAATACAGAATAAAAGGAGAGGGTCAACTTTAACTGGAAGATTATATTTATCTAGGATATGTGACCCTTCCAATAGGTATAATGAGTTTTTTTTTATCAACTGTCAAAGTGCTCATATACTAAAAAAAAGGGGTCTATATTGACTGACATAATTTTTTTTAGTCATAATGTGCTTTAGGTCATAGTCATCGCAAGTTACATTTCAGGATTTTTATAAATAAACCTAACCTAACCTAGCCTTGTATACACAATAGATATTTCAGAACTTCTGAAAAGTTTACAGTTTCAGCGATATAAAAAATTATGACTATCAAAAATTATGTGAACTATTACATTATGACTAATAAAATTATGGGAAACAAAGGGCTCCCAAAAAAAAGTTATCAATCAGGAATCATTGCTCTTACACTTTAACCGAAATCACACAAAAAAGGATGTGGTCGATTCGTCGTGTTATTTTTTTTATATAAACTTAAGTCCTACCGCGGTTAGAATAATTGGCGAATACCCTAGGGAATTTAACAGTTAAAGATAACCATATCGGGTCTACCCTATTTCTTAAGAGACTTGAGAGAAGCACGTGGATCTAACCATATGCGACGTTATCTATGAAAAGGGACCTTATTGTCGATGGCGCTTCCGCCATTATTAAGATGTTCCGATATAAATACAACGTCGCGTAACGCAGTGCGGCGTAAGCGCCACCGACAATAAGGTCCCTTTACATAGATAATGCCACATATGTGCTTCTATTTAATTCACAAGGAGAAAGACTCATGTAGATCATATCTGTTCTAAAGTCAATAGTTTTGTATACGCTCTTAGAAAAATAAGGCAGACAGTATCCGTACCGGCGGCCTTAATTGTATATCACGGTTATATCAATTCCTTATTGCGTTGTGGTATAGTTCTTTGGGGAAACTGTGTGGATATTGAGATATTATTGTTGGTTCAGAAACCTTGTATCAGAGCAATATTCAACCTAAGGTCTGTTCATCCTTACTTGTCTTATATAGTAAACAACTTTCTAACCTCAAAATGATTTTTTTTTGGCTAAAACAGGTATTTGAAACAAAATAAAGCAATCACAGAAAATACATTGGCCAAGTGATGTCCAAAATTTTTATTCAGTTTACTTTATTTACGATAAAAGAGCTGTTTTAGCCAACAAAGGTTAATTTTGAGGTTAGAAAGTTGTTTACTATATAAGACAAGTAAGGATGAACAGACCTTACGTCTAATCGAATCATGTCGCCCATGCTTCATTCAACATGGCATTCTCACTGTGGCGGGTTTGTATATTTTGGAAGTTTGCGTTTTTGTATACAAACACTAGGCTCTACATACATACATACATAATCTCACGCCTTCATTCCCAGAGTGGGGTAGGCAGAGCTACAGAATTACAAACATCTCTAAAAACTTGTTGATAATTCTATAACCACAATTTGCACAATTAGGCTAAGACGTTTACCAGCGTATTAGTGACAGGTTGCAAGCCCATCGCCTAACAGTACTACAAGCCTTTATTCCCTTAGTCGTCTCTTACGACATCCACGGGAAGACATGGAGTGGCACTATTCTAACTCGGCAACCACACGAGGACACAAGGCTCTCTTTACTAAAAAACAAGATTTATATACAAACAGAGTCCGGAGTCAGTATAAACAAAAATTGTATAAACCTTTAGTTAGACTGGCCCTAAAATCCAAAGACTGGCCCTAAAATACAAATAATGTGTATCAAAATTTATAATAAGTTACCTGACGATTATAAAGAATACAAATTTAGTATATTTAAGAAAAAGACCAAAGAATGGCTTATTGAGAAATGTTTTTAATCTATTAATGACTTTTTGAATTATAACTAGTATTAATTATGTAATTTTATTGTGACATTTAATTTAATCTAGCTGTCAACAATTGTAATCTCTCTTTTTTTTCGATTATATAATGTAAGCAAAACTGTGAACGCCTGAAAAGGTAAAGGCTTAGTAAGACTTTATAATAATAGTGCAATTATTGATCACCTCTATGTACTTTACCTAAATTCTTCACAATAAATTGATTTGATTTGATTTGATTGATTTGAAGAGAAAATACACTACAACTGAACAATTTGTCCTCGCGTGTGATATCCATGGACTAATTTACTCTAATAAGTCCTTGGGAGTTTCTATAAATATCTTAACATTGGAGAAATACAGCAACAGGAGTAAAAGCTAGGCATTAATTAAAATTAGAACTAGAATTATAATTCCATCTTTCTTGAGCTTGTTTTATTAACTTCACTAATTGGCATAATTCTGATCACATAATCAACGGCTACCAGCTAGTATCATTAATTAACTAAATCAAACTACATTTTAATCAAACCTTGACGTATTCAAGAGCACGATTAATTACTCTGTCCTTAATTAACTTGGGGTAAGTGC
The DNA here is from genome assembly GCA_946894065.1 of Acleris literana. Lineage (NCBI taxonomy): Eukaryota > Metazoa > Arthropoda > Insecta > Lepidoptera > Tortricidae > Acleris > Acleris literana. The sequence goes on along the minus strand of OX335671.1, from coordinate 22,777,781 downwards.
AGCGTGTCTTCTATTCATCTCTGCTACCCATCATTTGATAATACTCCATCTCTGTTTTACCCTTGAGATGAAGATAAAATAGCCTTATTCCTAAACGTACAGTAAACCTAATTTTGCTCAAGTATTCTTTGTCCTGTTCTGTCAAATTCAAATGCCACAATGAAGGAAAAAGACAAATCATATTTTAGCAACAGTTAAGTTAGGGTTGTATTATAACAACACTAAAAGATTTTAAATTCAGGCTTAAATAATGATGCATTAGGACAAATGACGATTAGGAATTCCAATATAGACCCCACCGATCGCATTTATAGGTCTGTACGCTCGTTTGCCTTCTTTTTGCTTTAAAAAAACACTAAGATGTCCACAAATTCGGCTTCTAAAACTTATAAACGCCTCAAATTTCCCGCCGTTTATATTGGCAATCTGAGCGCCGCAGGACCGCGAGGCAACAGTTTAAATTTATCAAATTATTCCCCAAACTGTTTAACGTGGTTGTTTGCAAGTGTCAAATCAAATTTATTTATGACGGATTTACTCCCCGCAACACCTGGGCGTAGGGTGGCCATGGTAATCCCGGTTATCCGGGCAATTCCCGGTTATAACACGATCCGGTTGTGATGTTTGTTGCTTTTGTTTTTTGGTTATTAAATTAAATGTTGTGAGATTGAAAATGTAAAAAATATCGCGGTTTTGAATATTTTATTTTATTACATCCGTGTAAATTCTAAGCGTAGCCATGTTGTATCTATTGAAGTATATTTTAAATTCATTTCCGAAGTTGACGACGCGGTGGCCTAGTTAGTAGAGACCCTGCCTACGAAGCTAGCGGTCCTGGGTTCAAATCCCGGTTTTGGCAGATATTTGTGTGATGAGCAATAAATATTTGTTTCTGAGTCATGGATATTTTCTACGTATTTAAGTATATATTTATCTATGTAAGTATTTATATCGTTGTCTAGTACCCATAGTACAAGCCTAGAGTTTAGTTTCGGACTAGGTCAATTGGTGAGACATTGTCCCCTGATATTTATTTCAAACACACTTTGCTAATTGGTAAGTTTATTCGTAGCCATTTTAAACTTGTCAAGTTTATTGACAACGCCTTTTTTTCTTGTCCTCCCTTTCTGTTGTGTCGTTAAGGTAATAACTTACCTTACTTAATAAAACACTTATGTAATGTAACATTTGCATAACATTAAACATTACCTATTCCACAAGCAGTTATAGGCACACCATTCACACCCGATCCCACTATTAACTTTAAACCAGACTCGCGCGGATACCCGGTTTAAGTGCCTATATTGGGTTTATTGGGCACCCTATCCGGTTTAATCCGGTTAAATCCGGTGCGGTCGGTGCAAGACATTGGGCGATAATTATGGCAAAGGACGCACGTGCATAACCAAACCGATTTACTAATCGTTAACTAGAATTCTATTTACTGTAGCTTAATCAGTATTTTTTCTGAAGACTAAATTTTATCTCAGGATCAATATTCGCCATGAAAATGTTTTATTTTTATTTTATTGACTTATATGTGTTGAAATTGGTAAAACAAATTATAACAGTTTTGTCAAGTTCTAAAATTAAATGTGTACGTTTAAAACGAATTAAAGGTAATTATGAGGTGTCGCTGTAGTTAAAAATCTGTTATTACAATAATATTACTTAAATCAATTCATATTATTGATAACATGAACTAGTTACGTGAAAATTTAAATAATTATGAAACAGGCTGAAGCCTGTATTGAACACACACGTGACATTTAAAAATGGGGTAGGTACTTATTAAAGACTAACCTCTACCCGCGACTTCGTCCGCGTTGACATTCCCACGGGAACAGTGACTTTTCCAGTATAAAATGTAGCTTATATGTTAATTCAGGGCAAAAGCTATCTCCATTCCAAATTGTATCTAAATCCATCCACTCGTTTCGGCGTGACGGAGTTACAAACTTAATATATACTAACTCACGCGCAAAAAGTCGCAAACCTCTTGATGTTAAGTGGGACTGGGATTTGAAACCCATACACATTTACATTCTCAACACTACAACCACAAGACTGCAATCCTAAGACTCCAAATATGTTGCCAACCTTGAGGGCTAAGATGGAACATGGAATGCTTTTATGCTAGTAATTTCACCGGTTGTCTTCCACACCAGAGGGTAGAGGGTCCTTTAAGGGCCCTGCCAAGATGCACTACGCTAACTAGCGTTTCTATTCGATTCGTTTTTAAACCAATCGCGTCACTGGGAGATGACGTGATATGAAAAGTCACGTGGTCTACTAGTGACGCGATTGATTTAAAAACGAATCGAATAGAAACGCTAGTTAGCGTAGTGCATCTTGGCAGGGCCCTCTACATCGCGACGATTCTTATCACAACTCTAAGATCTTCTTGGTTTATACTCTTGCTTGGAGTATACGTGGCTCCTTTTTACTGAATCAAATTCATTATTTATTCAGTTGGTAAACTTCGTCATCCAACCGAACCGGATCGCTCACTTCGGTTCCATAATTTCCAGATAAATAAACACAGATCGAAAAGAAAGAGACAGGAGTGTTACTGCCAACAACACTTAAGTCTTCGTTCGCGTCACCGAACAGCTAATCTACCGGTAAATGCCATTATGGCGGAGAGAGCTGAACAGGAACACAATACTTTGTACATTGAATATAATAAGGATTTTTGTACGCTAGAATAATGTGTCTAAAAATTTGTATTTTAGATTACTTCGATTGTTGATAATACAGGGTGTAAAAGTAGGAGTGGATCAAACAAAGCAGGTCGATAGAAGACGTCTATACTCAAAAATCTAATTAAAGACCAAAATCTGACAGTTCCCATCTTGATTATTTATATATAAATAATCAATAAATCAGATTTATTTATAAAAAAAAAACAGGGGACAATCTCTCTCTAGACTTGTAATATGTGTAGGTACTAGACAGCGATAACCATGCTTATATAGAGAAATACATAGAAAAAAATATCCATGCCTCAGGAACAAATATTCGCGTTCAACACACAAATATTTGCCCATACCATGAATCGAACCCAGGACCGCTAGCTTCGTAAACAGGGTCACTAACAACTAAGTAGGCTAAGCACATCGTTCGTCTATGATTATTTTGTTGTATGAAGTCCCGTTTAGCTACAAATATGTATATCGTGAAAGTTCAAGAAAATCTTTTATTATTTAGTCCCTTCAAACGCTTAAGTACTCCGCTACATTCTCCAATGACAAACCCTATCTGCCTCTTCCCTACCATCGTGAGTTCCTAATTTGCCATATTCACCGCCAAAGAACTCCAGATCACCTCCATTTTGTATAGGACATTGAGACATCGGTATTGAACATATTTCCAACTTAACATTCGCCTCGGCTTTTTTCCTCCGAGTCCCCCGGGAACCGTCTGCAGGGAATCCGATCCGGTGGCGTGACTTTACGTGTTGATTCCCTTTTAATAGACGTGACTTGTTTTAGAAGGGTTTTGCACATTTGTCTGAATTTTAGAGTATTCCACCATTTTTCCTTATCCTTCTTCTTCGTTATCTTTTTATGCAACATGGCATCCCTTGAGTGAGGGTGATACTGGCTAAAAATCGGCGCTGTATTATGTGTCTGTGACCCCAGCATGGCTAATTTAAATTGGTCCAGCAAAAGCATGCCAGTGGAAATACATTGCGTCGTTACAATACCTCTCGCCTCAAACGTGAGAACCAACTCGTCAATGTACTTCTACTGGCATGATTTTGCTGGACCAATGTAAATCAGCCATCAAATCAAATCAAATGTTTATGTTTAATAAATCAATATGTTTAATTTTTTACTTTTTCGTGGAAGAAGCAGTTTAAATCTCACTTGGAAACTAAAAACGTTAGATTCTCATTCACAAACCCAAGATGTCTTATTAGTAAATGTTATCTGATACTCTTAAGACGCGTGGATTGACGTTAAATGTGAGAAGCATTAGCGCTCATTGTAGTTTATTTAAATCTTTAGGGAGAGAAGGCCTATATCCAATAGTAGACATCTTTTGGCTTATAATGATAGTGATGACATTAGGACTCATGTTATTTTGTAAATTATCCTCAAGTTGCATTCTTATTATTTCTTATGTATATCATCTTTTACCATGAAAAAAAAACAAGCAAAGCCTTAGATAGATAATTGAAACTGATTAAGCGATAGTCCGATATGTCGTACGACTGGTCTCTGTTTGAATTAACTATTCATCATTTGCGTCGTAGCCAAACACATTCTCGTATGCGATGCACCAGATAAAATTTACAACTAAACTATCCTATTTACCAACCATTTCTATGCTTACAAACGTGTCCGAAAGAAAAGAATCGAATGCATAAACAAGTGCTCGATAAACTCGATGTTTCACATGAAACTCGATTCGTACATCGAGCCAGGATCGATTCTCTTCAAAATGCAAACCGAGTTCAAGTTGCGTTTGGCTTAGGGAATACTATATCCGAGATGCTTTCCAGGGGACTATTCCAGTCAGTGACAAAATGAATTGCGATACAATCATGCGGTATTGCATTTCGATTCAGTCATAGCTCAGATATATCGTTTTGATTGTAACTCCTGTTGTGATTATTCGATTGTACAAGTTAAATGGGTTTGTGATGGTAATACGTATTAGTTTGTGGATATTATCTACGGAGCAATATAATATTACTGTATTGGATCAGTTACTGTATTGGAATGGATAAAAAGCTTTTTAAAACTTGTAAAATGCATCATTCAACGTGCTTGAAAAATCTTTGTGATCAGAAACGGAAGAATGTTTCCACGGGAAGACCAGCGCTGCCCTCAAAGTCTGCAACATGCTGGTACCATTTCGTATCATCAAGCAGTTATTTTCTGTTTTGTTTGTTACTTTCCTTCTGTTATTATGTTGGATGTATGTGAATACCACAAAACCAGCTGAAAGTCAGCGCGGTGGCTTTGGCTGCAGCACATGCTGAGCTGAGTCCTATTTGCTTCACACTACAATGCCACGTTTCTTATTCTACTCTAATTATTTTGTTCTCTTTTGTACGATGTCTGTTGTATTGCAGCGTGTTTTTGTCAAATACATGTTGTGAGTTTGAGTTTAAATAAACATCATCAGACATCGCTTCATATCTGAATACAAAAAACTTTTGACTAGTCGATATTTTTAAAGTTATCCAATTTCTGACGACGTGGTTGGCCTAGTTGGTAGTAACCCTGCCCACAAAACTAGCGCTGCGGGGTTAGATTCCCGAAAAGAGCTAATATGCGTGTGATGAGCTGAGCAAGAGTATTCGTTGCTTGGTCTAATATGTTTTCTATTTATTTATGTTTGTATATCTTTATATGATATGTTTATCGTTTTTCAGTAGCCTAGAGCTTAGTTTGGGACTAGTTTTAATTTGTCTAAGATTATCCCCTGATCCTTAGTATTTATTTACTTTAAACCCGATTTATTTTTCAATGGGATCACACCTATAAGATTTCCTTCGCTCGCTGTAGGCGTTCTGAACAAAAGAAACGTTGCTATCTTTTTATCAAGCCCTTATTTTCTGTTCCCGTGTTTTGCATAATCTAGACCTTCCCACGAGAGCGAACAAGAGTTATGCTATTTCTTAGAGAAAACACTCTTTACATAGTATAAAATATCATTATGTATTTCTGTATGTCTGTGTTCCCGCTAACTTAACCATCAGTTAGATACCCTCATGGAAAGTTTTTAAGTAGGTAGGTCTGGTAGGTGTTACAGAAAACTTACATAAACCAAGGCGGAGCGGGGCGGGTATCTAATATTAAATATATTTAATAGTAGCTATGTGTTTATTGTTTTGGAAGGCAACTGCTTCTAACATGAACATTAATAGGTATAGTCGCTTGAACGCAGAATGTCACAGTTTTTGATAGATTGTCTCAGTACTTAACATAAGTAACCAGTTCCCACTTGTCGGGTGTCGGATTCGACAAAGTTTCGGATGTTTTGGTAGCAAATATATGTTATATGAGGCTGTTCACAGCTATCCTACATCCGGTTCTGATAATAAATGTGCACAGCCTCATATGAAATGTAATGCCTTTAAAACACCCGATATTTTGTCGGATCCGACAACCGACAAGTGGGAACCTGTTCCAACGTCATCAAGAAAATTCGTATGACGATGGGAATCAACGCCCCGTGTCCGTATTCAGTATTAAGATTTTCAAGCACATTGAAATTAACGTCGACTTTAGTATCGTCATCTTGTAGTAAAGGTATGGGTATACCTATGTAAAATTATTGGAACGTGACTATGTTTTAGAAATTGGTGCTACGAATAGATTCCGTAAAAGTACAGTTCACGTTTACAAACAGTAAAGGCGATTCGAAATCGGAACCTATGATTCAAATGTTTGTAATTTGCTGCCTATCTCGCTTTCTAATTCTTTGCAAAAATCATGATGTATATAGAAAGGGATAAGAAACATCGATTAAACAATCTAAAACTATGTATTAAACTATGATCATGTTTGTATATTTGACTACGAGTATTCAGACGTCTGTACACAACAATTGTTGTTAGAATGATTGTCTGCTTGTTATGGTACCGCGAAAAAACAAACGAATTGGGTTGCCAAGATCCAACTGACAGAATAACAAAGATTAAGGCGGCTAAGTGCAATGTTGTTGTCAAAGCATTCTGTACTCTATTGGTAAGCACATTAAATTCAAAAAACTTATACTATGTCTATGTAGTTAGCCTGCCTTCTTTGATAATACGGCAGGAATGTAATATTCAAAGCATTTTATACTCTATTGGTACTTGCATTAAATTCAAAATGTTTTTACTATAGCGACCTTCTTTGACAGCCAACCTAAAATATAAGCAACATTTAATCTAATTCATATTACTTGAACCGAAGATATGATACAAGCGTATAAGGTCACAGGTAACAGCTAGTGTTGAAGAAATACTTAGTATTATTACTTTAAATGTTTGGCTATTTAAATAAAACATCGACGGAGAACACAAGGGGAAGTTCGCTCTAAAACAATTCGAAGAAGGTTCCGTGAAGCCAAACTTATCCTTCTAAGTTGTTTTCGTTTTAAACAAATGCCGATAGATGCAATCTCTTCCCAAACTGGACTTTGGCCGATATAACTGTGGAAATAAAGCAACTTTAAGTTTGTATTATTGGTTCTGAAGTATTTTTGACGAGTCGAAAAGTATTCGACATGCTCGATAGGTAAATGCAAAAGTATAACAATAACGTTTGAGCTCGCTTCATCGTTGACATCGTCCTAAAAGGGCAAGAGTTAATCAAGAGCAAACCCATCAATAAAAAAAACGAGATTAATTAAAATTAATCGATGTTTATAATTTTATAAGGCGTGTAAATTTAAGTTTAAGAAATACATATATGGCTATACAAAATTTGAATACTCGTTCGAAACAGGTGTTGGAAGAACATCCATAACATTCTAATTCGTATTTGAGTCCGATCTTCAGGTCTTCTAAATTTATTTACAAAAGCTAAATAATAATGCTTTTTTTAAATAACTTATTACAGTTAAAAAAAAAGATAAAGATAAAAGATATTTATTCAGTAAGTAGGCCGCACGGGCACTTACACGTCAAAAATCTACCAGCGCTTCGCAAGAGACCGCTGCTGAGAAGAAACGCCGCAAGAAACTCAACAGTCAGTCATTATTTAAATATTACTTATACAATTATATAATTTAACCTAGCATTATATAAAACAATGAATTTGACATCAAAATATATATATCATGCGTAGTTGAGCAGGAAAATGTGTCAAAACTCAGTATGTTCAGATTAACAAATTTATAGCGTTTAAGATATAATACTTGAATCAAGTGATGTACCGATGTACAGTGCCACAGCGAAAATGTTAAGCAGTTTAGTGCGCTGTCACAATAAACTTCAAACTGAATATCAAATGACAAGTATGACAATAACAATGGCAGACACAATGACAAGGTTCTAAGTATGCTCAACATTTATTGGGTGACCGTACCTACAATCTGATTACCCATCGACATCCGATTACCGACAAATCAGGTCAACAGATGTGACAGGTGCATTTGATTAAATGAGGTTAAGAGGAACTCGGGGAGTGTCGATTCGACTCTCGAGCTTAAGGTGACACTTGAGATACTATTTCAATATTGCATTTGCAAGTGAAGTGGCGCACAATGGAGAAGAGTAAAAACTTTCCATTTAAATATGTCCTGAATCGTAAATATTCTTATCACTTTCTTTAAAACCGACTACTTAGTATGTAAGAGTAGGCCAGAACAGATCTTATAGACGCAGGGCGTAGGTTTTAAGCTGGGCATTCACGCACGTGCCGTTTGACTCGGCGACAGATCGAGTGCACACAACTGGATGGGCGTAATATTTTGGCCAGTTATAGATTTTTTTTAACACGTCTAGCTTCTAGGTCCAAAGATTTAAGACGTGTATTATCGTTAGTCAGACAGTCATGAAAGCTTTTTATCTTATGAATGGACAGATAGCCTTGCTTTAGTTTCCGTCCAGTCTTAAACCTGTCTTGTAAAAGTTATAAACAAGATAAAGCGTAGTCCATTTTATAGGCGTGTTCTGCATCGTGAATGAAGTTTATAGAGCTGCTGAGCATTAGTATCTCATTTCAATATCATACTTAAAGATCCCGTTATACTTACGGTAGAGCCATGGAGTGTGAATATTGTCTATCGATTTTTAGTACTTGCGGATCGATTTTGAAGAATCGAACGCTCGAAAGTTGTATTTTGAAATTGGAACGAAAAACTGTTATTTTTGAGATAGGGGTTTTTAAACCATTTGTCATTTGTTTAGAGTACTCGCTCCTTAAAAATCGACCGGCTGATAGCTTAAAAAAGCCATAGACTTAAACAACTTCATGTTTTTAAATGGTCTTTTTCTTTTAAATATTTTACGATGATCGGTAAAGAACATGGGTACAAATAAGTAACAAATAATAGCGCTCATCACAAAAACAGTTGCCCACACCTGGAATGGAATCCGGAGCCAATAGGCGGTATCTCAAATTCAATAGCCAAAGCAAATTCACTCCTTTCCCTTTAGTAATAAGGTTGCATTTGCTACAGGACTTTTGTCTGGGATACCAACATGTCTTAACAGGGCAGACAGTAGGAAAGAAATGGAATATGATATGAGATAAGTTATAGGTACATAATGGTGGTATTATAGCCTCTTGTTCTGTGGCCCGCCAGGAACCAAACCCCGTTACGTCAATCAATCTCGCAGATTAATTAACTACAACGCTTGATGCTTAATTATCGCCCGGGTATTAAGATTTATTTATACTTAAGAAAGACCGAACGTCGACCTAGAAAGCTTTTTATTGTACCTACCTTTTATACTTTCAGTGGACAGGCTACTTCATTTACGAACAGACTTAACTATTTCATACTTAAGTATACGTTTTTAATTAGTACTTGACGATAATTTCTCAACCTTTGTTAAAAATTGTCACTAGGTACTTTAAAACATACAAGTTTTCAGTTCACGAAAGATTGTCCGATATTCAAACATGTTAAGTAGGTACAATTTTAACGTAACAAATATGATTAATTTGCTCCATTAACAGAGATTATACCAAAATAAAGGTTCATTACCTATTTAATGGATATCTAATTAAATACATTAACCAACTAAGTTACAACTAGGTTAATACACCCGATTGCGAACGCTACGCTTGTCAATTCAATTTTGTTGTATATTACCATCATTTCATAGCCTCGCATCTGAACTTTTAAAGTCCTAACTTACTCAATTGTAAACTTGCCAAAACAACCTTCTTAACTTAAAAATAAAGTTTAAATTTCGAGTCACCGCGCGTGACGTAAAGTCTTCACGGAACTCCGCGTCAGTCGCTTTAACTTTTTAAATTAGTGTTAACACTTCAATATTTAATCTGTTGACAGTATTTTGTGAGCGGCCGTGTCGAATTGGGCTTTAATTTATTTCCACTTATCAATTATTGTAAACCACCATTTAATGAGATTTTTAATTTATTGGATTAAAGCTGTAATCGAAATCTATCGGAAAACGGATCGATTCTCAAATTTAATTTGACCCTGGTGCTCCCTGCATATAAATTGAAATAAATTAGAGAGTTTTTTCCATCTGGTAACACTTGATACAGTTCAAATTTTTATTTCTTTGGGAACTAGGTGTGAGATTGTCTTCTGATGTTCCGTAAAAAAGGAAACAAATAATAAATATTTGTTCTTTCATTATACTTTGAACCTCTTTTATTTGTTTAAAAGTGACAATATGAGATGACGGCTAACAGGGATGTGTGGAAGGAAAACACATGCTGCGCCGACCCCAGATGATTGTGATAAGGGCAAGGAGATGATGATGATGATGATGAGGGATTTATCTATTACGATGACTCTGACTTGATTAGCTGCTTAAAACGGAGGCCTCTATTCCATTATTGTTAACGTTATGGTACTTTGTGTGCTTTACCACTGGCGAGGCAAGGCAAGGCGAAGCAAGGCGAGGCGAGGCGAAGCGAAACGAGACGAGAATTGAAATCTCCCCGGCCGATTTCCACTAAAACTACATTCGCGAGCTATCGCGGCCTGACGATTAATGTCAATAGAATTTACAAGCGAGACCTCGCGAGCCATCGTGGGAATTGTTTTTCAATACAGTTAATAATCACTTTTCATAGCAATAATACGGTCGATATTGCAACAACAAATATTTCTATTCTCGTCTCGCACATCGTCGCCATTCCCGACCACTTCTACCAAAGATGCGTTGAGGTGAATCGAAATGTTGCCATATTTTCAATTCATCTTTCAATTCAAACCAATCGCGTCACTGGGAGATGACGTGATACGAAAAGTCACGTGGTCTACCAGTGACGCGATTGGTTTAAAAACGAATCGAATAGAAACGTTAGTTAGCGTAGTGCATCTTTGCAGGGCCCTCTTGCCTCACTAGTGGAGAAGCACTATCTAAAAGTGGATACCAAGATATTAAAGCCGTCTGAATCTTAAACAAAATCATAGCAAAATCATACAAATATAAATAAGTACAACCCTGAACTTGGGAATATTTTGTTTTATCGCGTAGGATATCAAAAATAATGTAATACGAGTATAGGTTGTTTGAATATTTTAACTTATATTATGAACTCATGAGTAAACATCAAATATTATCATACTATACTACTATATAGAAAAATAAGAAGAAATGTAATATTAGGTAGGTTCTTTTTTTTAGCTTATTGTATGCCTAACGTCAAAACATAGTGATCCTAATTAGGCCGACATTACAATTATGTTATGTTATGTTTTACAAATAAATTATTAGAAATATTTTTGCCGTAGGGTGACGGAACCAGTAATGGACAAGGACCAAAGACGGACACTTGATTCTTATTTTACAGAAGATAAGGGTTATTCATTTGTTTTTCAACAATCAATTTAGTACCGTATGAAAGGGGTTTGTGTAAAAGTGTTGTCATTTGTAAAATTCATATACTTTCAAGGCGAGCGGCCATTCATAAAAGTGGTAAATTATGATAGAATTATTAAAAATAAACATATTTTGTTATGTAATGTAATACTCTAAAGTGCATCGGAGCCGAGATATTTAAATATTCATACTTGGGCGTACTTTTGTACTAAAAACTGAATACTTAAATCTTTAAAATCTCCGCTCCGATATTATTTAGCGCCATAAATTATATATATCTATGTGTATTTAGAGGTCCTCTAAATAACTATGTAAAAATCATCCGTGGCCGCTGAAAAAAAATTTACAATATTCTTCAAACAAATTTACCCAATGCCCTTTGAATTAAGAGTGAAGTGTCCAATACTGGTGCCTGTCAGCTAAAAGTGTCCATCATTGGTGCCGTCACCATAGACAGTGTACTCGTAATTAACACCCGTGTTTAGAGTCAAGAAAGGTAATTACTTGAGCAGAAGTAATGACTAAAGTAACGATTTTTATATGACTTTTGACTTTAATAATGCTCAAGTATCTAATTACTTTTCTTGATTAGTACTAATACGGAACATCCGTAAGTGTTTATGTAATGAATTTTAATTTTAATTTTATTTTTTAAATCTGTATCACACGAGGACTACTCGCTTTAAACACTTAATTTAAACTTTTAAAGTAACTACACAGTCCAAAGGATCGGTAATCATATCACAATATTTTTATCACTTTTTCCTCCTAATTTTGATATTCGATTCAAACCTGTATTTTGAAACTTACATAATTAAATGACGTCAGTGTAACCGGTTAAAATTCACAGTTAAGCACATTCCTTATGGATGACACTGTTTATTAAAATTCGACGCGAACACGTGTATTACATTCTCACGATAAACTGTTAACTGGCCAGTTATTTATTACGAGGTTACGCCTTTGAATAACGCTAATGGCGCATTATTTATGTTAATCCGAATAAGTGAAAATATTACTAATTCTCGATGAGGTTAGAGTTGGTACCTTGTCGCTGTGACTTGATGTATGGGCTACGGAACTAAGGCAGCTTTTAGTAAGAGTGACGAAGTCCTTTATATACCTATGATTGTAAAAACGATGTATATTATTTGCCTTATATTATGAAAAGTTTTTTAAAGATTTACAATCAATTAGGTGTCGGATTGGTATGGAAACTTTATAAGTACCTGCCTACGGTGATGGTACCAGTACTGGACACTTTTAGCTGACAGGCACCGGTAATTGACACATAACTCTTATAGTAGGAGATCCGAATAGGAGAAGATTTGGACCGGGCTGTTTATTCGATGAAAAGTATTTTATATCAAATTTAATACGCTAAATAATATGTGGCGAATAGGTAGGCTGAAAAATGTCAGTCCAGTATATATATTTTTTTTTTATTTAACTTTGTTTTAAAAAAATACAATAGCTTGTTTAATGGACAAATTACATACCAATCGAAAGTATGAAGCCTATAGAATATGCAAACGTTAGTTTGACTATTTTTTTCCCGTCAAACTATTGGGTAGGCAGGAATAAACAGGTAAGTCGGTACTAGTAACTTGCACCAAACCTAACGTTTGCATATTCTATAGACTTTATACTTTCGATTAGTATGTAATTTGTACATTAAACAAACATTTGCAATTTAAAAAAAAAGTTTATTTTTAATTATTTTTTTAATGATATAAGTACTGGACTGAATTTCTTCAGCCTACCTATTCGCCACATATTATTTAGCGTATTCAATTTGATATAAAATACTTTTCATTGAATAAACAGCCCGGTCCAGATCTTCTCCTATTCGGATCTTAGACCATTAATTCAAAGATCATACGGTCATAAATTGATTGTTGCAAAACAAATGAATAACCCTTATCTTCTGTACAATAAGGATCAAGCGTTCATCATTGGTCCTACTCCATTACTGGTTCCGTCACCCTAGTTCATACAAAAATTTGAACAATGAACATAGGTACTTTAAATAGTTAAGCGCTTATACATACATACAGATGCCTTCATTGTTATTTAACCGTTTTGATAAAATATTTAAGTTAAATTTATCATTACAAACAAAACATTATTTTTCTTGTCTAACAGAAAGCGGACAAACATGTGTTCATTTTTTATAACAGAGACAACGAGTCACACTAATCATCTTTCTCCCTTTATCTCGATCTCTACTGTCATCTCGACACAGAGCTGAGATTTAAGTGATAAACATAAGGCGATGCTGGCCACTGAATTGTATTACAAAAATAAAACAATATACCTGGCCGCTTGGAAAAGTTTAAGACGCCAAATGGTTTCCACCGTACCAAGATATATTTTAAAGGCAGTTAAATCGTTCTTTTTTCAAACTTGTTTATTAAAAATGTTTTAAAATACAAAAACTGCCTCCAGAAACTCAATAACTTACTTTTAAATCGTATATTCGGCGGTTGAAAATATTCTAGGACGGCGACTTGAGTTTGACTGAACCTATTATCATTTGAAAAGAAGTTAGTTTTTGCGTTTTTGAGGGTGGTTTTTGTTTTTTTATGTCGTTTAATTTTTATTTATTATATATAGTGATCATAATAATATTCTGTTATGTTGTCCCACAAGTCATAGTGTTTAATTGTATATCATTACACCATTTAAAATTACTTCATCATATTCGCTCAACTATCTTAATCCAGATATCTTATCGCCACCCTTGAAGTACCATTGATGAGTTCCGGTGTCCATCTGCGTTCTTCATCATCAGTTCCACTTCACCAAAAGATACTTTCTGAATGTAAACGCCAAAAACTATCAAAATCCCTCAATTCCTCACGGATATCCTCATCAGATACTGACAGTTGGGCAAAAAACAAGCAGTCGGGTTTTTCAAACTTTGCTTTGTTACACTTGTTTTAAAGAACATAATTATTCCGGTAGATTTTAGTCAAGTACACTGCAATTCATTCATTTTACAAGTGTAAACTTCTTAAATCTACATCTTTGTTTCTGCCTAATTATAACAACAAGTTTGCTTACCGCAAATTCAAGTCATATTGTCGATTAAATTATTTGATAAAAATATCTCGAACGCATCGCACGCGAAAACCTTTCACGGTGCGTGAAGCCGTTCCAAAACCACTTACTTATTTTGCGTAAACTCGCATCGTAAACGATAAAAAAAATGATTTAAATCGCTGTGCACTCGGTGCTTCTACCTCCGTACCGGTTCGGTGCGGCAGACGCTCGGAACGCCACCTGGCTACACCGCGCAGTCGCGCACCCACTAAATTCAAATTAAGAACCAGTCTTGTCCCGCGTCATGTTTTCTTTCTCCGACGTATAAATTAAATGGCATTCATGTCCGACGGCCTGTAATAAGACTTGTTCCGCTCGTTGTTTTATTTTTAAACGATTCAATTCCATCGTGAGAATTTTCGGCCAGTTCAATTAAATTTCGAATTTCGAACATCAATGGGATTTAGAGCGTTTTTATAATGTCAATGCTTGCGTATCTTTTTCAACGTGAATTGAAACGTTATTTTCATGTAACATAAGACTACATCTAACATAGTAGCGGTATTCAATTACCAGAATAATATTCTACACCTACGCAGAAAATTTTCATGCCTTTATTAATCCTAGATCCAACCTGAATTTTCATTATTTATAACATCGTACTCGTGGAATTCCTTTTAGAAAATAATTTATAAATCCTTCCAACATATAATTAATTGTAAACAAGGTATTTTCAGCCTTATTATAGAATAAGTTTACCTAGATTACGTGTGGCTTGGATGAAAAGCTTTGAAGAAACAAGTGAGCTCGAATTTTGCATGGTGATTTAAAAAAAGCCTTGCTCTTTCGTAATTAGGTATGTTTCCCAGTGAATGTAAGGTCTGTATAGAGAGTGAATGAATGACATATCCGCCGACGCAAAAACCCGTTCAGGATGAATTACATTCACTCATTTAGGTCTCCAGTGCGCGAACAAAAAGGTCTTTCTAAAGATGGTTTTTATGCGTGCAATGATCTAATGATATATTATGGTCGTCGTGTTCTATTTTTAATTACACGCACCTTGTCATATTAACGCGAGGTAGAAATGCCGTAAGATTTTGTTTTTTTTGTGTTGATTGTTCATTGATTTTATGCCTCTGAATGTCGTTGATATCTTTTTTTTTTTATATATATACCTAACATAGTCATTGCTAAAATTAGGGGATCATTTCAGAGTTATATAAATCTATACTAATATTATAAAACTGAAGAGTTTTTTTGCTTGAACGCGCTAATCTCAGGAACTACTGGTCCGATTTGAAAATTATTTCAGTGTTAGATAGCCCATTTATCGAGGAAGGCTATAGGCTATACATCATCACTATACCTAGAGATTTTCCTAGCACGAACGACGTGTTGTTAGTGCTTGACATAATAAAAACATCGACGATCCTGTTATCGATAAGTAAAATATGTAAAATATTAATAAATTGATAGTTTTGTTATTATCCTTTTATTTTATAACGCACCACGTTGTTATATGAATCATATGACATGTGATTGTAATTTTTCCTGGATGATATGATTTCGCTATGTTCTTATAAGGTGCTACAGTGGGTTTTAGGGCATTGTGAATGTTTTTTTATAACTATATAATGAAATGATGTTCGATTATTTCTTCTATGACGATGAAGTGGTGGTTTTCGTAACAGGTTTGTCGATATTATAATTATGTCAAGCTCTAACCACATGTTGTTCCTGCTATAAAAATATCTAGGTATCATCACGCTAAGACCAATAGGAGCGGAGCACCGATGAAGAAAGTTTCAACCTTCTACGTTAACAAAGTCGCGGGTTAAAGTTAGCGTTAGCCCAAAGTAACTATTCCACGGGGACGAAGTCGCGGGCAGAAGCTAGTTACATAATAAGATAAAATCTTAGGCCGGGACTACACCTGTAAGTTATTACGTAAGTTTTGAGACGCAACTATGGGTAAGAGTGAGTGGCAAATATCTGCATCTCTGTCTTGCATATAGCTTTGTTTCAAAACTTACGTTATAACTTACAGGTGTAATCCCGGCCTAACTGTACAAGTGTGTGTGTGTGTACAACTACTTGTGATCCAGATATTTGGGAAGCTAATAAAAAAAACTTGAAATTGTGTTTTTTGACCATATTTCTACTGAAAGTAAGTAATCAAATCGCAACCATCAATAAAAACGTATAATATCCCCTTTTTGACAAACAGTCTCCTAATTACTAACTCCGAGTAATTCCGAAGTTCTCCGAACAATTCCGAATGGGCCCGGATATTTCCTTGCGTGACCTTAGCAGTTGTCAAGAATGTGCGGTGGCCCTAATGGCGGAAGCTCTTTCGTATGCAGTGACCCTAAACTTTATGTTTAGTGGCATGCGATGGTATTGTCACTTGATGTATGGCACGGTTGCCTTTAAGTTGCTAGTTTAATGGCAACTGGAGGGTTTACTTTAAAACTACTCGTTTTACGAACTATTACCCAAAGAAGTTAAGTCGTTTCGTCATTTGCACGTTTAACCCCCGAGAAAATCCCTCGATGTTAAATATAACGTATGTGTGTCGATGTGTTTGTCTGTGAGATCATAACTCCCAAACAGATTTACCGATAAAATCTTATTATAACCATTATAACTATACTACTCGGCAAAACAGTATTGCTTTTGAGGTGTTATGGAATTTTAAACGGCTTTACTGTCAAGTAAATAAAAGCTGCGTGACGTTGACAACACGATAACATGCCAAAGCCAAGTTTTTTTTTACCTAGTTGATTAGAGGTCCAGTAGGATATAAAACCAAAATACTTACTATCTTTCAAATCATTATAACTCAAAAAGTTACTAACTTGACTATAGTCTGTGCCAATTGAAATTGGCAAAGATGTAAACACAACCAAACGAACCAATTTACCGTTATTATTCGATAATCACATGATTTTAAAGATCAAGTGTTAGCCACGATTTATATTGGCTCTGTAATTTCACATTAAATAAGTATAAATTATACGTTATTTTAAATAAAAACACGTTTGATAAATATTTGAGGTTATGTGTCAAACAGTACTAATTTGTTTACATTTTGGCAAATTAAATAGACACAGACATGTTCTTTCCGTGTACTCGTGTATGTGGCCCTTCATTATAGCAAACACAAATTTTAGCAAATGCTTTGACTTTAAAAAACCCCAGCGATACGTTAATTACTACAGTAATTCACGGAGTTAACCCTTCGGCTGCTCATTAACACGGATAACGCGCAATATAAAAGAGTGACGCGGCGCTTCGCGGCCATTCATCACGGTAGCGGGGGGGTTAGCCTCAATGGGCGGTGTTTTCATGATTGATTCGAGTTTGGAGGTTGATTGGTTGGCGAAAAATGCTAAAAGGTTAGATTTATTAGGGATTTACTCTAAAAAGATGGCTAAACTTTGTTAAAAAAATACTTTGTTTTTTTTTAATGCGGCACATTCATTGACTAAAAGTACTTTATACCTACTATGTTGCAATCTGGAAGACCCAGCGTCACTCGGAATAAAAAAAAAAACAAAGATGACAACTTGACAGATCGATTCTTCGCTCCGGTAAACCCGTACATTACAAATTGCGTCGAAATCGTTATTTAAAGCCTTTTTCGAGAACATGATTACAAATATTGTTTGTTTAATAGTATAACATAGCATTAGAAAAAACTTAGAAAGCTTATTAATAACTTTTATCTGAAAAACAATAATGGCAATTAATTCAATACTTAATCTTAACTTTTACTATAAGTATGTCAATAACTCTGTCAACTTTAAACCTATTTTTTTGCACTTTCATCAGCTGCTCAAGTGGGATCAATCCAACGTCTCTAAGGGTCTTATTAATAAACTCATCTTGGCCGAGATGCGCGTCACAAGATACGTCAAAGTATACGTCAAACCATAGAACACTGTTTTTAACGCATCTTGAGACGAGCATTATAGTTGAGATCATACGGCCATAAATCAGTGGGTCTTAGTTAACTACAGCGGGGATTCCGTCGCCACCTTCCAACTTCAGCTCTCTGTTACCATAATATTGCATTGTTATCGGTTTTTATATATCTTCCAAATGCTTATTACGATAACGGGCTGGTTCGATTGAGTTATAATTAGGGTTAGGATTTTGTTGGCATATCGTGGTTTTAGAATCCATGGAGTCGCTATTTCCTAATTATTATAATACATGACACTTTGACCATCAGTCATCATCATCAGCCGCAAAACGCCCAGTGCTGGACAAAGGCCTTCTCCAAGGTTTTCAGTATGGTCATATATTTCAAAATGAACTAAATATATATTTAGTTCGGTTATTCCATGCCTACTAATATTTTCTAGTTTGTAATGCTTTCACAGTAGAGATATCCTCCATACCGAAATTCATTTAAATTGGTTTAGCGGTTTAATTAATAAATGAAAGAAGGTCAAAATCAAAAATTTATAATAAACAGGAAAAAGCGACTCCATGGATTCTAGAACCACGATTTGCCACCAAAAGTTCTAACTCTAGTTATAGTTAATTATTAGAAAGCTAATATAACGTTAAAAATATTGTTGAAACAACTGCCATTGGGCAATTAGGCAATAATTTATTAATATAAAACTTGAGTGCAAAAGTTGAAATTTCCACTAGCATTTATTTTTGAGCAATAAAATATTAATTGGCAAAATAAAGTGTTCCAATCTGTAATAGCGCGCCGGGCACTCCAAATTGACGCTGCACGGTTATGTCCATGCATGTGCAAAATTAAATACGAGCTCGACTTTGCAATGTGAAGACACCTTAACTATAATAATATTAAAAAGGGAAAATTCGTATGCTTGTTTGATTGTATGTAGGTAATCTTTAGAACTAGGTACTTATCCGATTTTCAACATTCTTTCTCTTATAGAGAGCTACATTATCCATGACTAATATAGGCTAAGAATATTGATTGTTTGTAGGTAATCTTTAGAACTAGGTACTTATCCGATTTTCAACATTCTTTCTCTTATAGAGAGCTACATTATCCATGACTAATATAGGCTAAGAATATTGATTGTTTGTAGGTAATCTTTAGAACTAGGTACTTATCCGATTTTCAACATTCTTTCTCTTATAGAGAGCTACATTATCCATGACTAATATAGGCTAAGAATATTGATTGTTTGTAGGTAATCTTTAGAACTAGGTACTTATCCGATTTTCAACATTCTTTCTCTTATAGAGAGCTACATTATCCATGACTAATATAGGCTAAGAATATTGATTGTTTGTAGGTAATCTTTAGAACTAGGTACTTATCCGATTTTCAACATTCTTTCTCTTATAGAGAGCTACATTACCTATCCATGACTAATATAGGCTAAGAATATTGATTGTTTGTAGGTAATCTTTAGAACTAGGTATTTATCCGATTTTCAACATTACGAGTATTTCTCTTATAGACAGCTACATTATCCATGACTAATATAGGCTAAGAATATTGATTGTTTGTAGGTAATCTTTAGAACTAGGTACTTATCCGATTTTCAACATTATTTCTCTTATAGAGAGCTACATTATCCATGACTAATAGGCTAAGAATATTTTATTTTGTTGGACCGAAGTGTAGCGTGAGCGAGGCGTTTCTTACATAGAAAATAATTGACTCAAAGATTTCAAACTTTCAACGCCATAATGTTTCATTTTAATACAAACCTGACCCGATTTCGTGTCATTCCACCAAATAAGGCATTGTTATCATGTTCATGTGTACATAAACACGAATCATCTGCACACCATCAATCAGGCCAGATGTGGCTGGGAATCAAGCTTTACATAAATCATTAGTGATTTCACACTATTATTAATATCATTAATGCTTATTTAGTTCATAAACGGGAATAATGTTAAACGCAATTTAGAGTCAAATTAGTTTTAGTTTTTATGACCGGTAAAATGTGCCCGCATTTTGTAATTTGTAGTTTTTATGGTTACAAATTTTGATAATTAATTTTATAGTTTTACGACAAACCTATCTAAAGTCGCCGTTAATAGAATTTGTGAACGATGTAAATAAATTAGTGCTGTTTGACACATAACCTCAAATATTCACCGAGCGTGTTTTTATTAAAAATATACGTATAATGAATAGTTATTTCATCTTAAACTTAATATGAAAATAATGATGTAGTGTATAAATCATTGCAAAGACCTCACTTGATCTTTAAAAGTACGTGATTATCGAGCAATCATTGTGAATAATATAATCATTGGCTTATGTCCAGCAGTGGACGTCTTTCGGCTGACATGATGATGATGATGATGATTGTGAATTGGTTCGTTTGGTTTTGTTTACATCTTTTGCAAGTTCTATTGACGGCGACTTTACTGAATAACAACGCGTTAGCAAGTTTACAAGTAGGTACTTATAGTCACGTCAAGAAATAAAAGTTATTTTTTAAAAACGAGTAATACATATTTACGTAGCCAGTTTTTCTATTGAAATATTGGTGAAAAAGAGTTATTCAACCTATGTTTTCAAAGTTACGTTAAAGGTTATGTAAAGTAATGATTTTCTAAAGTAAACCGACGTGCATGCATGACTCGATGTATGAATGTGGAAGAAGCGAAAGAGATTTGTCAGGATCGTAGCAGGTGGAAAGAAGAGGTCTCTGCCTACCCCTATGGGAAACAGGCGTGATTTTATGTATGTATGTATGAATGATTTTCTGTAATCTTAGGATTCTGTACAATAAATTGTTTATTTCTTATAAATATAATATCAACGTATTATTATTTGTTTCAGATTACAACCCTATTCAAAATGACGAGACACCAGGACCCTAGACTCAGTAACGTGAGTATCCATAATTCATAATTATTAACATTAATTTTACAAAACTTACACTTCAATTTAATGAAAAAGGTAGTGGTGGAAGAGGGCGGTACATTTAAAATTGCACTCACAATGACTCCGTTGGCTCTTCATTATACAGTATGATTATTTATCATGACATGACATCTTTGTCAAGACTTCAAACACATAACACCCTTTTTTAGTCAGATAGTTTAAAAATACCTGCCTGTGCCTGTGTGGTTGCCGGATTAGAATAGTGGCACTCCACGTCTTCCCGTGGATGTCGTAAGAGACGACTAAGGGAATAAAGGCTTGTAGTACTGTTAGGCGATGGGCTTGCAACCTGTCACTAATACGCTGGTAAACATCTTAGCCTGATTGTGCAAAATGTGGTTACAGAATTATCAACAAGTTTTTAGAGATGTTTGTAATTCTGTAGCTCTGCCTACCCCACTCTGGGAACGAAGGCGTGAGTTTATGTATGTATGTATGTAGTTTAAAAATAAATAAAATTATGCCCGTAATTTTTTTTGCAGTCATCCGCTGCTTATTAAATCAATTTAACAAGTACTAACTCGGTGAGGTCTACATTATTTACAGTGGAAATCTTGTTGTCACCTTCGGACTCCATCTTTGAATCTTTTTCAAAATTATCTTACAAAATTTGAACTTAACATACTAGCATACAAATAAACGTACGTCAAAAAAAAGTTCGTAATCAAACTTAGTTACTGCCTCTTTCTTTCCTTCCTTGTACTTCTAAAGTGTAAGAAATACAGAATACATGAACACCTCAATATTTTTTGTTCTGTTTTTATAAAAATCTTTGATCTCCGGATAACAACCAGCTATTCATTGACTGTTTGTCATACATTTCTCCCGTAACTTTCAAAGCTGTTTTCTCTCTAGCTATTCTTCGTAGTTGTGAGGCTATTTCCGAACTCAATTTAGAGGAGTAAATACGGTCTGTTTGTTCGGCGGGCCATTGTGGCCGCCTTCAGTTTGATATAGCTACAAACATACATGCATTACAAGTCTATGTCTAAAGTTATGGGTATCTATCTACAAGGTAAAAAACTCAAAGTATCTAGAAAGCAATTAAGTATTAAAAAATAAAAAAGCTACTATAACTCACCCGGTTTAAAATAATATACATGTATGTTAAATACTTGATTGCACAAACATAACATTGACAGAAACACAAAATTGCGATTTGGAGCCTTGTAATTTTTAATATAATGAAGATGAAGAAGAAGAAGATATACATTTATTCACCAACCATAAGACACACAAATATACAAATGATTCAAGAAAACAATGAAGGTAACAGGCACAGCACGCAAATGTGTGCCCTCGCGGCAGTGAAACGGACACGGCTCGGCAAAATGCTGAGGTGTCAGACACCTACAGCGCTGATTTTCAGCCAGTACGGGCAGAAAAATAAATGGGAATATAATAATTAAAAATAAAACGCATACATAAATACCGATATACAGCCTTGATAAAACTGAAAATGATTTAAAAGGTCAATTTAAAAGCAGCAGGTTGAATTAATGATATCTACCTAAGTAAATTAGTCAGAAATTCGAGGTAGAAGACTTTTCCCAGCAGTGGGAGTAGTGGGACACCATCACAGGATATTACAAAAAGAAATTTGTGATTTAATAATTTACGCATTTGTTTAAACTTTGCAACTTTAGATATACAGTTAACTCGTTGTGACAGGATTGTTTGGTTGGGTTGTACGCGGGGGACAATTTCCTTAGCCTCCATTTATGAATTTATTCCACGCGACTTCGTAAGCGTAGAATTAGTTTCCCGCTACTCCCCCTTTTCTTCCCGTTGGGGGTCGATTTTCGGAAAATCCTTTCTTAGTGCACCCCTAGACCTCAAAAGGAACCTACTACCCACTATACCCAGCGGTTTGGGGTGTGTGTTGATATGTCAGTCAGTTTCTTCGTTTATACATTTAAAAGATTAGGACTTTGTCGTAAAACGCCATCTTGTTGTGAAAATACCGTCATGAAAAAATGAAGACGAACAATCAATCGACTAACCAAGAATCGAATACTAGACATTGGCAAATCCGATAGATTGCCACACCCCGGCAACACGGGGAAAAAAAAAAAAAAAAAAAAAAAAACCGTCAATCACCAAACGCGGGTTCGTCGACGGATTGCATCGTCCGTCTATTTGTCAGTTCGTTGACGAGATATATTGTCTGTACATTTAAACTCGATAATTAAACTATAAACAGATTCTAGGAAACCTAACGGCTTTACCCCTCAATATCCATTCAGTACGATACCCCTACCATATTCAGATGAATACAGTATATAGAGGGTGTAGTTATTAAAAGAATGTCTAACACAATACATGGTGCCCCGCAGGGGATCATGAATGCAAGTGACGTGCGTCTTTTGACGATTAAAACTTTTTCTCGACATCCATCTTGTTGAAATATAACAATGAAGTATTTACATGATGTATTTAAAATTTTAAGGTGAATTTTTGTGTGTGATTGAATTATACGTGAAAGACTGATTTGAATGAAAAATGGACAACTTTTTTTTTCTGGGTATAGGTAAGATACTTTGTAATGCTGGAAAATTGGTAGCGTAACTTAACTTTACATTGTTTGCATTGTTGTGCCCGGCCTAAAGGCCTAAATTACTAGCATAAAGGCATTCCATCTAAATCCTCAGTCTTGGCACTTAGCAGCCCTTTTCCACTCTAAGGATTCCAGTCTTGGGATTGCAATCTTGAGGTTAAAATATTCGTACCAACAGTTGACGTGTGTGCTCGTTTGCCTTCTGTACCCTTACCACGAGATACAATTACCGTACGCGCTAGCGAGTCGAATGCTCTGTCCCTCGCACTCTATAAGAATACTGCGAGGTCTGCGAGCGACAGAGCATTCGACTCGCTAGCGAGTACGGTAATTGAAACTCATGGTAAGGGTACAGTCAAGGACTTTAATTGTTATGCCACTATGGAACCCTGTCATAATGACAGCGTGAAACCACATGACAGAAATTACGCTTAAATGAATGATTAACGTTATGCGACAGGGTGCCATAGTGGCATAACAATTTAAGTCCTTGACTGTACTGGTTGTCAAACCCAAAACTTCAGTGATGTAGCATAGCGTGTAGCGTATACGTTCCCTCAGGGTTCTACTGGGGTCCTAGTGAAAAGGGTAAGTCGACTTAACTCGTAATAAAAAAGGGTATACTGGGTGTCCCTAAAACCAACGTCAAAGCTGAAAGGGCTTATAGAGCAGCTAAAAAGCTATCGATTTAACCCCTATGTATGTTTAGCGATTGTTACTAGTTTCGGAGATAATTTTAATCAGATTTTTTGTAATTTTCCCTTATGTCCATGTCGCGAAAGATCATTAATTTCATGTTTTATTTCATAAGTTTTTCCGTGTTATCTTACATAATTAAAATCATTACATTAAACCTATTTGCCCGTTTTTCCAAACTAGGTGTCCCAGTGTTTGTATGGAAAAAACAACTTTATGTGATTACTTAAAAAAAAACTGGAAAAAGGACGGGCAATTAGGTTTAAAAACTTCGCTGATTCGTAATGATTCTAATTATGTATGATACCACTGAAAAACTTATGAAATAAAACATGAAATTAATGATCGTTCGTGACATGGACGTAAGGAAAAATTACAGAAATTCCTATTAAAATGATCAATATCTCCGCAACTAGTAACAATCGCTGAACATACATAGGGGTTAAATCGATAGCTTTTAGCTGCTCTATCAGCCCTCTCAGTTTTAGCGTTGGTTTTAGGGACAACCTGTATACATGAACGGAGTATACTAGACTTCTCACACTTCTTCCTCGTTCTTCTTTTCCACTTGATCTTCAGAAGACTTATCATCGGTGATACGGCAATTCCGCGTAAGTAAAAAATTTATGATAGAGCAAAATAAACCTTACTGTCTTATTAAAAAGGTGCATTTTGCTCCTTATTAAAAATGTTACTTACGCGGTTTTGCAGTTTCACCGCCGTTATACCCTTTTTCACTAGGACCCCAGTTGGTGCACGAACACCGTATATACCTATCCTTGGTTGGTACATAATCAGCATATAAGCGACTTATGCTGCGCGTGCGTCGTTGTAAAGCGTCTCTTTCGCTCCGGCCACGAGCGACGCTAATCTGCAAGCGAAAAATAATTTAAATAATAAAACATTAACATACCGCTTTATTCGCATTGCTTTAAAGATGGCGTCTCCAATGCGTTGCCATTGACTTAGGGTAATGGAGATTTTTTATTATTAAATACTGTAGATCTAGTAAAAAGGATTTTTAACTAAAAATTTTTTTATTACAAACTTAGTCGACTTTTCAATAGGGTGACATTCGTTTACGCAATGTTCTACATTGTAAAATAGTACACAAGTTGTATTCAACAAAAAAATCGACTGTACAAATCAAAAATAAATCGAAGCAGTTAAAGCCCCAATAAAAATCCTTATTTATTTCCATTTCGTAACGAAAGTTAACCACAATCAAAGCTAAACTGACAATTGGCGTAAAGGACATCTAAATACATACATACATACATACATACATTAAATCACGCCTGTTTCCCAAAATTAATTTCATCTAAATTGTACTGTAAAATTGTCCTTTACGTCAATTGCCATTTTCGTTACGAAATGGAAAAAAAATAAGGATTTTAATTGAGGCCGTAACCGTCCTTAACTATACATACATACATAATCTCACGCCTTCGTTCCCAGAGTGGGGTAGGCAGAGCTACAGAATTACAAACATCTCTAAAAACTTGTTGATAATTCTATAACCACAATTTGCACAATTAGGCTAAGATGTTTACCAGCGTATTAGTGACAGGTTGCAAGCCCATCGCCTAACAGTACTACAAGCCTTTATTCCCTTAGTCGTCTCTTACGACATCCGCGGGAAGACATGGAGTGGCACTATTCTAACTCGGCAACCACACGAGGCTCCTTAACTATGTACATTGTTTTTGAAAACGGCCCAAATGTCGAATGCAATTGACGTAAGGTGTCGTGACTCGTGCGTTTACTCGCTAGCCCTTTTCAAATATCAACTTCAAAACTTTTGTATGAAATCTAAAAGACCGTAACATAATACGGGATCATTTCCTACATTTATTCATCAGTAGAGAACAAAAACAACCACAAGCTAACGAAAACAAAACCTTTTTCTATAAGCCAACATTTATAAACATTTATTTTTATGCAGTGTTTGAGAACACGCCTTAAGCTATGTACATACGTAATGCGGATCCAATGCACCTGTATAAAATGCATTCACGATGCGCGATGCAGCCATTCTGCTTGGATCGTGCGTAAAGGACAAGCGGTAGCGGAAACGCACGCGGTGTGTTGTATTTAATATAACAGAGAAATAAATCTTAGAAATAGAACAGAGAAATAAATTATCTACCAACACCTGTATTTGGCACTGTCTAAACAATATTGTAAGCAATCATTTTTAACCTAGCTTTATAAAAACAATAATTTAATATCGCATTTTAATAACTTCGAATAAGGCAGTTCGCAAAGATGTTTCTGCCTATAAATAGTAGAAAGATAAAAGTATATCATAGACAATTTCATAATAACACTCCTTTATAGGTCTGTTTTTCTATATCTCTAATTTAGTATAAATAAAACATACGAATTAAGATAGAGTCACTAAGAAAATTAACCAATTTAAGTTTTCTTGAGCAATAAAGGAATTAAAAAATTGTACAAAAGCTCGCAATCTCTGTAAGCCTGAGATGTCAATGTGTTCCACGATATCGTGACGTCATGTCCGCTGTCGTTCATAACTTGCGCCGATATTAAGGCAGTGTTACACTGTTGCAGCGACGAATAGCTTAGCATAAAATAAAGCCGTGGCACATGCGACCTCTCTGGGAATCGGCGCCTGCGCATCCAAACGTCTTTTGTTTTATGATTGTATAAACAAACTGCTTATAGGTGAAAAACTTAAGTAAATGACCTCTTGCATGTAGTTGTGTACAAAATTAATATAGAATTTACGTCAAATTTCAAATATAGAATGTCGAACGGTCTCTACAGATGTGTTACAATTACAACTACATGCAAGAGGTTTACTTAAGTTTTTCACCTTTACGAGCACATTATTCTAAAATAATTGATATATCTTTGAGTATTCAAAATTGGTAGAGTACACATAGTAATGATTAGCTTATACCTGTTTATGAAAAATTCAAATAAAAATTAAAGAACGTTATTTGTACATTCGTTTGTAGCAAGTAATCCCTTAAACTTCTTAACCAGCTCTAAAAAATATTTTAAAAATAGAAAGCTACATTTCTCTTGAGCGACATAGGTCACAATATACTCAGGAAAATCGTAATGAGTGAAGTCGCGGACAAAAATCTATCATTAACACAATCTGCGGCAATTTCATAGACCACCATTTCTACTTTAAACATGCATAGAATTAATCACAGCGACCGAAATTTACTCAATTCATTAACGCTCCCATCGATTCGTCCAACGACTATCGAATAGTTTCAATCAGGCTCGAGTCGAGTGCCTCGCGAATCGCACGCGAATTCGTTTAATGAAACGTTTATTCGAATGGAAATTTAGTTAGTTATTTGACGATTTTCGAATATTGAATTGTTTAATGGTTTAGTTACAGGTCATTTTTGATTTGATATGGATTGTGTGGTTTTTATATAAATAAATTAATTTTACACATATTCACCTAGCCACAACCTAAGTTCGAGGCGTGTGGCATGCCCTGCAGTCATCCACTGACTCGATTAAACACTGCGCCAATCAGGTGTTAACGGCTCAGAGTCGACTTAGATCGACACCCAGTAGAGCTCGTCTAAGATGAGATGACGAGCCTCCCTCCACCGCAATGAACATTTTAAATAATAACAAAAAGCAAGCTTTCAAAACCCGACTGTTGCTAACCAACTTTAAATCGTTATAAATCCTAAATGATCATTCAAAATGAAAAATGATGAAAGAAACCTAAAAACGAATTTTAAATCCCTATTCAATGATACCCCACTTGTCATACTTGGTCGACTTTTATTTTCATTTGCACAATATGGCGTCTGGTTGCCGCCATATTGAATTTTGATTACTATCATATTATGTTCAGTGACACTCACCAGATTAAGACAAATCGATTGACATAAGAATCATCAAAATCGGACAACGGGTTTAGTTTTTATTTTATTACCCACAAAGAAACAAACATACATATATAGGTTGTGAAACACATTACCCTCCTCCTTCGGCAGTCGGGTAAAAATACGGGACCTTCTCACACAAATTGACCTTGTCCTGAACTGAGCATTAAGCATGTATAGTCAAGTGTTAAAACTTGAGAGGGCGCAACATCTCAGAAATATATCCCAATGCACCTTATTCCTGTGTCATAAGAACTTCGTAACATATTTATGAGAGGATTCTTCCGATATATATTTATGCATTGGGGTGTGATTCTCTCAACAACGAGGGACGGACGGACGAACGAGTGATTGTCCAAGCGGCGAGTTAAAGTAGTCCCGTCAGAGTGAACAAAACACATTTTAGCGCGTGTATTCAATTTGGCAGCATGACGTCTCGAACGTATAAGGCTGCCTAATTGACAATGCACGCGCTAAAATGTGTTTTGTTCGCTGGACGGGACTACTTAAACTCGCCGCTTCGATTCGCTCGTCCGTCCGACCGTTTTTTGAGAGAATAACACCCCTGGACTCTAACTGGACTAGACAACGTCTTAACTAAGTCCAATACTTAGAAACAAGTGTAATTAGTCTTGATAAGTTACCTAGTTATTAAACACGGAACTATAAATTTATACTTTTCTTAGTTAGTAATAATATAAGAAGTTTAGTAAAGGGCGGTTAAATGTAGGGTTGTTCACCCCTGTGCCGTATCCAAAAGTTTCCTTCTCAAAGGATAATACTTGAGGAAATATATTTACGCACTTTATTGTGAAGAGTTTGTCGAAAACGTTATTGAAATATTGATGAACGCTTCATAGAATGTATCACTTCGTAGAATTTTCCTTTATCCAACAGGAGTTGAACTTTGTTATAGTTACCTTAAGAATAACATGATTGAAACGCTTTTGAAAACAAATTCGGAAATAGGAATGAATTCAGTTGTTTTAGAAATATTAAACAGATTTATTGAACTGGAACAAAGTAGTTCAGAAAAAACCCTTCAATACATAATATTATTATTAAAGGTTTTTGGTGGCGTACCGTGGTTCTAAAATCCATGGAGTCACTATTTCCGAATTATTGTCTACATACCACCTTGATTTTGACCTTCAGTATTGTCATATTAAATGTCAATCATACAAAACCAAACAAAGTCAATCTTCTTAGTTCGGTTTATTAAAACCTACTAATATTTGTTTGTTTGTGACGCTTTTACAGCGGGCGGAAATATCATCTATACCAAAATTCATTGAAATTGGTTGATATATTTATAAAATTCGGTATTTCAAAGGTCAAAATCAAATTCCACCAAAAGTCGTAACCCTACCCTAATCATTACATTATAATACTAACATTTGAAAATCCCTTAAGTTTAACGAAGCACTATTTGTCCTAGATTGATTAGCATAAGCCTATCCTAATAACGGGCTTGCAGTATTAGAGCAATCTCCTCTCGCCGAATTAATCCCAGAATTAATTCTAACCTTGAAATCTGGAGAACAGGGAGGTCAAGAAACTAATTGTGGATTCAATTTATCATCAGAGTCTCGACGGGATAAGACCCTTGGTTTCGATAAACTTATAAATATTAAAAAGTAAAGATCCTTTTAAGACGGAATAGCTGTGCTTTTAGTATTTAGAGCCCGTTTTATTACCTCTTGAAATTTTACACAATATTTCATTATCTTTTTGTTATTCTAATTAAGTTACAAAAGCCAAAATCAAAATTCGTCGGTGAAACTGCAAAACCGCGTAAGTAACATTTTTAATGAGGAGCAAAATGCACCTTTTTTCCTAAGACGTTAAGGTTTATTTTGCTCTATAATAAATTTGTAGGTTACGCGTTTTTGCAGTGTCACTGACGAATTGTACATTATTTTTTAAATTGCAGATGCCAACTAAAAATTTTGCGCTGTTACTTTACAATAATAATTAGGTCAACCTTATTAAGTCTAATAATATTGTGTATAATATTAAATATACTTATCTTCTCCAAGGTTATACAGGATGTAGTTATTGCTTATGCGAATTCGTGCAACAAACTCGTTCACGAATTTGAACGTATCGTACGAATACCTAGTCGTCTCTACTCGACGCGACAGACGTTGTGGTAAATATTTAATGTCGATGTTTGCACAAAGGGACGCCATGAAGTATGCAAAGTGTACAAACTAAATGTACCGACCCACTTCGAAAGATCGATACGCGGTTAATGAGGTTACTTGGTGGTGTTTTAATAGGAAAAATACGACTGAGCACTTAGTTAACTGCGAAGTGAAAAGCATCCGTGACTTAGTGGATTATGTTGCTGACTCGAAATCGTAAGACAAGTTTGAGACATAAAGTTGATAGTAAGATTTTTTTAAATGTCGGAAATCACTTGGGGAGCTTCTTAGTAGATTCTGACATTTAAAAAAATCTTACTATACTAATAAGTTTTTAATTGAAGTATAAATTACTCGATGCACTTACGGTGAAGGAAAAACACTGTGAGAAAACCTGCGCATTCGAACAGCTGAGTGTGAAAAAAAATACTGGATCAAAGTGATATTAACCTAAAATTTCGAAATAGCTACGGAAAATGCCATATCAAGTTTTCGTAAGTAGCGTTTTCGTTTAAGATATCCATAGTCTAAGCGAACATAATCTAACGACATTGTTTTTTTCAACATGATAACATCGCAGAATGTCGCTATATTTTGCTAATAAAGTGTACCCAAATATTTGCGCTGAAACTCGTAACGTACCGAAAACAGTTGCTAAGCGAACATCCCTTGTTTTAGGGCAAAGTTCCTTCCCTTTATGGTACACACAATGCACTACACAGGTACACAACCACCAAAACAAGACCTTTGAAGTAAAAGCCAAAATTTATAAGCTGGGGATCAAGGTTTTCTGGTTGTTACTTTTTATTATGATTCTTACGACTCAGGGTTTTTTGATAAAAATATTACCAACCCTTAGGGTTAAGACGTAACGTGTATCTCTGAGTTTGAGAGCACCCTTTGAAGTAAAATAAGGCTTTTTGACGTCGGTAAACAGTTAGTGGGGCGATAGTATTATGTTGGGAATATGTAATTGGCTTCGAACATATTGCTTTTTCTTTAAAGGAAGCGAGAAATTGAGGAAGCGGGAAATTGTTTTGGTCTTATTTTGTGTTCGTTTTTTTAAATACAATAGTTAAAATGGTTTTTTTCGACAGCAGAACTGGCTGGAAATTGTCACGCGTATATTAGTACTTTAACAATTAAATGTTGTGGTGTTGAAGATTGTAAAAAGGTTGAGGTCACAGAATTTCTGCTTCATAAAGTTGACCCAAGTATACTACTTAAAACTTAAATCCTTTTATCGCAGTGTGAGTTATTTCACGAAATAACTTTCGACTGCGTAATTGCCCCCCTAGCCTTCCTGAAACAAAAACGATTACAATATGCACGCATTCCTTAAAAGGGGTCCTATTCCAAAAACAAAGCCTGGGAAATTTCTCGCGTTGTGTTTACATTGCGAGTGCAGCAGACAGCACTACACGAAAATAACCGCGGAACGTAAAACGGAACGGGCGGAATATTCGCGACCATTGGAGCAGAGTTGACACAGATTAGCGCGGGACAGATAGTTGATTCATTAGGTTTTGGCGTTTTATAGTAAATTATACAATAAGTTTCCGCTGTATTTTAATATCACATTCGCATTTACCAGTGAAACACGAAGAAAGACGAAAGCCATTAATACTATGTTATTAAATTCTGTAATATCAGTCTAAAAGGGTGTTAGACCAAACGATTTTCAACCAAACAATCGTTATGTCAGTCAAAGGGCACCCGTTAGTAATATTATCTTATTTATAAGATTACGGTGGTGCTAATTTTTTTTTTCAGTGTAACGACGATGTATTTCTTCAATAACACTGTTTTAAGTCTGTCCCTTCACGGATGTGTCTGTGTTGTCGTAACACCAAATATTCAATTTTTTTTAACTTTTCTAACAAGCATTTTGTATCGTTACACTTGCTCTTTGTGTGCCTAACCAAGTCGATATTTGATGACAAGAAAAAAAAACAGCTAACCTAACCTAATGCACGTAGGTATTATATTCATACTATTTTCACCTAAGTGAATTTTCTTTATCTACCGTCGCTGTGCTCTAGCTGTGCAAGGACGGAGCTGCGAACGCGATTATTGCAGCTTCAATGGTGCGATTAACCCCCAGTGGCATGCTTTTGTCGTCGTTCGAATTTCGAAAACGTACTTTTTCGATGGCCAGTTATAGCCGTTGCGATAAACCGGCCAGTTTAAAAACCAAATTTGAATTTTATCAAACCGTTCCAGGATTTCTTTTTTCTTATTGTCGCTTTAATAGCCTTTTGTTGAATGTAGGATGTGTAAAATATAAGTTTAGGTTTTACTAGAGACTTACAGGGTGATCTTTTCCTTTATTGCGTAACTTCGTATTCTTTATCATCACTGTTGAAAATCAACTTTTTTTCAGCTTAATTTGTTTATGCGTTTCGCGTGGATGCAGTTTTGTTTACCACCTGTAGCCTCAGCCGATTTGGACAAATGAGGTGACGACAGGTTCGCATTAACACCCGGAAGCGTGCGCTTATGACGTCACTGAACGTGTAACATGACGTCACTTGTGATTAGATTGCAACTTCGTAATACTAGTGAACTTATAAAGTTAAAATCATATAGGTAAAATCTGGTAACATACCTATTTATCCTAATATCCAATATTCTAATTTAAAATGTTTATTCATTATCTAACAAAATTACGTTGTACTTTTACATTTTTACTCAAGTGCCAGCGGAACTTAGTCTGTATTGTCAATCCGTCTGTCTGTATCTTCTGAATCGTAAAAGCTAGAAACTTCAACTTTTCACTATTAACCGCTATTTACAAAAAAATATAAAGATAAAATAAAGTTGCAAAATAAAGTGGGTCGCCATATGAGAAATGTGTTTTCGGCGTTGTACGGAACCCTTCGTGTTAGAATCTGACTTGCACTTGGCCAGTCTTTTTATTCTTAGCCATTACGAGCACCGACAAATTTTCTATTATCGCTCGTTCCCTGTAACTTTCGCTCTAACAGCGGTTATCTGAAAAAAACGAAACGAAAAGTCGTTGCGGTTCCATTGAACTTAAATCCAATTGGCCCATTAGCTGTAACAACGCAACGCAATGGCTCACTTACAACGCGTCCGTATAAATCCGCTTAGTTGGTAAACTACGGTAATGGATAATGTTTGAGGTGAGCTCTTGAATGAGAATTGGCTGAAAGATCTTAAGGTTATATTGGTTTGTAAGTGGCTTGCTTTGTATGTACGACGTCAAATTTGCTTACATTTCGCACCTTATTCCATAGTAATAAGGTAGAAAAATGTAAACACATTTTTGATGTCGACTATACTAGTTCCTGCGGAATCAAAGGTAGAGGAGTTTTTGGCATCTATTATTTATGGCGATGTAAAGAAATAAAATATAAGAACAGCGTAAACTAGGTCATCCTGTATGATGAATCGATGAAATACTAGCATAAATACAGTACAAGGAATTTTAGGGTCCGTAATTTCACAGATTATGAGTCACAAGACTTATATTTGCATGATCGTAACGTTACGGTCCTGGCGGTTGTAGGTATATGTTCATGCATTCCACACACAGGGTGTATATATTTTCCCTATTCCGCACGAGTTACTGTGACTCGAATCGAATGCACATCTCTTAGTAGTTGGGTCAAATAGTTTAAAGGGCATTGGGTAAATTTGTTTGAAGAATATTGACATTTTTTTTTCAGCGGCCGCAGATGATTTTTACATAGTTATTTAGAGAAATACACATAGATAGATAGATATATATAATTTATGGCGTTAAATAATATCGGAGCGGAGATTTTAAAGATTTAAGTATTCAGTTTTTAGTACAAAAGTACGCCCAAGTATGAATATTTAAATATCTCGGCTCCGATGCACTTTAGAGTATTACATTACATAACAAAATATGTTTATTTTTAATAATTATATCATAATTTATCACTTTTACGAATGGCCGCTCACCTTGAAAATGTATGAATTTTACATATGACAACACTTTTACCCAAACCCCTTTGGTATACTTACTCTTATTTGATTATTTTGCTCTTAAATAAGTCCAAACTGTTCCTCAAATTGCGTTCAGAGAGAACTACTAACAACACTGAACCGTAAGAAACTTAAGTACGACTAGTAAATTGCCCGTTTCAGCGCTGCTTGACGAAACTTCAAAGACATAGCATGTACCGGAAAACTTACTTTGGAGTACGTACAGTCGGATAGGTGTTTAAAACTGGGGAAGTTACAACCCTGAATCACCCTCTATATTGCAACGTCTTTAGTTTTTATTGGTAAAATTAAGTTTTTGTCTTAAAAATCATTTGCATAAAGTTGGCAATACGTAAGCATAAATGTAAAGTTTGTTTAAAGTTTTCCTATTTGAACCTTACCCCCTTTTTATCTTTTACTGTACTAAAACGTCAATCTATCGTTAGTTTAACATTAAACGCAACAAAGCCTTATGAATTGAAATATAAACAGCGCAAGTTTCCCCAGCAGCACTGCAGTAGGTAACATACCTAACAGCTGTACCCAGCCGACTGTACCTCTGGCTCGGAGCCAGCGTTGCATTTTTTATCGCAACCAGCCCGATGACGCCGAAACAATAACTTTTATTGCGACGCATCAGACAACGGACTCGGCGCCTGCTTAGTGCATACTGTGAAACGAGCGTGTGTAATATAACTGACGAAGACTTCTTTCTTCGACACATTAAAATCCCTAGAATTCGTTATATTGTCGTATCTTGAAAAAAATTACACTAATGTCTATGTGTAATAAGACTTTGCGCCTAATCCTTATTAGTTCATTAATAAGTTGGATTGCTTGAAATAAATTCCAATTAGTAAGATTAGTATATTTTCATGCTTAGTATACCCTGATATCAAAGCATCCACCCGTGTCTAAAACCATTACCAAAAAAGAAAATTATCACAGTATAAATTCCAATAAAACGCAATAACGTATATGGTACAGAATTGTTATAAATGGTATGCCTAAAGCAATACGGTTTTAATGTGTTTTAAACATATCATATGTAATTATAACTTGACTTATTCCCTGATATCCAAGCCTCGATTAGCTGAAACCGTTAATGAGCAGTAAGCCTGCACCCTCGTCAGACACCCGCCGTCCCGCGGGTCCCGTGCGATTCTCGCGCGTTTTTAATTAATCTGTTACTCGCTGAGCTTTAACAAGATTAAAACCAGATTGTTGGTTGTGATCTTGGTGGTGCTGTGGTTTAGTTTGCTAAATTAACTGAGTTGGCGGATGGTTGTCTCGAGAAAGTTTACGAGATTTTCAAAGTTAGCCCTTTTTACTTTGAAACAGAATTAAAACCGAATAATTATATTGCTGATTTAAACCTAACTGTGTCGTTTAAATATTAAGGACACCATGTATACAACAAAAACGCTTTAATAATTTTGACTACCATGCAAAATCATCATTCTGACATATTAAGTGAAACTTTTTCCGGAATCAGCCTGTAACGTGTTTTTAAAGCAAATAAAAACTGCCGCATACTAATCAGACTAAAACGAACTCCCATAAACGGAATCAAACAAATTGCAACTAAAATCAAATTGTTCGCAAAATCAAACTTTTATAAGTTGGCAGCGTTCCACCCGCCTGCAGATCATCCGTTGTAAAAGGTACTTTCGTTTGAATTACGCAAATACACTGCCCGATTTATCGTTATGTAAGTCGGTCTGTGAAGTTTTAGTGATTTTCAATTCGGGATATTGTTGGTGGGATGTTCCTGA
Organism: Acleris literana; assembly: GCA_946894065.1. Taxonomy (NCBI): domain Eukaryota; kingdom Metazoa; phylum Arthropoda; class Insecta; order Lepidoptera; family Tortricidae; genus Acleris; species Acleris literana. The sequence continues at coordinate 22,741,310 of OX335671.1, read as the reverse complement.
TAGTGTACTGAACTTTAGAAATATTTCCAAATAACAACACTCTGTGCAGATTATAGTATATACAGCGTGTTGTAAAACGTTAATGTTAGTATCAAAAAAAATAGTTTTAAAAGCTTTTTACTATCGAATCCAATCCAGTTTTTTTCAAAAGATTTTTTTATTCCTATTTCTAATTAATACTTGTTTATCTTGTTTGCATAAATAGATTCATGTGTGACACCTAGAATAACTAACAAACTTGCTTTCTTCCAGTTACTTTTTACGATTTTGTCACTAATATGGAAACATAAAATGAATCGTCAGTTATACCAACATTTAACTAACTCGTTAACCAGCTGTTAACTGGAAGTGTGGCAGATTTATCAGCCTAAGGTGCCGTTAACGATATCTTAATAAGCGATCTTGCTTCATTATGTATAAAGTTGAATTTAATTCATTTTGAATTGTCTGTGTTAGTTTTTGATTGTGATCTCAGTTGATGTATTTCAAGTTAACAACCTTTACAGTAAATTGTATTGATAAATATCAAACAATATGTACTAGAAATTTGTTATACGAATTTAAAACTTAATTTGTTGTAATTAGGTTTTAAATTCGTATACTAAATTTCAAGGACATATTAGAGTTTGATATTTATCAACTCAGTTAGTGTTTAAGTGAATGGTACTCTCATATATACCTTTAAACCCCGTAAGCCCTATGTTTTCTTAATAGCAGTAGTCCTAACTACCGAATGTACTATACCAAGTACATATTAAGAATAGTGTTTTAGAGTCTATTAATTAGTGCTTTAGAGTTAAAAATATTTTGTATGATAGTGAGTAGACAGGTCTGAACTACTATCATTAATTTGTACTTGTACAAGTACGCGGGGACTTACGAGGGTAAAATTACAAGTATGTATATTCGAAACCAACGAACAAGATACAATTACCATCGTTATTTCTATACCGCTGAGCTTGATAATTAAATTGTAAGGTTATGCCGGGTTACCATAGAGAAATCGCCCTTTGCTTAGAACAGAACTCATTTCACCAAATAGGCAAGGTACGTCTAGAACGAATTATTATTAAGGTTGACAGCCGCTAAAATAATCACTATTAAATCAGGGATGTCCTATACGTTCAACAAATTCTTCCTTAAACTACATTTGTTAATGTTTACCTTTTTTTTATCCACCCTGTATAAGTTTGTCCAAATTTAATAACAACCCTACAATTTTGTCGATAAAAATGCAATGATATCACCTTTCTTATTCTAAACTATTTTACGTGACATTATTTTTAATGTCTCATATCGAAACTAACAGTTTTCCTAATCTCTCGGCCCATCAGCCAGCCGGTCAGTTATCGACGGTGGACACTACGTGGGCAACACTATCGGCTGATTTATAGAGACGTCCCCCATGACTTATCGACATCGACACTTGACTCGTTTGCTTGACACGCTCGTTTGAATAACTGAATATTTTGTTCAACGTTAATATTTATTGGGATTGTTGTTTACATAGAAATTTCGCCCTAATAACTTTTTCTGAAGAATTTCCGAGAATTCGCGTACCTTTTATTGACATTAAAATTTTGATAGAGAATAGTTTGATTTTGATAGTCTGAGGGAGGCACCTAAGCATAGTAAGCATGGATTTTAGATTAAGTTTTTTTTTAAATTAATTTAAGTAGGTACACAGTAGATATCCTAAGAGTGTTATTAAATTCGCCAACAAACTGTTACCGCAGTTTGGCGAAGACCATTTTGAAAAAAAGTGTACTTTATTAGAGGAAATAAATTAAAAATAAAATGTTACACAAAAAAGAAACATTTTTATACACTTTGTATTACGGGTATGTACTGGGTGATCAGATCAATCGGAGAATTGTATTTTACTCGTGATCTTAAACTGTTCCGATATCTATTATTTTTTTAAATTGGAGAAGGGCATAAAGGCTAAATGAAGTTTTAGTCTTAAATCTACATTAAAGACAGTTTCATACATTTAGTCAGAACTTTACTGTAGATACTTGACTAAAATCTAAACTTATTTTCTGCTACACGTGGCTCCTTAGCATTATGCGCTAAAACCCAGTTCAAAATAACTGGCACAGATTAGCAAGTGTTGCTAATTCTGAACCAATGTTTGAACAGCGCCTGCGCCGATTGCGATGAGTCAGAGTTGGAAGACCGAAATTAACAGCGAAAATAGACCTTCAATTAACCATTTGTCTCTGTTTAGGTAGCTTACTAGGGAACTAAAATAACATATTAAATTAAGTTTAGATCAAAGGTATAACAGGCTCGTGTTAATTTTAGCCTGTTTGTGCAAAATGAGGTTACAGAATTAACAACAAGTTTTTAGAGATGTTTGTAATTCTGTAGCTCTGCCTACCCCACTCTGGGAATGAAACAGGTGTGTATTTATGTTTGTGTCACTAAGAGAAGATGATGTTTTTCTACTTAATAGTATAGTAAATATAATTTAGAGTAAAGGACTAAAAATAAATTATTATTTGGCAATTATTCCAGTTAAATTTGGAGCTTTTGCACATTTAATCAACGGAGCGTATCTAACTGCCCAATCAAAATTTGTAGTAATATTACAATATGTAATAATCTTACCCCCTCACTAATAAACGTTGAGTAACGGCGGTATAGCTATACAATTTTTTGTCCTTTTCTGTCAAATTAAAATGTCACAATGACAGATAAGGACAAAACATTGTATAGCTATACCACCGTTTATTAGTAAGGGCGTTAATGTTTGATTACATCTAATAATCTAAAACGTTACTACATTTAATTGGAGGTACAGCTCTTGTAGTGTTTTAAATACACATCTACGCCCCACTTCATAATTTAACATTGCCCGATCGCGTAATTTTTTAATACTTATGTTATGTATAAACAGATACATCCCTTAACCAAATTACCTGTCTTGGTCACGCTGTATAACAGAATCGTAATGGATACCTAAACTAATCCAGTTTTACCGTGTGTTGTGAGCCGGCTAATTACCCGTCTACTATGCTGAGACGCGTTGACTCTGTCAAGGAATGTAGGTGTGAGTTGTAGGAAATGCGCCACAGAGCTAAAGAACAGTTGGAGCAAGACTCTTGGCATTCGACGACGCTGGCCTAGTTGGTATCAGGCAGCGGTGGGCATATTCGAATAATGATTCGAATAAAAAATTATTCGTAATACTTTTCGAATAACGAATAATTTATTAGAGAAAAATGGAGCAGGTGTTCCAGTACATAATAATTATTCGTGGCAATTCATTCAACGGATAAACTATTCGCAAATAAATTATTTGACAAATAATTTATTCGAATAAGAATAATTATTCGTGAATTTCATTCGTTATTCGCGAATAATTTGGTTATTCTTATTCGTTATTCGTCATTCGAATAAATTTTGCCCATCTCTGGTTGGTAATGACCCTGCCTACGATTTATTAAAATCGAATGTCAAACAAGTAACCAAATTCGACACACTCTTGATGCTTGGGTAGTTCTACTAGCGTTTCAACCGCTATCACTTTCCTGGTCGCATCATTCACCAGTTCCCTGTAGGTTCGGATTACCATTTTCGGTTATTTTCTAGGAGTCCAGGCATTCTCCAAAACAACTCAAAATGGTAATCCGATCCTACAGGGAAATGGTGAATAATGCGACCAGGAAAGTGATAGCGGTTGAAACGCTAGTAAAACTACCCGCTTACCAACCATCTGAAAAAGACAACCTGTATGATAATTCAGGACATGGACTCTCCGTGTGCTGATGATCTGAATTCATTCAGCCGTTAGATCATAATTGAAAGACAAACATTCAAACATCAAAACGTCTGACCATCTTTCACAGTTATAAATTATTATAGCAAATTCTACTTTCTACTGTAGAAAGTAGAATTGCTTTAAAAACCAGCCAATATTAATCTCCTTGAAACACAAAAAAAAAAACTCATCGTTAAACAGTATTCCCAGCTCCTTAATACCTTTCGGCTCGCTATCGCTATCACGCTTGCACTCGCAACTGACAGTATATTTGTCACTCGTGTGTCATAGAAAAACGAAGATTGCCGATAGCTATTCAGAAAATGGTTGCACTTTACCTACTTAGATTTGGTCAGCAATTGCATTAAAGTTTCTGTCATGCATTTATCATTATTATTAATAATTAACTAGGTAACAGCAAGTTTTAGTTAGCGAAGCTGCTCTCTCGGCTGTGGCGTGCATAAAGCCGCGACACACGAGCGGCGTCCGCGGTGCGGTCGTGAACTTACGTGACGTGCTTTAGCTTTGGGTTAGTCTTCAGGCGGCCAAGTTGGTTTGTACTAACGAAGTACAGACAGTACGCTAATGAAGTTGCTCTAAGTTATAAAATTAGAGCATTTTTTGAGTATTTGAGCCCTTTTATAACAAGCAATGTAATAAACGCAAGTCCTTAGTGGTTAACGGCAGGATATTTTCCGTCGTAATGAAACTAAAATTAATCTTTTGAATTTAAATGAAAGTTCTTTTTTCGAATGCTGTGGCATCTGTCAAAAACCGTTAAAAAGTTAAGACAAATTTGTTGTGTGGGTAACCTTCGGGGAGGGAAGATGGCCGATTGAAAAATGCCCGGCTTTTAGTTTTGTTAATTTTGATTCACTGTTCTATTTACTGATTATACCCCCTCACTGACACTGGCGAAATCACTCGGTGGACCGCCATTAATTTAAAGAAGAAGAAGAATTTGTTGTTTACTTTTACCCCCTTACTAATAAACGTTGAGTAACGGTGGTATAGCTATACCATGTTTTGTCCTTATCTGTCATTGTGACATTTGAATTAGACAGATAAGGACAAAACATTGTATAGCTATACCACCGTTACTCAACGTTTATTAGTAAGGGGGTTATTGTTTATTTTGGACGGCATGTTACTTCCCGTGGATTTTTTGGTTATTTATTAATATAATTAAAAGGGTTAACCATTAATTGAAAAATTTGAACAATTTTTCACTACTTAAAACACTGTTGCAATAATTGTAACATACAACACTACAGCTACCCTTATATGCAGTACAGTAGATAAATTCAAAACTATAATTTATTCTTATCGTTGTTAACATGAAATATTCACGTAGATCTCTTAACCAATATATTATATTAATATTTCTAAGGTCATAAGGTCCAGTCAGAGCTTGCAAACAACATTTTAGGGCAAGAAACTATTAGTTAGCTTAAAACATGCTTAGTTTTCTAAGATAAGACACCACAAAATCACAAGCAAACGACATTTTGCGAAAACTATGAACTTCCAAGTAACATCGAAAATCTAATTGGGTTTACATATACATACATGTCTCCACGCCTGCCTCCCAATGGGGTAGACAGACTATGGAAGGTGCACCGGTCCAGACATACCTCTTTCGGTTCCTTTACATTCATAAACCTCAGACGTACGTACGGTCACGGAAGTTAATTTGCTACCCATTTCAAAGAAAATCTGCTTGAAAATGTCATTGTCAATAGAGATGCCAAGTCATCATCATCATCATGTCAGCCGAAAGACGTCCACTGCTGGACATAGGCCTCCCCCAAGGCTCTCCACTCAGACCGGTCTTGTGCTTTTCCGGGAGACGAGCTGTAGGTAGGCCTCCAACAAGATGGAGTGACGACCTTGTAAAGATCGCGGGAACGCGGTGGATGCGAAAAGCACAAGACCGATGCCAAGTCATTTGTAATTAATAGGAAACTCAACCTTATTGCTGTGGAATGTCAGATAGAATTTGGACCTTAGGTGTGTCACAAATTAAATTCCTTGACTGTACGTACGTCGGTTTCGAGTGCTTTTATTTGGCCATTTATTTTGCTTAGGTTTGGAAGCTAAGGGGCTTTTTAAGGAGTTAGGCCGTCGTCTGCGTGACAGAGCGGGGGATCCTCGTTCTGGGTCGTGCATGGGTGGTTCAGCAGCTTCTATTGCAATCCAGCAGAGTAATGCAGCCGGTGTAATGGGAAAGTTTGAGCCAGCCACGATGCAGGGTTAGGGGTAATTAGGATAAATCTGTGTTTTAAAATTGGTTTTGTTAGTGTTAAGGAGATTTGACGAAGCGGTTGCCGATGATCATTCCTATGTAAAACGTTTTGACGAAGCCTGTTGCTGATAATATGTTAATGTATTCTTATGTGTTATGCTGAAATAAATGATTTAATTTTTGGCCCTTGTTCATTACATCGCGAATTTGATCACTGTTTGTGCGTCTAGGGCAGCGCCTACCTACATCTTCACTTACTCTCGCTCACCATAACTCTTTTTTCATCTTTTTGACGACGCGCTGGCCTCCTTGGTAGTGACCCTGCCTACGAAGTTAGCGGTCCTAGGTTCAAATCCCGGTAAGAGCAGATATTTGTGTGATGAGCGCGAATATTTGTTCCTGAATGTTTTCTATGTATATCGTTATCTAGTACCCATAGTACACGCCTAGAGCTTAGTTTGGGACTAGGTCAATTAGTGTGACATTGTCTCGTGATATTTATTTTTATTTATCTATCCTATCTAAAGACAATTTTAGAGCCTTTTCGATCTTTTTCACTACATCATCTTTCAATCCACATAGTTCAAATTAATTAATTAATTATATCTAACTTGTTCGTTAACTTAAGCTTGAAGTCTTGTACAGAAACAAAAACACAAACAGGGAATATTCTAAATTTGTCCGAAATTGGGTTTTCTTGCCGTGGGCTCTCTTCCTACGCATAACCTTATACGCCCAGCTGTCTATATCAGCGCCCAAAGTCGACGATTGTATAGATTTATGACGCTTTGTGTCATTCAAGGGCAGTGAAAGCATAGACGCAGTCAGTGCCCGGTTTGTTGTTTCCTATACAAATTTGACACGATACGGAGTCATTGGCTAGTCGCTCCTCTCATGTTAAACATAATAATCGTAATTTATTCCTTAACAACGAATCTATTATGTCTTCATTATTTTTTATTGTTCGTTTATCTTATACATTACAGCGTGTTTGTTAGAAAGTTTAAATTGATGATTAGCTACATTAGTTGAAAATTAGTTTCGATGTCGTTATTAAATATGTTGGAGAGAGGATTTTCAATTGGACTATTAAATTAGTAGGTTGTATTTAATAATAATGATAGTTACTTACTGTATTATTTGTTTTATTTGAATTAAGAGGTATTTGTAATGATATTATTAAAAAGAGAGAGAGCCGTGATAGTAAAAGTAAATTTATTGAATTATTGAGGTATTTTTTTTTTTTAATATATTCAAGAAAGGGTAGCGAAAAAAAAATCTTAATATTTTATAACATCGCCAATTCAAACCGTCTTTATTTAGTATTCGAATGTTGAATCACTTATTCAATTGTGAGAGGCATTCGTAGGCGCGACGCGGCTCGAAAAATACATTACACAAAAATTCCCTTCCCACGATTGACTACGTCAATAAAAAGGGAAAATATTATGCAAAGGACTCGGTGAAATAAAGTGAAGTGAGTGAATATAACGGGAAATATTCAGCTTCAGTTATTTTGATTTAACCCCCCTCAATCCCCCTCACCTGCCCTGCTTAGTAAAATAACATTTCCCAAGCCAATATTAAAGTTCAAAGTTCTCAGAGTAGATGAAGCGGTGGTCTTCGCAATGTGACTGGCAAGAGTAGGATGAGAATGGCCTCGGATCCAAATGATGTCGATGGAAAGCTGAATATACAGCCAAGGGTTTTTAAATTAGCACCGTAGTACCTTGTCACAGTGACAGATCACATGGAAAATCAAATTTAAGTGATATCATGTTTAATAATACAAGGTTCTATACTGGTACGCGAATACACCGACGTCGCCCTTAGCACGTTTGTAAGTAATATCAAAGAATTGAACTTTGTAAGGTTGTCTGGAAGAGATCTCTATTTAATGATAAGACCGCCACTTGACTCACTTTGAAACATTTGTTTTGTATTTACTTTCCTTGCTGTTATTATGTATGATGTTTAATGATTAATTTTTACATTATATTAAATTGAATAATAAAAGCAAGGAGTTTAGTTTAGGACTATGTCAAATTAGTATAAGATCATACTCCGACACTTATGTATTTAACGCATTCCTCAACGGTGCAGATAATAATTACCATCTACGAGATAGTAAAATCTTAATCTTCCGTTACTAAGAATCCTTCCGTTTCCGCTAAAAGCGCTTCCGGAATTTTTAATTAAGCTCTCAAGATCTCCATCCAAGTTGCATCCACTACGCAAACTTGCAATCTTGAATTTACTCAACAAAGCTCTGCATCACTTGTAACAGACTGGTTACTTAAGATGGCGGGTGTGTCGTGGTCTCTAAAATTTTATGCATTAGCTATCTCGCGGACGAATTCCCCGCTGTCTGGCGCAGACGTCAGCGACCCGGGCTGTCAAAATATCGTTTCGTAAAGCCGGGTACTCACTAGCGAGCTGCAACTGTAAAGCCCTCTACGCACTATCCATCTTGAAGGACAACAGCGCCCGACCGTCAGGCCAGACGGTGCTGTACTCACTATCTATCATGCTAGACGTTGCTGATTTTGGGGCTCGTTAGACAAAAAATCGGCCATGCGAGTCCATCATGGTAATAGTAATAATTATTGTCGTCCAGCAAGCCTTTGCACTATCGTTTTGCGTCGTCCATCGTGCAGACAGCACGGATGTGTACGCAGCGCGGTGTGGATGAGTACAATCATGATGTGTACGTGACTCGCGAATCTGTCCTCCACTAGAAGCTCGATACTGCAACTGTTACGGTAACAGTTACAGTTCGCTAGTGTGTACCCAGCTTTATACATTCGCTAGTTTCAGTCAAGCTGTTTTGACAGGAGCAGACAAAACGGCATAATCGCGGAGCGGCGGCTCGGGCACGTTTCGAGAACTCTAATTTGCCACTGCGTCGAATCCGAATTGTATCAAATATACTAGCGGATTGACGAATAGTGAAGTTAGCCAAGTTGTTTAACGCTAACGTAAACGATTTTCGAAAACTGACAAAATGTATAGAGTTGACGTAGGTGCTCGACGCGACTAGGGTTACCAATTATCTCAAGTTTTGTCCTGAGATTTCAGGATTTTTGGACTCTTCTCAGGATTGCGGCCGGATTTCGCAAATCTTAGAAATCTCAGGATTTTTAGAATTTCCATTAAAATATAGTATCTACATTTTAAAGATCTCTTTAATAAAAAGTAAATAAAAATTATCTTCGTAATAGAGAAAATAATTGAAATAATGAACTTTGGTAGTGACATTTTTAAATTTGTGATTACTTTTGAGAGAAAATTTTCAAACTCCAACAAAATCTCAGGATTTTTCAATAGAAATCACGCCTTTACGCCTTTACGAATTTAACGACACCATGTTTATTAAATTAAGCTATTTGTTTAATCTCTAGGAAAGAACAAAATACCATACATACCTAACTCTTCGGGAGTCGGGTAAACCACACGTAATAAAAACTTGTGACGACCTCTCATAAAGCTGGTTGCAATGGCGTGAAGGTAGTTTTCTCTTTCTTCCTTGTAATACTGCCATATTCACTTGCACAAATTGGATGTATACCTACTAAATTATCGGTGCGTGTTTGGTCACCTATTGAGTGCCAGGAATCATCAATTGTATAGATTCATGAGGCACCTATGTGTCTTTGGTAGTGAATGCGCTCGTTAATTCAATTCGGGGATGCAGTCTGACAATTATTTACAGCCAACCCGTATCCTTAGATTAATGACTGCTGGAGAAACAAGTACCAAGAACATAAACGGGTCACTTTACCTCCAAATTTACGTACACTTTGACCCGTTTTAATTCACTTTGAGTACGTCCGGCACGCGAGACGTGCTCCATCTGGATTCTCGACAGTCAAGTTTATTGCTCAGATATCCCCTTCTAACTAGTCAGTAACGATAGAGACACACTGAGCGACAAAGGTTGAAGTCGTAACGCAATAAAACATGGTGGAACACGGCCATAATAAACTGTTTCATCAAAGTTATCAGGGGGGATTTATTATGGAGCCGCCTGCGAGGAAGTGCGGAAAAAGGCAATTACTTATTGTATTAAACCATGTCGCACCTTCAGAACAACAGTGACCTAATTCAAAATTTTAGCTTTCAAACTTTAAGTCATAAGTTTATTATTATAGAGACCTAACTCGAAATTTAAAGTCTCTGAATTAAGTCACTATTGTTCTGAAGGTGCGAGTTAGGATGTAAGAAACGCGCGATAATTTGGCTGTTGGAAATGCTTATTTAGGGTATGACTCTATACAGCGTGTGTATTCCATGCGAGCCTAAATTTTAACATACGATAGATTTAAGCAGTATTAAGAGGTACAGTAATAAATTAAAACAAATACTCTCAATAATTAAGCGTAATGATTTTTTTAAAGTTTTCCCGGCCAGCAATGTAATGCAAATATTGATTTGACAATAACGTCGTCAATAAATCAATGAACACAAAGTGCTTACGTAGACGACTTGGTTATTTGAATACATTGCGTGCCGAATTAATTTGTATGAAAAAAAAATGTTTTCTTTATTAACTTAATGTACCAATTTACGTTAATTAGGGTCTTATATAACTGCCTTTTTAAATATAGAATCGTATGGAATACGCACGCTTATAACTAGTTTGATTTATCTAATGTAACAACTGCCTAGCTCATTTTCCTTGCTTATATTAAACCAATTTTCAACGGGATATTGATCGCGATCATTTATGGGCTTAATGTCGAGCTCTCGATCTTTTCAGTAAAACGTGTAGTAAAACGTGTACGCCTCGCATTCTAATTTTGCCACTTGAATTTTAAGGGACTTCATTATGTGACAGTTGCATAAAGAACTAATTAAGTATGTTGTGGCAGAACTTTTTTCAAAAAAAATGCAAATGATAAAAAAAACACTTTGTTTTTGGAGCGGTTATTTATATTAAAAAAAACTGAATGGAAATTTAAAAAATAATAATTAAGGCGCTCACGTTTTCCTCGTTAAATAGTGGCCCGAGAAATCATCCAGCCAAACTTGTCAACTTACTGTTTCACTAATAAGATTAAAATTCATTGCCTAGACAAGTCAGTAGCTCGAAATAACGCATTTATGCTTCGCCTGATTTGCTGCAATCTTGGCGGTCGGTGCATGTTGCGTATTTATAGCTGCACTAATTCGTGCAAATCGCTCGGGACTCGATAATTATAGCCCTGCGAAATTAAATCCGACGCCGCGATGTTGTTATTAAAACTCCTTTAATATTAAGCGCTAGTGACATAATTTGCGTGTAATAATTAAGTATATGAAAGTTTTAGATAACATTACTCATCAATCAGTACTTACTTACTTTTACTGCCCAAAGTAATGTTTTTCGAGTGCATACATGTGTGTATGTAGGTATGTGTTTAACAATTTCTGTTTTGGTACATAAGATATAATTTGACACATTTCTTCAGTCGTAAAATAAGGTAGAATGATTTTCGCCAGCTCTAGAGGAACGGTTTGTGATTTCAATATTTTTCTTCGATCCGAAAATTAAAATGTCCTACTTTTTACTTGTGGTTGACTCTTCCAATCTTTCTTTTCTCTTCTTACGCAAAGGGGGTGGATATTTAATACTTTTATTCCAGTAGAAAACTCAATCAACCATACCAGCCCTAGACAAGATTACGTTTACGTTAGCGTTAAGCAACTTGTCTAGCCTCACTGTTTCGCCAGTTTGTGGCACACCGATAACATTTCGTGAGGCATGCGGCATTGCGGCATGAGCCCGTAGGATACTCTCGGTCGTCCCACAGGAGAATACCCGACCGGTTTACGATGAAGGAATAAATAATTTTAGCGCCGCACGGACGGGGATCATTTTTCATTCGGTTCATACCGGAGTATGAGCTTGGGAGGGTAAGGCTCATGTTACAAGTGAGAGCGAAAAATAAGGGTAAATTTCTCGAGTCCTAGTGAAAAAGGGTACAAGTCGACTTATCTCGTAACATAAGAGGGTATATACATGAACGGAATTACTAGACTTAAACCCTTTTTCACCTGGCCTTCAGAAGACCTTTACCTTTTTTCAATAGAACCCCAGATTTTAGATTTATGAACTAACAAAAACATCATAATAAAACATACACTCAACACAGCGAATTATTTTTTACTTGGCCATACTCGCCGACAAAATGCAATTGGCGATCGTTATCGTTATCCAAAATGTATAGGATCGACGTAAGCTGTCAGACGATCGCGTCGAGCGCCTACGACCATTCTATACATTTTGACAGTTTTCGAAAAGCGTTTACGTTAGCGTTAAGCAACTTGTCTAGCCTCACAGGGCCTATATTCTAGGCGGTAAAAGCAGTATTGTCTTTGACCTATTTGTTTTATTTTTTTTAACTCGGCCGCCATTACTGTCAAGTAAATAAGAGCTATCAAGACGTTGACAATGCGATAACAAGTCAAGGACAAGGTGGTTTTTACTGCCTACGATAGAGTCCCGGGCTGAACTTCGTAGGCTATCAAATAGTAGCATGAAAAACGTAAAAACAACTGCACTACGACTACAATACAATACAAAACACTTTATTGTACCCCAAACAAAAATATTATAGAGAAATAACACAATTAAAAATAACACACTTTAACTTTGTATATGGCGTAACTGTGACACTATAATGAATTCAAACATTAGACACACACATACACTGACACACAGACAATCAGATACACGCGTTAAACTAAATAAAACCCCTATTTGGGTTAAATATAAAGTAACGTGATCAGGCTATTGCAATTGTGACACACTGACCAACATAATATATAACCCTTCCTTTGCTAGCCGTAGTCGGGTAAACCGCCCCCGCTACCTCTCATAACCCAACCCACTCGCACACAACTCAGTACACAGTGCTATACCAACATTATTTTTACTTGACCTGTCCTCGACATCGTCAAGAGTAATTAGAAAATTCTTTCAAGCTTTCTTGGCACCGCTGGTAATTATATTAATAGTTTGTGTGGCATTGAAATAAACGGAACAGTGCGTTTTTTTAATTGCTTTGTTTTTTTTTTTTTCATGGCATGGATAAAGCTCAAATATTTTGCCCTGAGAGCTTAGATGGAATGTCTATATGCTAGTAATTTCACCGGTTGTGTTACCCCTGCACCGGAACACCAATGCGAACACTACTGTTTGACGGCAGGTTAAAGAGTAAGATGGTGGTACCAGCCCGGACGGACCCTGCGCAGGGTCCTTCTATCACTAATATGTCTGTCGTTCCGGTTAAATCCAATTTTCCTGCTGGCATTCGATTAAACTGTTTGGAAAACGTAAACGCGATGCTAATACAATATTTTGGTAACTAAGAGATAACTTGATGATAAAGTTCGAAGTTGCACCAAACACGGAGACTCCAGTTCGGTCTCGATAAGCAGATGATAACTGTACAAAAAAAATTAGTCATGTCCTAATATGCAAGGAAAAAGCCAAAAATATTCGAAAATATTGAAGCACTCAGCATGACGGTACTACGATAGCATCACAACTAAGCGGTGTCTAACCTTTTTAAACGCAAACGCAAAGTTTCACCTTCCCAAAACAATAGTTTTTTTCCGACCGACCACAGACAATCCACATCTAAAAATAAAGCGCTTTTTATCTATTAACAGCGCTGTTAGGGCGCAAACACGTCGGCACACGCTCGTGCGTCCACACGACAAAGGACAAAGAGGACAAAAAGGTGTCCACACGTCCGCGGGAGCCGGGACGTCGTGAAATATGGCCACCGCGGCATATCCCGATCTCGGAATAATATATTTAAAACATGGCGGCGGCGCACAAAATGGATTTATTTTAATTTAAACTCATTACATTGTTTTGTATATTGTCGTGCTTGTAAAATGGTAATGTTGCTGCTTATTATTTATTAGCTTGGTATCAGATTTGTTTTATAGTTTGTTTAAATTTCACTTTAGTACGTAATGTTTTACAATTCGGGGAGACCTGTCTTACTATTTATTTTAACCCTACACGACTGCGTAAATATGTGTGTAAAACTTAGTATAAGGGCGAGTCTTCATTTAAAAAAAACTTATCACTAGTTATTAAGTTGACTCTTGATTTAAATAGAAATAATTTATTCAACGCATACACACATTTGAAAAAAAAACAGATGACTAAAACAAAAAACATTTAACATCTCACTACATCTTCATCTTTCACTACTTATCACTTTATTAGAGGTATACCACAATTGGATAACGGTAGCCATTTCAAAAAACTACCACTCAACACTCATAGTACGTAAAAATAACCATTTTAAACAGACGTAACAATAGGTATCTCATTGAGCGAATGTAGCACCCAATCCTAAGGCAGAGGCATCAGGTGCGAGTTCCGACTATTGAACTGACAAAGCTTGGCCATCTCGGACCCTCTTAATATTCCACCTGTGAGTGGCTGGAAGGGTATCAAATGGGTCTTGAACGAGCATAAGTAATTGGGGAGTGATACATTCGTTAGATTAAGTTAATACTTCTACTAATAAAACGAGTTTCCTTTTACTGGGGGGCTATTAGAGGAATTGGGAAATATTTGAGTGGCGAAATATTCAGCAGTTTTTATTTGATATACTTTACACAGTGAAGCAACTCTACGTAAATTACAATACCTTGTTGTAACTTTAAAGTTTTAAACTTTTGAAGTATGCTAAATACAATTCTCTTTTTTCCAGAGCATAGACAACGAACTGAATGAGTGCAACGAAGCACAGAAAATGGCTAAAATGGTAAGTACCTACGGGCACTATCTGCTTTGCTAAACGAAACATTCTGCTATCGACTCGGGGAAGCTAGAAAATGGACGTCAAATGTTTCTGGCTGAACGATCTCAAGCTTATGTTCTTGTAGTTACTAGAACGTGAGTTACTGTTGCCATGGCGGCAAAAACAAATTCTAGAAAATTATTACATATACATTGAGCTTTTTTACTGTTTAAATCGTACTGGCCAGTTTCATTCTATGTTGATTTAAAGTATATTATGAAAAGGAATAAACATCTTTAACATTTTGCTTGGCCAACCGTATTTTTCCTCGCATTTTCTATGGTAATGAACGCACTGCGTTACCGATTATGGCTATAGAAAAAGCGGCTCTTTTAAATAAGAGATCATTCCCATTCGTATTGACCACTTGATATATTCGTATCATATGCGCCGCTTTACGCAAATCCTTGCTACACCCGGACCCTTTGACAAATCCCCTTTTTTTGCTTTACGACTCGAGCGATCCACATCGTCTGCAAGGGCATACATAAAACTAGGATCCCAATATCGCGCCATCTGCTGATCATCCCGGGAAATCACTCAGGGAGGACAAATTACGGGATCTTTACTGCAGGAGTCCTTGCCCCTTCAAACTGCGAATAAAAAATTGTCAGAAGTGTATCGAAACGGCTCGCGCGGACTAATTATTCTCCTCCCACTCCCAGCGTCTTTATTCTCGTATTTGTCCTAAATTGTCAATGACTTTTGAAGAGGGTTTTTTCGCTTTGAGGGATACTCAAGAAAAACATAAATTAGACCGGCTTTGTTGCTTTGTATCAAAGGGACGAAAGTTTTAAAATCTTGTTTAGTCTCATTACGAGTTATCTGGGGTTCGTTATTCGGCGACGCCGTATCGCGCACCTACGACGCCATAAAAGCTAAGTTAAAACAAAGGGAATAAAAGAAAGCCAGGAATAATATCGGCCCTCGACCGCCGGAACCATGTTGGGCTTAAATTTTCGGGTTTTTCCCGGTTTTTGGGCAAACTTTTGGGGTTTTCCTTCCTGACTTTCTAACAGGGGTCTCGGACCTCGATTCCAAAGTTCACGCCGCGGTTTCCCGTTGTCTTGTTTGAATTTATTATAACCGGAAGGATATTATGAAGAAGGTGAACTGATTTGCAAATTCTCATTTTCTTTGTCATTGCAGCTTTGGGGTTCGTGCTTGTACTTAAATAAATATATCGCACCTTCAGAACAATAGTGACCTAATTCAAAATTTCTGCTTTCAAACTTTAAGTCATAAATGTATTATTATAGAGACCTAATTCGAAATTTAAAATTTCTGAATTACGTCATTATTGTTTTGAAGGTGCGTATATCAGGGAACTGGTGACAATCTTACACTGTGACTTAGTTTCAAACTAAGCTCTAGGATTACCTATAATAGCGGAACAAGACAACGATAGACGTAGGTACTTATACAATTTAAAATGTCGAAGACTACACGAATATTCATGCCGCTTACAAATATTTGCCTTTACCGAGGCTAATCACGCCCCGACGTATATTAACTATGTAACTTGATGTATGACAGCTAGGTATAAAGTACAGGGTGTCTAGAATTGGCCGTGTACAATGGATGGCAAGACAAACAAGTTAGTGAAAGGCTGCTTAAGTCTGAGTTCGCTCCGAGCCCTTTTCACTTGACGTTCTCTTTGCTCCTGTTTGTAAAGATCGCGTATGAGGGGGACAGAGGGGGATGTAAGAGACCCCATCCAGACACCATTAAAAGGGAAAACTGTTGATGCGTTTGATGAGGCTACAAAATACAGCGTGTTTGAAAATATGCAGACGTTCCTAAGATTTACTGAGCAGTTTAACGTACGTTTGCATTTTGCGTTTATTTAGTTCTTTTTTGTATTAGATATCTGCTACTTGTCATAATTATCATTCAAATAAACAGTTATCTAGAGAAGATATGCCATGTGTTGTTTTTATTGTTCATGAGTTTATTTTTATTTTTAACCAATTTAGGATGATTTGGTCTTAGTATGATTTACTTGTGTCACTAGCAAAGTCATTAATATAATTTGATTTATTTTCGAACTGATGCACATTATGATCAGATCTTGTAACGAACAAATTGAATTTATTTCTTAAAGGTCAGCGCCACACCTGCAATACCGTTGTTACCGATATAGATAGACGGTGTCCATCGACCTTTATGTGAGTCGTTTACCAACGACGATGCGACTATATTCATAGATGCGTACTTAACTAGTCCAGGTTCGATTCCAGACTCGTGATGTGCACGAATATTACTTCCCCAACCTAGTACTTACCTATACAAGCCTAGCTTAATTTGAACATAAATAATTTACAGGTTTTTTTTGCACGTTATCCTCTGAAAGATACGCTATAAAATAAAGCCTAAATTAAAATTAAAGTAAAAGCTCAACTATTTCATGCGAGGGTTTAATTTAATTCATATTTACATCACATCACACAATACTAACTCAACCGAGCAACCCTTCCATAAAAAACAAAACAGTCGCATGTACCATTTTCCAAGTAACTAAAAAGGTACCGTAAAATCAGATAGATAAGGTTTAATTCTTTTCACCCAAAGTCACACATCTAACCTTATGCAACTTACACCATGTATAAGCATGTATTCACTACCGAAATCTCCTGTGTCTAGTTAATTTTGTATGAAAATTTAAAAGCGTGGCAAGGAACGTATAAACATTATATGTATAGGATGTCCCTCCGTAATCCTCTGTGTAATTACACCAAATATCATTTGTAGCTATTCACTTGTTTTAGAGAACTTCATAGATTAAGGCGATAGGATTACAGCTGTTTTTAATTGGGAAGGGTGGTAATATGTTTTAAAGATTAAGTATGTTAACCAGAGAGATGAATTAATAGTTACCATTGAAAGATAAATAAATACATAAATAATAATGAACGGTATAGACTTGGTTTGAACCAGTAAGGTAAAATCCTTACTAGTATTTTTATGCGATAGAAAATGTATGTGTCTTCGTCTGTAGGTTCGGTCTTCACGGTCCAATGCCTTAACCGATGCTTATGTCCTTGATACAAAAAAAAACTGTGTAATTTGATAAGTACAAAAAAGAATATTTAGGGCATCTGGCTTTATTTGTATCTCGCAGACAAGAGCCAATAAGTAATCCAGCGGGCCTAGTATATGCCTGCGTCTATATCGCGTGTCAAATGTGGATAAAGCACCCGTCACTCTCGTACTTATTTACGTGTCAGAAGGTGACGGATGCCTTATCCACACTTTATCACTCGATAAACGCAGCCATATTAGTGTGATAAGATAAGTGACTCATATTTTGTTTCTGCATTTTTGAATGCTCTCGAATTTTGTTTAAACCTCTAAATACAGGACGATTGTTTCCAGCACCAAATAGATGTTCTTCAAAATTCAAAATGGCTTATTCTAAAAGATATCAAAGACATCATTCCTTTTCAAGAATCATGTCAGTAACAATATATCGATAGATACGCCTACTTCATTCCTTATCGTACCCGTAAATTACCGGATAAACTTTTTAATTCTACCCTCATTTGTACCCGGTTATCGTGACGAATGAACCCGGGTTAACCGAAGATAACCCTATCGCTGCTATTTAGGGTTGTTTATTACACTGTTTGAGTTATTGCGGGGCACGGTCTTGCTATTGACATGTATAATATGTCAAAAAACATCGATAAATAAAAAAAGCGTTCGAGGCTCTTATTATTTTTAATAATAATAATAACACTTCGTCAAAGAAATTAATTGACTCGTTAGTGCGTTTAAACCACAAATTAGTGTTTGTCGTTCATTTCAACGTAGCGGTGCCTAACGACGCATACTATCTACGGGCGCACGGGTCAAGTTAAATTTGCTGGTGGGAATTAAAATCACCATTTTGTAAGTGTAGTGTTCAGGTAGGTTGTTGTCATGTTTATTATTTTTAAGAAAATTTATTCACAGTGCAATTTAATATCCCACTGTATATATATATTTAACAATATCACGATAACCCACTGTAAATTCTTTGAATCAAACTTTATATAGTCTGCTCTTATAGTATAGTACATTATGTTCCCTGCACGGCTAGCACATGTTGTCCGCGACTTGTTTGTCGCTCGGATCTCCCTTTCTTTCTAGTCTGTAACGATACAGACGCACTGAGCCACAAGCGAGAAAATACAACTTGTGCTACCCGTGCAGAACATTAAGCCAGCCTCGCTCCCCCTGCTAAGACCCCCACAACTAACGTCAAACGGATTGTGTTCGAATGACTGACAAAGACGCCGTGTGTGGCAAGCTTTAGGGTGACATGTTGGGTGGGTTTGATTGGCTAGCTGTGTGGAAAAAATAGGGCTGAAAAGGTGTATCCACGATTTAAAAACCGTGTACCTATACTGCAAATTGATATAGGGTATTTGGGTTGTCAAATTGAATTGTTGATTGAAACATGAATTTTGAAGTATGTATTCTAATTTTGACAGCTGTCAAAGTTATTGAGGTTATATTTTGTACTGCAGTGACAGTTGTCAAATCAGGCCCCTTAAAATGGCGCTACTATAACTTTTATAACTGACTGCTGAGGCCTTCTTCTCATTTCTCCTCCCATATCTTAAATTAATTCAATCAATTTTTGCCAGCCTGCCTTTGTCTAGACTTTATCTTAAACATTCCGAATCTTCGTTTTGGTATCTAGTATACTTGGAACCTAGTCATTTGCATCCTTAGTCCACTGAACCAGACGCAATAGGCAGACATATATCCAGCCCCGTCCCATTGTAATAGGTACGTATGTGACTGACGTTATGGAGATACGGTATAAATCCTCGCATATGACGTTGACTTAATTCAACATTTGCTTATGCTATGAGCACGTGTGAAACATACAGCCATCCCTTTTCCCCCAAGCACACAATTTTTGACACGTGGCCGTAATAAAAATGAGAGAAAAGAGTCGGGTTGGGCTCGGGGGAGCGCGCATCTGTCGATGTAGCTTGAGAGTTAGCCCCTTCGGGACTTCTGGGCGCCTGGTATCTCGAGGTTAGTAAAGTCGGATTAGAAGTTAAAAAAATGGGATTATCGGTGTGAGGTTTAGTATGTTTTTTTTTAATTGTGGTTGTGGTATTTTATAAGATAGATGCGTTTTTGTTTTTTTTTTTTTGTTGTAAATTAAAAAAAACGAATCAGTGTCTAAATAAGCGAGCGACAAATGACGGATTCACACATTAACCGATAGCAATATTTCGAATAATAACGATTAACTATTATTATTTCAAGCAAAAGGCCAAAGCAAGTTTTAATAAAAGTCAAGTTCTGAGATACTTCATTAGTTTCATTACCAAGGTAACAGACAAAAATAATAAAAGTTTAAATAAAGAAAATCTTACATTTACATTGAAACTGAGATCAAAATAAGTCCTCATTAACGCGTTCAAAGAATTCAGCTACAAAAGTCGGCTACTAGGGGGGCAGAAATCCAAGGGGATCCCACCGCAGAATAGCCTGTACCGTACCCTCTTATATTGTCCCTGAAGGCCGATGCCACGTTAATTCCGCCCGTATTTGAGCCTCGTGTTGGTTCTTCCAACAAACGCAAGATAGGGGACGAGTTAAGTTCATGGTAATTGTCAAATATTTTTGTCGAGTTTCACAAACGACAAACAGGGGCGTTTAAGCGTCGTGTCCAATTAGCAAGTTCCGCCGAATGTAATCAAGGCACGAGCAAAGCTTTACAGGAAATGGTTTGTTGCTTTATAATTATTTCTCGTTACGGAGAAACGGTAAAGAAATCTTCCTTATCTAAGTACGATTCCTTTTCCAAGTAACCGTACCTGATTCTTAGAATGATTCAATTATATTCCGAATTCGAAATTAAATAAGTGCGCCAGCATCAAACAAGGTCTTTGATCGGTTTGTTATTGTACGTCGACACGTGCATCGGCCGCTCACACGTGCTACCGACACTCCTTGTAAACAGCGGTTTCACCATAAAATACCTTCTAACTGCGGTGGATATCATGCGCCATGTTTGAATTAAGGATTAAAATTTCACGCTGGCTGGAAACGAAATGCCGTTTAAATTATTTTAAAAAAGATAGCGTGATTCCTAATTTGAACTGAAAACGAAAAAGGTTTATTATCAATTACGATTGCTGTATATACGTATCAAACGTTTGCCTCTGAATATTTTATTACAAAGCGTGCGCCGCGTTGATATTAGGTGTCCATTGTCATGACCGAGTAAATAATGTATGCTGTCTTATGAATATTTTTTTGTTTGTTCACTGTCTTCTGTAAATATTCGTATCGGTCGTTATTGTGCGGGTGCGTCTAGGGCGTCGCCATTGACCTAGTTGGATCAAATAATGCCTGAGTAAGAGAAAGATAATCAAATGGCTCGTACTTGGACGATATTAACTTCGAAACTGTGCCAGAAGTAGTAATTGCGTTACTTATGTTCATGATTATTACGATCCGTTGAGAAGTTATGCCTTATGAAATTTACTATTATTCGTTTACTCTATTTCTCACGAGACAATAACTAACACACAATTGCCGCAGCGTAAATACCACTAAGCCTATCAACACCAATAAAAGACCCAATTTAAAAATATTGCAATAATCAAGGCCAATGACAATGCTGTCGAAGTCATGAGTTTCAACACTGAATGGTGTCATGTCATTCATTCATCAAGTTTCCTTGTACAACAAAATGACTTTGTTCTCAACCCGATTATGATCGGACATTCTTTTGATAACATTGAGGTCGACTTTTATATCTATGAAACAGTTCAATAATAAAAGAAATCAAATATTGAGGCTGACGATATATTTTAATTGACTCGCTGGAAGCAAAAAACGCGGCTTTAAATATGTTATAGTTGTGCATGAATCACATTTTTTAACAGAGTAGTTTTTGTCCGTAAGAAATCTTGTTAGCGTTGCTATTGCAACTGCTTTGTACCAGTTCATCATATTGAAAATATCACTGGCCACTAACAAAATATTACTGAAACCATAACGTTTTAAAATAATAGAATACGCTTTTCCGATACTCCATTTCTCCTTTGAGGCTCTCATATAAAATAATACTGGCCATTTAGCCGGCCAGTAATAATAACCAAAGTGCCTATTAATAACCTACGAACGTGGGAATAGACCGGACGGCTTCTTCGAAATTCGAATGTCGTAGTTCCTGTCGCTATCACTACATGCTGTCACGTATAAAGAGTGAGAGGGATGGAGGTAATAAGTGTGTTTTAGGTAAACGCAGTCGCGACCTCGTGCGCGTCATTGATCATTATTAATTAAAACAAATATGTGATATCGAGTTTTCACCGATATTTTTTGATCGGTTTATAAAACGAGGTAATTACGTGCTATTGAACAAATTAGTGTTTTTAAACGGGCAGTTTTATACGTACTTACTTCAAAGTGTCTAAGTACATAATAATGTTAATGAACAGTTGTACTATTCTGAACAATATCTTTTCTCAAATATTATGTGTACTACCGTACGTTTCAATGTACTATTTATTTATTTGCCAAAATCTATGCATGTAAAAGTACAATTCCATCGATTTCTCCGCGCGGCTGCATTTCCCCATTCGTCCCTATACTCGGATTAAACTGTCAATTCGGACCCGTTGTTTTCTCCTTTTTTACTGCAACGGAACCCTTCTTTACGGCTAAGTGAGCCGTAATTTAGGGTTCCGCAGCTGCCACCCGTGTAACGCTGATTGTATTGCGGGGGTGCCGCCCTTGTGTGGATTACTAGAATGTTACTTACAAACAAACTTATTGTTATAGCTAGCTTAAAAGAGAATCAACTCTAATATGAAGAACATAAGGATTATTGGTAGAAATAATGAGACTCAAGCAAAGTTTGCTTTTAATTACGTACCTACCTAACTTTTTTCATACAGGAACTCCAAACTAAGTCAAACAAAAATAAATTAATAATTCCCATGTTCGATACTTGAATAGTTCCTTTGTTTACCGTTAATTATTAATTCAAATCAAACGTTCCAAATTCCAAATTGGAAAATGAAGGCCCGGTTTACCAATCGCCGGTAAGCTGGAGTTAATCAAACGCGCGCTTTACACGTAATCGCTTCTTAACCCGTCCCAAAGATAAATTCGGCTTGAGGCCTCCGTTTATTTTTGTTTAGACAATTGGGAGTGGCAATTAGCACGAGACCTGCCCGGGACTTTCATTACATTAATCCCTGGAATAAATTGCGGGAGGGATAAATTAAGTCGCGAGTTAAACCGAGCACTTAGCACCGGAATTAACCGACGCTTAATTGAAACTAGAAGAGTTTTAAAATCGCCAGCGCTGATAAGCGCGCTGTAAGCCGTTTCTAAACAATGGTTTAGTTACCGGAGCTCGTAAACGGTTTTTATTTAGTTTCCAACGTTACAGTTTAATTTCTTTTTGTATTTATAATCACGCTTACTATGTCAATGTAATTTTAACTCTGTTAGAGTGTGCCATTATTTGACTAAAGCTTTTATCCGAATCAAAATAGCGACGTCAGATATTAAGCCAAAATTCGAAACCAAAATCGCCGGCACGTGTCTTTGTATTGCTGTATATCTCGTAATAATAGCATCGATGTCACCCCCGAGTTAAAGTAACCCCTCAGCTTCGATCTAAAGTCGCCGCTTGGGCCTATTGTGTGAAAAATGTTACTTTTCGCACGATCTGTCAATGAAGTAAACAAATATTTCGATTAGGGTGAAATAATGTATTTGCAGTAGAAATTGGTAAATAAATAAATGTTTAGCTTAAAGTAAGTAGTAACGAATAGGGACTATTTTGGGTTTCATAAAAAAAAAAGGTGTTATTTCGCCATTTATTCGCTCTTAAGTATTTTATTCCTAAGGCCGGCATTACACCTGTAAGTTTTGAAACAAAGCTATATGCAAGAGAGAGATGTAGATATTTGCCATTGACTCTTACCCATAGTTGCGTCCCAAAACTTACAGGTGTAATGGCGGCCTAATGCTGGACGGTACGAATAATTAAGAAGTAAGCCAAACTTTTTTTGAGTTGCTGAAAGTAACCTATCATTTTACCGAATTTATCTTCATCGATTGTATCATTTCAATAAATTTTATTTCATCGAACGCTATTTTCTGCTGAACCCGTGATGTTTTCAGCGGATAACTGAAATATTAATTACGTACATAGATAAGGTTAGGTTAGACTTGCGACTACCAAAAAAAAGTAACTCATGTGCAATGATACATTGGTTGAAAGATGTTTCGATAAAGAATCGATACCTCTGTAAAAGATATATACCGATACTGTGGATTATTTCTCTACAAACTCTCGTCTTAGCTAGGTTATACACCTCAAACTGTCTTAAAATAACTCGAGAAGCACTCGGCGTAATCGCAAAGGAAAAAATACGAGCCCCATACTTCAGTGCTTTACCCAAATGGGGTTTCTCTGTTTGTCCTCAATTTCCCGTTTAATTTAATTGTCTTTGCCATTATCTTATCTGAAATAGTTCGGTCCTTATTGCCACCGATTTATTTTTTCGTAACGGCTGAATCTTGAACTAACGTGGTTTAGCGCAAGTTGTGGGGTTGTGCGATAGTGGCGCCGCTCTTGAGTGAACTAATAAGTTTGTGAGGCAATGTTTGTTTTTATACGGGCACTTCGGCGCCGGCTCGGGCAAGATCGGCCTTTTTCGGTCTTTTGTTATTTTTCTGGAGCTCAATGGCGCTATTACTAACAAACGTTTTAGATTTATTTTTCAGCCAGCATTTTATTATTTTAGCAAACGTGAATTTTCGTTACAAGCCTGAATTAACTTACATTGGCTAAAGCCAATTTATTATAAAGTATAAATAGCGCCGGACCTCCAAATTTAATAACAAAATGGACTTTTAATCAAGTATTTAGCCCGTTTAGAGTTAGCTGTAGAAATTCCATACCAATACCTTTTCCTACGTTTACTTTAAAAAGCCTTTTCGTCCAGGACACGGCACCCGCGCTATTTTAAGTGCTAGTTAAGCTTGCGGAAACCATTAACCTTGCTGAAGTCAAAGAATGCACTTTGTCTTCGCACCTTTCCGCATACAAAGCACGCTTCCTTAAGGACCCAAGTCGATACGGCAATTAAAAGAAAGCTGTGTCGTAGCTTTGTCTGCGGTTTAATTCCTTTTCTATCCCCGATTGAACGTAATAAAAATAATGAATTCGTTCCTTTTTTCATAGATGGCGCTTTCTCTCTGATTGTAATTTTAAAACCATAACTTACCTTACCGATGTTTTTTTTCTTTCACTTTTTACGTTTCGACGGCTCAGCTAATTACTACAAATTTTGGTACAGATATACATTTAGGGAACGGACAAATGATGCATTTTTATCGCGGAAAATCGAACGTTGCCTGAGGGATTATCGATAAAAACTTCTACGCAGACGGAGTCGTGCGCAAACGCAATTATACAAGGAACGTATCACTTACCAACATGTCAAATGCCACTTTTTAACTACATTTTTATGTGTAATACGACTGCGATCATATTTCCAGCCAAGCGTCGGGGCAAGTGAGGACATAAACTAGGCGCCGCCGAGTTCGCGTGCGTTTGACTTCAATCGCTTCTCCTGATCGACTTTACGATTCCTCCTAAACTTCCTTACAACTATTTTCATGCAATTTTCGAATATGATCCTCGGTCAGGAAAGAAGGGAAAATATTGCTTTAAAAACAAAACAGAGCAGTTTTACTGCGAAATATTTTTCTTTCGGTAATATAAAATTACTCTTCCCGATAACAAGCTGTATTATATTTTAGGCATCTAACATTATCACCAAAATAATTATCCCATGAATAAATTAAATCATCAGAGCAAAGTCAATGCGACCGCAAATCGCAGATTAGCGCTGATGCTAAACCGCGGTTTGATTTGATGTTACCAATTCGTGTGCTACTGGGCCTTGTACTAGATTAATATTTCATTGGTTTTTTTTTAATTTGTACTTGGGATTTGGCCAGTCATTTTTTTTATTGGGATTACAAATGGTTATGTAGAGACAAACAGCCTGTGTTAATTTAAAATAATACTAGACTTCGACGGTAAAAAGCGTAAACGCTGTAACCCACAAAGTACCAAAAAATTTTTTTTGCATATTCGGAATCAGATTTTTTTTCTGCGTCGAATGGTCCGGGTCTCGTGGCTCTACGACGATTAGAAAATTCTGTACAGCGTTGAAATTTTATGCACTTTTTTAATATATAGCAAAATTAATTGCTGTAAGCCGCCAAAAAACAGGTCTTTATTTTGCATTTGCATTTACACCAATTCAAATTTTACAAATTTTTCGAGTCCAGTAGGTTACTGCGTGCGTAAAACCATTTCCACTGTCATTTACAGCGTTTACGCGTATTGAAAAAAAAAGTGACACTACACTTACTACGTTTTCTGTAAAATATATTTAGATGATAGTGACTTACTACGTTTTAATCAGACACCATAATGTGAATACTCACAAGTTACACCAAATATGAAGTAATACGCAAAAATATTACTGACCTTTACCTCATTTCTTAAACGATTGCTTATTATTGGTCGCTTGAGTTTACCGTATTTTAAATACGCGCTCATGCTGTGTGGGTAACGGCTTACCGCCCCGATCAGTCAGTCTGAGACCGCCGTGGGATCAAGTTGTGTGTGGTGTAACGGTCTTTCACCGCGTGACAACAAAACTTTAAAATGTAATTATATCTATTTTAATAGTAAACCAGTGCAAATAATGTTAATAGTTAATACTATACTAATGAATTCTTATTTCGTTTAAATAGTAACTACTTAGTATGATAAATTCTGAGAATTAAGTGTTGCTTTACATAATTATAAGTAATTAAAACTACTTTACGAATTTTAGCAATACTTTGATAATAGTTATTAGTTTAAAGAAACGCTAGTATAGTGTCTTAAACTTTTCAGTTTGTTAAACATTGATGTTTTTAATTTTAATTGACTTTATTTCATGAGTAAGTTAACTTGTGATATTTAATTTATCATAATAATATACTTCTTTTATACGAAGTGTTTGTAGCGATGTATAATTATCGTTAAAATAAATGTATTTCTTTTTTTTCAACTAGACTTGTATTGTAAATGTTTATAAGCATGTATATATTTATATATATATATGTAGATGTTCGGATGTTTATATCTAATGGAAGAAGAAGAAGAAGAAGAAGAAATACATTTATTCACCAACCATAAGGCACACATATACATTTTTTTAAAGAAAATAGTGAAGGTAACAGAGAAGGCACGCAATGGAGGATTGAAAATATATTTACATACACATACAAACACATTCGTATTAATTAATTCTTTAGGATAACATTTTAAAAAAGGATTAATAAATGTTATCTCATATTTACGTCGTTTTAATATCAATAACCTTTTTTGGCATCTATCATTGAATACAATTATGATTTTTTTAAACTGCAAGCACTGCAGCATAACATCAATTTAGGCAGTTCTCAACATTTAAAGAATGGTGGTTACATCACTTACGCTTATTAGAAATCACACTGATTATTACCTTTCCATACATTTAACAAAATCATTAACAGCGTTTTATCGTATTGAAAAAAAAAGTCAGGTTGCTGTAACCGACACTAAAAAGAAACCTAGTCACTTCTGGTACACGACAGGCATATGATCTAATAGGGAATTTGAAAATACATATGTAGTATAAAAATGGCACCGATCGCTCAAATAAAAAAAAAGATATGATTTTTTTTGTAAAATTTCAAAAGTTTTTTGGCTCTGGTGTAAAGTTTGATTTTGCGGGTTACAGCGTTTACGCTTTTTACCGTCGACTTTAAAAAGTAATAATTAACCCTCCCAAAGTCATATTAATAAATGAACTTTCCGTCTGCGGTTTTAATATTTAACACCCCATTGTCCCGGCGATATTACAACCCCATGGCATTATTAATATCTTCTATTCACAAGGCTGAAAGCGAGTTAGTTTGATTAAAACGTACGAATTGGTTAACTTTGGTTAACTTTGGTTAATGTGTGATCTTGAAAATTTAATATTTATGACGTAGGTAATATTCAATTATACATTTACCCACAGTACAATGCAAGAGGTCCCGGAATGTGATAAGGGTGCGGCTCCACTGAGGCGGAGACGAGCGGAGCGGAGCTGTGCCAATATTAACCAATAGAATCAAAACTAACGTGCGCAAGGCGCACTCGACGTGACCGCATGCGCCTTCTATTGGTTGATATTGGCACAGCTCCGCTCCGCTCTGCTCGTCTCCGCCTCAGTGGAGCCGCACCCTTAGACAACCGGTGAAATGACTAGCATAGAGGCATTCCATCTTAGTCCTCAGGGTTGGCAACGCAATTGCGATCTTAGGATCGCAGTCTCAAGATTGTGATCTTGAGAGTGCAAATGTCTATGGGTCATATATCCCTCGAATCCGTGAAGGTTTTAAAAGAGATAATATAGAGAAATTACATAAATGAGAAAAAACCGTAACTTTTAGTAAGTTTCATTAAACTATAATCTGTTTTTATCACGCGTGCGGCCAGCCACATTAATTTATCGAAGACTATAACATAATGTATGTAGGCTAAAAGGAAGCAAGTTAGTGATTTATAAAATGTTTTTAGGGTTCCGTACCGAAAGGGTAAAAACGGGACCCTATTACTAAGACTCCACTGTCTGTCTGTCTCTCTTTCTGTCTCTCACCAGGCTGTATCTCATGAACCGTGATAGCTAGACAGTTGAAATTTTCACAGATGATGTATTTCTGTTGCCGCTATAACAACAAATACTAAAAACAGAATAAAAAAAATATTTAAGAGGGGCTACCATAACAACAACGTGATTTTTTTGCCATTTTTTGCCCGATTTTAATAACGGCAACACAATATACAACTAAATATTCACTTTAATTATAAATAATTAAATTAAAATAAAATAAATATTTAAGGGGAGCTCCCATACCTACAACAAACGTGATTTTTTATAGATAATGGTACGGAACTTTCGTGCGCGAGTCCGACTCGCGCTTGGCCATTTTTTTTATAATTTCAGCTACCATCCAATTTTTAAAAAACGTTTTGTTTCATTTATTTCACTGCGCTAAAGACATTTCAGAGACAAAAGCAGAATCATCACATTTTCCCGATCTTATATTCACTGCTTTATAAAATAAAAACGTCACCTGATTCCTCTCCCGTTAAACACTCAAATTAAATCACCATTAAAGATTTTTTGCATCACAAAGAAAAAAATGGGTCGACATTTTCTTTTATGTGTTCTTAGAAGCGATATTAATTTTGGTTCGAATCAATAAATTCTCCAAATTCTTTCCACGTGTAACGGCTTTAAAGTATTTATTCCATTTGACAAAAAAAAAACCATCACATTTATAATATTCGTTAGAAATAAGGGTGAAATAAACTCAGAGCTAAAAAAAAAAAAAAGTAGTCCACAACATACTTAATATAGCTTCATTAATATTAGATGTAAGGATTCTTATCTTTCTAATCACGCAGTATCGTTAAACGAATTTAGAAAAGTCCTGGGAAAATCTATAGGGAAAAAACGGTAAACGTAGTTCTACGCAGACAGAGTCGCAGGCAACATCTAGTTATTGCATATAATGAACACATCATACTCCTACTTAACTATAACCTCAATCTTAAATTATTCTATTAGTGACACGGAGGTAATTATTAACGCTTTCGTTGAAATGAAATACAATCTACACTCATAAGCCCTTTCGCTTTCGGAATGAAGTCAGTGAAGTTAGTGAGACGGAAAATGCCGATATCTATGTCGACTAAGCTTGTTAGCTCGAGTTACACGATGTAATAATATTTAACACTACACTAGTGTAAAAAAAAACAATATCGACTTTCCTTAGAGCTACGAACAAAAAATCTCCAACAATTTCAACAAACTCCAAA
Source organism: Acleris literana (assembly GCA_946894065.1). Classification (NCBI taxonomy): domain Eukaryota; kingdom Metazoa; phylum Arthropoda; class Insecta; order Lepidoptera; family Tortricidae; genus Acleris; species Acleris literana. Next base: position 22,711,530 of record OX335671.1, on the reverse strand, counting down.
TTCCAATTTCAAACTTGAATTTCCTTTTTTATTCGTTCGAAATGCATCTACTATCAAAATCCTCGCCAGCCAGTGCGTTCGAAACTTACATCAAAAGTCCATTCGAGACCAGCCGATACGTCTTGGCGTCGAGAGTCTCAAACTGTCGGGTCCCGGAGCGTCTCCACCTTTTGAAATTCAACGATATTTTAATGGCCACTATCGGGTTGCCGCGATTGATTTTTTTTAACTTCCGCTCTTGAGCTTTGACAGAGCCCGATATTGCTTTGCCCCAGCATTTATTTACCGTCTGAATGGTAAGAAGTTTACTCCCAATAAGTAGTTCGCTTTTATTTGCTTTGTGTTTTAAGATCGATTCAAACTTACTTATCCAGCTTGCAAGCCATCTACGAGTACAAATCAGATTGACTTATTCCGAGAATACAATACTATATAAAACTGAAACTTAACTAGACTAGGTACAACACAATGAATAAACTAGGCATAGTGAACTCCACTTTTACGCGAGTCATTTTCGTTTGGGTTTGTTTAGCGCGAACACTTCTATCACAGAGTACTATTACCTGTCACTGGCCAGAGATACCGGCCGTATTTGTTAATTGAACTGACAATTTGAACAACGCACCGACTTTTTTCTATTTTCAAATCCGAATCGAAATGGGAGTGGCACGGGAATCGCTCGATTTTAAATATCGAACGCAATTCGCATTCCATTTATTTATAAAATTTGAATTGTCGTCTATGTCTAAATAATCCGTACGGCGTTTATGTTGATGAATGGCGAAACTTTCGTAATGTAAACATTGGTGTTGAGATTCCTCAATCGTACTATTTCAATATTTACCTTGACAATATTTACGTCATTGCGCTATGCAAATGTTCCCAGTCCTCGATAAACAAAGCGATTGTCGCCTCGTTTAAGGCGTCGTTGGATTAACTTTCCGTTAATGAAACCGTTACTACGCTTGTACCGCTCATTGTGCGAGGGTATTTTATCGCGCGATCTCTATACAAAATAAATCGGCTCACCTACTGTTCTACTGGAAATATGGCGCGCTGGCTTAATTAAAAACTCTTCGTTACGCGCGCCCGGCCTTGTCTTGCTTGTTTTAAAGTTGAGAATGATATTATAAGAATGTACTTTGCTCGGGAAACTTGTTAACTTCGAGTATTAAGAAAATTAGTAAGAAAAAAAATTAAGCGTCGCTCCCGAAATATTTTTAATACCGCGTACAAAGTAAACTTCCTGATACGAGTGACGGTTGAGGAAAAGTTCGCTCAGTGAACCAAACGGCCACTTCCCTCGAATGGAATAAGCGGAAGAATAAGAAAACAAAACGCGATCGGCACAATGGCCGTTTAAAAATCGAACGGAAAACAAAAATATTGTTCGACGCGGAGAAGTTCGAGTTCCGCTAACGACTCGCGAAGAGACTCTAGTCCAGTTCATTATTTTCGAAAAGGGAACGTTACGGGTTCTATTTTTCATTTTCGGCTCCCTCTTTCGCCATAAAGGCTGATGTATGATTAAAGTTTGCGCCTGCGTTGCGTGTATCGGAACGTTCGGGCTCCAATTTGCTTTTTTTCTGGTAAAATAAAACGAACATGATAGCGTGCGGGCTTCGGGCCTAGTTCAGCGGAATTTATTTGCCGCTCATTATTTTCTCCATTTTCTTGTTAAGCCAAGTGACATTATCAAACGTTACAACGGAAATACTCTTGCGGTAGATGAACATTAGAAGGCCCATTTTAAGTTTATAGATTATAATGAGTTAATATTGAAAGCGAAATTATAACATGCAAATTAGTATGTTTCCCATATTTATTAATATATGTATAGGTTTTCAAGGAACGCTGTTTTCTCCTTAAACCATGATGTTTTCGGGATATCTTAAACATTAATTACGTAGGTTAGGTTAGGTTAGTCTTGCGTATTATCCGCGAAAGCGTAACAAGCAGACTAAGTTACTTTAACATTTATAGATTTGAAGTTTATGGTCTATTTATTAGTATGTTTCCTATATTTATTAATATAATATAGGGTTATATTATTATTATTAAGGTGTAGGTAATATACAGATTTTCCATAACTTGAGTCATCTTCGCTATAATAAACCAAGAACTTACAACGACAATAACCAGCGCCTTAACTACGTCCGCAACTCATAATTCCCGGCCATTTCTACCCGTCAACGGAATATTCACACGTTGTATATCAAAGAAAACGAGCTCTATTACGGACCAAGTCTCACCTCCGCGCCGCGGCAAATAGCAATTATTTTTAGCAACGAACACCCATAATTACCACTTGGTCCCTTCCTCGTACATTAATAATAATTAGCACTCTCTCGCCTACAATAATTCAATCGTACTCTTCCTTTCAATTTAATTAAAATATCCGCCAAAAGCCACCGTGTGACCGAGATGCGACTCATTTTAAATTTCGAGCACTCAGGTTCGCTCCAATTAAATTTTGAAATTAGAATTTGCGTTCCGCCCGATACGCTGAAACGACAGTCAAATTATTGGTAATGCTAACTAATCATCTTATTTCGACGGCATTTGCGCTATGATTTATAATTGATAAAGGTACTCTGCTCGGTTACGAGCGCCTAAAAGTGGATCCAAAAATGGACGCACCTGCCTTCTACTAATTTAGTAAAGTGATAATGTTTATGTTATTTATTAGGCTACTCTACAATTTTGTATAATATAGTGATGGACTGTAGCATTATCCTTTTGTTTTAATATTAAAAAGCTAAAACAGCTCAAATAAAACGAATCCGAAACCCAAATAGATATAAAACAAGGCAGCGCGTTACAACAATTAATTTAGATCACTCCCAATCTGTACCTCGAGATTTCTTTCCGCAAGAAATATCGCGCCATGATAGCGAAGGCAGCATTGTGATCTATCCAAAAGGCGGGGCATTAAATTCTGTGGAAGCGTTTTAGTGCCCTCGAAGCGCTGGCGGCGTCCATAAACTAATGTTATTCGGTCTGTTATGTGCCTTGCGGGAGCGAGGGCTCGCCGCGGACCCGACTCGACCCATAAATTTTTCATGAAGCAGCCATTTTGCGACAAGACGCGAGAGTGGTGATTGAAAAAAGCGTTCCGCGATATTGCCTCAATGGGCGAGGAGTCGGAGATTTGAAATTGGAATGCGTTCCGTAAATTAAAATGGCCAATGTCTTCTTTCTTTTTTTCAATTAGAAGCGCGGCTAAGCTGCCAGTATCGAAACTAGGATGTGGTGTACGTTGCAGCTCTTACGGCCTTAAGAGAAAGTCTATTATTGCTCGAGACGTACGTGATACTTTTAAATCAACATATGTGGCGGCCTTATTGCATTCATATAAACAAAATAATTGAGAGAGTAACCGACTTCCGCCGCATCCATGTTGGCCGCTTTTGAAACTGTTGGCCAGATGCGACTATTAATATAATCAATTTGATGACTCGTCGTTTCATAATCGAATAGTGAAAATCCAAAATAATTGAATGAAAATCGTTATTGTAATATCTTCTCAGTTTACCAAAGCGAAGGCAATCTGTGGAGGGAAGGCGAAATGGAAACAGGCTCGGATAGCCCCAAGTCAACATAATTGATAGGGCGGCCCATTAATACCCCACTCGCGCCAAAACAATACAGACAAATTACAAACAGATTCGCAACATCTGCGTATTTTTACAACGTGTTAACAAATATCTCCCGTGGAGAATAAAAACCATTTTATAATAAACTAACGCAACTTGATTAAACTTCAATGAACACTTAAGCTCTGTAGGGAATTTAAAAAGTTTTCCAATCAATTACAATTTGAAAGTTTAAATTCGAATTTGAGTTCCATTTTCAAATTTAAAATAGTTTGAAAAAGGAAGTTCGAAATGCTGCCGTATTCAATAAGTCATAAAGTGGTTACGCAGCAGAACTATCTCAGGGTATTGAGATGAAGCGTAATCTGTATTACCATTTAGTTATGAATCAATTCCGTCCACCGCAGGCGAATAATCAATGGCGATGCAAATAAGGCTGGCAACAGGCGGCTCGAGGACTCTGTTTTTGGTGGCCGGCGCCTCGGGTGTTGAGATAGGGTGGGGTTTTGTTTTGAGAGTGATTTTCGGAGTGTTGAAATACTTGGCCGTGATTTACTTTGGAATAACTTTAAAATGCTAACGGAACGAAAAAAGAAGTCCTTGGAACACTTTTATTAGGCTTTCTCAATTAATATCTCTTCGAATTCCTGCTCGTGCTCAAACTGCATCACGCTAGAAAGCCTGAATAAACTGTTAAAATCTGTTAAATACACCATAATCGGTTAATGAGTATACGCACTGCTAGATCAAAATAGTAGTAACTCAAAATACAACTGTATTCAATAATCAACTTTAATATAACTTATATGAACTTGAAACAAAAATAGCAAGGATTTTGAGTTGATACTGTTATGATCTAGCAGTGCGATTATTATATAGATAGGTGACCATATTTAATGTTAATGTTAATGTTAAGTTAAGTTAATGTTTTATCTTATTTTCAAAACAATTTTGACCTTTATTTAATTACTATTTCGTACGAACTCAATGCAAGTACTTAAAAGTTGACATACATTTAATCTATATTGTAACTCTATACGCGTTTTAAGTAATAAAATCTTAAAATCTATAAGTGATATATCTACCCTTTTTACTGCCTGGAAAATGCAGAATTTTTAAAAAAGTATCGGCGCATTTTTTATAAAATCAATCATCTAAGTATTTATACTCGTACGAGTATATTTGAGATACTGTAACATCCCTGTCCCGAGATGCCCCAAATGGCGGGATGGACATTTTGTGTAGACTGCGGACACGTGGCGGAATGGAATATTAATTGCTTTAGGTTTAGTTCTTGTGACGTTTCACCATGTCGGCCCGCCTGGCGCGGGCAAACGATAAGTAAATACCGGAGGCAGAGACATTGTGCTCAAAATCATTGTAATATTCATGTCGTCTGGATTTTGATGAATGTACAGACCAGGGCTCGGAAACGTTATTTAAAATAACGTTTTGAAAACGTTTTAGAACGGTTCTTTGTGCAACATTTAGTTAGGAACTAAAATGAAACGGGAACGTTTTCAAAAACCGGTTTAATCCGCAGCACGCGCAAAATTATTCGTAATATTCGTTCGTAGCTTCGTAGCGAACAACCCAGAAAACGGAAAAAATAGTTAAAAACGTTTAATTAATCAAAAAATACTGATCAACAACGTTATGCATAACGTTCCATTCGAACGAAATCGAAACATCTAGCATGATATAGGTAAAAAACTTAAGTAAAGCTCCTCTTGCATGTAGTTGTGTACAAAACTTATATGGAATTTACTTCAAATTTCAAATATAGAATGTCGAACGGTCTATACAGATGTGTTACAACTACATGCAAGAGGAGCTTTACTTAAGTTTTATACCTATATAAAACTATAAATAAAAAATTAAATATCATGCGTAGCTCAGCAAAACGTGAACTCAGACAGAACTCAGAATTAATATAAGAGCAAATAAGTAAAATATGACGGTGCTAGACAGGCGTCAAATTGACTTACAAGATTTGAATGTAACATACTGGCCAGTAACAATAACTTTAACGAAAAGCAAGCTTTCAAAACCCGACTGTTGCTAACCAACTTTAAATCGATATAACTCCTAAATGATCATTCAAAATGAAAAATGATAAAACAAACCTAAAGATGATTTTTAAATCCCTATTCAATGATACCCCACTTGTCATACTTGGTCGTTTTGTTTTTTGTACAATATGGCGTCCGGTTGCCTCCATATTGAATTTTGATTACTGTCATATCTTCAGTGAAACTCACCAGATTAAGACAAATCGATTGACATAAGAATCATCAAAATCGGACTACGGGTTTAGTTTTTATAGTGACACAAAGGAACAAACATACATATATAGGCTGTGAAACACATTACCCTCCTCCTTCGGCCGTCGGGTAAAAAAATAAGATTACCTTTTTGTCTTACGCTAAAGCAGACACCCAAAAGTCTGGCCACACAGAATCCAAAGACTCCGATTTAAAACTCCATAAATAACTGAAACTTAAACCCGGTTTAACCGTCGCAAGTATTACGGCGTTGACAAGCGCGATCCGGTCCGGAATCCGGAACGCTCAAATGAAAGGGGTGCTCGTTCAGATTATATCGCTAAGCCTAGTGCTTAGACCTTTCAAAGGAACTAAGACCTAGACTTTGAACACTGTTTATTTACAAGTAAGTTGCCAGTGTTGCCACGTTGTAAAACTGATGTAAGATGGAAGCGAGTGTTCATTTTAATTTGTGATTTAAAGGGGTGAATGGAAGGGTGTACCTTTTATTCTAATTTTATTTGTCACGAGTACAATCTTTTTTACTATTTAGCCTATAAGTAAGTACATTTAAACGTGTCAAGAGTTTGGAAAAAAACGTAGTTTTTGCGTAGAAACCCATCTTATGAAATTTAGGAGCGAGGGTTCCGTGGTGAAAGCCGATAAGTCGGTATAACTTATTGTGTCAAAGAGAACATTAATGAATACATCAAGACAATTCAAATTTGAATAAACAATTATATCGATTTATCTGGTTTGACCACGCAACCCTCGATATACCAAAGAGTTCCAGCATTCCATCTATCTCATAGAACTTCACTTAAATATTAATACAAAATCAATGTTTTACACACATCTAACCTAAACAAAACCCCTCCTAAGTCTTATGCTGCTAATTTAACGAAAAGTTATTTTTTCTAAGTTTTAATTTATCCAATTTTTTTGGCTTAATGCGGTTACCCTATCTCTATGTTTAAATTAGATTGATAGATAACACCGACCGAGTGACAGGTATGACGGTTAGGTATTAAATGTAGGGTAACCACACTTTAGCACTTTAATTATAAGTTTAATTAGAAAGTCAACGACAATTAAAGAAAGCTAATTTAAACAACTGAGTTAATGTAATATTCGTCGTTAACTGAGCCACAATCAAGTGTTTTGTATTACCAATTTGAAGCCACCCTGTATATATTTATTTAATTTTCCGTCTCGAGTAAGACTAGATTTAGATTGAATTTTATAACGGGCCGTAAATAAGCACCTTGCTGGCGGTTCGTTTTACATAAAGAAGCAACTCCATCGAATTAAGTATTTTGGTGAAAGAATGCCACTTAATATCAAGCCCGTGTATGGTATATCAGACTTAGTGCACTCTTCAAAGCGCAGGTATTTACCTGTGCTCGACTACTTTAAAAGCTTGAAAGCGTTCACAAACTTCTTTGATATACGACCTTTACTAGAAATATTCTTGGAAACATTCAATTTGTCTTGTATTCTATAGAAAGTTTCAAGACAAGCGATATTTCAAGTTTTCGATATCGTTCAGAATGTAGATAGACTAATTTCAATAGAATCGCCGCAGCGAAATGCGTGTAATAAATTCTGAAATTGCGAAAGTATTACAATTGAGATAAAATTAGTTTTATTACTATTCACGAGTAGATAAACCGTGCTCATTCTTACTTATTTTATTTAAAACTAGCTGTTGCCCGCGACTCCGTACGCGCAAAAAAGTAAAACATAGCCTATGTTACTCAGGGTTAATGTAACATCCTAATGGTGAAGGAATTTTTGAAATCGGTCCAGTAGTTTTTGAGTTTATTCGTTACAAACATACACACACACACAAAAATACAAATCTTTCCTCTTTGTAATATGAGTATAGATAGTTATGAACCTTTTTTGGTTTATGCTATATGCCTACCAATTGCGTTTACAGGCCCAGCTTATTCTATGTAACGCCCGCGACTTCGTACGCGTAGATAAGTTTCCCGCTACTCCCCCTATTTTAACCCCTTAGGAGATGAATTTTCAAAAATGCTTTCTTAGGTGCTCACTTACATCATGAAAGGAACCCCTGTACCAAATTTCAAGTTTCTAGGTACAGCAGTTTCGGCTGTGCGTTGATATCTAAGTCAGTCAGTCAGGTTTGCCTTTTATAGGGCGTCCTCTAGTATATATATAATTATTATATTATATATACTAGAGGACGCCCGCGACTTCGTACGCGTAGAATTAGTTTCCCGCTACTCCCTCCTCCACTTTCACCCTGACTTTCTTCCTGTTGGGGGTTGATTTTCGGAAAATCCATTCTTAGTGTTCACTTAAATCATGAAAGGAACCCCTGTACCAAATTTCAAGTTTGTAGGTACAGTAGTTTCGGCTGTGCGTTGATATCTAAGTCAGTCAGTCAGGTTTGCCTTTTATATATATAGATAGATTATGTCGTGAAGTATGTCGTTACTTGCCATATCCCATGGTTACTCTGATGTATCCCAGCGAAATGAAGAAGCGGTCGATCGACAACAAAAGCATGAAAAACACTTAAACCAAACATTTTGGAGCGGATTACCAACAGATAAGGCGAGAAAGTCAATCTAACGGAAAACCGTTGTTTTCCGAACAATTTACCGATCCGGGCATCTTGCGATCAATAGCCGGGAAACGGAACATTCCTCGAAAAGATTTTCATATTTCCATGCCCCCAATACAAAGCCTGAAGGATCTTTTAAGCAGTCTGATTGGACCAAGGACTTAAAATGACTCTCGAATTGTAACAGAACACTTATTATTTTTAATAAAGCTGAAAAAAGTGACCTCCGTAATAAATTTCTCATCAAAAGAGCTTCTTAAAAAATAACAACACAATTCGTTTCCTCATGAATCCATAATTTAGGGAAGTAAATCGGCGACCGGAAACTGTGTAACCGCCGCTTCCTGTTACGTTCCGTTGAGCCGCGCCAAGATGCTTTCTGGGTTCCGTGGGCGTTAGGGGCCCGCGGTGAATTACACTACGAAAATATCACAATTAAGCCGCCGAAACATGATAAGCATCAAGAATAAAGGGGAAGTTGCATTTAGTTGGGTGACGTATAATTTTTATAGTGACACGCGAACACTTCTCGTGTTAATTTTTTTACAAGGATTTATGTATTTATAATGTTATCCAAGTGACAACTTCTCGTGATTTTTTTTTCAGAAGCATTTATTTAACCTTTTTTAATTCTATTTGCATTATTAGGAAAAAGTAGCGTCACACTATTATTTGTAATACTGTTGTGGTAGCAAATTAAAAGTAAGCTTTCGAAAAGTTTGAATTTAAATAACATTTTAAAGATCAAATGTCAATTTATCTATTCCTACATATACATACACATAACTGCGGCAATATTTTTTTTCTCATTTTTACTTTTGTATGAATCAGCGAACTTTTAAGTTAGAAAATAAATCGGGCCTAAAAAATATTATTTTAGTTGATAAAACAAACGATATTCTTAACTTTTCCTCCGAAACGAAATTAGTAACTAAATAAGTGAAGATACAAATTTAATTAGTTACTTAATTAATTAATTATACCTTCCAGCATTCCTTAAGGCTCTCCTTCTTCTTAAAGAAAAATATGTCCGTTATTTTTTCAAAAAATGAACACTATTTTTCTCGCCAGTTTCTCGCTTGTCAACGGTTTTTGTCAAAGATGGCGGCCGGGCGGATGGCCGCGGGCGAATATTTCCACGACACTCTGGAGACGCTCTTCCGGATTCCGGAGTGAAAGTATGGGATACCAGCCATTTCGGATGGCTGTGGTCTTAAATCTTGAAGTGTATTCGATATTCGAATATGTCGAGGCCCTCACTCCAGGGGTTGGCGAGTTTGTGGCCAGTTACAAATATTTTAAACACAAGCAGAGGGGTTTGGGTGAAAGTGTCGTCATTTGTAAAATTCATACATTTTCAAGTTGAGCGGTCATTCGTAAAAGTGGTAAATTATGATAGAATTATTAAAAATAAACATATTTTGTTATGTAATGTCATACTCTTAAGTGCATCGGAGCCGAGATATTTAAATATTCATACTTGGGCGTACTTTTGTACTAAAAACTGAATACTTACATACATACATAATCTCACGCCTTCGTTCCCAGAGTGGGGTAGGCAGAGCTACAGAATTACAAACATCTCTAAAAACTTGTTGATAATTCTATAACCACAATTTGCACTGAATACTTAAATCTTTTAAATCTCCGCTCCGATATTATTTAACGCCATAAATTATATATATCTATGTGTACTTAGAGGTCCTCTAAATAACTATGTAAAAATCATCCGTGGCCGCTGAAAAGAAAAATGACAATATTCTTCAAAAAAAATTACCCAATGCCCTTTAAAGGTCACAGACAAGGTTATTCCTCGATACAATAAATACTAATTAGATCATTATTATTAAATAATTATGCGAAATGAATATTAAATAGACACTGTACTTAATACGATTATACAATATTGATTTTGTGTACAAATAGGTACGCGACGGAAAGGTTTTAAGACATTAAATATGGAATAGAGTAGAGTAACACGTACATGGTAATAACTTATTATTTTAACGTTCAACCTCTACAAACCTCAAGACAAAAAGCAGACAAAAGACAATTTTCCTCAAAATTAAGTGCTCATTCGTTGTAAATCTATCTCCGCTTTATTATTTTTATTAATAAGACGTATTCATCTCAGTTTCCAGCAAAGCGGATTTAAAATTATTTATTCTCCACTATAAAAGTTAACTGCCGGTTTGTCTAGACGCAACCGAGTCCTTCTGCAGGCATGTTTTCGAATCGAATTAAAATTTAACGATATTATTTGTTATTGCTTATCATTTTAAAACAGGTCATAAAGTAGAATAAAACGAAATCTGTGAAAATTATTGTGTCGTATCCGGAAATTACCAAAGAAAAATCATATTAAAAGTGATACAGCAGCAAGCTCTAAAGATTACAGCCTTGAGATGCTGTCTTGATATTGACACACATACTGACAATAAATATCCTGCATTAACACAAAGAATACTGCAATTCCGGAGAATGTATGTAAACGTGTTTAAAAACCTCGGTCAATCCGGAAATTTTTATTCAAATACACTAAGCCACGCGATTTTCGGACACCACCTTTTATTTACGGCCAGCACCTGGCGACACTTTTTCTGACACCGCTAGAGTGCTCTAGCTGCCGCTGACACTTTATTATTAACGGACTCGAGAGCGGTGTCGCCCCGAACTTGGTGATATGTGTGTCTGCCATGGACGTGAAATGTAATAATTTGTGCTCTAAGTGCCAAAAGCGGTCACATGTTTATGGAGAATAAATCCTGTGGTTTATGACGTATATTTACGAGTTCAATTTACTTATTTAGAAGCTGGTAATAAAATTTAAGAATGCTATTTTCATCGACGAATTGAAATATACGTTTGAATTTATTTGCTGAATTTCTGCCATTGGGTCCAATTTAGATAAATGTCATCAAATTTTATAGATATTTAAAATTAGAGAACGGTTATCCGAATTGGACGTTAGTTAATATATCCTACTAATATTACACATGCAAAAGTTTGTGTGTGTAGTTTTTACTCTTTCACGTTGCGATGTCTGGACAGATTAGGATGAAATTTGAAATGGAGATAAACATAGGCTAGTTTTTATGCCGGAAATTTTAAAATTCCCGAGCGAATAACGTTTTCTATGACTTTTCGTTTACTTTGACTCTAAGTACACATAGATATATATAATTTATGGCGTTAAATAATATCGGAGCGGAGATTTAAAAGATTTAAGTATTCAGTGCAAATTGTGGTTATAGAATTATCAACAAGTTTTTAGAGATGTTTGTAATTCTGTAGCTCTGCCTACCCCACTCTGGGAACGAAGGCGTGAGATTATGTATGTATGTATTTATACGACCCTTATATGTATAGTGCAACCATTTTCTTAATAGTCATCGGAATTCATCGTTTTTCTATGACACACGAGTGACAAATATACTGTCAATTGCGAGTGCAAGCGTGATAGCGATAGCCAGCCGAAAGCTATTGAGGTGGGAATACTGTACTACATTACTATTTGAAGAGGCCTTTACTACCCTACTAAGGAAAAAAGGCACAAGTGCGATTAATTCATAGAAGCATATTAAACTCTCAAAGGTTATAATAAGGTTGGAAGTGCAATACAATTCATATAGTAGATGTGCCGTGTTTCCGTAAGAGGGCACTTTACTGAACCAATGAAGGTATTTCTTAGTCCAGTTCTTGTCAGTATACCTATCCGCGTAAGGTAAAATTGTACATAATACAGTCATTGGAATAAAGATCCATTGCAAAGGAAATAAAATTGATTTTCCTTTGTTTTTATGTCTGACAATCGAATTAGAAAATTGACTCTATAATATTCACAATAGGCACATATTCCATTGACAAATTTTGCCGTATGGTATACCAATATTTCGCAATAGTTATAAAAAATACACAAATAAACAGTTACAGCAATAGTCTGTTTGCCTCTGCCACCCACGTCATCTAATCCGGGTACACAGCCCGCAGCCCTGGGCAAATATTTGACCCCCACTATTAACCCCGCACCTCGTGATACAGGGGTCAAGTGGGGGTGGAAGGTACTGACACACATGATACAGGGCTTGACATAGGTACGGATAATTCTAGTACAAAACCACATACATTATAATTTGTTTCTTATGTAAGTACCTACTAGCTTTTTCCCGCAACTCCCTCCTTGTAAAAGTTATTTTCTCCCACATGCTCGGAAATGTTAACCTTACTATTGTAAAATCAGCTTGCGAAGTTCTGCGTTCCAGGTCCAGGCAAAATTAAAAAAAAACAAAGTTATTATTTACCAACGGCAGCGGCCGCGAAAATGTATGAAATTTCATTACGTACCTGGTGTTTTACTTTTTAAAACCATGTTTGGACTAGAATAACTATCTCCAAACAGCCAAACACTCGTGGAAATCAAAATTCTTCCTTGTATATTTTACTTTTTAAATGACATAGACTAAAAAGTTAAGCCTTTTCAAGAAGCGTTTACAACGTATTTAAAAGTGTGTCAAATAGTTTGACTTTTTTTAGCTAGAAATTGCGTTTATAAACAAAATAAATTGCCGAAATAACATAAACGCGTAATAAATGTTATAGTTTAAACTATATTTTATTCAAATTGAATTTATTACGTTTAATTTTGTGATTTTATTTAATGCTTTATTTCAGTGTTTTAATAAATCGTAAGTTTCTGTTCTTTTTTTCAAGGAAATGTTGGGACTATGTTTAATATTATTAACAATTGTGTTAAATTTCCTCACATTGTTGGAGAAAAGCACTAAACAAGCCTCGACCGGGACGGGCGGTTGCTGGACTCGTATATACTCTATAACTCTACTCGTCCCGCAACGGCGTATTTCCCGGTCTGTGCAGTAATGTACTATTAACCCGTCGTCATGGAAACTGTTTAATGTTCCGAATTCAAACGGTAATCATCGTATGCCTTCATCCATCATCGCTATTACCCTGGGAGTGTCTGATTTTTCTCTAGGATCCTAAATGTCCTAATGTCCGGTCTTTAGGTTTTAAACGAGAATACTTTATTTAAAAAGCCGCGATGATCACTTACCATCAGGTGACTCGATTGCTCTTCTGCCTCCTTTTTCATATTAAAATAGTAGTTTATGCGGCTGGTGCATAATAAGAGGCATTAAAGCACGAGTGTGGTTTTATGAAACGAGCCGAAAGTGAGTTTCATAATAAGATAACACGAGTGTTTTAATGCCTAATTATGTACTTATAGCCGCATACATAACTTTATCTACATGCATATCATAAGTTTTCTATAACCCTTAACATGGCACGACATGAAGGAATGTTTGTTTTTGTACATTTAATATTTTTCGTGTCAGTTTTGGCTTAAAAAGTGCTATTCTGAAGAAAAACTTAAAAAGAGTTTTCTGGAAATTGGATTTTCAGACTGTCCTTTAAAACGGACAGCGCGATAAACCCCTATAATAGGTAGTACTCAGTAGTGTCACAAAAAGGTATATTACTAAGGATTGGTACAGCCGAACTGCAAAGTAGCTCTAAATTTTAGTACCTTGTCCCAGCTATTAATATAATAAATTCATACCATCCTTAGGTACTTTAATAAGTTAGTTACTGCGACATGGTACTAAAATGTACAGTCTTCTTCTGAGTTTGACTATACATTTAGTGATATACGATCTTAGTTTGAATCCAGGTTATTCTGTGTTACATGTACAAGACGTTATACCTATTTTAAGAAGATATAAAAATAGTAATGATTAATTGATGGTGGTTTATCGATGTTTATCTTGACGTTTAGTTTTTCTTTCTTTTTCTTAGGTAAAGGTAAAAAGTGAAGCAAAAAGCAAGCTTTTAAAAGCCAACTCTTATGTACAATACGATAATTATGACACCATAGAACGCAACACTTGTGACTTGACAATCAGTGTCGATTCGAGTGTTGTTGATGTACCCCTTACCATAATTTATCGCATAAATATCGCACCTTACAAATATCCATAGCAGAAACTTAAAGCTTAGAGAGCTTTTTTTTTTATCGCCTGAGGGGCCACAGACAAAAGTCCTTGCTTTTGTTTGCTTTTTACTTTAATTATTTTAACAAAAAGGGGCAGAGGTGAAAATCCCTTCCGGAGACCTGGGATTAGAGGGCCCAGGTACTGCCGGGCTCGCACCGGCTAAAAACACCAATGCCCCTATTACCAACTAGAATGCCAGTGATGAAAGGCCGGAGGAGAAAGTTGCTTAGAGAGCTTAGTTTGGGCCTAGATCATTAATACTCGGTATGTTATCGATTTATAAACCTTAAACAAGTATAGGGGGATGGAACCAGTAATGGAAAAGGACCTATGGTGGACACATGATTCTTATTTTACAGGAGCTAAGGGTTATTCATTTGTTTTGTAACATTTAATTTATTACCGGGAGACGAGCTGTAAGTAGGCCTCCAACAAGATGGAGTGACCTTGTAAAGATCGCGGGAACGCGGTGGATGCGAAAAGCACAAGACCGGTCTGAGTGGAGAGCCTTGGGGGAGGCCTATGTCCAGCAGTGGACGTCTTGATGATGATGATGATGAATTTATTACCGTATGTTCTTTGAATTAAGAGTTAAGTGTCCACTATTCTGACCTGCAGAACCTAAACCGCAGTAAATAAGTGCAAAAAGTTCATTTTGAGAAAACGCATAAAATATAATTGAAGTGTACTTTTTTTACTTTTTAATTGTTTTTTGTGTTAAAGTTTGGCCGTCAATAAACGTAACTAAATACGAAAAATATGTTTAGGACAAAAAAAATGCCTCGAGTGTGCCATTACCCAAAAAAAATGGGTTTTTCGAAATTTAGAGCCGTTACTGCTCTGAATTTCCTCTAGAAAAACGAGCAATACAGATTAAAATGCCGCAAATTTACCAAAATTGGTGTCAGTCAGCTTATCCTCGTAAGGCCCACCATACTACAAACAGGGAGTTTTTTGTGAGTGGGACTTTGAATCTACCATCAAGGCAATAAAGTTCAATTACGTTTGTTCGATAATGACATTTTCAGTTTATCAAGATAGGAAAATAAACCTTATTACCATTGTAACACAGTTCAAATTAAATTGCCTTGATCATGTACATTCTACTGCACACTGGGCCCGAGGTTAAAGTGTCCAACAGTGGTTCGATCACCCTATAATGTTTATAATGTAAAATTAAATGCACAGCTATATTGAATAGAACGTCATCTATCCAGTACGAAGTGAGCAACTTAACTTAGCTAGCGCCTAACTTCAAATACTTCGAATAACTTAAGTTTCAAGTTAACCTGAAGTAAGTTCAGTATTCGTTAGCCGCTGTTCCCGTCTCGTTGATGATTTCGTGAAAATTGGCAAGTTCTGCTATTAGATTAGACATGAGTGAGCTTCAAAGGCAGAACTTTAGCCCTAGGCTACCTAAACACTGGCGTCTCTAATTATAACGTAAAAATATGCTTTACGAGTTAAATCTTTCGCGTCAAGTGATGACGCGATGAACCTAGTCGTTAGAAATCCGGAGTTAAGGTTCGATTCCTTGTATGGGTAAATATTTGTGTAAAATAGCGATTTAAAGAGCGGTTGTATTTATTCATGAGTATTGGTTGTTTTCTATTGTATCTAAATAAAAGTATTTTTGTACACTTATGAATATCATTGTCTAGTTGTGTGTGATAAGGTTTAAAGTCCTATGGATTTTTTCTCATTGAAAGACGTGTGCACTGCTTGGTGATTTATTGTGACTGATCTCGATGCATACATTAATACAAGACACTCACACATGCAAATATATAACCAACACTAGTATAGTTCAGGAAACATGATTTGGCCGTCTATTCTACTTTGCATCTTTTTTTCTTCGTTAAGATTTACCGGACCTAACCTTAACCTTGACCTTAACCTTTCAACCCACTGTGCTGTTTGAAGAACGAGGGCAGTTTTACGATTACCTTTTGTTTGATATTAACAAAAAGATCTTAGTGAAGATTACAGACGGCCAATTCATATTCCCTGAACTATACAAGTTTATACTATTCCTATACCTAGTTCTAATAGTACAAGCCTAGAGCTTAGTTTAGGACTAGGGCAATTTGTGTGAGATTTCCTTTCTAAAACTATTTTAAACTTTGGTTAATCAACTATTCTTTGTAGGTACACTATTTTTTTCAAGTTTTCAAGTGTAAAGAAAAACTAAATGGGTTTTCTTTAAAATATTGCGTGTTTTTGTTACACAGACAAACAGTATGACTATGACCCGGTAGATATATTTATTAAACAATTAAAATTTCTTTTTTCACTGGTAACTTAGTGGAACATTTTTGCCAAAAATAGTGGAAACTTAGGGGACAAACCACTATTTTCATTCAAAACACCCCAGTTTATTTATTCTGATTTGGATAGTTTATTTTCACTTGTACTGACAATTAATCTACTTATTGATTAAAAAATATAGTTTATACCGGGCTTTGTTTTAACAGTGTTCTATAATTAAGACATACTTAAATGTACAAAGTTGATTGACCCACTTACATAAAATACACCTAAAACTCAAGAGCCTCTCCCGGGTATTGAACCTGCAAGCTTTGTAGACAACTTCCCAACCAACCTAACCACATTATCAAACAATTGTGCAACTGCTGCTTCTCTTATCAAAAATGTAGTCTTAAAGTTTGCAGCGTTACTACTGAAATTCGTTGGAATCTCGAAAGGCGTCCGCCATTACGGCTCGAACGAGGGCCATAACGCGGAACGTCGGGGTTGCCCTTACTCAAATTCGCACTAAACATCGACTTGGAAATTACGAGCGGCCGTTTATTTATACGCCTCGTAATATTTTGGGCTGTTATTCTTGTTGCGTATTTAAATGGGTTTAGGCGCTCAAGTTAAATAGGTTTTTTTGAGGTACTAAGCTGAGATGTAAGTCACTTTTAATACTGATTTTTGATACCGATTTGTAATACTGTTAAGAAATAAATGTTTAATTAAACTTGAATTATTCAAAAGCCTAGCGTTGTTCAATGTATTTTTATAAAATTATAACAAAGATATTTGACGCTATATGTATGATTGAAGCTGTAAGTGTTGAGCTATATTGGTCAATAGTAATAGTAATTAAAATTTAATATTTTGATATATATGTGTAGTCTTTTTTAGGGTTCCGTACCCTAAGGGTAAAAATGGGATCCAATTACTAAGACTCCACTGTCCGTGTGTCTGTTTGTCTGTGTGTCTGTCACCAGGGTGTATCTAAAGATAGCTACCTAGACAGTTGAAATTTTCACAGATGATGTATTTCTGATGCCGCTATAACAACAAATGCTAAATACAGAATAAAACAAATATTTAAATGGGGCTCCCATACAAGAAACGTGATATTTTGCCGTTTTTTGCTCGATATTAATAGCGGCAACAGGTAGATGCTTGAAATATTCACAGAATATTTATTATTATATTCACTTTAAAAATACCATGATTTTTTATAGATAATGAAACGGAACCCTTCGTGCGCGAGTCCGACTCGTACTTGGCCGGTTTTTTTACCTACTAAATATTATTTACAGTAAAAATCCACGTCCTTTCCTAGACAAATATTGGCTTTGGCACCACCTGCAAGAAATGATATTAAAATATTACCTTTTACATTTACCTATTCAACAGTAAATATCTCCTATCAAAAGTCATAAACCCACAAAACATTTTTATGCCAACTACGGCGACCATGAAAACGTAACTTACCGGACAAAAGCCGACCTTTCCGCGCTTCCCATAACGCTAACCTCCGCACATAACTCGATCATAACTCACCGTTTCTCGCGCGCTATCTTGGTAGCGCTTTACGATCTGAGCCCGATCGAGATACGAATAGGCTGAAGGGTCCGCCTTAATGAGGGATCTGATGCTGGCAACATTCTGAAGACGCCACTTTACCCGTGTAGGTTAAACTTGTGCGTGTGTGCGTTCGATGTGGGGTTTGGACGCAAATCAAGTGGGACTCGGCAAAGCCTAGAACTCGGTTTGGTGTCTGTTTTGTATAGAAATGAGGGGCTTGGTAGTGAATGTGTAAACTATTGTAAATACGACCGGTGATCGTCAATTGTATTGCACTGAAGGTTTGTGAGAAATATATTTGCTTTTACTCGTTTCACTGTAGTCTTCAAACTATGATATATAACTGTGCAAAATATGATAAGCCAGCAGGCCTTTCGCGTAACAATACTCGCAATCACAATCGTTTTCATTTTGAAAATCGAAGGCTTGTCTGCATACAAAATGAAACCAATTGTTTTGTTTTGAAGCCGATCGCGATTGCGAGTGAGTTACGCGAAAGGCCTGCAGGTCCAAAAATTAACAATGCTTATTTACCTACTCAAATTTGCGCGTGTAACAGGTAGGTACATATAAATGACAAATGAAATTCAAAATTAAAGTCATCAGGCATTTTACACGCAGAACGACAAAAATCACAGCATATAATCGTACAAAAATCTAACCAAACGTTTTGGTTTTCTACGTCAGCTCCTTAAATCATTGTCGAAACTTCTCGAAGCCTTTCCGATTTATTCGCTTTCCGCATCTGTCCCGTATCGGCGATCGCTTAATGAAACTAAAGAGAATACGCCTCGGAATCCAACATGGCGGCGGATTTATTCGCCACCCGATGCCATCGCGATACCCGACGACACACGTAATTTAACTTAGATTTATACCAGTATCAAAAAGAAATTATAAGAAATCCCTCAGCAGTTGTGGTCGCCCCGGTTTCTTAAAGTTAATAGCAGGTTTAGACCCAAGATCTGGCGATATATCTCAGGATTGCGGTGAGCCTTTAATGTTTTTGGAAAAACGCTTCGATAACGTTATTCGCTTGGAATTGCATTCGTTCATTTCATTGCGCAAGTTTGTACAATGCGCGAATCATATCATGTGTTTCAGACATGACCTATTTTATGTTAGGTATAGTTATAAAAAAATACTGGAAAATGATTTATAACAGTGAAAAACGAATAAAAAATGCTTAAAATTTAACCTACATTAAGGTAGGTTAACAATTTTAGTAACTCGTAAGCTTAGAAAAAAAGTAATCGTACTTAGTATGTATTATCTACGTCTATTATTTGACTCAAGCTTGATTTAAGTATTTGGTTACGTGTCTTTACAGTATTGGGTTATTTTTTGGATCATTCAAAGACAGTTTGTAAGAATACGCCTTAAGAGCCTTTGCTTATGTAAGAAATATATCAGAAATTTACTTTTATTCCACATAAGTACGTAAACATACATTATGATACATTTGTGTAGATAACCTAAAAGGGGTGAAACAAATCGACGTTTTAGCCATAATGTATGAACATTTGCGAGAATAGAAAAACGCGTCCAACGAATGAGAAAGCGATGTATGACGAATGTTGATAATTCTAAAAACGGCTGAGTCTGTACCCACCCTTATCGTTCACGAGTCGTTAGGTTGTTCACACTGAACTAGGTCGTACTCTTTCTTTATGTTTTCGAGTACATGAAATATATTTGGTTAGATCTTACTTTATAGATCTTTGTGTTTTCTTCAAGGTTATTCTTGTATGTCTGTTTAATTTGAGCTTTTGCTAACATACTAGTTAAACAACTCTCGTTTCAATTAGTCAACTGATTACCCCGGTATCGGTTGTGAACCTTGCATGTATTTATTGAACTATTTATCTCTATTTAAGTATGTTTATCGTTGTATGGTACAGTCAAGGACTTTAATTGTTATGCCATTATGGAACCCTGTCGCATAACGTTAATCATTCATTTACGCGTAATTTCTGTCATGTGGTTTGACGCTGTAATTATGACAGGGTTCCATAGTGACTTAACAATTAAAGTCCTTGACTATACCCATATTATAAGCCTGGAACTTAGTTTGGGACTAGGGGCCCGTTCCAGAAAGCCACTCTGCAACTCTGCACTCCACAAATCCCACTTTTCAAACATATTTCTGTTACACAAAGCTATTGCAGCGTTGAAGAGGCAGAGTCAAATGCAGAGTGTGGATTTGTGGATTTGCAAAGTAGCTTTTAGGAACAGAATATTTGCAGAGTTTGCAAATTACGCAGAGTGTTTTCTGGAACACGTTTGCTCTGCACTTTGCACTATCCTGGATTTGCAAAGTGCAGAGTGCAGAGTTTCAGAGTGACTTTCTGGAACGGGCCCTAGGTCAATTTGTTTCGGAATGTCCTCTGACATTTATTTATTACTAGCTGTCCGTGCGCGGCACTACCCGAGTGTAATTATTCTTTTCATACAATCCTTGTCCTGATAGTTACGAACACAAAAAAACAATCGGTGGAGTCATTTTCGAGTTATGGAGGATGGATTAATTATTATGGATCAATTGGCGAGCCTACTTTGACATTGCAAAAGTCCATTAGCCTCGGAGATCGCATATCGCTTGATTGTGTACCTTATCGTTGAAATAAATAAAAAAAGCTGACCACACAACGATTAAAGTTACATGAAAAAATAAATTCTCATTCTAAGCAAAAATTAGCATATTTATGAAAGGTCTGACTCTATTAATATTAAAGTCCTCGTAAAATACCTTCAACACGTATTTTGTTACTTTTAATATTATTCAAACTAGGTTTTTTATATGAAGGTTTGACCGCACTTTTACCCTTATAAGAAGAAAATATAACAGGTTACTGTTATATTTTCTTAAATAATTTATCCCGTCATTGCAGTGTTGTCACAAAATTGCCAATCTTTTAAGAAGCAATTAATTTAATTTTGAGTCGCACTGCCAGAATAGTAGTAACTCAAAATACAACTGTATTTAAAAATCAACTTTAATACAACTTCATTAAATTTGAAACAAAACTAGCAAGGATTTTGAGTTGATACTGTTTTGATTTATCAGTGCGAGTATGTAGAGTGAGTAAAGTGTAGTAAAGCATTGATAAGTTTTTATTCAAAAATAATTTTAGAGAATAGTTATATCTATTCACTTCCAATAGGTGGCACGACACAAACATAGCTGAGTGGATAGGTACCATTTTAGCAGCACTATACTGCCCTCCTTAGAAAAAAGGGCGCATGTCTCATAGAATTGCGATGTATAAGTGACCGTTTTCTTAAGACAGAGGGTTAAATTCGCTTTGACTATCAAGTTACTCATGCGTCCTTTTTATTTAGAAGGGCAGTATTGTGCACACACTGTAAATTTTCTATTCTATTTTATTCTTCAGGAGTTGAGGTACATAAGCTTTACCTATTCCGAACATTGTTAATTTATAATAAACGCACGAAAAATAGTAAAACGCTGAGGTCCTATCCCGAATAAAAAAGGCGTATTAACACTTTCGTTAATAACGCGGGCGAACACGCAATCACGCCGACCATCCGTCTCGGCGACGATTCCGCGACGTTTGCGCGACGTTGACAGATCGCTGGACCCGCCAACGAAACAGCTGATGAACTCTGATTGGTGACACGAATCCGGGCCTTAGCGGGGTGGGGAGTCTTGATGATAAGGTACAGATAACTATACATATTAGACTGCCCTGCTGAGACAAATGGTGATATCACGGAAAAAACTCCTGTAGCAAATGTAACCTTATTATTAACAAGAGAAGATTGAATCTGCTTTGGCTGTTGAATTTGAGATACGGCCTATTGGATTATGAGCGCAGTATTATGCTTATAGGTATTATAGTATTCGGTTATGTCAAAGCATATCTCTATCTAAACGTCTATACAACGTGTTACAAAAATCTCAAAAAAAAAAAATATAAAAATAATGTCAACCCTAGTAAGCTGTCATCTCCGCCATACAACTTCTATGAGTGAGTGGCTTCCTAGGGTTGTTTTTTTTTTTTGTATATTTGTACAGAGGAAAATCTCACGTAATTAGTAAGTTATGGCGCCAATTCGGATTAGTATTCTCTAATTTTAAAAATATGTGAGCTTAAATTTGTTTTCTTTTTATTTGAATTTAATCTGACAAGAATAGAGAACACTGATTCGAATTAGCCCCTATACTCGTCTGTACTTGGTGATTTTTCTATCTATATAGACGATACTATACGTCATAATCGGTGACCATATCTATAGCAGGCGATCAATTGCGATGAATATCTCTGAGATGTTAAAGACTCTTTCTTTAGTGGCTGTCCGAACTAATTCATGGTCTGCGATTTTGTCTTCATCTTGGGCAGATGTACGCGGCGACAAAGGAGTTTGTATTGTATACTACTTACATATAAACAGGACAACTAAGGAGAGATAAAGAATAAAGGTAAAACTCATGAAACTCTTAATTGATTGCCTTTTGTAAAAACCGAATATAAATAATTTGATGCTTTACAAGTAATGACAGGAGTAAGAGTCGTGGCTTTAATTTTTATCGTATAAAATTGTATGTTACGTAAAAACGTAAATTCTGCGTATAAGTTCCAAACATTACGTTAATCTTTGAACTGAAAGAACGTTGTTTGCTATTAGGATCAGATGGTACTCATAGCAAAATGTCGTGGAAGTGCGTGCAGCCAAATGTGTCATATGTACTTAGGTACCCACGTTCTAAAGAGCGTATATCGTATAATGAAATTAAATTAATATTGATCTCCGCAGTAGTTTGGAAACAACAGACACTACATCAAGAAGATTAATGACGCGGTTGAACTCCTAACATAAAACTAAGACAAGTTCCATCCGCAATTTTACATAAACGCTCTTGCTGCCATTAAATTTTCAATCCCGAACGCACCCGAAGCGAATTCGGTGGCTGTCGCCGCATCATAAATCTAAACTTTACAAGCTCTGCTAAAGTAAACGACTTGGGAAATCCGCCTCGCAATTAAATAGACGAATCGTCTTACGTAAAATGCATTTTTCAGTTCTCAAGTTATTTGAGCGGTTGACTGGGGCGCCATAGCTCACGTGTGGTCTTAGCTCCAGCATTTTCGAATGGTTCCAATTTCAAAACTCAAAAGTTACTCAAAGCTAAACTCCCAAAAACAACCTTAATTTTATCTAAACAACGTCTAAAGTTTGAACTAATGCGTTACCGACTTATGATCTTGTGAAAGCAACCGCCGATTTCGCGAGATCCCACAAGCCAAGATTAACTCGCTGCCTGCCTATGTACTCCTGGTACTTTTAACGAGTTTCTTTGGTTTAGAGTGCGTCTCGAGAATTATTTACGAAAACAAATGGCGGCCGCTGATTTATGAAAAGCAATTCTTAAGAAATTAGGGCTCAACTTGAAGTCATTATTTTATTTCAGATGGAAAGGCGTGCACGAAGAGCTAATTTCAATGTTTATTTAGCTTTGCTCTGGGTCCGAATTCACGTAGTTTTGTATTTCAAAGCCTCCTTGAATTTTTATAAAAGAATAATAAAGACAACATATTTCATGATATAAATACATGTAATATGTTGAGCACTCAGCGAGAAAATACTTTCGTCGAGCAGAATCTATTCACAAAGGTGCTTGTGAAAGGTGTTCAGTATTTATAAGAGCCCATGATGAATGGTCCCAAGAAGCGGCGACGTCTAAAAATAAGTGCTAGGCTTAGCGGAGGAACACGTACCACCGCTACTTAGCCGGCACGACTCGAGGCAATTTTCTATCCTATTTCTGTCGGAAGTTGGAATTATCTGCGATCAATCGGACAAAAGAGTCGAATGAACAAACTTATTTCTCGAAAGGCCGACAATTTATCACCGGCATCATTTGTTTCGGCAGACGTCAGCTATAGTATTGTGTATTGTTTACGGGTTGCGAAGAATGCTCAGATAGATTTGATTAAAGTGCGGAGACAAAAGAAAAGTGCGTCTGTTGAGATCTCGGGGCCTCCCCGGGCGGGAGTGGGGCGGGGGGGGGTAATGGCTGTCGAGAGGCAAGGGTCGTGAGTGACACTTCAAGTTGTAATCATCCTAGCTCCCTTTCACCCGTGAGTTGGTATTTTTGTGGGCCTCATTAAAACTAGCGAGAGGGACCGCGGAGGAGGCGGCATCAGGAATGAATTGCGAATTCGCATGCGTTTTCTATGGTTAGGAAAGGATCGTTATCTTCCTACAGAAATAAATATAAGTTCACAGAACTGTGTTCTTGTTTGATACTTATCAATGTTTCGTCTCATCGAAATGTCATTGTGAATCAGTCTTTGAAATTTGCTAAACGTGAAAGGGCCCAATCAAACGAAATGAAATGGCAGTAAACATTACTTTGCCAAATTACATTCTGCCAATTTGTGAAGAGGCACTTTGGTGAGGATTAATTTATTTAATTTGCGAGCACATCAAATTACATTTTAACCCTTGAAAAAGACCTGGGTTCATTCTATTTGTGTGAAATTAATTTTCATTTTATCAATCGGCCTGCCAGTCCGAAATCAATGTAGCGCACACATTAAACAATTTATGTCTGTGGGCAATATATGTGCAACCGGCTTTAAACTGTCGCTCACTACACATTATTTTTCAAACGACAGTTCGACATCGACTGACCGCATAGTGACGACGATCGTCAGGTCGCTTGCTGGCCACCCGCTAATGTATAGCGATTTTTACTGTGAGGCGACGAACTGTCCAGCAGAAATTGCCGCGCGCCCTACACTTACAGTTCGAAGAATACGAGAGGCCAATATCGGCTGATGAACTGGTAGGCGAAGACTAGACGTACTATAAATACTATAATCTACTGATAATTATCAAAGATGGCAGTATTTACTGCAATCTAGTGTTTTGACGGATTTCAGTATTTATCACGGAAATCTAGATTGCCTTATGGCTGGCAAATATACAGCTAAGTGCAGTGCAGCGAATTTTCCACTGCCAAAGCATCATCGTCTTTGGACGTGTTGAAATAAGATCGAAATTAACTAATCTAAAGACTGGAACCCTGAGGACTAAGATGGGATGCCTCTATGCTAGTAATTTCAGAGGTTGTCTTATCCTCACACCGGAACACAACAATGCGAACACTGCTGCTTGGCTGTAGGTTAAAGGATATGATGGTGATAGCTATCCGGACGTACCTTGCACAACGTCCTACCATCAACAAAGCACTACTACACAATATTTCTGGTTAATTTCCAACATTCGCACTCTATTATTTATGGATTCTGCCTTATTGGCGGCCATTACGTTATGAAATTAAATGAAGCGTAATGAATACAAGCGGTATTTATTTAAACTCAATTAGGAGCGGTCGCAAATGTCAGCAATTCCGGGTAATCAAATATTGTTTGGCCAATTAAAACAAAACACGACATTCGGAATTAAACAAATTAATGTTAGTTTAGTCATGTTAGACCTTACAAAAGTTTACATAAAATACATTTTACAAACGACCAAATGAAAAAACATAGATTTATTGAACACGTACCAACTCTATACAATCGCACACCTGAGCATCACAAAAGAAGCGCCAACGCCAAGTCCGTAAACGAACCTGCAACTCTGAAAAATGTCCAACACAAAACTTATATTTCATGCCAACAGTTTCAAAGAAAACCTGCGCTGCACAAACTCCATCGTCGTAACAATCGAATGTATTCCTGCATCGCAAACACTGATTTAAAGCGAGAATCGTTCGAAAAGAGCGAACCTCCGTGTTACAAAGGCTTTTTGCTCCGCGTAACGACTTCCCGCGTCGATATTCGACCGTGTCGATAGTAGTCGATACACCCCGATAGCCCCGAAGATACGAGCAAAAGTCAAACGAAAACAGTGATATGAATATGCATTATTTTTTAAGTGGAGTTCGTGCTGGCATAACATGTGAGATTGCATAATTAGGCTCATAAAAATGGTAATATATTTACGTCTGGGATACGTAGGGTTTTGAAAGGATACGGTACGGTTGGGGAATGACCCTTAGAGCCCTGTTAATGTCGTTATTTCTTTAGACATACGGTTTATTTTGTTTTAAACTGTGTAATTAAGTTAAATTAGTTGTATTTAATTATAAGTGAAAAGATCTTGCAATTACCTACCTTTTTCTTTTATTATTTACTTACATTCAGACTTTTATCTTCCTTTTTAGTGGTAACTCGCTAACACGTTAGCGAAAATTACCGTCAAGTCAGTCTAACCTAGTTGGGTGGGAAAGTCACGGCACGACCTGGCGATTTCGAGCAATTTGCTAGACAACTTGGCCCGCGCACTGCCCGGTACTAATAAACTGGACTAATAGTCGCTTAACTAACATGTTCAAATGAGGAGACGGAACAACCATTTGATGTTTAATTTTTAATGCATAAATCTTCCAGCTAATCCTTGGGTGATCGAGAAACAATAACGTAAAGATTAGATATGAAGCAAGACAACTACGGTTCAAATTAACAGCTTATTTGGCTTATTGGCTAAAACTAGATAAATCATAAATAAAATTTTAATTCAAACTTGTATTTAATTACTTACTTCACATAGGTTAATTTAATAGCTCTGCGAGTGAACGAAACATAATTATTCTTAATTTAAATTTAATCCATTCTATCATTTCTATCTCAAATACTGCCCACATTCAACTTTCGTAAAAAGAAACAAATTCTTAATTCAAACTATTCGCATCTCATTCATTACCTAATGAATACATTGAATTTTCAAAAAAAGAACAAATTTAAACTAGTGTTCGGTTCATTCGCCGTCCAAGCGTTTTATTAGCAATGGGGCTAGGAGCAATTTGCCAGCCGACCGCAAGCGCGTGTGTTTATTACAGACAAAGCCACCCTCGCCTCAGCCGATTTGCATAACGGCTCAGTCGTAATTACAAACCATCTCGGACGCATCCTTTGTAACGTCTGGGGTCACCGTCACTCCACTTGCCTCTAAATAATCGGAATTAAAACTGAGCGCAATTAAGTTATACTTAGTTGGCTTAGTACTTCGCCGAGCCTGAATTTTCCAGAACGTACGCGCTGGAAGCCTGTCTACCGCAGGCTTATTTCTCTTGTAAAAAGTACGATTGCGGAATTCCCAGTGGAAACAATTATATGTGGTAAACAATTTTAATTTTGCAAATACGTTTCAATTCAATTTTGTTGTGGAAAGCGCGTTCGCGTTTACGAACGTAAGGCTTCTGATTATCAAAACGCGTATGTAAAAGTTTTTAATTAACTGCGGTTAAGAACTTTTGTCGCACTGGTTAAACAATATCTCGCCTACTGAAAACTAAAACGGATGTGGTCAGCTTCCTATTTTTAATAAAAGCCTACCAATCAACTTTATTACCTTATGTTAAAATAAAACAGACGTTCTGTGGTTTATAAAAAAACGCTAAATAAATATTTTAAATTATTGATACACCTTCCCGCGCTAAAGCTATGACACTAACCTCAAAATACGAAAATATTTTTCGAAAATCGAATATGGTCTATTACGAGTATTATGACAGCCAGAATAAAAGTTTCCACAGTGAACACCACACAGCCGTCCTCATTACGGCTTTTACGAGGCGCGCGTAACGACGCTCGACCGATATTCTTATTTACTGCAAATTGGCTCGCCTACTGGATTTAATAAGGTGTGGAGTTATTACACCTTTGTTTCATTAGAGCGGTGAGCACGTTACGATGTTCGCTAGTTTTAGTTCTCTTTTCGAATATGGCTACTCAATGCGTTAGTGCTACATTTATCAGTGGCCAGTATTTGTTTTAAGATTTCTTTATGATGCACC
Source organism: Acleris literana (assembly GCA_946894065.1). Classification (NCBI taxonomy): domain Eukaryota; kingdom Metazoa; phylum Arthropoda; class Insecta; order Lepidoptera; family Tortricidae; genus Acleris; species Acleris literana. The sequence goes on along the minus strand of OX335671.1, from coordinate 22,683,406 downwards.
ATACAGGTTAAGTATTTTATGCGATACGTTTTAAAACTTCGATTTTATATTCTCTAGAAAATACATCTTTTCTCATCTGAAGATAAAGTACCAACCGTTTTACTTACAAAGTAGAGGAACGTGCTTTTATCTACAGCTGTACGATGCTTGCCTACTTAAAAGCTGTATCGATTACAAGTATATTGAATCGTGCAATTGACATACAATCTAGAGCGCCATCTTTGAAGCGTCATGTCAAACGCACGCTTTTAGCTCGGAGAATAAATGTGGAACAATACCCGTTGTTGAGTGCAGTAGGAAATATTGTAGACCTAGCAACCGTTATTAGCTGTATTGGGGTGTTTAGATAATATCAAAGGAAGTTTAATAAGTTAGGATTGGCTCGTTGTTTATCAACATAATATAAATTGTATTAACGGAGCCATATTAAAATGCCTACCTACCTTGCCTATAACATGTTGTAACATGTTGTTTAATATCGCTTTTATTATATTTTTAACCTCCCGACATACGTTCGAACTGGAAAAAGGCATCTCGGGTGCTATTAAGGCTATTTAATTGCGTTTACCGCCGCTTAAACCAACCGACTTCTCAGCATAAGCACTTGGGAACAACGCTAACGTGACAAAAAGTTGTCAAACCAAATGAATACGAAATTCAAAATTGGTGTCATACTTGAGAATGTTTCAATTAATTAATAAAGAGGAACTCGGGGACGGAATAACTTTGTTTTTGTTCGCCGCGCGGGTGTAACGACGTTAGAGTTTACATTGGAGACGTATGCGGGAGCGCTTTCTTTGTCGTATAATAACTTGTTAATTACTTCATATTTTGTGACTAAAGATTTATTGCTTCACTGGAGTAACGATTTATTAAACGCTACTAATACTATGTACGTGAAACAATTATTACTGTTTGTTACGCCTTTACAGTTACAGTCTTCAATATTTTTACTTAGTTGATCTTTGTATTATATGAATATACCTACGAATTAAATAATAAATATAATAATTACCAGACCTACCTCATTATATGTTTATCGCCAATTTCTAACATGTTTGAATATGGTTAATTAATTTGTCTTTTTCTTTGCCCCCAGGACACAGTGAGGGTGCTTACGCACGGCATTAATATCATGGTAAGTTTACTTTTTCTTTTCAAGCAGCAGTATTTGCACTGTTGTGTTCTGGTGTAACCTGCTATTGAAATAGGCTCTTTGTTCCGTTAAGTTGCTTACTCAAAAGTCATAAAAGCCATGTACTTTATTTTGTCTGGTTCATTGTGTTTTCTCTTGTACAACAAATCACCGCGCTTCGATTTCAAGAAAACACAATAATAGTTATGAAGAGGCCACTGGACAGTCGGCGTTTGCTCGGTGTAGTCTTAAAGCGTCATAAAATTTGATGGACATTTGTGGTACTAGCGTATCTGTAACAAACCGGACTAGGAAACAAAAATGTGCCTACGTACACGTTATTATAGCTTTTAAGTATCTACAGACTCTCTCGTGATCATATAATTCTTCGTAAGTGTTACATGTAAACGTTAATAAGTGCTTAAAGAAACCGCCTGTATCTTTGTGACAACGTTATGAGTATGGTCGTGGTAGTATATGCTTAAAGTGCGAGTAGACCCGCGGGCGTTAACTAGTGGTATGTTTACGGTAACGGTACTAATTGGCGACAGGTTACCGCTGTGACGTCACGCTCGATGGACGCGTTCATTAGCGCCTGATTAGAAGGGTTGCTGGAAATAGCGCCTGCGACTGTCGTATAATAACTGTATAGTGGTGGTACAGTGGTGCTATATAGCACACCTTACTAATCCTGTCATTTTTGAGGATTTTTAGTTTTTGTAATAATACCGCGTATCTATAAAAGTAAATAAAGTGCAATACCGTGTGACTTCACTCAGAAAAGTTCATATTTTTACACTTTATTGAATTTGTTAGTTACCCAGTATGGCACTATCATCGATGATAATGGACTATATTTGTGTCAAATCGCATATAACCCCGTCTAGCTGTTAACGCGTGATTGTTGGTCAAACACCCAACAGTATAAACATCCTCACAAAGTTTCGCATTTATTATACTAGTACGAGTACGAAAATAATTAGGACCAGCGTGAACCCCAAATCCTAAAGATCCTCTTAAAACTATTAATTTACTCGCTAAATCCTACAAAAGGATGTCTTGCGAAATTGTATCTTCTTGAGCAAAATCAGGCGCTATTGTGGAGTGCCCTGCGGCAATTAGAGCTACTATACAACTAGTTTTGTTATGAATAGTGAGAAATTAAACCTTATTTAATTTCAATCCTTTTTTTTATGCTTTACATGATTACGTTGAAAGTTAATAATTATAGCGAATTTTCTAGTGCCATTTTGTATGAATATTAAATGGGGTAAAAAAGATAAACAATTGCACTTGAATGTTAAGACACGCTTCCATGCCGCTAACGTACTTAATATTTAATCTTCAATATTTTAGTGTAACATGATATAAAGCATTACAGAATTGTATTGGTTTATCTACAGCTAAAATAAAATTAATCACCAATCACGATAACAAATAGATTTTGAGGTTAGAGGGAAACCTAGCCTAAGCAGCTACGCCTATAAAGAATCACACAGAAATAAATAATTTGTCGCTTGTAACAAGATTGTGATTGTTGTGCATAAGCGTCGTGATCCCATACGAGCCTGACAAGACGATAGATACATCCACTAAGATGTAAGTTGAATCACTAAAGAAATTGCCGTTTGTTACTATTAGTTTTGGTTTATATAACTAATATCTTAACTATTGTATTCATTTTATGTCAACTAAGTGAAAATCTCTCTTTGCTGGCTATAATTTTTGTGAGTGCACGCTCTATTATACAGTGAATAGTTTATTCACAACTACCTACTTTACTTACGTCAATTTGGTGATTTACGACCGTCGATACAGCCGAAAACTCCACCCAGTCAAACTTTCACAGCCTTTTCAATTTAAAAAAAGGAACGAACGCTAAGTTTAAACACTCAGCGTCAAACCAATGAAGTGGACTCGATTGCGCTCTGGAGCGGTCACTTGCACTCTCCCACTCTTTGTCCTAATTGCGCCTCTATGCCATGTCCGCTCCGTAACGAACTTTACAAACGGCCAGCATTCTTTTTTCGAAGTATCCAACCTTATTTTTAAAACGGAACGCTACGCGCAAGTTAAATAACAGACGTAATTCTGTACCTCGAAAGCATTTCTCTACAAATTCAAGACAAACCAGTTACAGTTCTATAATTTATGGCGTAATATTCTAAGTAATGTGATGTGTCTTGAATTTGGAGTAACGATATAATATTTTTAGCAAAATTTAGATGTTTAAAGGGAAGTTAAACGAAGAAAAATTATCAGCGAGACAGGGCCAGACGGTATTGAAGTGTTTACTGGCTCGGGAAACAACTCATTTCTCACAATTAGCTCACGCAAACTTCATTTGCTGGCCTCGCAATGTTGCCATAATATTTTTCAATTACGCTTGATAATTACCAGCACCAAAATATTGCCATGCAAACCTATTTTTTCATCCAAACTTGAGAAAATACCGCATAAATTGTAGAGAGACAAAATGCTAGTTTTCGTAGACAATGTTTTCATCAGCAGCTTCAACTGGTTAAGTGGAAAGCTTTTAAAATAGAAATGTCTTATTAAATGCAACCAGGAGCAAAATAAAATTCTCAAGAAAGTATTTTTGCGCGAAATTAATTAAATTAATTTGAGTAAATTGAGCATCAAAACAGAATGTGAATGCATGAGTGATGCTCATAATGTACCTCGATACGTAGTAAAAGACCTTTGTTTGTAGCTTTAAAATTAACTCACTACGTTCGTCTGTCGTATTGCCGGAGGCCCCTCCTTTTTAAAACTTCATACCCAATTGGCTATGCTAAAAATTGGTATGTAATATATAAATTTGCAAAGTAAAACGAAACAATTACTAAAATCCGATTGAGAAAGACTCGGTCTAGGACTAAAGCCGCAAACGCACTGAGAACGGAGGCGTAAAAGTGGAGGTTTAAGATGCCACATATGCTGCCACGCCCACAAAAGAATGAAAAGGGATGCCTTTATGTGCTTCCGCGTGAAAAACGTGAGATGGAGATTTCGTAACTTTTTCAGTGGTATCTTACATAATTAGAATCATTACGAATCAGCGAAGTTTTTAAACCAACTTGACCGTTTTTTTTATTTTTTTTAATCACGTAAAGTTGTTTTTTCTTGTGTATGGAGAAAAAAACTTTATGTGCTTACTTATATAAATATAATTTAAAAAAACGGGCAATTAGGTTTAAAAACTTCGCTGACTCGTAATGATTCCAATTATGTAAAATACCACTGAAAAACTTATGAAACAAAAAATGAAGTTAAAGATTTTTCGTGACATGGACATAAGGGAAATTTACACAAATTCAGATTAATGATCAATATCTCCGAAACTAGTAAAAATCGCTGAACATACATAGGGGTTAAATCGATAGCTTTTCAGCAGCTCTGTCAGCCCTAGGCGGGTTGACGACGGTTTCGGGGACACCCTGTATATCCAAAGAACTACTGATGTGCAAGTTGCGGAAAGTTTCCAAAAAGTTGGAAAAGTTCTAAGAAATTTCCGGAAACTTTCACTAGAAATATAAGAAATTTAAATTTAAGAAACTTAAAGTTTCAGTCCCCATACAAAATTGTGAGAAGTTTCCGAAATTTTCCTACATGAAACTTTCCGCAATTTTAGAAAGTTTCCTTTGGCACATCAGTACAAAGAACAGACACATAGGCGTTATGGTTATTGAGGTCCAGATCGCGGAACACTACCGACTTTATAATAATTATGTTGCCTCTTAAGCTCTCTCTCAGACCCTTGCAGCTAAAGGATACTTAATTATTACTTTTGGTTATAATACAGATTACTCGGTCTTGAGTCAGACTAGCTCTTGTCTTGGTTTTCTACAGCCGACTAACTTTTACCTCTGACTTTGCCCGGATTCAAGTCTTTTATTGCTATTTGCACTGGAACTGTGCAATTCCTCGAGATAAAAAGTACCCCAAGCCTCTCTCTTAATACCCGTGCGCAAAAAATCTCGTCGATCTACTCGTGAATCTCCGTTTTTACATACTAACAAAAGGCAAATAATTTCACTCTTATAAGTAGTATGTATAAGGATGACTTTAATTTCTCTACACGCCCAAAACGAGCCCAAACTGTCTATTAGTCGCGAGCCAAGCTATACGTAAACTGACAGCTAATTTCCTGAAACGTACCTCTGGTTTTTATTGGCCCACTCGACATTCTGGTCACGCGCACTCTCGGCAGTCATCAACGGGGAACTTATGAATTAAAGCGGAGATTGTCTCTGGTTCTTCTGCTTTACGCTTTTGGTGTACTTTACGTATGAATTTTAAATTTGGAATCGTTCGTTTCATCCTGCCGGATGCGCCAAGTTATTACCTTTCGTTTATCTGAGTACTATCGGCCAATTATACCAACATATCGATATTAACGTGTATGTCCGGATACAGATCAATTTTTAATTACTTTCAAAAGCGCTGAAATGTTTACTTAAATGTACATGACCCAATTTCAAATAAATGGTTTAAATTGAGGCGTCATTTTTACTTAACTCAGTCGACGAGCAGTTTCTGCGTAATACGAGTCGTTGAAATTCGAAAATGTCATTAAACTATAGCAGTAAAGGCAAAGTTTGAATTAATGTAGTGGCTTTTAATTTGCTGTCATTTCGCAAACCAAAATGTATTGAAGTCTATGTATAAACGAACCGAATCAAGACGATAATATTGTAGGGAATTCAACCCGCGCGTGCGGTGTCAAACGCAGTGACGTTTCATACAGATAAGCCCACAGAACAAAACGGCAACCGCACGGAGCCAATACCAACACAAAGGTATTATAAATTGTAACGGAAATTATTAGATTGGCTAATTAGATTCTCATTCATGCGGTTTATGTAATACGGTGTGCAAATTGAGAGTACATACAATGCAAAGCAATAAAGTGTTTGTTACTGGCAGCTAAGTTAGGGCCCTCATCTCTAGGGGCCAAAGAGGAATCCGTTCGGCAACGTTCGGTGGTGTTCGGCAACGCTCGGCGGCGATCGGGAACCGCCGAACTAATTGCAAGCGGAACGCCACCACACGATCGACTTCATTAGATTAGCTATCCACGTACTCTCGCGGCGAGGACTCTTAACTTCGCAGTGAGAAATGTTTCCCGGGATTCCCTCTCGCATTTTTATAGAAAATTGAACGGTAAAATCCATTTATTTTCTATCTTTAAACGAACACAGCGAGCTCGATAGCCGCTATTTCACGTCACAACGCAAAATATGCACGAACTGTTATTTATTGTAATGTTAAAGTAATGCAACGCGGCGCTTCAAAAACTAAATAAATATTGAACACGATAAATCTTTCTCCCGTTTGAAAAATCACCGTACGTACATCGTTACATTTAACCTACGCTGAGTTCTGAAATGTTTCAGGGAAAATCGACTAATCCAACAGCGGTAAAAGTAAATTTTGAGCACGCTCATCAATAACCATTTTGACAGCTAAGCCGCCATTTCTCATTTGGCTTGCAACGTTCAAGCGGAATCCGGCGAGAAACGCGCAGTCATAGGTCGCGTTTCAAACAAAAAGCGCTGCCGGCCTATAAACACTGACGGGAAGCGAGAATCCGTTTTAAAACCCATTACATCGAAGCTTTAATTTCACTTTGGAATCTTCGGAGCGTAACTAACGTAGCGTTGGAACAGTGGCGGGATTTTTCCGCCGCTAATACGGGTGCCGCGCAGTAGATCAACTTCCAAGTCATTTATTCGCAAATCGAGTTATTGCACCTCGCAGATCGCTTTACATCGAATTACATGTCTCGTCTAGCGTTCGCCTGCAGGATTTATTATTAAGGCATCGCGCTTGATTACTGGTAATATTTTAAATGTGCTTTGTTAATGGTCAGTGTTTGTAGTCACGTTTCTCCGGAGCGGGCTTGCGGCGAGCGATGATAAATTAGGTGAACAAGGTACGTTTAACTCGATTTAAACTATGCACTTACATTTACTCTGAATCTCTCATGTGCCGCGATTTATTAAGCATTTAAACTGTCCCATTACTGAGTTTGTTTGCTGAAATTTCACAAAGACAAATCGAGTTACAAACGTAGCGCCGCGTTTATTTTGCTGCGTTCTGTTTCGCATATCGCAAATTAAATAACGTGTTGCGACTGCGAATAGTAACTCTGTAACTCACTCAGCTCATGATCGCATTAAGTTGCTGAATTTTGAAATAAGAACGATTATTTATGACGCGCGCGGGGTTTCAATTTGACATTTGCTGTCAACTTTAGCGGGGCACATTGTTATTGCATTAGGTTGAATGTGATCGTTTGATAATAAACTGAATGTAGCCAACATGGTTTAGGTATAATTTAAGTAATAATTTGATATGACCGTGAATAACCCCTTTATAAATCGAATGATTAATTTGAATTTGGAACACTTTTTGAACGTGCGAGAGGTAGTGGGCCGGGCGGGGTCCTATTCTCGTGCGGTTCGTTATTAAATCGCGCCGTAACGCACGCGAGCCTCCGTGACGTACTAATTGCCGGGGCTCGGCAAGAGCTTATTACAGGGTGTTCACAACCGGTCGTGCTTGACGCCTTTTATTTGCGAAGAATTTATGTTTCGAGTGCGTACTACGTGGTAAGCGTTAGCCGTTAGCTACAGCACGTTTACTTTCATTAATATAAAAAATGAGAATACTTAAAGAAAAAACATTTTTAAAACATAGACGCATATATAAAAACCAAAACTTTTAAAACTGTAAGTAAAAGAACTGTAACATACAATAACTAAGTTATAAATAGAATTTCAACACAGAGTACCTACCTACTTTTAATTGAGCTCTCTCCGAGCTAAATTATCGTTGCCTTTTAACTCAAAATTAAGGTGATCTAAAAAATATTAACTTTGGATCGCAGAGCCAATGAAGCAAACAAGTTAATTCAGAAAAAATATCTCTAGTTAACATTCAAAAGGCTGGCTAAGCACACAGCCTAAACGATAACGGTCTTGAGGGTTTAATTAGCCATTTTTGTTGCCACATTATAACACTAATTAAGGTGGGTTGTTACAGTTACAGCCAGTTATGCCACCCAAATTACCGCTTTAGTTTTGGAAACTAGTTTAATGCTGTATAAAGCCGTATACGGCTATGTTACAACACATGAGTGCACCAACATCTCTACAATTACGTCCGTGGACATTTGGGGGTAGATCACGCAACTCCGCGTTCCGGAAAGATTGCCATCGGCTCTAGTAGCCCCCTCATTGTTAAGGAACGCGTGTGCGACAAACAAAATGGCCGCTTAGTGCCACGCTTGTTCCGTTTGTTTGCGAGGGAGACAATATACGCTTAGATAAGCAGCCTATGTTGTTTTAAAGTCTAGACTCGTGGATAGTTTGTTTTGTTTTAAATGATTCATTCCACAAAGTATAAATTGCTTTAACCTGAATGTGTATGTTGTTTTGGATTGTTAATGGACTAATAGTTAATTGATATACACTGGTAACCTATAAACTTTTAATTCAATAATTAAGGTAAAGACAGATTGAGCGGAGCGTACACAACATTCATTCTACTCAAACATTTTTACCACAGACTCAAAAACGGCTACACCAAAGATGCGATACAAAAGGAAAAAAATAATAAAATTAGTGTTGGTGGTGTTGCCAACATATGTGTAAAAGCATGCACAAATACATGGCAAATCAAACCAGTGCATTTTCTTTAAAAATAATAATATCTACACATTCCCAGAGTGGGGTAGGCAGAGCTACAGAATTACCAACAACTCTAAAAACTAAAAGCTAGCGGTCCTGGGATCGAATTCCGGTAAGGGCAGATATTTGTGTGATGAGCGCGAATATTTGTTTCTGAGTCACGGATGTTTTCTATGTATTTAAGTATATATTTCTCTATTATAAGTTTTTATATTTTTGTCTGGTACCTGATGTTTATTTATTTATTTAACTTTTTGTTAATTCTGTAACCATATTTTGCAATACTACAAGCCTTTATTCCCTTAGTCGCCTCTTACGACTTCCACGGGAAGACATGGAGTAGCACTATTCTAAGACGGCAACCACACGGCATTATGTGTTATTATATGACTAATTTTCCTCACACAACGGAAGAAGTTAACGTTGTCTTCTAACACCCGTATTCACAAACGATACTTAAGGGAGCCTTCGCTGAGTAAATGCACTGCGTTCAATACAGCTTTGTACCACCCTGTGCGTTCGTGAGCACTGTGAGACCTCATAGTGACGTTTGTGAATACGGGTGTCAGACCTTAAAACTTGGTAACTATGTACAATATTTTTGAAATTCACCTCTCGGCATCAATGTATATCTTAGACCATCTTTAACTTTTAGTGGTGGTAGGACCTTGTGTAGGGTCCGTTCGGATTGTTACAATCTTATTATTTAAACTACTGCAAATCACCATCCGTCCATTCGTAGATTGAGGTCTTGAGAATTCAAATATCTTTGTGTCTACGATCCTACTTACCATGAGGTGGCCTGTGTGCTTGTGGCTTCTCCTTGCCATTAAAAATGTAATATTGTATACCTGTATAACGCGGTTGAATAGCTCGGTTCTCTGCAAAAAATCAGGTCGTTATGAATGAATGAATGAATGATATTTTTTTTCCAAAGTAAGACACAGTAAGTATGTTTCTCCGTTACTGCGTAAAAGAAGGATATACCAATTACCGCGTATTCCCATTTTAGAATAGTAGAAGTGATATACATTCATATAACTACTTGATAATTAAATTGCTTTTAAGTTTGTTGGAGAACTTAATTCTAAATTTGACGTAACCTTACCCCTTTTAACTATAATTACTTACACAGTATCTCTTTCTTTTGTCGACCGTTAATCGACGATAAAGTCAGGTCCCGAAAACGTTTTCATTTAGGTACTTACAAATGAAACAATTACTTACGAAAACAATGAAGCGCGTTGAAAATACCGCACGCAACCAATGACAAATGAAGACCGAAACGAAATTCAATTTAGTTTTTTTACCACATTTAATTATCGAGCTGGTATCATAACAAACCTTCGCTCGCGTGACGGGCCCGTCACTTTTCCGTTTTTATTTTTCTCTTTTTCATAAATAGAACGCTCCTAGTTGCCAGTATTTCGTTCGAACATGCCAGGGGGAGCTACTTTTAAATGTTCCACTAGTTTAGATACTATCTGTGGTTGTTTGTTTTTCGTCAACGGCCAGCGTTATTTTTGTTGCGTGATTTTTTAAATTTACCTTTTAGCTAGACGTTGCTTTTCTACAGTAAAACTGCATTCGTAACTTTAACTTGGAATTGCAAAATAAAACGTGCAAACAGAGCGCCATCTGCAGCCTTAAACAAACTGTTTTATGTATTTATAAAATTAATATTCACTTAATTAATTATCTCATGATACACATAACATTTCATTTACCCTGCCATGCTACATGGTCAGATTAAATATTCGACGAAGCCAGGGTAATAAAAAGGAACTTCACTTCAGGTAAGTTTTTCGGTTGACTTGACCGATATAAAATCTGTAAATACTTATTTGTTAAAATAAATACGAAACGTTATGCTTTTTTTATAATTACTTTTGTAAATATTTTTAGATTATATTTATTGAGATCACAAATCAATATAATTTGCTTTACAATTTCGGTGCCTTACTTTGTTATTTAATTTAACCAACGACAAAACAAACTTATTTTTATACTAAATCTAACCAATTAATAAAAAATACTGTCAATGTTACTAATCAATTACGCTAAAAAAAACTTGCTCTAGATAAATAATATGTTATCAATAAGAACAATTAGCGATCGGTCGCGTTATAATCAAAGCTTACGTCCTTGTGCTTACGCTTACATGTTTGCCTTTTTATATTCTGACAGCATTGTATTTCGGTTTCAGCCTGTCAGCTGTTTAATCTTGACTGAATTTCACTAAACGACTCAGTAGAAGTGTTGAAATTACATCTCTAGTAAAAATATTCAACCTTCAGATAAAGGCGTAACTTGAATCTCAGACATCAAATGCTTTTTCCAATTCGGTCTAAATTTGATTTTTCGAATTTGGAATTGACATGGATAGAAGGCTGCTGTTTCTTAAATGACAGTACAATTTCGAATTTCAATTGATACACGAATTCGACCTTGGAAGTTTTTTATATAAGGTTCAAATCTCTAGACAAAGACAACCCCATGCGACATACAAGCCAAAGAAAGTAAGAAGTCAATTTGATGAATGACGTCACAGGGTGTTTTATCGCGCGAGCACATCAGGCTAACGGCGGTGACCGCCGCTTGCGACGTTCCCTGATAATAAATGCATGTTTTATAAGCCTTTTATCGTACAGACCCGAATTTATGGGTTTGCAGTCGTTTAACTGTTCCCACGGCAATGCTTTATCGTTTCGTCGTTTAAATCACCCATAAAACATTTTCCCTCGATTAAATTAATCTCCTATTAAAATTACGTGGAGACGCTAATGTTGTAAGGAAACGCGAATGAACATGTAATAACGAACTTGAAATTAAAGCCGCATAATACCGCGTGAGGGATAATAAAAGTACGAGTTAATTCGACGGCTGATACGCGCCAGCGACGATATCATTTCATAAAAATGAGCTTTTAATGGCCGCCTCTTCCTCACGTAACCGTTGATCGTTTTTCTATTACTAGTAATTTCGACACGGTAAAATGTAACAGCCTGTACATGCATTCCAAATTTAAACATATTCGTAGGCACCTAGTCAAACTGTTTTCTGAAGACTACGTATACGCTTCCCTAACGAACTTTGTCTGCCTGCTCGTTCTAAATTCAAACTTTGCGATTAAACCGTTTGAGGCTGTTTAGCGTAGTTCATTCGATAACGCGCGGATAAACTAAAACACGAATTTCAAATAGCGAACGCTGTCTCCTAGCGGCGGAAACGCCCAGTGCATTTGCCCGCGAATTTAGCAAAGTTATTTGGCGAACGAACGGGGCACTGGTCACTCGCGTATTGTTCTCGGCGTCCCGACCACATCGCCTACGGAACCGTGTTCCGTTTCGTGCCTCATAAAGAACCCTTTATTGCTTTTGTACGTGTGTGCGTGAGCTATCTATGCATGCTTAAATGTGCTAAGAAATCTCATTTGGACACAAAAGCTGGTCATAAACGCACTGTTATAATTCTTGTTTTTGTTGTAAGTCTATTTTAATATTAAAGCGCATGGGTTCCGAGCCGGAAGCGGCGGCCATTTCGCGCGAATCTTGTTGAATTATTTGCGCGGAATGGCGGCGGCGGTCACTTGTGTATTGTCCGGTATAATTAACAGGAACTAGATGAGAGTATTACGGCAATAAAAAAACCTCTAATTGGTACACGTAAATTGCTCGTTTAACCCTTTTTACCACATTAAGAGCGCAAAAAACGTTAGTTTAAGCGAGAATTTAAGACCGTTTTAAAACCGGCTTTGATCAGACAACATTCCAGAAAATTTGGCTTAGATAATCCTACCTCGGGTTTTAAGATTATCGTAATTGATTCCTTTTAATAAAACCTTGCCCTGTGATGTAATCTCCTGAGACACCCCCTATATCACTTGTAACAATAACCGTCAAACAAACCCAATAATCCCTCCGAACACGCTAATCACCAAACGTTGACTTTTCAATCAAGCCACGTCTATCAAAGCGACTATTAATCAATTCTCAGTCGATACTCGAGTCGACACTCGATTCGATATCGGCCGTCTTCCAGCTCGTTCGGTTCAATCAACGCTCTGTCTACGGAATCAATCGATTCTTGGAGTCGATATCTGTTATTCGATTAGAGCGTGTGGGGCTGGTAGCGTAGGTGATAAATTAGGGTTATCTGTGGTTTTGTTGAAGTGAAGGTTGGGTTTAAATGTTAACATAGAATTGAAGCTTTTTAACTTAATAAAGATAGTTTAATCTGATTCAATTAGCATGGGCTTGTAATCTAGTTTTTTTTTAATTGTCCTATTATAAATCCCTTTGTCAAATAAAGTTCTTTAAAATATCTTGTCTCTGAACTATCAATACCAAGGCTAAAATACAGATTTAATAATAATAAAAAGCTCTCTACACAAACAATCCTTTATCCGGCGAATTTTGTGTTCCCAAAACCCATTTAATTTTGAATCACGTCGGAAAAAGAACGTAATTTTCGTAATAACGCAAGCCCGTGCTACATTTTAACAGCTAACATTTTACACGCTAACACAACAGAGACAGCATGTTTACGCAGTAATAAGGTGGAAAATAAATGTTTTCTGCTACTATAACAAACCCGCGAGCGCGTGGGAAAACGCCTCTTCATAAAGGTAGTTAGGGAGACACCAATCTTTTTAAGTAATTTAAATTTAAATGTCGAACCGCTGGTGACATATAGTCTTGTACTCTCCGTAAACCATAATTATCCATGTAAACTTATACAGCCTGTAGATTAGAAATGCCCTTTAATATTTTCTCATGCCAGCCAGTATCATCAAAGACAAAGTTTCATTTTAAATTTCGAATTCGCTTCACTGGCTCGTTGGCACATTCAGTTCTTTTTTCAAGGGTGTTTTAATCAGAAACACAAAGCTACAATTTATTTGAAAATGTTTTGTTTCGTGGTAAACAGAGCAAATGTTACTTGTGTTAAAGCGACCCGGTACTACCCCAATGCGGATTAGGTACTCAGTGAAACTTGATCTAATTATATCGCTATAAAAGTCCAGCGCCTGTGCTCACATCTGTAGCAAGCGCGTTATTAAATTGTGATGACGCTGCGTTTTATCACTTAACTGCTGCGTAGTCTTAATGTTATTCAAATAGTCGGCCTTCATGAAAAATTGTGAGCCATTCTAACATAGTTGATGCCAAAATTTGTTGATGTCTCTAAAATCTATCTGAAACCGATATTAAACTTTTAGTTATATTATTATCTTTATTGACTTTATTTTTCTTGTTATGTGCTCTTAATATTAAAGACGCATTCTTTTTCGGCAGATATTTAGGTTTTTTTTTAAATAAAATTTGTCATGGTTTTGCTAAGGAGAAACTCCACCTTAAGATAGTTTATTAATTGAACAAAATGAAACAAAACAAATTGATTGGTCATGACATCAATCTAGGAAACTATTTTGTTTTTTAAGTCACATACATCAAAATGTATACATCAAAATCATAATTTTCGACCGAAAATTCTCTCCCACGCTTTCTTATGAATAGATTAAAACTTAATCATCTCTTAATTATTTTATAACATCATGCTGTATCTTAAGGTCCAAACACGTTTTATGCGTTTTTGATGCGTAAGCGCAAATTCATACATAATCACTAATTTGATAGGTCATTTAAAGCTTTATTCACAATGAAATAGAGTTTTATTTTGAATGATAAAAAAGGTTTTTGTGCTTAGTGTGTTAGAAATAATCTAATAAAAAGTAATAAATCGAGTTTACGAGTTTGTCAGTCTGTTCACACGGACTCATTATTAAACACGGTTTTTTTTAACTTAGTATTTAACAGGAAGTGTGTTAAAATAGTTTGTATAATTTAATGCGTTTTTTAGGTAACTTGTATACAACTGTGTTAATTTAGAATGATAAACTTACAGTCTTACAGATTACTTTGCATTTCAGAGAAATTCTTAAAAATTCCGTTATAAGATAGAACAATCATTAATTGCTTAGAAAGATTTTATTTATACGGAACCCAGACTGGTCTTAATCTTGTCGTTAAAAAAGTTTACATATCCACATTCAGCAGTCAAATTGTAAACATACTTTCGCTTGTACTGATTAATAAAAACTGGGATTAATTTTGTTAGGTGTATCCCAATTAAACAGCATAGTTTCAAACAGCGAGCGCTATTCCGCCCAACATCCGTACAGCTTACGTACAGACAGCGCGGCCGCCGCAAGCCGCGCATAATTCCGCAATAAATTCACTCCCTTTTAATTTAATTCCATAACTCCCGTCTGTATAAACAACCGTGCAGTTTGAATTAAAACGTGGACGCAACGGTTTTGTTCTTAATTCAAATTTCAAATTTGCTTTTCGAATCCTTAGTTGATCTTGAGATTGTGTGATAAAGTAATTAATTAAAAGTATTGAGATGTCTGTGGTAGCGAGAAAATTGTAACTGCTAGAGAGTCTACGTAAATGTGCTACGCGCTACGCCGTAGCGCTCGTAGCTGCATTTCGTAGCACGAACATTAATGACTATTATTAAAGGATTCAACGCGAACAATACGCTCTCATTTGTCCTTACTAACCATGTAAACAGGTCATGTATTCAATTTCGTGCTCAAACGAAACGTCAAACAACACAAACTTATTTCAACCGGTGGACAAATTCGGAACTAAAGTAAGTTCATACTTGATGTAGGGTTAAAAGCGATGGTGGCGACATTTTGATGTATATGAACAAGTTTGCGGTTTCATAGTTGCCGTATATCAGGGAAGTAGGCCAGTGTCGGGGCCCTTATCGCGCAAACAAATGCGCGCGTTTAAGGGCCCCATGAATAACGCGAATGTTGTTGTAAATCAGCCGATCGCGTCGTAGCGTGTGACGCGCCTTATGGAATGTTGTGACGTTTGTGGGTAATGTGATGCACGCCTTAAATTAGGCCGGTATTAGATAAAAAAACGGTAGTAAAAAAGTATTGGTATTTGTCGGCCAGTTTTCTGAATATCGGAATTAAAATATAAATTGAAATGGGCATTGGATATTTTAACCTTTATTTCATATATTTAACTAAATGAAAAGCAAGCTTTAAAAACCCGACTGCATTTTTTATATTGCTGTCGATATACCTATGTTAATAATTGTCATTTTGCTATGATTGTTATTTAAATTTTAACAGTTTAGTATCTTATGTCACCCGGGATGGTGAAAGGATTCTAACGATACCACACGCATCTAAATCGGCTCAGGCGTTTAGAAGTTATGGTGGAATAAATAATCCTAAATACACACATACATGAACCCTGAACATACTACACTCCTCTTTTAGGCAGTCGTGTAAAACTAAATTTCAAATGTCAATATTAATAATGCGCTAGCGCAATTAAGTATAAATAAAAAAAAGAATTATAAATAACTATGAAATAGATAAAACCTCCTTTTTCAAACATAACGCCTAACTGATTTCCATTAAACAGCTAAGTTACTATCCCCATTAAACTAGCTTACTTTTAAAAAACCTCGTCCGTATCGGTTAAATACAAGATAATATAATATAATATAATATAATATACATTGTAAAGGACTTAGTACAGTCGAGTTCATAAATATGTGTACACTTTAGTACCTTGTCACTTTAATCGCTGTGACAATCCATATATGGCAGTTTAAACATGACATTACATAGACAAGGTAGTAATTTGTACACATATTTATGAACGTACTGCAAGAGATACAAATAAAATTAAATGTTGGCTTATAAAATCTGAACTGAATCAAAACCTGATCCCGACACCTTTGTCCGCAAAGGTCCTTGCGCTTCCTGGTAATCCCGGCCGGGGCTTGTTATCCGGGGCTACGGGGGGCTACAGGGGGCCGAAGGGGGCTAAAGGGGCTCGCCGGTAAATCTGTCGCGCTATCCTATTAAGATAATATCAGCAATTCGCTCCGGTCATAACTAATGCGAGGATTTTTCTTGTTTTCTGGCCATCGGCGGTGTCGCTAACTTTTAAATGTAACCTATAGCTATTTGTTTATGTATACCTACTAGATTTTTCCTGCGTAAAACGATATTGCATTTGACTTATTATCGTAGTTTTTAATTAGGTCGCCATTGATGTTAAGATATCTGATTCTATGAAAAAAAAAACATGTGAAATAAATTTCTGTCAAAAATATCATTTTTGGGACAAGCTTTTGCTGCCGACTGTACTTTTGTTTGCTGAGTCATTATCGGCTTATCGAGACCAAACAAATGAGACCCAACACGGTGGGTCTACGTTAAGTATAGCGGAGATTCTGTCCCCACCTTCCGACTCCATCATCAGGTCAGCTCCATGTCAATAGTATTGCATTGTCATCCAATTTACACATGTATGCAAATTCTCAACTTCATCGGTAACCGGGAAGTGGGTCAAATTTAACTTGCAAGATTTGACCCGTACATAATATATGTACATACATACATTGCAAGGTAAATAAAAGTTTGTAAAATGTCAGATGTTCTATTGTACCTATACTTAATGTTCTCATGATTAATATCTTTTTAATTTCGTCTTTTTAATAACCTACGCAAAAAGCCCTCTCTATAAGTGTTTAACATGTGTGTGTGTGTGTGTGTGTGTGTGTGTGTGTGTGTGTGTGTGTGTGTGTGTGTGTGTGTGTGTGTGTGTGTGTGTGTGTGTGTGTGTGTGTGCGTGTGCGTGTGCGTGTGCGTGTGCGTGTGCGTGTGCGTGTGTGTTTGTGTCTGTCTGTCTGTCTGTGGCATCGTACCTCCCAAACGGATCGTCCGATTTGGACACGATTTGGATTTAAATAAAAACCGTTTCTGTATAAAACACTAGGTATATGTATTACTAGCGATGATTATGAATAACAATACATTCGGACTAAAATTAATTATGTGAAACAAAGCGGCTAGACTTAACATCGGATTTCGTAAAAAAATGTCCTCTGATATTTATCTTATTTTACAAGATTTTATTTAACTTGCAACGTATGTATGTATGTATGTATGTATGTATGTACGGGTCAAATCTTGCAAGTTAAATTTGACCCACTTCCCGGTTTCCGATGAAGCTGAAAATTAGCATACACCTTTAGTTCAGATGACAATACAATAATATAGTACCATCGAGCTGGTCTGATGATGGAGACTCAGGGTGGCCATAGGAACTCCTCAATTACACATTATAAACCCGTCGTGTTAGGGTTCGTTAGCATTGCCTTGACGAGTAAGTGATGACTGTGCAAAAAAAAAATACAGTCGGCAACAAAAACTTGTTCCAGAAATGAAATTTTTGACAGAAACTTATTTCAATTATTAAGTCAACCAATCCAAAATCATGGACAAAGTAAAACAAAATACTCGTAACTTTCATATTTATAATTAATATTAAAGTAAAGTATACTGTAGGTACCTATAAATATATTTACGGAAATTGTTTTATTAAAGTCAATGTTTGATGTCGAAAAATGATTTTGTGAACTCGTAGAGAGCGTGTTTAATAATTAATTGTTCGTAAAATTAGTAATGTAATACATTTATTTTGTGTGGTACGAGCGGTGGATAATACGTAATTATTCCGTAAAGGGGTTTGGTTAAAAGTGTTGTCATTTGTAAAATTCATACATTTTCAAGGTGAGCGCCATTCGTAAGAGTAGTAAATTATGATAGAATTATTATAAATAAACATATTTTGTTATGTAATGTAATACTCTTAAGTGCATCGGAGCCGAGATATTTAAATATTCATACTTGGGCGTACTTTTGTACTAAAAACTTAATACTTAAATCTTTAAAATCTCCGCTCATTATTTAATGCCATAAATTATATATATTTACGTGTATTTAGAGGTCCTCTAAATAACTATGTAAAAATCATCCGTGGCCGCTGGAAAAAAAAATGACAATATTCTTCAAACAAATTTACCCAATGCCCTTTACTAACTTTGTTTACGGGCGCTTTTCTACGGACACTTTACTATGATTATTTCAAAGCGGCCATACACATATGCGTCCTGGTATAAACGCATCTCGTATTAAATTTCGAGCGCGTATTCGAAAAAAAAAACAATCAAAAAGAATAAGATCTACATCAGACATTCGTTTTGATTAAGATAAATAAAATAGGAAAAAGGTTTCATACAAAACTTAAAATGCAAACTTGTACTTCATTTGGATTCGCCCTTTGAAAACTAAAACTAAACTACAAAGCCAAGATCTTTAAGGAGGCTCTCTATCTTGAAGGCTTTAAGCCTATAAGTGCTCTTTTAAGACTTTATTATTATTTAGTTTACTTAGCAAACATAATGGTGCCATCTTTTCGAAAGTTTGTTTTTGCCTTGCGTTTGGACTCGAGTGATTCGTCTTTTAATCATTTTATAGTGAATATTTTTTGTAGGAATAAGTAACATTGTTCCGAAAAGTAACTTCTCAAATTGTGAGTTTCTTATGAGAAATTCTCGGAAATTTCTAAGAATATTCTTAAATTTTGTATGGAAAGAGAACATTCTCAATGCTCTCAAATGTTTCCGATAATATTCTCAGTAGTTTCTTGAGAAGATTTCTTAACTTCTGAGAATGTTCTGCAACTTGTACATTGCTAGGAACAAGTAAGGTTGGTAATAAAGTGTGTTAAATAAAAAACCAAATATCATCAGTAATTTTAGACGTAGGTAATCCTAGCATATCTCAACATTGAATTCTGCGGACAATGTAGCACAAAGGCACTTTCATAGCGCTTCAGCCGTATTATACGGCTACAATGTCGCTATACGTCTACAAAGTATGACGAGGCGAATCCATGTGATCTGTAGCGAAGTCAGGAAGCTTAAATTTATTTTATACAACTTACTAGTGGCAGTTTTTTTTTTGTAAATATCCTGTTTTACATTTGACAATGTGCGAAAAAACATTGCTCTTATATTTGATCTCTAATGTATGTAAAAATAAGTCTGTTTCAAGGGCTCGTTTTTATAGCTTGTTTCGATAGGTGCAGAACTCTTTTGAGAGTAGTACAGGGGGGTTATTATGAGATAGCTATGCAGTTCAGTTTACGCTGAGAGAAAAGGACAGACCTATATAACTGCTATAACTCTGTCCTTTACGCTCACTGTAAAATAAACAGCATAGCTACGTCATAATAACCCCCCAGGTCATTCGAAAATGTTATGATTGAAATATTCTCGCTGTAGCTACAGTACGCGCGCGAGTTCATGTCCATCCTGAGGAAGGCGGTAGTCCCGTCACCACGTCAAGGGCCCCACTAGACTGTGGACGAATGTGGTGAGGCGGGTGAAGGCGGGTCGGGGGTTTGGTTCAGCAGGACTTAGTTGCATTTTGCCTTGGTAACCAACACGTCATAGGTGTATATTGTCTGTGCAAAATGCTCGCATTGCAAAGGGGTTTGGGTAAAAGTGTTGTCATTTGTAAAATTCATACGTTTTCAAGGTGGGCGGCCATTCGTAAAAGTGGCAAATTATGATAGAATTATTAAAAATAAACATATTGTATTACGTAATGTAATACTCTTAAGTGCATCGGAGCTGAGATATTTAAATATTCATGCTTGGGCGTACTTTTGTACTAAAAACTGAACACTTAAATCTTTAAAATCTCCGCTCCGATATTATTTAACGCCATAAATTATATATATCTATATGTATTTAGAGGTCCTCTAAATAACTATGTAAGAATCTTCCGTGGCCGCTGAAAAAAAAAAGACAATATTCTTCAAACAAATTTACCCAATGCCCTTTGCAACATTCCAAAGTAGGCGAAAGGGCTTGGTTGTAAAACGTCTTAATGTCATTATGACTTAATTTATTTTATTTTTACAATCTGTCAGAATGTCTTAGTAGCATAAAAACTATATAATCACACACACACACACAGTCGTTGCTAACATAGTAGTTGTACAACCAAGACATTATACAATTTGATCGGTCTGCCTACTAGTACTTATATTTAACGACTTAGACGAATTGCTAAGTAAGTCTTTAAGACAATTTTAAAAGCATGTCATTATACAAACAAGTCATTTTGCTTACTTAGTCAATTTACAACTAAGACATTTTGCTTACCAGGACAAAATACAACTCAGTCCTCCTGAACCGAACCCAGCGGGGGGAGCTCCGCCTCAGCCCGCTACGGACACAAACTCGCACGCGTACTCTGTATCTTAAATTCTCTATTTAATACGTGTAACTGCGTATGAAATATTTAAATAGAACTTGGTTAACTTGCTTCATTGTTCTAAACTTTCAGCTCAGCGTAATGAATGATTATTGCTCCATGAATATATCACGAACTCGACTAACTATACTCGTACCGTCGGCAAATCAAGCACTAGGCGAATATAAGCGCTCTTACGGTGATAAAAATAGAGTCGCGTTTAGATAAGTATAGAACGGTCATTCTCCAGACAGCCATTTCTGTATGTCCTCGGGCTTAAAAAATATAAAACTATTGAATTTGGTATAATTTATATTTTTTCTTCCTAGAAGGTACTCGTATTGAGGTGTACATGAATTTTCAAGTAAATATTGAATACCTTTCTAGGAGAAAAAAAAAATCAATACCCCATTCTCCTAATTAACACCGCGCGTCCCACTTCCGAAATCACTAATATAACTATTTTCCCCGATCATATACAAGAGGAAAGATGAATGAAAGTATTTTTATTTAATGAAAGATAAGATATCCAAATTACAAAAAAAATACCAAATTTATTTAGTAAATATATCACTAAAATATAAAATAAAGAAACTTTGTCCCGATACGTGTACTAATTCACGCGCCGATTTCATTCTTGTCCGTGCAAGGCCATTGAAGAAATAGACAGACGTCTGTAATGCATTTTGCGTGAGCACACACTCATGTCAAGACCCTCTTGAGAGAAAGACGTGTTAATGTTGTGTGGATCGCACACTACAAATGTAAGTATCTAATTCGCATGTTTTGGTTCTCGTAAATTCTAATTAACACGTTCACGTTTTTAAAATCAGCCAATAACTCTATAGCTCTGTAAATTATTGTATACATTAAGAACCTCAGTATTTAACAGTTAGTACTGGATTATGTAGTTTATCACATGTACCTAAAAGAAGTTATATTTTTTTTATCAAGAATCCCTAATACACACGTCTAATTCACGGGCCAAAAATGAACGCGTTAATTAGTTTAAGAGTAGTAAAAAAGGTTTTTGGTACATAAAAGTATTTTATTTCTAATTGCTCGCTTAACCTAAACCTGTTTATATTAATTTACAGGTTTTTTTTTTTTACAAAAATGTAATTCCCGGAAGAATGATGGCATGATTAGAATGACATATATTATGTCAAACTGGTGTTATTAGAGGGGCCCTAACCTTAAAATCATCCTTATGATCGTATCTGTATGCTTAAGTGTTTGGACAATATGTTTTTTAGAGGTTATTTTATTTTTCCTAGCATATTTCTCTTGGAAAACATGAAAATTTTGCTGACCGCATTAAAAAGTTGCATTTTGACAATAAGTGACAACTGTAATTCTAATCATGTAAGGAAAATCCTAGGGACCCGGCATCATTCTTCATATTTGTATAAATTATGTATTAAAACCACCCGCAATAATTAAACTACATACTTAAAGTTGAATGTCTGTATGTTATGTTACATAACTTATGTATGTAAAGCTTAAACGGCTCGACGGATTTTAGCATTATGAATTATGAGGTGTCCTTAGATTCAAAAAAATTAACTAGTTTATTTATATCCTTTTAGTTCATCGGGTTTTTAAATTTGAAATTACTTATTTTAAAGATAGATAGGGAATTTAAAAAGTAGGAGGAAGAAGTATTATTTTTTCTTTAGCAGATACGGCAATTTATTTGTTATCGTTTGTTCATAATACCTAAGGTATAATATAAAGTTATAAATTCTGATTTTTTTTATCGTTTTCATTGTTGATTATAGAACGATTATTTCAGTGAAATATTAGTTAGCTTATTATGTATGTATATCGTGATGGATATTTTATGTTCCTAATAGTTTCAACGTTGCAATATAATAAATATGATAAAATTAATAGACAGTCTGACAGTTTTTGTCTTATTTCCTAAAAAAAATATATTTGGCATGAACATTTATCTAATAAACGCGTAGTTTTTTTAATTCGCAAGCAAGTAAACCTAATTAACGCATCGCTTTTCTAATTCGCGCGTCACGCAAATATTAAAACCCTTCTAGTTAATTAACCGCTAATAATAATTAAGTGCCCAATAAATATTAAAGTTTGGATGGTCGATATGTTACTACATTTAGCATAAATTTTATCAAAAACCAAGTGGAAAAAAAGGGCGGTGTTAATTAGACTGAGAACACAATTCTGGAGAATGACCGAGAAATATCAGTGTTCACAAATTAATCTACTAAACTAAACTATTAAGCTTGCACAGTCAGCCTTAATATATCGGAATATATAAGGTGATCAATATCTAACTCAGCACTATTGTTAGGCTTTAGACCGTGTACGGATGTTTTTGAGAGCGACTGTACCGTTGCTGCCACTGATGTGCCAAAGGAAACTTTCCGAAATTGCGGAACTTTTCATGTAGGAAAATTTCGGAAACTTCTCACAATTTTGTATGGGGATTGAAACTTTCCGTTCCTTAAATTTAAATTTCATATATTTCTCGTGAAAGTTTCCGGAAATTTATTAGAACTTTTCCAACTTTTTGGAAACTTTCCGCAACTTGCACATCAGTAGTTGCTGCCTACCTTATTATCTGTGACATAGGGGTGTGTATATATTAAAACCGCCTTGGGAACGTAGCCTATTAGCTAGCATCTGCCCGCTACTTCGTCCGCTTATATTTCGATTATCGTTACTTTCTCGAGAATTGGTAAGTTTTCCGGGATGAAAAGTATTCTATGGGTTAATTCAGGGTATAAGCTATCTCCATTCCAAATTTCATCCAAATTCGTCCAGCCGTTGCAGCGCGAAGAAGTAACAAACACACACACAAACCGTCGCGTTTATATTATAGTAGGAAATAGAATAGGATATTATAATATTTTAATGAAAACCAGTGATCGGAATAAGTAGAGTATATTTACCTAAAGTTCGCAAAAGGACATAATATAGAGTGGTTACAACCGGGTGAAATATTAATTTATTTTTTATTGAATTTTGGATTTCTGGTATTTTTGTGGTACTACGAAGTTTAGGTATATATGCTCTACCTTTTAATAAAATACTTAAAAAAAAATAGTTACACGCCCCTTTTATCACAAATTAACATAAAATATCCCATACCGTAAGTAAATATTATGTATATTTAGCATTAAAAATACCGGAAATCCGGATTTCATATAAAATGGTGAAACAAACTTAAAGATGATTTTTAAATCCCTATTCAATGATACCCCACTTGTCATACTTGGTCGACTTTTTTTTTTGTCATATCTTCATTGACACTCACCAGATTAAGAAAAATCGATTGGCATAAGAATCATCAAAATCGGACAACGGGTTTAGTTTTTATAGTGACGCAAAGGAACAAACATACATATATAGGCTGTGAAACACATTACCCTCCTCCTTCGGCAGTCGGGTAAAAAAGAAAAATCGTGCATACAAACAAAGTAAATAATACACAAAATAATACTACCTATCACTGCTAGGCAAAGGCCTTCCCTCTGTTCTTTAAATGCTGCTGTCTTATGTATATTAAAATACAAATAAAATAATAATACAGAATAATAAAAAACCGGCCAAGTGCGAGTCGGACTCGCGCACGTAGGGTTCCGTACCATTATTTATAAAAAATCACGTTTGTTGTATGGGAGCCTTCCTTAAATATTTATTTTATATTAATTTAATTATTTATTTTTAAAGTGAACATACAACTAAATAGTCTGTGAATATTTCAAGCGTCTACCGGTTGCCGTTATTAATATTGAGCAAAAAACGGCAAAAAAAAAACACGTATTTTGTATTCGAGCCCCCCTTAAATATTTATTTTATTGTGTTTTTATTATTTTTTGTTATAGCAGCAACATAAACACATCATCTGTGAAAATTTCAACTGTCTATCTATCATCGGTTCTTGAAATACAGCCTGTGACAGACAGACAGACGGACAGATAGTTGAGTCTTGCTAATAGGGTCCCGTTTTTACCCGTTGAATAAACTACACTTAGATTTACCTAAAACTATTCTATCTTAAAAATAGTGGCCATCGTATTAAACCAAATATTAAAAAAACGCAATAAATATTGACGGTATTCACTCAACTCCTTAGCAATAAACTCAAAAGCGGTCTCTTTCCAACTCTACTGAAATAAACTATTAATTTTCCTCCCGGTGCGTTCCCGACGCGCCTGCATCGCGTTTTATCTGCAGCTCGCTAAACCAGTGCTCGGGAAATGGCTTCTTTCACTTAAAACTGCTCCCAATAAAGCTTAAGGCGAGAGAAAACGCTCTAGGTAGTTATATTACCCTTTTGTGACTAATAACTAGTATTAAACCACTAATAGAACGTTAAATAACTTAGCTTTAAGTGGTTAAAAAATCAGCTACGCTTTATAATATAAAATTGTGAATTTTATACGCTTAGAATTGTTTGCGAATTGTTTTTTCTCCAGTCAGATGTTGAACTTTTGAAAGTCCTTCATTAGAGGATCAAATTCGACTAAAAAAAAAAACCCGATGAATTGAGAACCTCCTCCTTTTTTTGAAGTCGGTTAAAAATGGGGCGGCGTTTACAGATAATATGTTGCGAAGCTATATTGTACACCCCCACGTCACCACATTTTTTGGTGGAGATGCTGGGATTGAGACTATAATAGTCTCTAAGATATAGAATATCCGATATAGACATGTTTCCTCCAAAATTTAAAGTCTCTAGATTCAGTTGTTTAAGACGCTTTGTTGCAAATTGGACTAAACTACACGCGTAGTGTACCTAAAGATGAATGACTAATGTATTAATAGGCAATATTCACCATCTTACTACAATAGTATAGTTTTATTTGTCCCAAATTGATTGCAATTTTAACTAAACCTTTGCGCCAACCTTGTCACCAAGTCAGAGTTGCCAACACTCAAAACAAAAGACTGAAACCATAAATCCTCCTTAGTATTTATGCTCCATATTCCCCGTTCTCCATCCCTCTCTGTCCCAGGATTATTACCCGTTATCGGAAGTGGATAAATTACTTTATTACTGGCAAGCCGAACCCTTTCGCTGCGAGATAGTAAAATAGGTTTAAAAAGAGCGTAAAAATACTTTAAGGAAGCTTTGGAAGCGAGTATGGAAATACTATGGGTCTGAGGGAGACTGTATAATGCCATGCCATATACTTGGCTTTATTTCAACTATTTTTGCCTACGTTTCCGTTGCTGAATTTTTTGTATCGCTATTTCATCAGGAACGGTTTTTTTTTACTTAGATCGCATAAAGCGTTTAACAAACTTTCAAACAAACCCACTTCCGCGTTTTTAGGGTTCCGAAGTCAAACTAGAAATCCTTAAGTTTCGCCATGTCCGTCGGTCCTTCTGTCGATCTGTCCGCGGTTTTACTCAGATACTTTTGGTACTACAAAGCTGGAATTTAGCATGATGGTTGTAGTACATTTCAGCTCCGCTGAAAAAGTTATAAAATAATCAATATCTCCCAATGGTACATGTAAGGCAAAGGTAATTTTTCTCCCCTTATAACACCGAATTATCATTAGGTAACTCTTAAAAAAGCTTAGATTTTGGGGAACTGTTTAGGATTTTTTTCTTGTGTTGCGTGTCTCGATATTAAACATTCTCTCACTTATAGGAAGTTACATTTTCCCTTAATGATATAAGCTATAGTCTGTGTTACTCGATATTGGCAAAGATGTCAACAAAGCCAAACGAACCTGTTTACAATTGTTACTCGATTATCACGTACTTTTAAAGATCAAGTAAGGGCTTTGCAATGATTTATCAACGTAATGATTACATTACTTTTATATAAAATTTTAGATGAAATAACTATTAATTATTCGTTATTTTTATTTAAAAACACGCTCGATGAATAGTTTAGTTTAGTTAGTTTAGTTTATTTATTCATCAATGTAATGTTACAATATAAATTGCATTTCATGTCAAAAAATACGAAATTACATTGATATCGTCAACATTAATACAAAATAATGAAATAATTATACAAAAATAACACTCAAATAATCAAAGACAACATTAATAAACAAGTAATAAATGGTCAAGTTCCGAAGTCGACTCTACAAAAAGTAATAAAGGTCAAATGAACAGTAATAAATAACTTTACAATTTAAGTTCCATATATTCGTCGACGGAGTATAATGGATTTAATTATATGTATTATTTGATTATATTTGTTATGTGTCAAACAGTACTAATCCGCTTACATCTTTGCCAATTTATATTGACACAGACTATAAGTTAGTATAAGTTTTATATAAAACGGAGCGAAGCATGGGCGGGTAGCTATTATCTTATAAATTAAATCAAACCTGTTTTGGAAACTCTTAAAAAACCAAGTATCTATTTAGACACAGTTTTTTTTTCCCTGAATCGGTGTAAAAAGTTGCCAATCATTTGTCTAAAATAACACAAAGTTATCAGGCACCGTGATTTTTTTAATTTCTCAAAGAATTATATAACCCTTTAAAACGTTTTTATTATAAGTCACTGAAGCTACAAGTTCTATGAAATAAAATATTTCTTAATAATAAATACAAGACGTGGAAGAATCTATTCAGTAGGAAATTCCTCGAAGCCCTCCGTTCGATCAATAATATCCCAACGTAACATTTAGCGTATCTCAGAAACGATAGAATATTCATAAAGCATTTTTTATTTATCTTAAGCCATACTATTTCTTATTAATTTATTTAAGAGGCAAATAGAAGAAGTTCCGTCTTGACATAGCTCCTAAACATTGTACAGAGCCGGATTTAAGGCAGGGCGAGCAGGGCAACTGCCCGGGGCCTCCACATGAGAGGGGCCCCAACATAAATAGTAGGTAACCTATTTGAAAAAGGATGATAAGGTATTTAAACGCGCATAAAAAAACCTAAGAACCTAAAACAATTGACCAGCACAGCAAAAAAACTAAATGTTTATCAAAAGCATAGTTTGGTGTGGGTTTAGTTTATCGTAGTGCGGTTTTTATTTTTTGCTGCGTATCTTTGAAAAATAATTACGGGCCTCCACTTCTTTGTTGCTCCAGGGTCTCCACACCTCTAAATCCGGCGCTGACATTGTAACTTCTGTCCTGTACATAAATGTAGTTATATATTCATGTAAGTTTAAGAATGTATACCTGTATATAGATCTATAAATATAATTATACATCTGGTATTTATTAATGTAGATATTTGAATGTATAGGTTTCGTTGGATTTTTTTATGGTATTGGAGGCAAACGAGCAGACGAATCGCCTGATGGTAAGCGATTACCGTCACCCATAAACATTATAATACCAATGGTTACGTTTATTTTGTTCTTTATAAATTTGTACACTTGCCTACTCGATGTATAACTTTTTACTTTTACCTATCTCTCAAGGGTTAGCTGGAAGTGATCTCTTAAAGGGATAAATTCCTCTTTGTACATAATTATTTTCTCCTCATATCATTGTTTTGCTTTTTTTTAGAAAATAAAGTATTTGAAAAAAAAAAACATTATATTGGCCACATAAGGGGTCTTTTACACGTCGGTAATATAGAATGATTCTACCATTTACAAACATACATACATAATATATGCTAAGGTGCGGCAAATGTAATTTTTAAACCTTTTTCAAATATGAAACGTCATGGAAAGAAATGGGACCCGTTTTAATTACTTAAGGCAAAAGCGTAGTTTGGGAGCGGCCTCACACGTTAACATTCAGTGCCTCGCACACGTACCGAATACAAAATTGACGCGATATGGAGTACTTGGTTTGTTTGGGATGTGGAACATAACATACCTAAGAGGTATTTTAATAGCTCATGCTATCGCGACCGCTCTTGGCCCGATTCTCAGTGGTACGATAGAGAGAGTTGCAATTCTAGAGTGATCTTCTCTTAGAGAGGCTCCCTCGAGAGTGGTTTATAATAACACACTGCATACTAGAATATAATCACCGCCCATAACTTCAAAATAGTCTGAAACAAACTGACCCCCCCCTAGCCGTTTAGGGGGTGATAATGCGGTAGTTGTCCGTCATTAGCCCTTAAGCCGTTACAAACAGCTCTCTGCCCACGCCTGATAACGACGTTGGGGCGTAGAAGAAGATGGGTTAATTATATGGAATAAGCGTCTTATATTAATTATATTAATTTGTATGCAACATTGCGGGCTTGTGTAGCGAGCACGCAATGTTTTTTTTTTAAATTTGAGAACTGTCAGTAAACTATGTACTTCGCGTCTCAATATGTAGATAGGAATGTCAACATTTCCGGAAATTTTTGAGAAAAATATATTTCTATCTACTTCTAACCAATAGCTGCGTCCCTACTTACGTAAGTCGTACGTTTCAGTGTACAGGCCGCCATAAAGAAGCTGTGGCTTATTATGTTAATGATGTTTTCGTAAAAAAAATACTGCAACCATTACATCCTCGTTCTGTTCAAGCATTTTGAAACAACTTCCGATATCAAGCTAATACTCTAAATTACATGTTCATTTTGATGATATAAAGTGCTGAGACCCTAAACAAGATGCTTAACGTTAACGTAAATGATTTACGAAAACTATAAAAATTTATGAAATTTACGTAAACGCTCGACGCGGCCGTCCGTCAGCTTTCGTCAATCCTATACATTTTCGATAGTTAAATGTTCTCGCAATGCAAGGGCCACTGGACTAAGCACTACCTAACGTAACTTTTATACGTACATCTTGATAAATAACATTGGGTAGAAAGAGATTATGTACTCTGTAGCCTTAGAGATAAGATGTATCGCTACGAACGAGTTAGAGTTAATAAAAGCAGTCGGACAGTCGCTGAGCGCTTTTATAATTTCCATACATTTTGACAGTTTTCGATAATCGTTTACGTTAACATCTTGCCTACGTCCTCTAAAGTAGTTATAAGTTTAATAACACTGTAATTATGTTTTAAATATTAATTACTCAAGAATTGTTGGCTGCTTAGGCATCTAAAGTTAAAAGCACTCAGAGATGACAACCAATGTAGAGTGTAGATCAAAGAGCCTGTCAGTTTACCAGAACACACACAATTTACAAAGATAGGTAATTTTAGACTTGAACACTTTGTACCTCCATCGCTTCTTACCTTTCATGTACCTACCTTAATCCGCAAGATTATCCTTTGACTAGATCAAATTTAAAAGCACGTTTCCCTTGTTTTACTCAGAAAGGCAAGGTCCTAAGTGTTATTGCGAAGGATACATTATGGGACCGTGTCGCATTAATGTTAGGGCGAGTCATAACTTCCCGCCTAATTGGCCGCTGTTTGCGGCCAGTATCGTAACCGTTAGATTTTATTAAGAAAAAGGTGTACGCGTTTTTGTTCTGTGGCTATCTTTTTTCTGAAATCGAATTTTGAAGCGTTATTTTTTTAAATTATTATCTTTAGAAGCATAACAACGTAATTCCAAATTTAAACCAAGTAAATTGCAATTTTGTGTTTTGATGCTGAATGTTCTAAGCGATAAATCTTCAAGTTGGGTGTTATAGTGTTTTCTGCAAAACTAAGCTTTATAATTTTGAATTTCGAAAATGGAGTGAATAAACGCTCAGTAGTTTAACGTTGTGCATAAATAACCTCGCGCAATGGCCGGTGTCACAACTTGTCCGGACGATAAATAACTAGCAGATGAAACGGCCCGCCATTTTCCAACGTTATTAATAAATATCATTAAAAACGGCCTTTTAAAATAATTGGACATAACACGAACTTTTAAAGTGTGTTTTATTAAAATGTGCGTCTGAAGCTAAGGGTTTATAGATTAACGCTTTCCTTTCGCTTGCTTGTATCATTGTTCAAAAGAACGCGCACCAACTTTCGTTCAGAGTGAGATACGGCCACTTTGGCTAAGCACCTTCTTGTTACATGTGGAATGCATATGTACACTAACGACAATGTTATGAACATATTCTAACGCAACGGCAAATTAGTGAACCTACTCGTAACTATGTGAAAAAACATTTTGCTGTGCGAAGTCCCCAATCAGCCTTTGGCTCGTGTGCTTAAGACCCTCTTATCACTAGAAGAGCCTTTTTCCTCGATGTATCTACTTAATACCTTTGTTCTTATCTCTACCGTTATTATCTAATAGTATCGCTAAAGGTGAAATCTAAACTTCTCGAACTATCTGTTACAAAGTTCATAGTGTATTATGTACAGCGCGTTTGACTCAGCCTTTTACCTCCGAGATAATGTCAGAGACAAGACAAACACGAGCATCAGCTGAGTTTAAACTTCGGTTATGCGTATAAAGGAACGTAGAATTAACATAAACACGGCTTGTTAACAGTCTTGTCGCGTCCTATTTATACGGTTATTTACTCTGTGGCAAATGTTACAACATTCGAACAATTTTTTATGTTCTTATTTTGAAATAAGGTGACGTTCGATCTTTGTTTTTTTTTTTGACGAATGAAAGGTAATTTAGGTAATGCTGGCTGGATGATATAGACGTACGCAATTTAGATGATTGTTTGAGTTAATTAAATTGCTGCTGTAAATAAGTAATGCCAGCGTTTAAAACACACACAGTATAATTGTAAAACGTCTCTCCTTGTAGTTTTACTAAATTAAACATTGTTACGCTTATAATTAAACTTAATTCCACTGAAATTGGAAGCTGGTAACGTTCAACGGCGACGAATTTATTATAAAGGAATTCGTGCTCGTCTTAATTGTAAAAGAAAAACATAACGCTAATATTAAGTCAGAAGAGCTGATTAAAATAAATAAATTATATTTTATGTAATTTTAGTAAATTTCAACGAGTTTTACATTTAATTAAAAAACAATATAAAAGAGCACCATAATATTTCAGCCAGCAAGTTAAACGTAAGGCTTTCACACGCGTAAGCGCCGCTGAATCGCTAATCCATCTCAGTCAGGCATTTCCTTCGAGGTCGCGCTCAACGGAAATATTGTACACTATCTGTAGCGAGTAATGTGCGAAATGTACACATTATGCTCAAGGGTATTAATGAATATTTTAAGTAGTGCTTTAATTTCGTGCATAATGATCAAACGTATATAACTGGCAATATGAGTGAGTATGCGTTCATTGAATTATTTCTTGGTGTACTGTACATAAGTAAACATTCAATGAGTTTAAAACAATATTGATTCTAAAGTTTGGTTTTAAAAACCATACACGAATCTTTCTATGGTAGATATACATTTAATTACCTTGGATGGTACAGTCACGAACTTAAATTTGGGACCCACCTTAGGTCCAAAGTCATTCTGACATCCTACAACAATAAGGTTGAGTCTCCTATAAGTTACAAATGATTTGGCATCTCTAATGACATTGACGACTTCTAGCCTATTTTTCTTGAAACGGGTCACTTAACGATCGCGATGATTGAACGAGTGTTTGACTGTTTGTGGAGTTAGTTATCCTTGTCCAAACATGGTTTAAAATATAAAAAAACGCGGGATATAATGAAATTTCATACATTTTCCGCGACCGCTGCCGTTGGTAAATATTAACTTTTTTTATAATTTTGCCTGGGCCTGGAACGCAGAACTTTGCGGGCTGTAAGGTTAATATTTCCGAGCACGTGGGGGAAAATATTTTAAAAGGCTTTCCAAATTCGAAATTCAAACGTCATAAAATAATCCTGGCACACTGTTTAAAAAGCAATCAAAACTTGCATTCCAAGTTCAAATGTGATCGCGTTCCGTTCGAGGATAAAGGCTCGCCGCTCATTCAAGATCACTCCACGTAATTAACGTCCACATTGAGTTATTTACACGCCCGCATGCGTCGGCGGAAACGGAACGCTAACGTCTGCTGTTCCGCCATCTTTGACGCTTCATTTATAGGAATAATCGAGGATGACAAAATATATTTTATTTAAAATTCCAGCGTGTATGCTGGAATAAAGCTTTAAACAAAATAAATGTAAGATGTTAATGAAAATATGGATTGTACAAATGCGTTTCGAACAAAATATAACCGAAAAATTGACTTACTTACGTGTATTGAAATCGTAATACATTTTTGCGGCTTTCGTGTGCGTGACCTACTTGAAAAATAAAGCTTTTTCGTAATTTTCGAAGTAATCACAAACTCTGTCCGGAAAAAGCAAACCTACCAAACGTAATACTGACATTACCAATGACGTGCAAAATAATTATTATTGTAAAAGCAAACACGTGCTTCATTTTCTTTTCAGCGTTTTAATCACTGACATTTTCGTGACTGCATCACTTACGTTGCACGGAAACGAATCGAGTCCATATTCATTAAATTTAATGCCCACCATTATTATTTGGCTCGTTAAACTTTATTCTCATTTGCCATGTAATGGTGTAAAATTCTATTCGAAATTTAAAATAATGTGTCATTTGACAACTAAAAACAGCGATAAGAGACTATAACACGTCAACAAATAAACTTTAACGGCCAGAGCCTTTTAAAATTTAAAAATTGAATAACGAACGAAAATTGTTCTATGTTTGAAATGGTGCTTGGCTCAGACCATAGACAATCTTTGTTAACGACGTGCTTTTCCGAATACATGACTTATATCCAATTGGCGAAGAATTTATAGCTGGGTTAGCGTACGAGTATACAATGCATCTCTAACGGTTTATTACACATTCTAGCAAACTCGCATACGTACTACTTCCAAATGCAACTTCTTATTTGAATCATAAATGATACAGAACACAACTGAAGTATCTACAAGCGTCATAATTGTGCATGCTTCAATGTCAGTTGCCATTGTCAGTCATCTTTTGTAGATAATAACTGCATCGGCCTTGCGTTTGATACATGAAGCGCAAGGCCTATGCAATTTAGCTATAGCGTGTTTTACTGTTTTACTGATTTATGAAAAATCATAATAGTGTAATTTTAAAAAATACTTACTTGCGTAGCTTGCATAGTAGACTACTAGCCTGTCACTTACAGCCAACGCCGTCAAAATGCGTGTATGTTGCCAGCTGAAAAAAAGCAAAGTCCGTTGACGTTTGCGACCCCATCGATCAGGTTGGCGGGCAACATCTCTAACTACTCCTTAATGTACTTATTCCGCGTGATTGATCACCGCCCTTACATCCGAATCCATTAAGCTGTCTAATTGATCGTCCGACGAATTGAAAATGGCAAAAAGTGGCACATGGGTTCACGTAAATACGCAACGAAGGGCGATGGCGCTGATTACGGTTTTGGTGTGAGGGTAGGATATATGAAAGAGATAGATCGATGGAATACGCTTCGAAAAACTCACTCGATATATGCTGTTTGTATGTTATAAATATTAAATTTATAGATGTATTTTAATGGCAATAAATAAAATGACGGTATATTTTGAAACAATGTCCCTATAACGTAATTTAATGATAAATTACGTTATAGGGACATTGTTTTAGTGCGCACTTAACGTTTTTTAATTAAGTGATATGAACTTGAATGAGAGCTATTTCAGTCCTTAAAGGGTCTGGTACAGCAATATGTGGCTGGCAACTATTGCTGTCTTACTCTTATTTCGTATATTAGAGCAAGGTGCGTATAGTTGCCGGCCACAAATTGCTGTGAAAATGTTGCTCGTCTAACCGGCCCTTAAGACAAAACATGGCAATTTAGAAACAGACAGCTGACCTTTCAATCCTGTCATAATATCGCTTGGTCAATGTACGTACGTACTGACTCCAGTGAGCCTTAAAATTTTTTGAATATGGAACAAGCATTCGAATTTCGAAATGGCGCTCGGCACGGACCATAGACAAACACTGTTAACGACGTGCTTTTTCCGCACGCACGGGTTGTGCCCGGCCGGCCGCAAGTGCGGGCGACCTCAGATTGCGGAGAACGCCCGCCGACATACCTGCCAGCCCATGTGCATAATTGTGTATTAGACCTATATGCTTTGTCGTACGTAACACATACTGATAAACAATAGATTCAGTCAAAACCTCTGTTAATAAATAGTTCTTATTGATTGTATTTTTACTTATGTGCGAATGACGTAGAGGTTAAGGTTAAGGTTTCAGGTTATAATAGAAAAACTGTTTATCTAGTAAATACACATTTGAATCCGTTCCAACAAATATTGAATACATAAATAACTAAACGGGACTTTATCCCGTTCATCCGTTATCTAAATAAAAATACGAGTAAAATGTTACAGCGAGTGTTTTTCCAGTGAAATCGTATGATGTTGGTTCGGTGTTTAATTTTCAAACGCCTTTATTTCATCCTTTACGATTTTATTATTCTAATATTATTTAATTATTATGATAAAAGTAGATAAATTTTATCAAATAATGAGCGTTTCAAAAAATCTACAATGTTTTTTCTTTTACATGACATGGTTCAATTTTATCAAAGCATGCGCTCTTTAAAATAAAACGCGGGATTACCTAATCAAAATGAAAATAATATTCTCCCGTTTTTAATCAGCTTTATGCCCTCAAAGTGAATTTAAATAACGTTTTTTTAATTCACAACGTTATGTTACGTAACATTTTCATTTCCAGCCTTAGAGAAACGCGATTGTTCAGTTTGGTTGTTTTAATTTCGTATACACGTTGGAAGAACAAAAGAATTAATAATTGGCTTATGTTTGTATTTCGGAACACGCTCCAAGTTTTCTAAAACGTCTTCGTTTTGTTTCCCCGGACATGGATAACCCAATTTGCTTCTTTATATTTTCGGATTGAAAAATATTGAATGAATTATAAGTATTGTGCTTGGGGAAAAAGTAACCTAGGAAAAATACTGTCGATTGTTTTAAATACCGTCGTATTTTTAATAACGTATTTCTGCCAATGATATAATATAAAAAGAGGTAGATATGTTACCTATACGGTATTCCGTGTGTAAAAATGGCCCGGCTTACGCACACATAATCAGTAAATATTGCAATCCCACAATAGTTCATAAATGACAAGTGAAAGCAGGATGGTGTGCTAATTTCCGGGAGCGAAACAAAACGAGCGTATGTTGCTCTGCAGACTAGTTCACGGTTCCGTTGACGGCGCAAGACTAAGTAAAGGTGTACCAATTGCCTTGGTTTTAGGGTTCCACTATCGAAGTGCGTATAACATATCATCTACCTCTTTTTACTATATTATATCATTGTATTTTTGCTGTATTGTCGCCGCCGTGGCAGCAAACCAACCTTTGTCAGGATAGTTTGAGTTTTAGTTGTAATTGCTGGTTGGAGTCTGAAAACCGGCAGTGTTGCTGAGTCTCATATCCATTTTACCGTACTTACTATGGACAGTCAAAAGCACTAATATATATTACGGTCATCGCGCCAAATATAATGTATAATGTACATATAGTGCGACCAAAAAGAGTAGAAATTAAATGAGGGCGCCACTTTCTACGTAACTGTCACATTTTTGACGTAAAATGCGTAAACATGGCAACAATTTTGTATGGAATTTTTTTAGTTGCAGCTGTCACCACTGGCTCGACTTTTTGGCCAGGCTATAGACCTTATTATAAATATCTCTTTATCTATCTTTATCTTTACTATCAGTGGCATAGGGCATGGGTATTTATGACTTTGACTGTACATAATTATTTTGGATATACATATTTTTTTTCTTATGTTACCTAAAATTCCATACCAATTGACTTGTATTACTTAGTAAACACTTTTACAACCTCAAAATGCTCCCTTTTCGCATAAAATAACAATTTCGTCATGAAAAAAACCATCCATGGTATAAAATCAGGAAAATGGTGTGCAAAATGTGGTCTCTAGTTGCTTTATTCAGCAGAAATCGGCCATTTTAGCCAAAAATTATGCATTTTGAGGTTAGAAAGTTGTTAACAAAACAAGTCAGATGGTATGGACTATAATACTGTTTTATGATGGTAAAAAAAAACATTTATTTAATGTATCATGTTCCTCGACTGCTGTATAAGGAGAATAATGTTTATCGATTGTATGTATGTGGATATGTATGCAACTATGTCTGTTTCTTTGGCACCTCCTGTAGGCGTGACTACTCGCGAGCTCTTTATTCTAGCAGTATCTTGTACTTTTGACTATCAAGAATCTCAATAATAAGACAACTTTCATAATTTAGCGAAGTCCTTAGGGTTGGCAACGCATTCCCTTTACAATATTGAAACAATAGTCTTGAAATTGCCATTGTCTATGGGTCTCAGATCCCACTTACCATCTGATAACCTGTGTACTCGTTTGCCATCTCCTTGCCTTAAAAAAAAAATGCGCTATCCTGTTTTGGCCTGTCGATCCCGTTTCCTTTCATCCTAGCCGATATTGGCACGTCACCCGGTAACCAACGGCTTCCAATACATTCCTCGGTGCGCGCACAATGGGCCGTGATTGCGTGCTGCATATATCACAGTCTCGACAAAGCTGCAGAACCTCGAGACTGGCCTTCGAGCCGAATTTGTGCTCAGGTCGTAGGTTCATTTGTCCTGAGAGTGTTGAACAGGTCTTGCACAGAGGTAGGTATGTAGGTAGGTAGGAGGAGGAGATAGGAGGTTTATGTGTTTATCAGCCTATTTAGTTGGTGAAACTAAACGCGTAGGCCGATTTCGTGATTCTTACGTCAATCGATTTGTCTTAATCTTGTGACTCTTGTGAGTGTCACCAAAGATATGACAGAACCTAATCAAAATTCAATACAGCGGCAACCAGACGCCATATTGTAAAAAAAATATAGACGACGAACTATGAGAAGTGGAGTATAATTGCATAGGTATTTAAAAATCATCTTTAGGTTTCTTTCATTATTTTTCATTTTGATCATGAATGATATTTTTAGCAAAGTAAAGAGAATAAAAAGAATAATAATATCATTAAAAAATCACATTATGTTGACGACAATATTAAAATATTAAGTCTGTTTTATTGAAGCTTGCTTTCTATTAGTTATTAATTATTATTACAAGTAATGATTTAAAAATCACCTCATGTGGTTGCCGAGTTAGAATAGAAATAGAAATAGAAATAGAAACATTTATTCGACGATCACAAGAAAAAAAAACAAAATAAATTGAACATAAAACAAACAATGGCAACACAGAAAACAAAATTAAACAATGAAGAAAAGGAATAAAATACAATTGTAACATAATGTTGCCATGGGTGATTCTGTGACGTCGAAATTGACGCCACTCAGCACTATGTCACGGCATGAACCGCGACGCTGATTTTCAGTGGCGCCAACTCCACTCCATGTCTTCCCGTGGATGTCGTAAGAGACGACTAAGGGAATAAAGGCTTGTAGTACTGTTAGGCGATGGGCTTGCACCCTGTCACTAATACGCTGGTAAATATCTTAGCCTAATTGTGCAAATTGTGGTTATAGAATATCAACAAGTTTTTAGAGATGTTTGTAATTCTGTAGCTCTGCCTACCCCACTCTGGGAATGAAGGCGTGAGATTATGTATGTATGTATGTATGATTTAAAAAACATGGTATAAGTAATTTAACCTTAAGAACGCCGTAAATTGCTCGTTTTAAAAAACCTGTATAACGGTTATATAATAAAATTATCATTAATTTGCATTATGTCAGCATCAAATACGCAATGCAATCAATCATCGTCATTGGCAATCATCGTGTTAACATAATTTAATTATTTAATAAGTCATGTACTTAATCAGTATTAAGAACGAGTTTGTATACTTGAGCCGTTGATTGACTTCCGCGTTTTTGTCTCTGGCCGGATGTGGTCGTAGTCCGCCACGTAATATTAAATTAAATGTTGCTATTACATAAAATTAATCGAATGTTTGTTTATAAATAGAGACCTGCGAGCCTAGTATTGCGTTTACCGCGTGACAAAATGTGGATAAAGCGTCACTCTCGTACTTATATACGTGACAAAAAGTGACGGATATTTTATCTACATTTTGTCACGCGATAAACGCAGCCATATTAGGCCGCGTGAGACCGAGTATCACTGGCATCACTGATAAAAAATAAAACTTTCCCCCTTACTAATAAACGTTGAGTAACGGTGGTATAGCTATACAATGTTTTGTCCATATCTGTCAAATTCAAATGTCACAATGACAGATAAGGACAAAACATTGTATAGCTGCATGGGGTTAGTATTTTGTTCTGATCTGTTTTATTTCCGAGTTCGTCTACGCGAATAACTTGCTTCAAATTACTTATTATTCCAGATACAACCAACGAATACTAAATTCGGATTACAAAATAAACTCAAAATACCGTACACAACTTCTAACAACAAACGAGTTTTTAAACCTTGTAACATTATCGAAGTTTGAGCCTGAACCCGTCAAACAAGCCGCTATCTCCGTCATTAAGCTTCCTTGTAACCATCGATGCCGAGCCTGTTATAATTTAATCGATAAAATCGACATGTAACGCACTTCCCTATCGCTAGAGACGCCCTTATCGACACGGCCGGGTGGCCGGACCACCCAAGACCTTAGACGATTTAAAAAGTAAAATATAACCTCAAAAACATAACCTCGAATAAAATGGCTATTAGCATATAAATCTTTTTTTATCTAGAACAATGGTGGAGATCGGTACATGACTCGGTACTTTTTTTTACATTTATAATGGGTCTGTCCTCGCGTATTGTAATTTATATGATGAATTTAGGCTCGCAGCAAAATAAATGTCAAATATTGTTTCGAGCTTAAGTATAAAATCTGTTTAAACAATAACTACATTAGACTGTTTAAGAACGGTTTTCACAAAATTGCTTCGTTGAAAGAGTGTTTTTATTTTTCTTACTAGACTGTTGTCTTCTATTTGAAATGACAACTTTCTTTTCTGTTACACAGTGAAATTCACACTTGTCTCTCTTTTTAAATAATCCTTGCGAGATAAAATATACTAAACAAGCGAAAATAGTGACTTACTGATGGACAGAAAAATTTAATAAAGAAACAATTATACTTATAAAAGATCTTGAATTATTAAAATTCTTACATACAAGCCAAAGAGGTGCACTAGGAAAACCACAGCAAAAACTTATAAAGGGCCCCATCGAAAACTGGTGCTCGAGCATGCTGAATGTGGCCCTTAAATACCGCTCGACAGCACATTTAAAAAAAAACTTTTCAGAATGATGTGCCAATATTGTTGGTTATTTTTCTTTTATTATTTATATAAGGAAACTAGTCGCAATCGCCAGTTACTATAAATTATATTATTTCATTCATCCCATTAAACAAGTATTGTTTATTTAATTATTACTAAGCACCTGTCAGCGTCACGCGTAATGGCGTCATCATACTCGTAACGCATTCGGTACCAACTATTCCGGTTTTCATGCAAAATGAACTCGATATCGTGTCATTGGCTTTAATCTTTAGTGATCTAAATGGCCTTTCACGGGATCAGTGGAACACAATAGAACACATAACATCGGTACCTTCGAAGTATTAGTGTAACGCTGAATTAACAACAAATAAACTACAACGTTACGTATCTAGAGATAAGATAACAAGTGGCTTGGCAATAATTTGGAGTTATTATGCTTTGTGGGTTAAGTATGTGTGTGCCCAGGAACTCGGGCTAGGGTCGATTTTGTATGAAAATTTGTGACGCTAGTACTGAATGTGATGATTCGAATATCTAAGCGCTCGTGTTAGGGAATTGCCTCCTTTGTTTTTCACGGCTAAGATATTACGGCCAATTTATTACAACAACAAATAACATTATGTCAAAAACAACATGTTTGTTTGGTGAACGAAATTACATACATGTTGATACATTGGATAATCTTATGAAGAGATCTTTTTACAAGAATATGGAAGTTGTTTTTGAAGTTATTTTTAATATCATTACTTAATTAAGTAATAAAAAAATAAAAAAAACCTTACGAATTTAGTGTCTAATAATGTATTTTTCTTATTACAGGTACGTAATTGCAGACTAAGAATCGTCCAAAAGGTTTGTCCGTTTTAATTGTTCCACTCCGGACCAAAAAATACAACAATTTCCTCCGAACCAAAACAGTATCGGATGAGACGCCGGCAATTTAAATCGATGGCGTCGATGGCAAAACCCCGGCATTTCCTCAGCGACCATCTTAATTACAGCTAATTGCGAGAAAAGCCTCCCATTAGAGCCCTCGCAAAGAGTAAACGAATTAGCAGACACGTTCTTCTAACAAAGAGGGGTAAATTCGGTTTAAAACACCCGGCTCAGGTGTTAAAAAGCCAGTCTTAAATAAAATAGATTACGCTT
This sequence comes from Acleris literana, assembly GCA_946894065.1. Classification (NCBI taxonomy): domain Eukaryota; kingdom Metazoa; phylum Arthropoda; class Insecta; order Lepidoptera; family Tortricidae; genus Acleris; species Acleris literana. The sequence continues at coordinate 22,642,220 of OX335671.1, read as the reverse complement.
TCACTGCCACTAACCGACAATTTGTATGTAATTCGAAACAGCTAGCTGTGTCACTGGCACTTAACGTGCTAGAGTATTTCGGCGGGAAGCCAGCCCCGCTCGCTGCAACCTGTATCGCTCCTTGAATTAATATTCAACAACTTTTTGAAACCAACGCTCGACTTTGCCAATTTCAAATTCGAAACACCGACAGTCCGATTTGAATTTCGAACCGTCTGCGTTCTGTTAGTGCTCTGTCGCTCGCTTCAAAGCGGACTGATAAAATGCCGGTTAATTTACCAACTCATTAGCGGTAGGAGCAGCGAAGCTTCTAAATTAGAGATAGTTGTACCTTTTCAATTGGTCTGTGGTTAGTGGCCCGTAACGCCGTGCATTAAGGGTGGGTATTGCGTGTCGGGATACGGTTAGTTGCGTCGGAAACGTTAGAACTGCGTTTGGTTTCCGCTACTGCGAGTTCAATACCGCCATTAGTACAACCCGTAAGCAGGTGCTACGGGCAAGAGCATCCATTAAGTCGGAACTATTAATCCACACAGAGGTTTACATATCTCTTGTAATCTTAGTCGCTCTAGTAAACTCTAGATATGAATCTAAGCAATTCAATGCAAGCATTTGCTATAAGTAATTGAGCGCGTTCGAGTATTAAACCGGAATACACTGGAGTGCCGGCGAAATACCGAATGCAATTTCGCAAATTAACTGATTAATAAAGCTCGGATAATGATTTTCTACGTAAGCGTGTGCGTACTCGAGTCCCCGGAGGCTACAAATAGCTGTTTCGGATAACCTAACCCTGTTATGTTGGCCGCCCTGGTTGAGTGCTGTTTTCCATATCGAATGATGAAAATTTATGCTCGTTGTTATGAGCGCCGTAAAAATTATAAGGTCACAGTTATTCGAACTGTCCGTGGCTCCGTGCTGTTTTATGAGCATACATTTCATACTATTACGGTCATGAATATGTTGCGAAGTTTTGATGTATTCTCGTTCCAATTTTAGTATTAAGTATAAAGAGTCATGAGATAAAATATATTATGACTGTTTATTAACTACAAAAAAATACATGAACCGTAAACTAAAGCATTTACATTAATGTGTCTACACGTGTCAAAATTATTAACATTGAGAGTGAGTCAAATCATTTCGTGCTAAGCGCTTACCCTCTCGTAACGGTGAGTCTATCAAACTTCGTCAAACTTCGGCAAAGTTCGGGCGGATTCGGCGGGAAATGTCAAAAGCACTTTTGTTGAATGTTGATGTTTGGGTCCCGAGGGCCTTATTGTAGGGGCGTAAGGCGCCCAATCGCGGACGGGACAAGTGTAAATGTAATTGAATGTGGGATTTTGTGTGAAGAATAAGAAAATATGGAAATGCCGTTTCTGGATTTCCAAAATGTTAGATTTGGATTTTAGTAGCTCTAAATCATTTTTAGGGTTCCACTCCTAGAGAGTACTAACGGGACCCTTTTCTAAGGCTTCGCTGTACGTCTATTCGTTCGTCTGTCTGTCACAAGGCTATATATATATCTTTTGAACCATAATAGCTACACACTTTAAATTTTGACAGATTGCATATTACTATAGCTGGCTAAACAAGAATATTAAAAATAAAATAAATTAATAAAATAAAACGCGTAATTCTCAATCAGGCAGCCTTATACGTTCGATCCTATCGACAGAAGCCAGCTACTCGTACCTAATTGAGAATGCACGCGCGAAAATATGTTTTGTACGCTCTGACGGGACTACTTAAACTCGCCGGTGTGGCGCGTTCGCTCGTTCACTCGTTCGACCGACCGAGCGCCGTTTTTAAGAGGGTGTTATTCCCAGCTGGCCTATTGCCTAACGCACTCGCAACCGCATGCGACTTCAAAGTGGAACAATTGTTTTCATTTTGAAAGCAGACTCTCCTTCAGACTGTCAAAATTAAAACGATTGCGATTGCGAGTGCGTTAGGCAATAAGCCTGCAGTTTATTACTACGGCCCTTGCCAAGGTCTCAAATTTATGAGATCTCATAAAGACGAAATCTCACAACTGGCATAAGAATAAATAATAACTACACGTAGAAGCGAATCTCCTTTGACCAGGCCCCAAATGCCGCGCTTTAAATACCTACTTCCCCCTTCGCCCCGGTACGCCCCTCTGTCTTCCGCGCCCAAAGTTAGGGCTGTCACTTGCGAAATATTTTAATCGGTTTATGGATGTGGTATACAAGTTCAGTCACGAATTATTATTAATGTTTTACTTCAATATGGAAACATTGTTGCAAAATGAGTTTTTTACATTTACGTTAAATTAGGTAATAATACTTTTTGATGATATTAAGATTATCTCATAAAATTCCTTTATTCAATCAATTATTTCTAATTATTTTGCCGTAAATAGTCGTTCACTTTTTAAAACACTATCTTAGTTCAACCATAAACACTAAAATCAACACAAATACGAAAACCAATTCAAGACACAATATCAATATCTTGGTTAATATATATTCCGTGCGTGACGCCCCTGACTGACTAGACACCTTAGGTGTCGCCAGGCAGTAGGTACATCTAACGCGCCGAGCGCGCGTCTGGAGCCGGGAGTTTCGCTTCTACGTGTAGTTATTGTTTATTCTTATGCAATTGGCGAGATCACATACGCCCTTATTAACAAACGAGGAGTTACCGCGGAGTAGCTAAGCTATCCTTTGTCCTTATATGTCGAATTGAAATGTCACAATGATGAAGGACGCATGGCAATAAAGCCTATATCTCAAATTGACGGGAATACCTACGTTATAAAATAAAAAAATATAAAAGCCAGCCAATCCTTGTCGAGTTAACCCTGCGGAACGGAAAGTTGGAGAATGTGATGAATTGCCGTTAATGCGAGTTCCCGTCGCGACTTACTTTACTTTGTTAAAACTTCGCCTGCTCTTATTAATTGTGCGTCGATTCTTTGTAAACGGCTTAGACACAGTTTTCGCATCGATTTGCAACAACCTAGGAGATGCCGTACCCAACGAAAATATTGAGCACTTTTTTTTAATAAATATGTTTCATTACTTGTTTTAACAAAATTAATTTCGCCATTCGAGTTTTCGACAATCACCATGGACTTATTAGAGAAATAAGTCCATGGATATCACACGCGAGGACAAGTTCGGTGTGACCATAATGTAATTCTTTCGAGGCATGCGCTTGAAACTAATACTTATTGGGTACCAACCCACTCTCTCTGCGCAATATGTTAGTAGGTACGGTAAAGTCCCCAGTGGGCAGAAAGAGACCTGTAGTCGGCCTCTGCCTATACTTTGTATGAGTGGGATGAGTACGAAATACAGGGTGGTACTCGATAAACTGTACATATTGAAAGGGATGAATTTTTAGGTTAATTTATAGGTAAAAAAAATAAAATATTATCTACTTTTTCTTAATTTTTTTAATAAATTACATCAAATATGTCATCTAGTTTTCATAAAAACACGATTTTGCTTATTATTATTCCTCGTTTAATTTTAGATCTAAAAACGTTAAAAAAAAATGTAAAACATCTGCTTAATTTTGAGAAAATCGTGTTTTTAAGAAAATAGAATGATATTTTTGCAGTAATTTTCCACAAAAAAAGCAGTTACTCAGTTTTTTTTTTAATTGGTCTAATATTGTTATCAATTATTATAAACCTAACTAATGTCAATACTATGCATTGTTTTATCTTTTTTGGGCTATTAGATCAAACGTTACACCGTCACAAGTAAGTGTACTACCCAAACTTTATTAAAAAGTTTGACAATCTTTAAAAAAAAACAGTGGCTTTAAAATTAAAAAAAAAAATGTTTTACCTATAAATTAACCTAAAATTTCATCCCTTTCAATATGTACAGTTTATCGAGTACCACCCTGTATATAGGTATTTCCCACTCCGCACTCATATAAGGTCGACTACTTTGTCTCTGGCTGACCACTGGTGACTTTATCCTACGTACTTCGACTTTCACCACACTTTCAAGCCATGAATATTGATTAATAGTGTTTTCATTATTGTTACATTAGAAAAACAGTCAAAGGGTATAATTTTGCAGAAATTATTTAATTTCCATTTGGCACTTGCCCAAATACGTTTTAGCTTTCTACACATTGTGCATGTGAATTGTAGATTTTTCATGAAATTATTAATTAAGTATAGATTTTTACTTGCTTTCTTTGACAGACCAGCTTTTGCCCGCGACTCTGTCCATGTAGAAATCGTGTATTATTTTCCGGGATACTAAGTATCCTATGTCATGACAGTCTCTTCGGCTTTCACATCGAGCCTCAAGCGTTATACCCAGTAAAAAAACTTTTCTGAAAAAAATATGATAGAGACCCGACGTAGTCATATTCATTTATTGCATAGTATTTATAGTGGTCTTACATAGTAGAATAGAGTTTCGTAGGTAAGAGGACATTCATTTCTTACTATTCAAATGCAGCAAAATTAAATAGCCGAAACAATCAAACACAAATTCCTAACTATTGCCATAACATCCAGTAATTTAGCGAAATTAATAAATATGTATATTTGGGATTAGCATTTTATCTGTTAGGCGATTTGGTATTCATGCATGCGGGGCATGTCTGCCGCATATTGCATTCATTATGAAAGTGCGTTGCACTTGCGCCTCGGTGAATTCACCCCATGGTTGTTTCTATTCTACACTCTACAGCAGCGTTATTATTTAATATAGTAATCAAATGTATAAAAACCGCCAAGGGAGATCCCTATTTTAAGAGCCGATTTCTCTTAATGGCCGTTTGTAAGAAATCGCCTAATAATAACATCTCAACTAAGAACCATTCCCCCGCTCAAAATTAAGCCGAATATAATCAGGGGAAATAATTCGTGTAGTTTTGTAAATTGGGACAGTTATACTTTGCGGTATCCAGATGAATATACTAAAAGTCCTCAAGGGTGTGCTGAGAGTGTAAGGGGAGGTTGACGGTACCTTTTTTCAGATTTTTGGTCATATCTCGAACATCATTATGAATATTTCTGACAAAAGTTTCTACCTACATATAATATTCTACAAAATTTGCTTTGTTCATTTTTACTCTAACATCAATACTTTAGGAGCTACAATGTGTTTAAGTTAAAAAGGAGATATATTTTACGCAAATAATTTCAAATATATCTTAATAACTTAATAACACCCTCGAGTTAATATTTAAAATTCCTAACATGGTACAAAGCTAGTAGTGCCGGGTGAAGCAACCCGTTATTAATAGTGCAGGGGCGCGCTGCGGCGCGGGCACGTCGTCGGGTTTTAACTTTAATTATCTTGCTTATGATAATTCGCGAACTTCATTCGTGCAACGGAGCCGGTTAAGTTTAACTAGTGTTAATGTTAATTTTGTTTGTTTTTAAATTTATGTTATGGATCTCTTGTTGCTTTAGTTTGAGAGTTTAATATTAAATTAATGACTAATTGTTTTTATAATAATAATGTAGTGAAATTAACGTGGATTGTAATTTCTGTAAGCTACATTTTTGTGTGTGCACAGTGTTTGACAGGATTTTTGATGTTTGGAATATGTCTTTCATTTACACATGAACGGCAGAACGGATTTAGATGAAATTTAGCACACAATCTGTTTACTTATGTAGAAAATAAAAATTATACTCCCAGGAAAATTTAGGAACTTTTGTACCAAAAATGATACTAGTAGACGTCGCGGCCAAAGGCTAACTCTGGAGTGTTTAGCAATAAACATAAATAACAGCATCTGCGCACAATTCGCAATAAACAAGAGTCCGACCGCGACTTTACGAGTTACCTCAGGTTGTGATCGACCACACTCCGCCGAACGGTAACAAATGTGTAGGTTCTAACCTAAAAATTATGTTTATTTTAGTAACACAAGAATCAGTTCCCTCGCTGAATTGTACTTTAAAAAAGTTTAAAAAACATTTTTGTATGCTTAACTCATCAAATAATTAAATAATGACTTGATTTAATCTAAGAAACGCAGCAAAAAAAATTACATATTTTTATAAATGTCCTAAAAACTTTCTTGCCTTACACAGCGCTTAGGAATATCGTTTACATCAAGTTAGCCATAATTTCGCTTGGCGCCAGTGTGGTTAGCCATAACCTCGGTGCTATGATCTCCACCAATATTAATTTCGAACCACAATCTTGAGTCCTGCATAGCTGCTTAACCGCTAAAGGTACAAAGGTACGAGGGTTCGAGTTCGATACAAACCTTGTTGTTCGTAATAATGATAACTTGATAGATTAAACACTTCAGAGTGTCTATTCTACTGGTTAAAACCATATTGCCTTTGACTTGTTGTCGTATTGTTTTTAACTCGGCAGCCATTACTGTCAAGTAAATAAGAGCTATCGTAACGTTGACAAAATTGTGGAGAGCCTATGTTATAACTTAAGACCACGTTGTACACCCACTTTTGAAATATAATCTTATTCATTCATTCTTTCATTCATTCATTGATTCATTGATTCATTCATTGATTCATTCATACGGTAACCTGTGCTTTTACCATGTAGAACAGAGGTCCAGTACAGTACAATAGCTAAGAATGTTAGACGGCTGCCTACAATAGAGTTCTTTAAAATAACATTCTTTTTTATATTTGTCTTAATAATAATCATTGCGTATGATTACGAGTATATCATGCCGACAGTACCTATCTAACATAACTGTCATATTATGCGTTTAATCATTAGTGAAGTCTCACTAGACTAAGAGGCGTTAAACAGTGAAATTAATCGGACATAGCAAGTTGTGGAGATGGAAATGTAATCAACAGTGCAGTGATTGCATGCTAGTTTATTGCAGGGGTCACTTATGTTTTACCAAATCATTATTTGGCAATCTGTATGTATTACTTACAAATTTTCATTTCGCACGGAGCTGCATCCCGCCACATTTTTTTTTTTATGGTCAAAAGTCTCACCTATTCCTTACTTATTTAAAAAGCTCATATTTCCTCTGTAATATTTGGTGGTACAAATACGTTTTTGCAAAATGAATGTTTGTAAAATGATACATTTGTCAAACGTACTTTTGGTAAAATAAATTGCAGTCATAACAAACTGCTAAGCACTCACCGCTTTTGATACTGATAAACAATAAGCTTTTGTTGTCTCGCGTACTCGTAGGCAGGTATTTAGTTAAGTACTTACCTGCCAACTTGACGACAAACTGGTTGCGTTGTGAATCTGCGTCCCGTGCATATTTTATTTCTCATTTACTTAAATAATTCAGCGCCCGTGAGACGTGTGGCGTGTTTAAGTTTATATCAGATGCTATCATGTGGCAGTGATCATGTTAACCCATTGGTCTGCCATTATTAAGCTGTGCCGCTTCAGAACTAATTCAATGAAACGGCCTGCGAAGCGAAATTAATTATGTTTAGACAATTTGGTCTGACTTGACCTCGGTCTAGACTAACCAACAATCTCCTCTGGGTTACTAATATACCAAGCAATTAAACTACAGTATAAATAATTCACTTCCGGGTTCCGGTCTTTGTATAACCAACATAAATAAAAACGTATTTTTATACTCATGCCGTTTGACACACATACATAAATGCATAATTAATTAAGAATAATATAACAAACGCTCGCTTTTTAAGCTCGGTTGTATGTGTTTTGAGATTATTATAGTAATCTTTTTAAAACTAGGTATATTTTTGTAATTATCATTGGTATTAAAATTAATATATTTTGTCACCTTATACAGTGCGACAAAAAAGAGTAGAAATTAAATGAGGGCGCCACTTTCTACGTAACTGTTACATTTTTGACGTAAAATGAGTGAGCATGGCAACAATTTAGTATGGATTTTTTTTAGTTCCATTTTATTTAATTTCTACTCTTTTTTGTCGCACTGTACGATGGGATTTCATTTGTTTTTTTTATTTTTGCAGAGTTGAAGATACAATATTATAATTTGAATGTTTTTTTCTTATTGTATAAAGTGACACTAACAACACCTCCTTCGCAGTCGGGCCAATCGCTTTACTAGAGGTATTATAAGGGGTAAAAGGACTATGCACACGTACGGGACAAAAATATTAAAAAAAACATTTATCTATATGAATAATGGGTGGATTTCATTTTGTACGTAGTTTAAGGACTTCATTGAGACAACATTAACTTTCTTCCATTGCATTGTGTTTTTGAATCACGAATGTTTTTTTTTTCATTGAGTCCTTTACTATGTACAATATTGTTGAAATTTAGCCTAATATATGCTATCGAACATTTAAATCCCGCAACCTTTGACATCTGTCATGACAACACCTACATTTTCACTAACAAGCGTGAAAAACTTCCCGACCCTTTATCACCTTTTTGCCCGGGTCGGGTGCTGGCGGGATTAGTGCGCGGTTAGTTGCCCGGGCCCAGACCGGGTACAAACCGGTCTAATCTCAGGGTTAACACTAAGCTTCAGCATTAGACGAGGGCTATTTGTCATAGTACTAACTAGACCTATCGGTTGGGATTAATGTATCTGTGAAGTTTGCTTCATAAAGTTTCTAAAACCCGTCTTAAACTTTAGCTGTTTAATTTTGTTTCTGTCTGCTTTGGCAAGCATTCAAGCAACTAGAGTACAAGCAATGGGTCATAAATGAGTCAATGAATGAATCAATAAATATACAAGAGAGCTAACGGAACTGACATGGCAGCAGACACATTGTCGTGCAGAGTATAGCCACTGGAGCCAAAGTTGCCGAATACATACCTTCACGCTTTGATTCCCAGAGTGGGGTAGGCAGAGCTACAATATTACCAGCAACTCTAAAAACTTGTTGTTAATTCTGTAACCACATTTTGAACAAACAGGCTAAAATGTTTACCAGTGTTTATTAGTGCCGAATACATCGTTTCCGAAAAGACCGCTGAAAGCTACGAGAATCCACAAGCCAAGCCCAAGACTGTGTTATGGTAATTCATGAGGGATTATGTTGGAGATCCAAAGGACGTCTTTCGGCTGACATGACGATAGCGAAGATGGATATCTGACGTACAGAAATATAATAAATAATAACAGTAATAAATATCAGGGTACAACATCACACAAATAGTTTCAAACTACTAGACAATGATAAACATACCTATTTATATTGAGACATACATAGGACACATCCAAGACTCAGGAATCGAACCAGGGGACCGCTAGTTTCATAGACAAGGTCACTAATAACTAGGCTGAACCTGTTATCAGTATATAATACCAATTACTTTACGATAAAAGCGCTGCTGTATATTGTTTGAATCACCGCATTGAAGCTGAAAGCATTGCTAGAAAGTTTCCGCTCGAAGCGTTTTTAATCCAAATTTATATCAATAATTCTTTGTTATTCAATACTAAACAAATCCCGTAACAATCAATACAAACATCCGCTACATTTGTAAATAAGAGGAAATAAGAAGCGTAACAAACGAAGTTTGGAACTCCCATTATCCGGGAAAAATTGGGAACACTCGCAAGATAAATGAAAACTCCGCTCACGTAATACAATTATCTCCATCAAATCATTAATTACTTATTCAGGCCTCCGTCAACATTCGTTTGCGAATTCCCAAAATACACAGATCAATTTACAATTAGCGTTCGTTATTTTGATTTTTGTTCGATTACGTATCCCAAGTCTTAAACTGACGTAAGTGGCGTCTGAGATGTGATTACTTAGATCTTTTCAATGTTCGCTACAAATATATCCGCGATAAAGTTTGTCTGTAAGCAATGGATATGTCAATCGCAGGAGGTTGTCCATAGAAAAGGATCGTTTATGATTCTCGTTTCCAGTCCCGTCATTTTCAACTAAGGTTGCGTCGTAAACGAACTACATTACATTATACAAATTAGATTATATTAGAAAATTACGTTGAATGACGTTTGTATATTTAATATAATTAGCCATTTAGGGAACTGTTTTACACCTAAAGATCACCAAAACCCAAGAGCTTATAAAATTACGAAAATATAATAACAAGAAATATTTATAGAAAAAAACATTTAAAACTTCACGAGGACCATTTCAACGAGTTAATCTTCTTTAAACTCCGTGTAATTCGTCAACTCATAATCCACACATTCACACATCACAGCCATACCGTCTGTACGCTTTGAAATAATTACGTTTCCCAGCAGAAAGCCTTAAATTCCCGGAGAAATCCCGGATACATACATTCCCTAAATTGTCTCGCGGAGACGCAATCATTTTAACGACGTCAATTATTAAGGAATTATTCTATTTAGAAACAAAAGAATATGATACAAATATATAGTAAAACACAAGGACACAGAAGTGAAGGTTCTAAACTAAAGTTCGGTAAAAATAGTTATTAATGAACCAAAAATATTTATAATATTTATTCTATTTTTAAATGCAATATTCAAGTGGAATGCAAGGCAACTTCAATTTGCATATTATTTGGATTATTTGCTACTGAATTTTCCAATAGCCTTTTCGTAAATGTTCTCGACCTAGTCACAAAAATCTAAGAAGATGCATACCCTAGTTTCAATTCACAGCGCTAGTTACTAATAACAACGTCAAAACTCAAAATTATGTGCTATACAGATACAAATCCTAACGCTCCCCGCTAAAGTTTAAAATACAACTGCATTTATTTTTTGAGTCGCATTTATTATTGATAAGCAACACGTATGTTTGCACCTTCGCGCTTCGAAAAGAATTTATGCTACAATGAAGACACTAACTTGCATCTCGCGCTCTCGGCCTAGAATTACAAAATTTTCTTTACTGCCTTAGCATGCCTTATTACGTTGTAATAAAGACATATTTCCCTTGTCCAAAAGTTTTCTGGCGGTTGCAATGTTGCAGGTTTGCAGACTGATTTCCCTGAGGTGTGTCAAGTGTTTTTAAAAATCCACCGCATAATAAAAGCTGGTGAAAATTTTACTCTTCCGCCTTCTTATTCTTTAGCTTGCTGACAAAATAAAAAAATAATTTTCAAAATGTGCATTGTTTTTCTTTACTCAAAGACGATGCACTTTTATTCTTCTTTTTGAAAATAAAATATCCTTAAGCAGCTGTTGATTTTAAAACTACTTACAAACAACTTTCATAATAATCATAATTAAAAACAACCATCACCGGTTTATGTGTGACAGGCCTAATTCCCCGTTATACAAGAACGGAACGCAATTAAAATTAGGCTTGTTGCATACACGCCCGTGCCGGTTATGACGAATAACAAAAACGATTACACACACGCGAGCCTAATTTATTCAAGCCGCGTGGCACTAGTTCACGGACGTATTTATTTTGGAAGCATTTTTGTAATTTCGACCGATTTTATCATGAACGAGTGCTCTGTTATGTTATGCTTAATGATTATGTCAGCGCGTAAGTTTAATGTACCTTTTTGCATTTTAATAATTATTGTATACCTCTGACACCTTTTGCGCATCCTTTAAAACATTTCAATTGCAAGTTGATAAGATTAAAATCTTTTTCAATGCAAAACCTGTACAAATTTGTCTACTTTTAAAGTCTTGTGGAATAGGGGACTGATGGATGATTAATGGAAAAACATTGAGGAAGAGCATGTTAACAAGATTTTGTATAACCGTATTCCCCAAATGCTTTGTTTAGATTTTTGCAAATATTCGAATTATGTTTAAAATTTATTTTAAGAAATTCTCGGTAGACTAAGAATATTCTTAATTTTTTCCGACTTCAAAAACGGAGGAGGTTTCATGTTTGGCTGTACTTATGTATGTTCACTATTGTTCAGCTATTTCTCCGTCAAACCGATTTAAAAAAATCTTTTATTTTGTAAAGATAACATGCTCAATGCTCTTAAATATTTCAGAGATTACTTTCAGTAACTAAAGGTGACCAATACAGCTATGTACACCCCGTAATAAAATAGGCGTACAGACAAATCTAAACGGATAACTGGGAACATCTCAGCACCTCAAAGAAGTTTTCCTCTTTTAGTTTTACCAAGTAACTCGGACCAAAAACGCCTCGCCTAAATGAAACAAAGCCAGAACCACAGGATTTTAAAACAATCAGTTTCCATTGCAAAACCCAACAGTTTCTGTTATCCTTATCATCCCGACACAATCCAATCGCACACAATCGAGCGCTAAACGGTTAAACACGTTGTAACAACAGTGCTGACCGACATTCGTTCAAATAAGCACGGTGCTCAAACGCAGCGGTGTGTACACAGCGCTATACGCGTTTACATTTCGGATTGAATATGATTGGTTTTTGGTGTGTCAGAAGTTTATACTTTACAACATGGTAATGGTACGAGAGATGGCCGACATTCGTTCAGATAAGCACGGTGCTCGGACGCAGCGGTGTGAACACTGCCTTTATACGCGTTTAGGTCCTGGGTTGATTAATGATTGTTTTTTGGTGTTAGATAAAAAATTATAAGATAAACCCAAATGTAAGTCTGGTAAATATTCCGTTGTCTTAGGCAAATGAGATCTACAATTAAACAGAAAATAAAGAGATTTGGGTAAAAGTGTTGTCATTTGTAAATTTCATACATTTTCAAGGTGAGCGGGCATTCGTAAAAGTCGTAAATTATGATAGAATTATTAAAAATAAACATATTTTGTTACGTAATGTAATACTCTTAAGTGCATCGGAGCCGAGATATTTAAATATTCATACTTGGGCGTACTTTGGTACTAAAAACTGAATACTTAAATCTTTAAAATCTCCGCTCCGATATTATCTAACGCCATAAATTATATATATCTATATGTATTTAGAGGTCCTTTAAATAACTATGTAAAAATCATCCGCGGCCGCTGAAAAACAAATTTACCCAATGCCCTTTAATTGCGTGTTTCTTTCTAGGTACTGCTACTAAATAATCTGTTAGAGAGATCAAAACAAAAGTTGTTTTTTTTTATCACGGGACAATGTAGTCCCAAAGTAAACTTTATGCTTGTACTATAACTTCTAGTCAACGATAAATTTACTTGCATAGAGAAATGTATACGTAAATAAATACATAGAAAACATCCAAGACCCAGAAACAAATCTCGCTCATCACACAAATATCTGCCCTTACCAGGATTTGAACCCTTCGTAAAATCCACAAATCAAAATATAACAGTTAATTTATTTTTTGCGTGTCTCACACTAACAAACACAAACACACACACGTGCTAATATACATATGTCCGGATAACATCCGATAGTAATTAACAGAGCTCCGATAATCGCTGTACCCTGCAACTGAGCTGGGGGGTATTCTGCTCGGTAATTAAGAAAACGTACGATTAGACAGGCACCCGGGAAAATATAAAAAAAGAAGGAAAAATAATACTTATTAGTGACATAGAAAATGATACAAACAGGTAAAAAGACAACAAGGAACCAGAGGGCCCTGCCAAGATGCATTGCGCTAACTAGCGTTTCTATTCGTTTCGTTTTTAAACCAATCGCATCCCTGGTAGATCACGTGACTTTTCGTATCACGTCATCTACCAGTGACGCGATTGGTTTAAAAACGAAACGAATAGAAAAGCTAGTTAGCGTAGTGCATCTTGGCAGGGCCCTCAGTAACGAACAAGGACCCACACACTGGATACTTGATTCTTATGTTAGAGAAGATAAGGGTTATTCATTTGCTTTGAAACAATCAAGTTATAACCTTATGCTCTTTGAATTTAGAGTTAGTGTCCATTGGTGGCTTCAGCTAAACGCGTCCATTTGTGCCGTCACCTTATATAGATAAAAACCTCCGTTATAATTTCTTAAACAAAAAAAACAGTAAGTTTTGGGGCAAAATATTGAATATGTCATGTACAGTCAAGAGCATAAATAAGTGATCATTTATGTACCTACCTTGTCGCTTTCAATCGTTTCCCAATTTTGTATGACATTTCAAACACGACGTTAAAGTGACAAGGTACATAAATGATCACTTATTTATGCTGTTGACTGTACATATGTTTGTCTGTAAGTAAGCATACAATATTTCTTAAAAAGCAAACCTACAAACCTAGCTATAGTAAGATCCACAACATTTCAAAAAATGGCGAGACCTCGTCTTTGTTAAAGTTAAAGGGAAAACACCACACATTTATGATTTAAAAAAAAGAGGTTCACAAGCATCTTAATTAAATAAGATTCAATGACATTTCTGATTGTCATTTGTTCATGCTTGCATAAACACTATGCAAACGCGAAGCAATTTACCCGTATTAGTTCGACTTAATTCGCCATAAGTAATAACTCCGCTGCATATCGGCTTCCATAAACACTCATTTGCTGTATATTTACTTACAAATACTGCAATTGTTTTCTAGTATTGATTGGAACCTCGCAAACGTAAATGTTTCAGAAATTGATGTTATGTTTGAATTAGTCGGGAAATTAAGTTGTGAGAGGTCAGATGATGTGTCACAACTAATGTGGATAGGTAGTCATAGTACAACACTCTAATTTAGTTTTTTAGGGGTTTGGTACCCAAGGGTTTAAAACGGGACCCTGTTACTTAGACTCCACTGTCCGTCTTTCTGTCTGTCTGTCTGTCACCAGGCGGTCTCATGAACCGTGATAGCTAGACAGTTGAAATTTTCACAGATGATGTATTTCTGTTTCCCCTATAACAAAGTATTCTAAAACAGAAAAAAAAAGCAGTCGGGCTCCCATACCTACAACAAACGTGATTTTGATGCCGTTTTTTTGCTCGATATTAATAACGGCAACTGATATAGTGTCTAATTTTGGTACGGAACCCTTCGGACAAGGCAAACGAGCACATAGGCCAGCTGATGGTAACAGTTCTCTAAAGTTCCTTTGCTGTAACGTCGATGTTTACCCATCATCAGCCGCAAGACGTCCACTGCTAGACAAAGGCCTTCCCCAAGGTTTTCCACAACGATCGGTCCTCTGCTGCTGTCGTCCAGCAGTTTCCCGCGACCTTTATAAGATCGTCGGTCCACCTTGTGCAAGGCCTGCCGACACTTCGTCTCCCGGATCGCGGTCGCCACTCTAGAACCTTCCCGCTCCAACGGCCATCGGTTCTACGAGAAATGTGCCCCGCCATTGTGTGTGTGATGTGTGTTTACCCTGTCACTATTAAATTTCAGCCATTTATGACAACACTATATCTGTCAAACTTGTCTGCCGAATATTAATTTTGGCTTAGTGGGTCAACTTGAAATTTACTCTGTGCTTTCTATCGAAGTGCGATTTATAAAAAACCTTAAAGCCATATTGTTATCTGTCTATAAATTGTAAAATTCTTTAGTCAATTATATCCTCTTGGAGGCTGCGAAATTGGGATGACACATTGTTGGATGGACACGTCAACCGTTTCAATGTAATGGAATTAGGAAATGAAACATTTATTCTACTCGTATGTTAGTGTGGAAAGCAACAATGTGTTCTCCTATGAATTGTGTTTTGTTTTTCGTAAGCTGTTTTTTAAACTGTCACACGTAAAGTGCTGTTATTAGTTTATCACATTTCTTCGCTCATTTCTTTGAGTCGGCATTTGCTGATGACTTTACCGGTAGACATATTGAGAATTGAAGAAACTGAAGATGATTTCGAACTTGCAGGCAAACAAGCACATGCCACTTCATGGTAAGTTAGTCAGCTGGCTGGCCCAATGGAACCCTGACCCACCATTTGGACGACGCGCTGACCTAGTTGGTAGTGACCCTGCCTACGAATTCAGCCCGGTAAGGGCAGATATTTGTGTGTTTAGCGCGAATATCTGTTCCCGAGTCATGGATGTTTTCTATGTATTTAAGTATATATTTCTCTATATAAGTATTTATATCGTGGTCCATAGTACAAGCCTAGAGCTTAGTTTGGAACTAGGTCAATTGGTGTCACATTGTCCCCTGGTATTTATTTATTTATAGAACTGTGTCATAGTGGCGTTATGCTTCAATAGTAAGAAGTGTCAAACAAATTGTTTCATAATGTAACTGTGGCACCGTTCTATGGTGGGTCAGGGAATTGCTAAAATGAATAATGCGTCTATGCTACTCATTGCACCGGCACCTTAGTTCTTGATAGAAACTAAACCTCCCAAACTCCACCTTTATACAACCATTAAATCACCAATTCCTTCCACACACTATTCACCTCCATACAAAAGTAACTTTATCCATCCATTTCTCAAATCGGTAAAAACGTTCCAATCCTTCGGGTGCTTTTTCACGCCAATCCTTCCTTAGGTTCTTTATGAACGGTTTTCTTCGAGGGCCATTATCACAGTCTGGCGCGGGGATAGGGCTACATTCATCACAATTACAGGGACTTTGCCGCGCGGGCGCCGATTAATTTATAACGCTAGTTCCCGGATTAGTCTTTGACCCAACTGGCGGAAGGGTAAACAGTTTAGTAAAAATGTACCTACTATGTCCAATTTTCCAGAATAAAAAGTAACCTATGTCCGTCTGGCAATAAATCTCTTGGTCAAATTTTACGTCAGTTGGTTGAGGACTTTACAAATACAAATGGAACAAAAATACACTTTCGTATCTATACTAACTATACTAATATTATAAAACTGAAGAGTTTGTTTGCTTGAACGCGCTAATCTCAGGAACTACTGGTCCTTGAAAAATTCTTTCAGTGTTAGATAGCCCGTTTATCGAGGAAGGCTATAGGCTATATATCATCACGCTAAGACCAATAGCAGTGGAGCACCAATGAAGAATGTTTCAACCTTCTACGTTAACCCAAAGTAACTATTTCACGGGGACGAAGTCGCGGGCAGAAGCTAGTTTATAATAATTGTAGCTTAGGATTTCCAACACAGATAGACTTTGTCCTGGATTTGATACCTATTAGGGCCTGTTGTTGGATCAGTAGTTAACTCAATTAATTGTTAAAATTCGAATAACGAATCGAAAATTTGACACATTTCCTTCAGTTTTAAACCCTTAGATACGATTTTAAACGATTAGTTAGTTTAACTACTGATCAAACAACAACCCCCCTTGCCCTTAGTCTAAAGTGGCGGTATTCAAAGTACGTATTTATAGTAATACTAGTATTAATAGTGAAATTCAAGTTCTAAATCAAATTTAATTTGTAAGAATACAGTTGAATATAGACACATAGGTTATAGTCATATAATAGGCTTATAATTTTAGTTCTCGGCTGTCTATCATTTTACACTGTCTCTGCAATATCAAATATACCGACAGATGCCGATATAGTGACAGATATAGACAAACGAACTATTATTGCTCTGGTTTTAATAACACATTATGTAGACAATGGTATCGTATATAACAAGCTGTCGCGTTTTTTAATATTGCTTTTTGTTCTCGAAAGTCTCTTATCTATTTGAATGCAGCAGTATACAAATATCAACGACATACATACTCGTACATATTTCTCTAACTTTGTAAAGACGAAGCACTCGCAGTTTTTCGTTGCGAAAGCGTCATTTAAATAAATAAAACTTTGTTGGAGACTTTATTATTTGCGGAGATGAGGGTCACTGGAGCGACAATACGAAAGGTCGTCTGTCCTCCGGCCAAAAGACTAGACGCTTTTATTAAATTCAACATGCCCGCAAAAGCGAAATATAAAACTTCAGTTGTCTATTCAAACAACTTTTTTCTAAGAATTCTAATAAAAAGAAACGACATTTTTTGAAATAACATCAACAAATTACATGTAAATTGGAAAAATAAATGTCAATATTAAAATAAACGTTTATTTTTATAGCGTGTAACAGTTTCGGACATTTTTAACATTCTAACACAACATATGCAAATGTCTATGACACTTTCCACTTTTCACTTTCACTTCGACAGCAGTTGTTAACTCTCAACTTGTGGCAACACTCGAACCACAGACAAGAAAGTGGAACTTTTAAAAACCTAGTGTGTTCCTCGTCGCTGAGGGCGTCACTTCAGCGCGCTTCAAAATGGAAATGACCCTTTCGAGTCCCCTCGACCCCCACTCGGACTTTTCCCTCAAACTCCTTACAAACTACTTGCCAAAAAGGTGACAATACTCAGCTATAATTACGCAAAAACTTGACGCTTTGACAATTTAGACGTTCCTGGAAACTAATAAATGAAATTAAAAGTTTCTACATTAATTCCGTCTTAACCATAGTTCGGATCGTCAGGTCGGTTCGCTAAATTAGCTAAAGAAGTTTTAGTAAGTTAGATTACTTGGAAATTGAGTCATAATAAGGCCGACTATTTCATTGTGTTCTTTGTCTTTGATTCGTTATCTTGTTGAATGAATATTTAACCTGTTCTAAAAGTTACAAGCTCTAACTGAATTAAGTAACTTGTGTAATAAATTCGCTACCCAGTAAACTTTATAACGTTAAAATATAAAGCCTAAATTATTTAACTTATGTAGCAATTTCTCCAGCAACTAAGAAAGTAACTGGAACCTCATGAAACTCGCTCAAGCGAAGTCCATTTTATCACTAAACTGAATCGGTCGTAACTGTCCGTCCGCGGGTCAAATCTCTGATACTCCCCAGAGTACTGGCTTTCCAGTTACTTGAGCCACTGACTTAACCTAAACACAGTTTGTTGCCAATCTATGGGGATAACAGTCGAGATACTCATTTCATTCCACTCGGGCGACTTCGGTTTTTCTCGGGGCTCCTCGTTTTTCCGATGGCCGTGATTGGAGGGAGTTATGAAAATTCTATTTTCGAAGAATTTTCTGTTTGGTATTCTCGCGGCAGCGGGATTTGAATAGGTTACTTTACAGGGCTGTCAAAGTGATTGGCGTTTGTTTACGCGGTGATTTGTAGAAACTTTGATCTTATTATGACGCTTTATACATTATGTATTGTGTGAAGGCACCACATGAATCATTAGAACGTTGATACCTACATCCTAATAAAAATAAAATGCAAAAAAATTGGCGTGTGTGCATTTCTGTGCCGTTTTTTATAACTTAACATGGTAGAAGATGTTATTAATGTGACATAAAATCAGGGGGCACTGGCTCAGTAAACAATATAATGGGAGCACAGTTGATCCACTGATGGTCGTTGTTAATCAAGATGTTATGCAATTTGATACCCACGAAAAGTATAATACTTCTTGATAGATTTGCTTGTGGTACCTTTTTCTAAAGTGCCACAATTCCTAATTTCTCAGTAACGATATCGTGTTTGGCATTGAATGGTTAAACTTATTCCCAGCCCCAGTGAGAGTTGAGATCCTGTACATCTCAGGAACACTCCGACTAACAGGCAACAAATTACCCGCTGGCTCCAGCCGAAACTCTTCTGATTGGCTATCGAGCGGGCGATTAGATTCCGTATGGAAAGCGATTGGTGGAAACTTCCACATGCGGTACTTATTGGGAGGAAAGTCGTTATATAGAAAGAGCGCACAAATTTACCGCTCATTTGCATAGTGGTGCGATTTTAAGTCTGACAGCATTTATATTTATCTGTTCAGGGTTTCGTTTTGTTTAGAATTTTCCGGAATAAAAGCTAAGGAATCTTTTACTGTCCAGATGTTAGAGTGCTTCCTCAACGCGTCATCTATATATATGTAATGTTATTAACTCTCATAAGACTTACACATGAAAAAGTCCGGGAATAGTAAAATTTTCTCATTTTCCAAATTCTCAATTCCCGAGAAGCTAAGCTGCTTGTTTCCAGCCTTTCTAAGATACCAAAATCCCTTGTTACATTGCTTGGTTAGGCTAGATTTTTGACCAATGAAAGTCAAAGAGTTACTTTAGGGAAGATGTAGGAAATGATTCATTTGACTAACAATATTTTGCTTAAGCAACAGAGATCCAAATATATACCTACTTAGGAAAGCACAACTACTAACATTCGTCTAATTTTATCTCAGGGATGAATGAGTAGTAATATTTTACGTGCCTAACCGTTAATCACTATTCATTTTGAACCCAACGTCAATGGTGCGGCATCCGGGTTCACACAACTTTTAACGTGTATTCCACAGCTAGTATCTTCCAGAAGTTTCCGGATACGACTAGTTAAACAATGCTCAATCTGCGCAAACGCACGGTGGCTATTAGACGCTGTGCCTTTGTTCTCCGCAATAACCCGCTGTAACTCATAACGGCAACGAGGCACAAGTTACAACTTTTTGACAGCCATCCATGTTTCACTGGTTTTACTGAGTTAAAATAGAGAAATTTAAAACAAGATTTCATTTTGGATGTCATGTTGAACGGAGAGTTACGAAGAGAGGGTTAGTCATGATTACTCATTCAATTTTCTTTGACGGTGCAATTTTTTCCTTCGCCGCTGACTAAAACCTCTTAACAGTTTAAACCTAACCTCACTAGGATAGCATAAAAGAACTATCGGTGTCACAAATTCAAAATGTAAATAGAACACCGCGCTCGCTCACGAGCGCGCGACTCAAAGAGCAATTTCACCCGCTGCTTATCTCTGGCGCCCTGGTAGCTGTGACGGGGCGTTATTTACGCGCGCCCCATAATCCCCTATTTATTCCTGAGATGTATCTGAAAATTAGGGATCACCTCAGGGTTAATTTGCCGCGAGTGTCGTAGTAAAACTCTGATAAAACAGATATTGATACGACACGGAATACGGCGATTACGCTTTACGCTTTGTTGCGAGGGCTTTGTGGCGAACAAAGGCGCTTTTACGCTGCGCTTTATCGCGCTTCATTTCCGAAATATATTTCCGCGCACTCCGCGGCTAGTCCCATTATCACTAAGCAGTCTTTTTTACTTTAGCGGAAAAACATTTCGTTTAGTTTCGCTTATGTTTAGGCGTCGCGCTTATTTCTGAAAGCTTAATTGAACGCCCGGAGCCTGCATTAACCACCCCTCTGACCACTAAGAAGCATTAACCCTTGTACTCCAAACCTTTTTCGCTCCAACATATCCATTCTCCGTGAATGGGCGTTTTAAAACACTTTTCCGTGTGTTTAGGCCTGCACGAGGGTATCGAACGACGTGAGAAAACTACTCGAACCGAATGTCTTCTTTATAAAACCTCTCGAAAGGGGTTCGAATGTTTGAATTTGGAATGTTGCTGAAATTGTTTTAATTTATTAAAAACTTTGCATATTGGTAACGAGTTTTGAAAACAAGCTGGCAGAGTCTGTGGACATCACAGGAATCAAAACTCTTGTTTTACAGTTTTTGTTTATAGACAAAAAATGCCTATCTTTGATATCAGCTATACGATATGTATGTATCTTACATATACACATAAATAATATAGAATAGAATAGAAATAGATTTATTGAAAAAAAATTACACAATGTATGTACTACAAAAAGAAAACAAAATATACAGTAGGTATAACAAAGTTTCGAGTATTAAATACTTAGTGTCGAATAGGTACCATTCAGCAAAATATCGACGGTAAAAAGCGTAAATGCTGTAACCCACAATGTACCAAAAAATTTTTTTTGCATATTCGGAATCAGATTTTTTTTCTGCGTCGAATGGTCCGGGTCTCGTGCCTCTACGACGATTAGAAAATTCTGTACAGCGTTGAAATTGTATGTACTTTTTTGACATATAGCAAAATTAATTGCTGTAAGCCGCCAAAAAACAGGTCTTTATTTTGCATTTGCATTTACACCAATTCATATTTTACAATTTTCTTGAGTCCAGTAGGTTACTGCGTGCGTAAAACCATTTCCACTGTCATTTACACCGTTTACGCGTATTGAAAAAAAAAGTGACACTTCACTTACTACGTTTTCTGTAAAATATATTTAGATGATAGTGACTTACTACGTTTTAATCAGACACCATAATGTGAATACTCACAAGTTACACCAAATATGAAGTAATACGCAAAAATATTACTGACCTTTACCTCATTTCTTAAACGATTGCTTATTATTGGTCGCTTGAGTTTACCGTATTTTAAATACGCGCTCATCCTGTGTGGGTAACGGTTTACCGCCCCGATCAGTCAGTCTGAGACCGCCGTGGGATCAAGTTGTGTGTGGTGTAACGGTCTTTCACCGCGTGACAACAAAAGTTTAAAATGTAATTATATCTATTTTAATAGTAAACCAGTGCAAATAATGTGAATAGTTAATACTATACTAATGAATTCTTATTTCATTTAAATAGTAACTACTTAGTATGTATGATAAATTCTGAGAATTAAGTGTTGCTTTACATAATTATAAGTAATTAAAACTACTTTATGAATTTTAACAATACTTTGATAATAGTTATTAGTTTGAAGAAGCGCTAGTATAGTGTCTTAAACTTTGCAGTTTGTTAAACATTGATGTTTTTAATTTTAATTGACTTTATTTCATGAGTAAGTTAACTTGTGATATTTAATTTATCATAATAATATACTTCTTTTATACGAAGTGTTTGTAGCGATGCATAATTATCGTTAAAATAAATGTATTTCTTTTTTTTTTCAACTAGACTTGTATTGTAAATGTTTATAAGCATGTATATATTTATATATATGAGATAACATTTATTAATCCTTTTTTTAAATGTTATCCTAAAGAATTAATTAATATATATATATATTTATTTATATGTAGATGTTCGGATGTTTATATCTAATGGAGGATTGAAAATATATTTACATACACATACAAACACATTCGTATTAATTAATTCTTTAGGATAATATTTAAAAAAAGGATTAATAAATGTTATCTCATATTTACGTCGTTTTAATATCAATAACCTTTTTTGACATCTATTATTGAATACAATTATGTTTTTTTTAAACTGCAAGCACTGCAGCGTAACATCAATTTAGGCAGTGCTCAACATTTAAAGAATGGTGGTTACAGCACTAACGCTTATTAGAAATCACACTGATTATTACCTTTCCATACATTTAACAAAATCATTAACAGCGTTTTATCGTATTGAAAAAAAAAGTCAGGTTGCTGTAACCGACACTAAAAAGAAACCTAGTCACTTCTGGTACATGACAGGCATATGATCTAATAGGGAATTTGAAAATACATATGTAGTATAAAAATGGCACCGATCGCTTAAATTAAAAAAAAGATATGTTTTTTTTTGTAAAATTTCAAAAGTTTTTTGGCTCTGGTGTAAAGTTTGATTTTGCGGGTTACAGCGTTTACGCTTTTTACCGTCGATATCATCAAAAGGTTTAATCTTGATCGATTTACACTGATTAAAAGGCGTTCAAAATTGAGTGTCGTTACTATCACTATTATAAAGTATAATTAACTGTCGGAGTTTCTAGGGTTCCGTTATTAGGGTTGGGTTGTTGTGGCATTTCTTCTGTAACACAAACTATCACGGTCACAAAACTGATACTTATACACATAGTTACTTCAAGGTACCGCCAATACATTTAAATTTATAAATTGTTTTAGGCGATAGAAAGTAATAATGAACACGTAACACAATTTCATAGAGTTTATAAAGAGCACTCAAAGGTTATTAACATATTTACGTCGGGCATGGAGCTCATAAAGGCTTAATTAACTAAGCGGTCTCGGTCATCGAGCAATTATTCAGTGTAGCTTCTGATTACCCGTTTGACTTTACACAGTTCAGCTATAATTAAATCACACTGTACGTAAAAACAATTGGTTGTGCATTTCACTTTTTTCCACGACTGTACAATCTGTACATTGCATAGTCCATCTTGCTCACGCCAAAACAAAACAAACCGAGCAACACTGGCCGAATAGTCCGCCATTAAACACTAAATGCATTTCCAGTTTCGAATTTCGAACGGGGAAAATTGTTAAAATCGCTACATCGGCCTTGACGAGCGAGGTATTCAAACTCCGTACATTCAGTGAAATTCCCGGGAATGTTGTTAAGTTGGAACTTTTAGCGGGCATTGGTTTGTTTGGCCGCGGTCATTACAGGAATGAGCGTGCGAAATTCCTGCTCTAGAGTAATTCGCTGCGTCACTACAGGCCGAGTTCGAACGCCGGGGCGTTTTTACAAATGCAAACGCGATAATGACGCTAGTTGGCGTTGTTTTGTAAAAACTCCTTTGCTTGTAAAAGTTTTGGGGGTTTATTTTCAGTTCCGTTTTGCGATTAAGCGTGGCGAGGCACAATTCGTTGCGTGTCTTATCTTTCCCGGCGAATGTTTTCTGACCAAAGTGCCTCCACGACACGACATGGAGTTCGTTATCTCTTCGACTATTTAAGAAGGGACGCTTGGACGACCAATGAGAAACTCGGAGCTATGCTAGTCGTCCGGAAAACTTCTGCCGTGCCAAAACCAACTGAATTATGTCGCGTAGGAAATTTTATGAACAGAGGGTTTCAGGATAAAACAATGAATTTCAATTCAATTCAATTCACTCAAATATTAAATATTGTGACCTATAAAAGATTTAACCGTGTCTATACTAACTCAAAATGCGTATGAAAAGAGATTCAGTTCCTTATTTGTAAATCTTCAGTGTAAAGAGCTCCTCTAAAAACGTGTTCTATATCGTCTGAAGCTCTCAATAGAGAGCTTGTCAAGCAATCCTTTCTCCGAGCCGGTGTGAGACTTGTTTACCGATTGTCCCGTCCCGCTCTAAACCCTGTATCCAAGTAAACAAAAGTCGATCCTCTTTAGGTTTACCTAACAGGCAATGGTACAATAAAGACCCCTTCAGCGTCTTAAAAGCTTTATACGCGCTTCGGAAAGAAAATGCAATCTTTTAGTGTAGGACGAGATGAGGGGATCGTGATCGAGATATTGGCTTTAGAATAGTTCACTATTGAAAGACGATAGAATTAACAAGAGACGATAGAGTGACAATGGGTAATTTTGTATTCTTCAAGATATTGTTGAAATTAAAATTAATGATACTTTAAACAAATTATTTATAATTTTCTATGATTACTATACTTATAATTGTTAGCAAAAAATTATATTTCTTAAAATATTGAATGAATATTTTGATGGCCGGTTTGCGGTTCTTGTCACTTAAAATTTCATTATGTTTGAAATTGATTTTGTAATTTTAGTGATAAAATGTATTGTCACTTGGCGCACGTTTGAATAAAAAAAATTCATTAAAAAATCTAAACCATACTTAAGTAAGTACAGTAACAGGAAATAAAAGAGGCTCATCATAAATGCAAGTTCACAAACCTCTATTGTACTCTTTTGATGGCGAAACACGTGAAAAATTAAAAAGTTTACCGAAGAAAGCTTACAATAACGAAAAGCTGACGTGCTCGCCGACTACCTAAGCATTAAGTATTAAATAGCTGATATAACATTCTACGGAAAATGGAGCAAAGCCTAGCTGACTTGGAATTAGCTATTGGCTTCAATTTTTAAGCACTGGCAACAGTTACGTAGTAAAGAAGGGCCCCATTAAAAAAAATATTTAAAGTAATTTTGTTAGGTTGGTAGCAAATGTCGCCAGTTGCAAAGCAAAATATAACTTGTCATCTACACCATAAGCAATAACAAAAACATTAAACTTTTTGATATTTAAAAGCTAACTTTATTTTTTGACGTTTCGACGCAACTTAATGTCATTTTGATTTTAAAAGAAAACAAAGAAAAATAGCTGGCTGGTAATAATACAAAACGGCAGTCATTAGGCATCGTGCAAATTATCCTTTCTTTCAATCATTCCACTTAACATTGCAAAATGGCATCGAATTAATACGTGAATCGTCTTCGAGTACACTTGGACTTAGTATCTTTGCTCAGCATTTCCTAGCATTTCCTAGCTAATTTAATGTTATAAACGGTTGTGAAATGACATAATCGTGGGTCCGGTGGGAGCGGACATGTGCAAGGATTGTCTGTCGGTTGCCGCCATTTTAAAAGGAATAATATTCTTGTCTGTGGAATAAAATTGTTTCAACCATTTCTGTGGCGTTCCCTGATTGTGTGATATATAAATTACTAGGCAGCTTTCAGCCCTAAAATTACATGGTCGTGTTTGCAGAACAATTTTTGCCACGATATCTTTTCCATTTAAACGAAATCGCATTTCATATTAGTTGTAGGTAGCTAAACTATATACTACTAACTTAAATGATCATAAACAAACTCGACAGTTCCCAAAAACAGTAAATTAGCGGCCAACGCGCTGTAGAGTCTGCCTGGGGCACAATCCTCAGGGGGGCATATTCTGCAGACCCACAGCCTGCAGGACGGTGGGGCAAAACCACAGACACGCTAAATTAAAACATGACGGCCTGGGGGCGCCAAATTCAAATTTTACCAGGGGCGCTCGAAACCCTGTCTATGACGCTGCTAGCGACATCTCTATGTTGTTTTTGTCGTCGCTGGTAGGATATAAGTATAATCTAACGCCGTCTACTTCTATTTATAAAACGAAGTCAAACTCACTTTAAATAAATACGCCTTGTAAAGCGAATGACCCTAGTTGTGACGTGAAATCACCAATAAAAAGTAAAAGCTGTTATTAGCCGTACGGCAGGAACTATTTAAATAGCGGTCACTTTGAAGGGTGCCATCTGTAATTTTTACAGATTGGCTGCCAATTTGCATGTTCGATTGATTGATTGTAATCTGTAATTTGCTGAACGTTTTGTTCTTTTTATTACAGATGGCGTCGTGGCAGGTTGGCAGACGCGTGGCGAGCGTACTTACTTCAAACGCTTTTATTGTAAGTATTGTTTCATTATTATGTTGAATCATTTATTTAGGTACATTACTATCATGCAAAAATGAATTAAGTAAAGATACTCAGTGGCATGTAGGTCTACGTTATTGAGCCAAGTAAATATTTTTGGGTAGGTAAGTATAGACACTAACTTAAAACATTATGGCTGCTGAATATAAACCACCATCTATGGTTTCATAATGTATTTTTTTCTAGATTGCACACTAAAATTACGAAATGGCGGACCTTAAGTCCAAATAAGTAGTATTCTGTACATTGTCTGAATTAAGACCAAAATATCTAAAAATCCTCGTGTGGTTGCCGAGTTAGAATAGTGCCACTCCATGTCTTCCCGAGGATGTCGTAAGAGACGACTAAGGGAATAAAGGCTTGTAGTACTGTTAGGCGATGGGCTTGCAACCTGTCACTAATACGCTGGTAAACATCTTAGCCTAATTGTGCAAATTCTGGTTATAGAATTATCAACAAGTTTTTAGAGATGTTTGTAATTCTGTAGCTCTGCCTACCCCACTCTGGGAACGAAGGCGTGAGATTATGTATGTATGTATATCTAAAAATGAAAAAACAAAATAATATTTGGGAAACATTAAACGTAACAATATGTGGGAAGTAGTTATAATAATTACCATACATGCTCTAGAATATCTAGAACTAACTGTTCTAGGTATTCTCTACCGGAAGACAGTAACTAGCTTGCAGTAACTATTACCTGCCGAGTATCGCAATTGAGATGCATTTTGAATGGGAATGCGAGCTCATAGTTCTAATTAATTTGGCACTAGTTATAATTAACTTGGTATATCTGCATGTCTTGCTCTATATGTACTAAAACTAGGACATGTGAAACTTTAGCGTGCTTCCACAAGCTAAGTCCCGTGAAATACGATTATAGATGAGTAGCTGTCGCCAGCGACTCCCTCTGCGGAGACGTTGTTAATTACTTTTCCTTTTCGAACAAAATTCTTTGCGGAGGTTTAGCCATGAAAGGGTTACAAACCGACAGAGTTACTTTCCATTTATATAATAATTAGAAATGACGGTATGGGTGGATTATTTGAAAACATTACCTTAATTAATTTTATTTTACGATTAAAAATAAGAAGGACTTGTTGCAGTTAGCACTGTATTAGTATTATAAATAAATAAATAAATAAGAAATATCTATTTTCACGACTTATTCTAATTATAACTTCTCAACTAGTCTAAATAAAGATTGCCGTAGAAAAAAGTGGATGTCTTATTTAAAAACACTTCGTGTGTTAAAAATATCTCACTAAAACATTTTCGTGAAGAATCACCCAATTAGCCAACAATATCGTCATTCATTACTTCATAAAACATTTTAATGAAATACTTCGAACATTGGCTGTAAATAAAATTACGCTAAGAAATACTTAATTTTACGAATGTTAAACAGAAGTACAAGATAAATTATGATAACGAAGTTTGTAACTCTTTGCCCGGAGGCTTTGAGTTAATTTTGGTTATATTCCTAAGCTCGTATTTATAAAATTATTTATTCGCAATAAAATCCCTGATAAAAGAGACTAAATAAAGATCGAATTCACATGAATCGAAATAACGTAGGTGTTTGAGTAAATAATGAGCACTTTTTTTTTGTACATCAATGAGCAATATTTCAAAGAACGTTGGTAAAATTCTATTACTAGATGTTTCGTGTTAGCGTAAAACGTTTCTTAAAATGTTTATTATAAATAAGTTACCTACCTACTTGAGATAACTGGCATAGCATCCTCACATCTGCCTACGAAGCAAATTTGTCAAATCCCCCATAATGTTTAGCATATTATTAGTACTCCGTTTTATCATAAATGCATATTCATCGGGCTATCTCCTTCTTTACCCACTAGCGCTAATGGATTTTTACAAAACTTTTTGCCACTTAACTCATAAAAAGTTGGTAGCACCACAATATCGGATGTCACTTCATTAAGTTTATAATGAGCCCTTATCACCAATGAGTTCTTTTATTATTCTTCGCGATTCTGTTTTTTTGCTTCGCGCACAAATAGTCCATACCTCACAGATACATTATTTAATCATTATTTCACAATTTCCTAGATTTTTGTTGGTTTATCATAACGCACTGTACGCTGTTATCATAAGCTTAATTTCACTTACCTTGTCTATAATAAAGTGAATGCATATCATACAAAAATAGAGCGCATAAAGCTTGGAAATAAAGAATATGGAAAAGAGAGGGCGCTGTTCGGAATGACATTGACAACATGATCCAATGTTTGCCCAAAATCTTGCTCAATGTTGCCACTTAAGAATATAACGCAAAGAAACAGGGTAAGTATAGCTTGGCAGAAAAGACTGGTAGAGTTTGACGTAGTGACACTATTTTTTTCTGCCAAACTATCTTACCCTGTTTCTTTGCGTCTCACGTGAACTCTTCTTTTCGCTCCTACTACCCTCTGTTACTTAAATTTAGCAACCTTCCAAACAGGCCTTAGCTTATATATTTCAGCCGCCGCCAGCCCCGGCGCTACCAATTACGCGCTTGGTAATAAATCCCGATGAATATATCGATAACAGTAATGATTTACAAGCGCCGGCGAATTACGCGCGCAAACAACTGCGCACTATCGATGCATTCCTAATTAATTAAATCGGTATGGCATTTTCAGGGGATATTTGTGTTTATCATTTGCATTGACGGTTGGTGAGGGAGATAGGACTGTAGGCATGTTTCTTCGCTGTGCGGTAACATTGAGTGCTGGAGGACTTGATAACGGTTCCATTTTGTTTGAAAGTTGGTTAGCCTGGCTTTGAAAATGTGGGTAGTTATTTTCTTCGGAAAAACATTAGAAAAAAAAGTTAAGGTTTTTTGAAATGTGTGTTTTTTAAGAACTCTTGCAAAGCAAATGATTGTAAGTAATTAGAAATTGGTTAAGTTGTCGGAAATTTATTTAAAATTAGAACAAAACAAAAATCCCGTAAGTAGATAATCAAAATGGAAACGAGAGCATAAACATTAAAAGCTCTTAAAATGATTAACTTACTTTTATGAAGTTCCGCATTTAAAAAGCCACGATAAATCAACTACAAATGTACTCAGCGGCTTGTAAACTCTTTAACATATCCCTGTGATTCACTGCAGCCCGTTTTGCAGTGACTGCATTCAACCTGCATTACAGGGCACGTTGGGCGTACGGATGCATCCAGATACCAAAATCTGCATAATACCTGCCTACTCATTTTGTCCTCTGTTAACGCCAAATCAAGCGAGCCTCTTTAAATATTCAGTTGGCTCGATCGTGCGTATTTTATTCACGTTATGTTGGCAACAGGTCGCTGTATAAGTTTATTGTTACAAATGCGACAAATAAAAAATAAAAATCAGCGCTTCGAAGCGGAAAAATTTGGCGCTTCGAAGCGGAATAATTTGGCGCTTTACGCTACTCTACGATATAAACGTTACTTCCGTACCTACAAGTGACAGCTCTGTTTTTTATTACTGGCCAGTAAGATTTTAAAAAACAAGAAAATCGCCTTATTTTATAAGTGGCCAGTATCGAAACAAACAAAAAGTTGAGCTGTGAAATTTACAATTGAAAACAGCTGTTATGATACTTCTAAATTTAAATCCATTATCCCTCCGAAACATAGTTTTAATAAAATTACGGCGATATTCCGAATGTCTCTCGACCCAATTTCCTAAACATTTGTAATTCAGTCCCGTAAAGCGGCAGTCTTCACTTCGAATTTTTAATCAACAAACCGGTGGAATTCGGGTGCTAATTTGAATAGGTTTGCAACCGGCAACTGTTAAGCGGGTCCTCGGGACGGGATACGGGATGTATTGGGTTTGTTTAGCAGTTTGCTTTTACTCCACTTATCTGACCCTTCGTTAATAATTCGCGATTGAATAATTTCCTGATTATTAGAAGGGCCCGCATCCGTTGGACAAGTTATTTTAACATTTATACCTATAGCCGCCATTTTGATACTGGCAGGCTGTATGACAGCGTTTGTTTTGCGTTCTCTTTTAATTTTTGTTCTCGAGTAATGTCTACGCATAGTTTCCCTGTGGTATTGAACAAGATATATTGTACTATGTACAGGTGGATTCATAGCAATATATATGAAGCTCGTATTAATTTTCATTCGGCCTCCGGCGCGCCGCCGACCAGTCTCGGCGGGCAGTTTAATTGAAACGAATTATTGCCTAGTTTTTAGCTGCCAAGGGAATATGGGTATTAAAACTTTATTGTACCTAGACCAGATTTTCTTTTCTTAGGATATTTTGAATTCGATGAAAAAAAAACGGCTGCTTCAACGATTTGGCTAACTACAATCATCGAAAATTTTGTGTTAAAACACTCAAGTATTTAGAATTGGAAACCGTAAAGTAAAGTTTTCTACCCGTAAGTTCATGTAACTCCTCTGAACATTATTTTAACGGAGTAACTGATTGTAAGTTAGCAAATATTCTGTAGGTAATTTGTTATAAAAGTACAATAACAAATCATATTTAACCCAGTAGCATGAGCACTAAAATTTATTGTCAGCTACACAATGCACCCTTATCCCCTACCTAACCCGCGAAGCACGCATTTTTCCCGCCGACCGCAATTACACCATTTGCATATCTCACGCCCTCCACTCTTTACGGCATTTTTGTCCCAAAGATAATTTACGCTTTCGTGTACACCCTGCATAATACACTCGTGGAAAGAAACCTTTTTAAATATGTATGAGGTTTTGCTTTTGTTTGAATTAAGAGTACTTAATTCAACTGTCAATTTTATTAAGTTAGTGAATTTCATTCCTGTTCATTACCTACTAGTAAAATATTTTGCGACAAGTAGAATAACGGCAAAAATATTTGACTAATGCATAAGCATTCGTGCGGGTCCAGAATAAAAAATAAATAAAAAAGTAGTTTCATTCTATGACACGTTGAAATATGGCTGCAGTATTTTCGATCAATTTATTTGTAATTTATCTCAAATGGCAATTGCAGGATTGGGTAAAAGAGACTTACGCTATAACTAGTACGCTATTACTCCGGACTCTGTTATTTCTAAACCCTTTTTGCCACGCAAGGAACTAATTGTTCATTGTAGTCATTCTAACCATGCAAGCAAGAACTTTAGCTATATTTTCAGTGTTACCAGCTGAAGTGTAATTTATTTTAACAAATCCCGCGGCGGCGCCATATCGCGCCAAGCTTAAATAATCTAGCACCGCTCCTTGCACGTCATCCTGAAAGAAATCCAGGATTTCTAAAGTTTCTAGAAATCTAGACCAATGCTAGTCGGTAGTTTCCAAGAAAATGTCTTTTACTGAATACAACAGTGAACAGTGTTGCATTTGGAGTGTGCTACACTCTGTTGCGCTCTTTGGCTCTGGCTTTATTCTGGCAACACTGTGGTTACAACGTAGCGAGTAAGTGTTGTGCAGGTGAGTAACGTTGGCTTAAGTGTTTTGATATTGGCAACTAAATTATTTAATTAACGTGTCGATGCTATGTTGCAACACCGGTAAAAAGACAAACTGATGTAAGTTAACAAAACTTTACAATATTATAAAAATAGCATATTTATTTACGTTTTTTCTTGGCCAATCTGACCCTAAACGATTTCCCTCTTTTCCACCGTGTGTTCCTATTGATTCGGTTCGAAATGCATTGAACTCATCCCACCATCTCCTTCTTGGTCTGCATCTGTTTCGAAAGACATGTAGCGGGGTCTATGTGTCACAAAACTAAGTAAGCAAAGTACGTAATGGCTACACTCAAACCGTCATTGTTCCCCGGAATCTCAGCATGTTCAATGTGTTAAACAATAGGTACTTTGGCTATTGTGTAAACACTTGATTGCACTTTTTGCAAGTTTCGACTTTTTATGTTGAACAGTAAAAGAGCAAGCGGGTCCCATGATGGGGAGTAATACCAGATTAATAATTAATATCAGGGGACATTGTCACACCAATTGACCTAGTCCCAAACTAGACATAGTCCTAAACTATGTGCCAAAGGAAACTTTCCAAAATTGCGGAACATTTCATGTAGGAAAATTTCGGAAACTTCTCACAATTTTGTATGGGGATTGAAACTTTTCGTTTCTTAAATTTAAATTTCCTATATTTCTAGTGAAAGTTTCCGGAAAATTCTTAGAACTTTTCCAACTTTTTGGAAACTTTCCGCAACTTGCACATCAGTAATGATGATGAAGTACATAGAAAACATCTCATCACACAAATATGCCCCTACCGGGATTTTAACCCAGGACCGCCGGCTTCATAGGCAGGGTCACTACCAACTAGGCCAGCGCGTCGTCAAGATGCCTTTTCAGAATAAAAAGGAAACAATAATAAAAGGCATGTTTTAAATCAAATTATGTGGTAGTTCGTCAACAAGGACGTTCGCGATTTTAACTATCAGAAGACTAGCTCTCTGCATTGCCCTCTGGCGACTCAACGAGGATCAGCGTATAATTTATTTTTTAATTTTTTTATTTATATAGGTACAATAACATAATGTAGGCAAAAACATGGTATGACGACATTTCAGTACATCTTTACATTGCTTACGCTACTATAATAATTGTACACAACACTTTTAGAAGGCAAATCAGAGCTAAATTAATATATTTAATGATAAATAAACAATATACAAAATACAAATACGATATACAATAATATACTGGGTAAAAATATAAGAAAAAAAAGACGATTAAGAATATTTGGTAAAGCGTTACTTGGTGCTCATTTTCTTGACACTAGACAGTTGGTTGAGTAGTATATCGCACTGCTACATCAAAACAGTAGTAACTCAAAATACAACTGTATTTAAAAAACAACTTTATTGCACCTTCCATGAACTTTAAACAAAACTAGCAAGGATTTTGAGTTGATACTGTTTAGATCTAGCGGTGCCAATGCTTATAGTGTTTGGTTTAAGGTCATGTTTGAACTGTTGCACTAATGTCAAGGGCTTTAAAACTACAAAGTACTAAACTGTGTAGCACCTTATGAGGCCGACTGTACCCCGCCGGGCTCACTCCGGAAATTAGCGAAGGTACATGGGGTGACTTTTGTATGGGCTGGGTTACGTGCGAATGAATAGGAATTATGCTATAGTAAGAGATGCGAGTCTAATGGCCTGGCCACGACATTGCGCGAATTGCGGCGCGGCAAGCGATTTTCTTATACATTGCGTGTGATGCCAACTAACCGCAGAACGTTGCGCGTCTCGACCGTGCAATGTATTCAGAAAACGCTCACCGCGCCGCAATTCGCGCAATGTCGTGGCCAGGCCGTAAGGGCCGTATTTAAACTCATCTTGAGCGAGATGTCCGTCACAAGATACCGTAAAGCGGGGTGAGTAGGGACACAACCCAAAATGAAGCATATGTTACTAATTATAAGACTGAAATTATTTCAAATAGTCTTAACGTTATTGTCTATTTAAATTGGTTCTTATTTGTAACAACTTATGACTTACTTAGGTTGTGTCCCTACTCACCCCTTAATCCCTACTCACCCCGTTTTATGGTACGTCAAAGTAAACGTCAAGTCATAGAAAACTGTCATTTTTGACGCAACTTGAAGTTGGTATTAAAATCGAGATCAGTTTAATGATACGGGCCTTAGTTTCTTGCGGCTTCTTATCCGCACGATGGTCTTGTCCGAAGCGCGAGATTTACTCCATGTTGAGTCAGATGTTTTCCATGTATTTAAGTATGTATTTCTCTATATAAGTAAGTTTATCGTTGTAAACAAACGCGTCCGCACCGTACAGATGTAAGAGCCGACTGATCACCTGCTCCATTGTGAGTGCGGCTTTAGCGGATTCTCATTAGCCAATAACGTGCAACTGCACTTTTCCAGTACTAGGTCGTTAAAATAAATGGAGTATAATTGTACCTAAGTAAGGTGCATATCTATCCTTATTAAATTTGTTAGATACCGTAAAACGGGGTGAGTAGGGATACAACCTAAAATAAGTCATAACTTCTTTCAAATAAGAACAATTATTAAATTGACAATAACGTTTCGTCTATTGGAAATAATTTCAGTCTTATAATTAGTGACATATGCTTCATTTTAGGTTGTGTCCCTACTCACCCCGTTTTACGGTAGGTACGCCATTTTGCACTATCACCGACAATATAGTTTTACCGAGTGGAACAGAGCCCTGTACCTGTACTATTATATATTCTCTGTGATGGTACATTGTATCACAAAGTGTGAAGAGGTAGGCGCTATTGTATTCCAGCCGCTAATGCATCCTCCGCTCGTAAACTACTTATTACAATGTAAACTACTTATGACATTGTAAACGCGAAACTTTACGCGGGAGATTTATTGGTGGATGGTTTAAGCCGGTTTTATGGCTTATGTTAAATTAATATTACCTTGACGTTCCTACGATAAAATATAACCGTTTTAAAAGCAATAAAACGAGTATTTTAGGCCGATGGAAGTCAACATAAAATTGGCATTGCCGGAGACGGATTCCTACTTTTCCCACCCAGTTAGCAGCATGGTGATTATAATATACCTATAACTATAGACACATCATAACGCAATGGTATGGTAGACTCATAATTGTAGGCATTTGAGTAACGAAAGACACCTATTTCACAATAAATGCTTGTAGATAATGAAGTAACAAGTTAGGTTACCTACAGGAAGATTTCGAAAAACGAAATAATATTGCTAAAATATGGTAATTTAAGATAATTTATAACAATAAACGTGTTCTATCCGCTTTACTATTAGTCGCTATATCGCTGTTATTAGTCATGAATACAGCGATATTTAAAAAAGCATGCTAATATTAATACAGACTTATAGAATTCTAAATTTCCTTAAAACCTCGGCGTTGAACTCTGGTAAACTTAGCGTGAAGGGATGTAGATAATGACTAAATCAAACGACAATTTTCTCCAACGACTTCCCTTCGTGTTGACTCAAAAACTCGCCGGCACGGCACCGAACCAGCCTGGAAACGCTCGCGTGTCGACAGAGGCACTCGTCGTCCAGTTTATTGGATTTTAGCGGAAATATCCCCGGCGTTCCAAAACGAACACCTTGCTCGCGAATAACCATACGTATCGTATTTGCGTATTTCGCATCTGATTTGCACGCGCATCGACTCGTTAAAATAGGACAACAGATTCGGAAATGGAATGCAAAACGTTGCAGAATACTGGCCGTTCAGAATTTCGCGTTGCCGGATTCGAATTTTGAAATTGAAAATAGAAATTAATCGCGCGGATGGTTTCGAATCTGTCAATACGCACGATGCGCCAATAGGTATCACTGCCGATTCACTGCCGCGAAGACACACTGACTATTTGTTTATTGCTGCTGTTGTCTGTTTTTACTTTTTTATGTGTGTCTTGTGTGTGTAGTGAATAAAATGTATTTTTCTTTCTTTTCTTTCTTCTTTATTTTGCGGTTTTTTTGCACGCAGTGAAGGGTACACATTTCGTTTTCATTGGACGAAACACACAGCTGAATAATATAATAAATTCTCATAACTATGACTTTAATGATTAATTTGTTGATTGATAAAAAAATTACCCTAAATATAAAAAGAAGAAAGGTAGAGTTACTTCTTTCAGCAGGATATCAAAGTTTTCTGACTGTCCACAATCCCGCAAAGTAAAAAGATAAATTACCTACCTGATTGGTAGATAAGAAAACATACAAGTAGGCTGTATCATTGTTCGGCGGACTATCCGGCGTAACGTAAAGGATAATAGAAAAGCAAAGTTAACACATTCAGGGCCAGGGTCTCTATAACGGGTCCCATTTATATGGAAATCAGACACTGGCAACATTAAAGGAAACGCTCTAGTAAAATACGAGTAGGTACGTAATAACAAGAGATATTTTGTTCCAATAATTGACTTAGTTCGTCGCAAGCAGCGAACAACTGCGAACTACCCATCTCGAATACCCAATCCAATTGTCTTTCGACTCCGCCGGGACGGCTAATAAACTTATTTACTTATCCGCTCTTTTGAGGAGATTCGGTGCAGTCAGTCAGCAATCACGCCTTAACAGAGTTTAAAGTCTACGTTGTAATTCTGCAGTCCCACTCAGCTCGCTGCTAATTGTTGAAAAGAGGAAAGTAATAAAAGTGTAGTCTTCGAGGCAAAGACGCTGCCCGGGGCGCTCCGCCCGAGCGCATTTTAATAAATTAAAACTGCAAAATTCCCATTCCAATATCATTTTATTTCCCTTTGGCTACTGCAGAGCTTTTACCCTGATTCAGTTTAATTTATCACCGGCGAGGCAATCAATTTTATGTATTACTTTATCATAATTAAACAAAACATTTAATTCATAAAGGGCCCGGGTAATTTTGCCTATCAAAAGGTTAAATTGATGAAAGTAAATAAAATACCCGCGCCAGGAACGCTCTGAGCCTCCGTTTTGATGAGAAATCTTGAGAGGGCTTTCGGGAGAAACCATCGTTTTAATATGTAATTAGTAACTGCGACAGCCATTCCAATTATGAGTGATACCCATCCCTTGCTACGTCACTGGGAGTTTATTACAACGCACCCGCTTGATTTTGCCAGTGGTAGGACCTGGAGTACCCGCTGACCTACCACCCAGCAGCGTAGTTCTGTTTAAGCGTGGGGTAAGGCAGCTGTGCCAACACTAGCAATGCTTTTTCAACATCATGATTCAAATTATGTAAATAGGCGTCAGAGCCCACATACCATCAGATGGCCTAGCTGTCTGCTCGTTTGCCTTCCCTAAGTAAGATTAATTTCTATAGGCTGTATAAGTAATAATTTGTTGTTCTGTTTATTTTCCAGGTGGTGCTGATATCCCTGGAGCTGCTGGCCTGGCGTAGCGGCGCGGCAGCGCTGGCCAACTGCCCAAGCGGCTGCAGCTGCAACGATGATACCCTGGTCGTGGTGTGCGAGGAGAGCCGCCTTGACGTACTGCCCATCGCCCTGAACCCCTCCATCCAGCGGCTCATCATCCGAAACAACAAGATCAAGACCATTGACAGCTCCATGCAGTTTTACGCGGAACTCCAGCACCTTGACCTCTCCCAGAACCATCTCGTCAACATCCCTGCCAGAAGCTTCGCGTTCCAACGAAAACTACAAGAACTACATCTCAACCATAACAAGATATCGTCCGTGACCAACACGACGTTTCAGGGCTTGAATTCCCTCACGGTCCTGAATCTAAAGCGAAATTTCCTGGAGGAACTTACCAAAGACGTGTTTTCGGCTTTGCCAAGATTAGAAGAACTAAATCTTGGGCAGAATAGAATATCACGCATCGACCCGAAAGCCTTCGCTGGTCTGACTGCACTTAGGATCTTATACTTGGACGATAATCAGTTGAGCTCTGTTCCCACGCCATCCTTCAGTCTGCTGGGCAGCCTCGCCGAGCTTCACGTTGGATTAAACGCTTTCTCAAATTTGCCTGATGACGCTCTTGCAGGCCTCAACCGCCTGGCTGTGCTAGACTTGAATGGAGCTGGTCTCTTCAACATTAGCGAGAACGCATTCAGAGGACTTCAGGGACTGAGAAGTCTCAACCTCTTTGGAAATAGACTGAATGTGGTGCCCACGCAGCAGTTGGCAGGACTGACCCGGCTTGAGGAATTGTACATAGGTCAGAACGATTTTTTATCGCTCGATAGTCACTCATTTAAAGGCTTAAAAAATCTTCGATTGCTTGACATTACCGGTGCGGCCCAAATGGAGAGAGTAGAAAAGGGAGCTCTTGAAGATAATATCAATTTAGAAACGGTCGTAATAGCGAATAATAAGAGACTATCAGTGCTAGAGGAGGGCACTCTATTGGGCTTGCCGAAGCTCAAACATGTCACGCTTAAAGACAACGCAATAGTCACGATTAGCGAATCAGTGTTCGTGGGGAAGGAGCTGAGACAATTGGACCTTTCCGACAACCCATTCTTCTGCGATTGCCAGCTGTTGTGGCTGTATGAGTTGTTAAATGAGAAGAGTAACTTCACGTCGGTGCAGTGTGCGAGCCCAGAGCACTTGAAGGACCGGGCTCTGCGCGGACTAGCGGTCGACGAGCTCGGCTGCGTGCTGCACGACACGCGGCAGCAGACCATCATCTGCGTCGGCGTAGTCGCGTGCGTCGCCGCGCTCGCGTCGCTCGTCCTCGTGCTATACCGCTATCGCAAGAGCATGCAAGAGAAACTGAAAGACTACAAATGGAGCAAGCGCGCCATGCGCAAGGACCTTGAATACCACAAGCCTATCTCCACGGAGGAAGACTGCATCGTGCGTGGCATCCACCCCGCGCAGTACCCCTCGTCCGCGCCCGGCCTCAGGCCGATTCCGGTGACGGAACTGTAGCTAGAGCTTTACGCCTCCCCGAGCGTGTTTTTCATGTCGGGCGGGCAGGGCGCGCGGCGCGGGCGCGCAGGGGGTGCGGGGGGTGCGGGGACCCTCCCCGCGAGTGGCTTCACGTACATCGGCGGGGAGAGGCCGCTGACTCTGAACAACGGGGCGCCAGCGCACGTTTTGAACAACGGCTCGCTGCGCTCGCTGCCGGAGCACAAGCGGCGCGCGCCGGACGGCTTCACGCGGAACCTGGACGCGCGCTACCGCAAGCAGGAGAACGGGTACCTCCGCGCGGAGACGGCGCTCGGCCCGCGCCGCTACTCGCCCGACTACGCAGAGCCCGAGTACTCGGTCATCGCGGAGGCCGCGCGCTGCCCGCACTCCAACACCTTCAACTGCTGAGCTCTCGGGAGGCGACTGACTTTCTATTTGTGATCTTGTAATTCTAGCAATAAACCTTCATTCCATTAAGTTTTTCTATGGACGACGTAGTGCTTTAGTGACGTCAGTGTGTGACCAGTGACTCGTGTTCGGTTTAAGAGAGTAACCTTATTTGTAAATTATATATTTAAGTAGTGATGGATCTATTTTTCGAGTTCGGTGGGGCGTCTGAAAGTGAGACTTTCAGCTGAGGCGCTCGTTCGATGTACAGACTAGTCGCTGTAAGTTAGAGGGCAGCGGGTGAATATTCGGCATTGCGTAGACAATATTGTTTCCAATCGAATTCTATACTGCTATATTTTGTCTCTTCCTCCCTTTACCTTTCTTGATACACTAGGAGTAGGACAAACACTGCCATATGTACATAAAGTATTGTTTAGTCAATGCCGAACATGGCCCGGCTCATGTAATACATCATCATCTATGTGATTCGTTCTTCTGCCGCGCACGCGCGGTAGTCTTCGTATTTGATTTTGTACAAAAACCATTCCATGAGAAAATCTTTTTTAATATCTAATTATAATGTAAGTGTGCGTTAAATAAGACACCAATATGAAAAGATTAGGTAACCTACTGTAGTAATAATGATTGTAAATATATTTATACTATATTGAGATATTTATAAAATTTAATACGATCTTGTTCTTCTTATCATAAAATTATTTCGGGGTTTACATGCGTAAGTATGACTTGTATGGTTTGCTATCGACTGATGTCCCCTTGTATGAGATTTCCTCAACACTATAATTAATCAACTGTAAGCGTATGATGATGTAAGTACGGCTGCACCCATTTCTTACCTTTTACCTATATATTTATCACTTCAAACTCGATTCTATTAATAAACTCGTCACTTACTACTTAAGTCTCAGTAAACCTTTCATTTTCTTGTTTCATTTACACAGTGATGTATGTAAAGATAAGTTTTATTTTCACTCATTTTCATCGCAGAATATATTAAATAAAATATTTAATGTATTTATAAGAAACGTTGATACTTAAATCAGCTACAATAAGTGTGCTACTGAAAGCAATACATAATATTAAAACTGTTATATAAATATTTCACAAACTATAAGAGGTCGGGGTTAATATATTGAAAACTTCATTATTTGGTTTATTAGTAAGTAATTTTCAACAAAGATTTATTTTTAAGGACTTTTCTTTGTATTAATTCCGGCCTAACCGGTAGTGTTCATTTAATTTTCAAGCACTTAGGAATATCTGTTAAACTATGATCTAAGATTATCCGTACAGACTGTTTAAATCGAGTATTTTGCAGATTTCTTAATATTGAGGGTTTATGTAGGTCAACAATCACTATAAATAATGAGAAATGTAACAAACGGACGAACGAAAAGATTGCTTTTCAAAATGTCCTCGTACCAACGCGTAATTATTATTTCGCCAGTAATTATTCCAAACGCGAAACGGTTTCAACAGAAAATAACTGAACAAAATGAAAAATTGGCAAAGTAATTCAATTTACCAAAACTACTTAAGTCAAGTTACGTACCTTAAGAATTTTCTATAGTAAAGTCATGTCATAGCACCAATGTTGGACACTTTTAGCTGACGGTACTGATTAATTGGACACTTAAAAAGATTGTGAAGAATTGTGATTTTCTTGTTATCTTCTGTAAATTATGAATCAAGTGTCTACAATGGTATAACTGGTTCCATCACCCTAAGTACAAACTATGACTTTATGACATATGTCATTGTCATACATAAGGCCTATACAAGCACGACAACTATAGGGTTTCGTCACATTGCATTAATTAGGACAGAAAATAAGGAAAAGTAGTAATAGGAAATATGCATGAATTTTTTAAAACGCATTTCTCGACAAAATATGAAAAATCCGTAAAAGAGATCACCAAAAGTGAAATTAAAATTGGCCAAGAAATACGGATGATAGAATCAATTTAAGATCCGACATGCACTGTGACGTCATGTAACAGGTCGGCGATATAAACTCCATGTTAAATTCTGTTTTGCTAGAAAGAGGTAGGAACAAATCTTTGTTGGCTTATATCTTGGTTCTTTTTATAGCTATTCAAAAAATGATGTTTCGCAACTGTTTTTTACATGAATCAGCTTTTTTTAAAGCTGTGAAAAAAGTCATGAAGTCATTCCCTATTAAACTCGCAGTGAACTCCAACTTGTTTTAAAACTTCGTATAATCCTACCATCATGCTAAGCCGAAGTTTTTTTTCTACTATTCTTTATTCATGTGCTCGCCTTGGTAACTTGTGACCTGTACCATGTCATGCTAAACCCTCTATTTTTCTAGTTGTGATCCAAATACCGTAAACTCTGATATGTAATATGTCCAAAGCTACCAACAGTTTAAATCTTACAAGTCCAAATTGACTTGCACGATTAGAAAGATTTTACAATAAACATACTGACAATTTATGACGTCTTGTACTATCAAATAGTATAAGAAAACGTCGACTATTATTGCAAGCTAGTAACATAACCTTCCAGAGTTTACGATACTTTGGTGCCTTTAAACCCTTTCGACTCTGGTCTCCGGCTAAAATGTAACAAACTAACGATCTATCTCAAAAACTAATTAAGATCTTTCAAACCTTTTTTCCCACCTTAAGTCTACTTGAACTTATCGGACATAATGAGCCAGTGATCGAAATAGGCAGGACTAATTTACCTAAAGTTTGCAAAAGGACATCACGTAGTTGATACCTACTACAAATCCGCGTAACCAACAATTTCACTATAAAGCAAATTAAACTTTAACGCCTTAGAAAATAGGTGCATTTTGCTTCTCATTTAAAATGTTACTTACGCGGTTTTGCAATTTCACCGAGCATGGTTACAACTCCATACTTATTATGTCTTTTTACTTTACGCAAATTAGCTCTACCTATTTCGATCACTGAAATTACTGTAAATATGGAGAATATTAAGACTAAGCGTCATTGGCATGCATTCGTGCCTCTATATGCCTAAAATGTATACAACTAAATGAATACATATGAAATTGTGATTAGTGTACATAACAATGTCTACACAACGTAATAGGATCATCGGTCATTTCTGTACTTTATTGTAGTTATTATCTACATACAAACTCGATAATATAACATACCTCAAATTTATAATTGTTTTATTTTGTTGATACCTGCTTCATTAATTTCAAAAGTCGCTAGAAAAAGACAATAATGTAAGTTACTTAAGGCCACACACACAGGGGTAAGGTATTAATAAACTCATCTTGACAGATATGCCCGTCATAAGATACGCATTGACGCATCTTGAGACGAAATCAGTTTATTAATGCGCCACTTAAATAGAGTAGGTAGGTATTCGAGAAATAATGCAACTATGAAAATAATATAATAATGAAACAATGAAAAAATTCATAAAATTGACTCGTAGTGGTAGCACTGATGCGTGCGATCCATGGACATCCATTAACATTATTGTAGTCGCTGTCAAAGATATGATCAGATAAAAAAATTGATCCTTACTTCAATGAAATACCAGAGTTGAAAAAATATGTACCAATCTTTGTCGTCCATTGTACAGTCGGAGACAGAATTCACGAATATAATATTTTGTCGACTGTACATAATGGAAATTCTTAACTAAAGTGGTGCCTGGAGTTGGTTAAACATTTCGTCTCTCTAAATTCTAAAGTACCTATTACTGTCTCACGACAGATGGCGCCACCACAGACTAACAACTGCCTCTAGCGGTTGTTTTAGTAACTTGATACTGAAATTACAATGCTAGCTAGCGTTGATTCCTGCCGCTAGATGGCAGGCTATAACATCACACTAACGGGTCAAACTGGATGTGTCGTGTCATCCTGTCCTGTCTCACGCACGTCATCTCAGAGAGTCAATCCGCACACAATTACGCACAGATGTTACGGCCGTCCCTATTATTTAATCCTCGGGCAGATTAAGTTACTCCGGTGTTAAAATTGAAATTGACATTTGCCTCATACAAAATGTGTTAATTTTTATACACAGAGTAACCAAATCTATCTATCCGCGGTTTGAATATTGGGAACGGACACACGGACAGTACTGAATAATCGTCAAATGTGTCCGATATTTTCGTATTTATCTTGCTTTCTCATCTAGATAATCGATAGGAAAATTTACGGGGGCTCGATTCCACTTGATAAAGCCTTATTTCTTTTGACACGTTATACCTACTATTGTTATTAACCTTTTCAACGCCACAGTCGGCTCTGGCCGTCAACTAAGTC
Source organism: Acleris literana (assembly GCA_946894065.1). Taxonomy (NCBI): domain Eukaryota; kingdom Metazoa; phylum Arthropoda; class Insecta; order Lepidoptera; family Tortricidae; genus Acleris; species Acleris literana. Next base: position 22,598,625 of record OX335671.1, on the reverse strand, counting down.
GTGCCACTGACGCCACGTCGGCTACAGCCGACAAGAGTTCAAGTTTAAAAGAGACTTTGTTTGGTAGGAATAAGGTGTAATTTGCATAGCATAGCAAAAATGTTTGGCGTGTGGGTGGCACATTTTGTATTCGACGTATGGCGTTCAAAAGGTTAACCCTGCCGCCATTACTAGTAGGTATAAGTGTGTGACATCCATAAGAACATAAATTTTAAGTAACGATAGCTTCAAGTGTTGTGAAACGTTTAAAGAACGAATTAAGTTAATAGCTCCAATAAATTTAGTGAAATTCATTTTTAAAGGGTCCATCGAGCAGCAATGTATAATAAGTTAATTGCAAGTTACGAGGGTTGATCAATAAGTTTTTAGAATCGGTATAAAAAATGGGAGATATGTAAATCGTTATATTTAAATTGGAATATGCACATATTCTATATTTACAAACATTTATTAACGTCATTCAAATGTTTTATTTTACCCCTATAAAAATATTTTTATTTTTGGAGGCCAAATTTTGTACCTTAACTAAGTCATCATCAGCTTGTGATTTTTATGTAGTTGTTTTTGAACATTGGTGAATGAGAAGTAGTAGTCAAAAGTTAGGGCTAAATAACAGGGGGAGCGGTTATCAGTTCTGAACTTAGGTCGGAGAGCAGCATCCTTGTGAATTAGATTGCTCTGAAGAATAATTCCTGCCGAAAATACCTAAATTTTTTTCGGCACTTTTTTTATTTATTTTTCCTTAACTATACGGCAGAATAATGTTATATAACTCTCCTAGGTTATTTGATAATTGCTAAAAGCTAATATCACAGTATTTATTTGTAGGCCTACAAATAAATACTGTGTGTGGTAATCCCGGAAAAGGCCGAAAAAGCCACCCTAAATGTTGGTGACCGAGCTGGAAATAAAAAAGTCCAATGCAAAGATAACTTGTTTATCTTTAAAATCATAATGATAAACCAACGTTTCATTTTCAATAACATTTTTTTTTATTAGGGCATCAGGACTTTCTCCACACCGCTCCAAATAATTACAAAACTAACTCTTATTTTTGCCGTCTTGTAAAATTGTTCATACAGATGTTTTTTGTACTATCACAGAAAAACAAATGAATAATGTTAAAAAAAATATCTCTTATTTAACGTTGATTAGTGCCATGGTATAGTGCACATTAAAATAATATCATTACGAGGATGGTTCATACCGATTCTAAAAACTTATTGATCACCCCTCGTAATTGAGCTTTTTTGATACATTGCGTGGCGAATTAGTTAGTATGAAAAAAATAAGTACCATCTTATGTTAACAATACATAATTATGTTTTTACGTTAATTACGGGGTCATACACACATGAAAAATCAAAAGTTGTCTTTCTTGTAGTTAATAGTTTAAGCTCATACTTTATTTATGGTATGACCCTAGGATGCATATTAACTGTTGTCAAAATATATTTTCCTATGGATGTCACACACAAGAGCTATCATAACGTTGACAATACGATAATATGTCAAAAGCAATGTGGTTTTACAGTGTAGAATAGAGCCCTGAGAATGTACGATAAATACTTGCTGTAGATTCGACGATTCGACGACGTGCTGGCCTAGTTGGTAGTGACCCTGCCTACGAAGCTAGCGGTCCTGGGTTCAAATCCCGGTAAGGGCAGATATTTGTGTGATGAGCGCGAATATTTGTTCCCGAGTCATGGATGTTTTCTATGTATTTAAGTACCTATATATTTCTCTATATAGAAATAGAAATAGAAACATTTATAACATATAAGTATTTATTTTAAGTATTTTCTAGTACCCATAGTACAAGCCTAGAGCTTAGTTTGGGACTAGGTCAATTGGTGTGACATTGTCCCTTGATATTTGATATTTAGATGCTGTTTGTCTATTCACTAGTTCACTACATATACATCGTATCTTGTGGAGACAGGGTCGAGTGACGTCTGTGATGTTCAGCGTTCTGTATTGCGCACGAATTTGAGGCTGAATAAACTGATCATCTCCGAGATGCCCATCTCAAGATATGTCCAAGTTAATGTCTACTTGGACATATCTAATAGAAAACTGTCAATTCTGATGAGTCTTGAGAAGAGCATCACGGGCAAGATAAGTTTATTCATACCGCGCTTATGACTTTTGAGATCAGGTAAAATAGGTTAACTTACACAAGAGAATAAAGTTACCCTGAAGACAGTTTAAATTTCCTATAGATACCTACAGAAAAAAACTCAAATAAAACAGTTCACAGTATGCAGTTATTATTTTATTTAAATTATGTAACATTAATTAATATTACATTGTTCAGCCTTGTGATGGGAGAAGCCGCGGGCGTGGACATGGTTCACATGGTTTGTAAATAAATACAAAAATGAGTCAGGCGTCATATGGAATTGGATGAGTATACACTTACAAGTATAACTTAAAACTTCTCCTCCTCAAGACCGTGTTTGAAGAACATCAGGATGGGGACCTGTTTGCCGTCGATATCTCTGTACTCGCACATGGCCACCATGCCATCGCAGTCCATGGACTCGCCGGTGAAGAATTGCAGCTCCTTAAACCTGCCGAGGATGTCCTTCATAACTTTGTTCATGTTGGTCTTGAAGACATCAACCTGGTCGGGTGCCTTCTCATTTAACTTTTCAACTAATCTGGAACAAGGAAAGTTGTAATTACATTATTTATATAACCTACATTGATAATTAAATTCCTCTACAGTGATGTCTAGCATATATTCGGCATTATATGGGAAATTAATGCTTAATTGGTAGCCTTTTTCACAAAACATATTAAACGCATTTAAAGCTAGGCCAGTCTCTCAGTTTTCCACTATATGGAAAACCTACGTTATGCGAGTTGCATAGCTTGTTGTGTTGCTAGAATAATAGATATTAAATTGAAGGCAATATAGTTTTGAAATGCTTACAATAAAAATAATCTTACTCAAAATCATATCTAGCTTGCAACCATATACACTTTATACCTAAAAACATTTCTTGCATTCATTAAGCTTTTTAAAACATTACTAAAGATATTTCTGAGACATTGTTTGTCTTGCTGAAGAATAGATCAAAATTAAAAAAATATTATGATTTTATGAAATTCTAATTGTCTAAAAACATCAACTATTGATAGTCTAAACATTCAGACATTCTGGCTAAGGCATTTTAAGTCTCAAGTAGCACTGTAGATATCAACGTAAATAATAATTTTAATATCATTATTGTAAAGCAACATAGGTAATTGATGTGTTGTTAGCTTTCTTTTCCTACCAACACTACAGAAAAGAAGTGCAGTTGCTACAAAAGGAAGTAAGTAGTTGATACTGCATCTAAACTCTATATGAACAGTTTAATAATATTATTAAAAGATGCCAATTAGGCACTTGTCCACCGCCAGCGAGCAAGCGCTTAGCTATCAACTATTTTCTGGCTCAACAAAGGAACAAAAGATATGGATCCAAAGTCAATAAAAGAGACACAAATATTAATAGTTGATCGCTGGCTGTTAACACTGCAAGTGAAAACTCAATCTCCAACAAAGTATATAACTAGATTCCATATCAATACAAGAGACACATAATTATAGTAAGGTCTGTTAATTCTTACTTGTCTTATATAGTAAACAACTTTCTAACCTCAAAATGAACCTTTTTTGGCTAAAACAGCTCTTTTATTGTAAATAAAGTAAAGTGAGTAAACATTTTGGACATCACTTGGCCAATGTATTGTCTGTGATTGCTTTATTTTGTTTTAATGGCTGTTTTAGCCAAAAATGGTTCAATTTGAGGTTAGAAAGTTGTTTACTATATAAGACAAGTAAGAATGAACAGACCTTAAGTTGATTGCTGGCTCAACTTGCTTCTCGTTCATCGTCGGTATTGGGACAAGTGCCTTAGACATAGAATGTTTACTGCGGTAACCTACCATAGACAAAGGGTTTAAGGTGTAAAAATTGACTTCCGGTGGCTATTTTTTTATCAAGAATATTTGGTCGGAGCTTAACCTAGGCAAGGCAATAAAGCTGGAAACACACAAGAGAGCAGAGATGGTGTACAATTCCTATAACCCAAACGCAAAGTCACAGCAAACTGGGCCAGGACCTCTATTCAACTGGTTAAACCCTATTGCCTTTGACATCTTATGGGATTGTTTTTAACTCAACCGCTATTGCTGCTATAAAAACGCTACTGAAAAACCAGCCAAGTGCGAGTTCAACTCACGTGGAGAGGGTTCCATCTCCACACCATATGCGTGTCTGTTAGTCTGTCTATCTGTCCATCTATCACAGCAGATTTGCTCTAAAATTTTGCCCGAGGTGGACCGTCGTCCGGTGAAAATAACGGAAGTCTACAAGCGGCCTAAAAGTGGCCCCTTGTTCAAAATTCATTTATTTACGTTACGTGTCTGTCTTTGGGTCACTGACTTACATATGTGTACCAAATTTTAACTCGAACAGTCCAGTAGTTTTGGAGCAAATCAGCTGAACGAAAAGTGACAGACGGACAGACAGACAGATGCACAAGTGATCCTATAAGGGTTCCTTTTTTCCTTTTGAGGTACGGAAGAACCCTAAAAAGATGTTTTACAGTGAAGAATCTCAGCCCAGTTGTACACACCACTTTGCTTTCACTCTGTATTTTCTTACTCTGTATGTTCAACATTATTTACATTTCACCAACACCATAACAGTCATCATAATTTAAGTCTATCACTGTTTAGTAGAATTTAAATGTTATTCTTGCACCTCGCTGCTTAAATACAAAAGCGCCTCAAAACAAAAACAGATACAGTTTGATTTAAAACTTAAAGTATATAGCATTCTGAATTTAAATGCAACACAAACACATTTTGATTTGTGTCCGTTTTGTATTTAAGCAACGACCTATGTAATGATTATAAAACTTTTACTTAAATCATTAAAAACAAATCAGTACAAAGTTACTAAGCCCCTTCATCCACTTCACCTGAAAGATGTGCAGAGTGAGTTTCCGGCAAGTGAACAGTAGAACACACAGCAAATAAAACCTCATGCAAGTAGACAATAAATCATTCAAGAAATCGTAACAAATAATCATTGTTTGGTTGGGATAATATTAGTAGTGCATAGCATGATAAATATTTAACCAAAGTAAAGAGCATGGCCAGATTAAGTACCAAGGCATGGTGGTCTAGCTGCGACCTTTAACTTGACTGATAAGGTATGTGTGACCTTCACATAGTGGCAACAATGATAAGGGATAACAATTAAGATAAAACAAAGACTCTACAAAACTGATTTTAACTTTACAAATCAATTGCATTTAGTATCTCCAGGAATCTACATTACTATTATTACATTATATTTAATTATGAAAATGGGTCAGATTTTCAATCTTAACAGTACAGTTTAATGGTTTAATTAGAATGGTGCCACTGAATTTTCGGTATAAATAAGACAAAACCACAAAAATCCATCAAAAAGGTCATTCAACTTGTGAATCATCTAATGGTACAAAGAGGTCATTACCATTCTATACCGTAAGTGGTGACAATAACGTCTTGAAATCTGCATGATTTCTTGAAACAAGTGCATGCATTATTATGCCAGAAACTCCATCTGGCACGTGTGAATGCGTGTAACCTACGTCGACACTGACTTTTCAATGAAAGGTTTGATTGTTATACTATAAATGTAAGTTATAATAAAAACAAGCATCAAAACCAAACCTTGATAGCAGTTAAAACACTGGGATTATCACTATCACTCACTTTTTCATGTAGTCTTTAAGGTACAGTGTGTAAGATTTCTTGTCACCAAAGGCGAACGTCTCCACAAGCCTGTGGTTGAGAACAACGTCCACACCGCTCTCCGTGGTACTGTCCGTGCCCTCATCGGCCTCCTCAGCCGAGGGGTTGAACCCCTCGATCTGGATATCGCCCTGTGATCGCGTCACTAGTTTACCGGTCACTTCGTAAATGACTTCGTCCACCAGTTTCATTCTGTAGGTGTCCGAGAACATCTCGTCACCTGAAATTCACAACCAACTCCTGTTACTTTCATATTTAATTCAGCCGAAGCCATCTCGAGTGTCGATGTGGCAGAATATCTCCAAAATTGACGAAGAGACATCACTGTCAGGGGCACAATGAAATGTCAAAATAACTGATATCAATGTTACACATAATTAACAAAATATTCACATAAATCATATCAGTACAACACGACAAACGTAATTACCAGTAATAATATCTTTATAGATTTTCATTTTGTAGGATTACAGGCGATATAAATAATAAAAACCGAAACAACGGCCTCTAGCCCCAAGAACTAAACCGGAAAGGGCTATTAAAAAAGAAAGAAGAGGAAGCTATGGTGTTGCCAAACTGATACGGAATATGTTGTAGCTAATCAATATAACAAATAATGTTTAAAAGTCTAACAATTGATTATTTATTGCAATTAAGTTTTTAAGTGTGTTATGAAAAATTTAACGATATTTTATAGTTTCTTTGAGAATATTTAACTTTAACGAATCAAATTATATACAATGAAATACGCCTTCAAAATGTCATTCCGCTTTGTTCGAGTAAAATTTGGTTATGTTGGCATTGAATAAGGAAGTAGATGGCGATAAAATAAATCTTCTCTGTAAAAGATGGAAGTCTTTCTGTATAATTCTACTGTTTGTAGATTATGCGGTGAAGAAAATGATAACGGAACATTATTGTATACTTGTGAAGTAAATAGTCAGAACTTAAGTGAAATTATTAATACATATTTACCAATAAAGGTACAGTACTTTTTACATAATTCGTGGTTGTTTTGACTCCATTACGAAACAAGATGGAGGACTTTTAGTACGATGTTAACATTTTTCTATCTTTATTCTGTTTATATCTGATAATGTTGGCAACAGTAGAGTAAAATAATATCTATTCATTTTTATAATTAATATTTTCATACTTTGAATGTCCTTGTCATTACCTCATTTTACCCACTATTCCGCGCCACTATTTGACATTTTCACAGTATTCACAGCTGATTTAAACTGAAAATTTCGGATGAAAATAAAAAGTAATTAAGATGATTGATTTGATTTGTGTATATCTCCTATTACCTTTTTCTGTCGTAATTGTATAATTACTTTCCTATTGTAAACGGTAGGATAAATAGGACTCTTATACGCGCAAAAATAACTTGGTAATTCAGAAGTTAGTCATGTCACACTTAACTGATTCAATGATAAATCAATCACTAGATGTACATTGGTACAGGTGTCGGATGACGGGCAGCTGCCGCGGACCATCTGTCCAGGATGCACGATACAAATAGAGGCTACTGTGGAATTCATAACCTTGATTGTCAATGGTCAGGTAAATATATTATTTTGGTTTTATTACGAGATATCGAGAAAAGTAGTTCAGTTAATAGCATTTCCTATTAATACTAGTTGTTTAATATAAATACCTACTAAAAAGTGTACTGAGCTGGTAAGATAACCAACTTAAAACTTACTTTTGTAAACTTAAAATAATTGCCTGTCACAATCAGAGTGGGGACAGACTTAGGCTAGTGCCTAAGTTTAAATTCCTCAGAACTTATGCTTACTTATCAGTGGACTGTACTTTGTCATAGTTTATACTATTTTCATGTGCCTGAAATATTTTTGTTCCTAGGAAAAACATTGATTTACTATGATGATCATAGTAAGTATATTTTCCATCTTTAACCCTTTGTAAGCTGTAAAAAAACAAGTTAAAGTTTATTTACATCACAACTTGAAACAAAAACAACAAAAGGGTGTCAGTCCGCTGTCATAAATATTGAAATTATGAGCTACCAACGCCAGAGCAAGTAGCTAACATTCACACAGAGCTATACTGTTATCGTAATTCTTGCCGCAATTGATCGAATTTTAAGTATAATATTGCCTAATTCTTAAATACCTATGACAGCGGACTGACGGCGGTTGAAACGCCCGTGGAATCACCCAAAAGTAAAAGCACAATATGGCATACCTACCAAAGATTAATGCAATAAAATATAATGCTAATAAAGCAGAAAACTGAACTCTGAAATCCAATTATTGTGACAACTCTTTAAAAGGCACTTCTAGGTACATACTATTAAACTATTTGCTGATCTTAGATCTTATTTTCATGTTGTTATCATTATTTTCCAGAAAATAATACGAGAGCTTCATCACCGGGAAAGAGAATACAAAAAGACGTTGCTCAACAACTCGACCACAAGTGAGCCTGAGATCATCACAGAGAAGATTCTTTATGAAAGTGTGTTCAAAGTAACATTTTCATTACTGTTTGTGTTAGCAAAAAATATTTATCATGATTTGCGATAACTTGGGTTGACATGGCCCTGCCTTACTGATGTGCAAGTTGCGGAAAGTTTCCAAAAGGTTGGAAAAGTTCTTAGAAATTTCCTGAAACATTCACACGAAATATGGGAAATTTAAATTTAAGAAACGGAAAGTTTCAATCCCCATACAAAATTGTGAGAAGTTTTCTAAATTTTCCTACATGAAATGTTTCGCCATTTTGGAAAGTTTCCTTTGGCACATCAGTACCCTACCTACACACTATTTCTCTATCTTAATTTTGCAAACTGATAACCTCGTCAGGCCCAGTGTGCAATAGGATGTACACCAAGGCAATTTAATTTGAACTGTATTGCAATAGAAATAAAGTTTATTTTCCTTTCTTCATAAATCGAAAATGGCATTTTCGAACAAAAGTAATTGAACTTTATTGCCTTGATAGTAGATTCAAAGTTCCACTGACAAAAAACTGGCTGTTTGTAGTATGGTGGGCTTATGAGGATAAAGACTTTAGACGCTTGACCTTACCGCAGAACACAGCAACAAAATACAATGTCAATACAGCATTGTTATGTTTCCAGTGTTCATAAAACAGGTTTAAAAATATTTATTTTTAATAATATTTTTATTTTATTTGAAAGAGCCGAAACACAAGTCGAAACTAGTTTATATAGGATGTCATATTATTCTCCTGTGACTATGTGTAGAACAAAATTCACATGCTCAAGGCAAAATAATTGAAACTATTTTTCAATGGGAATAACGTTTTTTTCCTGGGTTTGAAAATAAAAAAATATCTAAAATGGTATTTTGCTACAACAGAAAGTAAACCATATTACCACAAGTTAGAGTGTTTAATCAGTTTCTAAATAGACTCCTATGAACAGAGTTTTGATAGTTTTGTGGTTAATGGTATAATTTAATCCTCAGTTAACACAAGCGATGGAGTGTACCAAGTTGAGCACCCTATTGCACTTCAAGTTGCTGGCTTGGAAAAGCCCAAACGTAAGCGTGGCCGGCCACCCAAGAAGCCTAAAACGCCCGAAGAGTTGGCAAGGGAAGCAGCAGCAAGGCAGCAAGTTGAGGTGGCCAAGACTGTTCCTAAAGAGGGGGGTGATGTGCCAGGGAAAAGGAGGAGAAAAACGCCAACTAGATTTAAGGAGGCTGTGCAGGTAAATATAGTCTGGTATTCTATGGCAAGTAGAAGGCAAACAAGCATACACACCAGCACGGGGAGCACAAGTTGTATTTTCTTGCTTGTCGCTCAGTGCGTCTCTATCGTAACTAACTAGATCGAAAGGGAGATCCGAGCAACAACCAAGTCGCGGGCAACTTGTGCTAGCCGCACTGATGGAAGGGGGACCTGAAACCCATAGACAATTTGCATTCTCTAGATTACAATCTCAAGATTTTAATGCTAAAATTGTAAATGCATTTCCAACTATGAGAAATAAGGTAGAATACTACTATCAGTAATTTCACTGATTGTCTTATCCCCATAGACCACAACATTGGAAACACTGTTGCTTAGTGGTAGGTTAACAGATAAGACCTTTAAGATGTCATAGTGTGTATAGTGGGTACACTACATGATTACGAAGAGTCATAATTCCGAATTCATTCATATCCCAACTTTGCATAATTCCGAAAGCTGGAGCTATTTTTATTATGTTAAGATTAAATGCATAATTGTAAATAATATACAAAGTCTATTTCTCTAGTTAGCTGCGAATGTAGAGTATACCATGACTAGGGTGTGTCACATTTTTATGGAAAAAAAATAATCATATTTTTTGCAGATAACTCTTACTAATGTAAAAAATGAAAATGTTTAGTTTCAATTTGAAAGGACAATATTTAGTTGCACAAATTGACCACTTATATGAAGTAGATTTTCAATGTTTATTCTTTCTCCGAAAATACCAAACAATAACTAACTTTCTTGACAAATTGTCACACACTATTTATCATCCACCGTCATCACTGTTGCGGCTGTGACATTTGCCATCTTTTTTTTTTTAAAGTTGTCAGTGTACAACCCCTAAATACCAACTAATTATGTCATAATTATAGATAAGTAAGACCAAGAAATCGGGCAAATTTATCAAAAAAATCGAAGTATAATTTAAACACCCTAACCATCACGTTTCAGGGTAAAGAGCTGGAGCGCATCTTCAAGGAGGAAGGCGTGACGGACGGAGAGGACAGCGAGCAGGAGCTCAAGGGCGAGGCGGAGGAGCGCGCCGCCGCCAGCAAGGAGCCCGAGGTCATCGGCCACCTCGAGGCCTCGGGCGAGCTCGTCGTCGTCGTCAAGGGCAAGGGCCGGGGCAGGCCCAAAGGTTAGTCCAGGGGTTATTATCACTTGACTAGGCAGTTAAATATCAGGACACAATGTCACACACTGCTTAAGACCTACACAATCGATACATCTAAATAAAAATAGTGTAATGTAGTTTTATTTTTCAAAACGTCCGGGTTCGATTCCCGAGCTGAGTACAAGTTTTTTTTAAATGTATGAATGCAGTTGTCCTTGTCAATAAAATCGATGACATAGTTCCTAAGAACAGATCGTCGTATGTCTTATAGTTTCAGACTTTCCCATACTGACCGATTTAAAAGTCACACCCTGTATAGCTTGTTGCGGTTGACACATCTGACAGTGGTTATTATTACCAAGGATCGGAAAAACGACCGTAATTTTGAAAACATAACCCTGTTCCGTATAGCAGAGACTTCCTTAATATTCATTAAAAATATTATTAGGTATTTTATAGATTTATTATACAATAATTGGACGTAGTTATGCAAAAACGTTCCAACCCACACTGATGCCATTTTGAGATACACGCAATTTAGTGTTTTTAGTTGTACACTTTTTTGCCCAAACTAGAATAGGCTAATACTATAAGTTTTACTGTAGAAATATATGATCATTACTTAATGAAGTACCTGTTTTATAAATATTTTTAATAAAATGGTGGATTTTTAGACGACATGGTATTGAAACGTTTTTGTTTTGTATAGACACTCGTTCCAAATAATTTAGCAAAAACGTTCCATCAAGTATTTTACTTTAAATTAAAAACTTTAACAAGAATAAAGATTATGAATAGGTGAAGTTATAAATATGAATTAAAATAATAACAAAAGGAAACGAAATCATTATTGTAAAAGAAGAACATCATCATCATTGTTATGCATAAACGTTCCAACCCACACTGACACCATTTTGAGATAAACGCAATTTAGTGATTTAATTTGTACACTTTTTTGCCCAAACCAGAATAGACTAATACTATAAGTTTTATTATAGAAATATAAGGTCATTACTTAAAGATGTACCTGTTTTTTTAAATATTTATAATAAAACGGTAGGTTTTTAGACGAAATAGTATTGGAACGATTTTATTTTGTATGGACACTCATTCCAAATAATTCTGTAAAAACGTCCCACCAAGTATGTAATGTGTAATGTGCAGGTTTAAATTATAAAATGTGGTGCAAATAGTCTGAAATAATAAATAAGAAATAATAGAAAAATACGGAGCTGAAATATTATTATAATTAATTATAAAAGATTGATTGTAGATTGTTTGCTTGTACTCTTACAAATAATAATGTTTCCAGAAATAGTCCTACCATCCGCACATTTAATACTATCTGTACTAAATGTGACAGTCATGTTCTCCATGTCACTGAATGCTTGAACCGCTGCAGCACTTGCGCTTAATGTAAAGGATTAGGTTAATAATAATATTTGTTTTTAATCATTATTTTTAAAGCAAACATGCTGTAATTTGTTAATGCTGTGGACAGTTGTTATTAAATTGCAAACATTATCTTCTATAATTTAGTAATAATTTGTAATAAAAAGTGTCAGTTTGTAATTTGTTACTGTTCCATTAAAATAAATAAATAAATAAATAAGTACATCATCAGTCTTAAGTCTTAAGCGTTCTATAAAATTGGAGACAATTCTCAGGAATGTACTGGACTATTGGTCTATATTTCTTCCGATTAGAAATATTTTTTCCAAATTTTTTGTACTACTATAAAAGTCTGTATTGGATTGAACTAAAAGGTTCCCCATATTTTGGATCATTTACCCATCACTTTGTTAATTAGCAAAGCAAACTTCCAATCGTATATGAAACATTTTTTGCAAAATCACAAGTGTCACATGGGTTTTACTAAAACGTTCCAACATACATAGGACATTTTTTGCAAGACCACAAGTATCACATAAAAAAGTATATAATGTTTCAAGACTATTTGAATCATTTTAACAAAGTATTATTAATGGATTGTATAAAATAAAAACGTTTCAGTTTCCATGTTATGTTTTTTTTTTCTATGCAAGCCCTTGTTTGCTAAAAATGTGGGTTGGAACGTATAATCAAAAATTTTTTTTATAGAAATAAGCCATAAAGACTGGAACCTTTTTGCTAAACTGATGGAAGGTGTCAAAAAAGGTACACTAGTGGCTTTATCTCAATTTTGTGTGACTTGTGGGTTGGAACGTTTTTGCATAACTACGTCCAATTTATATGTACTTAGCGACAATTTTATTAATAATTGACACCGAAATGTTAATTAGAAAACACAAACACACATACAAACAGTAAACCAATGTCAACGATTGCCCCAATGTCCTCCGTAAACTGTGAACAAACTTTTTCGACTCATAAATAGGTCCTAAATTCACGTCGTTATGGAATAACAGGCGAAAATTAAAAAATAGACAACAGACGAAATTGTTTTTTTCCCATAACCATTTTATTCATTAATAATATTGTTGCTGAATACATATAAATAATGGTATAATAAATGTAAAATACCTAATAATATTTTTAATTAACATCAGAAGGGAGTCTCTCCTGTATGGAACAGGGTTATGTTTTCAAAATGACGGGCGTTTTTCCGATCCTTGATTATTACGTACTCTGAGGAACGAGTGTTCAATCTGGATATAAAATATCGATTAAAGTTCCATTTTATCGAACTAAAATTTGTTTGCTCAAAGAAAAAGCGTAATCTCATCTCACTTCTTAAATTACTAAATGCAGGTAGATAGTAAATAATCTTAAGCCTGTTATCATGAGGAAAATCAATTATGACGTTTTCTATACGTTCGTTATCGAACTTAAAACTATGTACAGTCAAGGAATTTAATTGTTATGCCACTATGGAACCCTGTCATAATGACAGCGTCAAACCACATGACAGAAATTACTCTTAAATGAATGATTAACGTTATGCGACAGGGTTGTATAGTGACATAACAATTAAAGTCCTTGACTGTACTTACCAAATTAAAAATATTATAGTGAGATGTGTGCATATTTGTCTAGCTCACACATATAGCTGCGTCCTTGTCATAATGATCTCTCAACTGCGAATGGTGCGCTTTAATGTGTTAATAGTATTTTACGATACTAGTGTAATAAAAAAGTAATTACTATCGCCTGATAACAAGTTGGCTTGAGTTTTCTTTAACTAGAGTCGGAATTACGTTAAAAAATCATTATAAAAGGTTTTAGTATTCTGATAGGATATGAAAATATACTTTAGTATCTTATCGATTGTTCATTTTGTAAAAAAATAGTGTAAATGAAGTTACCTTATTTAGCGAATATTCGACGTGCAATCGTGTAACAACTTTTACACATTGGTTTGTAAAATCCATCGGTTTGTCGTTTGAGGTCGAGATCTTTAAACTTTGTAATGGATACACAATAGATATTTAAGATCCCAAAGGCATATTGGATCAAAGGGAAATAGTTTCGAATGCCAGAAGATGGATGTGTACAGAAATGTCATAGTTTTTAGTTTTCTGTTTTGGAGCAAAGGTTTTTTACTCAAACTGCCAGTATTTACGGAACGTAAGTTATAGCTAATAGGTCATAATGAGTTGCAGTAATAATAATAATTATAATAGTTGTTGTTCAAGATTTTAAAGTATGTTTAAATATTTTTTTATACTTTACTCAGTATAACGCCTTGTTATGTAAGACGCGTGAATGCGTACGGGCGTTATATGCGTAAAACGCGATAGTGATTCGTACGTAACTGGCTTAAAATAAATCCTAATACTGATTTTGACGACGCGCTGGCCTAGTTGGTAGTGACCCTGACTACGAAGCTAGCGGTCCCGGGTTCAAATCCCGGTAAGGGCAGATATTTGTGTGATGAGCACGAATATTTGTTCCTGAGTCATGGATGTTTTCTATGTATTTAAGTATACATTTCTCTATGTAAGTATTTATATCGTTGTCTAGTACCCATAGTACAAGCCTAGAGCTTAGTTTGGGACTTGGTCAATTGGTGTGACATTATCCCCTGATATTTATTTATTTATTTTATTTATGATGGCAGTTAGTTTTTAACGGCAATATACGACAGCGGATTTAAAGAAACGTTCAGTAAGTTGTTCTACGCTCCATTTTTTTATTTTAATTACGACTACAAAGCTAAATGCTAGACAACAAAGATACAAAAAACAACACTTTTTTTTTTTAATGTGTACGTTTTTCTTGATGTGGAAACAACTTATACATTCACTGTGACATTACAATTTAAATTTGCTGCTTATTTAACTATGATAAAGATTAAAGTTAATAGACATTTATTATTAAACAGACCACACAAACACCACAGACCTCACAGCAAAAATATCGAAATCGCCCCTATGTCATTTCATTAATCAAGAACAGCCAGCAGATAATAGTAGATTGTATAACAAGTGCATAAAACGCACCATTTTACGCGAGACGTTTATCCATAGAGAGGATGGATATAAAGTCGAGTGTTAAATGGGTTTTATGGACGAGTTGTACACTCTAATTTTCACTTCGATTGCGAGGAAATGAAACAGCAACATGTAAATTATTGTAAAACAAATATTGACAATGACAAAATAAATATGGTTCCCGCCAATTATTATTTTTTCTCATTTTTTTCATTAGGTACGTGACATCTGACTTAGGTCGTTACATACTGCTCAGTTATAAAAACATTTTGTTTTTTATATCTATGATAACTTATTGTCATGCTTTAAATATATTGATTTACTCAAATATAATAATAATAATAATAAATGCGACATTATAAAAATTATAAGTTTATTTCATGAAGTTTTATTGTGTACTTTGGCTGTTGGTATCCTTGCCTTGGTCTTAGAATACTAACGAAACGAAATAAAATAAAGAGGTTATTCTATGAAGTTAAAGTTGTTCGTGTGGCTGTTGGACCGATTGCCTTGGCCTTCGACGAAGATTTTACTTTATGCACTAGAGGACATAAAGACGGACTTTTGGAGCATCAGAAGTGAAAAGAAATTTGCAGTCTCATAATCTTCCTTCTTTATTAAATTAAAAAAAACAATTGATCATCGAATCGCAGGTCGCATGCGGCCGACCCGCGAACAGTGCGCCATCTGCGGCATGGAGTTCTCGTGCGTGGGGCGCTACATGTCGCACGTGGCGGCGCACGGGCCCGTGCAGTACCGCTGCGGCTGCGGCCTGGCGCTGCGCACGCGGCTCGCCTTCACCGCGCACCAGCGCGCGCACTCGCACTCCGGCCAGACCGTCGAGCCGCTGCCGACGAGTGACGAGGAACAGGTGACGCATGACACGTATGGGGTCCTGATCAGGCGATCACACGCAACACATGATCAGATGATCTCACGCCATATACGATCAGATGATCACACGACACGATCAGGTGATCACACACGATACACGATCAGGTGTTCAAACGCCAAACACGATCAGGGGAGCACACACGATACGCACAATTAAGTTATAACACGCAATACGAGATCAGGTGACCACACACGATCAGGTGATCACACATAACACTCGAAACAGTCATCACACTAGATCAGGTCATATTTGCGAATTACACAGTCCACTAATGACTTCTGCTGCAGTTTTGCCCGCTAAATACCCAGATAAACCTTAGACTCCAATCCAAAGCGACATACAGCCGCATTCATTTGCGTTAGTTTCGCGGTATTTCACAATCCCCGACGATTTTTTCCCTATCAAATCAGATTATTATTATTACCTTCAATTCCAGGTTTCATATTTTTTTTTTAAAAACTGCCATTAGTCCATGGTCTACTACTTCATCGCAATAACTTTCTAAAACCAGCAAAAATCACAATACAAACTTGATCTCGACAGGTCTCCCCGGTAAAAGCTGAACCGGCACCCGAACCAAGTTCGGAGGCATCCGTAGACAAACCTGAGCATGTAGCCAACATCCAAGAGGGAACTGAAGCGCCTGTCGCGCCTGAAGCGAGCGAGACGCCGAGCGAACCCGTGGCCAACGGCGAGGCAGTTGCCGATAAAACTAGTGAGTTATTAAACCTTTCACGACCGCACTCGGAGTTAGTTAATAACGATTAAGTTCGTTCGTTCTTTAGTGTCGGTTTTCCATACACAAGTATATAAAAAGGAACGAGTTACTAGTCTCTAAAATGTAGGCGGTTAAAGTCGAAAACGCGCAGAAAGTAAAGGTAGCGCACTAGGGATCGGAAATTCGGATGCTTTTATACCTACAATTAGCAAATTTCCGTAAAAAGCTCAGAGGGTATGGAGTCGGCTTCTTAAAAAATATTTTTTTAATTATTTAAGTTCCGGGATTCCGGGATTGTATTAAAACATTGGGAAATAGTGACAACAGGTTATGACTAATAATAGGTTATGAATATTTTCAGCAATTTTGTTCACATACCTACACGTTGGTAAACAGTTCAATGTTGTATGACTATGTATATTTGTTTTAATTTGGTGATTTCACAAAAATACTCACGTTAGTACCATTCGTTTTCATAAGAATAATATGTAACTTAACAAATTTATTTTAGTTTGATGTTAAGGAATACTGTAGGTACTGTTGGTTAATCAACCCACATATTTTGTAAAAATAAACAACTAAAATATGTTATTTATATACGTATGTGTATATGTATCCTAATTGAGTCCGCCTCCTTACTACTTAACATCAATACAACAACAAAAACAAAACAATAAAAGCATCCGAATTTCCGATCCCTACTCATAACCCCTTCGCGGCGATTTGGGAACGCTTTTAAGTGTGGGAACTCCTCCTGTGCGTTTGATGCTTAAGGCTTACAATACAACGAAATATTAATCCACAATGGATAGGATGGATGCTAGATCGTACCAATTTTATAGAATGTTCGATTTTTTAATTTAATACGTATATAAATGAGGGATTAGTCTAGGACGATGATGACTTTGAATTCATTGCATGAATAAGGTTAACTCTGAGGCACAGAGATTGCAAATGCGTTGCCAACTCTACACTGAGATAAAATGCCTCTACGCTAGTCACTTCACTAACCGTCTTGCCCCCCAAGCCTAAACACAACACTAAACACTGCTGCGCAATGGCAGATTAAGTCGAGGTAGTGATCCAGACGGATCCTGCTCAAGAAACCACCCTATTTTCCTTCCATTATTTGTGTATACCTACTTAGATACGCGTGTGTTGAATTTTTAGCAGTGGAAGCCGCGGCGGTGTCACAACCTGAGGCGGAGCCCGAGGCCGTGATTCTGGGCCCTTCGGGCAAGCCCAAGCTAAAGTGCTCGCAGTGCGAGAAGATGTTCAGTAACAAGCAAAGCCGCTCGCTGCACATAAAGGTACATATATCTGAACGGAGCTTCGCTTTGCGCCACTATTCTGATTGGTAACTATCGATGTTAGAAATGTTCAATGGAACGGTTGTTAACGATTCTGTGGTCACAGAATCATTTATGCAAAGCGAATGAATAACACGTTGTTTCATAAAAAGAGAAGAGTTTTCACGCGCGTTTTTCCAAAAGATTGACTTGAGTACGTATGTATAAAAATTCGTTATTATTAACAACATATTAGGTGATTAAAATACAGGGTGTTTGGTACATCGTTTGCCAAATTAAAATGGGGGATAGAAGGGGTCATTTGCTACCTCTTACGGCTCCTAAAAAAATCTTAGGCGCACGGTTTTTTTTTAATAATCCTATTGAACGACTCGTGTAAAATTAAATTACAAAAAAGTTTCATTGCCTAGACCAGATTTTTTTATTTTATTTCAAGGTGTGTGTGTAATGTTTTACGGTTCTATCAAAATCAAAATTACCAGCAAGTCGGGTCTAGTTATTTTTTTATCGATTGAATATTTTTTTGTACAAATTGTAATTGATAAGTGTAAATATGAATAAAATTTGATTATCAAGATTATTCCCTAGTTAGTATGTTATTTACACAAAATCCTGCAAAAGTATAAAATTAGCCTCACACGTTCCTATTGCACAAAATTGACAAATTTATGAAGTTGTGTAAGGTTGGTATGACATTATTGTACATCATTAGAAAGAGGACAGACAAGATATGTTTTTTAAACCATTTTAAGAGCATGTTTTTTGTTTTTTTTTAAAATGATTATGAAAGTTTCAGTTTCATTCAATTTTCACGTCTTGAAATATGTTTCTGGGTCAATAAAAAATCAACTAGACCCGACTTGTTGGTAATTTTGATTTTGATAGAACCGTAAAACATTACACACACACCTTGAAATAAAATATAAAAAATCTGGTCTAGGCAATGAAACTTTTTTGTAATTTAAGTTTATACGAGTCGTTCTATAGGATTCTTCAAAAAAAAAAACCGTGGGCCTAAGAATTTTTTTAGGGGCCGTAAGAGGTAGCAAATGACCCCTTCTATCCCCCATTTTAATTTGGCAAACGATGTACCAAACACCCTGTATATGTTTTTTATGGATACCTACATAATTCAAGTGTCATAAATGAAATCTGAGACCCACGTCTTCAGGCCCACCATACAGCGAAATTTGACAATGGGATATGAGCCTATTGTGAATATCATAGAGTCCATTTTCTAATTCGATTATCAGCCATAAAAACAAAGGAAAAACAATTTTATTTACTTTGCCATGGATATGTATTGTATGTACATTGTATAAAGATCTCGAATTTAATTGATCTCACTATGCGGGCGATACTATTTTTATTTTTATTTTTATATTACTATTATTACTCAGTTCGCTCTCAGCGGCCGCAGCTAGCGATCGTCTCACGCGCCGATAAGAAACCAGTTTCGTTGCGCGTCTAGCAGTACGGTAGTTAACCGCGAATATAATTACTTAAATAACTGACGAATTCTGTGACCTGCGGTGCCTGTAATGGAAATTTCCACTTTGCATGCATCGGTGTACCGGAATCTAGCTACCGCAAAATGAATGCAGAAAGAAAGGCTGGAGTACGCTGTACTCAATGCCGCGCAAGCCCGGAAAACCCGCACGGGATAACTGTGGTGTTAGAGGAACTCAAAGCTTTTAGAGCGGATTTCAATTCAACAAAATCAGAGATCCGAAATATTTCTACCTCTATTGATACCTTCAATTCAAGATGGAACGAAATGGAGGCCCGATTCTCTGATTTAGAGGATCGAATAATCCTCTTGGAAAACAGTGCAGCCGTCGTCCCGAAATTGCAATCCGAAGTAGCAATCGGAAATGAAATCATACATAACCTAAAAAATGAATTGTGTATTCGAGATCAACAAGCTCGAATGAATAATGTCGAGATATCGGGTATACCCTTTAAAAAGAGCGAAAATCTATTCACGATATTAAACTCAATCTGTGCAAAGGTTGGTGTCAAAATAGAAGCTAACGCAGTTGATTCTGTGCACCGCGTGCGCCGTTTCATCAACATCAACAATAAAACCCCTGCGCGAGAGGTTCACGAGCTCAGCGCGAACAGCGTGGCAGCCGGCGAGAGGATTGAAGGTGCGAGCGTGGGGCAGCTGCGCCCCCCGGCTATTATAGTCAAGTTTACCAGGCGACAGTGTAAAGATCAGCTGCTGGCAGCGGTGCGTGCGCGCCGCGGTCTCACCACAGCAGACATCGGCCTGGCTGGACCGGCTTTCACCATATACGTCAGCGATCACCTTACTCCGGCAAACAAGTTGCTTTTAAAACGCACCAGGCAACGGAAAAACGAACTCAATTACGAGTTTGTATGGACCCGCGATTGTAAGATCCTCATACGTAAGAACGCGACGTCCAAAACCTTTGAAATACATAATAATTCAGACTTGCTGAAATTGAAATGACTGCGATTTCTGTGTCTTATACATTTATTAGAACCTTTATGCTGCAGTTACCCTTTGTATACGC
This sequence comes from Acleris literana, assembly GCA_946894065.1. Lineage (NCBI taxonomy): Eukaryota > Metazoa > Arthropoda > Insecta > Lepidoptera > Tortricidae > Acleris > Acleris literana. The sequence continues at coordinate 22,578,085 of OX335671.1, read as the reverse complement.
TAGCGACTGCCAAAGTTAATAATATCACTGCCCGAGTATATAAGTTAACTAATGTGAGTTGTTGTTTATTTTGTACCGTTGTGCATACGCCTCTTGTGGTTTTAACTACAACTGCAGTTTTCGAAGGCGCGTCTATATTCTTTGTTTACCACCGTGCATGCGCGCTTGTGTTTTGTCAATGTTTACGGGATATCCGCTCACTATATGTAAATACCTATACATGTCTATTATATCTCACGCCCTGTATCTGTTAATAAAAAATATTTATGTTTATGTTATCGTATTGTATTCAGTTATGTTGCTGTAACTACCTTAAAATATCACCCATCGTACACAACCCTACTATTACAACTGCTAAATATCACATATACGAGTATGTATATAACATCGTCCCACATAACTATGCAATCGAGTATATTACTGATTATCAATGGCTTGTACGGTATTTAAAGGTTATTATCAAAACGTACGGGGCCTTCGAACAAAATCTCATAGTTTTTTTTCACAAGTCGCAATTGGCGATTACGATTTCATATGTATAACAGAAAGCTGGTTGACTTCTGATTTTTACGCTAGGGAATACTTTGACGAGCGATACATCGTATATAGATGCGACCGGTCGCAAGTAGACAGCGGGGCGCGGCGCGGCGGGGGAGTCGTCGTGGCGGTGAGGCGCGCTCATGCCGGGCGCGCGCCTGGGCCTGCCCCTCCCGCGCACTCCGAGTGCCTCTGGATATCGCTCCCTATTCATAATGATAATACTCATCTGCAGCGTAAGTATTTCAATATAGCATGTGCATACATTCCGCACGGATCTGAACATAAGAACACTGTTGACTCGTGTGCCGGTAGGCACGTTTCGTAATTGTTATCAATTGACGTATTGATGAATTGCATTTAGATAAGATATTATCTGTACGTGTATCTAGTGCGCATTCGTTAATACTGTAGTAAGTTAACATTGTATATATACGCATGTGTAATTGTAATTAAATTAGATTGAAACTGACTGACAAAGTGGTTACTCTCTCACCCCCCATCGTCATGGATACCTCCGGTAAAACTCGTTTTTTGACATCACTTCTCAACTTATAGTAGACTATCCGGACGACTTATTTCTCATCACTGGGGACTTCAATGTTTCCCATGCCGAATGGGTAGACACGGGCTCAGGTGAATTAACATTAAAACACTGTAGCAATGTTTTAGTTCAATGTATAAGTGACTTTATGGCGCTCAGTAATCTGAATCAATTTAATAACATGGCAAACGTAAATAACCGTATTCTAGACCTAATCTTTTGTAGCACTGTTTGCCATGTCACCGGTTGTGATTTTCCCTTAACTCCACAGGATGCACATCACAAAGCATTATGTTTGGACATAAAACTGAATTATACCGCACCAATGAAATCTGAAATGAAATGAATGAAATGAAAATATTTAATCGATCTCACACACAGCACCATCACCAACTTAAACATATAATTTAATTACTACTTAATCTTAACATTGAGGGTGCGGTAGTGTGACATCAATATGGGTCTTCACTCAGCATTGTGTTGCGACACTAAACTTGTTAGTGCTGCAACGCTGGTATTCTGTAAATCTGCCCAAACTCTTGTTTATAAGTTTCACTCCGCCAACTTTGATGATTTTAATAACGATCTTGCTAATATAGACTGGAATATTTTTTTTGATAATTTATATGTGGAAAGCTGTGTAGCAAAATTTTATAACTTATTATATAAACTAATTGACCGGCACGTACCCTGTCATCCTTTACGGAACTCGTGCACAAGTCCGGCATGGCACAGCCGACCATTAAGAAAAATTTTGAAGGAGAAAAGAAAATATCACAAACTATGGAAACTTTACGGTAACCCACTGGACTACGAAAGTTATAAAAAATTAAGAAAAAGAGCTGGAAAGATTGAGTACGAGTGTTACAATAATTATATAGAATTTTCCGAAGATAAAATTAAATCTCACCCTAAATTCTTTTGGAAATTTATCAAATCGACTATTTCTAATAGAGGTATACCAGAGACTATGTATTACAGGGGTGTTTCAGTCTCAGACGGGGCAAGTATCTGCAACATGTTTAGTGAACATTTTCAATCAGTCTTCGAAATCTCTAGTCTTCCGCCTTTGGACGTCGATAGTTTGGAACCACCGTCAAAACCAGTTTTTAACATTAATACAATTAATTTGTCACACGAAATGCTTCTTAAATATTTGAAATCAGTCAAAGTAAACAAGGGCGCTGGACCTGATAAAATACATCCTCTATTAATTAGTAAATGTGCCACCACGTTAGTTTATCCTCTTACCAAAATTTACCTGCAATCTATTAGGGAAGGGCACGTTCCACAGATCTGGAAAAAAGCGTGGATAACTCCTATCCCTAAAGGTCCCATGAGTCAAGACATAGAAAAGTATAGGCCTATTTCAAAATTATGTCAATTCGGTAAAATATTGGAAAAAATTGTTACTGACCTGAAATTGTTGTTCGTCGCCATGTCAACCCGAATCAGCACGGGTTCTACAAGGGTAGAAGTGTAGAATGTAATCTTTTGTGTTTCAGTGAGGTCATTCGTGATGCGATGGATAATAAATACCAAGTGGATGCAGTATATACCGACTTCGCAAAGGCATTCGACAAAATTTCTTACAATACGCTTTTATTGAAGCTCTGGAACCTCGGTATGCATGGTGATCTTTTTCGGTGGATCAAATCCTATATAGAAAATAGGTGCCAAGCTGTTGTACTCGGAGGATTTTCGTCTGAGTACAAACAAACTAATTCAGGTGTCCCACAAGGGTCTCATTTGGGCCCACTATTATTCATCTTATATATATTTTTTTTTTTCAATTTATTTACTATAATCAGCAGTTACAATTCTTTTTAAATTAAGACGCGCTTCGGAAACCGATAAACGATATAACTCAGTCGATAACCGAATCCAAAGCACTTCTCTACGCCGACGATACAAAAATATTTAAGGTTATTAAAACACACACTGATTGCACGCTGTTGCAGAATGATTTGCTCAATTTTGAAAGCTACTGTGCTCGTAACAATTTGTTTCTAAACAGTGACAAATGTTCAGTAATCACATTTACGAGGAAAAAAAACCCAATATTATATGATTACAAACTAGGTAATAATACTCTGACTCGACAAAATAATATACGAGACTTAGGTGTAATAATGGACAGTGAATTGACTTTTAACCCACACATCGACCATATTTTAAATAAAGCATACAAACAGCTCGGTTTCATTCTTCGTGTTGGAAAACCCTTTCGAAGGCCCCTCACGTATAAGATGTTATATAATAGTTACGTTCGAAGCCGATTAGAATTTGCCTCTGTAGTCTGGAACCCGACTTATCAAGTGCACAAAGATAGAATAGAAAGAATACAAAAAAAGGTTATTAAAGCACTTGAATTCCGGGCGGGCGGAAACTATGCAGATTACGCCACCTCAGCTGCAAGACACAACATTCAGCCTCTCTCACTCAGACGGTCGTGTACTGATTTAGCTTTCTTGTTTAAAATCCTTAATAATCAGGTAGATGCCCCTGTACTCTTACATAATATAAGTTTTCGTGTGCCTCGTAAAACACAACGTAGTTGCCGCGCTAAAGCGTTGTTCAGTATTGCGAGAAGCAAAACTAAACACGCACAACATTCATATCTGAAGCGCGCATGCAGGCTGTACAACGAGAGGTCTATGGACATGGATTTGTTTGGCAGTTCGTTGGTAGTTTTTAAAAAACAAGTTTATTCTTTATTAGTTACCATGTATGATTGAATCATGTATAAGTTGGTAAATATAGCTTAACGATAGAAACTAGATACCTATGTACTTCTAAGTTTTAAGATATTGGTTGCAATTCATGTTCTCATTTGTATTACTTGCAAATATCTAAATATAACGTCAGTTATAGATACGCACCTACAGTAAAGCATAATTTTGGTCATAAGAATAAGTTTATTTATTATTATACATTTAATATAGGAAACTATAGGTCTATAATTAAGGTTTTGTAGGCTTTATAGCTAATGTACCGATTTGTTTTGTAAGACTGTTTTGTTTCTAAATAAAAAAAAATAAAAAAAAAATACTATGATAGTTTTTTTTATTGTATTCAAACACAGATTTTTCAATTCCATACGTTTTGACAGTTTTCGACAATCTTTAAAATTTACGTTAGCGTGAAGCATCTTGTCTTGCCTCATTGTCTCTTTAGATTATGATTGCATACCAAAAAATGTAAAGAAATGAAATACAAAAAGACGTATAAAAATTGGGCTCTATTGGGCATCGTGTCTGTAGGCGGTGCACGAGGGCGAGCGGCCGTACGTGTGCCGCGAGTGCGGCGCGCGCTTCGCCTACCCGCGCTCGCTGGCGCTGCACACGCTCAAGCACCGCCGCGCCGCGCCCAACAAGGGCTTCGCCTGCGACCTCTGCGGGAAGGTAACCTAACCTAACCTAACCTACCCGCGCTCGCTGGCGCTGCACACGCTCAAGCACCGCCGCGCCGCGCCCAACAAGGGCTTCGCCTGCGACCTCTGCGGGAAGGTAACCTAACCTAACCTAACCTACCCGCGCTCGCTGGCGCTGCACACGCTCAAGCACCGCCGCGCCGCGCCCAACAAGGGCTTCGCCTGCGACCTCTGCGGGAAGGTAACCTAACCTAACCTAACCTACCCGCGCTCGCTGGCGCTGCACACGCTCAAGCACCGCCGCGCCGCGCCCAACAAGGGCTTCGCCTGCGACCTCTGCGGGAAGGTAACCTAACCTAACCTAACCTACCCGCGCTCGCTGGCGCTGCACACGCTCAAGCACCGCCGCGCCGCGCCCAACAAGGGCTTCGCCTGCGACCTCTGCGGGAAGGTAACCTAACCTAACCTAACCTACCCGCGCTCGCTGGCGCTGCACACGCTCAAGCACCGCCGCGCCGCGCCCAACAAGGGCTTCGCCTGCGACCTCTGCGGGAAGGTAACCTAACCTAACCTAACCTACCCGCGCTCGCTGGCGCTGCACACGCTCAAGCACCGCCGCGCCGCGCCCAACAAGGGCTTCGCCTGCGACCTCTGCGGGAAGGTAACCTAACCTAACCTAACCTACCCGCGCTCGCTGGCGCTGCACACGCTCAAGCACCGCCGCGCCGCGCCCAACAAGGGCTTCGCCTGCGACCTCTGCGGGAAGGTAACCTAACCTAACCTAACCTACCCGCGCTCGCTGGCGCTGCACACGCTCAAGCACCGCCGCGCCGCGCCCAACAAGGGCTTCGCCTGCGACCTCTGCGGGAAGGTAACCTAACCTAACCTAACCTACCCGCGCTCGCTGGCGCTGCACACGCTCAAGCACCGCCGCGCCGCGCCCAACAAGGGCTTCGCCTGCGACCTCTGCGGGAAGGTAACCTAACCTAACCTAACCTACCCGCGCTCGCTGGCGCTGCACACGCTCAAGCACCGCCGCGCCGCGCCCAACAAGGGCTTCGCCTGCGACCTCTGCGGGAAGGTAACCTAACCTAACCTAACCTACCCGCGCTCGCTGGCGCTGCACACGCTCAAGCACCGCCGCGCCGCGCCCAACAAGGGCTTCGCCTGCGACCTCTGCGGGAAGGTAACCTAACCTAACCTAACCTACCCGCGCTCGCTGGCGCTGCACACGCTCAAGCACCGCCGCGCCGCGCCCAACAAGGGCTTCGCCTGCGACCTCTGCGGGAAGGTAACCTAACCTAACCTAACCTACCCGCGCTCGCTGGCGCTGCACACGCTCAAGCACCGCCGCGCCGCGCCCAACAAGGGCTTCGCCTGCGACCTCTGCGGGAAGGTAACCTAACCTAACCTAACCTACCCGCGCTCGCTGGCGCTGCACACGCTCAAGCACCGCCGCGCCGCGCCCAACAAGGGCTTCGCCTGCGACCTCTGCGGGAAGGTAACCTAACCTAACCTAACCTACCCGCGCTCGCTGGCGCTGCACACGCTCAAGCACCGCCGCGCCGCGCCCAACAAGGGCTTCGCCTGCGACCTCTGCGGGAAGGTAACCTAACCTAACCTAACCTACCCGCGCTCGCTGGCGCTGCACACGCTCAAGCACCGCCGCGCCGCGCCCAACAAGGGCTTCGCCTGCGACCTCTGCGGGAAGGTAACCTAACCTAACCTAACCTACCCGCGCTCGCTGGCGCTGCACACGCTCAAGCACCGCCGCGCCGCGCCCAACAAGGGCTTCGCCTGCGACCTCTGCGGGAAGGTAACCTAACCTAACCTAACCTACCCGCGCTCGCTGGCGCTGCACACGCTCAAGCACCGCCGCGCCGCGCCCAACAAGGGCTTCGCCTGCGACCTCTGCGGGAAGGTAACCTAACCTAACCTAACCTACCCGCGCTCGCTGGCGCTGCACACGCTCAAGCACCGCCGCGCCGCGCCCAACAAGGGCTTCGCCTGCGACCTCTGCGGGAAGGTAACCTAACCTAACCTAACCTACCCGCGCTCGCTGGCGCTGCACACGCTCAAGCACCGCCGCGCCGCGCCCAACAAGGGCTTCGCCTGCGACCTCTGCGGGAAGGTAACCTAACCTAACCTAACCTACCCGCGCTCGCTGGCGCTGCACACGCTCAAGCACCGCCGCGCCGCGCCCAACAAGGGCTTCGCCTGCGACCTCTGCGGGAAGGTAACCTAACCTAACCTAACCTACCCGCGCTCGCTGGCGCTGCACACGCTCAAGCACCGCCGCGCCGCGCCCAACAAGGGCTTCGCCTGCGACCTCTGCGGGAAGGTAACCTAACCTAACCTAACCTACCCGCGCTCGCTGGCGCTGCACACGCTCAAGCACCGCCGCGCCGCGCCCAACAAGGGCTTCGCCTGCGACCTCTGCGGGAAGGTAACCTAACCTAACCTAACCTACCCGCGCTCGCTGGCGCTGCACACGCTCAAGCACCGCCGCGCCGCGCCCAACAAGGGCTTCGCCTGCGACCTCTGCGGGAAGGTAACCTAACCTAACCTAACCTACCCGCGCTCGCTGGCGCTGCACACGCTCAAGCACCGCCGCGCCGCGCCCAACAAGGGCTTCGCCTGCGACCTCTGCGGGAAGGTAACCTAACCTAACCTAACCTACCCGCGCTCGCTGGCGCTGCACACGCTCAAGCACCGCCGCGCCGCGCCCAACAAGGGCTTCGCCTGCGACCTCTGCGGGAAGGTAACCTAACCTAACCTAACCTACCCGCGCTCGCTGGCGCTGCACACGCTCAAGCACCGCCGCGCCGCGCCCAACAAGGGCTTCGCCTGCGACCTCTGCGGGAAGGTAACCTAACCTAACCTAACCTACCCGCGCTCGCTGGCGCTGCACACGCTCAAGCACCGCCGCGCCGCGCCCAACAAGGGCTTCGCCTGCGACCTCTGCGGGAAGGTAACCTAACCTAACCTAACCTACCCGCGCTCGCTGGCGCTGCACACGCTCAAGCACCGCCGCGCCGCGCCCAACAAGGGCTTCGCCTGCGACCTCTGCGGGAAGGTAACCTAACCTAACCTAACCTACCCGCGCTCGCTGGCGCTGCACACGCTCAAGCACCGCCGCGCCGCGCCCAACAAGGGCTTCGCCTGCGACCTCTGCGGGAAGGTAACCTAACCTAACCTAACCTACCCGCGCTCGCTGGCGCTGCACACGCTCAAGCACCGCCGCGCCGCGCCCAACAAGGGCTTCGCCTGCGACCTCTGCGGGAAGGTAACCTAACCTAACCTAACCTACCCGCGCTCGCTGGCGCTGCACACGCTCAAGCACCGCCGCGCCGCGCCCAACAAGGGCTTCGCCTGCGACCTCTGCGGGAAGGTAACCTAACCTAACCTAACCTACCCGCGCTCGCTGGCGCTGCACACGCTCAAGCACCGCCGCGCCGCGCCCAACAAGGGCTTCGCCTGCGACCTCTGCGGGAAGGTAACCTAACCTAACCTAACCTACCCGCGCTCGCTGGCGCTGCACACGCTCAAGCACCGCCGCGCCGCGCCCAACAAGGGCTTCGCCTGCGACCTCTGCGGGAAGGTAACCTAACCTAACCTAACCTACCCGCGCTCGCTGGCGCTGCACACGCTCAAGCACCGCCGCGCCGCGCCCAACAAGGGCTTCGCCTGCGACCTCTGCGGGAAGGTAACCTAACCTAACCTAACCTACCCGCGCTCGCTGGCGCTGCACACGCTCAAGCACCGCCGCGCCGCGCCCAACAAGGGCTTCGCCTGCGACCTCTGCGGGAAGGTAACCTAACCTAACCTAACCTACCCGCGCTCGCTGGCGCTGCACACGCTCAAGCACCGCCGCGCCGCGCCCAACAAGGGCTTCGCCTGCGACCTCTGCGGGAAGGTAACCTAACCTAACCTAACCTACCCGCGCTCGCTGGCGCTGCACACGCTCAAGCACCGCCGCGCCGCGCCCAACAAGGGCTTCGCCTGCGACCTCTGCGGGAAGGTAACCTAACCTAACCTAACCTACCCGCGCTCGCTGGCGCTGCACACGCTCAAGCACCGCCGCGCCGCGCCCAACAAGGGCTTCGCCTGCGACCTCTGCGGGAAGGTAACCTAACCTAACCTACCCGCGCTCGCTGGCGCTGCACACGCTCAAGCACCGCCGCGCCGCGCCCAACAAGGGCTTCGCCTGCGACCTCTGCGGGAAGGTAACCTAACCTAACCTAACCTACCCGCGCTCGCTGGCGCTGCACACGCTCAAGCACCGCCGCGCCGCGCCCAACAAGGGCTTCGCCTGCGACCTCTGCGGGAAGGTAACCTAACCTAACCTAACCTACCCGCGCTCGCTGGCGCTGCACACGCTCAAGCACCGCCGCGCCGCGCCCAACAAGGGCTTCGCCTGCGACCTCTGCGGGAAGGTAACCTAACCTAACCTAACCTACCCGCGCTCGCTGGCGCTGCACACGCTCAAGCACCGCCGCGCCGCGCCCAACAAGGGCTTCGCCTGCGACCTCTGCGGGAAGGTAACCTAACCTAACCTAACCTACCCGCGCTCGCTGGCGCTGCACACGCTCAAGCACCGCCGCGCCGCGCCCAACAAGGGCTTCGCCTGCGACCTCTGCGGGAAGGTAACCTAACCTAACCTAACCTACCCGCGCTCGCTGGCGCTGCACACGCTCAAGCACCGCCGCGCCGCGCCCAACAAGGGCTTCGCCTGCGACCTCTGCGGGAAGGTAACCTAACCTAACCTAACCTACCCGCGCTCGCTGGCGCTGCACACGCTCAAGCACCGCCGCGCCGCGCCCAACAAGGGCTTCGCCTGCGACCTCTGCGGGAAGGTAACCTAACCTAACCTAACCTACCCGCGCTCGCTGGCGCTGCACACGCTCAAGCACCGCCGCGCCGCGCCCAACAAGGGCTTCGCCTGCGACCTCTGCGGGAAGGTAACCTAACCTAACCTAACCTACCCGCGCTCGCTGGCGCTGCACACGCTCAAGCACCGCCGCGCCGCGCCCAACAAGGGCTTCGCCTGCGACCTCTGCGGGAAGGTAACCTAACCTAACCTAACCTACCCGCGCTCGCTGGCGCTGCACACGCTCAAGCACCGCCGCGCCGCGCCCAACAAGGGCTTCGCCTGCGACCTCTGCGGGAAGGTAACCTAACCTAACCTAACCTACCCGCGCTCGCTGGCGCTGCACACGCTCAAGCACCGCCGCGCCGCGCCCAACAAGGGCTTCGCCTGCGACCTCTGCGGGAAGGTAACCTAACCTAACCTAACCTACCCGCGCTCGCTGGCGCTGCACACGCTCAAGCACCGCCGCGCCGCGCCCAACAAGGGCTTCGCCTGCGACCTCTGCGGGAAGGTAACCTAACCTAACCTAACCTACCCGCGCTCGCTGGCGCTGCACACGCTCAAGCACCGCCGCGCCGCGCCCAACAAGGGCTTCGCCTGCGACCTCTGCGGGAAGGTAACCTAACCTAACCTAACCTACCCGCGCTCGCTGGCGCTGCACACGCTCAAGCACCGCCGCGCCGCGCCCAACAAGGGCTTCGCCTGCGACCTCTGCGGGAAGGTAACCTAACCTAACCTAACCTACCCGCGCTCGCTGGCGCTGCACACGCTCAAGCACCGCCGCGCCGCGCCCAACAAGGGCTTCGCCTGCGACCTCTGCGGGAAGGTAACCTAACCTAACCTAACCTACCCGCGCTCGCTGGCGCTGCACACGCTCAAGCACCGCCGCGCCGCGCCCAACAAGGGCTTCGCCTGCGACCTCTGCGGGAAGGTAACCTAACCTAACCTAACCTACCCGCGCTCGCTGGCGCTGCACACGCTCAAGCACCGCCGCGCCGCGCCCAACAAGGGCTTCGCCTGCGACCTCTGCGGGAAGGTAACCTAACCTAACCTAACCTACCCGCGCTCGCTGGCGCTGCACACGCTCAAGCACCGCCGCGCCGCGCCCAACAAGGGCTTCGCCTGCGACCTCTGCGGGAAGGTAACCTAACCTAACCTAACCTACCCGCGCTCGCTGGCGCTGCACACGCTCAAGCACCGCCGCGCCGCGCCCAACAAGGGCTTCGCCTGCGACCTCTGCGGGAAGGTAACCTAACCTAACCTAACCTACCCGCGCTCGCTGGCGCTGCACACGCTCAAGCACCGCCGCGCCGCGCCCAACAAGGGCTTCGCCTGCGACCTCTGCGGGAAGGTAACCTAACCTAACCTAACCTACCCGCGCTCGCTGGCGCTGCACACGCTCAAGCACCGCCGCGCCGCGCCCAACAAGGGCTTCGCCTGCGACCTCTGCGGGAAGGTAACCTAACCTAACCTAACCTACCCGCGCTCGCTGGCGCTGCACACGCTCAAGCACCGCCGCGCCGCGCCCAACAAGGGCTTCGCCTGCGACCTCTGCGGGAAGGTAACCTAACCTAACCTAACCTACCCGCGCTCGCTGGCGCTGCACACGCTCAAGCACCGCCGCGCCGCGCCCAACAAGGGCTTCGCCTGCGACCTCTGCGGGAAGGTAACCTAACCTAACCTAACCTACCCGCGCTCGCTGGCGCTGCACACGCTCAAGCACCGCCGCGCCGCGCCCAACAAGGGCTTCGCCTGCGACCTCTGCGGGAAGGTAACCTAACCTAACCTAACCTACCCGCGCTCGCTGGCGCTGCACACGCTCAAGCACCGCCGCGCCGCGCCCAACAAGGGCTTCGCCTGCGACCTCTGCGGGAAGGTAACCTAACCTAACCTAACCTACCCGCGCTCGCTGGCGCTGCACACGCTCAAGCACCGCCGCGCCGCGCCCAACAAGGGCTTCGCCTGCGACCTCTGCGGGAAGGTAACCTAACCTAACCTAACCTACCCGCGCTCGCTGGCGCTGCACACGCTCAAGCACCGCCGCGCCGCGCCCAACAAGGGCTTCGCCTGCGACCTCTGCGGGAAGGTAACCTAACCTAACCTAACCTACCCGCGCTCGCTGGCGCTGCACACGCTCAAGCACCGCCGCGCCGCGCCCAACAAGGGCTTCGCCTGCGACCTCTGCGGGAAGGTAACCTAACCTAACCTAACCTACCCGCGCTCGCTGGCGCTGCACACGCTCAAGCACCGCCGCGCCGCGCCCAACAAGGGCTTCGCCTGCGACCTCTGCGGGAAGGTAACCTAACCTAACCTAACCTACCCGCGCTCGCTGGCGCTGCACACGCTCAAGCACCGCCGCGCCGCGCCCAACAAGGGCTTCGCCTGCGACCTCTGCGGGAAGGTAACCTAACCTAACCTAACCTACCCGCGCTCGCTGGCGCTGCACACGCTCAAGCACCGCCGCGCCGCGCCCAACAAGGGCTTCGCCTGCGACCTCTGCGGGAAGGTAACCTAACCTAACCTAACCTACCCGCGCTCGCTGGCGCTGCACACGCTCAAGCACCGCCGCGCCGCGCCCAACAAGGGCTTCGCCTGCGACCTCTGCGGGAAGGTAACCTAACCTAACCTAACCTACCCGCGCTCGCTGGCGCTGCACACGCTCAAGCACCGCCGCGCCGCGCCCAACAAGGGCTTCGCCTGCGACCTCTGCGGGAAGGTAACCTAACCTAACCTAACCTACCCGCGCTCGCTGGCGCTGCACACGCTCAAGCACCGCCGCGCCGCGCCCAACAAGGGCTTCGCCTGCGACCTCTGCGGGAAGGTAACCTAACCTAACCTAACCTACCCGCGCTCGCTGGCGCTGCACACGCTCAAGCACCGCCGCGCCGCGCCCAACAAGGGCTTCGCCTGCGACCTCTGCGGGAAGGTAACCTAACCTAACCTAACCTACCCGCGCTCGCTGGCGCTGCACACGCTCAAGCACCGCCGCGCCGCGCCCAACAAGGGCTTCGCCTGCGACCTCTGCGGGAAGGTAACCTAACCTAACCTAACCTACCCGCGCTCGCTGGCGCTGCACACGCTCAAGCACCGCCGCGCCGCGCCCAACAAGGGCTTCGCCTGCGACCTCTGCGGGAAGGTAACCTAACCTAACCTAACCTACCCGCGCTCGCTGGCGCTGCACACGCTCAAGCACCGCCGCGCCGCGCCCAACAAGGGCTTCGCCTGCGACCTCTGCGGGAAGGTAACCTAACCTAACCTAACCTACCCGCGCTCGCTGGCGCTGCACACGCTCAAGCACCGCCGCGCCGCGCCCAACAAGGGCTTCGCCTGCGACCTCTGCGGGAAGGTAACCTAACCTAACCTAACCTACCCGCGCTCGCTGGCGCTGCACACGCTCAAGCACCGCCGCGCCGCGCCCAAATAGGGCTTCGTCTGCGTTCTCTGCGGAAAGGTACCGACCCACTACACCTTAATGTATAACTAAAACTGAAACTGATCAATCGCATCCCGAGATATTTAGGCTGCACGAGCCCAGCGAGTGCGTCTATAGTTCGAAGGTACAATTGATACTTTCACCCGATTTAAACACTCTAATGTGAGGAAATGCCATTTTCCGTCCGCTAATGAAATATGGAAATCTTTACTTTCCAAACAGAAGACATGAAAAATGCTTTCAGCGCATGACTATAGTCGGTCAAATATACGCTTTGCAACCTTAGTAGAATCCCGTCTGTAAGTCGTGAACTGTTATCTCGACAGTAGTCGATCGAGATGATCAAAATGAGTCTGTTTGAAAGGAAGCCTGTAGAGACTTTCATTGCATAGGAAATTGTCGGAATTGAAAAACCACTTACTAGGCCGAATCTGCATTACAGTGGAAGAAACGAATTTCACTATTACACGTGCAATAAAGCTAAATATACAATCTCAAACTTAATTGTCGATTCCAGGTCCTAAACCACCCATCGTCCGTGGTTTACCACAAAGAGGCCGAGCACGCCGGCCAGCGGTACGTGTGCGGCAAGTGCGGCAAACTGTTCAAGCACAAGCAGCTGCTGCAGCGGCACCAGCTCGTGCACTCACAGGCGCGCCCGTACAGCTGCAAGGTACTCCAGCACCATTAGAACCCTGCAGGTCCTGAACCCACCGTGGGTACCACAGGACCCCGAATTCCGTGTGCAGCAAACTTCAAGCACAAGCAGCTGCTACAGCGGTACCAGCCCTTGCACTCCTAGGCGCGCCCGTACAGCTGCAAGGTACTCCACCAAGATTAGAACCCTGCAGGTCCTGAACCCAGCGTGGGTACCACAGGACCCCGAGGTCCATGTGCAGCAAACTTCAAGCACAAGCAGCTGCTGCAGCGTTACCAACTCTTGCACTCCCAGGCGCGCCCGTACAGCTGAAGGGTACTCCAGGGGCACGTTTTATAAAGCTGCAAGTTACAATTTTACAGGTCTAAACTGGCAACACTGCTCAAATCGCTGGTCGTCATTGGTCGAGGTTGTGTCAAATGGAAACTTGTAACCTGTAAATTACAATTTGTAGTTATATAAAACAGGCCCCAGCACGATTAGAACCCTGCAGGTCCTGAACCCACCGTGGGTGCCACGGGACCCCGAGGTCCGTGTACAGCAAACTGTTCAAGCACAAGCAGCTGCTGCAGCGGCACCAGCTCGTGCACTCCCAGGCGCACCCGTACAGCTGCAAGGTACTCCAGCACGCAATAATATCTCGCAGGTCCTGAACCGACCGTGGATACCACAGGACCCCGAGGTACGTGTGCAGCAAACTGTTCAAGCCCCAGCTCGTGCACTCCCAGGGGCGCCCGTACAACTGATAGACAGTAGATAAACTTTGTGATATTGTACTTTTTGCTGATGATACTTCACTAATTTTCAAGGTAGATAGAAAATCCGTAGACTACAGTAGGATTAACACCACACTAGTTAAAGTACTTAATTGGTTTACTAGCAACAATTTGCTACTAAATGCTAAGAAAACGAAATGTGTTAGGTTCGCTTTGCCTAATGTTAAACCGGTACATTCTAGTATTTTTCTAAATGACGAGTGTTTGCAAATGGTAGATAAGGCAATTTTCTTAGGCATAACATTAGATAAATATTTGCAATGGAGTCCCCATATAGCTGTACTGGCAGGTAAACTAAGTTTGGCAGCTTACGCCGTTAGGAAAATTAGACAACTAACCAATGTTGAGACAGCTCGCTTAGTCTATTATAGTTATTTCCATAGTGTCATGTCGTACGGTATTCTGCTTTGGGGTAAGGCAGCTGACATACAAACTATATTTGTGTTACAAAAAAGGGCCATTCGTTCTATTTACAACTTAAACTCCCGTGACTCTTTAAGAGAACTTTTTAAAGAAATTAATATCTTGACTGTAGCGTCTCAATTTATTTATGAGAATATTATTTACGTTATTAGAAATTTAGATTCTTTCACCAAAAATTCTGATATACATAATTTAAATACCAGAAATAAAAATAAAATCGCTATCCGAAAATTCCGCGTCCGTAAAGTATATATATCCTCAAGCCAACTTGGTCGGAAACTCCACTGAGGTCAGCGAGCATTGCACTGAGGTCCTCCATGGTCTCAGCCATGACCACGATATCGTCAGCGAATCGAAGGTGAGTGATGTACTCGCCATTTTGAGAAAGAGGTCACTCGTCGAATCCGACTCGGATGGGCAGCGTTCGGGAAGCTTCGTAGCACCTTTTCGTCCAAATTACCGCAGTGTCTGAAGTCAAAAGTCTTTGACCAGTGTGTGTTGCCAGTGATGACTTACGGATCTGAGACGTGGGCGCTAACAATGGGCCTTATAAGGAAGCTCAAAGTCACTCAGAGGGCTATGGAGAGGGCTATGCTCGGGGTTTCTCTGCGTGATAGAATCAGAAATGATGATATCCGCAGTAGAACTAAGGTTACCGACATAGCCCGAAGAATAGCCAAACTTAAGTGGCAGTGGGCGGGGCACATTGCTCGCAGGACTGATGGCCGATGGGGTCAAAAGGTTCTTGAGTGGCGTCCGCGGACCGGGAGACGAGCTGTAGGTAGGCCTCCAACAAGATGGAGTGACGACCTTGTAAAGATCGCGGGAACGCGGTGGATGCGAAAAGCACAAGATCGGTCTGAGTGGAGAGCCTTGGGGGAGGCCTATGTCCAGCAGTGGACGTCTTTCGGCTGACATGATGATGATGATGATGATGATGGTGAAAGTATATAAATCATTTGTTGGTCAATGCATTCATTTCTATAATAAATTACCTGAAGAAGTTTTAAAGTTACCCTTTCCAGCACTTAAAAAATACCTGAAAAGGTCGTTAATGTCTAAAGCGTATTATAGGATCGAGGACTATCTAACAGACAAAAATGCATGGCCTAAACCCGAAACTTAGTCAATAATAATTTATTCAAATGCAAAATCTTTATCTTGTCTAGGGGACACCGTTGATATAGGAAAACATATCGAAACTTTTATGTGGTCGTCTCGCACCATCTTATATACACATAAGTATGTGTTTTTTTTTCTCTATCTCTCCCGTAAGATTCTTAATTGGCATGTTTTCCCGCTGAACTACGCATGTTATTTGATACTATATTTAATTTAATATTTATAGCTTTATATAATGCTAGACTAAGTTACAGCTTAGATAATATTGTAATAAGAAATATGTTTAAAAAATGACTGACTGCTGAGTTTCTTGCGGCGTTTCTTCTCGGCAGTGGTCTTCACTTGGGAAGCGCTGGTAGATTCTTGACGTGTAAAAGTGCCCGTGCGGCCTACTTACTGAATAAATTTCTTTTATCTTTTATCTTTTAGCTGCAAACTACTCCAGCACGAACTAGCACTTTGCAGGTCTCGACACCCCGAGGCCCTGAACACGTCCTGTCACGTTCCCTTCAAAGGAATAGAGAGCAAATACTTGCAACTTCCCTGCGACTACACTTGGGCATGTGGCGCTATCTCATGCTTTGATTTTATTACGAAAACAGCAGTCAATATTTATTTTATATATAAAAGCATTGAAAATGTAAGATTATTTTGTCGCCAGATATGCGGCACGTCGTTCAAGACGAAGGCGAACCTGCTGAACCACTCCCTCCTCCACTCGGGCGTCAAGCGCTTTGCCTGCGAGCTGTGCAAGCACCGCTTCGCGCACAAGACAAGTCTGACGCTGCACATGCGCTGGCACACCGGTAACGTATCTAATAATGATGTAGATTAAAAAAATCGTCTGTTTTTCTACCGACAAATAAATTTTGGAAACAAAAAGAATTTTAAAAATCGGACAACTCTGTGAAAAGTTCAAACAGAGACTCTTTTTTTTCAAGTCGGTTAAAATACCTTCTCCTAAGTGTCACAAATACTTTTCTGAAAACCGCATTAAAATCGGTTCAGCCAAACGCGAGACAATCGCGAACAAATATACATACATACATACATACAGGTCAAACTGTGAACCTCCTTTTTGTTGAAGCCGGTTAAAAAATTGAGGTCATAATTCAAATTCAAAATTCAAATTAATTTATTTCTCAAAATATAGGTAATCAATTACAGGTTATTTAAAAAGAATATCGTATCATTCATTATTGGAAACGGGTCACATAGATTTTTTTCAAGTCCTTTTTCTCCTTACAAATTTGTACTTATCTGATTGTTTTTGCTGTCGGTCAGGTCTGAAGCCGTTCTCGTGCGCGACGTGCGGCAAGAGCTTCAGCCAGAAGGGCAACCTGTCGGAGCACGAGCGCATCCACACGGGCGAGAAGCCGTACCAGTGCGCGCACTGCCCGCGCCGCTTCACCACCTCCTCGCAGCACCGCCTGCACGCGCGCCGCCACGCCGCGCCGCGCCCGCACGCCTGCGCGCTCTGCGGGAAGAGGTGAGCCGGCTTCATACCGTATCGTAACATCCGGTTTACTTCGACTTTATAATTATAATATCCGGTTTACTTTGGCCTTATAGTTATAGTATCCGGTTTACTTCGGCCTTACAAGTATATTTTTCATTTAATTTCTTTTCATTTTCATTTCAACCGAATAGTAATGAAATGAAATGAAATGAAATGAAATGAAACGAAACGAAACGAAACGAAACGAAACGAAATGAAATATTCTTCGCTACGTAACGCGCGTTACTAGACAGCCTGTCTGGCTTCCCTTTCTCTCACGCATACGGCAGCGGTACGCGGTAGTACTAATTTTTAAACAATTTTTAAAATACAAAAAGATACTGGAATCGGGTGGGATTTGAACCGCGGCACCATGGCGTCATACACCTAAGGTCTGTCCATTCTTACTTGTCTTATATAGTAAACAACTTTCTAACCTCAAAATGAATCTTTGTTGGCTAAAACAGCTTTTTTAAACAAAATTAAGCAATCACAATGACTTGGCTAATGTATTGTACATTAGCCAAGTCATGTCCATAATGTTTATTCAGTTTACTTTATTTACGATAAAAGAGCTGTTTTAGCCAAAAAAGGTCCATTTTGAGGTTAGAAAGTTGTTTACTATATAAGACAAGTAAGGATGAACAGACCTTACCGCTCAGCCGCTAGGCCAATCGTATGTCACAGGTATGGACGAAAATGGTAAACTGTATTTTATCTTACCTGCTGACGTCACCCCGTATTGCGTTTCTAAGCATAAATACCGTTGACAGTGAGCATATAACCTAAAACTATCACCGTTTTTGAAAGTGATTTGTTTAAGTTATTTGTTACTGGTTGTTGTCTTGAAAATCGATATCTGAGGGCCCCTTGGGACTACAAATGTGAACCCGTAATCAGATTTGAAAAAGTGGCCGCCATTTTGAACTTTTTTGTTACTGATTCGATAGTCTTGAAAATCGATATCTGAGGAGAGGATCCGTGCGGTCTACAAATGCGAACCCGTAATCAGATTTTTAAAAAAAGTGGCCGCTATTTTTAACTTTTTGAAGTGATAATTTCTTAACGGAGGGTAAACCATTTCGTTATGTAACGCGCGTTACTCGACAGCCTGTCTGGCTTCCCTTTCTCTCACGCATACGACAGCGGTAGAACTCATTTTTAAACAATTTTTAAAATACAAGAAAGATACTGGAATCGGATGGGATTCAAACCGCGGCACCATGGCGTCATAGACCTACCTCTGCTAGGCCAATCGTAAGTTGCAGGTTTGGACGAAAATGGTAAACGGTATTTGATCTTACCTGCTGACGTCACCCCGTATTGCGTTTCTAAGCATAAATACTGTTGACAGTGAGCATAACCTAAAACTAAACTAACTTTGAAATAAGTTATTTGTTACTGGTTCGATTGTCTTGAAAATCGATATCTAAGGACCCCTTGGGACTACAAATGTGAACCCGTACTCAGATTTAAAAAAAGTGGCCGCCATTTTGAGCTTTTTTGTTACTGCTTCGATTGTCTTGAAAATCGATATCTGACAATCCGTGCGTTCTACAAATGCGAACCCGTACTCAGATTTAAAAAAAAGGGGCCGCCATTTTGAACTTTTTTGTTACTGCTTCGATTGTGTTGAAAATCGATATCTGAGGATCCGTCGGGACAACAAATGCGAACCCGTTATCAGATTTTAAAAAAGTGGCAGGCATTTTGAACTTTTTTGTTAGAGCTTCGATTGTCTTGAAAATCGATATCTGAGGATCCGTCGGGACAACAAATACGAACACGTAATTAGATTTAAAAAAGTGGCCGCTATTTTGAACTTTTTTGTTACTGGTTCGATTGACTTGAAAATCGATATCTGAGGATCCGTAGGGACTACAAATGCGAACCCGTAATCAGATTTAAAACAAGTGGCCGCCATTTTGAACTTTTTTGTTACTGGTTCGATTGTCTTGAAAATCGATATCTGAGGGCCCGTTGGGACTACAAATGCGAACCCGTAATCAGATTAAAAACAGTAACCGCTATTTTGAACTTTTTGAAGTTATAACTTCTTATGGGAGGGTAAACCGCTTCGTTACGTAACGCGTTACGGCGCCAGTCTGTCTGGCTTCCCTTTCTCTCACGCAGCACTACGGCAGCGGCAGGCAGGCTCCTCCTCTGTCACTCTAACCCACAGATTTAGATGAGTTATCACTTCTGTTGGGTGTCCCGAGACACACGTTTCTTTTTTAAACAATGACAATGGAGTCTTGTTGTATTCCATGCGGTCGTAACAGTTGGTGTGGTGTGTGCCCCCGCGCAGGTTCGCGTGCCGCAGCTCGTGGCTGGCGCACGTGCGACGCGAAGCGGGTGGCGCGCGGCACCGCTGCGGCGCGTGCGGGCGCGGGTTCGCCGAGCGCTGGGCGCTGCTCAAGCACGCGCGCCGCCACACCGGCGAGCGCCCCTTCCGCTGCCCGCTGTGCCCGCGCGCCTTCGCCGACTGCTCCAACCTCAACAAACACAAGAAGGTACAGAGACCGCACCACTCTCTCATTCTCTATCTTGCAGGTAATCCTATCTCTTGGGTTCACCTTGTCACATCACGTCTACACACGTTAGAATAATATTCAAATATTATTTTAATGATTCCTTACGTGCTGGACTGACGATTTGGTGAAGATCGAGGGTGGCTGATGGATGCGAGTAGCACAAAACCGGCCATCGTTGAGATCCTCGGGAGAGACCTTTCCAACAATGAGACGTCCTTTGGCTAATAATGATTTTGTAGTTAGTTGTTCAATGAACCCTTTATGCATTGTTTATAATTAGGAGACTTCACTTGGATTCAATTTTTTTTTTTTGGAAATGTTAATTTACCTCCTTTAGTTTGAATAGAAATAGTCTTTTACTTCCTGCAGTTTTAGTATAATATGGTAATTTACCTCCTACGGTTTTAATAGAAATGGTAATTTACCTCCTGCAGTTTTAGTACAAATAATAATTTACCTTAGTTTTATTTATTTATTTATTTATTTGAGATCCAACAGCTTACAAATCAAGAATAAAAATAATAGAAATGGTAATTTACCTCATCCAAATTTAATGGAAATGGTAATTTACCTCCTGCAATGAAAATCAAAAATAGTAATTTACCTCCTACAGTATTATTAGGAATGGTAATTTACCTCCTGCAGTTTTAAGAGAAATGGTAATTTCTGTCCTGCAGCAAGTGCACAAGCAGGTGAGCCTGCTGGTGGACAAGAACCCGGTGCCCGCGGCCGCGCCCGCGCCGGCCGATGAGCGCGTCATCTACGTCACCTACGACGCCGGCGCCGGCCCGCAGGCCTTCCACATCATGGACGCCGACCAGGTCCGTTATCTTTACTTAAAATTAATAGCGAATCACTTTCTAAATTCACAAATGCTACCGACTAGTTTGTGTGCGTATTTTCGCGCGATTAAAAATAATACTATCACATAGTGCAATGCTAGCCTAGCAGTCATTTGAAGTATGTTATCTACTTGAAAATAAATGCTTTTTATGAATAAAGCTGGAAGCAATCACTTATTTCAGTTTATCCATATAGGAACTCCCTAATTGTCATTCAGTTTTGCTCCTTAATTGAAAAAAAAATATGTTTGACGTTCATGCAAAGCTGTAAAACTATGTATGGACTCAGCACTAAGTTCTTAAAATTGTATAAAATATAAGATCCGTTTTTAACGGTAGTTCGCTGTAAATCAGTTTAAACATTAGTTGATGAAACTGTATTTAGCAATAAAATTGGTCAATAACTTTTTGGTCAAAATTTAAAAGTCATATTTGTAAGCAATTTTATGGGAAAAACGCAAGCGTCCCTAATTATGTGACCACCACTGTATATGCTAGCTGTTGCCATTAATAAAATTGTCTAAACATTCCCCACAGATGGCGATAGAGAGCGACAAGGTTCTCACGGACTGCTCCCTGTACTCGGGCGGCTCGCTGCTGCTGCGTCGGCCAGAGCTGGGTGAGGCGCACGACGCACCGCTGCAGCCCGCGCTGGGGCCGCTGGGCCAGGAGATCGACCAGCTGGAACAGGTGCGTGGACAAGGGCTGATCACTTGAATGAACAATTGTGATTATCAAGCATTGTGAAACGAACCAATTCTCCTTCTCATAAATTGGCATCTCACTTCGACCACTTCAATCACGGTTGGCACTTTTATTTATAGCTAAATATTTTTACGTGACGCCCATCTCAATGGTCACAAAAATGATAAAAGTCATTTTACACGTAGGTCCTGTAGATCCTACTGTGATTATTCTACTTACTAACTCAGAATAAAAAAAAAGTCCTAAAATGGCTCCGTTAAATTATCAGGTGCAGATGGAGGAAGAGCTGGAATTGACCGAGCCGCTGGTGCTAGAGGAAACCGAACACATGCCGGTAAAGTCTTTATTTTATATGTCTCATTACAGCTGAACAATTTTGAACCATTGTGAACTTTTTTGTTATTGCTTAGATTGTCTTGAAAATCGATATCTGAGAATCCGTCGGGACATAATTAGATTTAAAAAAAGTGGGCGCCATTTGAACTTTTTTGTTACTGGTTCGATTGAGTTGAAAATCGATATTTGAGGATCCGTGGGGACTACAAATGCGAACCCGTACTCAGATTAAAAAAGAGTGGCCGTCATTTTGAAATGTTTTGTTACTGGTTCGATTGACTTGAAAATCGATATCTGAGGATCCGTAGGGACTACAAATGCGAACCCGTGATCAGATTTAAAAAACAGTGGCCGCTATTTTGAACGTTTTTGTTACTGGTTCGATTGAGTTGAAAATCGATATCTGAGGATCCGTGGGGACTACAAATGCGAACCCGTAATCAGATTTAAAAAAAGTGCCTGCCATTTTGAACTTTTTTGTTACTGGTTCGATTGTCTTGAAAATCGATATCTGAGGGCCCGTTGGGACTGCAAATGCGAACCCGTTATCAGATTTAAAAAAGTGGCCGCTATTTTGAACTTTTTGAAGTGATAACTTCTTATTATTATGGGAGGGCCAAACGCTTCATTACGTAACGCGTTACGGCGCCAGTCTGTCTGGCTTCCCTTTCTCTCACGCATACGGCAGCGGCAGGCAGGCCCCTCCTCTCTCACTCTAACCCAGAGATTTAGATTAGTTATCACTTCTGTCGGGCGTCCCGAGACGCACACGATTTTTCTTTAATATACTTTGGTAACCCCTAAACAACCAATCACGGTGTTTGTGAATGGAGGATTATCGCCATTTTCAGTGATTGTGTATGGACCATTTTTAGGCCGTGGAAATACCCTCAAAATGCAAAAATATAAAAAAAAATGATTTAATTTCGTGAAACCCGATTAATGATTACGAATATGAATCTATTTAAATATATTAAGGATAATCTACATATGGTCCAAATAGTTTTCAAGTTTGTATCTGTTGGCTAAATATTTTTCCTCGCATTCAAAGTGAAAAATAGAGTGTTTAACGCGAGACAAAACCGCGTGGCGGTGGCTAAACATCTCGTGTCATTATGGCTTGTTTTAATCTCTTGTTGAACAATCTACTATTTCATCTGTACCGTTGCGTAATAAGGGACCCACTCAGTACAATGATATTTTATATTAAGATACGTTATGCTCACACACAAAGACGGCAATCAATAGCGAACGCTATTGTTAGAAAGAGATAAATAGATAAAAAGTAAGGCAATTTGCCTTCCTTTTCGAGGAACGTTTTTGCGCGCAGATGACGTATCTTATAATAAAATATAATTGAATCAGTACAGGTAGGTTCACTAAAGCTGGCATGAATGGAATGAACTAAATTAATGTCACCTATCGCTGTGTGAGCGCCGTCCTTTGAACCGATGTTCGAATTAGAAACCAAAAACCTGTTATTATTTTACACACTTGTCTACTTTCGTTCACTCATTCAATCCATTCATGCCAGCTCTTGTGAATCGACCTGTACATTTACACGAAACAAAACTACTGTCAGAATCAACAATAAACAATTCTTCGTTCAAAGTACTATGATTTATCTTATCTTAGGCCCACCTGGGCCCTTTCGGGTACACTTTGATCCTGTAGGATCTGTTGTACATTTACTCTCTTACAACTCAGCTGGTCGAATGTGCAGGTTTCCTCATAGCTTCGATAAGTAATGTACTTAAGTTAGAAAAACCCTTTGGTACATTACGACCGCTGGGGTTCGAACTCGGTACCTTCACGAGTCAGGTCCCTTTAGAGCACCCCAGATTCACATTTGCACTGACAGGCTAAGACATACGTTATGTATGTAACTTGGGCAGACTTAGTACCAATTTCACCATACGATGTTAACCACTTAACAGACGATTAGAGCGTTAACAGCTGTAAAAATGTATGAACTAACAGTCGTTTGACATTGATTAAATTTAACATCGTATGGTGAAATTGGTACTTACTCTGTAGTGCCTAACCACCGTACTGAGAGACATTTTAGAGACAATTAACTCGTTCCTGTTTCACTTAGGAACCATTAACTGACCGAGTGCGACCGCAAGTCACCAGACCACCGATGCTCTCTTTTAGGCTAGGATCTAAAAACCACGCCTATCATTGAACGGTATCCTGCCTTTTGGCCGGAAATTGTGTGGCAAAATGTATCATTTCCCAACCCGCTTTTTTTCTGTAACTGTAAATATGTCAGGATTTATTTCAGTACCATCGTGTAGAACCCTATAAGTATAGGTTAGGTTAGGTAAGTTTTATAAAAATCCTGAAATATTTGCAGTTACTGAAAAAAAGGCAGGTTGGCAAATGAAACGTTTGGGAAACGATACATTTTGCCAAACATATTTTTGTCAAGAGGCAAAGAACCCATTGAACAGCTATAATAATGATGAAGATGATGACTATAATGATGGTGATGTTTGTGCTAGGTGACGGACGAGCAGGGCAACCCGCTGCACTTTACAATGCAGGACGGCACGCGCCTCGCCATCACCTCCGCCGACGGCAAGTCCTTGCAGGTAAGCTCTCGTACCACAATACAATTCAGACCATAATAACGAGTCACTTTGTAAAGAATTTCATTTCATAACATCAGTTTATATATTAATAATGTTTTTGAGAATAGTATTTCATTTAACCTCCTGAGGTTCCTTGTACTAAAAATAGTACAAAATACGGCCATTCAAATAAAGATCTAGTGCAAAGAAAGTAAAGTGGAATTTCTTTTGTTTTTATGACGTAAGATGAAATTGGAAAATTGACTTTATGTCATTCGTAATAGATTCATATTCTATTGACAAATTTCGTTGTATGCTAGGCCGTAGGAGGTACTTAGTGTCGTTACGTAAATTTTATATCATTGAAAACTAATTTTTGACGTGTTCCAATACGAGCATTTATGGCAAGAACTGTGTCCCCGCCCCATTAATGTTATGAGATACAAGGTGCCGTTATAATTTTTAATTTCGAAAACAGGTAATCACCCAGGATGGCCAGACGATTCCTGTAGAAATCAACGGATTCGCCGACGAAGAGGTATGTTAGATAGTGTGTTTTATGTTTTACCACAAATGTCAGATTGTAACTTATGTATGATAAATATAATGTAGGTACAGTAACGAACACGTAACATTTAGCATCCCTACAAACAGCGCTACCCCATACTGTAGCAGCAGTTGTTCAGTCGAGGAATTTGAATATTTAACAGTTTGACATAATACATCAATTTGCCGTGTTATACATTTTACACGTGTTACGCTGAGAAATGTATAACTCGGCTTGTTTACGTGTTACGTCAAACTGCTAATCAATCTATTTCCTTACCCCAAAGGCTACATCTTTTCAATTCCCCCCTTGGCGTCGCCCTTGCCTTGACCATTTTGAGTTGTCTTGTCACACCACTTGTTTAATTAAGTGATCCCCGCAGGAGGTGGACAACCCCGACACGATCGTGCACCAGCTCAACCTGCAGAAGACCGTGGACGCGGGCGCCGCGGCGCACGTCGCGCACTACTTCACCATCGTCTAGCGGCGGCACCACCGGCCCCGGGTGATCGTCTTTACCAACGGGGATAAGGAAACAGCATCAGTCATTCCCGCACTCGTACCCCAGGCTACCTACGATATTTTTGGAAATAATTTAATATCAGGCAAAGTACCAATTTCACCAAACGATTTTAAATGTTTCTCAATGTTAATCGACTATTAATTAGTTCATACATTTTGACATTTCAACATGTTTTTTAAACGGTCACAAAGTGTTAATTTGATGTACCTAATTTATTTTTAAAAACACCAGCACAAAAACTCTATGATACGTCACGTATTTAAAAAATATTGTGCGTAGTTAAGGACTCAATTAAAAATACCTTATTTTTTCCTTTGTGTAAAGTAAATTAGCCATATTATTGTATGACGTACACTGTTTTTAAAATTTACCGATTTATTATTTTTACCGACTCAATCTATGTTAAAATCGTGCTCGGGGTACTAGTAAGAAAGTGACCGATGTTTTATCCACGTTTATCCCCTTCGATACCCATGATTATGATAGGCCCGCAGTTTCTTGATAGTTGTAAACACGACGTGCAAGTGTGAACGTTAAGAAGCCGGGAGAATTGTACACTTCGTTTGCTTACGCGCTTGAGAGGGTTAATTTTGTATGATTGTCAAGGTGGATTGCTAGATTTGTAAGCGATTTGATATATTTCTGAAATTAATAAAATGATTTTAATGAACGTGCTGTAATATTAATTGCAGCTTTTTTTGGAGATTGTTTAGCATTTTCAATGGGAAGTGTTCTACTATGAAATGTAGTGTAAAGGCCCATTTAGATTATGCAAGTTTCTTGTACAAGAATCGGCAATAATTTTATGCAATAATAGTGTTTAAGAATTGCACCAAACGTAAGGTTTAGACTGAGCAATTTTTTATTTCCTCAATTTTATTGTATGGAATGTGCAAGAAAGTTGTATAATGTAAATGGGCCTTAATGCGCCGTCCTACCAAAGAAGGCGGCTAATGCAATGTAGTCAAAGCATTCTATACTCTATTGGTAACTACATTTAACTTAAAATGTTTATATAAATGTGGAAGAAGCGAAAGAGATCTGTCAGTATCGTAGCAGGTGCAAAGTGGTCTCTGCCTACCCCTCTGGGAAACAGGCGTGATTTAATGTACAGTCAGCAGCAGAAGTAGCTACGCAACCGAAGAGGTCAAAATAATCTGCACTCGACTCTATTGTCAAGAGAGTACGTCGTGTCTAGATCACTTTGAGCATGTTATTCTGCTTAGCTACTTTTGATGCTGACTGTATGTTTTTTTTTTTATTATAGCCGTAAAAGGCAAACTATACATAATATACTATTACTATGCAGGTAGCCGCCTTCTTTGGTAGGACGGCAGAATGACTGGCGTCCAAAAGATTAAATGCCAAAGCAAACGAAGTGTACCAATAAATAAGGTTCACCGCCAAATACATTGAAATTCGTAATGATCTCATTTCATGCTACACTGCGCCAATTGACCAGTGGAGAAAGACATTCTTAATTGTATAACTATGATTTAGGTTAAATTAATTAGTGATTATAATTGTAATTTAAGTCAGGTTTTTAACAATAAGCGATAATTAGGCAGATTCATTGTGACATTTTACCAGCAAATGATTCAATATTTTACTCTATATGCATGGTTATATTGATTTTAAATATTGTTAATTTATTTAATTCGTAATATGAAAGTAGATAAATACGTGTAATAATTGGTTAATTATTAAAGTTGATTATGTTTACCTTTTGTTTTGATACAAACCCGCCAACACTTACCTTCATGAGTCGTTGGGTATAATCCAATAAAACCACCCATTTAATATGAAATTCAATATTATTCGTTATGTTTTGTATTAATACAATATATTTGCATACCATATACTATCGGTAGTATATTTTATTGATGACCAATCATTAAACAATGAAAGAATGATATTCATCAATTTTCGTTTTTAACATTCTTTTAATAAATAGCTGTATACAAAAACAATTATTTACAGGATCAGGCAGTACGACACCACGTAAGTGCACCTTCTTACATTAGCTATACAAGCGGTAAAAAAAAATGGGAATCGAAACGACGTTAAATGAATGTCACTAACAATTACATAATCATCTAATCTTACCCAGTCAATTGAAATAATCACTATCGAGTTACAATAACAAATAAGCGATATTAGTTTGTGAATTTGTTATTCTATATATGGGACATTAACTTTGACGCCTACAATCAGTTTGGCTGCAGAGGTTCTGATTTGTGACAATTTGGAACACTATCGACCATCTCACTAATACATATGGCAAACGTCTCGTCTATACACACGCGGACACAAGCGCGGAACAAAACCGATAGCATACAAATCTAACCGGGGGGGGGCACCACTCCGCATCAGTTTCAATATCACTCAGGGACATCCACTGCTGCACATAGGCCTCTTACTCATCCACTACGGGTTTTAACTCTTAAAACCCGCAATGGACAGAGCTTTGTGCCTGCTATAACTCTGTCTTCACTACCAGTTCATAATACAGTCTCAGATCGCTGCACCTTGAAGGCATCTTAACGATATCTTCTGGTATCCAATCTTCATACTCGGGCCTGTGCTGCCTCGCGGTGGCCCCCCTGTGTGCCAGGCGGAGCGACTAGAGCTATATGACGAGCGCCATGTCTTTCTTGCTGGGCAGCGCCACCTTCTTGCCCTGCCAGAGCGAGTTGTGTATCGTGAACGCGTCGATCGTCACCGTTAGGTGCTTTGTGTGAATTTGCGAGAAGCATTTACTGCCCGAATTGTATCTGGAATAGAATTAAATAAGTGTTAGTAGTTGAGTTGGTAACTGGTATTAGTCATTTGACAGTCTATACCATGCTTTGTCCATAAAGTTCGTTTTGCCGTTTGACAGTCTAAAAGCATGAAACGTAGTTATCGGAATGGAAAAAGTTGATGATAGAGAACTATTAGGCGATTTTAATATCGTTCAAAATTCAAGATATTTAATCAGTAAATTGGCCACATGACTTGACAGAAGCGCGTGGAGCTAACCCCATGTGCTTCTGTTTAGTCCACCAGAGTAAATCTCTTTAACCGAACAATTGTCCTCGCGTGTGATATCCATGGACTTGTTTCTCTAATAAATCCATGGTGATTGTCTAAAACTCGATACTGGCGAAATACACCTTGTTAAACACTAACCCCCTTACTTATAAACGTGGAATAACCTTGGATTAGCTAAACCATGTTACGTCCTTATCTGTCAAATTCAAATGTCACAATGACGGATAAGGACAAAACATGGTTTAGCTACTCCATGGTTATTCCACGTTTATAAGTAAGGGGGAAGCAGTGAAAGCCATTAATAAAGAAAAAAAAAAATTGGCCACATTAGAACACTTTTACTCGCTGGTAATATGGAGCATACCTGTTAGCACTTCGGACAAGACGAAAAAGCGCGGCAAGAAACTCCAGTAGTCTGTTCCTATTCAGACTGCCAATGACAATAACAAGTATGCCTGACTGTAATTGTCTTTAGATAGAGGATGAAATAGTAATGAGAATAATGTTACCTCTAATTAGTTCATTAAAACGGTTGAATATATATTCATCATCATCATCGTATTATTATGCTGGGTGCGACAGAGACAAAAACCTCACTACATTTTGAAGACTGTCATTGTAATCGTGTTTTCAGCGAATGTGCTTTTCATCAAAAAAACAATATTAAATAGAGATCACTACCTTAAAATGGACATGAAGACAATGATAGTGTATAAATAAATAATATGACTAGGCTCAACGTTCAAAAGTACGCGAATATGGAGTTATAATGGTAAATTGATTTGTTTATAAGAGTGACGGAACGAATAGGAACAGACTTTAGAAGGTATTTTTTTAATAATAATAAAATGTATCAGTATTTCGCGATTAGAACGACTAGCATTCATTCGTTTCTAATCACTCAAAAAAAACCTCAAAAAAACAACCCGCCTAATTGTATTGGCTGTTTTTAA
The DNA here is from genome assembly GCA_946894065.1 of Acleris literana. Lineage (NCBI taxonomy): Eukaryota > Metazoa > Arthropoda > Insecta > Lepidoptera > Tortricidae > Acleris > Acleris literana. The sequence goes on along the minus strand of OX335671.1, from coordinate 22,548,802 downwards.
TATGGCTACACCACAAAATACCAAGACTTACTTGAAGAATTTATCGAACATCCTATCATTAACGTTCTTCGGGCCGGTCCCGTACAACTTGGCGACCTGGTCAGCGTCGGGGCAGTACGAGTAGAGCGCGCGGAACTGGCACCCCGCGTCCCTGAACAGCACGAGGAAGTGCTTGGCCTCCGACCGCGCGATCTCCTCCAGGACCCGCCGCTTGGCCTCCGCGTTGACGGCGCCGGGGAACACGCAGTACTCGACCGCGTTGAGCATTATGCCGCGGTTGGACTTGGTCGCCGGCTGCTTGTACAGCCGAGGGCCTGAAGAGGATGAGATGCAAGTGAGAATGGGTTTGGTATGACTTGACTAAAATTGCCGTGTTTTGTATTTAATGAGCAAGTATAGACAAACTCGCTCTGTTTCTACGATAATGAAAATTGGGACTTTTTTTCGGATTTAGATAGTTTTATTGGTTATAACAAATAAAATACAATAAATTAGAGTCAATTGTTTAAAAATCTCAGTTGTTTAGAAAATTACAACCGTGATATTTAGTTATTATAACTGCGTATAAGATACGTGTAATTAGACAAAAAATATCCCTGTATTAGAGAACGTAATCATATTTACTTTATTAAAAATTAAAAACAACCTGTATTTGACGTCAATTTATACGATACACCAATTAGCTAAAAACAGTATTTTAATACACTTTAGGACCTTCGATGAATTCGTATAGCAACTCATACATGGTGTATCGTTAATGATGCTGAATTTACATCAAACACAGGTCTAGTTTATTTTAATACATATGCTAAGAATCGTGTTGAATAGGTGCCTCCTATAAAACAAAACCTGTATAAATAAATTGACTTAGTAAGTGATGCCAATTGTAATTAATGAAGTGCTATTGGTGAGTGTTAATTTCGATCGTTTGGTGAGTAAGCCGCCGGAAAGCATGACAAAACATTCGTTGTTAGATCAAAATGCTTTCAAATCAAAACCATGCCTTAAAATTAAGTACTAAAGACTTAAAATAAATTGTGTCGCATTTTCTGTTGGCATGACATGGTTTGACATCTACGTGTTTTTTATAATATAAGGTGTAGTTAACTATCTACTCGTTCGATTAGGATACATGGAGACCTTTGCGCGGATCCTGGGAGGCTGTAGATCAAGTTAGTGTTTAGTATATACATAATTAAACATTTGTGTACTATTCGGTTGTCTTATAAAAATTAAGTGTTACGTCAGTAAATAACACTTTAATTATAATAAAAACAAGAAAAAATATCATTCATTTATTTATAATGGCACTTTAATAAATTATAAAAAAACACTAGTTGCCTTTTGATATTGTCTTTAGACAATACGCGTGTTTTTCTCGTTTACGAGAGAGACACGCCGTTAAAACACATTACAAATTGATAAGACCATTTATTTCGAATATATGTGATCTGCTCATTCCTGAGATGTGTTTCTATTCAAGCAGAAAGGAACAAAAAGGACAGAAAGATAGTTTAAACACTTGAAACAATCTTTTTTGGTCATTTTTGCTGCGCTCGAGACAAGGGGTTTCGGTATAGTTTACAGAGTAATTTAGTCCAGATAACGTTAATGGCTCCTTTGATGTCTTCAAGGGTTGTAAAGTTGATTCAGCCCTAAATCAATGCCTCGATAAGTCCTCGGATGTGGAGAATAAAAAATCGACAATCTCTTTGAAATCCAAGATATGAGTTATATGAAGTACAATAAGCTACTTCATTCCTGAGCACACGGTTACGTGTCGATTTAATAATTATTATAGAACTGTTATTACCATGGCGACGCTCATTACATAATTGTTTTGACGCTTCGGTTACGCTACATGATCGTTCGGACTCACCGGAGTAGTCCATGATGGAGGAGTGCGTGGAGGAGACGTCGGAGGCGTCGTCGGGGTGCTGGCGCCGCTTGCCGATGGCGCCGGGCAGCGAGCCGGGGCCCGAGCCGGCCGCCGGCGAGCCCAGCGCGCGCAGCCCGCCCGGCGACGCGGCGCGCCGCGGCGGCGTGGCCCGCCCCAGCCCCGAGTCTGCGCACACACACCGTCAGCGCGCCTCGCCCGCGAGGGTGCAGGGACCGACCCGTAGGGGGCACGAGGGAGTTATACAAGCTACGTTGGATTGCCAGAGACAATTCCAGGGGTTGCAAAGTCGAGAGATTTTTTCAAATTGAGAAGATTATTTTTGCATTAGTAGTCTGTTTAGATACTTAATTTTGTCAAAGCGTTAGTTAATCAAAATGATTAATATTATCGAAATTATCAGTCTTTTTTATTAAAATACAAAACAAGAGAAATATTAATTTGGAAATAAGCAAAAGACATGAATCTACATACAAATGGTACACAGGACTGGTTACATATAAATTGACATGTAAAAACAACTACGGGAACCGTCAATACCACCCGTTTGCATTAAATGGACCCAATAGCGAGGTATACTTGTGACAATGACAACTAATAAATAATAATAACGAATTAATGCCCCAACAGATACATGACACAATATCAAAATGAGTAAATTAACTATAAATTTTAAATTTCTGTTTATTCCGAAATCCTTTGGACACGCTAGAAGAACAAAGTTCTTACTAAAATGACAGGTAATTTTCAATTCATTGTTACCACATGGAGAATCGTTAAAAAACGATGTTATTTATTAATAAATTTACTTATGAAATATTTGGGAGATTAGTAGATTTACTATTAACTATGTTAGTAACATGGATTATTTGTTTGACTAGCATAGAATTAAAATTAATCGAGAATCTAAGTCACCTATATAAAATAAAAAGACATTATATCATTAATTATGATAAGATTAATAACATAAACAAAGCGTAAAACACTAAATGTATACTTAACTAAACTAAACAGTGGATATTAAGCATATCTACACTACATACGCAAAACTAAACAAAAGAAGCTCCAAAACATTTTGTATTTTACGCAAATAACATAATACACCATATAATTCTAATGAGTGTAAAGTAAATTTAGATACACCTGTAAAAGCATTGGAATACGATTTAGAATGTCGAACAATGTCATACCAACACCAGAATATAAACGAATAAACATGCTCTAACACCGACCCTGGATACATATAATACCGCAAAATAAACCACAACCTCATAGATATATATGCCAATGACCCAAGAAACGAAAAGTGCACAAGACAAGTCGCGTCCGGGCGGCACATAAGGCCGCGTCCAACCATTATACGACCGTTTTCTCTAGTAAAACGTAAAAAACGGTGCTAAAGATAAAATTGGGATGAAAACCTAATTATATTACAATGTAATATTGAAGTATAGCCAAGGACAAAAATAAAGTAGCGGTCCATTTCTTAAAAATATGTCTACGTGACTATCGTCAAGACCAGACATCAAGAGCGCGTTAACATATTTTTAAAATCATTTTGTCCTTGTATAGTCAAGAGCAAAGATATGTGTACACTTCAAAGCCACAAAAATGTAAATTTAACGCATCTTTTTTTTTTAACCTTTTGAACGCCATACGTCGAATACAAAATGTGCCACCCACACGCCAAACATGTTTGCTGTGCTAGGCAAATTACACCTTATTGCTACCAAACAAAGTCTCTTTTAATCTTGACGGCTGCAGCCGACGTGGCGTCAGTGGCACGACTTTTAGTTGACGGCCAGAGCCGACTGTGGCGTTGAAAAGGTTAATTAATGGCTTTCACTACGTTTTAAGGTGAATTTAAACAATCACCATGAACTTATTAGAGAAATAAGTCCATGATAATCAAACGCGATGACAATTGTTCGGAGCATTTACTCTGGCGGACTAAACAGAAGCACATGGGGTTAGCTTCACGCGCTTCTGTCAAGTCCTTTTGCAACTTGAAGTGGCATTTATTTTTACAATTGACTATGTTTTATGGTTTAAAAAAACAATCATAATAATTTGGACGCACCAGCGCCGCCCGGCGCGCAAACGAAACAGAACCCAAAGGTACCAAACAGAAGCGAAGGTCGCACCTCGCGGCGCTACTGAAACGTGTCTTACCGCACAAGTTCATTAGAGAGCTAGACTTCCGTCCCGCCTTAAAGTTATTCTGGTAAGTGGAATATTTAGACCTTCCACGAGCCGACTGGGGCTCCTCACTGACGCGCTCTGAAACGTGTCTGCATGTCAGCATGCATCCGGCGAGCACAAACAAGCATGCATCGCCAAGCTCCGGTATCACCATGTCATCAAAACCCATGAGATACAGCAAACAAAATAAATGCTAACGCAGGGGTTCCCAAACTTTTTAAGTTCGCGGTGAGTTTAATTTTTTTACGAAATTAATAATGATGCAGCGTTAATCAGGTATAGAAAATAGGACAAGAAAGCAAGAGGACAATAATAAAAGATTTTACAGGGACTTCTATTTTAAGTGTTTAAAACTGGTGATTCCAACTTTCTCTATGGAACTACGTATTTTGTATTGATCTTTGACGCAACGTCCGTCAAAGAGAAATACAAATTTCTTACTTCTATAAACCAAATAAAAATCACCAGTTAAAACCGATATGGTGTTCTTACTAAGCGATATCGATAACAAATTTGGAATACAATTTTTATTCCCATGTAAGGGATGAAATAAAATCGTCCCGCGGCACCCCGGGGCATCTTCCTCGGAACCCCAGGTCACCGTGGCGCACACTTTGGGAACCTCTGCTCTAACGCGATACGATCTGACACATGACTGAATTTAGCATACTCAATTAACAAGGAACCAATTTTAGTATGCGCGGAAGGTCTAGGGGAGTTGTGTGGAAAAGCGCAACCCCTCACAAAATCAGCTGGTTCCAAACTACATATAAGGCCAAAAATATAAATATAAAAGCATAATTTTGTGTCTCTATGCTCTACTGCGCTGCTGAGATACACATATTGGGGGAAATAAATTTTGAAATTAAAAATATAACAGTACAAGCGTTCTACGAAATAAATCAAAGAAGCGTTTTATAATTGTATGCAAAACGACAGATAAGAGCCACACAATAACATAGTTATTTCATGTATAAAAATTTTGCACGGTCTTCGTACAAGACTAGAACATTCGAACGATGTTTCTAGAATATTCTAGTTTTTACGAAAGGACTTAAAATGTTGGAAAGCTGGCAACGAGTCACATTCGAAGCCACTAAAGCAAAGTTGCATAGACCGATTACTCTAGGAAGAATCTATTAACCTTTTGAACGCCATACGTCGAATACAAAATGTGCCACCCACACGCCAAACATGTTTGCTATGCTATGCAAATTACACCTTATTGCTATCAAACAAAGTCTCTTTTAATCTTGAACTCTTGTCGGCTGTAGCCGACGTGGCGTCAGTGGCACGACTTTTGGTTAAATAACAAAAATGTTCCGGTCAGTAATCGACCGATGCAACAATTAACACATTGAAGCTTTTTAGACACGAAAGTGACAGCCGATTGTTATCACTCTAATATTTTTACAGTATTTTATACTCTAGTTATTTCAGCTGTCAGTTTCTAGACAGTCCCCAAAAACAGTATCTTTAAGTATGGACCACGTAGTTCCAACCGAAAACTCGCCTACGTGATACGTAGTTAATGTTTTAAAGTTCAAAATTGAATAAAATGTTGATCACGTGACCTTGTACTGATCAGTACTTAGATATACCAAGGTTTAAATATTCTATTTGTTATGTGACTAATTGTTACTGAAATACTGATTTACTAAAAGAAAAGATACGACTGGAGAATGTCTAACCTTACTCAAAAACTTTACAAATGTACAGACATAGGAATCCAGGCAAAATTTTATATCAGGTAGGGAGTTCCTTTACGAGAAACTCAATTATCGATGCTAGTTTTATATACTAGTGATCACTCCAAGTTTTGCCTGTAAAAACATTTTTTTTTCAAAAGTGTCAATATTAAACAAAATAATAACGTAATTCTCTTCTTCATTTTTCAAAAGGATTTTTGAAACTTTACTCATCTTTTTTAATTCATTATTGTCCCATCTACTATTGTTAAATTAAATGATCAGAATTTATTCCAAATTTTCGGGCGTTAAACCTCTCCGTCTTGGCTGATAATCTATTTCAGGTGGCTAAATGACTTTTCAATTTCTGTGGAGGTAATAGGGGCATATATATTTTTTTAAATATGCTGTGTGAACTTCATACTCAGAACAATACTTACAAAAAATACATACAATGCTGGGGGCGATCACTAGTATATGGAAAAAGCATCGATAATTTAGTTTATCGATATAGGAACTCCCTACCTGTCATAAAATTTTGCCCCCTTGATTCCTATCTGCACATGTACTTGCCAAAACTGTACGGTTATTCAAAGACAAAGTTGTCAGTATAGTCGACACTTGCACGTACTAAAGTAAACGCTTAACGCATTATCTTTTGGCAATTAAATCATAATCTGCAAGCTAACACATCTTTCCTGGCACTTAGATACTGTTTTTAGAAACCGTGAAGCAGCTCTATTCTACTGGGCAAAACCATATTACCTTTCACATTTGTTGTTTTTAACCGGCATTACAGTCAAGTAAATAAGAGCTATTTTAACGACGATAACATTCGCAAGTTGAATCCAACAGTGACACTATGCAAAAAATCACTCATACAAAGATAATACTTTTTAACGGGTGTCCCTCGGAATCCCTAATAACGTTTGTCCTAACACATCGTTTGTCCGAATTTTCATTTGGCCTAAACTGGCTTTCAGATGAGTCAGGCAACTTTTTAAGTTTTCAAATTATATCTGCGGTTTGGTTAGGTTAGGGTTGTAATATAATAACACTAAAAAAAAGCGGAAATGGCTTTAGGATAAACGAAAATTCGAACAAACGATGCATTAGGACAAATGACGATTAGGGATTCCATAGGGGAAACGTTTTTAACAGCAATAATGTCACTATTCAAATAGTGTCACTCTTGGATCTAACATGCGACATGCCAAAAGCAATATGGTTTTAAGTGGAATAGGTGTCTATTAGTTAGTATAGTTAGTTGTCAGCGTGTACTGACCGCGCGAGGTCTTGCAGCTGCCGCGGCGCGCGAGCGGCCCGCTGGAGGCGCTGCCGGGCGACATGCCGCCGCGCTCCTCGCCCGGGGACTCTGCAACACGCGCGCTCACCGCTCACTCACCACTAACATGTTGCTGTTATTGGGTTAGTACCTATACTGGGTATACCGTGAATACTTTGTGGGCTTTATACTGTTTTATTGCTATGTTGTTTCTCTTGAAAGTAATATTAGTAACTTTCGCACTGTGCTATCGCTTATCATGCAACGATTATCATTTCTGTAACTTAACTTAGATAAACTATGGAGCAAAAAATACCACACGAAGTAATGTTATAAAAAAAAATTTTTTTTTTAGGTATTTAGAACTCCCCGCGAAGTCATGATCAAAATGACAATTTTATAGTGTGCAGACACGGGTTAAGGAGCGGTAAAAGTTCCTAAGTTTTTTGGTAAACATGATGAATATGATTAATAAATTCGAACGTGTACAAACGCAGCGCAGTTAAGGGAAAGGGATAAAATAATTATACAAATGTTCCAAAATTTTTGACTACATACATCATGAAGTCTCCAATCAAGGTTTTGGTAGTTTTGGACCCGTTATTTATTAACTAAGATCAATTCCTTGCTAATCGAAATACCTAAGACCCTAGAAAAAAAACATGAAATGTAATTATCAGAAATAATGTAAGAGACACACTCTGTATTGAGGTCGAAAACCTCAACAACACTTACATATTAATGTATAAAGTAAAATGTCTTGTGTTATGTCATCGTGTAATAAACTCACAAAAAACACAAGTAACATGAACATCGAGCTCAAAATTAGCCATTCACAATCGTGCGCACCATAAGCGCAGTAGTTATAAGTAGACTTCACATTCCTGTCGTCACGTAACCACGGATGTTTTTCAATTCAATCGTTGTCATGACGACAAGAACGCGGTGTCTGAACCAGAATCCATAATTGAGCGGACCAGTTTGACAGATAAAGTGTTGCCAGGTGTGTATAAATTATAACTAAATACAAATACTGTACTGATCGCATATGTCAAGTTGTGAAAAATCATGATCAATATCAAATTATTTAAATTGCCGTAATTAATTTTGTAGAGACTCAGCCCTTTTACTAAAAACTCTAAGGCCGGATGAATAAACTGATTTCGAACTTAATGCACGGCTCAAGATGCGTAAAAATTGACAGTTTTCTATGACTTGACGTTTACTTTGACTTATCTTGTGACGGTCGTCTCGGTCCAGCAGGCCTAGTATGGTTGCGTTTATCGCGTGACAAAATGTGGATAAAGCATCCGTCACTCTCGTACTTATATATACGTGTCAGAAAGTGATGGATGTTTTATCCACATTTTGTCACGCGATAAACGCAGCCATATTAGGCCCCGTGATGAGTTTATTATTACGACCCTATTTAAGTCTGTACAATTTAATCCACTTGTAAAAATTGTTTGTATTTAGCCATAAACGAAACTTTTCTAAAATCGCCACAAACAGCACTACGTTTTTAAGCTGTCAAACTGGTCGAATCATGTATTTCGGTACGATTGCATGCAGTTCGCTTACCTCGGTACAAGCCGGCACGCTCGGCGAGGCTGTCCTGCGAGCCGCGGTAGTAGTCGCGCCGGAGCCTGCCTGCGCGCGCACACGTAACCTCTACAGTACGGCTGGCACAACTAGCTAGCCCGCCATCTATCGCTTAGTACTTCAGGCATTTTACAACACACTGGTCGGTATCGGTATGTATGCAGTAAAAAAAAATATCGGTATGAAGGCTGCCTATTGAATCAATCGATTCCATTTAATGCATGCATACCGATTGGAGCGAGGGCGGGGGAGTGCAAGTTGAGCTAACCGTTCCGTACGCATACTATGAACTATGTAAGCCATACGAGTAAGTTCTAGGTGTAGTTCATAATAAGATAGCAGACCAATCGTATTGCAGTAGGCAACTTTTACACTTAAGGCGGACTACGTTGAAACATTTACAAAATCATGTCTTATTGAGTTGACGATGAAAAAGTTAACCACTAGATCAGCTTTATTTAAGCGTGCTCCGCGGCGCCTTGGATCTCCGTAAGAATTATGAAAGGGCTTTGCCGAAAAATCGACGTAATGTAAGGTACGAGGCAGAGATGGGCATTATTCGAATAATTATTTATTCGAATAATAAATAATTCGTAATACTTTTATTCGCGAATAATTTATTCGTCGGATAATTTATTTGCGAATGATTAATTTGCGAATAATTTATCCACGAATGAATCATTCGACTAATTTTCGAATAACGAATTATTTCTTTAATTTATTAGAGAAAAATGGAGCAGGTATAATAGGTAGTAATTATTCGTGGCAATTCATTCAAAGAATAAATTATTCGCGAATAAAATATTCGCAAATAAATTATTCGACGAATAATTTATTCGAATAAGAATAATCATTCGAGAATTTCATTCGTTATTCGCGAATAATTTGGTTATTCTTATTCGTTATTCGTCGTTCGAATAAATTTTGCCCATCTCTGGTACTCGTAGCTTTTCTTTTAATTACAAAGCAGCTTTCCCTTAATTAGCACTCCGTCGCTAAAATAGTTTGAGAATTGCGTCATTATGGTCGCCTTTATTGGGATGGATAAAGCATCCGTCAATGTCGCACTTACATATTGGTCAGAAAGTAACAGATTTCTTATCTACGTATATTCAAACACGTCCCTGAATGGCCCGCTGGACTAGGTAGATATAATTCAGTAGCGGTGGAAGTGCCCTCCTAAAGTTTTTCCGGTCGACTTCCACTCGGTATATTATTAAAGTAAACCTTCACTCGGTAGCCTTTTAGAGCATGTAGTTGCCTACTGCATTGCAAACGGTAGCTATATAGTTATCGGTATAAACCATAAGCGCTGGATTTTGAATTATAGATGATATTAGTATTGTTTGTAATAAGTCCAGCGAGGATGATTTAAACCGGAAACTGGATAAAGGGATATAAGGTTGGTTTCAAAACTTAGCTGGACTATACGCGCGTATGCCGTGCGATCGGGAAATTATAAAGGTGGCTGTCCATTAAACTTATGTGAGGAGTCTGAGTAGTAAGCTATAAAGCCACCAATAGACTTGTCACAATGCGCAATATTATTATATTAGTAGTTATTTTTTACTCATTTTCTTCACATAGTAGATAGCCAGCTTAGCCTACCATATTCGTTCCGAACGCAATATATTTTGATTTTTAACGCAATTCGTTCGAATATGGTGCAATAAAGGGGAAAAACGATAAACAACGAAAGACATAGCGCAAGATTTGACATGTTTAAGAAAATATTAACACGTCATACCTATTTAGAAAATTGCTTTTTCTTTGGAACATGCCATACATATACATATAAAATAACGTCCATGTGAAATAAAATTGATATTTAAAAAAAAATAGCTTAGTGCGAAAAAAAGAACATTTTCACATGCACATTATTCAAAAGGGGACAATGAAAAAGTCGAACTAAGTGCGGATTTACATTAATGAGAACATTGAGAACACATCGTTTATAAAGAAGAAAAGCTCACTAAGTTTTATGTACTTAGTGACTTTTTCTCTATATGACACGGTGGTCACGCCGTAGGCGAAGCGTTTTGCACATTCGGGACAGGGAACAAAAACGAAACGAGTAACAAAAAGTGCTCAAAACAACAACTTGTAGAGTATCTAGTTGGTTTTGTTTCATGTGTTTATATAAAGGTCTCGAAATATTTAATCGCATTTTTACCAGATAAAGTGAGAATAGGTACCTATGTCGTTATTTGGCAACGTGTCGGCGCCGATCTTTGTAAGCTTCAGAACATGGGTTCTCAAAGTGTGGTACGCGAACCCCCCGAGGTTCGGTATTGTTCGTAGAGGGTCGGGGACAAGATTTACTGAATTATTTAACACTATCAAGATGAGTTTTTTTTTTAATACAGAGATACTGGGAAATTAAATGTGGCAACGTGGGGCTGTAAGTTTGAAAAACCCTGCTTTAGTAAAACGATAGTTGAAATACCTATTACGCGACAATAAGGTTTTTAATGTGAATTACTATTTCGTATTATTTCTTTGTGTATTTTAAACAGTAAATGAGAATTGTAATATGCCAGTAGCGTGAACCGCAGGTCCTCCTACCAGTAAGGTTGGTGGAGCTGGGCTGCTTGCTGCCCAGCATGCCCTCGGCGGCCTGCAGCGCGCCGCTGTCCACGTGGATGGTCTTGGGGCGCGCGCGCGGCGCCGCCTTGCCGCGCAGGCGCGCCGGCGCCGGGCCCGCGCCGCGGGACAGCTCCAGCAGGTCCGACTTGTCTAGCACTTTGCCCTGGAATTGTTATGTTGGTGGTGATATAGGATGTACTTTATACCATTCCCCCTATAAAAAGCTTATTTTATTCACTGAAAACAGTGAATAAAAAGCACTTTTTCCTACTCCTGTACTTTTATCTGTCATTTATATAGTCACGAACACTAATATAAGAATATAGATAATATGTACGCAGAACATTCCGTAGAAAAGTCTATCTAGTCTATTCCCCTTAACAGCACTTGTGCTTTTTTGAGCCAAAACTATATGCCTAGCTGCCAAAGCTTACACCTAGGTTAATTTGACCAATCAAAATACTTCACCAAATTAAACCACCAATCACAATACACATTGACTGTCAATCGGAACGTTAGGTTCTTTTTGGTATGTAAACTCTTTTACTAATTTAACTCTTTAAAAAAAACATTTTATTTGGTATCAACCAACCAGAACGCAGCTATATTAAAATCGACCAATCAGGTAAAATAATTCATTTCTCAAATCATTAGGTGTTTTTTAGTCCCTATTTCACAAGTTAAATCGATTGTGCAACTTTTAAAAAAAATATGAAACCTGGCAAGTGCACATCAATTTAAAAACAAAGTTAACCATAAACACATATTTTTTTGTTTTCGAATGTTTCTCGCTCGTTTGTTGTTCTGTGCTTCGTTCGTTCGTATTCTAACCTAGGTATATTAAATAAAATTTTGTTAATTTAATTTTGCATTTTATTTGACACCTAGTCGTAGAAAAAGTATTATATGCAACGGTGTATAACTAAGTCAAAAAATACTCGTGGCGTCTTGCTTTACGATGTTCGCCTGCGGCTCACATCGTAACCACACCACTCGTCTTTTTTGACCTCTCTTATACAACTGTTGCATAAACTACTATTAATCACTGCGCACAAAAAATACGCGATACGAACTCCTGTGCAAAGGATGCTCGACATACATACTCCTTGTGCAAATAACTCCTCGAGATTTGATTGGTCGACATTAACGAGCATTATAAAAAAAGTTTTATGTCATTTGCTGTCATTAGTAGGTAAATTGGCGCCATTTTGAATACTGTAAGTTGTACGAACACAAAATTAAGTGTTACTTAATAAAAAAACGATTGAAAATGCATTCAAGTGATGAAGAAGATGAGTTTAGGTACCATTTTTCGTCATTAAATGTTTATTTTCGCTTAAATCTTTCTTTTTCTCGTATTTGTGGTTGTAATGCAACTCTTAAATAAAACGGATTTATATAGAGGGCTACACAGGTTCTAACACGTCCCTGTGGTCGTGATTCACTCGTTAGTATTCTTCACTTGCTCGTGAGTCATCTATGGCTCTCGTTTTAAATCCGTCCTTTATTCACTAATTGCATAATATACTAATGTGTAGGTGTACAGTTGTAGGTAACAAGTAAGTTACTAGTAACTTACACTGTCCACTTCAACTCTAGAGTTGAAGTGGAGTTAAGCAGTAGGCCAATAAAAAATTAGAGCATTTTTTTCCTTTTGTTTTATGTTCAGTTTCAAATTTAAATAGATACATCTTATGTCTAACTTTATGTCTAATTAACCATCGCCATGAAGGTATAAATGCAAAACCACAGCTGATCTATAAAAGATGGATTTCTTTTTGTTGAGATGTCGCAATAGGAGCATCGTGGAACATCTAAATGGATCAAGAGTATCAAAATACAGCTTATTGTTCCTTAGAAAAAGACGAATAGCACTGAAAACAGGTAAAAAGAAAAGTTCATTGTAACAAGACACTAAAACACTCAATATTTTTTACTTACGTCGAGTTACTTCGTTTTTTCTCTAATCTAGTTTATGGCCCCACTTCACGATCGATTATGATGGGCGAGCAATATCGCCGGCCAATATCGCCGCAATCATTGTCCACACGATCGAACCGTGTTTGCCGATCATGGCCGATCGCGAAGAGGGGCTATCGGCTGTGTTCACAATGAGGAGTGTGAACCGGTGCGGCGGTACCTCTCGCTCGGCCTCCTCGACGGCCTTCTTGAGCTTGTACTGCTGCAGGATGGCGTCGCGGCGGCGCGCCTGCTCCAGCTTGCGCGCGGCGCGCTGCTCGGCGGCGGCCTCGTCCCGCGCGCGCCGCGCCGCCGCCGCCTGCTCCGCGCGCCCGCGCGCCTCGTCCGCGCGCTGCCGCCGCTGCAGGGACAGCAGCATTATGCGCTCTTTTTTCCGCTCCATCTCTTCTGCGGAGTTCTGGAAGGCAGAAAGTGTGAGAATAAGCCGCAGATCAACTTTTTTGGTGCCGCTTCGGCAGCTCCGACTTATATGAATTAACACTTTTTAAATGGCAACATGGACATAAATTCTGAAATAACCCGATTCGCCGATTGAGACCTGCCGATGTGATAAAGAATACTAATTTTATCTAAAAATTAATAGCGCCTAAATAAACAATGACAAAATTTTAAACAATACAAATCATTAAAAAATAGCAACATACAACCGTTTTCATATTTATTGCAAAAAAAAAAACAAGAATTCAGTTCGAACACAAAGTTAAATAGGCATACTTACAGGGTCAGGATTCATCTCTCCGATAACCAGCGCGGCGGGCTCCGCGCTGGGTCGGGGCGGGCGCTCCCCGGGCGGCGCGTCTCTCCGCTCGGCAGAGACGTCCCCGGGGCGCGCCTCCAAACCCGGGCTCCGGTGTGCCGCGAACGGCTCCTCCTGCACCCGCTCGTGCCACTCGCTCTCGGGGCTCTGCCGCGAGGGACTCGGGTACTCGGATCTCTCCTTCTTGGGCGACATTCGTTTCGCCCGCAGCGGCGGCTTCGGTCGTTTCGGGGGTTCGTTATCGAAGGAGATGTAGAAGCCTTTCTCGTTCGCCTCCTCCTCCTGCTCGTGGTGCTGGAAAGAGTTTCTGGAGAGCGACGGGCGGGTCGGGGAGGGAATGCGGTAGGTCCGCGTGCCCGAGGTGATGTTGAGGCGGTTGATGCCCTGGCGGAGCGCGTCGTCCTCCGCGTTGCCGATGAACGAGATGTTCTGCGGCTCCATGTCGTCCGGCGGCGGCGCCGGGCCGGCGAGCTGCTGCAGGCTGACCGGCTCCGGCCGGCGCGCCGGCTCGGGCAGCGAGCCCTGCCGCTGGGGGGTTTTCGAGCGGCGCGGGCTGACCGCGCGCGGGGGGGACTGGGACGCGAACTGGGGCCGGGTGGGGGTTATCACAGTGTAGCTCAGGTGGTTCTGCTCGCGGGCGTCGGCCCCGTTCTGGTACCGGTCGCTGTTGTAGTGCACGGGGAAGGCGGGCTCGGGCCGCTCGGGCCGGTCGTGCAGCACGAAGCCCTGCGGCTGCCAGGCGCGCTCGGCGGGCCGCTCGGCCGCGGGCTGCGGCGACGGCGAGCGCCACGCGCGCGGCGGCGTGTGCGGCGAGTACGGCTGGCTGTGCTGTTGCTGGTGCAGCTAAAGATCGATGCGGGCGTTAGATAGACATGTGGCATGTTAGGCTTTCATTTTTAGTGCATGTGAAGAGACGGTGTGATTTCGACCACGATGTGAAAGCCACCTTCGCAAACCACCCCAAAGCTTCACTTATATTTATATCAACCCAGGAGTCCTTGAGACAGAGACCTAAAAGACTGCTAACTCCTCTGGCTTCGCTAAATACTTAAACTCCGCTTTCACAAATCTATCCTGAGCCTCTCATAGACAAGACTACAGCGCGTTTGACCTGCCTACTCAAAGTGTTACTAAACATACATCTACTTTTTTGCAGATGGAATGGGGAACGAAATCGTCCACCCATGCCACCTAATGACAAGTGCATAAACATTTGCAACCTCACGACTGCAAACGCATTGCCTTGGAATATTAAATAGTTTCAGAGGGAACAGAGTCGCGGGCAAAAGCTGAAGACTCATCATTCGGTGTAGTGAAGCACAAACCTGCCAGCCCCTCAGCTCGTTGTCGTGCTGCGCCTGCGCGTGCTGCGCCCACGTGCGGCGCACGGGCTGCGGCGGGCTCTCGTGCAGGTAGAACCGTCCGTAGTCCTCCACGTCGCGGTACTGGTAGTCGTACTCGGGCGCGTACGCCTCGCGCGGCAGGTGCGGGGTGGACCCGAACGCGCTCAGGGGGGGACGCGACACGTTGTGCTGTGAGCTGAATTGGCTGTGCTGCGGAGGGAGTGGGGTGTTAGGAGTGTGGTATGCTTGGGCTGCGTTTTTGGTGGGTAAAGCTATTGCGCTGCGATAAAGGAGCAAGGAGAGCTTTTCTCGAAATTTTGGACACTGTGAGTGACCACGCAAAATTTTTAAAAAAGGCATGTAAGTATAGCACATGATACTAATGAATAATTAAATAATATCCTAATGTGTCCCAAGATATTTGTATGGAAACTTCCTTTTTTGTTGCCAAAAACGTATGAATTTTCGAACGCATTAGGACATTATGTAATTATTGCATAGTTTCATCTACCTAACTGGCATTTTTTAATCTGGTGCTGTAGGGCATAGTCGCAAAAAAAACTTTGCAACTGTGACTCAGTCTTATGCAGCGGTCCAAAACCAAAAAGCAGTATACGCATTTAAACCTGGTACGTTTATATTGCCTTTTTCTTATGGAGGGCAGAGTAGTTGTAATTTTGTTATTTGCCAATCAAGTATTGTTAATGTAGCATAGTGTTTGCGGTTTGTTGCCACCAAAACCATTGTCGTTGTTTTAAGCATTATACAATCCGCTGAAGGTAGTGCTAAAATATTATCGTCCACCTATATACAGCATTTCACATATTTTTTAAGACGTAACTGGACCGAGCTTTTCGTCGTGCTTAGTATTATCTGGCGCTCTACTCTTTTTTTTTTCTATAAACGTTTTTTTTTTCAGAGTGAACATTTTATTGAATTTTGTGGAATATGACCTTGCAGTGCGACTTTAAATAAGTGTAGTAAACTTACCAATTGAGGAATGTTAGGCGGATACGGTTGTTGGAATGGCGACTGCGGCTGCGGGGGCTGGAACAGCTGTTTGGCCTGCTGTTGCAGTTGCTGTTGCTGTTGCATCTGCTGTTGCTGCAACTGTTGTTGTAACTGTTGCTGCTGCTGATGCAGCTGTTGCGTTTGTTGTTGTTGCTGCTGTTGCTGTATCTGGTTCTGCTGCGTGGCGAGCCGCGCGATGTCGCTCTGTATGTCCTGCAGGCTGGAGTTCATTCTGCAATTATTTAGTATTGAATCGAAACCTAATTAAGTTTTCCATATTATTATGGCGCAAATTTCGAACACGGAAAAATAGGTAATCTTAATGTTTTCAATAATTAATTACAGGAATAGGTTAGGTATATGAAATCTAGAAAGGGTTTAATTGGAACTATGATCACTATAACAAAGGTAATCCATGAAAGCACAAAATAAACAATCGTATATGCCCGTATGTCTATTGCGAATGAGTTTCGACGTTTGACATAACATTGAAAAGTTTAATAACAAGTCAAGAACATATGATAGTAGTTTACTTACTTGGCTATGGACTGCTGGTACTGCTCGATGGCGACGTTGTCCACCGTCTGACTCGGCTCCATGTCCTAAGACCAATTTAGTTATCACTAACATAATTAACCTTAAAAACCAGCTTGTAAAGTTGTAAAAATGTAAATCAATATTGGGCGCCCATAATTGTTATTTATATGGGTTTTTGTAGCACTGGGTGCGTCATGAGCGTTGAATGCGTCAGGCGGTACAAAAGTCACTTTAGTCTGTAATGGTTTCATTTCACTATAAGAAACTTCAAGACAAGAAATTGACACTAAATATGTAAATAACAGTGCTGGTGCCGGTGCCGGTCGAGAATAGCACCACCCCATCTCTTCCCGTGGGTGTCGTACGAGGCGACTAAGGGATAAACCGGAGGATGGGCAGCAGCGTCCTCCGCGGACTACATGGTATAACTGCGGTCGCCAACCCGCCTGCCAAGCGTGGCGACTACGGCATTTTCCCCCCAACGGTTCTAGATCAAAAGCCAACTATTCTGAGTGGAGAGCCTTGGGGGAGACCTATGTCCAGCAGTGGACGTCTTTCGGCTGACATGATGATGATGATGATGATGTAAGTAACTAAGATTTCTCCTTACAAAATACTGCAACAAATGTCAATTACTTTCTTATACTTTATATGCAATTAACGCCTTGATTCAAAGCACATAGGAACTCGTCGATTTTCGGTTGAGACATTATTTTCAGTTTACCTTCAACTGATTAATAAAAGAAAACTCTTAACGCTTAGACAATAAGAGCGCGTATACATATTTTTACCTGACTAGGTGAACTCATAAGAAGAGTTATTAGAAACTCCTTAATTTAACCCTACCAAGTGTTACCACGTGAATCTGTGCCTTAGTGACTTATCCACTGTTAATAAACACATATAACATATAATTTTCACATGCACTAACACAAAATCATGCAAGTTTTAGTATCCCCACTATTTACGATACGTGGACACACACATCTTCCCAAGTCATTGTACTGTAGACACACATCTACCCAGGTCAACAAAAGTTTCATAGTTCAACAAGTTTGTGCGCTGCTGTCCCGCGGGGTTAAAGATGTAGGCGGAGGGGAGGCTACTTCATGTTCCTTCCCCGCTCTTCTACCCCCGCTAACGCCTAGAAACTTGGTTCCCGCCAATGTCTATCGCCCCTAACAACAGGGCATGAACTTGTTTTACCATAAATGGTACTTGCTCTTATCATTACATAAATTTAAAAAAAATGTATATTAACAAACCATTAAAATATGAAAAACGAATAAACCCCAAATGTGTAATAAATGTAATTCTGAAGAACTTCGGAAAAAAGCAAATTAGGAAAATCAATTGATACATCCGTCCCAAACTTTCACCCAAACGGCATAGAAGCTGGGGCGGATCGCTAGTTAAAGACTGTCCACGATAAAATCGGGCCATGCATGCTCTGGTGTATCTTTGCAATGAATGCATATTTTCAAACAGTTTTTTTTTAATTACTTGTTTAATTATAAAACATTATAATAAAATAAAATCGTATCATAATGTATGGGTATGTGTGAGTTTTCGCCGAGTATATTCTATCATACCATTCATCTCCTGAACAGCGTTTTTTGACAATCTTCCCACGCTTCCTGCTACAATGTCGCAATTGGATTTATATTTTTACTAGCTGTTTAACACACATTAGAATGTCGTCTTCCCAAAGAAATACTTTTTGAAACTCATTTCTATTTGTAGTAGTCAGGAAGACTTTTTACTCCAAGCACTGAAAGCTGATTTTGTATGGGAGGCATTTATTTGTCAAAAATTCAAATTCGCCAAAATTAAAAAACCTCAGAACTATCTCAATCTAAATCCAATTAGAAAAGTTTTCACTATTGGGAAAAGATAATGTAATAAGGTTTAATTTGGCTTGCATAATTAAAAATAATAAAATGTTTTAAACAGGAGAATTCAGAAAAGACTGTCAGTAGACCGTGTACAAAAAAATATTGGTACTGTAGATTATTATAGTCTCTTAGTCACAGACGCTGTAACATTTTATCATGATTGTATTTTTATTACGTAGTTTTATAACCACTGACTATTACAAAAAAGGTGCTGCTTGAAAATTAGCATTCATTAAAAAAATACACCAGAGCATGCATGGCCCGATTTTATCGTGGACAGTCTTTATATAGAGGTCCGGTCTCTTTACGCTTGCAGGAACTGATAAAGAAATCTTCGTGCTCTTCTCGTAATTATTCTATTAGTTAGTTTAATATTGAGAAACGGTTTGATTGCTTTGCATATTTTTAGGTATTATTTTGTTAGTTTAAAATTATGATCTATTATTTGTTAAAAACAATGTTACATTGCTGTATCAAACAGACTGCTTTAGGCAGCAAGTATATTATAATTACCCGCTATTTAGTGGGTTTTTAAATGAGGTTATTTTTTCGTTACCATTTAAAAAAAATGGAATGTATAAAAGGTTAAGCTCGCCGCTTGATAATTCATCCTACTAGTTGAGACGCGAATTGTTTAAAGGTGCACTACACGGGAAATGTTTTGGCATAATAATTGTCCGGACGTCTTATTCTTACACGAAATTGGATGCCAGACAATAGGGAATTTTTATTTTCACAGCTTCAATAAAAGCTGATTCATGTAAAAAAAATAATTTTTTTTTTTGAATAGCTTTAAAAATAATCAAGATATAAGGCAACAAAGATTCGATCCTATCTCTTTCTAGCATAACAGAATTTAACATGGAGTTTATATGGCCGACGTGTTACATGACGTCACAGTGCATATCGGTTCTCTCTCTCTAATCGCTGTCTAATTAGCAGTTTAAAATGCTTGTATCATCCGTATTTATTGGCTGATTTAAATTTTAATTTCACCAGTGATCTCTTTCCGTCATTTTCCTATTTTGATAAGAAATGCTATATAAAAAATCCATGCATATTCCCAATAGTCAAGACGTTCCATTCCATTACACCAAATTAGACTATTAAAACAAATCGTCGGTGAAACTGCAAAACCTCGTAAGTAATATTTTTAATGAAGAGCAAAATGTACCTTTTTTCTAAGACATTAAGGTTTATTTTAGCCGCGTAAGTGCACCTTAAGAGAAAGATCATCCCTATAATTTGCCATGTTATGATATGAGCAAGCACCGCCTCAACACCAACCCACCTGCTGCGCCCCCGGCTCCGGCGGCGCGTCGTCCTCGGCCGGCGTGCGCGCGCCCTTGCCCTGCAACACGTTCGTGCAACCGCCACCGTAACACACCGCGCAACGGCGCGACGCGCAACGCGCGACCATGCGGGCATTGGCATAATGGAAAGGTACCGATTGTGACAGTTCTAAGGTACTCTTTGTTGTGATTAGGTGCGATGGTTTGGAGATCCATTTACCAATAGTTTTTACGGTTGTAGCGAGGATTAAGTTGTTTTTTCTCAAAGTAGCGAATTATTATGGGTAGATATTAATTTAAAAAAATTGGTACCAAATTATTGACTTTTAAAAAGTAGGTATATATTTCTCACGATTAAGTTAATAAAAAAATGCAGCTTACTCACATATCCTGACAAAAAAATATTTTTGTAATAGCAATGGCTCACTCGAGTTTAAATTGTTATAATTCTCTTTGCATGAAAAATTCTTTTTTTTGTTGCTTGTGAGATCAATGGAGAAATGACTATACTAGTGTAAAAATATTAAACAAATACTATGCTAGTGGAAATGGACCTCAATGGTAAACTATTTAGGGTTGATTTTTCAAGATCTTATACTCCAATAAACAAACTCATGCTTACCTATAGTGTAATGGATGTAGTATACTCCTACACAAAATGTGCTGTTTAACACGTGACTGTGTAAAATATCGTTTAGTTACTTATGAATAAGGTACAAAATAGTTTGATGGACTTTACACGGACGTAGTGAATGCGACGCAAAATACTCGGTGTTTAACAACAAAAAACAGATCGAATTTAAAAAAGCTGCTTTATTTAAGAAATTCAGCGGTTTCTTTAAGCAAATTGTTTATGAAAGCGTAATTATTCAATATTACTCAATTGCTCTTAGGATATAAAAATACTAATTCGTATACTACTGTAGGTAGTTTGATTTAAAATGAAAGCCTTAAAAGCGTGTGTGAAACTATGTTTAATTATTTGTAGTTTTCTGAAAAACGATGATTCAAAAAGTGATGTTTCAAAGTGGAAAAAACAGGGCTATGTCTAAATTGAATGTACAAAATTCGTAACCGGCCACTCACCAAAGAGGCCAACTGGAATTGCAAATATGTATCCTAATAAAATAGAAAAACAGGTTGTTATACAGTTCAGTAAGGGTCGGATTAGTAGTGCTACCATACCGTGGGTTATCAAGTTTTAAAGTTCCACGTAAATTATTATTTCCCTTACACAGAGTACGTCACATCTCGAAATGTAGACTCATGCTATTTTATTTAAATACTTTAACACATATCTCCCATTTTAATCGGACAAACAAACACACCGCTTCCAACATTACAATTCGATAAACAAACCACTCAAACGTACAGTAAACAAATCCTTCTTACAGCGTTTCACCCGTCAGTCGCACCATTACCCGTAATTTGTTAAAAAAAGAAAAACCAACATTTACTTTGGAAAGAAGACTCATCAACACCATTATTCATCATACGCAAAATAAACTAATTTTAGTATGCTTTGTCAGTTTTTGCCATATTGAAAGCACAATTACAAATAAGGTCAAAGCAAGTTTTTAAGCATACTTTAGGCGCAGGTCCATAATCCCCCGCGCCCTCAGCCACCTATTTTGCCATCCTCTGATGAAAGACTCGTAATGATTCCGAAACATGTGGACTATTCCAAAATGTATCCGTGAGATTTAACCGTTTTTTTCCATTATATTAAATCATGTCTAACGTTAGTGGAATACTCTATACCTAACTTAGCTATTGTGCGTTTAAATAGTAAAGAGAGAACAAATCTTTATCAAGAGTGGTGTAGCTCCACTCTTGATAAACGCTACACGGCTTTGACAGTAAACACTGTAAGAATGATTCTCGCATACCCAAATTATTTAAAATAATCACCATATTCTAGACACTACCACACTGAAAGTACATTGCCACTCAACCCCGAAAGATAACACATAAAACTTAATTTCAACGAAAAATTTCTCCACATCAACATCTTTCGACCGCCACAGCCAGCAATGTATCTACCATGTTGGAACAACGAGCAAGTGTAAAATTTAGGGATCCATTAAAAAAAACCAATGCCAAAAGTTACATCAACTCTTTCGCTCATTTTAATCACAAAGAACGAGTGAAAAGTTTTGACCATCCGAAGTATCCTCCAGAGTAAAGAGTACGGTTCCACCCAAGCGGAGTCTATCGAAACAAAGACAAATAAACTAATTATATTTTTGGTTGGTTTGATAACTTTCCATAGCCGTTAAAGGGTTAACGTCGCTTGAGCGGAAACGCATCCTAATTCATTATCTACAATGGTAACCCTGTGGCAATCGCAAGATCAGCTGTTTACTTACCCTAGTAACAGCTTGCAGGAAAGCCTGTTGTCCCAATTGCTGGCGCTGCCGACTGACGGCCATCTCCGCGCGCCGTTTGTCGAGCTCAATGCGGCGCCGTTTCTCTTCCAACTTCAGTCGAATGTTGTTTAGTTGGGCAGCCATGGCGCCGCCGCCGGAAGACTCGTCCGGAGAGTCGCCGTCTGGTAATGTGATACCGTTCATATAAGTACACTTGGTGTCATGCTAGATGGATTCATAGCATGCGCCATTAACGAGCAGTGATTAATGACCAGTTGCAAAAAAGATTATTCAATTTAATGTCTTTTCTTGTGTACTAGGCCGATTAGAAGTCAATGTAGTAGTAAGCTCGGGCCTTGTTTTGAAGTAGTAATTTATAATTTGACTTATAAAGAGATGAGGCCTTTAAGATAAGATAAGTCACAAAGAAACATAGATACATACTCGCATACATACGTAGGTACATAAATTCACCCAATAAACATTAACATCGTTGAGCGATTTGGATAAATATAAAAAAGGTCGATTCGTTATATAGAGCAGGTTGACGCGAGTTACTGGCAACTCTAAAAGCCTATGTAAGGCTTCAATAGATTTTCTAGAACCTTCAACGTTACTTGTCAAACTTCGCAATATTCTCGCATAGGGTCTGCCTGTTGCGTCCGAATTAAAGTAAAAAAGACACTTATTATTTAATATAAAAAAGACAATTTATTTGCAACAGGAGTATGCAGATTGTATTTTTTGTGTATTTATCTAGCGGTACAGAGTACAGAAGCGATTTCGATAAGCCAATAGTGCTAACTGAGCATCACAAATAATGTGCCAAAGCTATAAATAAATTTGCTTAAGTTTAAAATTTCGACCAATGAGAGTATGTGATCAAAGTTAATCGATTACTAAATCGTTTTGGTCGATCAACGCGGAGTATTTTAAACACTTAACGTATCAAGCATTTATTTAATGTCTGTAACTAACTGCCCCGATTTGAAAGAGAATCGAAGATCAAACCACAGTATGTGTTGTCGTTCTGCGGGGAGCAAACGAAGGCGGGGACAAGGCATCAGGCGTCAGCCGGGGCGGGAAGGTAAAGGGAGAGGGGAATGCCGCGAATGATCCTCGCCTCCCCCAACATCTGTCACCCCGCAGAACAACAACACACGTACTTGTTGGAATATATGGCCAAATATTGTTGTAACCTAGTCCGTTAGTTCTTATTGTAAACATGGGCTCTGTTCTCCTCGGTAAAACCTAATTACTTGTAAATTATTATATTTTCAACGTCATGATAGCTCTTACTTACTTGACAATAATGGCCGAATTAAAAACAATACGATAACATGTCAAAAGCAATTACATTTTACCGAGCAGAATAGGGAACGAAAATTCTGACTAAAGATAGGTAACTATGGAGGATTGTGTTGTTGTTGTGTGACTGACTGGGCTGTGGGTCCTGCTGCAGGCACTGCTGCTGCCACGTGGTGGTGTTGGGCGCGAATGTGGCGCTCTTGCGCCGCTCCGCCGGCTCCTCCGCGCCTGCGCATACTACCAGCGTTAGCCATACTGTTTAACTCTGGAAGGTTCTAGATGAATTTACTGATGGAAAGGAGAGCTGAGTCGTCTAGCTTTGAAATATGAACTTGACGATGTATTGGTTGGAGATTCGAGCTAGCCACAGTCCTTTAATAAAACGAAGCAGTATTTTTGTTCACATTAAATTTTATTTGCTCTGTGGCGAGACGACGCCGAGCTGATACGCGTAAGGCAGCCTATTGTAGTCTTAGGGAACCCATATTGATTGATCTCGTCACACTCATCGACGCTTAATTGTATTCTGATGCGCGGTTTAGGTTTTCTTCTTTTTTTCTAGTTACTTTCAAGGTAACTAATGTCATCCAACTAGCAAGAGCGAGAATACCAAACATGGGATTGAATTACAGAAAAGAACAGCTACGGAAAAGCGATTCAACGTCTATAAGTACGGTGAGAGTTTACAATACGAATGTCGGTAGAGTTTGGAACATCTAGAACCTTCCACGACCAATCCATAACTAATGGGAGTATGTGGACCGAGCGTAAACACAGTAAGCGACCAAAAACCGAGCACAAACCTTCGCCGTTCCGGTACTTCTGGTCCGCGAAGCTGGTTCTCGTCATGTCGCCGTCGGGGGCGTCTCTGTTGAGGTAGAAGCCGTCGCCGCCGCCCTTGTTGCTGAAGAAGTTGTTCAAGGTGATGGTGTCACTGCTGAGCTGCCGCTTGAGCGGCGTGTAGGGCTCCAGGGGCGGGGTGGGCGCGGGCGCGGGCGCGGGGGGCGAGGCGCCGTTGTGGAAGTCGCCGTGGAACAGGTTGATGGAGCCGCGGATGTCCTGCCGCGACGAGCGGAGCGGAGGGTTGTAGCTGTCTAAGGGCCCTGAGGACATATTGTTAGTGTTACAATTTTGCAAGTAAATATTGGTATAAAATGATAGTGGCAGCTTCAGTGCGCACAAAACGCAGTTATCTGGAAGAAATAGGAATCATGAATGAAGAATAATGCCTAGGGTAAACTGACAAAATGTCGTCTTCCGGATTATCGCACAGGCAGGATCAGAAAGTGACGTACTAAAACGAAGGTAAGAAATATGGTCTTATAAGTATGGCATTTCAACTCGTTTGTCTACATGGATGATATTTTCACCAGTGGGAGTGTATATCTTCGTAAAATAAGCAAGATAAACCAAGCTCCTATTTAAGACCGCCGCGGTGATCCACCTGTTTACGAGCCAATATACGTGGATGATCTTACCAGCAAGATCAGATATCTTCCGAACATTAGCATAATTATGTTTAAGAGACCTAATATTCCTAGGAAAAGCAGAGTCGCCTCTCACAAGCAAGTATGGCTATACTTAAAAAGTGATTCTGACCTACATCAACATGATACATTAATTCCCAAATTGGAAATAATAATCATTTTTTTATTTAAATTTTCATTAACTTATGCCCCGCAAAGTGCCGACAATCCTAATGCCGCAGCTTACCAAGTGTCTACGTGGATAATCTCACTCACAGGATCGGATATCTTCCGAAAATTAGCTAGAGTGTACGTCCCGCGAAATGCAAGTGACCCCAACCAACCACTTAAATGTCCCCGTGGAATATCTTACCGGCAGGAGCGGAAACCTTCCGAACATTAGCGACGGTGGCGAGCTCCTTCTCAGGGTTCCGCCCCGCGAAGTGCAGACGGTCCTGCGAGCCGCCGAAGTTCTCGACGGTGAGCTGACTGTCGTCACTGATGGAGGAGCGGCGCGAGCGCCGGCCCGCGAACGAGCTCGTGTGCTGGTAGTGGGACGGGCGGCCCGCGGCTGTTTGGTTCGGGTCTGTGATTACTGAAGGAGAAATGGATTTATATAGGGTCAAAAGTTCAAAACGATTGCATCAAATCGTTAACATGTCAAATCAAACTGCCTTATTTTGACAGTCTGCTCAATTGGCATAATTTTGAATTATGAATCAAAATGCTTTATGCTAAAATTAAGATTACGCGTTGTTAAAACACACTATTTCTTGTATTGACACAATACTTGCATGTTATTTATTGACAATTTTTTGTTGCATCTATATCATGATTCATGTTCAATGTGGGAGACCAACATTTAAATAAAATACTAACTTGACAATTCATGACAGCTTGTCCCTGCATAATTTACTAAATGTACCTATCGAACCATGTGGGTCGAAAATTTGACTGACCCAGTTACATCTCAAGTTGAAACTGTACTATCAAACCAATGAAACGCTGACCAAGTATAGAACTGTGTGTCACAGTGACGTTATGATTCAACTCGCAAGAAGTGTCAAACTAATTGTTTTATAATGGCACGGTGACACGTCCTAGGATTGCCATCCGTCCGGGTTTCCCCGGATTTGTCCCAGTTTTTTTTTTGTATTCCGGGTTTTAAAAATTTAAGTCTTGGGCCCCCGCGCCGCTTAGCGGCACGACTCGCGCGCCGCGGTGTGGACAACCGACGAACCGTCCCGGTTCTAGGCTCAAAAATCCGGGGTTTTCACGCCTCTTGTCCTGGTTGAAAAATTTTAGAGATGGCAACCCTACACCGTCCTATGGTGGGTCAGGGTGCCATAGAGCTGATAGTATTTACATATTAGAAAAATCATCGAACAGAGGCCGTATTATAAACTGCCAACACCGGCTTTAACTCTGTCCCTTTCACCAATTGAAACTTGGCAGATTCAGTTCATAATGCGGCCTAAAGACATCACGACAATCGAATCTATTAATCCTAAACATCCAACCAACAGTAGCTTAAGTCAACATACCATCATCCTCCCTCCTGGCTATAGACGACAGAGTTGTGATGCCCCTTCCTCTATGCACGACGAAATCGTCCCGCTGCGGGCTGCAGCTCCGCCGCTCGGGCGTCGAGCATGCCGAGCGACCGGTGGGCCCGCGCGGCCGCACCGCGCACGCGGACGGGGAGCGGGGAACTAGAACACCAGCTTTGTTGTTAGGGTACGAGGGGGTAAACGGTCCTATTGTGGGCACCTTGTCGATTATTGGCACCATACACTTTACTTTAAGTTAATAAGTGATAATTCTACAGACGCTATGTGTCAATAACTTATATTTTGGATGCCAATAATTGATTGTATTTTTCTGTACGTGACTCAGTGATAAGGCGAATCGATTTGCATTCTATTGAAAAGGTCAAGTAAATTAAAAAAATTAAAAAATAAACGAAACTAAATTATAAAAAACGAACTATTGGAACTAAACAAAACGAGCAACAAAATTAACAACATAGTCGCAATATAAAATAATTTACAAAACAATTCTAATGAACAGTAAAAAACTATAAAACACTGCAGTTGGTATGTGTTTAACTACATTTCTTACAACTCGCTAATTTATTTAAGTGTAATAATGAGTCAAAATACAACGGGTATAAATATAAACCAACCAGAACCAGAAATAATAAACTGAGATTTACAATTTTAACACCACGATCGTTAAGAAAATTTGTCAATGGAAAATGTGAGCACATTTTCAATGAGGCTAACTTTGTTAACAAACAGAGTTGGACAGAGTTAGAAACGAGCACACAGGCCACTTGGTGATAATAGTTCTGAAGCTCACAGTATTATTAATAATATAGCGGGTGTAGCTAAATATTGGTTTGTTTTTAACCCGTGACGTCATAATAACTATTCTAAAGAAGCTGTTAATACTCGTCACTGGGAGCCCTGAGGGCATAACGTCAACGACTCCGTAACTTTTAGTATCTGTGCGAAAAGCGGAAGCTCCGACCATGCAGAAGCGCTAAACAACCCGGAAAGCTTAAACCATTACCAGAAAAAAGCTGTTAAAATAAAAAATAAATTATTTACAAATGTATGTCCGATTTATACACATTCTTAACAGAAACGTGATTAAAGCTGTTGTCAAAAAATCCACGAACGTATCTAAATATAAAAGCTGATTGAAAACGGACATTGACTAAAATGCGATACAAAATGTTTGTAATCGTGACACCAGCATACCTATAGCACACTCATTAACACAGGTATCTCGCAGGAAATAGTACACTCAACCTTATGAAAGGTGCGCGCTGCGTAGTTTCTTGACGTGTTGTATATGTGATAAATGTATTTGAAGTGATCACGTGACAACACAAAGATTGCTCGCTGTACTCTTTGGATTGGACCTCTTACCAGTGTTTTTTTTTATGCACTAAGATGCTACCCACTACTTAATTTGCACTGCAATTCTACAACTTAAAATAACTGGTGGAGCGCATCTTTTTGGACTGAAAAACTATACGTTCAAGTAACGGCCAAAAAACTGCATTAAACTTCTAAAAAAAAATTATGCTCTCAATGAGTTTGCCGGTGTAAATATAGCTGAATATAGACATAACGAAACTGTTCTCTATCGATGTTTTATCAATTTCAATCAATTTGTGTGTGGATCTTCTCAGACAACTTTTTGGAAATAATTAACTACGTCTTTCCTGGGAGTCGATGATAGCTTGACAGCGTTTACGATAGCCCCTTAAAACCAACATTTCGTTGGATAAATGTAGATCCCTGTATTCGTATATATCACGCCAGGTCTATAGTACAGAGAATCCAAAGAGCACAGCGTCGGGACACAGCACACATGGTACCTGTGAAGGGAGCAAGCGGCGCGCCGGAGTCGGCGCGCAGGTCCGGGATGGGCGCCGGCGCGGGCGGCGGCAGCCCGCGCTTGAGCCGCACGCCGTTCGCGTTGCAGTCGCCGCGCGCTGCGGACCGAACGCGTCAACAACCCGCCACGACCACCACGGGCCAGTCATACATCACGGCTCTTTGTATAAAGAGTCAGACATTGCCGATGCGTGGGAGCGATCATGGAATGAGGAATATAACACTGGAGGGTTGTAAACGTTGGAGGAAGAAACAGGATTGTAGGTAAAAGAAGATGTAATATTTAGTTTTTTTTTAAGATTCAGGTATATTGCCTACGCATGAAAGCGCCAAAGGAATGGATAGGAAAATAGAACTGGACGGTGGCCAGCCCTGATGGAAGAATAAGGAAGATAGGAGGGGGTGGAATAGTGGGAGTCTAGGACATCGATACTTATAAATCGATGCTTGTTCACAAGCAAAATTGGACGCTAATACGTTACAAATGGCACGTATATTATTATTCACGTACCTACTGTCGAATAGAGGCTCGGGACGTATTAATATGCCATGAAAAATATTGCAGCCATCTTCTTTTATAGCATTTGACTTGTTTGTAGCCATTAGAATTGAACTAGGTACGTCTTTCAGTCTTTTCTTCTAAGCCTAAATTTAAAATGGATTGTCACTTGATTTTTAAGAAATAATCGACTGTTGAATGTTAATATGATACTATAGAAGTACCAACACTATTATCATACAGAACTGTCTCTGTTTAATGTAACTGCGTAGGTGCTCGTTTGAAGCCGAGGTCACAAATGTCTCGTATGACTTAGGCACATGAAGTCAAACGTGGTATTGCGGTTTCATTTGTCTTGAATACGTATGCGAATCGTTATGTACGCTCGTACGCATGCTGTTAACCCACGCACGCAGTCACCCTGTCTTGACTTACCAAAAACTGCCGCATCCAACAGACAGACTATGAACAATCATTAAAATTTTCCTTTGGAGAAATTTGCTTCTGGAAAACATTAC
Source organism: Acleris literana (assembly GCA_946894065.1). Lineage (NCBI taxonomy): Eukaryota > Metazoa > Arthropoda > Insecta > Lepidoptera > Tortricidae > Acleris > Acleris literana. The sequence continues at coordinate 22,519,157 of OX335671.1, read as the reverse complement.
AAACATACCCAAGTGCTGTAAATACATAACCCATTTACATATGTGTATGAAATATAACGCATAATAATATCCGTTACCATATGGCTCCGTAGACGGCAAAAAGCAAGACAGGGTGACAACAGAAAGTTACATTACTGAGCAAAGCGAAGGAACCTAAATCTTAATATAGAACTTACCTTTCCTCGCACCTATGAAAAATACTATTAAAAAAATGTGTTTATACATGTGTACAGTTTGATTTATAGTAGTTTTTAGACTACGTATTTTGAAACTCTGATCGCTTTTTCAAGGTAAGCATTATTTGGGCCACCTACGCGCTGTTAAAGTAGGTACATTAGTAGGCGCAGAATCTTTGAGATTATGACCACATACTCCCATTAATCTATTTAGCATGCGACACTGGCTGTGGGTTCACTCACCGGCGCCGGGGTACTTGACGGCCTTCACTGGGTGCACTTCTAGCAAGTTAAAGAGGTCCGCTAGCATTGCTATTAGGTTTTGTCGCATTGATCTGAAATTGAGAAAGAAAATAAATTAAAATGTTGAAATCATTATTAAGTAGGTTAGTAACATTTTTAAGATGTATTCTGTTTACTGATTTACTCTCACTCACTTGACATTGGCGAAATCACTAAGGATAAACGAGGTGGACCTCCATTAAAAAAAAAAACAACATTAATATATATACAGCAACGTGGGATATCTCAGTAAATACCTACTGTAGTTGTGTATGAGTGTCATTTTATCACATCAAAACGGAATAGGTAATGTTTATCTTATTTGCATTGAAAGAATTGAAGTATCGAATTGACGAAGTCTAATTTTCATTGCCGTCAGAGCGGTTCCGCACTACGTCCGATCCGAATCCGATCCGAACCGCTGAAAATCCGTATTTTCACGGGTTCGGATGGGATTCGGATCGGACGTAGTGCGGAACCGCTCTCAGTGAGACGGTCTCCCGGAAATACTTGGAAACGGATAAAACGCTGACTAACTCGCGGAAAAGAGTTAAACCTCACATTGCTTTTGAAGTGCAAGTGCGAAGTTCATACATTTTAAGTTCATACACTTGACAGCAAATGTATAAACTTCGCACTTCGCAAACTGTAAATCAGGCCCTAACACACCTAGCAATTTCATCTTCCGCAAAAATTCCAACACGACGTAAACGCACTCAGTACATGCACCTATTGTTACCACCTTCATAGAATAAATAATATATCGTATGACGTGTGCAGTAGTACATAGTCTGGCGGCTAGCCAACTATACCCCTCGGGAATCCGCCTCGTTACTACTCCGTAAACGATCAATGTTAGCCCAAGTACGTTGGTAAAGTGGAACAGGGCCGGTTTTAAACTTGAAACGGGCTTAATTAAACTTTATACGCTCGCGTCCCGTGGGGTAGGCTTACACAGGACCTAAGTGAGTCAGGTTTGACACTAAGTGTTAGAGTTTACTAATTAACAGTCTGTTTTAAGGACAACACGGACTTACTGCTTACAAGATTCTTGCGAGCTTTCAGAGAACAGACAACTTATAATTTTATTTTGATATTATCCCGCAACAATTGCGCAACTGTCCGCTTCTTCAGAGACCTCTCCACCTCGGGATAGGCCATGAAATAAATACAATAAAGATCATTTACAGCCTGTTTCACAATCGACAAGTAAATCATATTTGACAGATAAATTTAGCCCTTTCTCTTTCTTACACTTGAAAATAGACAAGGAGACAGCTAACTTTAAATGACAGATAAATTTACGCTTCGATTGTGAAACAGACCCTTAGGGTCGTAGTACATCCGACAGAACACTTATTACATAGAATAAGATTAAACCTGAAAGGACAGATATAAGTGAAGAACCTTTCATTTCCTAAATCAGTTTGGATAAAAACGCAATTTCTTGTAAGAAAATAATAATGGAATAAATATTGATATGCGTAGAACCCAAACACCCTCTACTTATTCCCTAATTACACCCAGCGTATCAACAAACACATCATACAGTCGATTACAAAGACATGTTTCCACTTTTGCACCATATGTGATTGAACATGTCTTTATTATTGACTGTACGAACTTAGACCCCCACCACCACTAACACATACATAACTTAAATGAGATAACTCACCCCCGCATATAAGTGACATCTTCAGGCAGCATATGAAACACGTTGTGCGGCAGACACGTCTGGCAGAAGTCGTAGACTAGCATAAGGTTGTGCAGGCAGTCCTGAATGGACGCCATGCGGCCGACGCGCACCGCAGTGCGGGGCAGTGCGTCGGGGCAGTAGAACGAGATAAGGGCGGCCAGCGCTGTTCCATCGCATAACTCTTGGAGGTTCTTCACCATTGGGACTTGTGATGACGTGTTCTCCTGGAATACAAGTTTAATATTGTGAGCAAAGTTAAATATATAAGTGTTTTAGTGGTGGTAGGGCCTTGTACAGGCAGGGTCCGTCTGGATTGCTACCACCATCTTATCCATTGACCCACTGGGATATTTTAAAATTTATAATAAATATATATATTTTTTTAAATGTATTTCTAACATTCACAGATAAAAAAGACATATCAAGATTGTGGTAAAGTAAAATATTTAAGTAGTTTGTGTTGTGACAACCCTGACCCTTGCTTGACTGTGTTTCTATGCGTAAGGTCAGATTTTTATTCCCACAAAAAAAATGTAAACAAAGTTACGTCACTGTCAAAATGACATTTCAGGGGATCTCAAAGTTTGGGCCAGCAAGAAATATAATATTAAGTTATCATTTAGCTCGAACCGTGATATAAAAATAAATTCGAGAAATAATTTAAATTAAAATTGCACAAATGAGTCACTGGAAAGCGATAACAACGGGAGCACGAATTGTAAAGCGAAGCTAGTGAAGTGACGTCTCACATCAATCAAACAGCCCTCAACTTGTTGACACAGGTGTATCGATTCAATGATACCAGTGCAATAAATAAATTATGCATACAAAAACAGTTTTCACGTTTTAAATTAATACAACAAAAAGTTTATATCAAAATAAAGTTTGCCATCAACAAATTAAATTCTTCAATCTTTATCACAATATATAGTTTTTTTATAGAAAGTCGATTTCTTTTAAATGTGTGAAAGTATGAATATTTTGAATACTGCAAATGTTTTTCGTTAACGGCAACACTTTTGTTTACATTTTTTATGTGGGAATAAAAATCCGACCTTAGGTATACGCAGTGGCGGCATGCATACAACAACAAAGGAGTCGGATTACTGGTGGGTTTTCTTAAGACTGTGACAATGGTTACATTTCATGCATACCAAGGAAAAAGCTACAAATTACTGTACTTTACAGCAGTTGCAATAAGTAGAATAAGTAGAAAAGAGATGTAATAAATAAATCTGTTTTTTTTTTATATCGATGTTTGCTTCTGCGTTTCTGAGCCAGGATATTAATTAAACTAGGTTGTACAGAGTTCAAAGTTTATAGCTAACATACACGACGTTCTAATTTAACAAGTTTGCACCAAATGTCGGCACGCAACGCAACCAAGTCAACGAGGGTATTTATTCATAGTTAATTATATAGAAAACATGCAAAACCTGAACTACGATATTAAATCGACGTGTTGGTATGTACGTGACTGCAATTATAAGTTTCGACACCACTTGGGCTTCATTTGCCTAGCTCACTTACTAAACAAATTAATTAGGTAACTGTGTAATTGGCCACGACGGTTCCGATTCTATCGTTAAACGTGATCAAAAACTAATATTAGCCTTTAGATGTGACTGGAATTGTAACTATATTTTCTAATTAAAAGCTATAATTCAACGCCGTTCCAGATGGTGAGATATTATTACGAGACATAGGCATAACAGCAACGGATAGTGATGATGATTGCGGCGGAATCAAGGCTATTCCCTAGAATCCCGCGACCTTAACTACGAAATTGTTCCAGGTTGAATGTCTACTAAAATGATTCTAATTAATGCAAGGGTACGTGTTCATACGCACATTTGGACAAGTTTCGGTTAGTTTTGGTAACTAAATAATAACTATATAGAATACTTAGCTCACAAACATATACAAAATCCATGCTATTATGTCTGTCCAGTGTTCAACAGCTTGAGAATGCTATCTTTAGAACAAGACTGTAATAGCGTTTCCTTATTAGTGGCAGGGAAGCGTGTCACTTCGGCAAATGTCACGCCAAACGGGGCCGTTTTACGGCCGGTTGGTTCCGATCCGTAATGCCATCGCCGACACCCGGTCCAGCGTCACCATTGACAACCTCGCACCACGACACACTAACCTCGGCCTTGTTGAGCGCCGCGCAGGCCGCGTTGATCCAGCACAGCAGGCCGTCTTCATGCGGCACGGTGCCGGCCATCGGCTGGCTAGTTCCGAACCGCTGCGCCGCCGCCGACACCCGGTCCAGCGTCACCACCTCGCGCGCGTACAGCACCATCAGCGCCTCTACCACTGACATGTGCGCTGTCTGGAATTAAAACGGTGGTTATAGCTAGCTATTGACTCGCCGTGACACGTATCGCACGCATTTTAAAACAGATTTGCGGCACATATTTGCAACCTTAAAGACTACTTGCAAGAAAAAGCTAAATCTAGTTTGAGTCGTTTCACCGGGCTGCCCTACCCCCACTCTAAAAGGCATATTGCGACGACTGATACTTGGTGAAAAGGATAGAGATTTAATGGTGCAAACGATCCAAACAGAGTCTGCACAAAGTTCTATCTCCGACTTTTGCCCTTTTAGAACAGCAAAACAAAGCCACAACGTACATCTTATTGAGACTAAAAATATCGACCAAAATTGCACAAACATGTTTTCCTAAATACTCATGCGGCGCGTCGCGTCGAGTGATACATGTTGGACGAAAAGTTGAAATGTTTTCGAGCAAAGGATCGTTATGAATTATTTATTAAAAATACTGGATTTATTTTGCAATTCACGTGGACACGAACTGTCGTTGTTTCGATTCGATAATGATAACATTATTACCAGTTATCACATTCGTAAGCACTCATATCATGCAAGTCTAATAATGCATTATCATTTGCACTGCGTTAAATCAAGATAGATTCTAACGACTAGATAACTGAAGACATTACATAAATACTTGTGCAAAACCTGTGCTGCGGTCAAGGTACAGACAAACAGTAGACCAGCGCGTCCATTTTCAAGAATTTCAGATGTACTTGTTGGTTTTGACGATTTTTCTCAAGCGATTTCCTTATACCTTTAGCCTTTCGTTTAGAGCACTCGTTTCTTAAAAATCGACCCGCAATGCCTAAAAGGTACAATAAACAGCTTACCATTTTGAGCGGGTTATTCTGCAATAACACTGTCTCCGTCAGCGCACAGTCCGGAGGGTCAGGCACATGGACGCCCTTCCTGGCCAGGGTCTGCAGGATGTTCCAGTGGTTCAGGCTGTGGTAGTTGGGGTCGGAGTACATGTTCGCGAGCGCCAGGCAGTAGATCTCCGCGTTCGCCAGCCCGCCCACTATCGGCGGTTTCAGGTGTTCCTGGTCCTGGAATGAGGAGATGATGGTTTAGTTTGTTGTTTTGTGAAATGGTGTGGTGAAGGAAGCTATCAGCAGAGACTTTGATCTCATGCACAAAATAGGAGTATTTAATAACCGTTTTGTTTCTCGGTGTTTCTACTGTGTACCTTACTCGTATATCTTATGTGTAAAGAGATCAAGAAGATTTTGCCAACGTCTTCATCCGAGTAGAACTCGTAAACAAAAACTGTTTACTGAACACTACAAAAACAAAGACATGTAAAAACATACATGTCTTTGTTTTTGTAGTGTTCAGTAACAAATACTAGCGATCTCTTCCATACAACTGGGATTCATTCATGATGCATCTTGGATAGAGGAATACGTTAAGGATAGGTATAGCAGGCGGTGTAAACTCATTAATTATGTTATGATGACGTAAAAAATAAACTTATTAAATGACAAGGGCACTAACTAATCTTATCTTATAATCACTAATTTAATATTTATTCCCTAGGGAAGTATTCAAAGTCCGATCATTAAATACGAATAGTAATCCTATGTCCGTATCCAGGTCACGAGATATCTTGTGACTAATCTCAACCAACGTTCCACAGATTCCTAGTAACAAATGCTACACAACCAATTATACTACTCATTGTACTATAGATTAACAAGCAATGTTTTAACGATGGAACCTTGTCATCCTAAATTCGAACATAGCTCTTACTAGTTGGGTTTGAGAGATGACGAGACCGCAAACGAGATTGGAACTTCAACGTGACCAATACAGTGTACTGAGACAAAACTTTCAGACGGGAGGGGGCGCTTAAAGTTTGTAATTGCATTGTTTCGCTAAGATAACAACTTACACCTTCGTGCTCTTTCAGACAAAATCAATTTTTGCCAACTTTAACCCCCAGACAAACACGATGGGTGTTTATTTATAGTTATCCATGGAGTATACCTATCTGTCTGTCTATAATAGCTGTTTTGATGGAAATCCATTCAGCTGTTTAAGTTATCAGGTCTGAAGATAGGGATCGAAATCAGAGTATATTTCGCGGAGTAGGTTTAATAAAGTTACATCATAGAGATATCGTCAACAAAACAATAAAAAAAATATTTTCACTCCCAATCAATTATTCATTTTTACAGCACCTTATAAGCAAGGCTAAGAATGCCTACCTTAGGACACTTGACAGAGAGCATAATTCGCAAAAAGCTGGCGAATGCTAAACCTTAACATTTCAACTGCGATATCAAGACCGAGGTCGATCGTAGCCAAGAGCCCTCGACTTTACGCTTGGCGTGTAAAGAGCTGAGAAGATATCTACTTACACTTCAGTTGCCAACTTTTACCGCGCATACTTTGAAAGGGATCTTAAAAGTTATTAGTGTTACTTAAATTTAAGAATGTGTGGAGAATGGAGAAGGAAGTCTACTTCGGCTCACGATCTTAAAACAGAGAATGTGTCTATATTTAACACAGCCTTAGTTACACAATTAAGCATTTTAATGGACGGGCCCTTCGGGCAAAATATGCAATTCCAGATAATGAAACTACATGATTTTATATAATGTCTCTAGGGTGACGGCACCAATGATGGACACTTTTAGCTGACAGGCACCAGTAATGGACACTTCACTATTAATTCAAATTTTATACGGTCCTAAAGTGATTGTTGCAAAATAAGAATGATATGTGTCCATCATTGGACTTTGTCCATTACTGGTTCCGTCACCCTAGGTGAGATTTTGTTTTTTTTTTTTGGTTTGTAGGATTGAGGATGTACTATTATGGATTACCTACCTAAGTAAGACATAACTGAAGATAAAGACTAACTAGTAACGTATATAATTCAATAAGAGTATTTCAGACATAAACAACTATAACAAGCGTAAGTAAAGTACCTGGAGTGCAAGATAAGCTTCACCTTGCTATACTTATCTCGCTTTACTCATTTCCATACTCATATTTGCCAACTTGTCCAATATTCCAATATTTACCTTGCTTCACGAAAACACCAGTGTCACTTGGCTCCAATTTGTACGAAAATATTAGAACATGGCACTGAACGAGTGAACGAGTTATGGAAAAAGTGTAGCAAGGGTGGATCTCGATGACGTCACAGCAATGCGGGGTGACTACATAACCTTGCTGAAACGGGTGCGGTCGGCTAGACATAGCCATTATGACGTCACACGTAAAAATGGCCGTTATTTAAATGGGCAACGCATAAGGGCGTATTCTGATACGATGCGATATGTACGCGGCATTGCGCAAGCTTTATCGCGTGTCACACGAACTTGGCATGCGTCTTTTTGCGAAGTAGTTTGAATGCCGATTCAAACGACGTTAGTGATAGAATTTCTATCCCACGGTGTCAGTATTATCTATCGGAATATCAATGAGATAATGAAGTTTAAAAAGAACTTTCAATAAAATCGCAAGCCATTATATTCTCTATTTTACTAGGTAAAACCATATTGGTTTTGAAATTTTACCGTTTTGTCAACGTTACGATAGCTCTATTTACTTGACAGAAATGGCGGCTTTAAAACAATAATAGAAGACAAAAGCAAAATGGTTTTACCCGAGTAAAATAGAGAGGTAATCCATCATACGCAAAAACGTACCAGCTTAATGTGACTTGGTAGTCACACAGGTATAATTCTACGCCGCTATTTTCACGTACTACTATTATTCGAAGTTATTCAAACGTTCTTATTGCGCATTAACAAATACAGCTACATTTATTTTTAAAATAGCATACCTAGATCAAGAGTCATGCATACCTACTTTACTCCATTTAAATAGTATCAATTATGACCAAAAAAAGTCCATAGGTAATTTTTTAATTAGCCTTAGTAAGACTTATTTGAATTTGAAACAAAACAAGAACATGTTTAATAATATTTCGATCTAGGTGAGCCATCGTAATCGAATCAATAACTAAATCGTTTAGCATTCTAAATCAATCATCATAATGTACCCAATAACCACAAATGGCCTTAATATCATACTCGTGCAAATGAAAATGATCCAATGATCCTCATATAAACATGTCCCCGTTTTAATTTTAGACTCGAGTGTGACATTGCGTCATTAGATTTAGGTGCATGACAGATCATATGGCCGCTCCTTCGCATTCATATCGTTAGTAAACAAGAACCGGTCCGTTGCGAAACCGAGTAGGAGACAAATTATCATCTTATTAACCATGAGAAACCGAATGTGTGAAATAGATGATTTGACATTTTTGGAATAAGACCTCGGTGTCCTTATTGATTTTCGTAATGTAGCCTACATTTTGATATTGATGTTTTATTTCTTGCCAGCGACCTACCGGTTGACCGGTTGTGTATCTATAGGTACCACATGTACATAAACCTTCCAGAAGAAATTCTGGGCGCCCCAGACTAAGAGTCGAACTGACAGGCCGAGGAGACGCAGCCATCTGTTGGAATGAGAAATTTATAGACGTCTCTGTTATATCTATCTATTTATGCCCATATCATTGCTTGTTTATATCTCGTTTATCGCATCTATTTGGCCACTGTCAGGTGACGATCTCAAACAATCCCTGTGCAATCTATCGCGTCTATATTTCGCTCAGCATTAACGGAAAAAAAAACGTTCCATTAAATTAAATTAAATTCTAATATTTGTTTGCTGAGCGCGAGTACTTGTTCCTGATTCTTGAATGATTTCTATGTATTTATTTCTCTTATAAGTATATACTAACTAGAGATGGGCCGACTAGTCGACGATTAGTCGGGAAAGCCGAATATTCGGCATCATTTCTAGTCGGTGATTAGTCGGCGACTAGTCGGCAAAAAATGCCGAATATTCGGCACTTTATTATTATATAGTCAAAAAATGTCCACACATGCGATTTTCATTTCGAAATAGTTATAAAAAGCTCTAGGTAGTTCATTTTAATACTATAATTAGGGTTCTAATTGTTTTTTGTCGTGCAGGAAAAACGTAAACAAAACTGGTCAAAGGTAGGTAACAAAGCGCGACGGACGAAGCGAATAGAACGTTTCCAAGTTCACCCGAACTTAGCAAAAACCTACGATCGGCATTGCCGACTAGTCGGCCGATTAATCAGCAAATTGAAAACCGATTAGTCGGCCGACTGGCCAGTCGGCAAAATCCGTAGTCGGCCCATCTCTAATACTAACCATAGTATGTACAGTCGACGTCATAAATATGTTTACACTTTAGTACCTTGTCTATTTAACGTCATGTTTAAACTGCCATATGAACTCGTCATAGCGGATAAAGTGACAAGGTACTAAAGTGTAAACACATCTTTGACGTCGACTGTACAAGCCTTGAGCTTAGTTTGGGACTAGGTCAATTTGATTGAGATCTTTATGTAAACAAACGATTCATTTAAACTAGACTCATATACATGTCTACAGCAGCTGCAGCCACTTGCGAGACAATCTCAATCAATTCCTTAATGCAAATCCGTTAAATTGAGTCCGAGACTCTTCACTTTATTGCTTAATTTATACCTATATAGAACTAATAATCTAGTATTTTACTATATAATGTAGTTGTACGTACGGGAAGATATATCGCACCATCAGAACAATAGTGACGTAATTCAGAAATTTTAAATTTCGAGTTAGGTCTCTATAATAATAAGTGTATGACTTGAAGTTTGAAAGCAGAAATTTTGAATTAGGTCTCTATTGTTCTGAAGGTGCGATATGTAGAGGAATAACGGAAAGTTTTACTTGAACGATACGAAGTAGAATCTGTTAGTAACATATAAAAACTTGTTCCAAATCTAAACTCGACTCTATTAAGCGATAGAGCGTGTTCAGGTATAAAAATAAATGGTCTAGTCCCAAAACCGCCCAACTAAGTTCAATTTTTTAATAACCCTTTGCCTCCAATCGTAAATGTGCCAAAGACACGAGGAACAATTGTAACAAACAAAACATGATTGGTTGTAGCTCAATGAAACGTCAATGGTTACTAAGTTATTAATATTCCCGCGAAATTGGCACAAAATCAATTGCCACAGCAACAAGTTAACATTCCAATGTAAATTTAACAAGGAATGCAAATCAACCCTTGTGCCAAATAGAAAGACATTCAGTCCCGCAACCGTCATAACGCGACCTAGCCTTGGCCCCATCTCACAGTCGATCGCCACCCCTTTTCCTATTCCTCGCCAATGGATTCCAGAGTTCCAGATACACATAACCAGAGATTGGATAGTCAGAAGTATAGATTAAGTTCAAGTTGTTGTCATCTATGTATTTCGCTCATTTAGCGACCTACCCAGGTTTCTGTAGTTACCTAAATCTACTTAAGGAAATGTTCTAGATGATAGTTAAACCTGCATCAAAATAAAAGCACCAAAACAGAACCTACAGACAATGAGACGCGGCCGCGCGGAACAACAACTTTATACTAATTAGAGAAGACCCGGATTTTTTGTGGTGGCAGTATCTTGTGTAGGGTTCGTCTGGGTCGCTATACAGGTCGACACACATAAAAAGAGCTCCGAGCGGCTAGTAGAGGGGATATGTTTGCGCATGGTGTCTACTTACAAACCAATCATAGATAAGAGTGTATTACTGGGAACCAATAGCGAGGCAGCAAAGCGAAGCGGTTTACGCTCCCCCCGCCGCGCCCACCAATTTGGTCCGTAATTTGCTCACTGCGCAGGTAGGTGTCTCAGGGCTCTTTTTACGTGTGTCGAACTGTACCTCCATCTTATCTTGAATCAACCGGCAAGCATGTTCGCATTGCTGTGTTCCGGTGTGGGGATAAGACAACCTGTGAAATTGCTAACATAGAGGCAATGTGTATGAGTCACAAATCCCCTTACCATCAGGTGGCCTGTGTTCGTTTGACTTCTCCAACCCATAAAAAATACGTGGCTATTTTATACAGCAGCAGGTTTATGCAGCAAAAGTTTAATGAAACTAGTTCTATAAATTATTTATGACCCCCGCGCCACACTGGTTGAATTGGCTCATAGTTTTCCAGGAAAAAGGGGTAAATAAGCTTCCAAATATTCGTTTAGCACATCACACTGATAATCTCTATTTAGGAGGCAGGATCAATACAACCACGTTAATCAGTCAATCTTATTGTGCAGTTTTGCAGATAATTAAACTATAAGTGTTCTAAAAGGAAGTTTTAAAATCCGATTGCATCTTCGTCGATATTGTCGTCGATACACATAAAAAAAATACTTCCTTCCATTACTTTGATTAAAATATTATAGCCTATGTCACTCCCACAACCAAGACCAATCTAGCGACAACTCATATGTTAAAATCCATCAAGCCATTTAGTCCCCTGCCTCAACGGGACGCCATGGCGACGTCGCTGGCCACGTATCCCATACAAATTAACGTAGCCAAACCGTCGCCAAGTGAGTGAGGCTGTCTACTTTTCAATATGAATTGTTGGCTACGGTGTCCGGCGACGTCGCCATGGCGTCCCGGTGAGGCAGGGGACTTAAGCTGTAGAGCGTGCCACAGAAATAAATATCCTTATACTTAGATACAGTAAAAAAATATAACCTTCCTTCTGACGCAGTCGGGTACAAATCGGTCGGAGAGCTGAGAGCTACGGCGCCAAAAACAGACAAAAAAACACAGATACACACATAAAACTTAACACATCTTTGCTTGCGCCTCAGGTTACAAATAGAGGTTGTATTTCCATTTGGAATCACGTGGTTTTGCAGTCGATATAGCCGATGCTATTGAGCATAATATAGAACTTGAGTGATTAGGGCCAAGACATGTTTATGCATGACTATACCTAGAGATTTTACTAGTATGAACGTCGTGATGTTAGTGCTTAACATAATAAAATCATCGACAATCCTGTTATCCATAAGTACCACTTCAACCACAACCACAGAAATGCCACCGATAGAAATGGACATAATCCGTACATTTTTGGTCCTCACCAATTTTTTGTTTTATAACACACCGCATTGTTATATGAATCATAAGGACATATGATTGTCATTTTTTCCTTGATGGAAGGATTTCGCTGTTTTCTTATTAGGTACTTCAATGAGTTCCAGAGGGCCCTGCCAAGATGCATTGCGCTAACTAGCGATTCTATTCGATTCGTTTTAAAATCAATCGCGTCGCTGGAAGATGACGTGATACGAAAAGTCACGTGATCTACCAGTGACGCGATTAGATTAAAAACGAAACGAATAGAAACGCTAGTTAGCGCAATGCCTCTTGGCAGGGCCCTCAGGACATTGTGAATATTTTCTTAATAACTATATAATAATGACGTACGAGTATTTTCTCCATGACGTTGAAGTAGTGGTTATCGATAACAGGTTTGTCGATATTTTAATTACCTATGTCAAGCATTAACCACATGTTGTTCCTGCTAGTAAAATATCTAGGTATGTAATGATGACTATGACGATGACTAGAGTCTTGAGTAATTAACGATGTGCATATGGTGCGTAGTCATTTGTTTTGAGCAGCGGCACGCGCCTTGACCCCGCAACATGTCACGGATGTCTAACACAAAAGAACAGAAACTGGCACGTTGTTAAGCTGTTACAGCAGTCAAATCGTCATAAACAACGCGTTACGGCTGTGATTTGTGAAGTGAAACGACAGGCGTCACTTTCAAAGCGTTACTTTAGCTAGGTTAACGGTGCTTTGATGTCACCTCTTTACTTGCACGATTAAATTCAAACGACAGTGCAAAACAGAAGAAATATTTTAAAATACATCCATTTTCAAAATGAGTGAGTGCACAAATCTTAATGTTAGTTTGTTTCGGAAATTCAATATAGTGGGGTTTAATGCCTTTTTTTTTAGTGTGTGCGGGTGATCCGATTTCAATGCTCTTTTTATACTTGAAAGCTTTAATTTTAACGTAAGATATTTAATTATAATCAGTTAAATAATCAAAAGTTAGCAGTTATATAGGAAGTGAACATTCGAACTCAATAGAAGCTGTGCAATTAAGTACCTTCTCGCGGTTATTCATATACTAAATTCCAACCAATCACACACTCACTTTAATACATTACTGCGACAAGGTTCTAAAATGTACAGCAACTTCTGACTGTACTCTGTCTACGATCATTCAAAAATAAAACAAAATGGGGGTATTTTCTTTATTTAGATTAGGTATATTCTAGTGACGCGTGCACTTCAAATTAAGGAGCAGGTGTTTACCCCCCGTGTCGTAACCTCTTCATTTGTTTAAAAGGCCCTCCAACGAAACTTACAGGATGCGACATTGTTTGCTTTCAGAAACATCATACAAATGAGGTCAAACACGTCGTCTCTTCACTTAATAACAAGTACCTACATACATACATACATTCATAAAATCACGCCTGTTTCCCAGAGGGGTAGGCAGAGACCACTTCTTTCCAACTGCTACGATCCTGAAAAATGTCTTTCGCTTCTTCCACATTCATACATCGAGTCATGCACGCACGTCGGTTTCGGGTACTTAAGATTCGGCCCTTTTCCAGTATTTCTCCGATTTGATTCGAAAAAGTACGCCTAGGGCGGCCTCTTCCGACCCTTCCACTCATAAGTATTTTATAATAATATAATGTCAATAACTGACACGTGAAATAACTCTTGGCAGTATGCAGACGTGTAATTTTTTTTACACAAATGAAAGGGACTGCTTTGGTAAAACTTACTTAGTACACAGAGAAAGAATTGAATAAAAAATAATTACCATCGTTCCAAAAGGTGAGAAAGCTTAAACGACTAGTGAAAGCAGTTCGAAATGTCAACAATGATTTACACTTCCAAAGCCAACAGTAAATACAATTTATTTAATATCCGTGAGAACCTGTCTATTAGCTTTTAATTTGAGACTCGTCGATGTTGGTTTAAAAAAGGGGTCATCAAACCAACCAAGTATTCGACGTTTCCAAGACGCATCGCATACGACCTTCGGGTCATTTCCGATAACGGTACGATCCCAAAACGCGATCGAGACGAAAGCGCTTGCATGTGCTTTGCTGATTTACAACCGTTAAGGATTAGCCGTCACGATTCTATTGATGGTATAGCCTCTTTAGTAAATCAGGGATGCGCTTTTTTTTTACATGAGTGGGAGGAAAACGAGCATGCAGGTTTATACCTTACAGAGGGAAGTAATTACCTATGCCTAAAAACTCCAGCAACTCAAGAAGGGTTATCGGCACAGTCTGCCAAAAATGGGGTCTACCACCCTACGGTTGAAGTTCATTTGCCCGTCATGATACAACAAGTTCGATTTTCCCTTGCAATAATATTATGACAGTGACAAGTGTCAACCTTAGCGATAATTATATCTCACAGAACCTTTTGTTCAAACTTGTAGACCACTTTCTTGGCCGACCGTATTTTTAACCGACTTCAAAAAAGGAGGAGGTTATACGTTCCACTGTATGTATTTTTTTTTTTTTATGTATGTTCACCGATTACTCCGTCAATTGTCGACCGATTTTAAAATTTTTTTTTTGGTTTGATAGAGTATACTTCCGAGGTAGTCCCATTGTCACCAAATCTGTATCTGATGAGGGGATCAGTGAGGAATTGAGGGAACTCCTCAAATATTGTAGGCAAACATATAGCGATTTTAGTATTTTTAGTAACAAGTCCAGCATTTGCATTCAGAAAGTATCATTTGGTGTGGTGGAACTGATGATGAAGACCACAGATGGCCACCGGAACTCCTCAATGGTACCGATTTCAAGGGTGGCGAAAAGATATCTCGATTAAGATAGTTGAGCGACTACCTACAACGAATAATATTTACTTGTTGAAATATGACTATGACTTTCCCGCGGCGGTGCTTGCGGCGCACTTGATATAAGTTAAAATTCATTTTAACTAAGAAGTGGGACTACGTAACAGCGTATTATGATCACTAAAAAGTATAAAATAAAATAAATGTTTTAAAAAACAAAAAACCGCCTTCAAAAACGCAAAAAATAACTTCTTTAAAATTGTAGGCACAATAGGTTAGTCCAACTGAAGTCGGCGACCACAACATTTTCAACAAAAAGCCGACATCAGTTGGACTAACCTATTAGGTGCCTACAATTTTAAAGAAGTTATTTTTTGCGTTTTTGAAGGCGGTTTTTTGTTTTTTTGAGGAAATAAAATCTCTTTGAAGTTTTCCATGTCATGTCGCGTATATACACCGTGCCTGGGACGTACCCGAAGGATTTTAACCATCGATTCTAGACCCTATTTGGAGTATATAATGTGGTATATCATGTATTCCAATATCGCATAATTTCCGAGATTTTTATTATTTAAAAAACAATTCCATAGTTAATTTAATTTGAACGCCACCTTAACTTAAAGCATTATTTACTATGAAATTGATTAAATTAATTTATGTTGTACGTTGATGATATTGCTACTTACAACATGAATCTTTCTTAGTAAATAATGCTTTAGGTTAAGGTGAAAGAGTTCAAATTAAATTAACTATGGAATTGTTTTTTAAATAATAAAAATCTCGGAAATTATGCGTTATTGGACTACATGTTATGCCACATTATTATACTCCAAATAGGGTCTAGAATCGATGGTTAAAAAACTTCGGGTACGTCCCGGGCATGGTGTATGTATACTCGTATATCGGTAGCCAACACAAATATGATTCAAAACAAAATCAACGCACATATGACACGGTATTTTTATGAAGTTTTCTATTCTACTCGGTAATACCATATTACTTTTGACATGTTATCGTATTGTTTTGAACTCGGCCGCCATTACTATAGATTCAATAAATAACAGTTGTCGCAACGTTGACAATAATGATAACATGAAAAAAAAAAGTTTTTACCCCGTCTGGAAACTTTCTATCGGACGCTTGTGTTGTTCTCCTTATCCATTATTACCAAGTTTGTGGAGACAAATACAATCAGACGACGATTTATTTTGTATTCTTTGCAGGCAACTTAATATCAGTAACGATAATCTTCTATTTGTAACAAAAGCGCAGCGAACGATTTAGTTATAATATAATAGAATAGCATGTATTGCATGGCAACTTTCTTCTGATGAACACGTCGGGCTTAATTGGCGCGTCGCGTCTAGTCATTATAATTGATCGGTAAAAATGAACGCAGTTCAATAAAAATCGATATAAAAGCCGCCTGCCGCTGTCTAGGCAATCGATCATAAAAAGCTGACTGTTACAATGTTGAAGATGAAATAAAGGCTGAATGGGGAATCTTCCATCATTTGAACACAGGCAATATCTAGCAACTAGGCCACAGGGCTCTTTTATGCAGCTGAATCTTTAGCTTTTTTAAATTCTGTTGAGAGTTAGTGTAGCTTTGTCAACCCAATTTCAACATTTATAACAATGATAATGATTAGCATTAAGGAGTGGTTCAGTAATTAAAAAACAAAAAACCGCCTTCAAAAACGCAAAAAATAACTTCTTTAAAATTGTAGGCACCTAATAGGTTAGTCCAACTGATGTCGGCTTTTTAAAAGAAGATATCTCATCGCCACCCTTGAAATCGGTACCATTGAGGAGTTCCGGTGGCCATCTGTGGTCTTCATCATCAGTTCCACTACACCAAATGATACTTTCTGAATGCAAATGCTGGACTTGTTACTAAAAATACTAAAATCGCTATATGTTTGCCTACAATATTTGAGGAGTTGCCTCAATTCCTCACTGATCCCCTCATCAAATACAGATTTGGTGACAATGGGACCACCTCGGAAGTATACTCTATCAAACCAAAAAAAAAAAATTGAAATCGGTCGACAATTGACGGAGTAATCGGTGAACATACATAAAAAAAAAATACATACAGTGGAACGTATAACCTCCTCCTTTTTTGAAGTCGGTTAAAAAAGTAGCAATGTATTATCTGGTATAGTTATATTTTTTATTTATTGCTATTATGAAGCGGTTTTTTTTTAGTAATCTGTAGATATCATGTTATGAAATACAAATACAATCATATTGAAATGTATGAGATTCTTTAAGTTTCCTCAATATTTATTGCACTAATAACTTTTTGAACAACAGAATTTGACAATCTTCGCTTGCCGTTTTCTACCATGCCACAATTGAATTTCCATTTTCACATCTTGTTTCATGCTTTTAGGAATATCATCTTACGGATAAGTTATACCAATAAACTGGTTTTTACTTTTGGTAGGAAGGAAGTCTCCCCAATCTAACCTCTGACAGAGGTTTTTCTATGGGAGACAAATTTCTATAAAAATGGTAAATACACCAATGTTGAAATTCAATGTAACTACCTCAAAGTGAAGTCTATTTAAAAAAGTTAACTATTGATCAAAAGACAATATAATAAGGTATTAAGTAGCCCATCAAACTTAAAGGAAAAACTATGTTTATGACAAACACCTTTTAAATTCTCCAGAAGACGCTGTTCAAAAAGTTTTAGGTGAGATGTAATATAAAAGGCAGAAACTTGAAATCGCCCGTTCATTTTTACGATTGTTATTTATTATTTTATTGAATAGTATCTACACATTACTATAACAAATGCACTGCTTAAAAATTACAACACTATTTAAAAAAAAAAAAACATTTTATGTGCTGCTACTTTTTTTCCGGACCACTCCTTAAGCACATAAAACTCATTATGATAAACAGCAAACAGGCACACACTAATTGAAATAAAAAACAATAGGGATAAAATAGGTATCTAGGTTACTGCGTAATCAAACTTTAATTGAAATTTGTAACACTCGGGAAAAACCTTAGGGATTAGTCGTGTAACCAACATAAGCGCAATTGAAAATGTATGACATAGAAACGAGAATACAATACTGGCTTGTAATATTAAAAAAAAGTCTAGCGAGCGACCCGCCTTGGTTTCGCTCTGGTGATAATTTATGTATTGTACAAACAAACCTTGCGGAAGAATAGCTCGATGGTATGATGATTAGAACAGCATAAAAATTGTTTACGTAAGTACAAACAGACAGAGAACGGTTTTACAATATTTAGGAACATACAAAAGCCATTTAAACAACAGGAACTTATTGACCAGTTTACGTTATGATAATAAATAGCCAAGTTGCTTGTTCTAACAAGCAACTTTCGAGTACCGGTCTTCCATACTCTCATCGGCACAGGTTTCTCATATATGCATTATTCAATATTAAGATTATGGTCTTCTTAATGTTAAAAATAGCACCATGAACAGGGGGGTTATTATGACATTGCTACGCAGTTTACTTTACGCTGAGAGAAAAGGACAGAGATATATAACTGCCAAAGCTCTGTCCTTTACGCTCGCCGTAAAATGAACTGCATAGCTATGTCATAAATCTCATAATAACCCCCCAGGATCGAACCGTTAAACTGGTACTTAATTTGAAAGCAGCCGTACGTCTTAATAGTACATGCAATTACTATAAAAAGGCGGATGAATCACACGCACCGGAACAAATTACAATCGATGCAAAACTTTGAGTCATCTGTGGGAACTGATATCAACGGAAGCATTTAAGTTAAAGATTTCTTTGTGACTCAGTCCTATTATTAAGCAATTTAAGAGTAACCAGGTAAAAATATTGAGCAGTGACAAAAATAAACTAAGTAAAAAATATATCCGGAAATATATTTTTGTGTCCGACCAAACCAGCTGAGTCACCGGTCAACGGTGAAAAGAACAAAAGATCACCGGTTTCCCGATGGCGGAAATGGCGCCGACTATTTTTACGGAACGAGGAGAACATTGCTCTTTACATCGGTTCAATCACCACAATATCACCCCTGTGGCTTTAAACATAAGGCTTTTTAGCTGGAATGTCGAAGTTCTGGAAAGCATTGACGTTGGCGCGACATCTACAAACTTGCATTCATTAGGAGCTATTTCCATCGTGAAAAACGGTTCGGGACGACATCGGTGAAGCAGAACTACAGGTTAGAGTTTCAAAGGGACGCATACATATTTATAATTTGTGAAATATGAACTGTTGGAGTACGTATTCATTCCGAAGTGTATAAGCTTAATACAATAAACTGCAGCACTTTGAGACAATGTGGTATTGCTCACTAAAGTAAACATCGGGTTTAGTTGAACCGCCTTTAAGCGTTCAGTGAATCGTTCAATTGCTTAATAACGCTAGGGGTTGTTTACGGCTGTCTTTATTAATAGCGGTACCATTCCCATAGTTTATTAACCTCTGGTGACAAAGCTCTGACATCCAACCTTTGCGTGAGTTCAAGATTCATGCGCAGACCTATTAAGAAAATCCGATAAACAGTTAATACTTGTGTTAGCGATACATGAGTACATTCATACAAAGTTAGGTAATTCATGCTCGAACTGACCTAAATTATTTACGAGGAGGGTATTTGCATTAGGGTAGATAGGATCACGCTAAAGCCACATTTTGACAGCAACACGAACTCGACGAGGGTAACTAAATTATAACTATAATAACTTCATGAAGCAGAATACTAAATTCCAAAATAAATTGCCTAAACAGCTACAAAATTGGTAGCGCCGGTTAGATTGTTATATCTCGGAAGGGTTCCCCTTGAGCAGTTCCAGTGAATTCACAACGATTCTGTCTCGCAGATATTTCTGAAGCCAACTTGGTGGTCTCGCCCTGGTTAGCAATAACACTTGTTAATGGACATCCGTCGGGTGTTGATAAACCAACTTCTTAGAATAAAACCGATAGGGATGGAAAATTTTACCGCTGAATTAAGAAACTTTTGGCCACTACGGATTTGCGTTTCTCGTTACAGAATAAAACAGTAAGTAACACGAGTAGAATAAGTGATTCGAGAGTCCATTAGCGAACTAACCAACATGATAACTCGATAGAGACGTCACGTACAATTTAGGTAACACATTCACATGAAGGTCCCGTTCCCGTAGCACTAATCAGGGGAATGGGCCATTAGGCAGGCACTCCCAACCGCCGAGCATGCAGCTCCGCACTGAGGCTTGCGTGTCGCCCGCAACCAGCCCATGTTACTGATGTTACGATCAATATACTTGGCTTAGTTTCACTTGCAAAAATAGACAGTCTCTTCAAGGTTGGTATTAGTCATAAGTTTTAGGATTGAATACAGATTCAATTCAACCTAGAGGAATCACTCGATGGAAGCGGTCTTTGTGTATAGTCGTAAGGCCAAGACCAGTTATTCAGAACAAAACTGACGCGCACATCACATTGCTTGTGTGACATTAAATGTCAGTTATGATTGTCATCCATGTATGCCTCACAAAAGCAAACGCAATGCCAAAGCCTAGCAAGCTATACCTGCCTTATGTTAACCCTTTTTGCCCGTCCAACTACCACCTTTTGTATTTCAATCACCTGCCTGTTGCTTGTCCTATTTATATGGGAACATCATTTGTTGACCTAATAGGTTTTATGATCATACCGGTCGACACACATATGGTTTGCAAACAAGCCACTAATGTTGGCGCGACGACGCGTTAAATATGGAATGGCTACACAGGTGATGTCATTTTGTTATCCAATGACAAAATACATAGATTTGGTCGCAGGCCCGAAAACGCCGATATAGTTAATTTCAATAAAGAGTAGCCATGAGACACGAGATATAAATCTTGAAAACCACCAAAAAGATACATAGAAAGAATTTCACGAATATTTTCCAACATTAATCGCTTTATCTATAGAACAAGTCAGACAAACTAAATGATTACGTGACTGTTACTTAACTTGATAGTCCCGTAACGTAAATAAATAACGAACGGTAGGCAGAAGGCGTATAAAAGATTACTTTGCCTTTAGGGGTCGGAAAGTCGCGTAGGCAGAAGCCACCGCCCGCTAGCATTTTCTTTTATAGCCTACTTCAGAACTTGGTCTAAGAGAAAAAGTTTTCTTCTTCTGCAACGGTTTAATTATTCTACGAAAAAAAACATTTTCTTCGGGTGATTGTTTTTCGAACAACGGAACGAAAGTCCCTTGAAAGTATTCATTAGAAACACATAAATTATATTGTATGGAGTAGAAGTTTCAAGCGTTTAAAATAACACTCAAAGTTAAAGATTTTAAAGAACTGAGTGAGCTAGTCATTGAAAGCGAAACAACTGGCATCAATATTTACGATTAAAGTAATAAATCACTTTACGCTGTTAAATAGCTGTTAGAATTCAAATCGAGAGCGATTTTCCTAACGCAAGCAAATCAGTTAGATAGACAATAGTGGAAAGCAAACGTGAGAAAGAGTTGACGGCCATTGTACAGAGGGCAACAATCTGTTATCTAAACCAGAGTATCAGTAGCGTGGTTTAGTGAAACTGTACCTGTCCCCAACCACGAAGCACGAGTGTGATGATGCAATTAGGATAACACTTGAGATAACTTCAAGCATATAAATAGAAGATGTTTATGAGTGGGATTAGGATTAATTCCATTAGATAAAGGTGTTGATTCAAGAAGGTCACGATAACACTGTATGCTTGTAATGACACAAGGTCTTGCGCATTTCTGAGGTTTATTGTTTTATTTAATTAATGCACTTACTAATAGCGATGCTCGTATAAACGGCACAAAATAAAGGACGGCGGATGGACGCTGAATAGTTAATTATGTATCCGTTTCTAGGTTTTTAGCAATGTATTTATCATATGCAGCAGACAACGAGGTAATATTACGATACTTTTAATAGCCTCATTTTAAATTTACCTTTTTTTTAGAAAATACATCATCAAATTGATACTTCCTTTTAATCTTATCATTTATCAAAGATGAAAGTAAAAGATTGTGAGGATGTTTGGAAAATATAGGATCCTTTTTATCTCTGAACATTGGACTGTTTTTGAGGGGAAAACAATAAACAAGTACTAGGCGGACATAATGTTGAGTGTTGAGTATATTACATTACCTCATGGTCCCTATAGAAAGGCTCCTGCAGGTTATCCGGTACCCTGTTGTTGAACGCCTTGGACAGCAGCCATTTAATCGACGCGCGCTGCTTCGACTGAAACAAACAAACATATCATTTACACATTACTCATTAAGCTGGGAATATAAGATGACATGTATTGGGGCTCCATTCTATACGGCAGAACCATATTGCTTTTGACATGGTATCGTATTGTTTTTTACTCGGCAGCCATAACTGTCATGAAAATAAGAGCTATAATAACGTTGACAGTACGATAACATGTCAAAACAATATAGCTATCGACTACTTTCTCGCTCAAGAAACGAACAAAAGATACAGATCCCATGTCAATAAAAGAGACACATGTATTAATAGTTGATCGCTGGCTGTTCACACTGCGGCGAGAACTCTTTCCACTAGTTTGTCGAAACAAAAAATATAGATCTCGTGTCAATAAAAGAGACACAAATATTACTCTCTTCCCGCTCATCGTCGTCGGCGGTGGGACAAATGCTTAAGCCTCTAGTTCACTTTGTTTTTAACAATCTGGATTCTACATCGTAATCACATTGATGGCCTTATAGTATGAAGTAGTCAAATTAGCCGTCCATTGACTTCTGCCGATATCTGACACGCCCTTAAGGCTCTAATAGAGACGTATCACATATTTTTAAGCCCAATGCTGGGTAATATATTATTGCAAGTAATTGTACAAGTTTCCTGTTGATACCCGATCCAGATAAACTAGATCTAAGTAATTCAAAGAAAACAAGATTATTTTTCTTAATTAACCGTGTTTAGAAGTTTAAAAATGCGACACGTATGTATATTGCTTACAATAGTTTGCTGTTTTATTAATTTATTTGTTTTGCTTGATTTGAGATTTGAGAGAAAATAGATTAAAAGTTATAATGTTGTGCTAACCTTGAGAGGAATTTTATCACAGTCTGACATTAAATAAAATTATGTTGCTCCTACAAGATGATTCAATCAAGCGGAGCAAAGTGGAGGCTAACAGCTTTTTCATGTTACTTGTGATGTGTTTTATAAAGAACTGGCGACCCACCCTCGCTTCGCTTCAGTTTATGTGAGTTTTCTGTAACACCCGTACATCATCTAGATTCTTTTATACATAAACACTTTCCTCTTGAATCACTCTATCTATTGCTGAAAACTGAATTACGTAAAATCCGTTGAGTAGTTTAAAAGATCTAAGCGAACAGACAGCGGGAGCGACTTCATTTTATACTATGTAAAGAAGAACTAAAGTTATCGACATAGCCCATCGAATTAGCAGCTTGAAGTGGCAGTGGGCCGGTCATTTGTGCCGCAGAACCGATAATCGCTGGAGTTATCGTATTCTTGAGTGGAGACCGCGAATCGGCAAACGTAGTGTAGGACGCCCTCAGACTAGGTGGAGCGACGATCTTCGCAAGGTGGCTGGCAAGGGCGGATGAGAGTGCCCACGAATCGTGCTCGTTGGCGTGCAATGGGAGAGGCCTATGTCCAGCAGTGGGCTGAATATAGGCTGATGATGATGATGATGATGATGAAAGAAGAAGATAGTGTAAATAGACAACTATATTCCCTGATAGTTCAGGGTTAATCTAGAATGTCACGTATTAAACACACGGCATGGCGCAAGCCAAGTTCAAAAACCGTCCGGCATGCACTCCATAAAGTCTTCACCGCAATTTGTGGCCAGCTATTTAACTCTTGTTTCGTACTATCGACCCGCGCCCCACTTCAGTTTTCTGAGACACCCGTACATAAACTAGAATGTATTATACATAAAAACCTTCCGTGTAAAATTATCTAACTGATGGTAAAAACCGCGTCGAAATTCGTTGCGTGCTTTGGGAGCGGATATACAGACAGACAGGCAGGCAGACGCGGAAAGCGACTTTGTCTTGTTTATGTAAAAATATGTTAGAGCAAGTGATCAAAGTTGCCGTGATAATCAAGAATCTCATTGAAAATTATAAATTAAAAAGAAATTAGAGCAATTAGCCAAGGTTTGAATCTCCTAGTAAATATGACAGTATACTTGTGTCGGAAGAACTCTTTAATCTACACGTTTCCATTGACATCTCTTTTGCATAAACTCTGTGGATGTCAACGTCACAAACGTGGACAGGCCTCTATTCAACAAGTAACGACTGTCGAATAGGACAATTACTGTCCAACTGTTATGGCAACGTCCGCTTATTGTGATCGCATTAATCAGCAAGTGGAACCGGGTCCTTGTGCTAATTTGTACACGACTTGCCATCGCAATCGATATCAATTTTTTTTTTCAAAACGAAAATTAGCTATACATTGACGGCCGAAATGTATGGCTAATTTTCGTCACAAAACTGACAAAGTTAAAGTTCCTTAATTTCAGTCCTTAATTGGGTACACTTTTTAGTGAAAACGCCCACCTATTAAATAAATATTACAGGACAACATCACACACATTGACCTACTATTGCAACTACTACTTTTATTGTCTTTTATGCTGTACCTCTTAGGCAAGGATAAACATACTTAAACAGAGAAATACATAGAAGACATCCAGACCCAGGAACAATCGATCGCACAAAATTTTAATATGTAAACATATTGGGAATCGAACCCGAGACCTTTAGCTTCGTAGACAGGCAGAGTCCGCTAACCGCGTCAACTTAATCTTTGTAAAATATATAAATATTAAAAACAAATTGTTAACTAGGATTAGTTTGAAGGCCGTCGACTACTCGAAGCAGGCACTAACGTCATTATCATAAACTGCGTTTACGCGTTTGTTTAACACATTAGAGTTACACTCGGTAATGGCTCCATCTAGTGCGTAAAGAATGCACCTGGCACTGATGGATGTGTTAATCACGCTTATTTACCATCGAGGCATAACCAAACCTCAATGGAATGAGGTAACGAAAAGACGTTACGTCAAACAAAGTCGAGATTCTTTAAAAGTTTGTCCAGTGCGGGTCTACTTATTGAACTTTAAACTCAAGCTTTAAAGGTAATATTTTTTCAAAACCTGGTCATCGAGTCAAGGAATCAAAGGAATAAAGTACAAGTGGCCGTACTTTTTTCCCATGATGCATTGCCTATCTGAACAAAATTTGTAGAGTTAGTAAATCCAGTTTCAGACTTTGAAAAAACCTGGAATGGCAAACCCAGAAGAATCACCAGATTTCAAACATGGTGTGCTTGAACATCTTTTTAGTATCACATGGTTTTATAACAGTATAAAATCACTGCCAAGGTCTATTAGATCATCTTATTAAGACATTACCAACGACCGCGACACGGCGATTCTTTATTCTATAGTCATTATAGAGTTATTCAAGCAGTACTCACGCGACACGATCCCGAACACTTTCTTTGCGCTTGTGATCA
The DNA here is from genome assembly GCA_946894065.1 of Acleris literana. Classification (NCBI taxonomy): domain Eukaryota; kingdom Metazoa; phylum Arthropoda; class Insecta; order Lepidoptera; family Tortricidae; genus Acleris; species Acleris literana. The sequence goes on along the minus strand of OX335671.1, from coordinate 22,493,377 downwards.
TGCGCACACGTGGTTATTTGATGATCATAATCTCACTTATAATGAGTTTTCACTAACTCACTAAACACAAAGACTTGTTCCAAAACGCAGGAATAATTTGAGGAGTTTAGGGGTTCATTCTTTGAAAAGAATGTCCATTAGTAAAAAGGAGTTCTCTTCAGTTTAAAAAATAAAACTAAGATAAAGCTTTACGAGATCACTAATGCTCCAAAGTAGGTATCTGTCTGGAGGAAAATCCTGTGAGCTCTTAGGAGTAACGACAGGGAATCAATAGCAGACGTAAACCAATTTATAACTCCGCAGGCAAGGAAAACAACAGATAACAATAACGACATGTGGTATTATTCTCTACAAAGTAAGACGGTTTGTCGATAACTCTACACTGTCTACCTAGTAAGTATTCAATCTCGGGACTCGCTATATATAGGTCTGGTTACTACGAAGCAATAAATTCGCATCTTTAGATACCCTTCCATCATCAATTCATAGTAAATTTATCTTTTGAGTTTACATCGGGATGGAGATAATTTCAAACTTCGATTTTAAAATTAGACCCTGGGGCGAGCAGAGTAGCACGTCCGATCTGTTTTCGCACGTTGCTTACGATTGTAGGAAACAAGTTAGGTGAGTAAATTAAAAATATCGGTTACTCGTCAACAAAACTTGCGTTTATCGTGATAAATAATAACACCATTGAACAGACAAATCATAACGCCGAAAGGTCGGCGCGTGCCGCGGCATGCCAGCTGGTTAAAAATAGGCGGCGCAGAGACACTCCCGAATAGGAAGCTATTCACCGCCCTCAATCAAAGTTGCCTTGCTGGGTGGATTCGCCTTTTTGATTATTTCTTAATATTTTTTCACTTTTTTGAAAATTGTTTGTTTTTGCGTGTTTAGCGACTGAAATTTAAAGATATAGTAATAAGCTTTAAAAACCTGCAGGAGGCACCATTATCCAATCATTAAATTAGAAGTTATTGGTCTTCAAAGTTAACTGCTTGAAATGGTAATGACGTTAGTAGTATGGAATGACTATTTTAGCAATGGTAATGATTCCAAGTAACTGGTAATGACGTATAATAAAATGTTTTTTACACACATGTTTATGTAATGTATTTTATTGAATATAAAATAAGCTGTACGACTACGAATATCAACAATTTCTTAAAAAAAAATAGTTTCTATTAATATAAGCTCTTTGGTAATCAACATGATTTTGGAACAATTTTCTTTAATTAAACTAAAATACGTAGATCTTTTCCTTTTTGTTTACCTTTTTAACGACCAAACGTAATAAAATCTTAATAATATTTAATGTTAGGTACTTACTTAAATCCACAATATCTTCAAAAAATATAGTTTCTATTAATATTAGCTCTTTGGTAATCAACATGATTTTGGAACAATTTTCTTAAATTAAACTAAAATACTTAGATCTTTTCCTTTTTGTGTACCTTTTTTTACGACCAAACGTAATAAAATCTTAATAATATTTTACGTAAGGTAACTTAAATCAACAATATCTTCAAAAAATATAGTTTCTATTAATATTAGCTCTTTGGTAATCAACATGATTTTGGAACAATTTTCTTAAATTAAACTAAAATACGTACGATCTTTTCCTTTTTGTGTAGGTACCTTTTTTTACGACCAAATGTAATAAAATCTTAATAATATTTAACGTTACTTACGTAAATCAACAATATCTTAAAAAATATAGTTTCTATTAATATTAGCTCTTTGGTAATCATCATGATTTTGGAACAATTTTCTTAAATTTAACTAAAATGCGTACGATTGTAATAAAATCTTAATAATATTTAACGTTACTTAATTAAGGCTGTTACTTTTTGTTGATTACAATTTTACATAAAAATATAATATAATGCAATGAACAAAATATATAGCCATTACACAATATGGAAACACAATAATATTATAAAAACAATAAAAAATCGAATAAATCAAATTATATAAATACAAGACATTATTATAATCTTTGAATCAACAGCCATTGATGGAATAATTTAATTAAGTAAACTTATTTTAGGGTAAGAGATAGTTTAGTTTTTTCTGTAAAATATCAGTTTTTTTTACTATGATAAGTTTATTCGACAGAATCCTTATATTTGAAGGACCCGCGACATTGACATTTGTTTCAACACTTGAAGTCGATGCCTTTGGCGTGTTTGTAATGTTGCTAAGAACTTCATTACCGTGACTTTTTGAGGCTATGAGAGGTTTGTCAAAAATAGATGGGATTAAATATGCTTTGGGCAATTGAAGGAAACCAAGATGTTTCCCGTGCAAACATATAGTTCCACAGCCACACTCAAAGCAACTTGCTTTGCGAAATGTTAGGTTTAGAGTCCCTTTTTTCCACAAAACTTGATGCACAGCAAGGGTGCCTTTGAATGGTGGTACTTTTATTGGGAACTTTTTATCTTTTTCTTTGATGACTGCTTCAGGGACATCAATTGTTATGACATTCTCCACGTTTTCTTTGATTACACGCATGAACTTATCATAACTACCTACATCAACGCCGTGATTAACGCAGGAATCAACTGTCCGCTTTAGCGTTCCTCCCACACCATCAGGGGCACCTTTGCCGTGACCTGCCTCTGAGTAGTTCCATGTTATTGCATTTATCGATGGAAAATCTTTGTGAAGTTGTGATATCATGTAAAAAATATATTTATTTCTGTACTGTGAGGTTGGGGAATCTGTTTGAAAATGTAATGTATCTATGAATGGGTTATCATTTATAGCTCTTTGAATCAATGGTGTAATATGAGCCCATACAGCGGAAGCATCGTGTCTCAAGCAAGAACTCGTTGTACAAACGGATGTTGGCTTAATTGAACTCATTCCAAAGTCAAAATTATATATAACGGCTGTATGAAGACTTACTTCCTGTCGGCTTCCTCCAAAATGCATCGACTGCACTTCTTGATTGTATTTCAGACCATAATTTTCCGAAAAATCTGCGTGAATTACAGCACAGTTTACGGATAGTGAATCTTTTAATTGCTTCATGTGCGTATATTGGTTATGAATTTTGTAACAATGTTCAAAGAATGGTAGTAAATTTGCTTCCAGAGCTTTAACTATTTCTATTGGTTTTGCTACAACTTCCTCTTTCTTCGTTATCGTTATGATTTTTGGGCCTTTCTTAGTTTGAGACCTTTCTCTTGCACGAACCCATCTATAATAAGTAATATTATGATCATTATTAAATTCATTGAATTTTACAACTTTATTATTGCAGGATTCACATTTTCGTTCTAGACACTTCGTCTCATATATAGAACAACACAAATTCTTAATCAATTCGGTTGAGTTCGCTTCATCTATTATTGACGCTGTTTTCAGAGCTTGAATCGTGAGTTCAATATTTTCATGAATCAAGCACTTGCATGTATCTCTTTGGGAACTCTTTGGTGTTAACACCCAAAATGGTCTATGCTTACAAAAAAAGGTGTAGCTAACTTTCACCTCATTTTTTTTCATAAACTTCTCGTGCAAATTTTTTTGTGTATTGGTCATGTAGCGCTTTTGTTTCTGTATTTTCAATTTGGTAATATACTCTTTCTTTCCTGCTCCTATTGTGCTGTTTGAATCATCGAGATAAAATTCCCGAACTTTTTTCACTAATTTTTGTAGTCTTGTACCTTCTTTTTTCTTTTTCTTAACAATGGCACTTTTCCTTATTTTAGCTAAAATACCTTTATCCTTTTTCTTATCCATCCTTTCTTTTTGTAATTGATGTAATTGTTTTTTTATTGTTTTGTTTTCGTCTCGAAGTTGTTTAATTATACTTAACAGGTACCTTCTTTTTTTCTGTTCTTGGTATCTTATTTTTCTGATTTTTAAATCAGGACATACAGGAGATTCTGAGATCACCAATGGATCATCTGTTTCATTTTGATCTTTATCGTTATTGACTGCATTAATAAGCACTACCTCAGGAGCTGTGTTGGTTTTCAACATTTCTTTCTTATTTTGTCTGTATTTCTTAGAAGCTTCACGCCATTTCTTACGCTTCTCCCGTTGATCGCGCGGAGATTCCTCATGCACACTTTTAATTTGCTTCTTCCTCTTCCTTTCTTGATACCTTCTTTTTTCTTTTTCTTTTTCTAACGCGTACAGTTCTGGATCTTCTTTTATTTCAGCATATTTCTTGCGTCTAGTTCCTTTTAGTTTTTCTAAGCGCTCATTTTCTTTGGTTTTTTTTTTTCTGTTCATGATAGTTAGAAGTACGTATCTAAAAAAAAAGAGGAATAATTACACCAAACTATGAAAACAGTCAAGAAAAATTAGTAAATTTTTTATTCCCGCAATTCAATAAACTTAATTTTACAACGATTCCTGCTTTTCCCTAAAGTTTCGTGGTAATAATATGTGATAATCTATCGAAATAAGACAGCAAATGATTTGAGATTTACTTTGGTGTATATATAATAGTTGTACAGGAGAGCAGAATGAACAAATTCAAAAATTCACAAACTTGTTTGACAAGCATTGTAAAATATTAATAAGACAAAATAGGTACCTAAGAGTGGAAAATCTTTCTACAATCCATCATCTAATCAAATATAGGTACATTGTATTTATTAATGAATTTATTCTATTTTAGTCTAATTTAGTCTATTTTATTTCCGGTAAAAACCGAAACTTACTCGAGTCGCGTATAACAACACTAGCTAACAACACTAGGTAACTTCTAAACTTTGCATCTACCCAACACTTCAATCCAGTCAGTGTGTCCAGAAACCTTCGCACTACGAGAGGACGTTCTGTTGAGCTTTATTAGAAGTTTCTCGAATCAAATTGAAGCAAAAAAAACTGTAAGTAGTTTAGAAATTGGTTTCAATGGCCTTTCCTGTTTTAATTTGAATTAGAAATTAATGCAATGTCCGTTTTTTAAAGGTATATCAATTTACGTGTCATCGACTGCCTTGAAAAAATAATAGATTACCACAGGATTATAAAAGGAAGATGAAGCTTCAATATTACATATTATATATTGACTTTAATCGACATGTTATAGACTCAAAGTATTTTTTAAATATACTACAGAATTATAATACAATATTTGCCACACAACAAGGAGGACAGTGTCGAGCGTTGTGTGAAGATAATGAACAAATGAAATTACATTTGGAGTTCATGCACAACATTTTTAACATGAGTATCGTCGTTGACATAATGGAAACGGGCAATGACAGAGAACAGTTAATAAATTTATACCACTTGCTTAAAAACCGCGGAGAGGTAATTTTAATTGATAATTTGGAGAAGTGGGACATTGAAGAATAATTTTAAGCATTCTATGATGATGAATCGTAAAAATTAAGAAGAAAAAGCTATAAAAAGTTTGTTACTTTACTCAAATCGTTAATATATATATATATATCTATATACATATATAGATATGAAAAAAAATCGATGTTGAAGTTTTAAAATGTGACTAAGTGTGATAATTTCGTTCCTTGTTGATTATTCAGTGTTATTTAATTGTAAGAATAGTTTCTATAAGCTAAAACGATTAGGTTTAATCATTAAACGATGTAAAAAACATTTTTTTTAGTTTATTTCGCTTTAAAAATCCTTAAGAAGCACCAGTTCGTCATTACCTGTCACGCTAAATCATTACCATTTACACGGAAAAAATGGTAATGACGGCAATGGTGATGACGAATATGGATTATTTTCAACAGAACTCTAAAATTACTGTTTAAAGCAGAAAACTCGTCAGCCATTTTGGGAATACACACAATATACTAAAAGCACACAACATGGTATAAAACAATTCAATGTTATCTTACCTGGTTAACTGTGTTAATGGCGATGACGCAAAACTGTGACAAACCACTTTTAAAACTATATTTAGGGCCAAATATCGTATTTTTATTATTAACAACTTGACGTGCGCTCGACTCCGCTTTGTAGTAGGGACTGAGGAGTGGGGTAAGCGTGGCGGTCCAGGTAATAAGCCGCGTAAAACAATAAAAAAAATACTTTGACGGTACCGCAATGGTGTTGACGAATTTCCGTGACAAATTTAAAAAAAAATATTACTCTTAGATGTTATGTATTGAATTGCATGGTATTTTTTTATATCGATCAGGGCAATATGTACTTACAAAATATTTAAAAAAAAACGCATTCCGTTCGGTGGGATTTCTATGACAATTATACAACTAACTATACCTCCGATATTTTCTGATATGGTAATGACGTTTAGGGCGTGTTAAATTAATTTTAAAATCATGTATAAGAAATAAAAGATTTTGTATTGCGGCGCATTAAAGTGAAACACGTACCCTAGCGTTCTCCCAAAGAATAAATAATGAAAAAGTAATGTGTATTTTTTTATTGGCCGGAACACCTATTTTTATCCAAAACGCGAAATGACCCTGCTACTGGCATATCAAAGTGATTCAATTTTAGCATCGGAAGGACGTTTGTAAACAACGACAAAAAGAAAGTGTGGAAGCATTTCGAGTCGCATCGCTGTTCAATAATGATTTGATCTCACGAATTGCAATTGTCTCATTGTCAATAGCTTAGCTACCGAGAACGATTAATATTCATAAGTGCAGAGCAAAACATTAGAATTCTGATATCCATAACGCTGCCATACCTACTGTTGCAGTAAACAATACCTGCATAAACACATACAAGATACAACAGGGCGCGTGCAACATCACATGTTGAACATGTGAGAATTCCCACTGCACTGCAGGTTCTCTAAGACGTTGATTTTCTTAAATATTTAGCTGATGAGCACGTAGGTAATTAATTACTGGCAAGTATAACTTATCTCGTTAGTGGGTTCAACATTTTCGTGCGTGTGTTGTGACTTAGGTCACAGGTTATGTCTCCGAAGGCTCGGCCAAAGTGGTAGGGTAGAGTAACCTCTCTTTTACGCCTACGAGAACGCGAGACAACTTAAGCTGGCGGGTTAATTGAGATAACAAACGGCCTAACGCTTTAACTGACATTTCTATTTAGTAAAAGCGTCATAAACGATTCCATTTACATTTTATATTAAAATGTTGAAGCGTTTCGCCTGTAAAGAGCTTGTTAGGTACTTTCATGCCTATAACATATGGCAAGTAGAGCGGGCCGGCCACTCTCTACACTGAATTCGTACTAGTTAATTGCTGTGCAATTAGTGGAATCGCCGGGCGCATTTCACTCTCTCCTGTAGCTGAATAAGAGGTCTTCATTGTCCGACAAGTTAGTGTGTGACCTTCCTGCGGTACTAATTTGTATAGAGGGCAGGTCGCATGCCAAGTTGTCGGACTAGCGTGAAGTTTGCAACGATCAGATGCGCTTCATGACCCGATCCACTCATTAGTAGTGACTAACCCTAACAGAACATATACCTAAGGTCATGTCAATGACATATTATCAACCCTACCGCAAATCTTACCAATATGGCAATAGGAATAAATGAAAACAAAGCTTAGGTCTTACGAAACAGGGAACCTAGCGGACACTTTTAAATTACCACAATAGGCCTCTAACAAAAGCAAGAGAAACATCACACCGATCGCCAGAACAAAGAGCAATCCAAGACGCTTTCCGTGCTATCAGATAACCGACCCTTATTAGTAATGTTAACGCATAAGGTAGTGTTATGCTACTGCAGACAAATGCAGCGAGATCTATGTTGCATTGTCTCGATAATTGGCGAGGCAGGACTTTAAGTTTCAGTAAGTAATGTCTGTCTGTCAGTCTGCTGCAACACAGGTCGAGAGTGCATATTGCAAAACAATTAAGAGCCGTAGCAGAGTCGATTATCGCCGGTCGAGATCGAGGTGGGATGTTATTCTCTTAAACGAGCGAGTATTATTCGATGGTAAACTATACTGGCAATCATAATTTGAAACGAGCGCTCGTAAGCATTACGCTGTGATAAGTATCTGCAACCTTGGGCACAGCTGAGTCAAGCTAGCTTTTTCGTACTCTTTGTATAACGCATTGACTGCCGGAAACGCATATCAGCGTTTTCCTGTCTGTTAGGGTCTTTAACACGTAAGTGCCTTCTTATAGTATGCGAGTTTAACATAAAATACATGCGAGTACCTGCAGAAAACCCTAGACAAAGGGACGGCAGTGAATGCCCTAACAAAAGTCAAACCGCGGAAAAACAGTGCACTTTTTACGTGGTCACTGGGCAAGCTATGCTCGTGGCCGGTAAGTTCGACAACGATGTCAATCAAGAGAATAAGACCCCTGGGAGCAGCCGGAGCGTGGAAACTGGAAAGGTGCGTTGGCACCTGCAACCCACGCGGACCGCTGAGGTCGGCGCCCACGCCGCCTCCGCGCCAGGCCTTTACCCAGCAACTTATAGCAAGCTCAAGAAAAACCGTTGTTTATGTTGTAGTAAGAGTCCACATTAACTGGGCGGATGAACTAAGGCGATTGACGGCTATTTATGTTAGACCTCCGCCACACACAGCTACACCTCGTAAATGTAACGTTATTATGAGATACTAGTACATAAGCAGGGTTTTTCTTGTTCTGATCCAACTATACTTGATTTTTATGCTCCTATTTCAGTAATTTCGAGCCTTAGTTAGATCACTGTCATTGGCCAATATAATATGAGTTATTACTAACACCCACGCCGCGTCTGATGTCGTCGCTCAGATCGAATTGTTCTCAAAATCAATCAGTATAAAAAATGTGCTTAGAAGCGGAAAGTTACAAGATCGTGAGATAACTTTTCTCGATACATAAAGATTATGAAAGGCTAGCTGATGGCAAATAATAGGATTTCACGTCGCGTGTCGAATAAATATTAAATATTAATTAACTAAGGCGCGGTGTGGTCGGGTGCACTCCGGAATTTTAATGGGCACGCGCACGGTGCAGTACTAGACCGCTCAGGTTTCTTGCATCTGCGCCGGATGCTATCTTTCAGGTGCAACCTTTTTTGTCTAGCCATTAAAAGCAGTCATAATTGCTTCACTATTTGTACTTGGAATTAATCCGATGACGTTAAAGGCAACGTTTCCGACTAAGTCTTATTTATCCCCAAGGTAAAGTTTTTAATAGAAACAGTACTTGCGAATCGAAAACCTCACGAATCCACAATCAAGACACAATAACTTTTGGCAACAACGGAACAAGAAATGATTCATGATCACGGCGACACCCTAATAAGGAAGCCAAGTCAAACTGGCGGCAGAGTGAAAAAGAATACTTCGTTACATATACATCGATACATAATTCATCTGATGCACTGTACATGGTCATACGTGCCAATGCAAGCTAATTCTAGCCATATGGTGGTTACAATTAACGCTGGAACTGGGCAAAGCGACCATTGGAATCCATTTAACGATACATGTCCTTTACTGGTAAACAGGAAACAACTGTAGTTCCATTAGTTACCTTAGGACGTATAGTCCGCAGATATTAAAATGACCTTGGCTTAGGGACTTAAGATTAACTCTTAACGGAGTTTATACTCGGACGACATGATACTTTAAGTAATCTGTGATAAGAAATGTACGATCGAAAAGAAAGGAGAGCATTAGCCGATAAAACTCGCATCAGATAAACCATGATAAACATTCTCCAAATACAAACTTAGCATGGTCAATATTCAAGGGCATTCCATAAAAACGTAGCGAAACGTAACATTACTAAGCTTTCGCGCGTAGTGGAACTAATGACATCGACAATTAGTTTAGCGAGGGACAGGAAGCGTCAAATGATTAGATCTGAGTCAGTGGTTGATTGAAGTTTTCGGTCCACCTGACCAACCTGGCCACTGGTTAGTCAGCAAACTTCTGTGGAAATGGAACTTAGTGGTTCAAGATAAAAAAAAACAACAATAACGACATTTTTGCAATCCGTGATCGTAAATCATTTAGTGCCTACAAATGGCACAAAAAACATCAACAGACCAATGAAGTCATAACTAAATGACAACTATAAATATCAAACCCACGCAACCAACCTCGCCGTTACGTTATAACTTTACGGATCAGAACATTATTAAAATAATAAAACGGGGAATACAATACAATACAAGCGATATTGACCAGAAAACCACAAATTGAAGCGTCGTGCGAAGTTTACAGAACCAATTAAAACGATTCCGTACAAGGCTGAACATAATTTTATAACTGGTTGGGTAATCATTATTTCATACGTTATGGCAATTAAGTGGATGATTGTCTCTTCGAGATGGAATTCGGGTGCCTACGCGCAGCCGTCAAGCTATGGTAACCGGCCTCAGAACCTACGCGTATTAGCAGAGCATTGTCAAGGCTCAGAATGATCAGGCTATATTGCAGGAAGTTAATGATCATGGTAGTTTAAAACAAAGCAATCTTCATTTTGAGTGTCCAGTTGAAACAGGGACAAATATAATTTCGAGTATTATTAACCGACTTGAGAACATTTAGGACAAAATAACTCAAGACAAACGATAAGCTATCACTATCAGAGAGTATTTATACAATCGATCTTCCAGTGTTTATTTTTGACTGATATGACAAAGTAAATATATTTAAAAAGTAAGGTAAAGGTTCAAAAGATGAGTTGGTTACCCCATACTACAGATCAAAAATCGAAATCTTAAATTTAGCGTTCGGGCCATTTTTCTTACGTCTAGTTAGTTACTATCTAGAAATTGTATAATATTTGTATTGTATTGTAGAATATTGGAAACGGTCGAAAAAAGAACTAGTACTATAGCCCTCATTATTGTGCATTCTCGTTTTTAGATAATCCGTGATCCATCGTTTGACCCAGTTGGGAGCCGCGGACTGTATAAACGGCGGTGAAAGTGCGAGACGCCGCCACTAAGCAAAGGGAATCGCCAGACGTCCAATATAAACATTTCGTAACCGTTATTATAAGGTTCGAGTGCCGATCGATACACACTAAACTTTCCGATAGACATTACGGTGATTACGTCAGCGTTCGACTACAATGTGTGATTAGAAAATGTTGAAATGGCTACTGAAAGTTGTCTATACAGGAAGCAAAGCGGAAACATCATACCGAGTGACCAACCAACAGATTTTAATCATCTAGATGTCATCAGGTAATAAAGTAAGAGCTTGATGTTTTATGGTGTTAAATCTACTTGAAAGAGGAATAAAACCTGTTATATATCCAACGAGAGAATCGAGACGGCAAAGTTTGACTTGATTACTGAAATTACCGTTATTAACATTCGTAACACGAACGCCGGGAGCTACATTTGGTATGTCATACCAGTGTTAGGTAAATATACGTATACTATAGTTTGTATAGTTGAACAATGGCCGTTCGGCGCAAGCCACCGCGTCGCACGCGACATCTGGCTCCAAGAGCTTTTTAACAAACTTCGCTCACACGCAACGTAGAGAAAAATGTGTGGCCCAGAATTGAAATAGATTCCAGTTACGAGAAAGCAGTGAATAGTGAACTACATTTTGATTTATCAGATACCATACGCATTTTAATCGACAAATTCCAATATAAGAACGAAGCTAGCGAAGCAAGAGATACCAATCGGCGAGTTAATCATTCTTGGAAAACAAGATGTGACGTATATCGAACGGGTAAATGTAGGTGGAATCAAAATATCATTATGGAAAAGAGAATAAGCGTACTGAGCCAGGGATTGGAATTGAAATCTGAATCGATCCAACCTCGATCGCAGACGGCGGCTGAATACTGTACTGTTCTTGAATAACAATAAACGCCGTTATTCTTAAATGTATAACAAAATCTACATACCTACACCAGCTTTTGCTTTCGGTCATTGTACACAGTGATTTCAAAGACATTCCTCAACGGAGATTGCCAGAAAAAATGAATAGAACCACTTTTTGCCTGCACCAACTCGAAGTTAGACATTACCAACAAAGCGAAAGAAAGTGAAGGTGTCATAGCGTTGCGCAATCGAGATATTGCAAAAATGGCAAACGCTAGACAAAATAATCAAACTGATATTTATAACTGCAGACTTGCTGTAGACTCTAATACCATATGGTATGTTCTCGAGTTCCTAGCCGCTTCCCACGAAGTACCGGCATAGTTTGCACGCCATTCCCTCTTCCTGCGGAATCTGGGTCTCCGCGAGTGAATTACACAAGAATCTCAACATCTCTGTCGAGGATGCGTGAAACGACACTTTCTAGTGAGAGCTCAGAGGATTCTTTTCAAAGTAAACAGAGTAATTGTTTCGGCGTCGCGATAAGACGGGAAAGAGAAATAGGGCGTTTTATATTGGCTTAGGATCTTTGCTTTGGCGAACTGTTACAGAGTAAAGTTTCAGCTTTAAACACGATATATATTTGTGTGAGCACTTCTTTGAATTAAGCACAAATGAATGATCATAAATAACACCTCAAGTTAAAATAACTCAGAACCACAGTAAACAGGCAATTCGATCTATAATTCACGTTCGGCAGATGGATAGCGGTGGGTATTTTTCCAGTTCGCTAGTCGCGATTACAAGTCTCCGTGCTTTTATAAATGCATTAGGCAGTTTCTATTCCATTTGTTGCAATGACATTGCATTGTCGGAGTCGTGAAGCCTTGATCTTGACTTGAAGCGCGAATTCCGCCTTCTTGCTAATAGCTATTGGAATGATGCCATTTTTCTTATGCGCCTTTGAATCTTAAGTCTACGCTACGAATGATTGAACATGATTATAAAATTTAATGAGTCACCAAAAAAACAACATGACACCGCTATACTTTTGTTTACAATAAGTTTGTTTAAAATACCAAGCGGATGTTAACAAATTGTCAAAAAAAAACTGAGACAATATGATATTTCTCAATAACTTTAAACGGAATGTTTATTTAAATACGCTTTCGTGTTGAAAGCGGACTGTCGCGTTACACGGCTCTCAGGTTAACACATACAAGTGACAAATTGAATAATACCATATCATAACACATGCGTATGAGTTACAATTTATTTGCGAGACTAATTCTACGTCGGAATTCCATCGTCGTTACATGGTCACGGGTGAATGAAGAGAGTGGCTCATTCATAGGTACGCCGAGTCGTGCATAAACAAAAAACAACTATCGTAATTTCGTATGATACGTAGCGTATTCCGGAACTCAATTTCACTTTTCGCAATAGACAGATCGGAATAAGGCGAATCAATGTTACACTACGGTAGATCAGTATATTGTAGTGGGGCCAACTGTGATAATTCTCTTCTCAAAACGTTGTATTTTCTCATTAACCGGCAAGTTTAAGCTGTCGCGATAAAGCGTGTAAATTACATTACAGTGCATTAATTTTCATTCAAGACTATATTTCGACGACAAGCCAACTGACAACCGGATTTTTTTTGGCGTTCTGATAAAAATCATGGTTATAGAGATTTGTGTCAAAATCATAAAATTTTTTTAGTGCGAAAAAATATTAACATTATCAGTGATTGCTACACCCGCTTTGGACTGGTCGGAATGACGTCATTTTGTTTGTAACCGCGTTTTGTTTTTGAAAGTCTATCATTAGCTGTGGCGTAGAAAAGACCATGTGGCGTTTAAGCTCTTTAGCCATTACCTGACATTTGATTATTTAATTTCTCAAAAAGTTCCTGTTGTAATTTCACTGTCGAAACGAAACTCACGGGGGATAGAGAGATATTTTCAATAGCACTTATGGATGGTATGCAAATGCTTCATGGCAATTAGTAAATTGAAATTCCAGAGGGTCGTCTGGATCTGGAGAACCATCGGTCTAGAAATAGAAATAGCTTCTACGATGTATAATTATCTAGCTGAGCGAAGCACTTAGAAGGTAAAATACGACATGCTTTGATTATAGAAGGAACCCTATTCATCGGCGGTCATGTAGCCGGCGATAACCGCATGAAAGTAACCGCACAAACGTGCTTTCTCTGGAAACTCTATCAAATAACGTTATGTATGTGCATTTGTTGTTCGGTGGTAATCTCTGGAGTCAAGCCCTTATTTATAATTATGAGAGAAAGAAAATCTTTAAGAAACATTAGGGTTACCAACCAGTCATAGACAAGGACCAATAAAGGACACTTGATTCTTATTTTACAGAAAATAAGGGTTATTCATTTGTTTTGCAACAATCAATATACGACCGTATGAAGTTTGAATTAAAGAGTTAAGTATCCATTACCAGTAATGGCCTCCACCCAACTTTCGAGTTTTAGTTTCAAACTGAAAATCAATAACTTTTCTACTACAAATTTGAGCACTGGTATAAGGAGTTTTTTAAAACATTACTCAGTGAACAGGTAACATGAGTTTTAAGAGTATGCTTTGAATAGTGCTTCTCTAAAGGCCCAGCCACACCGGATGCGTGACGTGCACGTGCGCGTGCGCGTTCGCTTTCCACTGCGTTGTATAGTGACATGTCGTCATGAGAATTCATACTATACAACGCAGTGGAAAGCGAATGCGCACGCGCACGTGCACGTCACGCATCCGGTGTGGCTCGGCCTTAAAAGTGACACGCACACAAAAACACACATACAGTACCAGAATAACAAACAAGTATCATCTTAGCTACGTAATCTTTGGAGTGCTTTTCGCCACCTATCATTTAATTATCTTTCGCCGACATTGAAATAAGTACATTTACTGATTAAATGATTTACTTACTTACTTACTTTTAACATGAAATCCACTAAGAAAATACAGCAATACGTAAAAGACTTAATTCATCTGAAAACCATGTTCATAAAGCTCGCGTATTTACTTTCCAAATTGTACCTATAAAACGTACAATTCTGGAAACTTTCCAAGAACAACACTCACAGCGAATAAAGTGACTATATCAATTTATTGACATCCATTATTCAACTCAAAGAGAATACATTTAAGATAATGTAAAGGTTAGTTTTGATTTGGGAAAATTTAAATGCCAGTATAAACTAATAAAGTGGTTTCTTCAAAGACAATTTGCTAAACACGTAAAAGTTTGTAAATATTTCGGAAGCTGGCAATGAAATTAATTAAAAACAAACAGTTTGCGAGTTGCGAGGCGGCGTGGGCAAGAATATTTTAAAAAACTCTTGCAAAAGTATTAGAAATTGAACTCTACTGTTCCAAGAATACGGGCGGCGAAACTTACAAGGCAGCAGATGGTCGTCAAGGATGTCGATATGTCATCAATGAGAAATATTTGCACACATCGTGAATGAATAGGTTCGGAAAACATTCGACTTTTCTCAAGTCAGATCATTATGTTGTTTATCATTCAAATTGTAAGATTTTATCTTGACCAAAGACGAACACGTTAAAACAACATCACCATTAAGATTTGGGAACACCTTAAAATTCCGAATTACTTTATTCCGAATATTCATTTGTCCGAATTTTCATTTTTCGTAAAGCTATGTTACGCTGGAGCTATTTTAGATCAAATGCATAATTTAATTGTCACACGTAGGTTAGGTTTGATTTATAAGCTATAGCAAAAAGTTAAGTCTCCTACTCGTATCAAAAAATTGCGTTCGGAATTTTGATCAATTCGGAATTATGACTCTTCGGAGTTATGTAGTGTACCCTTAAGATTGGCGTAATATATATATGATAACTATCAAGTTTAATTCAAAGATATCCTTAGCAAGAAATGTATCTACAATACTGGAACTATTCCCAATTTCTTCCCGTATTATGAATTATGACCCATTTAATAACTATGTACATCACATAAATAACAAGAACTTTAATATATCAAAAGTAAATGAGCATCATACATTACAAAGATTATTTTTAAACGGTTCAGCGCAATGGATTTCAAAACTTTCATCATCAAAGGCGTCTGATTAGAAATGGAACATTTCATTCATTTAGAGGGCTTCAGTTTTATGTTAGTTATCTTTGTTTGGGACTGTTACATCATAATGTTTATTTGTAATAGCATTTGGCTCGGGATTTGGTTAATACATATTATTGGTGGAGGGATCAAAACATTGCAATTTAACTGGTAATCAAACAATATCGAATGATTTTAAGTAACAATATTATGCCGTTATTGTTAAGAAAGTATTTATAAATCCAGGCTACAGATAACGAAAATAAATAACTATTCCATAGATAAAAAGTCGAACTATATTAGCCACAGATATTAACGACAGCGCGACACCTTATATCAGAGCTGATATTTTTTAAACGGCCCAACTGATTTTCATGAAACCTAGCTAACAACCATCCCGAAAGTCCTACCTTACTTTTAAAAAACTGCGTCCAAATTCGTCTGTCCGTTTGGGAGCTACGATGCCATAGAGACAGACGCCATGTCTATAGGCGGCAGTGACCACTTCCCAACAGGTGGACCGTCAGCCTGTTTATCCGTCGATGGCGATAAAAAAATGGCACACAGATATATACACACACATACACAGATATTCAAGTCAAACTAATAACACCCCTCTTATATCGGGAGTTAAAAAGAAACAAGAACGACAGGAAATCACACGGAGACATAATATCAGCAGTGGAAAAGAATACTTACCGAACAGTTAAACTGCATTAACTTACGACCAGGGGCCTGTTTTATAAAGCCATAAATTACAATTTACAGATTACAAGTTTCCATTTGACATAACCTCGACCAATGACGACCAGCCATTTGAGCAGTGTTGCCAGTTTAGACCTGTAAAATTGTAACTTGTAGCTGTATAAAACGTGCCCCAGAGCCCCAGAGGCCGAATTCTCGGAACTCACTGGACTAATTATTATTTAGTCCATGCACTACATTTCACTAGTAAACTTTTAGAAAATTGTATTGAGTGAACTAATATTATTATTATTACTCTAGTGAGTTTCGAGACATGGGCCCAGCTTTCGAATTTTATTAGTCCGTCTGTACAAGTGTACATGTTGTAAAGAAGAATGACTGAAACTGTAACCAAGGCCCATCATATCAAAAACCCATCAAACAATCACATCGTCCACGAGCTGGAGATGCGGTGAGTTTAACACGAGCGACCTTCCGGCGAGGTGATCTCCGTACGGTTGCAACACAAGCTTGCATATTACAAGAGCATAGGTAAATCACTCGAGGATCGCAGTGTTTGGAGTGTAGTGGTGAAGCCGAGATAAAAAGCCAGGATGTAATGGTGACCCTTTCTTTCAGATTTGATATCTTTTTAACGGTCCAACCGAATTTTATAAAACTTAGCTGAGAAGCAACCGGATTAAACTAGCTTTCTTTTAAGACAAAACGTCCAATTCGATCCGTCCGTTTAGGAGCTACGCTGTCACAAACAGAACCCCATGTTAAACTTATAAAACCCCTTTTACGTTGAAAACTGACGGTGCTGGAGAGATTGCACGTCAATTGCGAATGACATCTATTTGTAGATGCTTACACATTCCTATGCAAACGCAAGGCCGAAGTGATTTATCTATACCAGTAACAAGGCCCCGCCTTATAAGACCGCCGTGGGCGGAAGTGTGCAGCCAGAACCAGAACAAGAAAAACGCTGTGTTGAAACACGAATATCCAAAACAAGCTCCGACTTTTGTTAGTTTGGAGAATATTTAAGACGTTAATAATGTAGGAAGGTCTTACAGTCCACAAAAAACGTGCAGCGAGAAATAATTAAAATTAAAGAAACGTTTCAATCTAGACAGCAAAAATCGGCCTTTCTTCTTTTTTGCACTTTCTTCACCTTCATAATTACATCCAGTAAGCTCTCTAGATTGGTCAGTATCTAAATCGTGCATGATGGCTTCTTGTTCAATAATTAATAAGATTTCCTTCGATATTCTATTAGATATTGATATTACAAATCCAAGCCTAAACCTGTTGTCGTCCCACTACGCCGTTCATGTTTATCAAATGGGCATTCCGATACTTGGTCAACCTGCGGTTTGACTGCTTTTGGACGAGGAATCTAAAATAGACGAGCTATTTCAAGAAATCGAATACCAACAAACTAACAGAAAACATGAACATTATTACTAGTCGTTACTCGGCAATCTCGACAACGCGTTGCGAAAGTGAAACATCGATTTTAACGGCATATTCAAATTCGGATTGTTTTAATAAAAAAGCTAGCGGGTGGGAAAGGAAACCGGGTTGAACAATCGGTCTGAATTACGGCTCTCCATTCCGATAGCGGTGCACCATTATCACCGCGATGCTATTAGTCCGGCGGTATTTTCTCCATGCACCGACGATTCGCCTACACTCGACAATTTTCTGGCCGCTACCTCCACTACAACGATACATTATAGAGGTATCAATCACGTTTGTTAGTAGTTAGTACTTACGGAGTGGCTCTTTCTTGTGAAGACACATATCAGGGGAGACAAACGATGGAATGACGATATCGTTACTCTGTAGAGATACTTTAAATACTTGGCTATCATAATAAAAATACGAACAGTGGTAGGTGTTTTCGACAACACGTATCGTTGAGCAAATGGAACGTTAGTTTCGATTTAAATTTCGGTAATACGAGTCGAGTCTGAATTAATTTAGGAGGGTAAAAAGCGAGTAAGCATGCATCTAGGTCGGTAACCGCAGCGCGGCGTGCTCCTTTCGCGGTGGAGATTAACGAGCCGTGATTCTTCGAGATGCAGCCACGGTCTGATGACCTAACCTTGGCCGGATCCCACCGTCCCGTCCTATCCCGAACAGATGACATCACCGGCCACCGTTTCATTGTAAAAATGGCCGTATGGTGAGGCCAAGGCCGGAATTTCGATCGATGCTAATATAACAGTGGAATATTAAAAAGGAAAGTCAGGTTGACGACCTTTCTATGGTGTGGCGGTTACAGTCCCAGGCTGATGGATTTATACCGATTTAGTTTATGCTCGAACACTCAGGAATAGAAAAGCTATTCTCGGTTCACGGTCGTTATAACAAAAGTAACAAAAAGGTAGATAGGTCCCTATAAAGGTCTCTGCATACTTATCTTATGTAGTCAAATATTCTTGGAATCTAAAACGCTACAGCGAATAGCCGTTGCTATTTGAACTTTCTAAAGCTCTCTGCGTTAGAAGACAGTGATTGAATTTTATTGTTCCACGCTTCGATAATAATCTGGACATTCTTTTCACATTTCCCGGCTAGCATCGTTATCGTAGTGGACTTATCAAATAAATCGCAATATGATTGCGGTGTTAGCGGACACACCTCAGCGACGCGTCGCATCGGCTACGATCTTGCATTCCGATCGCATAACGTTCTGCAGTTCAACAGTTAGCTTACCGAGACGGCGATGGAGGCGCTGGGAACGCCGCCGGCCTGGCCCATGGCTGGCTGGCCCTCGGGGGCGCTCAGGAAGCGGCGGAGGGTGCCATATCCAGACGCGGACGCTACCATGGCGACCATAGTTTTTTCACAATCACTGCACTGTTTCCACTCCAGGCACGGGTGACATCACTCGCGAAAGAGCTCGAGGATGCGCGGGAGTTGAAGCGCGCACGCGGCCGCGCGCTCGTCGCGTGTCTACTGCCTTCTGGCCGGGTCGCGCGCCCCCCACCAGACGCTCGCAAGTTTGTTTAGCGACAAACTTAGATAAGTGTGCTTTAATTGTACTTCCGCTGCAGTGCTTTTTAGTAATATCTCAAGGAGTTATTAGCTAGTTTTTATACGATATTCGACCTATTTGTATAGCGAACTTCCTTCCTTCGTCGCTTTACTGCTGATGAATATTGTAATCCTTTTTCGGATGAATGTGACCTCTACTGTTGTGTTAAGTATTCAGTGACCAAAAAAGTTTCTAACGGCCGACAAAACCAGTTTTTGTTTTAAAAAAAAATGGTTCTTGGATGATTTAACCATTTAAACTAAAACATTTCATTTTTAAATTTAAACATTTCAACTTAATGGAAACCAGGTACATGCTGACTTGGTAGAGTCATTCATAAATGAATAAATGGAAAATGTGTAAACTGTCGTTAATTTATCCTTGGTTAGAAATATTGAAGTTTTAATAAAGTGGAGTTTAAACTTGACTGTGTGAATCTGATGTACATTTGTATCTTATTTGGATGAATTTGTTAGTAATATGATCTAAATCCTAACAAGATCAAGTGATTCCAACAATGGATCTCACACACAGGAAGCTATTTCAGTAGATTTATGCACAAATACCCGTCATAATATTTATAATAATCATAATAATTGGCAGGGATTGAAGACAAAGACAAATGTATTTAAAAAAATATCTTTGGAACTATGTACAAATCAGGTATAATGTTTTAATGAGTGACATAGGCCTGATAAAAAAAAGTTTAATAAAAGCAATTAAATGTGTCTAAAGGCAACAGATGGGAGAGGCTTTTGTTAGACAGCGGATTCATAAGACATAATGTGGAACTTGATGCCATTGAATGGCTTTAAATTTACTATTTGTAATTACCTACTCTCTGCTGTATTACTAAAGAAGGTAGTTAACTGCAATATAGTAGTTGAAGCATTCTATACTCTATTGGTAACGACATTAGATTTAAAATGCTTTTACTATTACCATGCAGTTAGCCCCTTTCTTTGGAATTATGGCAGTTCTAATGTGTATATATAGTATATACTATAGTATATTTAGTCTATTTAAACTAAATTAGATAATATAAAAAGGATTAACCAATTAGTAAATCACCTAAACTTACTTTTATATTTGAGTTTTCTAAATATGTGTACAAAAGCAATTTTTCTAGATTAAATAACAAACAAATTTGCAAAAAAGCTTAGCCCTGATGCATTGGTATAAGTTCAAAAAAACTGGTTTCAACCAAAGTAGTTATACCAATATTGGTTAAGGTGAACCACTTTACACTTAAGCAACCCACAACCAAATTCTACAACATTACATTAATTATTAATGTAATGTTGTAGAATTTGAATTATTAACAACATACTCAGGCTGCTGTTGCGGCTGCCGAAGCACTGTAGTGCATCAGGAATGTTCGCGGAGGTGCACACTGATGACTTTTTTGCCATCAGGAGAAAAAGGATAGTGTCACTGATGCGTCGGGTGCGCGGCAGCAGCAACAGCCTCCTGAGGGTCTGGGCCGAGCGACTGGACTGCCCGCTTAACAATTACTGGGTCCGAGTTGCCATCGGGCGGAGCAATTAAAATTTTAAAATACCTTCACCAGCTGTTGTGCTTGATCCCGCGATGTCAACTCGTACTAGTAATTCGTTATTTTTTATTTACTTTTACTCTTATCATGTGTTACTAATATAGGTTAAAGCTTCATTGTACTAACACTCTATGGATCATACCCGGTCTGAAATAAAAAGTTTTATTTTTTTATTTTTTTATTTAATTAACGCAAATGCCTCAGGATAGATCCCGACCGAATGTATTATTTTTTGGTTGAATGAGACTGGAACCTAATATCAATGCTTTTTTTAACCTTATATGTATATATAATAGATAGTGTCGCTGTTAGTTCATGTGAGACAGAGCCCCAACAGCATTCTGAGCGTGATTGCGGGCAGATTTGACTGAAATTGTACTTTTTTGATTATTACGGAACTAATTTTTAAATTACATTTACTAACCTAGCATAACTCAGTACTAACATCCTATGGATAATGTGTGGTCCGAAATAAAGATATTTTATTTATTTATCCTCGTGTGGTTGCCGAGTTAGAATAGTGCCACTCCAGGTCTTCCCGTGGATGTCGTAAGAGACGACTAAGGGAATAAAGGCTTGTAGTACTGTTAGGCGATGGGCTTGCAACCTGTCACTAATACGCTGGTAAACATCTTAGCCTAATTGTGCAAATTGTGGTTATAGAATTATCAACAAGTTTTTAGAGATGTTTGTAATTCTGTAGCTCTGCCTACCCCACTCTGGGAACGAAGGCGTGAGATTATGTATGTATGTATTTATTTATAAAAAAACATGGCTAATAATCAGATTGCAGCTTTTTCTGGCATTCAAACAATTAATGAATAATTAGTTTAATTTTAATAGTATGTCATTTAAAGAAAGTGATTACCTGACCCATTACAGATAATTAACTGTATTTTTGATAACTAACTTTGACAACAGATTGTCTCATTTAGTATAATAAGATAATGACCTTATCATTCTTGATATGGATAGATACATAACAACTAGTGGTCAAATAATAAGCAGGTGTTCCATTAGTTCCATTTAAAAAATGTTTTGGAAAATAGAAAAACCATAATTACAGGCCTTACAATATAAATAGTTAAATTAAACATACCCAAAAAAGAATTTAGAAAACAGTCATTAAATTTCTAAACACATTCTCATTATAAAAAAGGTCAAGAACAAAAGAGGTATGTCATAAAGGCATCTAGACTGACACATAAGGCTCATAACAATGTTCTAAAGCAATAATTTATTCATCAGCGGTGTGGGCAGGCCATCGCCCACAGACAAACCTTGGTTTGTTTTATTACATTTATAAGGATACATGGTCACTTTAGGACTGATTTACACCTTATGTCCCAGGTCAAATTGGTCAAATTGTTCGTTCTATTTATAAGCAAGTATTTAGTGCTCAAATGCGGAATATGCTTAAGCACCATGTTCCAAGAAGTGGAAATTTAGTAAGCATTCTTTAGTAGATGAGTTGATAATGAGTCACTGATAAAGACATGCTAGCTCGAGCGCGAGTACCAAGGCAACATGAACACGGCGGAGTGAAAACTGTTAACAACCGGCAATTACAGCTGCGCTCACCTGTTTAGTGTCCACCGAGTCCGTAGCCTCCATGTTGGCATGTGTTCGCTCCTGCCTCTGCATAACTTCGAAAACATCAGAATTGCTTAAACCATTCACTAGCCGCTATAAATGCACACGATATGAGTATAAACATAACAATCGCGATGGGCTCCCAATTTTTTTACGAAACAATGTCAATGATCAGACAACTCGCGTTCGACACTTCAGGTCCACTACACTAAGGAAACAATCATTACGGTCACGTAATCACAAAATTACACACATTATGCTTATTTCATCAAAGAAACAAAGCAATTGTAATGGTTTTTTTGGCGAAAATATCAAAAACACTGTTCATCACCATCTTAAAAATTTCACACATTCCGTCATCGAGGCCGACTGACTGGTCGCTGCCCTACGCAACGTTTCTTTACACGCAAAAGAACCAGCACTTTATTTTACTCTTTTGTGGCTCGCGCCCATATAGACAGGTTTAACTGACAATTCAAATAACAAAACTTGAAAGAATTGAACTAGAAAATGCATCTACATTATTTCTAATAATTTGTTCGGACGAAATAACGTCAAATTAATCACGGCAAGGACATATTAAGTATGTGAAATGGAACTCTTTGAATTCTCGGGTTGTATGCCATCTAGCGGTTTGTTATTAAACAATTTAGAGGCTTGTTTTGAAAATGTGAAAAAACGTTAAGAATAACTTAAATATTTTTTGTTATTTTTATGGAAATATAAGGGTAAGCAATAAACAACTGCAGTTTATTGACGAGTGCACACAGAATTGACATTAAATAAAGATTTAAAGTTACCTTACTAAACACATAAAGTATCGATGAAACAAAACGCATTTTTAACGTCATGTCATGAGTGGGTATTGTGTTGTGACAACGCAGGAGGTTATGCTTATACTTTAAAATTTAATAATAATTTATTACCTATCTAATCAACGATGCCTCGAGATAAATCATCCCACCGCGATAGAAGAAGTTCTTCTTACAGCTCAGAGTCGTCATATGAGAAGAAGAAACACAAGAGCAAGCACAAGAAACGATCTCGATCGAGAGATCGGTCGGTGGCCAGTAGTCATAAAAGCAAGTCTAGCTCTAATAGACATAGAAAGAGGAGTAGTTATTCGAGAAGTTTATCGCGCGATCGCTATGAGTCCAGGTCCCGGAGACGATCGACATCGCGGTCTCGATCAAAGCGGTCGAGGCGGACCAAATCTCGAAGCAGATCGCGGAGTCGGACTAAGCATCGTAAAACTAGCAAGAAATCCCGCAGGAGGACACGCTCCCCATCGACAAGCAGCCGTTCTAGTTCTTTTGATATAGGTAATGTTTTGAATAAATGTGAATACCTACTGATAGTAGTTAAAAGTTTTTAACGTATTATAGAATGTAATTAAGTAAATAAAAGTATTATCCTCTTTCTGGGTCAGTTGGGTAAAAAGGCTCGTGATCTTAACCAGTACCTACACAGATGTTCTTGTGAATTACCTCAGATCCAATTAGAAGAAACAAAAAGCAGTTGAATGCTCTTTTCCGATTAACATTATACTTGTTTGAACTTATTGAATTAATTCACTTTTTTATATTCATTATTCAAATCATATAAATACTTCTTGCTAATGACTAATGTATTCAAAATCATGTTCTTTTCTTTTTATCTTTCAACTTTTTTCAGAACCAGCCAGTGTAATAAAAAATGTGCGCTTGGATGATACGGACACTAAAGTGGAAAAAGCTATCAAGGCTGCGGAAGCCGTAGGCTTGACGATGACTAAAATACCAACCTATGAATACCCAGACGTTGAGATTAAAGAAGACATGCCCACCATCCACGATAGAAACTTGCTGGAGGAAATAAACAGTGACTCATTTGTACAGAAGCCTTTTTTATCTTCAAAAAATAAAAAAATAAATCAGAACATTGTGATCGACCTGGATTCTGAGACTGTCAAAGTTCCTCCATCGAGCATTAAAGTTGATAAATTTGATGACTCTATTATTGATATAAATGTAAGTACCATCATTGACTTTATTAACCGGGATAGTCAAATCACAGAGTATGAAAAGTTAAGAGGCACGCTGAATTTAGATTAGAGACATACTGTATATTACTCAATATTAATTTAGGAAGAAGGGATAATTTTGATAAAAAGTAATCTTATCTTTTTTAACTATTCTATGGACGCACTATGTTATTTCTCCATGTTAATAATCTACTCAACCAAAGGGCATATTAATAAACTGATGTTGGCTAAGACGTCCATCGTAAGACGTCAGAAATTACAGTTTTCTATGACTTGACTGTTACTTTGATGTATTGGGTGTCTTAGGCCTCCTACTGCAAATTGTTACTCTAGACTATTGTTTAACATTCCAGGAGATACCATGTGAAGAAGATTTAAGGGAGATGTGGATAAAGAAAGTTTATCAGTACAGGAAGAGAATGCTACGAGGAGACATCTAATAAAGTCTTTAACAGTATCACTCTTATTTTATTGCTTCCGTTTCATAACAATAATTCTGCGAAGTCATGAATACATGTCTAATTATGTAATAATTTTACTACTATGTTAAAATTATGTACTCTTGAACTTATTAGGTTTCGGCATTATAATGCTATCACACTTGAACTCGTATCGGACAGTTGCATTACTTGTTTCATAGAAAAGAAGATTACTGATAGTGATTTAGGATCTGGTAGTACTGTACTATGCTTGAACCCACTAAGGTTGTGAAGAATAAGAACCAAAAGTAAACCTAGAATATTTTATTGAACATATAACATCAACCAACACAACTGGCAGTCGCAACTCACAATTTGTAACATGCTCTGGAACTACAATTTTCGTCTATATTTACAGTAACGTAACATTTTATCAATCATCAGGGAGTTAGGTGCTTTCACATGTTGTTCCGCTCGCGCTGAATGCGACTGCTGTAGGTCCGCGATACGAGATTCCAGGCATCCATATACCTATCCATGCACATAGCGATGCATTTCTGTTCGGAATTGTCCAGCGCCGTGCCCGGTTTGCTTATGCACTTCTTGAAACATTTCTCGGACATTTTCGTCAGCAACTCTTGTGCGTTAGCTATAGCTATTTGTTGTTTGACTTGATCCATCAACTCTTCCTTCTGTGTTCCGGAAAGTGAACCGGTTGATAAGCTGTCCATTTTACTGTTTTTGGCTTTTTATTAGTTGGAATATCGCAATTCTTAAATTTTAATTCTAATGACAGGTAACCTCAAAATTTCGGGGTGATTGATAGTGATAGATTCACTTTTTTATAGGAGTGTTTTGGACTCCGGGTATTTGATTTGACACAATTTAGGTTCGGAGATTTGAGTCTGTATTTTAACCACAATTTAACAAAGAAGAGTAAACTACTGGAAATTGTATAATAAAAGTACAATAAGAAAAAAAAAGGATAACACGTTTTCGCAGTAAACGGTCTTATTAAGACAAAAGTCAAAAAGGTCGAAATCACCTTCTCCAAAGCATTTTGCACCCCTGTAGCACTATTTATCTTGTGGTAATACTTTGGCCCGCCGTTTAGTCCGAATTGTAATACATAATTTCCCATATTCGATCAAGATCCTTTTCATTGCCGTCAATATCGTGAAAAAATATTCAAATCAAATGATTTTTTTCAATAGGAAAGTGTGTTAGTATTATGACATAAACGTACATAATAGTTGAAATGCCAAGTTTCTGTGGCTCACTTTAAAACAAATTTCCTTCATCCCGTCTATCGGACGGACTTTACCATTTTTTAGTCAGATATTGACAGTGACAGGTGACATTAGTTTGTTTGGGTTCAGCAGGGTTCAGTTAGCATTTAGTATGATCACATTGATAACAGCATGATAGCATGGACGGGCAGCCTGTTGGGGTTTTGTTTTGATCAAGTAATAAGGATTAGAATTACAATTAGAAGGTAAAGTAGCATTTATAAAGCAGCTTAATCGAGAAGCGCAGATTTGCAATGGTTGAAGCTTCTGGAGAAGATGTGGTCAGCCCGTTATCTCACGATGAACTGCTGGAAGCAACCAAGTCTACTGTGTGTTCTCTGCTTAGTCGCGACCCCCTTCTCTCTGACCTGCCTACTGATATAATACTTGAAGAAGTCTTGGCTCAGGTAAATAATTTCTAGTTAAATGTTAAGTTCCTGAAACTAAAATTCATTATGGTGAAGATTTGTACCTCATTGGAATCAAAAGTATATATTTTTTAATTCATTAAACTTGTTTATTAGAATTATATATCTTCTGTTCCTATAATTAAATTTAAGGTTGACCTTTTATAATTATCATTTGATAAACTGTAAGCAGTCTTAAGTATTATCTTGTTCAAGTACTAGACTCTTGTGGAAATCTCTTTTTTTAGAGTACCATAAAGTATAAATGTGTAAAGAGAATAGAAATTGATTCTGCAATATGACAAGGATTTTTATATAATTAATACACCTATCATTAATTGGTGTAACTATGTATCCATTACATTAAACTTTATTGATTGGGTTTTACAGATTGCTGTAGAGCATGGGCAATCAATTACAATTTACATATCAAGGGAAGATGAACCAGTGCTTAGTGTAATTGTAAGTATTGTAGTTTGTAGTCCACTTTTACACCAACTTTTATTTAAATATTAGGGTTAAGGATCTAATTATAGGCTGGATCCTATTTGACACCTAGTGATCGTAGACTTATTGGCATTACCTTGGAATAAAGGTCAATAATCAGTACGGTGCCAACTATAGGGCAGTTTCCCTCATACAATTTTGTTAAACAGTGTTTTTTCCTTTTTTATTAACGCACTAGAGGACGGTCGCGACTTGGTGCGCTTAGAACTTGGTATGCAAAAATCCCTTCTTTATGCACCGCTAGCATGTCCCTCAGTCCAGCAGTTTCGGCTGTGTGTTGATTGATTAGTCAGCCAGTACATATAGACTTACTACTAGCCTATGTGCTGCACTGTAGCCTGTAACAGCATTTTTCCTCTATTCCGATACGTTGATGAGAGATGTTGACACTGAATGTATTAATCGCAACTGTCAGGTCGGACAATTTTGCCAATATCTAGTGCAGAAAAGTATTGACCAATAATTAAAATAATTAAATTAGCAAGTTAATAAATTTTTCATCTTGTTAGATAACAAATTTTTACCGATTGCCATTAAACACAAAATTGTATTGATAACAAATCCTGCGATTCTCAGATTCCACAGAATGCATCAGTACGAGAACTCAAGAAAGCTGTAGGGAGACATTTTGAAATCTACCAGCAGAGAATAGGGAGCAAAGTGAAAATATCATGGAAATACATATGGAAAACATATGACTTGAGTTTTGATTCGCTTGTATTGGACGATGACCAGAGCAGTATAGAGGACTATGGTGTCACAAACAAAGTGACACTAAGTTTTAAGAAGAGGAGAAAAAAATCAAAGAAATATTTTTAGCATATACATTTAATTTATAATATTTACTTAATATTGTATCATAATATATATTTTCCACATGACACCGCTTATTTTAATTAGTCCTAAACATAATATGCAAATCTTCTACATAATTCTATAAGACAGAATATAGACAATCTCACTACAATTCCTAAAGTCGCCGTCAATAGAACTTGTGAACGATGTTAACAAATTAGTACTGTTTGACACATAACCTCAAATATTCACCGATCATGTTTTTATTGAGAATAACGTATAATGAATAGTTATTTCATCTTAAACTTAATATGAAAATAATGATCTAGTGTATAAATCATTACAAAGACCTCACTTGATCTTTAAAAGTACGTGATTATCTAGTAATCATGGTGAATTGGTTTGTTTGGTTTTGTTTACATCTTTTGCAAGTTCTATAACGCCGACTTTAGTAGTTATATTGTGGTTTTAAGGTTTAAAACCAAAGCTTAATCTGTTCAAAAATTTGACAGTGACAGCAGTCAATTCAGTTTACATAGTGTAACAAGGGCTTTTTACTCAAACCGGGCCTCTTAATTCTCCTCAGTAAAACCCTTTAAAAAGACTTAAAAATCTTATGATGGGTTTCAGTGTCAGCCATATTTTTCTAGCCGTAAACAGTCCAGGGCCTCTATTTATTCGCACGTATTATAATGTTCTCACTTTTTTTTTAAAGTAAAAAAATCATTTAATAATAACGAACACGATGACGCTATACTATAATTTAGCCTGACCAGAAAAATGCAAAACCCTCGCCATATTGCGGAAATTATGAACTGTAATTTTTATTGCAATTCACCAAATAAAAAATGTATTAGCGGCGAACCCATAGAAGTTATTTATTTATCTAGTCAGTTACAAACATCAGGGTTACCAGTCAGTATTTAAAATTGCTGTAATAAGGACTCACGCAGATGTCCATCAGATTTCTTGCAATAGTATTCTGGTTATCTATCGTCACAGAAATTAGAACCGTGTTACTAGCCAATAAGATATAATTTTGAATAGCTTAATAGTAGCGTAGTAATAGCTTAATAATTAGTAATCAATTCAGCTTGAGTACAAACTCCTTGTTATAAATAAAGGCTGGTGATGATTTTACTGCTTTGCATGCAATGTATACACAATTGTCAGCTTTCATTGTCGAGTTGGTGTAATTAGGGCCCAGTTGTAGTCCTAGAGTTGTTCGAAGTCGGGCTGCGGCGGCGGCTCCTGCGGCAGCGGCTCGAAGTCTCCGAGGCTGTAGCCGGGCTCCTCGTGCCGCGGCGTGGCCAGCGGGCGGTCGTACGCCTCCTTCAGCAACTCTTGATCATGCTGGAACCATCGGTAAGTGTAAGGTGGCTGGTAAGGGGACAGCTAAACACGGCAAATATTACCGTGAGAGTTTAGAGAAAACCTCCAGATCATATTCCCGTTCTAGTGATAATGTAATGTTTGTAAGACTCAGAAAGGGAAAATGCCATTCAGCATTATGTAATAATGTTATATTATATCCTTCTGAAGAGTATACTGGGAGGGAAAGATCTTTAAATTTTAATATTGCTTCGTGGAGACGTTATTTTATTCTAAGATGTTTTTTTTATTCTGTAATGTAACAAAATGAAGTCTCAATGAACCAAATTTACCTACCTACAATACACACATCAAAAATGTGCAAGGATAAAGAAGTTCCCCACATTATTTTGATGTTTCACAATGTATAGTACAGTCAAGAACATAAATATCTATACAACTATCGCGGACCTTATTGTCAGTGATATAGAGGCATGTAGATATTTTTATAAAGATATTAGATTTGATTTGATTTGATCTCCGGAACGTGTAGGTATATGACTTATTTTGGATATGTGTAAATTTTTCCCTTCTCGTGGCTGTTGGAGATCGTGTGTAATGGTGTGACGGTGTGGGTGTCGGGCCGCACCTGGTCGGGCTGCAGCACGGAGGGCGGCGCCAGGTCGTCGAGCGACAGCTGCGTGTTGAGCACGGACGGCGGCGCGTAGTCCGCCAGCGCCGACACGCTGTCCACCGCCTGCCCGACAATCATAATACATTAAGCTTTTGAGCTCCAAAGCCGGCAAATCACACCATCGGAAATTCGCGGCATTGACTCCAACGTCGGCAGTTGCCGCCAAACTTAATACGCCCCAAGACTTTGCGGTTCCTGAGACACGTCGTATTACTTCGCTGCTTGGCCTTTAGAAAGATTAAGGTCGGCAACGCATCTGTTATTCTTCTAATGTGGAAGGTATCCATGGGCGATCACTTTACATCAGACGATCGTTTGCTCTCACAATAACTTTAAAAACCGACACAAGTGAGAAAATTATATATTGCTGATAGGGGCGCTATATTGCAACTGACGTTTTTTTAAAAAAATGTAGAATTTAATCTAAGCGAAGGCAACTCAAGCTACACAGCCCTAAACCAAAACGGGTGTGAAAAAATTGATAACTAGAGGCAAAACAGTATTTTCATATAAAATCGTGTAACAACTTGATTTGATGAATCACCATCGATAGAACAATTTTTAAACGTCATTTAAATAGTCTACCGGGTTAACTATTTATCTGTGTAGTAAAAACACATAACTGGTTTAGTATTTATCAAACATAAAAAGCGCTCCAAACTAAAAAAAACATTCACAACATTTTCAACTGGCAACCTGAAAAAATTCGGATCATGTTGCCAATTTGACTGTGCAACTGTGCATAGAGCAAGCAACGGTCGGATTTTTATTCCCACAGAAAAAATGTAAACAAAGTTACGTCACTGCGAAAGTGACATTTCAGGGAATCTTAAAGATTGGGCAACTAAGAAATATAATATTAAGTTATCATTTCGCTCGTATCGTGATACAAAAAAAGAAATAATTGAAATTAAAATCGCACAAATGAGTCACTGGAAAGCGATTACGACGGGAGAACGAATGAAGAATGTCAGTAGGTACGCCAATTGTATTGGATTGTATTTTTATAATGGCTTCTTATTTTGATGCTATATTAAGCTTAAATAGTAGTCTAACTTTCATAGTTTCCGACTAAATAGCAATCTCAAGTAAAACTGCTACAAATATGTGACAAAACTGATATTATCCACACGATGTTTTAGGCGGTCACCCATCCTGTTATAGACTACGCTTGTACTTGCTTAACTTTGTAAGTAAGTCGTAATATTTTTACGAATTCGTTTTGATGTTACTATGGCAGCTATGTTTATCTATTATTTTGTATTACATAACTAACTGTCTGTCACTGACCGGCTTTTCTATTTGTAATGTTTGTCGAATAAGTTGGTTAAATAAAATTAGTAGTTGGTTAATTAAAAATTCAACTGGCTACTTATAACGATTAAAAAGTTATAGCCCTGTAAACTTACTTTTTCATATAAGGGCGCGTACCGCCGTTAAGCGATGACGTCATCATCCGTGAGCGCTAGCCGCCGGGTTTCGAGCGCCGCATACGAAGTTTCAAATTTAATATCTCGAAAACTATTTGACGTATCGAAATTATTATTTTACAGCTAATTTTAGTTTTTAATGAATAATACGGTAAGTGAAAAATTTAAACTGGCTGACAGTCTCTATTGTGAAGCGAAGCGAGTGAAGTTACGTCTCACATCAATCAAGCGGCCCTCAACTTGTTGACACAGGTGTATCGAGTCAATGATACCAGTGCAATAAATAAATTATGCATACAAAAACAGTTTTCTCGTTTTAAATTAATACAACAAAGTATTTATATCAAAATTAAGTTCGCAATCGACAAATTAAAGTCTTCAATCTTGATTACAATATATAGTTTTTTTTATAGAAAGTCGATTTCTTATAAATGTGGAAAGTTTAAATATTTTGAAAACTGCAAATGTTTTTCCCTAACGGCAACACCTTTGTTTACATTTTTTCTGTGGGAATAAAAATCCGACCTTAGATGTGTGGGCACTCACCATGGCGGGCGGCTCGGCCGACACCCGCGGCGCGTCGGCGCGCGCCACGTTCCCGCGCGCCGCGTCCTCGGACGGGTAGGCGCTCTTGTGCTCGCAGCTCAGCAGGTGCGTCAGCATGTCCGTGCCTAACACATACACACTATATTGCACTAAACTTACATGCGGACCGTTTTCAGAGGATCTTTCAGAAGTACAAAAATCTGCATACTTATGGAAACAATTGCGGATATTTACATTACGAACGGTAAGATTGATTTTAGAGAATGTTTCGCCTTCGTTCTCGAGAAACAGTTCCTCTCGCGTTTTGCACTTAAAATAAGTTTTTAAGCTTAATGTGAGCATATGTGTATTTGTGTATCTGTGTAAAGATTGTAGCTGCCAAATTCAAGTTCAAAATATTTATTTAGTAAATTGGCCACAGGAGTGCTCTTTTACGTATCGGTAATATGGAGTGGAGTAAATCTACTAGCGTTTCGGACAAGACCATCATTGCGTAGAAGGACCGCAGAAACTCCAGCAGAAGGTAATTTTTTTCAATTATAAAAAATAAACGGATAAAACGATTCGGGCTCGATTTTTCTTAAAAGCTATTAAAATTCATAGCAATCGATTGGGCTATTTGAGAGATAAGGGTCGCCACGCCATTATACCGGTGGAATTTATCTATTTAAAATAGTTATGTAACAATCATGTATGAAACGTGTATGAGTGTCTGGATGTGTGCACTGTACTGACCGACGCCGGTGGAGTACTGGCAGACGCAGTACAGCGTGAGGCCGGCGGCGCGCGGCGCCACCTCGAGCGAGTGCGCGCCGGCGCAGTAGCCGCTGTGCCGCAGCATGGCGCGGTAGCACGACGACTCGTACGAGCACTTCGTGCACGACGACGACCCGCTACGGAACAAAGCGGAAACGGCAGGTTAATAAAACAACTATCTTACGTCAAACATGTTTGCTATGCTATGCAATTTACAACTTAATTCATACGAAACCAAGTCTCTTTTAATTTTGAACTTGTGTATGTGACAGTTGCATATCGATAGTTTGACAGCAAAATTCATCGACGATCATAAAATAAATGTATGTATTGCAGTTTCAACTCATCAGTACGACCAACGTCAAAAATAGGATCAGGGAAACACTCGCATACTCTGTTACTTTAACGTGAGATTAGGATTGCCATATGAATCCGTGAAACGATTTAAAGCGACAAAGTACCCGGCAGTAAAGGAGCCGGTACTCACAGGAAGTGTTTGTCGCTGTCGAGCGGCGTGTCGCACTCGCGGCACAGCATGCCCGCGGGCAGCACGAGCGTCAGATCCTCGTAGGTGGCGTTCATCACATGGCTGGACGAGTCCTTCACCGGCGGGCGCGCCTTGTTCTGCGACACAAGCAAGATATGGGTATAAGGCGGTTAAGTGACCAGGATTGAATATTAGCAAGTTTTATAGAATATACCACAAAGACCTTTGTTTAGTCTAGAAATAAGATTGAAATTGTTAATAAAAAAATCAATATTTCCCAATAACTTTCACTGAAGTCAAGTTTATGGGAATCTTGAACTATCTTCAAGACCGATAACGGATGAGTAGTACCTTCAGTATTGTTGATGTTCATAGATAACTATAAATATGGCAAAAAAAAAAGTGTTTTGGGCTCAAAGATTTTACAACTTGTTTATAAATAATTGCAATTTATTATGATAAAAATTACCTTTGGCTTATTGATCAGATGTTCTTCAGAGCAAAGCGGTATAGCATCTTCCACAGAGTGGTGATCGCGAACTTGGTGCTCCTTCAATTGACCTGTAACAAATTCATTTTATATAATCTTTGCTTTTCGCCACATTGACGGAGAGCTTTTATAAGTCATAGAAATCCGTCATTTCTGACGTTCTTGAGACGGAAATCTCACTCAAGACATAGTATAAGTAGGTACTCTCCGACCCTTTAGGAGTTTCTGTGACGTATTAACGTTTGGGCGATAGGGTTATCCATGTCATTTACGACACATGATTGCGTCGATGCGCGTAGCTCGATACTTGATATGCAACGCAACCAAACACGGCGTCGGCGCGATCCCTACTAAACCGGCTCGAGCCATACTGTTGAGTATGCTTGTGGTAGCTCGCGGCGCGTACTGTCTAGGCACGCACACATGCAAGCCGCGCGATATTCCTTTATTCGGTGTCTTTTTATGTATACCCGTGTTTAAATAGGAAAAAAAGTATTTGTATTTGTAGATGAATTACTGTTCTATTTATACTATGCTCCAGTTCACTTTATGATTGCGGTAATCAGTCATCTTCACTATTTTCTGAATCAATCTTCTTGTCCTGGGGGGATTGTAAAGCTGTAATTATTCATTACTGATCAACTCACCAAGGTACAAGGTCCTGGTGCTGCCACAGGTGGTCGAGGAACAGCGCCACGTTGGCCGCCAGCTCGTGGCCGTCCGCGTACACTTGGATCTATGTTCATCACGGGTCAACTCACCAAGGTGCACGAACTTGAGCACGCAGCGTGTGCAGCGTATCTCCAGCTCCTAGTCCTGGTGCTGCCGCAGGTGGTCAAGGTGCAGCGCCACGTTGGCTGTCAGCTCGTAGCCGTCCGCGTACACCTGGATCTATGTTCAGCACGGGTTAACTCACCAAGGTGCACGAACTTGAGCACGTAGCGCGTGCAGCGTATCTCCAGCTCCTTGTCCTGGTGCTGCCGCAGGTGGTCGAGGTACAGCGCCGCGTTGGCTGCCAGCTCGTAGCCGTCCGCGTACACCTGGATCTATGTTCATCACAAGTCAACTCACCAAGGTGCACGAACTTGAGCACGCAACGGGTGCAGCGTATCTCCAGCTCCTTGTCCTGGTGCTGCCGCAGGTGGTCAAGGTACAGCGCCACGTTGGCCGCCAGCTCGTATCCGTCCGCGTACACCTGGATCACCTGGGGACAACAATAGAATTATAACCTAGTCTGTGAAGAATTATACAATTTTTGTTAGGTTGCCCTTATCCATTATTGTGGGGATTAAATTGGTTGATTTAATTTGTAGTTTGCGGCACAGATTATATGCGGCGCGTGCGTCATAATGTATACCTTGAGGCAGGCGGGACACTGCACGGAGTGGTGGCGCGCGTGCGCCTGGCGGAAGTGGTCGAGCAGGCGGCGGTGCGAGGAGGCGCGGTAGCTGCAGGCGCCGCAGCCGTACGGCAGCTCGCGCGGCGCGTGTGTCTTCTGCATGTGCGTGGCCAGCGTCAGCACCGCCGCGAACCGGACCTGCGACAAACGGGGTTACATCATCTATAAATGCTCTAAAGAAGAGGCTAAAAGGTGCCCAAAGTTGCTTAGAAGGCTCGTTTTGCTTGATGTACTGTGCTCCTTGATTTCCCAACCTGTAAGGCGCGCGTCCCCAAAGGAGCGTAGAAAAATGGGAAAGAGAGCGCATAATGCTTTGTATTTTGAAGAAAAAAAAGCGTAAACAGCACACATAATATAATAATAACACATTGATTGTGATGCTGAAAGGGGGCATGGAAATATTATGTATTGTTTGAAGGAAATTCAACGCAGAAAAGGTTGGGAAACCCTGCTACGCTACGGCATTCACACCGCAGATTTGTAGTTCGCCTCAACCATTGGTGATCTTTTTATCAAGGCAGCCATTTATTAGAAACTCAGTAACAAGCGACCAAAAAAATCCAGATGCTTTGATTATCTTTACCTCACAGATGAGACACGCATAAGTGAACAAGTCGGGCGTCTTGGTGTCGCTCGGATGGTCCTGCTTGAGATGCTTGGCCAGGTCCTCGCCGGAGTCGAAGCGCGCGAGGCAGTAGTGGCACGGCGAGCTGCCCGTCGGGCCCGGGACCGCGTGGAGCGACAGGTGGTCCATCAGGGATATGTTGTCGGTGAACTCGATGTGGCACTCCGGACACTGGAATATTTAGAGATTACAGGATCGCTTTGCTCTTTTTTTTGTTTAAAGCTGGCCACAATGGCCTAGATTTTAAACTATGCAGCATGAAGCAAGCTCTTATAGTTGTTTTATTTCAAGAATGCAGGTGGGTCATGCTTATGTTTACAGTTCGTTCATTCAAATAGTGTGCATTAAAACCCTTTGAAGTCGCGTGTCAACTACAAGTAAGGCGCATCCGCTTTTGTGAGATAAAACAACTTTAATATTCCTAATGCCATATTACACGGATCAATATTTTCTCCTTGTAATCTTCTTTTTTACTGGATCCAGAATACTGTTTTGGGTGTGAACTCACTCATACAACTACATACGCCATTAAGATCCGTTAAAACGGATCCTGTAAAAACGGACGTTCTATGTGAACGCACCCTAATGCTTTTCAACTGCGTTACGTTCAAATTAATCAACTCGTGTCACATTAGCATGACAGAGGTCACGCGGTACCAATGATGAGTCCACTAGCAGACAAACCTCAACAGCGATGGCCACCTTCTCGGTGGTCTCGTGGCCGCCGATCTGCCCGAAGTAGTACCGCTCCATGGAGACGGTCTCCTCGGGGCGCAGCTCCTTCTTGATGGCCTTGAGCGGCACGTCGTCCAGGTCGTCGTCCACGTACGAGCGCGCGGGCTTGCGGCGCGCGCGCGCGCTCGGCGCGGGGGACGGGACCTTCTCCTTCTCCTTTTCTTTCGTCTTGTCGCGCTCTTGCTTGATCTTTGTACGGCGCAGGGCTAGGGGGATCTGCAAGTAAGGTGGTTTGAGATTGAAGTTATGAAGATTAGATGTTAGTCTTTCAATAAGGAGTCTATATTGTGAATTAGATCAAATATTTTTTTCCCTTAAAATGTAATCTGTTTATTTATCAATTGTATATAAATAAAAATTAATTGTATGGGCACTGTGCGGTAGGCATAAAAAATTTCGACGACTCAGTGTGGCGATGCGGTCACTAAACATTAGACCCACAGAAATATGGGCCATATTGATTATTTTTATGTAAGGAGCGATTTTTGGTAATTTCATTATTTTAATGGCGAACCTAAAATAGAATTTGAACCTACGAAACTTCACAATAAGGTTTAAATTAAATTCGGGTAGGTACGCAGAGCATTTGGTGCAGATCTGCTCTCTAGCAGTTTGCGTATATGGACCAGATCTGCTAAGCATACGAGGGGTTAATTTGGCTGATTATTCATACATGGGTCTATTTAAGCGGTCAACCCTGAGGTGTTTATTGTGAAATTGATTAGTATGCTGACCTCCTCCTCGTCGTCGTCGGGCACGTAGGTGGTCTTCTGGCGCTTCTTCTTAGGCGGCGGCTCGGGCGTGGGCTCCTTCTTGCGGCGCCCGCGCTTGCTGCGCGGCGGGTCGGGCTCCGCCGGCGCCGGGGGCTCCTCCGACTTCTCTCCCTTTGATTTCTAGAACAAGTTCAACTATACAGTTATCATTGCTACTTACGCAATCAGGTTTTTAACTTTTTAATGATGTAAGATTCATTTTTTAATTCACTTGATAGTCATGTTTAGCCTGGCAAAATTGATCGTAATAATATTGTTCCCTTTCTAAATGTAAATGCAAGATTATCCAATTTTTACTCAATCACAATGGTGTCAATCCCAATCCAAACCATTTTTTTTCACCAACAAACCATTCCCTTGATTTCAAGACAATACTTTAATTTATTACAAAACATATAGACGCTCAGTGCAGTCTTAATGTATGTGTTCTAATGCGATGACCTGGCATACCAACATAGGCCCGCAGACAGTTAGTCTGAGTTACTTTTAATAAGGTCCTATATTATCCTCCTAAATTTGGACCATTGGAGTACGAAGACTTGATAACGTAAGAAATGTAGACCTGAGAAACAAAACCAAATTTAACGACGTTCTAACCAGGATCGACACCCAAAAGTGGAGATGGACAGGACATATGCTAAGGGAAGGGAGAGAAAAATGGTGTAAAATTTACACAAATTGGTACCCGAGAGATGGTAAGAGACAAAGAGGCAGACCACTTAACAGATGGGAGGACGACCTCAAACTAACAGCTGGTCCATACTGGAGAAGAGTAGCAGACGACAGAGTAGAATGGAAACGCCTGGAGGAGGCCTTTGTCAATAGAAACTCTGAAGCTAAAGGCCTGTTGTTTGATCAGTAGTTAAACTAACTAATTGTTAAATATCGTCACTAATTGTCAAATCTCAAGGAACTGTGTCAAATTTTCGATTCCTTTTTCGAATTTTAACAATTAGTTGAGTTAACTACTGATCAAACAACAGGCCATAAGAGGGACATACTGTAACAAGCTTCAGAAAATTAAAGGCTTTTTTTATTGATTTTATTTTATTATCCTCCTAAATAAAAACCATATAACTTTAGTCGTGTTCTTACCTTGGACGGATACTTCCAGTTCTTGAAGGGGTTGGCGGCGATCTTGTTCAGGCGCACCGTGATGGCATCTTTAGCTTCGAACTTGGTCTGCTCCGCGATGTGCAGCACTATGTTGTCAAACGCTTGCCCGGGGGAAATGCCGAACCTAAGAAATAAACCTACCTTTAATACTTGTTAACGAAAATCTATACAATAGCTGCCAAAGCTCCGAAACTTCAGTCCCTAACATATTATGTTATAAGAAAAACGAAACCTATATCTAGATATAGATTTAGTAAGACATGTAGTAAGTATCACTCGATAGTCTCACTACCTAAGTGTTAAGGAACATTAAAAAACCAGATATACTTAACTGTTTTAATTTGTTTTTCTTTATAAATTATTAATAATTTTCCCATTAACAAAAAATTGTGCACAATTATTATAGTGGTAGCAATGTGAAGGTTGATTTTAATGTACTTATATGTTTTTGCCTACATTCCGTATTGTATCTTCTTAAATAAAATACAGGCTTCCACGCAGGCATCTTATAACGCGAGCGTGGTGAAAACGCGTTTGTTAAAGCAATGCGATACGTTTTTGTTTGGTTCCTGGTTCTGTGAGCCTATTTTGGCCATTTAAAATCAAGGATGTTGCATACTCACTTCTCTCTCCAAACCAGCTCATCCAAGAACTGCTGAATAATCTGCCTTGACAACAACGAGAGCGTATTCTGGAACATCCTAGGCACAATCCTCCTCAGGTACTCCATGATGTTGGCGTTGCTGTTCCTGGCTGGCGTGTCCGTATGCGAAGAGGACTGGTGCACGTTCTTGAAGCCCATGGAGACCAGAGTCCCCTTGTCCACGGTCAGGTCTGTGAGGATCACTGAGCTAGGGTGCACCCAGCTGACCAGCGGTTCAAGGATTTTTTGGAAGCGTTTCTTGTAGTTTTTCTCGTGCTCGGCTAGAGGTTCCACGGCGCGAAGGCGGATCTATACAACGAGAATATAGAACACTATTGGATAAATGGTCATATTTTAAATCCGTATAGGGAGGTTTTTTTTTGTAAAGCCGGCCTTTCACGTCGGCGTACAAGAGGTCAGGAGGCGCTGACTCGACCTGCTTGCCTGTATATCAGCCAGCGGGACGAGCCGGTAGGACTCACCAGCTTCTCGGCAGGGTCGAGCACGCCCAGCACCTCGACCTTGACCTGACGCTGCGTGCCGTCGTGGCTGGTGGTGCCGAGCGAGATGACGCCGACCTCGACCTTCTTGCCGGCACCGCCCAGCAGGTTCATATGCTGGTGGATAGCCGAGGAGCAGATCGCTCGCAGCCACGTGAACAGCCCTATCAATACAATCAGAATATTATTGTTACATTTTATAAGACAAGCTTATGAAACTGAGTGGTTGATCCAAATGGTTATTCATCTTTTGAAATGTAATTATCGTTGTCTGTCTGGAATAAGGAAGCAATGTGTAATATTATTCCTGGGTATTTATTCATTTTGATAACACATAAACAATGACAAAAGAAAAAAAAAAAATCGTGACTGCTATGATTTTTTAAGGATACAATACTCCCAAAAAGTGGTATTTCCAATTCAATTGCTAAAGCAGATTCATTTCTCGCCTCTTAGTAATATAATAGAAAATAAGAGATTGTTTTTGAGGGATATCGTTATTTTACGAAGCAAATACTAACCTTTGACATAGAGGTTGTCCACTTTGACCCATTGAACTACATTCTGCACGTTGGTCTGGCATGCCCAGTGGTAGATAAGCTTGAGCAGCACGCTAGGGGGGAAGGTAGCGCCTTCGAATATGGAGCTGCAGAAGACGGAGACGAAGCGAGTCGGACAGCACTCGGATATCCACACGTAGCCACCGGAGTACGGGAACTTTGATACATCAGAGTACATGCCTGAAATACAATAGAAATTTTACTTCATTGAAAAGTTAAGTTTCATGAACACATTGTGAATCTAATTCACATCAACAGGTATCGAAATTATGGTGGAATTAAACCAAATAAGTGACACATTGGTGTACATTGCGTAGCTTATACTAAGCCTAGTGATTGAGGAACTCTTCACAGTCGCATTGGTCATGAAATCCAGGTGTTAGTACTACTTACCCAACTTGAGCTTGTTCCCAGTGTGTATGACGCACCACTGCTCAGACCGCACGAGTCCTTGCTGGATGAGCCACTCGGTGAACTTCATGGGTGTGTGCATGAGGACCGACTTCACCTTGCTGTCCAGGGCCGAGCGGTCGGCGGGCGGCGGGCCGTCCTTCGCGCGCAGGTAGGGACGCGCCACTACTACCAGAGATGGGAAGGTCTTTCCTGGAATATGAAGCTAAATGTTAAATGAAAACCTTTACAATGTTATTGTTTTGTCATCCTTATTATTTATGAGTTTTTTGACACTATTAAAGTGTTAAATAATAAGCAGTGATCAGAATAGGTAGAGTATATTTACCTAAAGTTAGCAAAAGGAAATAATAGAGAGGGGTTACAAAAGGGCCTGTATCTCATTCCTTATATCTAATTATGTACTAGGTATATTTACCTAAACTTCGTAGAACAGAGTCATAAACTGGAGACTTCCTTGCGCCTACATTTACTAGTACCAGAAAAAATACCGGAAATCCGGAATTCAATAAAAATAAATTAATATTACACCCGGTTGTAAGCACTCTATCTACCTATTCCGATCACTGAAATAAGTTATTGTAATTGGGGTGTATATGAGTGCACAAAGACACTGTGTCATATACAAAATGTAGTTTGTGTGTGTCCTAATTCTGTACTGCAATGGTCACAAGTTCACAACACATACCAGAATATGAAAGTACATACAAGATTACATTCTACACTAAATTTCAAAAGCACCTGTATCTAAACATTGCGTAAAAATAATAAACAATTATTCAATTGAAATTTGTTGTTTTGGGATTACAGTATATGTATAGCGAATCTATTATTTTTAAATCGCGATTTTTGGAAAAGAGCCCCTTTTAAAAATACACAAACAACTGCTTGTAAATTAGGACATAATTAATACTGTATTCTCCTTACCTTGCAACTTGTTGAATGACACCTCCCTGGAGTCAGCCACGTTCTTGTTGCCATCTTCCTTGGTGAGGTCCACAATAGCAGTCGTTTTAGCGGCGCTGCCGGTCAGTAAACCGCCAATCGCGGTGGCTTCAGACGGGCGGACATTGGTGACCACGCTATGTACGTCTAAAAATAATTTATTATTTAAATATTTAATAATATAAAAAAGAAACATAAAATGTAGAATGATTTGTATCAAAGCTTACATGTAAGGGTGGTATTCCACTTGTCCAAGATCTTTGTACAATGTGCATTGCGTCTCACATTTTTTTAGACAAACTGTGAGACGCAAATACACATTGGACAAAGATCTTGGACAAGTGGAATACCACCCTAAGATAAGTCTCAACCAATATAGAGCCTAAAAGAAATATAACGCAGCCTCGCCACTGACACGTGTTGCAGACATTTACGCTCGCTCTCGACGTTTAAAAACAAAAACCCATCGCACGCGCGCGAGCGGCCAGTTTGCGCTGCTCGTAATATTTTGCAATACATGCATGCGTGTTTCAGGCGAGGCTCCTATAGTGTCCGAGCGTATAACAACATTGTGAGTGTATGCAAACTGTGTATAGAAGGGTATATATATGTACAGTGGTGATCACATAATTGGGTATCGATGAACTTCGTCAAAATGCTTGGATATGTTTTCGTTGGTAGGAAATAAGCCGCCTAAGTAATTAAAAAAAAAAAAAGTTACATATTTTAAAAAAAAGTGGAAGATGTGCCATTGACAGCTACCTTGTCATAGAATTCATAAACAAAAACATAACCTTAGCTTGTAATTTTGCGCCCTAGTCTTCGGTATTTTCTCAGGATTTATTTTAATTTTTGAACTGGCTTTGGCTTACCCTCACCGGACTTTCGATATTGCCTGTTTCGACGATAACTCTTGCTTTGTACCCTGGTCCTGACCTTGATAGCTGCTACGACGACTTTGAACTGATACTGGACTTTGAAAACAGAAACAAGTATAGAACCACTGATTTTGTTAGAGCGGACTCATCAAATCTGCCAAAAGTAGACAGACACTATTATGCTCCTGGAGTATATGAATGGTGGTGATAAGTATAACGTCGCTGAAATAAGAGGCGCTAAAGCCTTAATGTAAGTACTTAAGCTTAACCTACTCGAGTCTTTTCCTCGGTATATTTCTTTATTTTTTAGCTATTAAACTGCAACAATGTATTCATTTCTATTATTAGTTAGGAAAGTTCTGAAACACATTATATTTTGCTTTTAAAGTCATCACGGCAGTCTTACGTGGAGAGTGCCGTTGGCTATGTTGAAGTGAAAAGAACTGAAAGTATTTGTGATGTAGGAGCAAAAATCGTTCCTGAGCATAGATGAAATAGCAAGTACTATGCTGTGACGGTCCATCTCAATGACATAGAGGATGTCATCACAGACACACCATGTGATGGCTGTGCAGCTGCAGCTGGTAAATTTCATTGATTAACACTTAAGTCGTCGCTAGGGGGTCTACGGGACCCAGTAGTGTTCATTATAACTTCGTCGTTTTGCATTACGCGATGTTGCAGTTCTCAGTACCTTCCAACGAATGTTCCGCGCGTCAAAACGTCGCTCCACGTGCGCAAATGCCCTACTTCGGAAAAAAAAAACAAAAGAAAATACATAAACAATGGTCAACTTGAAATGTTGGCCACACGAAAACAAAAATGTATATTTTATGTCGCAGACCCAAATTTTGAAACCAATAATGGTAGGATAGAGAAGGTGATCGTGAACTTTAATGCAGATTTTATCAAAAATGGAATGTGTGCTGCACAAGAATTCTGGAAGCGTTAGTTACGTGTTTCCTATCATTTTGTAAAGTGCCACTACATAGGTTTTTAAAATAAAACAAAACAGTTCAATTATATCAAATATTTTTTATTAAAGGTTAATGAAGATTAATCAAGCCACATGCAATAGTAACAAATTCGTCAAAGTATTTCAAATGTTTATTATCCACTACGGAATGAGGTTTTAACATCTGAAATTCCCTTACTCTCCTTATAACCCTTTCAATATGGACTCTCAAGCTCGCAATAACTTTACTCTGTATTACCTCTTTTTTTGTTGACTGTTTATTTGTGAAAACAGAAGAAGGTCTTAACAGTTTTATATTTTTTGGGCTCAATGAGGATTGTATTTCCTTAAACCCTCTGTCTGCCATAATGACACCTTTAGATGGACGAATATCTATAAAGCCACTCTTATCTGTTATAGCCTTGTCAGATATTCT
Organism: Acleris literana; assembly: GCA_946894065.1. NCBI lineage: Eukaryota > Metazoa > Arthropoda > Insecta > Lepidoptera > Tortricidae > Acleris > Acleris literana. The sequence goes on along the minus strand of OX335671.1, from coordinate 22,449,576 downwards.
TCCACCAAAACCCTCTGATATAAAGGATATAATTCCGGCGGGAGTGCAACCAATTAAACATGTAACAGTACTACAAGATTTATATTGTGACCAAGTCTGTGCTTGTCTAATGGGATCACTAGGTTTTTGAATTTGAATCTTAAAATAATCAATTATGCATTGTACACTGGAGAACTTTATTTTAAATACAAGTGGTAGTTTTTTTATTTACTTCTATTGGTGTTGTTAAATAAATAAAATTTTGAAAATATGTAGCTAGTACAACAACATTCTTTTGCAATAACAATCTGATAGTGGATTGAGCCATTTCAAATTCTTCACTCATTCTTGCAAATGTGTCATTAATTTTTAACTTAAATAATGTAATTATAATGTGAAGTGGGACACACGAATATCGTTGTGCAATAAAGTCTACTATCCACCAAAAGACGGCATCACTTTCTGTCTTGTCTTCCGGGTGCGAAAATGAGTACTTTTTTCTTTGGTTGCTATGCTATCACATTGCACAGCAACATCAGCCTGAAACTTAAAAATCAAAATCAGTAAATATCGGGCGACAATATCTCACAAATTGACCTAGTCCCAAACTAAGCTCTAGGCTTGTTCTATGGGTACTAGAATGATAAACTTACTAATATAGAGAAATACATACATAAATACATAGAAAACACCCAACAGTCAGAAACAAAAACTCGCGCTCATCACACAAGTATCTGCCCTTACCGGGATCTGAAGCCGGAACCGCTAGCTTCATAGGTAGGTGGTAGTACCCCACCAACTAGGCTAACGTGTCGTGTCGTAACATAAATTTAAAGACTTACAATTAGTTAAAAAAAGCATACAGCATACTTTTAGTAATGTAAATTGAATACTTACATTGAGAGAGTTTGAATGACAAAAGAGTCTCTCATATTGGATATTTAAAGAATTTGGGTTTGTTGCTATATTTGTTAAATTTTTAGAGTTGCATTTAACTTCAGTCGAAGTTTTGCACCAGATATCCATTTCTTGTAGTTTTATAAGTCTTCTTCAACCTGAAAATATTAAAATAGAATTAGGCTATATACTTATTTATTACATCCTGTATTATGTATCACAATGTTGAGAATAAGTGTAATTTGTACCCCACATTTATGGATCAAATATAACACATGCATGCTTCAAGTCACATAAAAAAGTTGCGATCTGTCTGATCGTATGTCTCCCGTGACGGAGACAGTCACTTGTTATGTTTGTGAATGTATGATATACTCTTTGACTTTTGCAGTCGCAGGTGGTGGATAGATAGATCACGCTAATTAATACATTCACGAATTTTTCGCGCGTGAAGGGTCGCTCCACCAATCAGTCCGCGCCGCGCTCGCGTGCTACGGACGAGTAAAGTACGTATGGGTCGGCTGGACCCGGAAGCGAATATTTACGAAAGTCTAATATAAAGGATAATATTTCATGTATGGGTCTGCTGGACCCCATTGGATACATTCACGAATATCACATTAGACAGTCGCTGACGGCAGATCGCCGTTCACGGGCGACGTGTGGTCAGACAGACCGCAGCCGTAGGAGCAGTACTGAAAACATTAACAAAGAACAACAAAATATAAGTGACAACTTACGTTAATGTGGTCTTCGCAACAGTAAAGTCGTCGTTTTGGGCAGTTTCGGTCAGCCATGACACACCAATTTTCCTTAAGTTGTTTCCTAATTGCAAAGAACCGCTTCTCAGGGTTTTTCACGTCATTATTAGGACATCTTGGTAAAAAACACATTTTAGGTTCTCTCCATCGTTGGTCTTCGGTAGTGTCCATGATAAAACCAAATTAAATACCAATGTATGAATTTGGAAGAAGCGAAAAAAGACCGCAGCAGGTGGAAAGACGTGGTCAGCCTACCCCTCGGGAAATAGGCGTGATTTAATGTATATGTGTAAATATCACGAGATTAAAACAACACAATGACGAGAACATTACTAAATTAGGTCAATCTCCCCTTGATAGGTTAGTTAGGGTAGGTTAGAGTTGCATCAAGGCGCGAAGCGGCTTAGCTACGCGGAACAGGAGCTCCGCAAAGCGTAGCTCCGTCGACTTTGTCGCACATTTCTTAATGGACTAAAGTCCATCTTAATCCGTCCAAATTTAATAAGCTATTTTTTTTTTATAATTATATGACGCAACCAAAAATTTTGTTTTTTTTTAAATTACTTAGTAGGCTTATTTCCTACCAACGAAAACATATCCAAGCATTTCGGCGAAGTTCATCGATACCCAATTAGGGACACTTGTTTTTTTCCCATACAATTTCCTAACAACTTCTCAATTTTAAAGTTTTTCAATTTTGTATAAACGCCAAATATTTATTTTTTCAAATCCTTATAAAATAAAAGATCCGTTTTCAATGGAGATAAATTTTACATACATTTAAACTTTACTTTATTAGTTAACTAAAAATAAAAATATAATTGGTTAAGAACTTTTTGATCATCATCATCATCATCATCATCATCATCATGTCAGCCGAAAGACGTCCACTGCTGGACATAGGCCTCCCCCAAGGCTCTCCACTCAGACCGATCTTGTACTTTTTGATCGGTTGTCAAAATGAAAAGTTATATTTGAAGGCAATTGTATGGGGAAAAAAACAAGTGTCACTAATTATGTTACCACCACTGTATATAGACCCACGTGAAACTAGCCGGGCCCTCTTGCGCCTGAAGCATCACCAAACGCATACAAGCCTGAACAAATACTACAATTTGTCCCATAGTGATTGATCACTGATCACGAGACTTTAGTCTTACCTTACATGTTAACACAGTACAGTTTTGTGGGGCAATGTTTTATTGATATATTTTAATTGTTTTCGTTAAAAAAATTAATAAACAAATAATAATAAATAAGGATGTAACAAACTTACTGGAAGGTGCAAGAGTCTTGTCTTTAGTTTTAGAAGTATCCTTTTCTTTCTCTTTCTGTTTGTTCTCTTTCTCCTTCTCTTTGTCCTTCTTTTTCTTCTTGTGACGCGGTTCAGGCTCTTTTTCGGGTGACGGCGAGTATGTGCGTTCTTCTTCGCGGTTCCGTTTTGGCCGTCCTAGTAATAATTGCAAAATGTTAGTAGGGCGGGCAATAATTACTTATTTAAAGAAAAAAGGATTAATTTACAGATGTAGTGAAATATCCTTTCACATCGTATTTTCTCGGAAATGTTCGTATTTGTCATGCTACTTCAGTCTGACTCAGTACCCATCAAGACAACGTGGGGGAACGTCGCATCGCGAGAGTGGTAAGCGACATAGAGTGGTTAATACCAGAGTATTTTTTGGTTAATTAAGATTTAGTTTGTTTTCAGTTCTTTTTGATAGTCATGCCGAAAGCATTAAGACCTGGGAAACGTTTAGATCGACAAGCCTTTGAAATTATTTTCAACATTTATCTATATTTCTTCTTGTTTACCTACACCTTATTTCTATATATTTGATCGTGGTGGTTTTAACATCTCGGTGTGATATACTTCAAACTCGTGGTTTGACATTTGACACTGATAACTAAAGTACTCTATTTATTTCATACAAACATGTCGCTTCATAATTCAATAATTCATAAACGCGTCGGCATCATTCGGAAGTAGACGTGAGTTCCGAGTTTTCACGATGTGAAAGGATTATTCACTAGATCTGTACATGAGAACTTGGCCATCTGGTTTACAGTGCAATGCATCCGCATTAGTACAGATAGTGCAATAGCTCTTGATAAGTCTTTTGAGTTTTGGTATAGAGCGAGTTAAAGAGAAATACTATTACAAGGTTGTTTTAAGGGGAGCCCGTTGTTTCCCATAATTTCATGGTTGACATAATTATTGATAGTCATAATTTTTTATATCGCTGAAACTGTACATTTTCAGAATTTCTGAAATATCTAACGTGTAGACAAGGCTAGGTTAGGTTAGGTTTGATTTATAAAAACCCTGAAAAAGTAACAGTTTCATTTAAAAAATACGTTATGACTTGCGATGATTATGACCTAAAGCAAATTATGACTAAAAATAATGATGGCAGACAATATAGACCCTGTTTTAAGAGCTATTGCATTGTAATGTTACACCTGATCACAATTAATACACACACTCGCTTCCTGCTTAGCAAGCGTAGCTGCCACACACAAACGCTTAACTTATTATAGGTTATAGACTTCTAAAGGTGCCATTCTGCAGCCGACCGCAGACAGCAATGGAAGGCGCCTGATGTTTGCCATTGCCGTCTGCGGTCGTGATTCCGCACCCGACCGCACGCAGCAGGCGTCGGATGTCGGCGTCACTACTGGGTCTGTGGTCGGGCGTCAGCGACGTCTGCCATTGCTGTCTGCGATCGACTATGGAAGGTATTGCATAGAAATACATAGAAACCAGTAGTGACGCTTGCCGGTGCCGTCTGCTGCTGCCGTCTGCGGTCGGCGGCACTACTGGGTCTGCGGTCGGGCCTCAGCGACAGCGGGCGGGGCGGGCGGAATTGCAGTGACGCCTGCTGTTGCCATCTACGGTCAACTGCGGAATGACACCTTTAGGTGATGCTGAGCAAATTTTGATAACACTGACCTCTTTTTGCTTTGGGCTCTTTGGAGATTGAAAGGGAGCGGGATCTTGATCTGATGATATCAGCACTCTGCCTCTCCAAGTCTTTGAGTACAGGTTGCCTAAAAATGAATTGTTCTTATACAGATGTGATCTAAAAATCAAGAATAGCCTTTGTATAGATCTTATAAAATTGATAAGTTTCACATCCACAGTGAAAGTTTTATTCATACATGTTATTTATTTTTCAATAAGAGTATTTATAAAGTTAATTTAAACAAGTTTTAGCAGCTAACAGTTTATTGATATTAAAATAAAAAGTATTAAACCTAACATCTCCCAGAGAAATATGCTGGCACACTAATTAAGAACAAATTTAATGTAAATTTACTCCTTGCATCTCTGTTTAATTTGCTCACTAAAGTTTTCATGCGAGCTGTACGAGCTGCCAGACCAGAGTGTTCCCCAAAAAGTTGTCATTTTATTTAAATACAAGACATTTTAGCATTTTTTTCACCATTCAAACAATTAGAGTGTCAGTTCGGTGGGTCATCTTACGTGGTTGTTTCTTCGCTGGACCTTCTGGCATGTTTGATGAGAATACTCAAGATAGAAAGCCAATTGACATGTTGGTTCTATTCAATTGTTTTGGAAGATACAAGGATTCAAACACACAATTCCTAACTAGAGTTCCAGTAATATGATTGGAATTACAGACTTGGCCAAAAGTATTGAGCACCCCACTTTTTCCTTTGTAACTTATAAATAAAGTATTATTTTCATATTTCAAAAATACACAAAGATATAAAATATAAAATGTGTTTGTACATGTGCAAATTATTGGTAGATTATTATTTTGAAGTAACTATTTTCGTGTGAAATCTGAAGCTAGAAGCTGTATTTTTTTCCACAGAATTATGCTTAACATCAATAAATATGACTATTTTTTCCGATAGATATACAACTTTCTATAATATAAGACATACATAAATGCACCTTTTAAAGTTTGACTTTTATATGAAAAATGCATGGGTGGCTCAATACTTTTGGCCAAGGCTGCATAGGAGATTTGTATTCTTATCAGTTATCAATGGGTTCGCAAACTAAAGTATGAGTATAGAATCATTTTACTGGTTCTTGTATTCATGACAAAGCTTCTATTAATAATAATTTCCTTATATTGGGCTGTAATAAATAAATTATATCTGTCTAATAAATAATTTATCTAGTTGTATGAAATGTGCTTGTTCTTAATTAGTGGGCCACAACTGTATGTTTAGTAGATACAGTTGTGTTAAATTTAAAAAAAAAAACGCAATATTCAAAACCAAACAGAGTAAAGATATTCATACGAGTCTCCGTTCTAAACAAATGAGAGTCCAAAATCATCCAACAGACTGGTAATCCGTGCCTAGTGATAGTTATTGTTAATACTTGGGTATAAATTACGTAGTTACACCCAGTTTATTTACTCTAGTAAGTCTAAAAATTTGTGTCTATTTAGCAAAGAATGTAAACTCACTTTCCAAGCAATTGATATGCAGTGAACTGGTCGCCGTTATACACGATTTCCCCACCCGTATCCTTCACCATATCATCCAGCTTGTTCTGAATGCTCTTGTATTCATCGTCAGCGTTTTTGTACGCCTGCATCTGAGACTCCGAAAGCTCCTCTTCCCAGCATTCCAACTCAAGGGTAGGTACATCAGGCCCGAAATACGTACGCTTGTATAAATCAGCTTCAATAATCTCGGCCTGAGGCGGCGCTGGTACCGGACTCGCCTCCTACAATAAAAATGTTTGTTATGATGCGAAACTGTGAAGGTTATCGGCTTATTAGACCAGCAATTATATTTACATTATAGTTTACCTCAGAATCGACCTTTGGTTTCTTTAACTTCATTTCGAGGTTTTCTACAGGCACTATGCTGTAAAAAACCTAGTAATCATTGGAGTGTTACACGACAAAAAGCAAACAAATTTCCTTCCTATTCGAAAAATCACAGCTTCAGGCGTCAGTCAAAAGCCATTTTGAATGAATGAATGAATGAAAAAGAATGTCAAACTATCTCCACTGAACGAAATTACGTACAGATAACAAAAAGTCAGAAAAAGATCTATATTTAGCGACATCTGTGGCCTGTTTCACGAAGCTACAAATTACAAATTACAAACGGAACTCTCTTTCTAGCAAAATATATGGCGAGGATTTTTACATTTAAATGTAATGTTTAAGATGGGTCAGTAGTTGGCAAACATTTTTTTTTTATATACGCTAAACACAAAAAACAGGTTTATTAGCAACACATACTAAACGACACAATATCTTTGACCGCTGATCAAAAATGTTGTGTTTGCATTAGACTCGTACTTTTTTTTTAAATGAATGAAAATGAGTTCTCAAATAATATACGAATAATAACATAAGGTAATATGGGCATATTTTAAGTAATTTGAGGAATTATCAAGACTTTACAAAAAATAAACACATTATTTTGAAGAAAAACCTGTTTTTTTTATGTGTTTATATTAGTTTAGACCACTAGTTAAACTAATTGTTTGAAGAGTTCGCAGTGAAAAAGAAAACATGAAATAAATTTAGATGTAAATTTATTTACTGACACACGAGAACTCGATTTTATAAAAATGACGTGACATCGAACAACCATAAATCAAATATGAAATTACAATGTAAAGGTATAGAAAATAGTTTGCATACCATGTAAAAACTCTTTTAAAACATGGATCCTATTTTCTTCCTAACAGTTTAGCTTATTTTTTTCAATTTTTATTTTGTGTGTTTGACACAAGAAATGCTCTGGAAATAAAAAACCGTTTACTTCATCTCAATAGACCTCATATGAGGCGAGATATTTCACTTTGTTCCGATAGAGTTCACAGAAATCAATGTTTTTGTTTAAATCTTAAAAAATAAGATAGGTAATGACACTAAGAAACATTTTTTTTGTCGGTGAAATTGCATCTGTTTTCATCCCTATTCGTTTGTGCACTTTATCCAGGGACACACTGTATACCTAGGTAGGGAGGTATAACTATGGTGCACAAGTTGAACACGTATTTGGTTGTGGTCTTTCCATTAATACACACATTACTATTTTGTAAATGTTAGAAGGGAACTTTCGAATTAATTGCGAATATTTCCTTTTACTATAATTGGAGCGAAGCGAACGAAGTGATCGAAGCATACTCCTCCCAAACTATTAGAGATATCAGGATCAAATTTAGCCCGTAAAACGAGATCTAGATGGTTTAGAAAAAATAATATTGAAAATCGGACATACTGTCGCTACATCATAGACAATCCTAAAGAAACCAATTGACATTATCATTTTGTAACAATAAACATATTTCTAGATGCCTGAGTATATAGAGATATAACGACAAGATATTATTATATTCTATAAGTAAGATTCTGGATAATTCTAATGAGTTAGAGAGAGCAACACAGTCACAATCATTTTTCTTATTCTGGCGGGGATGCTTTCCCCTAACAAGCCTACTTCTACCACCCCTTACAGCTTGCCCATACCACCAAACTCGTTCTAAAGCACCCTCGACCCATCCATTGGATTGATCGAGGGCCCATTCTATTCTTACAAGAGTTTTAGTTCTACTATCCCTCGGACTACCCCATTGGGATATCCGAGGCTTCTTATAAGTTCTATTCTAACAACATTACTCTCTCTCGCACTCCTATACCATCTTCTTAGTAATATAGGATGGACTCACCTGTACACATTCTGCGTAGTTTCCTTTATCCCTGTTCCTTGCAACCAGTACTCTGTTACTCACGATTTTATCATCCAGGATCCAGGTAGTCACAATCACACCCTCCAGTGGCTTCTCCTTTCTCATAGCTGTCAAAGTCAAATCTTTTTACCGCTAAATTGGTTTCAAAGCAAAGTTGCCAACATAAAAGGAAAAATGTTTGTTCTGAAACTTACCGGTTTCATCGAAGCTCGCGTTCGTCGCGACACATACCACGGAGGAATAATCACCGAAAATCTGTTCCCATAGACTTTCAATGGGAAAAGTGCCGAAACTTCGATTTTAAGCGGCGCTCCTAACCTTTTTGAAGTTTCATCTTTAGCTTTAACTAAAATGCCCGAACAGTTACTGTACAGGTATTCTGGAGGGAACTCGCGGCTTAAACTAGTGAGCGTTACTGAGATTTCTGAAATGATGGCAGCAAACCGCTTCGCTCCATTTAGAATAGCCCGGGGATGGCAAGTGCACCTAGTTATATGGTTGCTGAAAGAGCGAAACCTGCCACAAGTATCTTGTATACTTACTGGGAGAACCCAACCTTTAGAGGATTGTGAAGCTCAAAAGTCAACAAACAAAATACATTAACGTTTCCCTTAATTCTAATCTAATTTTTTAATATTTTTTTAAAACACATTTCTTGGAAAGAAACGAAATAAAAACGGAAACGTTAAAATCTAGTTTTTCATAATAAATAAGTACAACATATTCAAATATTTAAAAAAAACCTTTGGACGATCTCGCGGTTTATAAAAGTACAAATGACGCTTCGATTTCAAAAAACTTTTGTCACTGTCACCTTTTGTGAGCGCACTCCGCTTTTGGGAACGTGACTTGGCAATGCAATGACAGAAAATTTAAAGTTACGGTAATAAAAGTAACCTGTGCGCGTCGCGTAGCCCTTAGTCTAAGGCGATTTTATCGATGCATTTTATGTAATTAATTATTATTGAATTCATTCACTCACTCACCACAGATTATAAAGGTATGTCTAAAGTCACTCATTCCCGATCAATCAAACAAAATAATGACAGCTCTAAACTAATTTGCGATGAAATTGTTTTCCAAGTGATTTTACATGTAATCAGCCAGCAAACAATCTCGTAAACAATGGAGGCGGTTCCGAAGCTGCCGTTGATAAGTTTTGAACTTAAGACGAGCCCAGAGAACACACATTTTGGAGCTAAACTCAAGCAGGTCAGTGGGGTGGTATAATCTTCGTCGGGGTAAAGTGGAAAGTTTTCTTTGTTTTCACGAGTTTTTCGTTGCAGTATATAGCGGATGCATATCGGGAAGATCCTGAGAGCTACAGCAATGAGATACACCAGCTGGAGAGCCTACGCTCGGCCGCCGTTAGGCCTTCCAACGACCAAGCTGGCTTGAGCGCTATGTATAGGTATTTTTGCCAGCTGAGAGCCATTCAAAGCAGATTTCCCATGGCTAAAGGGCAACCGGTCGCCGTTAATTTTATCTGGTAAGGACTGGTTCTGCTAAGACACCAATACAAGATGATGCAAGCTCCATGATTCACTTTATTTTCTTACACAATAACATTGCAATGAAGTATTATAAGAGTACTAGTTAAATACCACAAATAAAATAAATGGACTGTATTTCTAACTGATCTGCAATTTTTTGTTTAGGAGAGATATTTATTCCAACATGAACTGCACTGGTGCGGATATTCGTTTTGAAATGGCATGTATTCTGCACAACATTGGTGCGTTACACACGGAGCTTGGTGCCTCAGAGCCCCGTACGTCCCCCGAGAGCCTAAAGTCGGCTTGTACGCACTTTCAACATGCGGCATGGGCATTCCAGTTTATAAGGGAACAGTATCCTCAGCCAGGATCAGGTGTGGATATTTGCTCAGAGGTAATGCTGCTGCTGCAAGAGATCTGCTTTGCCCAGGCTCAGGAATGTATACTTGAGAAGAGTATACAGGATACTAGGAAACCCAGTGTTATCGGTAAGAAATCTCTAAATTTCCGAAACCCCTGTGAGAGTATATCAGCCAATTAGGGATGATGATGATGGGAATTTGTCGATTGTCTGTTGAGCGGATGCCAATTGGGACTTACTATTGCTACTATATTAAAATTGTTTAGAAAATATTTGATTGGCAGTTTAACAGAGACATGTAGTTTTGTTTGTTTATTTGTGCATGTAACCATATGAAAAATTGTAATAAAAACAAACAAACACTGATCAATTCATCATACTTCAGCATACCAGAGGTTAAGTAACTCAATAAATTTTAGTTTCCATCTTATCTTAGTTGTATTTCCTCTTATAAGTCTGGTGATCTGGGATCTACCAAAGCATCTTTAGGATTTCTATACTATACCTTCTATTCTATAAAGTGTATTAGTATGTCCTTCCAGGGTCACCACATTTTTCTTCTGACAACAACCAGTCAGGAAAAACTCACTGGCTCTCTCTTTCCTATGATGCTAATGATATTAATATTTTAGGTGCAGTAGCAACACAAGTTATGTTCTTTTACAAGAATGCCCTGGCACACTTGGGTCCATCAGGTGGGGCAGACACTATTCACGAAATGACTGGCACCAGACTCTACAACTATTGGCACCGGTATCTTTCTTTCAAAAAGTCTTATGTTGGGTGCATTGTCAGCTTGTATCAAGGTAAGAATATAATTATTATACAATATTATTACAAATTGAAATTTATTAGATGTCTGCAGATTCCTTTATAAATGATAGTGCTGAGGGTGTATATATTATGAGACAGGGAAAAGGCAAGAGTTATAGCAGTAATAGGTGTGTTCTTTTTACTTCCTAGAACTGGCTATGATTGGGCAGTTGAAGCCTCTGTTCTGTCCTGTGATCAATTTAGAGAAATCACAATGTTAGTATAGTGCTATGCAAAGTTATTGTCATTTTTGTTAGCATAATAGTTTTGCATGGCTTTTAAGCGAACTGCAGATGAATTGATAGCCTCTATTTTACCTCAGGAATGAATTCTGAAGAACAACAGAAAATGGGTGAGCGCGTAGCCTTTTACCAACAAGCCGTAGACAAGCTTACCGAAGCACGAAAGTTAGCCAAATACATAGAACCAGTTAAAGTGACCCTAGAAGCCCTAACCTTTACTAATGACGTTGTGGAAGGGAAGCGGAAGGCAGCGAAGAATGAAAACGAATTTATTTACCATGAGGAGGTGCCAGAGAAGGATTTACTATTGGATATGAAACCCGTTTGCTTGGTTAAAGCATTACCTATTGATTTCAATGATCCTGAGGTAAGGAGGCATGCTGTTTAAATATGATTAATTTGTCAAGCATTCATTTGTTTAGTATGTTTTGATGAATAGTACACAGCATTGCTTTATGTGAACCTTTGTTTTATCTTTATTTGCTAATTATTTGCTCAAAAGGTGTTTTCAGAAATAATTGATAAAGGTTCTTAGCAAATTACATTGCCAATATGCTTTAACTTACCAATGAGATACTCATACACATAATGTTTATAAGTCTGTTGTGTTACAGAGTGTCTTTGTTTAATAAATGTTATGAGTTTGTTACCCAACTACCGAAGACTGAATGTAATGTTTTCGATCTATATGTATCTTTATTCCACTGAAGAGGCTGAATGGATACTAATGGATAGCGAGGTGTTGTTAGATTCGTCTTAACGTCGCGAGTTTCACTGGGCACTTTAATTTAAAAAAAAACATATTACTATGGTGAATTTAAAAGTATATGACATGAGTATTTAACGTATGATCATCATCTTCTAGCTGTTATCCCAATTATCTGGGGTCGGCGTGTAGCCTCTCAGCGTTCTCTCCTTTATTTCTCATATCACTCTTCACACAATACACCCATCTCTTGTTAGGCCTTTCTCTAACAATAGAATTTAACAATTTAAAATCATGTAGTTTGGATTGGTATCCCCAGGTGTCTGGGCCCGACGTGTTCTCCCGGCTTATCCCTATGGGTGCCCACGAGGCATCCTCCGTGTACTCTGAGGAGAAGGCCAAGCTGCTGCGGCAGGTGGTCAGCCAAGTAGACGCTAAGAACGCTGAGCTCACGGAGTTCATGTCCTCGCTGCAGCTGGACCAGCTGGAAGTGCTGGATGCTGACCAGAAGTAAGTCGTAGTTTTAGAAGAAAGTACTCACAATAGAGTACTGTTAACTCTGAAAAGAAAGCCATAAGCTGGAAGCTTATAGGTGAAGATCTAGGTAATTCTATTTATGCAGATTATTTCTATCTTAATCGAGATATCTTATCGCCACCCTTGAAATAGGTACCATTGAGTAGTTCCGTTGCCCATCTGTAGTCTTCATCATCAGTTCCACATAACCAAATTATACTTTCTAAAGGAAAATGCTGGACTTTTTACTGAAAAGACCAAAATCGCTGTGTATGCCTGTAACATTTGAAGAGTTCCCTCAATTCCTGACGGATCGCCTCATCAGATTCTGACTTCGTGATAAAGGGTCGAGAGTATACACTATCAAACAAAAAAAAATATTTCAAAATCGGTCCACAATTGACGGAGTAATCGAGGGTGTTTCAGAAAGACATTGGGTTATGTGGATCATTGTGGATCATTATCCAGTTATGGTTGTTGTTCTAACTGCGGATAACTTTGCTTACTTTACCCTAAAATTTTATGTATGGCTGAACCCTGAATGGAGCACACTATTTACCTTTAATAACAATTACATGCATGTGATGCATGCATGCATAAACTCACGCCTTCATTCCCAGAGTGGGGTAGGCAGAGCTACAGAATTACCAACAACTCTAAAAACTTGACCACAGACAGACACATGTTAAACTTAAAACACCCCTCTTTATTTTATCGGGTCGAAAATAATACACTGTAAGCATCTACCGATATCATCTACGTAGATATGAATGACGCCTCAAGCTGGTTATATTATTCATGCAATTAAATGCGGTACTGCAGCATCGGCGACGATTTGTAAGGTTTCGCTGAAATGACGCAGTACGTTGGATCTGTGACTCACGCGTTGTAAAATAAACGGCTTGGGCTTTGTTTTGGTGAAACGGTATCTGACACTCAATAAACAATCTTATCTGTGAATCAGTTCACAGACAGTTTTTTGATCCCTTTAGTTTTTTTGTATTGGTGAATGTTTATTAGACTATTTGTCAATCGCATGGGGTATGATTGTTTAGTCAGTTATGTTAGGGTGAAAAGGCATTTTCTGTGTGAGCATTGAGCTCGCTTCATCGTCGACAAAAATCTTCGTCCACCAAGGGCAAAATTTAGTCAATAGCAAACCAGTATCAATAAAATAAAGAGTCAGGAGGTAGTTTAAATTTTCAGAGAATACATAGATATAATCTCTAATATCCCTATTATATTTATAGACTTACTAACTGTCGCCCGCGACTCCGTCCGCGTAGAAATCTTTTATCGATATTCCCTCAGGAACTATCAAAATTTCCGGAATAGAAAGTATCTATGTCTTTGCCTAGGACAAGCTATCTCCATACCAAGTTTCATCGAAATCGGTTCAGCGGTATAACTGAATATTTTGACTTTTTATCTTATAAGTTCCTTAAAAAACTATGGTAACATTCTTCTTATATTACAATCAATATTTTCCCCATCAGAATACCTCAAGAGATAGTGGACAGGTGTGCAGCAATGAACGCCAAACCGGAAGTGATACAGACCCTCTCAGACTCTATGAACAACCTGGCGGAAATCATCAGCGACGTGGAGGAGTCGCTCGCTGAGATCAAGGCATTAATTCAAGTAATCAAAGTTTTAATCAATGGACAAATAAACACATTTTTGGATTAGCAAAGTAAAAAAATATTTTGATCTAGGATTTTTATTAGCATAATCGATATTTCTTAAATCTTCAAGAGTCACTTTTAAGCACCGTAAGGTCAACGGCGCAAGTGCGACAAACTATAATTTTTTCAGAGATATTGCACTTGCTCTTTAGACGTACTCGCCTAACCTGACTTTATTAGTATTTAGTCCTAACCTTATACAGGGTGTAATCGTTAAGTGTGTCCAGGCGATTATTCCGTAAATATGACAGATATCAGACAACTTTCAACTGATATCGAAAGTACGTTATAACCAGTGATCGGAATAGGTAGAGCTAATTTGCCTAAACTTGACGCATATTCATTCATGCGTGAGAGAGATGGGAATACATTATTGAATGAACATGCATCAAGTTTAGGCAAATTAGCTCACCTATTTCCGATCACTGGTTATAACGTTACCCAATGAGTGAAATCACATTAATTTTTTTTTTAAATTAAAGTAGTAATATTGAAAATATTAAGTTTAAACGCTCCCATACTTATTTAGTGCGACGTTGCTTGAGGCTGTCATTTCCCTACCCTACAGATAAAACTGTTTAAGATTCATAATTTACACGAATTAACTGTTATAAATAAAAAAAAACATGAATCATATGATAATGGTGAAATAACTACGCCTTTTAAACTAAAGCCTCTCAAGTCTCTCAACGAACGGTTTACTAAATGTATGGGAGGGTTTTAAGTTAATATTTGGGATATATCTGGTTTTATAAAAAAAAAGTTAGTGATTTTATTTTACTCATTGGGTAACGTACTTTCGATATCAATTTAAAGTTTTTTGATATCTGTTATATTTACGGAATAATCCCCTGGGCACACTTAACGATTACACCCTGTATAAAATAGTTTGACCATTACCTATGATCGCGTCAGTGATATTGCAAAATGCATCTTAGTGACTTAATAAATTATAAGCAAGGTGCATTTTGCTCCTTATTACATTTGTTAGTTTAGCAGAAACACTGACGATCGTCTAGTGTGCCAAAGTAACAATCGCAACGTCACGTGTAACCTTACAGGAAGAAACCTTAAAAGAAAAGGATTATCAAAAGATAATGGGTCCCCGGCCTCCGTCTATAGTCCAAACCGAGCTCTCCCGCGAGTTCCACAAGTACCAAGAGGCGCACGCGCGGACCAACGAGTCCAACCAGGTGCTGCACAAGGCGATGACGCTGCACATCGCCAACCTGAGGCAGCTGGCGCAGCCACTGGAACAGCTGCAGACCAGGATCCCCACCATCGACAACATCGGTGAGTCTTGAGTCATTAACTTAGTGGTTTTTAGTGGTGGTAGGGTCATATATACTCGAAATTATAAAAGTTATCTCTCAATCAATAGTGAAAGGCTTGTTTGCATGTAAGTTATGTTATTATTTGATAGGACTAAAGTAGACCTGACGCCGTTTATGCGGGTGTGGGTTCATCCAAAAAATTCACTTACAAACGTTCACTTCGGGTTTGTTCACAGAAAAGACGGTAACTCGGTACCTTAAATCTACACACACACAAATACAACTAATATATATATATATATAGAACTAACTGTAGAATAAAGGTTTCTAAGCGGAACCTTATTATTAGACTTAAGTACCAATAATATTTTTAAACTCACCTAGTTAAGAACGAGTAAACCTACTAGTTTTGGAAGAGCGAGACCTCCTGATACAGTACACTTCATACCTACTAGGAGGCCTCAACCACTATGTACTTTCCACCTTTGTTCTTACCGAATAAATGATTTTGATTTTTTTGAAATCTGTGTAGGGTCTGTCTGGAATGATACCACCATCTTATCCTTTCACCTACCGCCAAGCAGCCAGTGTTTTCATAAGACAACCAGTGAAATTACTATCATACAGGCGTACTATTTTAGTCCTTAGGGCCGCCATAGACGGACTGCTTAGAGCAGTCAGGACCGACAGCTCCGTGGTCGCTATTGGTTAATTTGCAATTTCAATTTTCTATGTTCGTATTGAAACTGCACATTGACCAATAGCGACCACGGAGCTGTCGGTCCTGACTGGTCTAAGCACTCCGTCTATTGGACTTTAATTGTTATGCCACTATGGAACCCTGTCATAATGACAGCGTCAAACCACACGACAGAAATTTATTACGCTTAAATGAATCATTAACGATATGCGACAGGGTTCTATAATGGCATAATAATTAAAGTCTTTCTACTGTACAATATCTTTGATCAAGTGCCTTAGTTTTCTGTGAAGTCCTTGTCTTTGTCCTTCCCCCTTCTATCTTTTTATCAGGCTTTGCCGAGATGCCGGGGTTACATTACGTGTATAACATAGCGGAGGCCTTTTTATGGGTCTTCTGATGCAATGCTTGTGTCTTTATTTTCGTAATAATTCCCCAGAGGACCTGGATCGCACGTCGATGGGCGAGATGCGGCGCGTGGTAGGCAAGGCGCGCGAGATGCAGACGCAGCGGGACTCGCTCGTGGCCGAGCTGCGCGCCGCCGTGGCCGCCGACGACGTGACCTCGCGCCTGCTGGCGCGCGCCGCCGAGCCCCGCGACCAGCTGTTCGCGGCCGAGCTGGCCAAGCACGAGAAGCAGGTCCGTCATTTGTCTTCCAGGAGGTTTACAGGCGAGATGCAGCGGTTTAGCCGAGCAGAAACACATTTATGTACATGCCATAACAGCAAAAAATACGTCGTTCGGCTCGGCTCGGTGCAACTTGGCTAGCCGAGCC
Organism: Acleris literana; assembly: GCA_946894065.1. NCBI lineage: Eukaryota > Metazoa > Arthropoda > Insecta > Lepidoptera > Tortricidae > Acleris > Acleris literana. Next base: position 22,432,674 of record OX335671.1, on the reverse strand, counting down.
AAACAACGACTGATATTATGAACAGTCGGCCAAGTACATTGTCCAACTCCCTGAGTTGAATATAATTTGCTTGTCATAAAGCAATAAGGTCGACAAGTTTTAGCAATATTTTTAATTGATAGGAAGTTGTGACGTCTCAATATTGAAAGTCTCCTTGCATGTTTGTGTCAATGTATGATAAGAAAATAGGAGCGTCCGTCGTGAATTGAAGCACTATACTCCAATATTTTATCCTATTTGCTTCAGGTGAAAATAATCGAGATGAACTTGGCGGCGCAAGAGAAAATCATCAACAAGTTAACCTCGCTTTACGCGTCGTATGGGGAGTCGCGCCGTATGCTGGCGGACCTGCTGCGGAAAAGAGAGGGCATCATCAACGGTAAGGGTTGTCGACGGGAGCCAGTTGCTTTTTCCCATATATTTCTGGGTCATGATGCCATTGTTAAATGTGTCAAATGTGGATAAAGCATTCGCCACTCTCGCACTTATTTGCGTGTCAGAAGGTGACGGATGCCTTCTCCACACTTCGTCACGCGATAAACGCAGCCATATTAGGCCCCAGGTATATAAAAAACAGAGCCTAAACGACAATTTAATATTATAGTGACCAAGAGCTGATCTAATACCGGACTATGAACATGGCAACAGGATCTCCAATGTACCTTAATTAGACCTGCTGAGTTCTGACTCTTTAGTTTGATCTTGATGAGCAGATGATGATGGTACAAAAACGGACGGTCTGCTCCAAAAAATTGTCTCCAGCTTGATAGTTGTTGGGGTAATAATTACTCCTTATTTGTCCACAGCCCTCATAACGTCGTACGATGCGTACACGGAGCTCCTCGCGAAGTGCCAGAAGGGTCTGGAGTTTTACAAGAAGCTGGCTCACAACGTGGGGCAGTTGCTGTCGCGCCTGCGGTCCACCTGCCACGTGCAGGCCGATGAGAGGGAGGCGCTGCTTGCCAAACACAACAAATGTTGGTATCTTTATGTATCTCTTTCTCCTATTTATAGTTTATATATTTACTCATCTCTTAAGGTCACAAGATACGTATGGTAGAACCACGAAACCGGCGTAGCGTAGTTGATGTAGTGAGAGCATGCCCATACAAATCCATATAAAGAATACTAACCGCTTGAGGCGCGGCGGTGCGGGTCGGGTGCCGAGTGGTTCTAATGAACTGTGACCTTTTGTGACCAACGCCGTCTTAAACTATGCTGGGGCCTTTGGGCACACAAGAATTTAGGGTCTTTTTGGAAAGTAAAGAAAGCGAAGTATACTGTCATTTTTCTACTGTGATCTCGTGAGAGAAATTGTTGGTCCTTCGGAGCTCCCTGAGGGTGGGGGGTCCCTGGGGACCCGAGTTAGTGCTTAGAGATATAATACTGCCCCCCTATGGAAAAAAAGCACATCTACTATATGAATTGTATTGTACTTCCAACCTTATTATAACCACTGAGAGTTTGATATGTTTCTATGAATTAATTGCACTTGTGCCTTTTTTCCGTACGAGGGCAGAATAGGCGTCATATAACTCTCGTCTTTTTCACTGTTTGGAATTTGGATAGCCTTGTAGGAAGAGGACAATAGAGAAATCTCTCTAGGTGGCTGTCATGCTTGCGGCCCGAAGTCCATCGGGATGAAGTCGGAAGTGGTATACAACTGACTGGAGAAACTTTGGTAGCGCGATGTAGAACACTTTAGTTGCGCTGTCTGACGCCTGTGGCGCTGGCGAGTCGGTTGATACTTGTAGTCGTTAGATGTCGCTAGGTCGCGACTGCCTGGCCAGTCCGTAACGAGCCGTGTGGTGGTTGCAGCGGGGTCGCCGGCCGCGTCCCCGGCGCGCCCGGGCGGCGCGGCGCCGGCGCGCGAGGCGGGGCTCAAGCTGAAGGACTACCTGCCCTACATGAAGAAACGGAGCGCGCAACGTCAGTACCTCTATACATACACCTGCTTGGGAACGGATCCAATAATACCGGTTAATTATGGTTCTTAACCGTGTTCTTCGTTAAATCTCTCAGCGGAATAGATTCGTGACTGTTATCATCGCTGATTTGCCAATTTTGATTGATTTGATACAGCAAAAAATACGTCTTCAACATTTTTTGATAATCTAACTAACGGACTAATTATAATTTATTAAAACTTTATTACACAAAATTAAAATAGTATACAAAAGGCGATTTAATGCTACAAGCATTCTCTACCAGTCAACCTTAAGGTGAAAGAGAAATCAAAAAGTAGGTAGGTGCAATAAAATGACAATCATTTATTTTTTACCCAGGACACACCCCTATTGTAAGCCCAATTAATTTCTTCACAAGAACTAATCGGATACCTATTATGTATTTTTAGCGGAGGCTGACTCGATGCCTCCCGACACGTACTACCCCGAGTCCATATACCCGACGTCGGTGCGGCCCGCGCCCGTCGGCTCGGAAGGTAAGCCAATTCTCTATTGCTATCTTATCTTGTACTAGGGTGATGGAACCGGCATTGAACAACGACCAATAATGGACACTTAATTATTATGGTACAGAAGATAAGGGTTATTCATTTATTATGAGACAATCAATTGTGGCATTATCTATGTAAAGGGACCTTATTGTGGATGGCGCTTACGCCGCACTGCGTCACGCGACGTTATATTTATATCAGAGCATCGTTAATAATGGCGGAAGCGCCATCGACAATAAGGTCCCTTTTCATAGATAACGTCTCGATTTATAACCTTATGATATTAGAATTAAGAGTTAAGTGTCCATTATTGATGCCTTCAGCTAAAAGTGTCCGACATTGGCGCCGTCATCCTAGGGACCCCCTCGCTTCAGTTCGATGCATGTTTTCTGAAACAACCGTAACGTAACCGTACATAATCCAGAATTTCCGTTATTTTTCTAACTCATGGTGAAAACCGCATCAAAATCCGTTACGTGGTTTAGAAGGAGTTAGTTGATATATAGACAGACAGATGCGGGAAGCGACTTTGTTTTATACTATGTAAAGATTAGACAGATTGGCCCTTTCGGATATACTTCGAGTTTCCAGAATCTTTTGTGCAAATACCCTTCTTACACACTCAGCTGTTCAAATGTGCAGGTTTCCTCACGATGTCTTCCTTAACCGTAAGACTATCAAGTAATGTATTTAGCTCAGTAATTTTCATTGTATGGGAATGTCAAAAAAATGAATAAAGTTTTAAAACTTGTGTGACATGATACATTTGGTGGTGTTAAGCGTCAGGGGGAGGGGAGTGGGAGTAGTGAACTTTAAACACCACCAAATGTATCATGTCACACAAGTTTTAAAACTTTATTAATTTGTTGGTCAAAAACATAGAATTACTCAACTAATTTGTGTAAAATAAACTGGGGCTCGAACTCGACACCTTACGATCGCAAGTCGACACTCTAGGCCGACGTTTCTAAAATTAATTTATTGATTGGTAAGTTTCAGTTCCTTGAATCCATTTGATGAGTTTTTTGACGAATGCTGACAGCGAATGATGATATGCAGGGTGTCCATGAACGAGTGTCTAGCGGAAGTCCAGAGTATGAGATGTCTGTATTTTTTTATTCCGTTATGGTCGGAACTTTTACAATCAATACCTTATTAAATCGTAGTTCGGTAGAAAATTACGAAAAATGGCCATGACAACTAAACTACTATAAATCGCGGAACTTACATGGGGTGATTGGATACCCCTGGACTTCTACTTTACATTCGTTCTTGGCTCTACCCTGTACATCAAATCAATGCACAGAATACATGCCTTTTGTTTGTTGCAGCAGACCCAGCCCAAATACAACTGCCGGATGGCATAGTGATGCCGCAAACGTCCACCATGCCAAGCGGCAACCCGTACGCTCGCTACGGTTACGGCAACAGCGAAATCGACGCCTACTCCCTAGGCTCCAACCTATCCTACACAACTACTAAAAGCTTCGAGAAAATCGAGGAAAATCCGTACGGGTACACTACCTACACTCCCACACAGTATTCCCAGCAAATGACCAATCCTCAGACCTACGCGAACCCATACTACTCCGCAACGCAAGACAGCGCCACTGTAGTCACAGATTCGCAAAGCGCCGGTCCGTACAACACGCAAAACAACCAAGCCAATGCTACCAACTTGAATAACGTCGGCACCAGCATGCCCAGCGTCTCCTTCATGCCCCAAAACATCCCCTCCGCCAGTCACACCAATATGACCCACCCTATACATTACAACTACGATATCTACGGACGCGGTCAAATCACTCCTATTCCTGAAGTCTCCTCATCAATTTCCGGGTACTCGACGAATCCCACAGATTTGGCCGCAAACTTCGCTCAGATGCAAGTGACGCCTAAGGACGGGTACCAACCCGGGACCTATCCCGATTATTCCAAGACTTACTATAGTACCAATTATCCGCAAGCGGCCACTCCTAACATGGCGACGTATAGCAACGCTGAACAAGATTCGAACACTGTCACGGTACGTTCAGCACCGTCGGGTTATAATATGGTTCAATACCCGTACAGCAACGAAGCCGGGAGCGCCCAACAACCTCAAGCGATCGCCAGCGCGGCCAACGCGTCTACCTCGGAGCAGTACAGCCACGCGTCCTCCCAGGGCTTCACGATCTACACTAACACCGACGCTATAGCCTATTCTTCAACCGCTGTATCCAGCGAAGCGGCCTTCATGCCGCAAGACCAGAATCCGGCTCTCTCTCCGATGGACGCGTACGACCAGCCGATCAAATCGCACGTCACCGGAGAAGCCCTGAACTACCCCGGCTACCAGGGCTACGAGCACCCGCCCTACTCCCAGCCGCAGCCCAACCCTCCCGCTGCAGAGGCGGTCCCACCGAACACCTCGTACTACCCCGACCCTCCAAACGTTAATTTCGCGCATGTCTATCAAAATCATCCGGGTTATAACTATAATGCGGTGACCGGTACCTACGATTACAGCTATGGGTCGCAAAACACTTACATGTACGAGAATCAAACCAATGTTGAACCCCAGCCGGTGAGCAAAGATCCTAATTGGAACCCGCAAACGGTTTACACGAGCGCAGGGGCGTGCGAGACTGTGCAATCCCCTTCGGAAACACCCCAAGCGGCTCAGCAGCCAAACGATAATCAGACTTATTACAACTCGCCATACGGCTATATCACGAATACTAGCCAGGCGAATCAAGCAGTCCCTAATTCTGAAGTCGCGCCGACAAATTATGGCGCTGATGTTAATCAGTCGACTTACATGCAGTCAGGGCAGCCGGAGTGCAATACGGTCACCTATACCAACAATCAAGGTAAGAAATAGTGTCATGTATATTTTGTAAAATGTAAAGTTAACGATTCGTAAATTGAGCAAGACTCGAAACTAGATATCTTGCCAAGGCCCAAGTCGATGCTATACCGGTATAATATCAATATCACATAGCAACCACAAGCTAATCGAGCGTGTACAAAAATATATTCGCTTTGTATAAAATTAGGTTTGTGATAATCAACGACTGTAAATATTTTAACCTTGCAATCAATAAACTACTTTATACTCGAATTATCTTTTATTTTTAACGACGTCAAATTTCAGTGATGACACCAAAAGAAGAAATTCAGGAACCGACTTTTGAGCCGAAATCTGAGCCGGTGATGCCTAAGGCTCTAGTCCAAGAAACCACCGCCCAAGAAGAGCCAAAGCAAGCAGTAGCAGAGAGTCCGGAACAGACGTTAGAGCCGACAGTCTTCGACTTATTATCAGATATAGATTTTACCGTCGTACAGAAGCCTTTGATGCCTGATATTAAAGTGCCTCAGATATCAGAGAGTGCTATTAAGAAGCCTCTACCAATGCCTAAAGTTGAACCAGTAGTGAAACCGGTGCCAAAGGAGCAGGTTATCAGTAGACCGGCCAAGAGGGACCTGTTCTCCGACCCCAGTCTGTTGAACAGTTTCACGCAAGAGGTGAAGAACTTGCAGAGTTTAGTCGACTCGCTGACGAACAAAACACCTAGTGGATTGACGCTTTTGGATTCTAAATGGAAGACGTACCAAGATATACAGGTGGGTATCAATGTGTTCCTACTTACTCTAAACTAAACGCTCATAATGGATCTCTAGTGAGAGACCCATCTCAAGACACGTTAGAAGTGACATTTATAAAAATCATGTCATAGAACACAAATTTCTCGTGCGTCTTGGGATGTACTCTCAATCAAGATTTGCTTAATAATTCGGATACTTTTTTATCTATGATATTTTTAAATAATATCCCCTAACTAAAGTATCTGTAGTATGCGACGCGCGCGAGTTCATGTCCATCCTGAGGAAGGCGGTAGTCCCGTCAACACGACAAAATCAAAAAATCAAAGTCAAAATATTCAGTAATTTGGCCTCATACGGGCTCTTTTACACGGTCAAGAACCGCACTAGACTGCGGACGAATGCGGCGAGGCGGGTGAAGGCGGGGGGAGCTCCGCCTCAGCCCCCGATCGACAGGAACTCGGGCGCGAATTGTAATTTGTTGATCGTGAACAATATAAATTCCATCTGATCAGCTGTTTAATGCGCGACCAAGTAAAAGCGTTGTCTTCATGAATAAATAAGGAAAGATTGTTTGCAATTGCTTCATAATTTTGATAGATATGGCTACGAGCGGCGAGCGGCATCAAACAAATGCCTCATAGCCGCCGCAGCGAGTCGAGGCATTTTAAGGTCTCCGTACCCAAAGGGTGCCAAACGGGACCCTAATTGGAAGACTTCGTTGTTTGTCCGTCCTTCTGTCCAAACTTTAAACATCCGTATCTTTTAAACTGTTATAGATAGCCTATTGATATATGTAAATCCTAAAATAACAAATCTGCCCTGCTAATCCAGTACGCAGTATCTCAGATAAAACTCCTGTAGCAATATCAACCTTATTACTAACAGAAGAGAATTAAAACTACTTTGGTTATTAACTTTGGGATACTACTTATTAGTTTAGTAGGGCAGAAATAATAATAATCGGCTAAGTATGAGTCGGGCGGTACGGAACCCTCATTGCGCGTGTCCGACTCGCACCTGACCGGTTTATAGTTGCCACTCGCCGCTATATCGCTGTCGGCCAGGCCGTACAGCCTGCGCAAACCGGCGGACGGGACGGCAGAGGTATTAAATTTATCAATGTATATTTAATGCTATTTCAACTGAAATAAGGTATAAATTTCAATGCTTTGAGACCGACCTCGGAGCATCGCAGCAGATTGCGGCGGAGGAAATCTAAAGGGAAAACTCCCCTGCCGTCCGCCGGTTTGCGCTGGCCTTGGCGTCCAGAATGTTACGACTTATCTCTTGTCCTTCAGAGTAAGGAGAACATGACGAGGACGAAGTCAATCGCCATGCAATATTGCGACGGCAACATCGTCACGGCCGTGGCCCCCTACGACGACTCAAGACTGCAGCTCAAGAGCGACCCGGACGCGTATATCAACGCGTCTTACTATAAGGTATATTAGTATATAGATCACACAAAGTCAACGTACCTATAGCCTATAGTACCTAACTACAGTGGTCGTACATAATTAGGGACACTTTCTTTTTTCCATACAATTATGTGATTCCACGGGCGTTTCAACCGCCGTCAGCCCGCTGTCCTAATTAATTATGAAATAGGCGACAATATACTTAAAATTCGGTCAATTGTGGCAAGAATAGCGTTGAAAATTGCGGAAAAAAAGAAATGTTTTTTTCTTTGAGTTTTTGAAATGTTCGTTTTTTTCCGTTTTTTTCGGGTTTTTTAGGAAAAATAACAAAAGAATATAACAACTTATTCATAGTCAATCACTGTCACTAGTGTCACTCTCGCCACCTATTTCAATTGCTTCTGCCTCCATGTCATGGAGGTCGCTCTTTTGTAGTTAAAAATAAGACCGAATATAGATTAAAATAAGAGCAGAAAATTTCATTGTATTTTTCCATAAAAATCCGAAAAAAACGAGTTGTTTGGAAAAAGACGGGATTTTTTCCGGACTTTTTCAACGCTAGGCAAGAATTACAATAACAGTATAGCTCTATGTGAATGTTAGCTGCTTGGTGTAGCTTATTCTTTCAATATTTATGACAGGGGACTGACCGCGGTTGAAACGCCCGTGAAATCACCCAATTGTGACTTTTCAATTACCACTTACACTTACTTACACATCAATTACACTTATTGTTAACTAATAAACAAACGTTTAAATGTATGTAAAATTTATCTCTGTTAAAACAAACCCTTCATTTTATGAGGATTTGAAAACATAAATGTTGGGCGTTCATACAAAAATTGTAAAACTCAGCATTGTTCCGCTGCAAGCCACGGTGCTGGTTTTCAGAGGGACCGTGACTTAAAAACTAACTTGCTAAAACAACAAAAGGGATAACGACACAAACATCAGCGACAGTTAATAGTGGTCATCCCTAATTTGCCATCAAAGATTCTTTGTGTGGCAACACTAGAACAACACAACCGTTTCCCGTAGCGTAGGCCAGATTTTATTTCTGGGTATGGATTACGTATAATAGAAAATATCAGACTAATGTAAAGAAGACATTAAATTTAGTTAGCCAGAGTAGTTTGAAACTAGCTTGGCGACCGCATTTGGGTGAGTATCCACCAATACGCACCCCTCCGCTTTCTCGCACAGCCCTGGTGGATACTCACCCTTAGGCGGATTAAGTAAATGTAATTGTGCATTTATGTCCAAAGAAGCTACCAGATCTATTTCCGGTGATTCATCAGTATTATTGTCAACAGCAATTGGCTCCCTGGTGCATTCCGTTGATAATATCCTCCATTCCCGAGGAGCATGAACACGGTATTTTCTGGAAGGCGGTGCTGGAGAACAAGATCTCCTGTGTCGTTTGTTTGCTAAGCGAAATCGAGGTAAGTCTCTGATATTTTAACTATTCATTAGGTTTTCTCCTGAGCATACTAGAAGTATATTTTCTAGTAAAGAACTCTATCACTTGTCTCCAGGCTTACGAGACAGAATAACAACAATAAGATGTTGATGAACCCATCTGTTTGTTTCAGATGCAAGGCAAAACCCATTGGCCGACGGCGATGGGCCAGGCATTGGAGCTCCCTGGAGGCACGAAGGTGGTGCTCGAGGAGGTCGTGTGCACCGTGCACTGGACCGAGAGGAAGCTGGCCATCGCGCTCGGCAACACAAAGCACCGGGCCAGCCACTTCCAAATCAACGTGTTCCCCGCCAAGTAAGGGTATTTTTATAACATCGACAAGGGGGTTTTATAACATAACAATTAGGGATGTGTTGTTCACGAAAAAAAAATTGTTTCTTTTTTTAGAATATAGAAAATGGGAACACTCAAACACTCCGTAATATTTTATTCCGAATTTCCGATTTTTCGATTTTCATAACTCCGAATCTCATAATTCCTAAGACTTATAATTTCGATTACTAGAAACACGAAATTTATTTTGCCATATATCAAAATTTCGTTTTTTTAACTTATTTGAAAAACACTGAAGAATGAAAAGCTCGAAGTGAAATTGGCCCGAAAAACAGTATTCCGATAATCAATTATCCGAAATTAAATCGCTAATTTGGAAATTTGACATCCTGTGAAATGAACTTCGTTTTTTTAATATCGTAAAATCGGAATTAGAGTGTTAAAACATTTGGAATTATAAAAATCGGTATTTTGAAATTCGTTTCTTTTCGGAACATTGTTTTACGTGTTTGTACGAGCTAACGCACACATGTACAATTAATTCTATTTAGCGCATGATCTTGCGCAGCTAGCAATATTATTAGTATGTTGCAATAATGTATTACTTTGCAATAATTTACCTGTGACATTGTGGAAACAATAAAGTTAGTGTACTTACAGCATTCGAGCGTTTTAGTCATCCGAGCTAACCCTCAGCAGCTACCCTTAGCTTAGCTTACTTAATTACTGTTCGGTTCATACCGTACATTTTGGTCCTTCGAACTTTCATCTAAGTGGGATCATACGGGAGTGAAGCAATCTTTCCGTGGTTCCGCGTACTTGACTCAGTGCACTCTTAGTATATCGAAAAATTAGCGCGTTAAGACTATTCGTGAGTGATTGCCGTGCGTCACCATCCTCACAACAGCGTAATAGCGGGTCACAAGAATTGTTCAGCAGCATCTGTGGGTCAGAAGACTCGCAAAACAACACCAACACTTCTTAGCGTGAGTCAGGAGACTCGCCTAGCAGCAGCATTCAAGTAAGATCGTTCATATTTTACTTGCTTTAACCAGTTACCATGTCGAACTATGAAGAGCTCTTCAACCGCCAAGGAGAGATCGTCAGCGAGCTTCAGCGCATTGGCGCTAACTTCGACAAGGATTCAGCTCATCGGAAGACCTCGGAGTATCTTAAATTAAGGTTAGACGCTTTAGATAACCTCTGGGGAGAGTTCGAACTTAACAATACAACTCTTATAACATTAGCAGATAAATCGCAACGATACTTTACAGAAACTATTTATCCTCGTACGAAAAAGTACTATCGTGACACACGTGCGAAAATAGCAGCTTACGAGCCCTATACGGTAAAAAAGGCTACAGGCTCAGGCATTGGTCCGGGTGAAATTACTGACACTGCGCCTACTGCAAGGGTTGACGAGCTTCTGTCCCTACAAAGGACTAACTTTCGAGCATTCAAACGACTAGTATCGAGCATCAAGGTGAGTGAAATCAGCGAAAAGTGGGAATTAGAAGACGAGCTACGCAGCATCCAATCTAGATGGAACGCTATCGACAAGCTACATCTCGAAATAGACAACATTCTTGAAGGCGAGGATGAAGTGTATCAAGGTTCATTTACATTGCACGAAATGTCATTTAAACAAGCGAAAAAAGCACTTAATCAAAAACTGTCAGCTACTTCTCACATTCAGCAAGCTACCCCTTTACTAGAAATACCTACTTTTACAGGCAAATACACTTATTGGCCTACATTTTTCGACTTATTTTCCGAATCTATACACAACAATAACTTTTTATCTAAAGCGCAGAAAATGCAACACTTAAAAGGAAAAGTAAAGGGGGAAGCAGAGCGCATTATCCAGCATTTAAATATCTCGGCTGAAAACTACGATATAGCTTGGGAGATACTCACTCATCGCTACAATAATCCGCAAGTATTATTTACTACCCAAATTGAAACGTTCCTAAATCAGCCAAACATCAGCAAACAAACGTCATTCGAAATCAAACGTCTCTACGACACCACTACTGAATGTATTCATGCTATTCACAACTTAGGTGTGAATACTAATACTTGGGATCCGATTTTAGTCCACTTATTAACGAAAAAATTAGATAGTGAAACCTACAACTCTTATAAGGAATCACGTAAGTCTCCTAGAGAATTACCTAAACTGGATGAACTCATGACTTTTCTAGAGAGTAAGTTCATCGCTCTCGAACCAACTCATAAAAGAGAGAGAGAAACCACAGCTTTAGCTAAACCAGCTCCATTCTATCAAACTAAGTCAAATTATAAGCCAAACCACTATACTAACAAGCACCCTTCGAGGTATTTAGCAGCTTTTACATCCACGTGTAAGTGTCCTCTATGCAATTTAGATCACGAGCTATACCGGTGCCAAAGGTTCATTAACATGCCAGCGGAAACGAAATTGAGGACAGTTGCGAAACTTCAACTATGTGTAAATTGTTTATTTAAGCATGCAAGTAATAAATGCACATCAATAAAAAGATGTAAAGAATGCAATAACGATCATCATACAAAATTGCATGACGCGTATATCGGGTCACAGAGATCTACGGCAGTGCCTACTAGTGACCAAAAACCGACTTTAGCAACAACAGCGCCAACCTCAACCAAACCGTTTAGCAACAAACAGCACACAGCAAGCCACGTTGCCGCTGAAGATGAAGAAGTTTTACTAGCAACAGTTTTATTACAAATTAAAGCGATCGGTGGCAATTACGTCACATTACGAGCATTACTCGACCAAGGCTCTCAGATTACATTAATATCAGAGAATGCCGCGCAGCTGTTAGGGTTGCCACGCCAGAAATTTAGCGCCTCTGTATCTGGCGTAGGAATCGTGCCTAAACAAAGCAAACAATTAGTTTCTTTACAATGCTCATCTATTTACAACGATTATAACTTCAATACAGATGCATGCATTATTCCTCGAGTAATTGGTGACCTTCCGAATGCAACTTTTTCGAAGCAAACATGGCCTCACATCCAGCATATGAAACTAGCAGATCCTGAATACAACGTGTCCAAGTCAGTTGATATCTTACTAGACGCCAGCGTTTACTCTGACGTTATAATGAATGGTCTAGTCAAAGGTTCTCATAACGCACCCATAGCTCAGCAAACTAAGTTAGGTTGGATCTTGTCTGGGAACGTCAAGACCTTCAACTGCAGCGTTGTAGTTAACAACTTAGACGAAATAGCTAAGTATTGGGAACTAGAGGAAATACCCAATACACAGCCGGACCTCACTATTGAAGAGCAATACTGCGAAGAGCACTACATAGCTACTACAAAAAGACTCGAGGACGGTAGGTACGAGGTAGCCCTACCAATGAAGCCTTATTACGAAGAAAGGTTAGGGTCTTCTAAAGCCAAAGCAACAGCACAATTTATACAGCTAGAAAATAAAATGGCAAAAAATCAAGCGTATTCTGATAGCTACAAACAATTTATTCAAGAGTATCAACAACTGGGTCATATGAAGCTAGCAAACCAGGGTGACCATACTAACTATCATATGCCACATCACGGTGTCCTAAAGCCCGAATCTACTACTTCTAGCATGCGAGTAGTATTTAACGCCTCATCTAAAACTAACTCGGGGCTTAGTCTTAATGACGTCATGGAATGTGGCACGAATTTGCAGCACGACTTGACAACACTGATTCTAAATTGGAGACAGTATAAATATGTTATCACAGCGGACATAGAGAAAATGTTTCGTCAAATTTTAATCAGAGACAGCGATCAGCATCTTCAGTGTATTATTTGGAGAGAATCTCCGCATGAGCCACTTCAGGAGCACCTACTTACAACTGTAACGTACGGAACCAAAGCTGCTCCTTACTTAGCGATGCGCACTCTACGTCAATTAGCTAAGGATGATGCCTTAAAATTCCCTCTTGCTGCAACAGCATTAGAAAACCATTTTTATATGGACGATTTACTAAGCGGTGAAAATACTATCGAAGCTACAAAAGAATTACAACATCAGCTAATAGAGATATTAAAAGGCGCAGGGATGAATTTGAGAAAATGGTCAGCAAACGACCCCGAGCTGTTAAACGACTTGTCGTCGGATCAGCTCGACAAGCCCTTTGACTTTAAGTGTTCAGAGTCTCGAAAAACATTAGGTCTTAAATGGACACCATCGTTAGACTCATTTATGTTTACAAACAAAATAGAGCACGCCGAGCATTGTAATACGAAACGCCAGTTACTTTCAGAAATATCAAAGATATTTGATCCGTTAGGCTGGCTCTCACCACTAACGATTCGAGCAAAATGTTTGTTTCAAACCACATGGTCTTCCTGTATAGGATGGGATGACCCTATCCCGGAACAAATTCGTAGAGAATGGGTCCAGCTACGAAACGATCTTCAAAACGTTAGCGAATTTTCGATCCCTAGATATTTAGGCAATATACAGAAAGCCTTTCAATTACATGGTTTTAGCGACGCGTCAGAGAAAGCTTACGCCTGCACTGTGTACCTGGTAGCGTACGATCATAAGGGCGTGTACACATCACGACTCGTCGCAGCGAAAACTAAATTAGCGCCATTAAAAAAGAAGGTTTCGTTACCGCGCCTAGAACTGTGCGGTGCCTTGCTTTTAGCTCAGCTTATGAAGATTATAATTGCTTCTTTAACCAATCATATTTTTGAAGTTTACGCCTGGACGGATTCCACTGTAGTTCTGGGTTGGCTTCATGGCGACGTATTTCGATGGAAACAGTTCGTCGCAAACCGAGCTCGAGAGATAACTGAAACTATACCAGCTTCAAATTGGAACCATGTCCGTTCTGAGGAGAATGCCGCTGACTGTGCCACTAGAGGATTATCAGTAGCAAAACTGAAAGATAATACACTTTGGTGGAATGGCCCAGAATGGTTAACCAGTTTCGAACCCAGCTACATAAAAAACAAAGCTTATGAGCCCCCTTCATTAGAAACGAAAAAGGTTAGTGTAAACTCAGCTTTGCAACAAGTAAGCACATCATTAATAAATGAAATATTAAATAATAACAGCTCAATTACGCGCGCCGTCAAGGTAGTGGCATGGGTGTCGCGTTACAAAGCGGCGTTGCAACATAAACATAACACACGTGATGCTATCTTATCAACAACAGAAATAAACAAAGCGTATGAACTTATCTTATCAACAACAGAAATAAACAAAGCGTATGAACTTATTGCTAAGCACGTGCAAGCTGAAGAATTTGAAAGCGACTTGGAAAATATTAAAGTCAAGGGTCATGTCCAAACCAACAGCAAGTTAGCTAATCTCTGCCCGTACATAGATGAAAATGGGATTTTAAGAGTGGGAGGCCGCCTTAGCAATTCAACAATAAATAGCTCAGCAAAACATCCAATCATATTGCCTAGTCACAGCCGTTTTACGGAGTTAATTATCAGTCAATCGCACATTACTACCCTACATGGCGGACCCCGACTCACTCTATCTTATTTACGAGAAGGGTATTGGATTTTAAGCGGAATGAGAACAGTTAAAAAACAGCTGCGACAATGTATTAAGTGCCGTCGTTTCAGCACTGAGAAACAGCACCAATTGATGGCTGATCTACCACGACCCAGAGTCACGCCCTCCCGGCCGTTCACCCATACTGGCGTGGACTTTACAGGACACGTAGATATTAAAGCGAACAAGGGTCGGGGAGTGAAGACAAACAAGGGCTACGTGGCTGTGTTCGTCTGCCTAGCGACAAAGGCCGTTCACCTAGAGTTAGTATCTGATTTGAGCACCCCAGCATTTTTAGCAGCTTTCCGCCGTTTCTGTGCTCGGAGAGGGACTCCCGGCCGAATGTACAGTGATAACGGTACGAACTTCATCGGAGCTAAACGAGCATTGGACAACGAATACAGTAAAATTTTAGACACGATAAACCAAGACTTCTTCAGTAAAATTAGCGAAAAGAACGTAGAATGGTCATTTAATGCTCCAGCGTGGCCAAGTGCAGGAGGCTTATGGGAAGCCGCCGTAAAAAGCTTTAAGCGACATCTGAAACGAGTCTTAGGCGAGCAAAAGCTTACGTATGAAGAGTTCAGTACTCTACTTTAGCAGATCGAAGCATGCCTTAATTCACGGCCTCTGTTCCCGCTAACGGAGAACCCTGAGGACGGCTATCTCACCCCCGGACACTTCTTAATAGGAGACTCTTTGTTATCTCGACCTCAATCTGACCCAGCTAATATTAACTTACCAGCTCGTTGGCAACTTGTACAAGCCATGAACAAGCAATTTTGGAAACTATGGTCATCGGACTATCTTCAGCATCTTCAAATACGATCGAAATGGAGGACACCCTGCAAAAACCTGGAAATATCTCAAATAGTGTTAATTAAGGATGATAATTTACCTCCAGGCAAGTGGGCCCTCGGCCGAGTAGTAGACCTTCACCCTGGAAGTGATGGATGCGTTAGGGTTGTGTCTCTTAAGACAGAAAATAAAATCTGCAAACGGCCTGTAACGAAGGTTATATTACTACCAATCGAAACAGCTGACAATAGTGTCAACATCTCAGCGAAGCATACAGACCAGCAAGCACCACCTGTAAACTCGAAAGGAGGACGTAAGAAAAAGCGCAACACTTTCAAAAGTTACCTCACATTAGCTCTTATGTTCTTTTCTATGTTGATATCTCCAACTACGCCGCATGAGGTATCGCATGTCAGCACTTCAGCGCTTAACGACACAAAAGCACTTTACTTCGACAGAATATCGAACTTACAAATTATTCGAGATGAGTGGAAGCTTGTGGTTTATTATAATTTGACTAGCTACTGGCAAGCAATTACTAACATAGAGGCTTACGTAAACCATCTTAAAGATACTACTAAGAATTCTACTACGCAATACCAGCAAATTACCAATCAGCTGACACACGAATTAACGGAAATAGAACATTACAACAGACTTTTACAGAGCTCAAACAAAAAACGACAGAAAAGAGGACTAGTAAATGGTGTCGGGAGCGTAGCAAACTATTTATTTGGAGTTTTGGATGATAACTTTGCCCATCAATATGCCAAGGATATTGAAAAAATCGCATACAATGAAAACCATCTCAAAAAGCTTATTAAAAATCAAACTGTCATAATTGAAGCAGAATTGAATATCATACAACGTAACGAACAGATAATGAATAAACAATTTTCCCTAATCAACGAAAATCTTCGTAGCGTAGCGGCAGACGTAAATAAAGTGCGGTCTGACGTCAACAACGGCTTATACATTACGTCATCAAGCTTAGCAGCTAGCATTATCCTCGAGAACCTGAGACGCATGCAAACTGCACTCGTAGACACTGTGACTGATATTAGTCACGGCCGCATCGATGCACATTTGTTAACTAGCGAGCAACTGGAAGAACAAATTAATTTCATATCAGGACAACTACAGGGCGATCTTAAGGTCCCCTTAGAAATGGGAAACATACGAGACTTGTATAAACTATTGAAGGTTTCAGCAAAGGTCTATAAAGATTATCTTATTATTGAAATTAAAGTACCACTTGTCAGCAATGAAATGCACGAGCTTGATAAAATAATTAGCATCCCTCAGAATATCGGCAAATATTCTTACCTGACTATACCTACTTACCCATACTTAGCTTTTAACTTACATAAAGACGCAGTTATTTTTCTATCAGAACACGATCTTCAAGCGTGCCTACATGCATCAGAAGAAAAGATATTGTGTAACTTAGACCAACCTACTTATGACTTAAATCTTCATCAAAATATTTGCAATTTAACTTTAATCACAACAAGCGAAATCACATCGCCCTGTGTATACGAGCATTCACAATGTGTAAATAGATGGATCAAATTACATCAACAGAACTCTTACCTTTACTCATGTTGCAATCAATGCAATATTCGCACATTGTGCACAGGTGAGCTAGCTATGAGCACTTTAGCAGGTAATGGCCTTATCAATATAGGTCAAGGTTGCATCCTTAAGGCTGATTCATTTACTATCCACTCTCATAACAGTTTCTTGCGAAAGGTAAATGTTCAACCTTCTATCGAAGCCCCAGAGGTATCCATTTTGAACAGCGTCATCAAGACATCTGGAGCCAGCTACAACTTCACTACGGAAAATCACGATCAATCATATCGCCAGGTTATGAACGAGATTAATAACCTGAAACAGCAGTCAACATCAGATCTGAGCGTTCACGACATACATCAATATTCTATCTCGTATGGTATGCTTGCCGTACTGATATTAATCGTAATCATAGCAGCCGGTCTTCGAGCAAAGAGAAGACGTGGTAAGCTACCTATACAGCTAGCGTCTCCCGGGGAGGAGGCCCCGGTGAGAGCGGCGCCGCGCACCCTCGTAGGAGCCGGCCCGCCAGAGTGCCGACAGTGTAGTGAATTGTGTAAATCTGTGAGCATGGTCAATCTAAGTATAAATAAAGGCACAGCGCCTCCTAAACCCCCCCGTTCAGTGTCGATCCCTATACCTTGTGAGTTTTTCAGTGAAACAGTTGAACCCACCGGAGACATTTAGTTTATTGACAGTAATTATTTACGAGACAATGAAGTGTAATTGATAATTATAGGCAAGACATAAAATATTTAAGTAAATGCAATTTATAAGCAGTAGCATTGTTTCCATGTCATTATAATTAAGTAATAAATAGCTACCTACTTCTTTAGTTAAAACTTAACGCTTTCGTATAATTATGTTTTAATTGTAATTTATGTACCATTTATAATAAGGCTGCCCTTATTTTCGGGTTGGCAAGATGTACGAGCTAACGCACACATGTACAATTAATTCTATTTAGCGCATGATCTTGCGCAGCTAGCAATATTATTAGTATGTTGCAATAATGTATTACTTTGCAATAATTTACCTGTGACATTGTGGAAACAATAAAGTTAGTGTACTTACAGCATTCGAGCGTTTTAGTCATCCGAGCTAACCCTCAGCAGCTACCCTTAGCTTAGCTTACTTAATTACTGTTCGGTTCATACCGTACAGTGTTTATGTAGTGTATATTATTATTTTTTACACCCCTAGAAAATCCCTGAGAAATCTTGAAAAAAACACATCTTTTCACACAGGTCACCCTTTAGTAAGAGGGCTTGTCGGCCATTGTTTAAAAAAGTACTCCTATATCGCATTCGGATACGACAGTGTGTTCTAAATTAGAAAAAAAAAAGATTTTGGTAGCGATGGACATCAGCACCGTCAAGAAGTAAGGAGGTGGCCACAGGCTCTAGAGCTGCCTGGAAGCAAGAAGGTAAAGCTTGATGACGTAGGCTTGGTTCACTCACTTGGTGATGATCCTCTCGGCTAAGAGAGAAAGGGGGTCACCTCGTCAAGCGATCGCAACCGGAACACGCGGCACCTGGTCAGCCACTTCCAGATCAACGGTTCCCCTGCCAAGTAAAGGTTCTTATGGAGAAGGCTAACGAACACAAAGATAGAGATGTGCTGTTCCCACTCCAAGAAGACATCGATTAAACAATATAATTTTTAAAATTACCTTGAGTTTTTTACATTTTCGTGAACAAATTTGAAATAAAAGAAGATCGAAGGCTGGAGTAGTTCCACCTAAAAGTATAACCAAATCTAGAACCTAGACCCAGACCCAGTCTAGAACCTTTGAATTTGTTACAGAATCGTCTGTTCTCCTCTTGTGATGCTTGTGGACAAGATTCTGAGCGAAACGTTTGACAATCGCCTCAGCAACCAGCTGAGCGGCGCGTGGCTCCAGTGCCGTGCGGGTGGCGGGCGCTGCGCGCTGCTGGCGCTGCTGACTGCGCTGGTGTGCCAAGTGCGCGCCGGCCAGCTGGCGCTGCGCGGTGAGTAGCAACAACATCGTCACTGAACAACCAGCTGAGCGGCGCGTGGCTCCAGTGCCGTGCGGGTGGCGGGCGCTGCGCGCTGCTGGCGCTGCTGACCGCGCTGGTGTGCCAGGTGCGCGCCGGCCAGCTGGCGCTGCGCGGTGAGTAGCAACAACATCGTCACTGAACAACCAGCTGAGCGGCGCGTGGCTCCAGTGCCGTGCGGGTGGCGGGCGCTGCGCGCTGCTGGCGCTGCTGACCGCGCTGGTGTGCCAGGTGCGCGCCGGCCAGCTGGCGCTGCGCGGTGAGTAGCAACAACATCGTCACTGAACAACCAGCTGAGCGGCGCGTGGCTCCAGTGCCGTGCGGGTGGCGGGCGCTGCGCGCTGCTGGCGCTGCTGACCGCGCTGGTGTGCCAGGTGCGCGCCGGCCAGCTGGCGCTGCGCGGTGAGTAGCAACAACATCGTCACTGAACAACCAGCTGAGCGGCGCGTGGCTCCAGTGCCGTGCGGGTGGCGGGCGCTGCGCGCTGCTGGCGCTGCTGACCGCGCTGGTGTGCCAGGTGCGCGCCGGCCAGCTGGCGCTGCGCAGTGAGTAGCAACAACATCGTCACTGAACAACCAGCTGAGCGGCGCGTGGCTCCAGTGCCGTGCGGGTAGCGGGCGCTGCGCGCTGCTGGCGCTGCTGACCGCGCTGGTGTGCCAGGTGCGCGCCCGCCAGCTGGCGCTGCGCGGTGAGTAGCAACAACATCGTCACTGAACAACCAGCTGAGCGGCGCGTGGCTCCAGTGCCGTGCGGGTGGCGGGCGCTGCGCGCTGCTGGCGCTGCTGACCGCGCTGGTGTGCCAGGTGCGCGCCGGCCAGCTGGCGCTGCGCGGTGAGTAGCAACAACATCGTCACTGAACAACCAGCTGAGCGGCGCGTGGCTCCAGTGCCGTGCGGGTGGCGGGCGCTGCGCGCTGCTGGCGCTGCTGACCGCGCTGGTGTGCCAGGTGCGCGCCGGCCAGCTGGCGCTGCGCGGTGAGTAGCAACAACATCGTCACTGAACAACCAGCTGAGCGGCGCGTGGCTCCAGTGCCGTGCGGGTGGCGGGCGCTGCGCGCTGCTGGCGCTGCTGACCGCGCTGGTGTGCCAGGTGCGCGCCGGCCAGCTGGCGCTGCGCGGTGAGTAGCAACAACATCGTCACTGAACAACCAGCTGAGCGGCGCGTGGCTCCAGTGCCGTGCGGGCGGCGGGCGCTGCGCGCTGCTGGCGCTGCTGACCGCGCTGGTGTGCCAGGTGCGCGCCGGCCAGCTGGCGCTGCGCGGTGAGTAGCAACAACATCGTCACTGAACAACCAGCTGAGCGGCGCGTGGCTCCAGTGCCGTGCGGGTGGCGGGCGCTGCGCGCTGCTGGCGCTGCTGACCGCGCTGGTGTGCCAGGTGCGCGCCGGCCAGCTGGCGCTGCGCGGTGAGTAGCAACAACATCGTCACTGAACAACCAGCTGAGCGGCGCGTGGCTCCAGTGCCGTGCGGGTGGCGGGCGCTGCGCGCTGCTGGCGCTGCTGACCGCGCTGGTGTGCCAGGTGCGCGCCGGCCAGCTGGCGCTGCGCGGTGAGTAGCAACAACATCGTCACTGAACAACCAGCTGAGCGGCGCGTGGCTCCAGTGCCGTGCGGGTGGCGGGCGCTGCGCGCTGCTGGCGCTGCTGACCGCGCTGGTGTGCCAGGTGCGCGCCGGCCAGCTGGCGCTGCGCGGTGAGTAGCAACAACATCGTCACTGAACAACCAGCTGAGCGGTGCGTGGCTCCAGTGCCGTGCGGGTGGCGGGCGCTGCGCGCTGCTGGCGCTGCTGACCGCGCTGGTGTGCCAGGTGCGCGCCGGCCAGCTGGCGCTGCGCGGTGAGTAGCAACAACATCGTCACTGAACAACCAGCTGAGCGGCGCGTGGCTCCAGTGCCGTGCGGGTGGCGGGCGCTGCGCGCTGCTGGCGCTGCTGACCGCGCTGGTGTGCCAGGTGCGCGCCGGCCAGCTGGCGCTGCGCGGTGAGTAGCAACAACATCGTCACTGAACAACCAGCTGAGCGGCGCGTGGCTCCAGTGCCGTGCGGGTGGCGGGCGCTGCGCGCTGCTGGCGCTGCTGACCGCGCTGGTGTGCCAGGTGCGCGCCGGCCAGCTGGCGCTGCGCGGTGAGTAGCAACAACATCGCCACTGGACGACCAGCTGACATTATGTGTGTTCGCGGATAACTTCGTCGTTTATGAACCAATTTTGATAATTCTTTTTTTGTTGGAAAGGAGATATCCCAAGGGTGGTACTATGATAAGGAAACCAGGATCTAAAGAGGGGATCAATGAGGAAGGGGATCAATGAGGAATTGAAGAAACTCCTCAAATATTGTAGGCATACATAGCGATTTTAGTATGTATTTTAGTGACAACTCCAGCATTTGCATTTAGAAAGTATCATTTGCTGAAGTGGAACTGATGATGAAGACCATACTTGGCCACCGGAACTCCTCAACGGTACCGATTTCAAGGGTGGCGATAAGATATCTCGATTAAGATAGTTGAGCGACTACAACGAAGAACATTTAATTGTTTAAACATGACTATGATTTTCCCGCGGCGTTGCTTGCGGCGAGCTTGAAAAGTTTCATATATCAACTAAGAAGTGGGACTACATAAGCTTATTATGATCACTAAAAAGTGTAAAATAAAATGAATGGTTTAAAAAACAAAAAACCGTCAACCGTAAACAATTTATTTTTTTAACTAGCGTTTTCTTTTAGACACTTTGGATTCAGCGTGTGCCAACCTCTACAAGCATCGCACTAACGTGTTGGAAGACACCAAGTACCTCGCCGACACGTACCGCGCCGCCTTGTTCTACGTGCAGGGGGTATTGTGCTCCGGTTAGTGTAATTTGTGTATCTACATATATGTATAGACCATAAGCTGTGCTGTGGCCGGCGGACTCGTCCCTACCTAATCGTACCCTATGCCCTTCCCGTTCAAGTTATCTCGATACCAAATTTTAATTAAAATCGGATCAGCGGTTTACTGTATTTATCTTTTATCTATATAAGTAGAAATGAATTTCTGAAATGTATGTACGCGCATAACTTCTAAACGACTGCACCAAATTGGATAATTGTGATGTTATCTATGAAAAGGGACCTTATTGTCGATGGCACTTCCGCCATTATTAAACATGCTCCGATATAAATACAACGTCGCGTGACGCAGTGAGGCGTAAGCGCCCTCGACAATAAGGTCCCTTTACATAGATAATGCCACAGTTATTTTTTAGTTTTGTTTGTTATTGCATGAAAGAAAAAAAGGAAATGACGGGAAAGTCGGAAATTTGCAGCGAAGCCGCTGGCGGAGGGTTCTCCTATTTTAGCCCGAAAAATTAACCCTATTTTTACTATCACTAACTTCATTAGCCCTAAAATCAAAAACCAGTTTTTTTATTTTTCCTAACTATCACAGTAATCAATAACTCAAGTTTTAGCATCCCTTTTTTTATGTTCGATTCTTAATAGCCCTATTTTTACTCATCTGATTCCTCTGAACACCGAATATTACTATACCTTATGTTTAAAACCTAAAGTTTATAAAGCGTAATCACATATGTTCCTTAGGGACCTAAACAACCGTTATTAAGGTCAACGGAGCTCAGTTGCGCGGAGCTCCTATTCCGAGTAGGTGAGGCGCTTCGCGCCTTGTCGCTACTCTAACCTAACCTTACCTAACCTATGTGGGTAAAATTATGTGTATTTTATTTATAGTTTCAAACAATGATTATATTTCAAACAGTCATTAGAACTTATGACCGGGTACACTACTTAACTTCGAAGAGTCATAATTCCGAATTGATCAAAATTCCGAATTTTCATAATTCCAATTATTATTTTTTGATAGAAGACTTAATGTTTTATATCGCTTTTGTACGTGTAGCTATTGAATTATGCATTTCATGTAAAATAGCTCCAGCATAACATAGCTTTCGGGACTCGTTAGAAACATACATACATACATTAAATGACGCCCGTTTCCAAGAGGGATAGGCAGAGACCACTTCTTTCCACCTGTTGCGATCCAGTCAAATCCCTTTCGCTTCAAGCATGCACGTTAGATAATTTTAACTAAATCATTATTTCTGTGTAGCTCTATTTTATTTCGCATGTTTTCCCATTTCGTCGCTTTACTTTCTCAACCTCGTATCTGATCGAATAGTTAGATAGGAATGTAGTCTGTTATTATTTAAGGAACAACACACAAGGTTGAGAAAGTAAAGCGACGATTTATAATTCGTTTTTACAACCGTCGCTTTTATTCTCGTTTGACTTTTTTCCCATGTAAACTCAATAATCATGTCGCAGGTACAACAACATTCAACGGTGAAGCCATCTCCGTGCCTACCGGCGCGTCGGTCCTCCCGCCCGTGACGCCGACGCCGACCGCAGGCACCTCAGCCAACCAGCGCGGGCGGTTCTCGCGCGAATCGTTCGAGGAGATGAAACAGTCGCCCGGCCTCAAGAGCGGCGACATGAAGGACCCCCTCAACTTCTTAGACCCGCTGTGGAGCCTTAAAAAGAAGTGAGTCTACTTAAACGCTTCTATGAGACTGAGCGCCAATGTTTGCAATAGACTTACTTGAGCAGGGCCGGTATTCTAGGCGGTAAAAACGATATCGTAGTTTAGTTGACCTGTTATGGTATTGTTTTGACGTCAGCCGCCTTTACTGTCATTTAAATAAGAGCTATCAAAACGTTGACAATACGATAACAGCTCAAACACGATATAGTTTTTACTATGTTGAATAGAGGCCCTGGTGTGTTGTGATAACTATATACTTATTGGATATTTATATGCATACATGAAAGTAATCCTATAGAATTTTTAACTTTCTGTTTGAAACTATTTGATTCGGTTTTTAGAGAATTTAATCTGTATTAAATTATAATTTAAAAGCAAAAAACAGTATAATTTATTTAAACATTATCAGTGATCGGATCTAGGATGCAATTTAAGTCCGTTATTTTAACATGGATATGAATATGACTTACAATCCCGCGAATCTTTTTGTTACCTACCTTTATAAAAAGGTAAATAACTCGTAATTTTAAGTAGTTTACACTATAAAATTAACAAAATATGTAATAACTAAAAAAAAATACAGTACTGCATAGAAGAACTGAACGTAACTTGCACGTCTTGTCTTTTATGGTATTTTTATTATTTTTATTTGTTTATTAGGTTAACCCTCGACAAAAGTTATTAATTATTAACAATAACCCATTTCCCAAAATCCCGGGAAATCCCGAGTCACATCCATGTTAAGCATAACGTTTGAGGTCGTTCACCCCAAATTGCATCCTAGATCCGATCACTGAACATTATACTTTGGTTGGGGTGTGGTAGACCAATTATTTAAATGCTATGAAGTATTGTTAATCGTAAGTATTTTAACATAATAACAACGGCTTACTGGTAATTGAGAGTGGCCAATAATGTTTTGCACCAAAGATGGGCATGCAGAGAATATTTACAATAATGGAAATAATAATATATCGATGTAGTTTCCTGTATTGGAAATATTTAACATTTGCATATCACTATTTCGAAATAATTTGAAACATTTGGGGCCGATTATTCGTCGCGAGGAAGCCGTTGTTATTATTTAAGTATGTAGGAATTTTTATTGCCATTCTGATGGTCATATTGCATTTAAATTATGCTTGTGAAACTATGAAGGTCTCAACCCTAAAACATAACGAATTTTCTTAATATTTAAATTTTATCTTATTTTGGCCTTAATAGTGAAATAGTTGTTTAAATATTGTAAATTCTATTGATAAAAAACATGGAAAAAGGTTGAGGAAATTAAGGTTGCTAGAAAATGGTTCTTTGTACAGTAAAAAAAAAAAGTTTACACTTTACGACCTTAACTCGATCGAGTAAGGTACTAGAGGGCTCAGACAAGATGCACTAAGCTAACTAACGTTTCTATTCGATTCGTTTTTAAACCAATCGCGTCACTGGTAGACCACGTGCTTTTCGTATCACGTCATCTTCCAGTGACGCGATTGGTTTAAAAACGAATCGAATAGAAACGTTAGTTAGCGTAGTGCATCTTGTCTGAGCCCTCAGTGTCCACTTATTTGTGGACGGTGATAAAATTGGAATGTACGTCACAATAAAATCAATTATGCTACATTGTACTTTAGTGTATTTAAAAAAGATTTACAGAAATGTGTACCTAGTAGATAAATGTAGATATTATTTTAGTTTCGAACAATACTTATAAAATATTTATTCTCATGGACTTATTAGCAGAGTTCGGAATTTTCGTGGCACTTCTCAATAACTCTTGTGACTTTTCATTTATCGACTTCCGTTATAAATAATAAATAAAATAAATTTTAAAAGTAGAGGTAAGCAACAGGAGGTGCTGGGGCTGAAAAGCGATCTCTTCCAGAAAACCCTTGGGTAATTAGGTGAAAATTCTAAATTGACATATGCAATTAAATTGAAAAGTTACTTGGAAAGCAATATTATTTTATAATTAATCAGTTCCCAAATACGGCTACCAACATCTAAGCTATTGCACCTTTTTCAATTTAATGTCCAAACATTTCGGTTAATGCTAAAAATTTAAGTGTTTCTTAGAATATTTATAAAAAAAATATCAAATTCTTTACCAGTTTTTAGAGTTGTAGGTAATTCTGAAGCTCTGCTTCCCTCTCTGGGAACGAAGGCGTGAGTTTATGTATGTGTATGTATGTATTCTTTACCACATTTGGTTCACAAAAAGTTACTAACAGTCTATTTTAAAGTTTAACATATCGATATATACCTAATTAAAATTATATAAATGAGAAGTCCCTATGACAGCTCAAAAATGCCACGAAAATTCCGGCCTCTGCTTATTAGAATTAGACTAAAGCAGCAAACGCACTCACAGCGGAGCCGGCGCGGTGCGGCTCGTTCCCATACTAAAAAGCGTGCTCAGTGCGTGGCGCAGGCGTTTTTAGGATGGGAAACGCTTGCGGCTTTTAAGGATCCCGATTAACTGACTTCTCGGGATTGTAACAAATTTCCAATTTGTAATGTATTTGTTATATTAATGCAATGTTTTTTAGATCATTAATTAAACATGTGACTGAATTTTGTTGTTTTAATTGTATTAATTATCCTCTTGCGTGAAATAGGTACAGTCAAACAAATGGATTTCTGGGCCACTATGGAACTATGTCAAAGTGACGTAATTATTCAAATCCTTGGAGACTAGGATTTGACTTACTGCGTCGCTTCGACGTACTTAGTTCCATAGTGGCTTAGAAATCCATTTGTTTCACTGTTCAAAGTTCGATTGAGGTCATGATGAGGTATTTGCAAATATTTACACGCGAAATGTTTCCTGTAAAGAATGGTCCGGCAGTTCTCACATGCTCAATCTTGGCAGGGGTACTTACTATCGTACTCTCAGATTTAAATTACCAAGTTAAACAGGGAATACCTAGGTATGGTTAATAACTCTGTTACATGATGTAAGAAAGGAAATAGCACGGAATATTATCGCCTTTACTAAATCAGCCAGGTCCTCGATTGTCATGGAGGGGTCGGGCCCTAATACAGGATCACTCTTGCGGCCTGCAAACAGTTTATTCAATGTAAGTATGCAACAGTTTTTAAGGGATTCCTAAACCCATCAGTTTTGTGATAAATATGTTGAACATCCATTTGCTAAGAGACGTTCAGAGCCAGTCTTCTCGACAAAATTTACTTCTTTTCGAGTTCTTGATGCTGAAAGCAGTAAGTCAATAGGTCCTGAAGGGCTAGCCCTGTCCTGCGGCTCGGAAGCAGTTCACGCCGGGCGCATCTCGCGGCACCCTCGGGCCGCAGCAGTCAGTACCGGTCGAGCCACCGCCGCGACTGCACGCCGCACGCCGCTCCCGCCGCGCACGCGCTCTCGCGCTCGCGTCAAACGGAACAAATATCGCAGCACCCGCTCAGCGAAACTGACAGTGACGTTTGGGGATGACATTAGTGAAACGTTTACAGATTTTCGGTGATGTTTATATAAATTTCGACGCGATAGACTGATTTATAAGAAATTTGGTGTTCGATGATTGCGTGATCGCTCGCAGTGAGTGTGGTTAGTGAGGATGGGCTTGGGCTAGTAGGATGATGCGAAAGGCAGGGGCGGAGGTCGCTCTGGACGGGGCCGAATGCATCTCGCTCCAGAACGTGCTGCAGGCCTTCAACTCGACGATTAGCGAGGAGCACGCGTGGGCGCTGGCCTACCAGGCCGCGCGCTGCTACCAGAAGTGCCTGGCCGATGGCAACACCTGCTATCTGGCTACCGAACCCAGGCATGTGCTGCTGCACAAGGATGGCATCGTCCATCCCAACACGCTGCTTCATCCAGGAGGTAAGCGGAAACGTCATCTTGTCCAAAAACAGTATGTTTGTGTTGTTGTTTACCTACTTTTTAATGGAATCTAATGACAACACAAATATACTCCTTAATTAGTTACAGTCGATTTTGTGCATACCGTTACAATCGCTTTAAATTCTTAAGCTAATGTGCACTTCGCACTTTTGGAACGTTGATTGCAGATGGTTCACATAACGCGGTCGTTCAATCCCATAAAAGATATTGGTTGATAATTTCGCAAAAATTCACGTTTTCGTTTCGGATTCTTTTACCGTTTAAATGCATGTGTTAAGTTTATTTGGCTTGCGTAATTATTGCCTCGAGCTACTTAAGTCTTCGTGTTATCAGCTATCAACACCGTCATTGAGTGGATTACATATCTGTGATTACCTATTGATAAACCAGCGGTCGGCGGGCTGCGTTATTACTATCCAACTCTCTAGTTTATTAGTTCTTGCCAAAAACGGCAATGTTTACTTGATATGATGTCATAAATGTTTTGAAATCACGTAGGTTACTAACTCTTATTTGCGTTTTTGGTTTATGTAAACATTTGGAAGTATTCAAATCCGTAACAAATTAGTTAATGTACCTAAACTACATAGGTTACTAGGTACATTATAAATTAAATGCTCGCGCGAATCTCTAAAACTCCTGGATGGATTATGTACCTTCAATTAGACTAATTCGTGAGGAAAGGTTAAGCCCACAATACCGTCATTGACATTTCACTCGTGCGAAGCCATTGCGGGTCGCTTATTGTACCTAATGATTCTAAAAAAACCTCGGTCCTTAAAGCAATTAACTTACCTGGGCCGTTTTCAGAAAAGATGTACATAGTTAAAGCCTCAATTAAAATCCTTAACTTTTTTCCATTTTGTAACGAAAGTTAACCATAATCGAAGCTAAAATGACAATAGGGGTAAAGTACAACTAAATTGTACTGTAAAATTGTCCTATACGCCAATTGCCATTTTAACAATCGAATGATTTAAGTATATTAATTTTCGTTACGAAATGGAAAAGATTTAAGGATTTTAATTGAGCCCTTAACTGTCCTTAACTATGTACAATGTTTTTGAAAACGGCCCACCTAACGCCTAAACAATGATTCCTCATTTTATTCAAAACTGGGTCAAATTTAATTTTATAAGGTATTTTATTAATTAATTTATTCCTTATTGCACAAGTAATACATAACATACATTGATATGTATTCATATACAAAAGGCAAACTTAATGCCGCGAGGCATTCTCTACCAGTTAACCGTAAGGCAAGGCAGAGATTGTAGTGGCGGTGCAACTTAGACGAAACTAACTATACGTATACACTTACGCATATCAATATATTACATAATTATAAATACATAAATTGATCTTATAAATAAATTCATTCACAAAAAATAAACCGGTAAATTTTATGCTCTCGTTCTATTCTCATGTCTAGAAAATAGATTTCAATAGTTTATTCTTAGGTTACGTGCGTTGTTTTCAAAAAACGTGTCAACAAAGTTCTTAAAATTTGTAAGGCACCATCTCTGTTCTTCCTTCGTTTTTTATCCCGTTCTGGTTTTTTGATTTTATATAGTAGATTCATACCTACATATATATCGATAACGCAAGCAGAAAATCAAGAAGATGTCAATAATAATTCTACCTGCAAAGAAAATCGCGAAATTTCTTTTTAAAGAAGTTTTTTTTATTTGATGTTTAAAACGTCTTCTTTCATATTTTCGCGAAATAAAATTAAGAACGACTCCATTTAAAGAATCTAGGATTTCGGTTCACACGCAATTTGATCTTGGCTAATGCTCATTTGCATTTGGTTGGGTATGTCGTGGGCATGTAATGGTATCAAATAGCACGTCTAGCCGAGGAAGACGGTATTATTCTCTTTAGCAAACTGCTCGATCGAACTAGACTAACGTAACCCGTGCGTTGTTCGTGTCTGGTTCTTTTTACCAGAAGTCCATTTGCTTGTTTTCTGAGCAGTTATTTGCTTGATTTCGCAGAAGAGAATAGAACAAGTACAAAAATATTTAAGTAAACCATCCATGTTTTGCCCAAAGGGCATACAATCGAGTTCATAAATTATGTATACACTTCAGTACCTTGTATAGTTATTTGATGTCATGCTTAAACTGCCATACATGAATTGTCACCGTGATTAAACTGACAAGGTACTAAAGTGTACACATATTTATGAACTCGACTGTACAAATATTAAAGTAAGTAGGATATCGTCGTTGATACGGAAATTCCACGTAACTAGCAAATAAAATAAGGTGCAAAATACACCTTACCACGTAATCAGTAAGGTACATTTTGCAACTTATTGCTGATGTTAGTTACGTGGTATTGCAGTATCACCGACGATATCGGAGTTAGTTAGCTAAATATCACTAACACCAGTATACAAATTAAGCATGTAACAATTCATGTATGTACTTTAAAAAAATATATAATCAATCAAGATTCATGCAAAAATAGTTCTAAACATTGTTAAAATTTTCTTGTAGCTACCAATTAGTGCTTAAAGTTCATTAGGTACGTTAACGCAAAAGTAGAGGACCAAAGGATTTTTTTTCTCGTATTAAAATAAGAATGTTTCTCATTCCTAATAAAATTGGCTTTCTTCGACCACGGGTTTTCGCAAGGTCGTAGACGAGACTTTGGGCCCAAGAGTCTATTGGGACGCACCATATTTTTATTATGTCTGGTCATTTTAATGCCATTTCAAGGAATAAGTAAGCCCTCAATTTCAGTTTTGTTTTGTCTATATTTAAACAAACAAGTATCATAGTGATTTAGTTTTTGAAAATAATTTGACCATAAACAAAATACATATGGAAACGCGTCTGGATTTTGCGTAATATTTGCAAAGAAAAACGGAAAAAAAATCATTAAGTACAATCATCATCATCTCCTTGCCCTTATGCCAATCATCTGGGGTCGGCGTATGTTTTTTCCTTCCACACATCCCTGTTAGCCGTCATGTCAGCATTCACTCCCTTGGATGAGAAAAGTTTAGACAAAAATAACTGTTTTATTTTAGTTGCAACCCAATTTAGGCTGGTTCGATCTAGGTGTTGCGTTAGTGAATACCGCCCTGGCCTCATCTGACACCAATCTGCGACACTCCCACTTGCATTTATTGGTGCAATTGCAGTTTGACGACGCCGCTAGTGCGTTTATTGCCGACCTATTTGGAATGGGATAGTTTTCTAGTTAAAGGCTATTTCTAGCGCTTTCGGAAGGTTGTTTGATGATTGGTCTTACCCCCGTTCACTTGTGACACGCTTTTTTATACACACGTGAATAAAACAGCCAATGGATTCGATAGGATTACAAATAAATACATTTTTGAGACAAGCTTTTCTTGCCGCCTGTTCTGTCTGTAGGATGGTCCCCGTAACAGCCGTATTTGGTAACCAGCTTCAGAGGTCCCTGCCAAGATCCACTACGCTAACTAGCGTTTCTATTCATTTTATTTTTAAACCAATCGCGTCACTGACATGACGTGATTCGAAAACTCACGTGATCTACCAGCGACGCGATTTGTTGAAAACGAAACGAATAGAAACGTTAGTTAGCGTAGTGCATCTTGGCTGAGCCCTCTGGCCTCCTGCCCGCGACTTCGTCCGTGTAGATTTCGATTACCTACCATTAAGCCCCCCCGGGAACTATTAAAATTTCCGGGATCAAAAGTAGCCTATGTGTTAATCCAAGGTATTACCCACATATCTCTATTACAAATTTCACCCGAATCCGTCCAGCCATTGCAGCGTAAAAGAGTAACAAACTAACACACAAACTGTCACATTTATAATATTAGTAGGATATAGAGGAAGTAGGATAAATGCTTGTTGGTAATGAGAACGCACATTGTGTAGCTGTATGCAGGGGGTTAGTGTTGTCGGGTATAGCAAATTTGTTCCATGGAACTTCGCATTTTGTATTAAGCTATGACGTAATGTTCAATACAAAATTCGTAGTCCCATGGAACAAATGGGATATACACGTGTTGTCGCACGTGATTTTAAGGATTACTGCTGCCGGAATTAGCAATAAGCCTAGAGTAGTACCTATGCCTATGTGATAATAACAATGATAACATCGGAAGTGTGTTGTTGAGAGAAGTACCCATCGATTAATTTACAATATTCGGACTTTTTGGGGA
Source organism: Acleris literana (assembly GCA_946894065.1). Taxonomy (NCBI): domain Eukaryota; kingdom Metazoa; phylum Arthropoda; class Insecta; order Lepidoptera; family Tortricidae; genus Acleris; species Acleris literana. The sequence goes on along the minus strand of OX335671.1, from coordinate 22,400,994 downwards.
CGTTTAAACTTCACGCATTGACCCAACTATTTAGTTGATGGTTGAATAATATACTGAGGGAGTGTATCAAACAATGCGTTTAAATGTTTTAGAACTACAAATAGACGTGTTTTTACTTTAAATATTTAATGTAGTTTGCTTATTTAGGTTCCGTGTGAAAATTAAATGTAAAGGTTTTTTGCAATAATCAACACGGAGTAAACGAGCCGCACCAAGTGCAAAACTGTGTTAGTTGTTTAAATTATTATCATGTAGATAAGTGTATAGTTTCTGCATATCACTGTGAAACATACTTATACTTGGGTATCTACTACTTATGTCTATAGTTTTAGAGTTCCGTACCCAAAGCCTCCTTGTCCTTCCATCCGTCTGTCCGTCCGCGAGCTGTATGCAATGAACCGCAATAGGTAGACAATTGAGATTTAGACAGAGTTTGTATTTCTATGGCTAAATAAAATGGGCATGTACAGGGAGCGTGATATTTTCGGCGTGTTTTGCTTGACCAAAGCAATCCGTACAAAATACGTTAGACGTTTTTTTGCACGATTTTAATAGTGTACATTGGTACGGAACCCTTCGTGTGTTTTCCCGGTTTTTATAATTTCATGCGTAGATGATTTGGGCATGTTATTTGACATTAATTTACCGAAGACCTTTCGCGTACCTAACCTTTTAATCGTAAATAAGGAAATTATGCTTATTTGTGGCCATAAAGCACCTATAAAGAAATAACGGTAGACATTCATCATTTTATAGCGATTCGGATGTAAATTACCTATTAGTATTGGTGTCTGTGTCATTGAAAATGAAAGTGCATTGCCCATAAAACGGGATATTAATGGAATTTAAGCTTCTGCCAGCGACTTCGTCCGCGTAGAATTCGTATTTTTGTCATCCCACGGGAACCGTTGATTTTCCGAAATAAAAAGTGGCCTATGTTACTCAGGGATAATGTAACATTCTAATGTTGAAATAATTTTTGAAATGGGTCCATTATATTTTGAGTTTATTCGTTACAATTACAAACATAGAAAAATACAAATATTTCCTCTTTATAATATTAGATGTTCCCTACGTAGTAGTTTGTTTTTGGGAACAACTACGAAAAAAATGTAATTGTGACCTTTTCCAATATTAATTAAACATTAGTACGGAAATAAGGAGGGTTGACACGTTTAGCGAATACTTTTAACTTTTTACGCACCGTGACGTCATTAGCGATGTTATAAAACAATGTTGCTAAAAAGTTGCGGTGACGGAATGTCGTTGTTGACGCAACATAATTCAAAGTCATTTCCCGTGATGTCTCGAAAAACTTGTGTATCCCTGGCCTTGTGGAACTTCTAATTATTAAGTAAAACCTCTATGAATGCCAGGGTGATTTACCCACGCGTTTTTTTAAAGAGTAAAGTTACGCCCACACCAATGCTTAAAAGACGGTGACGGTACGGAATCGCAGTGACGCATCGTATCCGTACCGTTTTTGACGCATGCCCTCCACACAGCTGCTTAAAATACGGTGTCTTTGCGTAAACAAAAGACGGGGTCATTCGAACAACATGGCGCTGTTTTTGGCGCACCGTAATATACGCACCGTTAAGCAGCGGTGTGGGGAGCGTGCGTCAAAAACGGTACGGATACGACGCGTCACTGCGTTTCCGTACCGTCGCCGTATTTTAAGCAGCGGTGTGTGGAGCATGCGTCAAAAACGGTACTGATACGACGCGTCACTGCGATTCCGTACCGTCACCGTATTTTAAGCAGCGGTGTGGACGCAGCTTAAAATGATTTTGTGTAAATACTTATGGTTTAGTGATTGGCAAGAGTATGTGCATTGGGTGAGGTTGGGACACTCATTCCGGTAAAAAAATGTGACAAATCGATAACAGGTTTTGGCAAAAGTGTTCTGGAAAAATCTCTTGGTCAGTAAGTAGGGTGACGGAACCAGTAATGGACAAGAACCAATGATGAACGCTTGATTCTTATTTTACAGAAGATAAGGGTTATTCATTTGTGTAGCAACAATCAATTTAGGTTAGGACTGTTTGAAATTTGAATTAAGAGTGAATGGTCCACTGGTGTTTGTCAGCTAAAAGTGTCCATCATTGGTGCCGTTACCCTATCTAAATAATAACCAAATATTGAATATTATCAGTGTTTCCTACGCCCGCTTCGGACTAGTAGTCGAAATGACATCATTTTATTTGTAACCGCGTTTAGTTTGTAGTAGGGAATGCAATTTTATCGGTTATAAGACGTTTTTGTATGAAAATAACCGGTTAAAACCGGTTATAACCGGTTATTTGCATTCACTAGTTTGTAGTAAGCCTAGCACTAGCTGTGACGCAGAAAAGATCGTGCGGGCTCTTTAAGGGTCTGGTACGCGATCAACTTATTGCTGTGAAAATGTTGCTCGTCTAACCGGACCTTTAGCCATTTTGAAATTTGTTTATTTATCGGTCAGTAAACAATGAACAAAAATAAACAAAATTTTATCACAGCAAATTTAAAAAAAAACCTGTTTTCAATTCCTAATAGTAATGTTTTTTCACTAACAACAGGTTTAAGATAAAAGACTGGTTCTCTAGTCGCTAGCACTCAACTTTTTCATGTGTAGCATCGTCCGTTGCATTCCCCTTTATAATGCACCTATAAAATAACATTATGATGCAACTAAGCACATTGAAATACGACCGATGTAATGCTAGCGTACAAAAAATATAATGGATGCCTAGATATTGTTTATATACATATGTATCTACGGGTAGTTGCATAGGCAGATGTAAACTCATTACAGACGATCAGTCTTGGCTTGTGAGCTAGGTCTTTGAACTTTTTTACTACATTTTAATGAAAGAAGCTATCCCCATCAAAGATGTGTTATAAGTTACACGTGTCCGTACATCTGTGTTTTTGTCTGTGGCGTCGAAGCTCCCAAACGGATGTGGGTGAGGACCAAAAAGTTAGACCATAGTTAAGCGTACGTAACCATACAAACAACGAAGGCGAAAAAGTTCCGTTGTGCGACGAAAAGTGTCCTTACTGATGTATGGCTAATTTTCGTGTTCATAGAAAATTTAATTGCGTGAGTTAGCATGCCCAACTTTTTGGACCTTTCCATGTACATTTTTTTTATAGGAAGCTTATTTAACTAGGATGGTGGTTAGCTAGGTTTGATTTAAATCGATTGAGCCGTTTAAGATACATTAGGTATGAAAGTAGGGTCGTATATGTCAGGGGCTTTTCTTTATTTAAATACAGTTGTGGTTTTGTCAATGGCAGAGTAGGTATTAATTTGAGTTTTTATACGATGACGCTTCTAGAAAATTAACGACGTAAAACGATTACATAAGAAGGAAATAGATACAATAGCGGAGACATTACTAATTTTAAATGCGGATACATCAGCTAATTCATTGAACAATCATATAAAAAGACTGATTATAAATTGGCTTCGTAGAGGATGTCATCTGCAGAATCAATGGAGAACTTATTTTTTCCTAAAACACGTATAAAAACTTCGAGCGCGATATTTCCTGTGTAACAAAAAATGTCGCTACATGCAAGTTCCTTGCTATGTGAAAATGTAATTATCCACAAATGTCTTGATTGGAACGCTGCGGATGCGTTCGCATGCAAAAAGCGAGATCTAACAATAAAGCATTAACAGGTTCTTTATGTTTTTGCGGGCTATATTGTTACTATATTGTTCTGTCGGTTTTCGAGATGCTCGCCCCGATTGTATGGGAAATGGGTCTCGGTCTTTGAAAGTCTATTATTAGCTATAGGTTCAATAGCTTTAACAATTGCTTCTGATACAGAGATGGCATTCTCATGGTATTGCTGATCATGCTACGCACTGTTTGTTGTTTTTTTAATGATTGAAATCTGGATATAGGTAGTCAGTTAAGTCAAGTCAAGTCAAGTCAATAATTTAATGCCAAATAGGTACAAGTCATATTTACAACAAAAAATAACAAATAACTAATGATTTCGAGAAGACTCTAAAGTTCAAATTTTACTGAAATCTATTGGATAATTTTTACTTATTGTAGAAAATACAGTATGAGGAGTATGGTAGTCAAATGACGTAAGTATAAATAATTTATTATTTTAGAACGACTTTTGAACGACTGAATATTTCACGTAGCCACTTAAAAACAATATCTTTTATTTGAAATTCATTAAAGATGATTTTTCGGCGGGGCCCTCGCAGAGGCCTTACAGAGCCGTAGGGCTCCGTGAAACACACTTTGAAAGGGCTACATTTTTTTGCCTTATTTTCTTTTTACTATTTTATATTTCTAACTGGAATGGTTTGCGTGTAGATTAATTAACCGCAGTGCGACAGAAACAGTTTTATTCGCGTGATATAAAAATGTTGCCGTCCAACAGTATTGTTGGTATAATAAACAATAGAAAAGTTGTTGGCAACTGTACCTTCCAACAGTTCTAACTACGGAAATATAATTATTGTTCGCTTTAGTTTCTCACGCAAATGTTTCTTTACCCTTGAACTTTATTAACTAAGTTAAATTAACTATACCCTGAGCTCTTTACTAAAGTAACCTGTTTGTGATATTTTTGTTCGACCGTTGGATAACACTTTTTGTAGTTTAATTCACGGCACACATTAGATATTAGAGACATGATTGAACCCATTTTGATTATTTTCAAACTGCGCTGTGTCTCACAAGCAAATAAGATGAACAACTTCAAAAGTATTTTCATAATAATATTGCTCATGGTTGTTAGAGTGTGAATATTTATTAAAAAGTCAGGTTGAGCAAAAAAACACCTTTTACGGTCTAAAAGTTCCAATTAAGAGCATGACTTGAAGATTGTTCCTTCCATCAGATACGTGGGAACATGCACAATACGCCCTGAAAAATAAATTATTTGTTCAAAGGTATTCTTAAATTTAAGATCAACTTTACACCTTTGACACAATTATCAAAGTAGAATGATTAATCAGTAAATCAAGAGAGAGCGAAAAAAACACATTTTAGCGCGTGCATTTTCAATTAGGTAGCCTTATACGTTCGATAAGCCATGTTACCAAATTGAAAATGCACCCGCTAAAATGTGTTTTGTTCGCTCGGACGGGACTACTTGCTTACTGCTCGTTCGTCCGACCGACCGCCGTTTTTGAGAGAATCACACCCCAGACCACCAAAGATACAATCAGAAATAGACCACTAGACAGTTTCTTTTATCCTGCAGTTTACGACGTTGTTACGGTGCTAAGATGGTTTCCGTGTATTGTTGTACTCTACCTGCGTCCTTCGGATCGTTATTTATGATTTGGGTTGTGCCATGTTATTCTCAACACTACTCACTTTTTATCTCGACGTAAATTATTAACCAGCAATTTTACGTTGTCCGGTCAGAGCGTACCAGCATCATTTGACAGCGTGCATTCTCAATTAGGTAGCTTAAAGCTCGCTCGATCAAACGAAAACAAGCAGTTTTTAAAACAATAACACCCCTGAGGTCCTATTTTGAGAAATCGAAGTTCAAAGTTGCGTTATCTCCGTCGTCTTCTCTCAATTTAGTCTCGAAAGATGAGTGAAAAGGATGATGCATCTGTAGTTTCGAATTTGGTGCTTCGTAGTAACCTCCCTGCGTAAAGGCTTTGATGGACAGGATGCGGCTTCCTTTCAGGTTGGTATCGAACGTTTAACAAAGGTGCTAATGTGTTGAAAGTGTCGGTTGATTTTAAACGTATAATGTCTACGTTAAAGTACAAGTTCTGTTAAGTTGAAAAGCATTAATTTATTTTCGATTGTATGTCGAACAATCTGGATATGTTAAATAGGACTAAGATAATAAGATGCGTATTGTAGTCTTAAACTTTTGACTTTTTACTGCTTCAGATTCGTTAAATTGATCTCTCTCGTAATTTATTACCTTTTTAGTAGCTAAAACGTTCAGTAAAACGTTGTTTTTTTCTTTTACTATTTCTAGGAGATGGCTGGTTTTTAGATATACTTGTCATAGATTTGGATTTAAAATTAAGTCACACTTGAATAGTAAAAAAACAATAACAATTATCTATTTCCGCAATAAAATCCTAAATTGCTGCGTTAATAAGTTCGTTTACCTCCGAAACCAGTATTTTTTATTTCTTCTCGCCAATAAGTTTTACTGACATGCCGGCTAGCAAAAAAATATTACGGTTTCTTTGACAGAATCTAATAAAATGAATTGACATGGGAATCCTTTTTGGTTCGCCGATAAACGTCGTTAACTATTGCGTCTATGGGTTTCTGATAATAAAGAAAATTCCTTGATTTAACAATGGGGTTTGATCGTTACGTATTTTTATTTTTGTTACGTCAAACCTTATAATTCGGGAAGTAAAATTGAATTTGAATTGTTAACAGCTTAGTTCCAGGAATATCCTCCAGGTATTTGCTCAGGGCACCATTCTCGGTATTCAACGATTCCTCGTGTTTGCATTGTCAGCTTTCAAGTTTTGAATAAATAATCTGGTGGTAGTTAAATAAATACTTAAAGATTGGCATGTAAGTGTTGATTAACAATGAAACGTGGGAATGGTTGATAATTACATGCGAGATATCGTTACGTTAGAAAGGAATAAACAAGTTAAAGTCGTCGTTGGTATTAAGTTGTAGGGTTCTTTCAAATTATTTCCCATTGATTTTCTTTACTTGACAGTTCGTGAAGTCCCCGTTTTTTGTTAAATAATTATACATGGAAAGGTCCGTTATAATAAAACAATCCATGTTTTTAACTTCGTCGTGTTCGCACGATTTCCGTGACCCGCCCGCTCATCACAATGCAGCAAGTTCTATCAGTCCCTTCTCCATACACTGCTAGCCAACCTTGTGAAGACCGAGAATGACGTGGTGCGTAGCAAGCGATGTATTAGTTATTATAACTGTATGTTCAAATAGAACAATGGATAGAGCCTACGGGCACGATTGTTATGTTTCCAATATGTATTGTTTAGCGTGGTTTTAGTTGTTGTTACCTCTCTGAACTAAATGTACATCGTTTACTTTTTGCAAATTGAAACCATTGAGAGCATAACAACATTTTTTCGCATCATCTTCAGTCATCATCGCTGTACTATTTTTAACCTTGACTATATTAGGGTAATTTAGCAGAATCTTCAAAAGTTAATAAGTTCGATTAGGAATAGTAAACTGACCTTGGTTGACATGCCCTTATTAAGATACATGAATATTAAAGTCAAGCCGTAGAAAAGTGTCATTTCTGACGTCTTTTGAATTCTGAATTTATAAATATGGCCCTTGTTAGTCTTAACTACAACTTTCAAATTAACAGCCTCCTCTAGTTAGACCCACGATGAACGTCGTTCGTTTAGTCAGGGCCCATATTTTTCTTCTTGCTTCTATATTATATTATTATCAGTTATCAGTTATCTCTGTGGACGGTATGATAGCTCTTATTTACTTGCCAATAAGAGCTATAAATAGAGCTCCACGGTAGCTGCAAAGCCACAGGTTGCGTCCTTGGCAGGCTCGATCGATGCCGGAAGTGCGCGGCTGCCGAACGTAAATAGAACTCGTGTATGTCACTTAGGGGTGAGTTACTAAACTGTGACGTAAGATTTGGGCGCGGTATTGGGAAAGTTTAGTGCGTGAGGAATATCGTTCGTAGGATAGTCTTTTGAGGGTTTATAGATAAAGATAAGATAGATGATAGATATAGAAGAATAGACTAATTTATTGGCCCGTAGAAAGCTCCTATTCCACATTATTAAATATTGCTCGTATAATGTAATTAATATTTTCAACTGATAATACTATTAACTATTCTGCCCTCCTAAATAAAAAGGACGCATGCGCAATTTTATAGTCAAAGTAAATTCAACCTTCCGCCTTAAGAAATAAGATCGTTAATACATACGCGGTTCTATGAGACATACGCCTTTTTTTCTAAGGAGGGCAGTATTACTCATATCAACTAATAACTCATAAATTTGACGTTGTTATTTTCAAAATTGTAATCAACGTTTAATTTGAATCATTTGGGAACAAAGCTTGATATTATTAAGTACTGTATAGAATTTACATTCTGATAGGTTATCGCCATATAATTAGTCAGTCCAAAATAAAATGCGGCGATAATTCGAAATAATCTATCAACCTTATAATTCATGATGTGTGTGACTACGTGACCAATTTAAAAAAAACATGACACAAAATAGCAGAGTAATGTTTTGTTAATCCGTTATCCTATCCCTCGTAGATTCTGAACGGAATGAAACTGGAAACGAAAAGCAAAAAAGCGGACTTTAAGAGAATTGTGAAATGAAAATTGTGAATTGAGTCTGAAAATGTGGGCAACCTCCTTTTTTTGAAGTCGTTTAAAAAGGAACGTACAAGGTTACTACAATGGATTCATAATTCGTGAAAATTGGACTTGATTTAGGGGGTGTGATTTTTTTTTGTGTTATTTTTTTACAGCTATGCGATTCAAGCGTCGCTTCACTATGGTATGGCTTCCCTATGGAATCCCTAATCGGCATTTGTCCTAATGCATCGTTTATCCGAATTTTCATTTATCCTAAAGCCATTTCCGCTTAAAGTTTAAAACTTTTAGTGTTATTATAATACAACCCTAATCTAACCGAACCGCGGATATAATTGGAAAATTTAAATAGTTGCCTGACTCATCTGAAAACCAGTATAGGGCAAATGAAAATTCGGACAAACGATGTGTTAGGACCAACGTTGTTAGGGATTCCGAGGGACGTCACCCTTCACAATTCTCTTAAAGTAAAAAATGTGAGGCGCTCGGGTTTTTAAAGTTTGTTTAGGTATTACGTGGTATTAATAATGCAAGTGGCGCAATGCAGAATATCCTCGAAGGAGCAGTGGCAGGATGGTATATTGTTATAGTTTTCGAGAACATTGCCACGCGCCGCACGTGCGCTGCAACGCCCACTCAATTGGATTACATCCAAGCCTTTAGCTTCAGTCGTATTACTAGAAATATTATTTAAACCCTATTAAACATTAGATATAAGTTATAACAAGTCTAAAAAGCAAGTTTTTAAAGCTTCAATAAGCATCAGTTGTTCAATACTATAGCGCCTACTGGAATAAAGACCAATTCAACGACACTCCGCACTTCAAAATCATTCAAGCCGCAAGGCGAGTCCGATAAATAATGCAGTTTTATTAAGCTGCCATTTTTTTTTTTGCGCTTTCTACAAGCGTCTGAAATAGTGGAGATTGAGTATCATTGATTCAATTTTCAAGTTACGAAATAAAGTAACTGAATTACACGCACATCAACGAGATTATTAACACCTCAAACAAATTGAAATATCCCGCGGAATTCCCATAAAATTACTTCTGCGCATGCCGAACGAAAGCCCCAGAGTCATGTCGATCGAGAAAGTCGAAGTTTTCTATTAAAAGAGGACGCGAATGAGTTTACATTATATTCTCATTTACTGTTCTCACTTGTTCGTTACTTATGAATTTTAAGACAAAAATAAATGAGCGGTTGGCAAGATACGGCGGAATTAATGGATTTCGAGAAAGTATTGCCTTAGTTTTATCATCACCTATAAAGCTTTATTCTACTTTCGAGATGAGTCATGTGTTGATGACATTCAAATTTCCATTTTGTTCGGGTTACCCAATAAATATTGGTTGTTTATTGACCAACAATACTTTAAGTTTATCATTTGTAGCCATCCGATGATTCCTGCCGGCTAGTTTTATTTTATTCTTAATGTTACCGATATCTTATTCAAGATTATAAGTAATATTTATTTCTTTAGGAGGCATCTAATGAAAAGAATCCAGGAGAAGTCTGCTTCGTTTCGCTTTAGAGACGTAAATTCCACCTTTTCATACTCTTCACAACATTTTATAGCATCGCATCGAAGTGCGAACATTTCTTTCGCCACTTACGACACGTGCCAGAGCAATTACCACGGCATTTATTTGAATTCCTGCCTCATCGCAAACCAGATATATATCGATGAGGTCTTTGCCACCACAATTTCCTTGGTAGAAAACTATTAACCATCGCCTTAAAGTATTTGTAATTAGGCATGTTATTTACATCCCATTACTTTACTATCCTGTATACTAATTCTTTCATTAATATAAATTTTCCCCGCTAGTAAACGCAACACGATGTGTTTATTATGATCTACGTCAAATGCACTTTTTATTAGGCTTTTGTTCTCAGTTAGCAGACCATGAAAAGTGTCGGCCCTATCTAAAATATAACACGCTCCTTCACAAGAGAAGTTTGAATGGAATTACTTTATGAAATGTTAAGGCAAGCCACAATATTCCGCCTCATGTTTAAAAATTGCACTGCCCTTTATTTCCACGTGTCTTCGAGCGTTTCCCATGTTACGAGTCTACAACTGGCCGCAAACACGCCTACGACCGCGGTGCGTACATACTTCCAACTCGTACAGCAATTATCCCATCGATTAGAGTTCCTTCCTCACTCGCCCAGGTAGTCTAGACATTTTTCTAAGCTCAGCTGACGCGGTAATAGCGGGGAAAGCGGTGATTGATTAGACATTGATGCGTCCCCGTTTTTGTATTGGAAAATTGTGGCATAATGTGATAGGGGGTTTATTTTAATAGTTTTTTTGTTGGTAATTAAATTTCTATTACACTGTGTCTCTGAAGAGGTCGTGGCAATCCTGAAGTGAGTCTATGGTCAGAAGTGGACGTCTTTTAATTGACATGACGATGACACTGTTTCGGATGACACAGCTATGCCTTTGAAAAGGTTTTTACTTACAAGGTTCTCTCCGAACTCGGACTTTGAAATTTTACTGTCAGCGAAACAAGAGATAGAAACCCACCATCTTTTTGTTTTTATATCTATCCCAAGGCGGTTTGCTAAGAATAGTATAAACGTTTGTAAAAAAGGTTCATATACTCATAGTTCCTCAATAATGATGCTAAACTTAGTTCCAACGCATGAAAGCGTTATCAATCATTATCTGGTTTCCACTGTCACGTTGTTTTTGCGTAACACTAGTTGTTATCTATTTGCGACCTTTTATGTTCTTTGATTAAATTGTATTTATATTGCAATAATCATGGTCAATGTAAGAGATAGTGGCTCTTATGTATTCCCCTTCGACTATTTTATAACTTGCTTTTGTATCTTATACGAGTTATTAATATTGGTACCAAACCAAGAACTCTTATTTACATCGGCTATAAAATGTTATACTCGGATAAAATACTTAGTTTTTATTACGACTGCTTGAATAAAACGATCATTTTGAAAACTGGCTATTACGATGCGCAAACGTTGTTTACTTTATTTGTTATCAAATGTTTCAATTTGTTCTAATTTAAGTTCAAGAGGCATTTCGTCCACATCATCCGATTATTCATCATTCTATTTTGTTCACATGTCCCATCATTGCCAACGTTTACTTATCTTTGTATCCTACACATAACATTACTTTTAATCTATAAAAACCCCCGATATAATGCCGACCCCATCTTTCAGAGCTTATATTTCTTGAACGGCCTGAACTAACCTAGCTAACAATAACCCCGATTAAAATAGCTTTCTTTAAAAAAGAACACCTTTAAATCGGCCAACCGTTTGGTAGCTACAAAGCCACGAATATACACAAAGATATACAGGCACACACATCTGACAGTATAGGTGAAGTATTTCAGAGACCTACCACCGCGATGACGGCGATGGTGATGTTGGGACGGGTTTTTGTGTAGTTGTAAATAAGTAGATCTCTTATTAAATTTTATTGTATTTTAATTATTTATGCATATAATAGCAGGTTAATACACTATTAAATAATAAATTAATACTAAGTTGTTAGCATGAAACCCGAGATCCCTGTCTGTTTTTTCTGAAGGTTGCTAAGAGAATGGGAATATCGATTGATATCTGAATCGATCATAATAATTTTGAATTTTGAAGGATTTAGATAAAAGAAACGTACGAGTGGCCAGGATCGAAATAAAAAAAAGAGGTTGTAAAAACCTTGTTACACACATACACAGATACACACGTTAACACCCCTCTTTTTTGTCGGGCGTTAAAATACGAGTAGGAAGAAGAAATTTCGGCAATCGCTGTCGCAAAAGGATCCGTCTATCACGTTTATCACTTGTATGTTTGTGGTGTATGAAATAAAACAATTAGCCTCTACTATCTTATCGGTCACTCGATGGATAGTAAATTTAAATTATAACATGCTATTCACATTTGAATAATGTAACGATACATTGTTTGTAGATAAATAAAATGCCTATTGTTCTGAAATGTATTGTCATTATAGTAAATTAGGTTCGTTATTCCTCTAGGAATGAGTTGATCTTTCTTCAGTATTCTTTCTTACTACACAGCTTGCAAATTTTGCTCTAGATTTAGATACTTGTCTGGTTATAGCAATTTTATCATCATATTTATCATTATTCATTATCTTTTGACTGAAATACGTTTAATACTAGGGCATGAATTCCGAGATCTCGGAATCTCGAAATCTCGGAATCTCGGACCAATTGTTCAGATATTACAATTCCGAGATTAGACGGAGCAATACCGGAGCACTTTCAATATCGAAATTGAATTCCGATATTGGGCCTATCAATATCGTAAATCCGATATTCATTACCTTTTAATTCCGGTATTGTAATATCGAAAAAAACGTAGTATTTCAAAGTTATCTGTGGAGTTGCCTGGTAATAATTTCAAATTCTTACACATAGAAGACATCACCTTCTATGCATTACATGTAGGACATGCAGTATCGGACGATTTCTAGTATCGAAATTGAAAGTCGGTATTGAATATTGAATAAAAAGTGTATTTTTCTAATAGATCCCCAATTCCGATACTAGTATCGGAATTCCGATATTGAGATACAATACCGAATTTTAATTCCGGTATTGGAAATAGTCGATATTGTATGCCCTGCGTAATTCCGAGATTCCGATATTGAGGTTCAATACCGATTTTAAATTCCGATACTGGAAATTTTCCGATACTGCATGCCCTATTTAATACTGCCGCTGGGCACAGACCGCCATTTTGATATTTTGTTATTTTATACACGCTATCTAATCATTAAATCATAAAAAAACACATTTAATATTCCAATTAATGAAAGATATTCTAAAAATAGCATCACCGTTATCAGGGGTGGGGTGGGCTTACAATCTCACGCAAAACTAGTCCCGAACTAAGCTCTAGGCTTGTACTATGGGTACCAGACAACGATATCAATACTTATATTGAGGAATATTTACTTAAATACATAGAAAACATCCAAGCTCATCACGCAAATATTTGCCCATCGAACCCGGGACCGCTAGCTTTGTAGGCACGGTCACTACCAACTAGGCTATGTCGTATTGTAATTAAAATGTCAATAGAATAAGTAATCTTGTTAATGAAATGTTTGTTCGTGACACGAGATCAATGAAATCAATCATCACACGCGACGCGACTCAAGCACGTGTCCATTCCCGCATGACTGATTTCGTCATCACTCGACATCTTCCGACTTATCCCGTAATGACGACTTAACGTTATCGTCACAGTGAGTCCGAAATCTTTAGCGTTGCGAAAGAAAATTATACTAAGCTGAATAACATATACATCCAAACTTGATATTATAAATGCGAAAGTAACTCAGTTAAGTTTATTGTGCTTTTATATTTGAACCGCTGATCCGGGTTTAAGGAAATTTGGTATCGATAGCGTGAACCCCGAGGAAAGACAAAGGGTTCTTTTTATTCCGAAAAAATGCACAGTTCCCAATTAAATAGCGTGTTACTATATCAATAAGAGCTCCGACTCAGTAAGTAGGCAAAAAACAGCTTAATTTATTTTACTGCCGTGAAAATACTTGCACGGGCATGGAATGCCATGCTCGTAGGTTTGCCCTAGGGCAGATGTTCTGCTTCGTCAGCTTGTTAGCTTTTAATTGTTTCTCGGTAGCTGCGTGCCGTCTGCCGCTCACCTATAAGGCCGCGTTCACGTATGGTATCCCCGCGACAATCTTAAACGCACTGGAGAAGCTAGTCTTTATTACCATCGTAATTCTTATCTATCGCAAATTGAATAGATCATCATTCATTATCCCCATCATTATCATCATCATCATTTCAGCCAAAAGTCGTCTACTGCTGGTGTGTTATTCTCTCAAAAAACGGCGGCCGGTCGGACGGACGAGCGAATAAAAGCGGCGAGTTTAAGTAGTCCCGTCCGACCGAACAAAACACATTTTAGCGCGTGCATTGTTAATAAGGGAGCCTTATACATTCGAGAAGTCATGCTGCCAAATGGAATACACGCGCTAAAATGTGTTTTGTTCGGTCGGACGGGACTACTTAAACTCGCCGCTTGGACCTTCACTCGAGCGAACGATCACCTTTGCTTGTTGAGAGAATCACAACCCTGGAAATAGACCTCTCCGGGGTTTGCCACAATATTAGATTTTTTTGTACTGATTGGTCCTTTTGGAAATACCTCCCCCTAGTATATTTTGTGCAAATACCCCTCTTACACACTCAACTGTTCGAATCTGAAAGGCCTCACGATGTCTTAAAAAGACTTAGAAAAGTTATTGGTATTGGTACATGGGAACAGCTACCAGCTAGCTGTGGTTCGAACCAGGACCTTGCGATCACGAGTCGATACTCTTAACCACTAGGACTGTAGTCCTGTACAGCTTTTATACAATTACACACAAATTGCAAGCTACTCTCAGCACACAAATCGTGCAAAATTCAGCTATATTGCGTGTGCTTGCAAGGGTGTTTACAAGGAAGACGGTCTATCTAAGTATCGGTTAAGGCAGACGAATTTTCAAAATGCAGTTTATTGTTTTAAAATATATACTTATGTAAGTCTCTTTTTCGTAGAACTTGCTGTTTCCAATATTTAAGGTAGTTGCCGTCTATGGGGCGTTTATTTTTTCCACCCTTTATGTAAAAGATGTTCTCACAAGAAAATCTAAATAGCTGTAAGCGCAGCCTTTAACGAACGTTTCACTTTCGACCGCAGACAAGGTTAAGCGAGGAGAGGTTAATCGGTGACAGATCGGAAAAACAATTATGTAATTCTTGGCATTTTGTAATTTCGAAAAAAATTGTTTCGTAATCAAATAAATTGTACTCGATAAAAGTCCGTTTTTATCAACGAGTTAATTCCTTAAATAATGTAATTGGATTTATCGTGAATTAAATCCTCTTAGCGACGTCTGCGTCCGAGTCTCCTATGGTGCCTTGCGTTGCGCAAGCGCAGATGCATAATTATTTGATCGTGATGCACCGCACTTGCTTCGGATTTAAAAAAATACACCCTGCACTTGATATTGAGATTGAGAAACACGGCGCGTCGAGACGGAACTCGCTTGCATAACACTTTGTGTTTACCGAGTAATGAGCCATTTATATAAATTGATGAGCCACGACGCTGCGCCGGCGCAAACCGAATTAAAATGAGTGATGTTCCGAATAACAATGACATTTTTATGAACAGTCGGGCGCCCTTTTAAAAATCGAAACGCTTATAATGAGTGCATTTCGTGCTATCGTTACGTAATACACGGGTGAAATAATGATGTTTCCATCGTGAGTTATAGATCTTATTGTACGTGCGGTTATTTTTGTATCTTAATCATTGGGATAATCGATACCCTTAGGTGTTTTACGGGCTCTCGGTTAACCAATAATTATTTATGAAAGGGGAACCCGTCCGGAGATCATTTAATGAAATGGTAAGTTTCGTAACAACGGTCTAGGTGCGTCGGCGCCTGGGAACCGACAGGGGGGTACGCTTTCCGCGGCTCCAACCTTTCTTTTTTACTCTAGAGTCTAGATAGGATGTAACAAGCAAATTCACGTCCGTGGGAAAGATTGTTCTCTCGAATTTGCGCCGCAGCGAATCGGAGGGTGATCGCAGATAGATAACTATACCTGTTACGTTTTACAAATGGACTGCACTGGTTGTTTTTTTGATAAAAATCAGCGTGAGCATCCTTTTACGTAAATTGTAAGTCCATTCAGATTTATATAATCACCAAAAACGTGCGAGCTGGCGACCGTGACAAGAATTGCCAGTTTTATGGTGTTCTTCCCGTTTTATTATTGTTTTATTACTGTGCTGTATTGTGCCTTGTTTTTGTAAACTGTAGGCCTATTAGACAAATAAATCCTTGACAATAGCGCCCTCTAGTCGCACGGTGCTAAATGTCAGGTGGATTTATTGTGTTATTATTATTTATTACGCTCGTTAAGCTCTTTGAATGCGGATAGTATTTGACACCCGTTGATTTGATCGTGGATAATAGACGGCTGCCAGTTTTGACGTTTGGTTCGAACTGTATTAAAACAGTTTTGCTTACAAAATAATAAAGTAGGTAATCGATAAACCGTATAAAATGTTTTGAGTAGCATGAAACCGGTAGATTTTTCAAGGAATATTTTTATCTTGGAACATCATACACTTTCTTTTTTGATCGTGATAAGGTGTCCTTGATAATCTACTGTATACTGTACATTGAACTCTGAGTCACGTGATGTTTTGCATAATTTAACAACTGAAAAGTATACGGAAGAAACCACACAAGAAACTTCAGTCTTTGGTGCAGCGTCATCGTGATTGATAACCTTATCATGCATTTGTTATCGGCGTTGATGTATCTGATTTCTGAGATCGTAGCAACATTGAAGAGTACATGGATATAATATAATTATTACATCCATGTTTTGATGGTTCCTTTCCTTAACTAGTACCTGGGTACTTATCTTTTGGGTGCATAAGAATATAATATTTTCTCGAGTGGTTCTGTACGACATTGTTATTTAAAAAAAATCTGATTTTGAAATTTAATCATATCTTTTGTTATTTTTGGTGACTTTATTTTCTCAAGGTCATGCTCGTAAACCCTGTTTGCTAGATAACGTATATAATTTGTATTCTGCGGATGTTTCGCCATTTTGACACCCAAAATTGCATATCTTAACGAGCCAACATGTTTTTCTACTGTTACTGCTCAGACAACAATAGCCCAGAGTGTAATGCAATCTTCTTTACGGACGACCTAGCCCGGGCACATTCATTTCTCGTTATTGTAATAAGGATTGAAATAGAAGTGGGCTCCAGATTTCGTAAGCGTGATAGGTAAATATATTATGATGATAGTATTGGATAAAAGTAAATGATTAATATCCGACGTAGATATCCTTAAGGAACCCCTTTGTTCAGCAGTGGACTTCCATTTGACGATGATGATGATGATGAATAGATTGTGAAGCAAAAAATGACCCTAATATAAAAACGGGCAAACGAACACGGAAAATTAATCTAACAATCTGTGTTGCATTCTAGTATCAACTCATACCATGTATGCCCACTTTGCGATCAAAAACAGTCGCTAAAGTGGCGCCCGCGCATGGCGCGCGAAGGCCAGCTGTCAGATGTCATTGAATACGATACGCGCAGGCAATGTGCGCAGGATTTGGATCAGGGACGCCGGCTGGACGTGTCACGACGCTGTCAAATTATATTTGACTAGCTTTGTGAAGTGTTTGTTCAAGTATCAAGAGGTGCCAACAATGACGAGTGATTGGGTTTTGATGTTTTTATTAGGAGGTTGTAATTGTGGGGTTAAGGTGAGAACAAACTGAGGTTAAATTTAGACAATGTTTCTAGCAATATTCCACTGGACAAAACCATATTGCTTTTGATTTGTTGTTTTTAACTCGGCCGCCATTACTGTCAAGTTCTCTTATCTGTACACTCAAAAAAATGAGAGCCAACAAAGAGTGATTTTCACTTAGTTGACAAAAAATTAATACAATAGTTAAGATATTAGTTATATCAACCAAAGCTGATAGTAACAACAGCAATTTCTTTAGTGATTCAACTTACATCTTAGTGCATGTATCTATCGTCTTGTTAGGCTCGTATGGGATCAAGACGCTTATGCACAACAATCACAATCTTGTTACAAGCGACCAATTATTTTTTTCAGTGTATGTGTTGTGTGTATTGATGTGAATTGTTTGTGCCAACACTCACATAATATTGAGGCTTTATTTAACTTAATCAGAATCATCGGAAAATATAAATTTCATCATCACGACAGCTAAAACCGCTGCTGGCCATACGCCTCTTTGATCACAACAACGCTCAGTTCTGCGCGGCCGGTATTCAATAAAAAATACAGTTACCCCAAAGATCAAACCGTTCATAATCCCCACGTAGACGCATCAAAAAACATTCTAGTGCACAATGCAAACGACGTGCACTAATGGCGAACTTATCTAAGCCCACGAACACACAATGCCACCTTTCTCCAGGCAGGCGTGGGTGTGGACGCGGCCTTGCGCGGTGGGCGATAATGCGGCGTTATTTGTCGCGCGAATTGCGTCATTTCAGAAGGGTGGATTCCTAGCAATTGAGGCAGAGAGGTTTATAAGATGCAGTGACGCACGTACGTCTTAACCTTACTCTGGTTGTGGTTGTGTGAATAGCTTGTCTAAAAAACTTTGAAGCGTTTTATTGGGATTTTGTTTATGTGATAAAGGCGCCTATATTTCTTGCTAATCGTATTGCATGCGGTTTAGCTGGAATGCGGGTCTGATTTTTGAGAGTCGAATATTACAAATGAAACGATAAAAGGCGAACTCGTAAATTTTAAAGTTCGGGCTGTTTGAGACGGTCGTTCGCATGCGATTTATTTTATCTAGTTTCAGGTGCTTGAAAAATCGAACCGGTGATCGTCTTCTCGCGATTTTAGATTGATTAGCTTGAGATTTTTTTATTTAGCTCACAATTTCCAATAGGTAAATGAACTTTACTTAGATTTTTAAATATTATTTACGATAAATAAAATGGGGATTAAGTAAGACACCGTTAAGTCGATGGATTTGATAATCTATTTAAAGCTGTTTTATCGTTTCATTCATACTTTGATGGATTGTATCCGCTATACCTAAGTACGAGTATAATGTAATATAGTAAATTATTCCGTTGGCGTCATCCGTCGCGTTAACGACGCCATGTCAATTTGTTGATGAAGTTGACAGATGTTATCTGTGGACCGGTCGGGCAATGTCACGGGCATGTGGATTAGGTTTGGATTTGCATGTTTCTAGTGGTTTTTTGATTTTAAATATTCATTAGATAATTTAACAAAGTTGTCATACAGTTATTTCATAATATAACGACATCAGCTAGTTTTCTACAGCAGACATGAGTAAAATTCTCTCTGATGGTGCATTTGCAGCACAATTAATAATTAAATAATATTATGTAATAAATAATACGCTAAATATAATACGCTGGTAAACATCTTAGCCTAATTGTGCAAATTGTGGTTATAGAATTATCAACAAGTTTTTAGAGATGTTTGTAATTCTGTAGCTCTGCCTACCCCACTCTGGGAACGAAGGCGTGAGATTATGTATGTATGTATTTATTATTTACTTCCCAACAACTATGAAAACATTACCCTATAGGTAAATAACGGTTAAAGTTAGATGTTAATTAAAGATTGTCTCATTACCTCATTATAAAATACCTTCACGACGACGTCTCTAATCTTCGGCGCGGGCGCTACATTCCCGATAAAGAAACTACAAGTTATAGGAGCCTCACTAATTGCTTAACTAAAAGTAATTATATTTTGATTATATTTATAGTAACTTGGTGTTATTTTTGGTTATCTTTAATTAAGATCTCAGGCGAGGTATTTTTAAACATTTATTCTTTTTTTATTGGCAAAGGGATTTAAGAAAAAAGCGGCTTAGTAGGTACTTAACTTTTTATGCGGAATGCAATTTGCTACGTGCCACGACGTACGTAGCATATCTCATTCCGCATATGAAGACGTTAAATCATCCTCGATGATTACTTGCCGGGTTCCCATAAGGTACCTAACACGTCTAGTTTAGGTCCCTCTCTATGATTAAAAAAAACAGTCGAAATCCATCAAATTTTACTATACGCCATCCATAAACAGAATCTAGAAAACGGAAGATACATGTTATTACGATTAGCATCAAAAGTAGCTAAGCAGAATATCATGCTCAAAATGATCTAGACACGACTTATTCTCTTGACAATAGAGTCGAGTGCAGATCATTTTGACCTCTTCGGTTGCGTAGCTACTTCTTCTGCTGACTGTACATCTTCAGTAGGCCGAAACAAAAGAGACTATATTTATTATACAGGGTGGTACTCGATAAACTGTACTTATTGAAAGGGATGAAATTTTAGGTTAATTTATGGGTAAAATATATATTTTTTAATTTTTTTTGCCACTGGTTTTTTTTTTACAGATTGTCAAACTTTTTAATAAAGTTTGGGTAGTACACTTACTTGTGACGGTGTAACTTTTGATTTAATTGCCCAAAAAAGATAAAACAAAATTCATAGTATTGACATTAGTTAGGTTTATAATAATTGATAACAATATTAGACCAATTAAAAAAAATTACTGAGTAACTGCTTTTTTTGTGGAAAATTACTGCAAAAATATCATTGTTTTCATAAAAACACGATTTTCTCAAAATTTTTCAGATATTTTACAATTTTTGTTAACGCTTTTAGATCTAAAATTAAACGAGAAATAATAATAAGCAAAAAAAAATAGTGAAATATCTACAAAATTTTGAGAAAATCGTGTGATGACATTTTTGCTGTAAATTATTAAAAAATTTAAGAAAAAAAAAGTGGCGATGACTTTTTAAAAAAATTATTTTACCTATAAATTAACCTAAAATTTCATCCCTTTCAATATGTACAGTTTATCGAGTACCACCCTGTATATTTAGTAGTGGTAAGATCTTGTGCACGGTCCGTTTGTATCTCTACCACCATCTTAGTTGGCGGTAGTAGTATTCCAATGTGAGGGTGATATAGCAGATGAAGTAACAAGCAAAAAGGCATTCCATTCTAGTCCTCAGGGTATGCAACTCATTTGCAGTCTTTCTTTATATTGCACACGTCAATGGGCCTCCAAGCCCACTTATCGTCAGGTAGGCAGAGACCTACGGCCTTCCCTTTAAAAAAACAATGGTACCCGCCGTAAGCCTTCGGAACTGTTGTTAACAACGGATTCTAGTCGATCGGTCGGAGCTTATTCAGGCGATTCAGCTACCTGAGTGGAGTCAGAAGAGGTAGAAGGGTGGATAAGGCTGTAGAAGGGAGCTTTCAGCCTGAGGTTTCGGCGGGTTTTCATTTTGTCAGGATAATACATACATATGTACATTAAATCACGCCTGTTTCCCAGAGGGGTATGCAGAGACCACTTCTTTCCACGTGCTACGATCCTGACAAATCTCTTTAGCTTCTTCCACATTCATACATCGAGTCATGCATGCACGTCGGTTTCGGGTACTTAAGATCCGGCCCTTTTCCAGTATTTCTCCGATTTGATTCGAAAAAGTACGCCTAGGATAATAATTCAGGGAAAACAACAGTAGGCGAGAAAACACGCACAAGTGGTATGAAAACAATGTTATGTCTTAATGACTAAAATAAACACGTCACAATAATGTCTATGATAAAATACCTAGTTTGCGTAGATTGAGAATACACGCCCTAAAATGTTTGTAAGTACGCTCTGATGCGATAATTTTAATTCACCGATTAATTCGTCCGTCGAGTTGAACAGTGAGTTCCTTAAGAGAATAACATGGGAACAGTATAAGCTCTCTTTAACCCAACCACAATCTTACGTGATCCTCTTTACGCATAACGTCACGCGGCCCGACGTGATGCGGTCGGAGGACGCGTGACCGACCGCCGACACTCGACCCCACCGCAACGGTGGAAAATAGACGTGTTTTATTCAGCGAGATGACAAAGATTGATCAATGGTAAGTTCTCTGTAGGTTTTCTGGTCGAAACTTTTGTTGACAAACAGTAATCCGTTAATAATTGAGGCTAACAGTGTTCTACACTTTTATTACGAGTGACACAACTAAGCCGAGGGTTAGATAACAAAGGGTCTATAATCATTTAACCATTTTATCGGCCATAAAGGTGCCAAAAAAAGTCAATAACCTGCTTTTTTTCATGCAATGGACCCGATTCTACAGCGGCCGATAAACTTGATAATTTTATTTAGGTGTCGCTAAAACACTTTGCTATTCTATGAGCATCTGTCATAATCAAATGACAGCGCTAATTTGAATCTGACGCTTCTTATTTTAGGCGGTCTATTCAATATTACATTGACATTCTGGAATAGCACTTCTTAAATCTGCCGGCTAAACTATGTCTAAAATTTGACAATTTAGTTTTAGGCTATTTAAGCGATGTGCACGTAGAATCGGGTCCATTGGGACACTAATAAGGGCTTAAAAAAGTGCTAAATCATGATCAATATTGCAAATCCTGTATAGCAATTGATCTACTCAAACAACGAATATCAAGGGACAATGATAGACAACTTGAGTAAGTAGTTCTAATTCCCAAGTTAACTATCCAAAGCCCAAGTTAACGGATGATTCTCCAAAATGTCGATAAAAGTTATAAACAGACGGATATCGCAGTGCCTTTGTGAGCGCACAACGACATTAACTCAAAGCTTGTCAAATCTGTTTCCATCAACATTAGAATTGAGTCCCTTCATAATGTGAAAGGTTAAAGGGTCCCCTTAATGTATTTGATGACTTGTTACTTTGAGCTTGTAATATAAAAATCAATCGCGAAAAGGCATTAGAGCAGAGTTTTATTTATTTTCCTCAGAAGGCCTGATAAGCAAGCGATCATACGATAGCTGTTCACGACCGTGAAAATTCTTTAGATCACAATTTGCTTTGGTTGTCAACTTGTGAATGATCTATACAGAATTTTATAAATCCTCTGAGCTAGTTATTTAAATTTTAGTGATTATCGGGATAATTATAAAGGAGGCGAGTGCTCCATTAATCCGTAGCATGTTAAAGTTTAATCAAATTGGGCACACCAGTAACACTTGATGTTACAAACGCTTAAAAAGAAATTATCGAATTCCTCTTCACAGCTTGTTATAGTTTTTTTTTATATTTCAAACAAATAATAACAAGCTATTTCTTTGAGTGTTTTCGTTTCGACCATTTAAAATTACAAGCGCGCATACTTTACCCAATTATTTGACCCTCAAGAGAACGCGAGGAGACTTTGAAAATATACTTTTCTTGGTTCTCAAGTAGTTAAGTAAGTTAAGACCTCTTTGCGAATTTCGACAGCCTTATTTCTTTCTTAACGAATTTTGCCTGTTTCAATTGACTGCTAATTTCGTTTGCCTTCCCGCCTAGCCGCCGATCGTTCCAATTTCAAGTTCGGAAACCATTATCAATGTCATCTGTTGTTCTTTTTTCGAATCGACACCGTTACGTCACGGAAGCCGTAACCGTGGCGCCTCTAGCGTGACGTTTTAGACGATTATTTAGCTCCCCTACACCGGTTACAGAAACTCGCTGGCCTCAGGAAGGTCAAGGCTTAGCCAAGTATTTGTAAACAACTGTGACATAAGGGTGAACAATAGGCTTTGGTGCTGCGAAGTACTTAAATACATTTTACGCTTAAATTCGGCTGAGGATATTATGCCTTTCCTTATTGTTTTTATCTGAAAAGTCAGTTTGTCTTATCTCAAAAATATTGTTAGATCGAAATCGTTTCACTATTGTAGTGTACTCATAGTATTTTGAATAATTACATAAATTTTGCTCGTCAGCAGCGTTTGTGCTTGCTCTTGCGTACCGGAAGACGCATTAGAATCATCCCTCATTTTCCTTTAGGTTGTGGTTAACTGCATCCTGTCACAAGCGTCCCTGCGACGCGGCCGCCGACATCGGTTCGAGAATCTCTGGTTGCAGCCACATCAGTCGCCACCGCCTTCTTGTCGCATCTCAAATCGCCCGTGAAATCTCGCCGGCGTTGTTTGGCGTGCGCTCACGCTGCGTAGGGTACCATTGTTTAGTATAACAAGAACCGAAGCGCATCAAAGTACACAAAATAGTAAACCAACAAATTGACATCAAGGGCAGGTTAACGACCTACCGATTGAAGGACAAAAACAAAAGCCAACCAGTTTTCGAGATTGCAATTCGCGTTCGTTAAAATTGCATTTCGAAAATCGATATTGTGGACACATTTCTTTAATTCGAATGTCGTTATTTTTATCTCGGTATGGCGAATAGCCTCAATTAAGCGGGCGCATTAATTTCTCGTTCCACTTGTGTTACTTTCCACCGGCTCGGGTAACGGTGTCTCGCTTTGTCTCGAGATGGTCGCTGCGAGCCCTTGGGTTCGGTTCTCGGCTCTACTAGAGCACAACTCGTTAACTCTATGCTCATTCGATTTACTATTTTGCCAGCACACCTGATTGGAACTAGTTTTTCCCAAGTAAATATGTATATCTAGGTAATATTCTTCTTTTCAAAACTGGCAGCTTTTCTAAAACTCACGTCAGTCAATTGATTTGTTTCGACCTAAAACACGAGCAAACCAACACTTACTCGCAATTTTAAGTTACTACAGTTATAATTGCGTTATGGTTACCATTTTAATCTACGTCATTGTTTCTCGATATTGATTCAATATCTATATTTATAGTTTCCCCAACCAATGTTGTGCAGTTTATCTAATTAATTAGTTTATAAATACGATGCGCAGATAACTTGTGCCCTTATTGATATGACTCGGTGCACTTAATGTTATTAGACATGCTGGGTACTGTGACGTGATATGAATGCAACAAAGATACGGTTGAACGTTCGAAGTCCGACTAAGTTTAAATTTAAATGTCCGAGTTGTTACTTATTGCGCCGAATTAAATTTGAACAATCCTGGGAACAAAATCGAATGTTCGTATTTAAAACTAATGGCCTGTTGTTTGATCGGTAGTTAAACTAACTAATGGTCAAAAAACGTTACTAATGGTTAAAATCTCAAGGAAATGTGTCAAATTTTCCATTCCTTTTTCGAATTTTAACAATTAGTTAGTTTAACTACTGATCAAACAACACGCCCTAAATGTACTACATTATACATTTGGGCCGATTTTTGACTTTCGAGCGCTCGAAAGATTCACTCGGAAGTGAGCAAAATCTTCGAAACCGTTTTTTGAAATACGAGCGGTAGAATTGAAAACTCGTCTTTAAATTTTCCATCGCTCGTAATTTCAAAAATACGGTTTCTCAGATTTTGCGCACTTTCGAGTGAAACTTTCGAGCGCTCGAAAGTTTCACTCGGAAGTGAGCAAAATCTATGAAACCGTTTTTTGAAATACGAGCGGTAGAATTGAAAACGAATGGTGCGGACCACTCGTCTTTAAATTTTCTATTGCTCGTAATTTCAAAAATACGGTTTCTCAGATTTTGCGCACTTTCGAGTGAAACTTTCGAGCGCTCGAAAGTTTCACTCGGAAGTGAGCAAAATCTTTGAAACCGTTTTTTGAAATACGAGCGGTAGAATTGAAAACGAATGGTGTGGACCACTCGTCTTTAAATTTTCTATCGCTCGTAATTTCAAAAATACGGTTTCAAAGATTTTGCTCACTTCCGAGTGAAACTTTCGAGCGCTCGAAAGTCAAAAATCGGCCCCCTGATCTGCAAATTTGGTCGGTCATCACATCACAAATTGTATCATAATTTAAAATTCCGAATTATATTTTGTCGAATATTTATGTATCCCGCGATTTTTTGTAATTAAATAAAGTTAATTTATTGTTGACGATTTTAATTCTTTGATATATAATAATGGATCTCTTACATATTAAGTACCTACACCAAGTCAATGTTTCCCATTAAACATTCCGGCACCCAAGGTTACAATCACATTCAGGGGATCTTTGTAACTACAATTTCCTCATGTAAACGAATTAGGCATTTATATATTCCTTTAAATCACCATTGTTTATACGCACATCCAAAATGAACCGCATTTCTAACCGTCGGCACTGAATGGGTTAACTAAGCGAACTCAGCAAAACATCCATTTACCTGTTAACAGCGACAGAGCTGTCAAATTCCTCCTATGTCATTCTCCGCCCGGCGACAGCTCGTAATTACGGTGAGGTAACTCAGTTTCATTGCCAGTGTCGAGCCGATAACGGTCTACGTTGTTTTGTTCGCCATTTTACGCGCTCTAGAAGATTCCGTTGTGTCTGTCTAACTTGCTAATAAGTCCAAGAGAATGCAAGAGTACATTATCATTTCATTGAAAAGCGTGAAAATTGCAAAGGAAAAAAAACATCATCGTGAGGATAAATACGTTGAGTTGTATAAATAACAAGCGGAATAGCATTCTCATTGAAAAGAAAGTAAAAGTTAAGTTATCGAAAAAATTGAATGAATTTGCACCGATTGTAGACGCAAAAACGATTTATCAACTTGCTCTCTATCTGCGATGAATGAAATACAGCACATCAAAAACTATGAATCGTTGAATGTCCATAACAAATCAGCACTGCTACATAAATACTGAGAAAGTATCGCTATCTCAGAACGAATGGCGACATGATATCTTGACCCATTAAGAGGAACGCATCAAGTTTCATTTCTAGCCACTCCATCTTCATGTTCATGATTATAATTGAATTTTGAAAGAAACCCACCGTCTCTATGGTTTAGATGTTTGGGTAGTCACCCACATAGGTCGGAGACGCTCTCACGCGCCTCTCCGATTGCACTTGACACTGTTCCGAGGAATGCCATTAAGAAGTAAGTCGACCAAATCGGAATCATCATCCATTCGTTGCCATACCATTTGGGTTATTGTCAATTTCACGTCGGTGTCATAACTGCCGATCAGCACGTCGCGTGCGTCCAAAGCGCCGTTCCAAATACCACTTGTGAGGTTTTCGACTTATCGAGCTTCAGAATGGCCGGTGAACACGGCAACTTTTGATATATTGCGGTGAAATTTTACTTTTGTTAGTAATTATGGTTCGTGTGAAGTTTTGTACGGTCCAAACTATATTAGACTTCCTATTAAGAAGTTGTTTAGTTGTAATAAAGGTAAAAGATTTCTTTCAATCATGACTACAACCGCAGCACAAGCGTAGAAAGTCGTCCATGTATATATCTTGAACCGTGGAGAATATCTCATTGTTTTTTATGCAGATTAAAAAGGTGTACTTATCTAATCACTCTCTTGACCCCGAGACCTTGCACCTTGGACGTCACGGCCGACGGGCCGGTCGCAGGGCTCCCAGCCCGCGGCCCGTGACGCCCTCGCCGGTCCCATGCCCCATGCAGGTGCTTTGTGCTCATCCCATGAATTATTTATGGGTCATTGTTGCCCCTTTCACGGTCAGGTGGTCTTGGATGAATTCCGCTTTTAGACCATCCAATAACAGCAAGAAACTCATCCAAAATCAAGCGAAAGAGATATTTTCATGTTGTGGGAAAAATAATAAGACTAGATGATTATTCTGTTGGTAAGTCGTCACAACCAGTGTTGAGAAAAAGCGCCGCAAGAATCTCGACAAACGCCTGGCGAAATTAAAACCGAAGCTGGCAAAGTGACATCTTAACAACGTTATTCATAAACATTACAGTTTTACATTAACGATGTACGTAGTGTTTTATGTCACAATTATGACCGACGTCCTGTGGTCATATAAAAGCTCGTGAAACTGAAATGACTTATTTGGCATGATGCGTTTTATTAAAGCTTCTTACTAAAACTTTCGTATATACAGCTTCTTTAGATATTGTTTGACTTTGCGCTCCTGACGGGACCATCATTATGCTCTCTTTAATCTGTATAACTAAGAGACATTGCTCTTCATAGATAAATAGTTCTCACAAACATCCCAACTTAGCATTTACTGCCTTTTCAAAGTTATTGCGCTCTTTACTCCGTCGTAATAAGCTTCAAATTTGATTTAATTTCACGGTTCTAATTATGAATATACTTCGGTTTCTCGAGCTACACGTTTTGCGCATTACCATATATTTGCGCTCGCACTCTTTACACGCGTTGTGCAGGTCATGTCGTCTTTGTCCACAACTTTACAACTCAGCATGAATGTAAACAGACTTCCAAAAGTTATTCGTTATTTAGGATTAATTTTCACTTAGCTAATAGTGTTAAGGTTAGCAACAATATGAGAAATGTAAACATTGTAAAGACGTCGGCGTGAATTTGATTGACATTGTACAAGCGTTAATAGAATGTCTTAATTTCTCTTTTCACTAGAGATATTTTGATTGAGCGTGGCAATGTTGTGTGTAAAGACTCTCACTTGTGGGATAGCGGAGGGTTTGGTATTAACTGCATTAACATAACATATAATATGGTATGCGGCAGGCGACGTTTTTCCCTTATTAATTTAAGTAGGAATGGCGAGATGTGCATATTTAGAGTTTCTAGAGCTCCTTTCAATTACATTAACTGACTCGTCGCTCCTCGACAGCTTCGCGTTTCTTCGTTTCACAGTTTCACTTCGCGCTTTTAACTATTTAAGATATGTTATATTTTCACGAGTTAACATGTTGTAAATATTTTTGCCGTCTCCATGTTTCTACAGCAATTAGTCGGTAAACTTCATTTGATTTAAATATGCTATTGCTCATTTTAAATTGATTGGTGAATTTGGCTACCCAGATTTATTTAAACATACCTGAATTGAGTAAATATCTTAATTTGATGTAACATTTTAAATAATTTTGGATATTTGGGGGTTTGTGTGTGCTTTTAATTGTAACTATGTCGAATTCTGTTACTAATATGTCGATTAAATAATGTATAATTTTGGAAACATATTACTCGTTTTCCAACAAAAGTAGGATAGCTGCCAGCTCGGCTAGCCGACACTTTCTGCACACAGTCGGAACGAGTCTATTTGTTTTCCTCACTGCTAATCCTTCACAAACTGCAGTGTGCCAGTTTCTTATCTGTCATGCATTTAATTGACAGTTTCCCTAATTTAAAAGAATTTGTTTACCAATGTAAATTTTAGCTGAATATAGAAGAACTTTTGTTTATATAGCGGAAAATAGTTTAATATTGTAATTAAAGTGAAAATAAATTGACTGTTACCTTAGCAAATTGCATCAAGCCTGCACAACATAACAGTAATTGTATGAATTAGTATTCTCGTAGATGGATACTTACTGACCGAGTAAAAGCTAGCTAAAACAGACCACATTAAAGCGATGGCGTACATTATGTGAAATCTAATCTAATCCCGTAATTCTAGGTCCACATACCATAGACTCCCAAGAAATAGAAATGTCAAGATGACAGGTCTCTTTTCAACGCGGTATTATTTCTTTTCTATCACCCATTTATTATATTCATTACGCTGTCACTTTCGTTTCTGATAGACTTCTCAATCCACTGAGTTCAGTTTCTCCACAAAATTATACTGCTTATTGTCTTCGAAATGTGTATGGAAAACACTTTTCTAAGCTTCATTGTTATGTGCAATTTCATTGTTATTCAAAGTTTCAGACAATGTCCCTAACACTGTTAGAGCATAAGAGTGGACGTCGCGTTACCGCACGCTTCTTCACGCCTCTCGCCGTGTTTACATCTTTTACCTTTATTGTATTTTCATCTACTTAGAAAACATTAGGTGAACAATTACCAACAACCCGACGGTCGCTAAGTTTGGATCTGGGGACGCTGTTGCGATGGTTGCTACATTTTTGCTTTCTACCTTTCTATTATTATCTCTATCAGTGTTCAGCTCGCCTCCCATTGTGACTTCTGTGATTTATTTCTTTTTACCAATTTCATATTTCGTTTCGACGATAAGCGGCCGGCCATTTGTGCTCGCACCTCGCCATTGAAAGCAATCTCCATGCGAACGAGTCAGTGTGGCGAATGGTGCATGCCTCCGTCTTCTACAAAATTATACATCATTTTTCCCGTTCACGAGCCATTGTTCGAGTGCGCTCCGTCGGAATGTTTGGACTTATCGCGTCTTAAATTATGACCTTCGAATGAGAGTATTTCGGCCTAATAGGTGAAACCGTTCGCGTAGCCTGTCAGTCCGTGTGATTAACCATAATAATCAGCGATCTTACTTTCTAAGATAGCGTTTCTTTGGCGAAGTTATGGTTCGGCGTGCGCGCAGCCGGAGTGCGATACGGTTTGGTCTGTCACTAATGGGTGCCGACCACGGAAGCGGGAGATTTCTCGTAATTGTGAACTTTTCACCTCGCCTGCGAAAAATTGTCGGGCATAATAATGTAAAAATTACAACTTTCTAAACGGTTATTAAGAGTCACTTAGCTCGTTTTGGACGACCACAACAATGTGCGTCCGCGGCGGTCGTCGTGACGCGACTTTTTGCGCGGGCGATCTCACTTTCACGACATGTCCTTATCCGCGCTCCGATATTGTTCAAATTTCGATTTCGTTACAGCGCCGCCGGCCGCCGCTGATTATGGCCCATGAACGTTTATCTTTTTCATTGTTTCTGCAACTTTGAATTGCGATGCAATAAACCGTTCTTTGCCTAATAGGAGTTTGCTTGAGATTTCCAACACGCTTGACCCCGGCCATTTTCTGTTCATCACCACGTTACTTTGAATCTGGGGTCTGCTAGAAATTCTACCACATGGTAATATTATTTATATTCAAATGCATCGCTCACCTTGAAATAAGGCTAACATTTTTGAGCAAGTCATCTTCGTTTGCCAAGCAAAATAAATTATGCAAATGGACTTCTCAATTCGATGCGACCAATTTGCGTGTAAATAAAATAATTAAGTGCAAATTTTTGTCAAGTAATACCGAAATAGTAAAATGGTGAAATTTTGTTGATAAGCTTTATCTGCGTAACTGTAGTGTATACAAATGCGTTATCATTTATTAGGTAAATTAAATTTATGAAACTTCATAAAATACACTCAACTTCTTACTTGCTATGCTAAGCTTAGCACTAAATAATTACTTACCTTTAATCTTGATTTGTTATTAATTGAAATCATCCAGCATACCTTATCCAGCGTGACTACATAAGAGACAAAAATCAAAGCCTCTTTGCCGCCTCATAACTTTATACTCTGTGGCGGCACCGCTACTTCGTTATCTAACTTATCTGTGCGATAACCCACAACGAGCTCGCGGCGTCGGACCGAAAGGGACCCATTCACCTCCCTGCAACTTGAATGGCCATAGACTAATTAAAATAATCTTAATTTCTTTTTTCATGTGTTTCGCACATTATTAACAGCATTGTTAAGTGGCCGTGGAAAGGAATCTGTTGTGTTTATTCCGTAAACAATACAGTAAATAAAAAAATAGATAGTGCCTATTTAGATCGTATTTTATAATGTTAAGCGCCTTTGTTGAGACTTATGTTATTCTTTATGGCTTATGGCTGCCACCATCTTTATTCATATGTTTCTTTGTTATTGTTCTGAGCATATTATTCAGTTCTCATTTATTAATGACTGCAGATAAACGTTTGCCTACATAGTGTGTATGTTTAGCTTTCGTTGAGCTAGAGATCTGAGAAAGCCCGCGCCCCGGGCGGCCTATATTCTACTATCTGTCCCACTCAGCATCAATTAACTTTCGAAGCTTAGAGCTTCCACAACTGAACTATAACAGTTTTTATAGTTTCCTTACATAGATGCGGTTTCCACGTTTTCTCTAGAGTTGCTTTTTGTTGCCAATATCAAGAGATACAGGTAACTGTTTTTCATATTTGGCTATCAGGACTATCATATAAATTGTTTATAGTAAATATATTTCATTACGAAGGGTTACATGAAAGTACTTACTTCTTTATTTTTATCACGTATATATATTACACATATTTCCGAATATGTGTAATATATATACGTCTAGAGACAAGCACACACAACGCACGACACGTATTATGTCCGCGTTATACCTATGCGCGCACGGGTCAAGTGACGATTCTTTTATTCATTCGCTCGAACACTATGTACACTGTTCTCCGGTGGAATTTTGAGTTCCACACCGTACTAGGAGTATCACTAATTGTTTACATCGACGACATAGTGTTTCAGATAAAACATCGCGGGAAATAACCGTTAAATGAAACCATTCACTGCCCAACTTCCTGATTTTCATACAAAAAGAGTCTCGATATGGAGCCGCGGCGCGCGCGCGCGTTTGAAAATGCGTATATCTGGGATCGCCGTAACTATCCTTAATTAACTGATAGCAGTATATCGACTTCGATAACGACACGTTATTAGGTATTGCAAAATAGCGGGAAAGCGAGTTACGCCAATATGGCCGCCAATATTAACTGTAGCAGTATGGAGGTAATGGATTTAGACATGTTCAGCCGGATATGCGTTTATGTTGTGTTACGCGAACGCGTGATTTTATTTGCATATTCGATATTGTTTGAGCAATACGAAAATAACTAACCTAATTCAGTTTCTGTTGGCTGAACAGTCTTCTTCAATATTAAATTTGTAAGCACTCGTACAGTCACAATCTGACATTCTACAACAATAAGGTTGAGTTTACAAATGACATTGACGACTTCAAGCATATTTTTCTTGAAATGGGTCCCGAATTAACGCACCGTACTATCACTTTACCACTAGTAAATTATTATAATAAAAGTCGCCGGCCGCGTCTGTTTGTGCATTTTTTCGTTCTAATTTCAGAAACTACTGCTTAAATTTATTTAAATGTATGTATGTATGTAAACACTTTATTGTACAAAAGAAAAACCAGAAAAATACAATTAATATAAAAATATGTACAAAGGCGAACTTATCCCTTTAAGTGATCTCTTCCAGCTAACCCTTGAGAGATTGAGAAAAGTGAAAGGTTGCGCATCGAGTAAGCAATGTGGGTTTAATATTAAGACTTCGATCATGCTTTTGGGTAGATTTAGAACGAATTATTATTACTTATAAGTAAACACTACATGCACGATAAAATTATCCATACAGATCAAATTGATTGATTAACGAAAATTCCGTGTATCAACATCCATAATGTGTTTTACGCAGTTTTTGGAGAATTTTCCCAAATCGTTTTCCAATAACGATCGGGCGGCTGCGGCCTTGCGCCCGCGTCGGTATCAGCGTAAACAAACCTTTGCCTTATCGCGATCTGCATCTGGGCCAGTGTCGAAACGCTCCTGAATAGATGACCCGGAGTCGACTGATAATGCTGATTCTTCTAACATAGCGTTGTAATAATGCACTTATGTGAGACGACACACTTCATACGTCATAGAAAATGCCAAGTTGTATAAATACTGTCATCACTGATGCGTTCGAAGAGCATCTGCAAGACTGCAATCGTGAGACTCCAAAATCAGTTGCTAACCCTGACGACTAAGATGGAATGCCTCTTTGCTAGTAATTTCACTGGTTGACTTATCCCCACACCGGAACACAATAATGGGATCACTGCTGCTTTGTCATGCCACCGGGTTCTACGGTCGTACACGAATACATTTTGTTTATCTATACGAACTAGGTACAGCTTCGTCGAAATAAACGATCAAAAACACGAACGCGAAGTTTACGCACTGATAACTGATAAGTCAACTTGGGCTCGCTGACTAAGTATAGCGGTGAGTTTGCTGATGAAGTGTTATTTACGAGACCATTCCAGACATCTCGTTAACTACAACTCCGGGGCCGTTATTCCACACAAGCTGCTGCCCGCGACTCGGTCAGCGCAGAAAAATAAAACATAGCCTATGTTCATCAGGGATAATGTAGGATTCTAATTGTGAAATAATTTTTCAAATCGGTCCTGTAGTTTCGGAGCCTATTCAATGCGAACAAACAATCAAATATTTCCTCTTTATAATATTAGTGTATATTGTATTGGTCGTCTTACTTTGATAACCATACACCGGATTGACGGGCGCAAAAATGTACCAGTGCTAGTGATTCATTAAATGTCTACAAAGTTTATCGACATCGATAAAAAGCAATTTCTTATCATCATTATCATAGGTAATGGCCAAGTTTGAATACCTTTTAATTATGTGCAAACCTCTTTTAGTTATACTTATCGCAACTATAAACAACCGGTATCTGACATTGACTCTGGACTCGAGTCACTTTTGACAACTATTGAAATTACATTGAACAACAAATTAATTCAGTACAACAATATTCTATAGCATTCGGACGAATTGAGAATCTTCTTGTTTTTTAAGTCGGTTAAAAATGCGTCGAAAGAAAAAAAATCGTTCATCTTCATGGAAAGCTGATCATTCAGATATAGAAGTTATAGGTACGACTTACTTTTGCAAGAAATGCAAGATCCATATGTCACGAAAAAATTTGTCGATAAACTTAGTCGATATTTAATGAATCACTAGTACATTTTTGCCCCCGTCAATCCGGTGTATGTTGATAACGTAACTAAATTGTTGACGTTAAGACAATTGTTACTCACTTAACAATAAGAGCTTGTCACAACCTTACAACGTCAACAGTGTGATTAACGATATCGAAACAAGATGGTAAGCGAAAGTAGAATAAGGGCCCTGTTTAATTATCGGCAAAGCAGAAAAACTTGCGAAGTAAGCGAAGTACAAACAAGTCCCCTTCAACAACTAAGCAGAAACTATTCAAGTGTGACGGCCAACAAAAGCTCAGGTGTTTCGCTACAAAGTTACGGTAATCCAACACCCGCATTAAGTGAGTGTTGTTAGATTAATTTGCTGTTGTTAGGTACTTTCAGAAATAGTAAGTACCTATAGTTATTAATTAAGTTTAGGCACCTATGGTGGTACTTTGAGATTGAGATTCTACACGTAAAGCCTTATTATTGTTTTTGACGTGTTTCCGTATTGTCAACGTTTGGATAGCTCTTATGTACAGTTATTACGGCCTAGCAATACAATATGGTCAAAGACGGTATGGTTTTACCGTGTTGAGTATGTCGCCCTGATTACAGAAAATCTTATTTATAGTTCTCGGAACGACAGCGAATACAATAATGGAATAGTAGCGTCCGTGTTAATATTTACTCTCTCTCTCTTAATTTAAGAGCATCGCTCTTGTAGGTACAGTAATTTCGAATCTTCTCTCCTCTCTGCCAGCTCCTTGACCTCTTTATACGACACGACATGCACCTTCTCTTAGATTTGGTCCATGTAGCGTCTTCTTGGTCTTCCTCTGCCTCTCCTGCCATCAATCTTCTCCTCTATAATGTTTTTGAATGTACTAAGCATCTAAAATCAAATTGAGAACCTTTTTATTATTTAATGGAACAATATCCAAGCTAATAATACTCACACGGGAAACGTTTACGTGTAACAAATATTAGATTGTACAACGAGGGCATAAAACAAGCCATTTTATTTGAAACAATTATTAAAGTTGAGCATAAAATGGGTTTTATAACCGCGTAACACTCAGGTTTTCACTTAAACAAGCGCCACTGCATTTTATTAGAACATTTGTTTAATTTATATGAGTTTGGCTCGGAGACAATAGGCGTGTCCTAAAAAAATCTAATTAGTCCACATTATCAAAAAATATTGAACAAAAAAATTACGAAGATAAAGTGCGTCGAAGTTTCGCGTGACGTCACGCCGTGGCACACTTTATACCACGTTGTGACGTCACGAGCCCCCACTCCCGAACTTTGATGCGCGTTATATTTGTCAATTTTGATTGATTTGAAAAAGCAAAAAATACGTGTTCAATATTTTTTGATAATCTTACTGACGGACTAATTAGAATTATTACTTTTTTACCCAGGACACACCCCTATTATTGTAGTGCATCAACACCGTTTAAATCCTCCTACGTTTTACTTAAACAAGAATTTTATGAGCATGAAGAGTAATCAAATATAGATATGCTTGCACTGAATACAGGTTTTTTTTTAAAAGGTCAAGGTCAAGGTTTCAAAGGTAAGGCTGGCCTAGTATGACTGCGTCTATATCGCGCGTCAAATGTGGATAAAGCATCCGTCACTCTCGTACCTTCGTCATTATTTACGTGTCAGAAGGTGACGGATGCCTTATCCAAACTTTGTCACGCGATAAACGCAGCCATATTAGGGCCCCTGGTAAAAATCAAACTTATAGAGGTTTGTTTAAAAGCAAATGATTTTTGTTAAAAAAAACTGCGAAAATAAATAGACAAATTTCTGCTAATGGCTAAAGAGTTTAGACACTAGATGGTATTTACTACGTAAAAGTTAGTACTATAGTTAAAAAAACCACTCCGACCACTAGTCCCTCAATGCGGGCGTAACAAACACTGATAATATTTAAAAAAAATCTCAGGCAATAATAGTAAAAAAACTAGATTTTTTTTTGTATGTTTTTGAGATAAACCTCTATAAATATAAGCATGATTTTTACACCTTTCAATAAATTACTATTTTCAATTGAATACAATATTTCTGAATATATGTCGGAAGTTGGAGCTGCACATACTAACAATTTGACTCATTTTATATCCGCGTAGTTAACCACCCATGTGCGGCGTCGGCGTGGGACGCGACAAACACTTCCCCGAACAGATAAAGCCATCAACAGAGCATTCGCAATCGCGATAGATCTACGTCACTTTCAGTCACCTTTAGTTAAACAAATGTCAAATCATTGCAATTGTGTTTGCGATCTGAATACGTAATAAGGCACCATCGAGTGTTATTGAGATATCGATCGGTAACATGGAAAAGCTTTTTATTTATCATTGATAGTGTTCTTATCTTGAATTAATTAGAATGAGGTCGTTTGTCGCCGTGTTTTTTGCTATTTTTATAATAAATCTATGAGGAAAATGTGTAATCATCCCAACTATTTCAGTGAGTTATTGGGTCCTTGCTTACCTACTATTAAGTCAAAAGTCATAACATTTGATTGACAAATACACATTGCAACACAACATAGTACAAAACAGTAAGATTAGTAACGAGTAAATAAATTAAACATTCATCTAAATTCGCTTTAAGGCATTGGGTAAGTTTGTATGAAGAAAATTGACATATTTTTTTCAGCGGCCACGGATGATCTTTACTTAGTTATTTATAGATAGAACCCTAAATACACATAGATATATCATTTATGGCGTTAAATAATATCGGAGTCCGGTGCACTTAAGAGTATTACAT
This sequence comes from Acleris literana, assembly GCA_946894065.1. Classification (NCBI taxonomy): domain Eukaryota; kingdom Metazoa; phylum Arthropoda; class Insecta; order Lepidoptera; family Tortricidae; genus Acleris; species Acleris literana. The sequence continues at coordinate 22,363,968 of OX335671.1, read as the reverse complement.
TACATAACGAAATATGTTTATTTTGAATAATTCTATCATTATTTACCACTTTTACGAATGGCCGCTCACCTCGAAAATGTATGACTTTTACAAATGACAACACTTTTACCCAAACCCCTTTGTTATACAAAACAAACAATAAGAGAATTCTTTATCCAGTCTGGCGCAGAAAATTTTAACTCATAGTAACGTCCGCCATTTGTATGTATATAATTATTGATAGGTATTTTATAGTGGCAGATAGCGGTTCCGCCCCATTCTGACACACGCATCACGGGTTTCATAATAATATAAAATATCACAATTATTGACGCATAAAGAACCCGTCTAAAAATGACGCTGAAATTGATTACGTCCACCGCGTGCCCGAGGAATCCGTTTACGTGAGTCCATTACGTTTTTGTGGACCGCCGCCGCCCTGGCATTTGTCGTGGACGTTCCGGAACGTTCCGGGGAAATTGTTACAATTTAGATATAAATGGTTATTGACGTGGCGATGGACGTGGCCGACGAGCGATATGATTTTAATATGTAGGAACGGATAGGGTTTGCGATTAGAGATTTTATTTTAGACCTTATAGCAAGATTTTAGTAATTTTTTCGAGTTTTAAATTGAAGGTTTCCACTGTATCATATAATTGTATAGATTACTGGCGTGCAGTGATTTTTGCGTGTGCACGTGTGCCAGAAATTAATGATGCGATGCGAACTGGGCCTATGTCCGTCATGGTCATCGGTAGGTATGTTTTGACTGACTTGCATTGCCAATAACGGGAAGGGATCACAGTGACAAAACAGATTGGAAACAGTATTTAGGCAATGTTTAAGTTACCCAGCAGCTCTCTTCTAAGTGGGTATGATATGAGTGTAACCTGATGCAGCTTATGTGTAGGCCTGTATTTACCTACGCATTACTTGTTCAGAATCCAAAAGTCATGACAATATAACATCCTCCTCACATACTTGCTCGCTAAGTATGGTAACCGGGTGCTTTGAACTATAAATTAATAAAACAGTAAACGTTTTCGCGAAACCGTACGTCGTCAGGTTAACTCTTTTTGCGGCAATCTGTGGGATCACATCGCGGAACGTTTCCTATTTAGGTTTCGCCAAAAAACTCATGTTTGTCGTTAAAGGTGGTTAGTAAATTAGGCTCAATGTGGTCGGTGTACGGGTGTATGTTGAGTTTACTTGGTTTTATAATGTGTTATGTGTGTGTATAGTAATGATATGCCAGGATGGGTTTGTCACGCTTGAGGGTGAATGTACTGAGCAAATGTGTTAAGATCTCTGAATAAATCTTTGCATGCTCATTTTATCCCAGTGTTATACACATTAATGTACCTCTAGTATAATCTGTGGAAGCTTGGTATCAGCGTATACTTTCTTGTTTAATTAAATTGCACTACTAATGAAGAGTCGAAACGAGGGAGAGAATATCGGAGGTCAAAGGTTTATGAAACTCGTTTATAGTTGTAATTTTCTTTAAGATAAAATTAACCTTTGGTTTCGTTACATATCTGAAACACTAAAAAACGTTTGCCAGCTGTTTCATTTGGCCTAATTTTCATTTGTCCGAAAGTAATTTTTCTCTGAAACCGTTTAACTTTCCTGAATTGTTATAAAATAAACCTAACCTAACCTACAGGTTCTGTAAGTACATCTCATTAAAAAAATTGAAAAGCTATTGGGTTCAGAATAAAATGAAAATTATGGCAAATGAAATAGCTGGCAAACGTTTTTAGTGTTTGCGATAGAATACCCTTTGGTTTGCAGCATCTGCTGATTAGTTTTCAATACCGTACGACACTTAGTGTTAGCTTGAGGTTATCTATGAAATATATTTTAATTTAGTGTAGCCTGAAGTTTTGAGCGTTATCCTGTTTACCGAGTTTGTTAACTGTTTACTAACATTGGTTATCATTCTGTCCTTGACCAAGATTGTGAGATTAGGCAGGAATGTGTCGAAATGCTGTTTAATTTAGATCTGATAACGTTTCACCGGACCGCGGCTTGGCGCGTGCCATTCTTGTGTATCGATGACTTGATACAATCTCTAGGCTACTTGAATGGCAACGATTTGATATCTTTATAGGTACTTACGCCAGGCTGGATCTAAGATTTCATTAAATGCTCTTTGATCTCCAAACCAGCCCACTCTCGTTTCCTTTTTTTTTGTTATCGCCTGAAGGGCCAAAGTATTTGTTTTTGTTTGCAGTTATTAATTAATTACTTTAGAAAAAGAAAAAGGGGCAGTGAAAATCCCTTCTGGAGACCTTGGATTGGACGGCCCAGGTACTGCCTGGCTCGCAGCGGCTAAAAACACCAATGCCCCTATTACCAACCTAGAATTCTCTCGCCTTCTTTATTTAGGGTTAGGCTAAATCTAAAGGCGATGCACCCGTCCTTCATGCTTTGAGATTTGTGGCGTTATAGATAGATTACTATAAAATAATGATTTGAAGTCTATCCCATGCAATGGCTTAAATTTCTCAAGTCTACCCGTGACAATACTTAATCTGTGAAAATACTTAACATCCAGTTTTATTTTGAAATTAGTTTGGTTATCTCGTAGATAGATGGATAATTGTTTTAAACAGCACTTAAACTGTCTAATTATAGTATACAAGGTTAAATTACCTAATTACAAAGCCTCTGACATAAGCTTTTTAGTTTTAACCAAAGCTTCAAGCTCGTAAAACAGAGGTTAATCGTTCGGCTCTCGTGGAAAATTTACCAAATTAGTGAGCTTTTATGTCATGTTTACTGCCGAGTGACGTAAGCTCGCTATTAAGCTCGCAAGGTCGAAATGTACGCTATGATTTATAATTACGCCCCTCTAGGAGTCGACCCTTCTCAACCTTTATTAATTAAGGCTAAGGTATAACAGTGCACTAGATGTTGGAATTGTAGGATAAAATAAAGAGGTTGTTTACGTTGTATTTGATGGCAAACAAACCCTTGTCCAATTGAATGCCTTAAAGCTTACAATCCTTATATGGTTGTTTATACAAATAAAAAAACCAAAACCCGCCTTCAAAAAGCAAAAAATAACTTCTTTAAAATGGTAGGTAAATATAGGTCAGTCCAACTGAAGTCTGCTTTTGGTTAAAATATTGTTGGACGCCGCCTTCAGTTGGACTGACCTATTTACCTACCATTTTAAAGAAGTTATTTTTTACTTTTTGAAGGCGGGTTTTGGTTTTTTTAAACTTTTTTTTTATTTTATACTTTTTAGTGATCATAATTATGCTGTTATTCTCCCATTTCTCAAGAAACAATAGAACATTTCAATCTCGCCGCAAGCAACGCCGTGGGAAAGTCATAGTCATATATTTAAACCTAAATATGCTTCGTCATAGTCGCTCAACTATCTTAATCGAAATATCTTGTCGCCGCCCTCGAAATATATACCGTTTAGGAGTTCCGGTGGCCATCTGTGGTCTTCATCATCAGTTCCACTTCACCAAATAGTGGTTTCCAAGATCAAATACACGAGTTACAATGAAAAATACCAAAATCGCTATAGGTGTGCCTATAAATTTTGAAGAGTTCCGTGGATTCCTCATGGATTCCACCATCAGATCTTCATTTTGAAAAAAATGAGACCAATCTGGAAGCATCAGCTTTCAAATAAAAAAAAAGTCTTCAAAATCGGTTGACCCAGTCGAAAGTTCTGAGGTAACAAACATTAAAAAAAAACCTTCTCCTTTTTTTGAAGTCGGTTAAAAAAGGGATATGTTTTAGATATTTTAGAGGGAACTCTTTTCATATCTTGGTTACAATATAATAGTCTTCCAGACTTTTATGAACTAAACCAAGTCGCTCCAATGCATTCCACCCCTAGGTCCCTCGTAATTGCGACCTCTGTTATTTATTTTATTTAGAAGCCTGAAATGTTCTGATTGGTTGGGGCAAAGGCCTCCTTCCTTTTTCGCACCCTTGTCTTGTTTAAAGGTGTCAAACTTGTCTTACTAACATCACTCTGGTCTGCCTTACTATGTAAATTACCTACTAGAAACTTAACTGTCAATGTCACCTCTTATTGTGACAAATCATTTAGCACCTGGGAGCGCCATTAGACACGCCACACGAAAACCACGATTTGGCGAATCAGGCGCAGCGTCGCCGTGAAATAGGGGTGGGTCGACGACCTCGAACCCTGCCAAGATCGCTGTCACGTGGTCGCGGTTAGTAGAGTGTGGCGTAACCTGTGCCGCAGCACACAGACACTCAGGCAGTAAGCCTTTCTTGACTATATAGTTTTGAAAAAGTTAGACGTGTCGACGCACTGTGTCATATTTTTGCAATAATTAACATTATAGCTGTTATAAATACTAAACAGGATATGCATTTAGAATTTGAGAGTAACATAAGGATCAACAATCCGTATTCGTAGTGTTAATCTTTGTTAATCAAGCTTAAGAAACATGTCGCAAACCTTGTCACATTCTATAATTAATATCATTATAATGTATGTATCATATCATGTATAATGATGGCTATTAGTTTATGATTATTGTCAGTTTCTTGATATCTGACTTGATACAACTGGATAGCTATTATTCACTGTATATGGCGAGAATTACACAGAAGCTACGTAAGGCCAGGATACGGCGCAAGCGCGACTTTTTGTATTCATGAGCGGACGGCGCCGCTTAACAACTTGCTCGTACAAAAAGTCGCGCATGTGTAATTCACACCAAGCAGTGTTCAAATTAATATCATACGTAAATCTAACTATTTTTACTATAGAAATCCCCAATCAGTTCATAAAGCATGTCTCAAAATACCTTTACAAATAATTTGAATACTGTTTTCTACCCATCGACTGTGGCAATGCGCACTCGAATGTAGATGGAGCGCAGCTCGAAGCCCACGGATGGGCACGGTCTAGTTGCAGGCACCTGTTCGGTTCCGATCGCTCTAACGATGCGCCTTGTTTCAGATGACAGCGGCAGGGAAGAGGTCACGTCGGAGCAACAGGTGAGTTGGAACATTTATAACTACCTTTTTAGATGTAAAGAGGTTACAAGGATGAAATGTGTATGTAGGAATATAGAATAAAGTAGCTGGCACATTACAGAAAATACCATTGGTACAGTCAAGGGATTTAATTCGTGACCCACCTTAGGTCCAAAGTCAATCAGACATTCTACAGTAATAAGGTTGAGTTTCCTATCAATTAGAAATGACTTGGCATCTCTATTGACAATGACATTTTCAAGCAGATTTTCTTCGAAATGGGTAGCAAATTAACTTCCGTGACCGTACATCTATAGTCTCGGATCTTCGAGTGGAATCAGTGGAGCTGTTCATAGTATTGACTAAAATTACTGGACTTGTGAATGTTGCTTTATCCTCGAAGCTCGCGCGCAGGTTTTTAAAATTTAGTCTATGAGTAATTAAATAAAGAAAGAAAATAAGTTTGTTCATAACAACGCATAAGGTAGAAATAAAGTAAAAACGAATAAAATTACACGAAGTTGGACAGTTTCTGTAAAACGGTCCCAACTCAACATGTGCCGGCTGTTAAGCCCGCGTCTGGTCTTCCGGTGTTGGACCGCTCGGTGACAGCAGTATTGAAATCGTAGCCGAGGATATGTAAAGGACTTGTGTCCAAGCACCTCTGCTTTGATGCCTCATTTAAAAGGTCACTGATGTCATTGATTAGTTGGCATAAGATTTACTATAGGACATTTTTATTTTCTTCTAAAAGTGGTCGGTCAATTTCGTCTTTATTTCCACGATACTTAGTTCAAACTTCTTTAAATGGACACTAATTTAAGAAATTCTGGATACATGTCCGAAACTGTAAATATCCAAGACACTATTGGCAGAATCCCTTGAATCACAAACTCATTTGATCGAATGTATCATTTCATTGAAAGTAATTTCATCGAAAGCTAATTTCTGCTGAAACCTTGTTTTTAGGTTATCTTAAGAATGGGTTACGTCGGTTAGGTTAGACCTGTGACCACCAAAAAATATAACTCTGACACGTGGTAACACCGGAAGATGAAATGAAAATTCGACGAAGTAAAACATTCTATTAAATGAGTGGCGATAATTCAAGGGTAAACACGTGGCTGGGCTACTATTGTAGTTGTATACAATTGACCCTTAATCTGCTATAGTGTTATTTTATAATGCCAACTAGAATTGGGTTGATTATCGCTATAGCGGAGCATGGTCAAGCCATTGTGCTGCCATGCTAATGTCGGTAATGACTCTAATTGGGGTCTGTTACGACACGGCACGCATGAATGGGAAACACACCTTTAACATACTTGAACTATTTGCGAGTGTGAAGATAACTAGGTACTATACGTAGACGATTTGCTAAGTTTGTGCAGGTTATTTTTCTGTTGATATTGGGTAAATTGAAACGGTATGAAATTCGTTAAGAGCAGGAAATTTCAACATTCATAAGTAACGGATTTTCGTGTCACTTTCCATGATTAAATCACTTGGCAATAGTAGGCACTTTAAGGATTTATAACAATAGCATGAAGTCATGGTCGAAGGGTTTTGAATTTAAGACAATACTAGATCACTGATGACAATGTTCTAATGTTTTACATTGTAAAACCTTTATTTTAAATAACCTTTACGACGCTAGTACACTATATTCTAAAGCTGTATACACTATCTTCTAAAGCTGTATACATTGTAAAACCTTTTTTTATATAACCTTTACGACACTAGTATACTATCACGATTTCGTTTTGTGCAAAAAAGAGTTTACTTTTAATTACTTACTATCTTTTAAAGCTGTATACCCTAGTACACACAGATAGTGGACTAGTGTCGTATAAGTTATATAAAAAAAAAGGTTTTACAATGTAAAATATTAGAACATTGTCATCAGTGATCTAGTATTTCCTTAAATTCAAAACCCTTCGACCATGACTTCATGCTATTGTTATAAATATAAATCTTTAAAGTGCTTCTATTGCCAAGTGATTTAATCATGGTAAGTGCCACGAAAATCCGTAACTTACGAATGTGTAGGCGCAGGAAACCTTATTTCCTGCACCGAACAAATTTCATACAGTTTTATCCGTAAAATAACCAAGTCAAGGACCTTAGGGTCCAAATACATGATGTAGTAAAGAATTATAACGATAAATGTAATTAAAAAAAGACGTGACACAAATTGAAAAGATGTTTTGCAAACATTGTAAAAGACCAACTTTTTCCCTATAAAAGAAGACTGAAAATTACCAGTTCTAGAGCAGGTGATTTCAAAAATGCACGTAGTGCAAAAATGAATGTGGTAGTGCAACAAGTTGCACTTATGGCTAATTCGACGGACCGCAGTCCTGGCGCGCAGGAATGCAATTCATTTGTCCGATTATAATTGCATAATTATGCCTGTTGCACCTTACTCTGCCGTAACATGTTACTGCGGGGATGTTATGCACGGCTCATCGCACGACTAATGAATGAAAGATATACGTTTGTAGAATTTTAATGCACCATGTTGGAATTATTAAAACATGGTGTTGTCAGGATACGGTTTATCATGATGGTTTGAGATGAAATGTCAACTGCATTTTTGACATAATAACGTGAACGTGAATGTACAACTTTATTTCGCATAGGATGAGAATGTTTTGAATGGATCCAGCTTTGATGGGTTAACAATTATCTCCGATGACTCCGATACGTTAGTAAATTTAATGTTTTTTATTTTTGTGGAAGTAATATACGAGTACCTAAAGGTTTTCGATATAAGAAACTAATTTTAAAAATCCCCCCCTAACCCACAGCTCACGCTCCCCCTCGGGGATTCTTAGTATGTTTATCAGAATTCAGGGTTGTGTGATTCTCTCAAAAAGCAAAGGTGATCGCTCGAGTGACGGTCCAAGCGGTGAGTTTAAGTAGTCCCGACAGAGCGAACAAAACACATTTTAGCGCGTGTATTCAATTTGGCAGCATGACTTCTCGAACGTATAAGGTTCCCTAATTGACAATGCACGCGCTAAAATGTGTTTTGTTCGGTCTGACGGGACTACTTAAACTCGCCGCTTTTATTCGCTCGTCCGTCCGACCGGCCGCCGTTTTTTGAGAGAATAACACACCCGAGCATTTCAAAAAATGACTGTACAACATTTTTAAACTACTTACACGAATTGGAAGTGACTTAATTGGAACTAATTTTCTTAAGCTTTACAATATTTTCTTAGTTCCATTTTCTGTATTGGTGGTCGCTATCCTGAACCCGCTATTCAACTTCAACTTGCAGAGACAGGTGCTGTGGCTAGTGTTATTATTTACCGCAGCACAAGTGAATTCGTCGACGAACTCTACGCCCTACCAGCCACACTTAATTCATGACCAACCTGCTCCCTATTTAATCATCTTGAGAATTATATGAGATAGGTGAAAATTTCGTATAAAATGCAACCACGTTGATACATCACTGGGTTTCATATAAGGTGCGACATGTAGATTTATATGTCACCTGTCATCTGCTCTGTCAGGATGGTGAAAAAGGGGGCTGGTACCAGATGACAGGCGAAAATTTTATAGTCGATATTGTAAAGTCGAGCTGTTCCTTGGGTACTGGGCTCTTTATCAGCTCCGCAATGTACGCTAAATGATCGCCTATCAAATGTTATTGTCAGTTTGATGGAATAGGCTGCTAGAGCTCATTGTTTTTTTTTTTTTTCTACTTTTGTGTCTTCTAGGTCTGATATACGAGTATACTTGATACGAGACGCATAACTCGTTCGAGGAGTTCATGATATCCTGGTATGTAGTAAATTTCGCTGCGGTTGACTTAAAGATTAACATGGCAGATTTACGGCGACCACACACGCGCGACACGTCTGTGAACACTTTTATTACACGGACCCTTACCTTTGCCGTAATAAACTCGGTGCTTCAACACGTTGGGACTTGTTACATAAGCAACCCAAAACGTTTTAGGGCAAACACTAAAACGAACACTTTCACGAGCAATAGACCCGTGATTTTCGCATGTTCAAGAGTTTTCGAGAAATAAATGCTTTAAATCTAATCGCGGACATATCACAGCAAGTCACAGCAAGCAATTTGATTTTGCCTAAAATATCCCTCTCTTTATCTTGATTGCCAAGAAAAGGATAGGCATAAAGACAAATACATACCAATAAAGCCTTACCAATATAGGCTAAAAACTCCAGCTCCGACACCAATCTCTTTCTCGTAGTTTAAGACGGTGACCATTCTTGACAGCCGTCGTCCACCGTTGTGGGACAAAACGGTACCGTCCGTGAGTTACCGTCGCCGCTGGTGATGGATGGGCGACTCCTGCAAACTAGGCCCGGGGACCGAGGAGCCCTAGTTACTGCCGACAGCTGAATGGGTCATTTGGTATTCGTATAGCCTCCAACTAGATGGTAAATAATGTTTTGGGGGCGTTACTTACGGATATTGAGGTGCGAGGCATGTTAAATGGTACAGGTGTTGTTTAATTTTATCCTTAAGTCAATTCAAAATCATTTGGTTCAGTAAATCTTACATCGTGTTTATCGATGTGGATAAAAGTGGATTAAACATCTGTCGCATTCTGACCAGTTTCTGAGTGCGAGAGTGATGAATGTTTTGTCCACATCTATCCCGCAGAATAAAGGCGACCATAATACAGAGGCGAGCTCTTTTTTTTATGTTATTTGCGTTCCCTACTGCAACAGGAACATTAGGATAATGTCCTGAGGGCCCTGCCAAGATGCATTGCGCTAACTAGCGTTTTCTATTCGATTGGTTTAAAAACGAAACGAATAGGAACACTAGTTAGCGCAATGCATCTTGGCAGGGCCCTCTGTCCTGTCTTGAAAATTAACGGATAAAGCGTTTTCGATTTTGCGCCCTAAGCGGAGCCAAAAACAACTATACAAAGTTTTTTTTTGATATTGAGAAATCAAATGAACACACAAGCCACAGAGTAAGTAAGTTCTTAAGTCCATGCGCACTTGCACACATGATCGGACAGGCAAGATCTAGGCTTGTAGCTCGTCAAAATGCATGGCTACTAAATTTCCTGGCTCTGTTTTTCTCGGAATGGGCTGAAATACGTCCATAAAAAATGAGTTAAAAAGTTTACACTGACATAGTCGCAGGAAAATGCTAGTCCAGGCATAAAGGTGCAAGGATGTGCAACATATGGTTATTACCCTTTAATAGTCGAGATTCATATCTGCGTAGATGCAGCGGCCGCCGGCGCAGCAATAGAACATTTTTGTTTTGTTTTATGTAAGACTATTCATTCGCAACCAGTTCTCAAGGATATTAGCAATCTGGGTTCAATCACATCGTTCGCGGTGAATGAAATACTAACCGGCCGGAGTAGGAAGGCTGTTTCGTTAGTCGGCGTTCTTTAAAAGATTGTGCTTCGTTAATTGTCCTGGTTGTTAGAGAACAGGAACCATGCGAAGGAAGCAGAGGTTGCTGCGGCGAGTTTTTGCGATAAGAATCGATCGGGCGAAAGTGAATCGATCGATCGCTATTTATCTCGGGTTATAGACGTGATTGCTTATTTGCCCCCGCGCCGTATCGCAGTGCTTAAAGCTCCCGCGCATATTGAAGTCGTCGTTAAATTATAAATTAGTTTTGATTTTACGCGTAATTTCTAAATAGATAATTTACAGTTAATTTTAAATAATTTGCTCATTGAAATTAATTCTGAATTAGCTATAAATTATTAATGAGCTGTTGAACCAGTGTTAAACAGTGAAGTTTTATGAATGTACCTGTACGGTTATACTTGGGAATTTAATCAGTTAACGCTTGTAAAAGGTAACGGCATATTTAAACTCAATTCTAAATTTTAACTGTTAATTGCAACTGACAGATACAGATGGGTTTACTAAAGCCGTGGAAAGTTGAAAATCTTCGAGGGAAAATTCCACCATTTTAATACATGTAATAATGCCGACAATGTGCCGCTATTATTCATTAAGTGGGCTTTTAGTGTGGAAATTATCAAAGGCAGCAAACAAGCCGCCGATTACGGGGAACCTGTTACGTCCGCTGATACTGTTCAGTATAAAAAATGCGGAAAATGAAACTATAACATTCATAAAAAAACATCTTTTTTTATGTATGTTAAAAATCAAAATCTTTTTTGTTTCAATTTCTTAAATAAAGTTAATCTATTTCATGGTTTCTAAAACATATTTTTTCGTTCAAAACATAGAACCAATATCAACATGATTTCTTACTAAAGATTTTTTCTCAAAAAGTAGTCGCAGACTTTTTTAATGCCCTCCAAGCATTTTTATATAAAACAATGACATTTTTCTCCTTAAAATTCACCGACGTTTTTTTTATGCTTTCCGTGCGGTGTCATCTACCAACCAATAGGAAGAACCAGATAAACAAGTTTTTGTAGCTATAGAGTTTAGATAATTTTGCCAATAGTTCGCGTGGCAAAGGTTAGAAGCCTACACTCAGTACAGAAGCTTGTTATTGTATGTATTGTTCGAGAATCTGTGATGAATCTCAACAATAACTTAGGCAACACTAACGGCCAAACCCTATATTCAAACCGCGGATAGATAAGCCTTACTACGGGTTAAAATTTGACATTTGCCCATACAAAATGTGTCAAATTTCAATCCGAAGTAAGCCTATCTATCCGCGGTTTGAATATTGGGTTCCGACATTAGTGAATATAATATTATCACTAAATTTGACAAGAAGAACCTGCGTCATATTCAAATTCGGTCACGGACTTTAAGGGCCGGTACAGACGGACTGCATTTGAACTGCAACCCAGCTGCAAAATGGCAGTTCGAGGGCAGTTCTGATGCTGTTCACGTAACTGCATTAAAACTGCAAACCAACTGCGCAGTCCGCTTGCAGTTGGCGTACAGTCTACCTAAAGGGCGCCATATACGGTACGATTCGTCGTTACGATCCGTCGGTTCAGACTGAAATCGAACGACGGATTGTACGTGTGTGGCCATATAGCGTCCACAATTCAATAGAAATATGAATCGTCACGATATCGTTTCAGATCGATCGTAACGACCGATCGTTCCGTATATGGGGGCCCTAAGCGGACTGCGCAGTTGGTTTGCAGTTTTGATGCAGTTACATCAACTGTATCAGAACTGCCCTGGAACTGCCATCTTGCAGCTGGGTTGCAGTTCAAATGCAGTCCGTCTGTATCGGTCCTAATTGATGAACCACTATAAAACCTTGTCGCATAAAACCAGCAATTAATGCCTATGTAATTTCTATCTCGTCACTTGAAGCTGTCATAATGACAACGTTCTATGGTGGATCAATATAAGTCCTTGATGGTAGGTACCTTTACTGCATGGTTGTAAGTGTGATCTGTGACCTATAGACATTTGTATTCTCAAGAATACAATCTGAAGACTGCAATTGATAAATGCGTCCACAAAGATGTAAGTCTTATTTTGTGGAATCAAATTAAATGAACGAGTGTAATACTTTTTTTATTCTTGTTTAATGTCGTTATCAATGAAAAACTTCAAATCATTTTAAATTGGCCATTAAAGCGAAGCTTTTACGCTCTTAATGGTATAATTATGACCATAAACGTGACATTAATGCCAGATGAGGTAACATCACATTCAACATGGCTGACACTTCCTGATCCGAATTACTTCCGGCCAAAACAATGTTTTGAAAAATCCATTTGGATTCTCGTCCCGATGTTCTGTAAATCTGATTGTTCATGGGTCGCCGGCTTCGACCTTCTGGCGGTTAATTGAAATAAACCGTTAGCCAGACTCATATCAATTAGTGGATGTAAAATTGACGCTTCTACAAGTTTTACATTATTTGAAATTTGACTAATGGTCTTAATGATTTGTAAGCGTCCTCACGGACTACAAAAACAATGATCGGCTGATTGTGTTTTCCTTGACCTGTTTTCAAAATTTGTAATGTCTGTAGTGAAACTTAACATTTTTATCTTCTTTACATAGTATAAAACAGTCTTTCTGTCAGTCTGCCTGTCTGTATATCTCCTCCTTAACCACGCAACGGATTTTGATGCGGTTTTGACCATCAGTTAGGTAATTTTTCACGGAAGGCTTTTTAATGTATAAAAAATCAGGTTTAAGTACGAGTGTTACATAAAACTAACATAAACCGAAGCAAAGTTAGAGCGGGTCGCCAGTAATAGTCTGCAGGGGGCTGCAGCATTCGTCCCTACTAATTAAAGATCTCAAAAAAATGAGAGCCAACAAAGAGAGATTTTCACTCAGTTGACATAAAATGAATTAGTTAAGATATTAGTTATATAAACCAAAAGTATGATAGTAACAAACAGCAAGTTCTCTAGTGATTCAACTAACATCTTAGTTCATGAATCTAACGTCTTAGTTGATGTATCTATCGTCTTGTTAGGCTCGTATGGGATCAAGACGCTTATGCACAACAATCACAATCTTGTTACAAGCGACCAATTATTTTTTTCAGTGTTTGTATTTAAGTGTTACATATTTTGAAGTGCGCATTCTAAAACATTTTTGTATGTCCCCAGTAGTTCACACCCATCGTCTATATGTAAATACATTTGGGGTTTCTCATTAGCGTTGGATCCCAAGCAAACACGGCAACAATGGCCGATAACTGGACGGCCGCATTGTTTTGAGCCGCGATTACCATGCGTTTATTCGTGGGGAGGGTCCCATTAGTTCGTCTCTTCCGGTTCATATTGAGCACAAGCTTTCTTCTTTGGTATTTAAAGAAGCAACACTTGAAAAATGGAACTGACTATTAGGACTATAATTTAATTCTAGACAAACGGCAGTGTGTCTGGATAAGTTTGAGGAAAAAGCCGAACGAAACTGCTAAGGTAGGTAGGGCTCAAAATTCATTTAGTGGCAATACATTGGTTTGGCTGAAAATAATATAGTGCTAACCTTGGTATACTTAAGGAAATATAATTAACACCGATTCGACGACATAGCACTTCGAAGAGGAATCGGTGCAAATTTTTAGATACCACAACCTCTGGGGCACGTTTTATAAAGCTACAAGTTACAATTTTACAGGTCTAAACTGATAACACTGCTCAAATGGCTGTGGCCCGTTTCACGAAGCTACAATTTACAAATCACAAGCGGAACTCCTTTTCTAGCAAAAGGAGTTAGAAAGAGACTTCCGCTTGTAATTTGTAACTTGTAGCTTCGTGAAACGGGCCTCTGGTCGTCATTGGTCGAGGTTGTGTCAAATGGAAACTTGTAACCTGTAAATTGTAATTTGTAGCTTTATAAAACAGGCCCCAGGTAGCACATGAGAACGCATATTTTTTACAAGTTTAAAGGCTTCATTTAGGTACTTCATTGGTTTGGTAGTAATATTTACTTACGCACTTTAGATTGTGATCTAATTTCCCCCTCAAAACTGGAGTGTTTTCTTCGTGTACATAATCACCCGTTACCCACCTTTTCTCCATATATTATAATCATGACATATTCGAAACCAATGTAACGGTTGGGCTGATTTTATTGTTTTTTTCCTCTTGAACTTGTTTCTTCATCTGCAATTATATCTTTTTCTGCTATATTACCAAAAAGGTAGTTAACTGCCTAGTAATAGTATGACCATTTGTAATTTAATGTGGTTACCGATAGAGTATAGAATTCCTTGACATCTACATTGCGTTAGCCCCCTTTTTTGGTATTACGGCAGTTTTGGTTTGTCCCACGCCGCTGATTGTTGTCCCCAATGATATTTAAATGGCTTAGGGATTTGTTTACTTTAATTTCAGTTGCATGTTTAATGTTACGTTGTGAGAAATAGCGTAATGGCTGTTGTTTCTTATAGTCATTCAGTAAGCACTGAACTAATGGTTTCTGGGCTCTGCCTGGGTCTCTATTCTACTGGGAAAATCCATATTGCTTTTGACATGTTGTCGTATTGTTTTTAACTCGGCTGTCATTACTGTCAAGTAAATTAGAGCTATCGTAACGTTTTAATTTTTCCTGGTCGCATATTTATTATTCTGAATTTTTTCCAGTCGCAAATTTCACCATTGTAATTAAGCCGAAATCGGTAGGTGGGTTTAGGTTATGTTAGTGTTGCAGCAGGCCCGAAGGGCCAAATAACCTAGAAGTAGGAGCTCCGCTTCAGATAAATACAGACTGGGAAATTATGATATTGGAATTATTTCTGCTGAGATAATAATCTTTGGCAAAATAAGTTACTGACAAAAATAAAGACCGGTAAATTTTGCGAATGGTAAGATTGCTAACAGTTTTTATTTTTTTTGGAAAATTACGCCACCCTCCATGTTCATCACATACCTCACCATACTCAAAAATAGTAACTGCTTATAGCAGGACACTTTTTAGAGACTCGTAGGCATAGTCCCGCATGTGTCGATGGGTTTGCTAGATAAATGACTACCACAAAGTGATTTGCAATTATAGCATTCTTTTTTGCAAATCTTAACTGCTCTACTGTCGTTAACTTTTTATTGTCGAATGATATATTATAACGATCGCCGGGGTGATTGCAACTTGCAACTATGGCTATTGGATCGCCCAGGGCGACTTGCTTGCTTGAACCTAACACCCATTCTGCTTTTAATGTGACGTTTGACTTGTAAAGGCAGTTTCCCAAACACGAGATTTTTCAAAAACTCAGTTTTCAAACTAGTGACAGTTATTAAATATGAAAGATATTACAAATTTGTACACAAAGAGCACATACTAATTCAATTTTATTCTGTTGACACTTACTTTTACAAACATTTGCTTCGTTCGTGGTGGCGGTCAAAACGTCCTTAGAGAAATCCCTAGTTTTAAAGTTGATGTAAATGCTAACAGTTATTGTAACGCTTTATAACAAGATAACTCTTACCGTCTAAGGCCCTAAGAATGCATTAGACTGTTTCTTCAGTAATGATACGGCTCTGTGGGAGCGATAGGCGATCTCATTCCCGGCACTCGTGAGATTACCGTATTTATTATTTATCTAGAACCTTCGGTAGCCTCCAATGGGTTGGATTATAGCAAAACGTAATAGCAAAGCCCCGTTATGAGTTGATAGGGAGATACTAATAGACCTTCCAAGTACTCGCGCCAACAGTTAGACTGTTTTATGAAGAAGCCTGATTGCCGAGTAATAAATTAACGTATTAAGGTGAATAATAATCCATTAACGTTATATATGTGCATAATAAAGATCTGTATAATAGCGGTAGTTGGACAACTTGCCTTGAAAGTATGAAAACACGTCGGAGTCTGGGTTTAAGACTAGTTACTTACATTACAAAAAGCCTTCAAAATGCTTTCGGGTTCTGCAACTGCTTGATTAATTTGCCGCAGCCACGCGACCAGCCCGCATGAATCACTCTAAGACTTGACTAATTACTCTCCAAATTGGCTCGCACGATTGTCTGTCCGATCGCTGCATTGGTCACGGCGAGTCAATCCGTCTAATTGATGAATGTCCACATTGACTACCATATCCGGAATATGCGAATTTGGGACTACAATCTCCCCACTCCAATCTATTGTCAACTAAATTGTCTACTTAGTTCACCAAACACAGGGTCTCAAATCGAAAGCTATCCTCGACCACGCAGTTCGCCATTGTTGTATTTTGACTTTTGTCTATGGTTCTCAAAGATCACTCCCACGTTTCTGGTTGTAAATGGTGTTTCATTGTCCGCTGTGCAGTCCCCTGAGACAATTCTTGACCTTGTTCCAAATTTTGCTGTCGTTCGTAGGTTTGCGATGCGATGAACACTGAATAGTCACACTTTGACTCTCATGGGGTACTTAAGTTGCAACTTACAGCGTTTCTCTTAATTTCTCTTTTAATTTCAATGGGCTAGATGTACTGGTTAATTGGCTCAACTTCCGTTTCCTCGCTATAGGTGCACCGATGCCCTCCAAAGATTAAGCAACGCGTGCCATGCAACTCAGTCGTATAGCTAACGATGGTCATTTTTTACTTGCATGGTCGCTAAAGATGCTAAGTGACTTTCTATTTTGCAGTTGTTGGAATAAGCAATCTCTTCACATTCCCTGTAGTATTCAGGAATTTGAAGAGCGAATTTCCATATATTGCAGGTCTTCTCCAATTATCGGTTGCGTCGGCGCTGATTGGGCCGCATATCGGCGCGCGCGCACGGTCAAGGCTAGCGCTCGTTATTGGCGCGAAAGTTCAGCGCTCCCGCAACTTGACGCCGCTTGCCGCTCAAGTTTCGGTTGTTAGCTTCGGCTATTTCAGTTCGATACGGCCGGCAATCTGCTATGGGTGCCTATGATTTGCTATTTCTTCTTATGGTTTGTCTACGGTCAAAATATTGTCATCTGTATATTTATTAATTTAGAGTTCTTTCACAATAAGAGGATTGTATTTTTTTTTAATTTATGTAAAAGTAAGCACTACTGTGATTGATAGTTTTAAAGTCTGCGTGTCAGTTTACATATGTTTAGTGGTTGGAATTCATATAAATAAATCTGTCCCACTCAAAATAATAGTTAGCTAGACGTTCTCTTTTACTCATATGGATAATAATTTATTCTCAAGTATTCCTCGTTTTTCATAACATAAGGGTTTCTTTTAAAAGCAATATGTATATCCTTACGGTTAGTTCCTCGGGGCACCCCGTATCGATCGTGCAGTTAAGTTGACACGACTACACGACGTGCACAACTCTCCTAATGACTAATATCATAAATTATTGTTTTCATTCATAAACAAATTTCTTATTTATCTAGCCAATATAAGTTTGGAATTAGTATCCACATCAGTGTCAACCCGTCAAAAATTCGGGAGAACCTTAAAATTCCGTTTTTTTTTTTTCGAATACTCATTAATCGGAATTTTCATTTTTCCGAAAGCTATGTTACGCTGGAGCTGTTTTAGATTAAATGCATAATTTAATTGTCATACGTAGGTTAGGTCAGGTTTGATTTATAACCGATAGCAAAAAATTCAGTGTTCTATCAGAAACTTGCGTTCGGAATTATGAAAATTCGGAATTTTGATCAATTCGGAATTATGTCTCTTCGGAAATTATGTAGTGTACCCCATAAATTCTCTATGCAAACTTTTGCATCACTAGAAAATTGGTAGGTAATATTGGTCATCGGTATGTCACGCAAAGCAATGAATGATCAGTGATGTTTAGATAGGTATTCGCAATTAGCTCTGTTTACGTTGGATTTTGATATCGCGCATCGGCTCGCGTGACATTTACGCAATCAAGGTTGCGGTTGTGTTCTCGATTTCAGAACATCATCCAACATCCAATATCATGTTTGCTTTGGTTTTTAGATACAAAGTCTGTTGTTTTAATCATTAGGGTTGCATTCGAGCAAACTGGAATAAGGTCTTATACCTAGATTAAACGCCGAATTTGTATAGACTAATCTCGGAGTAAGTCTTATTCCAAGTTGGTGAAATGCGGCCTAAGTAGAGCGAAGTTAAAACTGAAATGAATAGGATACTTGTTTGATGAAGTAGTTATTGAAGAAATTGAGGTACCCACTACAAAATTAATTATTCAGATCTCAACATTTCACATTTTTTTCTTATACAAAGACAAATTTACTTAGTCCCTCACTTAGCTCTAGGCTACTAGGAAACGATAAACATGCTTAAAGAGAGAAATAAATATTTAAGACCTAGGAAAAAATAGTCGTGCTCATCATATCTGCTCTTATCAAGAATCGAACCAGGAACCGCCACCAACTAGGCTTACCGCGTCCACGATGATGATGATGATCTTTCACCATGCCATACAACTTTTAATATACGGACGTTATGGTGTTCTAGCATTTCACGGTCAAACCGCTATTGCCGATGGTCCTTCAACAACCGTGCCTTATCGTTCTTTACTTCGAATTCCTAGATTAAGTCAGTCAAAAACCGTCCTTATTTCATAGAGTTCGGGTTTATGTGTACTGTATAAGTGTGGTGCTTGGCTCTGGTCGTAGATTAGCGATTACACGGGGCGTGCGCGTGCGACGGTCGCGTTTGCGCGCGATTTGCACGCTCGCCGCGACCGTTGGGCTCCGCTGTGATGTTATCCGACGCGGGGCAAATTCTGCACTGAGATTAACAGAGATGTCCAGAGGTTCAGGAATTGATTGAATGTATGTTGTGATAATAATAATGAAGTTGATATAGCTTAAGGTGTTATAATTGTAAAAGCAATCAAGAACAATATTATTTGAAATTAATTTAAATAATATATTATCAGTAGACGCATTCAAAATTTCAATGGTATCCATACTAGCAGTCTCGTGGGAACTAAACAAGTACAGAATACAATCATAGATACAAAAAATGAACTTAGAAACCATGTATTGCTTACGCCCCCACCCAGATTATGTCAATGACGATTAAGTCGTTTCTTAGTGACGATTTTTCATGCACAAGTTTGAAAAAGGAAAGTGTTCATTAATTGTCTCTAAAATGTCTCTCAGTACGGCGGTTAGTCTTCAGGTTCAAGCTTCCTAAATGTTTTTACGGCAATTTGAGTAAGACATCAGGGGCATGTTTTATAAAGCTACAAGTAACAATTTTACAGGTCTAAACTGGCAACGCTGCTCAAATAGCTGGTCGTCATTGGTCGAGGTTGTGTCAAATGGAAACTAGTAACCTGTAAATTTGTAATTTTTAGCCTTATAAAACAGGCCCCAGGTGTAGACTTGTAAAAGTCTTGAAACTGACACTACGTGATTGATCGATTGATTCATTGACTAAAATCTTACAGAAAGGTAAATTCATGAACGTAGTAAATGCCAAATAAGATGTTACCGTGTGGGGTAAAACTATTTGTAAGTATCACACAAGCGAATTTACCCATCATACAAGAACAAATTTGTAAGACTAAGAACATTAAAATTCAAGTTAATGGCAAAAATTAAATGACAGTAAACATCAGTGTTGAAAGAATTGAAATAGAGGTACATGTCAAAACTAATGACAATAACAATGAGAACATAACAACAAACAATAATACTGAAGGTCAAACTACAATAAAACACCACAAATAAGACCTCTAATTGTACGACATAGTACATAATTCCAGCGTAGTTAGCTCAGTAAATATTGACAACAATGCTGATATTAACATTGGCAGGTGGGAGCGACTAACGCGTAACTGGTCGTTATCGTGTCCGTAGGGACCGTATTTATCCTGTCTGTTCGAGACGTGTGCGGACTTCGCAAGCAGCCTGATTGATTGGACGCAAATGTTTGTTGAGATTATGCAGTTTATGTTATGGGAGTTGGAAGGTATTGACGTTTGACATGACTAGATGTGACAGTTGTGGCCAAAACTTCATATTTGGTAGAATTGAGCGTGTGTTTATATAAGAGAATTTATGCTACCAATTTTGAAATATTCGCTAAAAGGTTGACGTGACTTTAAAGTTTAGTCCCTCGTAGATATCTGAAAATGAGTGTATTCCTGTGCAACTTATCTAATCTTGGTCTGATGAAAAAGGCTTTTATCGCAACAACGGATTCTATTCCAAACTTTTATTAGTTTACGCTCATCAGTTATATTATAACTACTGCAAAATATTCCAAATTTTTTACCTCCACCAACAAGATCGGGTACTTCGTCCACGATAAAATCCTCGCTATACCATTTCACAATGTTGGAATCACAAATGATAGATCAATTATTGCGCTCTAACCTAGAATAAGGAAAGACACATTAGATGTTGAATATGAATGCGTATTTCAATCTGCATGCTCGTTGGTGGGCGCACGTTCCCGCGTGCCACTAACACTGTGAACTGTAGCCCTTTAGTTCTAGGGCCAGATTAACCAGCTCTATACTTAGCTCTGAGGTCGTCCATCTTGATTGTTCTCAATACCCGACGTCCGCTTAGATAGCCAGAGCCCAGGTAATAACTTTAGCTTTGTACAAAGTAATGAGAATTATGGAAGCTTCAAGGGTACGGACAGTAGTTGGAAGAACAGTTACGCTGTAAATGCTGCTTATGTTGTCACACAAGTACTTAATGGTAAATATGTCTTTCTTCGTTATATTTAAGTTCAATTTATACGGCTTTTAACATTTCGGTCTATGATTTTATACATGTAAGAGATAATAAACAAGATGGTTAAGGCAGCCACTGTATCGGGGACACGTATCCAAAGACGCCAGTAACGGGTCTGCCTCGCCCTGTCCTCACAATCAAAGCTACTTTATTTATGGTCAAGGAAGTAGCAGCTTTAATATAAAAGATAATTCAAGTAGGAAAACCACAAGGATCAAAGATGGCGGTGGCAACCGGTGTGTAGCTGAAGATGTGTACGAGATAAGAAAGATAGTTACGATAGTAATAACAATAATAAATATTGTGGTTGAATGGCAAACGAATGAAATTTATGTCATATTATAAGTAAAACTTTGGTTTCACTCGCATAAAAGAGAAGTTTCTTGTGCAGTAATATAATATTAATATGAATCACGCAAATCTGAAAGCTGATGCTACTTACTGCGGTTAAAAACTCTAGTAATTCGATAGCGTGATGATACCAATAACACCTAGAGCCACTCGAGACACTCAACCGCAAACCAGCATCTGGTACTTCCTACTTCATCACTCAAGTTTTTTTCTCTAACTAATTAGAACCAAAACATTCATAACCCTTTCCATTTCTATTCGGGTCGCAGAAAGTAAGACGGAGTTAATCAAATGAGAGTACAATTGTGTTTTTTTCATAGCGTTCCTGTCACGTGAAATTTAATTTTGAATTGTGTCGATATCAAAGAAAGAGATCCTGTTGTTATTTTCCCACTCTCGTTATTGAGGTTGTGGAGTCCAATTTTGTAGCCCATAATTACAATGTTTCATTCGCAGCTGTCAATTGAATCAATGCCATTAAAATGTTCTAACCGACGTTTTCTACATCATCACGTTGACCAATTTACAATTCTTGTGTTCCACAAAGCCCCACGAAACCTGTTCCCACAAGCCAAGTAACCTTATTAAGCTCAGTAGAAGCTCCCAAACGTGTTGAATCTATGATTTGTGTTAGCAGTTTTAAATTGAAATCGTTTCCGTTAAAAACGAACCGATGGAACCGGTTCCGGTCATTGATACGTCGATATATCAGCGTGATTTAGCGTACGACCGGTTGCGCACTGACCGTTAAACCGCTTTGTAGCGTCTCTCAGCGATAATGTAAAGTGTTTGATCGGTTTTTGCATCTTTCTGTTAATGAGCTAACATTGATATTGAGTCATTGCCTCTTGTTCGTTTATTTGTAGAGCTATTTCTCATTGCAAATGAGGTTGATAATGGTGCCGTGTTTGTTTCTAACCGTTGTTTGAAAAAGTAACGTGTAATTGATTTCCATTTCGAGCGCGGGCTGGAAACGTTCAGCTTTCCATTATTATGTATTCTCTTAGTAAATAGGCAGGAGACTTTCCATGGAAATGCTGCGTTGTCACCACGCCGATACCATCGCTTCGTTATCCCATTAGACAACTATTTTCGCTCCTTAGTGCATGCTTATCGCGTATTTGATGTGGGAAAGGTTTATAAGGGATCAAAGGCCTACAAATTGGCTAGTATTTATCTCAATTCGATAGATTTACCATCAATAATATTATCTGCCTCAAAGATATTAATTGTAAAAGTTAAGTTGATATTTTGAATGGAAGTTGCTTTGATAATATCTGTTGCAACGTGTTCCGTCAATAAATTTTATCGTTTATCATCATTGCCCTACTAAACTACTGTTACGCAGGTTCTTCGCTAGTAGTAACGGGTTGCTGTGTTTTTTTTATCTTTATGGAGTATATAATATATGAAAGATAACATTTGGGCAACAATAACACCCAAGTGAGTTATACCACGTTTATACTTAAACCTGGTTTGGTGTTACGACTTTTTTTTAATTTTACTTCAGTAAGGCTTTTTAGACTAGGGCAATTTCAGAGTGGCGTAGAAAGGGAAGCGGTCAGTTTGCAGTTGCCTGGTGGTCAAATGATCTGTTGAGGACATCAGACAAGAGCAGCAAGCAGCAAGGCAAGTGCAGGACCAGACCGCTTAGCGCAAGAGAGAGGAGACCTATGCCCTGCAGTCGGTTAATGTGGGCTGATAGGAAAGAAGAAGAAGGATAGACGCTTTTTGATGCTGATTCTTTAAATATTTGTTCTTTACGTAGATGACATCCTTTTAAATCAAACTATGGACTGTTGTTCCTAAATAGGTTATCTTTATTTATCACTGCATTTACTGCGTCTAACTTAAGTGCACTTTGGGGATTAGGTACAATGCGTGTTCGCAATCAACGACCTGATAAAAGCAGGGTTTAGCGGTGATAAGTGGTCGGGGTTGGCTCTTAGCTAGGTTTCATTGTTTAGGAGATTATGAGCTCTTATCGTAGTCGATCGTATGGGTACGCCATTATATCGAACTCTAAATTTCCAGTTCTTTCTGACTTTCCTGCAATTTTACTGGAAATTGGCATATTCGCTTGCTTAAATGTGACCTAGGTACTTCACTTTATTTATGCGGTGTTTTTACCCGACTGCGGCAAAGCATAAAAGCAGGGTTCTTGCATAAAAAAATCGAAGTTACCATTCGTCATCTTCGACCACATTGTTATTTACAACTTTTGTAGTGAAACGCTTAGTCTGTTCTTCCTGAAAAACGTCATTACCTTAATTAATTACCTAACAAAAAACGAGCACTACATTACCAACAGTGTGCTCTATTACAGTTGACATATGCATCTGCTGCAAATACTCCTAAGTTAAAACCTTCGCATAACTAGTATCTCTTTAATAAAACTCCGCCATTGCTTGTATTTGATTCCTAACCCAATAAATTTAGAGCCTATAATCAAGCGTCAAAAGTCTTCTTACGTGGCGCGAGGTATCAGCTGTAGCATTACAATGATTAGTGTTTTTGCGCGTGCGCTTGCGGCGGCAGGTGCTCTTGGAATGCGCCGGCGCTTCCGAACGGAGCAGTTGCCAGTACACCTGCCTCTATTAAGGTCGCCTCTATTTTGCTGGATAGATGTGGATAAAGCATTCGTCACTCTCGCACTTATATATTGGTCAGAAGGTGACAGATGTTTCATCCACGTTTATCCGCGTTAAATACGATCATAATAGCCGCTACCATGTTATTTTTGCGGAAGGTTTTTATTTTTGATGTGTGTTATTTTATTGTGCTGTTCTCGCTTATGAGTTAGGTCATGTAGGTTTGGCATTCGTAAGTAGTAATTGGTTAGTCGTTTTCGTTAAACATTGTTATTTAGATGCAGGTGAACTTGAGCTACTTTACTTTCTTAATGTCAAAGATGATGTTATGATGTACTATAAGGACCACTTTTAGACCACGCTTAGTAATTGTCAAATGAATGCTCTTAAATGTCTGTATTTTTTTTTGTTCACTTTCATTTGTTTTTAATTGATAGAAAAAACAGCTGATGTCATTGACCGGCGACCTGCACTATTGCGCTGGGCTCAAAGGTATAAACAGGATACAGAGAGTGTCACCCATATTCACAAACTTCACTATGAGGTCTCACAGTGCTCACCACGATCGCACAGGGTGGTTCAAATCGTCTCATTTATAAAAGGTCGGTCAAAAGGGACCAATCACAAAGCTATATTGAACGCAGTGCGTTTACTCAGTGAAGCATCCCTTACATATTGTTTGTAAATATGGGTGTATTTCTCCTAAAAGTAACGTTATGTCGACTCTTTTGCTCGACTCTGTCGTGAATGATCGCTAGTTATTGACTCCTTTGATTGACATCTCATGATCGTAATATGATGATCATACATCGGGGTTTTCGGTGCGGGAGTGTTTGACATTAGCCAAAGAGTAAGTATTGACTTAAAAAATAGAATATACTCGCAGGTTCTACCTAATGAATAATTAATTGAGTAAAAACTTGAATAAATAATAAGTATTTTATAAATGAAATGGTCAGTCATTATCAACCACTTCAGTTAAGCCCCTACTCATTTATAAGCAAATAGTTCACAGATAACGGACGCGTAAAGATTGATATATGACATTTATATGCACCTATTACAACTGCCGACGTAGAAAGATGAAATGAAATGATGCAATGAAAATATTAATAGTTTATTCTGAAAATCGTGTCAACTGCTAAATTTACTGCAGGTAATTAATTAAAGTTATTTTTATTATTATCTCATAGCCTTGGTAGTAAGAAAAAGTACTATATGAGTTAAAATAAAATTGTATCACAGTGTGTATACAATTCTTAGAGAGGTAGTTATGCATTAGGCATAATATATATTTTCTCAGATTGACCTATCTGTTTATCTCTATTCTTTTTTAAATCATTCCCGCACCGAAAACCCCGATGTATGATGATGATGTAATACCGTTAAATAAATAGATGTTTAAGTAGAGTACATACTTTACAACAAGACGACCTGTTAGCCTAGTTGGTAGTAATCCTGCTTACAAAGCTAGAGGACCACTAGCGCTCATCTCACAAACACAATCTTGGATGTTTTCTATGTATTTAAGTATTTATTTCTCTATACAAGTAAGTATTATCTTTGTCCAGTACCCGTTTTAAGTACAAGTCTAGAGCTAAGTTTGGGACTAGGTCGATTTGTTTGACTGTCCTGATATTTATTTATAAAGATTGGAGAATAAGTACGCTTTTGAAATGAATACCCGTTGGATTTGCATATTTTAACGCAATTTAACTCGTTTTCTTTGGAATTAAAGTTTCCTTTTACGTACGAGTCCTGCTAAGTGGCGTGTCTGAGAATGTTCATTAACAATTACAAACAGAACTAAGCAGATCACATCGACGCCCGCGCATACGATTAGCATTGCTTTATTGCTCACACAATTATCAACTTTATTTATAATGTAATAAAGACTAAAATAAATTTAGAGAGTATGTAATTCCTAGTAATTAGGTGCATCCTATTTTCATCCCAATGCGGATAACATAGGGACTATAGTTGCGTGTACGCAGATTATTAGGTGCAATTAACCGTGGGGTGTTATCGAGTGTGCAATGAGGTCCCAATGTCTCTGCATTTGCAATCGTAACTGCAGTTACATTAATTGATATATTTGATTATTTTTGCAATCATCATCATCATCATCATCATCATCATCATCATCATCATCATCATCATCATCTCCTTGCCCTTATCCCAATCATCTGGGGTCGGCGCGGCATGTTTTTTCCTTCTACACATCCCTGTTATCCGTCATCTCAGCGTTCACTCCCTTCTAACTCATATCACTCTTCACACAATACATCCATCTCTTTTTAGGTCTTCCTCTTGCTTTATAATCCTCCACATTCATACTCAAAACTCTTCTCGTAACATGACTTTCATCTCTTCTCATGACATGGTCATACCATGACAACCTCTTCCATTTTTTCTATCACTTGGCGCTACTTTCAAACTTCCTCTTACATACTCGTTTCTTATCCTATTTTGGCAATATTGCACTATAGTGAGTTTTGGTTTATTTCAAAGATACATTCGCAATCATCATCATCTCCTGCTTATCGAGATCCATTTTAGCTGTGGTAGAACCCTCTGCAGGGTCCGTCCAGATCTCTACCACCATCTCATCCTTCCTATCAACAAGCAGCAATGTTCGCATTGTGGATAAGATAATCGGAGACATTACTAGAATAGACGCGTTCTAATTTAGTTCTTGGGGTTGGCAACGCATGAGCAGTCTTAGGGTTACAGTCTTGAGATTGTAGATTTGTAAAAAAACGAATGATCCGATATCCTGTTGCCACGTTTATTAGCACGAAGACTTCTCTGTTCCAAAACTTTGACCTTACCCTTCAAAGCTTAACAATTTTATTTTCTGTTTCCCAGCAATTATAGAAATTAACAAAAACAAAGCAACAAGTAGGCCAGAGCAAGCCTAGTTATTAAAAGCGAAGGCAAGCAGCGTGGATACAGAATTCCTATTAAATCACCCATATCAGCCTTAATGACCCCTCTTCCGTATTAATTGTGGCGTGGGAACATTTCTTTGAGCGAATTGTTACTGACCATGAATATTCAAAGAATGGGTTAGGTCTTTCAGTGCCGAGTACTCAGTTGTGTGTCCATTTTGCATGGAAACCTGGGCATCTGGCAATTTGCTTAAAGATAGCAATCAAGATCTCATTGCGTTATGATTCTGGATCTAGGTTTATGACTGAAGTTAATTTGGAATTCCAAACAAGGTTGCTCCTTAAATATGTTGCGCTGAACGCATTCTAAAATTAAAGTCTAAATTCATTGTTAAACACCTCGTTGTGAAACCCCGCCAAAAAAGGTTCTTTCAAAGTTAAACGGGTGTCGTCTGTGTATAGTAGCTTCCTAATGAATGGACCGATTTGGAAGCAGTAAAAAATACTACAGCTCGAACACTTACTGAGTGGAGCTTGACAGGTTTTAGAAGTTCACAATACGCACCCTAAATGACACGGGTAACTCAACTAGACTTGGCTACCTGATGTGTTTTAAAGTCCGCTGTCGCCCGTGGCTCGCGCTCGACCCACTGACCGGCTGCCCAAATATCGGACAGGTTCCGTGGGCCACTTGTGAGGACCCGTCCAGCCACTTGCCCTCGCTAGTCTATGCAGTTCGCGTGGGCTCGTGTGCGCCTGCGTTGGACCGTGGGAGAAGCTGTAAGGGCTTTAAGAGAGTTTAGCAACCTTAAGTGTCCTTCGATATCATAGTTTCCAAAATCAGTTGGTTTAGTCGTTTTTGAAATATGCTATGTCGTTATATGTCAATATGACATTTAAGTTTGACAGAAAGGGATAAAGAATGCTTACACACAGATACCCAAGTTAATGAAACCCTTTTTGCGATGGGGGTTAATAAATACAAGACCACGAGGAAGACTTCATCATCGCACGAAACTATTTACGTACGTTTTTAAAAGTTTAAATACCCTTGAATAGCTTTTGTGTATTGTCATTGTGAATCATGTGTGCTTTTTTTACAATTGGCTAGCGGTCAGTGGGTCAGAATTATGTTACATTATATATGGAATGTAGAGAATATAATACTGATATGACGTTTGGACTACTTTGGACTTTGGGCAAGACTAATAAATACAGTCGTTCTAAATATTAAAGCAGCGCCTTAAAATTCACATTTATATTTTTTATATGGCAAGCAGTAGGCAAACTAGCTCACAGGCTACTTGATGCTAAGTGGACTCTGAAGTTCATAGCAATTGCAATCCTTCGATGACAATCTTAAGACTGCAAATGCGTTAGCAACCCTGAGGACTTAGATGGAATATCTCTATGCTAGTTATTTCACCGTTCGTGAATTCAAATCCACCAAACATCTAACACCAAAAATTTCATTAACATGTTACTTACACACGTCAATCAATCAATATATTTACGCACGAAAGAGAAAGTACCAACAAGAGACCGCTCGCTACACTCGTTCAAGGACGCCAGAACAGGGTCGTGGGTAGTCCGAACCACCTGCGAGGGTGCCCTATAAGACAAACAAGGGTATGCAGAAATTGCATTTCCTCGAAACATTGGGCAGATTTCTCAAGCCGACCCACTGTCTTATTAAAACACAATTACTTTCCATATTTATTGTCGTTTTCCGAACCTCTCTCCGATCTCGGATCGCGGTCAACGGGCCGCGTGCGCATGATTTCGCTAATAGCCTCTTCTTTTGAGGGCTCCTTGGCAATTCGCGCATTCTTTAGGTGACACTCGATCTTTGAATTATAATAAGCTTATTAAAAAACCATTATTATAGAATGTATTTGTTTTTTACAGAAGTTTTTGTTGGTTTTTAACATTTCCGTTGCTTGAGACGATGAAGGTGAATTGATTGAAGAATGCAAAAAGCTGCAACGGGTTATACATTTCATGTAAAAAGTATTATATCGAAATCAAAATAAAAGAATTTAAAACAAATCGCTTGAGATTGAAAAGTTCAGAAAAATCCGAGGTCATTGGCACAAATATACTGCAAGATTTAAACTTGGTAGAAAATAATTAATTTGTGAAATGAAGTTTTTAAAATGGCAACATGGAATTTTTACGTGGTTATCTTTTCTATTTCACAGTTTTTACTATTTTCCAAATCATATTACTTAGTCATCATTGGGTTGCAAACCTTAAAAATAGTGGTTTAAAAAGTTATTTAAAGTAAATCATTTGAATGATATGATAAAAAATGCTTGTATTAAAACAAAACAAATCAAATGTGATCGAGAAGATATCCAGCTGTCTTTGAGCTAATATCATGACATGTTAAAAAAACTTATTATATTAGCGATATACAATGTTTACGTCCACGATTTTGCTTCAGTTACAATTCAAAAGCGGAACTAAGTAGTCTATGGCCATCCCGGCTCGTCGCCCGGTGTTACAGCACCGCTAACTGTGTCACGGCGTGTCAACAGCCCTGCGCGCGCGTGCGCTTCCGGCGCGTCACGCATGCGCGCCGGCGCGTCTGCGCAGCCGCTCACTGCCATTTGCATACGTGACTCATTCGGTGATGCTCCAACCCTTTGTCGATCGAATTGATAAGAGAAATCATTGTAAGTGTTTGGGTTTTTTCAGTGGCGCTTCTGTACCAGGATCAGCATTTGGTTACCTTGATTAAAAAAGGGAACTGTTTGTTTGATTTTGTTGCAGATTAAATTGTTTCAATCTCTTGTATTTTTTGATCGTTAGGAAAAAACGTGGAACTTTGCAATCACACTTTACTTGAATTGTCAATATCACTACCTACATTAAAACTAAGTCCCCCGCCGCGTCGTCTCTGTATGTATTTTCGAGATAATTTTAAAAACTACTTCGCAAAGTAGTATTATTTTTCACGGAAGGTTTTCGTGTAGCTATAAGTAATAAATTCTGGTCATGTACAGTCAACAGCATAAATAAGTGATCATTTATGTACCTTGTCGCTTTCAATCGTTTCACAATTTTGTATGACATTTCAAACATGACGTTAAAGTGAGAAGGTACATAAATGATCACTTATTTATGCTGTTGACTGTACCTGTGTTACAGAAAGCTCACATAAACCGAAGCGAAACGGGGGCGGGTCGCTAGTTTAAGTATAATCGAAAGAAAGTAAAAGCATTACAAAGTTTCATAAACACCCTTTCTAGTCTT
This sequence comes from Acleris literana, assembly GCA_946894065.1. Lineage (NCBI taxonomy): Eukaryota > Metazoa > Arthropoda > Insecta > Lepidoptera > Tortricidae > Acleris > Acleris literana. Next base: position 22,333,866 of record OX335671.1, on the reverse strand, counting down.
TCAAAGTCAAAGTCATCGACCTGTGAACATGAAAAAATCTATCGTAGCAATCGATAAAAGATTCCAATCGATCGGACCTTCTCTCACCTCAGTTTGACGGCCGAAAGAAAGTACCGATAGATTCTACATATCGGTACCGAATCAGCGGAACATCAATACAAACAATGCCAAGTGAAATTCGTCAATATAAAAAACATAAATAGACCTCGGTATACACGAGTTTGGAGTTCCGTTCACGAAAGCGACCAATCACTTTCATCTCTCTTTTGTGACGTGTAAAGAACACAATGAGATATTTGCATTTATGTGGAACATCGATGGTTTTTTGCGTTCTCTCTATAAACTCTGGACGCCTTGAAAATGTTGTGGAAAGTTTGGTGCACAATACAAGCTAGTTATAGCACAGCCTAGAGTTTTAAACAATATACAAACGTCGTGAATTGGTTTCATTGGTAAAGAACTATATCATTGATATTATTATTCAAACTGTTAATTTACTATTAGGTATTTAATGTCAATTAAGTCGTTCCTTAGTAACGATTCTTTAAACACAAGTTTGTAAAGAGAACGAGTTAATTGTCTTCAGTAACATAGGTACTCGTATCTCTGAGTACGACGGTTACCAATTATCCGCTTAGTTTGAAAAACACAATAACTGAAAGGCGTGGAGTGTGCTCTTAGCCATTTATTCCAGACGGTCTTTACCCCTATTGATAACGTTATAATACCTGTTATTAACTTGTCAGTAAAGGCTGCCGAGTCGTAAACAATAAGATTGCTACTCGTATAGCGGTAAAATCAAATAGAAAGAGTATAGAGACTCAGTTATTATGTTCAACGTGTCAATTAGAAAATCCTACTACGAGCCTTATGTCACTGATAAGGGATAACAGGAAGTCATCATCATCATCATCATCATCATCAACATCAACTATACGTGTCTTTCTTCTTAAAATCAGAAATTTATAATTTGTCAAAGTCAAAGTTCTGTATTCTTCAATTTAGACATAATATAATGCACCTATGAATGTCAAAAAACATTACCACCGGTTCGAAAAAAAAAACCTTTGCCCCGAGAAGACCTTTTTGCCCTTGCCCATCACTTGACATGTGTGAATGAGCTACAATTTTGTCATTGTGTACCTACATTTTCCTTCCTCCACCCTCTTAAATAATTCCTATTTTTTGTCCCCGTCAATCACGACCTCGAAACTGCTATAAATTATACCAGTTGTCGACGTCAGATTCCATCGGCCGTTATATTTTAATATTTCAAGCTAATTATCGGTTTTTGCTCGCTTTCAGTGGAAACCCGGCCTGTAATGAAACCGGTTCTGTACCTGTTCCATCAATCAACCGGAATAAAAAGTTAACGATCAGTTAATACGTCATTAAGCTTTAATTTTACACGTTCGAATTATACCATCAAGCTCTGGATGATAGCGGCAACCTAGATCCATTTAAACCCTGTTTTATTTTCTTTGCCCATGATTGTATTTCATAATACAAGTCAATAGCTTATTTAATAAAGTTATAATTTGAATGCTGTCGGAATTGCTTTTACGTTTTAATAATCAGACAAGTAATCTTACACGGAAGTTATTCATTTGGCCAATTCTTCCTGAAAATGATTTCCCTTGTTACATCATGTTACGTAAATGGTTATAGATTAAAATTATAACAAAGTGATGGTAAGATCACCACGCATAACATCATAATAATTATTTTTATTGTTCACTTTTTTAAACTTGTTGTATTTTCTCTGTGTTTACTATCTAAACAGAACACAACATGAGCTCTGGCTTTACTAGAAACTAGAAATCTGTTAACCTTTATGATTTGTTTTTTGTATCAGCTTAGAATGGGTTCTATAATAAAAATCATGCTTATAGGAGTTTGTTTCAAAAGCATAGTTTTTTAATTTTTTGATTATATTATCATTTAAGTTCTGAGAAAAAAATATTGAATATAATCAGTGTTTGCTACGCCTGCTCTGGACTAATAGTGGTTGAAATGACGTCATTTTGCTTGTAAACCCGTTTTGTTTTTTTAGGTCTAGCACTAGCTGCACCCAGAACTGTACTTAGAAAAGACCATTTAAAAATAAGAATTATTAATAAAAAAATTACAAAATCAACGTAAGGACTTGGCAGTTCTGTGTCGACCTAAGTTAAAAATCTCATGCGAAAAGTTAAAAAAAAAACACTGGCGGGAAAAAGGTTTTTGTCTATAGTTTTGGACTATTAATTAGGTAGTTGTTTTCTTTGCAAAACTTGTGGTGTTACGGAATTTAGTGAAGAGGAAATAATGCTCACACCTAACACACTAATAGAAAAAAATTGCAAAAGAACTTACAGAACATTCATTGCCGCCAAATCAAAGAAAATTTACTTTGAAAACGTATGAAAATTTCAAAGTCTGAAGAAGCGGCAAACAAGTCCATACATTCTCATTGATATAAGTTCTTTTTACATTATCATTGTTTTATTTCCTCGTAATCGAAGTGAAAAGCAGAGTATATAACTCGGTCTTAAAACAGATTTTATCCTCGACATAAGTTTTGGGTAAAACGCTTGGTTTTATGCCCTTGTTGTACAATCTACTATTGTTGTCAATTTCAAACAAGCTTCTTTCATGGTGGACTAAAAGCCAAAGGTTAATAAATGTAACCTGTGGCAAATGGTCTGATGGGAGCACAAAAAAGCTCAACCAGGTAAGGCTATCAGCTGTTGTAAAGTAAAGTCCATGCCGTGTCCAAGATATACGACACCAAAGAAACAAATAAAAGAGAAGCAAGGCCTCAGGTCGATGAAGAAATGAATAATGGAGGTGACTTGCGATTCTTGCGAAAAACACTTACAAGAAAGCGGGGTCGAAACAACCATTCAGTGAAACGTACGGCGAACAAACAAAAACATTCCTCGTGCAATACTACAAAATAATGTGTAGAAAACTTGCTCGTATAGAGATGAAAGCTGCCGAGTAAAACACAAAACGTCGTAATTATTCTTAAATAGTTATTGAATTTGAAACGTTGCTTTTTATTTGTCGAAAGTTCATGTCACTAATGTTTTGGCGGACAATTATGCTCTAACCACGACTAGTCGAAATGGCCCTTTGGTCACTCGATTTTCGACTTAATGCCAAGGAGTTAGGTTCTTCGTGGACGTGGAGTTGTCGCGCATTGTATTTACTTGCAATAGTTCGTTGATCGGAGTGTTATTGTCAAATTTGGCTCATAATGGTGCGCCCACGCCGCCTGAGATGTAATGGACGTCCGCTAACAAACGGTGCGGTTTTTTTGTGTTTTGCTGGTTATACGATTAAATTGATTCACGTAACATGTTATGAGTGATAATTGCTTAGTGCAGTTGTTTTTTTTCCATGGACTATGTCGAAGTGACGAACTGAGTCTTCTTCAGATTTTATTTACTACCTACTAGTGAAGCTCCCGTTTGATGTAAATAAAGAAAAGCGGCCAATCGACTCGCCCATGAAGGGTTCCGTGAAAGGTAAATTGCGGTTTACGATTTATGACGTATTAAAAAAAAACTAAGTACTTACTAGATCTCATTCAAACCAATTTCCGGTGGAAGTTTGCATGGTAATGTACATCATATAATTATATTTTTTAGTTCTATCATTCTCTTATTTTAGAAGTTACAGGGGGGAGACACATTTTACCATTTTGGAAGTGTCTCTCGCGCAAACTATTCAGTTTAGAAAAAAATGATATTAGAAACCTCAATATAATTTTTGAAAATCTATCCATATATCCCTCACGGATGGGTTTGACGAAAAAATTTTTTTTTTGTGTTTTCTTTCTAAGTACCCTCAATTTTTTTTGTTTTTTTTTTCTATTATTGTACTTATGAAAATCTTAATGCGGTTTACAGAATACATCTACTTACCAAGTTTCAACAGTATAGTTCTTATAGTTTCGGAAAAAAGTGCCTGTGATATACGGACGGACAGACAGACAGACAGACATGACGAATTCATAAGGGTTCCGTTTTTTGCCATTTAGCTACGGAACCCTAAAAATGCCGCGATGGCTGTATAGAATTAATGCCCTTGACTGTACCTGAAGTTCCTCCTTTCGCCTGGACGTCCGATGAAAGACAGGTGATGACAGGTGGGTGTGTTCAATGATGAGATAACTCCTATTCTACACCCATTCTTATTGCACATTGGCAACTTAATCAACCAATCTACCAATACCTACCAAGTTTAATTTGCACCCTACCAAATCTACATTGAAAACTACACCATACAAATTAAGGTTGAAATTTGGTTGCTTTAAAACTTTTAATTTGGTGATTACTTCATTATCAGCGAAGAAAGTATGATACGTAACATTGGCATTGTGCGCGAACTTTCTTCGGCTGAATTGTGTTTTAATCATGAGATAATTAATAAAGCCCGCGGCTGCGCCCGCGTCGGGAAAAGGTGAAATTGTACTAGTTGAGTTACGTGCGTGTTGCGTAAGTGTGTATTTAGTTTTCCTTTTCCTTGGTGTGGCGGGCTGGTTTGGTCCTGTTAGTATGTCTAGAATGTCTAAGGTGTTATGTCATTGCGGTCTCTTCAGTGGTTTACGTCGCGACCGTTGCACGGTATCATACATTTTCCTCTTTAGTAAAATTAACTAGCGAGGCTATTATGATCGTGTTTATCAATGTGGTTAAACGTGGATAAAACATCCGTCACGCTCGTATTTATTTACGTGTCAGAAGGTGACAGATGCCTTATCCAAACTTTGTCACGCAACGCAGCCATGTTAGGGCCCCAGTACGAGACTCTAGTGGGAGCGAGAGAGACGGATGCTTTATCCACCGCGATAAAGGCGACCATAATATCGCACCTTCAGAACAATAGTGACTTAACTGAGAAATTTAAATTGCGAGTTAGGTCTCTATAATAATAAATTTATGGCTTGAAGTTTGAAAGCTGAAATTATGAATTAGGTCACTATTGTTCTGAAGGTGCGATAAGGGCCTAGACTATCTTTGGTGAAGTCTGAGGGTGTAGCCAAGATGCGTTTCTGTTTTCTATAGACTCGAAAAGTATGAATTTGACATAAGCTGTCGAGCGATCCTATACATTATGTCGATTTTAGAAAATAGCTAACATAGCGTTTTGCATCTTGACTAAGATTTGGATTTGGTTCGGCCCTTAGCATAGGCAAATAAGTACCTCTTAACTAAGGCCCTTTGTACAATAGGATGTAGATAAACAAGGTAATTTAATTTAAACTATATTGTAATGGAAATAGGTAATTTTTTTTTGTCAAACATTTGAAAATGGCATTGTAGAGCATAATTAAATGAACTTTTTTCTATTTGCTGGTAGATACAAATTGCCACTTAAAATCTTCCTGTTTGTTGTATGGTGCCTTACGACGTTAATTTGAGTACTAAGTGAAAAAAAAACTTGGTAATTTACAAGGTTTACAATCATCGTGCTTGAATAAGTTAATCTTTTCGTTCTATTTTTCACAAAGAACTATTCAATTTCTTGAAACATAAAATCGTCTTTATTATTATTTAATTATTCAACTAGCTCTGTGCAAGTACCGTTTTGATGCGAAGACATAAAAATACAATTTCACAATATTATAGTGCTATGTAATCCCTAATGGCCACCGTTATGCAGCAATCTTCACACAGGACACTTTATATCTCTAAATAATCTAACCATTACAACTTAATAACGTCGTTTTATTGGCTCAATAAAACGAGCTCATAATAACTGAAGAGCAAGAGACTTCCGTACTTCATTCCAGTTGCTTCTATTAACACTTTACCCTCAAGTTACTCGCCTAATCCGTTACTTGCCTCTTGCTATTTTATACGAGTAATGATTACAACTTCCTTTACGTTACATGGCTCTAGGGTTGCCATCTCTAAAATTTGGCAACCAGGACAAGACGTGTGAATCCCCGAATTTTGGAGCCCAGAACCCGGACGGTTCGTCGGTTGTCCACACGACTCGTACGCGTAGAATTAGTTTCCCGCTACTCCCCCTATTTCTTCCCGTTGGGGATCGATTTTCGGAAAATCCTTTCTTAGGGCTCACTTACATCATGAAAGGAACCCCTGTACCATATTTCAAGTTTCTAGGTACAGTAGTTTCGGCTGTGTGTTGATATGTTAAAAAAATGTAAGGATATTTTTAATCTATGGTCAATTTTGATGTGTGAACTGAATGCTTGGAATGAATGCTCGTATTTTTACAAAGTAAACATCTCGTCTTAAGTACGAATAATCAGGAGTCCACCAGCCTACCCAGGGTAGGGTAGGGTTCAAACCTGGGACCGCTAGCTTTTTAGGCACTATCAACAAAACTCAGATCAAAACTTAATGTCTGAATTGAGGTGATAGTGAAATAAATCTTCTGAAGATCAAGTGAAAAAGGGCGTAAGTCTAGTATACTCCGTTCATTTATATACTCTTTTTTATTACGAGGTCGACTTGTACCCTTTTTCACTAGGACCCCAAGCTCTAGGCTTGGGATAGTGACTACTATAACACGATATACTCGTACATAGTTATTAAGAACATTGTATCCACACTCATATCATAAGTACTCTATTATGCGTTCAAAACCCGTAGGCAATGACCAGCATTACCTGTGGTAGTAGGTGACAGCGATGACAGCTGTTAATTTTGGAAGATGTTCCAAATGTGGATCTCATTACCTTACAATATTCGATAACTTAATTTCAAAATTACGTTACAGCTGCCATCGCTGTCACCTATTACCACAGGTAAGGTAATGCTGGTCATTTGCCTTTCGGCTTCTGAACCCATCTTAGAGTACCTACTTATAATATGTGTGTAGATAAAGGTATTGTACGAGACTCTGCGTAATTAGCATTACGCAACCGTCACGTAAACTACTATTATTTTATACTTTATTGAACTGAAGTGTTTGGTTATCAAATGTTTTCCCGCGCGGATTAAAACCCGAAAGCTTAGGCTTGCTTAGGGTTAATCGCCTCGTTAAAGTAGGTATTAGCTTTGGATTGATTTCGCCATTTTATTTGTATAAATAGCTCAGTTATATTTGCACAGAACGCAGGATAACGGGAAATTGGGTTGAACGGTCGCCTTGTTAGTTCTGATCACGAGAAATTACATAATATTAAGTTACTTTGCCCACATTATTATAATATACATATAAATGACGGCTCGTAGCCTTTTACGTTACGTTATGCCGCAAATCGCCTCTAGGACTGTCTTTTTGCTACCGGAATTCATATTTATAGCTTCAATTTCATATTATAGAACCGCACGCGCAGTTACGTGTAATATTCTAGATAACCTTATAGATCTAGTTAGTGTGGGAAGGGTAATTTATGAGTAAGTGCTTTTAATAAAATATAATCGTTTTATTAATTTGCCCTCCTTCAGCGGTTTTGGCAATCGATAATCGGTTAATCGATTATGACTTAGACTTGTTTCCTGCACAACCTGTCTTGCCTTCCGCGTGGATTTCTTAATGACACGGGCAGTAATACGGGCCAAGTTTATGTCAACATATTCTGTGACAAAAGCTCCATATTTTATATGGTCTGGTACTTTAAAACCAATATTATTCTTTGAATTATTGATTGTTCCTTATTTTTTAAAGAGAATTTTAATTTAATTTGCCTTTATTAACTTTGCTGTCAAAAATGTGTTAGTGGATTTTAAGATTTGTTTAAACACAAAGAACAATAAAGAAGTCTCATCATTGGTTCTTGGTATTCTTTTACTAATTATTTTGTATTTTAAAGTATGATGTAGGTCTTGGCGATGGCTTCCGTGTAGCTGGATAATCGATTGCTACTTACTATTCGAGCCGTGGGCGGCGGCTTGTCCCGATCGATTCGCAGCACGCCGCGTCCGCCCACCACAAGCTCACATTTATATTAATTTGCAAATACAGAAGTCAACATTTCAGGCTAGAAAGCGATAGTTCACTTTCGCTTAAAATTGGCGAATTGGTGTGTAGGATGTCGTGTGGCCGATGGAGCGAGCGTGAGTCGATTATTCGATAATCGGTTTGACCCAAAACATGACTAAAACGAACTTGGCGGTCAGCGAAAGTTTACTACAATGACGGTCTTTCATTATTTGGATAATCATTTAAATGCCTGATTAAATTTGCTAATTGTAAATTTATATATTTAACGTCAAGTTAAGTGTATTTAAGTAACTTGTCGTAATGCAGTAGCGACAGTTTGGTAAAAAAAACTTGAATAATTTGCATAATTAATTTTTGCTCAATATTTTTTATACGCGTTTTATGGCAAATTTTATGTGATTTCGACACTTATTTGTTGGTTATGTTATGTGTTCTATTGTGTAATAGTGAAAGCTCATATGAATATAGATAAGTTGTTATTTCATTGTTCGCTGGTCGGAATTGATCTAAATCTATTCTCGATTTTTTAATTTTATTCCGAATAAATTACACCTAAAGATTACATAACTCGCCAAATAAAAAATTGGGTACGTACGTGTTTTTCGCATGAATTGCGTACTCGGCCGGAATATTAATTAGTATTACGGTTGTATCATCTTAATCAAAAATAATCAACGTACATACATAGAATCTACATTTCAAATAAATTGCATTGCATTGCACTTGCACTTGCAACTTACAGTATGTTTGTCACTTGTGTTTTATAGAAAAACGAATATTGCCGACTACTACCTGTACAATATTTATTTACGATCTTATTTGTCACAAACATTGATGTTGACGACGCGTTTGTCTGGTTGGTAGTGACACAGTATAGAGAATATACAGTATTTATATTATGGTAGTGACCTTCCTAACGAAGCTAGCGGTCCTGGGTTTGATTCCAGGTAGTGGCAAATGTTTGTGTGATGAGCGCGAGTATTTCTGGGATCTTAGTGGAAAAGGGTATAACTCTCCTGAAGATCAATTGAAAAAGGGTTTCAGTCTAGTATACTGTGTTTATGTACGTATATAGGTACCCTTTTTTGGGTCTATATTGTCTGCCATAATAATTTTTAGTCATAAAGTGCTTTTCATAATCATCGCAAGTCATAACGTATTTTTTAAAGAAAATGTTACTTTTTCAGGATTTTTATAAATCAAGCCTAACCTAACCTAGCCTTGTCTACACGTTAGATATTTCAGAAATTCTGAAACGTTTACAGTTACAGCGATATAAAAATTATGACTATCCATAATTATGTCAACAATGACATTATGACCAATAAAAATTATGGGAAACAAAGGGCTTTCACCCTTGTTTAATACAAGTTAAGTGGACTACCCTTTTTCACTAGAACTTGAAATTTGGTCTGAGTTCTGGGGTGTTTATTATTTAAGTATGAATTTCTCTATTTAAGTATGAATATCGTACCCTAGCCTAGACTTCAGTTTGGGACTAGGTCAACTTGTGTGAGATTGTCCTCCGATATTTATTTATTGTCACTCTTTAAATGTAACGTCTTCAACGCGTTCGCTTGCGTCACAGATACGTATCGTATTTGCGTAACGATCATTGTCCCGCCGCGTTACCCAACGTTACCAACGTTACCGTAATGGCTGCGTTACAGATGAGCCGATATGTCGCAGTCATTTGTTTCGAGTCCGAATCAGCTGATCGCTTTCCCAAGCCACGCAGGCCTACCTGGTAGTTGAGCAAAGTTATGTTTGTTACCACACAAATCGATTTGGGTTTGCAAAACGATCGATGATAATCGGGGAAATAACACGGGAGTCGATGTGACCATAGTTAGGTATTCGATGCCAAATGGGTTGAGGGCTGTGTGCCGGTCAATGAAGTGTGCTTGAACTGACCACTGTTGACATGGATCATACGTACTTAGGTAGAACAAGGTTAGGTGGAGTCTGTAGTAATAGTACATTATTGCCTAGGCATGGAAGTAGGCAATTGCGGGCTGAGTATTGGATTAAACGGACGAGCTTGCGAGTCCGTTTAAAAATACGAAGCCCGCAGTTGCTGTTCCTGCCGAGGCAAATATAGTGCTTTTCTCAAAAATCGCAAGAAAAAATTTGTGGTTAGAGTCAAATCTTCATCGCATGAACTAATTTTTTGAATTGCATACAAACAGAAACTTCATGTGAAAAAACCATCACTCCTTACCGCCTTTCTGTTTATGACAAGGAGAAACGCAATTTTTGTTTTTAAAAAGAACATAAGCTATTCCAGGCACAAATAAAAAAGTTATGTTTCGAGTAAAATTTGGATGTATAAGACTTGTGCCCTCATTTTATTATGGCCCTTTTCACTTTTTAAAAAGTAACAAGCTAGATAGTAATGGAATTTGTATGCAACATTGCGGGCTTGTGTAACGACCACGCAATGTTTTTTTTTTTAATTTGAGAACTGTCAGTAAACTATGTACTTCGCGTCTCAATATTTAGATAGGAATGTCAACATTTCCGGAAATTTTTGAGAAAATACAGGTCGATTCACAAGATCAGGCACGAATGGATTGAACGAAAGTAATGTCACCTATCACTGTGTGTGCCGTCCTTTGAACCGATGTTCGAATTTCAAACCGAAAACCTGTTATTGTTATACACACTTGTATACTTCACTCATTTAATCCATTCGTACTTTGAGCCATTCTTTTGTTTTCGAACGAATTAACAATTGAATAAACATTTATTTTTTAACGTCACCTTATTTTACGCGTCGGTGTGGACGCACCTTAACTGAACATCTGCAATGTCGCAGCCAATATTGAGCTAAGTATACCTATAAGCAAGATATTAATGATACTTAGTGACTCTACTTACATTTAAGGCTAATAGTTTTATATGAATAGATAATAATACTTTAAGGTTAGGTAGTCACTAACCCTGAAAGTAACGTCAGACATATGAGCCAGGGTACAGTCGACTACAAAAAGATATATCACTTTTTCACCTCATTGTAATAAGGTTCGAAAATGGATACATCTCTTTGTACTCGACTGTACATGGCGTTTGCGTCAATGATGTCACTTAGAGACGTCTAATTTCAATGTTATCTAACTTTTACGTGTTATTTAGTGTTATAAAATACTAACAAGTGCGAAAGATCATCAAAATATTTAACGTAACGACCACTTGCAGTTATTCAATTGCATGTAACCGGATGGGAACATTTAGATGAATGGCGTCGTGATTGTGATTTTAATTCTTTATAGCCTGTACAGGTGGAACACATGATCTTGATAAATAGTCGTGTAAATGAGGAATGAACATTAATCTCGTTCGCCTTTCCCTAAAACCATTGTTGCACAACGCCGTGGGAAGTTCAATAGGCCAGAGAAATGAGACGTTGTGAGTGGTTTTTACTTTAATTTGACGTCGGTTACTGCACGATGAATCGGACTATAATTACAATGCCCTTTGACAATGGCGTGTTTATGATGAAAATTAATGGGAGTTCGCATGTAGTATATATACATGGGAAGGTTCTCGAATGGACGGAATCACGCTTAGGCAAACGTAGTGTAGGAGGCCCCCCCGGCTAGATGGACCGATGACCTGAAGAAGGCAGCTGGCAGTGACTGGATGCAAAGGGCGGGAGATCGCGCGCTGTGGCGCTCCTTGGGGGAGGCCTATGTCCAGCAGTGGACTGCAACAGGCTGATATGATGATCCATACAAGTGTAACAAGGAATCATACAAACAACATTTGGCCCATAAAGGGAGTTTCGGCAGGTTTTGTTTGGTGGTGACCTTATCCTTAACCTCACACGCCGCCAAATGGCTAACACACCTAGTTATTAGCTAATATCGTGGTTATTCAATTATCTGTTCCGTGTAAGCGGCATACAAATTATTAAAAAACTAATAGTAGGATTCAAAAATCAACGGTTTAGTAATACAAAAGGTGGATCCACACTATAGGGTTACATCAAATCGAAGTGGCAAATCTACAGGACTCGTTACTTTAAATGTGGACAATGTAGATCAAAAGGGTCCACAGGGCTTCATCGGATCGGACTGCGTGGCAAATCTACAGGACTTGTTACTTTAAATGTGGACAGTGTACATACACCATGAGCTCGAGATGGGTCGCATTGCGACAGTACGTCATGACACGTAAAATGACAAATACCGTCCTCATTACCGGTACTGTCACGGTCACAGAACCATTTTTCGATTAAATGTCGCGAATATGGACCCACCTTTAGAGCTTAGATCAAGAATGTGTACATCACACTAGCCCTATACTTAGTGCCCCAATCTATCATAGACAAATTATCACCCGCCTGGTTATGGAAATGCAGCGCTGCAGCGCTTTCCTGCTGAGACGGGAAGCGATCCCAACATAATTACAGCTGCTACACGCTTGATTGCTATTAATAGCAGCAGGTATCGCTGCTATCGCTCAATCAAAAGTCATTTGACACTTTGATTAGGAGCTGCCAGTGAAAATAATCATAATGCCGCGGAACTGTCGCTTGAAGTTTATCCGATTAGTCAACTGGTTTAAGTTAATACGGGTAAAGTTAACTTGCTGTATGTAATTGCGGCGGTATGCTTTTTATTACTGTTGAGGTATTACTTGGTTTATGTAAGTGGCCAGCTGTTTTCGATAGCTATATTAGCCGTTTGCCGATATCACAGATCTGTGAAATAAAAAGTTTTCACCACACTTGCTCGTAAATAGTGTCCTAATATGCTACAAAAATCGACCGTAAATCCAAAATAATACCCGCGGGCCTTTTTTTACCATTACACCCTATCGTGCGTAATAGCTTTAAAAAAAAAAACGTGGACTCAAACTATCATAATACGTCAGGACCCCAATTCTTGTGCCATTCGATATGAAGTTTCATTCGAGATGAAATGTCAGTTGCATACAATTTTCTAAAAATCTCGCACGACTCGTACACGTTTGACATTATCTGTGGTAAGTCATAGACAATGATGTAGTCTGCCGCTAATTTATAAATACCTACTGATTTTAAACTGTGTGATTCCAAAATAATAATTAAAAGGGCGTCTTTGTGCAATATTAAAATTTAAATATCAATAAAAAAACATGTCGTCGTCAGAAGAAATGGATAATGTGACTCCGCCGGACATCGCCAACGCGGCTAAAATTATTACTCGTAAGTTAAAAATATGATCTTTTGTCTGATTTTATTTCATTTCCTCGCAATTGTGATGAAAAAAATTGTATGTTACACGGGTGGTAAAGGAAATACAAAGCTCGAGTCATTAAAGCCCTCAGCCTTTGGCTTCGGGCTTCTAACAGACAGACTCTCGTTTGTAATTCTGTCTTTACCGCCCTTAATACACAATGTACCTACTATTATTTAGTAAAATGGCTTTTCAAAGTCATCAATGCTATCCACAATAACCTCAACCCGTAAATCAATTAATTAATAAAAACGAATGAAAATGAGATATTATTACTTTACAGATCCAATTTAATTGAGATGTATTCATTTTATGTTAATTGACAGCTCATTCGATTAAAAGGCCTTTTACCTACGTGATATAACAATTAAAAATTAAAAATTAATATATTCTCTAATTAAATATACAGCCTTACAGTATTCATTCAACAAGAGTAAATACATAGCAACGTTGTAGGTGTAACATTTATCAAAAAATTATGTGAGTTAACAATATAGATAGTTCTGGCCCCTACACTAGGATATGTGAAATTGTTTTACCTATGACTGGGACAACGCATCTTATTAGAAATAAACTACAGTACAGAAGTTTATAATCGTGTTAATATTTTTACAATGATATACTTACAACTTTTAATGATTCACAACCAAGTATCTTCTTACTAAATAATATTATAAACTCTGTGGCGTATTCATCCTTACTTAGTTAAGTAAGATTATATATCACTTACACAGTTTCAAAGCGGACTCTCACCACACAACTTAGTTTGGCCCCTATCTCGGTCGCCTCGCGCCAATTCTGTTCTCTGGATTCAATTTCGCGGCTGTCAAATTGATGCGGTGGTCCCTCGCGGCGCGTGTCATAGGTTAGTTCGCGAGTTTAATTTGCTTGCACGTGGTCTTATAATATTGTAATATCACTAGATAGTCATATTTTTCTTATAATATCACTAGACAGGCGATGGATGACAGTGTCTTTTGCATCTAAAAAGTCTGTTTAGTTATTATTTCATTCTGCTTTTTACTCTAAATGTTAAACTTTATTGACTAATATTACTGACTTAATCGCATGCATTATCTTTATCATCAAAAATTTATTATAATATGATTATGTGTAGTGTCAGTCACCCTTAGAGCCTTTGGAGCTAAGGTATACTTGAAAATCTAATTTAAGACCAAAATCCTAACCTCAACTGGCGCACATTCGCTGTGATTACTGCATTTTGGTTTAAGTTTAGGTATTTATATCAATAAAACTTACCCTAATATCACTGGTTACACGAGTTCTCATTCATATTTTTATGAAATAATGTTAAAATAACGAAATAATCAAGATGGAAACTGTCAGATTTTGGTCTTTAATTAGATTTTCGAGTATAGGTTCTAGGTTCTAACGTAAGATTAATCTTGAAGAAAAAACCGGCCAAGTGCGAGTCGGACTCGCTCACGAAGGGTTCTGTACCATTATCTTTACAACATTAGACACTATACCAGCGCCTCTATTCTAGCCAGTAAAAACAATACCGTATTTGACCTGTTACGGAATCGTTTCTCACTAGGTCGCCATTACTGTTAAGAAAATAAGAGCTATCAAAACGTTGACAATACGATACCAGATCAAACACGATATGGTTTTTACCGTGTTGAATAGAGGCGCAGTTGCCGTTATTAATATCGAGCAAAAAACGGCAAGAAAATCACGTTTGTTGTAGATATGGGAGCCCCACTTAAATTTTTATTTTATTCTGTTTTTAGTATTTTTTGTTATAGCGGCAACAGAAATACATCATCTGTGCAAATTTCAACAGTATAGCTGTCACGGTTCATGAGATACAGCCGGCGACAGACAGACGGACAGTGGATTCTTAGTAATAGGGTCCCGTATTTACCCTTCGGGTACGGAACCCTAAAAAGAAAAAGGGTTATACGCTCCTTTATAGTAGGGATTTCAACGAAGATTTTGCATGTTAAATAATTCGATCTTCTGTTATTCGTGCTAACTCAAACTAAAACCTCGCATTTTAAGCTCGTGCTATGTCAAACCAAAACACAGCGCTTATGTTGTTTCGCGTAACTGTTAAGCCTCCCCGACCGGATCGGGTCCCGACTAATTGGCCCGACCCGGTTGCCGCGATCATTCTTGACCCGCCAATTTCGCTAATAACTCAATTGCGTATAAATGGCGGGCGGATACTTGTTTAGTGCATCGCTACGCTTTTATTTCAGCTTATAACATAACATTGGATGCCTTTTTTTAGAATTTTGAAGCAAGTGTAAAATCTATAGAAGGTGTTTTTAAGGTATTTTTTATGTAAGTGTTATTTATTATTGTTGATAGACTGTACCAGAGTAGAACGCTCTGTCTCTCGCATTATTCTTAGAGCGAGGGACAGAGCATTCGACTCGCTAGCGAGTACGGTAGTTGTAACTCATGGTAAGGGTACTGGTGTGTTATTCTTTCAAAAAACGGTGGCCGGTCAAACGGACGAGCGAATAAAAGCGGTGAGTTTAAGTAGTCCCGTCCGACCGAACAAAACACATTTCAGCGCGTGCATTGTCAATTAGGGAGCCTCATACGTTGGTGAAGTCATGCTGCCAAATTGAATACACGCGCTAAAATGTGTTTTGTTCGCTCTGTCGGGACTACTTAAACTCGCCGCTTGGACCTTCACTCGAGCGAACGATCACCTTTGCTTGTTGAGAGAATCACCACCCTGAACTACTGGGGTGTGATTCTTTCAACAACGTCGAGTGAACGAACGAACGAGTGAATGTCCAAGCAGCGAGTTTAAGTAGTCCCGTCAGAGCGAACAAAACACATTTTAGCGCATGTATTCTCAATTAGGCAGCCTTATACGTTCCTTCCTTCGCTCGTCAGGGACATATCACGGTATTCTTCAATGTATACAACGCGCAGCGTAAACTTCTGAACGTAACTCAAAAATATAATCTCGTACTTGGTGTCGAAGAGGAGTACTAAACCAAGTTGTCACCGACAGAGTTACAAAATAGATCTCTATACGTAAATATCAGTGATATCGGCAAACGCTCGAGAAACTTGTGGGAAAGTTCTTACTCCTCCTTTGTTACCCGAAACAAACGATGCCAATCAATGTTACCTTCCTTCATCCAAATACCACACACTTATTATCAGATGCAGACTATCATGCATTTACCTGCCACTCGCTTCCTACAGCCACTTCACTGTCCAACATTGTTCGGCGAACAATAACGCACCTAACAACTTACGCAATGTACGACCAGCGCCATCTAGCGGGAATAGAAAGCTATGCAAATCCGACAGACGTCGCCAGCGCTTCCTGATGCTAATAATGGGAAACTATACTGGTTGGCTGTTGTTCTCGGGTTTATAGAGGATTTATCAATGGAAACTAATCCTCTGGTGTTATTAAGTGACAGGCGGCGTAATAGTAGTGTTCGTGTAGTTGCATAATGGCAGCTATTGTAATACGAGTGTGGTTTAATAATGTCATACGAGTGTTCTAATACCTAGCTTTTAGCAATATTATTAAAGCTGTAACTAATGTATGGACACCGCACATAAACATACAGTCACAAAGACAGATCTCCCGATTTATAGTTAACTAACGAACTGCCCTGGTGTAAAGGAGTAAAACATAGCCTTTGTCCATCTGTTTTTTTTTTCAAAAAGGTAGTGGTTGTGGAGATTACCCTCCACATACAAACAAACTTACAAAATCCGCTTTCCCTCTTTAACAATCTTCGTTTCGCTATTATGTCACGTTGTACTCGTACCTATATTTGTAAGGTAAGGCAGTGCGACAGCCAAGTTAAGCTTGAAATAAATAATGAATTATAAATTCTGCTGCTGTATCACATGACTTGCGCCACAACCAATCCCATGGAATAAGTGTACGAGTCAAACAAAAGTAAATCACTTGCGAGGGAGACAACCTAGTAGTCAAGTGCGGAACTTGTAAACAGTGCAGTAACTTTTTTAGATTTCTTGACATGACGTGACTCAAGTAAAGGTGCGACCCAACCGCTGCTTAAAATACGGAGACGGTAAGGAATCGCAGTGACGCATCGTATCCGTACCGTTTTTATCGCATGCCCTGCACACCGCTACTAAAAATAAATGTCAAGGTAAAGTCGTGACGTTTACGGCACGTCACTGCAATTCCGTATTTTGAGAAGCGGTGTGCAGAGGGCCCTGCAAAGATGCACTACGCTAACTAACGTTTCTATTCGATTCATTTTTAAACCAATCGCGTCACTGGGAGATGACGTGATACGAAAAGTCACGTGGTCTACCAGTGACGCGATTGGTTTAAAAACGAATCGAATAGAAACGTTAGTTAGCGTAGTGCATTTTTGCAGGGCCCTCAGGTGCGATAAAAACGGTACGGATACGATGCGTCACTGCGATTCCGTACCGTCTCCGTATTTTAAGCAGTGGTGGGGTCGCACCTTTATACTCGTAAATCAATATTTAAACAAATGACTGACTGTTGAGTTTCTTGGGCGTTTCTTCTCAGCAGTGGTGACCTTTTGAGAAGCGCTGGTTAATTTTTGACCTGTAAATGTGCCCGTGTGGCCTACATACTGAATATAGATCTTTTATCGTTTAATAAGCATCATACACGATTTTTACAAGAGTTCGTGTTACGAGTGATAACTCTTGATTTTCCATACCGATTTTATGAATCTAAATAAAACGATTCCATAAACGAAATGGATTTAAATAAGTTCACTCGTTAGGGCCGTAGGCGATGTAAGATAGACGAATATGCATCCCTGGGAGTAAGAGCCACCCGGTAGTAATTATCTTTTATCAGTTAACCTGAACTGGCGTTTGGCTTCAACAGCATACAAGACATACAGATATCCCTTTAAATACCCCTCTTTTTGTGTTATCGTTTAAAAATATCCTCATATAAAACTGTTTACTGGTCATATAACTGAAACATCCGCGAGCTAACTAACACAGCCATATTTGCTGGCAATATTTGAGCTGCAGCATTGTTAACTGTTTTGATACGGGACTCGGATGTGCCGAATAGCGCCGCCCCGGTCAGCAGGAATCCTACGAATGCCTTTGTTTGAGCTATGAAAATAAAGGGCCTTGACAGTGCTACCGCCAAGTTCTAGTTTTTGTTATAAAGTGCATTGATGGAGATCAGATAGTAGGTTCGCCTGAGAGATTGCTGTGTATTATATGACACTTGTTCTTCGCATGTGATAACATGTGCTGGGGTTTATTATTGTTTCTTTTTTTTTGGGTTAAATCGATAGCTTTTTAGCTGCTCTATCAGCCCTAGGCGGGTTGACGTCGGTTTCTGGGACACCCTGTACCTATACTTGACAGTAAGGTGCCTGAGTTAATAACAGTAAGTACCCACGATAACATGTCACTAGCAATATGGTTTCACCGGGTGGAATAGAGCTTCTGGTTCGTGGAAATATAATTCCTACTAAATATATTTGCCAACGCTTGTATTAGGGCCAATTGAAAACAAGAGCGCATCAATGTTAATAAACCAATTAAATCGTTTTTTATAATAATCTAAATCGACATCAATTGCTCCCAAGTGTTTCTGATCACAAATTATGTTCGTACAGTCACTGGCGAAAATATATTATCAACACGCTCTTATATGCCTCTATTGAGGCAGTAATTCGCATGAAAAAGTGTATTTTTTTAATGTTAAAGGCTAAAAATGATGGATTTTCTCTTGGCCGTTACGTTAACTATCAAAAACCGAATTATAAATGAATGTAACTTACACTAATAGTGTAATAGTTTATAAAAATATCTAGAGTTTATGATTTCTGTCAACGTAATTCACATATTTGTTTCAACTACACAAATCGACGGAGATTTTTTTGCATAACTCAAATTTGTCAATTACATTAATTGACCCTGCCGATATTAGTGCCGGTGACTGTACTGAAACACGTGTTGCGTCCCGCTTCTAAACCATATCAATGGCCTTGTCCCCTTTCCTCAGCCCACAGGCTAGTGGTTTAAACATCTCTCCCTTGTACGGCGGCTGTTGACGGGTTGATTTACTACCGTTGAATATTTACCAGGCAAGCTTCCCTAGCTGAATACATTCGACTGTTAACAGCCTTAACGCCATATGTAACGTTATTAGAGCCTTGCAAAAACAACCTTGATCATAAAAAATACAACACAAATTAAAAGCACCAACGTGTTCCTCTTTGAAGGTTGGCGCTTGAGCTCTTTTAAATTTTATTCGCATGGAAAATAAGAGCAGCGTATCCGCCATATGTCAGGCCGCTTTTGGTTTGACCAGCCTCTGTTGAATTCATGGGTTTAGTCGCGTTATTGAAAAACATGAAAGCTTCAAACGAAGAATTGCCTTATATGGGATTCTAGCACAAGTCAGGACCTTTGTTCGGCTCTAGTAGTTTATATAGTCTAGGTGAACAGACATATTTTGCTTTATTTCTTTCTTCTATATTACCTATTTATTTTTACTTTACTATCTTTTACCCTCGACTCCGTCCGCATAGATGTCGTAAACATGCATATAAACACACTTACGCATTTTGCAAAACGTTTAATCAGTAACTTTTCTTAACGACAAGATTTATATTTGCTTATGGTAACAGAAAACTAAAAGCAGTCAAAGACAATTCATAAATTCTTCTCAAGTGCCACATCACATGACGTCCACACTTACCTCAGCCAACGAAGAGAAATGGCTTCCGTTCTTTCAAATTATGTAAAATCACGCATTAACATCACAAAGGAGAACAATCGGGAGCGCGTGCGACACGCCCGGCAACAAGCGGACGTCCTCTGCGAAAAACAAAAATTACGGTGACATTATACAGTGTTGTGTCATTGTAGACTGTATGTCTCAATACGTAATGACGTTTAAGACAAATTGGCTTTTCCTTGGACGGTTTACAAGGTGATGCTTTTAGTTTCTGCTGTGCTGGTAGTTTGTCTTGTATGAAATGTGACAGATGTCAAATGTTTTGCTTAAATGTAGACATTGTAGAGGTCATTTAAACTATTTTTCTTCTGACTATAGTATTAGTTTAATGTGGTAGGGGTTTTATGAAGGTATTTATATTATTATTCAACAATAAATAATGTGTTCGGTATAGAACTCGAATTGGTTTCTGGTGCTTGTTTGTTTTCACTGAACTTTTTTTTACTGTAGCGATATGTGCTAAAGCTGTATACGAATATAGTACCTATAGTGTGTTGACAAAATAAAGCTGTATTTTAATTCCCACCCCACACTTATTACCAAAACAAACAACGCATTACATATTTACGGGTCAACTCGATTGATTTGATTCACGCCCATTCGCTGCGCGTGCGCGCGTACAGGATGTATGTGGATAATATTTGCGATAGTCCGAAATGTTTGCTTTTATCGTCTCGGTATTAATAACTTTACATTATCTTATTTATTGTTTTGTCAGCGGTATTCGGGGTATTATTTTTTTGTCTGTTTAGACGCGTAATTATAATATTTGTGATTTTTGTAACTGAACGCGACTATGACGTAGTTGTTTGTAAAGTAAATATTGCCAAATGGCCTCTTGGTGTTAAAATGTTAAGGACCAAAAAAAAGTCGTCGCAGGCGAGGTCTACTACGTTGTTTCGACGCAAGTCCACCCTAGAATTCCTGGAAACCAGCGTAGCAGGCACTAATCACCATACATTCTGTGTACGAGTACATGCAGGGCCATACTTTGGTCTTGCTTAGACAGAAACATTATTGTTATGTTATAAGCTAATGAAAGTCTCCTTTATCAATGTTCTGCTTCTGTTTTGTGAATTCTGTCCCACTACTGCCTTCCTAAGGCAGCAAAAGAAAAGAAACACGAAATGTACTAGTGATATAGCAAACAATCGAAAACAACTGATTAGAAAATATCAAAAGAGTTCGATACGTATGCGATAGCCGATAGCGCTTGTTTAAGTAAGTTTATTTAATTATCAATTAAATGTTACAATATCCAACTCACTAACTAAAAAACTTTAAAATTGACAAAGTTCATCCTGTATTGTGTATGTTGTAAAGGCGACAAATCAAATTAATTAGCCGAACGCCGCGGTTATTCCCAACGTTATTGCGTTAGCGCAATTGGGCCGGTGGCCTACTTGCCACGACCGATGGACTCGCCTGCTTCGAACACTGGATCAAGGGGTTCAAATCTGTTGCTTGTAACACTATTGTAGAGAGTCAGGCAGTTTTTTATTTAAAAAAAAAGTGTCTCTCCGTTTCGTTACCAAACATGATTCGTTATGAAACATGTTTTCAAGCACATTTTTATAGCGTATTTTTTTAATTCAGAGTGTAGGTGGAAAACACCCTATATTTATTTTACTAATATGAATATGAAATACATGTTATTATTTTTTCAACTCCCCATTTAAAAGTATAATTACTTTCAAAGATTTAAACTTATTATTACTGAATTTGATGAATTGTCAATAATGTATCGTATTCTACTAATCCTAGTTTCTTAGGGCCTGTTGTTTGATCAGTAGTTAAACTAACTAATTGTTAAAATTCGAAAAAGGAATGGAAAATTTGACACATTTCCTTGAGATTTTAATCATTAGTAACGTTTTTTGACCATTAGTTAGTTTAACTAGGTATCGATCAAACAACAGGCCATTAAAAGCGCTCGGTCGGCTATCTATCAATTTCACACTTTGATCGCAACTGACAGTATAGTCACTCGTGTTTCATCGAAAAACGAAGATTGCCGATCGTTATTAAGAAACTGGTAGGTACAGTCTGTGAGAACTTAGGAGGTGCTTCGGGTTTGTAGTTCTCTCTCATTCTCTCTCAATAAGAGCGCATGAGAGCGCGTGAGAGACATGTACAAACCCGAAGCACCTTCTAAGAGCTAGTGTACTTTAGTACTGTACTTTAGTACAATTTACGTTGACTCCACCTAAGAGTCCAAAGAGTATTTAAAAATTGACTGAATTTGACCTATGTTACTCTCCAATTATCTAGCGTACTAGCATAATAATAATTATTTCGCCGCTCCTTGAACTTCCGCACTGACACCGAACGATTGTGAATACTTTCTGCTATTGTGACTCACTATTCGGCAGAAAGTTAAACATAATACTTTATATCTTATCACAGATAATCCGACATTAGCAAGGTAATTTATCTATGATTCTATAAACTTGAAATGAGCAAACAGCTATATTAAAACATAACGTACTGTTATTAGCTTGATATCCTTTTGACAAGCAAACATGTACATAGATAAGCAACAATACTGCCTTCCCATTTTCCCTATTCCCAGAAAATATATTCTATCAGCTTACGAATAGAAATAGCAAATCAATAACGTATCGACATTGCTTCAGTATCGCCTTGCGTGGCTTCCTTCCGCACGCGGAAATGCGACGCACCGACATTGCCAACAACCTTCTCTTGATAATGTATTACTTACTCAGACAGTATATCTGTTTCACTTGCTGTTAGATATCGGCTGCGTTTTCCTGTTCGGAAATGTCTTATCTTTAATAGCGACTTCTTGAAGGCATGTTAGCTTATTTGTTGCTTTGGGAAGGTTGGTTTCAAGGGTATGTAACTAACTGATTTTGCTGAAGGTGAGAAGTAATCTCCTTGACTTCGTTTTATCCTGGATGTCATCTTCCTTGGGCTAGCAGATGGTGTGGTCTTTATTATAGTGAACCATCGCAGTTTTGGCCTACTTAACAAATTACAATCGCCCATGCACAAGGGAAGTTAATTTTTTTCTGATACTGCGAAATCATTATACAGTGTGTCCCTGGATAAAGTGCACAAACGAATAAGGATGAAACTAGATGCAATTTTATGAAGCATTTATTTCATCAATCATCTCAATAGACCTCATATGAGGAGATATATTTCAATTTGTTCCGATAGGGTTCACAGCAATCATTTTTTTTAAATCTTAATAAAAAAATGACAAGTATTTTTTATATTTTTATTTGTCTGTGATATTGCATCTTCATCCCTATTCGTTTGTGCACTTTATACAGAGACACACTGTATAGCTTCTATACTATAGAGCCAATTTTAATAAAAAAAATATTTACTCCATTTGATGTATGCATGATACATGTACACGTCGACAGTCTAATTAAGTAAGTGTCGCAAGAGTTTCACGCAGTGTTTAACGCTTTTGAATTAAATAAGTGCTTTTCGAAATATATCACACAAAATATTGACTACTAGTGTACCTACTAGTTCATACTGGTTTAAAAAAGAAGCCTAGTAGTTTCTTACTATCATAGAATGTTTTTTTTTATTATATTTGGCACTTCTAAAGATTAACTCCCAACAAACAAACGGGCAAACCCATAATTTTGTATCTTTATAATATTAGTATAGATCGCTAATAACTGTCTAGAACCGCTATTAATTTTATTGCTTCATACCACCCAACAAACTTTCCCCGGTCCTTTTCGGGCGCTGCTGGCCCCTAATTTCCTTGTAAGACAATGCCCCACTGAACCCACTTAACGATGGGTTATCAGCCCACGGGTCATCAGGATTGATATAGGTTATAAAGCCTTGGAAAGTGCAGATCGAGACCCGGCTATTATTAATAGGCTGAAAGCGAGGTTATAGCGATACAGAAAGCTTTTAACTTTAAGCGGATTCGTTAGCGTTGATAGAATGATAGAGAGTAACTTAGCGTTAATTTTGCGTAAAGGTTTTTCGATTCGGATGTCACGTTCACACGTAACTTTGCAATTCTTACTCTTCTAATACAAAACGTTCGTTTATGGTTCTATCATCAAATATCGAAGTTGTATTTTCTGAATTAAAGAGAGAGAGACAGAAGTTAAACAGTTGAAATTGGTAGTAGTAGTAGTTTGACTACGCGTTTAGCATATTTGCTAGTGACCCTGCCTACGAAGCTAGCGGTCCTGGGTTCGATTCCCGTATGGGCAAATATTTTTGTGATGAGCACGAGCATTTAGTATGTATTTCTCGATATAAGTATATGTATCGTTGTTTAGTACCCATAGTACAAGCCTAGAGCTTAGTTTGGGACTAGGTCAATTTGTGTGAGATTGTCCCTTGATATTAATTTGAAATGGTATCTGAGTACCTACCCAACAGCTGGTACGTTTTCAATATCAATTGTTACCACTAATTTGAAATCGTAAATAGGAGAGTTTCACTTGCATCATTAAATTACTTAACTTTACGAGTGTTAACATGTTGCTCATAATGAATCAGCGATACTTAATTATTTAATTTACTAACTTTAATTAAGATACTTCCCGTGACTCCGTCGTGTAGGTAATAGTCGTTTATATCCTTCCCCAGGGCTAACTCCATACCAAGCGGTAAAGCTGTGAAAGCATAACAAACAAACAGAGTTACTTTGTAAAGCAGCTTTAGTAAAGTAGCTGTACATTTCCTCACGCATTGGTCATATCGCTCGTAGAATATCAGCAACATTGCCGTTCGTATATCAGGAGTTTCCCACGGCTCGTAGATTTATGCGCGGCCATTTAAATAACAAATATTTCCCCGGCCCACGCCTAGCTGACCAGTCGGGAGCATTTCGACAACTTACTCCCTAACATGTATAGCTAAATCCCCTTGGCTTTGTTTGCGTGTTTAAGCATGTACAGTCATCAGAAATATACCAGACAATTCCAACATCAGGCTAAAAAATATGTAACACGTCTTTACTAAGAGCATAAGAGAGTGTCAGGTTTGAAAGCAATGTTGGATAATATACTCGAAAATCTAATTTGAGACCAAAATCCTAACCTCAACCGGCGCACATTCGCTGTGATTACTGCATTTTGGTTTAAGTGTAGGTATTTTTATCAATATAACTTAATAATATTACTGGTTACACGAGTTCTCATTCATATTTTTATGAAATAATGTTAAAATAACGAAATAATCAAGATGGGAACTGTCCGATTTTGGTCTATAATCAGATTTTCGAGTATAGTTTAGTTTATTGCTGGTAAATAAAGAACGAAAAGAAAGAAAGAAATGCATTTATTCACCACACAGAAGACACTCAAATAGACAAATAGAAGATAGTAATCAATGTGACAGGAACAGCACGGAGTGTGCGTCCTCGCGGTTGTGAACCGGACACCGGCTCAGCATTATGCTGAGGTGTCAGACACCTACAGTGCTGATTTTCAGCCAGTACAGTCTCGGTGACTTAGGCTGCGGCTCCACTGAGGCGGAGACGAGCGGAGCAATATTAACCTATAGAAGGCGCATGCGGTCACGTCGAGCGCGCCTTGCGCACGTTAATTATATTTTCTATTGGTTAATATTGGCACAGCTCCTCCCCACTCCGCTCATCTCCGCCTCAGTGGAGTTGCAGCCTTACAGAACGCTGCTGTAAAAAAGTGTTGCACCAGGCACTATTTGATACTTCGATAATTTGACACTTTGATCACTATTTCTAGAATGGGGAAAAATGCGACAAGAAAAAGCGCGTCAGGAGAAAATACGACTGTGAAAAATGTACGCGGAAAAAAATGCTACGTAGTGGAATTTGTGCTACTAAGAAATAACGTTATTAGGGAATGTATTTAACTAATAAAGCACCGAGATGTGAATGCGACAATTTTGTTTCGAACTGTGTCGTTTTTCCAATTAACTCAAAGAACGCAACTCTAAAGTGAATTGATAATATTACTCGTATTATGCTACTTTAAAACTAGTCTAAGTGCATCTTTTATTCAATTGTTTTTGCATATTCACGCTTGAACCAGATAATTACTTAGGTAAGATAGTAGCATTGTTTAGCTGAGTGTTTCTAGCAGTAATAAATGACAGAAGCGCGATGAAATACCCATCTATTTACGTATTTACACTGGCTAGCAATGAAATCAGCTCACTCTGCTTACAAATGTTTGTAAACTTTGGCCCGTTTTCATTGCTCCCAAGTGTAGTCTTGTTAGTGGTTGATGCATTTATTCATGCAAAATAAAAATGTAGACAAACAAGTTTCTAAGATACGTGTCCAGACTTTTAATGAAAAAAGTGAAGTGGTTAATGGTTTTTAAATTGAAAATGCAGTCTTCAAACAGCTAGTAAACTGGCAGGTGGTTCTCATACCTAACTCGCTTTACAATTTAAAACTCGACGGGCGAATTACTAACCGGAGATTTTAAGTTGTCCCGTCAGAGCGTACAATTAACATTTTAGGGCGAGCAGTCTCAATAAATAGCTTAAAGCCATTTAAAGCTCGCTTGTATGATTTCGCTCGCTCAATCGACCGTTCGACAAGAACCTACCGCCAAACAGTGTTACGGCGTAGAGTAAAGACAATCGGTTAAATTACTAGCATAGAGGCCATCTTAGTCCTTAGGGTTGGCAACGCATTTGGGGTCTAAGGATTGCAGTCTTAAGATTGTAGTCTTGAGAATGCATATGTCTATGGGTCACAGAGCCCACTTACCATCAGGTGGCCTGTGTGCTCGTTGGCCTTCTCCATGTCATAAAAAAACCCTTTTTAACAGAATTACACCTCTATGCCTATTATTATTATGATCGTTTTTATTGATACCTATAGATAAACGTGGATAAAACATTGTCACATTCTGACCAGTATGTAAGTGCGAGGGTGAAGGATGCCTCAACCACCTAGAGGGGTGTTATTCTCTTAAAAACGGCGTTCGGTCGAACGAGTGAACGAGTGAACGCGCCACACCGGCGAGTTTAAGTAATCCCGTCAGAGCGCACATAACAAATTTTAGCGCGTGCATTCTCAATTAGGCAGCCTTATACGTTCGATCTTATCGACATAAGCCCTGCCGAATTGAGAATGCACGCGCTAAAATGTGTATCGTGCGCTCTGACGGTACTACTTAAACTCGCCGGTGCGGCGCGTTGACTCGTTCACTCGTTGGACCGACCTAACGCCGTTTTTAAGAGAATAATACCCCTGGACGTATACGTCTCTATATCGAATAACGTATCGCGTATCACAGGACGTGCATTTACTGCTGTTAACCAATAAAACAAGAATAAAGAATAAAGAATAATTGCGTTGAAGCGGCGTACGCGCATATTATCCTCTATAGTTCCAACTGCGATTACTTCATAAAATGGAAATTGCACACTATGTAATTGGCTTGTATCGTGCAGAGAGCTTTGAAGAAGACATAATAGTCATAACAAAAAGTTACGTTCATTTGAAATTAGATATTTTGCGTGAGAATTAATTTATGAAACATTTCCGCTCTCTCACCAAAGAGTTCAGGTAAAGTAAGATTGATTACTCTGTTGATCTAGCGTTGTTTCACTTTCACTGCTTCCTCTATACCTGCGTTGAGCTCGGAAGTACTCTTAAAAAATGCTTCTTGGTCGATCGGTCGATTCATCAAGCGAGCTCATACCATTGACGGTTAAGCTACCCTATTGAGAATGCACGCCCTGGGCCTCTATTCTAGAGTGTGTAACCATATTCCCTTCGACGTGTTATCGTATTGTAAACGATAGCTCTTATTGATTGGCCATAATGGCGACCGAGTTAAAAACAATTCCATAACACGGCAAAAGCAACTTGTTTTACCGTGTTGAATAGAGACCCTGAAATATTGTTTGTACGCTCTACATACATACATTCAATCACGCCTCGTTCCCGTAGCGTAGGCAGAGACCTCTAACTTCCACTTGCTACGATCCAGAAAAACTTCCCTCGCTTCATCCACGCTCATAAGTCCGTTCATACATGTGCGTCGGTTTAGGGCCTGCTCTTAATACGTCCCCGATCTGATCGCTCTGTAGGTACGCTCTGACGGGACAACTTAAACTCGCCAGTTAACAATTGGTCCGTCGAGTTGAAAAATGAGTTCCTAAACAGAATAACATTGCAGTTCCGCTAACTTACTCATCTACATTGAATTCTGAACCTTGTACAGTGATGTTATCTGTTCTCTTTGCGAAACGTCTAACATCCTGACCGGGTCCAAGACGCAGGACTCCCATTGTGCGCGTGCGCCGAGCGGCTAGCGCCGTAAATCGGACCTTGTTATTGTTTTCGTCTTGCGTGAGCTTGCGCAACACAATGCAATCGAAGCACGTGATTTGAATACAATGCCCCCGATAACAGATGTGCAGTATTCGGCTATTGACGGATTAAACGGTAACGGCTTTGTTTTCTTGGCTAATATAAATTATGCGTTTAAAATAATAATAGACGCTGAATAATGTTTTTTAGGGTTTCATTTTACTTAGCCTTTGCTGGCCGTCCTTACTAACTTTAAAGAGCTGTAACTTTGGAACCGTAATAGATAACCGGTGGTTTTTTTTACAGAATATTGGTTAAGTATATTATAACGGCGTATGTCCCATATATGTATGTATATGGAACGTTTTTTTTCAAAGTTTCTTTGTTTTTGATCCGTTGTAAAAACGGTAATATTTAGATAACATACAATCGTAAATTGGGTAATGTTGTTGAGCAAATCCTAAAGAAAAACTACAAATAATAAAACGGCCAAGTGTGGTCGGGCATTATGGAACCCTCGAGGCCCAAGTCCGATTCGCAATACCGGTTGTTTAAAAAAAAGGTTTACGAGTTACTTAAGCAATCCAAAAGCTTACTTTGTCATTTCAGAGCACATCTTTAAAGCTACGCGTCTTTAAAATTACTTTAGCATCATAACAAAGATCACGATGAAATAATTAAGCCCAACGGAACGAATCGAGAGTTATGTATGATCTTGCATTATCCCATGGATCCCATTAATCTTGTTGCCAAACCTGGCTTAATGGAGTGTGTAGCGTGACGTTGCAGGAGCGGTTGCATTCAAAGTAGTTGAGCAATGACAGGTTCCACCTATGCACCATATGTACTGGTAACAAAGCATATATTGGAAGCGACGAGGCCACAATAGCTCGGGAGCAGTTCCACTGGCTGGGTCTGATAGTCACGCCTGCTGCCGCTGCTGTAAGAGGCGATTTGCTGAACGGACCGCGATTACCTATAATTGCTGTGTAAACTATATGATTATCTTCGTTAGGTGTTATGATTATGACACGGTGCTACACAATGTCTAAAAAAAGCGGTACTACCAGCTTTTTAATTGCATTCAGCTGACTAACGGTGTCACTACTGTCACATGTATGTATTGTAGACACTTTATTATACAAAACAATGCAATAAAGACAAAAAAAAACGAAAAAAGGCGATCTTATCCCCTTAAGGGGTCTCTTCCAGCTAACCACTGCACTGACAATATATGTAGTAGTCATTCGTGTCGCATATGACTAATTAATAAAAACACCCGATATGGTGGCAACCCCTACATTCAGAGCTGAGTCACTTACACCCGTATTCACAAACGTCACTATGAGGTCTCACAGGGTTCATGAACGCACAGGGTCCCTTAAATATTGTTTGTGAATACGGGTGTTAGACGGTCCAAACGATATTCATGAAACGTACCCAAGAACCATGCCAATTAAAGTAGCTTTTAAACATACTGAGACCGAATCGGCAAACTACAATGACACAGACGTACACACAAACACAGGTACACAGATTTACACGTCAAACTTATAGGATTACTCCCCTTTTTGCTTCGGGGGTTTATAAAAACGATGGCCGATACACTGAGGGTTCATTATACGCGGTAAAACCTTATTGCTTTTGACGTATTGTCGTATTGTTTTTAACTTGGCAGCCATTACTGTCAAGAAAATAAGAGCTATAGTAACGTTAACTATACGGAAACATGTCGAAAGTAATATGGTATTATGCAGTATAGAGGTCCCTGTTAGCTCGTTTTATTGTTGTTGTTCTCAATTCAGCTTATAATCATATTCTTGTTTTTAAGGAGTGTAATTTAGTAGCGAAATCGAGACTAGTTTCAGTTGTTTTGCCGATTTTGGTAAAATCGAATAAACCAGTGTAGAAAGCGTCTCGAATGCTAATCCTGCCCGGGCGTTTAACCAATTAATGTTTAACTTTTAATGCTTCTAGTTGTCTACATTCAATAATATTTTATCTTAACGCCTCTTTTAACGTTCTATTAATTTCAATTTCTTATCGTGCTGTTTCCGCTTCGTAAGCTTAGTATTTTTTTGTATTGCATAATTGACTAAAAGCATTATTTCTAACTATGTACCTACGTAAATGGTTTGACGACGACACCATAAGCTATCATCTCAATGCATTTGAGTAACTCGCGGTCAATATAAATTGAAACAGAAAAAAATAAGAGTAATATTCTCAAATTTAGGCACACATTCTTGTGAAATCTATGTAGTTGAAACTTGACTGACTGGCTGACAGAACGCAACGCACAGACTAAGCCGCTGCACCTAGACATAGACACTTGAAATATAGGAGTAATATTCCCTGGGTCCCCCCACCCAGTTAGTAAGGATTTTTCGAAAATCGACCCCCAACGTAAAGAAATAGGGGGAGACGAGAAAAACTAATTCTACGTACCGATTCGGAGTCGTGGGCGTCCTTTTATAGGGAACCGCTCTCACTTCCCTTCAGTTTATGCGAGTTTTCTACAACTTTCGTTTTAAAACCAGAATTTACTATACATAAAATCCTCATATAAAAAATATCTAACTGATGGTGAAAACCGCATCAAAATCCGTTGCGTGGTTTAGGAGTTAGCGGATATACAAACAAACAGAAAGACACGGACGCGAAAAGCGACTTCGTTTTAGGGTGGGTTTAGACCAAACGAGCGAATGCTCTAGAACATGTTTAGTCTTTATTTTTACAAAGAAAACGTAAGAGATAATGCCATATAATTCTTGTTCGTGCACTTAGTCTAAACCCACCCTTATACAATGTAAAGAAGATAAAGAACTTTTAACATTTACCTTTACACGATATTGTACGATAAGCTGATTCTATCCGCTATCGATTGTGGGTTGCGCCCGCGCAGGCGTGGCCGGTCACGCTGGAGTACTCCCGGTAATGGGCTGATGACTTCATCCGTCAAAATGATCGCGTTGCACTTGTGAGCTTGTGACAGCTGATGATGACGGGGACGCTTTGGAGTAGCTTGGAAGTCTTGAACAGACTTGGAGTAAAGACGAGAGTTGATGACATTTGTAACTGTTAATTAATAAAAAGTCAAAATAAATATATTTTGTGAACTGTGCCCTGGGATATCATTTTTTTAGCCAGAGACGGGAAAAAGATAAATTATATACGGGCTACATTTTGTAACATTAAAACTCTCCTAAAACCACTTAGCCGATGTCCAAGAATCCCCAACTGACTAATGTTTTGTTTCATATCCAAAAGAAGTTAACCCATTCGATGAAGGGAACGTTGAGAAAATTTTAGATCATGTTATTTCTATTTGTGTTAAGATTATCCAATCTCCTCTAAATTATATTAATTTGGAAATTGAAAAATACGTTATGTATAGTACTCAAAAGCTCCCACAGGGTCGAAGTGTGTCCGGAAATACCCCACACATATGGTATAAGCTCTGAGCATCTTCAGTTTTTTTAACTCTATTCTTTGTTCCAGTTGGTGGTTAACTTGGCCCTGGTGATCTACCATGCGCTGGACTATACCCACTCGGAGGACGAGGAGAGGCTCATCTCCCCGGACCTGGAGGGGCTCATCACGGAGATGACGGCGAGCGAAGAACCAGGTAAACTAATATAACTAGACATCGCTGGGAGTAACTGTGTCTTATTAAATAAGGTCAGGTTATTTCGGTTGTTGTAGTCACAACTTTAGGCTCTGAGGTAGTATGTGTAACTGTGACAAATGAATGAGACATCCTTTTGTGATAAACGGAGATGAGCTTCCTGCTGGCTGGAATTATTCCTTTTTTTTTTAATTGTCGGGTCGCTTGAAATTTCTTCCAGCCCGGCAACGCATAAAAAGAGATCCTGGTTTTCCTAATGTTTATATGTGGCGGTAATCACTTTTAGTTAGAAAGGCGGTCTGCCGATTGCCTATCTACGGCTATAAAACAATGGACCAAGAAATGAGAAAGAAATTTGGCCACCAGAACGGCATTCTACCAAAAAACAGAAATAGCCTCTATGTACTAACGTTGCAATGATAGATTGATAGAGCGAGTAAAGCAAAATAACATTTCTCTTATTTTGACGCTCTTATCTGATTCATCATTATGAAAGGAACTCACGCAAAATACATCACGATTGTGTTTATGTAAAATAGCGTCTTTTTTACAGTCGTTAATATCATTGTAATGTCGATACAAATAAATCTGAGCTAGGACTTGACAGAAGCGCGTGGAGCTAACCCCATGTGCTTCTGTTTAGTCCACCAGGGTAAATCTCTTTAACCGAACAATTGTCCTCGCGTGTGATATCCATGGACTTATTTCTCTAATAAGTCCATGGTAATTGTGTAAAACTCGATACTGGTGAAATACACCTTGTTGAACACAAGGAGTGAAAGCCATTAAATTAAAAAAAACTTTGCTAAACTACTGATTTTATAATAATATGTATACATTACAAAAGCCAGTAGTTTTAAAACTTACATAATGTTTAACCTAACCTATTGCTAAGCAACCTAAAACCTTACAATCGCGGCCTAAATAGCCTTTTTATACAACATTATATAACCTACGAACTCCATTAGGTTACTGTTCATTCCAATTACCCTACCGTGCAATTTTATTGGATAACCAACAAATAAAATGGCCTGCTGTTGCATAATCTGATAGAGCTGTAACAGGGTAAGTGCACAATTTCGTTTTCTCTGGCTGAACTTTCGCCCCGCGACCTTTGGCTGGCTGGCTGTCGCGCCTGGACAATCAAAAAGAGTTCAGTTAACTTCAGTTGATTCAACTCGGTGGCGCTGGCGTGACTGGAAATCTGTTTCTGACAAGCATAACAATCTAACTGCGTATTGAAGACAGTAAAGTTGCATTTTTATGCCCTGATGCATAATGTTGTAAGTGATTTTAAAAAGAGTGTTTTATTGTAGGTTGTTCCTAACGATAACCTAATCATCATATTGACCGAAAGACGGGCACAACTAAGGTGTAATTTTCTTAAAAACGTCGATCGAGTGAGCGTAGTCATTCGAGCGGGCTCACTCGAAGGGTAAAGCGGGTAAGCGGAGAATGCACCCTCTAAATGTTGTCCTTACGCTCTGCTCGGACAACTTTAACTCATCGGTTGATAGGAAGTCCTTCAAGTTCAAGAGCGAGTTGTTTAATTAAGAGAATCATTTACTTGGAAAGTGTCAAGGATCTCCACGACACGGTCGGTTATACGCTATTGGTTTCTAAAAACTTCAAGTTCTTGCTTGTGAATTTTATTTTTTCTTTCTTTTAGGGCCTGTTGTTTGATCAGTAGTTAACTCAACTAATTGTTAAAATTGAGAGATGAGATTTTAACCATTAGTAACGTTTTTTGACCATTAGTTAGTTTAACTACTGATCAAACAACAGGCCATCAAAGAAGTGTTCTTAAAAACTTCATCAATCCAGTTGTTTTGTCCAGAGCTCGCTTAAAGTAGCCGTCGTGCTATGGTAAAGTCGATAACCGCAAGACACGTGGCAATTTAGTGAATACCGTTCTTGGACCCATTTGTTTTTTCCCCGCGTTTTTGCTAAAAACCTATTTACGACTCCGCACGATCCTGCCAAAAGCTGATTGCGTTTTGCAAAAACCTTCATACTTGTCAGAAAGGTACTTTTTATATAAAATAATTTGAGGTTAATCCAAGTAATGGTACTAAGTACGGTAATGGCTTTACCAACACGACTTCATTTTACGTTAAGTATCTTTTTATGGATAATAGAGTAGAAACATGAAAAAGTCTCGTGCAATTGGATGGCAGATCTAACATTTTAATAAAAAAACGAGTATACAGGGTGTCACTAAAACCAACGTTAAAATGAAAAGGGGTGATAGAGCAGCTCATAAGCTATCGATTTAACCCCTATGTATGTTCGATTTAACCCATATGTATCTTACATAATTAGAATAATTACGAATTAGTGAAGATTTTAAACGTATTTGCCCGTTTTTTATTTCAGTATGTTTTTTGAGTAATCACATAAAGTTTGTTTCTCCATACTAGGTGTCCCACTGTTTGCTTTTCACTTTGTATGAAAAAAACAACTTTTGGTAATTACTTTAAAAAAAATACTGCTAAAAAAAACGGGCAAATAGGTTTAAAAAAATTGCTGATTCGTAATGATTCTAAATATGTGAGATACCACTGATAAAGTTTTTAAATAAAACATGAAATTAATGATTTTTCGAGTCATGGACATAAGGAAAAATTACAAAAAATCAGATTAAAATGATCAATATCTCCGAAACTAGCAAAAATCGCTGAACATACATAGGGGTTAAATTGATAGCTTATGAGCTGCTCTATCACCCCTTTTCATTTTAACGTTGGTTTTAGGGACACCTTGTATACGATTAACTGGTTCATACATCAGTAAAAGAGAAGTTACTAGACAGTAGTAAGGGTTCCTATGCAACTTTAGTTGCTTATCATGAACTCTCTTATTATTTTCCCTCTTAAGATGCTTTTCCATCGGCGAAGCGAGACGAGAATTCTTTAAATTAAAATCCAATTTCTCCCCCGCGCATTTTCCGTGAAAATGGCTTTTGGATTCTCGCATTACCTCGCCTCCCCTCCCCTTGCCGGTGGAAATCACCTTTACATGCATAAATGTGAATTTTTCGGTTTATCTCTTAAGTAACTTCATCTCTCTTATCTCAAATATTCCAAATGTGTACAACGGCTTTCATTCCAACTATACGACAGATGAGCGGTCTTGTACAAAATGGCATGTAACTAAATTAACTAAGATGTGACCGGATAAGTTTGGACAGGGCTTATGCGGCGTGAATATTCGTTTTAAACAATTGGTCTTGGGTAACTGTCCGTCTATCTCGATGGATGGTTTTTTTTTTCCGCTCGGCCTATAGCTCATGCGTCGAAATCGAGGCGCCTGCCTATTTGTCCCATGCTGGGAGTTTGATGGGACGACGAGCGTGCAAAACCACTCGTGGTCAGGTTGCCGTTAGGTTTCTATAGGGATTGGTTCACTGGTCAATAGCGACAATAGAAATGCTATGCTCTGCTTCGGGTCATTTAGAACAGGTAACAGTGGTATATTATTATCTGACCGTTTGCGTAGAATGTTATATTATAATGCGGATGAAGTAGAATAGGACAAAGTAAATATTATAAAACAAGATAAACGGAGAAATGCTTCGACCATCCCACATTATAGAAACTTTTAATCTAAATAACATATCCTTATGATATTGTCAAGTCTGCTGTTTATTGTATTTAACAAATGACTTGGCCGGTTGTTTTCCATACCTAATTAAATTATTTAATTTTCTATGTATTTCTCTATTTAAGTATGTTTAAAGGTTATCGTTTATTTGGTTGGGATTAGGTCAATTTGTGTGAAATTGTTCCTTGATGTTTGCGTGCGCCGTCACATATCGTCGGTGATACTGCCATACCGCGTAACTAACAAATTAAATAAGGTGCAAAATACACCCTAGCAAGTAATACAGTAAGGTATATTTTGCAATTTAATGAATTTGTTACTTGTGCGGAATAGTATAACCGACGATACGTCGCGGCTTAATGATAAAAGTACCTAATGTAATGCGCGCGCATCTCTGATTTATAAATCTACAATAAGCTACGGGCTTGTAAATTCTTGATGAGATAGTCTAGACTTTGTTGATCGCGAAATTCGAAAAGGTCATATATGCGGGATGTATGTTGATAAAGAATAGATAGTTTCAATTATTTTTTTCAAATATCTAAGGGCATACATGCAACATTTAACATAATATTTGAGTGAATGAGTGGTGGTAGTACCTTGTGCAAGGTCCGT
Organism: Acleris literana; assembly: GCA_946894065.1. NCBI lineage: Eukaryota > Metazoa > Arthropoda > Insecta > Lepidoptera > Tortricidae > Acleris > Acleris literana. The sequence goes on along the minus strand of OX335671.1, from coordinate 22,297,891 downwards.
CCGGATCGCTACCACCATCTAAAAGTGCGTTTAGACCAATGATATAATATAAAAAGAGGTAGATATGTTACCTATACGGTATTCCGCGTGTAAAAATGGCCCGGCTTACGCACAAATAATCAGTAAATATTGCAATTACACACTAATTCATAAATGGCAAGTGAAAGCAGGAAGGTATTCTAATTTCCGGGAGCGAAACAAAACGAGTGTATGTTGCTCTGCAGACTAGTTCACGGTTCCGTTGACGGTGCAAGACTAAGTAAAGGTGTACCAATTGGCTTGGTTTTAGGGTGCCACTATCGAAGTGCGCATAACATATCTACCTCTTTTTACTATATTATATCATTGGTATAGACCCAGCGAAGGAGTGCCCTGGAACATGTTTTGTCTTTATTTTTACAACTGTAATGATAGACGCTTACGCTTTACGCTTGACGATTATTTTGACGTATCTTGTAGCGGGCATCTCGACCAAGATCTGTTTATTAATACGGCCCTTAGGATTGCAGTCTTGAGATTGTCGTCTTGAGAATGCAAATATCTATGGGTCACAGATCCCACTTACCATGAGGTAGCCTGTGAGCTCGTTTGTCTTGTCTATACTATAAAATAACAAATATTTTTTTAAATGCGAAACCAGTCCTTGTTCGTTTTGAATGTATGTTGTAATCAGATTGAACTTTTGAAATTGCATTACAAAGCTAAAACATAACGACATTTTAATTAATGATCGCATGATCAGGTGATCGTTGGTGGCGTGCGTGGGATCCCCCGTGGGAACCCGCCCACTGTTGCACTTGACTCTTGCTGTTCCGTTCAGAGTGTTCAGTATGCGGGTCACGCTAATTGTATATCTTGCATTGAATTGTTTGCAATTAAAGATGTAACGGAGAGCTCTTGCTTGATTTTTGTTGCTTCTGTTGTTAGTTCTAGCGGGTCTGATGATACCGCTTGTCGTGTAACATGTTTTTTTTACTTTATTAATTATCCCTTAAATGATCTCTCTACGTTTCGGTGGTTGTTTTTTTTTTTATACTATAACTACAGTAAGAAATTAAGGTTAGAAAAGAAAAATATCATGTAAATTTTCAAGTGATTAAATTGTTTTTCTTTTTTATTTTGCTCGCGTCCTGTTCTCGTCTCGTGCATAGTCGTTCTTAATGCATAAGTGGGAAAGAGATAAACTAATTAATGTCACTTGGTACTGAATCTATGCGGCAGTTCGTTGAAATTAGCAGGGTGAGCATTTAATTGATGTGTCCTTTAAAACTGACAAAATCCGTTTAAGGGTTATGTTACTCGGATTATTCATTGTTAGGGACAATATCAAGGGCGATCACACACAAATCGATCTTTACCCAAACTAAGCTCTACGATCATAAACATACAGTGCAGTGCAATAGTTCTTAAACTATTCTTTAGATTCTATTTAGCTCTTATGCAAGTTTTCAAACTTTACACGAACACAAAGGCTTTTGAAAAGCAGTAGAAAACATCCAAGACGCTTAACTTAAATCAATTATCCATTTGTATTCTCTAAAGTAGATCTAGAATATGCACTGTTTTTAGTATCGTCTTATCAGTCTAGAGTGTGGACTCGAGGTAATATCTTGTGTTAAAGTGATCATTACATTTGAATACGCATAAGAATAGTCAATTATGCGTATGAAAAGCATAAAAGATACAAGATACGTTGAACTAGAAAATGCAGACATCTCGACAGTTAATTAAGTGCTTCCCTTGATTACAATTGCTTATTTGCATTTCAGATAATGTGGTGCCTTTTCCATAAGACAATGGTGGGACGTTTCCATCTTGTTCCCATTGCATTCCTAACGCCTGAGATTTCCGCATGGCTTTTAAAATGTAGGTATACTAATTAAGTAGTGGTCATATATCGAAACGTCATATCCATATTAACATTATTAACTTGACACACTTTTTCCTCAATCAGTAAGATTGCTAAATTTTTAATTATTAAATGTCGCTTTTGGTCATTGCCAATCGAACTTTCAATTGCAGTTTCAAAACACTGCAAGATCATGTTCGCGTGTATTGTAAAATCAATTTCACTTTCTGTTGTCATGTCCGCTGTCAGGCTCTTATGCACGCGACGCGGTGGTCCTCCTCCCGCGTCATATTGCTCTGTCTAGCGGTGACCTGTGCTCTCGTCGCCTGCGCAGTCTCCCTGCGACGAACACGATCCGTTCCGCTTCCATCGGAAGAAAACTCTCACGAGCCAGCTCAATCTAAATTAACTTGTCATATTTGCAACGTTTTCCCTCTGCTCGCCAGTTTTTGCACCGATGTCTCGATTCATAATCGAGTTGTAATTTCTCCGACTACCATGTTTATGGTTAGCTCTGGAGAAGAAATCACGGGTACCGACGGCGTGATGAATTTATTGCGTTTTAATAGTTCGTGCCGGAAAGCGTACCGTTTTATATCGCTAGTAATTTTATGCCTATCACTTACCTATGCACTTTGCTTTACCTGACAGCATTACTATTATGTCGGCAAATTGCATCAACTTTGCAGCGATGGCTTGTACTGGTATTGCCCGTAAACTTAATTAACCCGAACGTCTTTCTACTGAACATCACTGGAATTGGTACACGATAGTAAATATCTAATCTTAAATGAACCAGGAACTCGGTTCAGTAATAGGAGTACATACTGTGCTAGTAGGCGTTCAATTTGCCCTTTGCCATCGCGGCAATAAAGCTTAACGAACGATTTCGATCAACAAGTTCACGGCCATTCGTTGCTGGCGAATAACTGTTTACGAACACGGCTAGTGCATGAAAGGTTCGAGTGTGCAATCGCAACGAATCGAAAGTATCGATTCAATCAGATACTCGCATGACACGGATGCGGGTCAGTCGGCCGCAGCACGCCGCTGAGTCGCTGACCGACGCATCTGAATCCATTCTTTTCTTTTTCCCATACCATTGTTATGAATTTTGAAGTGATAAGTATATTTTAACATCCCGTTTAGGCGACGACGTTATCGTGCGACATTTGACAGGTTGTGATCGATGAAAATTTGGTTACAAACGGGCTCTTGTTTCTGATTGGATTTAGATACTCGAGATAATCGGATTTATCTCGTGTTTTTGTAACGACAGACTGACAACAATCTTACTTTGAAGAATGATCGGGGTTTCAGTTCATTTTAATTGGATTATGGTGTTTTTTTACTGACAACTTAACTTTTAGTGTTCCGTACCAATATGGTAAGAAAAAAACCGTTACGACGAGACGTCGGTCTGTCTGTATGTTTTCCGATGACTTGAAAAGGCTTTAGTTGGTACTGAAGCTGGCAATCCGGGGTTCGATTTACAATAAATACTAATATTTGTGTGATAGGCGAGTATTAGCTCCCTGGGTCTTGTAATTCTTACTTATAATATAACGGTAAAAAGATGCTCTTTTTATTGTGTCTGTTTAACACAATGAACGCCGCGATAAAGACGTGTTAATCGACTTTGATTCTCAACCAAACTACTATACTGGAACGGTCATTCCGAATGATGGTGCACACCGTTTTAATCTGTAATTTGCTGAGAACCAGAGCAGCGCTTAAGCTGCTAATGTCTGGCTTACATCGACAATGGGATGAGAGGAACTATTTTCGTGTATTTGTGTAGTTTTCTGATGCGATAAACAACTTTACTAACGGGCTCCAAGTGTCACCACTGTTTCGTTTACGACAATGACTATGACAAAAGCCCCGCAAGGCCGCAACACAGAAGAAAGTCCATTCATCTGCTCTATGCAGATCTAAGAAACAGTCTCCAAGAATTTCCCACGACTTGATTTTGTTAAACTCTTGATAACGTCTGCGGAAACAAAGCGGATCCAAAAATTCAAAACTCCTATTTGTAACTGTTTAAAGATCAAAATGCTTTGGCGGTATTTTCTGCAATTTGTGAGATGATATGAATATTTGGATATCAGATCGTTGGTTGTAACGGTCGGTTCACTTACGGAGAATGTTTTTGTGAATCTTGCGGATATGGGTTTTTACCTCATTTGTTACGTTTTTTTCGCACGCTTTGTTCATTTAAGCACCAAGTTTAAATTAAGTGGGCGTTTTTTATTCATAATTAACATTTAGGCTTCCGTGATACCTTTCTCTGTAACATGACTAGCAATGTTACGTTCTTGATCGTTGAATCTATTCAGTTTTGTATTTGGGTCAGTCGTTTAAGTAGAATAACTGGTAACAGCCGGGTAACCTTCGCCGCATTTAAATTCTATAATTATGTCACAGGTACACTTGTGGATCTTAACGACACCATATAATTTGAGATTAGTATCAGCGGAGAAAGCTGATCGGGCGGACGGACGGTGCAGGGGGTCTTTATGGCATACACTTAAAAATTAAACAGGGAATATGAGATCGATTTTGATGATATGAAATTGTTAGTTCACTTGAGGCTTTCCCCTGAGTCCATGTGGCTTTCTGTTTTGTTTCTGCAACATTACTAGGGTCTCGAGCAACATTTACAAACTTTGATGATGTGTTTATTCATCCAAAAGAAGACTCTTTTAATGTCCACCATCCTCATAAACAACGCAGTAAATAACCCATTAACTCTTATTTGGAATGAGTTATTTCATCATATACATTCTGTTGACCCATAAGGATGCCTTAAGCAGATGTTGATTGACTTATCAAAAGAAATTGTTTATTGACGGTAGAATTGTTTTCGAAAGCGACACTCGTATTGATGAGGTCATAAAATGTATTTTTATAATGCCTTATCTCTTAAGCGCTGATATAATGTTTCACTGAGTGAACCTAAGATTTTTGTTACATGTGTCGAAATCATTAATAATTATCTATTATATAAAATGCTAAGCTGATTGTTGATATATCAACGCACAGCCCAGACCGCTGGACCTAGAGAATTGAAATTTTGCACATAGATACCTTATATAGTGTAGAGATCCACTAAGGAAGGATTTTTGGAAATTCCACCCCTAAGGGGGTAAAATAGGGGAAAAACATTTGTATGTAAGTACGTCAGTTTTGAAGTTAGACGCTTCAAATTTTGCGTTTAGGTTGGCGACTGAATTTTAACTTATAAGTGTCTCAGCGTTTATGATAATTTCAACCCCGAAGGGATGAAAAGGGGTAAAACAGATTGTTGATATATCAACGCACAGCCCAAACCTTAGGACCTAGAGACTTGACATTTTGCACATAGATACCTTATATAGTTTAAAGATCCACTAATGAAGGATTTTTGGAAATTCCACCCCTAAGGGGATGAAAATTTGTATTAAAGTCCGTCAGTTTTAGTTTAAGTTAGACTATTCAAATTTTGTATTTAGGTTGAAAATTGAAAATTAATTTATATGTGTTTCAGTGTTTTTGATAATTTCATCCCCGAAGGGATGGAAAGGGGTAAAACTGACTGACTGATCGATCAACGTACAGCCTAAACCGCTGGACCTAGGGACTTGAAATTTGAAGGGAATATTCCTTGGGTACCCTAAGGGTACATTAAGAAAGGATTTTTGGAAATTCATCCCCTAAAGGGTTAAAATAGGGGGTAGAAATTTGTATAGGAGATTAGTTATTTTTAAAGTAAGCAATTTGGAAATTGGTATTTAGGCTACTGTTTATAAATAAAATATACTTCTTTCAGTGATTTAAAAAAAACTACCCCTAAAAAGGGAGTTTTAGTTTGTTCCTCCTTCACGCTGCAATGGCGCTGGATGGAATTGGATGAAATTTAGAATGGAGATAGCTTATACCCTGGATTAACACATAGGAAAATCCCATCCCGGAAAATTTAAAGGTTCCCGAGGGAATAACGACAATATCTTTGGTGTTTTTTTAAAAAGTCATCATGGGTGTCGTTTTCTTAGGTTGCGTTGACGCAGATTTCGAAAATGATATCAAATTTGTGATTCAAGATGGCCGCCATGATGTTTATTGAAAAAGTCATCATTGGTATCATTTTCTTACATTTTGTGGACGCAGATTATGAAAATTATGTCAAATTTAAAATTCAAGATGGAGGCCATGATCTTTTTTAAAAAGTGGATATAATTGTCATTTTCTTAGATTTTGAGGACGCAGATTTCGAAAATGATGTGAAAGTATAGGTAGAAATTCAAAATGGCAATTCAATTATGTCTGTCGTCTGTCTGTTTGTTACGCTTTCACGGATTAACCGCGGAACCGAATTAGATTAATGGGCATTGGGTAAATTCTTTTGAAGAATATTGTCTTTTTTTTTTCAGCGGCCACTGATGATGTTTGGATGTTCCGCCATTTATAATGATAGATACCTACATTATAATTAGTATTAAGACTCATAATATAATATATGTCATATTGAACTATGATGTATATTTTAAGAGCAACCAAACTATCATGGGAGGGATGGTGCTTTGAGACGGCGAATTTAGACAGATTCTCATCTACCGGTGATAACTAGGGGCACACCAGCGGATAAAATAAATGCATTTCGGCATCTACGATATTGGTATATATATAAAAAATATACCTCACTACAAATCTGCCAGGAACTACGAGTTCACCATGATACACAATCGGGGCAATATATGCGGCAGCTCTACTAAAAATTGGCGAAGATCGTATGGCGAGAGATTGTAACTATTTGAATACATTAAACCGCGAATTCTGTAATATTGTACATAACACAGATGATCTAAAAAATAACGTGTACCCCGATGTAAAAAACAATATAAAGAATAGAGAATGTTTGTGCGAGAGGGCGATATTAGCACCGATAAACGAAATTATCGGGCGGTTAAATATAAAAATATGTCTCATGTAGAAGGCGATGTTGTGGAGTATCTCTTGGTAGACAATGTCATAGACACAGAGCAAGTCACGTCCTACCCTTAGAGTTCCTGAACTCTTTCGAGGTATCGGGAGTGCCCTCCCGTAAGAGTTAATGGTTAAAGTTGGTGTCCCGGTAAATTTCGAGCTCAATATTACATTGTGTTTGAAAGATCATTCTTGCCAGGGAGGACGTCAAACTATAGAATTACTTAAAACTATTAATTTACTTAACTGCGATAAACGAGTTCTACGCGGACGAAGTCGCGGGCAAAAGCTAGTCTATTATATAAAATGCTAAGCTGATTGTTGATATATCAACGCACAGCCCAGACCGCTGGACCTAGAGACTTGCAATTTTGCACATAGATACCTTATATAGTGTAGAGATCCACTAAGGAAGGATTTTTGGAAATTCCACCCCTAAGGGGGTAAAATAGGGGAAAAACATTTGTATGAAAGTCCGTCAGTTTTGAAGTTAGACGCTTCAAATTTTGCGTTTAGGTTGGCGATTGAATTATAACTTATACGTGTCTTAGCGTTTATGGTAATTTCAACCCCGAAGGGATGAAAAGGGGTAAAACGGATTGTTGATATATCAACGCACAGCCCAAACCTTAGGACCTAGAGACTTGACATTTTGCACATAGATACCTTATATAGTGCAAAGATCGACTAAGGAAGGATTTTTGGAAATTCCACCCCTAAGGGGATGAACATTTGTATGAAAGTCCGTCAGTTTTAGTTTAAGTTAGACTATTCAAATTTTGTGTTTAGGTTGAAAATTGAAAATTAATTTATACGTGTTTCAGCGTTTTTGATAATTTCATCCCCGAAGGGATGGAAAGGGGTAAAACTGACTGACTGATTGATCAACGCACAGCCTAAACCGCTGGACCTAGCGACTTGAAATTTGAAGGGAATATTCCTTGGGTACCCTAAGGGTACACTAAGAAAGGATTTTTGGAAATTCATCCCCTAAAGGGTTAAAATAGGGGGTAGAAATTTGTATAGGAGATTAGTTATTTTTAAAGTAAGCAATTTGGAAATTGGTATTTAGGCTACTGTTTATTAATAAAAAATACTTCTTTCAGCGATTTAGAAAAAACTACCCCTAAGGGGGGTAAAAGGGAGTTTTAGTTTGTTCCTCCTTCACGCTGCAATGGCGCTGAATGGATTTGGATGAAATTTAGAATGGAGATAGCTTATACCCTGGATTAACACATTGGATAATCCCATCCCCGAAAATTTAAAGGTTCCCGAGGGAATAACGACAATATGATTGGTGTTTTTTTTAAAAGTCATCATGGGTGTCGTTTTCTTAGGTTGCTGGTTGTGGATTTCGAAAATGATATCAAATTTGGGATTCAAAATGGCCGCCATGATGTTTATTGAAAAAGTCGTCATTGGTATAATTTTCTTACATTTTGGGGACGCAGATTATGAAAATGATGTCAAATTTAGAATTCAAGGTGGCGGCAATGATGTTTTTTGAAAAAGTTGTCACGGGTAACATTTTCTTAGTTTTTGGGGACGCAAATAATTACTAATATAGAATAAGATTAGTAATTATTTGACAAAATTGCGCAATTGAATAATTTATTTCTCCTATGGCTTTTGCCATCCAGTGTGACAACATGAGACAGGCTTTGTACCTTCATTCAGTTTTGTTAGTCTATATCAAAAGGAGCGGTGTCAGATTGAAGTTGTCAGAGTTGACATATCCAGATATTAACATTTTTTCCGCTATTTTCAATACTATTCACTATTCACGGCGTATTAATTCTACGGCTGTTATTTAATATTAGGGCGGTTATTATGATCACTTGAAAATAATTACGGACAGGCATTTAATTTTTCGGCGAATTGGTCGGTTATTTAATTCTAAAATGTCATTTCAAACAATACTCAAGGGTTAAAAAAACTATCGATAGGTATACATAATATTGATGTAGAAAGAAAATCCATACTAATATTATAAACGTGAAAGTAATTATGTCTGTCGTCTGTCTGTTTGTTATGCATTCAAGGATAAACCGCGGAACTGAATTAGATTAAATTTGTATCTCGAAAATCACCCCTAAGGGGGTGAGATTTGGGATGGTAGTTTGTATGACAATTTGGTCATTTATGTTAATGTTTTTAGTTGGAAACGTGGTAATTGGTGTTTAAGCTACTGTTTAATACTGTTTAACATTAAAAAATCTTTCAGTGATTTCGGTAAAACTCCCCCTAAGGCGATAAATGGGGAGTAGAAATTTGTATGGGAGATATCGAAATGGCTACATTAGGAAATTGATATTTAGGCTACTGTTTATAAATAAAATATACTGCTTTCAGCGATTTAGAAAAACCTACCCCTAAGGGGGTAAAAGGGGGTTTTAGTTAGTTACTCCTTAACGCTGCAACGGCTAGATGGATTAGGATGAAATTTAAAATGGAGGTAGCACCCTGGATTAACACATAGAAAAATCCCATTCCGGAAAAATTAAAAGTTCCCGAGGGAATAACGACAATGTTTGGTGTTTTTTGAAAAAGTCATCATGGGTGTCATTTTCTTAGGTTGCGTTGACGCAGATTTCGAAAATGATATGAAATTTGGAATTCAAAATGGCCGTCATGATGTTTATTGAAAAAGTCGTCATTGGTATCATTGTCTTACATTTTGTGGACGCAGATTATGAAAATTATGTCAAAGTTAGAATTCAAGATGGAGGCCATGATCTTTTTTAAAAAGTGGACATAATTGTCATTTTCTTAGATTTTGAGGACGCAGATTTCGAAAATGATGTGAAAGTATAGGTAGACATTCAAAATGGCAATTCAATTATATCTGTCGTCTGTCTGTTTGTTACGCTTTCACGGATTAACCGCGGAACCGAATTTGATTAATGGGCATTGGGTAAATTTGTTTGAAGAATATTGTCTTTTTTTTTCAGCGGCCACGGATGATGTTTGGGTGTTCCACCATTTATAATGATAGATACCTACATTATAATTCGTATTAAGACTCATAATATAATATATGTAATATTGAACTATGATGGATATTTTTAGAGTAACCAAACTATCATGGGAGGGATGGTGATTTGAGACGGCGAATTTAGACAGATTGTCATCTACCGGTGATAACTAGGGGCACACCAGCGGATAAAATAAATGCATTTCGGCATCTACGATATGAGTATATAAACATAAAAATATACCTCACTAAAAACTAGGAACTACGAGTACACCATGATACACAGTCGGGGCAATACATGCGGCAGCTCTACAAAAAATTGGCGAAAATCGTATGGCGAGAGATAGTAACGATTTGAATACATTAAACCGCGAATTCTGTAATATTGTATAATACACAGATGATCTAAAAAATAACGTGTACCCCGATCTAAAATACAATATAAAGAATAGAGAATGTTTGTGCGAGAGGGCGATATTAGCACCCACAAACGAAATTGTCGGGCGGATAAATATAAAAATATGTCTCATGTAGAAGGCGATGTTGTGGAGTATCTCTTGGTAGACAATGTCATAGACACAGAGCAAGTCACGTCCTACCCTTAGAGTTCCTGAACTCTTTCGAGGTATCGGGAGTGCCCTCCCGTAAGAGTTAATGGTTAAAGTTGATGTCCCGGTAAATTTCGAGCTCAATATTACATGTGTTTCAAAGATCATTCTTGCCAGGGAGGACGTCAAACTATAGAATTACTTAAACCTATTAATTTACTTAACTGCGATAAACGAGTTCTACGCGGACGAAGTCGCGGGCAAAAGCTAGTGAGATATTAAATGTTTGATTGGTAATCAATATTATAAATAAATAAATATCAGGGCATAATCTCGCACAAATTGACGTAGCCTAAACTAATCTCTAGGCTTGTACCATCAAGGACTTTAAATGTTGATCCACTATAGAACCTTGTCATAATGCCAGCGTCAAGTAACGAGATAGAAATTATATAGGAATTAATCGTTGGTTTTATGCGACAAAGTTCTATAGTGGTTGATCAATTAAAGTCCGTACTATGGGTACTAGACAACGATTAACTTACATATATAGAGAAATACATACTTACTTAATACATAGAAAACATTCAAGACTCAAGAACAAATATCTTTTACCTTCACAGATCAGACATCCTTCAAGGAATACTCTGCGTTTTCATCTTTCTTTAATTCATCTTCAGTGTTGAAGTTCTCAAGTATTCCTGCCTTTATTGTCTACGATCAACGATGTGCGTCAACGCCCATCCTGTGTCTTGTTTACATTAAGCATGTTATCACTTGCTAATCATACAGACACTTTGTAACTAAGTCTTCTCTACAATATGAATATATTGTAGCCTAACCGCGGCGTCGGTTTTAAGTCACCCACTCTTTAGTGTTTAGGCACACACATGGTTGCTATTTTCCCCAAGTTTCTAGGAAAAAAATACTGCCCAGTAAATTTTAAAATAACTAGACTTTTTTTTTTGACCCCAACTCGGTTTGGGAACAGCTTCTACTGCAACCATAGGTTAGGACAACGGTCAGCAACAGGCGGACCGCGGTCCGTTTGCGGACCGCGGTCCGTTTGCGGACCGCGAAAGGTCGGACCTTGGACCGCCAAATATTGTAATGTATTGCATACCAAGTATAAATTAATACATAGATAAGGTATACTATACCTTTATTAATTGAAATAATATTTTTAAGCCACATAGAATCTAACTTTATACTTTTGTCTTTATCTGGACCTCGTTGAAATTTTCCCACAGTATCCGGACCCCACCTAAAACTACTTGCCGACCCCTGGGTTAGGACCTTCAAATTATTAACAGTAAAATACATAATAATATCTTCTTATGTATCTATTAATAATTACTTATGGTCATATGATGAACATGGCATGAGCACTCCTACTAAAAAAAAATGTGTAGCGTTCGTCGTAGGAAGAGAATTTATTTTATTAAAAACCTTTTTCCTGAGTTTTCAAGTTGTATCCCATGAGTCATGATTTATTCAAACCTAAGTCGCATCTACTGACTTATACAAACCGTTATAAGACTTAGGACGTGATAGGGGCACCGTAGGACTCGCATATCTTCTGCTAAAGGCGAGCCATTTGTTGCGCGGACGCATATTTCCTGCATTATGGCCTCTTCGGCTCCTAACTCGGAGGTGTTCGGCTCCAACACTTCCATTACCGGCCGATAATCTATTGTTGGATATTTCATCCCTTCTCTACAAAAGCGTTTAAGTTCCAACAATGGGAAAGATCAATTTGTACCCTAAATCAAGTAGACTATAATTGTAACTGCGTTGAAAATGTTTCGATACTTAATCTGTATTTTATAGGATGGGGACAATTTATGCGGTCCACCTCGGTCCACATAAGGCTCTTTAGCCGAATGGGTTTTAATTTATTATTAACTTACCATCTGCATGCTTTGCGTAAATTGTCTGGAATTATATTCAACATTGTTTAGGTGGTATTGTAACCGATCAGTTTCTACAATTATACGTATTAGAGCCGGTACAGACGGACTGCATTTGAACTGCAACCCAGCTGCAAAATGGCAGTTCGAGTGCAGTTCTGATGCAGTTCACGTAACTGCATTAAAACTGCAAACCAACTGTGCAGTCCGCTTGGAGTTGGCGTGCAGTCTATCTAAGCGGACAGCGTAGTTGGTTTGCAGTTTTAATACAGTTACGTGAACTGCATCAGAACTGCCCTCGAACTGCCATTTTGCAGCTGGGTTGCAGTTCAAATGCAGTCCGTCTGTACCGGCTCTAAGGTCAAGTTTGTGCTTTGTAGACCAATTATGGGCTAAAAGGTAAGTAAGTATGAATTATAGTTTCTGAACTTTGATGCCACGTTTTACACACCTACCATAAAATTTATACGACTAATAATTAGGTGGCTTCATAAAGGTCAACTATTCATCTGCTGTCTCATAATGTGCATCATCACATTAAGTACATATTTTTTTTTTGTACTTTGTCGCTTTACAGTCACTTAAGCAATTTTATCAAATGCGATTAAAGTACAAAAGTGATCACTTACTTTTGACGCTGACTGTACTAGCATAATACTACTTTTAACTCCCGAGGGTGTAATAAGATTAATAAGTTAAACGTGTGTATCTGTGTATGGGCCTGTCTGTGTATCTATCTGTCTTTGGCTCTCAAACAGATGGAACGGACGCGGTTTAAAAAAAAGCTATTGTTTAATCGGAATGGCTCTCAGCAGACATAAGAATCCAGGGGGCGAAATTTTATGACAGGTAGGGAGTTCCTATATCGATAAACTCAATTATCGATGCTTTTTCCATATACTAGTGATCGCCCCCAGCATTGTATGTATTTTTTGTAAGTATTGTTCACACAGCATATTCAAAAAAAATGTTTTGCCCCTATTACCTCCACAGAAATTGAAAAGTCATTTAGCCACCTGAAATAGATTTATCACTTTTATCAGCCAAGACGGAGAGGTTTGATGCCCGAAAATTTGGAACAAATTCTGATCGTTTATTATAACAATAGTAGATGGGACAATTATGAAGAAAAAATAATGATGAGTAAAATTTCAAAAATCTTTTTGAAAAATTAAGAAGAGAATTACGTTGTTATTTCGTTTAATATTAACACTTTTAATAAAAAAAATGGTTTTACAGGCAAAACTTGGAGTGATCGCTAGTATATAAAACAAGCATCGATAATTGAGTTTATCGATATAGGAACTCCCTACCTGTCATAAATCTTTCCCCACTGGACTCCTGTCTGGTTCTTAGCTAGGTTTCATGAAAATCGGTTGGGCCGTTAAAAAGATTTCCGATTTTATCTATTAAATAGCTATCACGGCATACTGTATCTTCATATTAGTTTTTTACACACATTCCTTCAGAACTTCGCGTATGGGCGTCTTCAGAAATCATCGATAAATCTTTCGCGATGCACCGACTGGTTCGGTACGAGTCGTGTCATGTACCACATTAACCTCTGGGACACGGCAATTATTCATTCACGAACATCCATAGTTCCGCTTGAAAATATATCCATGGTCGGTATGCAGGCATTGCCTTCGTTATTTTGTAGCTCCATGGTCTCTATGGTTACATTCAGGATTTGTTCTGGTAAGTCAGGATTTTTAGGCTCTGGAAATGCATTTCATACAGTCTGACATTCTGTAATCTTGCTTTGCTCATAAGTCATAAGAAAGAAAGAGACGTTACTCTACGATATAAAACCGTTAACACTACTACATAGACAATATCGAATGTAAGTACATATGCTTCTATAAATTCATTAATGTCTCTGTGCAATATAATTAATCAGTTTAATCACCTAAAGGATCATGTGAGAAGGACTATGGTTACAGCAAAATCGTGGTTTGTGACGATCCGGATTTTTGATGTCAGGGGCCGATTTCTCAAAGCATATTAGTCTAATAATATTAGTGTTTTGTCTCGTAAATAAAACTACAAAATGAGACAAAACACTAATATTATTAGACTAATACTTTTCGAGAAAAGGGGCCCAGGAGTATACTGTTACTACTAAGTTACAACCACAGAACAGAAAAAACTGTAGAAGTGTAATGTGGGCGTGTCACTTGTGGCATGGTTATGCGGAGTTCCGCGCACCTACCATAGTTTGCCGCGATCGCTTGTGCGTGAAATTTGTGCGAATAAATATTCTTAAAATAAGATATAAATCCAGAAGCATGCTGTTTCGGAATGTAAAAACGATAGCCGCACCATTTATGATAGTGTTAATATTGGCGACAACAGGTCTGATACTAAGCGAAACTCATGGAACTTCCACTGTTTTTTCTATTCCGTGGTTACAACGGACACTAAATTCAAATCATGGTTTGCTCTATCCTTTTACTTTTTAATTGTAAGAAAGTGACGAAGGTAATATTATTGAAAAGTGAACTCTTCTTGCAAATACAACCTCAGGATTTATTCTGACCTAATTTCCGCGTGTAGCAACTGGTAACCCTGGTAACCCAGTTCGGTCGACTCTTCCATTTCTCGAAGTGTCAGCCCCATGTACGGGACGTAGAAAGTTCAGGCGCCGAGCTGGTGCACCAACAATGTTGTAAATTGTTATTAATAGCCGGCTCGCGATGGGCGTGTCCCGACGCCTCTTTGTCTAGAAGCTTGATCGATGACAGAACGTTTATGTGGTGTTGTCGTGTAATTTCTACTTTATTGATTATTGAATTGAGTAGGACGATTGTCTTTTTCTTTTGAAATAGTGGGAACATTTTTTTTTAAAGATGGTCGATCCATTTTTTTAACGAAGACGCTCTTTTTGTTAACCAATGTCTGGTGCGACGCTTGGAGTAATTACGTACGTAGTCCAATTTAATGTCGTTCAATAATTACGTCAATACATTATTTTGTTATTTATTACGTAGACATCGTATTTATAGGTACTGAAAGTATCACTAAGCTTGAATTCACTTTGTATTACGATATGTTGTATGTTCGTTTTTTAAAATTACTTGATAATAGTACGACTCTTAAAACTTTAAACATTCAAAAGGTAGCTTACTCGATGGAATTCAATTGAGCACACATTGAATAATGCACAATCTCAAAACTGCATCGTGGCTGGGCACCAGTCTGCGATGCATCAGCGTTTCTGAACGGTACGTGCTGAAACTCCGAATTATCGGAACAGCATCACCGTTACTTAACGTGTTCAAATTGCGCCCCCCAGCGTTGGTTGGAAGCAGAATCCTCGCCACAAGGCCGGTCTCCCGTTATCATCCACCTCTGGGAAGCTATCTTATCTAAGACAACGCGCAACGGTTAACAGTTATTTTGTTCTCTCCCACGTGAGAAATATTGCCGTTCTGTCGACTCGCAGACCTATTAGCTATTTATTTCTCCAGACTAACTGCTCCTTTCATTCGCTATCGGTCAAATCATGTCGTCAACGTTGACGAAACGACAGTTACAATTTCTGGTTCTTCCTCACATTACTACTGCTTTAGCTACAATACCACCGTGTAATAGCTCGTTTGGTCGCGTGTTAGTCCTCAATGTCGCATAATCACACATGTGTCGAACATAAAGGTCGTACTTTACGACCACCGCAGTTAGTTCCACTCGGACAATTATACGCAATGACCATCAATCTTGATGAATAGAGCAGTGAGGCTGTTTCAGGCTGTGATGTAAAAACGAGACGCAATGATAGGAGATTCATGATGATATGTTCTGCAACCTGTTCTTGTTGTGTTGGCAAATATTCCAAGTTAACTGACGATTGCAAGTAAAGTCTGTAGTTTTAGTACGTTTTAGCTTTTTGGCCACTGGATCTCATAATCGCTTGCGTTCGAGTGACAATCTTTCTCTTGCTTTCCCATCTAATAAATCCAAAACTTATTCTAAATCCTTTTCGGTTCACGCTGTTGTGGAATTTATTGCCTACTGAAATTAGACAGTCTCAGTCTGTAGATTCTTTCAAATCTAGACTAAAGAAGTTCTGGCTTGACACTTGTTCTTGAACTTTTTCCTGCTTATTGTATATATTTATATATGTCTATATATTTTATCTATTCACATTTATAGCAATTTCTTTTAGTGTTGTACTTATTTGGCTAGGTATTCGTTGTAATTAATTATTTCTCAATCGCTCAAAGGTTAACTGGAAGAGATCCCTTAAAAGGATAAATTCGCCTTTGTACATCCCTGTTATATTTTACAATAAAGTGTTTACATACATACATACATATTATGTGTATTTATTATACATATCCAAATATAGATATTATACCTCTACATTTCCAGCGTTGTTTTCAAATCATATTAAATAAACATTGGCAATACACATTGTAAGAGGCTGGAAATTAATATTAAGAAACATTCGTTTTCCTTTGTGAGAGTAAGATTTGTTTAGGCCAATTTCTCGTGCCGAAGTACTAAAGGTATTTTACTGGTCTGTCGAATCGATGCCGTTATTGGCAATTTCATAACCTATTCCATGTCGTCTGACGTCTGCCGCAACAGAGGATTTAATACCAGGGAGTCATAGCTGACTCACAGTGGGCTATCGAATGAATACAGATAAATCTGTTACGCAAGCCGTAGCAATTTCTGCCGATTTATTCATTGGGGAGAGCGCCTGCCGCCAGGACACAAATACTTGTGGTTGCTATAATTGGTTATTGTTTCTGTTTCCTTAGTACTTAGGCTATATTACAACAGTGTAATCTAGATTCAATTAGTTCACGCTCATAAACATTTGTTACCCCGTCAAGACATAACGTGTCATGATTAATTCATGCAAAGTACCAGGGCGTTATAACCTCTAAGAATGCGTTTGATAGACGTATTACAACGACACCATGCGTTCAAATGCCAAACACGACAGCTAATAGAAATTCAAATCTGTTCGTATAATCACATTTCGTCGAAGTAATTACGTACCCATTACTTGATTTGATGCATCTACATACACAATGCTCGGATGAAGTCACTGCTGGAGAATTAGGTAGTGTTTAGAGGTTACTTTATACGGTCAAGGATTTTAATTGTAACGTTAGCATTAAAACCACGTCGCAGAAAGCGAATGATTAATTTTAAAGTAATTATTTACCTTTTTTTTGATGTTAGGGTGTGGTAAGCTAGTTATAGTTTGGCTACTTTTTTCATCTCTAGATAACTATATGTCAGATAAATTTTAGATCTATCTTTTTCTTCCATATAACAGGAAAGGAAAGCGATAAATTCAATTTTCAGATAATTTTACTGGGGATTGGAGAAATCGAACCTAAGATCACAATCTGCCCCAATTATTCCTATCTGGAGAAGATTTAAAAACAAACTTATTTACTTAAGTACAACGGTGCAACCTCAAAAGAAAAAAAATACTCTTGTCTATCTTTCGGTCATATAATAAAGCCGTATTGTGTCGACAAAAGTAACGAAATTGAGATTTTCAGCCAATTTAGTACGTGACAATAGTAAATGCTAGTGCCATTATGTACCGCTGATTCAAACTTATCTTCAAAAGGTGCTGGAAAGGCGTCATATAAATGTTTTATAGACGCTACAGCTATCTTCGATTCGAGATGGATTCATTCATGCTAGATCTCTTTATGGCTCCGACTACTGCCAACAGACGGCATAATAGCATAGAAAGCGTCTTTAGTAACGGCCATTATGGTTATATTGATGTCTGAAGTTATCCTTTTGGGATTCCTGTTAGTATTCACGCGTTCACACTTCAGTGAGTCAGGTGTTGGCGTGGGATTTATTTTTACACCTACCTTTCTTGCGAGCTGATCTTAAGTGACTGTGAAAAATATTTATAGCTTTTACTGTTTTTTTGTCCGTCATCTTTATTATATTGCTATGTTGAGATTCACTAAAATATTTAAAATTTCAAGTATAGAATGTCAAATTCAGACGAAAACTTTTTACGTCATAGACAATGCTTAATGTTACAAAATGAAGTCTTCGGTTCGCGACGTCTGTCTCTGTATAAGTAAATGTAAGTTTCAAAAATTACTGGATGGATTTTGATGCAGTTTTCAGCATAACTTTTAACAATGATCGAGAAAGATTTGAAATTGTAAATATAATAATAAATTAATATAGCGAAGTTATACAAGCTTTCAATTCTTCAATTCTGACACTTTATCCTTCAACGAACGTAATCTATAAATCAGAAAAGCACTTATACCTTTTTAATATACCACTATTATTATTTATGTGTGTTTAATGACAGCCGATCTATGTCCAATGTCAAGAGTGCCGCTGCCGGCGCCGGCGCCGCGCGAATGTGCTTGCGCAACGCGCTGGTGTCGATAAGTGTAACGTGTCGTGCGCATGGCGCATGGACCACACGTGCGCGTGAGATGTGCTTTGTCACACGGCGTTTTGAGAATGGAATTAATTTGGCAAATGTAGCTTAATCAGTTTCCATAATCTTTAATCTACATTAAAACTTTTCTGTTACTGGCAACCCTCAGCCTTAACCGCTGAACCTAAGAACTTGATATTTGGGGATACCTTGGGTTTCCTCGGGGTGCACTGACCTATAAATATATTTTGGAAAATCGGCCAATATCGGGAAATTCAACGGGAAGAAAGGCGGAGTAGTGGAGCGTGGGTAGCTATAAGTCTTCGCGTACGGAGTCATGTATAATTAATCTATTTGATTTTACGTACCGTTTGTGAGAGTGCCGGTAACATACAGACGGATAGATGGATGTTGTAGGCTTTGTGAATGTTGGAGGCAATAAAGTTAACGCATTCACTGCCAGGGGGCGTGGCCTAGGAACAAACTTGTATGACAGTGAACGCATATATGCGTCGGTGGCAGTGAATGCGTTAATGTACAATACCACGTCAGCCTGAATGGTTATAATATCAAATTCTTTAAACGAATGAAATGCATATGTTGCAAAGGAAAATAGATTTTACGTTGATGGAAATCAACTGTTGGAAACTGAAAAGGAACATTACTAGTGGGTATTTTCGTACATTTCAAAAACCGTTAGCTTCTTTGATCTTTCTGTAAATTTACGGCAAACTCAAATTAGTATCGTCTCACGTAACAACTTAACAACTCGGTTTTGTTTGGGACTTGCTAAATGCGAGTTTTCGTCGGAATTTTGCGGCTTCAAACGAATTTATTAACGCGTGATGGCTTGCTTCCGCGAGAAATTAAGTCTTTTACTGATGACTGTAAATATTGATGATCTTCAACAATTTAACAATTATGTTGAAATATAAATTATATTTGCATACTTAAGTATTTAAAACTCGATCCAAGTTTTCGAAGATGCTCCTTTAAAAAGAATTGAATGTCTTGATAAAAGAACTTATAAGTCGAAATTCATTTATTACCATCGGCACTGATTCTCAGTTTAATCCTAAAGAGGTTAGCTGTAAATTAGAGAAGTATAGAGGTTTTAATTAGGTTGAAACAATGAATATAGCGCAGCGTTATCAGTTCTGAAATGAGTTCGTTGGGGACTCATCGGATATTTGCAAAATCTTCAATTTATACAGTTGTTTGGACCACGTATGTTTGTTCGTAGATGACGAGGAGGAATGCGGCATCCTCTCTGAGGGTTCGGAGACGTCAGAGGGAGGCCGCGCCGACACCGACGACGAGGGGATCGAGCGCGACGCGGAGCCGGCGCCGCGGCGCAGGCGTGGGCGCAGGCGGTTCATGCTGCGCGACGTCGTCGAGGTAAGCGTAACTTTCAATATCAGAGCCATGACTGTCACCATCAGAGCCATGGCTATCACCACCAGAGCCATGACTATCACCACCAGAGCCATGACTCTCATCATCTGAGCCATGACTATCGTTGTCAGCAGAGGAAGGTCTAACTTAGAGGGATAGAACGGGATAGGGCCTACGTAGTTCATGCTTCATAATTGATGTTATATATATCAGCCATGACCAATTAGTATCACCATCAGAACTATGATCTGGGATGATGAGGGAAGGCGGAGACGTGATTTAATTTTATTGTCTACAATAGACGACATGTGTCTTTGTTACTAAAATTCATTATAAGTAGGTTCGTATTGTAATCGTGGACACGATTAAAATTAGATTTCGCAACTGAGTTGCATTCTTGGTCGCGCAGTACCTCATAAGAGCTCGGCATCTGGATCGTGACCGCCAGAGCCCGTTCAATACACTCGTTATTGATCTGATCACTGTCACCTCTTTTAGACGCTTACGAGGACTAAGTGGATGTGTGGTTTGCAAAATCTTTCTTACTTATATCGAAGCCCGAAACCGCCATAATTCGTACTTTGGAGTATGGAATTTATACGCAAAACTATTAGGCAATCTGAACTCAATAGATGTTGCTGGTGACAGTAGTGACTGTTGTACAAGTGTACAAATATGTATGTATGTAATCCCGATAACAATACGATGCGATTATGGTGTCAGCTGATCTGGTGAAGGAGTTGGAAGATGGCAAACAGTATCACCGTTGAATATTACGTAGAGCCACATCGCTCGATCTCGATAGATGTATTAATATACATACCTACAGTCAGCAAAATTGCTTGTATGTTTTTTTACTTTTGACAGAAACTTACCATTTCAGACTCAGTTCAAAGTTTGAGAATAAATAGGGCTTTTGGGCACCATCATGACGAAAAATATTGCCTCAGAAAAAAACGGTATCATCTCTGTTATATAGCTAATCGTTCGACAAGCATATCTTATACTTCCAAGGCATTTTGAATGAAAATCTAATAACTTACATCCATATTTAGGTGGGAGGGATGCATTCGTATTTGGTAGAAAGGCGCTCTCCATTTTTACCCAACTTTCACTTACGAAGTGATCCTTATCCAAGTGCATAGCTAAGTAAAGCCGGTCTCATCGCTGCGACATATAAGTATTTTATTTGAATAACCTTACCAACAACGTACCGAACTCGGATGATTTGTGTTTTGGGCCCATGACCTCACAAGCGACAATAGACTTCAAATTAAGTATGATTATGGTATTTGTATCTATTTTAGCCAGTATTGTTCCTCCGGAACTTGGGCTTTGTAGTGAAACAAACCAACTCCTAGAGAAAGTACGATATTTAGCTGAAAGCTTTAAAGTTCCGTTATTAGAAAGAAAAGTCTCTATTCGGCATCTTCTAAGGTTTTAGTAAGTACTGTCTCTTGAACGAATCCTGCTATTTCTCTAAGGGCTGATAAAAGGCCCGTATAAAGGTGCGTATCTACCAGACCTGTGCGAGGAAATAATCCATCAATAGGAGAGCTGCGCTGAGCGGCACTAGGAAAATAAGTGATCCTATTGGTGGATTATTTTCTCGCACATCGCTCCGCTACTTCACGCAGCTCTGGTGGATACTCACTATGGTTGCCTATATCGCAGTGGACAATTGTGGATACAGCATCTGTCACTATCGCACTAACGTACTGGTCAGAAGGTGAAAGATACTTTATCCACATCGATAAACACGGTACGACCATAATAAGCCCGCTGATAACACATCGGTAAGATAACATTTAGTTACCTATTGTACATTTCTTTCATCTAACAAACAAAAGGAAAGCAGAAACTTGAATGTTATTTTATATAATTTTTAATATAATTTTATCTGTTTAGGGGTTGAAGGGGTTGGCTGTCACAAAAGATCAGCAATGGTCGAAGTGGGGTTGGAAAAATCAGCCCTAACTCAATTACAGACCGCTTTCCACTGTTTCTTCCTTGATCATAACTTGAAAAAACCTGTGCCACGACCTCTTTACTCGCACGCATCTAGTTTATGTAAGAACGTCACTGATCTACATTGCATCACAGGTCGGCGGGAGGTGACATCTGCTTTCACGGCATGACTTATCAGCTAGGCGCCACGCGGTCGTCATTGAACGCTGTTCTTTTTACCCGACTGTCAAAAAAGAATGTATGTTGTTGATCTGTGTGTATGTATTACATAATACGATACAATAACTTATCAATGTAGCAGTATTGTTTTTCCGAGTGGAATACAGTCCCTGGAACGTACACATAGTAAAATACAAAACGCATTGTAAATTAGATTAACTATACAACAATGAAATAGAATACTCCGGTAATAAATTGGAGTAGGGAATGAGTTCTCACTATTATTCACTTAATTAATACACGAAGAGCGTGGGAAAGCTTCGTTATCAGAAATACCTCGGAATCATTCACGTTTATAATATCGTATTACTATTACGCTTTTTAACCGACTTCAAAAAAGGAGGAGGTTCTATGTTTTGCTGTATGTGTTACCCGAAGGAACCCTAACGGGACCGTATTAACATACCTACGTCTGTCCGTACAAACTTTAAAGAGCTGTATTTTTTAAACCGTAGTAGATAGCGTGTGGACACACCCATACACAAATACCCATGTTAAATTTCTAACACCCCTCTTTTTTATCGATGATTATAAATAGTAAGTACATCGATCGTAATAGAATCAAAGTAAATGATTGCGCAATAGGACGAAAGTCCAAGAAAATGTGCAGTAATTTTGCAGTTTTTGCACGTTCCTAAAGAAACGCTTCGAGCTCTCGGGCGCTATTTCCTACATTTCTTTACTCCAAAATGCCTTTTACGAGGAGACGCGGGTAAAGTGGGTCACAGGGCCGGCCTCATCAATAATATAGCAGTTCTAGTTCTCTCCCTTGCAAGGAGCACAAAATGTGTTACACATGTAAAGAAATACATTAGTCATCACGTGAGAAAACATTTTTTTAGGGAATGCAGGTGGCCAATGAGCATACAGAGCAGAGACCGCATGATAAATGGGATCTGATTCCCATAAAATTTTGAAAAGAAAAAATAAAGAAAGAAAAACATTTTTCATCTCACTGGCTCGGAAAGCCTTTTTTGTTTGTTTGATATATATTGAGAAAATCACTTTTTATCCACATGTGAAGAAAGAGTTTTGACATTTGAAGGCAGCTTTAGTGATATTTGACAGCTAACAAAACGTAAAACGTTAAAGTGCTGAATTTTTAACATCACAATTAATGAATTGCATCGAGTAAAAAACACTAAATAGTCTTACCACTTTATTTTAATTCATACACACACAGCTCACACAATACCTCGAAACTTATAGTATCCTACCGTCGAAGCAATCAGGTTTTAGGAAATCGCGTAGCACTGCCACTGCTCTTTTGGACGTTATAGATAACATTCTTGCTGCAAAAGATAAAGGAGAGGCAGCCCTACTCGTACTGTTGGATTTCTCTCGTGCATTCGACACAATAAATATTCCTCTCCTATTATCAAAACTAACATATTACGGATTCGATAATAACACGTTGAAATGGTTTGCGAGCTATTTGAGTGGCCGGTCCCAGTGTGTTGGCTTAAGAAATGCTTCTGGGTCTACTGAATTCTCTGACATAGTCAAGTTAAGTCGCGGAGTCCCACAGGGATCAATATTAGGCCCAATTTTGTTTACCCTTTATACAGCTGATATCGTTAAAGGTCTGCAGTACTGCGAGTACCATATGTATGCTGATGATCTTCAGGTATATACTAGTTTTAAACTGTGTAACATTTCTGAAGCTGTTGTAAATATTAATGAAGACCTTGATCGAGTGTCCAAATGGTCTAGTCGAAACGGTCTTGTCCTAAATCCTTTAAAATCTAAAATCATGTTTTTGGGAACTAAAAATCAAATTATCAGTATGCGTGGCAGTAACCTAAACGTGAAGATAGAACACGAGCCTCTGGAACGGGTGACTACAGCCCGCAATCTAGGACTGCTCATGGACGATGAATTACGCTTTGAACAGCATGTACTTGATGCCGTGAAACAATGTTTTTATAGGCTTAAAGTCTTATACAAAGTTCGAAATCACTTGAGTGTTGAACTGAGGATCCACCTTTGTGATACCTTAATATTGTCAAAGCTTAATTATGTCGACACTGTGATAGGTAGTTGCTTATTCGCTCGTTCTAAAGCTCTTACTCAGCGCGTTCAGAACGCTTGTGCACGGTTCTGCTTTCCCATACCTCCGCGTACGCGCGTTACGCCATACTTAAATAAGAGCAACCAACTCAAAATGGACGCAAGGCGTTTACTACATTTCGCTACTCTTCTTTTCGGCAAAGTCGTTGCTCGCCAACCGCCATACCTTTTCCAGAAACTGTTATTTTCTCGGCGCGAGATGCGAACCGCCACTCGATTACTTTGTCCAAGACACTGTACGGCTGCTTTTCGTGGTAGTTTTCGCTATGCTGCCACGAAATGCTGGAACAACTTGCCACCGCCATTACGAAATTCCCAAACCATTGGATCTTTCAAGAGCAAATTAAAGCTATATTTATTGCATTTACAAAAATCTGAATCTTGAACCGCCCGTACAGTGTCATAAATGGGTACTCGTAATCTTCTTTTTTGGTTTCGTAATCGTTCATTCAATCGTTATTATTATATATTTGTCTGCTAGTATGTATGTACATTGCGCATTACTTATTTCATAATTATATATATATATATATATATATTTCTACTATATATCTAAACACTACACATTGGGACTCGGTATTTGTGAATTTAATCAAAGAATTTAATGCTTTGCTGTCTGTCACTCGTCACTTGTCGTCGCGTGTGAATCACAAAGGGATCCACAGAAAACCAGCGTTGTAGCACCGAGTGCTGCAACACATGCTGAGTGGGACCCATATTGGTGTCACATTCCACCAATATCATTTTTAAATTAAGCTTTTTTTTTTTTATTATGTTATTATGTTGGTGGAGGTGTGTCTTATCAATAAAATGTTTTTCTTTCTTTTTCTTTCTTTCTTTCATAAATATCAGCATTCAAAATTAACCTTCTTTCTTGTTGTAAAAACGGATAAAATGTTCTGACAGTCCAAGTAAGTCGATGCGCGAACAAAACGCATCCGAAATAATAAAAAAAAGACTTAAGTCAAAACTTTTTAATTAAGCCGTCAACGTTAAATATTCGCATGTTTTTCTAGTTTGTTTTGTTATTAAAAATGAGTAATTCGAGTGACGAAGACGTATTAACACCTGTGGAATGACGGGAAACCGTGCAAAATGCGGAATTGAGTTTTGTTTTCTTATTTTCCTCGCTGTAGTGAGGTGAAAAGTTTTGTGTTATACACGGGTGAAAAGTTATTTTACGTCTCGTGTGTTGAAACACTCGCTACGCTCAGGATTCTATTTTTGAACCACTCGCTTCGCTCGTGGTCAATCATAAAATCCTTTCGCTAGCTCGTGTTTCAAATGAACACTCGCAGGTAAAATACAACCCCCCTTGTAAAAATAACTATATTCACAACAATAACACAAAGACCAAAAATTACTAGTATTAGTGTTGCGAAAACGGTCCCAACTCAGCATGTGCTGGCTATGAAACCAACGCCAGTCTTTCGTTGGAAGCGCTCGGTGAAAACACGGAAGGTCATACAGACATTACGGTACATACGGTACATAAATCATTTGCATATCTCAAGACTACAATCTCAAAACCTGCAAATGCATTGCCAACCCTAAGGACTAAGACACTGCTATAAATTTCCCCACACCGGAACACAACAATGCGAACACTGGTGATGAACTCTAGGTTAAAGGAAGTGGTGGTAGCAATCCAGTCGGATCCTTCCCACCATCACGACTGCACCTCCTCTACACTGATACCTGTGGGCCTAGTTTGGTTTCGTTTATCGCGTGACAAAATGTGGATAAAGTGTCCGTCACTCTCGTACTTATACAGTGTGTTACCAGCACCCTGGCTTTTTTTAAAGGAGGTTAAAATAACGTATATCTGGACGCTGTTACGCAATAATGTGTCAATCCACAAGTATTTAACAATAAAGTGTCAACCCTTAGTACTATCGTTGTGTGCTGACATTTTATTGCTAAATAATTGTGGGATGACACATTTTTGCGTCACAGCATCTGTAACGTAACCATGACATTAATTTAATTAATAAACAAATTTTCAGGCTTTGTTAACTTTCTAACAAAGTTTTAATTGCCAGCAATGCTAAGCCCAACAATTTGACAAGTGTTAAATGACACTCGACGGATACTTTGATTATTATGATTTGCCCACGTACCACGACATGCCTTGTACTAAGCAACAGCGATACACATGCACTACCTACATTAAAAATGTACAGTATCTAAGAAAATTAATTGTGAAGTTATTTTAATTATTTTTTAATTGATAATACTTGCAAACAATTGCTAAATCAACATATTATCGGCAGTTTTAATAAATGCCCGCACGCCCGTAACACACTGTATACGAGTCAGAAAGTGACGGATGTTTTATCAACATTTTATCACGCGATAAACGCAGCCGTATTAGGCCCGCACATGTAAAGAAAGACGTTTTTCTCAAACATGCAATGAAATATTGATGTTATGTTCCTTATAATAGGCCGCCAAGTATGACGCTGTTTTTTTTTAATATACTAAGCCATGCATCCAACCAAAGAGTTTGCATGTTTATGTAAAGTACCAGTAGAACAAAAGTAATTAGGGGTGCGTAGCGAAACTTAGATCGCAGGCGGTGCGCTGCGGGGCACCGGCGGGCGGGCGGGCGCACCCGACACAGCGCCGGGTATCGGTGGAGCGCGGATGACTGAGCACTGTAGGTTACTTTTAATGTTTATGCACTCCTAGTAATTTGACTTCGTAATTTTTGGTTTTAATTTTTTTAATGAATTATTGTTATGTTTGAGAAAAGCATACCTATACGCCTCAAACCTATCCGGCCTCGCTTTGCTCGGCCGTCTGTATGTTTTCGGCCGGCAACCCCTTCTGTCCCGGCCTCTGTAGTAATGTACTATATCATCACGTGACAAAACATAAATAATGTACGTGCAAAGTCGATTTCACGCGTTTAAATATAAATTACAATTAAACCTAGGTGCTGGCTGGTATCGTAAATTACGTATTGATTTGCGATACCCCACTTTATAAGATTATTCCGGGTGACAAACGCGCCGGCCACGCCAATCGCTGTTAAAATATTTCAAGTTTTGTTCATATAATTCACTGGTAAGCCGTAAGTCACTGTTTATTTTAGATTTATTGATGGCAGAGGTACGGTAAATGTCTGTAATGACCAGCTGTGGTGTTATGTTAGACAACTTGCAGGTAATGTCGTCGGCAAATTAGCAATTAAAACATCAAATTAAAAGAAGGATTTTATAACAAACGTACATAAACCAGAATGTTCTGTACATACACATGATTGTGAACACGGCATGAAAATCTGTCCATTCGTTTTTGAGATTATCGTGAACATACAGAGAGACGCCACGGGGGTCTTTGTTTTATAATAACGTGTTTTAGATATTAGGTAAATTTAACGTTTCGATGTTTATTTTATCATATTTCGCTAAAGCTTGGACGTGTTGATGTCCTTTGCATACAAAAAACTTGAATAAAAATGTCAAAGACGAAATAACTTGTTAATTTTACATTGGTTGGCCCTTCAGTGCGTATACTTATTGTAAGGGCGTGTCTCAATCTTTGTCGTACTTCAATTTTTGACGTAGCATTATCAAAACGACACGCCCGAACATGTAATGTTTAAATTCATTGGCGAGCCCGCTGGCGAATTCGAGAATTACCCGACAGTTGGGTGTCGGTGGATCGTAAGGTTCTGAGTTCGAACCCCCGCGGTCACCATGTGCTAATGAGCGTTTCTAACTTAAGTACATTACCCGATGCTCTTACGGTGAAGGAAAATTATCGTGAGGAATCCTGCACATTCGAACAGCTGAGTGTTTAAGAGGGTAATTGCGCAAAAGTTCCTAAAGGGTCGAAACTCGAAGTGTATCCAAAATGACCTTTCTGTAAGATAAGATAAGATACCCGACAGTTGGTGTCGGTTGTCTGTCGTGTTGAGACGTCGCTTGCGAAAGTGATCGTATGCCCCCGTGCTCCCGCGCAGCCTTGACACGTTGGATCATAACGTATTGTTATTATTTGGTTAACGTCAATTAGTGCTGATTCGCTTTGTTGGCTACAATTGGATTGGGCAACTGGTTATTAATTCGTCAGTCAATTTTTAGGGTTCCGTACCGAACATTACTAAGCTTCCGCTGTCCGTCCGTTGGTCTGTCTTTCAGCGGGCTGTATCTCATGAACCGTAATAGGTAGACAGTTGAAATTTTCACAGACTCCGTATTTCTATTCCTGCTATAACATCAAATAATAAAACATAATAAAAATACAATAGATTATCTGATACATTTTTTCTTGGCTTTTTGCTCATCCATAACAATCGCTTTATGTCTTGAACCGTGATTATACCTAAGTGACTACCAGACTCATCTTTTTTACAGAGTTCTATTACTATGGCCACTAACAACAAATAATGAAATAAAGTTGAAAGTTAAAGTGGGAAATACATAAAAAAATATTATTAAGTTATTATTTTTGCTTGATCATTGTAAGGTGATACGGAACCCTTAGTGTGGGATTCTAACCCGCACTTGGCCATCTTTGGCCAGCTTTTAAATTGTCGTCTTGGTCGTTAGATCTTTGAACTACAAAATGTATTTTTAGGCGGAAGGTATTATAGAGAAGGCAAGTCATAAGGCTGCGGCTCCACTGAGGCGGAGATGAGCGGAGTGGAGCGGAGCTGTGCCAATATCAACCAATAGAATCTAAACTAACGTGCGCAAGGCGCGCTCGACGTGACCGCATGCGTCTTCTATTGGTTAATATTGGCACAGCTCCGCTCGTTTCCCCCTCACTGGAGCCGCACCCTAAATATGTTCACCTTATTTGGCTGTCACAGATCCCAGAATTAATAGTGATTCCCTAATCTATAGTTTGAAGCTGATAACGGAATAACCGATTTTTATCAAACACACTCAAAAAAATGAGAGCCAACCAAGAGCGATTTTCTCTTAGTTGACATAAAATGAATACAATAGTTATGATATTTGCTATGTCAACCAAAGCTGTTAGTAACAACTGCAAGTTCTTTGGTGATTCAACTAACATCTTAGTTGATGTATCTAACGACTTGTTAAGCTCGTATGGAATCAAGACGCCTATGCATAACAATCACAATCTTGTTAGAAGAGACCTTTTTTTTTTTCAGTGCATAACTATGAACCATTGGGTTCTAAAACCATTCCCATTCCTATCCCTACAGCTTCATATGTTTAAAGATTTAAAAACAGAAACTGCTTCAACATTTTTTCACCTGGCAAAGAGCATAAAGAAGTAATACTGAGTATATACACAGCCACAGGCAGACAAACGGACAGACATGATAAGTGTCAAACTTATAACTTCCCTCTTCTTTGCTCCGGTGCTTAAAATAAAGAATGTTGCCATTAAAGTACAGTTAATTTGTACTCCGCGTGCTATTCTGATAACTGGCAATAAAATTTCGTAACCAACAATTAACACAAATCGAACGTTCCGTGACCAATTTGCTTAATGACACGAATTCAACAATTCCATTCGCGGTGCGACAGTGACAATAATCATGCATCAAATTCCAAAACGGGCGGATAAATTTTCAGTCAAACATGCCAATCGAAAACCACACAAACACCACGTCGTCATTCACGATTCTAGACCTTGTTTCGACACGGTTGTGGCAACAATTCAATACAGTTGTTGGAGAGTTGTGGTGTTTTAAGAATTGGTTGGTTTCGTTGCACCTTGCAGAAGCGGGGGCCAGTTATTTGACTGTGCAGTTGCGACATCAATGTGCTAAATGACGAATGCAACGTGTAGGTAGGCCCGTTAGCACACCAGTGCCAAGGGCTCAATGTCACGCTTTTTGTGTGAAGAGATCGGGAGTACGGGCACTGAACGGGTTACCTATTAGTCGTGACTGTCAGTTACTAGGACAACTTTGACGACCCGTTCACCTGCTAAGTATAGCATTTTCTGGAATACAATGAACTGAAGTTATTTTGGTTCGCGTTGTAAAGTTATTTAACGATACGAGTGGGAGCCTCTGGGTTTGAATCACATAAAAATGTGCGCGAAAAGGTAATTATCGTATGTAAAGGGGCGGGTTTTACAAATAAAAAAAGGTAAAAATGACCGTTTTTGAATTTTTATACTTGTTAGATTTAACAAAAAATTCAATGAAATTTGGTATAGAGAAAGCTTCCTCGAGGACTCGACAATTTCCGAGAAAACAGGGATAAAAGACTTCTCTGCGTACACTCTTTCCTAAAATTTAAGTTTTAAAAAGGGTTCGATCCGGTCTCCCAGTCCAGTCATAAAGTATCAAAACGTATTTCGTGAGAAAGCCCCAACCTTCACGATCACAAACTTTCACAGGATACAAGTCATAACCAAGAAAAAATATCACTAAGGTTAGTTTATACGCTTAAGTGAAGTGATCCAGGCAGGACCCCCGTCGCGGTCGTTTCAGATGAAATACCGACGATTTCTCCCGTCCCCCTCCGCTTTCCTTGACCTCTACTTTATTATGTTTATCTGTTTGTTTCTCTCTTAATTGGGATTCTGCTTTTCTATATTCTGTCCCATGATTATCTTTGTAATTAAATCTTATATCTATAAATGGGAAAGTAGTGACTACATTTATTTTATTAATGCGTAGTTTTAGTAATGCGTTCATTGCCAGACTATCCCATTGCCATATAAATTTGACCCAATATAGATGATTTCGGTCCTGAAAGTATTAGCCTGCTCTTTGGTAACAAATTGTATTTGCCTTTTATTGCAATTTATCATCTACAATTGTAATCTAAACCGAGGATATCTCTGACGTCATGGTGATCTGTCATCCTGACATCTGGCATGGAAATATCTAGATGGGCTAAATACATTTTCAGATCGAGTTACATAAACAATGTCAGTCACTTATTTGGCTATTTATTTACAACCGTGAGCTCATCGTCCATAAAACATTGGCACATGAAAGCTAGAAGCAAACAGATTCTAATACAAAAAGTCGTTCTAATCCTGGGCTGTAAAAACCGTATTAAAGACTGTCCACGATAAAATCGGGCCATGCATGCTCTGGTGTATCTTTGCAATGAATGCATATTTTCAAACAGTTTTTTTTTAAATTACTTGTTTAATTATAAAACATTATAATAAAATAAAATCGTATCATAATGTATGGGTATGTGTGAGTTTTCGCCGAGTATATTCTATCATACCATTCATCTCCTGAACAGCGTTTTTTGACAATCTTCCCACGCTTCCTGCTATAATGTCGCAATTGGATTTATATTTTTACTAGCTGTTTAACACACATTAGAATGTCGTCTTCCCAAAGAAATACTTTTTGAAACTCATTTCTATTTGTAGTAGTCAGGAAGACTTTTTACTCCAAGCACTGAAAGCTGATTTTGTATGGGAGGCATTTATTTGTCAAAAATTCAAATTCGCCAAAATTAAAAAACTTCAGAACTATCTCAATCTAAATCCAATTAGAAAAGTTTTCACTATTGGGAAAATATAATGTAATAAGGTTTAATTTGGCTTGAATAATTAAAAATAATAAAATGTTTTAAACAGGAGAATTCAGAAAAGACTGTCAGTAGACCGTGTACAAAAAAATATTGG
This sequence comes from Acleris literana, assembly GCA_946894065.1. Classification (NCBI taxonomy): domain Eukaryota; kingdom Metazoa; phylum Arthropoda; class Insecta; order Lepidoptera; family Tortricidae; genus Acleris; species Acleris literana. Next base: position 22,266,012 of record OX335671.1, on the reverse strand, counting down.
TACTGTGGATTATTATAGTCTCTTAGTCACAGACGCTGTAACATTTTATCATGTTTGTATTTTTATTATGTAGTTTCATAACCACTGACTATTACAAAAAAGGTGCTTCTTGAAAATTAGCATTCATTAAAAAAATACACCAGAGCATGCACGGCCGGATTTTATCGTGGACAGTCTTTATGTTTGAATTGTTACCTATAACGTTTTGATAACTCTTTTTTACTGGATAGTAATTGCGGCCGAGTTAAACAATATCGTAACAGGTCAAAGACGACATTGTTTTTGCCGCCTGGAATAGAGGCCTAGGATTAAAACGATTTTTTGCTTAGAATCAGTTTACTCCTAGCCTCTCATGTTCCAGAATCCAGTGTTTTACGGACGAAAAGCTTAATGGGGGGAGACAGGTCAAAATAATTAAAATATACAGACGCCTGGTGCGTCACCCTTTTCGTTCTTAGGGTTCTGTAGGCAAATGGCAAAAAACGGAACCCTTATGGATTCGTCATGTCTGTCTGTCTGTCAGTCCGACCGTATGTCACAGCCACTTTTTTCCGAAACTATAAGAACTATACTGTTGAAACTTGGTAAGTAGATGTATTCTGTGAATCGCATTAAGATTTTCACACAAAAATAGAAAAAAACAATAAATTTTGGGGGTTCCCCATACTTAGAACTGAAACTCAAATATTTTTTTTCATCAATCCCATACGGGTATCTATGGATAGGTCTTCAAAAATTATATTGAGATTTTTATCATAATTTTTTTCTAAACTGAATAGTTTTCGCGAGAGACACTTCCAAAGTGGTAAAATGTGTCCGCCCCCTGTAACTTCTAAAATAAGAGAATGATAAAACTAAAAAAAATATTATGATGTACATTACCATGCAAACTTTCACCGAAAATTGGTTTGAACGAGATCTAGTAAGTAGTTTTTTTTTAATACGTCTTTAATCGTAAACTGCAATTTACCTTTCACGGAATCCTTCATGGGCGAGTCCGACTCGCACTTGGCCGCTTTTCTAACTTGGCTTTGGCTCATCCGATGTGTCTAGATCAGCGGTTCTCTAACATTTATAGTGCCGGAATCGTTTTGAAACATTTAATATTTATACATTCTTTACATGATATGGTTAGTTACGTTTTTAGCGAAACCCTTGCGGATACCCCAGTCCCAGGGCTCCGCGGAGCTCACTTTGAATATAGCTGGTCTCGATTAATCGATGATACTATTACGATAAGTGTCTGTTCTTGATTGTGTCACACACATCATTAAAATAATATAACAAGTTATTGCCAAGTAATGAGAAATGTCTAATGAAATACACCACCCATTAAAAGGAACGTACTAACGTTATTAAATTCTTGTATTTGCGTTATTTTAAAGTGAGCTTTATTATGCACTTTACAGGGTTGTTTATATAGTAACAGGATTAAGTCAGATACGAGTTTCAGGGTACACAGTCGATATGGTAATCAAACATGTAAATGCATTACGCGACTAATGAAAATGGAAAGGATAAGTTATTTCGAGCGAGTTCTTGAGATCAGTGGAGTCGGTAATGCAATATGTGTTATTAGTTCCTGCATTACTAATCAAGAACGCGTAATAGCCGATGCATATGTGCAGAAATTATTTTACTAGGTAATGAAGATTTATGTTAGTTGATTGGAGAGTAGGTACGATCAACCTGCTTCTACCACTAACAAACAAAACTTCTATTTAAGGATTTTCTGTGAGTGCAGCTATCTTGACAATGATAGGTTTGTAAGATTGTTGTTGATTGTTGTTGATTGTTGATAAGTTTGTGTGTTAGTTTGTTACTCATTCACGCTGCAACGGCTGGACGGATTGGGATGGAATTTGAAATGGAGACAGCTTATACCCTGGATTAACTCATAGGCTACTTTTTATAGCGGAAAATTTAAAAGTTCCCATGGGAATAAAGATAATCGGAATTTATACGGACGAAGTCGCGGGCAGAAGATAGTTCGCGATACAATGCAAAGTTAACAAGCTTTTTGTTACCTGTCACCTGTCATTGTCAGTTTGGTGAAACAGAGGGCAGGTTTATTTACAATGCAACACACAGTTCGGTTAGCGATCAAGAAGACGCGGACTAGAAGTGGCTGGGAACCCCGTGGCCCTTTCTTGATTGACACAAGAGAATAACATACATATACTTACACAACTTCTTCAACTTGCAATGGTTCTTTAAATTAAACTCTTGTCAGCCATATCAGGGGCCGCAGAAGTCGATATGTTACATGGCTTGGTGATTTTGGTGATGGCGTGGTGCGTTCCGAATGGACGGTGAAAGATGCCGCCCATAGAATGATGGAGACGAAAATTTACCGTAGCAAGTGCTTAATGTCTTGTAGCATCTTCGTCAAGTTTGGCCTCGTTTCCCTTGTTATAATAGTCACTAAGTTAAAAAAGCGTATCATAACATCTTTGGGGAAAGCCTATGCCCTGCTGTGGACATATTTCGCTTGACATGATGATGATGACGATGGTGCTATACGTACTTATGGTGATAGCTGCTAACAGTAAGATTAGGAGCCGGAATGTACCCATGTAAACTCCTCAATGTCGATGACATCTTCAAATTTAGAGTCGTTTGACCTGTCTTTTTATTGTAAATAAATAAAGCATTGTGGCGACTTAGCGACATCTAGCGACAACTTGCAACAACCAACTCGACAGGGCCACCAGGGTCAGATAGCGCAACTAAAACTGACAGTGCGCTACATCGCGCTAACGAAGTTTCTCTAGTCGGTTAACTTATATACCACTTCCAACTTCATCCCAATGGACTTCGGTCCCCAGGCATAACACCCTAGAGATCTTTATTATTATCCTCTCTTCCTGCAGCATGTTTTTTTTTCTGAAAAATGATTTATTGTCCCCAGCGTTGCGTATGGCACTGCGGCGGCGGGCACCGCGCGCGCGACACCGCCGCCGCGCACTATCGCGCCGTGTGCCGCGCGCTGGTCGCGGAAGCGCTGGAGTTGGCGTCGTTCCTAGCGCGCATGCGCGTCGGCGGCGCCCGCGACCTCGGCGCCGCCGAGGAGTCCGTTACGCACCTCGACACGCTGCAGTTCTCGGATTGGGTAAATATCTGATTGAGCTGGGATACTGCTTCATCCGTTGCTTTAACCCTAATCAATGTTATCATTACCACAGCTATGGTCCAACATAGGGTGACAAACGTTGGGCGAATGGTAATGCGCTTATTTTCCTAGCTTCAGCTCGCCTTCGCTAACCATGCCCTGTTTCCCCAACGTCTGCCAACCCACGGAATGGTTGAGTTTGTGCTAGATATTAATGGTCTACTTAAACCTATATGGTTCATGACGTCATCATACCAACCCGGTCGTCCAGACACCGGGAGGGCTTCCATCCGCATGTACTCGAATTTCCAATGGTTCCGACGCAGCGGTTTGTGGCGTCATTTCTTGTTCGCACTGCCAAGGAGTGGAATGCTCTCCCTGCGTCTTCATTCCCGGATTCGTATAACCTTGGTGTGTTCAAGGCCAAAGTGAATGGGTTTTTTTCTGGGTAAGCGTGTACTACCCTCGATCTCGTCGTCACTTAACATTAGGTGAGACTGACGTCAAACATACCCCTAACAGCTACCAATGATGCTGCCGATATCTGCTACTATATAGGTTCGTAGGATAACCGCGTTAGACCGGATATTAAGGGCACTACAAACTAACAGTTTACCTGCAGTCCCAAGTTCGACGCCTGAGTCTCAAATATATGGAGGAAAGTTTGAATCTTTGAGGATTGTAAAGAAACGCCTAAATCGCGTAGCTCTCAAAAAAAATCCATACAAATTTAGCTCCGGACGATACCGTTTCTCACCCCCTAAGTCCGACTACCACGATTTTTAAATATGTTGTAGTTATTACGATAAACTAGGTTTGCATGTTTCCGTTTTATTTATTTATTTATATATACATACATTAAATCACGCCTGTTTCCCAGTGGGGTCGGCAGTGAGCACTTGTTTCAATTTTAATATTTTCTTGGAAATTGGAAACGTAGAGACCTAGTTTTTCATAATATCTACAATATGACTAGGTTTAAGGGGTGAGAATCTTTATCGCATTTTGTACGGAAATTTTCAGCGTCACAACCCTCTTAAAAGTAACTGGTAGTCTGAGGTCTGTTACAGTCGAGTTCTTATTTATGCACTTTAGTACCTTGTCTATTTAATGTCATGTTTAAACTGCCATATATGAATTGTCACAACGATTAAAGTGACAAGGTACTAAACTGTATACTATACATATTTATGAACTCGACTGTACAACGAGCTAATAGGCCATTATCGGCCAACAGACTGTTATTCTGTGTTGTCCTTTAGAGTTTTTGACAGATATTTCAAATTTAAAACCTGCTCGTGATAACCCTTCAACGCTATTTTAGTTCTTCAAAGTGTATGTTGTCATTTCATATACTTAAAACCGTGATGTCACAGTACGTGTGCCAAATAAGAAAGCTTAATTAAGGGAATACCAAAGGGCAGTGAAATTTTCCTGAGCGGCATGCGTACCGCGTGCCGATCGCGGCTTTGTAGGTGTCCTATGCAATATTAATGGATGTGGTCCCGAGGTATTTGCTGGGATCTGATTATCTGATTTAAGATAGGGCTGAGTAAGTGTTTTATAGATATAGTTAATAAACATACGACATCGTAAGCTGTCAAGTATAGGTTATCGATACACTCATAGGTATCAGTAAAAAACTTAAGTAAAGCACCTCTTCCATATAGTTGGTAACACATCTGTATAGACAGTACGATATTCTATAATGTTTTGACCTAAATTCCAATTTAGTTTTGTATACAACTACATGCAAGGGGCTTTACTTAAGTAAGTATATCAATAACTGCGACAAGGTTCCAAAATACGAACACTGTTGGCTTGGCGGATGGACGGACCCTGCACAAGGTTCTACCACCACCTTGTAAGTACTATTACTTATTCTGTGCCACCACTTGAAAACGATGTTGTATGAATTATTATCCACAGCTGTACGCATTTGAAGGGTCCAAGGAAAGAACATGTCTAGTCACATTAGTAACTTTTTGAGATATCGCGATTTGAAAGTTAGGAACCATCATATTTTGTAAAATTGTAATTTTCGTGTAGAGGTTTTTTAAGAGTGAAAAAATACAAGAAATATAAAGATTTATATCTTAAACTGAAAGGTAGGTAATAGTTCATTTCGTCCTCTAGCTTTTGAGATTCAAAACTCATTTTAAAAAAAAAAGTGACTAGACATGTTCTTTTCGTGGACCCTTCATTTGGATATTGTACGTAGGCAGGTACAGTGTGGAAAAAACGAACTACCTACCTTAAATATTGGAAATAGCAAGTTCTACGCAAAGGAGACTTATTTTATTTTTGAAAAAAAAAACCTGCACATCTGGATTTTTGATAATTTGTCTCGTTAGCCGGGAAAGGAACTGGTCGAATATGACAAAATAATAAAGAAGGGTTTTTTACGGTCTTTAGTGTATGTGTTATAAGACATAAATGATCACTATCAATGACTCTTTCGATCTGTATCATAAAAGACTAATGTTGAGATTGTTTTGTCATATGTCGTATATGAAGATATAATTATAATTCCCGGTTAAGGAAAAGGTTATTTTCCAAAAATTCAAGTCTCCTTTGCGTAGAACTTGCTATTTCCAATATGTTTAAGGTAGTTGCCGTCGATGTGGCGTTCGTTTTTCCGATACAACGTTGTTCATTGATCGATTGGGATAAGAATAAAGGAGGCTACGACTGAAAATATAGGAATGGCTAGCAGGTAGCTACAGGTGACCCTACTCATACCCATCATAGTCAATATCTTGACAATATTAACACTTTAACTGTCCTTCGGTTTCATCACTTACATGGATCGGTACGTCCATGCATTGCAGATAATGCACTAATGTACAGAGCCATCTATTTCTGACGTCACGTAGACGTAACAGAGCTACTTTGACGGTGCATTAGGTACATATAATGCACGGACAGTTAAAGTGTTAAGCAAGTTCCTCCTGTCTGTATTGGCAGCTATGTAAAAGATCTTGTGTACCTTTTCATGATGACTGTGCTCGTTTTCCTTTACTTCTTAGGTTGCATTCGAACTGGAATACGGTCTTATACCTATGGTCCATTCCAATAAACTTGTCTTATTTCGTAAACAATTTTATAACCTCAAAGTGCTCCCTTTTCGCCTAAAATATCAATTTTGTCGTAAAAAAACTATCCATGATGTAAAATCAAGAAAATGGTGTGCAAAATGTGGTCTTTAGTTGCTTTATTCAGCTGAAAACGGGCATTTTATCCAAAAATGATGCATTTTGAGGTTATGAAAGTGTTTACTAAATAAGACAAGTCTATTGAAATAGACCATAGATTAAGCGCCGAATTTGTATAGACTAATCTCGGAGTAAGGGTGCGGCTCCACTGAGGCGGAGACGAGCAGAGCGGAGCGGAGCTGTGACAATATTAACCAATATAAGGCGGTCACGTCAAGCGCGCCTTGCGCACGTTAGTTTAGATTCTATTGGTTAATATTGGCACAGCTCCGCTCGTCTCCGCCTCAGTGGAGCCGCACCCTAAGGCTCCTTACACACTGCGACTTTTAGTAGCAATGCAGTCGCGCGTTTCGTATCGCTGTCACTTTCACACATTAGAGAGCAAAAGTGACAGCGATACGAAACGCGCGACTGCATCGCTACTAAAAGTCGCAGTGTGTAAGGAGCCTAAGTCTTATTCCAGTTTGGTGAAATGCGGCCTTAGTTTCAAACCGCATGTTCCAAAGTATCCTGGATTGTTGTATTCTTATGCATTGAAAGAGAGCTCGGTCCATCATACTAGCTAACCTTGGTCCGTATTTGCCCTATTAAGGCCCAGCCACGCCGCTTGCGTGAAGTGCACGTGCGCGTTCAATTTCCACTGCGTTGTATAGTATTTCTCATTACGACATGTCACTATAAAACGCAGTGGAAAGCGAACGCGCACGTGCACGTCACGCATCCGGTGTGGCTCGGCCTTTATCGCGCGGCTATCCACGGCTATTATAGATGTGGTGAATAATCATGCGACATAGGATTTTGTTGGATAAGTTCGTTTTCGTTTCACTTTCTCAAATTAACTCATTGATGAGTAGTAAAGCGGATTAAGCCAGCATGATAAATATATTTTTATTTGACCAACAACGATGTCATGTATTTATTCACTAAGTACATCTGTAGGGTTTATTATAATTATAACATTATAATTATTAGACCTTAAAATAGGTTCTGCTAAGACCGTGTGCCTTACTTAATTTGGTATGGCTTCGCCAAAATGCTTGGAGGTTTTCGTTGGTAGGTAATAAGCGTCCTAAGTAGGTATTTTTAAAAAATTACAGATTTTTGGTTGCGTCATATAATTATAAAAAGTATAAACAGTTTATTAAATTTGGGATGGATTAAGATGGACATTAACCTTAACCTTAACCTTAGTCCGTTACATATTTTTTTTAAAGTTACCTAGTTATTTGCTATTGGCCATCTATTGACACCTGACTACCTTGTCATAAAAAACTCATAAACAAACATAACCGAAACTTGTGATTTTGCGCTCTCGTCTTTCTCTAAGTTTTCGGTATTTTTTCCGCAGCAAACTGAGCCAGGTTGCGCGGAACTCCGCAAAACCAAGCCATACGTGACACGCCTATCTTCACAATACTACTGTTTTTTCTGTTCTGTGCGGAGCAGTGTGCTAGCATAATAGCAGTTTCAAATAAATATGTGGTGGTCAAACTAACAAAGTTAGGAAAAAAGTACTCATTTTCGCACCTGGAAACTATTAAGACCTCATTTTCAAAAATATACAGTTAACAATAAAAGAGGTAGTCCAGACTAACGTTATTTCGAACTTGAGAGTCTATGTTCAAGGGGTTATAAGGAGAGAAGGGAGTTTCGGATGTTAAGGGTGCGGCTCCACTGAGGCGGAGACGAGCGGAGCGGAGCGGAGCTGTGCCAATATTAACCAATAGAATATAAACCATTAGTTTATTTAGGTTAATACTGGCACAGCTCCGCTCTGTTCCTCTCGTCTCCGCCTCAGTGGAGCCGCACCCTAAAACCTCATTCCGTAGTGGATAATAAACATTTGAAATACTTGGACGAATTTGTAACAATCGCAAGTGGCTTGATTAATCTTCAGGATCCTTTAATAAAAACTATTTGATATAATTGCAGTTTTATTTTATTTTAAAATCCTATGCGGTGGCACTTTTCAAAATGATAGGAATCACATTCGTTTTCCATCTTGCTCTGAATCAGTATCGTGCTCACTTTCTTCAACACAATCGTCAATTTCGGAACAGTCTTCATTTCCAATCTCTTCATTTATAAAATTTTCTATCTCTTTGCCTGACAAAGCACGCAACATAGTCATTTTGTATGCTAATAATATATAAAAAAAACATAAATTATAATCATTAATCACCTAAGAAATTAAATATACTAATTATAAACTAGTCGCTATTGGGTCCAGCGGACCCGTACGCAAAATATTATGATTTCGTAAATAGTCGCTACCGAGTCTAGCCGACCCATACGCACCATACACGCTCGTAACAACGTCGCGTAATGCAAAACGACGTAGTTATAATGAACACTACTGGGTCCCGTATACCCCCTAGCGACGACTTAAGTGTTTATCAATGAAACTTACCAGCTGCAGCTGCTCAGCCATCACAAAGAGTGTCTGTGATGACATCCTCTGCGTCATTGAGATGGACCGTCACAGCATAGTACTTGCTATTTCATCTATGTTCAGGAACGATTTTTGCTCGTACATCACATAGACTTCCAGTTCTGTTCACTTCAACATAGCCAACTGCACTCTCCACATAAGACTGCCGTGATGACATTAAAAGCAAAATTTAATATGTTTCAGAACTTTCCTTACGAATACCTAATAGAAACGAAACTCTTGTATACATTTTTGCAGTATAATAAATGAAAAATAAAGAAATATACTGAAGCGAAGAAAAGACTCGATTAGGTTAAGCTCAGTACTTACATTAAGGCTTTAGCACCTCTAATTTCAGCGAAGTTATACTTGTCACTACCCTTCATAAACTCCAGGAGCAAAATCGTGTATACTTTTTGTAGATTTGATCAGACCGCTCTAACAAAATCAGTGGTTGAATTCATATTTCTCAGTTTTCGAACTCCAGTATCATTTTCCAAGTCTTCGTAGCAATTATCAAGGTCAGGTCTAGGGTACAAAGCAAGAGTTATCGTCGAAGCATGCAATATAAAAAATCCGGTGTGGGTAAGCAGTGGAAAAATTAAAAGAAATCCAGAGAAAATACCGAAAACTTAGAGAAAGACGAGAGTGCAAAATCACAAGCTAAGGTTATGTTTGTTTATGAGTTTTTTATGACAAGGTAGCTGTCAATGGCACATCTGTCACTTTTTTTTAAATATTTGACGGACTAAGGCATCTTAATGTGTCCCAAATTTAATAAACTGTTTTTATTTTTTAATAATTATATGACGCAATAAAAAAAATGGATATATTTCTAATTACTTGGGACGCTTATTACCTACCAACGAAAACATATCCAAGCATATTGGCGAAGTTCATCAATACCCAATTGGCGACTCTGTAAGATAAATTCGATTGATCGAGCTAGCTTTTCTTTCCTAACACATTCAGTGCCGAAACCTCGACTATCGGGTATTTTATGATTTCGTTCCCAGGCCGGATGACCCGATAGTCGGGATCGTGGTACTATTGTGTAGGTCTTGTATATTTTTGTGGCCTGGCGCGATGTCTTTGTTTGGCTGGGCGGCAATGAATGTGTTAAGAGAATTTCCTCTGACCTATTGTTTTTTACTGAAAGTCCTAACAAATTTCTTCTTTATTTGTATGTTACCTATTGAAGAGGGAATATGAAAAAATTATCGAAGCGAAAAGGAGAAAGAAATGCATAATCGATACTGTAATTAGAACTCTTTTTTAAATTACCTATTTAGTTTATTCACTAATGTAAAAACTTTTCGATTGTAGTCAAACCGAAGGATTTGGAGAGCCCTTCAAGTATGTAGAAAGTATTGTCAAAATTGATGGAATGTCGTGTTGCAATTATGTATTTTATTGGCTTTGATTTCACTCTCTCTTTATTAGAAATTGAGATTTAAACAATCTTTTCAATAACGTAACGTAATGCATGTGTCTTTTAACAACATTAATTCTCATTTAATCACTAGACTTATTCCCTAAAAGTAGACACAGTATGAGTACGAGTTAAATTGTGTTTTGCTTTTCATTTGCTCCTGCTGCTTTATTCTTAGCAATGTTTCTGATCTCAAACTTAATGCTGCCATTATTTTCCAGGCGCGGTTTTGGATGCAAGTGATAGGGGAATTGAGAATGGGAGTAAAGTTAAAGAAAGTTTGCTACTCACGGACACCCATTGAGTATGAAATGACCCCATACGAGATACTGATGGATGATATACGATCTAGAAGATATACTTTAAAAAAGGTTGACGGCGCGATTCCACCGAGGTACGTTGATCTTTGATTATCGTGTAGTAAATTTTAATGATTACGTTTACGTTACTCACGGACATTTTTCTTTTCACAGTGTGAAGAAAGACGCACACGCAATGATTCTCGAATTTATTAGAAGTAGGCCTCCGCTTAAAAAGGTAAGATTTCCCGCAGAAATTGGCAAAGATGTAAACAAATAAGTACTGTTTGACCCATAACCTCAAATATTCATCAAGCATGTTTTAAAATTACGTATAATTAATAAATAATTAAATTAAATGTGAGAGTAAATATCAAGTGTATAAATCATTGCTACGACCTCATTTGAACATTAAAAGCACCTGCTCATCGAGTAAAAATGGTAAATTGGTTCGTTTGGTTGTGTTTACATCTTTGCCAATTTCAATTAGCACAGACTATTAGCACAGTTTATCGTTGTCTTGTCTAGTATAGCCATTTTATAAGCATAGGGGGGCTTAGTGTGGGACTAGGTCAATTTCTGTGATATTTACTCCTGGTATTTATTTATATCTGCAAAGTAGGGTAAAAAAGTTCCCTAACAGACCACTTTAGAAAATGGCATCCAGCTTTTGCCTTGATTAAGCGCTAGAAATCGTTGTTGATCTAGATATTATCATTTATCCCGGAATATTTTTGATGAGTAAGACATAGCCCTCAGTTAAAACTCTATTCCAACCCTTTTTTAGGTACTAGTTAAAACGTGTCCAGTAACTGGCAGTTAGTCAGCAATTAAGCATTAAGTGACTGAAGAAACTTAGTTAACGCGAACACTTTATTTGCGCTGTCTGATGCTGGTGGCGCTGGCGAGTTTGTTGATACAAGTTGTCGCTAGATGTCGCTAGGGCGACCACTATAAAATATGGTGTTATTATCGATCAATTAACGCCCTCTTGCTTGTGCGCAGGCATCAGAACGCAAGCTGCCCCCGCGGCTGCGGGAGGTCACCCCCCGGGAGCAACTGCTCGCCTCCATCCAGGTGGGCCGGCAGCTCAGGCCCACGCCCTACTCCAGGAGGCTATGTGAGTACTGATTACAGACCCTTTCTTATACTAACTCTTTTGGGATAACAGTATTTCACCCGCAATTTTACCCCTCAGTAGGTTCGAACTTCCTAGGTCGTAGGTTTGCCTTCGTGATTGAAACTGCAGGTCGCGGAACAGCGACCGCTTGAAGCTGTCTGCACTGACTTCTTCGAGCAGTCCGTGTATGGAGGCTTTTAAAGGCCCAGCCAGACCGCTTGCGTGACGTGCACGTGCACGTGCGCGTTCGCTTTTCACTGCGTTGTATAGTGACATGTCGTATGAGAATTCATACTATACACCGCAGCGGAAAGCGCACGCGCACGTCACGTCTACGCGCACGCATCCGGTGTGGCTGGGCCTTAATCCTATTTTGACGCACCGCCAGTGGCCACCACCCATTTTCTAGGTATCTAACTGTGTGCGCGCGGGTCAAGTTATATTTGTCGGGTGAAAATATAGATAAAATGTACCTACACGCAATTTCTAATAGATAAGGTGAATGACGGATGTTTAAAATTGGTAGGCGTTTTACCCATTCATTGAATTTTAAGATTAAATAAGCATTCCTTGTAAAATCAAAAGAGATTCAAAGATTCAAAGATTTATTTGCTCAGAATACAGTTGTGTAGATGTTACATTCATTTTTAAATTATATCCAGTGTATTCAGCCTGCATGCAGGCGTGCAAAACATTTGTCGGAGCGATACAATTAAAATAATATTAAATTAAAGATAAAAGACAATCATTAGAAAATAAAATAAAATAAAAAGAGTAGAATAACAATACACAATCAATAAAACAATAAACATTCAATTAAATTAAAAATGTCAATTACGATTTAAATATTTCTGAATGGTATAAAAGCAACGGTCTAAGAGCCAGGTAGTCAATTTATATTTAAAACTATTTCCCTCGAGTAACTTATCTAATATAACAAAGGCAAATGTTCATTAGATTTAAACAAAATGGCACTTTAAATGCCCGCAGAACATTTCTGCACTGTCTTTGTTGGATTTAACGTGCAGACATTAATATAATAAAAAACAGTAAAACCAGAGTAAGAGGATTGTGAGGCGACTTCAATCGCGTAACTGTAAATTTTTTTCCATACAAATTTACCTCCGAGCAATAATGTTTCTCCCCCCACCCTTAAATTGGCAAAAATAAAAAAATACGTGAATTCATACTGTATTTGATTTGAATCCAGCATAAAAAAATTGTAAAAAATTTAAACCACGAACATTATACAGGCTGGTACTACCTAAAATTTCATCCCTTTCAATATTTACAGTTTATCGAGTTCCACCCTGTAGTATGTGTATTATTAGATACTCTGCCAATTAAGGGTTAAATGTAGTCCGACGATTTTTTAAACAAAAAACTACGTTTGTACGTTTCCGTTTTTTTTATTTGTTTCTCTCCAACATAAGAAAAACGTACAGACATAGTTTTTCATAATACCTACAACATATTTAAAATTCGTAATAATCGGACTAGGTTTATGGGAAGAGAAACGTTACCGTATTTTGTATGGATTTTTTTTAGCCTCACAATGCTGTGAATATCTTGTACTCGGCTGTGACTCTCTCTTTCTCATTCTCTCTAGTATAAAAAATAATATAGTGTCTCAGTAACAGTAAGCCGAGTAGTTCGGTTGTACTGTGCATTATAGACCGGAAGATACTGGCCCAAAATTTCCGGTCATTTGTACCAGTATGGCGACCCTTCAAGGGTCTAATTACGTAATGACGAAAAGGAAAATGATGGTCATAGCGCTGGTACCGGCGCCGGCGGCCCAAACGCGTGGGCGTTAATCGAACGTGTCGGATAAATTACGAACGTCGAACTATTTGTACCATTAAAATTCTTGTATTTTCCGATAGTCGATGAAAAAAGAAGTAGGCGGTAGCGTAATGCCATAATTCTCCGGTGTGGCTTACAGCCCGCCATACAGACGAAAACACGTCAATTAAAAAAAACAATCCAACCATTTGTACCAGGCTAATTTTTGCACAGCTAATCATCGTCGAGTAGCCGTTCACGAAAATCACCATGCCATACTTTTCCGACGGTTCCAAATGATTTTTTTAAATTTTATTTTTATGCGTGTTTCGGCCTATTAGTGGTATTTCCTTATTTTAATATCAACTTTTCATTACAGATTCCCAACCCCAATCCTACGTTCACTAACCACACTGAAAATCCTCTCCTCACAACCTTATGAAGACCTTTTACCCCAAGACATATTTTGTTACAATTTACTATTTTTGTACCAGACGATCCCTTGTCTCGTTTAATAGCAGCATGTAAGTGTAATCAATGTACATCTTTTAGTAAACTTACAAAATGCGTTGTTGACTGGTTTTTTATTTTATAACATATGAAATATCTACAAAAATTAACGTAATTTACAGACGGCCAATTTTATTTCAAGACTGCTGTGGAACTATTGCAAGTTGACGTACTTATTTAAAATAGAATTTACTAGTGACCCGCCCTCGCTTCGCTTCGGTTTATGCCAGTTTTCTGTAATACCCGTACATAATACAAAACTTATTATACATAAAAACCTTCCTCTTAAATCACTCTATCTATTAAAAAAACCGCATCAAAATCCGTTGCGTAGTTTTAAAGTTCTAAGCATACATAGGGACAGACAGCGGGAAGCGACTTTGTTTTATACTATGTAGTGATTATGATTTCTTATAGTACGTAACTTTGACATAGTTCCATAGTGATGCAAGAATTAAGTTTTCTAGATTGCTATTATTTATAATATAACATTTCGTTTTTAAAGATACAAATGAAGGTGAACCTCGTAGTAACGATTCACGATTCAGATTTTGCTTATAATGTTAAAGCGCCTGCAAGATTTTAACTGCAATGTTTCAGAGAGTTGTTTTCGTTTTCGAGTAGGCGCTTGTTGCTACATTTACAACGTGATGTACTGATGATTAATTATTTGATTGATATTTAAACTTTACACTTAAGAACGAAGTCTTATATATAACAACGTAACTTTCGTAAGATATCTCGTACCTATCGCATTTACAAGCGCATAGCAATGTTAAAGGTTTCCTATTCTTATCTCTAACGGTAGATGAATCTAGTCGAGTAGATAAAAATCGTTTGGAACATTGGTTGATAATGATAACAATCGACACTTAAGTTACGCGATACTGATAGCAGTTCTCGGTGACTTTTTAACTTTAATTATTAACGGTGAACATCGCAGACACGTACTGGATGCGGGCGGCATGGGTCCGATCATTTGTGGCGATAATGCTTAGGGAGCATGCCTAGCAGTGGATGTCTTTCGGCTGATATGATGATGTCGATAAACTAAGGGGTCGAAAATGGCCTGAACCGTTTCGAGAAAAGGATGGTACTTACGTCCGTGCCGCTTTTTTGCTCAACTTGGCGGAATTGCGACTTAAACTTATTAAAAACTAGCTTTCAGAAGATTATTAGCATAGAAGCATTCCATCTTATTTCTCAGGGTTGGGCAACTCATTTGCGGTCTTAGGATTGCAGTCTCAAGATTGTAAGTCTTGAGAATGCAAATGTCTATGTCACTGGGTCACTGATCCTACTTACCATCAGGTGGTGAGCTAGTTCGCCTTCTTCTTGCCTTAAAAATGATGTTTACCGCTATATTCTCGGGTATTACTTATTTAATTTTCCGGGATAAAAAGTAAGTAGGTACCCTATGTCCATTTCCGGGCTATAAACTGGACGCTGTTACGCAAAAATCATCCCACAATTATTTAGCAATAAAATGTCAACCCATAATTATAGTATTAAGATTTGACATTTTATTGCTAAATAGTTGTGGATTGATTGATTATCGTGTAACAGAGTCCTATCCTATTACTATACTCGGTTGAGGCGTTCAACAGTGAAGACAAAACAAACACTTCCGCGTAAGTTAGACAAGGAAGAATTCCAATCTGCAAATTGGTCACAATGTTATAAACGATTCCATCAACCTAGTTGCGTGATCTGGCTGCAATAAAACCGCATTTAAAGGACAGTATCACAGTAAATACCCTTACCATGAGTTACAATTATTGCCGTACTCGTTAGCGTGTAGAACGCTCTGTCCCTCACACTCTAGAATACCGCGTGGACTGCGAGTAGTGTTGGTAAAGACTTGGAGTCTCCAATTCTGAGACTCGACTTAGTTTTTTAGACTCTAGTCATTGAATCGAAGCTCGAGTTCTTTTAATCTTAGGAGGGACTTGAGCCTTCTATAGAGACTGAGTTTTCTATAGAGACTAGAGTCTTATGTAAAGACTCGAGTGTTTTGTTTTAATTTTTAGTTAGTTCCTACTTATTGTTTAAAATAATTTCATGTATTTATTTTTATTTTTATTTCAAACCTTTCTGGAACATGCATGACATCGTGTCAATTTCATTAGGTAGTCATCTTTCATATATTTCAACAGAAACTTCAAAAGTGAGTCTTCATTATAGAACTCGAGTCTTTTTGATGCACACCTACAGATGAAAAAAAAATCTTATCTTTTATAGTTTTTTTTCATCTGTGCATCAAAAAGACTCGAGTCCTAAAATGAAGACTTGAGTCCTTTCTAAAACTTGAGTTGTGGTTTCAGGACTCTATAAAAAAGGACTCGACTCAGGACTAAAAACACTCGGAAGTCTTTTAAGCTCAAAGTTCCGTAAATATGTCTCGAGTTCTTACAATGTAGACTTCAAAAACTCGAGTCGTTACCAACACTAACTGCGAGGGCCAGAGCATTCGACTCGCTAGCGAGTACGTTAATTGTCACTCATGGTACGGGTACTGTGATGTCACGCACAATCGCGTAATGTTGGCAGTCTCGTGAAATATATCACAGCATTGTGCGCTTGCGCGGGCGTGGCGAAACTAGATCGCATCTGATACGAGGCTGGAGGCTGGTGCAATCGAGCCGCGAGCGAAATATCATCTTTATTGGCTAGTGCGTTAACGTGGATATATGCCACGTTACTAGTTGGTAGTGATGCCTACGAAGCTAGCGGCCACGGGTTCAAATCCCGGTAAGGGCAGATACTTGTATGATGAGCGCGATTATTGGTTCCTGAGTCTTGGATGTTTTCTATGTATTTGAGTATGTATTTCTCTATATAAGTAAGTTTATCTTTGTCTAATCTAAAGTAGAACCCTAGTTAGTTTTGGACTAGGTCAATTTGTCCTACATTGTCCGCCTGATATTTAAACTACGCATGAGGCATAGGGGTTAACTGGTAGAGAATACCTTAAGGGATTAGGTCCGCCATTTGTACTTACCTTTTGTACTGTGCAATAAAGTTTTTATATAAAAAAGAAGGAAGTTTCGCCGCAGCCACGAAGTATACGATATCATATTACGTCAATTTGTTTTGTCTATTGGTATTTTGAGATCTCTAATTATAAATTCCAAGTTTTTAGTCCTGGGGCCTGTTTTATAAAGCTACAAATTACAATTTACAGGTTACAAGTTTCCATTTAACACAACCTCGACCAATGACGACCAGGGGCCTGTTTTATAAAGCTACAAATTACAATTTACAGGTTACAAGTTTCCATTTGACACAACCTCGACCAATGACGACCAGGGGCCTGTTTTATAAAGCTACAAATTACAATTTACAGGTTACAAGTTTCCATTTGACACAACCTCGACCAATGACGACCAGGGGCCTGTTTTATAAAGCTACAAATTACAATTTACAGGTTACAAGTTTCCATTTGACACAACCTCGACCAATGACGACCAGGGGCCTGTTTTATAAGGCTACAAATTACAATTTACAGGTTACATGTTTCCATTTGACACAACCTCGACCAATGACGACCAGGGGCCTGTTTTATAAAGCTACAAATTACAATTTACAGGTTACAAGTTTCCATTTGACACAACCTCGACCAATGACGACCAGCCATTTGAGCAGTGTTGCCAGTTTAGACCTGTAAAATTGTAACTTGAAGCTTTATAAAACGTGCCCCTGGGGCTACTGCTGTAATAGTTTTTATATTAACATCCACATCCCAGTTACATAAATTATTCGGAAGGGCGATGCATATTTAAGCAGAAAAAAACAGTTTGGCGATGGTATTGTCACAAAAAGTGAGGAAACTGGTGGATTCGTGCATCGCATGATAATGGGATGACATTGAAGGCCCAGCCACACCGCTTGCGTGACATGCACGTGCACGTGCGCGTTCGCTTTCCACTGCGTTGTATAGTATGAATTCTCATTACGACATGTCACTATACAACGCAGTGGAAAGCGAAGCGCACGTGCACGTGCATGTCACGCAAGCGGTGTGACTCGGCCTTGAGGGGGGGTCCTGTCGTTTCACCAAAAAACGTTTCACCAAATCATTCATTCCACAAACATATAATTTGACAAACCTCTACTTATTCCGAAACTGTAAATATTTCACGATTTATTTCAGGACCATCGTGTAGAACCCTATAGGTTAGGTTAGGTTTGTTTTTAAAAAATCCTGAAATATTTACAGTTTCGGAAAAAAAGCGGTTTGTCAAATGATATGTTTGTGAAATGAATCATTTGGTGAAACGTTTTTTGGTCAAACATTAGTGAAGACATTGAGGACATGTTTTTCGAACCGAACAAAAACTGAAATTGTATAAACATTTACGTAATTTGATTATTTGTTTTGCGGGGAAAATATAACGGTTACATTAGTAAACTGAGAAATTAAGAAATATCTTTTCACTTCATTTTCGGTATATGGTTAAAGAAAACAATAGTGTGCGAAAAAGAAGTCTCAGACAAGATATACTAAATCCTGGTGAAGTTTAAGACCCTTAATCTACACACAAGCGTTGCCCACGAATCTGTCCACGTAGTAGTTAGTTGTATATCACCCGGAAACGGACGATGGGTGCCCAATTTCACATCGATTAAGGCGTAAAGACGGACAAGATAAACAAACACACTTTCGCATATAAAATATTAGTTAGGTAGGGTTACAGCTCCTCATCTATTTGTCATCGACTGCCATTAACATTTACAGCGTTTCTCAAACTTTTTTAACTTGACTTATATTATGACAATACCTCGAGGTTTTTTAACTTGAAAGATAAAAAAGATAAAAGAAATTTATTCAGTAAGACTGACTTATATTATGACCATACCTGGGGGTCATGATTTGAGAAAGAGTTGAGATAAACAGATAGGTTAATCTGAGAAAAGTCATATTATGCTGAATAAAAAACTATATGTATGATACAAATTTATTTGACTCATGTAGGCTTTACTCCAAAGCTCACTTTAGCTTTACTACAAAGCCTTATGAGAGTTATGAGATAATAATACAAAATACATTAATTAATTAAATGCAGTATTAAAGTCCGGTATCTGTGAACTATTTATTTATAAATCAGTAGAGACTTAACTGAAGAGGTTGATAATGACTGATCCTTTTCATTTATATAATATTAAGTATTCATGCATATTTTTTTCAATTAATTATTCATAGGTCGAATCCTGCTAGATTACATTCTGTTTTTTATGTCAATAAGTACTCTTTGGCTAATGTCAAACATTCCCGCACCGAAAAACCCGGGGTTTGATTATGACACAGTGTCCCATATTAACTTTGACACGAGCCTTACGTAGTCAAGTCTATTTAGGGTGGCGACAGAAAGTGGAACAGCGGTCCAGAAGTTACGTAATCGACGCCGCGCGGTCTGCCGGCGGGATGAAGAGAGACAAACTAGTTGCGTAAGAGAATGGGGTAAAATACTCGGATTAGTGATTTCCTGATTGATTACTATAGTATTAATATCTGTTGGATAGAGTTATGTCTTTGTAGCTGAACGTTGCATACTGAAGGCTCGACGATTCTTGATAGTTGAGATCTGATTGTGTTTTATATTGTAAGTGAAGTTGGTTGCTGCGTTGCTATTTCTTACCTACATCATCCATAAGAAATACACAAATGTACAATGATAAACGTCAATATCGTACATTTCAGACAGTTTATAAGTTACCCGCAAATATTTGTAAAGGCTTTCCAACTACGGTTGCAATAAAAACTTTTGTTTGCACACGAATGTGTATTTATATTACCTAATAGAATAAATCTATAGTTAAGGTTGATTTCTGAGACAAGTCACAAAATACACTTACGTCCAGTTAAATAACATAGTCCAGCGCATCTCAACCTGATTCTGACTTGTATTAATTCTAAATAAGTAGATGGGTCCATATTGGCTCACCTAATTATTTTTACTCATAACGATTTGTAAGACCTAAACATCGCAACTCCTAACGTGTTTTTTTTTGCAACTGTTACTTTTTCAGGATTTATATAAATCAAACCTAACCTAACCTAGTCTTATCTACTCATTAAATATTTCAGAACTTCTGAAAAGTTTACGGTTCCAGCGGTATAAAAAATTCATTTTCGGAGTTCCGATAATAGGAGTTGCAATTTTAGTTGAACTTTGGCGCTCCCTAAGTAGATATTTTATTTTGAGTTAAAGTGTCAATTGAATTTTTCCTCTATTTTTGTCATTTTTATGTTGTTATGACTTATGAAGATAAAAAATGCTTGTGTCAAATGTTGGTTAGTTTTTTACAGTGCGCTTCTTTAACAGATGTCGAAACAAATCATTCTTAATACACGCAAAGCTAATTTGAAATCGAACCCATTTATTATGGAAACAGTTCGGCTGGCACATGGCTGGCACTAAATAAGTTAGATATAGGTACTTATTTAAATCAGTGCTAGTCACCTCATTCGTGTTCTACGTCCTCAATAGCTATTGAAATTCAATAGGTTTAGAGTTATCGCAAAAAGCTAAGAACTGGAAATAAAAATGGTATAACTACAATAGACGGAGAGCGACAAAACGAGCGAGCTAGTTGCATAAACTACTCAGGCTCGGCTCGGAGGCTGCGGTTCGATAACTGTCAATACTTTTTAGTCTGCTCTTGAGACAGTTGCTTAAACCATTTTTAAACATTTATTTGCAAGTGTGTTTTTTTATTTCATTTACAATTGTGGTGGACCAATTAAAAATGGAATTTATATAGGCTAGCGTGTATGCTGTTCTGATTATTGTTGCCATGTTGGAATTAAACGTGAAAAGTCATACAGACGCGCCAAGACATGCCTAAGAATCAGTTTATAATAGTACAATGTGCTCGAAAATCTAATTCAAGACCAATTTCTGACAGTTCCCATCTTGATTATTTAGTTATTTTAACATTATTTCATGAAAACATGAATGATAACTCGTGTAACCAGTAATATTAGGGTAAGTTTTATTTATAAAAATAACTACACTGAAACCAAAATGCAGTAATCACAGCGAATGTGCGCTCGTTGAGGTTAGGATTTTGGTAATTTTAAAAGGCGTTGATTGCTTTGCGTAATATTTAAGTTGTTTTGTATAGTTTCTGACGATGAGGTGTGATGTCAAGTGATGTGTTAAACTATTATTATTATTGCATAGTTAAGAGTTAAGTATCTAAAAGATTACTTCAAATTAATTAAACAGTTGATAAGAACTTAATTATTATTTACGTAATTTATTTCACATTAGAGTTTTCCTATAATTAAATTACAGCAGCAATTAATTTGGTGCCAGATTTAGAGAGGTAATAAAAATGCTATTACAATCTGAAACACACACATTTATTAAGTTAATGGATATAGCCAATTAGCGTTCAAGGTGTTTGGATTTATTGTAATATAAAAGCCATATACTTACTTAAACAATTAAGTCTAAGTTAATTATATTCCCTATTTATCTTACCTAATCCTGATATGCATCAGACATTACACAAAAGTATAACGACTAAAATTCTCAAGAAACATAGTTGAACAGTTTGAGAAACGCCGACAAGAGCTGGATACTCGCGTACTTCGCATGCCGCAGTCGGTACTCGCCTTTCGCTCGCTACGGGTGTGTGCGTGTCAAATAATTAAAAAATAAAATAAAGTAAAGTTAGTGTCGAAAATATTCGAACTTTTTGTTTTTATTTTTAATAAAAAGCGGAAACGTGGACCTTATGCAAATATAATTGGATTGTGTTGTGCAGGGCTTCCAACCCTTAATACAGGTTGCGCTAACAGGATTTGCCCTATCAATGTCCGGCGCAGTGCATGTGTGTGAATCCGTGCCATATGGGATGTACTGAAGAAGAACTAAACGCCAGTTCTACCTTGTGTAACTGGCCAGTGATTTTTTAAACAAGTGACAGTCTCGTGTTCTTAATTTCTCAACGTCAGTTTTAATACGTTTTCTAACTGGCCGGTGTTATTTAACTAGTGACAGTTTTTGTTTTTAATATTTTCATAATGGGCGTCTGTGTCACCAACATTTTGGCTATGGAAATAAGTCGTAAGTCTTCAGTTTGTTTTAGATTACGTTATACCCGCAAACATGTACTGATTACTGCTTGATAAGGATTACTACAACTTACCAGTATCAATGACTTGCATCACCGCAATATGTGCTGTATCAGCCTGAAATTAACGTTTCTTTTAAAGTTCTGTTACACATTTACTATAACGGTACGGTGAGAATGGCTTTTCCAAATAGGTTTTTGTTTTTAGTGCACTGAAGTGGACTAATTCGTGAGGTGGTAATATGGTGGTGCGATTAGCGTGTCATTGATAATATATTACTGTTAAGGAGGAAAGCCGCGTGTAAGTCGCATGGCTCTTCTTTGTGTCTGACTGCTGACCCAAAAAAGAGGTTATTATGTGTTTAATAGTAGATTGTTTCACAAGGGAGCAAAATGATATATTTACGGCGAGGGCGTACATTGAATCCTGAACGAAGCGAAGGATTCTATAATTTAAAAAATAGAATCCTGAGCGTAGTGAGGGATTCAAGTATTAACGCCCAAGGTGGAAATAATTTTGCTACCGTGTGACACATACTGCTTTCCACAACACCTATGAGGAAAGTAAAATATCTTAGTGATGAAATAAATTTAATTATTTACACTCTATAAAAGTTTTGAAATTATCAAATTTAACAACAGCAAATTACAATTATCATTTTGGCAATAAAATGTCCTTGAACAGAAAAGTGCCAATTTGATCCCTCCTAGCAGGGAAGAAAAGTCCCCTTTCCAAATAGATGATGTGAAAAAGTATTTTTTCTTCTGTCTGGATTTGGAACCGCTGGGCCCAGAACATTTTTTAAGGTGATGTTAGCTAAAGTTTCATGAAAATTTATAAAAGTAATCATGAGTTATTTATGACTTTTGAATATGTGCGCCAATCAAACCAATCCATCATTTGTCCTAATCATAAACTACTGCATTCTTAGAAAACTTCTGCAGGAAAATTTAATCTATTATCAGTTTCCATTGTTCTACTATCTGGAAAATTTGATCTATTTCTAAACACTGAGCTATACTTTATTTGATAAGGATTCTACGATATTTGATTTTGTTCTAAGGGCTTTGTGAGAAGCGATTTTATGTCAGTATTTCCATTGAAAGTTTACTAAGGTTTAATAATTGTAGGGACAGATTGTATTTTGCTGCGGAATACCATACAATACAACTGATACAACCAAATCAAACATGTCGGTTGGTTGGTTGCTGTCACAGAGTATAATAGGGCTGCCCATTGCTAGATTGATATAGTTTTTTATGCAACTGTCACATAATGAATCATCTTAAGGTTAGAGTGCTGTTTTTAGAATACGAGGGATCGCATATAAACAATACTAAGTTCTATTTGTATTATAATGTTATGGGTTGGTAAATAGTTTATTCAATGTTTAGGTTACTTAAAAATCAGCCTTATTTTTTCATACAGTAATGATTAAATTACTCTTGTACTTACTTAAGATTTGCCCATAAAAACGCACGCGATAAAAACAACTAAAACTAACCTAAATAACGAAAAATAAATGAATCAAGACCGAAAACCCTTGCTTATGTATGTCACAGTCAAGTGTAAAAATATTGGAGAACGCAACATCTCAAAAATATGTCCAATGCACCTTATTCCAGTGTAATAAAAACCTCGTAACATATTCATGAGAGGATTCTTTCGATACATATTTTTGCACTTGATTGTACTATTATCTCGTAATTTAACGCAAAGTTCTGTGACCATAGTGAAAAAGGATACAAGTATCCCGAGGTTCAGGTGAAAAACGGCATAAGTCTAGTAGTTGTATACTCTGTACATGACGTTAACACTTTCTTATTAAGAGCTAAATCGACTTGTATCTGTATTCACTAGAGCCAAAGAGTTTACGATCAGCGCTTCAGTACTTTTGTCCAATATAAGTAGAGCTTCACTTCCAAATCAACGATTCGTATTTGCTTGACTTAGCTATTATCTCTTTGTTTAAGTAAATCATTTTATTCTGGTCCATCAGCGATTTCAAATGGTTTTGTCGCGGGTCATTACTGACTGCCGCTAATTCGATTTTATCCGTCGATTCGAAACCGAAAACGAATCGCAAAACCGCACTTTCCTCGAATGACGTCGATACCGGTTGGTGAAAACAATGGACGATATTCTTCACTTTTTAACGTTGGTTAGGCTTAAAATTGATCGTTTTATTCGCTTTTCTTTTTTGCCAAGAATCGATTACCTACGACAATCCGAAGCGCTATGCTCGTTAAAGAATATCGTAGTTTTTCATAATCCTGGTCCCACTTCTGCTACGTAAGGTAAGGAAAGGGAAGGGAAGAACGAAACAAAAGAAAAGAAAAGAGTCTTAGGATTGCAGTCTTGAGATTTAAAATGCCTTTGGGTCTCAGATTCCACTCCTGGCTGTGCGATCGTTGGAACTCGCATGCCTTAAAAAAATACAGAAAATGTAAAATTGTAGGCCTGTGTTAATTTAACCCTCCGCATTTAAAATAGGTAAAATATAATCAAATTTATATAAGAGTTCTTAGACGTTTGTCCATACTAATATTATAATATTACACAGCTGAACCGATTTAGATGAAATTTGGTTTGGAGATAGCTTCAAAGCCCAGAAAGGACATGGTACTTTTTACCGCAAGTCGCAAAAAACGAGTTCTACGCGGACGAAGTCGCGGGCATAAGCTAATAAACAGTCACCAGCAATAATATATTATCCACATTGGGCTCCAAAATATTTGGCACGCCTTTATGCCTCTAGTAATAGAGACGTGTCAGATTTGAGCCCAATGTTGAATAATATTTCTGGTGACTGTATTATATAAATGAACTAAGTAGGCAGGAGGTAGATAAAGTAGGTTCCTAAGCATAATGAGACAACACAAAGGTGGACTTGTAAGTCTTGTAACCCCACTTGTCCAAATTAATTCACCATTATTTAATTTTAAGCTTAACGATTATTACATCATCTGCGCTTGCGATTGTGATAATGGAAAACGTTTGAAAACTAAACCCTATTAAAGTATATGCAATATGCAATGTGATTTTGCATTGCTGCTTGAGCAACTGAATCAAAGTGAATGTTTACTCAACGATCGATCGAATGTCGATCGGAGGTCGGATCGATCAATACGTTGTTGTAACATCAAAATAATTACCCTGTAAGTGGGTAGTGCATATTGATTGATTCCGTAACCTCAAAGGTGATCTAAAAAAAACCTTTCACATCATCAAATTCGCATTATTCACTCGTATAACCACATAAGTAGGAACTATCGCGATCGTTAATTTGTGACCCATTTCAAGAAAAATAGGCTTGAAGTTGTCAATGTCATTAGAGATGCCAAATCATTTGTAACTTATAGGAGACTCAACCTTATTGTTGTAGAATGTCAGAATGACTTTGGACCTAAGGTACACAAATTTAAGTTCGTGACTGTACATATTGTGTAAAAATGTATAAATGGTTGGAAATCGCAACTGACATTGCTCACACTCAAGCTATCTCAGGGCCCGTATTATGGTCGCCTTTATCGCGGTGGATAAAGCATCCGTCAATCTCGTGACAGACGAATTTATCCACTTTATGCACATCGATAAACACGACCATAATAGGCCCGCAGAAGACTTAAAACATAATAATATAATATCGTACACCCTTCAGACGTACAGTATCAAAATGAACATCAGACTAGTAGATTGTGAAGCTTAAAATGACCATACAAAATGCCATAACGTTTCTCTCTCCTTTAACCTAGTCCGATTTTTACGACTTTTAAATTTTTTGAATACTTACAAACCTAGTTTTTCATAATAATTACAACATATTCAAAAATCGTGGAAATCAGACGCGATTTTGACATGGAAATTAGACACGTTATCGCCCTGAAGCTGGAGCTGAATTTGTATAGAAAAAAACCGGACAAGTGCGAGTCGGACTCGCCCACCGAGAGCTCCGCACATGAGACGGTTACCTCAATTCAAAATTTGGACCGCCGTTCCTTGCATAAAGACCCTGTTTTTTTATGATTTAATAAAAATGTATAGTTTCCAGATTTTTTCCTATAGGTACGTGTAGTATAAGACGGTATTACTTGCCAAATTTCATAGATCTAGGTCAACGGAAAATAATAAATTTTGAATCCCTTGAGAGTGTCGAAATACATTTTTGCGGCAAAAACGGCCGTATCTTTTTTTTCGTTAAGTTAGAAGTTTGGTTTTAATTTCAACTCGATACCTGCACGCGTTCCCGAGATAAAGGGTCTTGAAAGACAGACAGACGGACAACAAAGTGATCCTATAAGGGTTACGTTTTTTTTTGAGGTACGGAACCCTAAAAATTGACAGCTAGACGATTTAAGCGTCGTTTCACAATCCTCTTAAAAAGGGAGAATGTAGGTAAGTGTGCTTGCAGTTTTGTTTTAAATTAGTCCAGGCAAAAGTTGGGGAAAGTGTCGAAGGGTTAAACAAAATGTAATTCATAATCATAGTTACAGCAAAAGTTCGTCAGTTAGGGACTCTTCGCTTATTCCCAAAACTGTGGTTATTATGAACGTCTGTGGTTACCCCAAGGACGGTGACGGTCGAAAACATGATATTTCTCAACTTTGCAGTCCTTTGCTGGATCGTATTGCATTCTCGACGCGCATTCTCTTGCATACCTCGAGTTGGACCGTGAGACACCTTGGCGAACGAGTCACGACTGTTGGGTACAACTTTGTTGTTTCAAGGACATTTTGGTCCGTTTTGCTCAACTTACATTTTGTTAGAATAGCCTAGTTCAAACAGTTAGGCATAGTTATGGCGATTTTAATTATGGATCAAACTTTGCTCGATCAATATTATGTTACGTACTGCATGTTCTGAAATATAGTTATGTATTTTTTTATATGCTGCTTGTTAGCTATAGTACGCTGAAAGCGAACTTGGGATGCTATAAAATTGGAACTATGATGATAATTGGTGAAATGCCATCTTTGTTTTAAGTGAAGCAAAACACTTAACTAAAACTTTTGCATATAAATCTCGGGGTTGTTTTTTGAAATGATGGTGCAATGAGCCGGCCCGAAATTTTTGAAGAGACTATAATATGGTTCACGATTTTTGATCAAAAATAACTCATGCTGCTCGTACATGTATTTCACGAAATATTTCACGAAATTCTGAGGTTTGTGTGACCTATTCCCGATGACATGGATGTATGTGTATTTTGTTCTTGATTGTCTATGAGAAAATGACTGACTTCACTAACTTCCCAAGTAGTTTGATTTATTAGATAGATCATCGAGATATTTACACTTTATCCAGAAAATCGTGTTCACGGCCGAAACAATAAAGTCTGTAGTTTATGGTCCTCTCCTGATTGGCCGGAGCTATGGCCGGTCGAGGGTGTATCGAATTTGGAACGCAGCCAACTTGAACGGGACTTAGCTCGTGTAAACCGTTTACATATTTTAAGTTAGAAATCGGATTTAAAAATCTGGGGAATATGTCATCAATTCTGTCGCAGAATACGTACTAGACCTTAGCACACCGTGAATGCACTATTTTATAAGCCCAATTCTGGTCAGCGGAAAAAAAGGAGGGTATTAAGCACGCGCGGCAGTAAGTCATAATACTGGATGACAGTAACTGGAATAAGAATATCATCTACATACTTATGTTAAGCTGTAGCCAATATAGGCTATTTGACGATATTGAAAATATACTACAAATTGTGGTCATTCTATCAGATAATAGCTTAAAACAACATATTTCACTTTATTTTAAACTAAATTATGTATTTTTTTTTGGAAACTAGAAGAATAAATTGTAATATTTTTTGAAATTTTATCTGTGGCAGAAACGCTATGTGTTGGTGTGCAGCTGTGGTTTCTTGCTGGTGTCGTCACACGCAAATAACCACAGATCATAAGGGTATATCTCTTCAAATTATTGTTTATTGTTTACTTGCGTGTGACGTCACACTTGTTGTATGGCCAGCGCCATGATAGAAACAGTGTCGGACTTGACAGAAGCGCGTGGAGCTAACCCCATGTGCTTCTGTTTAGTCCATTTGAGAAAATTCTCTTTTACCGAACAATTGTCTTCGCGTGTGATATCCATGGACTTATTGCTCTAATAAGTCCATGGGAGTGTCTATAAATAACTCGACATTGGCGAAATACACCTTAACAGGAGTGAAAGCCATTAATTAAGAAAAAAAAAACAGTGTTATTAGCGCGGTTTTGAAAATTTAAACTTTAACATAGATTTTGATTGATAATGCAGTAGAATCTCAATGAAATATGAACGTAGTGCGCTTGTTATGTAATAAAGAATCATTTAAAAAGGTTTTCTAAAATTATTCAAATAGCCTATTGAAACATATTTATTCCAGTTGGCCTATTTAGACAGGACGCATTCTGCGAGCGTTCGATACTTCCAAAAAATAATATGCAATGTCAATACATTTAAGTATTTCAATATTGAAAAACTTATGTTTGAACGTTGCACCTAGAAACTACCTACTTATAAATTTGTTATCAGCAAAAGCCTGACCTCAATAATGTGTGACTGTTGTTATTTTTAGCGTTGCGTTTTACATAGTTTTATTTAATAATTTATCGTTTTTGAACAAATTATAATCTTGACAAGCATTTCGTCGTTCGTATAAGTTTTACCTGCTTAAGATAAACAAAAAATGAAAGACCATTTGAATCCCTATAATTGTATTATGGCCCCATGTTTAGTGCTGTACGCATGCGCGTGAATGCTACTAAACTGGTTTAGTTCTTAGAGCACTATAATAGGTCTTCTGCCGAGAACTAACGGTTTCTCTAAGGGAACTGCATATGTACTAATACTATACGGCCTCATGAAAAGATGACTCAGGGTCTTTGTGTCATTGGTCTGTTTGAGTTCAAAATGCTTCTTCAATTATCTTACCGCCGTACTCAGAGACATTATAGATACAATTAACTAGGTATAGGTACTATAATTACGTCAGTCTCCGTTATGATTTTATAAAAAAAAAACAAAAAACAAACGCATACTGAAAACAAAACTTTCGCACTTTACATATCCACTATAATAGCTAATTGACATCCTTTGAATTTCTAAACTAAACGAATCGTTAGCAAAGGAGTGATGTCAATTGTATGTATGTACTCGTGTATGTATGTAACCTCTTTATAATAGTAATAGTAATCGAAAAACAATTAGTAGTCTGCTAGTGTTCACTGCATTTTCGATTATTTGTTTGTAAACATTACGCTTTTTCTTAACAATACATATATTTTATCTCACGATTATTTTAATAGACACGTGCTCATGACCAACGCTTATATCATCGCTATCATCAGCCACTGCAAAAGGTTTGTTTATAATTTGCTTGATTATCTTCACAAGGTAATTAATGCAAAAAGTATTTTCCATAAGCTGATACTAATTTCTCTTAATAAATCCGAATTGATGAGCTTCGATTACTTCTGAGAGATTTTCCAATTCAATACTACATAGATGAAGCGGAATCTAGGCAGGCAATAGTTTGTTCGGACAATTCGTTACCTTTACATCACACGATGGATAAATAAATTAATGTTTTATGAGTTCTCTAAACAAATGATTTATTTTAAGAGCTGTGCTATAAAATGCTTGTGTATTGTACGTAGTTACGGTACCGCTGATAAGCGAATGACACGATCTACATCATAATAGACCTCCGTTTTGTGTACCAACTTTTGTTCTTACAGTCCATCAACAATACAGCGTATGATACGCCATTTAAACTTGTTTAGCCACAGTTCTCTTTTCTCTATGAGTGATAGCCGTAATATTCGTTTCGTGATTCATCTCACCGGTACCAGAGTCTTCGACCTCCTTACCGTTATGCTTTAAGAGTTGAGGTACTTAGATTGATATATTTTTTGCTCGGGTGTCGTCATCTGCAATCAGAATGTTTATTTCTTTTTACGTGTAAGAGATGATAGATAGTTAAGAATTTTGTTGGGGAAAATTTGTATCAGTACCTTAGTTTTTATAGTGTTTTCGACGACGACGGCATGTTACGCCAGTCAAATTGTATTAAAAATGAAAAAATGGAGCTGGAATGAAAACACAATATTAGTTTTCGAAAATTAAAGGAAAGTAGGTGACAACGAAGACCACAACGTTGATTTAGCGACACTTAATTGAATTGGTAATAACATAGATATTATTTCTTTACTTTGATTTTCTGTGTCACCGCTTTGTCATGTAAAGTTGAATTAGTGGTTTCTTGAGTTTCTTTGAGGTTAATTATAGGATATGAGCTGGCGTAGATAAAAATCCGAGCTCTTGAAAAGGCGCCATAAAACCAGTTTTAGTTGTAACTTGTTCTGCAACGTGGTCTATATTCAAAACATAAAGTGTAACACTGTACCGTAATATACTAATGCAAAACATACACTCGATTGACAACTTTAACGTGTACATTAAAGAACAAATATTTGATCATGTTATGATTGTGCTTAAAGCTACCTGAAGAACAAACATTATTGCCGACTGTATGCATCTTGGACAAGGCTATCCGCTCTCACGGAACTTGCAAGCAGGAAACTATTAACACAGACAGGCAATAACCTATTCGTCTTATTGGGTGTTGCCAATTGAAAAATAAACTTATTCAATTTGTCGATAGCAAATTGATACTTTCAAAGATTGATAAAGCAAATTGAAAACAATTTATTGTTGCTTAACGCGGAGCGCAGGTTTCACTAATATTTAAGTTGATAAGTATTCCAATAATTTCTGGATCATATTCGATCACACCTTTTAGAATCTCTGACGAGATACCTACTCAGTGTAGACTGTAGGTGATGGCAAAAGTATTCTAATAATGGTTACGTGAGACTCTTTTTAAAAGTGATCAATGATTGCTATTAGAGCATGAATAGTTGCGCAATTTAGAATTGATGTTACCATCACGTTTATGTCATGTATGATGTTTCTAAATTCTTCTGTACATTCGACTTCCTCGTCATCAATAATTGTATCATTATTAACATCTAAAAAACTGTTTATGAATTTGTCTTTAAATTTGGTTCCGCCAATTATTGCAGAAAAGTGAACGTCTGCACTTTCCCTTGCATGCTGTTTCTCAGACAAAACGTTTTTTCTAAGTAACTTCCGCGCGATTAGAGATCAAAGATTTTTCCCAAGTGCTGTTGCTGCTACACCCATTATATTCATTATCATGTTGAAACAATCCACGATGTTTACCGACTTTTATACATTATTCAATAGACAATGAAATTTCGTAGTAATTTATAAATTGCATGCATTCGTTTCTTGAAATTGCAGTGTCGTGTTTCCTTTGTTTCTTTTGATAAGGTATTAATAGTTTTGTGTTTGTTATTCCTTTGATTCTTTCCGATCCTCAATTTGTCATTTGGTGTTCTTATTTGATCGGATTTATTTTTTGCATTTGACAAATATAAATTATTGATGCCAGAACCAAAACCTGAACGCAACCAATTACTTTATGCTCCTAGCTACAAATTGTGAGAGCTCGTTAACCTTTTGTATTAGAAAATAACACCACAAGACAAATATCTGATCTTATGAAACTGGCAACACAATTTTCTGTACAAATACTTTGGAGTATCCAAACGAAAACGATTTAATCGTAGAAAACAGCGACGCTGTTTCCTTCCATTTCCTTGTCTTTTCGTTTCATTCGCTTGTTATTTTTGTTAAATTCTCCGCCTTCCTCAATCATAACTTGTCTTCCACAATAATAGTCCATTAGTGCGAGATAAATTAATCATATTTAATGAGCCGACCTTCGTCGTAAAGCTCTGACCAGTCTGACCACACATGCACCTCACGAATTGACCACCTTCACATCTGATTCAAATTTTGAAACCCATTGTTCGAAATTCGAATCAACTTACAAAACGGACAAGGTCGTTTTAGAGCTGATGGCTTCGTGACTTTTGTCTTTGATTATGCATAAGATGGCAGTTAAAATAAAACTATCGCTTGTTTTGTTTTAAATACGGTTTAATGCTTCAATTTAAATTTCTTATTAAAAACTGGAACATGAAAATGATACTATTATACATTGAACTAACAGGATACTTCTTCCTTCATGCAGAAAATTTCAACGCTGCGGTTATATCCGCGGGTAAAAGCTTTAATGGTTACTAAAAAACAATATATTAACTCAATTTATATTGTGGTATGTTTTTATAATTAAGTGAAACAGTTAATATACTATGTCGTATGTTTCAATGTTTTTATTAGTCTTTGGAACAAATCATTTGAAATTATTCTACCAGGATACCAAGAGAACGAACTCCCTTATATTATTGTCCCGCGCTCAATACCCATTTTTGTAAACATTTCTTAAATCAGCAAAAAATCTTATTACATCAAACAAAGACCTTTCAAAATATCCTCAGAAGCGGAATGTTCGCAAAAAATTCACTGTGTATCCAGATTACACAAAAAAAGTATAGCGAGGTTCTTGACAACTCTCATTCAGGAGTACAGCCTAACAATGCTTCTCAATTTGTTAGCGTCAAATAAAAGAAAAACAACTTTTTAAATAACGGACTAAAGATCTCAGACAAAGGCTTGGATCGAGCGGGAAATCAAGACTTTAGAGAAGTGTAGTGGCTGCCTTACTTTATTTTTTAAGCAGGTAGATGGCAGGTAGACTGGATACAAAGAGCCGTAAACATTGATAGATATAACGTATCTCTTATGTCCGGTTCCTATACACCGTGCCCGGAACGTATCCGAAGGATTTTAACCAACGATTCTAGACCCTATTTGGAGTATATAATGTGGTATAACATGTAGTTCAATAACGCATAATTTCCGAGATTTTTATTATTTATTTATTATTATTTATATAATAGGGTCTAGAATCGATGGTTAAAATCCTTCGGGTACGTCCCGGGCACTGTGTATTCGCAGATAGATAAAGCTTACTTCAGATTAATATTTGACACAACTTTGTATCGTTAAATATCAAATTTTAACCCGAAGTAATCCTTATTTGTCCGCGGTTTGAATATAAGAACCCAACATTAGTCTGTAAAAAGTACCTATGTGGTTTTTCAAATCCGTATTGTTTTGACGATGTCGATTTTCTAAAATCGCTAAATTAGCGTTATGCATCTTGACTAGGCCGTAGTTTGTACAGTCGGGCAAAAATGTGGTCTACCACCCTACGGTTGAAGTTCATGATAGTGACAAGTGTCAACCTTAGAGATAATAAGATCTCACAGAAAGGACAATGCCAGATCTTGGCTTAAAATACTTTAAAAAAAAACCCGCGGGTACGAAGGATGATTATATGACCGGCTTTGTATGAGATTTAAATTCAATATTTTATTACATACACATTTAGGGAACTTAAACGAAAAATAAAGCCCATTAAGATACTTTGTAAATAAGACATCTTGCGAGTGACGTGTTGTTACGATTATTTCTAAATATATTTTTTACACAAGTTCTAAAGAAAAAACTAACTACACAGCATTGTTTTAAATATTTTTCTACATCAAATAAACCCAATTCTGTAATTATCCGTCAATTTTTTTTCTTAAGCCAAAGCTTGTATGGAGACCTGGCATTGTTCTTTTTAACCGACTTCAAAAAAAGGAGGAGGTTCTCAATTCGTCGGGTTTTTTTTTTATGTATGTTCCCCGATTACTCGAACTAAAAAATGTTTCGTTGTTTGAATGGGTATACTTTCTAGTTAGTCCCATTGTCAACAGGTCAGGATCTGATGATGGGATCTTGGAGAAATCAAGAGAACTCCTCAAATATTATAGGCACACCTATATCGATTTTGGTATTTTTCAATGTAACTCGTGCATTTGCTTTTCAAAAGTACTATATGGTGAAGTGGAACTGGTGATGAAGACCACAGATGGCCACCGGAACTCCTTAACGGTACCTATTTCAAGGGTGGCGATAAGATATTTCGATTAAGGTAGTTGAGCGACTATGACGAAGTACATTTAGGTTTAAATATGACTATGACATTCCCGCGGCGTTGTCTGCGGCGAGCTTGAAATGTTCTATAGTTTCTCATTAATATGTAGAAGTGGAGCTTCGTAACAGCATAAATAAGACCACTAAAAAGTATAAAATAAAATAAATGTTTAAAAAAACAAAAACCCGCCTTCAAAAATGCAAAAAATAACTTCTTTTAAAATGGTAGGTCAGTCCAACTGAAGTCGGCGTCCCACAATATTTAAAAACCAAAAGCCGAATGCAGTTGGACTGACCTACCATTTTAAAAGAAGTTATTTTTTGCATTTTTGAAGGCGGGTTTTTGTTTTTTTAAACATTTATTGTTAAAACTGGTAGACCATTTCCTTGGCCGACCTTACCTATACCTAATTACTTACTCACCGTCTTGCTTTGGATCTTGGAATGCTCTTACGTTTACCGTCATGTTATGCCATGGTCCGCTGGGCGATGTGGGTGAACGGTGTTTCCCATAAGCCTCGTTTCGGAGTCAAGGTCTCGCGCCATTGTCCAGGCGGCCACTTATCGCGGATCTGTTCTCGGTGCTGTTGCTAAATATCAGATAAAGTTCCAAAGTTAATTGGAACATTTTGTTAGTGGTGTGTAACGAGAACTAAAAAAGTGCCGTTAAAAGCGCTAATATCTAAATGGTCGTCTACATAGACCTTATTGTTAGTGGAATAGAAGCGTGTAGTTATTTTTGTCTTTGAGAAAACGTGTATTTATGATTTCTACTGTACAAAAGTAGTGTTTTGTTTTCCCAATTATTCTAAGGATGGG
Source organism: Acleris literana (assembly GCA_946894065.1). NCBI lineage: Eukaryota > Metazoa > Arthropoda > Insecta > Lepidoptera > Tortricidae > Acleris > Acleris literana. The sequence continues at coordinate 22,231,236 of OX335671.1, read as the reverse complement.
TACAGTCAAAGTTATAAATACACGTTCCCAAGGCGCTAAAAATATCTAAGATATTAATGCTTCCGACTGTAGTACTTGACTGAAAAAACAACAAAAATACAAACTTTTTCGACCTAAAATGATTTCGTATGTTTGCCTAAATCAGATGTAGGTATGCTAACAGGTATATCTTTTAGCAAACGTGTTGAACATGTTTTATTTTTAAATAAAGTGTGTATGTAAACTCTTTATGGCGGATAAACAATTACAAGATATGTTTGCTTAAATATAGATAGTGTACATAGGCGACAGGATAGTGTATGTAATAAATATATGTAATGTATATTTATCTTTATTCTGCCTTCAAATCCAGCTAATTTCATTTCATTTTATGACCCCGGATCTGAATGTTTAGATTTTGCTTTAATTAAACTATTACAGTCATTATAAAATATTTAGGGAGCTTAAACTGATTTGTAAATGCTTATAATCACGCGTGTTCACGCTAAATTACCACGCGCTACGAACAGACTTAATAATGTAATACAAACTAAGTATTATTTAATCGACAGTTTATGAATAATAACTATTATTATCCGCCACTATTCAAGGCGGGTTTACTTTCACGTCTGCTAAAAGGTTGATTAATGTCTATTCAAGATCTAAAATAAAATTAAACTACGGTTGGATATTATTACGGTTCACATCGCCCTTCAGACTGTACCCTTTACTAAAACCGTCACCACATTATGATAAATCTCCCACGATGTTATTCAACACGTCTGTAACAAGCAGCCCCTTTATGTACCCACAAACTATCCAAGCAATGGACGCAGTGGATCACGATTTGCTACATGGAAATTTAAATGAAGACTCGACCCTTGTTCTTTCAGCTAACATTTTCAAAGCGCATGCGTCAACTGGGGTAGCCCTCGCGATCCAATATGGCGACAACCGCCATAAGTTAAGCACGCGTTTTCTATTTACAAAAATACACCGTGATCTAAATTAGGAAAACTCATTTACGTCAATTAAAATTAGAAAATTATTATTTTAAAAAGTTTTTGTCTTGATTTTGTTTTAGTTTTAGTCAATTTTATGTGAATATTTAGGAGTTTAACAGTGTTAACAGTGGCGCAGTGCGATCAGATGTGTTTGGTTGTGTTGTAAGCTGTCGGGTCGTGTGTTATAGGTCAATGGCGTTTTAGTAATTGTGATTTACGGTACGACGATAAATTTTCCTTACACTAAATAGGGCATAGCCTAATTTGGCTATAAAAACAAACTAAACTCGTTCCTATATTGAGGTAGGTCGCGAACTGGACGCCTAAGAATAGCCAAAAACTATTTAAAAAAAACTCAATATTTAATAACCGCGAGTTCGCCGCTTCCATAGTGTTCCAAATTTGAAATTTGAAGTTTTTGCCACGCATCGACTGTGTTCCAAATTCGAAATTTGAATTTCGAACCCCGCTTGAGCGCGGTCAGTCAAGCTGCGGCGCTCGCGGGTGTCGCCGGCGGCACTGCTGCTCGGCACGCGGCCAGTATCGGGGCTGGTGGAGCCCCCGCGGAGCCCTGACGAGCCCCCTCTCGACGTCGCGCAGGACAAGGCCTACTGGGGCAACGTCGCTGCTATGACCAGTAATTTATTTTGTTGATTCAACACTTTAGCCTAGTAGTTCCTTCAGTACGATGTACGTACACTTAACGATCGTGTTTTGTTTACTAATGAATGTTTAATGATACTTTTCCATTAATGCGTGATTCCGTAGCATACCTATGTACCAGGAATATGCACTGTGCTGTGGTGCAGTAGTAACCAACGCTTCTAAAACCAAGTGCCAAATTTTACACAACTCCAAAATACGCTGTCTCTCACAGAGTAATTGATAGAAATGAATCAGACTTGCGTTGGACAGAGCTTTTAGGTAAAACTGCACACTCCATAAAATAAAATGACGAACATGAACGCGTATTCAACTTTTAGTAAAAAGGTTAGAGTTTATTAATATCTCATTGCTGATAAGCAGCGCGTTATTAAACAAGTGCGTATAATTGAGCTACTACTAACCCTAACCAATGACTCATGCGTGCCCTTAGCAACCGCAATCAGAACAAATGTCCACGCGCATCCAATTAACTTTGTAGCGTGATTTGATTAAATTTACGGTGCCTTATTGGGTTCGGTTCAGCAGGACTTAGTTGCATTTTGCCTTGGTAACCAAATGTCTTAGGTGTATTATTGTATGTGCAAGACGCGCGCATTGCAATATTCCAAAGTAGGCGAAAGGGCTTGGTTGTAAAACGTCTTAATGTCATTACGACTTAATAATCAAAAGGTCCAAACATGGTCCAAACGATCATAACCACTAATCAGCGGCTCTATTCAAGACGGTAAAAACAATATCGTATTTGATCTGTTATCGAATTGTCAACGTTTTGATAGCTCTTATTTTCTTGACAGTAATGGCGGCTGACGTCATAACAATACCATAACAGGCAAACTACGAAAAATTCTAGGCGGTAAAAAACGATATCGTAGTTTGCCTGATATGGTATTGTTATGACGTCAGCCGCCATTACTGTCAAGTAAATAAGAGCTATCAAAACGTTGACAATACGATAACAGATCAAATGCGATATTGTTTTAACCGTGTTGAATAGAGGCGCTGGCAGAATGTCTTAGTAGCATAAAAACTATATAGTCACGTCACACATACTCATTACACGTATATTACATATTTTTATATATAATTTTATAACGCTCTGGTGTTTACTGTTAAGTTATAAATGACCTAAATAAGTAAATAAATGACACAGTCGTGGCCGCGTTGCTCGTCGTTATACAACCATCACTTGTATATTTAACGACTTAGACGTTTTGCTAAATCTTTATGAAACTATAAACATTTTCTAAGCATGATATTAAGAGCTCGTATACGAAATTTCGCCGGTTTTGCGTATTTTTGTGATTTTACAGTTAAAATACTGCTTTTCTATAAGTTTTAATGCTCAACATTACATGTCATTTTAGTTATGATCGAATAAATGAGCCACTTTTTTATTTTTGTCGAGTATTATAATGCGAGATTTAGGTTGTTTTAAAACATTATTTATTGCCAATTCTTTTGAACTTTTTGGATATTTTTTTAGGTAATGGATTGATTTTGAACTAAAGTTTATTTCTGTTGTTTTAATTTTATGAACGAGAGTTCTGAGTAACCGAAATCAAAAATAATTTTTGACCGTTTTCTATAAAAAATTACCAAGTTTATTATTTTTTTTACTCGAAAAATTTATATGAAAGTGGTAAAAAGTAATTCATGCATTTTTTAGACTACTTTCACAGCAATACGAGTACATTGTAAATTTTTCATACCGTTAAGACGTCAAAACGATTCATGAATATGTGACATTCTAAACCTCTTCCAGCAAAATTCACATAACAGTCGCCGGTGTCAGGTCGATTAATCAAAATAAAATAATAAAAACAAAAAAGTAGCTCATACATTCGTTAAAATTAGAAATCATCTTTCGTGTTGCGCATTTAAACATGTAGAAATACAGTATTTCAACTGTAAAATCACGTAAAACAGCAAAATCGGCAAAATTTCGTATACGCCCTCACTATACAAACAAGTCATTTTGCTTACTTAGTCATTTTACAACTAAGACATTTTGCTTACCAGGGCTTATGGGCAATGTGTATGGCATAGTTTTATTTCTAAAAGTTCTTTTTTTTAAGGACTTATACAGGACAAGATGCTGATCAGAGGCAATGTAGTAAAATACATACATACATAATCTCACGCCTTCGTTCCCAGAGTGGGGTAGGCAGAGCTACAGAATTACAAACATCTCTAAAAATTTGTTGATAATTCTATAACCACAATTTGCACAATTAGGCTAAGATGTTTACCAGCGTATTAGTGACAGGTTGCAAGCCCATCGCCTAACAGTACTACAAGCCTTATTCCCTTAGTCGTCTCTTACGACGTCCACGGGAAGACATGGAGTGGCACTATTCTAACTCGGCAACCACACGAGGCAAATAGTGTAGTAAAATAGTGTCCTTTTATTAAAAAATAGTCAGACTAAATGCGTATAATAACTACTGTAGCTCAACTTTACAATTTAAGTAATAAAACACTTGGGTGGATTCTGAGTAGATCAAGTCTGATTTTGTTTGAGTTGAAATAAATCTCGTAAAACACTTATCCGGCGTAATCGCATCAAAAATAACTTCTGCTAAATTGGCTGTCTAAAGCGTTTCGCTATGTTTTAGAAGAACAATTTAGATTTACGAAATAAACGATGAATATTAATGAATTTTAGTCTCAGTCACGTCGCAGCTGAATTAGAAGCAAATGGGGTAATCCGAGAGAAATGGCGCCGCGATTTATACCTGGGGTACGTTTTATAAAGCTATACCTAAGTTACAATTTTACAGGTCTAAATTGGCAACACTGGCTGGTCGTCATTGGTCGAGGTTGTATCAAATGGAAACTTGTAAACTGTAAATTGTAATTTGTAGCTTTATAAAACAGGCCCCTGAAGGTCATGTTTAGGGGAGGGCGATTGTGAAAATTATATTATGGTATTCCATAGGCAAGTGTTGCAGATAAGATTGCAGCATTTCGTTATTTACTTTATGGGCAACGTGCTTAAAATAGAAGCTTAAAAAACTAAAAATAGAACTAATAAAGGGATCATGTTTGAGGTATAAAAATGTGACGGATTTGATAAAAAAACTGGGACTAAACCAAGTTAAACGTTAAATCTAAAGACGAACAAATTTGTACAAATTATTAATATCCGTTAATTGCTTAAAAACAACGTTTTCTTCAGGCATTTTGTCATCGAGCAACGTAAAGTGCGAACTTACCTATGTTTTTTTTTGTATGTATGTTTATCGTTGCCACACATACTACAAGTCTAGGGCTTAATTTGGTAATTGGGACTAGGCCAATATGTCTGAGATCCCCTTACTTACGAGGATGACTACGCACGCGTAGAATTCTGCCCTCCAACTGAGAAAAGGCGAATGTGCCATTAATTCTTCGAAGCATATTAAACTCTCAAAGGTTATATATAATAAGGTTGGATTTGCAATACAATTCATGTAGTACATGCGCTTTTTCTCCGTAGAAGGGCAGAATTATACAATTAGTTTCCGCTATACAACCCCTTAAGGGTTGTTTTCCAAAAATACCTTTATTAGTGCACCCTAGAATATTAGGTTACTCGCAGGATGTCTTATTTACGAAGTATCTCAATAGATGGCTCTATTTTCCGCATAAGTTCCCTAAATGTGTAAGTAATAAAATACTGAATTTAAATCTCATACAAAACAGTTCATATCAACATCCTTCGTATCCGCGGGTTTTTTTTTAAAGTGTTTTAAGCCCAGATCTTGTCCTTTCAAGTCTCAATCAGGTTTTTTCTTAACATTTACATAAAAAAATCAGTCTCCTTCCGCGTCGGCCTTTCTGTGTTTCTGTCTGTCTGTACTTATAGAGGCTAACTCCTAAACCACGCAACGAATTTTGATGCGGTTTACACCAAAAGTTAGAGAATTTATCCGTACATAAACCAGAATTTATATTACAGAAAACTCGCAAAAACGGAAGCGTTTTTTTTTCAGATTCGTCACATACAACATGCGCTCCCGGTCTAAATTCGCGTCGCTGCAAACCCGGCTCTGGTTCAAATGTCAGAGTTGAGTTTAATTTGCGTCAGAGTTACACAGGGTGATGGAAATAGACCAGGGCGGGTACTGGTTAGAACCTGAATACAGCATGTTTGGTATTTTGTTATTTTGTTATCATCTCACAAGCAACTTAACTCTTCTTGGAATCACGTTTTAAAAAGAAGGAATATAATCAATTACGTTATACAAAATAAGCGCAATGAGAAAATTAAAAAGGGCTAAACAATGTAGATACATTACAATTCGCATATATTAATAACTGCAATTTATTCAATAAGCGTCAGTGATAGATATCGGCTTTATTAGACCGTTGGTAAGTTACATTTTCACTGCATTTACAGGGTGCGCCCAACCAGCAAACGCAACTGAGCAATAAATAACTCTATTAAGGCTATAAAATAGTGATATAATGAACCATTTGGAGCATTTACTGTAAATGATCTTCGGTCGTTATTCCGATGAAATGGCTGATTTAATGGGAAATAGATCAATTTTCAGTATTTTTGCGCGTTGACGGTAATGGTGTTTTGTGGAATGTTACATATTTCCGTTTTAAACAGCGGAAATTTAATATTATGTATGATTCGTTATTATATATACAGGGCTTTTGGTTGCCAGCGTACGACAGCTGTTTTATTTTGAAATTAGGAAATTAAAATCCTAGTTGGTAGGACCTACGTAAAGTGCAAAAGGTAACTTTCACCTATCTGAAAGACGAATGTTAAACAACCGGCCAAGAGCGAATCGAACTCGCACACAAAGGTCTCCGTCCATTCTCGTATGAGGGTATTATTTATTTATTTTTTTCACACACTGAAAATTTCATGTGTCCACCCTATTACGGTTCAAGAAACATAGCGATTGTTAAGGTCAAGCAAAACTGGCTGAAAAATAACGTTTTTTGTACGGAGGCCTTTAATTTTTTTATAGCGTCAATAGAAATATACAGTCTGCGGAAGTTTCAACTGTCTACCTATTACAGTTCCTGAGATACAATCCGCTGACAGACAGACGGAAAGCGGAGGCTTAATAATAGGGTCCCTAGCACCCTTTGGGCACAAATCCCTAACAATCGGCGCGTTCAAGGGCCTACTTTGTTTCCTTTACTTCTCTTATCAAGTTTCTACTCTCTACAAACGTTGTTTGCCTTTTTTTGTTCCATGAAATGTTGGAAATAGCCTTGTTATTATTCTGAAAGAATTGTAACAAAGAAAGATAAGTCCTTGGACTAGTGTCGGTAGGATTCTTAGTTATTTCAATGTAGAAAATACGATTTAGACAAAATCTTTTACTATAGCTTAGTAAAAGAAGTTACTTTTTAACAAGTTACTAAGAAGATACTCTTTAACGGTCCCAAGGTAAGTTTTAGTTGCATAATGGTCGTGTTAAGGCGTTATAATGAATGCAGCTGTAAATCTTTGTTAAGTACAGCTCTATCCGCAGTGCAGTGTGCAGCTGGTTTACCCGGGCTTATACAGGTTGTTTACGGTTTTTGAGGGATTCAGTAAAAAAACGAAACATTCTGTGTGTTCGCGAGAGGCTTTTGCTTTATTTCTGAAGGTAACATTAACTAATGAAAACGTAGAAAATAGTGAGGATATGGAAAATTTCAAAGTACTTTTTAGGAAAACGAACGTAGCCGTACTTAGTTCATTTATTTCCCTGCTCAAGATTATTTTAATAATGTTTTTGATAAAACGTTTTATATAGTTTAAATTGTGAATAGAAATCTGGCATCAATCTAACTTTCTATATCGTAAAGCGAGGACATCATTATCACGATTCGACAAGGTTACTGTTTCAGACGGCATATCGAATATGACCCTACTTGGCCAGCTTTTGTTCAATATCCTTGAAGTACTGAACAAAAGAGCTGGAATCTAAAGACTGGCTCTGACAGAGATTAATAGGTACAAGCACCAATACTATCGATTGCTGAGCTATACGGTTAAACTTTCGGCAAACTCTGTATTTTCACACCAATGGGCAGCTTAATTATGTACGAGTAAATCATAATAAATCAATCATGCTCTAATAAGTATTAGGTAAATCAATTTCCCAAAATTATAATCCGAATACATAATTGATCAGGCTGTATATTAAACCCCAATTTGTGTTCGTTTACCTTTTGCTTTAACATTATTTAAAGACGAACTCACTTGCCGCGCTCTGAAAGTTCTGAAACGTAGGCGTTGGATTTTATGTCGTGGGTGTTACTAAGTAGAGATATGTGTCTTCAAGAACAGAGATGTTACTTGATACTTGATCAAGCGCCCCTCATTATCATTATCTCAGCTGAAACATGTCACCTGGGCCGAGATTCTAGGCAGTAAAACTTTGACCTGTTATCGTATTTTCAACGTTTTAATAGCTCTTATTTACTTGGCGGCCGAGTTAAAAACAATAACATAACAGGTCAAAAACAATGTGGTTTTTACCGCCTTGATACAGGCGTTTCCCAAAGATCTCCAGTATGATCAGTGTCACGCACTTCACATCCAACGGTCTTCTGATACCTTTACCACATTGTCAGTCTACCTTGTGGGAGGCTGGCCAATATTGCACCTCCTCGTACTTAGTCACAACTTGCATACCTCGGGGTTTTCGGTGCGGGAATGATTTGGGAAAGAGTAGAGATAAACAGATAGGTTAGTCTGAGAAAAGTCATAATATGCCTAATGATTAACTACCTCTCTGCGAATTGTATACACACTATAATACAATTTTATTTTGACTCATGTAGGAGGTACTTTAGCTTTACAAAGCCGTATGAGATAATAATAAAAATAACATTAATTAATTACCTGCAGTATTAAAGTCCGGTATCTGTGAACTATTTACTTATAAATCAGTAGGGGCTTAAAGAGGTATAATGACTGATCTTTTTCATTTATATATAAATGAAAAAGATATTAAGATTATAGATTAAGTTATTAAGTATTCATGTATATTATTTTCAATTAACCTGTCGTTTGTCATACACATTTTAATTGCAACATTAAAGTTCGAATTATTAATCTTTTGTCAGTAAAAGTCAAAGGTAGAGGAGAGGTTAATTATTCATTAGGTAGAATCCTGCTATAGTACATTCTGTATTTTATGTCAATACCTACTCTTTGCCTAATGTCAAACATTCCCGCACCGAAAACCCCGGGGTTTGAACAACTTACCTCCCTTTATATAAAACTGCACTCTTCAATCTCTTGAAATCCTTCCAAGAATTCCTCGTTTACATAAATTCCATATGCATTTAAAACTCAGGGCTTGATTTGGTCAAAAGCACTTTCAACTATGTCAATGACTTTGGGAGCACCGTGCAGTTTACAGCGAAGTCTACTTGAACGTTGTTCAAGGATTGGCACACAGCCAAGTCTCCCGAGTCGTTATCTTCCCGGATCACAATCTATCATCCTGCGCCGAACGTGCCAATATCAGCGACCCCTGGATCACAAATTGTTTTGTTGTCCTTTCCTTTCCAACAAACATTTTTTTTTAAATAGCTCAAGTTAATTATTTATCATTTATCCTTAAAATTAGCAAGGCTTGTTGACTGTTTTTCTTTAGGCAGTTTCGCTCCACTTCTTTATTTTACGTACATTAATGCAACCGTGCAACGTCAAATTACTGTGGCAAGGCAAGCCGTAGTGAATTGAAAACACAAAGAGCAATGCCAGGTCTGCATAGAAGCTTTTGCCTAAGAAAAAATTGTGACGGATAATTATAGGATTTGATGTAGAAAAATATTTAAAACAATGCTGTGGTGTTAGTCTTCCTGAAGAAGTTGTCTAAAAAAATTTATTTAGGAATAATTGTAACAACACGTTACTCGCAAGATGTCTTATTTACAAAGTATCTTTATAGATCGTATAACTTCCCTAAATGTGTAAGTAAAAAAATACTGAATTTAAATCTCATACAAAACGGGTCATATCAACATCCTTCGTACCACGGGCTTTTTTTAAGTGTTTTGAACCAAGATCTGGCATTGTCCTTTACAACAAGAGGACAATTTGACTTATTTTTACCAAATGTCAAACCGGTAGCTGTATAGTCGACCAATAAAGTCCTTTACCACTTTTGAACCTTAATGTCCTACAAAAAGTGGTAAACGAATTTCTTGGTCGACTATACATGGTGTTTGTTTGAAGTATTAAACTGCCACCTCACAAAGTCTCTATTTTGTCAAAGTGTCTCTAACGTCTTTAGGGCTCACGATTTTTTTACACGAAAATACGAGCACTTGATATTTTGATGTATTAAGTATTTCATTTCGTACCACTGTAAAAATCCCTTTTTAATGAGTTTTTATATTACTAAACTTTATGGTCTTAAAAAGCCTGTCATACTTAAAACAGTTGTATGCCAATGTTAAATATGTATTCGCAATATTCGAATAACATGATAGAAACAAAAAGAGCTGCATGTATAAGCTGTCGAATGTGTTTTCGCACATGGAAACGACTCCGGCCAGTTGGTAAATGCCGCAGTATTTATCTTAAATAGATCTATCAAGCCTTCGGCCTTTACGGGCCCATTAGACTCGTATGACTTATTGACCACCCGAAGGACTGTGAAAGTAAACTGGCCTGCTATGTGCATGCGCGTGAGTCGATGTAACGTTACGAAACGCTCATGGAATCTGAGTCTATCGCTACATTAGCCTAGATAGATAACACATGGTTATATTGGTTGTACGGGATGTAAAAAATAAACACATGGTGGCCAACCTAAAATATTTATGAGAGACTTACTTTAATTTTGAATACTATAAATATAGCATTCATGGATGGTCAAGCTTGGCAAAAATCTTGCTTTTTAAAAATTATTAGTTTTCACGGTCTTTAGTTTTAAGGTATTTTTGCTATTCAGAGGGATAACGATCTGTCACCCTTTCGATCTGAATTATCACGTAAGCCATGTTTTTTTCACACTCGATCGTTTCGCTTCCCGATTGAGACAGAATAATTTTCAGTCAGAGTGCAGTAGTTTTTAAAAATAAAAGTAAGTCACCTTTGCTATTTCCAATGTTTAAGGCAAATGCGGCGTAGCCTATAGTATAGCGTTCGATTTTTCCACCCTGTATACACCCGTATGTACAGGACGAGATATAGGATTACAGCGTGGGCGTACTTTAATTAACTGACTATTTATTCGCGGTATTTGGTACGGAACTTTCAATTTAGATTGATTGGATGAGTTCCAACGAATTGATTCTGACGCCCCCGTGCAGGTATTAATGAAGTAACTTTCATCTTTCCAAGGCCTAGTTTGACGTTTCACCTTATTTCTTCAGTAGAAATAGTCGTTTAAGGTAAAGATCTATTAGCAGGAATACGGCAGATTTGTAGGTGGCTTTTACGGTTCTGTAATCAAGGTGTTGTGCCAATATGATGTAATTGGTGAAAACCCGAGGTTGCCATGAGTCATGTTTTCTTTATGTGTGTATGTTTCATTTTTAACACCCTGTGTTTTAGTTCTGTCGTGGGTTTATAGCGTATTAAGCAACAGTAGGTGCCTAACTTGCTTCTTCATATTTTAACCCATTCACTGCCTCCAACTAGCGATTGTACGCAATCTTATCATGCCAAAGAGCGCTGGTAGCTCGTTTGGCATGTTATGAGTGTGGCAATGTATGTTTTGCGCTCACATATAACTTAGAACAGATTTTTCGCAAGGAATTGCTCTGCTGATAAGATATTACCCGTTACTAATAAATTACTTAAACTCATAAGGGCTTTGAATCTACCATCAAGGCAATAAAGTTCAATTACGTTTGTTCGAAAATGACATTTTCACATTAAATTGCCTATGCAATTGGGCCTTAAGAGGACAGGGCTTGAAATATGACTAACGTGAGATGTAGCAAGGTAACCCATCATTTTATCGAGTTTCACTTCATCAATTGTCTCATTTCATGGAATTTTATTTCATCGAACGCTATTTCCTGCTGAAACCTTGATATTTTCAGGATATCTTAAACATTAATTACGTATGTTAGTTTAGGTTAGACTTGCGGCTAACAATAAAAATAACACATGCTGTGAGAAATGCTTTGTGATGAAATGAAAACTCTGCGTAATGATACGTTCCTTGAAAGATGTTTCGATAAAATAATAGGTACAGTCGAGTTCATAAATATGTGTATACTTTAGTACCTTGTCTATTTAATGTCATGTTTAAACTGCCATATAAGTATGAATTGTGACAGCGTACTAAAGTGTATAGGTACATATATATGAATTCAACTTTACCCTGTGTAGCAATTTTAATACAATAGGTACAGTCGGCCTTATACTCGTAAGTCACTGCACACGTTTGTACCTTGTCGCTTTAACGCCTTTGAGAGATTAGTGCTGCAGTGAAGAACTAAAGTGTTCTGAGGGTTACTTCAGTTGAATGTAACGGACAAAGCTATAGCAGTTACACGGCTTTGTCTCTTTCGCTTGCCGTAAACTGAATTGCTTATCCATGTCATACTAAGCGCTCAGCTAGATACAGTCGGGTTCATAAATATGTATACACTTTAGTACCTTGTCTATTTAATGTCATGTTCAAACTGCCACATACGAATTATCACAGCAATTAAAGTGACAAGGTACTAAAGTGCATACATATTTATGTACTCGACTGTACTTTAAGGCAGACTTAAGAAATGTATCCTCAGTGCCATGAATAATTTTATCTGTGCTCATAGTCTATGTAGATGTATAATTATTGATTCTTATTACAGCAACGAGTGGGTCCGGCAGCGGGCCGGGCGGGGGTGAGGCGCGGCGCGGGGAAGTGACGCCGCACGCGCCTCCGCAGCGGAGGCTCATCAAAGTGGACTTTGACAACCTTGAGGTGAGTAGCCATTGTCATTATATCAGCTGATAGACGTATGTTCTGGACGAAAGTCTTCCCTAAGAATCACCACAAAGACCGGTTTCGTGCTGCCTGCATCACAAACCTCGTATTTCCCTACCCTGGCTACAGATAACAGGTGACAATTCGGTATACACTGTAAAATTAACAGGTTTTTTATCTAGGGATTCATGTAACTGCCATGTACTATTAGCCCGATGGAACCCTGACCCACCATAGAACTGTGTCACAGTGAGGTTATGATTCAAGTTGTAAGAATTGTTAAGCAAAATATTTTATAATGTCACTGTGACACCAGGGTTCCATTGGGCTGATATTACACTGAAATGTCTCCTGTCATCTATCATTGTCAGGTTGGTGAAATGATGGGCACATGAACTAACTGTCAGAAAAACCCGAGGGTTTTGGGTAAGACAGACAAACTGCCATACATAATGATTGCTATTTTCGATGACGACGACAAGGGGTCAATTCGCAATGTTGTTGTAAATCTAGTCGACGAAGCGTATGTTCAACGCTTTCAGCCCAACCTTATATAGGGAGCGCCAAAGTTCAACTAAAATTGCAACTCCTATTATCGGAACTCCGAAAATGAATTTTTTATACCGCTGGAACCGTAAACTTTTCAGAAGTTCTGAAATATTCAATGTGTAGATAAGACTAGGTTAGGTTAGGTTTGATTTATAAAAATCCTGAAAATGTAACAGTTGCTGAAATAAATACGTTAGGAGTTGCGATAATTAGGACTTATGAGTCGTTATGAGTAAAAATAATTAGGTGAGCCAATATGGACCCCCTTATATATATTACAGACAGCAAGTAAACAAGAATTTACCCTAAAAAATATAGAACTAAAATTTTAAATAGCCGGCCATTTTACAACGAGAGCGTTGTTAACGTAGCACGTGACTCGTAACTCGAAACGTTGACGTGTGACGAATTCACTCGAACGTGAGATCGAATATAAACGATTTCATATGGTGTACTTTTAATTGGCAATTTCAGCTGACCGTTTTTTTGGTACGTTTTTCTCGGAATAAAATAACATTCTGAAGCTATATCTATACCTACTAATATTATAAAGAGGTTAAATTGGTCTTTTCTTCGTATGTTGAGGGTAATCTACTAGATTATCCCTGACTAATATAAGCTATATTATGTTGAACGGAGCGAAAGTCTAACCAAGACCACAGATCAAAGAATACAAGAGACAGAGGATTATTTTACAGGCAGGTATAGTAAAACATTGAAACTACCTAGCTCTAGACGAATCCTCGCAAATTATTTTCTTGTCTGAGTTCAAGGATCGCTAATAAACTTCTAACAACGAAGGTCACGTTACGTTTAAAATAAAAGTCTTCACGTAATCCTTTTATTGTTGTTCTTGCTATTAAATTCAACGCTCCTTTGTGTAATAAAGATTAAATAAATAAATCTTATGATGGTTCACCGTAAAACCGTAGCACTTCATTGGTCATATTTGCCAAATGTTGATCTTATGGTAGGACTTCACTTGGCCATGTTTGCCAAATGCTTTTACCTACAGCTCTTACATTTGACATACCGAATGAAAGAGAGGCAACGAAAATATTTGCCAAATAACAAGTGGAGTGCCACCTTAAGCATTAAACACTCGATCACAATAATCGGGGACATCGGATGAGTTTACGAAATAGAAAAACTATATCGATAATACCCCATCTAAAGTGAGGTTTAGACTGGCAATAAAAATTGCAGAAGTTGCCTACTGTCTTACTCTAACTTTTAAGTTAGAAAAAGGCAGCGTAATTGTGCTCCTTTTTCTTGAATCGAAGTTAAAGTAAGACAGCAATCAATTTTTGCAATTTTTGTTGCTAGTCTATTTGGCGCTTTACAAGAGTCCATCTAAGCAAATTGGACAACCAGAGGGCTCAGAAAAGATGCACTACGCTAACTAACGTTTCTATTCGATTCGTTTTTAAACCAATCGCGTCACTGGTAGACCACGTGACTTTTCGTATCACGTCATCTTCCAGTGACGCGATTGGTTTAAAAACGAATCGAATAGAAACGTTAGTTAGCGTAGTGCATCTTGTCTGAGCCCTCTGTTCCCTGTGGCAATTTTATTTTGATTGTGTGCCACTTTTCCTATTATTTTTTTGGGTAAGTACAGATAGTGCTAAATGTGCTAATCCCTGTCGCTACTCCACACGGTCGGTGGGGGAAGTGCCTTATGTAGGCACAACAGGGGCACTAGACAAGATGCTGAACGCTTAGGTAAACGATTTTTGAAAACTGTCAAAAGTATAATTGACATGGCACTCGACGCGACCGTCCGGAAATCCTATACATTATCGATAGTGATAACGTCTCCAAATATACCTTGGCTAGGACCACTGCTCCGTGAGAATTTATGTAGGGAAGAGGAATACCTAGAATTTATTTCCCATAGTATTTTATCCTATTTACATCTGGTGCTCACGGACCGTGAAACTAGTCGAGAAATTGCAAAAACTATTTCTATTTGCGTCAGGCAAAAAATAAATGAGATCCAACGATCCAACGCCTACCTACGCATAAAAAGACTGCGCGCCCACTTAGTTACTTTCTTAAACCATCTTAAAGTAATAAACAGTTCTAAGAATGAACATTATAATCTAATTCTTATTTAATCGTATGGCATAAATGTAGAGAATATACAGACAAATACGAGGCTACAAATTTAACAAGAGATTTAAGCCACTCAGTGGCTAATAAAAGAAAGAAAGAAAGAAAATCATTTATTCGTGACAAAAATAATCAAGAACAGATACAAAAACGTAGGTACAAGATGAAAGTAGTCACGAAAAGGTCCCAAGTCAGCGTAATGCTGGCATTAAAGTCAGCGCTGATCTTCCGTTGGAACCGTCAGGTGAAATCACGGAAGGTTACAAACACATAATTAATTGTACTACAACAAGAAATAAAAAACAAATAACAAAATGAGAAAAAAAAAAAAAACGTAAAATTCACAAAAGGAGAGGATGCTCGTTTGTTCGAAGGAATAGATTTCTTTTCCGCTTCTCCTTCCATTCTTTAAGGGCCCCTTTAAGGCACCTATACTTCGGAAGTATGGTGTATATTATAGGTACCACGTTTCTTCGCCAAATAGTTTAGGATGTGCATTGTGTTTCAGTCAGTTGGTAAAATTTATTAGAAAAGATTGGATGGTTAAAGTATTAGGGCAAATTAAAATTGAATTGGTAATTATCATTGAACATTTTTTTGGGATTTATGTATTGTAGAGATACCTTAACAAGTTCCAAAAGATATTTTTTTACATTTTTCTTTTTGAACACGAAGTTTTTCGTGCCAATATCTAATATGAAACCGTAGTAGTAGTATGACAACTTCGAACTACTTTTGGTGCCGTGGGCAGAGCGCTTATGAAGTTATTTGAGCCAGATTCATAAAATGTTCGAATGCCGTCGCAGTTGTAAGCCGTACCGTACCTACTCGTAAGACTTTCGCCTCAACACTGCTGTGGTTTATGTGCCCCTGGTACATAAAACATGAGAATATTTCTATTGCTTAGCAGGGCCTTATTCTAAAATGTTTAAACACCCTTTTTTATACTTTTCACTTCTGTTAAGGTGTATTTCGCCAATTTTGAGTTATTTATAGACAATCACATTGTTATATAAAGGACATCACACGCGAGGACATTTTGTTTACAGAGTATTTACTCTTCTGGATTAGACAGAAGCTCATGGGGTCCACGCGCTTCTGTCAATTCTTAACACGTTATCGTATTGTGTCTAACTCAGCGACCATAACTGTCAAGTTAGTCGCGTAGCCAGAGAAAGAATACGAGAATACTAAAAGTTTACATTTTTGCTGTGTGGATAGATAAAGTGCATTGTAGGCTATTTAAAAAAATAGTTTTACGTCTGTGCTGTAATATCACAGAATAAGTAATAGTACAAATAATATTGCGGGTTACGTAATGTATAAGTAAAGCATTAAAGTTTAAAAGTCGTAAAGCCAGGTTCCATTAACATCACCTTGATGAATGACGTTATCCATCGTACGTTTCACTAGGCACTTTTTGCCTCAGTAGTGAAACTGTGGAATGGAATCGGAATTATTTCCTACCAGTTGTTATGACATATGGATGCCATTGGGTGCCTTCAAGAAAAGAGCTTTCATTTCCCTAACCAGCCGGCAATGGACCGACAACTCTTCTTAAGTTGCTGTTGTTTATGGGCGGTGGTGATTACTTCCGATCAGGTAACCTACATGCTCGTTTGCCTTCCTCTCTAATATATAAAAAAAAACCTAATAAGAACTATCGTATAGTTGACAATACTATAGCAATAGTGGTAAAGACATTGTAGAATAAGGCCCCTGTGTTGTTAAATAGCGATTCTTTGCATAAGATTACGAAGGTAGTCAGGGAAATCCGCTGGAGGCGGGCGGAGTGACTGTTTATTGTGGCGATCCTTGGGGATGCATGTGTGTGTAGGTAATGATTTTATATAACTGGTGGCAAATTATCTCGGTTCCAATTCTGATATAGCCGTAAAATAAGTCCGGAAATGGCTGTTTATGTGTGCATTTCGAATCATAGGACATTTTGCTATGTTGTCATAGTTTTCTAGTCCAATTATGATGGTTATATTAGTGAGATATTTGTAAGAACGTATGCTATTTACACGTTAACAATAACTATAATGTTTGTTAAGGTGCGATTCTTGATTCTAAGTGTAGAACTTCATATTTTAATTTCACTGTATATTGCGTCTTAATTTATAGACGGCTTTTTGGCCGTAGGTTCTACCTTTCGTGTATCATTTTGGTCTTGTATTTGCATACAGTAAAACTCATGTAAAACCGGAGTATTAATATTCGGCTACCTATCGCTGTTACACCTCTTTGCCATCCGCCAGTATTTTTATTATGCCAGGGCCACTATTCCAGGCAGTAAAAACCATATCGTCTTTGACCTGATGTGTTGTTTTTAACTCGGCCGCTATTACAACAGATATACACCGTGTTTTTTTATTTACGATAACTTTAAGGGAACATTCTTTAAGTGAAATAAAGTTAATTTAAATTTAAACACGGTGTAGATAACAGTTCATATCGTTTACGATATGGTTTTTACCGCCTAGAATCTCGGTCCAGAGTGTGACAGCGATAGAACGGAGTACTAATAATACTTTATGTTACTGTACGTGATTGTAAGTAAAAATCCACTCAGTTTATCCACCCACCAATCTTGTTCCAGGTTTACTTTTTCCCGTAAAACGTACCGATATTGCTTCTCCAATGGCATGTCAGGCGCTCTGTATCGAAAACCTCTTCCCTCTCGTAAAGAACATAAAATCCCTTATTGATTTAGAATTTCTAGACGTCGGGACTCGGGAGGATTCTACTTTTAAGTTATATTGCGGTGGGGTTTCGAATTCTGTTGCGCATAACATGTTTGAAATAACAATAAATAAGTTGTTTTTAGTTAAATTAATCAAGTAGCAAAGTGTTTTGCGACAGATGCAATCGTTTTTGAAATGGAATTGTTAGTAAATGGAGTGCTCGTGCTTCGTCTTTGGATTTTGGAAGTGGCGTTATTTTACTTTGCCAATTTCCTCTAGTTTTGTGATCGATTTATCAATCTTAAGGCGGTATTCCATTAGGCAAGTGTCAAGGGCGAGTTGCATAAAGTATGACGTCACCTGAATAAAAAATGTACGTGTATGTATGTTAGGAGAGTTACCTTGCAACAGTTGCAACTTGCATGCAACTTGAATATTGAAATGGGACACCTGCAAACCTGTAAACTGTCAACCTACTCAACTGTCGGCATCTCAAATTGCACTCAAGTAAAACTTACTTGCTGTCGAAAACATCTTTCCAATGCAAATAACTTGTACGCAGGTGTAACGTCATATACTCGTACTTCATACAACTTGCACTTGGCACTTGCCTAATGAAGTACCACCTTTATATCGATACTTATTACATATAATGTATCTACGTCGTCAATGTTAAAGTTATCCTGAAAACAGTGAAACCAACAAAACCTTAACAGAAAACAACTTCGCTTAAATAAAATTCGAAGACATGGGACATGATACATTCTATGAAGCATTTGTCGATATTTAAGTGTTGTAAGACTACCTATTATATTTTTAATTGCAGAGTTTCTACCGCAAAAACAAAATTACTTCACTCCGGTTGTAGAATTACAGTAACAATAATTATCGTCACTTAGCTGCTTATTAAGTCGCTTTTACCTAACTACACGAGCAAACGAGCATCCTGTACAGCTGTGTAAATACTCGTGGGCCTGACGCCAGCCGTGACACAGTTCGAGAAATAACGGGAGCTGAAGCCTTGGAAACGAAACGGTTATTTCCGTGGAAAATGTTTTTTAGCGAGTTCGTTTCAGCGCTATTAAGGTCCTTTCGTGGATTCGTTTAAACACGGTTTAAAGGTTGCAAATTGTGGTTTCAGGGAGGAAATTAACAATATACAGGGGGATTGATTACATGAAATATTCCTGTTAGAGATGAATGTTTTCAATTGGATAAAAAATGTCATATCATTATCCGAAAATCAGTATAGTTTCTCACATATATCTCAAATTGGATCATAAAGTTATATACTTTAGAAGTTTTTTTTTAAGCTTCTCTAAAATACTTCTAAGTTAAATGTTGATACGTAATTTCAAAAAGGTATAAACTTTGGAGTGATTCCGTAATACTTTAATCCTTTCATTAATCAACCAACCGCAAATGTAATTCACTTCAACGGCAAAGCGGCCAAGGATGACGTTAATTCTTACGAGTTATTAAACTTTTCGCGTTTACGTAAATATCCAACGAGTCTGCCATAACTTAGACGTAGTGACACATCTGGCTGCGTTCCATTTCATTAGCTAATCCTAAAGTGCCTTATAAGAAGTTAAAATGCGGATATATGAGCTGGAGTCATGTAGGGAAAGTTCTGAAGTCATAAAGGGCGCTGTCGTGTCAAAGATGACTAAGTTTGTACAAAATAACGGACACGGAATTTCGCAGTAAATCTGTTGGTTTACTTTTAAGTGTTTTTGGTAGTTGAAGCGAAGCGTATAACCTTGACATTAATGACATAGTATTTACGATGAATGTATAATTAATGATTTTACTCGAGCTGGTAATTACTTTTTGAAGAGACATTTTAAGAATTTATTTTCTTTGGTTGGTCATGATGTCAATCAATTTAGGGGCCACTTGTTGGCCACTCTGTAGGTTTTTGAGTGTTTTGTTGTGTAGCAAATTAAAAAATAATAACGTAGGTAATTACTGTTTATTTAGAAATAGAAAATAGAAATAGAAACATTTATTCGACGATCACAAGAAAAAAAAAACAAAATAAATTGAACATAAAACACACAATGGCAACACAGAAAACAAAATTAAACAATGAAGAAAAGGAATAAAATACAATTGTAACATAATGTTGCCAACATTACTAACACACTTAATTTACTTACATTTATGTTTTTAATTCTGTAGCTCTGCCCACCCCACTCTGGGAACGAAGGCGTGTGATTATATATGTATGTACTTACATGGATAAAGACTATAGTGGAAAGTTTTACAGCTTCCACTTAATTTTTTGAACTTTATCCAAATACTCTTACGATTTAAGCAACTTATTGCGGTGTGATTTTACTTACAGACGCTGCTAAGTTTTATAAAATTTAGTTACATCCGGTATTTTGAATTTTGTTTTGTTTTTGCTATAAATTCCAAGGCTCTTATTTCGGTCGTATTAATAAACTGATCAACTCAGTTGCCAGTTTCACGACGTGAGAAAATAATTATTATAGAACTGTTATTACCATGGCAACGCTCATTATAGGATAGTTTTCACGGTTTGGTTACGCTATATTGTGGTACCATTTACGATACCAATATTAGCGGTTTATAGTACGCGAGTAGAAAAAAGGATTTTTTCTATGGCATGACATTTACTTTGACGTTTTATAAAATCGAAGTGAGAGTGACGGAGTTTTTTCGGCGCTTCTTTTCTACATTGGTGGAGACCACTAAGAAGAGATCGCTGCTATGCTCAGACTTTTAAAAGTGGCCACCCTTTATTAAAGAATAAAGATGAAACTTTTCACCAGGAACCGAATATTATTTTAATAAAATGCCTTAATACACTAATCTTGAATAACATGCTTGTTATTTATGTTTCGTTGTTTTATCATAAAACCTGCTATTTTCGCGGTTTGAACACTTCCAATCAACAAACGCTGTACGGGTTCGACAGGGTGCACTTACATAACCGAAGCTTGCATAAAGCGGCCCTTTGCAATGATGCAACGCTGCACTTTAGCCTCGGGCGCACTCTCTCTCGCCTGGTCCTTACTCTCTCCAGCATGTGCCGTTACTCATTGTTTGATCAACCTTTTTGCAAACTGTGTACGGTCAATAAGTTCAATTGTTTAGCATACAACCTGTTATTTTGATGTAATTTATTATTCATGATTTAAGATTTAAGTATAAGATCAGGGCTCTATGGTGACTTTTTAATTATGATCAATCCTTCACAAGGAAAGGTTCCAAACTTTAAAAAAACTATGTAAATGGCTATGATAAATGATAATGTTATTCCTGAATGAAATGGCAAAGATATAGATGATCAATCCGTTTGCTCGACTATAATGAGCCCTATTAAGTTATATAGTCCATTCGCTTAGATAGTGTCGCTACACTCACAACTTACTTGCGGTTATTGTCATAAAATACGAATATAATTCCATGTAAACTACCAAATTCTCTTGCTGGTGTTACGCCGCAAGTGAATTTGGCAGTTTACTTCGAATTATATTCGTATTTTTTAAACAATAACCGCAAGTATGAGTGATTGTAGCGACACTATCTAAGCGAATGGACTATACAATTATTTCATTATTGACAGTAATTATATCATAATATTTGATGCAACTAGTTCGTGCTTAATAATACTTTTTCTCTTGTCTACAAATGGTATTTTGAATAAATTGCCTTACAGATTAATCTTGCTTGTTCCGTTGGGTAAATTCTTTTGTTGATGTTTATGGTCGCAGGTGGTAAGAGGTCAGCTTTTGAAGCTAGACCAGTAATTAACGACTGTGGCCCTGGGAGGAAACTAGTTGGCATACCTTTTATTGAGAAATTATCTTTTGACAATAGTAAGTTTTGTGACTCAAGGTTTAGCGTTTATGCGCGTGAAGTGCGTGTCAGGCGATTATGAAGCAAAGTTTGTTTTGTTTGTAAAGTTTTGACGAAACTGTCTTTGGATATTGAAATAAAAGAAACCCTTGGGTATTGTGAGTGATAAAATGATTTTACTATTATGGTGTTTAGAGTAAGACGAATAAAAGAAACAGTATAGCTCATTTACATTATGTTTATACCTACATCCATAAAACTAAATAGGAAAGTAAAGGCATGTAGAAAAATCAAAGCATTCATTTACTTATGTGTATAATTAAATACCTACTATTTATTTCCGCTGGTTCTAGAAAACATTTTACCGTTGGGCCATTCTACTTTTCAGTGTACATTTTTGCTATCGTCCGATAAAAAGTATCCTAAATTATGAACCCGCGAATAAATAAATAACATGAACTTAGAATCTTTAAGTTTAACGATTTTCAAAAAACAACTCTTACATTAATCAATTATCGCTGAAGAATCGTGGTAACTCAGTGGTAAATTGCACTTTTTCCATAGAAAAGGCGGGGACATCAATGTCCACTGCGTTACTCACTTTATAGTTATTAAAAATAACTTTTTATGAATTAGGATAATTCTAAATATAAGCTTATTTGCGTCCCTTTCCGAGTTTCAAGTTAGAAAACGCAGCACTTTACCGTTTGTTGAAATAAAAATAGTTTAGTGAGAACGTGGCTAAAACTTATGTACAACGAAAAGTAGAATGGCCCCGTTGCCTTTGTATAAAATTTAAACAAATCGTTTGTTTACCCATAATGGTATCGTGTTTAATTAAACAATAAAATTGAAACTATCAATAGAAAAGCGCTTAGGAACATACTTCCACTTTTTTTTAATTTTCATACTTTTACGACTAATAAACGTCGACTATTACATATCCAGCCCGTCGAATCGCGTGTAAAACGCCATTATTTGCAAATTTCGGCAAATTTAAAAGCCTTCGCGTGATATTCTTACCTTTTTAATCGTCATAAATTGAGAGCAATGACTTCTTACATAACCTCTAAATCAATATTTTTTAATGGCAACATTTTTGCAATTACAGTCAAGTTGCGACATAACATTGTTAGCAATTTCATGTGAATGCGGAAAAAAGTCTCACAATGGACTAACCTAGTTAATGAAAAATATACCTTGTTTCTTTCCATTAAGATTGTTTTATTTTGGTTTAAGTAACAAAGATGGATTCTGACTTCAGAATTCCTACGTAATTTATAATTATCGAGACCGCATCAAATGTATTTCGTCAACGTAATGGGCCAACGGAGGCATCGCGACCAACTTTTACTTGTAAATACCAAATAAAACAACTTTTACAGACGCAAATCATGAGAAGCGGCTTTAAAACTTGAAATAAAATATCTTAATTCTTTATAATAGGTAGATGAATTACGTGAATCTACTTGTGTCGTGAGGTGAGGGTATTTCAGCAACAGGGCATTGCTTAGATTTTAAACACTAACATGAACGACAAACGACAAATAATTCGAAACAAAGACTGGAACTATCAATATTTATCTCTGGCAGTCAGTAAAAAAACACTTGTAGCAAGGCCATTAAAAAAGTACTCTAAATTAAAACATAAGTACAAATCTAAAAAATAACAAAAGACGTTAGTAGCTAGGTATTATTTTTACACGACTGCCCCAAAAAAGGAGTGTAATGTTTTCAGGGTTCATGTTTGTATGTATGTATGTGAGTTTCTTTATTCCACTAAAACTTCTAAATCCCTTGACCGATTTAGATGTGTGAGGTATCGTTAGAATCCTTACGTCATCCCGGGTGACATAGGATACCTAAACAGTTAAAATTGAAATAACAACAATGGCAAAATGACAAAATGACAATTATTAACATATGTAGGTATATCGACGACAGTATAAAAAATGCAGTCGGGTTTTAAAGCTTGCTTTTCATATAGTTATTACCCTCGTTTGTTAAAACGACTAGATTCTCGTTTTACAGAAAATTAATTGAAAAAGGCCCGGCCGCGGTGAGGCAGGTTAATTTAACAACGTTTATAATAATTTTCCTCGGCCATTTTGAACTAGGCCGTGCGTTGCGGACGATCTGTCACGTTTCGCACGGGAAATTGGGAAAGTTTTATAATTTAAACAACCTTTAAGTAATTAAAAGTCTGATGCAAAACACTGTTTTAAGATCAAATTTCAAATACTTAAACGCTGTTTTGCCGTCTACAGGGCTTTTGTATTAATAACTTCGGTAGATGTAAACAATCTAGGTACAGTCTGGCGATAGCGCTCACAGCTTGAGCTGGGAAAATGCTATTAGCCAATTGTATTTACGAAGAATACTCGTCTTGCCTCTTATTTATAAACGCAAATAGCTAAACTATGCTTAAAATATGCTTTGGTCGTATCTGTCATTGTGACATTTATATAAAGGTGATAAAGCATATTTTTATACTTTAACTAAAATAGGTTTTAAGCTGCGCGTTCACTGGATCGGAATAGCAGCGTACGGATCGGAGGGATTTGTTGTTTTGTATTGATTTCTATGCTAGGTAAAGCGTGCACTGGATCAGCATATCTGTATATACAGGGTGTCCCAGAAACCGACGTCAACCCGCCTAGGGCTGATAGATCAGCTAAAAAACTATCGATTTAACCCCTATGTATTTTCAGCAATTTTTACTAGTTTCGGAGATATTGATCATTTTAATCGAATTTTTTGTAATTTTCCCTTATGTCCATGTCAAGAAAAATCATTAATTTAATGTTTTATTTCATAAGTTTTTCAGTGGTATCTTAGATACATACATAATCTCACGCCTTCGTTCCTAGAGTGGGGTAGGTAGAGTTACAGAATTACAAACATCTCTAAAAACATACTTAATAATACATAATTAGAATTATTACGAATCAGCGAAGTTTTTGAACAAATTTGCCCGTTTTTTAAATTTATTTTTAAGTAATCACGTAATATGTAATATACCAGTGAAAAGCTTATGAAATAAAACATGGAAATACTGATTTTACTGATAAGGGAAAATTACAAAAAATCAGATTAAAATGATCAATATCTCCGCAACTAGTAAAAATCGCTGAACATACATAGGGGTTAAATCGATAGCTTTTTCGCTGCTCTATCAGCCCTAGGCGGGTTGACGTCGGTTTCTTGGACACCCTGTATAGAAATCAATACAAAGAAACAAATCCATACGCTCCGTACGCTCCGATTCCGACTCTGTGGACGCGCAGCTTAAGTGTGCGTTTATGAAACGGTCTTCATTTCATATTTTCTACCTATCCCTAATTGCTTAACCCACCCCCTAACGCTTTACAGTCGGCCAAAAATGTGGTCTACCACCCTACGGCTGAAGTTAATTTGCACGTCATGATACAACAAGTTCGATTTTCCCTTGCAATAATATTATGACAGTGACAATTGTCAACCTTGACGATAATTAGATCTCACAGAAACTTTTGTCAAAATTGGTAGACCACTTTCTTGGCCGACCGTACCTAATCTAGCAAGACAGGATATTCTAGCAAATAAATATAGCCAGACATACGTCTTTTCTGATGTAAAACAGACCTAAAACATCCATTCTCATTGTTCCCAGGATGACGATGACGAGGAGGACACGGAGACCTGCACCAGTCCAGAAGTGCTGGCGCCACAGCCGTTCCCTCGGAGCGTGGCTGTACAACCGACGCCCAAGCCATGGAAGCGGACCGGTAAGGGAAAAAAAACTTAAACCTTTGGGACCTTCAACAGACGAGCAAATTCTTTTCTCAAAGGCTGGCAACTCTGCGATTCCTTGCAGTGTCCATGCGCGATGATCACTTTTTATCAGGTGACACGTGACGCCAGCTCTTTTGCCTGTCATAGATTAAAAACCTTGATTATGTGACTTGGGCTTTATTTTATGAATAAAAAGGTTAAGAAATTTTACGGGAGTTAATTTGTGCTCGCCGTTGCTGTTCTTAATGGTAATTTAATTTATGGCAAATGCTGGAAAGGGACAAAAAGTTGTTAGACCCTTTTGAATTACTTTTAGCGAAGTCCAACTGATACTGTTTTACATTCATACAAACATTATATATTCGAAATTTACACAAGGTTAGTCTTAAGCACTTTTCCCTTACCCCCATGCACTCTTTGACATTGGCGATTGGCAACATCGGCGACTTTGACAACTTTTTAACGTTGGCAACATTGGTGCAGAAGAGGCCCCGCCCCGAGCCCCGCCGCGCACACGTATTTCCCACGACGAGTACCACCAGTTCTGCGATGAAGCCCTAGAATGTATGAACGCATGTGTCAACCCTAGTTGCATGACGTCTTGTGTTTAAATTTTCAAATTTATTAGCCGTTGTATACGGCCAGCACTGTTCTTTAAATTTTGTTAGCGGCTTTTGATGTTTAGAATACGTATACATAGTACATCTAAGCTATAAATGGCCATCGGCTGTCTCCGTGTATCTAAGAAACACGAATAATATATATCAGATGCGAGAGCGAGTGTGATAGCAATAGACAGATGATGGCTATTAATAGAGCAGACATACTATAATTAATCATCTAACTGTTTTTAGTTTAAGTGACTTCACGTTGATATACACGTTCCTGCTTTAAGCAAACAACGCAGTGTTTTCATACGCATTTTTTATTCATTTCGAAGTGAAATAACATCCACCTCCACGTTCCAGCACAATTTTCATACTGACCTTTAACATTTGATCAAAGGAAAATCCCACGCCCCACCGTATTATTACAACAGTCTTTACATTTCTCTACGCATACTAAATTACCTACAAAGTAAATTCTTTTGCGTAATACGATTTCCATTTTCTTATGTAATTTATCCTATCCCAGCTGTTTTACAAGGATTCTATTTGCATTATTCTTGTACCATTTAAAATATGGAGATATTATGCGAAATGTGAATCAGCGGGTTTCGCTAAGATTTACATGGTTACTTTACTTTAAGGGTTTCCTTATATATATTTTTAAACAGCCTATATAATTAGTGTTGTCCAGTACAGGATGTTCTGTTAGCGGGAAGGAAAACTATTTCAAGGGCCCGCCGTGGAAATTTTATTTTGAAGCATGTAAGGTCGCGTTCACAATGTTAATAGTACGCCACTGGGAGTTAAGCCCGATTTACATTGGTCAAGAACAGTGGGTGGTGACAGTGGACAGTACAGTACAGTCAACCGATTGGACAGTAGCGAGTCATGTTGCCTTGCCAGTGGATCCAAATACAATCGGTTTCTATTTTTTCACTCCGCTGTCCTTGGCACTGTACTTGCCATTGTCCTTGACAGTAAAATCGGGTTTAAATCGGGCTTTAAACTAATGTGAACGCGACCTAATCGTTTTTACTCGTTGTTTGTATTTGTTTTTCTTAACTTACAAAATTACCTACCATGCAATAGCTAAACCTAATCTAATAATGATTGTTTGCAGCTTACGACTTGGCGACGCAGTGTCCCTCGCGGCGCGCGTCGATGCGGCGCCACACGGTTGCGCACGCGCATCCTGTATGTCCGCCGGCAGATGGCGCTCACTCGCTGCCACACTCGAGGTAAATATGGGGGTAGTTTTGGGTTTACTTCAATGATCTATGTTCTAAGTGGATCCTAATTGGATGACCACTCCCTCCGTGGTAACGATTAGGAGACGTTTTTAGCTGATGGTAAGACAATCTTTTGAACGCCACAGACGGCTCTGGCCGTCAACTAGAAGTCATGCTACTGACGCACAAGTTCAAGATTAAAAGATACTTTGTTTCGTATGAATTAAGTTGTGATTTGTATAGCATAGCAAACATGTTTGGCGGGTGAATGACACATTTTGTATTCGACGTAAGGTGTCCAAAAAGTTAAGGAGGCTCCGTCCGGATCACTACCACCATCGTACCTGCCATCAAGCGGCATCGTTTGCACCGTTGTGTTTCGGTGTCAAGAGTAAAATAGCCGGTGAAATTACTAGCATAGAGGTATTACATCTTAGTCTTCAGCTTTGGCTAAGCATTTGCTATAATAAGACCCTGTGCCAAAAATACAAGGTTGTATTCAATTTTGGAATCGCAAAATAATAAATGGGATATTTCCTCTTGGGAAAGTAGACGTTAATCTAGATGTGTACCTTAATATACTACAGTTATAGTAACAATTTGTAATGATTTAACGCTAGTTACCCGGCTAAATACATACTTATACAACGGAATCTGGGATACGGGTAGTTAACCATGTGATTATAGTTGATATTTTGTTACAACAGGCGCTTTAGATGTTAGGGATCTCGAATGTTTTAAATAAAATAAAGTATAGTGAGTTTGATAGATTCTAGCTTCACATTTAACGGCGTAAAAAATACAGAAAAAGTTAAACAAAAGCTAAATAAAAATAAAATAAAAGTTCAAAAAGAAATAGGCATTCGTCTGCACAGCGCTAGTTTTCTGCAGGCAATCCTTTGCACTCGGTAAGTAATAGTGTCCGCGGGACGTTTTGGTTTCGGTCTAGTTTCGGCCAAAAAACGACTTTCGGGAGATTTTGCGCTTCGATAGGGCATATTCGGTGCACGGTTTTTTAAATGGTGATAGTGATAATTTGTTTAGTTGATAATTACTTCACAGTCAGAGAGACAGTGAATGAATTGATTAATATGTGATATAAAAATAGACTTTTTTTAAGGTAATGTTAACTTTATTTATTTTTAAGCAAAAACATGACCTTATATGGAGTTTCGGTTTCAGTTTCGACCGCAAAACTAGTTTCGGTCGGACACTACCCGGTAGCTACTTTTTACTGGCAACATTGTCATTAACCATTTCTCTTCCAGGCCGGGATCCCGCGCCTCGTGCGTCGGCGCAGCCTCGCTAGCGAGCAGTGACGCGGACGCGCAGCTCGGTGAGCTATCCTGGTCGCGCAGCTCACTGCAGGACGAGCTCATCAAGTCGGTTAGTGGCAGCCCCATGAGTCAGCACGTGAGTAGAGTAGCTAGTGCTATTTTATCCTCCATTTATACTCCTTAATATCCTTCAGTGAACTTTGATCTGTGGTCGAGAACGGTTAAGGAAGGTCAGTTGTCTAGTCTGTTCGTAGTCGGGGTTCAGCTCTATTTTCTGTTAGTGGTAGTGGTAGCCCCATGAGTCAGTACGTGTGAGGGCGTTTTCCAAAAAAAGTGTACATGGACTTTTTTTCCCAGAATTCGTTTTTTTTTTTGGTTTTTCTTACTCAGAATCGTTGATACTATCGATCCTCATACAAGAAAAAAAGAGTCCCAGATTTTACTACGTAGGTACAAGTTTTTTCTTCCAGTGCGTCACGACCATATAAATAAAAAAAGACTGTATGCAAAAATGTGACGATCTAGAATGGAATATTTTGGACACTTTTTTTCTTGTATGAGGATCGATAGTCTCAACGATTCTGAGTAAGAAAAACCAAAAAAAACTAATTCTAAAAAAAAGAGTTCATGTACACTTTTTTTGGAAAACGCCCGTGTAGAGTAGCTAGTGCTATTTTATCCTCCACTTATACTTCCTAATACTCTTCTATGAACTTTGATCTGTGGTCGGAAATGGTTAAGGCAGGTCAGTTGTTTAGTTTGTCTGTTCGTAGTCTGGGTTCAGTTCTATCCACTAGTTTTATTAGTAGTCCTATGAGTCAGTACGTGAGTAAAGTAGCTAGTGCTATTTTATCCTCAACTTATACTTCTCAATACCCTTCAGTGAACTTAGATCTGTGGTCGAGAACGGTTAAGGAAGGTCAGTTATCTATTTTGTTTGTTGGTAGTCCGGATTCAGCTAGTGTTAGTGATAGCTTCATGAGTCAGCACTTGAGTAAAGAAGTTAGTGCTATTTTATCCTCCAGTTATACCACTCCATACCCTCCTGTTAACTTTGATCTGAAATCGAGTACAATTGAGGAAGGTCAATGGTCTAGCCCAGGTCCAGCCCTATTGGGTGCTATTCTAGTGTTAGTGATAGCCCCATGAGTCAGCACGTGAGTAGAGTAGCTAGTCTTTTACATATATTTCTACGAACCCTGAGGTTGTGCATAGTCGTCAATGTACGTCATACTAGGTGCTATTTTAACAACTTGAGCGAAGATTTATTCCTTTTGATGGTCCGAGATGTTACCTCTTTATCACGTCGGTCTCATCGGGGTGTATCAGCAGTACTTGTGTGTATAGAGTAGTTTAGATCAAGGCCCCATTTAAGAGTATATTTGCAAGTTATTGCTGTAAGTTTTGAAACAAAGCTATATGCAAGACAGACATGCAGATATTTGCCACTCACTCTTACCCATAGTTACTTACAAAACTTACAGCAATAACTTGTTAGTGTAAATACGGCCTAAATACGTCTAGATCCTTCCAGCATGACCCTCTAACAAACACCCACAGAGTGGTTCTTTAGAATATATGTTAACGTTCTAGATAATTTGTTTCACTTACTTTCGTTAATTATATGTGTCACTGTAGCTATCATTATCCAAATTCTACACATCTTTAACAATAGCTAAGTAATGAAAACTTTGCATGCACGTTAGTTATTGTTATAGCCAGACTCGTCAATTATCAAAACGTTAGTTATCAAATCGTGGGCAACCATGCATGAAAGAATAGTGTCATAACATAACCCACCGGCGCAAGAGTCATTATAACAGCGATAATTGTAGAAAGTAGTATGTCTTAACGAAGTGTGAAAAGATAAAAGTTTAATGGGCAAATAGATTAATATAATGAGAGTTGCCGAGAGGTTTTTTATTAATTGTACCTCAGAGGCGTTAGTCGGTAATTATGAAGGCATTAAAGCATTATTTGATACTAAATTTAGACTTAAACTGTTACGGCCGTAATCAGAATTAGGCAATGACGATTAAAGCGTTCCTAATATAAATATTCGCACTCATCACACAAATATCTGCCCTAACCGGGATTTTTACCCAGGACCACTAGCTTCGTAGGCAGGGTCACAACCAACTGGGCCAGCGGTGCGACATATTTTTGTCCCATTTTTAACCGACTTCAAAAAAAGGAGGAGGTTCTCAATTCGTCTGTTTTTTTTTTAATGTTTGTTACCTCAGAACTTTCGACTGGGTGAACCGATTTTGATGATTCTTTTTTTATTTGAAAGCTGGTGCTTCCTGTTTTTTTGTTTTATATTGTTTTTTGTGTGCTTACTGACTTTAACCTTTTGAACGCCATACGTCGAATACAAAATGTGCCACCCACACGCAAAACATGTTTGCTATGCTATGCAAATTACACCTTATTGCTACCAAACAAAGTCTCTTTTAATCTTGAACTCTTGTCGCCAGTGGCACGACTTTTAGTTGACGGCCAGAGCCGACTGTGGCGTTGAAAAGGTTAAGGATTAGAACACTTTAGATTCAATACGATAATATGTTGTTGAGACAGCGTTCTATGGTGGTTTTACAATTTTATAGTCCTTAGAAAAACCTAGAATGTTTGTACTAGTGGCAATGTAACAAATCAGTCGTAACAGTTAGGTACCATCATACCTTAACTTCTTACCTTAGCACTAGATGACCTAAACGATAATGATGACTCTTTAATTACAGAAGCAATGGCAAGACGCCATCATGTCTGACGACCGGCTGTCGTTGACGCTGGAAGAGATCGTGCACATCCGCTCGGTGCTCACGAAGGCCGAGCTGGAGGTGCTGCCCGTGGAGGGTAGGGTCAAGGAGGACGTGGAGAAGAGGAGGGTGAGTTCTAATTGGAACTGTTGAAGTTTTTTCTTGATATTTTAGTTAAAGTTACTTTGTCTCACGCGCGGTTTAATCGAACATTTCTCACTGTCTTTCAAACGTAGTAAAATCGAATTTTGCCCCCTGAAAACCTACCTTTTTGAGGTCCTGTGCTGATGTGAAAACCATTTTTTAAGTAACTAGATTATCTACAGCTTCATTGCCAATATCTATTAATTCAATAATCTTCTTTGACATATAAATTTTATTATATTAAGAGGCGTTAAGACTGCAGCGACCACAGTGCTGGATTTCCGCCTAGGCCTACAAGGTATCGGTCAGCCAGTCTAGGGGCCTCACTAGCGGAACTATCACATAAGCAGAAAAGCCTGGCTGACCTTACCAGAAAGCTAAATTCCCAAAATGGCTTCGATATGGGGGGCCCCAAATGTCAAGTTCCTAGGAGCCCTGGGTCTCTAAGTCCGAGCCAGACCGAACATATCTTCAATATACAGTAACGTCAGTAACGTTCTCATTACTGTTATGTTTATAGTCAAAAGAATTTTCTCGAATTCGTAGACGTATGATTTCTTGTCCGAATATCTAACACAATTTGTACCTTACTGAACTTTTTAAGGGAGTACAAACAAGGATTTCCTAATCTAAAGTTTATTTGCCTGTTCCAGGTATGCTTCTTATGTTTGAAGACAAGATTCGGCATCTTCGGACCTTGGGGCCAGAAGTGTAAGCTCTGCAAGAAGACAGTCTGTCAAAAGTGCTGCTCCAAGGTAAGTCGACAGCCCTTCAGTGATTACTAGCAAATACTAGCACACAGGCATTCCGACTTAGTTCTCAAGGTTGGCAACGCTTTAGCAGTCTTAAAATTGCAGTCTTGTGGATGTGTCTTGAGAATGCCAATGTCTATGAGTCTCAGATCTGACCATCAGAGAGCCCTGCCAAGATTCGTTACGCTAACTAACGTTTCTATTCGATTCGTTTTTAAATTAATCGCGTCACTGGTAGATGACGTGATACGAAAAGTCACGTGATCTAAGTGACGCGATTGGTTTAAAAACGAAACGAATAGAAACGATAGTTAGCGCAATGCATCTTGGCAGGGCCCTGAGGTGGCCTGTGTGCTCGTTTGCCTTCATCGCACCATAAAATGTAATGTAGGACTACGAGAATGTTAGGATATTCATAGGTACGAATTACCCTGGCTTACCCAGTAAACTATAACTTCATATAGCCTTTGATGCAAAGTGATACCAAGAGCGGATATAGGTAAAAAACTTAAGTAAAGGTCCCCTTGCATATAGTTGTACGAGTAACACATATGTATACCGTCGGTTTCAATTGAAATCGCCAAAGATGTAAACAAGTCAGTATTGACACATAACCTCAAATTTTCATATAGCGTGTTTTTTGAAAAAGCTAATAATTAATAGTTATTCAATCTTAAACTTAATATGAAAGTGATAATCAAGTAAGTATATACCCAAATCAATAATAAAACCACACATGATCTTCAAAAGTAAGTGATTATGGAGTGATAATGGTAAAATGGTTTGTTTACATATTTGCCCATTTCAATTGAAACCGACCATAGACCGTTCGACATTCTATATTTCAAATTTGACGTAAATTTCATTTCAGCTTTGCACACAACTACGAGTGTACATATGCAAGAGGACCTTTACTTTAGTTTTTTACCTATACCATGTTTGTTAACATTAGGTAGGTACGTCCGTCTTTACTATCAAGCTTCTAGACCCATCATAACGTTTGTAAACTATAAACAATATGACAGTGATTGCTATAAAACAAATGGAATGGACCAGGTTTTAGAATGTCCACTTGGAACAAACGTGTGGTATTTACACAAGGACACCAGGAAATCTTGCGAGAATGTCTTGAAAAGCATCCTACCTAAGTCTGGGGCAGATAAACGTTTTTTTAATGGACGCGGATGTAATTTTGTTAATAAATAACGCTGTTTAATGTGTTGATTACCAAAAAAGGGTATAAAAACTTTATTCATACATTATATTTATTTCGCTAAGTTCGGACTAGTTATGTCATTTCTACATAAAATCCTACGCTTAATATGAAAAACAAAGTAAGATTTTTTGAAAAAAAAACGGTCAATATTTTTATGTGGGCTTCCATATATTGTTAAAATATCCTCAATTATGTTAGAACAATTATTATAACAAGACAAGTATAAATGCAGTCGAGGACTTCTATGTTTATCCTACCCTAGGTGAGGTTGTCGAGCAAAATTTCTATAATTTGTACATGTGGTAGACAGCGATAACCCAAAAACACAACGACATGCGACCTTAGGCACTAGCCGAGATTCATTACGCTAACCAGCGTTTCTATTCGTTTTGTTTTTAAACCAATCACGTCACTGGTAGATCACGTGACTCTTCGTATCACGTGCTCTGCCAGTGACGTGGTTTGTTTAAAAACGAAACGAATAGAAACGCTGGTTAGCGTAATGCATCTTGTCTGGCACCTCTTAACTGAATGAACTAAATCGACTCTTATTGATCTGATTTTTCATCCCTATTAATATTAAATATGAACGAATCGTGTAGCTACTATAAGAACGTTTTCGTAGAAACCCGCAGTTAATTTTATTGTTATTCATTTCTTGTGCATTAACTTACCATTATTACGATAAGATTACACAATCGCTAAGCAATAAAACCCAGCTATAGAATATTGACGTCATCGACGTTTAGGTGACGTCTTTCTTAAGTGAACACTTAACGTCACTTAGGTACGTCAAATGACATCACTTTGTTCGTCAAAATGTAGCACTAGAGAGTATTTCTCTAAATAAGTAGGTATGTCAAATTCAAGAAGAGTTACTGATTTTCACGAAACTAGATTAGTTTAAGTTAGACGGTAATCGACACTTATATTTAAACACCGCTATACTTTTTGAGAAATACCTTGAATTGGGAAGTCCGGTATGCTCTCGGTCCTATCGTAATCAGTAATCAGATCGAACTCAAAAATAGATTCCAATGTGGGATAATATTATGTATTGTGTGATTGAAATGTTTATTGTAGATTTAATTTCTCTCTCGTGACTTAACGTTGTCATATTATGGCAGGGTACTTTGGTGACTCAACAATTAATTGGTGGTCAAATTATAAGGGACAGTTACAATTCATTTCGTCCGATTTGTATGATTATTGCCAGTGTGCATGCACCAACCATTAAAGTTGCCGATAATACCAAGTGCAAACCCCTTAAACTCCTTATATAATGAATGACCGTGTGTGGTAAACTTACAGATGCGCATCCCGACGGAGCACTTTGCGCATGTCCCGGTGGTGCTGCTGAGCCCGTCGCTGCTGCCGTCGCCCGAGGACGAGCCCGCCTTCCCGCGCAGCCTCGTCAGCCGGCTCGTGCCAGACCACTCCGTGAGTTCTTTTAGGATTAGAATCATTCTGATTCACGAGCTGATCGCTAGTGATAGACGGTTAACAGTGCAGGAGGTCTAAAGGTCTAGGGTGTAAGGTCATAATGCCAATTATCGATTTTGACATGACAGATCACGTCGACCGCTCGTGTCGACTCCGTACATTTCTAGTCGATAGAAAACAGAAACGTTAGCAGCGGTCGCATCTCGGCTAGGCCTTCTAGTTATGGTACATTTTGGGGAACGTTAAGCGTTGTCGAAAACCAAGAAGACGTACTCACCTACGGGGTCGACGTCGGCTGCCGATTTGACCGTATCGTTCGCCTTTGTCGTCGTTAACGTTTGCAAATTGCGGGTCGTCTATGCCTACTGGTTTCTTTCGAATCTCGTCGCTCAATTCGTCCTTAATCTCGCTTGTCATCGATCGGTTAATTACTAACCGATCAACCTATAAGTTTTCGTAGTCGTGATGATGTTTATATCTGTTCGGCAGGGTGCGGTGGAGAACAGCGTGGGCAGCGCGCCGAGCAGCCCGCTGGCGCGGCGCGCGGCGGCGGCGTCGGCACCGGGCTCGCGCGGGGCCTCGGCGCTCGGCTACAGCGAGCTGGCCGTGCCGCCCGGCATGTCGCGCAGCGTGGACGGGCCCGGCAGCATGCCCGTCGTGCTGCCCGCCACGCCCGACCGGAGGTACCCACTCCGAACATACTCGACGACATAATAGCCTATAATCATTACTCCATATGAGTCCCCTGCCGGATATAGGTACCCTATGGCCTTCTATCGTTATACGCCACCGAGCGCTAACCGCAGCCGTTGTCGTCCGGCTCTCTCCGATTTCTACTTTCTTTAATAGAGGATTTACAGATTGGTCCTTCGAGCCGGATGAATGATGGGCCGATTGTGATAGATGAATCGGTATCGGTCGCACCGTTCTGCTCTCATTCGTTGAGCTGACACGTTGAGTTTATAAGTATGAAAAAAGGTTGTTTTGAAGATTATCTGGATTTACTAACTTTGGTCCTTCGACCCGTCCATATCTTTTATTATCTCTGAATAAACCTTAGGTGGGCAAAAAGCATTGAATCGAATCAAATAAGGAAGTCCACAATGCTAATCATAAGGCTCAAAGGTCTCTATTCGACTCGGTTTCTTGGTAACCCAGTAACTGAACAAAAACCACATCGGACCACGATTTAATATTTTAGAGACCCCGTATTGCGGAGGGAGGAGAAATGTTTGAGTATGATGTCGTATTGCAGAGCGCGCTACAGCCGCAGCACGACGAACGCGCTGGCGGCGGAGCGGCTGCGCGGCGTGCAGATGGCGGTGTGCCTGGACTGCAAGGCCATGGTGCTGCAGATCATCAAGTCCAGCCGCGCCGCGCGCTCCGCCGAGCGGGACCGCGCGCGCTCGCACCTCACGCTCGACCTGGCGCCCGTCTACTCCGCGCACTGCTAACTGAGCCCGAGCCCTTTCTTTCTTTCGCCAGGCTCCAGAGAACAGAACAGATCAATCTTTTCGGTAGCACTTCAATTGGCGTCGCGTAGTTAGTGCAAATAACCACCAGAACTGACTATACATGGATATCGATAGCGAATAAGTTTGTCTTCAGACTGAGTATGAATATAGCCATGTGAAGACGGCTTCTTGATGCGTGTCAAAATACAATGGCGCGGCAACGCATAGAGGTATTAGTATCTATTTGTCAAATAGACAAATATTGCCAATGTTTTGACAACTATGCCGTCTACACTTGCGATTATCGAACAAATATTTCAAAAACGCGAATACACTAATTGCACTACGCCAACTGAAGTGCCACCATTTTAGTCAGAAAAACCATGTCCATTGAGATCACCTGACAGGATTTTTCAGGTATTCATTTCACTATTTAGTATACCTGAGTAACCCTATCAGGATATCAATCGATATCATATCACCTATTTACCCACACTAAATAAAATGTATGGAGTTGAAGACATTAGCTACAATAATCACCGATTCTCCGATGCCTTTGAACAGTATATTTTTAAACATCAAAGGTAATGTGGTAAACGCAGCTAATGTGTAAAAAAATGGATAATTTATTTGTTCTGTTCTTTGGTTTTACAGACTGCAGAGAATTTCACGCTAAGCACATTTTGATAAAGTAAATCTTCAAAGTATAGCACCGGTTTCTTGTAATAATACACAATGCAGAAATTTGATAGTGAAGTGGTGCTGCTAGAAACATCAGCACGATTCTCAATATTGATTTCCATGAGACAGATGATCCTTTGGACTGCCAACATTTTGAAGCGATATGCTTTTGAAATTCTCTAAGGTCTGTAACACTCTGCTCAAACGGGCGTGCGCTGCTGCGGAGCTTAGCTCGTCATGGGACACATCCTGAGCAAAGCTGCTAAGCTGTTGCTGTAGTTAAGCTACTTTTCTGTTCTACATTCTGGGTATCTTCAAATCTTCCGCGACGCTAAATTTGTTTAAATTCTTCAGTTGACAGTCTTTTAATTCGCTAGACATTCTCTTATTCTTCTTTTGTTTCGGAATCATGACATTTATACGCAAAATTAATTGCTTTAGAATTCCCTTCCCCTTTGACATTTACCCCAGATAATTTCAACCCGGACAATAATGAACAGTGGAAAAAGATCTGAATCAATAATTGGTTCTTTTATTGTAGAAATATAAGGGTATAGTGATACTCATCAAGGAGCTTCCGAGGTTGTGTAGATCCTTATTGTTTCGTAGGAGGACCACACTTGTTTTAACCTAGACAATTGACTTTTGACAATACCTACTCTATGACCCTGTGACAGACCACCACACCAACTATTTTATTTATCGCACAAAACCATTTAATTCATTTTTTAATCAAATTTAAATATTTACAACAGAGACATTCTCACCCAGATATATTTAATGATATACTTAATAATAATATCTAATGATATATTCCAAAATAAACTAAATCATATTTTGTCACGTATTGTAATAGAAAATAGATATTTATAATACTTATACATATTTTTTCCAAATGATAGAATGTTAGATGTTTCAAAATGTCTATAATAATTGATTGTGAATCAAAGTAATCTGTGTTCAGTGATAATGATGTACTATGATTGTTATTAATACAGAAATTTATCGTGTACATAGATGTATTAAACTTGGTAATTCTGTGGAGCACGAGGCATACGCGACCGCGCCGATCATGACCTTGGAAATACTGGCAGCAAGCAAACTCAATGAATAGAAACTTCTAGAACGGACCTGGCCAACCAACCGAGTCTACGAAGCAATTTTCTGTGCCATAAAGTCGATTATTCTTCACACATTCAATAGATAAGGCCTCACACGCAGGCCTGAATCCCCTCCCCGTTTTCCTATAATGTTAGAATCGCACCAATTAAGAACAAATATCTACTTGTCGTAAATATAACTATTTATTTCCTCGCTTTTGCCATCTTATTTATTTATGATGAAGGACGCCGGCCCTGATAGGTAGCCTGACTTTGTTGAATCAAATCAACCAATTATCATTAATTAATCTTTAGAAATATCAAAATCCCAGTGAAATTAAATGCGATTTGAAGGGCCGGCGTTAAATCAAGTCTGATTGTATAAAAAATAATTATAAGCTTAGTTTCCCGTTCCACTATCACGCCTTAGTTTTATTTAGGTATAGGTTAAATTATTTTGCCAAATATGTAACCACTTTCGATATTTTCTTGTAAATATAGCTTCTTTAAGTGTTCTTTAACCGGTTACTTAATCCTAACTAGAGGTAAGTTTCGTTAACGTGTACCCGTGTAGCTTCCTACGCTGAGTCTCTTCGACGTTCGCATTCCCTCCGTTATTTTATAGTTCGTTAGTTCTCGTTTAGCTACCATTTAGTTTAATCTCAGGCATTTTTTTTATAGGCAGCGAAGGTCTTGAATTGCATGGTCAAACGAAAATCAGGCCTAATTTTACAATACTAATACTTCATTTTCGATTATTATAATGTAAAGATCACGTTTATATTTTCTAGAAATTAACAAGTCACTAGTAAAATTGTGAACAATATTTGAAAATATTAAAATGTAAACGTGGTCGATTATTTTTTGTGTAAAACTGTTTCAACGATCAGATGTCGAATTACCAGTTACAGATTCTTGTAAATGTGTGTAAATTGTAGTAGTCTATATTAGATGTTACGTAGATTGTAACTATTAAAACATACCTAAATTAAAAAGAGGAAATAATTACGAATCGCATTGGCATTTTATTTTCGTCGAACTTTCCTCAGATTTCCCTGGTGTATCGCCAAGAAGTATTGCGTGTTTAAGCAAGCAACACTGTACGGGGTATGGCTAGCGCTGCTTGATTTCTTGATTCTACCTTGTTTTTCAGTGCATCTCTTTCACTACGGAGTAGTTAGAGGAGGATGTATTGCGCAAGAAATTTGCATGTGAGTTGTGTTACCCCCCCCCCTTTATCTCCTACTGAATAACTACCTATTTATGAAGATGTCTACGACGTAAAAGCAATTGGACCATGAACCTAAATTATAAAGACCTAGATCCGCCTTTAATTAAAGAAGCAACATTGTCATTCGATATTTATTTCGAGGCACAGACGAGATTCGAATACCTAGGTCCGGGTTTTTCCACCAAAATTGAGCAGATTCTGAATTTTTCCGTTCTGCGAACTGCCCTGCTAGAAGACAAATGGCGGTATCTCAGACAAAACTCCTGTAGCAAATGCAACCTTATTACTAATACGAGAAGATTGAATTTGCTCTGGCTATTGAATTTGAGATACCGCCTTAGCTTATGAGGGCAGCGATGTACTAAGTAACGTTGACTTTGGATTAAAAACAAGTAAACGGAAGTTAGGGTCGTATTAATAAACTGATTTCGACTTTAATGCCCATCTCAAGAAGAGTCAAAAATGAAAGCTTTCTATGGCTTGACGTTTGCTTTGAGATATTCTGCCCTCGCACAGAGAAAAGGCACAAGTGCAATTTAATTCATAGAAGCATATTAAACTTTCAAAGGTTATAATAAGGTTGGAAGTGCAATACAATCCATATAGTAGAAGTGTCTTTTTTCTGTAGGAGGGCAATATTGTGACGGGCACCTCAGTCAAGATGATTTTATAAATACGGCCCTTAGTACATTTTAACTTTTGCCTTACTTTTTAAACACCATACCTACATAAACCTGTCTCGATTGATAGCGCAACATGTACCAGAGTCCTGAGTGTATGGTGCCATGTTGAAATTAGCGTGTAAATAAGCATTTTGGTACCTGACATGGCACTAAAAAGATTCAGAAACCAACACCATTTAGGGCCATTTGTTTGATCAGTAGTTGACTTAATTAATTGTTAAAATTCGAAAAACGAATTGATTTGACGCATTTCCTTGAGATTTCACCTTTAGTTACGAATTTTAACAACTAGTTAAATAATGATAAAAAACAGGCCCTAAAGCTAACTTGTTTTTATTTCAAATTAAGTCTACATAACAAAATTATAGTAATTGGGTTTCAGAATCTTAAATAAAATACTAATTGATCGTATCAGTTTTATTGATTGATTTCTATTGCCGTAACATTAGGATAAATTATCCTTATTAAATAAAATTGTCTACAGTCACAGCAGCGCTCTTCACAAATTTTAGCAGCTCAAGTAACCTTATAAGGTTTTGGACAAATTAACATACAAATCGATATTACTTGCATTACAAATATAAAACAAAGATTCCAGGAATAAAAATCATGTCACCCACCCTAACGAACTACTACCAACTACTAAAACGAAAAAAGCGCCGCGGCAACTAATAAATAACTTAACCTACAACTAAGGTCCCGTCCTCGAGGAATAGATGCGGGGGTACCTCGAGGTTAAGAGGTGCAGGTCCCTTCCTGATCCTTCCGGAAGCGTCGTAGTGGGACCCGTGGCAGGGACAGTAGTACCCGCCGAAGTCCCCGGCGTTGGCCACGGGCACGCAGCCCAGGTGGGTGCACACGCCGATGACCACGAGCCACTCGGGCGCCGTCGCGCGCTGCTCGTCGGTCTGGGGGTCGCGCAGGATCTCGATGGGGACTGCCTTCTCGGTGGCGATCTCTGCTGGTGTCCTGAAACGGGAATTTTGTTTTATAGTAAAATTAAATGGCGATACGTTAGCCCAGTGGTGACCCTGCCAACGAATCTGGGGGACCCGGGTTCAAATCCCGGCAAGGGCGGATATTTGCGTGATGAGCGTGAGTATTTGTTCCTGAGGGGATCACCTTCTTTTATACAACATACAACATTTCATAGACACTATCGCTTCACAGAATTTTCATTTCATAGAAAACTCAGCAGAAAATAGTTTTCTATGAAATGAAAATTCTGTGAAGTGATATTGTCTATGAAATGTTTGTCTATAAAACAAGGGTAAACCGTTCCTGAGTCATGGATGTTTTCTATGTATTTATGTATATATTTCTCTATGTAAGTATGTTTATCGTTGTGCAATACCCACATTACAAGCCTAGAGCTTACTTTAGGTCAATTTATGTGAGATTGTCCTCAGATATGGGTCAATAGGAAAAATATTGTACATAGTTAAGGGCCCAAATTAAGAATCCTTAACAATCCTTAACTTTTTCTTTTGTGTAACGAAGATTAGTCATATAATCATATGGATAGTTTTCGTTACACAAAGGTATCAAATACAAAAAGACATCAGTCACACACCAATGACCCAGAGTGAATATCAACCTTGCCTCATACACGCTTAGGTCTCTTTTGCCTTAGGAGCCATGACGGAAATATCCGTCGTTGGCATTGAACCAGTAGTGCGGATATATCCGTCAAAGGCGTTGATAAGGTTAAGCGGTTTAAAGGTTCAATACGCATGTTACACAGTTAAGATAATGTCAAGAATTAGATACAGTGAACCGAAAATTAAATCGATTTTAAGTCCTTACTACATATGAGTACAATATTAATGCAATTATATTATTAACCTTTAAATGTTGAGCCACTAAAGAACTTTGCCACAGATAATCAATGAAAAAAATTACATGACTTGCTGATCAATTGATGGTCCTGAGTAAAAAATTATAAGAAATTGTTTTTGGTCAGAAGAGTTTACATTTATCTAGCTGTCTCAGTCATCATTAGAACCCATTGATAAGCTAAGTGATAAAGCTATATCAGTGATCCCCAAAGTGATCTATATCGACCCCCAGGGGTCGACGACGACCTGCAAGGGGTCCATGTGAGCGGTAAAAATAAATGGGGGTTCATGAGACGAAAAAGTTTGGGGACCTCTTGAGCTAGAACAATAAGAACTTTCCAACAAAGTATTACACTATGGCTTTTTCAACTAATATTATAAATGCGAAAGTTACTTAGTTTGTTACTCCTTCAAGCTGCAATGCCTAGACAGATTTGGATGAAATTTGAAATGGAGATAGTTTATACACTGCACGGGTAGCACAAGTTGTATTTTCTCGCTTGTCGCTCAGTGTGTCTCTATCGTTACTGACTAGATAGAAAGGGAGATCCGAACAAACATGTCGCGGACAACACGTGCTAGCAGGGCTGGATTAACACACATAGGTTTTTCATCCTGGAAAATTTAAAATTTCTCGAGAGAATAATGATAATCAAAATCTACACTGAAGAAGTCGCGAGCAGAAGCTGGTACTCCATAAAAAGAATACACTGAACTGAACCGGTCTGGTAATTTTCAGTGATGAGTCTAAAAATATTAAATGCGTTTGACACTAATATACAGTGTCATGAGGACCAACAGCCTAAATTCATTAAGATAAATTACTTTAAACTTTAACAAATCAACACAAGGTTAATTTATTAACTGATAAAATTAATTAGACATGGGCATTACAAGGTTAACTGGACACTTTCGAGAAATACTTAAGTTTGGTACCTGTGACGAATGAACAGCGGCTTGCCTCTCCACTTGAAGGTGACGGACTTGCCCTCAGGGATTTCTCCCAGCTTGATCTCGATCTTGGCCAGAGCCAATACGTCGGCAGCGGCGGCCATTGAGGACACAAACTGTGTCACCACGGCCTTAGCTGTGTATGCGGCGGTGACGGTGGTGGCTGTGATACACAGGAATTGTTAAAAACGATTGAGGAATTAGTAAACAACCAAGATTTCTTAGCAATTTGTAGCCAGCAATGAATGCTGTCTTAAGGCTTAAGGTTTTTTTTTTCTGTAAACAAATTCAGTGCCAGTGATTATGTTGTGAGTGAGGTGGAGTAAAAATTGTTTACAGTCAGAAACATAACACGGCTACACAACTCTTTGTTGTACTCGATCCTAATGACAATAGCATACGGTCAAGAAATAAAAATGGTAGTTATTAAAATTTGGCAGAAAAAGTAATCTTGACAGTTGTAATTCAGATTTATTACATAAAAACCTTCAACTCCTAGGCCGCTACTATAATTTCATACTTGAGTGAATTTACTTGTCCAATTTCTAATCATAATTGTTATTGAATATAGAAACAAGTTACCAGCCATACAAATATAAACTAACCTCCCGCCATAAGGTATGTGAAGGATTGGCGCTCATCTGCACTCTCTTTAGACCTCGCGGTAGGGTCTTTGTTATCCTTGCGACGGTATGCGCTGAAGTCAGGGTAGGCGATATCAGTGTGCGCAAAACGTACTTGAGTTGGCACTGAAATTGACAAGTGTTATGTAATAAGATTTTTCATCAAAATCACCTGCGCATTATAATCAAATCTAGAACAAAATCGAATATTACTCTTACCATTTGCACCAGATTTAACCTTCAGACGCTGAATAGGCAGGGATCCATGCAGAGACTGCACAGTCGA
Source organism: Acleris literana (assembly GCA_946894065.1). Taxonomy (NCBI): domain Eukaryota; kingdom Metazoa; phylum Arthropoda; class Insecta; order Lepidoptera; family Tortricidae; genus Acleris; species Acleris literana. The sequence continues at coordinate 22,187,470 of OX335671.1, read as the reverse complement.
AGTTTTAGGTAGAGGTTGGACCACTATCTTTTCGTTGTGAACGGGAACAGCTACCACTGGTTTCAGCCCGTTCGAAACCACCTGGGAAGAGGCTCTGAAATAGGGCATTAAGTGCCCGGCCCTCACAACAGAAGTCATCTTTACAGGGCCTCCTAAATCGCAATATAATCGTTTTTACAATAAAGCGCAAGTGCGCAAGGAAAGGCCGTAAACGTCAATTCCAGGGCTGCCAGCTGCTCTGCTCCACAGATTGTAAAGTCTAAGGGTGTAGCAAAGCTGTTTTTTTTTTTAACTTACGGCTGCGTTCAATTTTATCATTAATGCTAAGACTAACTGTCTAAAGATACCCTATGATCTAGCCAAATTAACGACCAACTGATTTTTAGCGGTGAGCCGTTGAAGCACAAATACTGTAACAAAATATTGGCAAGAAGTTTAAAGAATGTCATGAGAGCGCTAGCTGCTCGGATTGGCAACATGATCCAATTTTTACAAAAGAAAGGAGATTGACCATCTTTGTATGGGAGTTGGACCAAGTGCTGCCTAGAATGAACACATAGTGCATTATGTTCCTTAGGGTGGGTTTAGACCAAGCGAACGAACAATAATTCTATTATAACGAGCATTATCTCTTACCTTTTCTTTGTAAAAATAAAGACAAAACATGTTCTAGAGCATTCGCTCGTTTGGTCTAAACTTTAGACGATGATGATGATGATTAGACTCTAAACCCACCCTAAGGCGAACACTAGACTAAAGCGCTTCAAGATCTAACCCGGGAGTCATGAAAAAAAAAACTTTTTGATGAGAACTTAATCATCAATAAAATCAATTTAATAGTACATTACTCTCTTATTGTCGTCATGGTTGTTGATAATAATTCTATCGACGAATAGAGCAGAGCGCGTAAAAGTTGCCTTGGTGCCTAGTCCACCCTAAAAACCAAATTAGGCATATAACGTGCGCACAACAGCCAATTATTCCTAGGTTCATCCATATAAAGCAATCTTCAAGGTCGCTTTATGTATGAATGCATCAACACAATCATTAGTAGTCAGTGGCGTTGTGGGCTTGACTTGTGGCCACATTAGGCGTTGTTGGCGCTCAAAGGGTCCATTTGATAATCGCTCACAGAAAAACCTTAGAAAACCAAAAGTCCGAAGTAAAAACGACAAAACAAAAACCACTGAACCAATTTTAAATAAAAATCGAATAGATGTTACCGTAAGGAACTCGTTTGAGTTGTTTTCACTTCTGGGGCCTGTTTTATAAAGCTACAAATTATAATTTACGGGTTACAAGTTTCCATTTGACACAACCTCGACTAATGACGACCAGCCATATGAGCAGTGTTGCCAGTTTAGACCTGTAAAATTGTTACTCGTACCTTTATAAAACGTGCCCCTGGGCAGTATTTGGTCCAAACTTTTCAATCTCTAGTGTCCGACCAAAACATGTTTTTTTGCCGAAACCGAAACCGAAACCGAAGGTTCGGTGTAATTATAGTTTCAGCCGAAACCGAAACCTAAACCGAACCTTTTATAAACGTGATTAAAACGGTGAATGAAAATGTCAGTGGGCTGTTCTTTCCAGATATTTGATTAATGAAACATCTCGCCGGCCTAATATCGCTTTCTAAGTTCAATTTTTATTTATTTATGTCAAATTTAACGTTTTAACTCTATCTTGAGAAAAAAGTGTTTATTGCCGACTATACTTCTTTTAGAAAAGTACTATTTTACAATTACTACGTCTGTCTCCCGTATTCATCATGAAACCAGCTTGACCATATCATAATATCTAATAATCGAAATTATCAATACCGAGACTAATCGTAAGCGTACAAAATCGTCAATATCCCTACTCAAATTGACTGACCTCTTTTATTTGACTTCCAATTTTTGAGCAAAACATAAGATAAAAGGAAATTACGTTACACGTCTATATTAAATTTAAAGAAATGCTTTAAGTTATTCACCCATCCTTTTATTAGATAGGTAGGTACCTACAATCATGATCACTAAATTACTTATTATTTTATATACACGCAACTAAGTCGAATTCTAAAGTCGTTTAATGCAATAGGTAAGTAATTTTCCGTTCTTATATCTTAAATAACCAATATATCCGGCAATATGTTTGTAAGTTATGAAAATAAGCGTTAAGAATTAACTATGACTTCATGAATTCATAACAAAAACAAAATAAAATGCACTGATTCAGTGGCCGGCGAAGTTAGGCGAGCGACGCCATATTGCCAGCCGTGCCGAGCGCACCCGACTGTTTTTTGGCCGAAACCGAACCTCTGGCCGAAACATGATTTTTGGGCCGAAACTGGCCGAAACCGTAACCGAAACTTCGTTCGGAAACTAGGTAAAAGTAAAACAACTGTTTTACGAATTTGACTCCAAACAGTGCCCTGTTATTTTTCCAGTCTTTGTTGTCAAGCTGTACATAAATGTTTTTTTATTTATTGTAAATATAAAAAATTAACGTAAAATTACTGAACGCAACCAAACAGACGTCACTTTGACAGCCGCTTCGGAGCCAAATGGTAAGAATTTTAAAATATTGTTTTTTTACTAAACAATAGCATTTAAGTTTTAGATTTTTCCTGCTCAGCCGTGCCGATTTAGTCTTAATAATATGCTTCAATTCTAATAAGTAGATTTTATTTTAATGGTTTACGTTATCTGGTTTTCTAGGTCATTTCATTAGTGTCTTGTAACGATATACGATGATACGTGTTTTTGATAAGAAGATTTCAAGTTAAATGGGACGTTTATGCGATCAGCAGTATATTAAACAACGAATAGTTTTAATACAGAAAGCGAGAGGGTCGGTCTTACGCGGTCAGCGGTCACCATTCGATATCTCTAGTTCCCATAACTTGTATTACTGTATCTCTAATATTTTCCCATGGATATTTCTTTATTAGAATCCAGAAAATTAATTTGTACCACTGTAATCATTATACACCCTTATTTTATGCTATACCTATTCCAATTGAATGAAATTCAATGTGGCTGTCACAGACTTAGCGTATTAAAATGAATTTGTTTGTTTCAGTCTTTAATTTCGCCCATTTACTTTATTTCTTTGTTTAAAAGTCAGCAGCACAGTAGTTTTGAATAAAATGTGTAGTTAAGGAATAGTTTGTGGCTGTCACAAAACTGTAGATTAAAGTAATTTCATCAAGAATCTGGAAGTTAAATGTTAATTCAATGATACTTAAATACTGCCTCAGTGGTCACTTTTGAAGAACTTAGCAGCTTAGTTAAATATAAAATAAGGTAGATAAATTTCTCCAGCACTATAGTCTGGTATTTGATTTATTATTTCTGACCATCTAATTTCAAGGTACCCACCTTATGACCAGACTATTATGATTGATTTTCAATTAAAACTTTATCCGCTAACGGTACATTGCCAATTTTTGTATGATAACTAGTTCCATGCTGCCAGTACGTAATTTATAACTTTAACACATTCACCACTAGCCACTGCTACGAGTGCTACGCTGTAGCCTGCAACAGCATTTTCCTGCTATGTAGCAAAAATCTGCAACCAATAGTATACACAACTATCGTGTTGGCACTGAATATGTTAATTCTGTATTAGTTGTAATATGGTAGAAAACCTTTCCACACTACACACCTGTCAAATATATAAAGCTGAAGGATTTGTTTGTTTGTTTGCTTGAACGCGCTAATCTCTGGAACTACTAGGCTGATTTGAAAAATTGTTTCAGTGTTACATAGCCCATTTATCGAGGAAGGCTATAGGCTATATATCATCACGCTAAGACCAATAGGAGTGGAGCACCAATGAAGAATGTTTCAACCTTCTATGTTAACAAAGTCGCGGGTTAAAGTTAGCGTTAGCCCAAAATAACTATTCCACGGGGACGAAGTCGCGGGCAGAAGCTAGTGTTTCAATAAAAGTAGAAGTTACCACCAGTCATGTAAAATAAAACCAGATGCTTACTGTTTTTATTGTAAAATTGAATATTTTATGGATCACTGTTCCACTAAAGCTTCCAAACATTGAGTTACTTTAAATCATGATAATCACTTGCTAAAATATAAACAGTGAACCATTCAATTATTTAGCAGAAAGTATATACAAACGGGACCCTTAATAAGGCATAAGGTAGTCTATCTATATATAAAGAAGAAACTGACTGGCTGATCGAAACGAATAGCCGAAGCCGCTGGACGTAGGGACTTCAAAATTTGGAGGGATTTTGCCATGGATATCCTAGCACTAAGAAGATTTTTTGGAAATTCAGCCCCTAAGTGGTATAGCCTCGTAAGGCCCAGTGTGCAATATGATGTAGGTACATAATCAAGGGAATTTAATTTGAACTGTGTTGCAATGAGGATAAAGTTTATGTTCCTATTTTCAAAAACTGAAAATGGCATTATAGAACAAACATAATTGAACTTTATTACCTTGATAGTAGAGAAGAAAGTCCCACTCACAAAAAACGCCCTGTTTGTAGTATTGTGGGCCTTACGAGGGTAAGAGGAGTAGTGGAAAACTAATTCTATGTCCTCTAGTTATAGATATTCGCAGCCGTATGTGGTCTATTAAAGGCCTCTGCCTGTTAAGAATAGTTATGGCTATTATGTCAATGTCAATAAATAGGTGTAATGGAGACAGATGACCTGACAGTACTATGGCTCCGTATCAGAACGCCTAAAATTAATAAGCCTAATGTATTATATAATCAGTGATCGGAATAGGTAGATTATATTTACCTAAAGTTCGCAAAAGGACATAATATAGAGTGGTTATAACCGGATGAAATATTAATTTATTTTTATTGAAATTCGGGTTTCCGGTATTTTAATGCTAAATATACGTAATATTTACTCACGGTACGGGATATTTTATGTTCGTTTGTGATAAAAGGGGCCTGTAACTTATTTCTTTTAAGTATCTAATTAATAAGTGAAGTATATTCACCTAAACTTCGTAGAACAGAGACATAAACTGGAGACTTTCTTGCGACTACACTTACAAGTACCAGAAAAATACCAGAAAACCAGAATTCAATAAAAATAAATTAAAATTTCATCCGGTTGTAACCACTCTGTTATGTCCTTTTGCGAACTTTAGGTTAATATACTCTACCTATTCCGATCACTGATTATAATCGGTAAAAGTTCATAATATCTAATAGGTTTTGTTTCTGGAACCATAAACTTTTCAGCATTTTTTAAAAGTCTATTGTATAGAACCCATTAGGTTAGATTAAATAATAAGTAAATAAATAAATATCAGGGGACAATGTCACCCCAATAGAAAAATATATACTTAAATACATAGAAGACACCCATGAATCGGGAACAAAATTAAATATTCGCGCTCATCACACAAATATCTGCCCTTACCGGGATTTGAACCCAGGACCGCTAGCTTTGTAGGCAGGGTCACTACCAACTAGGCCAACGCGTCGTCAAGGTTAGGTTTGTTTAATTACAATCCTGAAAAGTTTCCGGTTTCAGAAAAAAAATTATTTGGTATGTATTATGATTTATGAACTTTACGGATTATATGACACATTAGGCTATAGGCAGAGTGTATAAACTAACCACAAGTGTTTTGAAGTGATAAGACTTGAAAAATAACTCCATTAAAAACTCAAAAGACTCGGATTTTTTTAAACGCAGTCTCGTAATTAAATAAGTATCAGAGGACAATTTCACACGAATTTACCTAGTCCCAAACCAAGCTCTAGGCTTGTATAATGTGTATATAACACAATATACAACGGTAATCATACTTATGAAGAGAAATACATACATAAATACATATAAAACATGCAAGACTCAAGAACAAACACTCGCGCTCTTCTCACCAATATTGAACCCGGGACCGCTAGCTACGGTGCCGGACTCGTGGTCCCACTGCTATTCGACGGAGCCCTGCCTCGCGGCTGGGCACCTATTTCTGAGCGGTTTGCCCTTCGGGCAAAGACACCTAGCGAACGTAACCTACCTACTTTTGTGGGGTTCCGGACTCGTGGTAAATGGTTTCTGATGAAAGCGAATAGCAGTGGGACAAAAAGTAACGAGATTACTAAGCCTAACCGCATGCTTTCGTCGGCAGAGTCACTACGAACTAGGCTAATCGTGTCGTAAAATGAGTCGAGTTTCTGAAATTTAGACTTTGTCTTGAGTATTTACTAATTCTAGTCTTAACGACTTTTCCCGAACCCAAAAGACTTTTTAAACATTTGCATTGTACAGATGTGTCATAAAACAACAGCCGACTAGATTTGATCGAACTGAAGTTGAGAAAAATGTCGAAATATTCTTTTAACATTTAAAGCAAGTACGTATGTACCTAGTTATGTCCGGTAAAAACCGGCTAGAACTTAATTTATAATATAATATAGAATACATTATTCATTTTAAATTAATGAAATAGTATTCATTCATTGGCATCCATAATGCCTATAACATAGTTTGTATTCATTCGGCGTTCGTAACTGGTTTTTCGTGTGCGAATACGAATTTAAAAAATGACCCTAAATGACATACTAGTTGGTAATAAGCGAGTGAGTTATATTTGTGGATGGCATTGCAAAAAAGTACTTATTTATATCATTTTTGCTAGAATAGAATGCCTAAACGCCAAAAAAAATTGCGCAGAAATGATAAAAAATATTTTTTAAATATCGTGCTGTTTCGAATATAACAGGATAATTTATTGCGATCACGTTCATAGAATAAAGGTGTTAGTAGTGGTTAGCAGTAGGTACTTGATAGGTACCCTGTCAGGGCACTGCAATATCTTAACTAGCGACCCGCCCTAGCTTCGCTTCCGTTTATGTGAATTTTCTGTAACACCCGTACATAAACCCGTACATATTTTTTTTCATAGAAACCTTCCGTGAAAAAATATCTAACGGATGGAAACAACCGCATCAAAATCCGTTGCGCGGTTTAGGAGGAATTAGCGGATATAAAGAAAGACAGACAGATGCGGAAAGCAACTTTCTTTTATACTATGTAGAGACTAGCGACCTGCCGTCGTTTTGCTCAGGTTTAACGAATAAAATGTAGCCTATGTCCATTTTGAATAATGTACCTTTCAAATAACCCTACGCAAATGAACAAACCAACAAAATCCGCAAAGAGAGTGCTATATTACTGACTAGCTGTTGCCTGCGACTACGTCCGCGCAGAAAAATAAAACATAGCCTATGTTACTCAGGGATAATGTAGCATCCTAATGGTGAAAGAATTTTTAAATCGGTCCTGTAATTTTGGAGCCTATTCAATGTGAACATACAAACAAACAAACAATTAAATCTTTCCTCTTTATAATATTAGTGTAGATAATCATTATTTTTTATTTTTTATTCTGGACTGACCAGAGATTGACCTCCATCTCACTTGGAGGCCCTGCCATGATGCATTACGCTAACTAGCGTTTCTATTCGTTTCGTTTTTAAACCGATCGCGTCACTGATATATCACGTGACTTTTCGTATCACGTCATCTACCAGCGACGCGATTGGTTTAAAAACGAAACGAATAGAAACGCTAAGTAGCGTAATACATCTTGGCAGGGCCTCCTGATGGGAAATGATGATGAAGTCTAGGATGAAGCTCGCTAATTCAGTAGAAGCCTATTCACTCTTGATTTGAAGACACCCAAAATTATATATTATATGTGAGGAAATACAGACGAAGGAAGCGAATCCCACTCTTTAGCAGCTCGCAATAAGAAAGAAGCAGCGAAACTTTTTGTGCTAACGAATGATATTTCGACAGCATAATGGCTAATTTACAGCAAAAACATTCCAGTAGAAGTACATTGACGAGTTGGTTTTCACGTTTGAGGCGAGAGCTATTCTAACGACGCAATGTACTTTCACTTGCATGCTTTTGCTGGATCAATGTAAATCAATAAGGGTGTAGCCGCTCGCTCCGCCTGGACGTCCGAAGATTGAAAAGTGATGGCAGAATTCGCAGGTTATATGACTCCTGCGCACTTTCTTTAAAAGTGTTAGTTTGATCCGAAATACAAGATCTCTATTTTCATTCAATATCAACTTCAAAAAGTAGCTACCGGTTCAATGAAAACCACTTCTGAAAAAAGCCGGCAGGAAGCTAGGCGAGGTATTATTGTATAAAACAGTACGTGCTTAAATTGTCAATACTGGCTGGTACAGCGAAGAAATGAACATAATAGAGACATTTATCATTGAGAAAGATTTAAAGGGCCCCATATACTGAACGATCCGTAGTTACGGTCGTGACGATTCATATTTCGATTGCAATTTGGATGCGATATTGCCACATACGCACAATCCGTCGCTCGATTTCAGCCTGAACCGACGGATCGTAACGACGGATCGTACCGTATATGGGGCCCTTTAGTATCAAAGACTAAGGTAAACAAGGAGGCAGGATACATGATAGTAAGCTGTCACTGCGAGGGTAGTATTATATTATTATCCCAGTTGACTAAGCCCATTCGTGGTAGGTAAAAAGTAGTACTTTTACTGCCTATCAGTACTACTTTTAGTGGTCTCAGTTTTGCATGCTACCTTAAACTTTTGAACGCCACAATCGGCTCTGGCCGACAACGGAAAGTCGTGCCACTGACGCCACCGTCGACAACAGCCGACACAAGTTGCAGTTTAAAAGAGACTTTGTATCGTATGAATTCAGTTTTAAATTGCATACGTAGTTTAGCAAAAAGGTTTCGCGTGTGAGTTACATATCGTATTGTCATAGCTTTGAAATACCTTGTATCTAATATTTCGTTACGTACGATTTTAAACTTAAACGTGAAGAGAATTAAGTTCAAACTCATACATCTTCAAATATCAGATACGAGTTTTTTCTAAAGTAGTAATGATGTTTAGTATTTAACGTAAGGCGTTCTTCTGACCGAAACTTTTACGTTTCCGTTACGCAGACGACGCATGTATAGCGACGCGTATAGTGTTTTACGGGAAACTAAGGCAAAAGGAAATGGTGCGGATCGACCATTAAATAAACCTAGTGAATGCCGAAATAAGTCGCTAATTAATTATTTTCTAGGAAAATATGGTACTTCAATGGAATATTCTGTAATTAATACCCGATACTGATAAGTGACGGTGTTCACGTTTCCGGGTCTATAGGATAATAGTGGGTGGAGGCATGAAACATGTGACGTTTTAGGTTTTTTAATAGTTATTGCGTCGATGTAGGTATGTCGAGCTTTTCTAAAAATCTAATTTGTATAAATGTCCAAGGGATTTGAGCAGATTTCGCTTGTCATATTTTCTGAAGTCACTGAAGAATATTTTTTTTTTCGTGAATTGGCCTCTTATTGGTTTTACTGATTGAAACTGTCTCTTTGCTGTGTTACTTTGATAAGGTTGCAGTGTCACTTTGCACTGTAATTTTAATATGTCAAATATTTGAATAATGCTTTTTTTTGTAAGCCGAGATTTTAGTAGGTTCCTCTATGTAAATCTCATTGGATTGGTGGATGCAATGTGACACTTTAAAAAAGCCCTATTTACTCATCTCTTTGGTATTCTTTGCATTATCGTGATTTGAGGAAAATAAAAGGGCGTCCAAAATAAAGTGGTTGGGCTGACGAAGTTTCACGATTTTTGTGTAACTTTATCTTCTTATTTGAGTATTCATTCATTCATAATCTCACGCCTTCGTTCCCAGAGTGGGGTAGGCAGAGCTACAGAATTACAAACATCTCTAAAAACTTGTTGATAATTCTATAACCACAATTTGCACAATTAGGCTAAGATGTTTACCAGCGTATTAGTGACAGGTTGCAAGCCCATCGCCTAACAGTACTACAAGCCTTTATTCCCTTAGTCGTCTCTTACGACATCCACGGGAAGACATGGAGTGGCACTATTCTAACTCGGCAACCACACGAGGAATTTGAGTATTTGAGCAGTTAAATAGGAATGTCGGTACCATGAGTACAAATATTGTATGCTATATTCCTTTATTCATTTATTTCAGTATAACACATAAGAAAATAATACATTAACATATTATCAGCAACAGGCTTCGTCAAAACGTTTTACATATGAATGATCATCGGCAACCGCTTCGTCAAATCTCCTTAACACTAACAAAACAAATTTTAAAACACAGACTTATCCTACCACCAACCCCGCACCGTGGCTGGTTCAAACGTTCCCATTACACCGGCCGCATTGCCCCGCTGGATTGCAATGGAAACCTGCTGAACCAGCCACGACCCAGAACGAGGATCCCCCCCTCTGTCACGCAGACGACGGCCTAACTCCTTAAAAAGCCCCTTGGCTTCCAAACCCCAAGGTCCCGATGTCTCCACCGCGACAGGGACAAAATCGTACATTGGCTCCAAGGCAGAGTATTTAGAGTGCTTCATCTTCGCAGCAGTCTCCGCCGCGGACCCAGCCGCCCTACAAGTATTCTTCAAATGAGAAGCGGCGAAAGTACTCACGCAAGTCGCATCCCATAAAAGACAGCGCCCTCTCTGCCATGGAACCAACGTCAGACCGTCCGGTCTCTTTCCATCTGTTCGAGACAGACCTGGTGGTTCTAAAATACAGGGAACGTTAGCAGAAACCATGGCCCGCCGAACGATGTCATTAATAGAGTGGTGCCTTGGGAACCGCCCCGCACATCTTTGGCAGCTTAGCCCGTGATGACCATTCTCCTCAACCATAGTCCCACAAATGCATCGGTGCGCCTCACAAACCTTGCCACCCACCCGTAACGCTACAGCAATTCTCAGGGAGTCATTGTCCAGCAATGTTCCCAATTGCGGAGATGGCAAAGCATGCAACCACGCTCCTGATTCCGGCCTTGCTACGGCCTTAAGACGGGCCACGTCAGTTCCCAAAGCGCCACTCAACAAACACTGATACCTCTGCTTGCAGAGTATGTCATCCCACAACCTCTGAACATTAGGCTTGTCTGGCCGTTCGTCACTAGGACAAAGGATGGACCATCTTGCCAAAGCCTCAGCCTCAAACGGCACCCGAATCTCGACACCATGAGCATTTAAAATACGAGTGACAAGATCAGAGGAGCCATGAGCAGAAGACAGAAAAGAAACAAGACCCACATCCTGAGCGCGACGTACCCCAATCCCACCGTGACGAACGGGGAGAGAAGCCTGACACCACTGCGTGTCGTTTAAACTCACGTTAAGTACTGTCTCCATAATTTGCTTGAGTGTATCATCTATTAACGCGACATCTTGTTCAAACAACCAAGTTGGTGATGTTCGCAGAATGTACATAAATCGAGGTATTGTGAAACAATTGCGAAGTAACGTCAGGGACACATGGGCTGACAAATGCGAGAAATGATCCCGAGTAGAAATAAGGGCCTGATTTTTTATTTGCAAGGCAGTGCTGATACCCTCAGGAAAAATTGGAGCACCTAATAAGCTCAGCGAATCCCTATCCCGCCGCACGATTCCCGGCAATATGGATTCGAAATCCCTTAAAGAGTCCAAAGATGATGACCCACAGGAAAAAATCTCACATTTACTTGGATTAATCTCTAACCCAACATCTTGTAAAGCCAAAGTTAACTTCCTCAAATCGCTAAGGACCACTTGTGGACTTCCACCTATATTGCCGTCATCAAGATACCACACATTTAGTGGCGAGTCTAAGCCGGATATTATTTTTTGAATAGCCAAGCAAAAAATTAAAGGACCTAATGGATCTCCCTGCTGCGCACCCACCTGTGAATACACCAAACTCCCGTCAAAGTACAGGTTACTAGGCGACGAATAGCACTGGTAGAGGAACGGGTAAATGGAGGGCACGCGCTCCAAAACTTCAGCCAGAAAAACATCGCGGTCTACGCTGTTGAAAGCATTTTTTATGTCAATTTTAACGATAACTGCGCCAGTCCCCTCCTCCTGAACAGCAAACGCTCGAGTGGCGTGTATTGCCGACTCACAACCTAGCGCAGTACCAAACCCTACTTGCTTTGGCTGAAAATAGCAAGACATCTCCTCCCTGACTGAACGACAACAAAGCTTGGCTGCCAACCGACGAAGGACACTGCCTACAGCAATGGGCCTAACACCGCCATCCTTTTTAGAAAAAGCACACAGAGATGCTCCATAAATGTATGGGCGCACTTCTAGATTAAGCAATCCCCTCATAAGGAAATTACATAATTTTGTAAGCGATTCCAACAATCGACCCCCATTGCTCCCCGCGGAAGGGGAAGTCAATTCCTTTAAGTGTTGAGGACGCAACCCATCCAGACCCGAAGCGGAACCATTGTAAAACGAGCCGATCGCGTTGGAAACATCCAAAGGCGTCACTGTTAAAAAAAGGCTTGATTGGGTCGGCTCTGGAGGCAAAGCTAGTGGTCTCCTAGGAGAAGGATGCTTCTCTCGCAACGCGTTCAGTGTAACTTCATTAGAAGGTGCTAACATGGAATCCGCCAGAAGCAAGCGTACCGCACCCCTTAAATCCCCATCGTGCACCTTAGCTTCAATAGTCCTATACGTTGACCGATGGTTCCTGACAGACTGTGATGGTGGAAAGTACAAAGTAGCTTCGTCAATATTGTTTTTAACCTTAGTTGTAAGCGACTGACGGCCTTCACCATCCGGCACCCTCAAAGCACAAAAAGAAAATGAAAGTAACCTAAACCAGTCCTCAACACTATTTGAACGCAAGCAATCTTCTATTACGGAACATAATTTCTCAGCGGCAAGATTTCTTGCCCCCTTAGGTATATGTCTAAGAACCGGAATCTTCGCTTTAAGAGAAGGTAGGTCAAGTAAGCTTGCACCGTTTTGAGACCCCAAAACAGCATTTAAATTTGGAATCCTCTGCCCATTTGAACTTTGACCTATGATTAAATCATTTCGATTTTGAGATACAATATCTTTGTGAACCCGGCTTATATGAACGTTAAGGCCTCTAGGCTGCACAAATAATTTGTGTGGCCCCGGACAATAAGGACAACTAACTTTAGAAGGACTAAACTATATTTAAACTTTAGAAAATAACATATTTACCAGGTTCACAGAAACTCCGTTCCCCGGTTACCTACTGTCATTCTGTATACTATTTTTTTTTTTTATATGTGCTACTTAAAACCTTTTCGAAACTGGCAAAATACCAACTAAGCTTACCACGTCATTGTATGAATGAATCCTTAACATTTAACATCACATTTTTACGATGTACGGCCATTCAAAAACCGTTTCGAGGACTAAAATCTGATAGTTAAATGTAGTACAGTCACGAGATTAAATTTGGTACCCACCTTAGGTCCAAAGTCAATATGACATTCTACAACAATAAGGTTGAGTTTCCTAAAAGTTACAAATGACTTGACATCTTTAATGACATTGACGACTTCAAGCATATTTTTCTTGACATGGGTCTCAAATTAACGCTCGTGACCGTACTACATAAAATTATCAGAATTTAGTTTTTCTTTCGGCAAGTTCTTCGTGTTTTCTTTTAAATGAATCTCTTTAACTTTTAGGTGACTAGAAAAAAAGGACGATAACTCCTTATCTGTTTCATACATACAGTCAAGGAATTTAATTAGTGACCCAATTTAAATTAGTAAGTCAATCTGACATTCTACAGCAATAAGGTTGAGTTTGCTGTCAATTACAATTGACTTGACATCTCTATTGACAATGACATCTTCAAGCAGATTTCTTTGAAAAGGGTAACAAATACCTACAAGCCTTCCTTCCCAGAGTGGGGTAGGTAGAGCTACAGAATAGGAAATATGCAAGGATTTTTTAAATTGCATTTCTCAACAAAATATGAAAGTACCGTAAAAGAGATCACCAAAAGAGAAATTAAAATTAAAATCGGTCAAGAAATACGGATGATACAAGCATTTTAAACAGCTAATTAAACAGAGAGATCCGAAATGCACCGGTGACGTCATTGTGCAGTTCGGCCATATAAACTCCACGTAAAATTCTGTTTTGGTAGGAAGAGATAGGAACAAATCTTTGTTGACTTATATATTGGTTATTTTTATAGCTATTCAAAAAATATTAATATTATATTCCTCGTGTGGTTGCCGAGTAAGAATAGTGCCACTCCATGTCTTCCCGTGGATGTCGTAAGAGATGACTAAGGGAATAAAGGCTTGTAGTACTGTTAGGCGATGGGCTTGCAACCTGTCACTAATACGCTGGTAAACATCTTAGCCTAATTGTGCAAATTGTGGTTATAGAATTATCAACAAGTTTTTAGAGATGTTTGTAATTCTGTAGTTCTGCCTACCCCACTCTGGGAACGAAGGCGTGAGATTATGTATGTATGTACTCGTATGTAAAAAATATTTTTTCTCACATGTTTTTTATATGAATCAGCTTTTATTACCAACAACTCTTAAAATTTCATCTTCATCATCTTCATCGGTTTCATATATTTCAATAAAATCTGTGGTTATTTTTGTAGGAGTATTCCAATTGATCCTTGCCCGCTCGTTCCCGGATACTCGGTACCCGTCCATACTAAACCGCAATTCCCATTCAGCTCTCGGCCATCGCCTGATTTGTTATCTGCACTAATGCAGTGTTTATTGTATTTGCTCATTTAAATTTCCATCGCGTATCCATGCCCATTTATCACGTAAACCGTTTGTAAATTCTTAATGTCGGCGCCTGAATTCCCGCCGGACCGGGAGCATCCGATTCCGGATTGGTGATAAACTGAACCAGCAGGCATAGTATGGTTGCGTTTATCGTGTGACAAAATGTTGATAAAGCATTCGTCACTCTCGTACTTATATACGTGTCAGAAAGTGACGGATGTTTTATCCACATTTTGTCACGCGATATTTGGCCCCCTGGACGTATACCTATCCCTAAAAATAATTTTGATCCTATGCAAGAATAATAGTAATAAATAAACAATACAAAGACTTGTTATTGTTTAGATTTATTAAACCAAATAAACAGTTTGTTTTATAAATTTTCCGTGGTTAGTTTATTCCTTTTCACGGCTCAAATAAACTTATGAGGTGAAACGCTTTCGCAATTACTGATATGCAAGTTGCGGAAAGTTTCCAAAAAGTTGGAAAAGTTCTAAGAAATTTCCGGGAATTTTCAAAAGAAATATAGGAAATTTTAATTTAACAAATGGAAAGTTTCAATCCCCATACAAAATTGTGAGAAGTTTCCGAAATTTTCCTACATGAAATGTTCCGCAATTTTGGAAAGTTTCCTTTGGCACTGATGTGCCAATTCACGGATGTTAATGGAGCAAACTTAAGTAGATTAATATTAATTGCCACTCCTCACGTGCATGTGCACGTCACGCATCCGGTGTGGTTGGGCCTTAAATCGAAGCAGTTTTCAGATATTGTTTAGGACCTCTCAGCTAATTGCGGCGGTATTTCTAGACCGCGTTGACTTGGGGATGATCAAGAGACGAGCATACTCTTCTCTCAAAGGCCGGCAAGTCTGCCATTCCTCTCCTGATGTTGCAGGTGTCCATGGGCAGCGGTGATCAATTTACATCTGGTCAACCGCCAGCTCGTTTACCTCCTTTAGCATAAAAATACCTTGACTTCACTAGCTTCTGCCCGCGACTTCGCGTAGATTTTGATTACTTTTATTTCCTATGGAACTTACATTTTCCGGGTGAAGCCTGTGTGTTAATCCAAGGTATAAGCTATCTCCATTCCATATTTCACCCAAATCCGTCCAGCCGTTGTAGCGTGAAGGAGTAAAAAACTAACACACACACACACAGACACAAACTTTCGCATTTATTAGGGTTCCGTACCAAAATGTTAAAAAAGGAACCCGTATGGTGAGACTTCGTTGTCTGTCTGTCTGTATGTCACAGCAGGTTTTCTCAGCAACTACAAATGCTATCAACTTGAAATTTGGCATAAGTAGTTGTTGTACAACTTGCTTGACCGCATCTGTTTTTAGTAAAAAAAAAAGAAATAATTTTATAAATAATTGAAAAGGGGTCTAGAATGGGGGATAAAAAATAAAAGCAGTTTGATTACAGCAAATGTGGTGTCGTGTGAAAGAGCTCAACCTGCACATTTCAAAAATATAAAATATAAAAAATTGGGTTGTAGTTTTTGATTTATAGCCAAAAATGTACAAAAAATGCCCGCCCCCCCTCTTATCTCCGAAGTTTATTAATCAAAAAATCTGAAAAAATCCTGACCTATAGATTATTACTTATATTTTATGTGAAAAATGAAATGAAGTGTTCATTATTTACAATTTTTGAGAAATAACAAAAAATCTTTGAAAATCTGTATTAAAATTTAGACTAGATGGAAATTATGGCATAGAAATTAAAGTTCATAACAAAATGATTATTTTCTTTTGCGGTTACCAAGCATATTATCTTAAATACGGGACCCTCGGTGCGGGAGTCCGACTCGCACTTGACCGGTTTTAATATTAGTAGGATTGGTAACTGTACAAGTTGATAAAGAAATTACAACTATTTTAGGAAATCTTCGACTGAAAAACTCACAAGGATTTCAAGGCAACCCTACAATCAACCCAGTAAACTAAGCCCCCTGGGTTAAATACTCGTAAGCCACCCTGCAGGCAGGCTGAGTCACTTAGCACGCCCTTCCTGTAAATTTGTCATGCAATTGCCATGTCACCTATGTTCAGGCGCCCTAGGTAATCCCCTAGTTTGCCTTTAACGACATGCACTGATGATTACACACTGTTTTAAAAAAATGGAAAACCTAGGCAATAAACTTAAATATGAATAATGAATCTGTAAATGAATCAGAGCCAAACAAGTAGTTTAAAAAAATACCGGTAATAAACTACATTTTGTTGTTATAAATAATATACTTGCGTTATAACGTTATTTCCACGCACGCAGTCACTAATTAGGTAGGTAGGTAATAATAGTATAACTGTTAACTGAACAATAGTGAGCCTTATTATAAGGTGACAAGTTTTACAAAATTAAATGATCAGTTAACTGTGTTACTAACAATGGGGTCCTAGTGAAAAAGGGGTGTAAGTCGTCTGAAGATCAAGTGAAAAAGGATTTAAGTCTATAGTATACTCCATTCATGTATATACCCTTTTTTATTACGAGTTAAGTCGACTTGTACCCTTTTTCACCAAGTTAATATCAAATACGTCACACCTTGTAAAAAAATGTTGCTATATCTTTTTATTGAAAAATCTTCTCTAAAAGAACCCAGAAGGCGTTGAGAACGATATCGATAGATTTGATATGTCCAAAACCGTAATTTACATTAATTAATTTTTAAATGGCCACATTTTCCACATGGCCTCGTGTAAATTCAACGTGTAGGTTATAAAAAAATATTCATGGCCACCGCTGCGCTTTGTTGGCCTGTCCGTGAGTAGTGGCACACACACATGCGTGGCGCGTTGCGTGTACGCTCCGCGTTAGACGCACACGGAGACGCGAATCCTTGACAAGTCAACTCACACTCGCAACAATAAATAACGCATTTAAGTTGCGTGCGCCGCGTAGATAGCCACGTCCGTTCATTTTGCATAGAATTATCCTCGTTTACTACTAGTTTTTACTAATAAAATAAGCTCAACGGTTTCAGAATGTCCACCGGGTTCTTTAATTTGGGTTGGGCTTAGCTAAGGCCTTGATGGCCAATTATTACTGTACATTTTTAAAGGCCATAAAAGAAATAGACTTAAAAATTGGTGACTGAAAAAACTTATCCAAAGATTGATGGATGTTCTTTATAAAAATTGCCTACTTAAAATATTTACGAGCAACAGGTGTTCGATAAAAAAAACCTACGCATTTATTAAGTTGGACAACATTTTCGAACGCAGCTATAACAGGCTCTAACATTTTGAACGCCTTGGATGACCTTAGCTTGCATATTTAAGTATTTCCGTGCTACTATGTACGTTATCACGCACAATTTTGTTCACGTAGAAACCCAATTTAAAAACTAAATAGCTAACGCACACGAACGCATGCATGCTAGGTGAGTGTGCGTGTGGTTGTATTAGTTATCGGATAGATGGCGCTAGTGGTCGTCGATCGTTAGTCGGTTCTAAGATGCGTTTCGGCACGAATAGAGTGGGTTTAGATAATGCGCCGCGGGGCGCTACAGGGAGGGACGGCCCAATTTAAAACGCGGCATTCGCCATTACACAATGAATTTATTGCCGTAGCCGCATACTGACACATATTGCGTGCATGACATGTGCGTACCCTGGAATTCTCAACAATTAGCGGTTATTCCGCGGCCCAAAACAAACTTTATCCATTTGTAACAATCAATCCGGAACGCTCAGATTAAATTAGCGGAATTGAGTTGTAGCGCGAAGATTCCCTCGGATAAAGATGTTTTATAATTCTCGCGGACCAATTTAAAGGTATAATTGAGGACTGCAGCGAAGTTACGGGATACTGTGATTTTTGTTTGGCCCGGGGCCAAATTGATCGGTCATTTGGCAAGTGTTGTGTGTTGCTGACACCTGTCGTCATATTCTACGTTCTGCTCTCGTCTTGTTACTATATAGTTTCCTTAAGCTCCTCGAAATATTTGTTCTTATTTAACCATTCACGACAGCGAGCCAAGGGCAAGGGCGTCTTGTTCGATTCCGTTACATCACAGAGTTCACGGTTTTACAATTGATCGATGCTTGAATATCGATTGTTTTAACTGACGTCCATTTGTCCATTTGTGTAACCAAAAATTAGATACGTTTTCTTGTACGCGAAAAGCGATTTTTGATTCCTAAAGTAAAAACTAAAACTTCTTAGAGAGACAACCCGATGCATGCGAATTAGGTTTAGGATACAAGTTTAAACATCTAAATTTTTTCAGAAAGTTTTTATCTAATGAAAATGAATACAAATCCTAATATAATAGTTCCGATAGTATATTCTAAAATTGGGATTGAAATAGTGAATATCTAAAGTTGGTAAGATCTCTAAACATTGGGAGCTGCCATTTTTTGAATCCTCATTTTTCTCGCGCCCACCTGGGTAGGTTATCCTCGGTGACTACCATTTAGAAAATTTATTACCTAGCTTTAGGTTTTTACTATTTCTAGGATTGATTTAGGCCTCTTATAAAATTTTTGGTTTCAGTTTTTACGTGTTATAAAGTTATAGTCCTGGTTATTCAAACATAGCCTTTTAACTTGTGGACTGCGTGTCTTCCTTACATGTTAAATTTATTGCTGTTTATTCGAAAACTGGTTTCTGTGAAAAGATGAAGGCAAGGGTTAATAATAATGGCAGGGCTTCCTCTAAGGAGCACTGCTCTGGCCCCTTTTGTCCGTTCTTGCCTATAAGTACAGCACAATTGGCGTACGTCGGATTGTCCTGATTCGGGACCGGTTTTGTGGGACTTCAATGGTATGTCCAAATAATAGGGATTCCACTGGTTGGACTGCGGTAGATTTTAACCTACGTAGAATAGAATAATATTTAGCAACACTAGGATTCATATGAGTCGGTGTCAAAGTCATTAGGGACCCTAGGTCTCTTTTGATGAACGGTGGCTTGTGAGCTGCATTCCGCCTATAGATTAATAAATTAAATTCTAATGTTGTTTTTTTCAGTTTTGTTTTACAACATTAAATTTTCAATTTAAGCAACAGTACCTAATAAGCGGTATTATTCCCCTGCTGTTCAAAAGTGTATTAATGGAAAACTGTACGTAAAAAAACAGAAATTAACAAAATTTTCGAATAAAGAAACATATTGGAAGTATACACATCGCACATAACAATCAATACCGTCTTAACTCGAAATGTGACAGTGTTGAAAAAAATATTCTAATTTCAAACTAGTACAAATAGTTATGTATTACAATTTATTTTTGAGTTAATACGGTATTGAATGTCATGCTCGCCATGTAAATGCATGCCTATTTATAAATGACTGGTGAAACGCTGAAAAAGATGCCACAAAGGTGTCATTGCATTGTTTCAGTTGGAAAAGGACACACACATATAATATGCCTCAGACAGATGACCTAGACACTAAAATCAAGCGTAGCGATAGCCTTTACCACCTACCCGTATGTGCAACAAAGTACAACGCAGAAAAAGACCGTGCCATTTTAAATCTAATTTTTACAGTGATACAATTTCAAATGAAAAACCGCTTAGTGTGCTTTGTGACATTTTCATAGGAAATAGTGTAATGCGTACTATCGCTTATCTGTGGCGCCGTACGCTGCTGATAGCTTATCATATCAACTTGCATTGCCGATAGTGCTGCAAGATTTCCCTGAAACTATTACCTACTCCCATTTACCCGTGACTTTGTCCGCGTAACTTCGAGAATTTTTCAATTATTTTGGATAAAGTCCTACCTCACCTATTAGGTAACA
This sequence comes from Acleris literana, assembly GCA_946894065.1. Taxonomy (NCBI): domain Eukaryota; kingdom Metazoa; phylum Arthropoda; class Insecta; order Lepidoptera; family Tortricidae; genus Acleris; species Acleris literana. The sequence continues at coordinate 22,167,128 of OX335671.1, read as the reverse complement.
GTACCTTAGCATTTATTATTTTCTTTCCAAAAACTGATGTCACACATATTAATTATTATGATCTTAAATGTTATGACTGTTGATGTGCCTAAAAAGATTAAAACATCAAAACTAGACCGCTTAATTCACCATTTTACAGTCAAACAATTCCTGTAAAAAGGTCGTGTTAATGCAATTCACCGGTTTAACTTTTCATCATCATCATGTCAGCCGAAAGACGTCCACTGCTGGACATAGGCCTCCCCCAAGGCTCTCCACTCTTAATCCAATTTTTAATCTGAGTAAATAACGAAAAAACTTACATTAGCATGTATAATATTAGTTACGATTATGACACAGATTATTTCTTATGTAGAGTAAAAATGCGCATTTATTAAATGATAGAAAATTTCAAAGAAAATCATGATAAGCTAACTAGAGCTGTTTTATGAAATGTCGTTTTCCTAATCTACTCGTGTTATTTAAGTCTTATCTCAAGAGTACGAGTACTTTTGTTAAAAGAAGTCTTTTTAGATAGTTCAAAAGTACAAATCATGCCTATTATGTTTGGATAGATAAACTTTTGTACGAAGTATCCATGGTTGTGATAAAATGTGGTCTATAAAATAAATGATATATTTTTGAATTATTACGGACAAGAATTTAAAAATTGACAGTAGTTAGAAGTTAGCTATGTAATGCAGGGCAGCTTACATCTGTCGGTAACTTTACAAGAATAGTGTTTTTCTAGCTCTACGGAGCTGTCAGCACTTATTACAGACAACACAGACTGACAATTTGCCAGCCGATATTAACCTCTCAATTCATCGTATTAAATCACAGACTATCCGTTGCTCTAATAGAACATTACTGCACAGACCGGGAAATAGGCCGTTGCGGGACGAGTAGAGTTAGCGTGGCCGAGATGCAGTCGATGCCGCGCTATATACGAGTCCAGCAACCGCCATTCCCGGTCGAGGCTTGTGTAGTGCTTTTCTCCAAAAATGTGAGGAAATTTAACACAATTTTTAATAATATTAATCACAGTCCCAACCATTTCCTTGAAAAAAAAAGAACGGAAACGTATGATTTAGTATGACACTGAAATAAAGCATTAAATAAAATCACTAATTTAAACTAATAAATTCAATTTGAATAAAAGATAGTTTAAAGTATAACATTTATTACGCGTTTATGTTATTTCGGCAATTTATTTTGTTTATGAACGCAATTTCTATTAAAAAAAAGGCAAACTAAATAGTAAATAGTAAACACACTTTTAAATACGTTGTAAACGCTGTTTGAAAAGGCTTAACTTTTTATTAGTCTATGACATTTAAAAAGTAAAATATACAAGGAAGAATTTTGATTGCACGAGTTTTTGGCTGTTTGGAGATAGTTATCCTAGTCCAAACATGGTTTTAAAAAGTAAAACACTTCGCGACCGCTGCCGTTGGTAAATAATAACTTTGTTTTCTTTTTAATTTTGCCTGGACCTGGAACTCAGAACTTCGCGGTCTGATTTTACAACAGTAAGGTTAACATTTCCGAGCATGTGGGAGAAAAGGTTTCATACAATACACAACACAACAACATTTTGGACTGCAAGGACTTAGCACTGCGAGTAAACTTTTATTCCGTGGTGCCCTTTATTCAATTGAATCTGATAGAGTACTAGTGTAACAAGAACACCGTGAATCGACAGTCTCCATGATTTCACGGATTTATTTATATACGATGATTAAGATGTACATAATGCATAATACATCGTCATGATTTCATAAGTAATGACTATAGTTTATATTTATATATCCTGTTAATATTTACAGTACCACATCATCAGTCGTGTTACAAAAGTTTCGAACAATTATGACATACATTATATAGACATGCATCTACAAAACGTCTTATGAAAATAAAATTTTGTTGCTTCTTATTACATTGTGATACTAAAGAATTAGCGTCTTGACTCCACATGAGTCTTCCTAGACGTTAGGTTAATCTACTAAGATGTAAGTTAAATCCAAAATTGCCAGAAATTAAGTGCTAAGTGGTAGGTGCATGAATGAAATGACTTAACGCCTCAAGAAATTTTAATGAAGATTTCAGGCAACTCTAATTTCAACTCGAAATTTCGTGTGTGTTCCTTTTCGATATCTTGCAAGGCCAGAATTTCAGTATTCAATATTAACATTTTAAATCCGAAGCGCACCGAGGGCGGGACGCTAGTCACAAATTTTGCTGTTGTTACTTTTGTTAATAACTATTAAATACTGCCCTCGTACGGAGAAAAGGCACAAGTGCAATTAATTCATAGAAGCATATTAAACTCTCACGGGTTATAATAAGGTTGGAAGTGCAATACAATTCTTATAGCAGATGTGCCTTTTTTCCCGAAGGAGGGCAGAATACTAGAGAACGCCCGCGACTTCGTCCACGTAGAATAAGTTTCCCGCTACTCCCCATATTTAACCCCTTAGGGTATTTCCAAAAATCCCTTCGCAGTGCACCCCTCCGTCCAAGGAAAATTCTCTCCAAATTTCAAGTCCAGCGGTTTCGGTTGTGCGTTGATCAATCAGTCAGTTTCTTCTTTTATTACATAAAACATTATTTAATCTATGTCAACGGATAGAAAAACTTTTGGTTCCTTTTTTAAAAGCTATAGATTAGTACAAAAAGTTTCGCTCTAGGAATGTGGTCAATAGTTTGTATCATGCGGCATCCTTGCTCTTCGTCGTCGGCGCATACGGAAACCCTTTCCGGCCCAAGGCCAGCAAACCAGTTTGTTAACCGGTATCATCAAACCCGATCGCGGCTCCTGATCTCACCACGGATTATTTCCTCGGCCTTTACCATGTTGGCTGCCCAAAACTGGTAGTTCTATGTGATTTTGACCTGACGGTGTGTCATTGGCGTCGGAGGACGTTGATGGGAAATAATGGTTGGATTGAGCGTCGTGAGAATTATGGTGGTGGTACAAGAAGGGTTTCTGTATTTGTACTGTTGTTTCGGTCTCTTTAGTAAATTTAAATTGGAAGTGTTACGGAAAAGTTATTGTGATAGTTGGTTAATAATTGGCCGTAAGGACCTTTTTTTGGCAAGTAGACGCAGATATGCAACAATAGTGTTTTTTAAGACATGAACATACAAGAATAGTGATCTTCTAGGAACAAACCATACTGTAACTTACGTGGTTAAGCCTTGTTGTGACAATTTTGGACATTATTCGTTTCTTGATCAGTACAATGATAAGCTAAACAATCTTACCATAGACCATCTTGTTTGAAGCTACTTCAATGGAATGCCGCGTTGAATATAAATCCACCTTTATCTGCCACTATTTTGGTAAATTCCCAACCAAAAACTCAATTTTGAGTCGATTTCGTATAGAAATCCTGGAGTTGGGCATCAAATACGTAGAAGAACTTCCGTTTCTAGGATTTTTACCTTTGCGGCGACTTGATGGTTCCAGGAAAGAGACAAGGTTTAGTGGCGTTATGATTGACAATAGTTTTTTGCGTAGAAGGAAAACAACTCGACGATTTAATATTTTATAAGGAATTATTAGATGATTCTTCTGAGTTATGAATTATGATCCAAAGAAGAGTCTGGAGACGACGTGCTTGAAACTCTACTTGATTTATACTACGAGTAAATTAAGTCAGAAGCAGCTTAATTACCTCGAGACTGTTTATGTTTATGAAGCGGATAATTTTGAAAGTCAAAAATAAACAAAAATATTTTTAAAACAAAATCACTAGACCTAAGTATACCTATCTGCTCCAAAAATTTACGTTTAATTATACCATACCTCTTCGGACTTGGCAGAAGCGCGTGGAGCTAACCCCATGTGCTTCTGTTTAGTCCGCCAGAGTAAATCTCTTTAACCGAACAATTGTCCTCGCGTGTGATATCCATGGACTTGTTTCTCTAATAGGTCCATGGTGATTGTCTAAAACTCGATACTGGCGAAATACACCTTGTTAAACACAAGGAGTGAAAGCCATTAGTTAAGAAAAAAAAAACCTCTTCATTAACCGCTGTTACAAACAGAATCACTTTTAACTGACAACTGGTGAGCCTTATTGTAAGGTGTCAAGATTCAGAAATGGTCAGTTAACTGTTTTGCTGATGGTGCTAAGAGACATTTTATGGATAAGGTTCCTTTTTCAAACTAGTATATGACGTCACTAATGAACGACTTAGTCGTCCTTAACTGACACTCAGTGGGGCCGTAAGTCTCGAATGACATTCCGATTCAATGAGCCTTAAGTTTTGAATTGATAACCGTCCTGCACTTCTTGCCGGTGATGATCACGAATGAATTGCCGGGCAATAAAGTCTTGTCAAGCCCCCACGTGAGAGCCGTGAGAATATGCCGACAGTACGTAGCTTGCTTCAGTTTTTACGAAGTCATTAGTATGGAAACATCTGCTTTGCACATTAAAGTTTGGAGCCAAGAGCTATGGAATTGTGGAGAGTGGACTTTTAGATGAGATGAGTACACATTTTCCAAGACAGAGATACATAGTTTATTTATAATGGGTGCCTTTCGACTGACATAATGATTGTTTGTCATAACGATTGTTTGGTCGAAAATCGTTTCGTCGAAAACCCTTTTAGACTGATGTTACAGAATTGATTAAACATCTATTGTGTACTTTAGTTTAGTTCGGTTAGGTTAGTTTATTATAACAATAAAAAAAAACGATTTCAATTGTAAAAACCGTTTTCGACAAAATGATTTTCGACCAAACAATCATTATGACAAACAATTATAAGACCCATTTATAAAACATATTTTAAGTAAGAGAGCAATGAAAAAGTGAATGGAAGTGGGATTAATTTTTATCTCTCACGATGGTATTTTTATTCTTTTCTTTTCTGCAAAAATTGTATTGATTAAAAGTTACCGTCGCATGGGCCACATTAGGTCAAGGGCGAGTCGGACTCGCGCACCGAGAGTTCCGTTCCGCACAGTAGGTATTACCGTTTTAGCGCGTTTTTTAGGGTTGGTAGGTACTATAACCATACAAAATTTGACGCTTGTATATTTTACTGTTTTTAAAAACGTTGCTTGTACGGGGACCTCTTTAATTTGTTAACTAAAAAATAAACCCGATGAATTGAGAACCTCCTCCTTTTTTGAAGTCGGTTAAAAATGAAACAATTCGCTATCTCTTACGGATCCAAAGATACAGCTCTTAAAAATTGGGACGGCCGGACGGACGGGCGGACAGCGTAGTCCTAGTAAAAGGGTCCCGTTTAATACCCTTCGGGTACGGAATGTTAATATACAACCGGATAGTTTGAAGTTTTTTAAAAAGTCCTATATCAAATAAAAATTGTATGGAAAATTGTATTTTAGCTTAAAAGTTTTATAAAATATACTAGAGACCATCTCTATTGCTTTCTATACCCTGTTGTTTAATGCGTAACACTATAGTACACAAAAATGAGCGTAGCTATAAGTACCTAGTTTCTAAGTGATTGATTACCAGCTGATATCATTGTAATATCATCTTTTCTCACCGACTCGAGTCAATGCACTTTTGACAATACCCGCTTTTTTATTTTGTCCAAAAAAGTAATGGTGGTTTTGTATTTGCGAATATTTTTTGCAAGCATGCATTTTCGTAGTAGTGCTACGTCGTAGGGGTTGCGTAGCTGCATTCGCTACGGTGCATCGATGCACGCGTAGCGCATCTACATTGTATGCGCTTCGTAGCAGGAATTGCTACGATTGTTGGTTTCTGATTTTGTGAGAATATGTTTATTTTTATACATCTAAAATACTTTTGTGAAAAAATATGGAAGACGTATTATAATTAAATGCAATACTTATGTTATGAGTTACCCATTCCGTTCCCTTATTTATTACAGACTACTTGATGTTATGTAATTTTAGTTTGTGTACACAAAAAGCTCATCATTAACCTTTTGAACGCCATACGTCGAATACAAAATGTGCCACCCACAGGCCAAACATGTTTGCTATACTATGCAAATTACACCTTATTGCTATCAAACAAAGTCTCTTTTAATCTTGAACTCTTGTCGGCTGTAGCCGACGGCGTCAGTGGCACGACTTTTAGTTGACGGCTAGAGCCGACTGTGGCGTTGAAAAGGTTAAAAATGCACACCGAAAGAAATTAAAAAGAGTAGGCACACAGAATTAAATTAATCGATAATTTTATTACACTGAAAAAAAGCAGTATGAACATACAACTGAAAAAACATGAATATTCACTGCTTTGCACCATAATACTACTCGAATATGACCCTAGCGATCGAAATGGTAATTGTTAATGGTCCAAAAACAGATAAAGCTTGCGGCCGAATGAGAATGCCCACCGGCCATACAAGGAAATGCCTGTTATGTACAAGACCCAATCATACATTAAAATACGCTAAAAAAATGGAGGTTTCGAAAACTCCTTCAAAGCTGATTTGAACTTGGGATTTAGCTATTATTAAGATTTTTCTTTAGAACGAAAGAGGTTATGTTGACATAAAAAACCTACAATAGATGTATCATGATAGCAAAATAATTCGCAACAGAAACGTCAACAAAACAGACCTATTTTGTTCGCTAAGACAAACTAATGACAATTGTTATGCATAAATAATATTTTTTGCGTGAGTGACAGCAGAAAATCTTCATTATTTGTTTTGTTAATATAAAGTGGCAACTCGACGTAACCAATGATAAAACCGTGCACGCAACGGATGTTACAGTAATATACTAATTAATTAGTGTTTGTTTCTCCGGAGTTCAGCAGACTTCTATTTAATCTGTTTAGTTATATTCAATTACGACTATTTTTTTTAAATATTGGACATCTTTGTACATTCCAGGCATTATTTGGGCATTCTTCTTTACTGTCTTGACAGTAAATTGAAATGTGTATAGCATTGTAAATATTGGAAATTAATTAAATAGAAATATTCAATGATTAACCGTGAATAAATTCTCTTTTACTGTTTTTCAAGCACTTGACGATAATTCTTATTAAAGTTACTCTTATTGATTTTTTCTCTACTATGTGTACTTCGACATTATTTTTTCAGTGTAGTTTGTGCATTGTTTCAATTAAATTTTTACTTCAATTAAAACACACATGCACAAATGCTCATTTTACACTAGCTAGACCATAACAGTGCGTTGCTAAACGGTCTGCGCGGGCGCCGGCTATCGAACCCGGCGGTTTATTTTGAACCGCGTGTTTTGGCGGCTGCGCTGGCTCGGAATAGGATCATGCCTACGCGCAGTATTTTACCGAAGTACCTGTTAGGTGTACGTACTTAAGGTGGTGTTTCGCAATTTGTATTATGTCACAGTTTTATAATAATCATCATTTCGTCACTGCTCATACTTTTTATAAATGCGAAAGTGTGTAACGACTTAACCGATCGATGTAAATTTTGGTACCATGAAGGACTTTAAATGTTGATCCACCATGGAACCTTGTCATAATGACAGCGTCAAGTGACGAGATGTAAATTACATAGGAATTAATCTTTGGTTTTATGCGACAAAGTTATATAATGGTTCAACAATTAAAGACCGTGACCGTACAATTTTACCCTCTTGTTCATAAACGCGCAATTAGTTTGATTTGGTTGTCATAATAATATAAGATGGTATAGAAAATTGAAAAGAGATAATTTAATAATTTTGTAGTCATAATTATTTATTAATGTTAAGGAATGAAATATTTAAATAAATGAATAAATAAATAAATTACTAAAGTGCGCTTGAGATATGTTTTGTCTTTATCTGTCATTATAACATATTATTATGAGTCTTGCAGAAAAGGACAAAGAATACTTTAACTAAAATAGGTTTATAGTGAGTTTATGAAAATTTCAAACAAATCTTTCTTGTAATTCAGATGGTTTTACTGAAAAAGTTTCTTAAGTATGAGTAAAGTACGTGCAAACACAAAGTCGATAAATTATTACGAAAAAAAAAATGGCAGTCTTCTTTTGAATCACATGACGAACGCCACAGACTACCAACACCGAGCGCTTCATTGAGAGTCTGCACATTCGCGTATTTACTTTGCATGTGGCTCTTCTTTTTTTAAACGATGACGGTCTAACTTTACAAAGTTGTCTATGATAGTGGACAAAATTGGAACTAACACGTTTTCATACTAGTTTTGTGGACGGTGGCGCCACTGCCAGTAACTTTGTGGCGTTTTAACTGAACAAAGAATAGAGCTGCAATTTTGACAGTTGACTGAACTTTGATTCTGAGTAAAATCTGCACGTGTAAGTATTTAGGGTTCAGGCTTTGTTTTCAAAGAATCTCTAAAACCCCGTCGTATTACATTATTTGCGTAATAAATATTGTTTTCATGCACTTTTCTTTTGTAGTGTCAGTTAATCAATTATTTTTTGATCTACGTGATTTTTCAAGTAACACAGATGACAAGCTATCGGATTTTGTTAGAAAATGTATTAATAAAAAACAATCCTGTTATGCTTTACAATTATTTTTATGATCTAATTCAAATCGCAATAGTATTTACAACTTTTGCAGGCGTAATTCTAGTTCAAATAAAATTGATTTTCATTTTATGTTATCATTGAAATCTTTGTTTTTATGGAGAATTTTTGCAGGCTTGCCAGATTTTATGTTTGTTCATTACTGCTTTCAACTTAAACCACGTGTATACTTAATTATTTATCGGGAGTTATTCGAGAACTTATCAAGATCTAACTATACAAGTAGTATGTTAATCTAGGAGATCCTCTAAACATCAAACTCGTTGGTAACCGTAAAGTTTTTAAGTCGTAAGTGGCTAACAAACATAGATTGTTTACTCAATGACCGTTTTGTTTGCACGGATTTTGAGCTATACATCAATTTAAAAAAATCATTAAAAAAATTGCGACCTCTGCTTTCAGAACTTTTGCAAGTATCAAACCGATTCTCATCAAATTTATAGGTTAAAACCACCTTCAAAATTCAGCAGCAACCCATGGAGCAAACTTATAAAACCTTCGTTTTTCATCGGGGATTCCGAATCAACTTAGGATACATATAGTTATATTATATACAACGATATTTTGTCTAAAATGAGGTACCAAAATTACGTTACACAATTTATTACCACAGAACCCAAATCAAAATACTAATCCAGCCTATCGCGACCTTGATACTTTTTGCTGAGCGCATGCAAAAAGCCAGTCCTTGCAAGTCTATGGTTCCATTATCTATGAGTAACGCTGACTAACCAACGGTTGCAAACAACTGCATCGTGACCAGAGGCGCGCAACCTTCGGAGCGTATATTTCCGTATTGGTGATTCACTATGCTTTTTTGTTGGTGAATTTTATACGATCTAATGTTTCTTGGTTTGAAATTGGAATGAGAAGCTGGCCTTTGTGTTAGGGCTTTGTTTTTGTATCTTTTTAACTGACTTCAATAAAAAAGAAGGTTCTAAGTTTGAATGTGTATTTTTTGAAAATATGTAACGAATACCTAGTTACACTATTTGGTTCGCAGCGTTTTAAAATAAAAATAGGTGGCAATTGTAAAGTGTTTAACTTTTCGTCTTTACACTTAAGTATATTTACAATTCAGTTAATAATTAATTTCGAGTTTTATGGTTATTAGTCTTGATGCAAGTTGAAATGTGACGATAGCTGATGGGTTAAGTATGTGTGTATGTAATTAAAAACATATGTTCCGAAATACTTTGCTGTAAATACTCTCGCTACACTCTTGTCGTTAATTATTTCATATTTTATCCTCCTTCTTTGGCAATAAAAATATTTAAAAAAAGTGTAGATATAGGTATTGATAAAATAATTCTGAACCGATGAAGTCATGGGAAAAAGCGAGTTTATTGTCGAAATTATTAAAAATCATTTTCATTTTGTTGATAATTAATTATCAGGGATAATCTTATACAAATTGACCTAGTCACCAGCAATAATGTACGAGTATTATCCAAGATTGGGCGCAAAAATATCTGGCACGTCTTTATTACTAGAGATAGAGCGTGTCAGATATATTTGCGCCCAATGTTGGATAACATATTATTGCTGGTGACTGTACTAAACAACAATATATATCGTCACGCGCCATTGTATTTATATCGGAGCATCTTTAATAATGGCGGAAGCGCCATCGACAATAAGGTCCCTTTTCATAGATAACGCCGCATGTAGAGAAATACAAACTTAATAACTATATGAAAAGCAAGCTTTAAAAACCCGACTGCATTTTGTATGCTGTCGTCGATATCATCATCATCATCATCATCATGTCAGCCGAACGACGTCCACTGCTGGACATAGGCCTCCCCCAAGGCTCTCCACTCAGACCGGTCTTGTGCTTTTCGCATCCACCGCGTTCCCGCGATCCTTACAAGGTCGTCGATATACCTACATTATATTAATAATTGCCATTTTGCCATTGTTGTTATTTCAATTTTAACAGTTTAGGTATCCTATGTCACCCGGGATGACGTAAGGATTCTAACGATACCTCACACATCTAAATCGGTCAAGGGATTTAGAAGTTATAGTGGAATAAAGAAACTCACATACATACATACATATATACATACAAACATGAACCCTGAAACATTACATTCCTTTTTTGGGGCAGTCATGTAATTACAAAGAATACATCCAGAGTAAGGAAAAATGCTCTCGCTTATCACACAAACATTTGCCCTTACCGGGAGTTGAAGCCGGAACCGTACGCAGGGTTACCAAGGCCTCTATTCAACTAGTTAAAATCATATGGCCTTTGATATGTTATCGTACTATCAATGTTACTATAGCTCTTATTTACTTGACAGTAAAGGCGGCCGAGTTAATAACAATACCAAAACATGTCAAAAGCAATGATGATTCTGTTTGTAATGTGTTCCTGTACTTTCCCTGTCCTTAACATTTTTTTCACCCATATGCTCGGAAATGTTAACCTTACTGTTGTAAAAAAAGCCCGCGAAGTTCTGATTTCCAGGTGTAGCAAAATTAAAAAAAAAAAAACAAAGCTATTATTTACCAACGGCAGCTGCCGCGAAAATGTGTGAAATTTCATTACGTACCTGGTGTTTTACTTTTTAAAACCATGTTTGGACTAGGATAACTATCTCCAAACAGCCAAACACTCGTGCAATCAAAATTTCTCCTTGTATATTATACTTTTTAAATGTCACAGACTATAAAGTTAAGCCTTTATTTAAAAGTGTATCAAATAGTTTGACTTTTTTTAATAGAAATTGCGCTTATTTAAACTATATTCTATTCAAATTGAATTTATTACGTTTAAATTAGTGATTTTATTTAATGCTTTATTTCAGTGTCATACTAAATCGTACGTTTCTGTTCTTTTTTCAAGGAAATGTGAGGACTGTGTTTCATATTATTAACAATTGTGTTAAATTTCCTCACATTTTTGGAGAAAAGCACTATACAAGCCTCAACCTGGAAGGACGGTTGCTGGACTCGTATATAGCGCGGCCTCGACTTGTGTCTCGGCCACGCTAACCCTATTCATCCCGCAACGGCTAATTTCCCGGTCTATGCAGTAATGTACTATTTTTGTTATTAAATGTTTTCATTAGTCCTTTTTTTGCAGGGCGGGGGTCATGATGGCAGATTAAATAATAGGTAAGTGTTTTTTTATGTAAATAGTTTGTAGTAGTGTTTCTGGACAGGAATCGGGTAACTATACTTTGTCTGAGTAAGTAGTGAAGTAAATGTAAACAAAGGAAACCACGTGACTTAGTATGTTATACGTCAAAAGAAGCTACAGATTTTATCTTATCTTATCTGGTTAAGATACGGCTCCTTTAAGATACATTTGATCCTAAAAGATCTTTTATATACCTGATACGGTATAATGGTTTCTTTTTGAACATTCTGGAGGGCAAAGTCAAAGGAAAAAGAGGAACAGGAAGACCTAGGCTTACTTACTTTAGCCAATTAAGGCAGAAGGCCAATGTCGTGCCATATCAGGGGGTAAAAAGTTGGCAGAGAGCAGAGAAAATTGGCAATTATTCCACCGATAAAGAGAGTAGTTTTTACAATACAATACAAAACGCTTTATACAAAAACATTTAACAACAATACAGGAAAACAACAGGCGGTCATATCGCTGATTAGCGATCTCTTCCAGACAACCATGATAGGGATATGGTGTCTTTTACGTTAAATGATTCTGATTCCATCGATTACATCCAAAGACGTGCCGTCCGCATTGTCAACGATCCCTCAGTTTTAGACCGTTTGGAGATGCTTAGCCTCCGGAGAGACTTTTCATCTCTTTGCATTTACCGTCTGTATAATGGGGAGTGTTCCGAGGAACTGTTTAGCCTGGTGCCAACGGCCTCGTTCTACCATCGCACTTCTCGTCATCGGCAGGGTGTTCCTTCCCATTTTCTTGAGTCACTGCGCTCAAATGCGCGCCGGTTTTCTAGAACGTTTCTAGCGCGTACTATAGGAATTTGGAATGAGCTTCCTGCTGAGACTTTCCCAATGCGCTACAATATGGGGCTTTTAAAAAAGGGTATCATTAAATTTCTTCGAGACCGGCAACGCATTGGTGACGCCTCCGGCGTTGTAAATGTCCATAGGCGACGGTGACCACTTTCCATCAGGTGGACTGTCCGCCAGTTTGCCCGTCGACGGAAAAAAAAAAAAAAATTCAACTGTTCAAATGTGCAGGTTTCCTTACGGTGTTTCCCTCACCGTAAGAGCATCAGGTTATACTTAAGTTAGAAAAAGTCGTTGGTAACACGGCAACCGGCTTGAACTCCGGTACCTTACGATCACGAGTCATCACCCTAAGACACTAGGGCACCGCCGCTCTTACAAAAGGGATTAGTTACTTACAATGTATGGATTGGATGTGTGGTTACCGGGTTAGAATAGTGGGGTTACTATCAAAATTCCCTTTTCAACAAATGACAATATAGCTCAACCGTCTGGATGTCTTTGTTGCTAAATAGACATGAACGCTAAAATGTGTTTTTAGCAAAACGTCTGGATCTTAGAATGTTACAATTTAAAATACACTAGTAGCGAAACGTCTTTATCTGAGATTGTCTTTATTACTTAATAGACATAAAAGCTAAATGGCCCGGTAGCGAAACGTTTGTTTCTCAAAATGTCTGAATTACTAAATAGGCATGAACGCCAAATGGCCGGTTAGCAAAACGTCTAGATCTTAAAATTGCGTATTGATAAGGCACTTGATAATTAAAATCAACAAATTTTACTTTCGACGAATTAGGTATTGGTACTTACTCGTTCTGTGGTCATGACAAGTAACTAATTTTACTTTCGGCTAATTAGGTACCTATTGTAATTATACGGACTATTTTAATTTCCAAACGTTTTGCTACTAAGTCGTTCTGTGTTCATGACAATTAACAAATTTTACTTTCGGTTAATTAGGTATTCTAATCATACGGACTATTTATATTTCCAAACGTTTGGCTACTTGCTCATTTTAATTATGAGCCGTCCTGCTTAGTTGTCAGTTTGCTGACTGAGTATTCTACTTTCATGTCGTCCAGCTGAATTGACTCTTTGCTGACTGTGTATTTTACTTCTATGTCATCTAGCTGAAATGGTCGTTTGGCGATAAAGACGATTTGATAGTAACCCGAATAGAGCCACTCCATGTCTTCCCTGGAAGTCGTAAGAGGCGACTAATGGTATAAAGGCTTGTAGTACTGTTAGGCGATGGGCTTGCAACCTGTCACTGATACACTGGTAAACATCTTAGCCTGTTGTGCAAAATGTTGTTACAGAATTGAGAGCAAACAGGTTCTGCCTACCCCACTTTGGGAATGAAGGCGTGAATGTATGTATGTACTCGTATGTAACGGATGTTATTGTGTTATATGAAATTGTAGGCATCGTAAGTTTCTACCCTAATGGCATTATTCCCAGAAAAAACGTGTTAAAATACACGCATTACTATTTTAAATTTTGTAAAATGGTTTTACCCGTTACGTTACGTTTTATCACTGTGTCACCGATGAATGTAATGCGTTTTTTTCCTGAAATATCTCAAAGCTTGTCCTTTTATAGTCATCACATAAATTTTAATGATCCGTGTTTTATTCTATACACGTTAATTACAGACAGTTTGAATATTATTTTTTAAATTAATTTATTTTTTTATTTTTATTTTAACCTCGTAATGCCCAGTGTGCGATGGGATGTACATAATCAAAGCAATTAAATTTGAACTGTGTTGCTATGAGAATAAGGTTTATTTTCCTATGTTCATAAACTAAAAATGGCATTATCGAACAAACTTAATTGAACCTTATTGCCTTGAAGGTAGATTCAAAGTCCCACTTACAACAATCTCCCTGTTTGTAGTATGGTGGGGCTTATTAGTTTGCAGACCAAACATCTGTGGGCTTAGTGAAAAAGGGTACCTGTAAATCTTCTGTTTAAGTGAAAATGGCACAAGTCTAGTTACTGTTTCTATGATTTATACCCTTATTATCAAGATAATTCGTCTTAAATCCCTTTTTACTAAAGCCATAGTTTGGCAGAAGGTTCTTAAATTAAATAAGTAATTTATGCTTGAAAAATACCTGCTGGTTTTTCTTACGGCGCTTCTTCGCAATTATGGTCTCGTCCGAAACGCTGATATAATAGGCTAGTGTCTTAAAAAATTCTAATTAGTCCGTCTTTTACATTATCAAAAAATATTGTACACGTATTTTTTCTTTTGTCAATTAAACAACAAATGACGAAGATAAAGTGCGTTGAAGTTTCGCGTGACGTCACGCCGTGGCACACTTTACTTGTCACGAGCCCCCACTCCCGAACTTTGATGCGCGTTATATTTGTCAATTTTGGTTGATTTGAAAAAGCAAAAAATACGTGTTCAATATTTTTTGATAATCTTTCTGACGGAGAGGGAGAATTAGAATTATTACTTTTTTACCCAGGACACACCCCTATTCACTCCATTTTTTTATTGAAATAAACACGTCAAAAACAATATTGTTTTGCCCTATAGAATAGAATAGAGGCCGTGATCTTAAGACAGATCTCTCAAGATTAGTGTGAGATGACAGTTTTCTACGACTTGATGTTTACTCTGACGTGTCTTGAGGGGTATCCTGACTTTTTACCAAATCATCAGTTGACAAACTATATCAATTTACAAACTTTCATTTCGCAAAAATGTTCTTGTGCTTAACCTTAAACCATTACATATTACATAGGTTACATGGGCTTATTAAATAAGTTAGGTTAGGTTAGATTCATTACCACAAAAAAAAAATTTGGCGGGAAGTACGTCTTATCGAAATGAAAGTTTGTAAATTGATATAGTTTGTCAACTGATGATTTGGTAGAACATTAGTGAACCGTCTTGAAGCGGGCATCTCAGATAAGATTAGTTTATTAATACGATTCTAATTGCAAAGAGTCGCTATAAAACAAAAAATATCGCTTTTATGTTTAAACAGTTGCGTTGGCGCAAACATAATAAATAATGACCTAATCTACTATAAAACTTCTAGGTTGCATTCAAATGTTTTAGCGGATTGTTAAACATGAACTGAACCTGACTGAAAGTATGCAAATGAAACAAAGTATTTTAGTATGTGGGAAAAGCATCGATAATTGAGTTTATCGATATAGGCAATCCCTAGCTGGCATTTAATTTTGCCCCGTATATTCCTAGGTCTGCGCCTCTATTTTAGGCGGTATAAACGATATCGTAGTTTGCCTGTTATGGTATTGTTATGACGTCAGCCGCCATTACTGTCAAGCCTATAAGAGCTATCAAAACGTTGACAATTCGATAACAGATCAAATACGAAATTGTTTTTACCATCTTGAATAGAGCCACTGATCATAACATGCATAACGTTGACAACATGCTAACATGTCAAAAGCTTGATATGTGGCATTATGTATGTAAAGGGACCTTGTTGTCGATGGCGCTTACGCCGTACTGCGTCACGCGACGTTGTATTTATATCGGAGCATCTTTAATAATGGCGGAAGCGCCATCGACAATAAGGTCCCTTTTCATAGATAACGTCAAATATGGTTTTACCAGTAGAATAGAGCCTTAGTACAGTCAAAAGCACAGTCTATACCAGAGGGCCCCAAACTTTTTTGGCTCGTAGACTACTTAGCAATTTTTTCGGTTTTGGATAGAAAATTCTTCGGGATCCTTTGCACGGATAAAAATTGTAAGTCGAGCCGGCTAAAAATCGACAAAGGATACAATTAGCGCAGAAAAATATTATCTATTAAATAAAAGCTTGTAATTTATGTATAGATAAAGAGCGTACTCTCATTTGAAAGGCCGGCAACGCACCTGCTACTCATCTGGTGCTGCAGGTGTCTATGGGTGACGGTAATCGCTTATCATCAGGCGATCCGTCTGCTCGTTTGCAAAAAAATATGTATAGATAAATATAAGTAAGTTCCTAGGTAAGTAGTATCTGTGTATGAATATGGATTATTCTTATAATGGATAGCGAAAATTAAATTGGCGTCCTGCTTAAATGGGATCGAATAACGCGGAACCCCATTTTTATCTCATGGACCCCCATTATTTTATTCCGCTTACATGGATCACTTGCAGGTTGACCTCTGGGGGTCGATAAAGACCACTTTGGGAATCACTGCTCTATACGGTCATCGCGTCTCATATGTGTACGTAGACCTTATTGTTAGGGGCACAGGGGTGTTTAGAAATTTTCGACGTCTTTGGAACGTATGTATAAAGACTTTGACTGTACGTAATCTTAAAATCATATAGTATTCAACGAGCAATTACTTTTATCACTTTCTTTAAAACGGCTTTAACGATTTCGATGAAATTTGCAATGTAAACGTTTACGGGGGCGAAAAATTGATCTGTCAGGATGTCATCTTCGGGGAAATTCGTTTTCAACCCGAACAACGCTTGCTCCCAGGTACTAGACTATGTCGCCATAGGTTAATTTAAATACAATTTAATACTATACAACGGTGTGTTTTTATTGGTGTACTGCCTTTTTGCCGAATTATGTTTCGTCAAATTTCATTTGGCAACCAACTTTTCGCCGAAGTTTTATTTGGTAAACCAATCCTGGGCATAATTTTACTTCGTATTTTTTTTATTTCGCGTATTTTTATATTGCATTATTTTATAACGTCAAATTTTATGTGGTAAATAATTGTGTAGCAATATATTTTATGACCCTAAAAACGAAACTGCTCCCAGAGATAGGTAGGTTAGGGTTATTTTTTTTTATGACCCTAAAAAGGAAACTGCTCCCAGAGATAGGTAGGTTAGGGTTATTTTTAATGACCCTAAAAATAAAACTGCTCCCAAAAATAGGTAGGTTGGGGTTAATTTTAAATTAAGGTAGGTATGCCAATCAATACATTTGACGAAAGCATACACTCAAAAAAATGAGAGCCAACAAAGAGAGATTTTCACTTAGTTGACAAAAAATGATTACAATAGTTATATCAAACAAAGCTGATAGCTAACGAGACTAATTTCTTTAGTGATTCAACTAACACCTTAGTTGGTGTATCTATCGTCTTGTCAGGCTCGTATGGGGTCAAGACGCTTATGCACAACAATCACAATCTTGTTACAAGCGACCAATTATTTTTTTCAGTGTAATTGACATCTTAAAATAATCCCAGGTAATAATTTTCCTAACAATAATTTATCAAATCATTAGTTGGGAAATGATATCAGTGCGGAACGTTGAGTTGGGAAATAAATATTTGCTCAAATAAAAATTTGCGATACGTAGTTTGGGGAGTTAAGAATTTGCTAAGTAATTTTCGTCGAAATATTAGTAAACAGCTTTTATTATGGTTACAAACGCTGTTGCTACAAACATTACATCGCTATTATATTAGTACTGTATTAATATCACTAGTTATTATATGCTATGCGTTGGACACATGTCTTCAATCTCAACACATGGTGAGGTCAGTGACCTTCGAAGTTCGATCATGTACCACCGATAAGCCGATAATGATTAACGATAAATAAATATCAGGGACATATTACCAGAAGATCTAGTCCCAAACTAAGCTCTAGGATTGTACGGTCACGGAAGTTAATTTGCTACCCATTTCAAAGAAAATCTGCTTGAAGATATCATTGTCAATAGAGATGTCAAGTCATTTGTAATTGACAGGAAACTCAACCTTATTGCTGTAGAATGTCAGATTAACTTTGGACCTAAGGTGGGTCACAAATTAAATTATTCCTTGACTGTACTATGGGTACTAGAAAACGTTATAAATTCTGATATGGGGTATTATCTATGCAAAAGGGACCTTATTGTCGATGGCGCTTACGCCGCACTGCATCAGGCCACGTTGTATTTATATCGGAGCATCTTTAATAATGGCGGAAATGCCATCGACAATAAGGTCTATTTTCATAGATAACGCCACATATAGGGAATTAACACTTATATACAGAATAGCTCCAAGACTCAGAAACAAATACTCGCGCTCATTACACAAATATTTGCCCATACCGGGAATCGAACCTGAGACCGCTAGCTACTTAGGCAAGGTAATTACTAACTAGGCCAACGCGTCGTTTAAAAAACATGATATATTAATTAATAAAGAAATAGATCACGGGCTTTAATTGTATGTCACAATGGATCCCTATCATAATGAAAGAGTCAAGTAACCAGAAACAAATTGCATTCAACATAATATTTCATTTTCTAGCACAAGGTTCTATAGATCAACAATGTTCCGTACAAATAGTTGCAAGTGAATTTTAACAGTATGCCCATTTTTAATTAATAATTAGCATCTCACCCCTAGTCAAAAACGACTATAAAGCATTCAGTATAAAGCTTAAATTGAATAAACACACACACACAGTAAGACCTCGAGGAAGTAAGTCAGCGAAATGAAGTCGGTTGCCTTGACAAGCGTTGACAGACCTTCCTCTCCCTGCTGGTTCCTTGATAACTAGGGTGCCGCGGGGCTTTTGTTTGTAACTGAAGGGTCAAGTGGCTCTGGTGCGTTTGCGTTACATTTGACGACGCACTTTGTTGTCATGGGGATATCCACGCATAATTGGCCCCCGGCCGGCCGCATTACGTCATTCATATCGTTAGTTTGTCGTTATGTGCGTTAGGAATGCGAGTGTCCGAATGGGTTAAATAGATAAATTATTGGATATACCTACGCACTACAAACGCTGTGCGGTTTTGCAAGTTAAATAAATGAATATATTTATTTATACCTTTATTTCCATGACAAAATATTTGATTAAAAAGTGGGAATACATTTTTTAAGACATGGCTATAGGTCTCCTCCAACTGTCTCCGTCCAGTCATTGCATTTTTCTGGATTTCATCGAACCAGCAGTTTCTATTTTTTGCTGCTTTTGTCCTTGCATTTTTCTGAATTTCTTCAAACCAGCGGTCTCTATTATGTGCTGCATCTATCCTTGCATTTTCTGAATTTCATCAAACCAGCAGTCTCTATTTCTTGCCGCTTCTATCCTTGCATTTTCTGAATTTCTTCAAACCAGCAGACTCTATTTTTTGCTGCTTCTATCCTTGCATTTTTCTGGATTTCATCGAACTAGCGGTCTCTATTTTTTGCTGCTTCTATCCTTGCATTTTTCTGGATTTCATCGAACCAGCACTCTCTATTTCTTGCTGCTTTTGTCCTTGCATTTTTCTGAATTTCTTCAAACCAGCGGTCTCTATGTTTTGCTGCCTCTATCCTTGCATTTTCTGAATTTCATCAAACCAGCAGTGTTTATTTTTTGCTGGCTGTGTCACCCTTGCATTTTTCTGGATTTCATCGAACCAGCAGTCTCTATTTTTTGCTGCTTTTGTCCTTGCATTTTTCTGAATTTCTTCAAACCAGCGGTCTCTGTTTTGCTGCCTCTATCCTTGCATTTTCTGAATTTCATCAAATCAGCAGTGTTTATTTTTTGCTGGCTGTGTCACCCTTGCATTTTTCTGGATTTCATCGAACCAGCAGTCTGTATTTTTTGCTGCTTCTATCAGCACAGGTGCTGCAACGCTGATTTCCATTGTTACTTGCCTTGACCATCTCCCATCCGAGTTGCGTGCAATATAAATAAAAATAAAAGGTAGAATTGATTGCTTTTTTCTTGCTGGTAATCTCTGGAACTACATTTTTTTTATTCTCTCGTTAATAGAGAGCTACTTTATCCTGACTTTTATCCATACTAATATTATGAATGTAAAAGTAACTCTGTCTGTCCGTCTGTCTGTTGCAATTGCACGGTTAAAGCACTGAACCGATTTGGATGAATTTTTATATGGAGATATTTTGAATCCCGGGGAAAGACAGTACTTATAGCGGAAAATTTGTCAGTTCCCGAGGAAAGATCGCTTAACGACTTCGCGGACGGAGTCGCGGGCAACTTCTAGTAGGCTATATTTTTTTGGTAAGTATTAGTTTTTGTTAAAAATATCAAAGTTGTATTAAACGAAGCAAGGGCTGGTCCGCATGTATTAATATAGCAGGTAAATAGGAAAATCCATTTTAACTTTTAATTAAATTATATAAGATACCTACTTTATGAATTCGATTGAAATTTGTATCGGGCTCGGAAATAAGATTGCTTATTATTATGATTGGTTATTACTTATGAATTATAGATTTACAGAGAATTAGGTATGGGTAGGGATTACTTATTTTAACTAGTTTGTTTCTTCGACGATAATATCGAATCTTTTTTAATGGATGAATATGATGGATTACTCGCGTTGTACCATTGCGGATAGCGGTGTTGTTTTTTTTGTCGCCGTCTCTTTCGCGGGCAACATTAGCTAACCACCTTAACCATTTAGTTCATTCTTCCTATAGTTATGTCAATCTAGGACGATCCGTGTGACAGCTTTTGTAAACATTTATTTCATCGTTTTACTTCTCATAAATGCTATGTTACAGGGCGTTTTCACTAAAAAGTGTACCCAATTAAGGACTGAAATTAATAACTTTAACTTTGTCAGTTTTGTGACGAAAATTAGCCATACATTTCGGCCGTCAATGTATAGCTAATTTTCGTCACAAAACTGACAAAGCTAAAGTTATTAATTTCAGTCCTTAATTGGGTACACTTTTTAGTGAAAACGCCCTACAAACCTTGCATAGAGGTTCAGTAAATTTAATCCCACCAAAAAACATAAGTGAGATTGTTTACAGTCAGATCAATTTATTGCCAACAAATGTATTTTGAGCCCTGACTTCGCAATTTTTTTTTACAAATATCATGTAATCTCTTGGCTATTAAAGATAACTTTTTACAGGATAGTGACAGGACCTTAATTATCACACTGGGCTGTGAGGTTATAGATCTAATTAATCTGAAAAAAAAATACAGGTTCCTAGCTGCCCTGGGAAAAAAAATATGAGGGTGGGAAATTCGTTTTCGCACGTTGTGTATCGCACGGCTTTTTTTTCGAACTTGTGTCTAGATAATTAATTCCCGCTATTTATACGCCTTACTTGCTAATGTAGTGTTTCAAATTACGAAATACGGCTGTCACAGGGACCATTCTACTTTGACCGAATTATAATAAAACCCTGCTGATTTGAGCCTCATTGATGAGCCCAGGAATCAATAGGCGCTTTATCCGCCCTCGTACTAAGCTCCTTAACGACTATCATCAATAAGATCATTATTTGACCTTTACGGCGCGGTGGGTTGCGTACTGTAAGAATATAAGTATATGGCTGCTTGAGATTGCACTTTTCTTTTAGGAAAAACTGTATCGGCTAGCATTAAAACCGTAATGAAGAGAGAGAACTTTTAATATTTATAATATTAATGTGACAGGTACGAGTCTCCACGCAGTAAAGTATAAACCCGAATGGTTTAAAACTGGTTCCAGCAAGAGCAACGTTGTTAGCGTTAGCCAATTACCGGTTGTTCTATGAATGAGCTGCCACGTCTTAGGGCCGTATTATTAAACTGAACTTGAGTGCCCGTCCCACGACATATTAAAGTAAAACTTGTGTCTTTGACCTGTTTTGAGTCGAGCATCTTGAGGGAAAGATCACATTATTAATAAGACCTTTACAGAAAAGTGAGAAAAAGACGTAGTAGCTTATTCAAAATACTATCTTGGCGTCCTGGCTACCTATATACTAGTTACTTAGTACTAAAATCGCGATACACACAACTCCTCTGGTTTTATAAGTGTCGGTAAAACCTTCATGTAACCTGTTCTTTTGCCGTATTCATACAAAAAACAAACGCTAACAGTTCAGTCTTATCCTGACACCTGAAGCCCTGATCACCCCCATTAAGCGACATTGCACAAAGCGCCGACTTACTCCAACTTCCCAACTCGCGGTGATTAGCTGAGTTCTGAACTGCCGAGATGTAAAGTGTCGGCGTTTTACTTAATTGACGGCTTCGGATTGTGAGGAAAAAAGTTATTTTCGCTAACTCAGCGCTTTTACGCTCCGGGATAAGGGCGGGCGCGTTAGGCGAGGTTAGGTTGAAGGTTATCATGCGTTGCCGTGTATTATACATATATCTATCCGTTGTAGCCACATTAAATCTAAGGATAACCACCCTCGAAATTATCAAGCACCTTTTAATTTGCTTCATAATTGCCATCGTACGGATAGGCGGATGATGTTCAAGTGCTTTTAATTACAGCAGAAGTGTTTGGTGCCCGTAATATCATGTTGGGAATATCTGTCGGGTCCCGGCGGAGGCGCGCTGGATTAGACCGCCGGTGGGGTTGCAGGCTCCCGGCTCACCTTGGAGAGTAATTATAATGATCGGCGCCGGAGCCCTAGTCTGGGCTGGGACTCCTTCCTGGAGAGGCGTGCCGGGCGCAAGGGTGGCGCAAGGTACGCCCACGCGCACCTATCTCCCTTCCTCCCACAACGACCATAGCCGAAAAGCTCCATTCGTCCCGCTCGCACGACCCGTCTCGACCCCCACGCCCCCACCTATAATAACCCAATTTGTAAGAACCCCCCATTTTCAAGGACGGACGTCGGTCTTTATGGCGGCGGCGACGGCGGCGTCGATTCCCCGACCTTGTTTATTTCAGTTTCTTTTTGTTTAGGAACTGGCTCGGCTTATTTTAGTGCGTCTGTACCGGGCCGGGTCTAGGCGACGGCACTGAAGGATCGCTGCGCTGCTGCGCATTGCTCGTGCCCCAATTACGAGTATTAATACGGGGCCTTCAGAAATTAGGCATTATCTTTGTACAATTTCATAGGCTTTAGGAGCGTCGTTTAAATAATTTGAAGCACTATCCTGCACATTAGTTCCTTTGTTTATCAGCGGAATTCCAAGCGTTCTCCGCATGAATGGTGAGCTGTCTCATGATTTATGGAAAAAGAGATGTCGGAGCGCGCCGCGTATAAGCGGGGGATGCCTCATTTGTTTAAGTCGTTGTAAAGTTCAAGGTCGTCGACAACACCCTTATCAAAACCCGTCCTGTAGGGTCGTCTAGACGGTTCCACACCTACAACCCTTTGAGGGTCCAGTCCAGTTATGAATCGCGGCAGAATAAAGATGTTTAAAGTGTTGTCATTGAGTAATGTCTTTGCGGCCGGAAGGTAATGACCACCCTTGGTTGTTTTGTGTTTATTGTTCGGAGTTTTGAGCCGTTTCTTAACTAAGTTAGTCGATCCTTACGAATACTTAGTTTTGGAACTTTATTAGTGTAAACACGGTTCATGTTCGCCGTAAATGCCTAAGCCGTGGGAGTGTTTATTAAACCAGAGTTTCGCTAGAGTTTTAATTGATTGAATAAATTTAATTAGTTGTCTATTGTTTGTTTACGGGAGTTCTCGGGATTTCTGAAATAATCAATAGTCACCCAACGAATGATACAATTTAAATAAATTCAACTAATTCCAATTTATATTCCATATTGCTCTTGTCAATTATTAAGGCTGCGAAAACAAATACACTGGAAGTGAGAGAATATTAATTAATCACTCAACGTTATTTAAGCAAGTCGTACTTTAAATTAATGCTCCTAAAACAGTTCCAGTCAAATAGGCTCTGGAGGCATGACCTATTTACTCGGCTGTTCAAAACGGAAATTTAACACAAGCCCTTTCAAATTCGCGTGGGTATTCCCCATCCGCGTAGAAACATACCATCTGGTTGCTTTCTTAAGCTCGTATCTGAATAATGTGATAAGTCGAAATTTGAAGCTTATCCTTACGGCAGTAGCCTTGCTTTTCCCATTTCTCTTTCAAGTTACACACGCGTTTGAAAGTTACCAGCCGGTAGTCGACACGTGTTGACGCTGAGTCGACACACTTCCCCCTTCCGTCTCCCCGAGGCTTTCTAGAACCGCCCGCCCGTTTCCAAGTCAGCGTTTTAATTTGTGAAGAAAAAGGTGAAAATTTAGCACATTTCGTCTTCGTGCTACAATTGTTCCCTTTGACGCCTCAGGGCTTAAGGTGCTTGGTCTCCTGTTCGTCAACAGATTCACGTCGTACGCCGCGTCAGGATGCTTACTGTGAAAATTACTAAGTTGTTCTTCGTGCCACGCTAGCGAATCGAACTGAAGCGTATACGCTAGCGTTCAGCGTCGCTTATAGCGTTTTTCAGAAGATCAAGGTAAGTTAAGGTCAGCACACAATTGACGACACGTTGTTTCTCAACTTTCTTTGCACTTTAAAATTGATAACGTGCTGAAGAATTAGAGGCGGGTTGCGGAGGCAGTTTAGTGCATGGGGTCACGTTTTTCGGGTTGGTTAAAATACGGTCTTTTTCATATAAATTCATACATTACAAACTCAAACACATGTTTTCTTTAATAAATAAGGTTATCTATTGAAACGCATTGCTTTATATGGGAAACTTGCTTATGCTGACTTCGATTAAGAAAAAACATTCAGTAGTATTAAGTAGGTAATATATTTTTGCCTTTTTTTCTTCTCTTTCCTCTTCTGCAGCATTGTATTTAAACGCCCACTGTTGGGTATATGCCTCTTACTCCAATTGAGTAACTACGCCGCAAGCAAATATGTTCATAATAATATACCTTTAAAGGTACATATTTGAACGCTTGAAACCAATTGATAGGCGACAACCTTTATTCCAACCGCATGGACATTGCGTGGGCGACTATCGATCGACACGAATATGAACTCAATGCTAACACGGCAAGGTTCACATTTATGCTCTAAGACGGCCTCTCGGTGCGCAAATCGAAAAATTAATTTCCCTTGCCCAAATAAATCCAAAATGTATTAAAATAACTAAAAACGTACCCGTTGAATGATTGATTACTTGTATCCTTAATTCCCAAAGTGAATGCGGGATAATCTAAAAATCTTTTTTTTAAATTATCTGTCCAGGGGCACTCTCTAATTTCGTTTTAATTATAGGTTCTCGCAATTTTTAAGGTGTCTGGGTAATAGGTTTTTGCAATTTTCTAAGGCATTTCCTCAAATAAGAAGACCCTAGTGTGGGCCAATTGTTTCTGTAAATGTTCATGCTTTTATGGTAAATAAACGATTTTTATTTATATATTTAATTATGAATAGGTATTAGAAATAATATGATTATGATTGCGAATGTTAAGGTGACTAATACTTTATTCTACAATATTATTTAGTTACCATATTCGTCCGAAATAAATGTCGAAGCCGTATTTCAATAACCTCCGTAGCTTTCAATCCATAAAGGATTTTTTAAATCGGATCAGTCGTCCCAGATGCTTATAATAAGTTACCAATATTTTCTAAAGTACTAGGTACACATAAACACAATGTAATGATGATTAGCACACAAGAAAGGCACAATTGACTGACGAAGCAAGTCTGCGATATTCATCGGTAAGGTCAGTGTCTCCCGTGACTCGACACTTTGTGCGTTCGGCGTTACAGGTGTTTCAATCGCACCATAACAAGAAATACGAGTAAGTAAATAAAGATACTCTACTATTATTCCATTCGTACTGATTTAATTATTTAGTTACCTACTTATCACTCTTATCAGTGGGCCTTGACAAGCTGCTTTCTGCAAACGGTTAAATTACTAGCATAGAGACGTCCTATCTTATTCCAGAGGGTTGACAATCTTAGGAATGCAGTCTTAAGGTTGGTTGACCTGTGTGGTCTTTTCTTTGCCATAAAATAAGTGTATTGATTTGTGAACATTGAGGTTATTTTGGTTAAATTACATCAATATTTCCAAATAGGTCGCGTACATAAAGAACTCGAGGAAAATTCTCGTTTTTTTGGGATGGGTTCCTCAAAAAGCGTACATAAGCGATTCTGGGCTAGCTCCGTATTTAGGACACTGAGTCTAGGGGGTAGGGGGGTGGGTGGCTCGGCTGCTCGCTGTCCGGGAGCAGCGCGGATAAACCAGCTCCAGAATACTTTCTCTTCGATTTTGCTGGGTTTATGGCGAAAACAAGTCCCGGGCAGGTCTACGAGGCTGATATTCGATGCATACGCGCGTGCTGTAGGGTTTGATTGAGGAGTAAAGTGTGGTCACTCGCGGCCCGAGCGTGAAGCTTCAGTTGCGCGGGGTACATGATTTGGCAGGTGGATAAACACTTTCTTAGTGAGATGGAGGCAAGGACCTAATTTTGTTTTTCTCGCAAATTAGTTTTATTATCGTATAGGTTCGTTTTACGGGTTTAAGCAGAAAATGTACTGCCTTAGAAAAATCTGTATACGATGCACAAGATTGTACGATTTTTTAACTGTTACGCAACCTACCACGTTTTGACATCATTAACCACGATGGTCCTAGTGCCACTGGCATCCCCAGCCTAAAGTTTATCAGATCACAGCGACGGTTATGGTCCCAGTGGATTTTTTCTAGATTAAACACCTGTTTCTAGCGAATCCTCAGCGGCGTCGTAATATTTTATCCTTGTAATACGCCGAATATTACCATAGACAGGCTTATTTATAGATGTAACTAAACTTCTCTGCGTACATTGTGTGCAGGGTGGAATAACTTATTATAACTGTATAAGCGCTGAAAATCGAGGCCGCCCAGTCTTTTATAGAGGGAAACTGGCTGGAGGCACGCACGGAAACGCACGCAAGTCCAGTTTTCATACTCCACTATGACGCCTTATCGCCTACTTCGAAAGCGATAGCATCGCTGACATCCTTACATATTTTAGGTCCGGCATGCAACGCCTCCCGCCGGCCCCTGCCCAGCCCGCAATGTATATCACACGCCCGATCAAATCGCTTTACTGCATACATCTGCAATAACCTCGCACCCCAGTCACCGATAATACTTTACCATAAAGCAATAGAGAACGAATTCGCGTGAATTTTATTATTTATTAAGGTTTCTGATAAAGCCCTAGTTATAAGGCTTCCTAGCTATGTAAATTGTTTTCGACGCGCAGGAATTGGTGCTTAGGTTTGGTTTTGACACGCAACTTTAGCTTTGAAATCGGTTCAAAATGTCGAGCGTATCGGTCAAAACTATTTCGCTTATATCCAACTTTAGTTATTAACGTTCTACATTAATTCCACATTGCTGATCAACCCACGTTTGGTATGCGAATTTGTTTAAATAGGTGTTTGAATTAAAAGGGTAAAATTTGATACGTGCCGATCGTATCGCAGAAACCGATAGCGTCGGGGCGCCTAAAAAATGTCGATGTAGTCACGTAGGTACTCAAACATTTGTTCGCAATGCAAGCAGACTCGTTGACGGCCTTGAAAACTCGGTGTTGGTGCGCGGCAAGCGTTGGCTACGTCGCCAGAGACGTTGGCAAGCGCGAATTGATAGCGGCTTGCAAGTAGACGGGGCTATTGCCCTCCCCATTCCATTGCAAGGCCACCCAGGGCCGAATTCGGCGCGGAGCCTTCGTAGCCATGGCAATGGAGCGGGCGAGCTCGTTGCGATAGTGACGCCGCCCGCCTCCCCCTCCTACCTCTCCGCTTATTTCAAGCTCTTTTCAACTTCCCTCAATACCGCCCGAATCTATACCTGGATACTCTGTGAAGGCCAAATGAATATGCGAAGGTACTAACGCTTTTGATAACGTTCGCAGTGTGATCGGCAGGTGGAAATGTAAAGGATTAAAAGTAATTAAATAGAGAAAGGTCTGAACGGAGCCATTGAAAACGATTTTATTAAGCGTTTCGTAATGAAACGATTTGTTTATAAGAACTTTTTAAGGCCATATCGTATGTTTCTTTTTATTATTTAGATATAAAATAAAATAAATAACCATTTCTTTATTTGACCTTTAAGTGGTTTAACGAAACGAAAATCACGGTAAAATGCATTTAGAAAAAATAATCTTGTACTTAAGTATAAAATAAAAATTAATTAGCAAACCCAAGAAACCATATTAAGTAATTGAATCGGTAACATTTAAACATCGATCCTGTTTTATATAAAAACCTAACCTTTACGTTTTCCTTTGAGCTTTTTCGCAAAGAAAACTTTCCGCGCGTTTTTACTTTGTGTTTTGATGAAGCCGTATTATACGAACAGCATATTTATTTAACGGAAACGTTATTTATATGTTTTTTGTAAAAAATGGTACATGTAAGAAAGGAGGCCACGCGAGGCTCGGTTCTTGGAATCGTGTGTTTAATTTCCGAGGCTACATAGACTCGTGTCTACAGTACTCGTCTGCTGGGAACATGTGCCTCCACGATATATTACTGTGTTTGATCAGGACCACAACTATCATAGCCAGCTAAATCACTTTCATACAACGTTTTTCTTACTAGTTGCTACATAGTTATTTTTTCTTCGTTTGAAGTTTAATTTTTCTATCGGTATCATAGTGTACAATTTTTGTCATTGTGCACCTTTAAGCATATATTAATGACGATTGGGAAACGTAAGGAACAAACATTATAGGTACTCGAGCCATATCCGTCATAATGAATGGACTCCAGCTTAGGAACCAATATCAATAAGCGATATCTAATCGGATAGGTATTTTTATTTTCTACAACTTTTCAATGGCGGGAAATGTCAAATAGTTGTGAGAGATTTCAATGGCCGAACTAGAATGCCAAAAAATGTGGTTGTGTTTATACTCTCCAACTGTCTTAATGTGGCGATAACTTTTCTAACACTAAGATTTGGGAATACTCACAAAAGTAAAACCTATCTGGTGACATTTCGCTTGTTGTTATTGGTCATATAGGTTGATTTGCCCGTCCTTCATTATTCTAAAGAAAAACAACAAATATTTTATAAATGTATTGCCTCAACATCTAGACTATCTGTTTTACAGCTATGGAAATATCCCAAAGTAGTATAGAGTATCTAGGTACGTTTACTTAGGACCCGAAAACTTGTAAATAAAGCTTTTATTGAACTAAACTAGGTCAGATTGTTATTATGTAAATAGTTTTGTAACTCCAATATAAACAAGTTGTATTAAAGTATTAAAATCAATAACAAAACATGTTTGCAGAAAAGTCGCATAATTGAATCTTAATTTGTTACCCTTTAAATCCTCGGTTACATATGAATAATTCTAAAGTCTCTTTTTTTTAAAACAAAAGCCGCTCTAAAATATTTTATCAACTCACCCACCCATATTCCTACTGCATAAAACTCTATGATTCTCCTATCAGACCGAGTACGGCCCTGCTTTGGGATGTTCGCTGTATGCCAAGTCGCAGTTTGCTATTTGTGCCGGGCCCCCGAACTTCGCACCGCTCCCCCCCTGCCTCGCGGCTTCTCGGTTTCATAGACAATGCTGAGTAGATGGGGCACTGGTGTCTATCATGGGTGAGCGAGCTTTTCGAATGCAGCGTTCCGTTTTTGAATTTTGTGTTTTGAAATAGGAACGCATGGTTTTCTCCGATTTGGATTTGGAATAGGTTTGTTATATGGAGGAGGTTGAGGTATGTTAGATCAGTTATAGATACTGTATTAGAAAACAAACGTTGTATTAAGGGGGATCTGTATGAATTGAGAATGTTTTCTCTGTCTTCACAGAGTTACTGTAAAAATGCGGTCCTGATATAAAACTAAATTTTCTGAATAAAAACTAATGTCAAAACCATACATTAAATCACGCCTGTTTCCCAGAGGGGTAGGCAGAGACCGCTTAATGTCAAAACCAGGAAGTTATAAAAAAAACCGTTACTCCATAATTGGGTTGGTTATCATGTCTGTGGTGTGCCCTAAAATCAGCGTGACTTTCAAATTATTTAAATGTGTCGGTTACATTACAAAAAATAGAGACATTATCATCGCGTTTACCCTTACCTGTTTTTTACATCCTCATAAGTTCATAATTAATTAGCTAAAAACATAGTTTAACTCAATTAGGTAGTGTCTAGTGTTGTATTCACTGGTAATGAGCTGTTCATATATGAGGCACCTCAACTGTCACACTCCCTTCGTAAGATTCTTGTAACTTTTTACTTTGTAAAAATGTTCCACCTCGATATTGTTACCTACACTGAAGGATGAGCGAAATAGATTATAGAGTAACGTATGGAGAAAAAAGAAAAAAGTAACTGCAAGTCTATATACGAAATCATTCGCCATCGTATTTTGTCGGATACGTTCGTATTCGTCTTGCTTTCTTCGTTAAAATAAATATGAACTTCCGACCAACAACTATGTTGTTTGGCTTTGAAAAACCTCGTATCTCATATTTCGTGACGTACGATTTTGAACTTTAAAATGAAAAGAATTAAGTTCAAACTCATGCATCTTGAAATATCAGATACGAGTTTTTTCAAAGTAGTAACGATATGTACATTGTATATAGTGTTAATTCCACTATTGTTTAACTTCCGACAAAAAAAGAGGGGTGGTATAAGTTTAACGTGTATCTGTGTGTCTGTGTATGTGTGTGTGGCATCGTAGTTCCCAAACGGATGGACCGATTTGGACGCGTTTTTTTTTAAAGAAAGCTAGTTTAATGGGGATGGTTTTAAACTAGGTTTTATCAAAAACGGTTGGTCCGTTTAGGAGATATCAGCTCTGAAAGAAGGGGTTGCGATTGTCTTGAGGGTTTGTATCTAATAAATGAGTTGATAAATATCATACTCCGATATGTCCTTGAAATTTGGTACACGAATTTAAAACTTAATTTGTTCGAATAAAGTTTAAAATTCGTATACTAAATTTCATGGACATATTGGAGTCTGATATTTATCAACACAAATCCACTGTCATAAAGAGGAAAGATTTGATTGTTTGTTTGTTTGCATTGAATAGGCTCCGAAACTACTGGACCGATTTGAAAAATTCCGTCACCATGAGAATCCTACATACATTATCCTTGACGAACATAGGCTATGTTTTATTTTTCTGCACGGACGGAGTCGCGGGAAACAGCTAGTAGTTATATAAAATGAGTTGCTACTTATAACTCATATTTAATTTCGTGTCCCGCCCATCACTACAAATCGGCACATTTACCTTTGGAACCTCACAGAAGTCCCACGTAGGCGTGTTCCACGTCTCCCCCATAATCTTTGCTTTAATGTTCAAGATTTCGAATTGCTACGTTGGCAGGATGTCTGACGAGCAATTCGTGATACGTTCATTGCCCAAACTAAGAATTGTACGTTACTTATATGTATGTATGTGTGTAGGTGGCACTGAAAATGGAAATTTTAAATGAAGAATTCGTTCTATTTGTCCTAGGAATAAGGGTTATTCAGTTTTTAGCGTTTCGTTTATTTAAGACTATACTTTAATTTGGACTTAATCGAAAAGAATTTTAGTGAAGATGTCTATTTGAGGCCCATTTTAGGCTTTTTTGCCTATATTTGACGAAGAACAACACCTAAAATGAGTTGATAAATATCAAACTCCAATATGTCCTTGAAATTTGGTATACGAATTTAAAACTTAATTTGTTCGGATTAGGTTTTAAATTCGTATACCAAATTTCAAGGACATAATATTGTAGTTTGATATTTATCAACTCAAATGCTTACGCTAAAAGTTGGCGTCATTTTGCCGAATTTATCTGTGACAAATGTCATCTAAATGACGTAAGTTCTCACAAGCCTTTTAACCACTATTGTAGGAAACGTTAAGTACTATAGAGGCTGTATTAGACGTTTTCAAAACCTGTAAGTTTCACGCAGTATCAGATATGACTTCTATAGCTCTATCCTTTTTACTAGAATTTGAATGGATTTTACCAACTTACCTGATAAACTGAGAGTCGTGAACAGAGTCGCAAACATTAAAAAACTAACACATTTTATATTCAGTGTCCATACCTTCCAATTGGCTTCATTTGTTATGGGAAGCTATCCTGGCTCTTTATTGATCTGTCAGTAAAAAGGGCACCGTATCTAAATTCTAATCACATTATTCCCATTACAATCAAGATATATCCGTCACGCATCAATAGCATAATATGGCAGCCATATGACGACACGTCACCTTAGGAAGCATCATCGCCCTTTTAATCTGTTGGGCCTCTTAGTTCGAGAAGGTTCGATGAATCGTCCAAAGATGGCGTTTGTGTGGGCTGAGGTTTATTTATGTTATTCTATTGTGACCATTTTGTCTTGTTCTATTTGAATTTGGGTAGTACGTTTTTACAAGCTTTCATGTTATTTTATCTGTTGTTGTTGATGTTGTTATATTTGTGGCAACGCTTATACCTACTATCCTCGTAAGGCCCAGTGTGCAGTAGGATGTACATAACAAGGCAATTTAATTTGAACTGTGTTGCAATAAGAATAAGCTTTATTTTCCTATGTTAATAAACTGAAATTGGCATTATCGCACAAACGTAATTGAACTTTATTCCCTTGATGGTAGATTCAAAGTCCCACTTACAAAAAACTCCGTTTGTAGTATGGTGAGCCTTACGAGGCTATATGTGCAAGGTTGGTCGCACTTGAATTTTGAATCTTTTCTCGTTATTGTGGATTTATCCAATTACAATAAAAAAATGTACTGTTATAAGCTAATTTGGTTATGCGATTAAAAGATGTTTAGTATATCCAATCCAGCTAAACTCATGACTTTTAAAACGTCCGTTAAAACCCAAGTTGTTTGATAACAGTTACTGATGTGCAAGTTGGGGAAAGTTTCCAAAAAGTTTGAAAAGTTCTAAAAAATTTCCAGAAACGTTCACTAGAAATAAAGGAAATTTAAATTTAAGAAACGGATAGTTTCAATCCCCTTATAAAACTGTGAGAAGTTTCCGAAATTGAACACCATGAAATGTTCCGCAATTTTGGAAAGGTTCCTTTGGCATATCAGTAATAACAATGCAATAAGCACAGTCGATGGAAAAGCGTCTCAAAAACGATTGACTTATAATTAATAAATATCAGTGGACATTCTCACACAAATTGGTCTAGTCCAAAACTAAGCTCTAAGCTTGTACTGTAGGTACTAGACAACGATACGAATACATATATAGATAAATAAATACTTAAAAACATCCAAGGCTCAGGAAAAAATACGCTCATCACACAAATATTTGTCCAATCGGAAGCGAACCCACAACCGCTAGCTTATTAGGCAGGGTCACTACCAAGTCTAAACGCGTGGTCAACCGTTTCACTATAAATTATTAAAAACTTTAAATAACGAAGCTATAACGACCTCGTTTTGACAAAAGAGTATCGATTCGTCGAGAATATTAAAATTTTATAATCTATGATTACTTCGTTAGTTGATACAAATATCTAAAGTTTTCATATGCCTATTTTATAGAATATGAAGTTGGTGCCTATTTTCCAAGTTATAATAACGCTCTGGTTAGTCTGTCAAGGGATGATTGTTTAGCGGTGACGAATAGCTTTCATCGATCACAGGTTTGTCTATGGATTTAGGTTTAAGAGTTTATCTAACTAAATCTATTTAGTTTTTGGGAGCGTATTAAAAAGATTAACGCTTCTGCAGTATTTGCAACTTCATTATCGTAATTTTGAAACTTTGGGCATTTAAGCTATCAGCTATTGACTTATGTGATCCTGGTACCGGGTTTTCCTGTTCTGACTTTTTTTTTGTTTTAGTTTGAGATAATTGTTATCAATTTTACAATGGCAAATGATAAAAATGTTGGTCATCCAGAGCTAATATGAATAAAGCCATGTGAAGACGGCTTCCCTGCGTGTTCCAAATACGCGAATATGCAACGATAAATTAAGTGCTACCATTACAGAAGTACTGTAACGTGTGTGCGTGAATTTAGTTCTGAATCATTATTTGCTGTACAACTACACTCAAAATCCGCATGCGTCAAGTGATTTACCTATATGATCCTGAATTTAAACGTGTTCAGAGCCGATGACTCGATAACACGCCCGCTTTATAACACGATCAGGCAGCTCAGTGCTGAATGTGTTAAAATTAGTGAGCGAACTAGAGCGGCCCTGGGAAATCCGGTAAAGGGTTCGTTGCTATGGAGACGCCGAAGTCTTGATACTCGCCGGTCCCGATTTTAAGCCGCTCCCTGATTATAAAGATCAAAATGCTCCAACTCAAAGCGATAAATAATTAATTTCGGTATCGGTAGAAACTCTGCACACACGGAAAACTCTCTTCCGTTTTGTTTACACAGCGACAAATGAAGACTTGAATTTCTGTTTCGACAAAGAAATGAGCGTGCTCAATAATGGAGTATAACGCTGTTTTTCTCTGAATAACATTAAGTAAGAGTTCGCAGGTATTGGATGTAACCAAGAGCTCCCTATCGACATTAATGTTGTATGGTTTTAAAGAAGTTGGGCACTTACATTGTTAAACGTCACTTTTACTAGCGCAATTTTGTTACTTCTCCCGCGACCTTGGCGTAATTGTTTTTCGTTCGTATATGGATTTAGATGTCTTTGTTCATTCATAACTACGCTGGGATTTATAAACTGTTTTTTTTATGCCGACCTCGGGTTTAACGACCCGGGAATAATGGCATAGTTTAGGCTTTTCTCGGCGCTGCGTCCGAATGTGTACGTGAGAATAGCTAATAGTGTACGCGTAGTGACTTTATGTAATTTTTGAGAAGCAGTTGTCAGTTTAAGAAAATTTGACGGATAAGATCCGTTAGAAAAACTGGTTGATTTCATTCACTCGCATTATTTAAGGTTAAAAACATGCACCAAATAAAAGTATCGTAAAAAAAAAACTGGTATTTATATTTTGCCGTGCTTTGCAGCTTTTAATGTTATTGGTTTTTTATTCTTGTATGGTGTTCGCCTACTACATAGTCCATACAAATCCATACAAATGTCGAATAAGGGCGTTAGATAGAACACGTGATCATTCGCTTCCACCTCAGATACAATCTCTAGGACTTGACCTTTTAAGTAAACCATGACCGTGAACATCGATTCAAGTTCGTTACGTAATGCCTTTATGCGTTCACTTCTCATTACACAACTCTGACTTTTATAACGTGCTCGTTTAGATGTCATAATTGCTTGAAACGCATACGGAATCTTGATACTTGTAGTAATTCTTACCGCCTTAATATCATATTTACATGTTTTTTCCTCGTGTTTTTCTACAGTTTTGTTTCTGTTTTGTTTTTCAATATTGTGAAAGATAATGTTGGGCTTTTTGTGTTGGCGCGATAGTAAAGTTATTCAATTCATGCAAGGTCATTGTTTCCAGTTATCAGGTATTCTACGCTAGAATAGTGATTGGAGGCCTGCTTTGGGCTGCCGGTTTTGCATTATGCAATATAGTTTTTTTATTCTTAATACTTGATAGAGGCATATGTTCCGCAGTTGGGCAAGTATATCGCACCTTCAAAACAATAATGACGTAATTCAGAAATTTTAAATTTCGAATTGGGTCTCTATTATAATAAATTTATGACTTGAAGTTTTAAAGCAGAAATTTTGAATTAGGTCACTATTGTTCTGAAGGTGCGATATGCTGAGAAGGTCTCTAATTCCGGCCAGACGGCGAGACGGTCTTTTAAGTGAGGCAGGAAGAGACAGGATGCGTAAAGCAGATATAGTTTTGTAGCAAGGCCTAAGCCCAGGAGTGAACTGCCACAGCAGTCCCAGCTACAAAAAAATATTCGTGCTGCTGATTGCTATCTCAGTATTTGGGTCATACACTCTCGAAAAAACAAAAGTTGTCTGTCCTGCAGTCAACAGTTATGTTTTTATCTGATAGGACTTAAGTAGACCTGACGCCGTTTATGCGGATATGGGTTCAGCCAGAAAATTAGGCCTTAAAAACGTTTACTTCTGTTATATGCACAGGAAAGACGTTTACATCTGAATGCGTGTATGACCCATTTACACAACTGCTACAAACATAGAGGTGTATTATCAGTTGTATAAGATTATGATTCGACGTTGCCAACATTTAGGAATTTTAGAATTGTGGTAATCACTATCCACAAAAAGGCCAGTGTAGTCAATGTAGTCAATAATTATACAAGGTGGTACTCGATAAACTGCACATATTGAAAGGGATGAAATTTTAGGTTAATTTATCGGTAAAACAAATAAAAAAAAAAAATTAGCCGCTTTTTTAATTTTTTTTAAATTAATTACAGCAAAAATGTCATTTTGTTTTCATAAAAACACGATTTTGACAAAATTTACTTTTTACTACTACTACTATTTTTTTTTTGCTTATTATTATTCCTCGTTTTTTTTTAGATCTAAAAACGTTAAAAAAATTGTAAAATATCTGCAAAATATTGAGAAAATCGTTTATGAAAACAAAATGATATTTTTGCAGTAATTTTCCACAAAAAAGCAGTTACTCAGTTATTTTTTTTAATTGGTCTAATATTATTATCAATTATTATAAACCTAACTAATATCAATACTATGCATTTTGTTTTATCTTTTTTGGGCTATTAGATCAAAAGTTACACCGTCACAAGTAAGTGTACTACCCTAACTTTATTAAAAAGTTTGACAATCTGTAAAAAAAAACAGTGGCTAGAAATTTAAAAAAAAATTTTTTTTACCTATAAATTAACCTAAAATTTCATCCCTTTCAATATGTACAGTTTATCGAGTACCACCCTGTATAACGTTAAAGAAATTAAACGAGGCGAAATCTTAAAACGTTCAGCGACCTTTTGGAATTACTTTTATTATTCACAAACGTTTTCGCCAAGGAAACTTTTATTATGTTTACGGTTTCACTTACTCCATTTCTTTTTTATGCGTGACACTTTTCAGGGTTCCGTACCCTAATACTGCCCTCCTATGGACAAAAGGCGCATCTACTCTATGAATTGTACTGCACGCCCAACCTTATTATAACCTTTGAAAGTTCAATATGCTTCTGTGGATCAATTGCACATGCGCCTTTTCTCCGTAGGGGAGCAGAATATTCCTACGCTGTTCGTCCGTCCCTCCGTCCTAACTTTAAAGAGCTGTGTTTTGAACCGTAATAGATAGGGGGTGTTTTTTTTTTCAAAATATACGTAACAATAAAAAAGTGAAATAATCATAAACGTGTTTTTCAACGTATTTTTATTTTTGTTGTATCTTAAAAACGGTAAAAAAGAAACCGTGAAATTTGGTATGATTCTACTACAAAATAAGAGGGCTTGTAGTATTGTTAGGCGATGGGCTTGCAACCTGTCACTAATATACACGGGTATACATTTTAGCTTGTTTGTGCAAAATTTGGTTACAGAATTAACAACAAGTTTTTATGTTGTTGGTAATTCTGTAGCTCTGCCTACCCCACTCTGGGAATGAAGGCGTAAAGATATGTAAGTGTATGTATGTCTACTACAAACGTGTGAATTGGGTTCGCACTGATTAGATTCGAAATCAAATTCAAATTGGAATATAATAATACTGACTGTCTGGAGGTACGGAACCCTCGGTGCGCGAGTCCGACTCGCACTTGACCGGTTTTTAATAGTTAACAATGGTAGGCCTTTCAGGATCTTCGGAATTCCATAAGTACCTCTGTGTATAGCAACCTCTCGGCCTAACTGCGTCGATCGGCATTTTAATTATGTTTATATTGACTCTTTCCTTCTCTCCTTGTCGTCATAAAGCTAAATAAGGACGAAGCATATGGAATATCGTTATTCTTATCAATATTATAAACATAGAAGTATGTTTATTTATCTGTTCCGCCTTTACAGTCCAACACCTCAACCGATTGACGTGAAATTTAATTCAATTAAATTCAATTATTTATTGCCCTCATAAATAATACATAATACACTTACATAGGTGATATTCGTACACTGTGAACCCTGTTGGGCGCAGCAATATAAGAGAGCGGAGAACTATCCAATTAAATAATTAATCAATATTAAATATTTCCATTTTTCTATTTATCTATATATCTATCTGTTTATTTTCTTAATAATTACTCAGTGTAGTGTAGTTTAGTTTATTTAAAGCAGAGGTAGCTTATAGCCCGGAAATAGACATAGGCAATTTGTTGCCACAAAACAATGGATAGTTCCTGAGGGAACAGCGGTTTTATTATAAGGACAAGTTCAAGTATTTAGAAAATATGTTTAGAGTATACAAAAAGCTATATGTACCTAGTCTTAAATATTACTAGGAAGTGTTGTTAATGTTATGCAAGTGGTCGCTCGGGTGACGTAAGCGCACCAGCGGGTTCACGGCCGCGCTCAAGTTCATAAGTGATACTTTTGAGACAATGAACATACACTGTTCTATTGTGAATCGGTATCGATGCTGGTGCGATTCTAAAAACGTCAGCGACTCGATGGATGGTATTGGTAGATTCTTTTCAAATGTATAAAATATGTAAAAAAAATGATGTGAGGTTTTTCTCCGAATTGTTCCTTTCTGCCTCGTCAGACCTTGCGACTCCATCGAGGATCGGGAAGAGTCAGATGATTGGAAGTAGTTCCAGTTTGTATTGCAAGATTGTAATATTAATGTATTTGACCACATTCTTGATGGAAAATAATATTGATTTTAAAGATAAAGCATGTTTATTTTACGGCTTAATAATTCAGAAGGTAGAGGCAAGGGTTCACTAATGTTTCACCGAAACTTGTTTGACAAAAGTTCATTTTACAACCAACGTTGCATATAGTATATGCAATTTCACAAATATGTTGTTGCGATAAATATTTCGATTTAAAACTTATCGTTTGACAACTAGTCATTTACCAAATACTACAATTTGTAAATGTATCAAATGTTTTATTGTCATTTATGTAAAATTCATGGATTTACTACAACAGACTTTATTTTTGATATTCTACGTTTACATCATTTAAAGTGGACAGAGCTCCGCTTCGCGGAGCTCCTATTCCGCGTATTTGTGGCGCTTCGCGCCTTGGCACAAATCTAACCTAACCTAATCTAACCACTACAGGTGTTTTAGGTATCTTTTTAATTGAGAGGCTTTGCTCCCTCCCCTTTTTTTGGCTTTGCTCTCCCCCTTTTGTGGCTTAGCCTATCCAAACTTTACAAATTACTTTATACTAAAGCTTTATAAAATGAAACCTATACAAACAAAGTAATATACCAAACGTTTGTAGGTCGTACGTTAGTTGACTATTTGGTATCAATAATAAATAATATATTTGACAAATTATAAAATATAAAATGATAATTTGTCAAGTTATTATTCGAACACATGAATTATTTGCTAAATATGTAGGTGTAAAAAGATAAAATGATGAACGATGTATTTGTCAATCGTTGGTTGCGATACCAAAATTTGCTAAATGACTGGCGAGAAAATGATAGGATCCCAGAGGCAAGAGCTTCGTTCGAGCTAATGACTTCATAAGGATGGAATCAGAAGCAGAATGAAAACGTTCTTAAATTACAGTTAAACAAAGTAAATATCAGACGACTATCTTAATTTTATCATCTCTCAAATCTAGAGTTCTGTTTTGGTAAAGTCTCACGTCCAAATTATAACTATTTAATAGATAAGAACCCCCGATATAATTGCGAACCTTACTTTAGATTTAGTGTTTTGTATTTCTTTTCTTGCTGTCCGTATGTCACTTTGTAAAGTCTGTTCCTATTCAGACTGCCAATGACAATAACAAGTATACCTGACTGTAAATGTCTTTAGATAGAGGATGAAATAGTAATGAGAATAATGTTACCTCTAATTAGTTTATTAAAAAGGTTGAATATATATTCATCATCATCATCGTAATATTATGCTGGGTGCGACAGAGATGAAAACCTCACTTATCGATCAAATCTATCAAACCTCACTACATTTTCAATGTCAGAAATAGTTCGAAAAAATATCTTTATGACAAGACTCTGTCAGTGTAACGGTGTTTTCAGCGAATGTGCTTTTCATCAAAAAATACAATATTAAATAGAGATGACTACCTAAAAATGGACATGAAGGCAATGATAAAGCGTATAAATAAATAATATTTCAGGCTCAACCTTCAAAAGTACGCGAAAATGGAGTTATAATGGTAAATTGATTTGTTTATAAGAGTGACGGAACGAATAGGAACAGCCTTTAGGCTGTTTGTTTGTTATTTTACACAGCACTGTAGTTTTTCTAAACGTAAAATCAACAAAAACAAAAATTATTTCTTCAAAGTCTGACATTTTTGTTCGTATTGTTAGTATTGTTACGTAACAGGTAACCTATTGCTTTGTTTACATTGACTTAACCTCCCATGGACTATAGTTTTTTTGTTTTTTGTTTCCTTGATGTTGCCAGCTATAACTGGTTGCAAATTTTATGGTCGTTGGAGATAATCTCGAAGGAATTATTGTTATTTAATCCATGTTGTTTTTCTTTTAACGTTGTTTTGTGTTAAGTGTGTCACTTTCCGTCTCTTCACCAAGCGGTCCCCAACGGAAGACTAGAGGGCCCTGCCAAGAAGCATTGCGCTAACTAACGTTTCTATTCGTTTCGTTTTTAGCCAATCGCGTCACTGATAGATCACGTGACTTTTCGTATCACGTCATCTACCAGTGACGGGATTGGTTTAAAAACGGAACGAATAGAAACGCTAGTTAGCGCAATGCATCTTGGCAGGGCACTCAGCGCTGGCTTCACGGCTAGTGAATGCTGAGTTGGGACCGTTTCGCAAGAATTTCCCTGTCTTGTTTTTTTTGTATCTATGTAATGTAATTTTGTATTGTTGCGAATA
Organism: Acleris literana; assembly: GCA_946894065.1. NCBI lineage: Eukaryota > Metazoa > Arthropoda > Insecta > Lepidoptera > Tortricidae > Acleris > Acleris literana. The sequence goes on along the minus strand of OX335671.1, from coordinate 22,126,155 downwards.
TATGTCTCCTTATCTTTATCTTTATATCTCTTAAACAACTGATTTTTACCCGACTGCGTTGGAGCCCAAAAGGAGGGTTATGTTTTTCACCGTCATGTATGTTCAGTTCTATGTTCCCCGCTACAGCAAAAACGGCTTGGACGATTTTGACAAATGAGGTATCATTGGATTCGTCTTCGCAGCGAGAGTGTCATAGGATACCTAAACTGTTAAAATTGAAATAACAACAATGGCCAAATGACAATTATTAACGTATGTAGGTATATCGACAACAGTATAAAAAATGCAGTCGGGTTTTTAAAGCTTGCTTTTCATATAGTTCTTATATAAAAAAAGCTAAGAACCATCGTGATTAAACTAGCTTTCTTTTAAAAAACCGCGTCCAAATCGGTCCATCCGTTTGGCAGATACGATGCCACAAACAAACACATCTCTTTTTGAGTCGAAAGTTATAAATTACAAGCTAAGGGCCTGTTTAACAATCGACCAGTAAATTTATCTGTCATTTAAAGTGCCAAGGAGAGCCATCTCTCCTTTTCTATTTTCAAGTTTCAGAAAGTGAAAGGGCTAAATTTATTTGTCAAATATACTTTACTTGTCGATTGTGAAATATGCGGATAGTATTCTTTCGATGTACTTGTACTTAGATGTATTGATGATCTAACTAACTTAATTATAGTCTGTTGCTATGAATGACTGTTGCTGGCCTGAAGGCAAGTATGATGCCACGCCCTAGCCGGCGATGCTGTAGGTATGCAAAACCAGTCCATGCTAGGCCTGTTTCTACGAATTTTAATTAGAAACGGAGTCTTCTGGAATTTTAGAAACTGACTACATGATTTCCGCCTTAAAAGATACTATTCTTCAGTACTTTTAGTTAAATCTATTTAGATTTTGGTGTTCGAAATTTATGGTTAGGACGAGGTATTTAAAACTGATTTAAATATATTGAATGACGTTGTTAGATCTAAGTGGATATTATGACTTCATAATGAGTTCACATTAAGCTTTCAAACAGTGAAATATTTCAAAACGCAAACAAATCTAGCACCGCGTCCATTTTCTTAAAAGTAATTGATAGCAAAATATATTTTGTAAAGTTAATAGGTATTTGACGTCGCGGTTGCCGATATTTTAGCCTATTGACATGAAATATGTCACCACAAGGTTGAAGGAAAGCAGGAAGTAGGGCTTTATGTACTTTTGTTCCGTTTAGTGACGTAAAGTAAAAAACCCCGAAATCTATGAGATGATACGTCAATAATCTGAGTTTGACACCCTAGTTCTAAAAATCTTAGTCGTAGTCTAGTAATGGACACTTAACTCTCAATTCAAATTTCATACAGTCCTAAATTGATGTTGCAAAACAAATAAATAACCCTTATCTTCTGCTAAATAAGAATCAAGTGTCCATTATTGGTGCCTTGTCCATTACTGGTTCCATCATCCTAGTTATTGCATGTATTTTTGTGGATAATGTCAATGAGCATATCGTGAAATGGCATATCACATCCATTGGAAGGATAGTCTTGCAGTGATTCTGAATAGTTCATAATAAAGTTAAGAAATAAAATGTCAAATTATATAAACTTAATGCTTATGGCAAGCAGAAAATAATTTGACGACTCGTTAACCTAGTTGATAGTGACCCTGCATACGAAGCTAGCGGCCCCAGGTTCGATTGCCGGTATAGGCAAATATTTGTGTGATGAGTATGTTTTCCATATATTTATGTATCCATTTTTTATATTAATTCCCATAGTACTGTAGCACATCATCATCATCATCATCATATCAGCCTGTTGCAGTCCACTGCTGGACATAGGCCTCCCCCAAGGAGCGCCACAGCGCGCGATCTCCCTCCCTTTGCATCCAGTCACTGCCCGCTGCCTTCTTCAGGTCATCGGTCCATCTAGCCGGGGGGCGTCCTACACTACGTTTGCCTAAGCGTGATCTCCATTCGAGGACCTTCCTGCTCCACCTCTCGTCGGTTCTGCGACAGACATGGCCAGCCCACTGCCACTTCAGCTTGCTACATTTTTGGACAATATCAGTCACCTTAGTCTTATGCCGTATGACCTCGTTCCGGATCTTATTATTTAATGAGATCCCCAACATAGACCTTTCCATAGCACGCTGAGTGACGTGCAGTGGGTGGGCCAACTTCACTGTCATGTTCCACGTTTCGGCTCCGTAGGTTAGAACTGGTAGGACGCATTGGTTAAACACCCGGCTTTTCAGGCACTGCGGCAGTGTCGACGTGAAGATATGACGCGATTTCCCAAATGCTGCCCAGCCATGCACTCTTCTGGCGATTTCCCGCACACTACTGATGATGATTTTACTGTAGCACATACTATTACTAAAGACCCCAAGTCATCAAAGTAACATCATGACAGACTTGCTTATCGCCACTACTTAGGAATCTTAAATTAGGGTTTTGCAAAGTAATGCTACATTCATTACTGTCGGCCTAAAGTCATCAACGTACCTCCATGACGGAGTTGCATTTCGCCCCACCTAATATCTTAAGTTAGGGAAGTGCTGCATTACTGTAGATCCTAAGATATCAACATTCATATTTTTTCTGAAACCAGCAAAAAAAGTCACGTTAACTCTAATTCATCAACTTACATAATTTGTTGCGTAATTAAGCAAAAAACACGTTATTTTTCAACCTGATAATTATGGCTTCTGGCCCCAGTAAAGGTTACTTTTATACTTCTTATTTCCGAGAAATTGTTTACTTTGAAAGTCCTTGCGTAAATGGAACTTTACGTAATTGTTTGTAAATGCACCTGGGTTTCCTATTGTTTTAACGTTAGCCCCGTGACATTGACATTTAATTTCTTTATAACTTTGTCATTATCAACTATATCTACTTTGTTCGTTTGTATGTGGGTAATAACCTGAATCACAGGACCTTTTTTAGAAATTCTTTCACCATTTGGAAGGTACATTATTCAAGATCGGGACGGGCCGCTGGTTATGTGATGTGATGAGTCACTTATCCCACCACTTGACGATGAGCGAAAATCGAGCAAAGCGGGCGATCAACTATTAATATATGCGTCTTTTTTATTGACTCGGGAATCTATATCTTTTGATCAACAAACTAGTGGAGAGTCCTCGCCGGCAGTTTGAACAGCCACCGTTCAACTATTCATATATGTGTCTCTTTTATTGACAAGGGATCTATATCGTTTGTTCAACAAACTAGTGGATAGTTCTCGCCGGTAGTTTGAACAGCCAGCGATCAACTATTCATATGCATCTCTTTTATTGACTCGGGATCTTCTTCGAAACTGTTTCTTTTAGTTTAGTTTGAGTTCTGAAGAAATTAGTTTACACCGCCTGCCATGTATTTTTTGTCTTTTATTATTCCTCTGTCCAAGGTTGTCTGGAAGAGACCGCTATTCAGCGGTAAGACCGCCTGTTAAGACTACTGTTCCGTGTTTTGTTTTCTGGTTTTCAATAAAGAGTATTTGTATTGTATTGATCTTTATGTGTTGTTTGACAAACTAGTGGAGTGAGAGTTCTCACCGGCAGTTTGAACAGCCACCGATAAACCATTCATATATGTGTCTCTTTTATTGACACGGGATCTATATCGTTTGTTCAACAAACTAGTGGAGAGTTCGCACCGGCAGTTTGAACAGCCAGCAATCAAATATTCATATGCATCTCTTTTATTGACTCGGGATCTTTGTTTTGTTTGACAAACTAGTGGAGAGAGATTTCTCACCGGCAGTTTGAACAGCCACCGATAAACCATTCATATATGTGTCTCTTTTATTAACACGGGATATATATCTTTTGTAAACTGCGCATTCCTTTTGTTGCAAACTAATTTGTGGCAGATATTTTATTCAATTAGCAAACTTTAAACAACATGGATATTTCATATAACGTTTTGGCCATGCTTTAAAAACATGCCGATTTCATTGCGCATTTGTTAAAAACAAATATTATGCAAGTATTTTTGTTCTTCTTTCTTGTGGGAAAATATCATTGTATTATCACAAAATGAGAAACTGAAATTGTTACTAAAGTCTAGGGTCTACGCTCGCTACGGCGTAGCACCTAAATATAAACACTAAATAATGTAAGTGTCCAGCTCAAGTCTAGATTGAATTGGAAGATTGATTGCGTTTGCAAACTGTAGAGTCCTCAATCAAAATGTATAGGTGAACCACTATAGAACCTTGTCACATAAAACCAACGATTCTTTCCCATGTAATTTCTATCTCGTCATTTGACGCTGTCATTATGACAAGGTTCTATGGTGGATCAACATTTGAAGTCCTCGATAATACTGACAACGTTGCATTTTCTAGGTTTTAGGGTTCCGTCCCAAAAGGGTGCCAAATTGTCCGCCCGTCCGTCTGTTCTACCTTTAAAGAGCTGTGTATCTTTTCAACCGTAATACACAGCCGTTTGATTCTGTACAGACCCCGGTAGACTTAAATAGGTTCTTTTAGGGAGCCTGCCGTTTGGCAAAAATATGTTTGGCAAATGTATCGTTTCCCAACTTTTTCATTTACCAACCCAATCTTATATAAATTTCTCAGGATTTATTTCAGTACCATCGTGCAGAACCCTATAGGTTAGGTTAGGTTAATTTTTATAAAATCCTGAACTATTTACGGCTACAGAAAACAAAGCGGGTTGGCAAATGAAACGGTTGGGAAACGATACATTTGGCAAACATATTTCGCCGAAACAAAGGTAACCCGTTTTTTTCACTACGTAAATGACCAGGATTTGGCCGCACTGATAATACTTGTAGGCCTCCGGCTGCACTTAACGCATGATTGAATCATGCAAAATACTTAAATTCAACACTAAGTAATGAGTTAACCCTTAACAACGTTATGTCGAATGTATTTTCTTTCGCATTTTTACCAAAGCAAGAAGAGGACAAACGATATAGAACTCGATTGTTTATACTATTGTTTTGACCAGTTCAAACTTTGTTATCGTCTGTCCGTGCAAAAAAAAACAAAAATAACTAGAAAAATGTGCCAAGCGTTTTCAAGAAAAAATATTTTAGAAGCAAAGAGTAGATACCTTAGCATTGGATTAATATTCAAAACGTTAATTTCGCTTGCAGAGTGCGTATTTGAAGGTCTTCTCCAAATTTTCAAGGTTCTGTAGTCAACTAGGAAACACTTTAGTTAGTTCTATTTCCACGTGTCTAAGCTGAATGTACGCCATATTAATGCCAAACCGAAGGGGTGAAATAATATGCTATTAAATACGCAAAATAAATAGATTAGAGACCCTTCGTAAACTAAGTCTGACACACCGGGCAAACTATCTAATCTCAGATAATACGATGCAGTCAAAAACACATTGACGGCATAAATATTTGTAATACAATCGAGATTTTATCATCGATTACGGATAATAATTGCTATTGCTCGAACCAATAAGCAATAAGGAAGCTCGCGTAACAATCGGATTTAAATTCGGCGCATGAATCAATACAGGTTGCATATACATGCATATACTAGTGTGGCTCAGGTAGGCTCTAATGCGGAACTCGAGAATTTTCCCCGACACGTATGTGTGCAGTGGGACGGCAGTGTGTGTGCGGGCGTGCAACTAGCCCGAACCGAGGTCGCCCACATCTGATCTGTGCAAATTTCGTTCGGTCGGGTCGCTGCCCGCGCCCAGGGCCACACGGTCGTATCTCTCAATTTTTGCTTGTTAATTATAAAAATAATGCGTTATATAACGCTACACCCGTCCCGCTCGCGCGCCCACCTACTCGCGTATCTCCGTCGCGCCGCCACCGGCGTTGCGACGCACACATCCACGACAACTAGAAAAATACATCCACGAATTTCGGCTTTACGCTCATGTGTGTGCGTGAATGACGTTATCGCACAATGCGATTACAGGGCCGCATTGGGGACAGATTCGCTCGGTGAAATAAAGAACTCGCGCATGTGATAAAAACCTATTAAATTCCAAATTTACTTATCTAGGAACATGTAATAAAATCTTTTATTACGCCTACATTATTAAAATGCCTAGATTTAACGTTTTTAGTACTGTTTTGTGGTAGTTTTGTTCGTCAAAGTGCATTATAATTGTGAGTGTCGAATCCCTCCCCGGCGTTACACGTGCCGCGCTTTGTCGCTGGCATGTGGATGCGATCTTTGGCAGTCATTGTATGCATCATGTTTGCGCTCCGCCCCCGCCCCCGCTCCCGCGCTCGCCCCCGCTCCCGCCGCGAATACGATTTGAATGTGAACACATGCACGCACCGGCGTTTATGCAAAGGTTGGGTACGAATTGATGGATTAGAATAATGTATCATTTGTTAACTTGTAATTTACACCACTGGCATAATAATTAAGAATATAAACAGTTTTTGATTGTTTATTCCTTAAAGAATTCTTACTACCAATACTTGGAAGTACTGTCTTACTATCTTATCTTACTACTAATATAAATGCAAAAGATTGTATGGATGTATGTTACTCAATCATGAAGGAATAGCTGAACGGATCTGGATGAAATTTTGCGCAGAGATAGATTATAGTCTGGAATAGCACATAGGCTACCTCTAATCCCGAAATAAATCACTGCTCCCGTGGGATGGCAAAATTACGAAAATATAAAGAATAAGAATAAAGAATAAGAATATTTTTTATTTACACAAGTCACATAGTTACAAATAGAGCAGTATCCGGGGGATTTCAAACTAGGCTGAGCCTGTACCTTGAAACCCATGGAGTCGGTTGACTTTATACAGCGAAATCACAATCACAAAAGAGTTCACACGGACATGTAAAGTAACATAAAACAAAGTAATGAGTAAAATTTTAACAAATTATTTTAAAGTTTTTTTTTAATTATATAATTTAAGGTTTGATTAATACTGATTGACTGTCTAATATTGTGTGTGCGGAGTGTGTGTGTGCGTGTGTGTGTGTGTGTATGTGTGCGAGCTAGAAGAAATACCACTACAAAATAATATAGATGACACTACTACTAGATGATACTATGATAAATACAATATAGTATTTATCATCATATTTTCCTTATCATTTTATCTCGCCCTTTATATTCTCCTAGCTATAGATTTTACAAAAATCCTGACGGTTATAGCATTTTCTAATATTACCTTGATTATTAGGAATTGATTTTCAAAAAACCATTGATACCTGTAATTATCAGTATACATACTATAAGGAACTTTTGTCCAAAATTAAATAGTTTATTTACTAGTTTAGTTTGTGTCGTCTGTTCAGTATTCAATAAGTATTAGTGTCATTTCATTATCTAACTGTATTACTATCAGATATATTATTTAGTCGATACTAAGAAAACATAAGCGTAAAAATAGGTTAATAGAATGTGGAAAATTTCCCAATATTTTTTGTATTATGTCACTTCAATGATGCCATTTTAATTAACGATTGCATAATAAGCATTTAATAAAACCATTTTGTTTTGTTCTGATTGATAAATTCTGGTAATAAACATGTTATGCTACGAAGTAGTGCTACGGCGTAGCACTAATGTACAATACCTAGGTCTTGAATGTTAGTAAATATGTTTACGTATCTTTATCACTGTGTTATCTTGCGCCGGCGCATACCGTTTTTCAGAATGTATTTGATAAGAATACAATGTAATAATCGTGTTTTTAGTCATACAAATTACGCAGCATGATTGAAGTCAATTAAAGAATCTGAAACTTTGTGTTAAAACAACATCTTTTATGACAACATTGATTTAAAAATAAAATATCTAATCTGTTACTAAAGTCAATAGTTTATCCTCTCTTAGTTCATCATTTATTTTATCCCACCTTTTTCCCATTTTTTTTTTATTTTGCTGAACTAGTAAGAAAGTAGTGTTGCCAGATAGGTAAATGATGATTTTTTAGGATCAACTCGACCGATATGCTTTGTCAAGCCTTTTAAATTATGTCCGATACTATGTCTATCAACCATCGGAAATGTCAGACTGTATAAATGTAAAGTTACTTAAATATGAATTATTAACAGTGTATTTGGTACCCCTAGCCCTATTTTTTAATGTTTTGTATGAACCATACTACCCATAGACTGGGACAATATTTGTGAATTTTGAGTTATCCGTTTATTTATATTGTCTGTTATAATTATTTTTAGTCATAATATGTTTTATAACGTATTTTTATAACTTTTTTTTTAGGATTTTTATAAATCAACCATAAGAAATTCTGAAAAGTTTACGGTTCCAGCGATATAAAAATAATTATTAATAAAATAAAATAACCAATAATTACGAAAACGAAGTACCTAATTATGACAACAAAAAAGGGGAAAAATGGGCTCCCGAGTTATCCAAATGGTTCACCTAAATAGAAAATCTGAAGTAATTATTCCCCTACCAATTACCAGAACGTAACTCAAAACTCCAATATTCTTACCATCGTTTTTAATTTTTGCGCGAAAGCCGATACCTTTTCATGTTAACCCCAACCTTTACTCGTGTTTTGGCTATTCAATATACATGGGATGCAAAAACTGACGGAATTACGTACAGAATACGAGCTCGCTACATAATGAAGCGATAATTGAGCAGTTTGTGTACAAGTCGTTGAATCTTTATCGGCCTAAATTTTTGATGGGAAATTATATGCATTCTTATGCATATTATTATTTGTACATAAAGAAAGTGCATTCTCTCTTTAAAATCTGTGAGTTTTTTAGGGTTCCGTAGTCGAACTCTACACAACATGAACAGACATGGTCTTGCCTGGTTTTTTATTGATTACTAAGTCTGTTACCGATGCCTGCTCTCAATAATTTAAGTTCCTTTTACTTCACTAGCGACTCGCCCTCGCTTCGCTTCGGTTTATGTCAGTTTTCTGCAACACCCGTACATAAAACAGAATGTATTATAGGTAACAATCTTCCGTGAAAAATTATCTAACTGACGGTAAAAACCGCATCAATATCCGATATACAGACAGGCAGATTTTGTTTTGTACTATGTAATTTTCATTAAAGTAACGATCCTAAAGCTGGGCATTCACGACCGCTCCAACAAGCCAAATAGAGCAGCGCCGCGCCAAACCGACCCGGGAATGTCAAAACTGTAGCGTTTAAAAGTACTTGGCGCGGTCCGTTGGATTTCCAAATGAACGGAAAGCCAGCGCGACGCGCCAACGCGCCATCCGAATGGAACTATCGTGAATGTCGAAATTCAACGTTTGAACACGCCACGCCACCGCGCGAAGCCAAATGGCATCGCCGTGAATGTGTTCTCTGGCTGCTATTTTCTAATCAGTCTGGCGCGCCCGTGAATGTGGTCAAAATATTACGCCCATCCAGTTGTATGCACTCGATCTGTCGCCGAGACAAACGGCACGTCCGTGAATGCCCTTAAGATGATGATGATAATATAACGATACTTTTGCCAGAAACTGACTATTTTCCGTAAAGTAACCTTTATCACTCTCCTGTCTGTCACCTCTGTTTAAAAGGTCGATCAACGTTCAATCGAGGGGACAAAACGACAAACTTTTGCATTTATAAACTAAAAAATGCAAAAGTCCCTTTCTAATCTCCCGGGAACTAAGAATGGTCCACAAGATGTCTCAAAAACAAAATGTATTAGTAGATACGAGTTGATAAATGAGGTGTTATAGTACATTGTGTAATAAGGGTAGTAACGGTGGTGGAATTACAAACGAGAGTCTGTTAGGAGCCCGAAGCCGAAGGCCACATTTGTGCCACTAAGCATTTATGCCTTAAGAAGATTGTGAAGCTAAAAAAAAAGCATACAAAATGCGACAACATTTCTCTCGCCTTAAACCCAGTCCGATTTTTACGATTTTTTTATATGTTGTAGATATCATGAGAAAACTATGTCTGTACGTTTTCCTTTCCAAGAATATTTCTTAGAATGAAAAAAAATAAAAAAATAAACAGAAACGTACAAACCTAATTCTTTATAATAACTACATCATATTCGATAACCCTCCTTCTGACGCAGTCGGGTAAAAATTGTGGAAATCGGACTTGATTTAGGGGGTGAGAAACGTTATCGCCCGGAGCTAAATTTGTATGGACTTTTTTTGACAGTCACGTGGGTTTAGCGTTGCTTTACAATCTTCTTAAGGTAAGACTTGATTTGAATCAATCAGTGGGACATTTCTTCTATCATTCGCAACTTCTTTAAACTTAAAAAGACCGTTATTATTTATTTATTTAATTATTTATTAAACCAACAACAAAAGTTACAAATAAACAAAAGCCCTGCAAAACTTTTTTAGTACAGTTTGACTGCAGGAAGACTTTAAAAGAACAGTACTATAATCTTAGTATTATACAATGCTTAGTTCGACACAATAGGTACCAGTTAAATAATTCTAAGGCAGTGTATCTAATAGATGTTTCTTTAGTTTTATCTTAAAAATACGTTTATTTTGTACGGGACGGATGTCCTCAGGTAAACTGTTAAGAATATATGGCAGGCGTTTTTTTAAAGTTCTGTCTCCGTAATAGTTGTTGACTCTAGGCACATCAAACTTACCCGCGGACACCAATCTCGTACCATGATTGTGATCAATTCTACTCAGGTCATGCTGCCGACTGTCATGGTTATTAACAGCTAAAAGGTATTTGTGCTTTAAAGTGACGGGAAGTATCTTACATATTTTGAACAGTTTTCGATAATCACTTTTACAGTTATTTTTAATATTTTTAGCGACAAGAAATTTTAAAAAACGCAATTGCAAGGATTCTAGTTTATCTAAGTAGGTACCTAAGTTTTGAAAGTGAGACCATAACAATTGAGAGCATAACCCAGTACTGAATCCACCAACGCAAAATATAAACATTTTAAAGTACCAACAGGAACCCTGTAACTAAGATGTATATTCCCCTCGTTAGTGACCAATTTATTTTTAATAAAATCGGTTTTGAAAACGGCCCAATAACCGATTAGGACGCGGTGTTTTTTTAAAGAAAGCTTGTTTTATAAGGATTAGTCTTAGCTAGGTTTGATGAAAATCGGTTAAGCCGTTTAACAGTTATTAGCTCTCAAAATTGCGGTCACTTTTGTCGGGATTTTTTATATAATTAATCGTGTTTGAATTGTGTGGAAGAAAACACACTAGTTAAATATATAGAGAGATAGATGAAACGTGTTTTGCGTACTGATCACTCATACTATTGACATAATAAAAATAAGCACAATGACAGTTAAATTCCAAATAATAGTAAGTTGCATAGCTTTGCTCATCACATTGAAGTGGGTAAAGCATAATTTTTCTTTAATAAAGTTAGACACATTTTTGATTATATATATTTTTCACAACACTGCTCGGAAATATGGCCATAGATGGTCTTGTTTGGGGTCACAAAACGTCACTTATAAGAACAGACCAAGAATGTTTTTGTCGGCGTGTTTGCTGATTGGTCGAGAACATTGTTGTCCAACTTTAAGAACCAATGAAAATCAATCAATCAATTTTGTGTCAAAGCTCCTTTAAAATGAAAAATTGAAATCGACCAATCAGAACACACCATTTTGTGTCGTAAAATATTAGGTGTATTTTTGCTAAAAGATACACAGACTAAAAACTATGTCACTGCTTTTTTTTTAAATGTAATTCAATCTTGGCCCCTAATCTCGAACCACTAGAGAATTAGATATGAAATTACATGGGAGATATGGCGAAACAAATACAATTTTATATGGAGTTGACATCTTCATCTCGCATGTTAGTTTATTAATCTCGAGTGCCACGAGAATAGGGGTCCAGATTGAAAAAAAAGTTATCTATGGTAAAATTACCGGTCAGGTCATATTAAAATGAATTAAAATTTGAGTTTTGAATATGAATTTTTATTTTATTTGCTCTCAGTAGTTGTGAAAAGCACTATGTCTGCCTCGGTAGAAAGTGCAATTTATGGACTCGTCCAAAAATCGCGTACTTTCTATCCTCTGCAACAATGTACTATATTAAGATTTCTATTTCCAAATCGATGGTTAAAACCAACCGATATGAATGAAAGTGATCTCTCCGTATTAACCTGTGTTTACCTTCAGGTCGGGTCACACTTGTGCTCCCATTAACGCACCGGCATGCCTTAGTCTGTATGTAGGGCAGTGACGTACTAAGCTCAGGGCCTTAAATTCCACTTTGTTTTAACGAATTTTAGTGGTGGTAGGACCTTGTGCAGGGTCCGTCCGGATCGCTATCACCATCTTATCCATTAACCCACCGCCAAGCAGCAGTGTTCGCATTGCTGTGTTCCGGTGTGGGGATAAATTACTAGCATAGAGGCATTCCATCTTAGTCCTCAGGGTTGGCAACGCATTTGAGGTCTTAGGCTTGCAGTTTTGCAGTCTTGAGATTTCAAATGTATATGGGTCTCAGATCCTACTTGCCATCAGGTGGCCTGCCTTCTCCTTGCCATAAAAAAAAATTGCTTCCCACTGGACAGTAGGACTTCTCATATATCAAAGAATAGAACTATCTTTGTTTCGAAATCATATTGATTGTGACGTAACCGCTGCTTGTAATAGTATTCTATTTTACTCAGTTAAACAATATTGCTTTTGACATGTTATCGTATTGTCAACGTTATCATAGCTCTTATTTACATCACAGTAATGGCGGCCGAGTAACGATAACATCAGAAGCAATATGGTTGTCTGTGATCAATTGTAGAAATCAAAAACATGTGTGAAATTAACATACAATTTTATTCAGCGCTGACAACTTACGTTAATGTTTTTTTTATTTTTACAATAACCGGTGAAATTTCCAGCATAGAGGCATTTCATCTTACTCCTCAGGGTTGGCAACGCATTTGAAGTCTTAGGATTGCAGTCTTGAGGTTTCAAATGCCTATGGGTCTCAGATCCCACTTACCATCAGGTGGCCTGAGTGCTCGCGTGCCTTCCAATTGCCATTTAAAAAAAAACATAGACACTGTCACAGGTCCTTATGGTTTCTAACCTACTGCGCCTCTATTCTAGGCGGTACAATCCAAAACGTATTTGACCTGTTATCGTATTGTCAACGTTTTGATAGCTCTTATTTACTTGACTGTAATGCTAGTCGAGTTAAAAACAATACCATATACCTAACAGGTCAAAGACGATAGGGTTTTACCGCCTAGAATAGAGGCTCTAGTGGCCCTGCCAAGATGCATTACGCTAACTAGCGTTTCTATTCGTTTCGTTTTTAAACCAATCGCATCACTGGTAGATCACGTGACTTTTCGTATGACGTCATCTACCAGTGACGCGATGGGTTTAAAAACGAAACAAATAGAAACGCTAGTTAGCGTAGTGCATCTTGTCAGGGCCCTCAGGTTGCCATTTGGGATATCATTATCAACATCACCATGGACTTAGTCCAATTTTCTCCCTTGTTTCCTAATCTGTTAGCTAACTACCTGGACGTGTGAGGCCAGCTTGTGGGCCATCTGAAAAAATCGCGATCGACCCACTTTCTACCGGGAGGGCTATTTCGGACACGGATGTTTCGCTGATGCATTCTTTGTTGAGGATTCCACTCTGATTTATCTGACCAGCATGAATTTAAATGGAAGATTATTACTGAATGAAAAATTACAACAGACTCGTCAACAGATTTGTCAGAGTTGTCACTTGATAAAGACAACTTACGCACAAATGCATTAGAGCTGAGAAATAGTTGTAAAAGACAATGCTTAAGACAGTGAGTTATTGATATTGCTTGAAATAACTAGGTCAATTGACATAGCTTTTTACATTTTGACCTTAGCGATTAATTAACGAAGTTGATGCGAATGCAAGGCGATTGAGGTCGAGTTTGGCTTCAACATTCATGCTAGGATTTGCGTAATAGTGGCACTTGTAAGATCTTTACGGCACGTGATTTTAGGCAGTTTGTATCTTTTATGTTTGCCTTGGGTAACTCGGTTTTTATAATGGTTTCTATGTGTATAAAAAAGTAAATGTTATTCTAAATTGATTTTTGGATTCTATGTTTCGCTGGACAGTCTATAAATGTTTCTGGTGCATGAAATAGTGACGCTGTAGCCATAAATATTAGTGTGTGGGTTTTTAAAAAGTAGGGATTTGATCTGTCCCATCTTTTAAATTAGTAACTGGGCGAGCTATTTTGGATAATGATAAATTAATGAAATAAGATGTACGTATTGGTTGGTATGTTTATAATAGCATTATAAAAAAAAAAACTGTAGTTTTTAAGGTACTACAGTTTGTGTTTTAAGAGATTGTGATCATCCAATTTTAAATAGGTAAAATGCGCGTCTCTACACATTTCAATCTGCAATTCAAAGTATAATAACACACAATACAATTACTATTTATATCTCACTACTTAATTCATACATTTCTAGTGCGTATAAAACTAGCGAAATTAACCATCGCATCGTTTGACCCAGTTATCGGTCTATTTCGGAAAAGAGAGCAGCAGCTGCATTATTTTTTGGGTAGCCGCTATGACCTGGTTTAGAGCGCGCGTCACTTAACTGCGCCCAGTCCTTTGTCTAGTTATATATCCATGGCAATTTATGGTAATGGCGACGATGCGGCCAGATATTTCGTTCTTGATCCTAATTATGTACTTTTATTTTAATTCTAATTAGATTTGAATTAGGTTGAATCTGGCAGCTAACTTGTAATGCATCATACCAAGGAAAAATTGTCGCGAAATGATAACATGATAAGGTTTTTATGTCAAATGGTTTTAATCATACATATCTAGTTTACAGTTGAGTTATAAATGCGTTATCGTAATTATATACGAAATTCTGTCATAGAAACAGCTGTTGAAATGTAAAGGTGTCCACTAAATAATATTATTTGGTGGAAACTTCCAATTCGTTACTAAAAATCTGGATTGATTTTTTTTGGAGTGTTTGCCGAATTATTAAAAGTCTAATAAAAAGCCTAGACGCCTTTTGAAAAAAGTCGTTAATTGAAATTATTCCGCGAACTGGGCGCGACAAGTCTACAAATTTAATTTGTTACGTCGAGCCTGAGGTTTTAAGCACTGCTTTCATACAGTTTCGCGTAAATGTCAGGGCCAATGTTTCGCTAAATGAAGGATTTTCGAATGTCACAACTTGTTTGACGCGGTGCCTGCCCGCTTGTGAACCTAATTGATAACAATCTGGATTTCACAATTACCTAATCTGTTTAGTACAATTTATTATACAGTACTTGAGGTAGCGAAGTTTACAGACTTCAGAGATATTTTAAGGTCGCTACGTTTTTGCCAAGTGTATCAAGTGAACAGAACGTTGTTTAACAATTAGGACTTCCAATGACAGTGCGTACCCATGTCTGCTGGCATCATTTACAATGTTTGCCCAAACCAAATAAGATCACGCGTAGGCCATTCTAGGACGAATTCCTCACGCGAAAAGGACTTATTTTGGCAAGTCGCCAGAAAACGGCGTCAAATTTATTAATTTAGGTTTTGGAGTCAGATTTCCTCCCCTGCTGTCTCTGATGACTCCTCATGTTATGAATTCGAAACAGATTGCGGTTCTCTCTTTATTCTATATTTAAATACTTCACGGAGGACGGGGCTCCGGTGGTACGAGACACCCCAGGAAATTGCAAACGTCGTCGATTCCGCCTTAAATTTACAGAATTCAATAAAGCAAAAATTGCGGGAATATTTATATCGCTTCAACCCCTGCATATTTCCATTTGCCGTCTCTTCACCTGTGGTCGGGAAGTGATAAAACCAGATATATTAAAGGACAATATTCCGATACGTCAACGTCACACCTCAATGAAAAACAAGTAAAACTTCAAGTAAACGGAGTACAAAAACCCCTAGGCACCAATTATGGGGGCTGATCACCCGGTATTGTCCCCGCTCCGCCGGCCACGTACGCAGGTGGATAATTGATTGGACAAACAAAGACTTTGGGAAATTTATAAAACCGTTACGCAATGCATTTTTTAGGGTCGAGGGGGGCAGTCAGCGCTTTTCAGAAATTACGGCGGGTGGAGGTGGTGCGAATGGTGTGGCGGGATATGACGTTCGATTTAAAGGGTAGGTGCGTGCGGGCCGGGGCGGGTGGGGGGTGGCGGCTGCAGGGCGGCTGTTGACGGGTGCCGCGCGCGTGCGCGGTGCGGACGCCGCCCGATTTCCGCACGAGCGTTGACAGTTTGCCCGGACTTACTTCCTCGATACCGCGCGTCCGCGGCGCAGCATCAGGCTCCCCTGACCTGGCTCGCGTCCCGGCTGCCGACCCGACTGCCGCTCGCCGATGGCGGAGTGACCACTCAACGTGAGTACCGTGCATTTTTTCTCTGTGTTACGGATTGCGGATTCCTGATGTGCGGATGACACGAAATTACTGGAAATTATGCCCGTTTTACAGCGTTTGCAGCGGATACGTGCATTTCCTTTGTCCTATTGTATTCGTGTCCGTTTGTTACGATGAGGTTTGGGTTTTTGGCAATTTTGTATACTTTTTTATGCACGGTTTGGAAAAAATTGGTTTAAAATATGTCATTTTTGGAGCACATATGGACGGTTCCTGTGAGAAATATAGTGATTATTGGAGGAGAACTACCTGTTGATAATAAATATCAGTTTCATTGAAGCTATTTTTGGAAAAACCTGGTGCTTAAAGGTTTAAATCCATATTTTTTAATGTTTGGTATAATAAGTACTTTACTTGCTAATTTATTAATAAAAAAAAGGAATAAAATAATATTTCGCACAAAAAACTTTAAATAATGTTTTTGTTGATTTATCGCTTTAAAAATTTGGTATTTTAATCTATAAATTTTTAAATAACTGGAGTTTCACTTGGAAATGTCTTAGGAACTTTATAAACGATATATTTTTAACGAGGCTTATTATTCGTTCATGATGGATCTAATATTTTATAATACTTTTAAAATAATTAAAATACATATTAATATAATAAAGCCAGGTGGCATTCGATACCTATTTATCAAGTCGGATGCAAAAGTTTGACATTGAACGGTTCGGACTTACGCATGCGCTAATGTTTGCCCAGATGTATATATGTAGCGCCCGAAAAGCCGCCGTGAAAAATTTACATTGGACTCGATCGGTTTGAAAATCGAATGCCGTTTTGTTTTTGTTATTATCAGCCAGCTTTTTTGAAAATTCGGATGCTTTATATGTTTTTATACCAACCAGTACCATTTTTAGTAATGATGTTATTATGAGTCTAATTCGGTTTATAATACCTATATGTAGGTCTTCATATACTACCGCGCCGGTACAAAAAGGGAGTATGCACAGACTTCTGAAATCCCTAATAAAAACACTTCGCGTCTTACTCAGCGTGTAGGCAGATTTTAGGGGCTTTCTTTTTGTTTAATATTGTGAATTCGCATCGACACTGTTTAGATTTTACGATATACACAATGTTCCTATAAATAAAAATCAAAAGCAGGTAACTAGGTCTCAAATGAGATATTGTTATAGTTAAGGTAATGTTAGCGTTTTCATTAATGAAGTCCCATTTTTTTCATCGGCGGACAATTACATAATTAACAACTCGCCCTGGGGTTTGAAAGTACCAGTATAAAAGTATTAGGCTGTTGGAGTTCTTTAATTTATTACCCATAAAAAGGAACTAATGGTGAGAATTGGGTGTCGGTATGTCATAGCAGTTATAGTAACTATAGAAGCTATCAGAAAAGATATGATTTTTTTTACACAAATAGTGTCTAAAATGGGGCTGAAAATGAGAGTGACTATTATAACACATGGGCTGAAATATGAAAGAGCACAATCTGCGCATTGCAATACGATGTTTAATTTCTTTTCGCATCGTATTTACAATTTAAAGCAAAAGGCGGTCCTAATCTGCGAAGTATAAGCGAGTCTACGGGAAAATTAAAACGAAGTCGTCAATGTACAGTTTTTGATAAATTAATAAAAACAAGGTAATTGTGTGTTAAAATTTCATAAAACTAAGCGTTTCCTCAAACCTGAGTGTAGTTTTCTTTTTAAAAAACGGAACCCTTGGTGCGCAAGTTCGACTCGCACTCGACCGTTTTTTTCAATCATCCTCAACTTTTTACATACATACATAATCTCACGCCTTCGTTCCCAGAGTGGGGTAGGCAGAGCTACAGAATTACAAACATCTCTAAAAACTTGTTGATAATTCTATAACCACAATTTGCACAATTAGGCTAAGATGTTTACCAGCGTATTAGTGACAGGTTGCAAGCCCATCGCCTAACAGTACTACAAGCCTTTATTCCCTTAGTCGTCTCTTACGACATCCACGGGAAGACATGGAGTGGCACTATTCTAACTCGGCAACCACACGAGGAACTTTTTTGTGATTGGAAATTGATTACAGATATTTTACGAAATATTTGTCATTTGAAAACCTTGAAAATAACAGTAGCGGTTAATTTGGTTACCGTAGATCATTATACTAGATACCTAGCTGCATAATTTTTAAAGTCTTTTTAACAATATCTATTGTTATAATAATGGTTAAGGCTAAATTCCTTTCAGTAAATTCAAATAAAAGGTATACAAATAAATAACAATGCGTTACGCCGGAAACCGCGTTGCGTGTTTCTTATCTTTATTCTACATACATATCGATTGCTATTGAAAATCGTCGATAGCCAAAACTTTAAGTAAAGGTTGAAAATATTGTGAAATGTAGTTACTGAATTAATGAATGATTGCACGTTTATGGCCGGTTTTATAAAGGTCCGCAAGTAAAAATGTCAGGTAAAATTTTAGTAACTTCATACATCTTCTTTTCTTCTTTTTTGGCATTCCTGACCGAAATTTGACCTAACGGATCTTTATAAAACCCAGACTTAAAGTAATTTTCGAAACGTAAAATTTTCTCGTAAGTAACATTCTGCCCTACTAAGCATAATGGCGTTATCTCAAACAAAACATCTGTAGAAATTGCAACCTAGTTACAAACAGAAGAGAGTTGAATCTGCTTTGGCTATTGAATTTAGTTATTGCATTTTTGCTTAGGAGGCCAGCATTTTCTGCTGGATTTAAATCAACAAGTTGTTGAATCGTTTACAGCTCGACAATCTCTTTTAGTACACCTATATTTTGTTACTCCGTTAGATCTGGTACCTTGTAGACCTTAGATTCCCAGTTGTTAGCTGACTTTGGCCTTTGACATTGTCATTCTTGATTAAATCTTAGGCATTTCGTCGTCATCTAGGCTTGTTACGGGTCCAATTACGACACGACCGGCACTTTACGTCGAGTATTCTTGGAACAACGTGTTTTTGACTTCAAACTACAGCGCAACGTTTCTTAATTTGCTCTAGTTAATCTTGCTTTATTGTACTGCAGTATGTATCTGATGTGTTGTAGAAGTATTTGCCAAATAAATATTGTAAGTATGAGTGTGAGTAACTTTTTATTTCGCCACTGTTTTGACTCATTTGAGTTTACATTTTGCTTTCTAAAAAGGACTATAAAAAAATCCACCGTTACATTAAAATATGGTTTTAGAAGTTTTTCTAATTTTATGCTATTAATATCTTGCAGTTATTGCCCTTCCTTCTTCTCCAAATTCGTCTCACTACTGGAGGTTGGCAGTCAGCTCAGCATAAGCCCTTTGCGAGGGAATAATATAAATTTTTAATAATCATTTCTTGAACAGATGAAGATACTTTCAATTCTTTCCCAATAGTTTTGCCTTAAGTGCTGAGTAAAAATTAACAAGCTGTATTATACAGCACATGATGTAAAATCTTTTGTATTGGTGACTTAACGTCTGTAATTTGAATTATTAGTTCTTAGTAGGACGCGGCTCGGGGGTCGGTACGGGTCATCCCCAGGAAATGGTGAATGATTCTGGTTTAGTCTTAAAATCTGGGGTGCTAGTGAAAAGGGGTATAACTCTCCTGAAGATCAAGTAAAAAGTGTTTAAGTCTAATAGTATACTCCTTTTATGTACCTATATACCCTTTTTTTAGTAACAGTTAAGTCGACTTATACCCTTTTTAACTAGGACCACAGAATTTGCAGAATACAGTTATTAACTTATGGCGGAAATATTTATATTAACACTAGGATAACTCGAACGGATAGATCTACTTCTTTCCAAACTATAGGTCACTGTACAGTTAACAAATTTGATTCCCAGGCCACTATGGACTTTGTCAAAGTGACGTTGTTAACCAAATCATAAGAAGTCTCATAAGTTTTAGTTGTCAAAGTCATTTTAACATAGTCCATAGTGCCCTAGGAATCAAATTGGGTTGACTGTACATCCGCTTTTGTATTTCATTTGGACGGTAAACTGTACTACTGTACGGTAAATCTCCGGTACTCACCAGAGATACGAATTTCCTCTGTTCTTTCTTACTCTTTGAAGACCCGCATCAACTACATCATCTGAGGATGTGGTTAAATGGGAAAGGTGATTTTGTACCATCTTGCTAATTGCTTTTAGGGTTCCGTACTCAAAGGGTATTACTACACCTACGCTGTCTGTCCGGCCGGCCGGCGCACGTCTGGTCTGCCTTTAGCTGAGCTCTATCTTTTAAAGCGTAACAGATAGATGGTTGATTTTTTCCAAAAGTAAAGTGAGATATAGGTTTACAAGAAAGGTCTTTATAAGTCAGTCTGACTCGCACTTTGCCATGTTTGTTGTTTGATGCGGCGAATGAGCCAGCCGATAGACAACCGCAAAACTAAGCGTTTATTTGTGTTCAGCTTTAACTATAAAAAAAGACATTTAAAGTTGGTGACAATTAAACACGGCGGCGTTCAGCCCGCTCTTAGATGCTCAATTGGAATAAACAGTCTGTATTCTAATTCGTTATCATAATTCAAGTGGCCTTGCTGTTATTGATAAGGAAACACAGTCAGTATTGAAATTTATTCTTTATACGCTGCATTTTATAATTATGCCACTATGTACACGGAACTGTGGGAGGCCACTGAAATTTAGTGGGGCTAAATTGTGAGCTATATTGATGCTTATCAATCGAGAATAATTATTATTGCAGTCATGCTTGTTTAATAAACTCGTATTGCCTTTTTACGATACGGTTGCCTTTGCCTTGGAATAAACGATCATCACGTTAACTATATGATAACGATATAATTTTAAAGAGATGAGAAAAGTCTAGTTTAATTTGTCCATGTTAATTAAGATTAGACTGGAAAAACGGTGTTAAAGCTTTATAATAATTCTTGCAACAAAGCGTTGTTTTTCACACATCGTTTGATTAGATGTTGTTTATTTCTGTAACAAAATATAAAAAAGTGTCCACGGAAGACTGCTGTCGCTTTTTTTATGATAGTGACTGTTTATTCAATAAAATATACATCTCGCGATTGTAAATACGAAATCTCATTGATACCACCTACTAGGAAACTCCTGTAGCCGTGGAAATAAATCGATGTAATAGTAAAGTTCACGCCGGAAATGAGTCCCTAAAGAAAGATCAGAATTTGATTTGGGACAATGCTTTATCATCAGTCCTCCGTATCCATATACGGAGAGGTCGCTCCGTCTGCCTTTTGGCGCGGGATCTCATTCAATCTCGGGAAATGGGCCGCCGCATAGATTGCTTTTCGGTGCTGACTTGCTAACAGCAAAGAATTTAAAAAAATCTTAGCTGCAAAATTACGAATCTTTAGTATATTTTTAACCCCCACGCAAACATAGGGCGTAACAAGTACAACGGGTATATCTGTGTATCGGTCCGTGGAATGCGAACCGATTCGGATGAGTTTTTTTTTAAATAGAAAGATAGTTAAATCGGGGTGGTTCTTAGCTAGGTTTGTCGAAAATCGGTGGGGCCGTTTGAGTTCTCTTAGGTTTTTATCTATTTATTAGTGGTATATGGCCTATGTCCAGCAGTGGACGTCTTTCGGCTGACATGATGATATTCGTTTCTTGTGCCGAATGGGTAGTGTAGACGGTGATTATTTTGGTACATTACAATACCGGCGCGCAGACGCGTGCTGCGCCTGCACCGAAGGCGCCTCTCTAGCCATCACTTTTTCATTTTGCGTGCGTCTTTTTTTGGCAGCGCGAGTTAACCTTGGACTTTTTCATAGCCAAGCGTTGCACGTACGCGCAAGTTTCGAATAGTCGTAGAGCGCCCCCCACTCGACGCGTCCGAATTTTCTGCATTCGGACGGCGCGAAGAGTTTTCGGCGGTCGCGTGGCATTCGCGAGCTCGGCTCTCAGCTGCTACGACGAGCACTGACGGCGCGACGTGCGCGCGGGCAGCATGCGGAAGTGAACACGCACGGTGCCAAACTCAAACTAGTGTCTACAAGTGATACCTCAACGTAACGCCAGTGAACGAAACATACTCAGTGATACGAACTATGATATTTGTGCGCGGTTAAAGCTCTAATGCTTTTCTATTAACGATTCAAGGACTAAGGAATTTGTAACATGGATACGAGGAAAGTATTATCCTTTGCGTATTGTAAGAGTTTAGAAAAATTGCGCACCTCATATGTAATTTGTAGGTATTTTACAGAATATAAAAGTAAATTTTGAACCGGGAAGTTGTGTTGCAAATGTGAGGCCTCCCGACTAGGAGTCATCTAGGCAAACAGATTTAATGAGTGCCTACTCAGATATGTCATTGACAAATTTGTGTTGATACTCCGCAGCATTCGATAAATGTTAAGCGCGCGGAGCTCTATGGTAGAGTGCACCTTAAAATGTTTCAGAGAGAGGACATTTTTGCACAAAGCTGCGCAGTTTTCTTGGTTTTGCATACACGTGCTCTCGCTTTGGGGCTATTGAACTTGATAAAAGACCATATCTGTATTTTTGTAAAAGTTTATTGCATCATTATTTTTTATTCAAGACCTCCGGTTCACTAGCACGATACGTAGCATAATCACTAACTAACCTACCGCGACGGTTCACTATGTTTTCATCTACGAATTTTAATGACATCCACAAATTTCAACGGCTATTCATCCTGTCCAATCTAAAAGTTGTAACGAGTTAGTTTTTAATGGATTCATCTTAAAATCCAGTTTAGCAAAGACTACGGATGGGCGTGAATAGATCGTGCGCAAGAGTAGGCCCGGAACCGTTCGGTGAGGCAAAACTGGTCTCGCAACGCATTAGCATTTGCATAGAAACTGTCGTTGTGGCCCCGCGCGGGCCGTGGCGGCCGATTAGCACCTACCGCCGCGCGCGGGCGCAGCGCCGCCGCCGCGCCTGCAGCCCGGTCGTCGCATGCGCACCTTCTTCGCCGACTCTCGTCCCCCTGAGCTTACGAACGTTTCATTTATAATATTATGTAGTTACCACATGGTAAGTGTGTTGTGTGTGTACGCATAATTACCTTGCACTTTGAATTGGTGACTCATTTGTTTTCAAATAAGTTTACCTTGAATTTTAACATGATTTGCACTTGAACATTATTTTTACGCTATTGCATCGCAATGCGTAACATTTAAACAGCCATAACTTTAACGTTAAAAGTTTATTTTTATTGGATTGCCTCGTTGTAATATCGCGGCGATCATTGTGTGGCTCCGGCGTAGGTATGAAGGTCGACTGTACAATTTATAGTACAATCTTTCTGTTATACTCGCCTGCGTTTCCGTACGCGTGACTGCCGAATCCGCCGACCAATGGGGGCCGAGCGGCGCGAGCGCGACCATGCTGCCGAACGTACTTTGAAAATTCGAACTCAATTATGTGGTCATAGATTGGATGACGCGCAGATGTGAGGATAGGTTAAGTGCGGCACACGGACTACTTGCTTGTAAATTGTTTGTTATAGATTTAAAGCTCGATTTTTTTTTGTAATAGTATATTTATTTAGTTAACTTTACGAGTGATAAAACGTTTGTATGAAATTATATTTTTACAGCTTTTATTACTAAATATTATAGCTTGTAATTTGAGTATTTTGCTACGACATTGGTTTTTATGAATCGGTTAGAAACAAAATTCGGGTAAGGCACGGCACGTGTTTATCTTTCAGCGTGATAACCTTACATTTCGTAGGCCTACCGCACTCGTCATCTACTTGATAAGAGCTTGATTAGGCGGAACGTTAAACAAACTTCATGCGATGCAAGTTAAACGTAATGTTTTAGAACCGCTGATAACAAATGAATCTTTAAAAAAAACCGCTATTAATGTTGTAGTAGGTATTTCGATCCTGCAGTAAGTAGTAAAACAGGGAAATCAGTAGCTGACAGCTTCCAAATAAGTGTAAACTTTTTCTGGCATAAAAAAGAAAAACTTGAGGAACGCTTTTAAATAAATCCTGGGTAAATCTGTGATACATATTGAGTCACACTTCGTTAAAAAAAGTCTGAAATAAATCTTCTAAAGCAAATATTGTGTACACTCTGCATAATTCCATATCTGTGCTAATTTTATCAACATCCCACGGTCCGATCGAACGTAGGCGAACTTTGTCATCGGCTAACTGATTTTGTAATAATGAGCCCTCATTTCCGAATGGCCCTCCCGAAGGTCTCGGAGGGTTGGGAGGGGAGGCCAAGGACATTCTCGGAGGACCTTCGAGGCGCGTCGCTTACGCAACCGCGGCCGTGACGACGTGCGTCTGTGTGGAGGCAGAGTGCATATGTGCGACAAATGTTTGGGCCAATGCTGGACGTGGTCGGTTATATATTCAGCATGTGATTTTTTTATATCTAAATACGTCACCTTTGTGCCATTTGATGCTTTAGGCGGATGTGTAAGGACTTATTTATCCTTAATGAAGTAAAGGGACACCATAGTAAATTTACGCCTGAAATTTGAAGTATTCTTGGGATAGCAAACAAGCCTCATGCACGGTCGCGGGCAAAATGTTAGTATAGTTTACCTATATATAAAAGACGAAACTGTCTGGATAAATGATCAACGCACAGCCGAAACCGCAGGACCTAGAGGGACTTCGCAGGGAATATTCCTTGGATATCGTAGGGTTGTACTAGGCAGGGACTTTTGGAAATTCATCATTTGCGACGTTATCTTATTGTCGATGGCGCTTCCGCTATTATTAACGATGCTCCGATATAAATAGAACGTCGCGTGATGCAGTACGGCATAAGCACCATCGACAATAAGGTCCCTTTTCATAGATAATGCCACATTTGTCCTCTAGTGGTTTATAAACTGCCCTCTTTCGGGCTTTACAATAAACATTATTCATTATTATTACTAAGAGTCTGTTCTTAAATCAAGAGTTGTTTATAATGTTGTGAACCAAAATTCCGGCCTATTTATGCTTTATTTTCCCTCATCCATCAAGGTTTTCCCAACTAATTTGCTTGACTCAGGAGGAAGGATTAGATTTAAAACCCTTTACCTAAGCACATGATTGATTCAACAAAACCAAAGTTATTTAAAATACATCAGTATTTCGTCTTAAACAGAGACAACGCGACCCCCCACCAAATTTTGTAACCCCTTAACAGGTATTTGTCTCAACTGCTCCTATACCAAATTCCATAAGGTTTGGATCAACAATACTTAAGTTATCATCGAACAAAAACACCGTTTCGCTCGGGCCATTAAATTGGGTTTCGACAAAGTTGCATTATTGTTATGAATGTTATGATCGCAAATTTCAGTCCAATCCAAAAGGTGAATCATGTTTCCGTGAGTCATTAAGTGTTTTAATGCAATCAAGTGTATTAATGATGTTTTTTTATATTATGTATTACATTTTACAAATACTGAAATATATAAAAATGATTTTATCTGATTCTAATTTAATTGTAATTAATATCTTCCTGCAAACATATAGTAATAAGTAATAATTACCAAAACTTCAATTATTTCATGAATTTGTATTTAACCCCTTAAAGGCCGCAAAACAATTGATATTTTTTTATTGTTCAGAAAATCTAATTGGGCGTTGCGTGTACGCAGCCACGTTAAACATGTAAATCATTGAGTCATATGTCAAGGAAAATCGATTATTTAACTGCGTTCTATTTCGTTGCTAAATAAGTCATTTCTAAAACATGTTAGAAAACCGCAAGGTTTGTCGGTATGTAGAAGCGCACGCGCATACTCTGTGTTAATTGGACTTTTAAAAGTTAAATAGGAAAAACCTATTTATTGTACATCATGGGTTTTCCTGGCTATACCTAATTTTAGCAGAAATCACTCGTTTGTGTATTAAAGTGACCACAATAAATTAAGGACATTCCCAATTTTGTTACACTTTTTACTAATAGTTTTAACTGGGCCTCTCTCTATACAATTTTGCCTTTGGCCAACATTACTGCCAAGTAAATAAGAGCTATTAAAACGATGACAATACACGTAAAAAACAATAAGGTTTCACCGTGTAGGCATAATCTTAGCCCTAAGCTAATGATAAAGAGCAAATTAATAATGACGACTGCAGCAGATGAGTTTGCAACTTTGTATTCCGGAATGGAAGTGATAGAGATATGATAAAAGCATTCCACTTCAAGGTTGGAAACGCATTATGTTGGCAATTATTGCCAACGTTGATGGGTTTACAGACTTTTTACCGACAGCGGTCTAAGTTCGTCTGTTTTCTGCATGCCATGCCGTAATGCAGTTTCTTCGTTTAAAAACAAAAAATAGTAATTTCAAAGATAACCAACACATTTTCATAGTAGCCATCAAAGCAAAATGTCAGTTTGATGTTACTGCTGTGTCAGTCGCATCACAGTGGCACTGCGTTGCGTGTCTCTGTTTATGTGTTGCAACGTTAATGTGGTCTACAATTATGACTTCCGTCCACAACTTTTTATAAGTATGACAACTTGCGTCGTTAAGTAGAGAAGTAAAACCGGTTTACATGAATTTAATTCTGTATTTCTTTCTACACATTAGAAATATAAAAGTAAAAAAAAAACCTATTATTTAACATTTCTAAGTTATCACAAATGGTTTGCAAACGATGAGTAATCTGACCTGTGTGGGATTCATTTTCGAGTTCCAAAACCTGTATTTGCATTTTGGGCCTGAAATTGGGTCAAGGATTATTCCTTTCAAAACGCACCCGGTTCTTGGTCACCCTACCCGGAAATTTAAGGGACCAAAGAATGTCCATTGTCACCTAATTTATGGAGGGGGCAAAGAGTTACCGTATTCTGTATCATGCTTCCTGATTTCCATGCAAATTTGAGTTTATCCCTTAAATTGGCAAAAATAAAACAAAATCGTGAATTCAAACCCTATTTGATTAGAAATCAGCATAAAAAAATTCTAAGTTTTTAAAAAAAAAAAGTGAACATTATAGTATGTGCATTATTAGATACACTGCCAATTTAAGGATTTAGGCATGGAAAGAGTAGTATTTTAAAAAAATTAACCAGCGTTTTGCACCTCGCTGAACCCGATATAGGGATAGGATTGGGGGGGGATTTAAATCCTAGATAAAAAGGGTGGAGGTCAAAAGCCACGGATCTGAAGTGCGCAATCGCTAATTGTATCAGTATCATGCTAATAGTAATAAATACTACATTTACAATAGGTACACTATAAAAATTGTTCATAAACAACCTTTTCTATTACAAATTTGATGTATCCTTTTGCAAGGAATTTTAAATAACCTATCAACCTATTATATACACAATAAGTGGACTTGAGTAAAGTAACTGAAAAAAATATGTCTGCGCCTCTATTCTAGGCGGTAAAACCCAAATCGTATTGGACCTTGTAATACCCAAATCGTATTGTACCTGCGTTCCTGGGTTTCTTGTCCCGTTCCTCCTGATTATCTTGCGGGCGCGGTTCACATGTCGGTTGGACCGACTAACTTTAGAGACGTATAATTCTTGATTTTTTGAAGCTGTACGGTGTATTGGTTTTCCATGGCTCTTGCGCACCTTTTTCCTTTGACTGATTGTTATTCTTTTTAACGATATTACTTTTGTAGCCGAAAATATTCACTTTTTGTTTATATTTTTTCATCTGACAGGGTTTGTTATTTTCGTTGTCTAGACAACGGGCAGAGACGATATCCTAGGTTTATACTGGACCATGGAGTTAAAACGACAGTTTTACCATAGAATTAATATCTGGCATGTATAACTTTGAAATTTTATGAATTTAGAATTTGTAAATTAAAAAGCTAGATCACCAGGGTATATAAACGGTGGCTCGGACTAGAGCGATCAGTTCTCCTTCAGCCTCAAAAGTGGAAACTTGAAACTCTGAAGTTAGGGTCAAGTCGGACCCCTAGAAGCCTCTATCTTCCTCATACTAATAGTCGACTTTGAGTGTGGCCAAGTCGGGCCCTACGCCTTAAGAATCCTCCTCCATCTACGAGGTTCCTGCTTTCCTCAGGGACCGCTACTCTCTCTTACGGGTCCCACCTCGGGCCCACCTACTTTCGTGTGCCACCAGGGCCGCTGCCTCTAGCGCCCCTCATTACAGCGCCAGCGGTGTTCCAGGTCCGACGACTCCGGGACGCGAGCTAAAGGAAGTCCCGGAGGAACCTTCACTCTCACTACCAAATCTTTAACTTTACCCTGGTGATATTAGGGACTTGTTATTTTTTTTAATTTATGTGTAATAATTATTTTATCCGTGTGAAGAAAGCCTTTAAGTGTTAATAAATACCCAGACCCTGATTAACTATTGCTGTCCTTTTCTAAAATCTACATCTCTTTCTCTGATCTTTCATTAACGTCTGGTTATCGGAAGACCACGTAACACGACAACCTGAGGGCCCTGCCAAGATGCATTGCGCTAACTAGCGTTTCTATTCGATTCGTTTTTAAACCAATCGCGGCATTGGTAGATGACGTGATACGAAAAGTCACGTGATCTACCATTGACGCGATTGGTTTAAAAACGCAACGAATAGAAACGCTAGTTAGCGCAATGCATCTTGGCAGGGCCCTCCGTTATGGTATTGTTTTTAACTTGGCCGCCAAGTAAATAAGAGCTATCAAAACATCCTGGGGGTTATTACGATATAGCAATGCAGTTCAGTTTACGCTGAGGGAAAAGGACAGAGCTATATAACTGCTATAGCTCTGTCCTTTACGCTCGCCGTAAAATGAACTGCATAGCTATGTCATAATAACCCCCCTGTTCATTTAACGGTGGGTTTAGACCAAACTAGCGAATGCTCTAGAACATGTTTTGTCTTTATTTTTACAAAGAAAACGTAAGAGATAATGCCATAGAATTCTTGTTCGTTCGCTTGGTCTGAACCCACCGTAAGAGTTTAACGAACAATTATGGAGCAGTTTTAAGTAAAGGAAGTTGAAATTAGTAAGTTTTATGTAATGCTAATCGAAACGAAAGTTGTCATCTTTAAATTGCAGGCATTGCGTAGAACTTGTTTTTAACGTGCACGTTATATGTTTTTTACGTATTTATTGCTCTGTATATTTCATTAACTATGCTCGATTAAGCTTATAACTTGAAATCGATTTTGTCAGTTTCGTAACCTTCGCACACTTAATGCAGTTGCATTAAAAAGTTCAATTACTTGGGAAGGATAGCGAATTTTCAGCACTCTTCGCTTCTCTAACACCTTTTTTGAAATATTTCCCGTAGTTCCTCGTGTGGTTGCCGAGTTAGAATAGTGCCACTCCATGTCTTCCCGTGGATGTCGTAAGAGACGACTAAGGGAATAAAGGCTTGTAGTACTGTTAGGCGATGGGCTTGCAACCTGTCACTAATACGCTGGTAAACATCTTAGCCTAATTGTGCAAATTGTGGTTATAGAATTATCAACAAGTTTTTAGAGATGTTTGTAATTCTGTAGCTCTGCCTACCCCACTCTGGGAACGAAGGCGTGAGATTATGTATGTTTGTATGTTCCTCAGACAAAATCGATTTGCCTGATAAATAAATCTTTAACTAACTGCTAGTATTATTTTTGCAACTGAAATTTAAAAGTAAACAATAATTTATGCTTTCACTGCCGATGTTAAACAATATTATTATGTATATGACTTACGTATTACAAAGGGCCTTACACACACAGCGGCGCCGGCGTTTTTGAACATCTAATACTATAGTGTGCGTAGACGCAGCGGTGCGCGCGCGCTTGCAGCGTGCGTATTGCAACTTTCTATTTTGCTGGCGTTTTGTAGGCTGCACGGCTTTGTGCAGGAAAAGCCGTAGAAAGTTTTGTTTGCTATAGTTACATATGCACACGATGAACTGCATAGAAGTATGGCATTAGAAAATGTATTGTAGGTAGGTATTCATTTATGTTATGTATCTTTGGTATTGAATAGGTTGACATTTTTCAAAGTAGGTTTTCTTAGGGTGGTAAAGTTCTTGGTCAACTGTGTCGCTTTACAATATTAGATTATATCATTAATATCATTATATTTAAAAAAAATACCGGTATCCTGATACCAGCCTTCCTATTGCCATCGAAACTAGTACAAAACGGTATCTAAAGTAGAATTTGATTGATTAAAGACTTGTAGGAGAAATACAACTAAGTAAAAGAATTTATACATAAATAATAATAACAGGCAAACACGTTTATAACATACAAAAAAGGTTCGTTTCCATAAATTATTAATTAAGTTCCCATATTTCCGTTACGCTTTAAAAATACTACATCATTGTCATTGTTCTGATTACTCCATACTCCATACGATTACGAGATGATAAAACACCTAATTAACCTTACACGGAAAACACCAGTAATAAAAAATCATAAGAATATGCGGATGCCAGCTCAATTTTACATTAATAATTAGAAAACCCGTTTGTAGGAACGTCTATGTCGAAACCCACTAGTTTACTTACATAACCTCCGGAGCAAATGGCACCAAACCAAAGTACTGAAGCGTCCAGATAAACAAAAACTCTCTCACACGTATAACGTCCAAGAGCAAAGGGTTCAAGTTATAAAAGGCGCAGCAAGCATCAACTAACCGAGTAGGTTAACCAGCCAAAAATTGTGGCCCTTTTCGGAGTACAGTCTTCTTGTTCTCTAGAGGTACAGATAGATTGGTCATGTTGTACGCATCGCCGGTCATCCGGAGTGCCGCACCTTTCTTTCACAACCGCAGAATGCATTTCTCTAGTGGTTTGGGAGCTTATTGCGGAAAGATGTTATCATTTTTTCCTACGGTACTTATACGTTGAAACGTTGTGAACAGCGGATTTAAAAGGAAATTGTTCAATAAATTTGACGCATTTGGGTTTCAAATCCAATTAAATGTCATTGAGAAGGCCTTTATTATAAACAATGGCGTAAATTAAGGACCTTTTCTTTAGTTGTTTGGTTAAAGTTTCAACTAGATTACTATTGCTTCTACTATTAGAATAGAATAGAATAGAAAATATTTATTTTTCTTAATTTTTACATATTTTTACATTATGTGAATATCAACTCGGCTATGTGTTGTACCACCTATTGGGAGTACGATGATGGCTTTCTATATTAGGCTGCCCTTAAGATACGTTTAAAAACGTTTATTTTAAAATAAAAAAGCTAGCCGTGGCAGAATCAGGACTTACCGTACTGTAAATATAATATAATCATTTAATTTTACAAAAATATGCTAATTATTTAGCATAGTTTTTACTGTCATCTATAAACAATAATAGAATCGCCACGGGCTCCTGTGTTTTAGCGTAATGTTTGGAAGTGACGTCGCTCGCTCGACTCGACTCACGCGCTGACCTAGTATGACGGCGGTTAGGGTGGATGCATGCGCTTTCTTCTGTTTTTAATGTAAAGTTATTATAGGT
This sequence comes from Acleris literana, assembly GCA_946894065.1. NCBI lineage: Eukaryota > Metazoa > Arthropoda > Insecta > Lepidoptera > Tortricidae > Acleris > Acleris literana. The sequence continues at coordinate 22,094,491 of OX335671.1, read as the reverse complement.
ATAGTCATTATGATGTGATGATACTTTTGTGCCTAAAATAAACTGTGCGTTCCAAAAGTTCCTGTCTTTTTGGAAATTGGTTGACACATTTGCTGCTAAAAAAGATGGTGGCTTTGTTACAAATTTTAGTAGCAGAGACGGTTTTTCCAATTTGGCATTACGTGATACAAAAACAAAAAACCAGACAATATTACATACATAGGTAATGAATTTATCGTTACTTATCGTGTGGTAAGCGAAATTCTCTTAAACCTGCTTTTGGACTAGTTTCGTTTAGTTTTAGTTAAGAAATTTGTTTACACGGTTAGACAAAGTTGGGATGTGAAAATTATTTGGCTTTTAACGAAGACTTGATTTTCTCGACGACCAAAACTATGGGACATTAAAAAAAGCACATAAAAACGAGTATACTGAAACATTACGATTTAATTCGGTACATGAATAAAATTGTGATTCGTTCTTAGCTACTCTTCATTAAGCTAACAAAATAACTGCTTGCGAAATTAAAGTAATGTAATCACCTTGCTCTCACGCGTAAACTGCCGTTTAATTAGTAATTTTACAAATGCGAACAAAGCTCTGCTTTAACTACGATAAGAACAATGAAATCCCTTCTTAGAACATCGTTAAATTCGGCTACGAACTCTGCCCGATGTCTCTAGTTACAAAGATCTATTACTGCCATAATGAAAGATGACAAAGAAACGCACACAAAGCTGAACCTTACTTCATAAGCGTAAAATACATTTTGGAATCACGAATGATCAAGTCATAAGATAGGCGGGGGAACAAGGGGATCGGTGAATGCAGTACGAAGATTCCGTTTAATAAACTTTAATAAAACTCTAACAAAACCACACTCTCGTATGTTTTAGTGGACGTTTTATTGCAGTGTTACGGTTATAGTGCGTAATTCTATCAGAATATGGCTTTAGTAGTAAAGGTACTGCAGGCCTTTGTTTAGAATCCGTTAGATGTACCTGCTTATTATAGATGGATAGAAAATTATAGGTAAAGCTCTACGAGGGTATGAAAGGGCTTGAAGTCCACTGCTGCTTTTCGGTATATTTAGTTTTGATGATGGCGTTTCTTTATATCATAGCGGATAATGTATACCTAAATGTGGTTAGTTTATCTAAAGGGTCAAGCGTGGAATGATAACGGTTTGCCAGCGAGTATGCATTGACTAAGCCCAGAATTACCGTTTCGTGATAAATTGTGTTTAAGGATGTTTAGGTTTCAGAGTGAATTTTATTGGCATTTTCCGTTATTGATGACAAGAACGTAGTTTTTAGTGTGTTGTGCAGTAAGAAGCTGGAATCATGTAACTTTTTCCTTGCCATCTTCACTGGGCAAATAACATTGAAGGTTGCTAGCTATTCAATTCGTATTCCTCCCTAAAGATTGTCTACAGAGGTATAACGGAGCTGATATAATATGGGGAAAGCTGCTCAATCATTAAGTAGAGGAAATGAAAAAAAAAAATATCTATATATTATAAAAGAAGACCGCTGAACCTAGGGACTCCAAATTTGAACGAAAAATTCTTTGAATATCCTAGAGGTGTACTAACCTCCTCTAGGAGGGATTTTTAGAAATTCATCCCCTGAGTGGTTAAAGAGTATCGGGAAACTAAGTCTACGCCGACGTCCTCTAGTACTTCATGTCAGACACACCAGCCTTACAAAATATCGATGTACAAGTTTGTAATATACTCGCAGGTAAATAAAACAGACAGGTCTTAGACAGACATTGAAATGACAAAAGTGAGTGTACCTACCCGAAAAAACTTACTTAATTAGTTAGTGCTCCAAAATTCCCTTTGTTAGATTGGTCAGTCCGACATTATGACGTGTACAAGTCATGATATCAAAGCCGGCACTTGGAAATGTTCAAGGGTCGACAATGCCCAGAAGCGGCACGTGTAACTTAGGTATTTTAGTCTACACGAGCGTACTTTTTCACCTAGGTAATGGAAATTCGAGGGATTTTTATTATTATTCTTACTGGCGTTTCGCTGTTATCCTTGAGTGAGACTTGTACATTAATTAGTACGTAGGCTGTTCACGTAGCGCTTCAAAGGCACGTTTTTATTTTACACTTGAGTCCTTCTGCTACCTGCAAATAAACAAAAAAAAGTCTATCCACGTTGTTCCACTGCGATTATATTTAAATGAGATAGATTTTCCCACAACTTTAGTGAGTAGGTCATCTAGCTGGCAACACCGGGCTGTTGCAGCCGCGGTACTTTGCGCAACTCGGTGCATTCCCCCCCCGCGCCCCGCCCGGTACGCGTGCGCGTGTGCTGCATACCGGAATCGGGTCGCAGCCGAAATACCGAACCGGCCGGCGTAACTAGATCCCCCCCTCAAACCAATCAGCGCGCTACGACCCGAGAATTTCGGCCATCACAGCTCAATTTATACTAGCCAGTATACGTGCACGCATGCAAATGTACAGTTAGGATGGGAATGGAATCGATACCGTATCGACTTGCACCGCCTAGTTAAGCCGCTGAATTATTAAGAGCCTAGTGTCACTGGTAACAGGTGGGGATATTAAACTGTTCTCTAAAGCGTTTCCGATATGAAATACGGCGGCGTGACGCGACGAGGAAAGTGAGTAGTACTTAATGTAACTTTTACCCGCGATTTTGTAAGCGTAGAATTAGTTCCCCGCTACTCCCCTATTTCTTGGCTGAGGGTTGTTTTTCGGAAAATCCTCCCTTAGTGCACCCCTAGGTTACTCCCTTTTCAAGTCCCTTAGGTCCAGCGGTTTTGGCTGTGCGTTGGTTGATCAGGTACCTAGTCAATTTCTCCTTTAAACCAGGCTGTTACATATCTATTTGTGGTAACGTGTGGAGTAATTTTAGCGCCTTATTCAGAACAGTACGGATAATAATATGTGACATAATAGTACATTACTGCACAGACCGGGAAATAGGCCGTCGCGGGACGAGTAGAGTTAGCGTGGCCGAGACGCAGTCGAGGCCGCGCTATATACGAGTCCAGCAACCGCCCTTCCCGGTCGAGGCTTGTATAGTACTATTCTCCAACAATGTGAGGAAATTTAACACAATTGTTAATAATATTAAACACAGTCCCAACATTTCCTGGAAAAACTATTTACGATTTACGATTTAGTATGACACGGAAATAAAGCATTAATTAAATAAGATCACACATTTAAACTTAATAAATTCAATTTGAATAAAATATAGTATAAATTATAACATTTATTACGCGTTTATGTTATGCAATTTGTTTTAAAAAAAACGTCAAACTTTTTGATACACTTTTAAATACGCTGTAAACGCTGTTTGAAATATTTAACTTTTTAGTCTATGACGTTTAAAAAGTAAAATTTACAAGGAAGAATTTTGATTGCAGGAGTCTTTGGCTGTCTAGAGTTAGTTATCCTAGTCCAAACATGGTTTTAAAAAGTAAAACACCAGGTACGTAATGAAATTTCATACATTTTCGCGGCCGCGGCCGTTGGTAATTAATAACTTTGTTTTTTTGAATTTTGCCTGGACCTGGAACTCAGAACTTCGCGGACTGATTTTACAACAGTAAGGTTAACATCTCCGAGAATGTGGAAGAAAAGTTAATTATACAATGTATTGTCCTGCTAAAGTCGTATTAATAGCCTTTTTGCTACTGAATATTAACTGTTCTGTATGATTTCAAAAACACCCCAAATCATTTCCCATTATCTACCTGCACATTTAATAAAATACACTTACTAAATCGCCCTAGGCTTCTCCCGAACATGGACCTGTATAAAATCTCAAGTAAACTCAAATTCACGAAACGGGGTCGGACATTTCAAACGTTAATCGACATAGGGAGAGATAAGGAAAATCCGCTAGAAACGATGTGGGGCGACTGGTATTGAAAAACCTGCTAAGTGAGACGGGCCCCGACTTATTAGGTACTGCTTCAACTCCATTTCCAAAATAGGAGTTTTCTTTTTAACCAGAGTGTTATTCGCTTTTTAATTTCGACGTCGAAGAATTTACCAGGAAACTAAAGTTGTCCCGTATGCTCGTATCGTAGCAAGTAACGCTGTGGCCACATCTGCGGGATTCGACAAACATTCGTGTTGAAGTCTCTTTTGTTTAATACTGTTAAAGTAAGAGATGCCAAAATAAATCTTCGCCGAAGCCGTATATATGGCTGCAGTGTAAGGCAGAGTTGGTGCACTGAAGCTTTGGCCGAGCTGCTTCGTCTAGGAAATCTGTGACCAAATAAAAAAATACACGCATTAACATGTTAATAATGTTCTAATCGGACAACTTAGACTCGTTATTTATTTAATATGTATATTATTAATTGATTGATAAATTAAAAACGAGTGGTTCCAAAGACTCTAAAGACCAGCTGTAGCTTTTCTGTCTGTTAAATTTAAAAAATATATAAGTATTGTGGCGGTATTCGTCACTATTTTAAATTTACAATATCAATAAAGACATTGTAAATTCTCAACCCTCCCGTCCCGTTCACAAAGCGCATCTACTCCGTCGTGACACTCGAGATTGACAATCTTCTCAAGTGATTACGTTTTAAAATAACGAAGAGGGTTAAAATTTAATAACATGAATACCTGCTCTCGGATTTGAAATTTGAAGTGCTCACGAGGCTCCCTATAAATTGGGATAGTGGGGAGGAAAACTTTGATGCGGCGGGGCGTAATAAGTACTAATGATCGCTTTGGTACTCGGGTAGGGGGAACTACACGTACCCCCGAGTTGAGGTAACAAATTCAGGAAGATTGATTGGTGTTGAATAACTAGTGGTAGTTCGAAGCATGATAAATAATCTGGAAACATGTGTACCATTATGTTCTTTTCACGTTATAAAAGGCGGTAAAGAGTTGCGTCATGTTATTTCATCCATCAATTTTTACCCAACATGCGATATAGGTGACACGAAAATATAATGTACAAGGACAGTAATTTGGTTATGTCACTTCTGAAGATCGTAATAAATGATGGGAAATACGATATCTTAAGAAACAACATGTTTATTGTTAGAATGAGGTGGGCTTTGTGCCTAAGTTATTATAACATAAAAGGTATCTGAAGGGAGGGTGACCTCTGGGATCTCTCGAACTGTTTGTTTTGTGACAGATTAGGGCGAGGGCCGACCTCGTTGCCAACTTGTTCAATATTCACAATTCCATTATTTATTAACATCTAGCTTTTACCCGCGACTCTGTCCGTGTTGAAGTCGTATTTTCTTGAGCTTCCGGGTCGTTAACTATCTCTGTACTAAAATTATTTGAATATTTACCAGCTAGATGGAATTGCTAACATAGAAGCATTCCACCCTAGTCTTAGCAACGCATCTGAAGTCTTAGGATTTTAGTCTTGATGCAAATGTCTATGGGTCTCAGACCAATATGTGTGTAATTCGTATTGCCATAAACACTATTTTACCTTAAAAATAATAGATTAAAAAAAACCTTGAAACCGTACCGGTAATGAGTTTACACGTAAAATTTAATAAGAAAGGAAAGTAAGTAGCTACCTATACCTAACATAATCTTGCATTTCTCGGGCTTCTTTTGTAAGGAAAAGCCGAAAATGGTCCGTTCTTCAAACTGGAATGTTACAATTAACTAAAACCCCTTTGTAAAGAAAACTGGCTCTTACGATTATTACAAATAATTTAAATATAGTGTAAGGAACTAAAAAAGATACAAATGTTAGTTTTCTTCGTTTTGTAGCATAAAATCTGTTATGAATATTTAAACTAATTGAAAACAAGAGCTCATTTTCTTTTCAAGGGGGTTGAATAACGTAGTTATTAGTGGCTAACTTACAACGTTCTTCGCAACACGCTAGACAAAACGCTTGTTAGAAATGTATGTGTCCTGCACGATTCCCCCGGTTATACCGTGGGAACCAGCGGTCACCGCCATTACATATTCATGGTGCCAGCCCCGGTATCGATCATGCAGCGGTTGTTGCCCCGACCTTGGGAGAGCCACCTTCCGCCCTGCCCGCGAACCTACCTGATACTTTGATTTTATTTTTAAAGGTATCCGTATGTTAGGTTGGAATATTGGCTTTCTGATGGATTTACGAGCTGATAGGTTGTGCTTTAGGATTTGATTTGAACTTTTCAACTTTTAAAACCTTTAAAAGTCGAAGAAAAAGAGAGGTGGAACAAAACATTGTGTTACAAGTTTAGAAGTAATTCGTAGATAGCCTTGTCAAAGTTACTGTGTATTGTTATATCCATTTAGTTTCTTATGCAATCCTTTTAATTGAATAAAACAACCTTTAAAAACTGTCATGTTAATGCAGCAGATCTAAAAGGTGATAGATTAACCGATGGTAAAGTTCATCATGTTATAGAACTGAGTCTGAGCATTGACTAACAAAGGAGAAGGATTTAAGGAAATAGCATCAATAAGAGAAAATACCTGTACAGTCAACAGCATAAATAAGTGATCATTTATGTACCTTGTCACTTTAACGTCGTGTTTGAAATGTCATATAAAATTGTGAAACGATTGAAAGCGACAAGGTACATAAATGATCACTTATTTATGCTGTTGACTGTACTTTTAAATGTAAATTTTCTAACCTACTGTTTTATGCGGATGTTTTGTTTGATGTTGGCAAATCATACATTATATTGTAATATATATGTAGGTTTACAAAAATACTTTGCAGCAGGCCGAAGAGCCGAAACACCCTAAAATAAGAGATCCGCGAGAGCAAAGTTTTCACGACCCTACCCAATTAGATTGCAATAAATAGAGGAAATCTGCCACAACAAAAAAAAATTAAAGAAATTCATCTGTAGGTGTATTGACACCTACACATATAAACTCACGCCTTCGTTCCCAGAGTGGGGTAGGCAGAGCTACGGAATTATTTCCGTAACCACATTTTGCACAATCGGCTCAGATGTTTACCAGCGTATTAATGGCAGGGTGCAAGCCCATCGCCTAACAGTACTACAAGCCTTTATTCCCTTAGTCGCCTCTTACGACATCCACGGGAAGACATGGAGTGGCACTATTCTAACCCGGCAACCACTCGGGTTAAACCCTACCCCAACTACTCTTATTGTAATAAATAGGCAGTTTTTTGTGGACATACTAGGAACATACCATTTCTTTTGCAGGGAAGGTAACCGAGGCGGCCCGGGCATGGACTCTCAGCAGCAGCAGTACTGCCTCAAATGGAACAGCTTCGGTTCAAACTTGGCCACGTCGTTCGCGAACCTCTGGAATTCGGAGAGTCTTGCCGACGTCACATTGTACTGCGAAGGTAAGTTATTTCTGTAACCTTAAACTATAGTTGGGTCAATTTTGGATGACCCCTGTGACAGCTCATAGAATTCCCTATAACACTTGTTATTTTGACTTTTCTTAAATATGTAATTTCAATAACTAAACACCTCTTTCTAGAGTTTTTGACTAAACTATAGAAGTAACAATTTCATAACATAGAGAGGGTAAAGACGCACACTTGACTTGACTGATCGGAAGAGGACTCTGAGGTCAAAGCAATCAAACAAAGCAATCTAAAGATTGGAAATGCATTGCCAACCCTGAGGATATAGATGTAATAGTATTTTCAATCCACGAATTGCCGGTCAAATAGATTAACACCGTTGCTTCAATATAATACGTAAAAATAAGAAGGGGGTGGGACTTCAAGGACCAGCTATATTACTTTAACTCTGGAACATAGTTGCTTCTAGTTAAGTTAGACGGATGTACTAAAACGAACCATCGAACATTATTATAGGACTCCGAATTACACAGCAACAACGCTTTAACGACACGTAAATACAAGACTTATTTAGAAAGGTTTATCTTATCCTGATTTAACTATATAACGAGCAAAACTTAATCTTTAAGGAAAAAAGCTTTCCGGAACTTTTCCTCAATTTTTGTTGGAACACTCCTACGCAGAGTTTTGGGTCGGGACGTTTAGTTACCATTAAAATTTTCCTTGTGTATGTACTTGCTTGACGATAGAGTCGTTATCTCTATCAGACTTTAGGAAAACACTTCAATAAGACAAGGACGAACATAAGCCACGGCAACTGTTAAGGAGCTAAGCTGCTAAAAATGCGTGGGCATGATTTTTCAGAGACTTGAGTAATACAGTTTGTGAGAGTGCTTAATGCAAATAAAAGGACGACTTAAATATTTTTGTTTTTATATTAAAACTTGCTTTTGCTGGCCGACTTTGTCCGCAAATTACAGTGGTGACCTGCAGGTTAATTTTTGGGCAAGTGCTTGAAAGCAGAAATTAAATTGCATGCGAAAGAACGTCACTACCAACCCCGAACTTTAAAATTAACGATTACTTCACTTTTGTTTTCGAATTGCGGTCACGTGTTTATAAATTCTGTATTTCAATATTTTTTTTGCATAATACATCTTCAATGTGCATGGCCGAGGTCATTTTGTTGTTGAAGGTTTTGGTTTTGGTGTAACCGCTAACAACTCGCATAGGTTCTGAATTATAAGTAACGTGCTAATTGTTAATCTAACGCGTGTTGAAGTGTCATTTTTCTTACGTTTTAAATCTGAAGATGAAAAAACCGGCCAAGTGCGATTTGAACTCGAGTGGAGAGGGTTCCGTACATATGTAATAAAAAAAATTATAGAATTCTTATAGGTTTTCCTGTAAACTACAAGCAATGAACTATATTTTGTATTTTTTTTAAATTTTAGGCTCCGTAGTTTCGGAGATCAGGGGGGAATGGTCAATTATCGTCTTCTTTCATGAATAAAATCAAAACTATTTATTATACAATAATAACAAAAATATATTTGAGATCGTCATAACGAGCCCTTTCATTTGATATATGATACAGTAAAATTTGCAATACTTTTTTTTATTTCCTTCGTTGTCCCCCGGAAAATACCCTTATTTAAAAAAAAATACTTTGCACATCCGTGTTTGGGTCATAGGATTATACCATCCTACCAAATTTTACCTGATTTGGTCCAGTAGATTAGGAGCAATTTGTCTGTGACAGACGGACGCACGAGTGATCCTATAAGGGTTCCGTTTTTTTTAATTTTTTGTACGGAACCCTAAAAACTAACCTATACCCGATTTTGTTCGTGTGGAACTTAGCTACCGTTTATTCCCCAAAAACTAAGTTTCCTATATCGTATAATTGGTAGGGATGACAGACAATAAAATTTAATAAAGCGGTCATGCTTTCTGTTTGATTAAGTTGGTTAATTATTTCAGTTTAACTTGGACGTTTTCGTTCAAACCGACGTCACCCGTAGTTAAATTAATAATTTAGGACCGTTTAATCGATCTGACTTCAATGGCGTACTGTTTCCAGAACTTTATTGTATCCTCGTTTTATGTCATAATACATAGATACAGGTATAGATAAATATACTTGTGCAAGAGAAAAAACAGAAAATAAACATCTATGCATATATAATAAGTAATATCAGATATATTCCTATTTAATACGTAATGCCGAATTATCTATGTCAACACGTCAGTACTGTATAAATTATTCATATCTTAGTAAGACTCATAAAATATACAAGTAATATCGCGATCGTTAATTTGTGACCCATTTCAAGAAAAATAGGCTTGAAGTCGTCAATGTCATTAGAGATGCCAAATCATTTGTAACTTATAGGAGACTCTACCTTATTGTTGTAGAATGTCAGAATGACTTTGGACCTAAGGTGGGTCCCAAATTTAAGTACGTGACTGTACAGTGGCGGACCATAATATGCCTAAATGTTTTCGTTACGCTAACATAAGTAAAGTATTAAGAGCGATCAGGACCATATTGAATGAATAGTCAAAACTTGCCTAGTACTAGAGGAATGATTTTGTTCCTTTTACGGTATGACAGTACCAGTTTATACTGGTTTACCCTGGTTTTATAGACACTCATTTGATAGAACGTATCACTTCGCAGAATTTTCGTTTCATAGAAAGCTATTTTCTGCTGAACCTGTGTTGATTTCAGGTTATCTTGTGATGGTTACAAGTCAAACCTAACCTAACCAACGTGAATCATAATATTATTGTTTAAGATAACCTGGGGCCCGTTCCAGAAAGCCACTCTGCAACTCTGCACTCTGAACTTTGCAAATCCACGATAATGCAAAGTGCAGAGTAAACGTGTTCCAGAAAACACTCTGCGTAATTTGCAAACTCTGCAAAGATTCTGTTCCTAAAAGATAATTTGCAAATTCCAGGCCCGTTCCAGAAAGCCACTCTGCAACTCTGCACTCCACAAATCCCACTCTTCAAACGTATTTCTGTTCCATAAAGCTATTGCAGAGTTGAAGAGGCAGAGTCAAATGCAGAGTGTGGATTTGTGGATTTGCAAAGTATTTCTGTTCCACAAGACAATTGCAAAGTTGAAGAGGCAGAGTTAAATACAAAGTGTGGATTTGTGGATTTGCAAAGTAGCTTTTAGGAACAGAATCTTTGCAGAGTTTGCAAATTACGCAGAGTGTTTTCTGGAACACGTTTGCTCCCGCTCTTTGCACTATCGTGGATTTGCAAAGTGCAGACTGCAGAGTTGCAGAGTGACTTTCTGGAACGGGCCCAAGAACTCAATCCTAACACATTGCACGACCATGAAGTTTCAGAATATTTTTAATGTTGACAACAGTAAAACACTAAACTTATTTGTTGCGTGTACAGGAATAGTAGTAACAGCATTTTTTACTGCTGTTCAATATTCAAAAATTCATGGTTGTATAATGTGTCAGGAATTCAGGATCGACTTTGATTCTGTCTGGTACCGTAGGTATTACGAATTTTCAAGTGACATATTATTGTTTTAAAATTCCCCTTAAAAATAATCATTGGAATTATTTAACAAACTTGAAATGTTTACTTTGATAGAGTCGTTTTTGCTATCATCCGAGAAGCAAAAGGGTCTTCCGTGGTTTTTGTCGACTGTTTACCTCTTAAATGATTATCTCTTTAAAATTTAAAGAGCGAATTGTCAGATGTTGACAACCGTCTTGAATATAAAAAAATCCTTGTTCTCCGCCTGCGCAGGATTTGTTCAATTTTCTACGGTAAAAAGTACTTACCTTATCCTCGTAAGGCCCACCATACTGCAAACAGGGAGTTTTTTGTAAGTGGGACTTTGAATCTACCATCAAGGCAATAACGTTCAATTATGTTTGTGCGATAATGCCATTTTCAGTTTATGAACATAGAAAAATAAACCTTATTTTTATTGCAACACTGTTCAAACTAAATTGCCTTGATCATGTCCATCCTATTGCACACTGAGCCTTACAAGGCTATTGCTTTCCTCGGGGTAAAAGCTGTCTCCATCCCAAATTTCACCTAAATCGATTCAGCGGTGTAGCTGTTAAAGCCTAGCAAACAAACAAAGTTACTTTCGCACCTAAAACATAATTATGGATATGGTTTTCAAATAATCCGTGAAAACTTACTCACTCACTTGGCATACTGCGAACAAATGGCAAATTTTCCTATGACTGGAGAAATGTTTGGTCGAATGCCAGCTGAATTTAATAACGCTGAAAGAAATGTTCTACTGAAGCCGTTGTTATTCATGGTTGTGTTTAAAGCTTATTATACAATAGGTTATTCAGCACTGTAATCGCTTAATTTAGACGTGTCAAGAAGTCAGTGGGTATTCTATTTAGAGACAATATTTTAAGTGATGCAGCGGGAAGTATTAACCCGTGGAATGTCACGTCATATACAGTCTGTGAGCACTTACAGTCACGAGATTCAATTTGGTACCCACTTAGGTCCAAAGTCAATCTGACATTCTACAACAATAAGGTAGAGTTTCCTAAAAGTTACAAATGACTTGACATCTCTAATGACATTGACGACTTCAAGCATATTTTTCTTGAAATGGGTCCCAAATTAATGGCCTGCGCAAACCGGCGGACGGGACGGCAGAGGATATTAAATTTATCATTGTATATTTAATTCTATTCCAATTGAAATAAGGTATAAGTTTCAATGCTTTGAGACCGACCTCGGAGCATGGCAACGGATTGCGGAGGAAATCTAACGGGAAAACTCCCCTGTTGTCCGCCGGTTTGCGCTGGCCCTAACGCTCGTGACCAAGCAATCCCGCTCGCTCTTAGAAGGTGCTCATGTCGTGTACAAAGTGCTTCGGGTTTGTACTCCTCTCAGACTCGCTCTTAATAAGGGGGTATGCGAGCGAGTGAGAGATAAGTATAAACCCGAAGCACCTTCTAAGAGCTATCGCACTGTACATTATGTATTACAATATCAATCTTAGTTCGAACCACTCTGAGTTCCAAATTCAAATTATGTTGTCTACAGGACACAGGGTTAAATATTTCAAGTTATAGTAGGAAACCCCGATCTATGTTGTGGAACCCTCACTCTTTTCCCAAGCAAACAACAAAACATACTGACAAAAACGACACAAACTGTTAAGCTTTGTGCATATAGCATGCGGGCACGCATTTCTATGACATTGACGACTTCAAGCATATTTTTCTTGAAATGGGTCCCAAATTAATGGCCTGCGCAAACCGGCGGACGGGACGGCAGAGGATATTAAATTTATCATTGTATATTTAATTCTATTCCAATTGAAATAAGGTATAAGTTTCAATGCTTTGAGACCGACCTCGGAGCATGGCAACGGATTGCGGAGGAAATCTAACGGGAAAACTCCCCTGTTGTCCGCCGGTTTGCGCTGGCCCTAACGCTCGTGACCAAGCAATCCCGCTCGCTCTTAGAAGGTGCTCATGTCGTGTACAAAGTGCTTCGGGTTTGTACTCCTCTCAGACTCGCTCTTAATAAGAGGGTATGCGAGCGAGTGAGAGATAAGTATAAACCCGAAGCACCTTCTAAGAGCTATCGCACTGTACATTATGTATTACAATATCAATCTTAGTTCGAACCACTCTGAGTTCCAAATTCAAATTATGTTGTCTACAGGACACAGGGTTAAATATTTCAAGTTATAGTAGGAAACCCCGATCTATGTTGTGGAACCCTCACTCTTTTCCCAAGCAAACAACAAAACATACTGACAAAAACGACACAAACTTTGTCACCAAAAATTTGCTCCAGGCTTTTCTATAAGTACAACAACCTTACAACCCTATACTTATCATTAAATCCTAATAATGTTATAAATGCGAAAGTTTGTGTGTGTGTGTGTGTGTGTGTGTGTGTGTGTGTGTGTGCGTGTGTGCGTATTAGTTTGTTACTCTTTCACGCAGCAACGGGTGGACGGATTTGTATGAAATTTGGAATCGAGATAGCACACTGGATTAAAACATAGGCAACTTTTTATCCCGGAAAATTTAATAGTTCCCTCGGGAATAACGATCCCGCGAAATCTACGCGGACGAAGTCGCGGGTAGAAGCTAATTTGTAACAAAATTATCTACATTTTGATACTTGGTTGGTTCCCGAAAACGACACAAGTTATCAACTATTATGTCTCGTGCAAGATTTTAAGTGTCTTAATAGAGAACCGTCAAAATGTAATCCCATTTCCCATCATCATCGCTGAATAGTTTGTCGCGGGAAGATCATAAACTGAAAGTATTTTTATTTTATATTTTATAAATAATTCACAACGGAACCAAAGTACGCATTTCAACATACATTCATTAATTAGCGTCAAGATCTGCAAATTATATTACCCTGAAATTATCACTAAGTGTCAATACCAGCGTTATAGCATGCATGTCCGCGAATCTTGCTAAACGATAAAGAGGTCGTTGACTCGATCGCGATAAATTTGACTTTTTTTCCCCACTGGCCTTGAAGCTTGCATTTAACGAGGCGTGTATCAAATTGATAAGAATATTGTATTGCAGATTTTAACGTTTTTGGGTCTGTCGATAGCGAACAATTCGGAATGATTGTAAAATGTTGAGAGTCGGTTTAAAATAAAGACTTTATTTACATCCAACTAAGTACAGAATACAACATTAATACAATTAAAAATTAAAACTAAACGTATTAAAATTAAAATTAAACTAAGCTACTCAAATATTAAAGATATAAATAAAAATCACCACTATAAAAAGAACACCCCCTCTAGCAGGCTGCATTACCTCTCTGGATAGCTAGTCCAATCCTTTGGGAGAGGTAAGCACCAACTCTAGGATCTCCGGAGGATTCTATGAGCCGGGAGGACAGGGCCTTAATAAAGCTTTTCATATCAGCTGACCAAGGCCCCATGTTTTCCACTGCAAGCGCCACAAATTCGTAATTATTTAATAATGACGAATATTTGCGGCGCTTCGTCTGGGCCTGATCAGCTGCTGCACCGGCCCGATTACGGGTTGACTGGACGTGTGAAAGGGCGAATGTGTCAACGCACGTCGCGTCCCACACCAGTGCCCTACCCAGTTTCCACGGCACCAATGTAGCTCCGTCTGGTCGCTTGCCATCGTCTCTATGCAATCCTGCTGGTACAGAGGTAGTGGCAAGCGAACGACGGATCAGATCATTAATTGTGCCGTGACGGTACAAACGGCCGGCACTTCTGAAGCATGAAAGGCCATGTCGTCCCAGCTCACTCACTTCCTTCCCGCACGCGCAAGTATGAGGTTCACAGAGTCTAGCCCCAAGTCGCAAGCTTATTGCTATGCGCAAGCTGCTTGGGTCCAAGACTGAGCCTATATTGCGGGAAGGAAGAGCGTAGAGCCAGTGACCTGATTCGCTTGCTGAGACAGCGAGAAGACGGGCGCGATCTGAATCGTCAGGACTATTTTCTATGAGAGATGCAGAGAGTCGGTTGGAATTATAGTGCAATGAAAGATTGTTTGATTCTTTCTGTTTTCACGGCCACCGTGTCTATATAAGACAACAACATTACATAAATGATGGCTTTATATTACATTTTAAAATCCCTCATAGGAGCTTAGCCTGGCGCCGCACTTTATAGTGATGATATTATTTTAAACCTACGCTTTCGAGACACATGGCGAGCCAAATTATAAAATTAGGTAATGCGTAGTTATTCATAAGTATGTCTCAAATATATGGGTCATACACAGATTTAGGTTACCGTCTTTCCTGTGGACATACCCGAAGTTAACGTTTTTAAGGCCTAATTTGCTGGCTGAATCCTCATCAGCGCCGTCAGGTCTACTTTAATCCTATTAAATAAATATAATTTAAATGCACACAAGCCTTTAACTATCTACCACAGTAGAGATTACTTTTGTTTTTGCGATTGTGTATGACCCGTATCCTACCAGCCAGTGGCTAGCATTAAACTTTAGAAACTCAGTTTTCCTTATTTTCAAATAGGATCCTATTTAATCCAGGATTGTGCAGGAAATTAAATATCTGTGCGGCAAATTTCATGCAAGTTTGGTCGTTTTCCTTATGGGTACATTCCCAAAATATGCAAAAATCCTTGAATATATCGTTAAATAAAGCTTATCTCACAAAAACATGACACGGAACAACAGGCTGACGAATGCAGCCGTTATCTCTATTACGTTTTCCTTTATGAAACACGTGTAACTAAAACTTGTTTACGCCAATAGCAAATTATAAAAATAACGCATTTCTTACTTGATTTTTGCGGCGCAAAAACCCGGTAGCAATATCTTATAGAGCCACAGAGGCTGTAAAACGTTCCGATATTAAATTTCACCTGGGGTTTATTAATGCTGTAAACTTACACTGTTAAGCTTTGTGCATATAGCATGCGGGCACGCATTTCTATTCAAATTTGGGTGTTAATTAAAACACGTCACGTCCCGTGAATGCGCCAAGGAATAGCTGAGCTGAATAGTTGTCACATCTCCCCCTCGCACCGGCAACTCCATACCTAATACCCCTTGATAACTCGAAATGAACTTCATAACTAAACTGACATAGTTTCAAAGCCTTGAAAGCGTTTAAGTTCAGTATTACGCTAGAGATCTATTTTTATAATGAAAAGAAATCGCCACAATGCCGCATTGTTGGAACGGCCTTTGCGAAGTTCAGAGTTTTCTGTTTGACCCGAGTTGACAATGAGGTCTTAATTGCAGTTAATTTGCAGGGCCGTTTCCATGGATTTTATAGGAGTTTTTTCCTGTAAGGTTTCCAGTCGTAACTTTTCGAGGTCGCTCCAAACAAGTGTGCTAGACAAGGGTGGAGGGTGGCGGGTGGTGGGGGAGTGGAGTGCGTCACCCGCCGCCGGGGACCGGGCTGTAGAAATGTTTGCAGTTAGTGGAGATGGCTTTTTGGGAATCGAAATTTGCTTTAAAATTGAGAAATTGCTTATTAGTAGATTCGTTTTTTGGTGTCTTTAGTTATGTAGAAACGTGGACTTTGGTTAGCGTGTTACGTGCTTAGCCGAGCAGTATGACTACATGATTTTGTTCTGCAGCTGTGGCAATGAGGCATGTTTTGAACACATAATTTGGAGAGTAGGTATAATTATCATTCATTTCATAGTTCGCCTGATCTTAATGCGTGTGTTTTTTGTCCATTCTCATTTGAATCAGCTTTAGTTGGTAGTTAATATACTTTAGCTTAACATAAAATGTTAAAAATCTGATCACTAAACAGTTTTTTTTTATTGATAGGTATCATTTTATCTTAATGTTACCGATTTTAGATACACCAGTAGCATCAAACGCACGTCGGATATTCGCTGGATCTCTTCTGCCACTTACCTCTAAGGCTGGGGTGAATCTCGTTATTCTGCATGGCCGCTTCGAATTCTCGTTATAATGCTCCTTTGCTAAGATATAGGTTGTCGCTCTTTGCTACTCGCACGCATCTATTGACTTGCTACTCGTGTCGAAATTGTTTACGCGTCGTAATCTCGTCATGCTCGTTACACTTCCAAACATTACTTTGCTTACTCCCTTTCCCATCACCCCTTTCTTGTCGTGTTCAACGTTAACGTTGTTATGACTACCTAGCCTACGTCTGATAGAAAATCTTGATAGTAACTTGGGTGTAGAGAAATAACAGTTTCGATTTCTAAGTGCCGCATTATATGCGTTTCGTCGGCGAACGCATCGGCGCGGCCCGCTTCCCTTATCGACCGAGCCGCTATATGTGTCGCGAGGCAACCGACCCTCCCGGCCTACCCAAAAACCTCCCAAACGCCCCCACTCTCGACTTGGCTGTTTTCCAGCCGCCGACACGGACTGCACGGAGTCACATAACGGTTAACGCCGCCTAATGCGCCCCTCGAAAATTTCGCTCCACCGAATTGATTACAGACACTGTGTCAGAACAATGGGCAGTTGGAAAGATCGCCCCTTCTGCATCATTTTTATGGTTTCACTTTCTGTTAGAATTCGGTGCGTGCATTTATTCAAATGTGGGGCGGGTGGAGGTTTACGTGGCAAATATTGGATTGTTTATTCTCGGCAACTATGTGCGACACGGCCGATATGTCGAGTCAATACATGGGATGGGAATGTACTCGGTGTGCCACCGTGTTGCGTTGTTACAATATTTGAAGTGTGCTACGAGCATCTAACAACAGTCGACGGAGTAATAACGCTTCCATTTTATCAATGGACTTATTCTTGTCTTTGCATTATGTTTCCTGTTACAGTACTTTATCATTGAAACAAAACGATTCGAATCTACAAACTGCACAATCGATCATAGATAAATTCATCGTTATCATAGTTAAAGCGATAAATGGAATCCCCGATAAAACTAATAGATTAACCGCCGCCAAGGGCTTGAGGGCTTAAAGATTCAAAGGAATCGACAATAGTTCGTCGCCAAATATTGAATACTTGATGAGGAGAGGCGATTTCAGTTTTACGCTCAATAAAAGGGGCTTTACGTCCTATTTATAGCTCTATTTCGATGTTTAGTTCAATAATATGTTTTGGATCGTATGAATTGGATGAAATACTGGTTTTTTGATCATTACTTTTACGTTTTTTGTTTGATGCACCACCATAACATACATTAATACTTGTAAGTACGTAAATGGATTTTCAACAGCGCGTAAAACCATCGCCGTAAATGTGACACTAATACAATCTTGAAGCCAAGCTTATTTTTTCACCGGCAAGCCAGGCGTCTCTTGACAAACAGGCTCGAAGACATTTCTTTATACTCCGCCGAACATTAAAGTGGCATTTGTCACATGGTTGGTTTTAGGTTAACGTCAAAAATCAAGGTGTCGGTGCGGTTGGCCAAACGATGGGAAAAAGGGGGAGGGAGGGGTGGATACCGCAACTGCCTCCCTCGAGCTATACTTGAGTGCATTATACGTAGAACAAAAGCCCATGGGGTGGGTCCCAGGAGTAATGTGCGTTGCATGGTAACTGGAGGCACAAATTTTTAACCCTTTAGGGGGTTGCAGGGCCGTGTCAGTTAATTGCACCGCTTGAGGGATGTGCGTTAGGGTAGAACCTTTACAGTTCGCGTGATGGGCGAGGGGAGTGTGTGACAGTAATTAGATATTAAAATTTTGCAGTTTCTAATTAGTTCGAAGATTGGAAAGCTTAATGGAAGTATGATATTATTATTCGCACATTGCCAAAAAACCTTCATACGAGATTCCCAAGACTCGAAATATCAGGTAAAGTAATAAACAATACCTGGATCCGTTTTATTTTTTTCAGTATATTGAGAGTCTGGTAAGTAAGAATGAACGATTCATTTTTATCATTTGTTTTGTACCGTTTGGAATGAGTAAGAATTTTCCCTGGGAGATCCGTTATGGCCGTACTTCCGGGGAGTTATGTTTACGCACTTTTTATACGCTGACATAAACGTAAAAACGTCTATTGTCCCGACCTACTTGTTGAATGATGACAATAGTTTTCTGCTGAAAAACTAAATAAATTAGGTTAGAAACTTTCAGAAATAACTAACTTTTAAGTGGAATTAATATTCTTTATGAGGTAGAGTAGGGTTGCGTGTTTGCGGTTTATTAATGCCGTTTTTATTGAAATTAGACACTTGACAGAAACTCACAAACTAAGCCTTTATTAAAAGAAACATGAAACTTTAAGTTAGAAATAATAATGCCGTTAAATGATTTATTTAGTCTGGTCTAAGTCCAGTAGACAGTCTAAATTCATCACGGATTAGTTACTTACGCATCGTCAAATTTGAAAGCGATTCTAATTTTCTAACGTAAGTAGATTCGTGACTAAAATTTCAAGTTGAGAAGGTTTAGACTGGTCCTAAGTATTGCTATACTGCGACCATTATGTCTTTAGGCCTTTCATGTAATTCGCACATGACTGGTGTGTTAACGGCCTACCAATTCACAGAAGGTAATCGTGGTTAGAATTTGTCTATCATTTAAAAATCTAGTCTTGTCCTGCTGACGAATACTTAAATAGGTACCGTTATACAATAGATTTTTTCGTCTTCAATAAAGCGGCCCGTCTGCCTGTGATTGCAATTTTCGCAAACGCCAGACGCACGACAGATCGCCAACCAAGGCACGTAGCCCGGATCGAGCGTCCGAAACGGTTCACCTAGTTTTTCAGTACCCCCACTTTCCCCCTCCGTGCAAGATTGATTTTCTCTCGCACATTTCACTTGCACTTTCAGTGGGGGTGTGTATCTCTCCCTCTCTAGCGTGGCCCGGTCGACCTTGAAACAGGGCGGGCGCACACAGACGTCTGGCAAGGGATGCGTTGTCATCTATACATTGTTTGGTCGTGTGGGTGAGCTAAAAACGGGGTTAGTCGTTCCCCACCCCACTTGTGATGTCGTTTTCACTTGCATCCGGGCTCAGGCTATATCTACGAGTGTGTATGTATGTATACAACCCGATTTTCGATCTGATTACGGCGCCGGCAACGAATTTTCCCTTTCATTTTAGTGAAGCGGGAAGCTGTGCTTTGCCTGCAATAGAGTTTTGATGGCAATTTGTGCCTAAAGGTTATTGAATAAAAGGTTATTAAATTTAGCATTGTTATTGTTTTGGTTTTATCGTGCAATTCGTGCAGTTTATTTTTCTGTCAGTACGTATTCTAATGACCTACGTAAAATTTTGTAATGCATATTTGAATATTTATTTTAATTTTGCAACGTCACAAAGCGGCCTCGATTGGTTCGCCACCAAGCGACAGATGTGGCAGATGCTTAATATTTAAATATTGTATTTGTCCTTATTCTTTGTTATTTGAATTCCATTTTTGTGACGTATTTACATGCACATGGAGTTCCTCAGATATTACATTTTCCTATTGTTTTAATATCAACATAAATCACTTAATTAACGTTTGAACAGGTGTGTGTCAAGTGTGGAAAACTACTAAAACGAATTCCACAGGCAGACAAGCTTGACTAGTGGCGGCATAAAGGAGCCGGTGTAGAATGTTGCGGTTGCGCTATTTTGCATTACACTGACCAGTGCATTGTTAAGGAGAACCGATTTATGCGTGAAGGACCAAACCATTCGTCACCCCTGTAGGTTCCCGCTAACGTTTCAATTATCAGATAAAAATATCTGTCAGTTAGCTTTCTTCTTTATGAAAGTAAGGGTAAAATATCTACCCAAAGATTTTTTTACCGTGCTTACGGTATAGATAAGTTTTACTCTCCTTTAAGTAATAAAAGTACTTGGGGTCCTAATAATATTATTACATAATGTGCTTGTAATAATCACTTGTGTTCATTGGTTGGGAGCAACGGTTTGCTTACTCTGATTACAAGCGTACCCTAGTAATTCACGAATCTAGGCCCGTCTTGGACGTTTAATATTACTTCATTTACCCGCCCACAGTACATTTCAACAATAATTTACCATTATCCTATTAGTAAACTTATTAACGAACAGTCGTCGCTTGCATCCTTTGTCGTGCTGACCTATTTGGTGTGACCCATTTTAGCAATGCAAGTTTAGAATAGGGGCCCGGGATTTCAATAGTGGATATTATCATCATTATCTAACCTTCAGCTGTCTTTTTTCCTCTCTTTTTTATCTTCTTTGTTGGCATCCGGACGATTTTGGAGCATTACGACTGCACGATTTACAAAAGCGTTTTTGGACTTGTCTTTTGTCTTTGGTTGCTCGAGCGTGTCTATATGACAGTATCTCAAGTGATCACCGTCTATAGACAGTTGTTCTTATTCACGTAATATGTGTTAGGATATAGTAAAAGTATAACATCTTGGTAAAAATACTAATCTGACAATTAGGAGGGTTACGCTGAAGCACTAAGTTAAAAATTTCTTACTAATTATTTTGACCAGATCAAGGAAATAGTAGTTTAACGTTACGTCGCTTAAGCGGTTAAAACAACTTCTATTTTCTTGATTCTCCATCAGAAAACGTTAAACCAGCGACAGGCAAGTCAAGGAAAGTCATGTTGGCCTCCCAGATCGCCAGATTTGTGTCATTTCGCTTGCAAGTCATGTTGCTTTTAAGTGATCCTAGTCATTGACAATGTGTTCAGCACAGGAAAGTGTGAACGCCTATTTTTCTATTAAACCCATAATATTTGAATCAATTAAAAACCCTAACACTTGGCGCATTTGGGTTATAAATTTAAAACATTGAATTCAAAAAAGCGTACAGCGCATCGTAGTGACGCAGATAAGAGTTAGTAGGTCCCGGAATGAGGCCAATGTCAGTGTTGCAAGCGCGTACGCACTGATGTCGTATTTCCTCGTTATAGCTGTGCTGTTGCAATGATGCGTTTTCTATTGGTGCGTGTGTAAGTTCTTATTGAAACTTTTTCATAAGGTTGTTGGAAATATAGAAAAAACTAACACGGAAAAATGATTGCGTAGAAGTGACGTAGGTACTTGGATAGGTTTGAAATTTAATATTAAAAACAAAACCAATACCACTTACTTGCAACTGTTTTAAAGAAACGTGTACGTCTCTTTTAAAGAAACTAATAATACTTTCAAATTGAAATAAGGGGGTTATGATTGGGTTTGAGTTTTCATAGGGCTATTGATTTGTTTTGTCTCTCGCTTAATTTCCTTTCCTTGGCAAAGCAAGAGTAGGACAGAACATAATAATAATGAAATCGATTGAAAACAATAAGCAATCTCGATAAAGGCACAGCTATTGTATGTTGTGCACAGGAAATAGACAAAATATTGTTTGTCATTTTGCCCAAAGACTATATTAGTTTGTATTCTGCTTGTTTGGTAGCTATTCGTACGCATACAATTATGCAGGTTTCCTTGTCATGGTCACACGTCACACAAAATGCTTGATTTACATAAATCAAACGGTTTTAAAGTGGCATTGTTAATTTTTTTTAATTTATTTCGTATTTCCATGCTAGAATTCAAATCGGTGACAATGAAGTCGTTGAATCCACGTGCAAGGCACACTGTTAAGTTTTATAGATTTAGCTATATTCGAAAGCATCGTTTGCATGTGTGTGTAAGCGTGTAAATATTGTTGGTAATCACAACTTATTTTCGAAAGTGCGTGTGCGTCGATTTTGTTTCAAAACAGTTGTGTGTTTGGCTTTGCTTGAGGACTTCAAACATGAGGTGATTTGCCTATATCGATACCT
Source organism: Acleris literana (assembly GCA_946894065.1). NCBI lineage: Eukaryota > Metazoa > Arthropoda > Insecta > Lepidoptera > Tortricidae > Acleris > Acleris literana. The sequence continues at coordinate 22,072,036 of OX335671.1, read as the reverse complement.
TAGTTCACAATTGTACTAATTACATTTCAAAAGTTATTGTAATTAGTATGTTTGGGCACAAATAATATGTTCGTAACATTACTGTCAAAAAAAAATCATTTAGTACGATTGTGCACTAAGGTATCGATATTATTAATAATAGGGTCTGAATATATCGTTATTTATTTGGGATTGGGAATTCGTTGTATTTTTGCAAAAATACCTCGATTGCTTGTATTATTTTGAACAAAACACTGAGTTTTCCCTAATATATATTTTAAACAAATCTCCCTTTTACAAAACAAAACTATATTATCATCACATATCTCCAGTTACAATACGATACCGCTATCTGAATGCACGAAGGGCTTGAAGGTGAGCCGACTGATAGTCGAGATTACAGCATAGATCGAGGACACCGATTCTGGCAGTATGTCAAATATTAATATGGGATGTATTTTAGATGTGGTCAATGCGTCATTATAAATAGCTTAGTACAAGGTAGAGTGGTTATGAGGTGGCTTGGTAACGTTTTGAACGCTATTAGAACGCAATTGAAAAAGGATCCTTTTTAAATCCTGACAAAAAAACCCTTTTTGGATATAAATTGGTACATCCGTTTGGAAGCTACGATGCTGACTAAAAGGCGCTGCTTGATGTTTTTTTACATAAAAAACACATAACATCAAAATGTCAAAAATTAAAATTCGTCGGTCTGAAGTACCTAAGCCTATATTTTTAGGCCCATTGTTTAAATGGTGTACCTGAATCACATAATCAAATGAAACAACACATAAGGTAACGATTGTTTATGTAGTATGCAACTACGTTCAATTTAATGCGCAAAAAACAACCCATAACGGACTTCGTCACCTCGAAATAAAAGTGTAAATAAACCGATCGGTGTATAAACAAATGCTACCCGTATCTTTTCTTTAAATTTGGGCCTTAAGTTAAGTAAGTTTGAGTTCAGATTAGATGAATTTCTGAATGACATGTCTAGTGCAGAAAGAAGCAACGATCACGAACGAGGAAGTGTTTGCGACTAATCCGTAGGCGGAGCAGCGAGGTACGCGCAGCGGAGCGAATAAGGCCGCTGCACACTTGCGATTATTTTAAATCTTGCGTATAAAAAAGACAGTTCGTAATAACTTAAATTGTACACGAAAGTTTGCTTGTTTGTCTTTTTGCTTTGACTTCACGGTTCATGTAATGCTACAACCAAACGATGAAAAATTTGGGGCAGAGGTGGATCGTAAGATCATAACGTAACCCTGAGAGGCTTTTTATCCAGTGGAAATATCAATAAACAACTTGTACGCGGAATTCTTCAAAATTCTAAATAATCGAAACAGGGATGAGTTACGTGAGGGTTACTTAAGAGTAAGTAGATTTTTTTAGATGAAGTTTCAATTGTATAAAAATCCATCCGCACAGTTGGGTGAAGTTTAATGTATTTGTTACATTATTCGTATTGTTATTTGAGGCAATTCTTGTTCATTTTATTACGCCTATTTTACCTCTTATCTCTTAATTTAGCAACCCTTTTTTATGATTCTTTCAAGCCCCAATCGCAACTGTTAAACCAGCCTGTGCAGGCGCATAACGCTTCAAGGCCGGTTGTATTTTGTTTCGCGGGGCGTGACGTAACATCGCAGATGTAGGTACTGTGGCTTATCTGCAGTAGGAAAACTATAAAGCGTATCCACGTTGCGAAAAATTAGGGGTTATAGTAACAATTCTTATTTGTTTCAAAAATTCTGTCCGTCCAAAATTTCAAAAATCTTACCGTGTGTTTGTTATATTTACTTGTACAGTATTCACGATAATAGCAAAAATATTATAGTTACACTTTGGGTACAAAAATCCATTCGACTTCTTAGGTTTAAAATCACTAAAATTAGCATAGCTACTTGCATACAATTTACAATTAAATCATTGTCTATTGGAGTCGTTAGGTAGTCAGGTAAAAAAATACCAATGACTTGACATCACTCAAGGATGATTTGTTGAATATAATAAACAATACCTAAGCATTGTCATAGAGGATATTATAAAATCTACCGTGCATTTGTTTGCTAAAAATATATTTTCAAAAGCAACGCTTTAACACTTCAAAGCATTTCTTTTATTAAGAAAACCGCCGCTGCCAAACTAAAAAAATATATGTAAATAACAAGGGAGAATGTAACACTAATTGAGTTGATAAATATCAAACTCCAATATGTCCTTGAAATTTAATATACGAATTTAAAACTTAATTCGGACCAATTAAGTTTTAAATTCGTATACCAAATTTCAAGGACATATTGGAGTTTGATATTTATCAACTCAATTGGTCTAGTAGTGCCTATATAAGCACTAGGCTTGTGCTATGGATGGGTACTAGGCAACGATAAACATATATATAGAGAAATACATAAAAGACTCAGAACCAATTATTATTTCTCAGGAATTTGATTCCGAGACCGCTAGCTTCGTAGGCAGGGTCTCTACCAACTACACTCGGCTAACGTGTCGTCCTAGCGTAAAGTGTTGACTGGCAGATATAACGCCGTAGTCCTAAACCATTTCTACCGTCGCTGCCTGATTTCTTACTCTAAAAATATGTTGACAATTCTGTAACCACATTTTGCACAATTAGGCAAAGATGTTTACCAGTATATTAGTGGCAGGTTGCGAGTTGCAAGCCCATCGCCTAACAGTACTACAAGCTTTTATTCCCTTAGCCGCCCCTTACTACATCCATGGAAGACATGGAGTGGCACTATTCTAACCAGGCAACCACACGGGAATTATACATAAAGATTATTCGAACAACGAAATGTATGCTTAATGATTTCTGCGAAACAATACTGTGACATAATTATGCGTTCCTGCTTATTGATATTTATGCTTAAAGAACAAAGGGGACCCATGGTGTGTACTTAAAATGCTATATAATTAAATCAGCAGCACAAGTTGATTGCACGTCACAAGATCATAACAGAGCGCGTGAATCCCGTGTCATATGGCTCGTTTAAGAGGCTATTACGCGACATCAAGCTCTATTGATGCGGTTCTCGGAACCTGGGGGACCACCAGCCGTCACCTTCAGTACCTATGTCATATGTATACTGTATAGCTTGATACGAGTAAATACGAGGAAACCGTGGTGACAAGTGGAGCTAGGGGATTTTTATATGGTAAAAAGCACAGCAGCAGTTTGAAAAAAGTTGTCAATTTCACTCCGAACAGCGTCCTCATTTTTATTTTTAGGGTTCCGTACCCATAGGCTTGAATTTTTCACAGAGTGTATATTTACTATGGTCGCTATTACTACAAATAATAATAACAAATTAAATATAAAGATGGGCCCCGTACAAAGAACATGAGGCATTTTTGCTCGATCTTTATATTATTTCGTGGTACGGAACCTTTCGTGTGCCAGTCGGTTATTTGTGATGTTGACGTGTCAAAAAACAATGTCTTTATTATTGTAGATTATATTATCCGTCATTAAATAAAAAAATAAGACTTAGCGCCCTCTTAGTGTTTTCAGAACAGTTGGGTTAAGTAATTGTTAAACAATAAGACGCTGAAAACTATACATTAAAATAAAAGGCTACTTGTAAATATACTCGTAGCATCAATGCTATTCAGTTAGGCATTATGGAGATTATTCAAATATGAATATTAATCGATTAGGAAGCGTTTCGGATTAATGACTTTATTCGGCTCACTGGATAATGATGAACTTGTACGCAATTTAAATAATTTATGTATGAATTTTGGTGATGAAAATCACTGTGGGTGCCAAAAAATTATTATATTGTTGTTTTCTCTCAATGACATCACCTTAACTCTGCAACTAGATTATTATCATGCTACCTACTTCTTTAAAAAACGTTATTTTAACAGATCACGTTTTAATACAAATAGTTCAGTTTATAACGGACCTTTGTAGTATACCCTCAATTACTATACCACTGTACTTAACAAAAGTTTCCTTCTTCCAGGTCGCCAGTTCAAAGCCCATAAGGTGATATTAGCCGCGTGCAGCAAGCATTTCCAAGAGCTATTCGACACTGCACCGCCCAGCCATGCAGGCGCCTGCTACGTCATCCTCGAAGCCACCACGGCGGACAACATGCAGGCCCTCTTGGAGTTTATGTACAAGGGGGAGGTGCACGTCAGCCAGGATGCGCTCTCGAGCTTTCTTAAGAGCGGAGAAAATTTACAGGTGAGTTATCATAGAAAAGTTATAGTCAAGCCCCTAAACCATGACGTGAAGCATCGGTTGTTATATTTTAATTCGACACTATATAGAACGCAAGGATAATCTTTCAATGGTTTATATTATTTTTCGATACAAATTAGTAGAGCTAAATAAGAATTGTATGTGGATTTATATTCGATCAGAAATCAATTCAGATTTGAGTTTTATTGCGCGCAGACGACTTACAGATATAGGGATGCTTTACGACTGTTTTACCACTTCAGTTCTGTGACCTACTTTATGTTGCGCTGTTGCAGGTCAAAGGTCTGTCAATGGAGATGTCTCAAGATGCTTGGGTGAAGCAGCAGACGCAGCAGTCTTCGGAGCGTCACCAGGCTCGCATAAAGACGAGCCCGGTGGGGTCTGGTAGTTGTGAGGGCCAGGAGCCGGCACAGTCACATACGTCGTTCGCGCCCATTATGCCGCAGTATGGACTGCCGATGCATGGCGCCGGGGGTGCCATGGGCCGATACGCGCCGCCTGCGCATGTGCCAATGCACCCGACGCCGCACCGCCGGCCCGCGCCGCCCAAACCTTCGCCATCACCAAGCCCGCACACTAGGAATTACAGGTATTCAGAATTTCAAATAAAATCCAAGAATACCTTACTTACTGATTGGTTCGCTTGGGTATTAAGCGGAATAATGATGCTAGAAATCAAACGCTATTATTTAGAATTTACATTTCACTAATACTGGTAAACATCTTAGCCTAAATCTGCAAAATATGTTGAGTTGTTGGTAATTCTGTAGCTCTGCCTACCCCACTGTGGGAATGAAGGCGTGAAGGTGTTTATGTGTGTATGTAGTTCTCAACAAAGTGGTTATTTGAAGGTTACTATTATAGTTATTATAGTTTAGTTTAGTCAGCTTGTTGGTCTTATCACATTTGCCAGACAGTTGGGAAAGGATGGATAGCGTTGGCACGAAACCAGGCAAAATGGCGTAAAAATGAAGGGCCTTTACCCTGCAGTGGGTGGATGTGGGCTGAAATGATGATCATTATAGTTTATCCAACCCACCTGGAAAGATTGGATATAGGATTTGGAAAAGATTTTTTGTTTTAACTGAAAAATTCGTCATGGCCTTTAAAGGAATCCCAGCTTTAAATCCTTTACAAAAAGATCTCTTTTAAATAATAAACCCTTAACCGAATCTTTTACTTTTCCAGGCAATCGTCGTCATCGTCGCACTGCGGTAGCGTGGCGGACGAGCCAGACACGCGCTCGTCGCCCGGCGCCGGCCAGCGCTACGATGAAAACCCTCCCGACTGCGCGCAACTTGCCATCAAGAACAACGGATACGAACGGACCCCGGGTAATGACGACATGATGGAGCGCCTCAACACTGAACAGGGGGCTGAAGGTAACCACCACCTCAGCACGCATTCACACTTACGCTAGAGCCATCTTAAAAACACTTTTTTACAAACATCGCGCTTGCAAGGTATGTTACCTGCCTGAATTTGTACGAATAACTGGGAAATTTTCACTTTAAAACGGCTTGGTTAATAGATGTTTAGGTCATTATAAATAAATAGGATCCAAATTTTACCGGTTACCTCATCTCTGGCCATCTTTATCTTTACCTAACTTAATAATGGTTTCGGGAAGTAATTTAACTCTGCTTGATTCTCGTACACATTTCTGATGCTGTCAGTTTACCAACATTTTATTCTTGTCAATCAGTGCACTTGCTAGACACCCAACTTGCTAAACCGGTTGCGTTCATTCAGCCCCTATTTTGGTTCATTCAGCTCAAACTTGAATAAAATACGTACGACATGCAACATCTAAACAAACACTTCTAATACATCTAACACTGAACATTGTCGGCTTGAAGTCGAACTAGAACTGAGCCCCGTTCTCCCGCAGACTTGCGAGTGAAAAACGAGAACGACTACCACGCCGGCGGCTACAACAACACGTCGCCGCCCGCCGCCACCATGCCGCCCACCTACCACGACAAACCCATGGCCACGTCACCTGTTCCGAAACCCACTCCCGATATCTGGCCGGCGAAACTCATCACTAGCAAGTCTGGTGGGATCGCTACTGCTGATGGTGAGTGACGTTCTAAATATGTAGTCGGTTCACGGTCACTGTTGTTGATTGGTTTTTTAATAACTTGGTCACCAATTGTTTCGGTCAAGTCAGTCAATAAGCTGGCGGGCCTAATGGTCCTGTTTATGGATAAACGTGGTTAAAACATCTGTCACTTTCTGACTAGTATGTAAGTGCGAGAGAGACGGATGGTTTATCCACCGCCATAAAGGCGACCCATAATACGGGCCCCGGTGGGATCACAGCTGTTGATGGCGAGTGTTTGCAATTTTCTTAACTCTTAAACTCGCCTTTGATTCTAATTTATTAATTCAATCAGTCTCTCATCATAGCTTGATAATTTGGTTGGTTTAAAAGACTTTGTTCATATTATTCATTTTTGCCACTTCTCCGATGCCTCCAAAGAGCCAAATCTAGAAACGAGTAGACTTCATGCCTAGTATGTCCAGTGTAGTTTTAGGTTCGCTTACGCTTGATTTACACTTTGCGAAGTGCAAGTGTTAATCAGAGGGCTCAGACAAGATGCACTACGCTAACTAACGTTTCTATTCGAGTCGTTTTTAAACCAATCGCGTCACTGGTAGACCACGTGACTTTTCGTATCACGTCATCTTCCAGTGACGCGATTGGTTTAAAAACAAATCGAATAGAAACGTTAGTTAGCGTAGTGCATCTTGTCTGAGCCCTCTGGCCTTACTCGTTTTGGGGTGTTGAGATGTTAGCTCGAAAGTAATCCCTTTCTGAATAGCGTATCTATGTGTTGCAGGTAAAAAGCTGAAGTGCCCGTACTGCGAGCGGCTGTACGGGTACGAGACGAACCTGCGCGCGCACATTCGCCAGCGGCATCAGGGCATCCGCGTGCCATGCCCGCACTGCTCGCGCACTTTTACGCGCAACAACACCGTGCGTCGCCACATCGCGCGCGAGCATCGTCACCAGGTGCGTGCCCACTTACTGTACAGTAGACTAGACTCACACTGTTCAAAGAGGCCCGAACTCTCAACTCAGTATAAATTATGTGTTTGAGGCATGTTTGACGACGCGCTGGCCTAGTTGGTAGTGACCCTGCCTACGAAGCTAGCGGTCCTGGGTTATAAGGGCAGATATTTGTGTGATGAGCGCCAATATTTGTTCCTGAGTCATGGATGTTATCTATGTATTTAAGTATATATTTCTCTATATTTGTATTTATAACCTAGAGCTTAGTTTGGGACTAGGTCAATTGGTGTGACATTGTCCCCTGATATTTATTTATTTATTTATATTTTCTACTGCGTTGACAGCTGTCAAATAGGGCCTCGAACGAACGGCGCGAGTATAAGCTATTAATAGCGGTACCAGGCTGTCTGCGTGCGCGCATTTCATTTGGGGGTCAAAGAATTATATAAAGAAAACTCCATTTATTTATACGACCTAGTATAGGCTTCCCTCACTCGCACTGTGTCATACAAATGAAAAGGAGAAAAGATAGGCAGGTAGCCAAGTGGGCGGCAACAAGCGATAATCTTCTTAGTTCACAACGGTATTTGAAAATAAAAGATTAAGGAGACATCGGTCCATTTCACAGGTAAACGATAAACAATAAGTAGCAAGAAGGAAAACAAACGCGTCCGTACCGTAAAGATGTAAGACCCGACTAATTACCTGCTCCATTGTTAGTGCGGCTGTAGCAGATTCACGAAAGCCAATCACGGGCAACTGCACTTTTTCAGTACTAGATGGTTAAAGTAAATGGAGTGTAGTCTTGAGAATTCATATGTCTATGGGTAAGATCCTACTTACAGGTCGATTCACAAGAGTTTGCACGAATGGATTGAATGAGTGAACGAAAGTAGACATTTGGAGACTCTTTACATCTCCATAATTGTATTATTGACCGTGGAGACTTTCTACATCTCCTTACCTATGTCTATTTTTAATTTTTATTTGAAATTTGGAGACTTTACATTTCCAATTTAAATTGAATATACTTTAAGTCTCATAATTGCTCCTGGGACCTGTACATCCCTGTGACATTTAAATTAGTTAGCTTAAGTTTATCATAGTAATAAGTTACTCATATAAAAAAAAAAAGACATCGGTTCAAAGGACGGCACTCACACAGTGATAGGTGACATTACTTTTGTTCATTCCATTCGTGCCAACTTTAGTGAATCTACCTGTACGTTCTGGCTTGTGTGCTCGTATCTTTTCTCCTTGTCATGAAAAAATCTCGCTACAATGTTGTGTCAGTGCGAGATGACTTAAAGGTTCCAACAGGTTTGTACTGGTTTCTCTGTCGCTCTTATGAACTCGAGTTTGAGTTTAACCCCAAACCCTAAGAAATTTTAAGACTTGCTTTTCTGTTAAATACTGTGCCCGCATCGTACTGCCCTACTAAGCATAATGGCGTTATCTCAAACAAAACATCTGTAGAAATTGCAACCTAGTTACAAACTGAAGAGAGTTGAATCTGCTTTGGCTATTGAATTTAGTTATTGCATTTTTGCTTAAGAGGGCAGCGTAGTCGAGCATTGATGCGAGCTAAAGGCTTTTAAAAACTTTCCTAAGTCTAAAGTTGTCCTTAGTTTTGTGTTTCCAATAAATTCTATTTACGCTTTTTCATGAAGTAGCTTCAGTGTCGGTTGCGACTTGAGTATTATCAAGATTTTTACCCTTTATGAACTCACACGATACATCTTTTACTTAAAATGCACTATGTCACTTGCTGTCAAATTTAATTGTTTTAATGAAAGATAAGGTAACTTAGTACCAATTTCACCATACGATGTTAAATGTTAATCAATGTTAATCGACTGTTAGTTCATACATTTTGACAGCTGTTAATACTCTAATCGTTTGTTAAGTTTATAACATCGTATGGTGAAATTGGTAGGTACTTAACCTCGTAAGGCCCAGTGTGCAATACATAATCAAGGCAATTTAATTTGAACTGTGTTGCTATAGGAATAAGGTTTATTTTCCTATGTTCATAAACTGAAAATGGCATTATCGGTCAATCGTAATTGAACTTTATTGCCTTGATGTTAGGTTCAAAGTCCCACTGACAAAATACTCCCTGTTTGCAGTATGGTGGGCCTTACAAGGTGGTGCTCGTATTTATAATGTGCGTTTAAGTAAAAAGTATAAGTTTTGTTCAGTGACACTAAATTAAATGTGGACATGTAACAATTGTTGAAATTCTATTCTATTACTTTAATTTTTTTAGTCTGGTTGACTCAGATATGAATCGTTACATTTCAAACTCGGATAAATCCATGGAAAAGGACAGCGGAATTTGCGTCTTTTTTCAAACAGATTAAGTTTTAAATTCGTATACCAAATTTTAAGGAGATATCCAAGTTTGAAATGTAACGACTCACATGTGAAAGTGCGTTTTAAGGAAAGATCATTCACTATTTGGGGGGGCGACTTGGGGGCCTTCAAAAAACGCGCCTACTCTTTTCTCAAAGGCCGGCAGCGCACCTGCGATTCCTCTGGTGTTGCGGGTGTTGGGTCTCGATGATCACTTACCATCAGGTGGCTCGCTTGCTCGTCTGCCTCCTTTTTCACATAAAAATAATAACCAGAAAAGTGTTTTAAAAAAACCGATTATTTGAACACAAAATGTCGTTTTGCAGGTGACGCCGCACCTGCCGCAACCGACGCTGCCGAACCACTCGCAGTGAGCGCCCCCCTAACCGCCGCTACCTCAGGCCCCGGCCACGCACGTACAATAAAATACCTCGTCGATGCATATTGTAACCGGTAATCTACCTCAAAAATTGATCTAAGGTTAATTTTAATTGTGCGATAATTGTTACTTAATATTTTTCATGTGCGACTTCGATTGTCGCTCCTAAGGTACCGCGTAGAACTAATGTACCTTCGCTTCGAATCTTTCTGTTCGAAACCTCGGTTATGTCCGGATGACTGTGAGATGAAGTTACCTTTTATAGACGATTCGTTTTAAACTCTCGGTCGATGTAGCTTGTAATGTTACCTGAGCCAGGGAATCTTAGAAATGATGTTGAGACTGATGGTCATAGGCTAAGTGTATGTAAATAATAGGAGAATAATGTATAACGCCTTGGCCTAGGTTGAGACACGCGTTTTTCGGGTTCAATGTGGCAAACTCTGCACTCTACTTACTATTTACATTTTTATACATAGCTACAATAGTGAAACGCTGACTTGGTTTAGTTTCTGCAACACATCTGTGATAATCACAATAAACTGGCATTTATTTTTCTTCAAGTTTTGCCACATTGTCCTCTCTAAGGGTATGGAACTGCGTGGAAATGCAAAAGTAGATGTATAGCAGTTTTGTACTGTACAGTGAATTTGAACGGTTTTAGGTTTGTACAAAGTACAATTTGCCGATAGTTACATAAGTAGTTAGGTAAAAAATAAAATCGTGTTAAAAAAAAATGCACGTGAGATTCGATGCATGAATGTGTTACAACCCATAGTTTCTGTCGTTCGTTCGATCCTGGCAGGTCGCCTTGTAACAAAGTGCGGCCAAAACCGGAATATCTGCGCCGTTTGACATATTTGGTTGATTTCTGAACGGAAGGAGTCCGTATTGAATGATTGAATTATGTCGGCATGCCTGTTTATTTCATCACTAAACTTTTCTTTTCAACATTATAACAAGAAAACTTTTTGAAGTTTTGTTCTCGCGTTGTTACATCGCAGCCCGGCCAGCTCGCCTGCACGGGTGTTACTGTTGAGACCAAAATAATTATATGTTTCAAGGGGATGGTGTCGATTTTAACATTCCGTTTTAATGTGTTTTTTTATCGTAGTGCATTTAGGTGAAGGCCACTTACATACACTTTAATATTCCTAGTCATTTCAAGTGCAACCAGTTGAGGTTTTTTAATTATTTAATGATAATTTAGGGGTGCGTGTCGGGTCATTGTATTATATGTTGTGTGGACCCGGCGCCGCCCGCGCTAATACTTGAGAAGTAACGATACTTTCCGCTGCAATACATGCTCTTAGTTTTCGTAACTCAGATGGGACAGTGCCAAATATCCTCAATTTAAGTTCGCATCAATTTATTTATTTCATATTATTCTTTTATTTTACTAAGTGTGGGTGTAGTGACTGTGTGTTATATTCCTGATATTTAGGAATACGCTGCACTCATATTTATTATATTTATATTTAGGATACACTATTGAATATATTTATGAAGAGACATGCTTTACGAAGGCTCAGTGATTTTATTTTTAGTGATTATAGTTTCTGTTAGGTTACCATTCGGAAGACAGCGTTTTAGTTATCTTTTAATGGTCTCGGGTTACTTTTGTTCTCATGAAGTAGTTTAGTCCAGATCGCTGGGTCGAGTCAGCTGTTCGCCATTCACTGTCATTCGCTAAAAGGGACTATTGCTGTCATTCGTGATATTTCAACAACAAATTTAATAAATAAATTAATGCACCTTATAATATAGTTATTATTATTATACTTATAAGCATTATTTGGAAATGGCTGAATGTGCGCCTCGATTCGGCCCTTATGTTTGTCTCCGTTTTGATATGTTACCCTTATAGCAATATGAAAAAGTACAATTTTATAAATAAAGACTATCTCTATTTTCTATGCTCATATTGATATTTTAAATACAGTTCAAGTATAAGTAACTCAGTTTTGATTTCAAAGGTAGAATTGGTTTTGGGTAGGTATTTTAACGTGGCAAGAGATCGCAGGCTGTCCTGTCTACCGGCAACACTTATTATAATTGGAATTATAATAATTATCGCACAGAATGACGTCTTGTCTATTGTTTGTCTGAGATCTCTTTGTGGGTTTTGGTAGGTTGGTTCTCATCGTTCTTTTTACCTCATGTTGTTGGGCTGCGCGGATCTGACTTACTATTTGAGCGGGTTCTTAATACATTGGGACTCTTCCTTAAGTGCGGTGTCAGCGTCGCGTAGTCTATTAATACGCAGGTTTGTTGTGTTGGTTTATCCGTGAAGTCTCGGTAAGCGTTGCTGTGATCCAACAATGAGCCCGTCGTCGTGTTGAACACGACCAACGCTCTCGCTTCGGCAAATCATATAATCGAGAGCTTATCGTTACAAATATTTTGTTTATAACCGTCCCTCGGACGATCATTTGATCTTAATACATCTTGAGTTTCAATGATTTTGGTGGCATTATTTCGATACATAATTTTTAATGTTAAGACGACAATATTTTGCTAATTCGATTATAAATTGTTAACATTACGTTTTTATTTGATAAAAGATAATTTGAAAAAAAGTAAGGAGGATTATAGTTCTATTTTTGTCTTTTCGTTTTCTTTATGAATTCAAAATTCATCGTTGTGATTATTTTCTTTTCGACATTAAATGTTTTTTGTGATACATAAAAAAGAGTTGCATTAATGCATCACGTTTTTTTTAGCTTTGGTCGTTTTTCTTTTGTCTTAAGAATGATGGGTTTAGTGGTAAGAGGATGTTGTGACGAGGTCTGGAAACACTGGAATGGATCGTCGAAATCATTATTGGATTCACTTTTTTTCTTAAAAACATAAGGTACAAATATTAGATTACATAAATAACGTGCGTCAATTTTATAAATAACCGTTTATTTCTAGAAGTATTGAATGTTTTCGTTCAAGTGATGAATGTACAAATTACAGTATACCTACTCTCTGGGATATTGAATAACACGATTAAATTAAGTTGAATTATTAAAGCTAATTAGCGGACGCGTTACTAGAGAGTCCCTAACTAGTTGTAATGTTGTATTTGATGTGATAGGTGAAATTCACATTTAGTCGGTGTATTGCAATTCCCTACTAAGACTGGGCCAGACTCCCCTTTGTGGCTGTAATTCTGTTAGAATGGCAATGATAGTGCGGAGTGCTCGTGGACGCTTGGTCAAACGTTTGGCATTCAACGCCAACGTTTGCCGACCCGAAACGGTACATGTGATCGGATCCAAAATGTTACAAATGCTTTTCGCTCAGATAAGGGTGATCGAAAATTGAATTGACAATTCCTTGTTGAAACAACTGACAAGCATTAACATCACCCTTACATGAGTATGCCATTCGTTGCTTTAGGGCATTTTTAATTTAGGAAATCTGTTACCATTATTTGGAGTATCGATTGGGAAACACTGGGCATGTGCGGAAAGCTAGAGAACTTGGAATTTTCACTTGGCGTCGATTGTATTACATCAGAGGCGCTTTTCTACCCGGTCAACCGTTTTGCTTGTGACATGTTATCCTATTGTTTCTAACTCTAGCCATTACTGTCAAGTAAATAAGAGCTATCGATACGTTTGCAATAGGATAACTTTTCAAAAGCAATGTCGTTTTACCGTTTGTGTGTGTGGTTAATAGTTTTCGCCGTGCCCGTTGTTTGTCTACGTTGTTGGAGCCTGATTGTTTTGCTGGATCAAAACTGACTTTGCATTTTATATTGCTTATATTACGGCTCCACTATTCTCTATGCTAATTTTACGTTTAATTTAAGTTTATTTTTAATATATCGCGATATGTCGTGATGGTAAAGCCAAAGATTGTTACGGGTATGGTGACCCTCTGCCGTCACACTGGCCGGACGGCGAATCTACATTCAACCTCTGCGGTCTTAGAAAAGACCAAATTTGAATAAAGAACGGATTTGGCCGGAATTGAACGTGGACCGCTGCACGGCCAGTCTAGTTTGTAAGTTAATCTACCTCGAGAAATATAACATAGTAATAAATAAGCTTTTAAATAGATTTTTATATGCAAACAATATAAATTTAGTGTGTAAGCGTGTTGCGAAAAAATTAAGTAAAGTACAAAACTATGCTACCTCAGGATTCAACACTTTAACTATAAATTCTATAACTATTCATCAGATGTATTTAAAGAGTATTTACAAACATAAGATTTCTATACTCAATGCGAGACGTTTTAATACTTAAATATATGGACTGAACGTTAGTGGAACAAATATTGTTAAAGCTGTTGTACATAATGCTCATAGGCGTTCAGATCCGAGGCTAGCACAGACAGGAATCTCGGTGTCCGTCGTTGTGGCGTCATTTGACGTTGATTGACGTCGATTTGCGTCTTTAAACGTCGTTTGGCGTCGTTAGACGTCGTTTGACGTCATTAGACGTTGTATGTCGCCATTAGACGCTGTATGGCGTCGCAAAGCGGCGGGCCGCTGAGGTGTCGCTCCTAACTCTAGGCTAAGTGTTAATTAGGCTAGTTGTAATAATCTCATAGATGTCTACCTCATTTGTTAAGCACAAGCATGCCGGGGAGTCGGCCGGTCCCAGCGTAATCTAATTGTACCTTCCTTCACTCTCCGGAGTATAAAACATTTTTATTCGTAATTTTTATTATTATTACTTTTTCCCCAGTTACTTTTTGTGTTACATAGATGTTACTATGTTTTAAGGAGATGAAAAATGAAAAATTATTGTTTGTTAGGTTTCTGCGAATTAAAAAAAAATGTAACAAAATTATATTTTTCGTTTGTTTGTTTTTCCCCGTTTTTTCCTTCCTTGGTTTATTTTTTTTCACTTTGACAAGTTACACCCGTCCATCGTGTTTAGTGTTTATTGTAATAATCTTAAGTACGTTATTTAAGGAATTGACGTTTAAGTATATACTTAATTACGAATATTCGTAAAATAGATGCACTTAACTGAACAGGAATAATTTAAGGAGTCATTCGATGTTTTTATATTTTAAGGGTGCACTTAAATTGAATCGATCTCGGGTGTACCTCGGGGATTCACCTCTACGAATTTTATAATGAAGATATATTAATGTTCTGTCGCATTTAATGTAAGTAAAATTAAAGTGTTAATGTTATAACAATCACTTTTGAACTCACTAGAATAATCGACACCCATGAACTTGACAATAGAGATAAGGATATAACTGATATAAGAATGTGAATCGTCGTACCTAAATCTACTAGGGAACCTTGTGGGAAGCTTGTGGTAAAGAATTGACTGTTTCAAATCAGTAACTAATGGAACAACAAGACACCGTTCAGACAGGGCGGGAACGTTGCGGATCTTATTTACATTGGCATCTATAAAATTGATATACATCTTGTCACTGCCACCGTGCGGTTTTACAAGTGTGTGTACCGTACGTCTGAACGGGGTTATAATGATGCTACGGAAAATTGAAGGCAGCTAACTACACCAAAAATACACATGACTCCATTATGTATATACAGCATTTATATATAGTACATGTTTGCCGTTAAATGTTAAGTTCGGTTGGTTAAGTCTCGGTGTCTTTAACTATGTTCTTGGTGTCAACTTTGTGTAAGTGTAGGCTACACATAAAGGTATAAAAAAATAAAAAAAACAACGAGCAATCCTTATACAAGAACTAAAGTACAAATTCTGAAGTCTTAAATTAAAAGTTAATGCCAGTACAAATTAATGGTATCGGATTTTATGTAAATGTTGCCAAAAATGTATTTTTCGGCAAATAAAATATTTAAGTGTAAGATGAGATGTGATGAGAGTACAAAGGTTCGTTTTAGTTCGGTTTGCCCGCGGCGAGGCGGGGGCTTCGTTCCGTTCGTTCAGTTCGTGTTTGGTTGGGTCGAGGGGCGTGCGCGGGGCGAGGGGAGGGCTAGGATCGATTGTAAGGTATGTACATTTTGTAAACCAGCATGGTTGTAAAACTAAGTAGGATTTTGTATCTTAGCAAGTTAATGCTTAGTAAAAATGCGGTCATCGGTGGTCTATGTCTGTAAAGGGGAAAGTGATTGTCTGTGATTTTTATGCGACTTTTTTACATAAAGGAAAAAAAATCCTTAACAGTAAGAATAGCACTACTTGTGATTTTACATTAGGTATTTATTAGTTGATTTTTCTTTTTGTACTATACGATAGGAAAGTAGCTGTGGTGTAGTGGTGGGGGGGGAGTGGATGTGCATAACATGTGTATAGCTGTCTAAATAGGTACATACGGGCTAGTGTCTACGGAATCGGTCGATGTTGGGTAATGGTTTGACCACACGCGTTGAGGGTATTGCGTTCGAGTCGCGCGAACTTCTGAAACGTCAGGAGGATTCTGAGGCTGAAATGTCCATACAAAATGCGGTAACGTTTCTATTTTCACGAATTTTGAATATGTTGTCGGTTTCTAGGCATGAAATTAATAAAAAAAACGTGTGCGTCTCGGGACGCTTGACAGAAGTGATAATTTAAACTAATCTTTGTTGAACTATTTAATATTGAAATTGTTTAACTGACCGCAAACTTACGCACTAATGCAGAGTGACACACACTAACAAACCTATATACACTGTTGAAAGAGGTCATATATACACGTCTCTTTTTAACGAAGGGCATTTGTAACAGGTGCGAAGAGTACTGTTCTATTAGCTGTTTTATACTCCCTCTATGCTGGCGCCGTAACGCGTTACGTAACGAAGCGGTTTACCCTCCCATAAGAAGTTGTCACTTCAAAAACGAACGAAATCGTACAAACCTAGTTTTTCATAATAACAACAACATATTAAAAATAAAAATCGTGGAAATGGGTTTTCGTTTCGGGTAAGAAACGTTATCGCCCAGAGTGAATTTTTTTTCACAGCAACGCGATCTAACCTTCGCCTCACAATCCTCTTTGAAAATGTAAAGCGTGAATTCAAAGGACGCGCGGCTCGTTTTTCTAAATTAGCGAAATGATTTATTGAATGACGGTATCTGTAATAAGTTTAAATGGGTCTAGCGAATTTTTTAGTGTTTTAATACGTTTGCGGTTTACGTTGTGTTATGGTGAACGTAAGTACGTGGTGTTATGTTTGCTTAGTAAGCGTTCGGATACACGTACCGGGTTTTAGTATTGAATAGTCCGTAAATGTCCAATGCTTGACTGAAGTCTTTGCTCCTAGCGCCCGCTCGCGGTGCACATTGTTTGTCGGTGTTTTACGTATAAGCGTGTATTCGAACAGGTTAAACTAAGTCTATGTAATCCTGTGGGTCGATACAGGTAAATATAATTATATTTGTCCACAAACACTACGGTACAACGTATAATAGTGGCCCATGGCCGTCACATCACGAACCTACAACCTGAATTTAGATAATAGTTATTATATGGAAGAAAAATTTGATCCACTGTGGAATTCTTAATAAAAAATTGTTGCTAAAATATGTTGTTGTTTGTTTTTTTGATATGTACTTAATTAAACCCGCACTAACCTTAATACAATTATACCGGGCCGGTATTCCAAGCGTCAAAACCATATCGTCTTTGAGCTGTTATATGGTATTGTCAACTAAACAGACAAAGTATAGGTAAAAAACTTAAGTAAATGACCTCTTGCATGTAGTTGTGTACAAAACTAAATATGAATTTTACATCAAATTTCAAATATAGAATGTCGAACGGTCTATACAGGGCCGGTATTCTAGGCAGTAAAAACGATATCGTAGTTTGCCTGTTATGTTATTGTTATGCCGTCAGCCGCCATTACTGTCAAGAAAATAAGAGCTATCAAAACGTTGATAATTCGATAACAGATCAAATACGATATTGTTTTCACCGTCTTGAATAGAGCCGCAGATGTGTTACAACTACATGCAAGAGGTATACCTACTTGTGACGGTAATGGCGATTGAGTTAAAAACAATTCCGTAACGGATCAAATACGACATCGTTTTTACCGCCTAGAATGGAGGCCCTGTGGTGGAAAAGGTAAATAATAAATAAATACTCTGCCTCCTAATAATATGCGACGTGAACGCATGATCAGCGGATTAACTATTACGATGTGACAGGCGTTGGTTTAGCCAATCTTACTTCGACACCGCTATCACAAAATAACGTAATACATTCTTAGGTTACCTATTCAAATAATCGTTTAAATAGTAACTTGTGCTTAAATCTAAACAAAAAGACGCAGGTTATATTCGATTTTTAAGTATTAATTGAAAAAAACTACTAAGAAATACCCGATCTATTCAATTCTGTAAATCCATGTTGCTATTGGAAGGCTATTGATATGTTATCGTCAGAGATCGAACAAATGGGCGTCATTATTCGCAATAATGTGGACATGACTCCAAAGATTTTAATTAAACAAATTAAATTACATTTCTTGATTTCTTACCTGAACTTGGATATTGATACTTTGCAGGCCAGTAATGAATAAATAATACAAAGACGTGAATAATATTAATATTAATCTACTTAAGTTTGCTCCATTAACATCCGTGGATTGCGAAAGGAGCTTTTCACCTCAAAGTTAATTTTAGCCGTGAAAAGGAAGAAACTAACCACAAAAAAAAATATCTACACAATAACAAGTCAATTTATTATTTACCAAAGCTAAAGGATCAAAATAATTTTTAGGGTAAGTAATCGATTAAAGTAATTTAATTTGTTTAATTAAAATCTTTGGAGTCATGTCCATATTATGGCGAGTAATGACGCCCATTATTTTGTCCGATCTCTGGTTATCTATCGTATTGTCAACGATACTATAGCTCTTATTAACTTCACAGTAATGACGGCCGAATTAATAACTACGATATAATGCGTCAAATACAATACGGTTTTACCCAGTAAGTACAATATAGAAGCCATAGCCCAAATGCAAGCGCTAAAATTACATTTGTCACATATTTGTGGTGTTATATATGAAAAGAGACCTTATTTAAATTATAACGTCCATTAAAACGACTGCAAAAGGACTTGACTCGATTTCTATTGACATGTTACACCTGACTCTTTCGAGGACCGCTGACATCCTGACACACATAATTAACACGAGTATTTTAACTATGACTTTCCCGACTGACTGGAAAATCGCTCAAGTGACCCCTTTACCTAAGATACCGAACCCAGTGAACCTGTCTGACCTTCGTCCTATTAGCATCCTTCCTTGCGCGTCTAAGATAATAGAAAGGGTAATCTGTGATCAACTGTCGGAATACTTAGAGAAAAACAGCATCCTACCTGAACTACAGTCGGGTTTTCGTAAGGGTCGGTCGACTGCTACTGCGTTGCTCGATGTAGTCGATAACATCTTACAGGCTCGGGATGCTGGCAAAAGTACTATTTTAGTTCTTTTAGATTTCTCTAGGGCTTTCGATTGCATTAGTTTGCCCTTACTATTATCTAAGATGTCCTTTTACGGGTTTGATGTCGCTGCGCTTAGATGGTTTGACAGTTACCTGTCCGGTCGTGCGCAGGCGGTCAAGCTTCGGAAAGCGTCGGGAGGTGCTTTGCTGTCCTCTCTTAGTCCTGTGACTAGGGGAGTGCCGCAGGGTTCGATCCTGGGTCCTCTACTCTTTATATTGTACAGTGCTGACATTGTTACCAGTATAAAGAGTAGTAAGTACCATCTCTACGCCGATGACTTGCAACTTTACACTTCTAGCACGTTCTCAGATACAGTCAACGCCGTAGAGAACATAAACGCTGACCTCGATCGTGTTGCTTCTTGGTCGGAGAGGAATTGCCTGGTCCTCAATCCCAAAAAGTCCAAATATTTGGTATTTGGATCAAAGCATCAAACCCGTAAAACTTTAGATAGCCTGGCGTCCGGGGATATTACTATCATGGGCGAACCGATAGAAAGGGTGGTGGAAGCAAGTAACCTTGGCCTGCTCATGGACAGCGAGCTGCGCTTTGAGAGCCACGTAGCTAAAGTCGTGAGTAATTGCTTTTACCGTCTCAGGGTTCTTTATAATATTCGTGATTACCTCAGTGTTGATATGCGTGTCCACCTGTGTGAATCACTTATATTATCTAGATCAAACTATTGCGATGTAGTTTATGATGGTCGTATACTTGGTCGGTCCAAGAGGCTAATACAACGAGTCCAGAACGCGTGTGCTCGTTTTTGTTTTAGAGTCCCTCCCCGCTCCCACATCACTCCATATTTGAACGCCGCTAACCTGCTAAACATGGCTGCGCGGAGGCGCATGCACCTGGCGACCCTTATGTTCGGTGTGGTGCAACACATGACCCCGTCGTACCTCTTTAACAAGATCCAGTGGTCCAGTAATGTACGCAGGTTTAAACCTAGGGCGATTGTGCCGCTGCACCGAACCGCGGCGTTTCGGGGTAGTTTCAGGTTCGCGGCGTCCAAGTGCTGGAATGATCTCCCCCCTCCCAACCAAGGAGCGCCTAGCAAGTACACCTTTAAGCGTAAGCTTAAAGGCTATTTGTTGACGCTCCAAAAATCATAATTTCCCAACCAGCACTTTGTCCTTAAATTATAGTTTAGTTTTCTTTGTTTTTTGTTTATTGAATTGTGCCAAATGGTCGATGCTGTATACTGGCTAAGTAGGTATATTTATTTTAAATATTATATTTCTGTAAGGTATTTGCATGTAGTTTTTGTATTTATTCTGTCACTATCTATAAGTAATTGTTTGGTAGTATATATTTATTCGTTTAGCGTACCGTGCGTCTGTCACAAACGGAGCTGGCTGAAAATCAGCGCTGCAGGTGTTTAACACCTCAGCATTATGCTGAGCCAGTGTCCGATTCACTGCCGCGAAGACACACTCACTACTCTTTTTATTGCTGTTTTCTGTTTTTACTTTTGTTTTCTGTGTGTCTTATGTGTGTAGTGAATAAATGTATTTTTCTTTATTTTCGATGGCGCTTACGCCGTACTGCGTCACGCGACGTTGTATTTATATCGGAGCATCTTTAATAATGGCGAAAGCGCCTTCGACAATAAGGTCCATTTTCATAGATAACGCCACATTTATTAAATAAACAACAATAGAGGGTGGCAGACATCGCGTTTTAGATTCATATTTATATTTAGCCTGGTCTTAGCCAAGATACAAACGCTACTAGCGTTTTTCTTTTCTATCACTCAAAATGTATGGGATGATATTCTCGTGCAATACGATAAACCACATGGGCTACTGTCATCCCATACATTTTAAGGGATAGAAAAGAAAAACGCTAGTAGCGTTTGTATCATGGCTAAGGCCCCATGCTAAATAGGAATATGAACTTAAATCGCGATATCTGCCACCCTCTATTGTTTTTTATTTAATAAATATGTGACAAATGTACTTAGGTACTTATTCGACATAATATTTACAGAATTCAACATTAATACAATTAAATATTAAAACTAACCGTATTTAAATTTAAATTAAACTAAGCTACTCAAATATTAAAGGTATAAATAATAGACATCCGGAGGTCCTAGAGCTGGTGCTTACCTCTCCCATCATAGGATTGGGCTAGCTCTCCAGAGAGGTAAAGTCTGTTCCTATTCAGACTGCCAATGACAATAACAAGTATACCTGACTGTAATTGTCTTTAGATAGAGGATGAAATAGTAATGAGAATACTTTTACCTCTAATTAGTTTATTAAAAAGGTTGAATATATATTCATCATCATCATCGTGTTATTATGCTGGGTGCGACAGAGACGAAAACCTCTCTTATCAATCAAATCTATCAAACCTCACTACATTTTCAATGTCAGAAATTGTTCGAAAAAAATATCTTTATGGCAAGACTCTATCAGTGTAATGGTGTTTTCAGCGAATGTGCTTTTCATCAAAAAATACAATATTAAATATAGATTACTACCCTAAAATGGACATGAAGACAATGATAAAGTGTATAAATAAATAATATGACTAGGTTCAACCTTCAAAATTACGCGAATATGGAGTTATAATGGTATATTGATTTGTTTATAAGAGTGACGGAATGAATAGGAACAGACTTTAATGCAGTCAGTGTCATAGGGACCATGCCGCGAGCGGACCTGCTAGAGGGGGTGTTCTTTTCATAGGGGTGATATCTTAGGTTCCTAATTTTACCATTAGGGTAATGGAACCAGTAGACAAAGACCAATGATGGGCACTTGAGTCTTCTTTAAAAGAAGATAAGGGTTAGGGTCTGACCACATCACCGCGGTGCCGTGTAACAACGGGTTCAGGCTATTTTAATCTCTACGCGCAGAACTCTATGTCCTTTCCCGGGATTTAAGCAACAATGTCCATATCATTTTATAAAAATAATATAAGTAAGGGTTAATGAATTATATGATCTGAAGAAGTACCTATCGAGTGGAAAGGAGTCTACCCTCGACCCTAACTTTTAAATTCTCTTCGAAGTATAGTCGCGGTATGAAAAGGTACGACACTTTTGGACCGTAGTGGCATTGAAATAGAGTCGAAAACTGACGAACTTTTTCATTCCGCGAATGTACCCATGCAACCACCTACTTACACTAGTAAGCATGATCCGAGTCACTACAATGACATTTATATTATTGTCATGGACACTTACATTGACGAGTATTAGTTAACTTACGACAATCTTGAGTATAAAATCTAAATCGCGTGCTAACATTTGTTGTATGGCATGACCAAACCGGATTGTCTTGATTTGCTACATAAACTAATTACCGTTTAATGTCAACTCTGAGTAACGATCGACTGACATTTTTGCCAAGTGTGACATTTAGGTCCCTGAGAAATAAGTAGGTACTTAGGTAGAAAAATACTGTTATTGTTTCAAAGTTATAAAGCTAGGGTATCGATGGCACTTTATTAAAATTATAGAAATATTGCCAGCGACATCGTTTGTGTAGAGGTCGTTTAAAAAAAAGTACAATTTATCCTTTCTATCGGTTCATGCTATCTCCATGCCAAATTTCATTAAAATCGGTTCAGCGATTTAGCCGTGAGAACGACACACAAACAAAGTTACTTCCACACTTTTAATATTAGTATAAAAAGATAAAGATAAAAAGATAAAAGAAATTTATTCAGTAAGTAAGCCGCACAGGCACTTTTACACGTCAAGAATCTACCAGCGCTTCCCAAGAGAAGACCACTGCTGAGAAGAAACGCCGCAAGAAACTCAGCAGTCAGTCATTTTTTAAACATATTTCTTAGTTATTACAATGTTACTACTTAGTCTAGCATTATATAAAGCTATAAATATTAAATTAAATATAGTATCAAATAACATGCGTAGTTCAGCAGGAAAACATGCCAATTAAGAATCTTACGGGAGAGATAGAGAGAAAAAAAAAACACATACTTAAATGTATATAGGATGCTGCAGGGCGACCACATAAAAGTTTCGATATGTTTTCCTACATCAACGGTGTCCCCTAGACAAGATAAAGATTTTGCATTTGAATAAATTATTATTGACTAAGTTTCGGGTTTAGGCCATGCATTTTTGTCTGTTAGATAGTCCTCGATCCTATAATACGCTTTAGACATTAATGACCTTTTCAAGTAATTTTTAAGTGCTGGAAAGGGTAACTTTAAAACTTCGTCAGGTAATTTATTATAGAAATGAATGCATTGACCAACAAATGATTTATATACTTTACGGACGCGGAATTTTCGGATAGCGATTTTATTTTTATTTCTGGTATTTAAATTATGTATATCAGAATTTTTGGTGAAAGAATCTAAATTTCTAATAACGTAAATAATATTCTCATAAATAAATTGAGACGGACAGTCAAGATATTAATTTCTTTAAAAAGTTCTCTTAAAGAGTCACGGGAGTTTAAGTTGTAAATAGAATGAATGGCCCTTTTTTGTAACACAAATATAGTTTGTATGTCAGCTGACTTACCCCAAACCAGAATACCGTACGACATGACACTAAGGAAATAACTATAACAGACTAAGCGAGCTGTCTCAACATTGGTTAGTTGTCTAATTTTCCTAACGGCGTAAGCTGACGAACTTAGTTTACCGCCAGTACAGCTATATGGGGACTCCATTGCAAATATTTATCTAATGTTATGCCTAAGAAAATTGCCTTATCTACCATTTGCAAACACTCGTCATTTAGAAAAATACTAGAATATACCGGTTTAACATTAGGCAAAGCGAACCTAACACATTTCGTTTTCTTAGCATTTAGTAGCAAATTGTTGCTAGTAAACCAATTAAGTACTTTAACTAGTGTGGTGTTAATCCTACTGTAGTCTACGGATTTTCTATCTACCTTGAAAATTAGTGAAGTATCATCAGCAAAAAGTACAATATCACTAAGTTTATCTACTGTTGGTAGCAAGTCATTTATGTAAACCAAAAATAAAAAAGGACCTAAAATAGAGCCTTGAGGCACACCTATTTTCACTGTAGCTCCAACAGATTGCGTTTTGTTTACAACAACTGTTTGAGTTCTATCACTTAGATAAGAAGACATAAGGCTTAAAGCTTTATTGGATAATCCATAATTTTCTAATTTTAAAATAAGGGTCGTATGATCCACGCAATCAAAAGCTTTAGAAAGATCACAAAATATTCCTACTGCATCGCAAGATTTCTCCCAACTGTTATATATATGTTTAATGAGTACAGATGCCGCATCAATTTTTGATCGACCTCTGGTAAAGCCAAACTGGTATGGATACCTAAATGGTTCTAAGAGTTAGGAGCTGCGGGCCTAGTATGGTTGTGTTTATCGCGTGACAAAATGTGGATTAAGCATCCGTCACTCTCTTACATACTTACGTGTCAGAAAGTGACGGATGTTTTATCCGTATCTATTTTGTTACGCGATAAATGCAGCCATATTAGGCCCCTTGAGGTTTTAAAGACCTTTGGAAAAAACCTTATTGATATCGTATTGACAACGATAATTTATCATAAGCAGTTGTACACACACGCACACGCATGCGCACACACACACACGCGCACACGCATGCACACACACACACACACACACACACACACACACACACACACACACACACACACACACACACACACACACACACACACACACACACACACACTAACTGATCTCAAAATCGGAGCGTTATTTATAGTTTGGTATTTAATATTCTGGTTTTTATTTTTAACGCCATCGATCGCCTACTCTCCCCGGTCTCACTCCCTTTTTTTAGGTTAAGATTATACGTTTACGTTTGTGAACTGTTTTTTTATGTGCCAAATAAGTTAATTTTAATTTCATTTCATTTCATCGTAACGTTTTGATAGCTCTTATATTTATTTGACTGTAATGGAGTTCGAGTTTAAAAACATACCATAACACGTCAAAGACAATATTGCATACGAAGTGACACCCATTAATTAAAATTAGAACTAGAATTATAAATGTTTTTAATTTCAATTTCTTCACAAATAAAGGCAAAGGAAATCTTGACCATGTTACCAAGAATCCAGAATAATACCTAATAGGCGATTCTAGACTACAGTTTCGTAATTAAAGTAGAAGTTAACTTAAACTTATCTATTTTCGGTTTAACATGTCTCTTAAAATAACCCTAGGAAATGACACTATTCAAAATAGCTAACTAAACAAAGATGGAGATAATAAAGAAAACTTCGAACTACAAGACAAGCCGGTTTACAATTTGGCTGTTCGCTTGGTTGTGGTAAAATGTAACAGGTGTCGGAAATCTTTTAATTAAAAAGATAAGAGAATTAAGTATCACGGCTAAATAGCAGGTCAATATTGCAAAAAAAGGAGGTAATCAATGCAATATTTCAAAAAGTATCTTAACTAGTTACTTCAAATAATATAGAAATCATCGTAAATCATCTTCATCTCGCCCTTAATCCCAATCATTTGGGGTCGGCGCACACGCCTTTTTCTTTAGTTAGGTATGGTATATGAAGTCAACTCTGCGTTTAGTGGGTTATACAGGGTGTCCAAGAAACCGACGTCAACCCGCCTAGCACTGATATAGCAGCTAAAAATCTATCGATTTAACCCCTATGTATGTTCAGCAATTGTTATTAGTTTAGGAGATATTTATCATTTTAAACTGAATTTTTGTAATTTTCCCTTATGTCCATGTAACGAAAAATCATTAATTTCATGTTTTATTTCATAAGTTTTTCAGTGGTATCTTATATAAATACAATTCAGCGAAGTTTTTAAACCTTTTTATTCGTTTTTTTCAGTTTTTTTTTAAGTAATCACATAAAGTTTGTTTCTCCATACTAGGTGTCCCACTGTTTACTTTTCACTTTGTATGGAAAAAACAACTTTAGTATGTGATTACTTAAAAAAATACTGAAAAAAAACGGGCAAATGTATGTGTTTCAGGATGACCAAAATAATGCTAGTGATAGATAAATGTATAGTATAGTGTGTGTAAATCCAAATTGGAAAATAAGGTAAGCAAAGTACTTAGTACTTTGACACATAACCTCAAATATTCATCAAGCGTGATTTTATTTAAAATAACGAGTAATGTAATAATGAATCTTTTCCAATTTCAATTGACACATAATTTAAATAAACTTAATTGTTTAATTTGCATACACCAAAGAATCTACATCAATTACAAGCATGAAAGGAACCGCAATGAAACAAACCAGAAGCTACAGTATCGTAAATATTTAAATACAAAAAATATCCTGAACAATTAATCAGATCTATAGGTTGGTGCGTTCGGCCTATTTCAAGAACGACAAGTGACCGATATCGATGACGCCCATCATACGAGTAGGTATATAAACTGAGGCACCGAGGCTGCAGGCATCATTCAGTGGATCTACTCTATCAGCAATGGCAGCTAAGGTAACTATTACAATAAGATTTAGGTACATACAGTCCAATTCATAAATAAATAGGGTGGGCCAAAAAAAATTTCAAATTAGCAAGAGTAAAAGCTAGTAAAAATGCAATTATTTCTGGCCCACCCTATACATACGTTCAAAAATATCTACACGCCCCTATGCTACTGATAATAAGGTCCATGTTTACATATTGTATTTGGCGCGATGGCCGTTTAGATAGTGCTTTTGAGTGTACATTGTTAGTAAATACCCCATATTATTAGTTTAAATGAGCATAACAAGATCGAACATGTATGGTTATTAATACTTTTTTGTAAACTTATTTTGTAAGCAGAAAGCAACTTCTTACTGCAAATCTGTGCTTGAATTATTTTGTTATTCACACTATACTATAACAACAATACGAGTATGTTGCATCAACACAATAGGGCCGTGATAATGAATTGAAAGAGTCTACTTGTTTTAAATTCAGCGCACAAATCCTAAAGAATGTCAATGACAATATTCAAAGTGCTGGTTACGTTTAAAAATAGATTTTTATTCGTTGGTTCACTTAGTGACTCATATTTTATGCGAACATGTATGCTTACTTGAATGCAGTAAATTATCACGACACTATGATTGAAGAGCTAAAATGTCATAAATTTAAATACGTATTTATACACGTAAGGAAAGGTCCTTTAAGTACAACCTATGCCGGCCACAAAAGCCATAAAATTTGTCATTATCTATTTGAATTGTATTATTTAAAAACTAAAAGATCGTAATGGTTATTTTTCAAGATTCTAATAGAATACAGCATCACACCAGCAAATGTCCGTCTAAAATTTCCCAATCCGTTTTCAGTTCGTCGTAGTGCTCGCGATGGTGTGCGCCGCTCAGGCGTCGGTGGTGCCGCTGGCGCGCGCAGACGACTACTCGAGCTTCGCGTACGACGTGGCCGACCCCAACACCGGCGACTACAAGAGCCAGGTGGAGACGCGCTCCGGCGGCGTCGTGCAGGGCCAGTACTCGCTGCTGGACGCTGACGGCACCAAGCGCACCGTCGACTATGCTGCTGATGACGTCAATGGGTTCAACGCCGTTGTACGCAAAGACCCCGTTTATGCCGCCGCTCCCGTCGTCGCTGCCGCACCTGCCGTTGTCGCCGCGCGTACCGTTGCCGCTCCCGCGGTCTACTCCTCTCCCGTCGCCTACTCCGCTGCCCCCTACGCCTATTCCGCGGGCCCAGTCGCCTACTCCGCCGGTCCTGCCGTTTACTCTGCCGGTGTTGCCAGCCCTTACTTTGCTTCTCCTTATGGATACTACTAAATTGATTTACTGCGCTCAACCTTTTCTCCGGATACTAAGTCACTTGTTGTAAATAAAATAAATAGTGAAACTACCTAAAAATTCTTTTGTTTACCTTACGCAAAAAGTTTTCCACATACATAATACATAACTATAGCGGGATCGTAAATCAGTAATTTATCGACATATATACTGGCCCGCAAAACTAAGTATCACTAAGTACTTAGATTTGCGGGCCAGTGTATATCGAGACATATTACTGACGCCATGCATAAATAATGTCCTACTTGTAGTCTCAGAATATTAACACATAGAATGATAGTTTCTACTTATTACTGCCGACCCATCAAACTTGAATCCACGGACGGAAGCACATACGAGTAGGTGTACTGATGTAATCTTCTTGTACCTACGTTTGCGTGACAACACGCACACAAGTGCACAAATAATGTCGTACTGACTAAACCACATTTGCTCTAGTTTGAGTGCCATCACATTGGTGTGTGGACTAGGTTTCTGTTTATGTGTTCTAAGGTCCTATAGTTAAGTTAAAATTGCAAATCATCTGTACATAAACTGTCCCGTAATGATTAGCCATGGAATCAGTTTGAACTCACTGAAGCTAGAGACGTGAAGCCCACTTGCAAACATACAAAACCGTTTAAAAATATTTTGGTTAAATAAAATAAGTAGCAATAACCAGACCAATTCTTCTAGTATCGAGCAGGAAGATGTAAAAAACAATCCGTAACGAGTCTGTAAGCTTAAGTAGAAGTTACAGCTGCTATCCTGATAAGAATAGATTATTATTGAAGCACCGGTCAAGTGCGATTCTGACTATCACACTGAGGGTTCCGTACAGCCGCACCCGCCACCGCAATGTATTTAAATAGATTTCATATCGAGTTAGCGTGAGCTCACCTCATACTTTATTTAGTATTAGTTGTTTTTCTTCAGTGTTTCAACTATAATTATGCTAAATTTAACGCTTTAATGTTTTACCGTTTTCACGATACAACAAAAATAAAACGCTGAAAAAAGTTCTTGTATGGGGTCGTTTATTACTTCACTTTCTTTAAAAACAATTGTTAGTAAATCCGCCGTAGATTAGATAGATAGCGACAGACTTCCTGTTGGGGTCAACGGAAAGTCTATTGGTCCGTCCGTCCTAGCTTTAAAGAGCTGTATCTATTAAATGTGTTATTACGGCGGATTTACTAACAATTATTTTTAAACAAAGTGAAATAATAAAGGGGAACCCCAAACAAGAACTTTTTTCAGCGTTTTATTTATTTTTGTTGTATCGTGAAAACGGTAAAGCATACAAGCATTAAATTTGGCATAATTATACTTCGGGAACGGAACCCTAAAAATAATTGAGGACCCAACAGAATGAAGTGATTAAAAATGGCAATACAGCTTACAATTACAGCTTCTGTTTACTTTATAGAGTGGTAGATATGTTCCGTGTGCTTTCTAAAAGATAAAGAGAAAAACCGGGCAAGCGCATGTCGGTCCATGCTCAGTGTAGGGTTCCGAAGCCGTTACTACTACAAACAAATTAGATCTCGCGACAAACTTAACTTTGCCGTTGGAAAACTGTTATCCCCATACATCCAAATAGGTCCCGGTAAGTTTACCAACACCGCAAATACGTTTTCGGTAGGTATAAACATTTAAACCGTTTGTAACTCAAGAACCAACGAAGTTTACTTAGTCGTGATAGTTTTCCTATTAAATTCATTATATGTGCTTTCATTTAAGATATTTTTCAGATTTTTAGTTTTTGTAGTTTTAGCTGTAGGGGGTTTTAACTTATAACTTAATCGAAAAATTGTTTTCACAAATCCGCAATATTTTTGAAAGACCTATCCAACAACTCCCCACACTATGGGGTAGACGAGAAATAAAAATACATCCCTACGTTACGTGTAGGGAAGGAAAACTAAAAAAAAAAATGTTTTTCAAAGATTTTATTTTACCACTTTGTTGGCGTGACTAATATGTATATTCATGCAAAATTACAGCTTTCTAGTACAAAGAGTCTCTGAGCTAGGCTGTGGATGGACAGACGGACGGACGGACATGGCGAAACTATAAGGGTTCCTAGTTTGACTACGGAACCCTAAAAAGGAGAAATTTTTTTTTATCGTTTAATACTTCATCCAAATAAGACGTAGGAACGGGTTACCTTAGTGTATGGGCGAAGTTTTTATCACCCATTATCACTTACCTAACATTTTATAGTCAAATTTCATTTCGGCAAACATGTTAGTATTTTCACCGGTTCATCTTTCTAAAGTTCAGTCTGAACGTGAAGTCATAATAATGGCATCCCCGTTGATTAGTTACTCGGTTTTTTTCTAAGCTTTATAAATATAAAATGTAGGTATTTAACTACTTAAGGATGGTAAGGTGTTCTTAAGAGAAAATTATAATCGCATGTGGCTAGGTGTAAATAGGTTTCTACCTTTATTTGCTTGGTCGGCAAACGCTAATACAATAAATCATAGCAAAGTAAGTTGTGTGACCGGATAATATTCATCTAATCTAATGTACTACACTTACGCAAGTACAGTTTCCCATAAAGGAAGCACAGACGGAACCATTCCACCGTGTGGGATTCAAGGTTAAGCTATATATTGTGCCATTTCTATATCACCAATAATCTACAAAGACACAATGAGTCAGCAACCTACAGTAGTTTTTAATGTGCCGCCCTCGCAGGTATCACTCTCTTTCTCATTTATATGACAAGATTGATGGGCTAGGACGTATTTAGTTGTTTTGCCATTTTAAATAGTACACCTTGTGGGGTTCAAGATCGGTGCTAGTAAACATGTTGCAAATAAAACGTTGGTGTTGAAGTATAACAGTTTTTATTTCGAATACATACTTGTATGTACAGAGTCGTTTAAATTATTTACATTCAACGAATGGAACACGTCGTGGTTTATTTCTAATGGGCCTTGAGGCAAGGTTTTATTTGTACCATTGGGCAACGGGTGCTGAGTAAGCGACTGGGGAAGCGTAGGCGCCGTACGTGTAAGGGGAGCCGTAGTATGAGCCAGCGTACACTGAAGGAGCGGCGTAAGTGCGGGCGTAGACTGGGGCGGACGCGGCGTACACGGCGGGAGCGGCGACAGCGCGGGTGGCTACCACGGGAGCGCTTGCAGCGTATACAGACGGCGCGGCAACAGTGCGGGAGGAAACTACCGTAGATGAGTATGGGGCGGCAGCGGAGTAGGTGACGGGAGAGGCGACGGAGTAGGCGGCAGGAGCGGCCACAGAGTAGGTAGCGGGAGCAGCGACTGAGTAGGCAGTGGGAGTGCCGACCGAGTAAGTAGCAGGGGCGGCGACTGAGTAGGTGGCGGGAGCGACGGCGGAGTAGACAGCGGGAGCGGCGACGGTACGCGCGGCGACTACAGCGGGGGCGGAGTATACAGCAGGAGCGGCAACGGTGCGAGCGGCGACAACGGCAGGTGCGGCAGCGACGACAGGAGCGGCGGCAGCGACGACGGGAGCGGCGGCATAAACGGGGTCTTTGCGCACGACGGCGTTGAACCCATTGACGTCATCAGCAGCGTAGTCGACGGTGCGCTTGGTGCCGTCGGCATCCAGCAGCGAGTACTGGCCCTGCACGACGCCTCCGGAGCGCGTCTCCACCTGGCTCTTGTAGTCGCCGGTGTTGGGGTCGGCCACGTCGTACGCGAAGCTCGAGTAGTCGTCTGTGCGCGCCAGTGGCACCACCGACGCCTGCGCGGCGCACACCATCGCGAACACTACGACAAACTGAAAAATAAAAGCTTGGTTAAAGTTAAAAAAAATCAGTCGGGGTAAGTCCTCCTATGGGGCATGTGCGTCAAACCATCCATATTTCTTTTATATGTTATATATAAACAGTGGTTAGTTCGTTGGCTAATGGATGTTTGTCGCACTTACCCCCTAGAATAGGAAATATTGGTATTGGGAATATTGGTATTGTTAAACTGAATTGAGTTGAGTTTTTTTTATAGTAAAACGTCGAGATTTTGGACATGTAGAGAAAACACAAAAAGTTTAATGTATTATCAGACGATCACGTCAAGATAATCTCAAAAGTAGTGCGGCCTTAATTCATTTTCACGGACAAAAATTAGCTGTTATGTTAATAAGCCTTTGTCTGTCTGTTTGTGTATATGTCTCTCTATAGACTTGTTTATTGTCACTATTAAATTCTAAAAGGGATAACCTAATTTTAATGCATATTTTTATGTAAGTTTCATAAAAAACAGATTAAGTTATATAACTCGTTCCTGATTAATACAATTTTGTATAAAAAGCAGCATTAAAATTGCTACATAGCTTTTAAACGTTTAAAGGGAGTTTTGATGGCTAAGTTTTTGAATTTTGTCACTTAGTTTTTTAGAGTTTGTATCACTTGGAAGGGCATATAAAAAAAGTTTTTTTTATTAATTTTCCAAAAACAAAGAAATTAAAATATATTAAAGATCTTAATTTATTTTGAATAACCAAGAAACAGATCTAATTTTGTTGAAAAGACTAAACAAATGCACTTTTCTACGACAAAACCACGTCTAATGCCAACACGTTATGAATAATATCACACTATATCACAGCACTATTAATTAGAAGTTCACCTTAGCGGCCATTGCGTATGTACTAGAGTACTTCCAATCGAAGAATGATTCTCTAAGAACCCAGACGAGCTTATATAGGAAGCACCGAACATGAGGGCGTGGTACAAGAGCATGGACACCTTACTTGCGACCGCTTCTCTTGTCTCCCACCGTAGCCTCTACACGTTTGAAATAAAGCCGGGATTACATTGTTTTTTGCGCCATGTGTAGTTGTCGCCAGTAGATCTTTAAGACATCGCATGCGCAGCATAAATAAGGCGTATGCGACGGAACGATGTATCCGGAAACGCAAGGTCGTTTCTTGACTGCTCTGGACTCCGTTGAGGTGCATTCTTTTGGATAATTTATTCTCGGCAGAAGACACAATCATCTTTTTAGCGTTCCGTTTTGGAATGGACACTTGTGAAATTTGCTGTTTGTAAGTCGACGGCTTTGTTCTTTGACTGTTGTGTAACGTAGTGAAATTGTTCCAAATATTTTTCTCTGGTCTAAAACATGTAGAAATAGGAGTGAGTGTCAGAATTAAAATGATGTATTACGTTACCTGCCTTTAATAACTACGGGGACCTATTATTTAATCGAAAAACCTTTCAGCACGAAATACTACATTAGATCAAAACATCATAGTTTTGTTTTAAGTTCATAGAAGTAGTATTAAAGTTGATTTTAAAATACAGTTGTATTTTGAGTTACTACTGTTTTGATCTAGCAGCGCGGTATCATTACACAGAATTTGCATTTCATCAAAAGGCATTTACTATTATTATTATGGGTTATGATACCCTTTTACACATTTATAAATTAAAAAATACTCCTCTAAACTTGCTAACGCTAAAGTCACTAACTTACCACTATCAAGCAGTAAAAAATTGAATTCACTTTTACAAGCCCTGAGTAGGTAAGACGTACGACACCATTTGACGTAGGTACTTTTTTCCGATTTCTAAGTTTTTTAAATTACATCCATTTAAACCCTACAAGAAATGAAGTACTTACTGAAGCGCGTGAAAATTATATTACTTGGGAGAATCTACGGAACCAAGGTGATGCAAGTGCATTGCACTTGACTATTGCAGTTGGTGATTGATTGTTTTTGCGGTACATTAAGTCTCGAGTGATTTGTTTTACTCAATTATTTCACAGATGGTATTTTTTGTTGTTATATTTATTTACTCGTATTATCTGGTTTTCTTTACTTTATCGCCGCAACACCACAATAATTTTTTTGTTACTTAATCGATCTATACATATATGTTATAAAAGGAGAAACTGACTGTCAAATCGATCAACGCACACCCTAGGGATCCACTAAGAAAGGGTTTTCTGAAAATCCACCGCTGAGGGGAAGAAATACGGGGAGTATTGGGAACTAATTTTATTTGTACAAAGTCGCCGGCGTCATCTAGTATTCAAAAATAAAGGTGAAGAATACCGTTTGTTTTATTCAGGGGCCCTAATAAGGCTGCGTCTATCGCGTGACAAAGTGTGGAGAAGGCATCCGTCACCTTCTGACACGCAAATAAGTACGAGAGTGACGTATGCTTTATCCACATTTGACACGCGATATAGACGCAACCAAACTAGGCCCGCTGGTAATGGTTTTATAAGCTTTTATTTAACTTGTTTCATTCTTGTCATTTGACGACATTGCTTGGCATTTGTTTGACGATGCGGTTGGTCTAGTGGGTAGTGACCCTGCCTACGAAGCCAGTGGTCCCGGGTTCGATCCCCAGTCGGGGCAAATGTTTGTGTAATGAGCACAGATATTCGTACCCGAGTCTTGGATGTTTCTATGTATTTAAGTATAAATTATTGCTCTATTTAAGTATGTTTATCGTTGACTAGTACCCGTAACACAAACATTCATGAGCTTATTTTGGGACTAGGTCAATTTGTGTAAGATGTCTCTTGATTTTATCTATTTAGGTTCTTATCTTGCAAGTCAACTTTGAGGCACATTTTTTTATCGTAAAGGGCTGAAATATAGAATACATTCAATGCAAAATAAATAACACAATATCAAGGAGCTGATCTGATGATGGAGTCGGAAGGTGGCAACAGTATTTCTACTGTACCAACTGAATTGGGATTCGTTAGTTTCTTGGCTCGGTAAGCATATGATGACGGTATAAAAAATAGTAAAGTCGGCATCAAAAAGTTGTCTCAAACGTGTATTGTTTGACAGAAACATTTCAAGTTAAATCAAACCAATTACCGCCAGCGACTTTATTAAATTTGTTGAGCCTGTAAATTATATCTTTAGCTAATTGGTAACTTCCTTAATTGATATACTGCGTTAAGATTTTAGACCAATTAAATCCGCATAACTTAACCTATGCTATAAAATCACAAACTTTTAAACCAAATCTAGCCTCATTTATCCTAAAAATAGTTTAACATTCAATTATTCTCGCTTTCAACACTTTATTTCCGCAATAAATGTACCAAACATCAAATTTTAAACACTAAAACGTACTTAGCAAGAAATTGAGTCAAAAAACACTATAATAAATCAAACATGTAACGTGACAAAATTAGAGCAGGTTTCCGTACTTCACCTAATAAAATGTTATACAAAATAACTAGTTATTTCTAAGTAAATATTCATGTAAATACTGACGTCACTGCGCCGAGCCGATTCCATATTAGTCTCAAGGCGAGCAATATTTTCAATTTCTTTGGCATCGCACAGATCGGTAAGTAATGCGTAGGCTGTCTCAAAAGGACGCTAGTTAAAGTATCAAGTTGCTAACAATCTTAAATAATTAATACATACACATACATAATCTCACGCCTTCGTTCCCAGAGTGGGGTAGGCAGAGCTACAGAATTACAAACATCTCTAAAAACTTGTTGATAATTCTATAACCACAATTTGCACAATTAGGCTAAGATGTTTACCAGCGTGTTAGTGACAGGTTGCAAGCCCATCGACTAACAGTACTACAAGCCTTTATTCCCTTAGTCGTCTCTTACGACATCCACGAGAAGACATGGAGTGGCACTATTCTAACTCGGCAACCACACGAGGCTAAAATAATTAATATTATTATTATTTTAGATATTTATTTTATTTTCTGTACATTAGGTTTTTTATAACAAATATTCAAATATAAAAGTAAAATAACAATACTAATACAAAAAAATAGACATTATAAAAAACCTAACCTACGAGTGCCGCCGGCAGCGGGGCAGGGCTCAAGCTACCGGTGGTTAGGGCTGCAGAGAGAGGAACCTCCTCACAATACGTGTCGTGTCGAGGAGTACTGCCTTCTGTATCTGGCCCTTGATCCAGCCGTCTACCGAGAGTCTCTTGAGGTGTTGGTCGAGACTCTTCGCTATAAGACCGTTTGCCGAAACAACTATCGGGACAATTAGTATTATTATTAGTATATACCTACTCAAAAACGATAGTAGTAAGAATAGCTCAGATCGCACGTTAATTCCAATAGTGTTACTAACGAAAAAAGCTGTTTGGATAGTGACATTTTTCCAGTTAAATAGAATTAACTGATGCATGAATTCCTTTTTTGCGTAGATACTGGATTTAAAGTGCGGATCAATTTGTAAAATTAATATTTTAAATGCATTTTCAGTTTCAGTAAATGCTCTAGGTGTACGCGGACTAAAATTAGTTTTAGAGTATTTTTTTTGTTTTATTGCATTTACTTAGTTTAATTTATTTGCATAACCATGCGCATTCAAAGCTTTTAAAACCAGATTGCACTTTACTAACTAAAGCAATAAATAACGCTGCACAAATGTTTAGAATTTGCATGTTACATTGTGTGCTATCTGCTTGATTGCTCTAACATTAATTAAAAAGTTAAGATAAATCTCTAATCCATAAAACATAGGTAGGTACGCTCTTATATTAAGTTTCGTATATATGGTCTAAGATCCGAATAGGAGAAGATTTGGACCGGGCTGTTTATTCGATGAAAAGTATTTTATATGAAATTTAATACGCTAAATAATATGTGGCGAATAGGTAGGCTGAAAAATTTCAGTCCAGTACATATCATTAAAAAAAGAATTAAAAATGAACTTTTTTTTAAAATTGCAATTGTTTGTTTAATAGACAAATTACATATTAATCGAAAGTATGAAGTCTATAGAATATACAAACGTTAGGTTTGGTGCAAATTATTAGTACCGACTTACCTGTTTATACCTGCCTACCCAATAGTTTGACGGGAAAAAAATAGTCAACTTAACTTTTGCATATTCTATAGGCTTCATACTTTCGATTGGTATGTAATTTGTCCATTAAACAAGCTATTGCAATTTTTTAAAACAAAGTAAATTTTTAAATTTTTAATTAATTATATACTGGACTGAAATTTTTCAGCCTACCTATTCGCCATATATTTCTTAGCATATTAAATTTGGTATAAAATACTTTTTAACCGACTTCAAAAAAAGGAGGAGGTTCTCAATTCGTCGGGATTTTTTTTTTTTTTTTTTTATGTATATTCCCCGATTACTTGAAGACCACTGGACCGATTTGAAAAAATTTTTCGTTGTTCGAATGGGTATACTTTCTAGTTGGTCCCATTGTCACCACGTCAGGATCTGATGATGGGATCATGGAGAATTCAAGAGAACTCCTCAAATATTATAGGCACACCTATAGCGATTTTGGTATTTTTCACTGTAACTCATGCATTTGCTTTTGAAAAGTACTATATAGTGAAGTGGAACTGATGATGAAGACCACAGATGGCCACCGGAACTCCTTAACGGTACCTATTTCAAGGGTGGCGATAAGATATTTCGATAAAGGAAGTTGAGCGACTATGACGAAGCACATTTAGGTTTAAATATGACTATGACATTCCCGCGGCGTTGTCTGCGGCGAGCTTGAAATGTTCTATAGTTTCTTATTAATATTTAGAAGTGGAGCTACGTAACAGCATAAATAGGATCACTAAAAAGTATAAAATAAAATAAATGTTTAAAAAAACAAAAAAACCGCCTTCAAAAAGCAAAAAATAACTTCTTTAAAATGGTAGGTAAATAGGTGAGTCCAACTGAAGTCGGCGTCCAACAATATTTTAACCAAAAGCAGACTTCAGTTGGACTGACCTATTTACCTACCATTTTAAAGAAGTTATTTTTTGCTTTTTGAAGGCGGTTTTTTATCAAATGAACAGCCCGGTGCAAATCGTCTCCTATTCGGATCTCCTACTAATATTTTTTCCGCTTGATGACGAGATCAATCGAAAATCGCTATTTTTGTTGTGTGTATAAATACACATTTATTGTTTTCGGATTTTTTGCTAGCAAAAAAGCGAAGCAATGTCTTAACATTGCTTCTTGCCTAATTTCATGATTTTCGGTCAAATAGGAAAACTTTATAGTTGTTTATTCTCTTCCTGCGAGTGTCAAAATAAACGGCAAAAACGGCTGTATCTTTTGATTGCGTTGACGTAGAATTTTGATGATTTGATGTCTATTTCAACTTGATACCCCCGGCGTTCCTGAGTTGAGTGGACTCTATGTCGTATAAAGCTACCTAATTGAGAATGCACCAGCTAAAATGTGTTTTGTACGCTCTGACAGGACTACTTAAACTCGCCGGTTAATATAAGCTGCGTCGAGTTGAATAGTGATACGCTTATATCCCTGAGGAAAACGGTCTTGACAGACAGACAGACGGACAATGAAGTGATCCTATAAGTGTTCCTTTTTCCTTTTGAGGAAAAGACCCTAAAAATAGCTCCAAAAAGTGCTTAATTCAAGCACATTTTTTTATAATTTATTCGATAGACCTGTGGGAAGACGGATCGTATTAATCGATCGAGTCGGTCGGTTGAGTTCGCCGACGAAATAGTTAATAAGTGAATGACGCCACTGACGCCGCTGAGCCAAATGTCAACCTTACTCGGATTACTCGTAATACTAGTAATTATAAATCCTTGTCGAGTCCGATGAATGAATAACATTACTGTATCCTTTCCGTCAAGGACACTAAGTACGCTGGCTATTTTATATACCTAATCGCAATTCGCGACTTTTTGCAAGTAAACGAGTTGAGCAGGAAATTAATTTTAGTTTCGGGTGTACAACTTAATAGTTAAACTTGTTCCAGTTCGTGTATCTACACGATAAGGAAAGGTTAAGCTCGTTCGATCAGTTAAAAGGTTTAAATGTTTCACGTTGAGTAATGGGTTTGTACAAAACAAACAACAACAAACAAAATCACAAAAAGTACAAATGGCTGACTTAATGCCTAATGGAATTCTCTACCAGTCAACCAAATAATCATACAGAAAGTAACAAAAGCGGTGCACAGAAAAAGAAAGACAGAAAACAAAGTGAAGAACATATAAGTGACGTTATCTATGAAAAGGGACCTTATTGTCGATGGCGCTTCCGCCATTATTAAAGCTGCTCCGATATAAATAAAACGTCGCGTAAGCGCCATCGACGATAAGGTCCCTTTACATACTAGATAATGCCACATATTTAAAAAATAATCATACTTCACGCAAAAAGTACTACTTAAGATAGTCACATATTCTGCGGTAAGTGTTGACTTTATTTGCTTTGGATCTGCGTGGACATACATTATAGCTGCGAGTATTTAATGAGTCTAGACAAGATGCTTAAGGCTATGTATGGAATTGACGCAAGCGGTCGACGCTACCTTCTGACAGCTTACGTCAATCCTATACATCTAACTTTTAATAGTACATTACTATAGAGGCCGGGAAGTAGGGGGTTGCCGGCAATCTCACGATGGCAATCTCAAGACTGCAATCTTACGATGGCAATCTCACTCAAGACTGTGGAATCTTACGATGGCAATCTCAAGACTGCAATCTTACGATGGAAATCTCAAGACTGTGCAATCTTACGATGGCAATCTCAAGACTGTGCAATCTAACGATGGCAATCTCAAGATGGCAATCTCTAGACTGTGCGGCCTTACTATGGCAATCTCAAGTCTGTGCAATCTTAAGATGGCAATCTCAAGACTGCAAGCCTACGATGGCAATATCAAGACTGCAATCTTACGATGGCAATCTCAAGACTGCATTCTTACGATGGCAATCTCAAGACTCTGAATCTTCCATTAAAAAAAATAGGTACTTAACGGGCTAGGCCTTCAATTTTGTATGAAATTCCTTTACAGTTCTCTCGAGTTGTTCCGCCCGAAACGTGATACTTTGAAGCCTAAAATAACTAGCATAACGCCAACATTTCATTGCATGTTTGAGAATAACAAAAAGCAAGCTTTCAAAACCCGACTGTTGCTAACCAACTTTAAATCGATATAAATCTTAAATGATCATTCAAAATGAAAAATGATGAATGAAACCTAAAGATGATTTTTAAATCCCTATTCAATGATACCCCGCTTGTCATACGTCGTACATTTTTTTTAATTTGCACTATATGGCGTCTGGTTGCCGCCATATTGAATTTTAATTACTGTCATATCTTCAGTGATACTCACCAGATTAAGACAAATCGATTGACATAAGAATCATCAAAATCGGACAACGGGTTTAGTTTTTATAGTGCCACAAAGGAACAAACATACATATATAGGCTGTGAAACACATTACCCTCCTTCTTCGGCCGTCGGATAAAAAGTACATATATTCTTATATTTTGTACAATAAAAAGATAACAGAATGTTCTCAGTAATTTCTAAAGAAGATTTCAAAATTCTAGGAATCGCCTGCAACTTGCACATTCGTCATTGCTTAGATAGAAGAGTGCAGATTATAAATTTGACGCCGGGTTTAGCCTTGTTGGTAGTGACCCCGCCTTCGACGCTGGCGGTCCCGGGTACGATTCCCGGCATGGGCAAATATTTGTGTGATGAGCGCGACTATTGATTTACTGAGTCGTGGAAGTTTTCTATGTATTTAAGTATTATATTTCTCGATGTAAGTATGTTCGTCGTTGTCTAGTACCCATAGTACAGTCAAGGACTTTAATTGTTATGCCACTATGGAACCCTGTCGCATAACGTTAATCATTCATTTAAGGGTAATTTCTGTCATGTGGTTTGATGCTGGCATTATGACAGGATTCCATAGTGGCATAACAATTAAAGTCCTTGACTGTACAAGACTAGAGCTTAGTTTGGGACTGGGTCAATTTTTGTGAGATTGTCCTCTGGTAGTTATTTATTAAAGTAGTCAAGTAAAAACTTTTATCAACAGTCAATATTTTTCATAAACACTTACAAGGAAAGGTACCGAACTGTCCGGCTCCGATTTGGTTTATTTTGATGTATTACTATGTTAGAGAGTAGTCTAAAATAATAGACACGTATTTTTTTTTAGCGGCCCAAACTCGCCCGGTTCGGAGAAATTGACCTCCAAAGTACTGAAAAGTGACTAAACCCTCTAACTTCTATAGACAATTTAAAAAAATAAAATGCTATTTTCTTACCATTTTTGATTATATGTTTAAGAACATGAAAAAATAATGAGCACGTGGTTTGTTATATCGGCTAAAACTCATAATAAAACAAAAATACCCTTCAAAGTTATATACTTCTTATCGAAGATACACTTTGTTTGGTATTTTTTTTAAATATGAGTTTTAGCCGATATAACGCCGCGCCGTGGTGATATGCACGGGCCCTACGGCATTGCGAGTGCTTTATCACTAAGTAAATGAAGAGAAACATTATTATTTTACCAATTTTATTGGATTATTGATATCAGTTCAAGTTTCACGTAGCTATATTTACATAATAATAACAATTTCCTATTCAGTTCCGGTGGGAGTTTCAGTAGTGTTGCAGACCAGCGTATCCCAGGCCAAGGCCATTGCCGTATCCTAGACCATGTCCGTAACCGAGACCGAGTCCGTGAGAGCCGTATCCGAGCCCAAGGCCGTGAGCGCCGTAGGCGACGGCACCGTGAGCGAGGGGAGCGGCGATGGCGCTATGAGCGTACGCGGTTTGGGCTAGAGGAGCGGCGTACGCGGCGTGAGCAAGGGGGGCGGCGTGGGCCACTTGCGAGGCGTACGCTACGGGAGCGGCGTGGGCGAGGGGAGCGGCGTACGCAAGGGGAGCGGCGTGAGCGATTGGAGCAGCGTAAGCGACGTGAGCTGCGTGCGCCAGCAGAGCGGGGTCCTTGCGCACGACGGCGTTGAACCCGGAGTGCGCGTCGGCGGCGTAGTCGACGGTGCGCTTGGTGCCGTCCGACTCGAGCAGTGAGTACTGGCCACGCACGGTGTCGCCCACGCGCGTCTCGTGCTGGCTCTTCACGTCCCCGGTGTGCGGGTCGGACACGCCGTACGAGAAGCTGTTGTAGTTGCCGCCGTGCACCGCACTGCTTTGCGCGGCTACCACCAACAGAGCGAAGACGGCAATCTATTATAAACATGAGACCATTTAGAAAAGTTTACATAATAGCATAAAAGTGTTTTAATTTTAAAAATAAATAAGCTTTAAATCAGACTGAACTGTAACTAAACCTGATGAAAGAAATATATGAAGTTAATTGTCCCTAAAATCACTGATTGTCATTGATCATATTAAATAAATTATGAAATGATATGGCCAAAATATTTTAATAAGGCTAATAATTGAAAAAGTAAAATTTTGCTTCATCCCAGCTTTCAAAATTACATCGATACTAATCTAGACACAATTTGCAAAAACGTGTGTTAAATAATCTCTTTATAATAATCGAAACAACAAATTAGATACAATCAAAACGTAAAGCTACATTATGATATCAATTTCACGTTTGTAACGCGCTCGGTTACGCACGAGTAACTTATTAAGTAATTAAATATAAGTGGTAGTCATAGCTTGTTTTATTTTACCTTTGAGAACATGTTTGTTTGTTTGCTACACCACGACTGACAACGATCAGCTGGTGCACGTATTTATATGGCATGGTAATTATAATATACACTAATGTAACGCATTCCGAGCGCCTACAGGAAGTATGAAACTTGGGCTGACCTACGCTCGCGGAAACCCCTTTCGGTTTCGGTTCATAAATAATGCTAATAAGAATTCATTCAAAAAAAGGTTCTTGGACTCAAAAATAAAGTTAAACTGATTATTATCACATGTATTAATTGTTTGCGCAATATAAATATTTGACCCATCGCTTAACGCTTCTACATTGAGAGCTTTAACCCTCTTAAATGGTCTTCTAGACAAGGTCCAGGATAATGGTACTTTTGCGGATAAGTGTCATGTGTATCTACGCAAAACAGATTTATTTCTAAGTGTGACATTAGGAGTGCTTTGGTATTTACTGCAACTTCGCTGTGTTCATTATGAATAAATAAAAATTCTAATTCAGAATATTTTACCTACCATAACTACTGAAAGAAACATTCCACATGTAAAACCAGCAGGCCTTTCGCGTAACAACACTCGCAATCACAATCGTTTTCATTTTGAAAATCGAAGGCTTGTCTGCATACAAAATGAAACCAATGTTTTGTTTTGAAGCCGATAGCGATTGCGAGTGAGTTACGCGAAAGGCCTGCAGGCTTTTTTTTTGTTCAAATTAAGTTCAATTTATTGGTCAAAGAAATGTCATTATCCATACTAACTACCTACACTTATATCTAAAAACAGAACATCTATGTATGTTTACATAGTTTTATTTAAATTACCTTATTCGATTTATTTAAAATTGCCATTCATACTAAAAACTCCATTTTGATAGAGAAGATGTCAAACAAACATAACATAAGAATAAGATATATATCACTAAAACAATAGTGATAACAACTCGCCAAACAAAGTGTCGAACATCGGGCGAAAGTTGCCTACGCACTTACAGACACATAAACCAGGTACGTAAGTACCTAACGCAAGTCACCGCGGGTCGTGACGTACGCGTCATGCTTCCGACTGTGACCTCCAACCGCACAATATGGAGCCGGTGTAAGAATATAAATAGTAATAAACCTCAGGATTAATCAGTTGCAAGTCGAAGTCGACCAAACAAACATATCAAAATGGCAGCGAAGGTAAAGCCTGTTTAATAAAGTATCGAAATTATTGGATTAACTGAGTGTACAGGACGTTCACAGCATAATAACGCGGCCGGAATCTTTATTGCATTTATTTCTTATTTTTTAAATCAAAGTGTATTTATTTACACATAAAACATCAAATACAATTATTTTCATTTAAAATGTTAAAGACAGGCTAGTTTAAACATAGGATAATAAATTACCTAATTACAAATAAAAACAACGGGTCAATTTAACGTCGCTGTTTATGGTGACCAGGAGTCTGGCAGCCGAGGCCTTACCTTTTGCCAAAGTAGCCAACAGACCTCTGTTAAAGCGAATGATCAAATCAATCCTGCATCAGTTAATTCTACTGATAAGTAAAATATTAACACGTTGTTTTTCTTCCCACAGTTCGTCGTTGTAGCTCTTTTGGTGGCGGCCGCCCAGGGAAGCGCCATCCATGGTGGTAATTACAACAGCTTCTCGTACGGCGTGTCCGACCC
This sequence comes from Acleris literana, assembly GCA_946894065.1. NCBI lineage: Eukaryota > Metazoa > Arthropoda > Insecta > Lepidoptera > Tortricidae > Acleris > Acleris literana. The sequence continues at coordinate 22,027,842 of OX335671.1, read as the reverse complement.
GCACACCGGTGATGTGAAGAGTCAGCACGAGACGCGGCTGGGCGACACCGTGCGTGGCCAGTACTCGCTGCTCGAGTCGGACGGCACCAAGCGCACCGTCGACTACGCCGCCGACGCGCACTCCGGGTTCAACGCCGTCGTGCGCAAGGACCCCGTGCTGCTGGCGCACGCCGCTCCTCTCGCCCACGCCGCTCCCCTGGCTTATGCCGCTCCCCTCGCCCACGCCGCACCTGTAGCGTATGCCTCCCACGTGGCTCACCCTACCGCCTACGCCGCTCCTCTGGCCCATGCCGCGTATGCTGCTCCTCTTGCTCACGGCGCCGTCGCCTATGGCGCTAATGGTCTCGGACTCGGATACGGCGCTCACGGTCTCGGTCTCGGTGCCGGTCTAGGATATGGTGCCGGTCTCGGCTATGGCGCTGGTCTTGGCTATGGTGCCGGTCTCGGATACGGCTATGGTGCTCACCATGGATGGTAAACCAAAGCATACAGGAAACCTATCTGTTAACTAATACTCAAATGCAATGCTGTGATGAATACTCTAAAATAAATTTTATATTTATTTGAAATGATCCTATTTTTTATTTCAAGATCTACATGACATAATAGAGGTTTACTGAAGTTAAAATGTTTGATAAGTAGTTATATTATATGTATATCAAACAAACAATCGTCGTTATTTTAACAGATACGGTTACACCCGTATTTATAGTCAAGAAAAATAATTACTTGAGTAAAAGGAATGGCTAAAGTAATGATTTTTAAGTCAAGTAATAAATAAGATGAGATACAAACTGCTGATAGAATTTGTTACCTTGAGTTAAAATGTGGCATTTGCTACGTAGACAATGCGTATAATTCCAACCCCAACTAACCTAATTTGGATGTTGCCTTCTGCAGTATCAAGATGATGTGAGGCTCAAAGGTTTTAATATGAATATACCGATGACACTTATTGTATGACGTCAAATCTAAAGATATAACGCATTTTAAAACCCGTCAAGCCCTTAAGCCTACCTACAGGAGGCCACAAAGTAACATGGATACATACATACACACGACGACGTTTGCCTAGTTGGTAAGTAGTGAGTGACCCAGCTTACGAAGCTAGCGATCCTGAGTTCGATTCTTGGTCAGAGTAAATATTGGGTGATGAGCACGGGTATTTGCTTCCCAGTCTAGGTTGTTTTATATGTACGAGGATATAAGTATTTATTTCTCTATATAAGAATATTTATCGTTGCCTAGTACCCATAGTACAAGCCTAGATCTTAGTTTGGGACTAGGTCGATTGGTGTGAGATTGTCTCTCGATATTTATTATTATTTATTTCATGTTCCTTACCAAAAGGGCCTGCCCTATTTATAAATCTCCGCTATCTTTCTGTCTGTATGTCAGCGGGCTGTATCTCATGAACCGTAATAGATAGACACTTGAAATTTTAGAGTTTATGGCCTCTATTATAACAAAAAAAAAAACAAGGTTGTTTCTCGATCTCAATATTGTACGGCGGTACGGAACCCTTCCGAACGGCCGCTTTAATAAGAACGATAGTAACGTATATGTGGCATTATCTATGTAAAGGGACCTTATTGTCGATGGCGCTTACGCCGTTGTATTTATATCGGAGCATCTTTAATAATGGCGGAAGCGCCATCGACAATAAGGTCCCTTTTCATAGATAACGTCACATATCATTGATGATCTAAATGTTTATTTAATCGACATGATATTTTCAGGATAAAAAAATAAATTAAAAAAAACGTATTTAAATTAAAATAATACTAAGCTACTCAAATATTAAAAGATAAAAATAATAATCACCACTACAAAAAGAACACCCTCTCTAGCAGGTCCGCTCGCGGCATGGTCCTTAAGACACTGGCTGCATTACCTGCATATAAACGTATATTTCGTACATTTAATTAAATACAGTAGTTTGATACCTCATTTAAAACACGTTTTCATTCATGTTTTATATTATGCACTCAGAATTTGATGCATCAGACGTGCGGAGTACATGCACATATAATTGAATATTTGTGCAAGTACGAATATGCAAAGTATTTATACATACATATTGAATTGGAATAACTTAGTGAGGATCTGTGAAGAATAACAAGTTAAGTTTTGACATTGATACCAAAAATCTAAATAATTTGACTTACTTTTTGTAGCTAGTGTTCTGTTTCTATGCTAGCTTGATTTAATGTTATTTCAGGTTAATTACTTTATCTTTTTTTTACTTGAATTAGGTACTAATGAATTAATATAGTATACTAAATCCTGCCAGACAGCTTCACTTTCAAGTTAAAATAGGTAGTTATTTAAATTAGTTCTATTAGTTTTTGTATTGCAGTAGTTTTTTTTTGTTAATTTTGTCGGTAAATGATGATGTGCGCAATCATGAACCTTTATATACAAACATAAGTTAAAAAAAAAACATTTTGATATTATTTTTTTGCTGGCTGTTTGTTTCTTGTAGTTACAAAGTGCTCATCAAGATCAATATAACGAGTTAAAACTCGGTGGATCTACGTTTTCTAATAATACCCCTGTAGTTATCTCCAGAATCTATCATGAAATCGGGTCTCGATTATGGTGTCCATAATATTGCATTATCATCAGTAACATACTCGTAATATGTGCACCAAATTTTAGTTCATTCCAATTACAGGTTATTACGGATTCAAAATCGTATACGTGCGTATGTATACGTATACAAATATATACGGTTGGAAGTTAAAAGCTTGTAATAATCAGGAAAAAACAAACAGCAGGTAATTCGTCGATAAAGTTGCGCCCTATATCTTATGTTAGATACTTATCTTTTTTAAGTACAAGTATACAGCATGAATATTATGCATATAATACAGCATGAATATTATGTTTTCTGCGCTACTTCGCGAGTGTTTTATGATAATATGTAACATTTTTAACAGAATATTATTTTAGAAGTAACTACCAAACTTGTAGAGCGTAACATTTGTAGAGATGCAACGAAATAGAGCGCAAGGAGTGGTAATTACTTCATCTCTAATGATAAAGCTATGTCGAATGTATTTTTTTGGAATTTCAGTTAGAAGGACTTATTTTTTATGGCAAGGTGAAGACACAAGCACTCATGGTACCTGATGGTGGTTGGGAGCTAAGACATTTGAATCCACAAAACTGCAATCTTAAGTCTGCAATCCTAAGACTCCAAATGCGTTGCTAACCCTGAGGACTTAGATGGAATGCCTCTTTGCTATTAATTTAACCGGTTATCTTATAACACCGGAACACAACAATGCGAACACTGCTGTTGGCTCTAGGTTAAAGGATAAGATGGTGGTAGAGATCTGGACGGACCCTGGACAAGGTTCTAAGTAGCACTGCTAATGAATGTTGTAAATGTGTCAATAAATATTGTAGCCAATGAATTATGTTATGTTTAGAAGCTAGTAAGGTAGGATTACAAACATCAACCTTGATCGAGGGTGTAGATTTTTTTAACATGACGACATATCATTACCTCCACAAACGGTTACTCACTTGAATCTTGACCTCCGAAACGGTATTGCACCGCCGGCAAGCGAATATAAATAGTAGCAGAAATGTAAGATAGTCAGTTGCAACTCGAAGTCGACCACAACACATATCAAAATGGCTGCGAAGGTAATTAACTGCTTAATTTAATATTTTCGCGAAATGTTTAGTCAGCAAGCGATATGATTTCATAATGATTGTAATTGGAATTAATTTTGAAATTTGTTTTGCAGTTTGTCGTTGTAGCTCTTCTGGTGGCGGCTGCCCAGGGCAGCGCGGTGCACGGCGGCAACTACAACAGCTTCTCGTACGGCGTGTCCGACCCTCACACCGGTGACGTGAAGAGCCAGCACGAGACGCGCGTTGGTGACACCGTGCGCGGCCAGTACTCGCTGCTCGAGTCGGACGGTACCAAGCGCACCGTCGACTACGCCGCCGATGCCCACTCCGGGTTCAACGCCGTCGTGCGCAAGGACCCCGCGCTGCTGGCGCACGCCGCTCCCCTCGCCCACGCCGCTCCTGTAGCGTACGCCGCCCCCCTGGCTCACTCTGCATATGCCGCTCCCCATGCCCAAGCCGCGTACGCTCATGGCGCTATCGCCGCTCCCCTCGCCCACGCCGCACCCGTAGCGTATGCCTCCCACGTGGCCCACCCTACCGCCTACGCCGCTCCTCTAGCCCATTCCGCTCCTCTGGCCCATGCCGCGTATGCTGCTCCTCTCGCTCACAGCGCTGTCGCCTATGGCTCTAATGGTCTCGGACTCGGATACGGCGCTCAAGGTCTCGGTCTCAGCCATGGTGTCGGTTTAGGATACGGTGCCAGTCTAGGACACGGTGCCGGTCTAGGATACGGTGCCGGTCTCGGCTATGGTGCCGGTCTCGGATACGGTGCCGGTCTCGGCCATGGTGCCGGTCTCGGCTATGGTGCCGGTCTCGGATACGGCTATGGTGCTCGCCATGGATGGTAAACCAAAGCATATATATCTGATAACTGATACGCAAATGCAAACGCTGTGATTAATAGTCAACAATAAATGTTATATTTATTTAATCAAATAACCTGGTTTTATTAAAATGTTTCTTAGTAAACATTATTTCATATACATATTGAATTTTAGCTGTTAAATATAATATTTTGCTGTTAGAAATTAATTGAAGAAGAAGTAGTAATGACAGTAATGTATTTAAAAAAGTTAACAGTGGGGTTAATAGGCCATTAAAAGTTGAAGGTAGGTACGGTCAGCGTGAAAAGTAACTGATCACTTTTGTACTTTATCACATTGATCAATCTTGTTTGATATTACTTACGTCACTGTAAAGCGATAAGGTACAAACTTTTTTATATACTTTTGATACTGACTGTACGACAAAAAATCAAGATAGTGTATATCGAAATTTTCGATAACTTGGCTTTCCAATTATGAAAAAACACTTTAAAACTGATCCTTTTTGTAGCAAAATAGCCCATAGTAGGTCAATGTGTGCAATTGTGTAAAAAAAAGTTTCAGCACTGCTTGAGATACAAATAAAATATTTAAAAAAGAATGGCGTTCGGAAGGCAAATGAGCACCCGACCACCTGATGGTACCTGCGTTGCCAACCTAGTGGATGTGTCTTCAAAGATGTTTGTCTTTTCACCGGCTGTCTTAGCTCCACACCGATTCACAAAAATGCGTTTAGTTGGACAAATTATGGTAGGATCCTGAACTAGTTCCCACCCCTCAAAATTCTTCAGTTTTGTTAGTAAATAGCCACATAAATATTAAAAAGTATACTTGTTATTCTTGACAGATGCAAGCTAATATATTTCAATGCAATTTGTTCAAATAGTTGGTCACATTCTTGCACAAATATTCAAATGTATGTACATATTGTGCACGAGTGATGCATTACATTCTGAAAGGATTTTTAAGCTGAAGGAAAACGTGTTTAAAATAGAGTTTGACTGTTTATTAAAAAGCCAATAATAGGTTCACTTCAACACTATAAATGGGATGGGATGACAGGCATTATAACATGAGTGTGGTTTATGAAACGAGCCGCACGGCGAGTACAATACTTTATCTACACACATATTATAAGTATTCTAAGATGTGTTCAGAAGCCGAAAGGCAAATGACCAGCATTACCTTACCTGTGGTAGTAGGTGACAGCGATGTAACGTAATTTTAAAATTTGGAACATCTTCCAAAATTAACAGCTGTCATCGCTGTCACCTACTACCACAGATAATGCTGGTCATTGCCTACGGGTTTTGAACGCATAATAGAGGACTTATGATATGATATGACTTCCTTACCTATATCCAACGGTCCCTATTAATATTCCTCCGCTGTCCGTCCGTCCGTCCGAACTTTAAACAGCTGTATCATTTGCACCGTAATATATAGCGGGTTGATTTTTTCTTTTTTAGAATATGTGTTATTGCGGCGGATTTACTAACAAATATAAGAAAATCAAGAAAGTGAAATAAAGAAGGAGGTACCCATGCAAGAGATGTTTTGTTTCAACATATTTATATTTTTGTTGTATCGTAAAAACGGTCATAAATACAAATTTGGTATGACTATAATTAGGTACGTACGATCCCTGAAGAAAACAACAAAATACTAAAAATGCTCGAGTGTAAGTTGGACTCACGCTGATTCGATTCGAAATTGAATTCAAATTACTGTACGGTGGTACGGAACCCTCGGTGCGCGAGTCCGACTCGCACTAGACCATTTTTTTTGTAGAAACTGTAGCCTAAATACTCTAAATCCTCGACGATGCGTTTATATTAATAGTGAGTGTCTACGAAGCTACGAAGCTATCGGTTTATTGCATGTACATTCGGCGTAATAACTTTAAAAACAAAGATCCGCCTTCAAAAACGCAGAAAATAACCTATTTTCATTTTTAACTGACGACTTCAGTTTGAGTCACCTATTACCGTTTGAAACAAAAATAAGTAAAATAGTTTTTGTTGGCGGATTGTTTTAAAAATATATTTTTCACTTCTCATGCTCAAAAAGTGTGTCATATTAGACTTATCAAGCGAGACTCAAGTAGTACATGTAAACCCTAGAGAATACATTATATTCATATTTCCCCTAGGGAAAATATGAAATGGAAAATAGAATGATTTATTTGTACAAAACATTTTAATTTGACCAATCAAAATACTTCACCAAATTAAATCCACCAATCAAAATACTTCACGAAATTAAATCAACCTATCACAATACACATCGACTGTCAATCGGAACGTTAGGTTCTTTTTGGTACGCATACTCTTTAACTATATTAACTCTTTAAAAAAAAACTTTGTATTTGGTATGAACCAACCAGAATACAGCTATATTAAAATCGACCAATCAGGGAACAGAATTAATTTCTCAAAACATTAGGTGTTTTTTAGTCCCTATTTTACAATCGTTAAAATATGATTAAACCGATTGTGCAACGCTTTGAAGCGCTAAATACTCACACGGTCAGTGGCGTTTATTTGCGGTATCTATATTTTGTATCTGTGTTAAAGTACTTTTGAAAAAAAAAACATGCCGCCAAATTAAAACAATATTTTCGCTGTAGAATATGTGGTGCTATCTTTGCTAATTTTTTACCTTTGTATAGGTAATGTTTTTATTTTCTCGCAATCGAAGTGAAAAGTAGAGTCTAAACGCCACTCGGGTCTAAAAGCCATATTTGATACCCCTCGAACAATAACCATCTCGTGGTACTGAGTATGGCTTATTTTAGACCCTAGTTGTACAATCTACTATTTTTTACGATTTCTCAATAGTCACAAAAACGGGACGTTATGACAAGTGTTTGAAGCATAATTCAAAATATTTATTCAGTAAATTGGCCACATGAGGGCTCCTTTACACGTCGGTAATATGAGTGAAGCTACTAGCGCTTTGGACGCGTTTGTTTACCTGTGTCTTTCTGTCATAGGGTAGATACCGCTAGTTCTTTCTTCACAAATATAAATCACGTATAAGTAATTGGGATACCTACACCAATTATTGGCAATGTATGAAAATTTAAAAACCATTTCGAGGCATAGGCTTCTCCAATCGATCCCTATAGTTAGGTTAAAATAATATATTACAATTAATAAATTATAATAAAAGTAAGAAATTACTTACCTTCATTTGACCCCTTAATGCCGGTCCGAATTGCGCTATATCAACCTCTTTTGTGGTTTAACATACATAATCTCACGCCTTCGTTCCCAGAGTGGGGTAGGCAGAGCTACAGAATTACAAACATCTCTAAAAACTTGTTGATAATTCTATAACCACAATTTGCACAATTAGGCTAAGATGTTTACCAGGCGTATTAGTGACAGGTTGCAAGCCCATCGCCTAACAGTACTACAAGCCTTTATTCCCTTAGTCGTCTCTTACGACATCCACGGGAAGACATGGAGTGCACTATTCTAACTCGGCAACCACACGAGGCTGTGGTTTAACATAAAACATATAAAACGTCTCCGATATTTTATTTTATAAGTACAATTTAGATATCTAGTTGACACCTACGTTTGAAGACAGCTGTTGTTATCTCAAAAGGCATTGGGTAAATTTGTTTGAAGAATACCTATTGTCATTTATTTTTTCAGCGGCCTCGGGTGATTACATAGTTATTTAGAGGACCTCTAAATACATATAGATATATATAATTTATGGCGTTAAATAATATCGGAGCGGAGATTTTAAAGATTTAAGTGTTCAGGTTTTAGTACAAAAGTACGCCCAAGCATGAATATTTAAATATCTCAGCTCCGATGCACTTGAGAGTATTACATTACATAATATAATATGTTTATTTTTAATAATTCTATCATAATTTGCCACTTTTACGAATGGCCACTCGCCTTGAAAATGTATGAATTTTACAAATGAAACACTTTTACCCAAACCCATTTATTTGTTTACAAATTGCATTTGGAAGTATGGAATTCACCTTTTCAACTTACAACAACAAATTTTATGTGATTGTGTTAAGTAAATCTAGTCTAGAAACAAGGGTCATGTTGGAAGTGTTGTATTAATTGAGGTCAAGGTAATAAGCATGGTTGAATGCTTATAAGACTCTGAAATAATAAATAAATTGTATCACGAATGTTTGTTAACATTATGTTTGAATGACGTTCGTCTATTATGACTTTGAAAACAGATCACAGATAATAAAAAAATCGTCTTACTAAATCTTAGACGAAGCATACCCATTTTTCTAAGGAGCTCCGCCATTTTGTCATATTAAGTAGGCGAGGTTACTTTTATTTAAGAAATTATTTTAAATAGCAATAACACTTTTAATCATGGAATGCTTCAAATAAGATCCTTAGAAAAGGCTATTCTTTCGAATAAATGTGTAAAATCAAGCAGTTTTTTTGTTTGGTGTATCCCAATTATGTAATGCATTTAATAATTTAATGAGTTTCACTTCACTTGAAATTCATTTGATAACGACTTTTGGTGGCACATGATATTTTCTACTTCTATGATTTTGATAGGATTTCAGGTTAAATAATTATTTTTTAAGATATATCGTGGACAGTTTCCGTATTCCAATATATATTATGCTTTCATTAACCTTGATCAGGAGTGCACTTTTGGTTATAAGTATTTATGTCCGCACGCGGTTATTTGACCTCCTAGTCGTTGTCGTACCACCAACAAGCGAATATAAATAGTGGCAGAAACGTGAATGAATCAGTTGCAACCCGAAGTCGACCAAAACACATATCACAATGGCTGCGAAGGTATTAAACTTGTTTTGTTTGTTTACTGGCAAATAATGATTAATAATTTTGAGTTTTCCCTGACAGCGCTAAGTTGCTGTTATTTTGAAAGTTAGTACAATGGATAAAAAAAACAACTTTCGTGTGAGTTTGTAAAATAATCAATATTTTTGCTTCCAGTTCGTCGTTGTAGCTCTGTTGGTGGCGGCCGTCCAGGGTAGCGCAATCCACGGCGGTAACTACAACAGCTTCTCGTACGGCGTGTCCGACCCGCACACCGGTGACGTGAAGAGCCAGCACGAGACGCGCGTGGGCGACAGCGTGCGCGGCCAGTACTCGCTGCTCGAGTCGGACGGCACCAAGCGGACCGTCGACTACGCCGCTGACGCGCACTCCGGGTTCAACGCCATTGTGCGCAAGGACCCCGTGCTCCTGGCGCATGCTGCTCCCGTCGCCTACGCCGCGCACGCCGCTCCCCTCGCCCACGTCGCCCACGCCGCTCCCGTGGCGTACGCCTCGCACGTCGCTCACGGTGCTCCCCTGGCGCACGCCGCATACGCCGCTCCCCTTGCCCACACCGCGTACGCGCACGGTGCCATCGCCGCTCCTCTTGCCCACGCCGCCATCGCCGCTCCTCTCGCTCACGGCGCTGTTGCCTACGGCGCTCACGGTCTTGGTCTCGGATACGGCTCTCACGGACTTGGTCTCGGACTCGGTGGTCTTGGATACGGAAATGGTCTCGGCTATGGTGCTCATGGATGGTAAATAATAGCAATGTTAACTTGGTAATGAAGAGTAAATAAATTGGTAATAAATTGAAAATAAATTAATGATGTTAATCTAATCTTATATTTTACTTATTTTATCCAAAACCCACCTATGCATCTCTCTACTTTTCCGATCTTTTCAACCTTGTAATTTTGCTTTGATCGTTTGTTTTTTATTTATACTAAGTATGTAGTTACTCTCACTTAATTATTCCATTTCAAAATATGAATGCAAAGGTAAACAGGAATTTCAGAAAACTTTGTCTAATTTCAAAAAAGATTCGAACTACCGTTTTCATTGCAACTTACATGCATAATAATATCATACAACTGGAAATAGTATCAATGATGCCCGTTACATCGCAGCCTGTAAATTTCAAAAGAAATTTGAATTACATATTTTTCCAGATGAAAGTTAGGTAAAGTCGACTCACACATACTCACTCATACTTTATAGAAATATGCTCAAATGCATAAAACGGAGCGTTGTTGGTAAGTTTTAGACTGATCTTCAGCATTCATGTGAATTACCAATAACAATTTTGTGGTCACGTTAACTACATTGTCATTGAAGACCGTTCAAATACATATCCTTTTTTAAAACTCTGCGTGTAGACGGTCTTCCTATGCTATTGGAGGCAACTGAGGCAAGACCGTCTATTGACATTTGAGACGAAATTTAGTGTACCTATTACAAAATATACACTTGTTTTTTGATTTACGTTAACTTCAACATATTACTAGGCAATGGCAATGGCAATGGAAACAGAGTGGTACTTATATTAGATTTTCAATTATTGCAAAAAAAAAATCATTTTTGCAACAAAGTAATTAAATGTTGTACTCGTATTTATCTACGTTAATAACTGTAAAAGGGCCTCTTGAGTTAAGTAACACTTATTGTCAATTGTGACAATTTCGAATGATATCCGTATGTACAGATACGTAAAGTTTTATTTAACCAAATCACATTGGTGTTTACATCATAACAGAAACATATGTATTTATTATCTGACTCATAGAATATTTTGCCAGTGTCAATTTAATAAAATAATTTTAATGAACTAAATTTCTTTAACTTTCATGTTGTGCATACGTAAGAATCAGAAACTCTTCACTTACGGGATTCAAAAGTCAAAATTCATATAATTTATTCAGCAAATAGGCCACATGAGGGCTCTATATCGATTATCACTCACGATGCGACGTTCCCCCTCGTTGTCTTGATGGGTACTGAGTCAGACTTAAGTAGCATGACAAATACGAACATTTCCGAGAAAATACGATGTGAAAGGATATTTCACTACATCTGTATATATTTTTTAAGGATTATGAACCTTTTACATTGGTTAAATTTAAATTAGTGATTAAATTTGGTAATTGATTATCTTTAAAACGGTACGAGTTAGAGCACTAGTTTCTTGGAGAAATAAACTTTATTTCACTTAAGGAATGCTCTCTTAAAATTAACCCAAAAACAACAGGGTATATATTCAACTTAAGTACCTATAAAAAAAAAAGTACCTATATACATATAATATAAAGAAATATTTGACATTCTAATACTCACTTCAAAAACACATCAATAAACGTTCTGATTTGTAGAAAACTATCGTTATTATTATTTAGAGGCTAGGATCGTCATATCTTCACGAAAGGGGTTGTAAACTTTTTGGTGAAGATAAGACGGTCTTACCCTTTTATTTATGAAAACCATATTCCGAGATTTCTGTCAGCTTATAAGCAAAATCAAAATCATAATATTTATTCAGTTAATTGGCCACATACCGGCTCTTTTTCACGTGGTAGTATAGAGTGAATTTACTAGCGTTTCGGACAAGACCATCATTGTCGAGAAGTGCCGCAGCAATTTTACAAGTTTGTAATTAACAAGCCCTGTTAGTATGTAAGTAAGTTTGTGTGGGTCAAAATCAAATGCTTTACTATGTTAATAATCAAGAAAAGAAACAAGTTTTCATACAAAGTGCACAGTCAACTTTGGGAACACGATGTTTTCTTACAATTCCACCCATGTACCGTTAACTACTTTATTTATTGTTTAGTACAATAATGATTTATATTTTAAGGACATGTATTTTCTTATAAATTTTACTAATGAAGATTATGAGTACGATTATAAGAATTTACTTTATTATCAAGATCCAAAATAAACCAGTGCAAAATTGACAAACATGTAAAGTTACACAAAACTAAAACTCGACTGGGGCGACAAGCATGACATACACCGTACCGTTATAATTTAAATTGCACTTTTAATCAAAATTGGTCATGCGTTCAGGAAGTGGAACATCCGATTTTTGATCATTAAACAATAATACATAATATACACTGTTAAAATCATTCAAATTCCTTCTTTTGGCTTCGCACAGTCGGGTAAAAATCTTGTACAAAGTGCTATTACTAGAAACGAGCCATTATCTTCCATGATCCAGGACACTAGAACAAATACTTGCGCTCATCATACAAATTTTGGCTCAGACCGTGAACAGAACCCGGGATCGCTAGCTTTTAGTCTACCTAGGCTAAACTAGGCGAGATGCATTAACTAGGCTAAACGCATCATCGAAGATAATAGTCTTTATGCACTATTTTCTGAAAAAAAATACCTTATTATTCATTTCATGGTCCAAACAAGTGATCCTTATCTTAGCTAAGTTTTATGTATTTTTTTAAATATTACATATTTTGTTTTGGTGGAAAATGAGAACTTGGCCATTTCTAAGAAAAAATCAAGATTACATAGGGTGACGGCACCAATGATGGACACTTTTAGCTGACAGGCACCAGTAATGGACACTTCACTCTTAATTCAAATTGTATCCGGACCAAAATTGATTGTTATTCATTTGTTGCAAAACAAATGAATAACCCTTATCCTCTGTAAAATAAGAATCAAGTGTTCATTATTGGTGCCTTGTCCATTACTGGTTCCATCACCCTAATGCGTTGTTTAAATAGATCGTAGACTGTTTCCGTTATAACAGGGCCTTTATTCAGCACGGTGAAAACCAAATTGTTTATAACCTGTTATCGTATTATTCGTATTGTCAACGTTTTGATAGCTCTTATTTATTTGACAGTAGCGGCGGCCGGGTGAAAAACAATACCATAACAGATCAGATACTATTTGATTTTACCGCCTAGAATAGAAGCGCGAGGTGGTATTCCTTGGTGGTATTCCAATATAATTATCCTACTTTCGTTAGCCTTAATTTTGATTATTAAGCATTTATTTCCGCGCGTGGATATTTGGCCTCCGAGATGGTGTCGTACCACCGGCAAGCGAATATAAATACTCGCAGAAACGTGAATGAATCAGTTGCAACCCGAAGTCGAGCAAAACACATAATTATCACAATGGCTGCGAAGGTATTAAACTGGTTTTATTTGTTGATTGGCGAAGAATGATTAATAATTTTGAGTTTTCCCTGACAGCGCTAAGTTGCTGTTATTTTAAATGAATAAAAAAACTGTGAATGTGAATTTGTAAAATAATCAATATTTTTGCTTTCAGTTCGTCGTTGTAGCTCTATTAGTGGCAGCTGCCCAAGGCAGTGCAGTCCACGGCGGTAACTACAACAGCTTCTCGTACGGCGTATCCGACCCGCACACCGGGGACGTGAAGAGCCAGCACGAGACGCGGCTGGGTGACACCGTGCGCGGCCAGTACTCGCTGCTCGAGTCGGACGGCACCAAACGCACCGTCGACTACGCCGCCGACGCGCACTCCGGGTTCAACGCTGTCGTACGCAAGGACCCCGTGCTGCTGGCGCATGCCGCTCCCGTCGCCTACGCCGCGCACGCCGCTCCCCTAGCCCACGTCGCCCACGCCGCTCCCGTGGCGTACGCCTCGCACGTGGCTCACGGTGCTCCCCTGGCGCACGCCGCATACGCCGCGCCCCTTGCCCACACCGCGTACGCGCATGGTGCCATCGCCGCTCCTGTTGCCCACGCAGCCTACGCCGCTCCCCTCGCTCACGGCGCCGTCGCTTACGGCGCTCAAGGTCTTGGTCTCGGATACGGCTCTCACGGACTTGGTCTCGGACTAGGTGGTCTTGGATACGGACATGGTCTCGGCTATGGTGCTCACGGATGGTAAATTATAGGGGTGTTTAGCTGGCGATGAAGGCTGTGATAAATGGAAAATAAATTAATGGTGCTAAATGTATTCTTATATTTTACTTATTTTATCCAAGACCTAACAATCCTAAACCTACCAATGAATATTTTCAACTTCCTTTTCCAATCTTTCCAACCTATTAATTTTATTTGATCGTTTGTTTATTAGGTATGTTTTTTATTTACACTAAGTAAGTAAGCATCAGGAATTCTGATAAGTTAAAAAACTTCAAGTTCAGTAGAGAAATTTTCTTATAATCACACACAAAATAAAAATTACCAAGCCTCTTAAAACACGAAGTTTAGGTAAGTAACGAGATCAAAATTTTAAGGTCAATGGTTAAAAAAAACAACCCTAGTTCGAGAAAACCACTCAATGATAACGCGGCATCCTATTTTAAAAATAATATCACACAAATTGACCCAGTCCTAAACTAAGCTTTCGGCTTGTTCTTCGACTTCAAATATTATACTTACCTACATTTTTGCAACTTCCAACACAATACAACACAGTACAAATACTCTTTATTGAACACAAAAAAAGGGTACACGGAACAGAACATTAAAATAGAAAATAAACTATTAGAAATAAGCAATTAGATTAGTCAATAGAATAGGTAAGGAAAAATATCTAAACATGTCTTTGACTTCGACCGTATTATTGGTACATACTACTTATTTATTACGAAAAATATAATACATGTATACATACAAATCATTCAAGAGTCGGAAACTTATACTAGAGTTCATCACACAAATATTTACCCTTACCAGGAATCGAACCAGAGACCACTAGCAGTAGGCAGGGTCACTTGACTAACAACTAGGACAACCGCATTGTCATATTGCAGATGATGTAATTTGATATTCTTGTGTGTAGTTTATGCAGTTTGCACAATTGCATAGTCACTTTGAGCGCTGTAGATATTTGATTTTACAGCCTAATGCTGAACCAGGGTCCATTTTACTGCCGCAAAGACACACACTTCCATGTTTTTGTTGTTGTTATGTATTACATACCTTAACTTTCACTGTACCTCTTAAGTACATTGTGTTTATTCTGTCAGAGTCAGAAAGTAATTTTATTTTCTATCTTCTTGTAATAATAAATCTTATGGATTCTGACGAACATTGTGAAAGTTTCATCTGCTGTTCAAAAAGTTGACTGTTTTTGTTTATATTAAGAAATGTTGGAAGTCGCAACAAAACGAGGCTACTTAGACAATACATACACATAACACAAACTCATGCCTTCATTCCCAGAGTGGGGTAGGCAGAGCTACAGAATTACCAAGAAGTCTAAAAACTTGTTGATAATTCTGTAACCACAATTTGGACTAAGAGAGAGAATTAGGCTAAGATGTACTTACCAGTGTACAATTAGTGACAGGTTGCAAGCCCATCGCCTAACAGGGACTACAAGCCTTTATTCCCTTAGTCGCCTCTTACGACATCCATGGGAAGACATGGACTGGCACTATTCTAACCCGGCAACCACACACGGGACTAGACAATATGCATTATTAACGCTAACATTAACGATTTTCGAAAACTGACATAATTTATGGAATTGACATAATTATTAAAGCGCTCGACGCGACTTACGTCAATCCCATACAAAACATTAACGTATCAAGTTTAGTATCTCAAAGTTTAAGATCGTCAATATAGATTATTTTTTATTTATCAACCCTAAAGCTAACTTATAAGCCTAAAGTAAGGAGTACGCAGGTATTTTGAATAAGAATGTGTCCTTTCGTTTTACTACATTTCTCTTACTCTTTACTCTTCCTTAAATTTCTGTAAGATCCTAATAAATATAAATCCATTCATTTTAGTTTCCTTTGTATGAATAATTAATGATGAAATTTCGAAGTTTAACAAAGACAAATCGGCCTTCAAATAAGAACGGAAAATTATTTTTCTCGGTACCTATATAACTAGACTAGATAGTTGTTTCAAACGAACTAACCTAATAATTATTGTAAATGATTTAACTATATATTACGTAGAATCGACCTGGTTAGACGCATGTTTTTTTTTAGATATACTATAAGGAACTTTAATGGATGTAAGTTTTTAAAGTTTTTAGTAACCCTTGGATTTTGGTACATGTCTTTTTACTATACGTAAACACTGAGGTATAAATTAGGTGATTGTTAGGTGGTTAACTCTTAAATTTCAGGACAAAAAGAGATGGACGCTAGTAACTAGTTACCTATTTAGGGAGTGAAATATTGCTTCATAAGAAAAAAAAATAGTGTTGAAGTGTCGAAAGAAATGTTTGAAATTAGTTTTTAGAAAATGTCCATTCATTTACAAATCAGCCAGTATCCACCTTATACACTTCTACAGAAAAAAGGTAAAACAATTTAAGAATATGACAAACGATAATGTAATAACCGGTTATAAAGTATGCATACGAGTATCACGCGTCAACGCCAGCTACCTACCAGAAATAATCAAATCAAAATTTTACATTTCCGAGTTCAACCCAAGAAATAGGTAGTTCGATTAAAGAATAAGGTGTCAATGACCGAGCCAACTTCTGGTCACATTCACATTAAACCCATTCTTGCGTTACTATCACTTCGCAAGGTCCCCCATCCACCGGGTAAACAATATCGACGTAATTATATCTGCACAGGTAACGACTCAGGTCTTGACCTCCGAAATAATGTGCACGGTCACCAGTGCAATATAAATGGTAGCAGGAGCCCTGGTCAATCAGTTGCAACTCGAAGTCGAAGCAAAACACATATCACAATGGCTGCGAAGGTAAATTTTAATTAGAGCATTTTTCTTTCGATTTAAACAACACCTTAAAAAAATCAAGTGCGCATGTTTATCTTTAAATGCCCTAATGTGGATCTTTAAATGTCCTAACGGACATATGGCAGAAGGTATATTATACTTCCACTTTTGAAATAATACTTCAGGAAAAGCGAAAAACTTTTAGTATAAGTACTTGCAAAGAAAAACGTCTACAGTGAATGTTTTGTTTTGTTCCAGTTCGTCGTTGTAGCTCTTTTGGTGGCGGCCGCCCAGGGCAGCGGAATCCATGGCGGTAACTACAACAGCTTCTCGTACGGCGTGTCCGACCCGCACACCGGTGACGTGAAGAGCCAGCACGAGACACGCGTGGGTGACACCGTGCACGGCCAGTACTCGCTGCTCGAGTCGGACGGCACCAAGCGCACCGTCGACTACGCCGCCGACGCGCACTCCGGGTTTAACGCCATCGTGCGCAAGGACCCCGTGCTGCTGGCGCATGCCGCTCCCGTCGCCTACGCCGCGCACGCCGCTCCCCTCGCCCACGTCGCCCACGCCGCTCCCGTGGCGTACGCCTCGCACGTGGCTCACGGTGCTCCCCTGGCGCACGCCGCATACGCCGCTCCCCTTGCCCACACCGCGTACGCGCATGGTGCCATCGCCGCTCCTATTGCCCACGCCGCCATCGCCGCTCCTCTCGCTCACGGCGCTGTCGCCTACGGCGCTCACGGTCTTGGTCTCGGATACGGCTCTCACGGACTTGGTCTCGGACACGGCAATGGCCTCGGACTCGGACATGGTCTCGCTTACGGCCATGGTCTCGGCTATGCTGCCCATGGATGGTAAAAGATAAAAATGTTTAGCTGGCAATGAAGACTGTGATGAAATTAAAATAAATTAACAATGTTAAACCTAGTATTCAATTTTATTTCCTCAAATTTTATATCCCCATAATAATCATTGAAACCGACTTCATGGATGTTTTTTTCTGCTGCTTTAACTTGAACCGATCTATCATCTCACTCAAATAAGTTTATTAGATCGTTTCAAAAGATTAAAAAGAGCCTAAAAACAACTGACTTACTTTTATCAAACGCCTTAATGTATTAACTATTGACGTTGTATGCTCCTTCTTTACATTTAGATAGATAGATAGATAGATAAAACGTTTATTCGATGCTTCAATCACAAACATACAATTGTCTTAATTAGTGGAAAAGAACAATATCAACCTAACTTTCAAACTAAGTACAATCTCAATCGCATGTGTGCGTCGCAGCAGTACAAAAAGGTCATGGCTCAGCGTATAACATGGCTCTGGTGAGCAAAACACTGGTATTCTGCCACAACCCCGGGTACGATGAAGCCATTATGTTGCATAGAAAGGAATACCTGTCATAAGTATAAAAAAAACATTAAAATGAGGTATGCATGAATTATAAGTTTTAGATAGGTTGGTTAGTAACAAAAAACTTTAAAAACAATGAGTAATTTAAATTAGGTATGGAAATGAAAGTGAAGTGAGAATTAGCGAGTTAGCAGCCAGCAACTGTGACATGTTTGAATTAAATAGCAAACACACCACATAAACATTTATGCTGTAGCTGCTACAGCTAACATTACACTAAAACTACACACAGTAAATTATACTCGGCTGTCTAACGCTTTCTACTTAGTAGGAGAGTTGTTAAGCATTTTTGAATATATAGAGTACTATACAGTACTTCTTTAATGATATTTAAATACAAAGAGGCAGACCTGGGGGAAGGGTAAAGCATACTGGGAATGGCACCGCGAATTTATAATAAAATTCCGGTATGCATAAGAGCATTACACATTGCACCTTTTAAGAAAAACCTGACGAAATTATTAATTAAAAAATGTTAAAATATACGCAAGATTTTTTTAAGTGACATCGATCTATAAATTCATTATTATTATTGGCCAATTGACATGTATGCATTTAATTATAAGGATTGATGAGTATTTATTCTTTCACTGTATATTTTTTTTGTACTTGTAATTTTTTATTTTAAAATGTTACTGTATCTACGTGACATTAATATTTGTATGCCAACAGGCAAAACATAGTGATACATGCTGTAATTTTTCCTCCACCAGTATTTCTCTACCTATGTTTTACAAATAAATAATTCTGATTCTGATTCTGGGTAAAGCAAGGATTTCGAAAAAAAAACATTTAGGCATTTTGAAACATTTAAAAACATTAAATTAAATATCTAAGAAGTTAAAAAAAGAGCCAGATCATTTAGTCTGGCCTAAAATAGAGCTAGGTGATTTAAAAATAATTAAAAAAAAAGTAAAAAGTCTTATCAGGACATTTATCCCACAATACAGGCGATAATAATTATGAAGCAGGAGATTTAATTCCTTCTTTTTAGATAGGTATACCGGTTTGAGTTTTATGACATAGAAACCATTTAAACCCGTAAAAAAATATGCATAAAATTCGAATAATAATACCGTACATAATTTTAATATTTTGCAATCCACTGCTTGCGATGCTTTGAAAAATATCAAAATTATGTATCGATATTTTTGATCTTCAGACATTTTTTTATGTGTGTAAAATGTATCATTAGCGTACCTATATGATAATAATCATAAACATAATCTTTATTTGCTTTAAAAAGTGTGTTACATACTCGTATTTGGACCAGAAATTTTTTTTTTTCGCTAAATACTAACATGCAAATTTGAATTATTATGTATACCGAAATAATTACATATTTTGTTTATTAAATTACCTTTGACATAATACATTTACATTGTAAATAGTAGTTTTCACAATCGTGTTATAATAGAGAGCTTTTTAGTCGAGTACCGTGTTTAGGCCACGAAGCTTGCTGAGTGGCATAAGTAAGGTAGGTACGAGATTAAAAAGCTTGATTATGACACTATTTTGAACAATACTTTTTGTACGAGCTCATTAAATTTAAGTTTGTATCGGATCGGGTCTCCTTAAACAAGGACATTATTATTGAAATACGAAGTTCTATTTTCAATTTTTTTTTCGGTTGTCTAGAGCGTATCGAAACAGTTATTTCGGTTGGTTGGTTGGTTGGTTCGGACTATTCAACGATGAAAAGAGTGACGTTGCAGTATTCTCTATGAAATCTTAATACACAGACTTTAATCGACGAGTACAAAAACTTTTTTTCATTTAGCCATCCGTACAGTTTCATTCTAAATGGCTTCAACGGAAGCTCAGTAATCTCTTTGTAAATTTTGATACACATGCACTAACAATTTTTCATCGCATATGTTGTTTTTGGCAATGTGTCATATACAAGCCTATTTCCGTGTCTTGTCTTTATACTACATGCTTCTTTCACTTTTTTGATTAAGGCTGGGTGTTTACGCATGAATACTGTTACTTCGACAATCGAAAAATGAGTAAAAATCCCTTTATAAAATATATTATTATGGTATTTTAATTGGGCGCTGGTGACTTTTATACTTAAGTATTAGTTTATTATAACATATTTTGACAAAGGCTGTAAAGTATAAAATGTTACTATCAATATTCTCACTTTGCGTGCTTATAGTACGTAGGTACATTTGGTCGTAGAATTAGGAACCCTAGCGTTTTTCCAATACAATTCCCTATATAAATGAGTCTTCAATTTTGACAACCATTCATAAACGTTATTATCCTTTTTTTTATTAGTAATTTGTTTCATTAAATCATGTTTAACAGGTTTAACATAATGAACCATTTGTCTAAATTTCTGGGACCATCTCATTGTTTAACCAAATACATTGGTATACTAGCACTAAATGTAAGTACTCGTATCGTTACGCAGCAGTTACGCACAAATCAATTCCTTCGTTAGACGAGGTTGGATCAATTTGAAACGAACTTGCGAATATCACGGAGCTATCATTAAATTATTCGAACCATGAGAACGGAGCTCTGATCACTGCGCTATTAACTCTAACCTCTGTATCCATTTCAAAAGGCTACAAGCGTACTTCAAAGTATTAAAAATTATTTGACACAGACGATCGATTTTGAGAAACTGAAATTGTAAAACAGTTGAAAATTGTTGTGTGTTGGGAATTGTAAAATATATTTCATTCGTTAAAATACATATAGTCTTCAAACTCGATCTATGGTGATATATATTACTAATAGTAGGTATATGATCTCTATTGTTCATTATTTAGTTTTATGCTTTCTTTGAAGGTGGAAATAAAAAGTTGATTAATTTATCGTCGTTTATTTGACATAATCACAGCAGGTTCGTTGCCATGGTAAATTCATGACTTGGTCGTAATTAAATTATTGCCTAATTTTAATTATTGTCTAATAGTGGGAGTAACCAAGATGGGAAGCGTAGCCGAGACCATGGATACCGTGGGCACCGTGGGCAAGGGGAGCGACGACGCCGCCATGGGCGTACGCGGAGTGGGCCAGAGGAGCGGCATACGCGGCGTGAGCCAGGGGAGCGGCATACGCAGCGTGGGCCAGGGGAGCGGCGTAGGCGGCGTGGGCAAGAGGAGCGGCGATGGCACCGTGCGCGTACGCGGTGTGGGCAAGGGGAGCGGCGTATGCGGCGTGCGCCAGGGGAGCACCGTGAGCGACGTGCGAGGCGTACGCCACGGGAGCGGCGTGGGCGACGTGGGCGAGGGGAGCGGCGTGCGCGGCGTAGGCGACGGGAGCAGCATGCGCCAGGAGCACGGGGTCCTTGCGCACGATGGCGTTGAACCCGGAGTGCGCGTCGGCGGCGTAGTCGACGGTGCGCTTGGTGCCGTCCGACTCGAGCAGCGAGTACTGACCGCGCACGGTGTCGCCCACGCGCGTCTCGTGCTGGCTCTTCACGTCACCGGTATGCGGGTCGGACACACCGTACGAGAAGCTGTTGTAGTTACCGCCATGGATAGCGGTGCCTTGAGCGGCCGCCACCAACAGAGCTACGACGACGAACTGGAAGAAAACAAAACATTCATTGTAAAAGCTTACCTTTGCGAGTTTTAAACAGGGACATTTGCGCAATTCCCGCAGAACTCTCCTAGCAACGATGTAAACGCTATTAAAGGTTTTTATTCTATCGCTCAAATGTATATGATGACAGTTGGTCACGTGGTTTATTGCAACGCACGAGAATGTCATCCCATAAATTTTGAGCGATAGAAAAGAAAAACGTTAGTAGCGTTTACATCTTGACTACGCCCTCTGTTAAAACAATGGCAAACATTTAAAAGTGTTCGCTCCGATTTGCTTCACAATTTAGAAAATTCACTTTTCACTATGATAATATTCACAATTTACATGAACCGAGTAGGTAATATTATTGGTACTATGCGTTTTATGAATAATCGAATTTAATCCGATGTTCTTTCGCCACGTGTTTTAATGTACAATGAACTTTTAATGCGTATTTATAATTACCTTAGCTGCCATTTCGATAGGTTTGGTTGCACAGTGAACTGCGAATGATTAATCCTGTTTTTACTTCGTCTTTTTATATCAGTCCTGTACGTACAATCAGTCGTGGCTAATAATAGGAAGTAAGAGACACGTACCTACAATCTCTAGGTCACGGTGGGGATTTTTAAGAATTGGTTTTCGTCAGCCGGTATGCGGAACTCGAGACCGCTCGGACCCGACGAGACCATTTGGTTATACTCCGTTTGGTTGGACATAAAAAGGAAACAATTATATTTATTTATTACATGCATCGAAATTAGGCTTTGACCTTGCGATGCTAGATAATATTACGTGTTTTGAGACGTTGCGCACTCCTATAATAGTGTTAATTGCTTTATTCGCATTGAAGCTTATCTTATTATGTTCATTTGCAACTTAATATACTATTTCACGAAGTTGCATCAGATCTTTTGGTATATGGATGAAATTACATCAGTAAAAACTAGCAGTTTACGTGTTGCAGAATGTTTCTAGAGGTTTCTTCAATCTTCTCAAGAAATTATTGACAATATTTTCAGAAACGTGTGCGAGCGTTGAGAATTTTCTCTTTTCATATAATAATTAAGAATATTCTTTGATGTTCCGAGATGACCGAGAATTCTTTAACTTTCACAATTTGACAACGATATAATGTTCGTAAAATCTCGCTTTTAAAGTCGTTATTACAAAGCGTGTAAAAAGATATGTAGAACTAGATATTAATATGTTAATATATGTACCTATTTATGTGTTTTGGATTACGTGATGAAAAGAGCTAATATTTTTCCTCTTTAGGGACAAAACGTGATAAAAGCTAATTATGACACTATGTTAATATGGTGCTAATATTTTATTAAAAATATAAAATGCTTCAAAGTTAAACGTAAGAATAGATATTTGACTAAGATGCACAAGAGACTATTAACCAATTACTCTTCGGTATTAAATAATAAAATCAAAATCGCATTAAAATCTGTTTATTTACAAATCATTCCAAAGTCAACAAGCGTGGATCAGTTTAGTAGAGTCGTCCGTAGCCGTAGCCGGGGTATCCGAACGGGGTGGCGTAACTGATGGGGGAGGCGTAGGGGATGGGGGCAGCGTAGGAGACGGGAGCGGCGTAGGAGACGGGGGCGGCGTAGGAGACGGGGGCAGCGATGACGGCAGGGTCTTTCCTGACTACGGCGTTGAAGCCACCAGCGCCGGCAGCGTAGTCGACGGTTCTGCGGGTCCCGTCGGACTCCAGGAGGGAGTACTGGCCCTGGACGTTGTCCCCGGCGCGGTTCTCTACCTGCTGCTTGAAGTCCCCGGTGAAGGGATCAGCCACGCCGTAGGAGAAGCTCGATAGAGAACCAGCGGAAGACATTGCCACGAAGGCGAGGACGATGACGAACTGAAATAGAAGTAGTTGTTAGTTTGATTTGTTGATTAGGGTCGTGTGTTAGATTGAAGAAAAACCATGATTGAGTTGTAAAGAGCTAGAACTAGTCACTAAATATTATTTATTAATAAATTTATTTCAGATGTAATTTCTGTTGCGTGTAGATTGATTAAATTATTATTTTACTAGTACCAAAGGAATTAATTCTTTTTCTAAGGTTTAAATTTCAAGGTTTTTATTACTGGTTTATTGATTATTAAAAATTAAACAACAATGAATCAATTTATGTTTTTAAAATTTTCTAAGTGATAATATGTTCAAGTTAAATGTCTCTATTGTCGTATATTCATTACGATTAACAGACCATTAAGAAAAAAGCAATACTCGTCTGTTTGGTATAGGTAATATGGATAGAAAAAGGTATAAGTTTAAGTCTATTCGTTTGGTATAGGTATACTAATAAAGTCTAACGTTTAGTGGTATAATATTATATCAATACTGTATTAAGCCACAACAAATAATAAATATTTATTTACCTTCGCAACCATGTTGAATGAGATGGGTAGTTGTGACTACGTCGGTAAGTCCAGAGGATCTGATGATGTTTTCGAAGATTTGTCGCCTTTTTATATCGCCCACAATACTGCCCGAGATCTCGTTTCGAAGACATTCAGGAAATGTCTAAAAGTCAAGATCGACGGGCCGATGCACTGTGGAAAGGTCTTGGTACATGTAATAATATGTTTGCAGTTATTTTCGTGGTGTAAGTCGTTTTCTTTTCCACCATGGTTATTTTTAAACCAGTTCTTGTGGGATTTACGACGCGGATAGGCTCCCGGATTCAATGCAATTAAAAGGAATTTACTTTTATATATCAAGGGCAGGTATTGAATGGTGATATGGTATCGATTAACGGTCTTAAAACCACATCCTTAAATACCTTTTTTGTAAAGTAAGTAAAAGGAACGACGGTGTTGTTGTACCAAAAATTATTTACACGCGCATGGAATATTGTATGCATGTTTTGCCTAAACCTTTCTAAACAACGTTGATAGGATGGATAGTTTATTGTGTTTTTATCATCACCATGATAACCAAAAGAAAGTTCACAATAACCAACTAGTATTTATTCATAATAGTAGCAAAAACTTTGCTACATATTTTTCTTTGGTCTTTACATACATCCATACGTAGGTACTCTTACATACGGACGACGTGTTAGAAACTTCAGATTCTATGCTAAATTCAAAGATTGTTTGAAAACCTATAATTACCCAATATAAGATTGATTATTTTTACGAGAGATGACAAAATAAAAAATACAAAGGTTTATCTAGCTTCTAAACTAACCAGACTACGTCCGAGTTCTAGATTTACGTACATCTCCAGGGATTAGTTTCACAACCATCCAAGCAGAATTCTAGCGTGAGAATACAAACCACATAAAAATAGCAAAGCAAAGAAAAATGCAAAGGTCATTGCAAATATTTAATTAACACATCGTAGATTACATACAATAAGCTTCAGTTATGTCACTATTAGTATTGCATTTCTTGAGCATTGCTATAAAATTTCCCTCTTAGCGTAGTAACTAGACACCAAGGTTGTCCGGACCAGTCACCAATTACCGATGATTATTCTAGCTAGTCTATATTCAACAGTAATAAGAGTAAATGCAAATAAAGTAATCTAGTTTTTCTCTACTTCATTTATCTCAGTTTCACATCGTCGCCTTTGCTCGTTGTAAAAATTGTAATTATAACAATCGGACTATGAATAATGATTACATTTCAATTCCTTGCACGTGTCTGTCAGTAGTTTAGGTGTTTGTTTCTTTACATCCACGGAGTTCGATGATCAGGAACATGCAGTACCAATGAACTTCTAGACACAGCAGGTGGTAAGGTAGCAGTCCGGTCCGTTGAAATTGGAACTTCTTCAGCATGACCACGGTTTGGTAACCGTGGTAATGCTGCATCAAGTTTAACATCAGCATTAAAGCCTGTGTGATCATCAGCTCTGTAATCTACTATTCTCCTCAAACCATCAGGTTGTATGAGACTGTATTGTCCAATAACTGTGTCACCTCGTCGATTTTCGTGTTGGTTCTTTATGTCGCCTGTTGTTTCGTCGTTGACGGAATACGCGAAGTTATATGTCGGGTATGATCGTTGGAGACCGATGAGGATTGGTAATGGAGATTGATGGATGAACATGCAGCTTGATGATATGATCATCGCGGAGACTACTGCTAGCTGTATAAAAAAAGTAAAATAAATAAAAAATCTTACATAAATTGACCGAACCTCAAACTAAGCTGTAGGCTCGTACTATGTAAATGGTATGGTATAATATAAATACTCAGCAACGACAATAGTTGTATAGACAAAGAAGTATGTACTTAGATACATTGTAAATATGCTAGATTTAGAACAAAATACACTCGTCATACAAATATGGCCTAAAACATAAAGGAACAATAATAAAAAGCAACATACAAACCACAAGCTTTGCATAACTTTTGAAAAAATCTTAAGTATCAATTCAATTCTCATTATTTATTATTAGAAGTATTGGAAGTATCTTAAAGCCTAACTTTTGAATTGGCAAGGATGTATACGACGGTTGAAAGGCAAAACGCTTCAAGCGAAATAATTTAAGATATTGAGTGATATACATATTCGGAATCAACAGGGTTTTCTGATTCCGAATATGTATCACACTCAATATCTTACATTTTGTCACTTGAAGCGTTTTTCCTTTCAACCGTCGATATAATGCTATTAATGGTAGCAATGGCAAATATGCTAATTTGTTTACTAATGAATGTCCTTAAAATATTGGTAACGTATAACTCATGCATATGCATGGTTTAGCACCCAGTCTTAAATTTAATGATAACTAATGGAAGCCAGTTATTTAAATTTGGTGCAAATTCGACTGTTCTCATGTAGGTAATAAAGTGGATATTTAATCTTTACCAAAATGGGTAACGACCAAATTAATTATGATATTGAAAAGGGATTGTATGTGCATGTACCAGGATGTATTTTCCTTTGTTGCTTTATATATTATTTTAAACGCAATGCTTTATGGCTGACTATAATTAAAATACCTTCTGAATCATGGTGCTGACTTGATGACGGTTCCACGGAGCTGTGAACTATGATTAATACATAATTATCTCATATTTTATATGTTAGAAATATGAAAATTAATCCTACTTGTGCAATATGTATCGGATGACGCGGTAATTGGAGAGCCTTGTGGTTGCAGTAGGATTCGGTTGGGGTAAAAAAATTACAGTATTTTGAAATATTATAATGCAGAATATTTAAAATCTGTCATGACATTGTTTTAGAGCTCTATCCTACTGGGTTGGCCACCATATTCCTTTTGATATGTTATGGTTTTTTTTTAACGTAAATAAGGACTATTATAATTTTGACAACACGATAATATGTCAACAGCAATATGGTTTTAAGGAGTCGAATGAGGCTCTAGATAAGTTTTAATGAGTCGATTTCCATAAAATTGTGATAAATCCACCGGCTAAATACAAGTTTTTATATCAAATTAAACACTAGAGGTCATAACAGATAGACGGACCTACGCTTCAGCCATGGGCAGGTACGGCGAACAAAAATAGCTGCTTGCTTTCATATTGTCGTCTATATATCGTTACTACTTTGATGAAAACTCGTATCTGATATTTCGAGATGTTTGAGTTTGATTTTCTTTACTTTTAAGTTTAAAATCGTGCGTCACGAAATATGAGATACGAGTTTTTTTCAAAGCAATGATGATACGTTTATCACCAGGTAATAATTACGAAACACCATTGAAAAAAATTGATGTCATTTAATTAGGTACTTAATTAAATTGGAGGATATGAAATACAATGCATTTTATTCATTTTAGATATCATGTTTCATAGTAACATTTACTGCTTATGACCTACACAATCGATATCCAAATAGAAATAATGTCAGTTTTATTTTTCAATTCCCGAACTGAGTAACTACAAGTTTTTTTTAAATCTATGTATGCAGATTTGTCATTAAAATCGATTACATGGTTCCTAAGAATAGATCTTTTTATGTCGTATAGTTACAGACTGACCGATCTAAATGTGCCACCTTGTATAATAAAACCTTCCAAGAAGGTCCCAACCTTTACTATTCTTTTTTTTTTGTTTATTTTTCAAAAAAGGTACATGCGTTTTTAATTAATTACATGCTCGCCAAACTGTTATCCAGTTTGTTGGCGAATAAAGCACTCAAACTTATAGCTAATCATGCACCTGGTCATAGTAACTAGTGTAGCGCTCCATAAAAATAAAAGGTACGGAACACTACACGGGATGGTTGCGATAAAACCATCAGCACGTAAATTTGGACCTGTATAAGTAAAATAAAACCGAACGAAATTCAACAAGGTCATATAATAAGGAGAACACACAATGATAAAATTAAAACAAACTACTTACAATGTAACTATAAAAACAAGATCACTAGGCTGTTACGGAACTTAGCTTAAGTATCAAAACAATTTAACACGAAACGGTCTGCGGATTGTCACATTAATAAAGTCTTTCTAGTTTAAAACACATTGCCTAATAAAGGGTGAAAGACCACCTTAGAACACGGTCAGGCCAAAACTTGTATTCAATTTATAGGTAATTCTGATTCGAACTAAAACAACATGAATCTGTTAAAATGCAAGAAGCGCTTCATGATTAAAACTGATATGTTCGAAGTATTATGAAACAGGGATAACAAATTGTGGTTTTGATCGGTAAAAAAAGGTCTAGGGATCTAATAACATTTATAGCCAAAATGATTCCGAATGAATAACCTTAGGTAGGTTAGGGGTGAGTTCGCGGACTCGGTTTAGAATTTAAAAAAAATAAAAAAATCAACGAAATAGTAACTATCCTGTGAACTTCCGTCGTCGCTTGCCGCCGTGTGAAGATGTAGTCGTAACGCTGCGTTCGTCACAACTGTCGCAGCGGAAAAAAACTGCGGGCACTGCCGCGCACGACGACCCGTTGCCAGCGAACTCGATGGCGAACCACACGCTGAATCCAGTCGTCCAAATCTTCAGTCGGGGCGATGAGTCGCGAGATATGGGGTAAGCGGAGGTGCTGCAAAGGATACCTTTACTCACAAAATTGAACGAAAAAGACGGAAGAGAGGCTTCCTTAAGATGGGGGCTGTGAAGACTGATCGGCAACAAAAACCAACTCACCCGCTATCCGGACACACAGAAGACAACAGCACTAACACGTTCGGCCCACAATTGAGACCACGGCGTAATAGCTAAGGCCTTCGCAAACCATTACAACCGGACGCGGCACTCGAAGCTGGCTTCAGTTAAAGAGAAACTTGGGTTGAGTAGAGAATATCCAATTTTTCTGGTGTATCAAGGCAAGAGTACGAGATCGAATGACAGTCCCATAACAAGGAACGGATCTAACAAAAACGAATTCAAAATTCAAAACTGTCAGTAGAAATTACAAACTCTAACCGGTCAATGAACAAGTCCGCAATACCAAAAAGGCTGAGAAACGAAAAAGGCGAAACAAATAAGCAATAAATAACGCGAACCAACGCGATTTGTAGCGGTAATGCTACAATTATCCCCTCACTAGAACAAAAAAAACAAAAAATTGACAACCCTAAAATAATATTGAAGTAACATCCCTAAAATTTCCAAAAGTGACAACCCTAAAATAATATCGAAGTGACATCCCTAAAATTTCCAAAAGTGACAACCATAAAATAATATCGAAGTGACAACCCTAAAATTTCCAAATGTGACAACCCTAAACATCGAACACGAAACACCAAAAACACACTTTAAAATATAAAGGTTAAACACAAACAGCATTTGTCAAAGTCGACCTTGATAAGGTTAACCTAAAATGAAAAACAAAACTACAGACGCGACGAAAATCACACCTGAACACCAAAGATCGCTCACCTAGTATAGTTGAACCGAAACGATCTTGATACTAGACTGACTAAACTAGGACTAATCCTGACTAACTGTAGCCACCTACCCTAAAACATCTAGCCTAACACATTAAAACTATTTTATTAATAATACAGCCGGCAGGAAAAAAGCACCTCTATAACTAACTTACACCTAGTACAGTCAGCCAAAAAAAATTGCAGAAAATGTGTTTAACAGACCATTATTACAAACCTACGCAAAGACAAGAAATAACCTACTACAAATACCATCTAGAAACCCTAACAAATATCCGCGACGAAAATTGAATCAAATTATCCTAACACTAAAAACTAAGGATTATACAAATCAACCACCACAATATACACCAATAAGCCTATCAGAACGACCAACCAAAAACATAAAGGCAAAACGAATAGTCCGAAAAAGTATTACGATCGGGATAAGTACTCTAACCGAAAATTCCAAGACACTAGCTCTTAAACTAAGACATACCAGTGCACGAAGTTTACATACCAACCAAACCGCTATGATACCAAAATCACAGATTAGCTAGTTCGCGCAAACTAACTATCTAACCGTTAACCCAGTAAGATAGCCCAACGAAACAATTCCGTCTTGGAAATTAGCGCGAGAAAAACCCACAAGTATCAAGACCTGTTATTGCACTATAGTTGATACGATGGCAAACAAATGCCTAACGTGAACAAAGTGATAGGTGATTAACAAACTTCGAACTTTGAATAACAATATGTATAGTCAGACCGAAAAAAATGAACACGGCAAGGAAAATTCTCACAACAAAAGTCGACTCAGAAGAAATTGGGGATAAAAAATCTGACCACCAAATCTATCTGATAGCAGAAATACACTGAATGCAACAAGAAAGGTGGAACGAAATTTACTCTCAATCCGAGAGTTTGAAGGAAGAAGAAGAAAGAAGTAAACTCAAGACCACCGCGAGGGCGGCCTAATGCCCTCGCGGCATCTTCCACAAAACCTCCACGGAGGGGGCGTAAGGCCCTCCGTGGAGTAAACTGAGGAAACACCTCACAACCTCCGCGGAGGGGCACGACGCCTCCGCGGAGGGGAATCAAGGGAAATTAGTAAAATAGAACCGCTCCACGGAGGGGGCGCAAGGCCCTCCGTGGAGTAATCCAAGAGGAACCACCTCACAACCTCCGCGGAGGGGCACAACGCCTCCGCGAAGGGGAATCAGGGGAAAATGATGAAAATATCCTATATTTCTTACTACAAAAAGAAAAACGAAATCGAAGACCGAAACAAGAAAACCAAAAGGGGGAAAACGTTGATCACAATGGAACCTTTAGAATTTTGGGAAAATTGAGAAAAAAAAGAAAGAACGGGGACACCCTAAAAAAAAACGATAAACAAAACGCGCAAAAAAAATATTAGTCCAAAAATTAGAATTTTACAAATTACCTTATCGCCTAAACAAACAAATCTATAAATAACCACCGCAAAGTCAAAAAGGGGGGTGAGGAACACCACGACCCAAAATCTCGTAAGGAAAAATTTTCACACAAGGCGCGTTCGTTCCGACTGTCTGCCATCTTGGGCACACAGTCTGAACATATTTAAAACAGCAAAAAAAAAATACGCCCGAGTCGAAAACTTAACGCGTTTCATGGTGGCTAGTTCATCCAGACCATGTTCCATCATGGACCCACGGTCTGAATATATTCAAAACATCAGCAACACCTTACGCGCACACGAGACGAAATTGGTGTCCCTACACGCGAAAACGGCATGTCACAGAGCACATGGTATAAAAACATGCTGGGGACAAAAACTAAAAACCAATCATGCTAAAACACCAGATACCCTAGTAACAAGGAGAAGTACCTAGGGGTGAAAAGGTTACATGCAAAATAAAAACAAAACCACTCACCTTAACGGACCCTAACTACGAAACACATGGTAGGAAAATAAAATTCAGGGGTGAAAATTTTATTCGGTGGGATTGAAAGACTGTTTGTTTTGGACGATATACAAGTAATTATTTTTGAAAATAAACATTATCACAATAAATTAAATATGTCAAGTGGAAAGTAGGTGTCAGCTCCAGGTTGAAATACGCGACTCGAAGCCAGGGAAAGTAAAGCGCGACGAAGTCATCGTACCACTGGAACCGTAGATGTTATGAGCTCCGCTACAACATAAAAGAAAAAGGATTAGTAGCAGAGGAACGATTTATTGGTCGATTACGACCAATCTTTCCACCGACGGCAAAAAATAAAAAAATAAAAAATATATTTGACACATTAAGAAAATATAATACCAATCACTTACCTTCGGGCGCCATTTTGTAGCGCTCCATAAAAATAAAAGGTACGGAACACTACACGGGATGGTTGCGATAAAACCATCAGCACGTAAATTTGGACCTGTATAAGTAAAATAAAACCGAACGAAATTCAACAAGGTTATATAATAAGGAGAACACACAATGATAAAATTAAAACAAACTACTTACAATGTAACTATAAAAACAAGATCACTAGGCTGTTACGGAACTTAGCTTAAGTATCAAAACAATTTAACACGAAACGGTCTGCGGATTGTCACATTAATAAAGTCTTTCTAGTTTAAAACACATTGCCTAATAAAGGGTGAAAGACCACCTTAGAACACGGTCAGGCCAAAACTTGTATTCAATTTATAGGTAATTCTGATTCGAACTAAAACAACATGAATCTGTTAAAATGCAAGAAGCGCTTCATGATTAAAACTGATATGTTCGAAGTATTATGAAACAGGGATAACAAATTGTGGTTTTGATCGGTAAAAAAAGGTCTAGGGATCTAATAACATTTATAGCCAAAATGATTCCGAATGAATAACCTTAGGTAGGTTAGGGGTGAGTTCGCGGACTCGGTTTAGAATTTAAAAAAAATAAAAAAATCAACGAAATAGTAACTATCCTGTGAACTTCCGTCGTCGCTTGCCGCCGTGTGAAGATGTAGTCGTAACGCTGCGTTCGTCACAACTGTCGCAGCGGAAAAAAACTGCGGGCACTGCCGCGCACGACGACCCGTTGCCAGCGAACTCGATGGCGAACCACACGCTGAATCCAGTCGTCCAAATCTTCAGTCGGGGCGATGAGTCGCGAGATATGGGGTAAGCGGAGGTGCTGCAAAGGACACCTTTACTCACAAAATTGAACGAAAAAGACGGAAGAGAGGCTTCCTTAAGATGGGGGCTGTGAAGACTGATCGGCAACAAAAACCAACTCACCCGCTATCCGGACACACAGAAGACAACAGCACTAACACGTTCGGCCCACAATTGAGACCACGGCGTAATAGCTAAGGCCTTCGCAAACCATTACAACCGGACGCGGCACTCGAAGCTGGCTTCAGTTAAAGAGAAACTTGGGTTGAGTAGAGAATATCCAATTTTTCTGGTGTATCAAGGCAAGAGTACGAGATCGAATGACAGTCCCATAACAAGGAACGGATCTAACAAAAACGAATTCAAAATTCAAAACTGTCAGTAGAAATTACAAACTCTAACCGGTCAATGAACAAGTCCGCAATACCAAAAAGGCTGAGAAACGAAAAAGGCGAAACAAATAAGCAATAAATAACGCGAACCAACGCGATTTGTAGCGGTAATGCTACACTAGGTAAAACTACTCTTATCAACTACCTAACTAAATAAATACTGTAAGACATTTATATTTTTAAAAAGGCACTTTTTCAGCCTCTTTTTGTGGGCCGGTTTACTTAATTCTATATTTTCTCTAAGCCATTCTGCTTCATTAAATACTTTGGGCACTAAATATCTTAAATGTAGGTATTTAATAAAGAAAAAACTTTTATTTCATTTTCTATACTTTTTTTTGTTTTAACGTATTAAAGTGACAACGTACAAAAGTGATTATCTCTATTAAAGTCGTTATACATCAAGTCGACTTCCTACACAACATTTTTTTTCTAACTTAACTCTTATTTCTTCCACTTACATACAAAGGAAAACGTTTACGTAAAACACTAAGCAAAAAATGCATGAATGCGTATGTTCTTGCTAAGAATGTATGAGACATTTCAAACGTCTATTCAATAAAGTGAACGTATTTTTCATTAAGTTTTTTATAACTATGACTCAAATACTCGACCTACGTCCTCAAAGAAAACGTAGAGCAATGTCCTTGTCATAATCAAGTTCAAACTAAACATAGAATGACATGTACTATTTGGCCAATGGCATGAAGTAGGCCTGTGTCATAATAGTAGATTGTACAACAAGTGCATAAAACGCACCATTTTACGCGAGACGTTTATCCACCCAGGCGAGCTTGCGAGCGAGGATGGATATAAAGTCGAGTGTTAAATGGGTTTTATGGACGAGTTGTACACTCTAATTTTCACTTCGATTGCGAGGAAATGAAACAGCAACATGTAAACTATTGTAACACAAATATTGACAATGACAAAATAAGTATGGTTCCCGCCAATTAACTTTCTTTTTCTTTTTTTTCTTTAGGTACGTGACATCTGACTTAGGTCGTTACATACCGCTCAGTTATAAAAACATTTTCTTTTTTATATATATGATAACTTATTGTCATGTTTTAAATATATTGATTTACTCAAATATAATAATAAGAATAATAAGAATAAATGCGACAAAATAAAAATTATAAGTTTATTTCATGAAGTTTTATTGTGTACTTTGGCTGTTGGTATCCTTGCCTTGGTCTTACTAACGAAACGAAATAAAATTAAGAGATTATTCTATGAAATTAAAGTTATTCGTGTGGCTGTTGGTACCGATTGCCTTGGCCTTCGACGAAGATTTTACTTTATGCACTAGAGCATAAAAAGCGACTTTATGTCGAATACGCACGACATAAAGAGGGACTTTTCGAGCATGAGAAGTGAAAATTCATAAATGTACATACGTTCCACCAGAGTCGTCAAAAATATCTACACGGCTCTATGCCACTCACAATAAGGTTTATGTACTTATAAGTATATAAATATATTTGACGTTATAGGTGTATAGATATTAGTACTTTTAACTATACTTCCCTTAAAATATTGTTTTTGGTTTTGTCTTTTGTACCATCAAGGACTTTAAATGTTGATCCACCATAGAACCTTGTCATACTGCCAGCGTGAAGTGACGAGATAGAAATTACATAGGAATGAATCGTTGGTTTTATGCGACAAGGCTCTATAGTGGTTCATCAATTAAAGTCCGTGACCGTACTAATGTAATAAGTAATAACTAGGGTAATAACCTTTGCTTCGACGGTTCGGCCAATAGTCGTTTTTAATAAATAGAATACCACAGAATTTTGTTACAAATGCCGAACTGTTATAATAATATATTCTTGTTATTATGAACCTATAATTTTACTATCATAACTGATCTAGATTATAAAGTTGACCTTTGTTTTGAGTAAAGTTACTTTAGCATTTTGTACCTTGTCACTTTATCCGGTATGACAATTTCATATGGCAGTTAAAACATGACGTTAAATAGACGAGGTACTAAAGTGTACACATATTTATGACGTCGACTGTACTTGTAGAAAATAAATGCTTCGCGTTTAAAGTATACTAGCACTAAACTACCCGTAAATATAAATAGGTAGGTAAATATTTAGATTCAATTACGGTGTCACGAGATACGCCTCTGAAATGTCATGATTTAATAAGATATTAAAATGTTTGCCTATTGCATTTATAAGTAAAATAGTTAGTAAAGTTTTTCAACTCCAAATTTACAAATATTGTTACAGCTCGGGTAGCGCTTCTCGATATTTAAGACAACGCCGAGCGTCCAGTGTGACGCCCTCATTATTATTAGTGCATTATAATTTATAATACTAGTGTGCTAATCAAGGCGCGTTGGCAGCTCAAGCCGAGGGGTGAGGCTGTTGCTAATGGATTTTATTTGACGATTTTCAATACATTTGCGAGAAAAATAAACAAAATAATAGGTTTTGTAACGTAAATAACTTACGTGTTTTATATGCTGCATTATGAACCTATAAACGTTGAAATAAGAGACACTTTACAAACAGTTAATAGTGTGTTAAAAGGGCTGGGGATACCAAAATTGACCTGTTGGTTTCTAACGTTACGATTACTCAAAGAACTGTCCATATATTTAACATGATTTTTTTATTTTATATTATTGGGGCGAATTTGGATCAAGTGTCCTGAAACAAGAATAGAGCTAGACGTTTGTACCTTTAGGATTTATACATAGGTATTTAAAACTAGAGAACACTGATTCAAATTGGCCGCATTATTTGACGTTTCCGATAGTAATAGTATTAAAAGTGTAACATGACTAAATAGGTCATGTAGGTCGAGTCGTTAATGAAATTTGTCATTTTGCTCGACTATTCATTTTTTTACATATCTGGCAACACTTGATCCGTCAATTTAGTTCCCATGAACTAAAATTCTACCATATTTTTGTAGTCAATTCGATATTGTTATCTATAATTTTACATATGTCAAACATTACCTGTAAAAATCATATATGTAGAAATGTCAAGATCTATTTTATGTTTATTTGACGACGTGTTGGGCTAGTTGTTGGTGACCCTGCTTACGAGGCTAGCGGTCCTGGGTTCTAATCCCGATACGGGCAGATATGGATGTTTCTAAGTATTTTTCTATATAGGTATTAATTTATACAGTTATCTAGTAACTAAACAAGCCTAGAACTTTGTTTGGGACTAGGTCAATATTGGTGTGACATTATACTCCTTATATAGGTAAGTACATGATAGCAAGAACAGCTGTGCAGCAAATTCTTCTGCGCATACGCAACCAATGTTTCCAGAGTTAGATAATCGAGTTAAACTTTGAACCGCATAATTCCCATAAGCCGTCAGTCAAAATCATCGCACGAAACCGCATTAGTTTTTAATTACGGCATTGTAATAATTATCCCCATTACCTATTGCACAATGCTAAACGTCCAAGTTCATAGGAAATTATAGTTCTGTAATGCGAACGGAAATTGTAACTTACAACGGTTAGTCCATGATTTGTATTGTAATTTGTGTAGAAGGTAGGAAGGTAGTTCAGTGGTGGCAGGAGCTTGTGCAAGGTCCGCTATCGCTATCACCATTTTATCCTTTAACCCACTGCTGTGTGAGGCACAACTACTGCATCTCAAAAAGTGGCGAATCGAGAAAACCGATCTGAAAGATTTTTCGCAAAATGAATGAGTTGGGCGTTACAACTTGTAGTTGATCAAAAAAGGGCTATGTACTGCAACTATTAGTTGCGTGAGATAGTACCTAGTAGGTAAAATATTTCAGTTTTTAATTATAAATTAAAATAAATTTAATGCAAGACGAGATATACTAGTCGCAGACGCGTTCTTATATATCAGTAATACACATCTACTGCATCTCAACTTGTAGGAGATGTGCGTGACAGAGTTTTTTTCAAGATAAGCACATGAGTTGGTTCTATGCTAACTCGGTAAATTCACCTATAAAAAAAAGTGTTTTAGTAGGGCATAGTACAATGGAAAATAAGCTTTTTGACACCTGTAGTGCGTAACTCTATCTATAGATAACTGACATTCGCGTGACACGGCAGTGCACCGGTGTTCGCATTGCTGTGTTCAGGTGTGTGGATAAGACAACCGGCGAAATTGCTAGCGTAGAGGCATTTCGTCTTAGGTTTCAAAGTTGGCAACTCATTTGGAATCTTAGGATTGCAGTCTTGAGATTATAATCTTAAGAATACAAATGTTTATAGGTGATTCTAGTTATTACCAGACGGCCCGTTTGCTCGTTGGCCTTCCCTATGCCATCTACCTACTTACGCCTACTAAATCGCGGCTTAAAGCCAGTAGCACACAAATACATCAGCAACTTGTCGCGACTGTACCCACAGTTTATGTCTGTGGTTTACGTATTAAGGCGGCTGCGCTTGCACAAGCGGCCGTGGCATTGAACTGCATTTGCGCGCGAGCACCAATTCCGGCAATGACCCCGCACCATCGATCACTCGGTTGACTTTTACGTAACCTTATAAAGTTCAACATTAACAGATGTTACGTGAGATTCGTTTCGATAGTGTTTTGTTTCTGTTTTATTTTATGCGTGTTTTTTTATCTATGGTGAATTAGCTCTCGGCGTCTGTATTTCCCCACGAATATAACTTGGAGGCTTTCAAAAAAGGAGCCTACTCTTTTCTCAAAGGCTGGCAGTGCACTTGCTATTCCTCTGATATTGCGGGTGTTTATGGGTCGCGACGATCACTTTACCAGTGACTCGCTTGCTCGTCTGCCTGCTTTTTCCCAAAAAAAAGGTGAAAAGTCATGGCAAAATGTACGATTTCATAGAAACTAGCTTTGCCCATAATTTTGTAAGCGTAGAACTAAAAACAATACGAGAAAAAGTACCCAAAGTACCCTTTAAAATTACGATATGGCCCTGTTTAGCGGTTTAGGCGGGTTGGATAGAAAAAACAATATTCAAACTTCCAAACATTCACACCAACTTACACATTTTAATATTAGTAGTAGGTATAAATAATCCCTCAAAGCAAACCTAGTAACTGGAACTGAAAACATTTTCTACAAATTTATTTATATTTAAATATAAATGTATGCAAATTTCCCTCATTACACGTAACAAACAACGTTACAAAAAGACATTGTAAACTCGTTTCCACATACACAACTCACCACTTAAGATAACATTACCAACTAATCATAACTTATAATTAAGTTGTCCATCATTCCTAATGCAAGCACTCGCGCGACTCATCTGCCGGTCATTGACCTGTACTCGGAGATGAATGAACGGTGACGTCACACGTAGTAAAGATGCGCAGTGACACGACACGACGCGCGTGAGTCGTGATTGTGTCGTTTACAGCTCGGTTTACGGTCATGGCTATCGAGTTGACTTTGAGTTTGCAAATCAGCTGTTTATTTAGTAAAAGTTGAAATTGTATTTTAAGTGTGCCATCAACGTGTCGATTTATGAAAAGAAAAATTAATTCGAAACCGAAAAGGTGCTGACGGGATCCTCTTTAACTGAGCCTTCGCTGTCCGTCTGTCAGCATATCAGCGGGTTGTTTCGTTGTTTCTCATGAATCGGAATAGGTAGACAGTTGAAAGGGCATTGGGTAAATTTGTTTGAAGAATATTGTCATTTTTTTTTTCAGCGGCCACGGATTATTTTTCGTCGTTAGTTAGAGGACCTCTAAATACACATAGATATATATAATTTATGGCGTTAAATAATATCGGAGCGGAGATTTTAAAGATTTAAGTATTAAGTACAAAAGTACGCCCAAGTATGAATATTTAAATATCTCGGCTCCGATGCACTTAAGAGTACCTATTACATTACATAACAAAATATGTTTATTTTTAATAATTCTATCATAATTTACCACTTTTACGAATGGCCGCTCACCTTGAAAATGTATGAATTTTACAAATGACAACACTTTTACCCAAATCCCTTTTGACAGAGTGTGTATTTATAGTGCGACCAAAAAGAGTAGAAATTAAATGAGGGCGCCACTTTCTGCGTAACTGTCACATTTTTGACGTAAAATGCGTAAACATGGCAACAATTTTGTATGGAATTTTTTTAGTTGCAGCTGTCACCACTGGCTCGACTTTTTGGCCAGGCTATATATTGGTAATTGGTCAAGAGCGAGTCGGACCCGCGCACCGATGGTTCCGTACGTACCGCAGCATAGTAGGTAGGTATTACTACTATATTCCGATTTGAATTCGACTTCGAATCGAATCAGTGCGAACCCAACTCACACTTGACCATTTTTAGTATTTGTTGTTTTTCTTTGGGGTTTTTACTATAATCATACCGAATTTGACGCTTGTATGTTGTTCCGTTTTAACGACACAAAAAAACATCCTTCATTATTTCGTAACCTAAAAAAATCACAACCACAAAATCGCAATCACAAAAAATCAAACACTACTAATTGGTGAAGATGCTGCGCAAAAAAGTAATGAGTCCTTACATATAGAACGAAAAATGACCAGGAAACGGAAATTTTCGGGCTGTATTTGATAGGTGTTACACCCAAACTTTTTATGCGGAATGTATAGTTACGCCGAATTTTGTTTTCGCATTATTTTTCTCCAGCTTAAACAGAAAATATTTTTTAAAAGGTTTTTTGTAATCCTGGTAGAATAGGTTAGGTTAGATTAGGTTTATTTTATAACCCTTTTAAAAAAGTCATAGGTATCAGTAGAATAACAATTATGCGAAATTAGTATTCTGCAAAATCATACATTCAGAAAATCGTAATTATGCGTAAAAAAGGAACCGTTTTACAGTTTGTAAGGAGTTAGCACTGCTTTTTCCGACATTTAAAATAAAATGGGCCTTAATTAAATAAAACCTTTAAAATTGTTTATCTTGCATGTACCTACTCCAACTTCCTGACGTTACGAACTTTTTTCAGCGTTCCATGATGAAAAAGTTCAAAACATCGAGAAGTATTTATCCATTTAAATTCCTTTATTTAAATGAGTATCGGTTGTAAGTACATACATACATACATTAAATCACGTCTGTTTCCCAGAGGGGTAGGCAGAGACCACTTCTTTCCACCTGCTACGATCCCGACAAATCTCTTTCGCTTCTTCCACGTTCATACATCAAGTCATGCATGCACGTCGGTTTCGGGTACTTAAGATCCGGCCCTTTTCCAGTATTTCTCCGATTTGATTCGAAAAAGTACGCCTAGGGCGGCCCCTTCCGACCCTCCCACTCACTTTTGCTCTATATATCTCTTTCGTCAATCTTCTTTCCAATCCATCCTTTCTAAATGACCGAACCATCGATGCATGCCCTTTTCAATCTTAGTCACTATATCTTCTTTTAGTCCACATTTCTCTCTGACCTTTCATTCCTTACTCTAAAGGGGCTTCTAAACGGGCCATATTTTCACTGCAATATGCGGCCGGCAACTATTGGTGTCCCTCTCTTACTCTTATGTTAGAGAAAGACACCAATAGTTGCCGGCCACATATTGCAGTGAAAATATGGCCCGTTTAGAAGCCCCTTATCAATCAGTTTCACACCACACATACTACGCAAAGAGCGCATTTCAACTGCATTTATACGACATTTGTTTTTTTTTTTTGGTTTTTTTATTTAGGTATGCTTGTAAGTAAATAGTAGTCCGAAAATATCGATAAACAGCAGTGCTTCCTACAAACAGCCAAATATCCAAGCCCTAATAACGACGCCATTGTCAAATGTTTGCAAAAGTACCGCCACTTTTTATAGTGACATTTGAAACTAAACTTGAATGTAATACAAAGTAAGTGAACTTT
The DNA here is from genome assembly GCA_946894065.1 of Acleris literana. Classification (NCBI taxonomy): domain Eukaryota; kingdom Metazoa; phylum Arthropoda; class Insecta; order Lepidoptera; family Tortricidae; genus Acleris; species Acleris literana. The sequence goes on along the minus strand of OX335671.1, from coordinate 21,986,773 downwards.
AGTGACATATAAAAATAAACTTGATTTTAATACATAGTAAGTGAATTAAATGGAGCAACTGACATTTACCAAATTGATTAGATTTGGAATGACTCCCATGACACTAAATCATTTATCATGACTTAACGATTTACGGAGTCGATCCAATATCACTCAATCTAAAAGTACAGACAAAAAATGTTTAATTTTATTACCGTCGCCGCCATATTTGAGTATACAGATTAAATAAAGTGTAGAATGGACGTTTTATTTTTTTATTTATAAGATGGCGATTATGCTATTTTTACGAGTTTTAATAAATGTACGAATAAATCTACGAGTACCGTAATTTGACAGTCAGTAGTAATAATAATAAGTCTTAGTCGTCAGGGTTGGTATTATTATATGGAAGTTGTGGCTTAATCAACAAGATCAGTCTGAGTGTTGATTCATACCTCTGTTGTAGGTTTTAGCTGCTGTTTACGTAGGGATATGGTAGTATATATTAGTATATTCTATTATCTATTTATGTATTTTATTAAAGTAGATACATATTTCATTTTCTTCCTCTTTCTCTGTTGTATGTTTTATTTGTTATTTCCTGTAATTTTGTTAATTTGTCTATCCTTCTGCATTGTCCTTGCTTATTCTAATCCAGGGTTAACTGGAAGAGATCCCATATGGGATAAGTTCGCCTATGTACGATATCTATATTGATGGAAACATGTCTTGTAATTGTTTATGTGCAATAAAGAGTTTACATACATACATACATATATTGGCGGTCTCAGGATTGCAGTCTCAAGATTGTAGTCTTTAGACTGCAAATCTCTTGGGGTCACAGATCCCACTTACCATCAGGTGGCCTGTATGATGGTTCGCCTTTTCCAACCCATAAAAAAACAATGATTATTAATGATTATTATTACGTTTAGTTTTAATTTTTAATTGTATTAATGTTGAATTCTGTACTTAGTTGGATGTAAATAAAGTCTTTCTTCTTAATCACATTTCAAATATGATTATTAAATAGTTACGGTTATGTAAAGGCTCAGTTTCATGATATATATTCCGCATGCTTTTCGTGATACATTGCGTCGCTTCAATAGCTCTCGGCTCTAAAATGTTGAAACAACCCGTCAATGGATTGCTACAAGCATGCGGCCTATCGACCAAACAAACAGAGCCTTTACTGAGGGTATTAAGGTTTAGTTCTAGCACTGGGTTAAGAAAAGTCATTTTCATGTTTAGCAATGGTTTTAATGATTTAGTTCTCAAAACCCGGTGCATAACTTTAAAAAAAAATTTTCAATTGGAGACGTTGAATCAAAATCAAAATCAAAATATTTATTCAGTAAATTGGCCACATACGGGCTCTTTTACACGTCGGTAATATCTACTAGCGCTTCGGACAAGACCATCATTGCGGAGAAGAAGCGCCGCAAGAAACTCCAGCAGAAGGTCATTTTTTCAAACATAAAATACAATAATACTTAAAAGTAAGTTACAGTACAAGGTAATACAGCAACAAATATAAATTATTAGAACTATCACATATAAAAAAAATACAAATTCAAAATTAAAAACATTACAAATAAATGTAAAAATCATCAAGATTACATGTCAAATACATGAAACTAAAAATAATGACTAAGAGAACAACACGACGAGGTCTCTACGTCAAAAATGTTTTTATAAAGTAGGTATTTCCTATTTTAATATACATAAAGTTAATACGAGAATTAAAAATATTCTCTTATACGATAACAGGAATAACGAATCTACTCGCGAATGCTTTATTTTTAATTAAATTAATATTGTAATACACAACGTACCAAAAAGATTTTCTTGAATTACTGGTTTCATTACTACCTACGTAAATTAACTACTAATATGTTGCTACACGGCTCAAAAAAAGGAGAATCCTACTAATATTATAAATGCGAAAGTTTGTGTGTGTGTAAAAACTAATTGGGCACTTTCATCTACTATAATACTTTACGCACTAACTTCTAAATAGTACAATGTATTCAGTGTGAAATTGTGCGCCTTTAGTTTATACATGAAAGTATAATATACAGCGACAAAGTTCTTCGCAGCGTGTCGCGGACGCCGGGAGTGTATAGGAGCGGCAAAGCCCGCTCGCGCTCATTGATCGAAGAACTTTGACCTTCTTGCTTTGTTTGGGATATTGTCAGTTTGTATTATTTAATACAAAATTAAGATAAAAAACTCCAAACCATTTTTTTTTTGTTGTATCGTAAAAACGGTAGAACACAGGCGTCAAATTTTGTATGATTATATTATTTAATAACCCTCCTTCTGACACAGTCGGGTGAAAAGTACAAATACTGACAACCGGTTAAGTGCGAGTCGGACTCACGCACCTAGAGGATTTTTATTGACTATGATTTAGACCAGAGCGATTGTGTGCGCTAGATGTACCTATTTACATTCTATCCTACATATATTATCAATGTGAAAGGTTATGCGTGCGTGAGGTTGTTACTACTTTGCTTTTGGACGAATTTGGATGAATTCAATTTGGAATAGAGTTTGTTTATACACTGGATTAACATATAGGCTACCTTGAATCCCGAAACAAATCAGTGTTCCCGTGGGAAGGCAAAATTACTAATTGTACCCGGACGAAGTTGCGGGCAGAAGCTAGTCACTTTATAAACGTGTTGCAAATTATGTTCGGTATGCCTAAATCGGTTCGGCTATCTTTTGCATAAGTATGAAAGTAAGTATTAACAAATAGGCAAGGGACGTAAATTTTTTACTGCACTGAAAAAAAAATATGCCTTAACAAGTTTTTTCAAAATATTTTACTAAATTTAAACACTAAAAAAAATCAGCTAGTTTATCAGTATGTATTGTATACGTGAAAAAGTTCACAAGTCCTATTTGTGTCGACGATACTGTCAAAATTTCTATTCTATTCTATTCTAAAATATATGTCCGATAGCCATGCTCCTACTTTAGAAGGGACGAGATATTTTAGTATGTCCGGATCCGGATATTACCGGATAGTTTAGTATGCAGCAAAGACTTTTGTTTTTGGCCCTTCAGGCGATTACCAAAAAAAAAAACCTGACGACATTCTTATTGTTACCACAGTAATTTTTTTGTAGTATCTACAGTCGAAACGTCAAGGTAAATTGTAGCAAGTTGTGCACTACAACACCCTGTTTTGAATAACTTTCGAGCACGTATCCGGGTATTTTCTGGCCATTAAATTATGGTACCCACTAAGATTTTAATTATAATGGTAAAGAACGCCACCTTGTGGTACCTTGCAACGCTGGATTCTATGTATTAGCCAGGTGACAACGTAAAATAGTGTACACACCATACGCTTGAGAGCGTCGGTGGCCTAGTGGCTTAGGCGGTCGACTCGTGATCGTAAGGTCCCGAGTTCGAACTCCCGCGGTCACCATGTACCAATGAGTTTTTCTAACTTAAGTGAATTACCCGATGCTCTTACGGTGAAGGAAAAACATCGTGAGGAAACCTGCACATTCAAACAGCTGAGTGTGTAAGAGGGTAATTGTACAAAAGATCCTAAAGGGTCGAAGTGTATCCGAAAGGGCCCATCTGTAAGAAAAGATAAGATAAGATAAGATAAGACACACCATACGCGATAATAAATAAAGCTTCAGATCGCATATTCATTGCCCTCGCTCTGGTTTGGGAGTTAAACACCTGCCTTAGTTATTAAACTGCCCTAGGTATGTAAATAAATATTAATCAATTTAGTCGCCACCACATTGATACCGCGTCGCTCGATACATCATAACATAACATTGTAACGCTTTGTCTGCGCCTGCGCCGACCTTGCGCGCTTCCGCGAGAGAAAGGCATTTCGTCGCGTACGACATTATACTATCATGTTACAAAGGCATATAGGATCTTGTAACTGTAGCAAATATAACCTTTTAATGTTGAACATAAGGTTAAATATGAAAAAGGGTTTTTAGTTGTTGCGCTTTTTTCAATCGAGGACTTTATTATAGTGACGCACACATAGAATCAGTTGAATAAACATATTTGCCCTCTACAGGATACAGGCAACTCGTGATAAGATAGTCATCTAATTTAGAACAGTTAAAAAAACATACAAACGGCTTAAAAAATAGCTGCTATCTAATTGAGTATGCAAGGCATAAAATATTGTTTGTACGCTCTGACAGGACAACTTAAACTCGCCGGTTAATAATTCGTTCGTCAAGTTGAAATGTTAAAAAACTCCATTTCATTACTTCAACCGGACAGCCAGCCAGCCCAGCCAGCAGCAGCTTATTGTATGTGTATAAATAATATAAAAATGGATAAAAAAGAAATATTAGGAAGAAAACGAAAAAAGACTGTTTCATTCGATTTATTGCAAATACATGCATAACATTTACATAGTATCTTAAACTACATATTGACAGACTGTGATACATTTAGCCAGCGGTCGATGCGCTCTAATAATTCAGCATTTATAGCTACTTATTAGAAGTACCTACATTACATACGTGGATCTGTTTAATGGAAACCTAACACATTAAAACAGGTATAGGTAAAAAAACTTAAGTAAATGACCTCGACTTGCGTGTAGTTGTAACACATCTGTATAGCCGTTAGACATTCTGTGTTTGAAATTTGACGTAAATTCCATATTAGTTTTGTACACAACTACTTACATGCAAGAGGTTATTTACTTAAGTATCTCCCCTATGCCTTACAAAACTATTATAATCTTATTAATTTAATTATAAATTATATAATTTTGGTTTTCATAAGTACAATATCTCCCACAACATCGGTTAACGCATAAAATTGAGCGTAAGTAATCACTAAACTCAAATAAATTGTCCTTGGCAACGAACTTAAAACGTTCTTACAAGTTTTTTAATGATTTGACCTCGCAGAGTTCAGTTTTTATGGTTCAATGGAGGTACTTGTCGTCTAGCGAAAATAGAAACTAATCAATGGAAGTATATTTTATCTGTAGATATGAAAAAAAAACTATTTTTGTCAGTTAAGAGAATTGTGTAGCGACGCTTAAATAATTTTTTCGATACAAATTTTGCTCCGGCTGGTTTCTCACCCCAACTTGATGTATCAAGTCCGATTTAGAAGGTTTTTGAATATGTTGTAATTATTATGAACGACTAGGTTTTTTTTAATAATATCTGTAACATATTCAAAAATGGTAAAAACGGGAAAAGGTTTAAGGGGAGAGGAACGTTATAGCATTTTGTATGGATTTTTTTAGCTTTACAATCCCCTTTAAAAATCGGCTTTATATTTCTCTCTCACTCGCGCTTATACTCTTATACTAGTCTAAATGACTTTACCCGAAGCCAAAAGACTTTATAGGAGCTAAGTATTATATAGTACAATACGTGGCATTATCTATGTAAGGAGACCTTATTGTCGATGGCACTTACGCCGCACTGCGTCTAGCGACGTTGTATTTATATCGGAGCATCTTTAATAATGGCGGAGGCGCTATCGACAATAAGGTCCCTTTTCATAGATAACATCACATACAGTTATGAGTGCTTTGACTGGTCTTAAATCATTATTTAACGTTAAGTACTATCCATTGACTATACAAAAGTGGCTGCCTAAAGCGAAAAATACGACATACAAGTACTATGACTAGGTACATACTTATAAAGATAAGGCAGTCCCTTTTAAAGTGCTAAGTGTACTAATTTAAACTTTATAAAAGTACATAAAAGAGAAGCTGATATATATTTACGGGTGTTTCACTCTTTATAACTTTTTGTTATTGATTTTAATTATGCAATGTAATCGCTTTCTTATAAATAATTTAACTAAATCATCAACTGGAAAACAATCACAAGGTTTATCAAAGATGACTACTTTAAGTAAATGATGAAAAAGTTTTTGGCTGATATTGTTACCAGCAAACTGTTGAAAAGATGATTTCAGTTCTCTTTCTAAATCACGACAATAATTGCCAAAATCTTTGGGAGCGACTTGTTTATCACAATAATGATCCTCTTTTGCAATGAAAGTCCTTAACCTCGCGTACAAACTATTTGGATCATGATCATTTGAATTAATTGTTGAAGTGCACTTATGTTTTTTGACACATCGTCTAAACAAATACTCGCAGATGTATTGAAAAGAATTCTTTTCAAGAAGTTTGTTATTTGCAGGTTTGACGGCCCGTCGTGATTGTGCTGATTTTGGCTGTGGTATATTTAACTCAGTACCTTCCCAAGAGTTTTTTCTTGAAAATTCTCCGAATTGTGCAAGAATGCCGTCGAAGTCTTCTGTGTGATTGGTCTTGTCTGATAATTTCAGAAGTTGGTAAAGAAAACTTTTTCTGAACCCTATTTTGAATTGAAAACATGTAGGTTTAGCCCATTTTTCACCGACTTGCATCATAATCCTGAACAAGTTTTCTAAACCGTCATTGTTTATCCATCCTGTTATAAGATATCGGTTATTATCGGATTGCATATCGTTAAGTAGCTGCCGAAATGAATTTATTGTGATACAAATTGCATTTAAAAATTTCATCATGTTTGTGACGTCACAGCCCGTCGTTTTATTTGTTATTTTTACATTCGAGAAGATACTTTGAGCTTTGTCTAGTAACTCATTTTGTACCTTGTTTCCATCAAAGGGTTTATTATTACATGGTTTTGGGAAGTTATCGTTACTCGAGTTCAATAACTCAAAGATATCGTTCATAATACCGATAAACTCTATAGTTCCATCAGATACTGCTAGATCACTCGAAGCTACATAATTTTGTAATGCTGCGGCTACCGAGTCATTAAAGACCTCTGCAGCAAACCGGAGTTTTTGCTTTTGAAAATCATTGGGCGATATATGACAGTTTGTTAAACGCGGGGCTAATCGCGTATCTTTTGATTTTTCAATGGTGTACAGATTTTCAATGTCTTTCCACGTTGCAGTTTTGCCATCAAATGTGAAATCACATGTAATCAAGTTGTTTCTCACGCTTTTAAACAAACGAGTAATATCAAAAATATAGTACATTTTTTTCCCCTCGATAGAAAAACTGGGATTGTCTTTATGGACACCCAAGGATTCTGAAAAGTTTATGAAATCGGATGCATGGTCTGACACAAAAGCCCTTACATTGAAGCCCAATGTTAACAGATTTTTCACTGTGTCAACAATCCAAGCTGTTAGCTGATCATCGATTTTGTGGTCGTAGATGAAGCTAAAACCTACGGGTAGTTTCCAATTTGAAATAATTCCTCGAAGCATGAGAGTAAATGCGTAGCTAGCAGCAAGTGGACGCTGTTCGCCGTCAACTTCATGTAAACCCAAGATTTTGTCGGCTTTAGAATCGTAAGACAGATTGCGCTTTAGACTCATTTCATCTATACAGAGAACGCATTCTTTATCCGCAGTCGATATATGTTTAGCAGTCGCTGATAAAAGGTTGTACATTTCATTGTTCAGTTTGGTATTCATTGGAAGGTTCATTCGAGCCAAAGTAATTTTAGATGGCAAACTAATGGCTTTTGATAGAAAGCGATAAGCTAGTGGACTTGTGAAAAAGATGTTGAGGCAGAATAATTTAAATGCCTTTGAATATCTATTGTTTTTGCAATGTCGTTTTAGGCCAATTTGCATCTTGACAATTGCACTCAATTTGGGACATAAAAATGTGTCACATCCTTTTATGAATTGCTCCTCAGTAATATTTTCATCTTCTTTTGGTTTTCTGGTAATTTTCAACCTTTTGTGTGAACCGTGCGAGGTCACTTTAAGCTCTCTTTTTCTTGGACTATCTGTAAGTATTGCTGCAGTTTGAGATGCATCGTCTATTTTTTCAGTTTCCTCAGTTTTTATATTAGCAACCTGTGGCTGCCATGAAAAGTGCAAAGCCGTAGAGCAGACATTGGTGTCATTTTCTTTTGCAATTATTTCATAATTCGGTAAAAATTCCTTGCTTTCAGTCTTTATTTGATCTGACTTTGAACCTGGCAGGAATAAAGTTGGAACAGCACATTTTTTCAAATTCTTTTTGCCATACATTCGCGGTTCAAAATGCAAATTACACGCGTATTGGTGGCGAAGCTGAAAAAGGCTTTTTCCAACCAAGTCAGGTCTGTCGCACTTCTTTATCCATAGATCGCATCTGAAAATAAAACAAATTGTGTAAGGTTTGGAAAGCTTACCTATGTGTCACAATCCTTATATTGACATATTTTACTTTTCTGCCGCTACCTTTGATCATAAAGATATATAACATACGTACATAGATTTACTGCTGTATAATGAATTACATAAAAAAGATTGTACTAATTTTCATTTTACATAACACGATTTGCATAATTTATATCTCTAAAACAAACCAACGATACAACACTAGGCATAGCAATGAAATGCATAATTTCTTAAAGCATAATATTAACTATATATCTAACGTTTTTGATCACTATTAATGAGGTCACAGTTCTAACCTAACCTAACCTAGTATGAAGAATTTGACTTAAAATGCATAATAATAAGACAATTATTATTATTGTTATGATAAATTTGTGCTTTATTATTTGATCGTATGCTTGATAAAATTATACATCCATTATGCTTTTCGTATGTACTGCCCTCCTTAGAAAAAAGGGCGTAAGTGTCATAGAACCGTATTTATTAGTGACCTTATTTCTTAACATGGAGGGTTAAATTTGCTTTAACTATCAAATTGTACATACGTCCTTTTTATTAAGAAGGGCAGTGTAGTTAAATGAAATTATGCAAAATGTTTTTAGACTGATTGAAGCGCACCCATTTATAGTTTGTCGTATAACATGACCCATCCGCCATCTTGGGAAACCAAAAGAAGTTAGCATTTAATTAACCAAAAATAATAATAATAAAACAAAATAAAAACAAGGCTAACAAAAAGAAAGCTTTAATAAAAATCCGACTGCATGTTTTGATATTGTCGTCTATATAGAAAAGAAAGAAAGAAAACGGTCAAGTTTGTCGCGACTCGCGCACCGAGGGTTCCGTATTTAAGATTATGGTAGGCAAAAAGCAAATGAAAATATTTATTTTGTTATGAACTTTATTTTTTATGCAATAAGGTCTATTTTGACTAGCCTACAATTTAATCCAATTTTTAAAGTATTTGATTATTTTTCCAAAACTGTAAAGTTTGACCATTTCATTTTATTTTTCGCGTACCTAAAATATAAATGATTATTTTTAAATCAGGAATTTTTCAGTTTGGTTATCTAGTCCATAAACTTCGGAGATAAGGGTGGTGAACAGTAAATTTTTGTAAATTTTTGGCTTTTATACATTTTTGGATAGAAGAGTTTTAAGAGATATATATAGGTAAAGCACTTTTAGATTTATTTATTTATTTTTAAATAAAAAAAATCTTAGTTTTTACTTCATAAATGAAATAGAGTAAAAATGGTACTAATCGTCGGTGAAACTGCAAAACCGCGTAACCAACAAATTTATTATAAGGCAAAATAAACCTTAAGATCTTAGAGAAAAGGTGCAGTTTGCTTCTTATTAAAAATGTTTCTTACGCGGTTTTGCAGTTTCACCGACGTAATGTTACGTAGTACAGGTGTAACTAACCAAACGCAATCCCTAGCTAAAATGTGCTTTAAATATGCTTTGTCCTTATTTCTGTCATTGTGATATTTGCATCTAATAGAAAGTGCCGAAGCATACTTTAACTAATATAGTTACGTTTGTGAATAAGGGGTTAGTATTCGGACCGCCTTGCTTAGGAAATGAAAGTTTTTTGACATGTGTTATGTTTATGTTTTATTAATGAGTTAAAAAAACACTTTTTTATGTACCTAGGTAGTTACTTACCTACTTAATTCTCAGTTCTATTAAAAGATAATTAAAGTGAAATCTTGAATTATTACGGTAGGTACCTAGTATTATGTTCCTAATATTAAATAAGGAAGGAAGGAAGGAAGGAGGGTTTGTTTTTTGCTAGTAAATACTAGCTTCTGCCCGCGACTTCGTCCCCGTGGAATAGTTACTTTGGGCTAACGCTAACTTTAACCCGCGACTTTGTTAACTTAGAAGGTTGAAACACTCTTAATTGGTGCTCCGCTCCTATTGGTCTTGGCGTGATAGCCATCCTCGATAAATGGGCTATCTAAAAATGAAATAATTTTTCAATAGTTCCTGAGATTAGCGCGTTCAAGCAAACAAACTCTTCAGCTTTATAATATTAGTAAAGATTTTACTAAAAAGCAATAGGGAATATGCATGGATTTTTTATATCGCATTTCTCAACAATATATGAAAATACCGTAAAAGAGATGACTAAAAGTGAAATTAAAATTAAAATCGGTCAAGAAATACGAATGATACAAGCATTTTAAACTGCTAATTAGACAGAGAGATCCGAAGTGCACCGGTGACGTCATTATGCGGTTCGGCCATATAAACTCCATGTAAAATTCTGTTTTGCTAGAAAGAGGATCAAATATTTGTTGGCTTATATCTTGGTTATTTTTATAGCTATTTGATTTTTATTCTCACTTGTTTGTAACGTGAATCAGCTTTTATTGAAGCTGTAAAAAAACATGCATATGCCCTATTCCTATTAAGTATCACTTACAAAAAAGTACCTAACTCTGAATAATCTTGGCAATTCTTGGAACGCCTACCTACCTTATTATTTTTAAATTAATAATTCGAAGAATCCTTTATTTTATTGGTTAACTTTAAAAGGCTCTATTATTAATTATAAATATGCAGTTAGCCACTTTTTTTGGTACCTATTACGGCAGATTGGCGAGTGGTGAAATAAAAACATGCCAAGTCATAAAAATAATACAAAATTTGGCATTTTGTTGTTTGAGAAATGAAATTCGACCAAACATTGTAGCATTATAATAACTGTCCTGCCGTTGTCACAACTACCTGGGGCTCAATGCCACATTTTTGCCCCTATTGGCCCTTAATCTTTGTCTTTCTTCCTATTGCTAGCATTATAATAGCTCTTATGATCTTGTCAGTAAAGTCAAGTCGTAATTAACACGTTTGTAATACGGGTAAAAACGCAGTGGAATAAATGCCCTGACATGTTATTCTTTTAAAAACGGCTTCATGTTAACGGGCGATCGAGCGAGTTTTAAACTACCCGATTGAGAATGCACGCCCTAAGATGTTAAATGTACGCTCTGAAGAGACAACTTAAACTCGCCAGTTATTAGGTACCTAATAGGTAACCGCATGTTGTGTCAGTGGGGTGGAACGGGTGGAACGTGGCGGCGCGACTGCGGCGTAACCGAGTGGGGCCACAAGTCTTAACAAAAAGCAAGTTTTAAAAACCCAGCTGCTGCTCGAATAATGTCATCCATGTAATGTTAGTTATCAATAAGTTATTATGTAAGTATATGACATTTGAAAAAACCGGGCAAGTTCGAGTCGGGCTGGCCCACCGAGGGTTCCGTACAATTTTCTGTTCATCATAAAAACAATTGAAAATCTGTTTAAGCTTGTGCTATGAAGGCCTACCCCGCATGACACGATGAACTCAATTCAAAACTTGGATCGCCGTTCCTTGCATAAAGACTCTGTTATTTTACCCGACTGCCGAAGGAGGAGGGTAATGTGTTTAACAGCCTATATATGTATGTTTGTTCCTTTGTGGCACTATAAAAACTAAACCCGTTGTCTGATTTTGATGATTTTTATGTCAATCGATTTGTCTTAATCTGGTGAGTGTCACTGAAGATATGACAGTAATCAAAATTCAATATGGCGGCAACCAGAGGCCGTAAAGTGCAAATTAAAAAAAAAAAGTTGACGATGTATGACAAGTGGGGTATCATTGAATAGGGAATTAAAAATCATCTTTAGGTTTCTTTCATCATTTTTCATTTTGAATGATCATTTAGGATTTATATCGATTTAAAGTTGGATAGCAACAGTCGGGTTTTAAAAGCTTGCTTTTTGTTAAAGTTATTTGTGACTTAATTAAAAATGTATAGTTTCAGATTTTTCCCTACACTTGTAGTATAAGACGCTATTAATTGCCAAATTTCAGAGTTTAGGTCAACGGAAAATACTCTTTTTTGATTTGACATTTTAATTTCAACTTGATATATCCGTACGCGTTTCCGTGATATAAGGGTCTTGACAGACGGACAGACGTTCCGTTCCGTTTATCCTTTTGGGGTACGGAACCCTAAAAAGTGACAACCGCGACGCTAAGACGAATCTAACGATACCTCGCACGTTGAAATTGGGCCATCTGTTCATTCTTTACAAGGGAACATAACTTTAAAAAAAACCAAGCTTTCAAAACCCGACTGTTGCTCACCAACTTTAAATCGTTATAAATCCTAAATGATCATACAAAATGAAAAATCATGAAAGAAACCTAAATATCATTTTTAAATCCCTATTCAATGATACCCCACTTGTCATACTTGGTCGACATAATTTTTTTAATTTGCACAATATGTTGTCTGGTGGCCGCCATATTGAATTTTGATTACTGTCATGTCTTCAGTGACAGATTGAGCCAAATCGATTGACATAAGAATAATCAAAATCGGACAACGGGTTTAGTTTCTATAGTGCCACAAAGGAACAAACATACATATATAAGCTGTGAAACACATTTACCCTCCTCCTTCGGCAGTAGGGTAAAAAAACCATACATACAGGGTCAAAAAGTTACCCTTTTTTGGCAATCGGGCAAAAGTAATGTGACACGACACGTCTAGCTATTACTAGTTAGCATAACGGCGAGGAAGATGTTTTTTGAGCTAAATATTGAATTATCCATGTATTATTGTTGAAGACTACCTACCTACTACGTTTATCTTACTATCTTATCTTACTAATATTATAAATAACACAAAAGTTTGAATGTTTGTTACTCAATTACGCTTGAACGTCTAAACGGTTCTGGACGGCAAGCACAAGTGGTCCGCGACTTGTTCGTCGCTCGGATCTCCCTTTCTAACTAGCCTATAACGATAAAGACGCACTGAGCGACAAGCAATAAAATACAAGATGTGCTAACCGCTCTGAACGAAATTTGGCACAGAGATTTATAATAGTCTGGAACAGCCCATAGGCTATTTTATGTTCCGGAAAATGAATAGTTCCCTAGGGCCGACTTCAACGCAGACGGAGTCGCTGGCAACAAATAGATATTGTTCATTTTATGTACCTAACACGTTATACGATTGACATCCGAATCCTATGAAGTAAGCGAGACGATAAATATGGTGAATAAGCAAAAGAGCAAGACAGACGAGCGCTGGCGACGGGCGGCGGGGTGTCGTGAGCGAGACTTCAAAATGGCGTCAGTTACATTCTTATCTAACATGGCGCTGCGAACCAACGCAACAAGACTGTACTGAATAAAAATATATCTCACCTTTCCTGCGTCCGCGGGAACTGATGAAACCTTAACATCGTGTCTGTATATGAAGAGGATAAACATCCACTCACTGCACAAGTGCAGCCCACCATTATTACTTTTTATCAAACACGCGCCGCACCAGCCCTCAAGGCTGCAACCTAACTGACATTATGGGACGTTGTTTGTTAGTCCGGTTGCGCTCCCCTCCCCCCTCGCATTCCCCTCGCCTGCGCGTCGTCCCACCCCGCCCCGCGCGTTTTGTTCGCACTCGATTACACACTGGTAGATTATTATTATGACCGTTCCCAATATTCAAACCGCGCGGACAGATTAGGTTACTTACCTACTTGGAGTTAAAATAATTATCATATTTGTCACTTGTAATAACGTGTCAAGTTTTAATTTGAATTTACCTTATCTATTTGCTCTTTGGATATTGGGAAAAGACAGACGGGATAAAATATACGCGACGAGCTAATAGCATACCTAAGACAAAATTAATAAAAAACTTTCCATTTAATTTTGAACCAATAACAATTACGTAAATTATCATTTTGCTTGCTTTCTTTTATAGCTACCTATTCGTCCTTAGTGAGCCACGGGTATTTTCAACCGAATTATTGAATTTCGCTTCTAAATTCATGGTTTGACGTAGGTGTTATATAATATTATTATTTACTCTTATAAAAACGTCATATGAATGTCATGATAAATACTCGTAAGTTCTATTTTCGAACGCGATCGTGTCTCCATCTTCGTAAATGTAATGAAATCTCTTGAGTCGGCAGCGCTACACCGTACGAGCTACAGAAAAGTTCAACACATCATAGTTCGTAGATAGGAGCACAGATGGCGCTGTTGTCAACCCGCTTTGCACATGCGCGCTACGTCCCGTTCCTATTTTCGTATCACGGGTTCACGGGAACATTCTATTTCTACACCTTCGACTTTCCATAATAGAACTCTTGGTGTGTTCTGCTCGCCTGGTACTTCGGGGGCGGGAAGTGACTGCCGTGACGCGAGCCCGTCAATGTCACGCCCTGTCACGCTGACGTTTTGTCTAAAACAACGCCTGAAAGAGTTGAAACGAAAGCGATTTTTGTTTAGGCTAATTATTATTATTGATTTTGATATTTTTTAATTTTAATGGTTTTTGAACAGTGATTAAAAATAAGTTGAATACATTTGAAAAATCAAATCAAATCTAGTTGATTAATCGTTTTAAATTTTGTTTTAATTACCTATTTTGTACTTACATTGTCGTAAATCACGTTGACAAAACAGTTTAATTTTGAAAACATGAACGATTAATTAAAAATGTATTTAATTAAAGATGACAGGAAGTGGTTCAGTACCTACTAAATAATAATTAATAATATATTAAACATGTGTGGCGTTTTAAACTAAAGCTACATTAATACATCAATTAAATTTTCACAATTATAAATTCTAATCGTCTAAACACCAAAAGTAATCAAATTCTAATTTCATCACACCTGGCTACGTTTCATCGGGTTTCCTTGAAATTCAGTAATAAGGTTAGGAGTACCAGGAAAACAGGATGCGTTAGATAGTCGACGTGCGTGGTTTCCGTGGTTACAACTGAAATTCGGCCGTTGGCGTTGTGTGCGTAACTACCTGTCCGATAACACACTTGGATAAGTTGTTAAAGTTAGATGAAACTCACCTAGTGCAATGAAGTGAGTAAATATTGGAGTTGAACGGAAATTAATTATTTTGTATGTTGATTAAATCTGTTCGTTCATTCTAATTTACAAAGTTAAACGAAACGTAGTGGTTATATTCTGTTTAATATACCACCCCAATAAAGTAGAACTTTGAACGTGATTTGGAATATTTGGATCTATTTAGTTTAGACAGTGTAACTTTAAAATAAAATGGGAATTCGCATTCAAAACAAAATTGGATTTATTTACTTATTTCAATCTAATTGAAGGCCTCATCCCAGCGTTAGCGGAAATGATTACCCGCGTCGACGCAAAATTGAATCCTTGAGAAGTAAACTTCATGAATAATAAAACAGAAGATTTCTTCGACGTAAGAATAAATTGCATCGGATACAAGCTTCATGCGCAATGGGAAATTTATTAAAAATAAGATTGAGGAAGATACGAGAATACTAATGGTTGGTATTTTTCATAAAGCGGAATTTATCCAATTTGGAATTTTAAACATTTAGCTGCGCGACGGTGAAACATAAGCATCGCCTCGCCTGCCTGTTGCCTATGCGTATTGCAATTAAATAAAGATCGTACAACGAAACCTCATCAACTTAAACAAATTACCGAACTAACTTAATTATTTCGCTCGCTAACAATATGTACTTGTGCCACGTTTGAAATCAGAGTCGCGGCAACTTTTCAGACTGCTTGACGCTCCCGATATAGCTCGCTCCGTTGCACTCGCGCTCATCGCACCCCTATTTTTAGCGGGCGCTCTCGCTCGCACTTGAGGGTTTTCTCGGGGTTTTCTCGGGCATGCGCAGAGCGTCGCGACGCACGTGCTCTAGCGTGCTCCTGGTGAGTTCTAATCTCCTGGTACCGGGCGCGCCGAGGGCGGCCGGTTCGCGCCGCCGCCCAGCGCCGCAGCCGCCCTAGCCTTCCCGCCCGCCCAGAAGCAAGTAAGGCCGCCTGCGACTCGGTCCGCTCTGCTAGAAATCGCGAGCGCCGACGTGCAAAGTTACGCACGACTGACGACGTTTTCGAACGTACTAAGTGTTTAAAACAGTGTCGCCATTCTAAAAAAATAGGGAAATTAATTTAGAAAAATACACCCCATTTTATTCGGAGTCTGTTTTGCCCTCTTTTCCATTTCAGTAAAGTTTGTCATTGGTTTTTTTTCTTTATATTTTAATATTTTGTCGCTGGTGTAAGTTTTAATAGTGAGTTAGTGTGTGCCTCCCAGGTCCGGTTGTTTGCTGATGATCTTCCGTTTCTGAGCGCTGCAGAAGATTTTGAAATGAGACGACAAGTAACTGTACCAGGTAATGCTTTATTTCTACTTTAAAGGCAGAAAACAGTCTTTTGAAGTGTAATGAGCATTATAAAATAACACGATGAAAATTTTCAAGGAAAAGATATTTCGCTCTTTTGATATTCGTTCATAAATAAAGAAATTTGCGTTTCCTCCTTTTTTCCTGATCAAAGAAATAGATCAGGGGCCTAATATGGCTGCGTTTATCGCGTGACATAATGTGGATAAAACATCCGTCACTTTCTGACACGTATATAAGTACGAGAGTGACGGATGCTTTATCAACATCTTGTCACGCGATGAACGGAACTATACAGATTGTACACATAATTTAAAATAATAAAAAATTACATATATTAAAATTAGAGTTCTTTTTTAGGGAGTTAATGTTATAAATTTCAAGCTTAATCTACCTTCTGCCAAACACATTTAAAATTTATTTAATCAGAATAGAATTGAAACGAATTAGTCATAAATGCCAGCAACATTCTTATTTCATTATAATAATACTAAATTAAATAGTACTTGTTTACACGTTTTTAAACTGTGTCGGCAAATCGCGTGATTTTAAACCATTTCCACTTATAAGTAGGTCATCTTAGTCCTATAATATATTTTAAAAGTTAGTAAGTGATTTTTTGTTTCTATTATTTAATAAATTAACATTAAAACATAGGTATATTATATGCAACGTGTAATTTTGTCGTGAATAAACCATGCGCCTGGAAATGTGACTTATACATGTTACCCACTAAACTGGGCCTTTAACTGAAGCTCTGTAACCTAAAAATGTATTACATTTTTAATGGGAAAAACAACGTGCGTACAAACGAAGCAATTAAAATAAGCGCTTATGAAGTACTGTATAATTATATTTTATACTTAATTAAATTTTGCAGTCAAGTAAGTCAAGAATTTTTCTTCTACATAGTAAACGTTATTCTTTTTGAGAAATTGGTCGAAGAGTCAATATTTTTTTAAGGATTGCATTTATTATTTGTTTCCGTCGTGTATTCCGTTTGTTATATGTTTTCTTTTTTACTTTTTCAAAGTCGTGCAGTGTGAATGTAATTTTAACAGTTAAAATTATAAAATGTAAATCCGTAATTAGCCAGTGATGTGTAAACATAATACTTTTTTAAAATTGTTATTTATTGTGCTGTAGATTTTGTATCTATAAATAAATAAATAAATGTGTCTATCTATTAAGATTCAAGAGATTATACAGTGTGTTACCCCGCCCCCCGCCCACTGGCTTTTTTTAAAGGAGGTTAAAATAACGTATATCTGTAAAGTAACCATGAAATTAATTTAATTAATAAACAAATTTTCAGGCTTTGTTAACTTTCTAACAAAATGTTAATTGCCATCAATGTAAAGCACAGCAATTTGACAAGTGTTAAATGACAGTCGACGGATACTTTGATTATTATGATTTGCCCCCGTACCACGACATGTCTTGTGATAAGCAACAGCGATACCGATAACGATGAACACGCAGCACATGCACTACATTAAAAATGGACAGTATCTAAGAAAAATAATTGTGAAGTTATTTTAATTATTTTTTAATTGATAATCCTTGCAAACAATTGCTAAAGCAACATATTATTGGCAGTTTTAACAAATGCCCGCATGCCGGTAACACACTGTATATTGTTAAGGTTGATCAAAAATTGCAATGATTTATACACTCGATCATTACTTTTATATTAATTTTAACATTAAATGACTATTCATTATACGTTATTTTAAATAAAAACTTGATGAATATTTGAGGTTATTTGTCAAACAGTACAAATTTGTTTACATCGTTTGCAATTTCAATTGGAACAGACTATAAATAGTTATTCTGGAAAAAGAATCAACCCACAATCTATTACGGTTCAAAAGACCCAGCTCATTAAAGATAGGCCGGACGGACAGACAGTCGGACAGCGTAGATATATTATAGGATCGCGTTGGGCTACCTTAGGATACGGAATCCTTAAAAGAAATCCAATCAGCTGTTAAATGCTAAAGAACTCTAATAGTAGTTTTCACAATCGTGTTATAATAGAGAGCTTTTTAGTCGAGTAACGCGTTTAGGCCACGAAGCTAGCTGAGTGGCCTAAGTAAGGTACGAGAATAAAAAGCTTGATTATGGCACTATTGTGAACAATACTTTTTGTACCAGTTCATTAAAATGATATTTCGTCACTGTCACTACTCATTTTACTTTTTAAGCTTAGCTTTAAAAAGAAAAGTTATCACACCACCGGCGTCCGTATTGCTGAAGTACCTACCATGCTGTGATAAATACTAGCCAATATTATTAAACAAATATTATTGAAATACGAAGTTCTATTTTCAAATGTTTTTCGGTTGTCTCGAGCTTATCGAAACAGTCATTTCGGTTGTTTCGGAAGTAACATAGACTATTCAACGATGAAAAGAGTGACGTTGCAGTATTCTCTATGACATCTTAATACACAGATTTTAATCGACAAGTACGTGCGGGCAATGCAAAGCATAAACATTTCTGAAACAAAGACCCTTTGTATCTTGTTTGTTTTAAGCATTTTTCTTAAGTTACATTTTCACTATGTTTGTATTCTCTTTAATTAAGTAAGTGATGGATAACTGTCATTGGCCTTCTTTTATGTAACGAATACTATGTAATAAGTATATTTAAGGCTGTTGTTGTCCTGAATAAAATAAAATAAAATAAAAATAAAATAAATAAAAAATAAGTACAAAAAGTGAATTTCAGTGCAATATTAAAAGAACCTACGGCGATGATGCAACACGCCATTATAATATTTTATTACACTGCAAAGGCCTTTTTATGGTAATTTCTAGTGCATTATTGCATTTTGCTGTTCCCCATGATGTTAGACAACCACACAGAATTTAATAAGACTCTTAATTTAATTTAATTTCCATTTTTTTCATTCCAACACTTTGAGACCATTCCAAGAAATTGTTGGAACTTTCAACAATGATTCGTGAGCTTTGTGAAGTTAGAACTTTGTTGATGACGAAATTAAAAATAAATTCCGGAGGAGATTGGGACTCGGATTAGGAGATTAAATCGAGGCTCCCAGCCTCGTTCATTTCCGCTTCCTAAGTCCTTCATTTTTCGATTTTAATTATGTTGTTTAACATTTTTTTATGAATGAGATAATCGTTGGATAATGGATCGTTATCTACTTATCTCTACGATTAAGCGTCGTTCACACTTTTTTATATTCATGTTTTTTTTTTTGATTTTGCCATCAGATAACAACGCCATCAATTTATTCTTAAACAGGCGGTGGAACGAATATCTTGAAGAGGATCTTATGATTTCTTTTTGTTTTTCGAATATTTACTAGTGTTTACCCAATTTTTTATTTCTTTTTAACTTTTGCAACAGCAAAAAGATAGAGTTATAGATTAAATGAAATATTTAATTGCTTATAGGTAAGTAGGTCAGGTTAGGTTTGAACTATTAGCTAGAGATGGGCCGACTAGTCGACGATTAGTCGGGAAAGCCGACTCCATCATTTCTAGTCGGTGATTAGTCGGCGACTAGTCGGCAAAAAATGCCGAATATTCGGCACTTTATTGCCTATAGGAAATATCGTCAATAATGACCGCACATGCGATTTTATTTTCGACATAGTTATAAAAAGCACTTGGTAGTTCGTTTTAATACTATAATTAGGGTTATAATTGTTTTTTTAGTGGAGCAGAAAAAACGTAAACAAAACTGGTCAAAACATGGTAGGTAACAAAGCACGACGGACGAAGCGAAACGAACGTTTCCGAGTTCACCCGAACTTAGCAAAATCCTACGATCGGCATTGCCGGCTAGTCGGCCGATTAATCGGCAAATTGAAAACTGATTAGTCGGCCGACTGGCCAGTCGGCAAAATCCGTAGTCGGCCCATCTCTACTATTAGCAATATCAAAGTTCATAATTATTAAATTTAAAAATGGTTTATTGTTACCAAAACAAACGGAAGAACGGGTATGATCCCTACTAAACTACCCATGTTTATTTATTTATTTATTAAGGATTTCCAGATAATACATCCAACTTATGCTTATATCTATTTTAAACATCTAACTCGATGCTTACCCAATTATAGGAAACCACATCTTACGCCAGTAAATATATAAATTGAACAACGGCATACATTAAATCCTTGCTCTCAAATTAAACATTAGGTAAACATTAAATATTAATTTTTGATATATATATATTTTTTTAATTTAAATTTTTTAAATTTTTAAAGTTATATTATTGGATAAAGAATGAATGTTATTTTTATAAGTATAATATTTAATTTAATATTTATTGCTTCATACTTATTAATGCTAGACTAAGTAGTAACTATTGTAATATGTTTAAAAAATGATTGACTGCTGAGTTTCTTGCGGCGTTTCTTCTCAGCAGTGGTCTCCTCTTGGGAAGCGCTGGTAGATCTTGACGTGTAAAAGTGGCCTACTTACTGAATAAATATCTTTTATCTTTTTAAACTTTTGGTCTGTTTTTACATATTTGGCACGAGTACAACTAGTACTTATTTAATACTTGACCTAGCGTTATATAAAACAATTAATATAAAATAAAAATATCATGCGCAGTTTAGCAGGAAAACGTGTCTTAATTCGGAATTTTCACAAGAGCTAGGTACCAAAGAAAACGGTTTTTTTTCTATCAATTGTTATACTGTATTTAGTCATAAACCTATGGACCTTCTAAGACTAGTTATGTTCCGGTATGATATCTCATCTAAAGGTGCTATGACACCAATAACACTTAATATTCCAGCCGCGTCCCGCTATAATGGTCCGTTTACACCCAGTGAACCTCGTTAGGGAATATTACCTGCCCGTACCTCCCGTTAATGCACTGCAAGCGCTTTATAGACTGAAATAGGTTTTGTATTTAGTGACTAGTTCTTGGGTAATGGGGATATAGTTACGAAATAAATAATAGTAGTGTACAATCGGAAAAATCGGACCTTGGAGCTCTGTGGATATTTGAGATATGCATACAGGGTGACCGTTTTAAATACAGAGAAGTCCGAAACTACATGAGATAGGTTTTTTTTAATTACAGTAACGAAAAATTGCATAGATATACTGTTTTTTTTTTAAACTATTTTACATGACCGGGGATTTAAATTGACAACATGAATTATTATGAAAAGTTTTTCAGATAAAAATCACGTTTTTTTAATTATTATTTAGTGAGAAAAATAATATGTGATGTTATCTATGAAAAGGGACCTTATTGTCGATGGCGCTTCCGCCATTATTAAAGATGCTCCGATATTAATACAACGTCGCGTGACGCAGGGCGTTGTAAGCGCCATCGACAATAAGGTCCCTTTACATGGATAATGTCACATATTGAATTATCAATGTTTGCTACCCCGCTTTAGACTAGTGATCGGAATTACGTCATTTTGTTTGTGGTCAAGTTTTTTTTTTAGTCTAGCAGTAGCTGTGTCGTTTAAGTTCTTTAGTCATTAGCAGAAAATTGTTTTTATTTTTTCTCAGTAAATAATTAACAAAAAAACCGGGCGTAATGATCATCATTAGAAACTATACCAGATGCCGTTATTAATATCGAGCAAAAAACGGCAAAATGTCACTTTTGTTGTATGAGAGCACATTTGAAATACATTATCTGTGAAAATTTCAACTGTAGCTATCACGGTTCATGAGATACAGCCTGGTAACAGACAGACAGACGGAGAGTGGAGTCTTAGTAATAGGGTTCCGTTTTTACACTTTGGGTACGGAACCCTAAAAAGTACCTATTCTTTTGAGACAAAACTCTATACGCATGTTTTTTTTCAGAACACCTAAGAAGTTCATTACATTCCTTTAAGTTTATACCACGGCACACTTTATACCACGTTGTGATGTCACGTCACGAGCCCCCACTTCCGAACCTTAGATGCGTAATGTTTGTCAATTTTGATTGATTTCATAAATTCGGTTCGGTGGATGTCAAAGTAACCCTCTTCTCTTGTACATCTATGTACACTTGTAGTCTATTGGCAAACTACACACTGCCCTCGTACAACGCCGTCCGCGTCCAGTTTAATAACGCGTTCAGGGTGATGATGGGGCTGCGGCGCTGGTGCAGCGCTTCGGGCATGTTCGCGGCGGCGCGCACGGCATGTTACCACGCGACCATGCGCAAGCGCTGTGCTTCCCTGGTGCGCAGGGTGCGCGCCAGCTCCAACACCGTCCTGGCGATGATTGCGGCCAGGGTTGACTGTCCCTATATATTGCACTGCTGTGGAAGGCATGTGTGCAATTTTTCTTAGTTTTAATGTTTATTATTATTTTTATTTTTGTGTTGTATATTTAGATATATTTTTTTAATGTACCTATTGTATTAATTTTGAATATGAGTTGAATTACTTGAAATAAATGAGATCTATTTTTATTTTTTATTTTTAACCGACTTCAAAAAAAGGAGGAGGTTCTCAATTCGTCGGGATATTTTTTTTTCTTTTTTTTTTATGTATGTTCCCCGATTACTCGAACACCACTGGACCGATTTGAAAAAATTTTTCGTTGTTCGAATGGGTATACTTTCTAGTTGGTCCCATTGTCACCACGTCAGGATCTGATGATGGGATCATGGAGAAATCAAGAGAACTCCTCAAATATTATAGGCACACCTATAGCGATTTTGGTATTTTTCACTGTAACTCATGCATTTGCTTTTGAAAAGTACTATATGGTGAAGTGGAACTGATGATGAAGACCACAGATGGCCGCCGGAACTCCTTAACGGTACCTATTTCAAGGGTGGCGATAAGATATTTCGATAAAGGAAGTTGAGCGACTATGACGAAGCACATTTAGGTTTAAATATGACTATGACATTCCCGCGGCGTTGTCTGCGGCGAGCTTGAAATGTTCTATAGTTTCTTATTAATATTTAGAAGTGGAACTACGTAACAGCATAAATAGGATCACTAAAAAGTATAAAATAAAATAAATGTTTAAAAAAACAAAAAACCGCCTTCAAAAAGCAAAAAATAACTTCTTTAAAATGGTAGGTAAATAGGTCAGTCCAACTGAAGTCGGCGTCCAACAATATTTTAACCAAAAGCAGACTTCAGTT
Source organism: Acleris literana (assembly GCA_946894065.1). Lineage (NCBI taxonomy): Eukaryota > Metazoa > Arthropoda > Insecta > Lepidoptera > Tortricidae > Acleris > Acleris literana. Next base: position 21,963,299 of record OX335671.1, on the reverse strand, counting down.
GGACTGACCTATTTACCTAACATTTTAAAGAAGTTATTTTTTGCTTTTTGAAGGCGGTTTTTTGTTTTTTTAAACATTTATTAATAAAGCAAAAAATACGTGTTCAATATTTTTTGATTATATTACTGACAGAATTATTAGTTTTTTTTTTTGCCGGGGCACACCCCTATTCTTGGTTAATTCTTCAGTACGTGCTATCCATCTTTAAATACACCGCAGTTAAACACCTATGTTGAAAGTGTGTTCGAACGCTTTAGCAATACGTTCAGTACCACGTTCCCTTATTTCCTTCCAAAATAGGCGCAATATGGAGTTCTCGGTGTGGAATTCGTAACACGACTTTAGAAACCTCGTTTACAAACACAACGTTATATGACGCGATTAATGGAGTCTAAATATGTATGCTTTATTATACCTGCCTATTATGGTCGTTTATATCGACGTGTTTAAACGTGGATAAACCATCTGTCACTTTCTGACCAGTAAGTGCGACAGTGACGGATGCTTTATCCACATCTATCTACCGCGATAATAACGACTATAGTGGCTGGGACTTGATTTGATCGACATTAGTATAAACAAATCTTTGATTAATTTAGGACAACGTGATATGTAGAAAACCAAATGTCTTTGAGATAGCGGAAATCAGTTTGAATTTTGAAATTTGTACACTTACTTAGAGTAGGTACTTAATACCATCTGAAATTGGGCTATAAAAAGTCCGACACGCTCCTTTGTTTCTAATAGAGACGTATCAGATATTTTGTAGATTTTGAAGACGAAAAGAAGAATAGTAGGATCGAATTGTTTGTACATTCGGTTCAACTATACAAACGTGTACTAAATAAGAGTTATAAAAAGTAGGTTACGATAGAGCGCTAGAGTTAAATCACAGGCAATTAAAACTTTGAATGAAACTTGAGTCGTTTGTGAAAAATTCAAGCTATTCCAACTATACTCCAAGTCACCAGAAGTGTCATTTATTTGACGTTCCATTACGCTTAAGCTCCATAAGATGACGTCTGGAATTCTGAATAAATTAGGCCTATCATGACGTATTAATGGGTAGATTAGAAGCAAGGCAGCTTGCCAAACAATGGATGAGAAGACGTTATGGCAGTGGAAAGAGCTCGGTGGGATTAAATGAATCAGTTTTGGGACGGTTTCCATTTGAAATATCGACAAAATTTTAATGGAATATCAGTACAAAGTCAACGCTTCCTATAATTATTTTAATCGAATCGACTATTCATTACTTCGAACGATTAAATTGAGTATTTTTAATTTCAATCTTTTTATCATTCCACAACTGCAATGGTTTATGTGCTAGTTTTCTGGTAGCGATTTAGATTGATTCCTTTTTCGGCACATTCCTGTTTGAACGTATTCCGTTTCCGGCATATTCTTGATTCGGCACATTCCGTTTTTGGCATAAATCATTATATACAACAAATTAAATCAATCCTACGTATCGTTATTTTTTATTTTCACGACATACATATATAGTACGTAGTTATGCAATAAATAGCATGCAATGAAGAAATACAAAACCATATTTTTCAATGGTTAATACTTATCACAAATACCTCATCGAATAAATATTGCTTGAAGTAATGTTTAAATAGCATTAGTTAGTTGCCCGATTATTTTAAGTAATCAGTGTAGGTACTATAAATTTTTTTTTACTTGGTTAAATAAATATTTTACTAAACAATGTTATTTTATTTTATTACGCAAGCAAAGTCACAAGTATTTCATAGTATAATTTATTAACTAAAATGTGTCGAAACAAGAATATGCCGAAAACGGAATACGTCCAAACAGGAATGTACCGAAACAAGAATATGTCCAATCAGGAATACGACGAAAAAGGAATCAATCGCGATTTATTTTTATTGGGATCTCAGTTTTAACCTACATTTTTGAGAGCGATTACTTTTGTTGGGGTCGCAGTTCTAACCTAACCTAACCTACTTTTGTGGGAACGATTTATTTATAAATATATGATTTAAATATCTTCAAAGAAAGTACTATGCGTATTGATTTTTCTATGAACTATTAATATGATAAACATTTTCTAAGAACCGAAATTCTGTACAAAATAAATCTATAAAACAGCCGAATATTTGTCCTCTCAAATACAAGCACCCTGTATTTTTGTATATTTATTTTAATTAAGAAAACTCCGAATTAATCTATACATGGTGTAAATATTGCACGGGCAAACTTAGGATAACGTTGTAGCAGTTCCTTAAAAACGTTTACTTCACTGATATAAAATAAAGTTAGGTGTTCGATCGAAATTTGTCTTGATAAAGTAGGAACGTGACTTGAAACCGGAACGCTGTTTGCAGATAATTTTCAGTAATTCTTCGGTTTGGGTTATCTTCAAATATAAAGGTTTGTTTATTTATCCTTTTTGGATTATTTTCTCCCAAGAATTCAAGAACTTATATTAGGTACCGTAAACTCGGTTCACTTTAGCCCTAGGGGGTAACATTGCCCACCCTTAAAATTATAACTTTTTTAGTGGTTATCATCTTATATTGTTAAAATAATTTTAGAACTATATAAGTAGCTTGGGCCTGATGTAACATTTAATGGAATAATTAAAATTTAAAGATGGTTTTTGGGGTGGGCAATGTTACCCCCTAGGGCTAAAGTAACCCGAGTTTACTACCTAAAATAAGCGTACATCAATATAAAACAATATACTCACTGGTGTAAAGTCGGTATCAATGTCAATTAAAATAGGCAAAAATGTAAAGGCTGCTGTCTAATTCAGAATGCACGCGCAAAATGTGTTTTGTTCTTTCGGGACTACTTACTTAAACTCGCCGCTGCGCTGCGCTCACTCGTTTACCCGACCAAACGCCATTTTAAAGAGAATAACACCCCAGAACAACCAACCCAGATGGAAGATGCCAGATGTGGATTTTAGTGAGGGGGTAAAACCGCCAATTAAATGGCTAGAATAAAGGCATTCAATCTTAGTTCTCAGGGTTGGCAGCACTATGGGCCATAGATCCATTTACTCTCAGGTGGCGTGTGTGCTCGTTAGCCTTCCCATGCCATACAATAAAAGTAAAGCCTCTAAATCAGAGGTCCCCAAACTTTTTGTCTCATACACCACTTGACATTTTGTTTCGGATTTGGGTGGACCGGGGTGCTTACCTAATATTTATGTTATCACATAAAAACTAAGCAACAAAATCTTCGGGATTACGACCAGGTCTAGACGGCTAAAAATTGACACTTACACACAGAGAAAATTTAAACATACCTAATTTATATAGATAGATGTAAGTAAGATGTTAGGTTCCTTCTATCTGTGTACGAATATGGATTATTACATTAATGGAAAGCCAAAATTAAAGTCACGACCTGCTTAAATGGGATCCACTATCATGAACCCCCATTTTTATCTCATGTCCCCCATTTATTTTTTCCGCTCACATGGACCTTGCAGTTCGTCATTGACCCCTGGGGGTCGATATAGAATACTTTGAGGATCACTGCTCTAAATAATCAAACCTTAATAATCGAACTTACGTTATATAAATCCAATGATATTGACCTTAACTAAAGCAACAGACATTAGCAAAGTCAAGTTTATGACTAGACGAACAATTTAAATCATATTACTAGAACGAAGAAAAATAAAGAATTACAATTTTTATTTATCAATATCATTGCCTCACGCTAAGCCCGCGTTTGATCAACATTATTCTATTCAACTATCAAATTTCAGTAGACACTCAATGTTTTCGAAGACATTTTCCGCCGACATTGAGACAGCTGTTCCGAATTGTCTTTCACAAAATGTTTTACGGCGACTTATACCAACGGTGACAAGCCTTTTAAGACCCTCGGTAGGACTGATATCAACTTACTGTCTCTTGGTAAGTATATGTCGTAAAATACATTTTTTTATTCCAAAAGTATTTGAAACGAAAGGCCCTAAGTGTATGCCAAAACAATTTTCAGGGCACAAATTATGCGGACACACGAAGGGTAAACATTAGCAGTCTAGATGATTATTTTTTAACTTACATAAAAGTCACAAATAAGGCTCAAAAGGGAATAGGCCAGCGTTGCCAGACGTCCCGTTTTTGATGGGACGTCCCGATTTTTAAAATTAAATTAAATGTTCCGTTCACAGGCTCAGTCCCGCTTTTCGGGGTTAACTCGACCGTGCGTGCAAAGTACTGAGGAAGCGCACAGGCAAGTATAGAAAAATTAAAATAAATTTTCTATGGCTATTTTTGTCAAGGAAACGTCGGTAATTTAAACCTCAAATAAAAAGATAAATATTTAAAAACTTCTGATTATATACTTACGTTTTTTTACTATGTCCCGCTTTCGACGAAAGAATCCCGCTTTTTATTTTTATTCAAAAATTTCCAAATCCCGACTTGGTAAAAAAAATCTAATAGGCTGGCTCTGTCGTATATACTTGGGATCGTGGGGTAATGCGAGTCGTATGTATATATAGCAGAATATGGCGTCGCGGTGGACCAAAGCGTCATCAAAATTTACAAAAGGATTTTTTTGAAAATGTATTCTGATTAATCATGGTTATAGCATACAATTTTATTTTCCTTTTTGATTACAATTGATTGAGAAAGAAAATATTGAATATTATCAGTATTTGCTTCGCTCGCTTTGGAATAGTGGTCGGAATGCCGTCATCTTGTTTGGAACCGCGTTTTTTTTTTAAGTCTAGCACTAGCTGTTACGTAGAAAAGACCATGTGGCGTTTAATCTCTTTAGCCATTAGCAGAAATTTATATATATATATATATATATTTTCTCAGTAAATAATAAACAAAAAATACAAGAAAAGGAAATACTTATTAAGCTTTTCACGCAAACCTCTATAAGCTAGATTTTTTTTGTCAATTGGCGAGATGAATTAAATGTGGAAGAAACGGAGAAAGGCCTTTCGAAGCAGTGAGGCATTGCAGGCTGATAAAAAAAAAATTAACAATATAATACAACCAAACCTTACACAAATTGACTCAGTCCCAAACCACTAAGTCACCAAGTTCTAGGCTTGTATTATGGGCACTGGACAACGCTAAACATACTTTTATAGAGAAATGTATGGTATGTTGGGGTAAGATCGGATCGGATCAAGACCGGATAATTCAAATTACTACTAAACTAACAAAGGTTTTCGATTACTGGCGCTGCAGGCTACAGGGAGCAACAAGATAGCATAGGCCGGTGTGTTATTGCCAGGAATCGAAAACCTTTGCTAGTTTCGTAGTAATTTGAATTATCCGGTCTTTATCCGATCCGATCTTACCCCAACATACCTTATACTAAACTACATAGAAAATATCCAAGACACAATGTTTGCCCATCATCATCATCAGCCTATATTAGTCCACTGCTGGACATAGGCCTCCCCTAATGAGCGCCATAGCGCCTTGTCTTCAGCTTGCCGCATCCAGCATCTGCCTGAAGTCTTTCACAGATCGTCATCCCACCTGGCCTGAGCGCGTCCTACACCTGCATGTTTGCCCATAAACAGGTAGTTGAACCCCGGACGGCTAACTTCGTAGGTAGGGTCAAAACCAACTAGATTAAATGCGTCGTCTAGAAGTCATAGGTATATTTACGTTTAGCCTAAATACGAGTATTCTATTGAAAGCGTATAATAACTTTAATCTGGAAGGAATAGAACGAAATTTCGTATCTAGTGCTTCAAAATGATCATAAACATCAAGATTTTCTCTCGTTGTTTACACCACGTCTGTCAAAACTTAGTTTCCTAAATGATTGATTGCAAATCAATATTGAGTTTTGGCGCTAAGTGACTTGTTTGGAGGGAACTTTGCCCAGCAGCGGTCTGTTGATACCATTGAAGCTCTGTAAATGGACCAATTCTTACCCGATTCTCGAATTTTCAGGAATATAAAATAGTCATATCAATATATTTTTCCCTAGATTATTTAGCGTTATCATCGACGAACGTCTTATCATGTCTTAATGTTTACAGGCCTCTCATAATCTAAAAAATAAACGTCGCATTTTTACTTGTAATTGATTCTATTCTATTTTGACGACGTGCTGGCCTAGTTTGTAGTGACCCTGCCTAAGAAGCTAGCGGCCCTGGGTTCAAATCCCGGTAAGGGCAGATATTTGTGTAATAAGCGCGAATATTTGTTCCTGAGTCATGGATGTTTTCTATGTATTTAAGAATATATTTCTCTGTATAAGTATTTATATTTATCGTTGTCTATTACCCATAGAACAAGCCTAGAGCTTAGTTTGGGACTAGGTCAATTGGTTTGAGATCGTCCCCTGTTTTTTTATTTATTATTCTGGAATGTGGTATATTAACTCTGTGCATGCGACGTACGTATGTTATAATGTGGCCTTTAATTGTATACTTATACATCATTCTCTTGGTTAAAGTTAGTAAAGATCTATAACTATATCCTTAAATTGTGTAGACAAAGTTCATCCCTGAAGCAGGCCTGCCTGATTTGCGGTAGTTTGGTTAGCTCTCAAGCGGTTATCTGCAAGGTGCAGTGGAAAATTATTTATCAGACTGCCCGCCTGCGGGTTTCCGTCGACTTGTTTTGTTGTTCTATCCTGTTTTATCTGTAATCAAATCGCTATAGGTTTGTTGTTAATATTTCAGCAGAATTTTTCTCAAGATGTTTGAAGTTAAATAGAAATTGGGTCCATATTGGCTCCCATAAAATTCTTATTGCTATTTTTTGTTTTCCTACCCATTTTTATTCATAATAATCACTCTTCATAATTTTTATACTTTTTTGTTCATACATTTTAAGTCATAATTATCGCAATTCATAATGCATTTTTTTAAGAAATTGTTACTTTTTGAGGATTTTTATAAATCTAACCTAACCTAACCTAACCTTAGCTACACGTAAGATATTTAAGAAATTTTGAAATGTGTACTGTTCCATGAATATTGGCGTTATGAATTCAGATAATTATGAGTACCGATCGTTAGTATTAAAAAAAATGCGAAGAGTTGAAGAGTGATTATGATGTAAAATGGTATGAGAAAAAATTTCGGACTTCCGATAATAGGACTTAAAAAGTTATGTGAAAAAATGCGCTCCCTAAAATATTACTTATAAACATATATATACATATAATTACCTTCACGCCTGTATCCAAAAAGGTTGGGCGGGGACTATGGAACGCCAGGTGCACCGTTCTAAAGATATAACTATCGCTTCCTTTACATTCATCAACATCTTCATGCACGTACAGTGACCCAACGAAAATGTTAAGCACTTTAGTGCGTTGTCATAGTAAACTTCAAACAGTACAACAAATGACACACATTACAATGACAATGACATTCAAAATGACAAGGTTCTAAGTATGCTCAACATTTTTATTGGGTGACTGTACGTCGGTTTTGAGTGCTATTAATTTGGCTCTAATATAGTACATCGCGAAGCTGATCACTATAATATGTGACTTTTCTTTCATGAGTCCTTTCTAAATGACCAAGCCAACTTAGCTTAGCTTATAGGTACTTAGTGTAGATAGAATAAATATTTCAAAGATGAAAACGCTAATATAATTGCAATCTCTTCTTTGAGAGCTGATATCTTTCGAACGGCTTAAAAGATTTTATCTACACTCATATCATAAACCCTCTATGATGCGTTCAGAAACCGCAAATTATGACCAGCATATGATAATAATCAACTCTGTTGTTACAGCATTGTTTTTATCTGCGGCAGTAATCTTATGGATTCATAAGAACATCAATTTCGATGTTCTTATGTCATTCAAATTTGGAATATCTCTGAAAAACAAAGAAATTTGATTTGACCTCTATTCTAATACGAGTATCAGTCGAGATGACGTTTAATTTGAAATAAATTGTCATTTTGCGTACAAATTTGACAAATGTCGCACATAAGTAAGATATCGAACGATATGATAGTTGGAGCCGACTCTAGTTTGTCTCTGAATTAAAAAAAAACTATGACAGCTGCCAGAAAACTTTTCAATCTTTTCATTACCGCCATTACCGGTTAAAATTTAATATGCGGCTCCTGAATGCATAATAGAGGCTTATGATATGTTGGTAGATAAAGTAGTGTATGTAACTGTATATAATTAGGCATTAAAATACATGTGTGATGTTATTATGAAACGAGCCGAAGGCGAGTGTTTAATGCCCTTTATTATGTACAGTCACATAAACTACTATTAATTAAACCTAGCTAAGAACCATTAATATTAAACTAGCTTTCTTTTAAAAATATCACGTTCAAATCGGTTCATCCGTTTGGGAGCTATGATGCCACAGACATACACAGATACACACGAGAAACTTACAACACCCTCTTTTTTTCACGTGTTAAAAATAAAAGAAAACACAATTGAAATAAATAGTGGTAAAGCAATTCGTACATCTTTCAACCTAAAATCCCAAATACAGGTCTCTATAATATGATAATTCCCTAAAGGGTCTAACAGTTATTAGGGAAAAAGTAAAACAATTTGGAAAAAAATGTTTCGAATAGGAAAAGGGTATGTTGGAGTTGTAAAGGCTTCTGACATGCTTTATTTGATATTGAAAAAGGGATTTATAATTTCATAGCTTTGGGGTTTTACATTATTTATAGGATAATTTGATTCAAACTCAAGGTAAAAAAGGTTGCCGTGTTCGAATGTATATTTTGTTGTATGGAGGTCGTATAACATAAGTATGTGTGTGTTTTTAGTAGACTATCCAAAAACGAGGTTAATGTTTTTCTTATGTATGTTAAGTGATGTCTGCCACACCAAAAAAAAAATCAACGACAAAAATACAAATCCTTAGTAATTTCTACTATATTATAAACGCGAAACATGTTAGTAAAAGGGGTTTGGGTAAAAGGGTTGTCATTTGTAAAAGTCTGAATACATTTTCATGGTGGGCGGCCATTTGTAAAAGTGGTAAATTATGATAGAATTATTAAAAATAAACATATTTTGTTATGTAATTTATGTATTTATATTTTGTTAAGTGCATCGGAGCCGAGGTATTTAAATATTCATACTTGGGCGTACTTTTGTACCAAAAACGGAATACTTAAATCTTTAATATCTCCGCTCCGATATTATTTAACGCCATAAATTATATATATCTATGTGTATTTAAAAATAATCCGTGGCCGCTGACAAAAAATGACAATTTTCTTCATACAAACTTACCCAATGCCCTTTGTTACAGTCAGGGTCATATATAAAGTAACATTCAAAGGGCTCAAATAGTTCGGTAAACCATACAATGAATTATACAGGGTGGAAAGTTGAGATGGGGCATTAAGGGCAGCTACCAGATCCCTTGCTGCCACGCGAAAATGATCTTAGGAGACCTTTCCCAACTTTTTGAGTGATGACAATCGACATTCACAGATTTTTGATAAAGTCAGCGAGAAAATCGACAGAATTGAGTATTTTTTTTAATGCCAATCGGTCCTATTCCCATAAAGGATTAAAACACTCTTTGAGACCAACTGAGGTTAGAGTACTAGAACAACCATGAATCAAAGAAAACGTTTTCCATACATTTAATAGGGTAATAACACTAATAACAGAGAAGAAAGGTCTTCGCATGTGGTTTTTTTACGCGTATCGGTCCTTTATACTTAAAGAATGTTAATATGTATGGAGGCATATTAACATTAATTAAATAGACCTTTAAGTTTTTGTTATTTACAAAATAGGCTTCTAATAAATCTAATTTTTCTTGATTTGAAACCATTTTTTACTTACGAACACTAACCAGAACGTTGCAGAGAACAAAAATTGAAAAAATGAGTCACTGTTCTAAATTCAAAATTTCAAAATCTTCGTACATTATTTATAATTATTAAGCTTTTTCACCCATGACGGTCAGCTTTATCTATGTAGCAAAAAGTTTGTATCGTATTTAGTGGTTTTTTATTTGTAAGAATACCGATTTTTCTCATTTTTAATGTCCTAATGGAAGTTGTCCCCATAAAAATTAATGATCTTTAAGCTTAAGAAAATTCCGCTTTGCCTTTACCCTTCTAAAATGTATGGAAAAAGTTTTCTTTGATTTGTGGGTGTTCTAGTACTCTAATCTCAGTTGGTCTCAAAGAGTGTTTTAATCCTTTATGCGAATGGGATCGATTGTCATCACTCAATAAGTTGGGAGAGGTCTCCTAAGATTATTTTCGCGTGGCAGCAAGGGATCTGGTAGCTGCCCTTAATGCCCCATCTCAACTTTCCACCCTTTATATATGGCTATGTTACCTTATATATGACGCTGACTGTAAAGAGATTGTTTATAGCTCAGAATTAACATAGGGTACTTTTCATCCCGAAAAATTGGGCAGTACCTATCCAAAGAAATAGCGTCTACGCAGACAGAGTCGCGGGAAAAAGCTAGTAATTCATGTTTTAGGATTCTGCCAGATCCTATAAATAAATAAATAAATAAATAAATATCATGGGACAACGTCACACCAATTGAGCTAGTCCCAAACTAAGCTCTAGGCTTGTACTATGGGTACTAGACAACGATATAAATACTTATATAGAGAAATATATACTTAAATACATAGAAAACATCCATGACTCGGGAACAAATATTCACGCTCACCACACAAACATCTGCCCTTACCGGGATTTGAACCCAGGACCTCTAGCTTCGTAGGCAGGGTCACTACCAACTAGGCCAGCGCGTCGTATCGTATGGTGTATTGAAAGTTCGCCTTGCGTACTTCATTGTTTTTAGGGTTCTTTACCAAAATGGTAAAAAAGGAACCCTTATTGGTGAGACTTCGTTGTCTGTCTGTCTGTCTGTATGTCACAGCAGTTTTTCTCAGAAACTATAAAAGCTATCAATTTGAAATTTGGCATAGTTGTATAAATTGCTTGCCCGCATCTGTTTTTAGTAAAAAAAGTATGAAATTATTTTTCTAAGTATTTGTTAAGGGGTCTAGAACGGGGGTTGAAAAATGAAAGTTATTTGATTATAGCAAACGGGATGTCATATGACAGGGCTTTTTTTATAATTTTTCGGGACATACTTTTTGATTTATACGCAAAAATGTACAAAAAATGACCGTTCTCCCCCTTATCTCCGAAGTTTATGGACCAAAAAAATCTGAAAAAATTCTGATTTAAATTACTCATATTTTACAGGAAAAATAAAATGAAGTTGTCAAACTTTACAGTTTTGGAAAAATTATCAAAAAACTTTAAAAATCTGTATTAAAATTTAGGCTAGTCAAAATGGGCCTTAATGCATAGACAATAAAGTTCGTAACAAAGTAAGTATTTTCTTTTGCTTTTTCCAACCATATTATCTTAAACATAAGTCCGACTTGCACTTGACCGGTTTTTTTATACACGATATTCAGTCCCGTCATACTTAAGTCCCAGCTTTATACTTTTCTCAAGCTATCACCGAAGTATTTTTACGCCCACGGCCACGTTCAACGAATTCTCGTAATCTAAGACATAACGTTGAACGAAGTACCCATTCGGGGAAACATTGTAAATACTATGTTATATTTACGGAGAATGTTACGAGCACATTCGGGTATCTGGGCACGGTTTCTGTGAAACAGATAGAATAATAGATAGCAAAATTCTGTTCATACTGAGTGATGCGGATGAACAAATTTTAAATTCTATTTTTGCAAAAATCTTCGTACAATTTTGCATTAGGAGCGCAAATATTGGTACTAAGTATGTTTGCTAAATGTTTCGTTTCCCAACCGTTTCAGTTGCCAACGCGCTTTGTTTTCTGTAACCGTAAATATTTCAGGGTTTATTAAAAACGAACCTAAGCTAACCTATAGGGTTCTACACGATGGTACTGAAATAAATTCTGAACTGTTTACAGTTGCAGGAAAAAGAATGGGTTGGCAAATGAAAAAGTTGGGGAACGATCGTTTGGAAAACATATTTTTGTTGTGGTAGTTGTTGTTGTCAATTATTTTTTTTGAATTTTTTTTCTCTAGCGTTTCCTCGCGACTTTATCTGCATAGAGATCGTTAGGCAATTTGTCCTATTGCACCTATTAATTTTTTGGGATAGAAAGTAGTCTATGTTTTATGGACATGGACACATACATACATACATACATTTGAACATCCAATCATCTTCACAAATTTACACAAACCACATTACAGTGCGACCGCTCTTAGGTTTTTCGGGTTTGTGCTCGTCTGACTCACTCTCATATGGTCTTATTAAGAGCGAGTAAGAGAGATGTACAAACCCGAAGAACCTAAGTGCTCACAGACTGTAAAGGTATTCCTTGCTTCTATGTAGCGTTCGGCTGGCTATCGCTATCACGCCTGCACTCGCAACTACTTTTGTTACTCGTGTGTCATAGAACAACAAAGACGGCCAATTAAGAAACTGGTAGCACTGTATTTTTTATCATTGCGGCCAAGCCGCAGTGTTCGCATTGTTATGTTCCAAAGAGCAAAGAGGCATTTCAACCAAGCCGTCAGGCTTGGCGACAAATTTGCAGTCCTGGGGTCAAAGTCTTGAGATGTGTATTGGGTCTCAGATCCAACATAGCATCAGGTAGTGTATGTGCTCGTATTGTTCTTGTTATCATAACAAGTCTACTATAAATGCTTTGAAAACCCAAGTCCCGTTCGAATATTGTCGTCAACATAATGTTAGTTTACATGCCGCGCAATGTGCCGCCAAAAATCCGCCATTTCGATTTCCAATAATTTTAATATAGCCTATGACACTCCAGTGGTTAAGACGAATCTAACCACGTATAGTATATTAAAATCGGTTTAGCCGTTTAGTAGTTACGAGGGAACTTAGAGTCGGACATGCATATTGGTCAAATTCATAACCCTCTTTTTGGGCTTTGCCGCATTAGAGTAAAAAAGAAAAACACTATAACAATACTATAATGTGTAACAATAAAGGGAACACGGAGCATGATTTCCCGGCTTCACTAATTAGTATGTCGCCGAGTAACACTTGACCTAGTATTCGTTACACGGCTGCCAATATTGAGTAATTAGTGGTTTGTTATTTCCTTCATCCAAGTACTTCTACTTACCATTGTTATGATGACGTGGTTAGCTTAGTTGGTTGCTTACGAAGCTAGCGGTCCCGGGTTCGAATCCAGGGGTGTTATTCTCTCAACAACGACGGACGGACGGACGAACGAGCGAATCGCAGCGGCGAGTTTAAGTAGTCCCCTCCGAGCGAACAAAACACATTTTAGCGCGTGCATTCTCAATTAGGCAGCCTTATACGTTCGAGAAGCCATGCTGCCAAATTGAATACACGTGCTAAAATGTGTTTTGTTCACTCTGACGGGACTACTTAAACTCGCCGCTTGGACAATCACTCGTTCGTCCGTCCGTCCGTCGTTGTTGAGAGAATCACACCCCAGGTGAGGGCTAATATTTCACAGTCACACTCACAAAGTTTATTTGAGACAAACACTGCAACATAACAAACACATTCAGACATTGTGTTGTTGTGTTTGTGTGATGTCCGGAACTGTTTTTTTGCTGAGTGTTAGATATTTTCCATGTATTTATAATTATTTCACCCTCATACTGAAATTTGACGTTGTAGTTAATTATGCAACCGTCACATAATTAATGATATTGATATGTCAGTGAAGACTACAAACGAATGTAGATAACAAAAATAAGCACAGGTTTTTTTTGAACGCTTTCTTTAATTTTTGTGTTTACCAGTTAAGGTTGCCGGCATGATAACTCCGCGCCGGATCAGCTCGAAGTGAGACAGTGAAAAGTGAGCTTTGAGTTTTGTTAGTACAAAACATTTTTCAGTGTACGACGAGCAATGTATCGTAATAAGTAATAACACAAATTAAGTTATCGGATGAAGTAGAAAACAAAAGTTAGCTAGTTCAAAGTTAAATTACTGATCCGTCTCAAATGGCTTACCTGATATCATCAACATAATATTATTATTATAACATATCACGCAGTCTCCTTAGTAAGTAGGTACATAATTAGTGTCAATCTATGGCATCCATGAATAGGCACATAATAATTCATAAGTAACTTGGTATTGGCAAAATATTTTATTATTATAGCATCTTGGTTTTACGATTTATCAATAAAGTCCATACCGACGGATCTGACAGGAGGGGCGTGCCGTCGTAGATTGAAATATTATACTGGAGGTTATCGTCTATTTGTAGATGCTAAAACGAACAAAGGGGATAAATGCGTTAGAGTAAGATTATATTTAGCTGTTAGTTAGTGACAGGGTTTTCAAAATTGGATTTTTGGTGGTTTTAGAGATGCTTAATGGTCATTTAGCGATTTTTGAAAATCAGCAAAATTTATATGATTGACGTAAGCTGATGACACATCGCGTTGATCGCTTATTTCAACTCCATATATCTGAAAAAAAAAAGATTGTTTACCACAATACTACATAATACAAAACAAACTAAATAATATTAAATAAGACAAAGCATAATCAGCCTAACACACTATTACCTAACACTACCTATTGACCTTGTCTGAAATAAAAGATTTTAATTTACATACATACATACCTTCACGCCTTCATTCCCAGAGTGGGGTAGGTAGAGCTAAAGAATTCCCAACAATTCTAAAAACTTGTTTTAATTTGAATAGTAATATTTCGAGTCGATAAAAAACAGGGGCACTAGACAAGATAGATGCATTCGGCGTTCGTTATTGCTATCCAAAATATATAGTATTGACAATTGATATTGTCAATAGTATTGATATTGTCAATTCCATACATTCCATTCCATTTGGCAGTTTTCGAAAATCGTTTACGTTATCGTTAAGCAGCTTCACAGAAACGTGAGCAGAGTTTGAATCTAGGCTACTAGGCCTAAAGTTCCCAGGTTACCTAATTTCCAAATGACTTAAACGATTAATTCTAGTAATATCATACTATAATTACCGTTTTAACTTTAAATCATAAATAATACTTTGTACACATACACATTCATACCTTCACTTCACGCCTGTAATCCCAGAGTGGGGTAGGCAGAGCTACAGAATTACCAACAACTCTAAAAACTTGTTGATACTTATGTAACCACATTTTGCACAATAAGGCTAAGATGTTAGGCGATGGGCTTGCAACCTGTCACTAATACGCTGGTAAACATACTTTTCATCTCACTAGCTCGGAAAGCCCTTTTTGTTTGTTTTCCTATTGAGAAAATCGCTTTTTATCCACATGTGAAGAAAGAGTTTTGACATTTGAAGGCAGCTTTACTGATATTTGACAGCTAACAAAACGTAAAACGTTAAAACCGCTGAATTTTTAACATCACATTTAATGAATTGCATCGAGTAAAAAATACTAAATACAGTCTTACAACTTTGTTTTAATTCATAAATATCAGCATTCAACATTACCCTTCATTTCTGTTGTAAAAACGGATAAAATGTTCTGACAGTCCAAGTAAGTCGATGCGCGAACAAAACGCATCCGAAATAATAAAAAAAACTTAAATCAAAACTTTTTAATTAAGCCGTCAACGCATAGAGGTAGTAAAGCAGAGGCCCTACTTTAAAAATCGAAGTTCGAAGTTACGTTAGCTCCATCTCTGTCACACGTCCTTCGAGACTAAATCCAGAGAAAGGGATGGAGCTAACGTAACTTCGAACTTCGATTTTCAAAGTAGGGCCTCTGTTTTCCTTTATCTTTGGGTCAACGTTAAATATTCGTTTGTATATTTAAAACAAAACAAACTAGAAAAACATTAAATATAGGTTTTTCTAGTTTGTTTTGTTATTATGTTATTAAAAATTCGAGTGACGAAAGACTTATTAACACCTGTGGAATTACGGGAAACCGTGCAAAATGCGGAATTGAGCTTATTTTCCTCGCTGTAGTGAGATGAAAAGTTTTGTGTTATACACGGGTGAAAAGTTATTTTACGTCTCATGTGTTGAAACACTCGCTACGCTCAGGATTCTATTTTTGAACCACTCGCTTCGCTCGTGGTCAATCATATAATCCTTTCGCTAGCTCGTGTTTCAAATGAACACTCGCAGGTAAAATACAACTTTCCCCCCTTGTATAACAAATAACTATTGTAGTAGAGTATAATTACTTTATTTTTAATGATTTTCTTATCTTGACAGAAGCACGTGGAGCTGACCCATGTGTTGTTGTTTAGCCCACCAGAGAAATACTCTTTAATCGAACAATTGTCCTCGCGTGTTATATCCATGGACTTGTTTCTCTAATAGGTCCATGGTGATTGTCTAAAACTCGAAATTGGCGACATACACCTTGTTAAAATGGAGTGAAAGCCACTAATTAGGAAACAAAAATTACTTTGTATTACCTACGTCTAGCGAAAACAATTTATCACTAAAGATAATCTGATACATCTTTATATGCTATTGCTTAACCATAAATGGAAAATAACTGACTAAAATTTCAAATTATTTTGTAAAAACGTCTAGTTCCAATAGTTTTTCGAGCTACGAGTATCTGAGATTTCTTCGGCATAATACCATGACGCCTTCGACTTTATTTCATCCCTATAATAAGCTTTTATAAGTTATTGTGGCAGAAACTATTTCGTTTTTATGTCAAAGATGTTGGTGCAATTGTAAGAAGGAAAGCGATGAGTTTTAGCAATAATACTAGGTCAACTCGATTTTTTGGAAATTAAGTTTTTGAGTCAATCTAACTTTAATACTGTAATTAATGTCCCTTGAAATGAACCATATCTATTTTATTGTAAAAATATATAGCATTAGATAGATTACTCAGGGTGGTTTTGAAAAAAGTGTTAAATTAAGAAACGGTATGTTAAGTCCGTTGCGTCACGAAAATTAACTATACTCGTACGTTACCTACTGTCTTTAACTACGAGTATGTAGGTACATTTTTGAAAACCGCCCATCAACGAATAAACAATTCTAACAAAAAGCAGGCTTTAAAATCCCAAATGCTGTTTGGATAATGGCGTCAATGTAATATTAGTTATCATGTATACATTTTTATTTTCGCCAATTTCACACTTTAAAAAAATATAGTGGCACCCGCGACTCTAAGACGAATCTAACGACATCTCCCTTATCGAAATGGGCCTTCCGTTCAGCTTTTACAAGGGAACAAAGAAACCATACATACATACATACATGCATTTTCAATTAACATCTGTTATTTGGAACAGCTTGACGAACTGGATTCCTTCAAAGACTTGACTCCAACATGTCAGAAACATAACCCTCATCTTTTGGCAGTAGGATATAAATAGGTTTTGCTTCACTCTGATAAACAGCAAAATTTGATAACTTGACTGCATGATTTAGTTATTCACTTTTGAATCCGACATTTTATCATTATTGAAAATTAAAATGCAATCGAATCAAAATACACCTTATTTATCCGTTGACTCTTAACTAGGGTTTAAAGAACCATACATACTGTCAACCAACTTGATTCCTAAGCCACCAAACACATTCACCTTCTTCTTGGGAAGTTGGTGGAAGAAAGGTATCAAACTGTACTACATAACATCTTTTGTGAAAGAATGAAAACATTTTTTTATACTCGTCGATTAAAATCTGTGTATTAAGATTTCATAGAGAATACTGCAACGTCACTCTTTTCATCGTTGAATAGTCTATGTTACTTCCGAAACAACCGAAATAAGGGTGCAGCTCCACTGAGGCGGAGACGAGCGGAGCGGGGCGGAGCTGTGCCAATATTAACCAATAGAATATAAACTAACGTGCGCAAGGCGCGCTCGACGTGACCGCATGCGCCTTCTATTGGTTAATATTGGCACAGCTCCGCTCCGCTCCTCTCGTTTCCGCCTCAGTGGAGCCGCACCCTAACTGTTTCGATACGCTCTAGACAACCGAAAAAAAAATTGAAAATAGAACTTCGTATTTGAATAATATGTGTCCTTGTTTAACGAGACTCGATCCGATACAAAATTGCCAATCTATTGCGTTTCGGAACGTAGCAGCGTCGCGTCATCTGTCAAAAATCTACTTAAATTTGCTGCTGTATCCAGGGCATAAAAAATTCAAAGAACTACACTTTGTGATTGGCTAGTATTTAGCCAATCACAGCACAGTACTGCAACATTACGGACTCCGGTGGTGTGATAACTTTTCTTTTCTTATATACTTGTATTAATGACTTAAATTATTAATTTTAATGAACTCGTACAAAAAGTATTGTTTACAATAGTGTCATCATCAAGCTTTTTAATCTCGTACCTTTCTTAGGCCACTCAGCAAGCTTCGTGGCCTAAACACGGTACTCGACTAAAAAGCTCTCTAACGATTGTGAAAACTACTATTATTTGAGTTGATTAAAAAAAGCAGACACGTCCATAATGAGTTAATGCAGACAGGACTGGTATTTCTCTTTTGCTGTATCCGAATTTAATTATCTCCAAGCACTACGCTGTCTCATTGTCTAGCGAAAACAATTTATCACTATAGAAGATCAATACGAAACAAGAGTTTTTCACGAAACGGATGGTTTCTTTTGTATTCAAACATACTAAATAAATAAAACGGGATAATCTTGCGTAAATAAAATAGACCTAGTCTCAAACCTAAGCTCTAGGTTTGTACTATGTTTTTTTTTTGGAACTTACATTCGACATTACATGGGATAGAACCTGATATCGCTAGCTTGGGTGACTACCAACTACACTCATCACGACGTCAAAGCTACTGAATAGTATATAATTATTTTGTATAATTTCCTGTACATAATGTGATTATGACCCCTAATTATTAACGTAGGTAATAAATTAATAATTATTTATTTATTTTTACTTTAATTGTGTGTTGTTGTGAATAAATGTTTATTATTATTATTATCGAATAGGTTTAGGTACTTGTGTCTATGTCTTAGTTTTCAAGGTTGGCACCGTTTTTCCAGTTTTAGACTACTTTTGGCCTAAATCAAATTTTTTCATACCATGGAGAAGGGAAATGAGAACACATTATATTTCTCACTTGAAATCGGTGATATCACTACGGAACCGTCATAAACCTAAAAGAAGAAGAAAACTATCTGAGGCTCTCACCCTCAGGCTTCAAGGTTCATAGACACCTTGCAACCTCAAGAACGAAATCCCAAGATTGCCAACGCACTGCCAACCATGAGGAACGCCTTTCTGCCGGCCATTTTATCAGTTGTCCCCATACCAAAACACAACAATGCGAACATGCTGTTTAGCGGAATATTAAATACTAAGATGGACTTGATCTCAAGGCCTCTATTCAAGGTATTGTTTTTAACTTGGCTGCCATTACTGTCAAGGAAATAAGAGCTATCTTAACGTTGACAATACGATAACAGATCAAAGGCATTATGGTTTTACCTTGTAGAATAGAGGCCCTGGGGCCTGTTTTATAAAGCTACAAATTGCAATTTACAACTTTCCATTTGACACAACCTCGACCAATGACGACCAGCCATTTGAGCAGTGTTGCTAGTTTAGACCTGTAAAATTGTAACTTGTAGCTTTATAAAACGCGCTCCTGGTGGTCTGTCTGTCTGTCGTTTGCCTGCTCCATTCACCATCCTCCTACCCTTATCCCACACTAAGTGGGGTCGGCACAACATGTCTTCTTCTTCCACTCTCCTCTATCTGCTATTAACTCAGTACTCACACTTTTACTAGACATAGTCCATCTCATCCATCCATCTCATCTCATCCGTCCATCTCATCCATCTTTCACACAGTCCATCCACATCTTTTTTTGGTCTTCCTCTACCACAGAATAGATAATAGCACAAGTACAGAAGTCTCACTCCCTTGATCTTTACAAAAACCGCTTTTTTCTTAGCCGAAACATTATGATTTATGGCCCTCTGATATCGTCCACTCCAGCGCAAGCCAAACGGAACGTTAAGGCTGTGTACGAACGGTGAAAATGAATTGGCTCACTCGCCCCGTCGCCGATAGTGAGGGATGTCAACGACTAAAAATAAAATAATAATGTGTTGCCCATTTATTTCTTGCATTCAATATAGAGAGCAATAAATGTATATTTTTCATACATTCTTCTTCATACATTATATATCTCTAAAATAATAAATCTATTAGATACCAATTTCTGATAGTTGCTACGTTAGCATATTTCTACAGATAAAGACGGCAATCCGTAGCGAACGCTATTGTAAGAAAGAGATAAATAGTTGTTTCAAATTGCGTACCCGAATGACGCGGCGTGCCTTTCTATCATGACGGCCAATTAGCTACCCGTCTGTATCGCACTCATATAAAATTGGTGGCAGCCCCTGAATAGTACCCATCAGATGGGTAACCGGCATGTACTTCTTGTAGCGATGAACGTAAATCGCGGAGTGAGCCGCGCCTGCCTCTACCCCTATATCCATTAACATTAATTGACAACAATTCATATGTGCTAAGGCAGTAAAATAAAATACCGTATGTAGATTTTACACTGCTGATTACAGTAAAAATATTTTTGGATTTTTTTATGCAGTATTTTTATTATATTTAGGAAAAACGATAAAAAAAGTTGGATTGTGAATGTTAGGAATACACTTATAGTGCCCTTAGTCCATTTATTACTGTAGGAATTGAAAAAAATATACAACTATCACGTCCATTTTTCATTTGTCTGACGGATTATTTGATTCTACCGACACGCTTTCGATTCTCGTAATACAATTTTTTTGATATACGCTATTTAAAATGAAAGTTACTAACGGATTTGTAAAAGCGGATAGCCGCAATCTGCCCAAAGTCGACGAATTTATGTTGTTACAGATGTTATGGTTGACAAGTGACATGACATGACAGTTAGTTCTGTTTCTGTTTAAAGTAACGTCTTTTTTTATTTTATATCATGCTAAGATCACGACATCAGTATTCCTAACTTTGTATATACGGTCTTTTTAATGACTATTTCTTTAATAACGGTCATTCTCCAGAATTGTGTTCTCAGTCTAATTAACACCGCCCTTTTTTTCCACTTGGTTTTTGATAAAATTTATGCAAAATGTAGTAACATATCGACCATTCAAACTTTAATATTTATTGGGCACTTAATTATTATTAGCGGTTAATTAACTAGAAGGGTTTTAATATTTGCGTGACGCGCGAATTAGAAAAGCGATGCGTTAATTAGGTTTACTTGCTTGCGAATTAAAAAAACTACGCGTTTATTAGATAAATGTTCATGCCAAATATATATTTTTTTAGGAAATAAGACAAAAACTGTCAGACCGTCTATTAATTTTATCATATTTATTATATTGCAACGTTGAAACTATTAGGAACATAAAATATCCATCACGATATACATACATAATAAGCTAACTAATATTTCACTGAAATAATCGTTCTATAATCAACAATGAAAACGATAAAAAAAAAACAGAATTAATAACTTTACTAACATAATAACTAAGGTATAAACCTTAGGTATTATGAACAAACGATAACAAATAAATTGCCGTATCTGTTAAAGAAAAATTAATACTTCTTCCTCCTACTTTTTACATTCCCTATCTATCTTTAAAAAAAGTAATTTAAAATTTAAAAACCCGATGAACTAAAAAGATATAAATAAACTAGTTAATTTTATTGAATCTAAGGACACCTCATAATTCATAATGCTAAAATCCGTCGAGCCGTTTAAGCTTTACATACATAAGTTATGTAACATAACATACAGACATTCAACTTTAAGTATGTAGTTTAATTATTGCGGGTGGTTTTAATACATCATTTATACAAATATGAAGAATGATGCCGGGTCCCTAGGATTTTCCTTACATGATTAGAATTACAGTTGTCACTTTTTGTCAAAATGCAACTTTTTAATGCGGTCAGCAAAATTTTCATGTTTTCCAAGAGAAATATGCTAGGAAAAATAAAATAACCTCTAAAAAACATATTGTCCAAACACTTAAGCACACAGATACGATCATAAGGATGATTTTCAGGTTAGGGCCCCTCTAATAACATCAGTTTGACATAATATAATTATGTCATTCTAATCATGCCATCATTCTTCCGGGAATTACATTTTTGTAAAAAGATTATTCCTGTAAATTAATTTAAACTGGTTTAGCTTAAGCGAGCAATTAGAAATAAAATACTTTTATGTACCAAAAACCTTTTTTACTACTCTTAAACTAATTAACGCGTTCATTTTTGACCCGTGAATTAGACGTGTGTATTAGGGATTCTTGATAAAAAAAATATAACTTCTTTTAGGTACATGTGATAAACTACATAATCCAGTAACTGTTAAATACTGAGGTTCTTAATGTATACAATAATTTACAGAGTTATAGAGTTATTGGCTGATTTTAAAAACGTGAACGTGTTAATTAGCATTTACGAGAACCAAAACATGCGAATTAGATACTTACATTTGTAGTGTGCGATCCACACAACATTAACACGTCTTTCTCTCAAGAGGGTCTTGACATGAGTGTCTGCTCACGCAAAATGCATTACAGACGTCTGTCTATTTCTTCAATGGCCTTGCACGGACAAGAATGAAAGCGGCGCGTGAATTAGTACACGTATCGGGACAAAGTTTCTTTATTTTATATCTTAGTGATATATTACTAAATAAATTTGGTATTTTTTTTGTAATTTGGATATCTTATCTTTCATTAAATAAAAATACTTTCATTCATCTTTCCTCTTGTATATGATCGGGGAAAATAGTTATATTAGTGATTTCGGAAGTGGGACGCGCGGTGTTAATTAGGAGAATGGGGTATTGATTTTTTTTTTCTCCTAGAAAGGTATTGAATATTTACTTGAAAATTCATGTACACCTCAATACGAGTACCTTCTACGAACAAAAAATATAAATTATACCAAATTCATTAGTTTTATATTTTTTAAGCCCGAGGACATACGGAAATGGCTGTCTGGAGAATGACCGATAAATTATTAACGAAGAATTATAAAGAAAAACCGAGGAACACGAGTAGCCTAATTTTTAACCAGCGAAAAAACAAAAATGCTTTTTTTTTTTGAAATGTTGTAAATTTTCATTACTCTTTTAGTTATGTGACCTTTTGCCTACTCCATTCTATAAATATTCATAGCGCGTTGGTACTAGGTTTAAGCGATCACTACAACCCCTAGCGAGCTCAGGTGTAAAGTTGACACATGAAAAATGGTTATCAAAGCAGCCCCGAGTTCACAGGTGCATAACGTAAACCTATCCGCTCGCACCTTCCCCCGACACCGCGCGTTAGAAGAGTAAAAGCTTTACGACTCCGTTGATGAGCCATCGGTTAATTGCTTAGTGTTATAATGTGTTTCTTATTACCAAACTAAGAAAATAGCGTTGGGAGAAGTAACATTTGTCTTAAGAAACAGGTGGTCTAGATTGGCAAGAAGAAGTTTGGAACAAATTAGCTGTGCGAAGTTAGTCTTATCTTTTACCCTACCGCCAAGCAGAAGTTTTTACATTGTTGTGTTCCGGTGTGTGGATAAGACGACCGGTGAAATTACTTGCATAGAGGCATTCCACCTTAGTCCTCAGGTTTGGCACGGTTGGTACGGTTTAAGGATTGCAGTCTTAAGGTTGTATAGTCTTGAGAATTATGTCTAAAGGTTACAGATCTCACTTATCATCAAGTGACCTGTGTGCTCATTTTCCTTCATAATGCCGTTTTCAACATTTGTTGTGCCCACAATTGGATCATATTGCCAAAGAACCATAGGCGACATTGAAAATTAAAATTAAATAAATTAAAATTAAAAATTAAAATTAAAATTAATTCTTAAAAATATTGTTTATTTTTACGAATTGCATATGATTCTCACGCTAGACGAGGCCTGTCCTGTAGGATCAAGGGCACAGGTTGACAGGTCGAAAATCGAAATATTATTTAGATAGGTAAAACGTTCTATGAAATATTAGGTACCTCGAAAACTTCTACTTGCTTGATTGCCACTTGACAGTATTGTAGTTCCTATCACTATGTCAAATTCTAGATAGCCTAGATATACTTTAACCATCCCGTTATCTTATCTAATCTGATATATTGCAGTCAAATGATTATCCGTAAACGTTTTGTTATTGCTATCTTTCGTTTCAATCTTGTGTTGCCCAAGGATAAGGAACTATGGTGCTTTTACTCATATAAATAACTAACTAAGCCTCTATTCAACTTGATAATATGATTAGGGCGCATAACGTCCCACCCGCAGAATGTCCCTTTGTCCCTTTCGCGAAATGTCCCTTTCGTAAATGTCCTTTACAAAACAACCCTTCTGCAAAAGGTCCCCTTCGCAAAACGTCCCTTCACATAATTAAAGTCCCGTTCGCAAAACTTCCCTTTCGTAAAATGACCCGTTAGCAACACGTCTCTTTCGCAAAATGACTCGTTCGCAAAACGTTCCTTCTCTATATGCATTACGTGGAGGTAGTCCCTTGTAATGAACAAATTAATGCTACGAATTTGCATGTTATTACTGGTACGATTGTTGAGCATTGTAAATAAAGGATATATTAGTCATATTGTTACTATTTGGTCCACCAGGGTAATTCAAAGGTGAGTTGATATGTGAAGTCCCCATTCCACAATAAGGCTAATGTAGCGATTATTATATCAGTCTTTGACGTGTTATGGTATTGGTTTTAGCTCAGCCGACATTACTGCCAAGTAAATTAAGAGCTATCAAAACGTTGACAATACGATAACACGCCAAAGACGATATGGTTTTTACCGGCTTGTCTGCGACATTAATTCGTTACAATTTTAAAACTTAATCAAATCCACCCTTCATCCTTTTTAATTCCTTCCAATCACCGCTTTCTTTCGCTGGTTTTCTCGAACTAATCCAATCCATCACAGCGCCGTCTCGCGGGACCTGCGGAACGATAGATTCCGATAATCTTGGATATAATTATAGCTTGGGAGTAATAAATCTAAGTTATTATTGCATTTTTAAATCAGCGGGCCTAATATATCTATATCGCTTGTCAAATGTGGATAAACTCTCGTACTTATATACGTGTCAGAAGATGACGGATGCCTTATCCACACTTTGTCACGCGATAAACGCAGCCATATTAGGCCCAACATAAAGTTAATGGTATTAGCCTAAAGCTGTTTGATAAAGGCCTTCCATTTTGGTCCTCAGGCATGGCAAGGCATTTCCAAACTTTGGATTGCAGTCTTGAGATTGTAGTATTGAGCATGAAAATATGTATGGTTCTCCTATCCCACTCACCATGATGGTGTGCTGATTTTCCGTCGAATTTATATACATTATACAGGGTGTCCCAGAAACCGACGTCAACCCGCCTAGAGCTGATAGAACAGCTAAAAAGCTATCGATTTAATCCCTGTGTATATTCAGCGATTTTTACTAGTTTCGGAGATATTGATCATTTTAATCTGATTTTTTATATATTATCCCTTATGTCCATGTCTCGGAAAATCATTAGTTTCATGTTTTATTTCATAAGTTTTACAGTGGTATCTTCCATATTTAGAATCATTACGAATCAGCTAAGTTTTTAAACATATTTGTCCGTTTTGTTTTCAGTATTTTTTTTAAGTAATCACATAGTATGTTTCACCATACTAGGTGTCCCAGTGTTTGCTTTTCACTTTGTATGGAAAAAACAACATTAGGTGATTACTTTAAAAAAATACCGAAAAATACGTTTAAAAACTTCATTGATTCGTAATGATTCTAATTATGTAAGATACCTCTAAAAAACTTATGAAATAAAACATGATATTCATGATTTTTCGTGACATGGACATAAGGGAAAATTACAAAAAATCTGATTAAAATTATCGATAGGTATCTCCGAAACTAGCAATAATCGCTAAACATACATAGGGGTTAAATCGATAGCTTTTTAAACTGCTTTAACAGCCCTAGGTGGGTTGACGTCGGTTTCTGGGACACCTTGTATACAGTATGTTAGATAGGCTAAGTTGGAATTTTATAAACCTTTTATAACCCTTTCAGCTTCGTTCAAATCGCATGTGTGTGTTTGACACAGAAATATTCGAAACAACATATCCGGTGGCAAATAAAAACATTTCCAATCAAAGCCGAGAGCCAAAGCCGAAAGGTCATCCCTCAAGGGCCTTTGTTTGATAAGTTGAGCGTTTAGCAAGCGTGCTTGAGCCTTCAAACGTTTCGTTGCCGTTTGATTGTTGTAACATTTTAGATGATAGCTAGGTTATTGCATTCGCTGTTTTTTATATGTTATTATTTGTTGAAAATAGCAATTTATATACCGGGTTAGAATAGTGCCACTCCATGTCTTCCCGTGGATGTCGTAGAGGCGACTAAGGGAATAAAGGATTAGAGTACTATTAGGCGATGGGCTTGCAGCCTGTCACTAATACACTGGTAACGTCTTAGCCTAATTGTGCAAAAGGTGGTTTCAGAATTATCAACAAATTTTTAGAGTTGGTAATTCTGCAGCTCTGCCTACCCCACTCTGGGAATGAAGAAGTGAGTTTATGTATGTATGTTGAAAATAGCAAGTGAATGGAAGCTGTTCGCTTTACTTTACCGAAATGTTAATCACACTGTGTCACTAGTTATTGCCGACGGCTCTGTCCACGTGGAAATCGTTTATCGTCATTCCCCCAGGAACAGGAACAATTTGGCAGGTTAAAAGTATGTTTTCTAGGCTATCAAGTATCACTGTAGCAAAATTCACGTTGATCGATTAAGGCATTGAACTGTAAGAGAGTGAATTTCAATAATATTGCAGTTAAGGACTAATTCGAGACAAAGTTAACTTTCTTACAAAACAATACAAAAAAAAAACTTATCTTACTAATACAGGGTGGAAAAAACGTACGCCACATGGACGGCCACTACCTTAAATATTGGAAATAGCAAATAATACGCAAAGGAGAGTCTCCTTTGCGGATAACTTGCTATTTCCAATATTTAAGGTACCTATATTATAAATGCGGGATTTTTGTTACTCAATCACGCCAGAACGGGGCTGCATAGAGATAGATTATAGTCTGGAATAGTACATAGGCTAGGTACGTTTTATCCCGGAAAATTGTGTAGTTCCCGAACGAATAGCGATAAACGACTTTTATGCGGACGGAGTCGCGGGCAACAGCTATATTTCATATTTCTTCCATTGTGTAATCAAAATTAGTCAAACAATTGTCACACAAGGGAAAAAAGCGACTTTTTAATTGAGTTCTTAACTACTGAAATAAAAATAATAAAAAAACAAACCATCACACTATCTTGTTTAAAATAAACTACTACAACAAGTGGTCAATGTATACTTAAGTGTTGCTTCAAATAACTATCTAATGTGACAGCCGACACGTTCACAAATGACTCCGACAATTAGGGGCTTAGTCGGTGCCTGGATAACTTGTAAGGTTTCCATTCACCCTGTAGTTGGACGAAGCCGAGCCGCAGTTCGCTTTTAGATCGCTAGTGGAAAATAATTAAATTGCTTCAGTTGAACTAAGATTTATAAAAAAAGCGACCTCGCTTTGCTTCGGGTACTTATTTATGCATAAACCATCGCCTTAAATCACTCTATCTGTGGATGAAAGCCGTATTTTATAAGATAAGAACAGACGGCGCGAAGCGACTTTGTTTTATACTATGTAAAGATACAGTCACGAGATTAAATTTGGTACCCACCTTAGGTCCAAAGTCAATCTGACATTCTACAACAATAAGGTTGAGTTTCCTAAAAGTTACTAATGACTTGACATCTCTAATGACATTGACGACTTCAAGCATATTTTTCTTGAAATGGGTCCCAAATTAACGCTCGTGACCGTACCTCTTTAACCCCCTACTAATAAACGTTGAGTAACGGTGGTATAGCTATACAATATTTTGTCCTTATCTGTCATTGTGACGTTTAAATTTGACAGATAAGGACAAAACATTGTACCGCTACTCAACGTTTATTAGTAAGGGGGTAATAGTGCACATTTTCAACATCTACTGCTAAAAAAAGGCTGTAAAAACATTACTGAATGTCTTGATGTTGTAGTATATAATAATAACTACGTAATATTTTTATTGTCGTTACTTTGACATATTTTTAAATTAAATCACCTACTATCGCTCGCGACGCTATAAGAAGAATCTAACTACTCGTTTATCAAAATCGGGCCATTCGTTCAGCCTCTACTAGGGAATATAAATCCACACATATATACGGAAATACATTAATCTACTTCTTTGGCAGTTGTGTAAAAAGTTACTTGTACGAGTACGTAACAGATTTTTTCAACGACGAAACATTTTTTTGGTCTGACAGTAATCCGGCGTTAGGCGAGGCGCAAATCTGCCGACCTTTCCCATTTGCACTCGTTACAGGGTGTCCCGAAAGACGATGCCAAAAAACAACACAAAAAGGCACCCTTGATAAAGTTTCAAAATATTTTAATAGATCAACTTTTTAATAACGGTCTCAAATATCATTATATAAGAATTAGATGGTTTAAATAATTTTTCTAAAATAAACTTCGATTCTATATACCTCACCCTAAATGAGTTATTCTTGTACTTAGAAAGTTAAACAAAAGCCTCTTCTTTATACTAAAGCCGTTAAAAACACAGAAAAATAAAAGGTACAAAAAACGTACTCGAGACCTTAAGGAATAAACGTTGAGTCGACCTGTCAGGATATTTTTATCATTTCCTCTTGTTCGAGATAACTTGGAGACAAGCAAATGACAATTTTATTATCTTTTTCAGGTACGATGGATGTTTTTGCTGTTTTTGGTGTTTTAGTAAGTAATGTAAATTTAAATACATTCTTATTAAATTTATTCCTAAGGGAATGTGGAAATAATGGCGTAATAAGATGGGTTTTGTGTTTACCCGACTGCCTGAAGGAGGGTTATGTTTTTCGAGCGTATGTATGTTTGTCTATTTCTGGACATGCTCTGCAGCCCAAACGGCTTGACGGATTTTAACGCATGGGATGTCATTCGATTCGTCTTAATTCTCGAAATGACTTAGGCGTCCGCGTAAACAATACGGAGGGGGAATAAAAAAAATATTTCTTTATTACCCCTAAATATCAATTTTTCAAATTTAATACAGAAAAGTGCGAAATAAACACAATTATTTAAAAAAAAACAAAAACCCGAAATAATAACTGAAAAGAAAATATAACTTGAATATTGAAAAAGGTACCATATCTTGAAAAAAAAAAAACTTAATTTATGCACTGTTAGCTTATTAAACTTATATAAGTACATTGCTCTTACAATTTTCTACAGATTACTAGCAGTCCGAGCGTGAATTTATTTGTTCATACAAAACTTATGAAAATACTTTACGACCTATTCTCGTACCTACCAAATAAATGTACAAAAAAATCATAAAAATCGGTCGAGCCGTTTCGACGGAGTTCGACTTCAAAAACCGTGACACTAAATTTTATACAGGGTGTCGGGTTTCTTTTGGTCCAAATGTATATAGATAGAGTTTGAGCGTGACACGAGATTTTTATATATATAGACTAGCTGACCCGGCAAACGTTGTTTTGCCATATAAATAATTTAGGGGTGGACTACCCCTAACATTTAGGGGGATGAAAAATAGATGTTGGC
This sequence comes from Acleris literana, assembly GCA_946894065.1. NCBI lineage: Eukaryota > Metazoa > Arthropoda > Insecta > Lepidoptera > Tortricidae > Acleris > Acleris literana. The sequence goes on along the minus strand of OX335671.1, from coordinate 21,933,722 downwards.
CGATTCTCATAGATACCGGATAAGCACAAAAAATTTCATCAAAATCGGTCAAGCCGTTTCGGAGGAGTATGGCAACGAAAACTGTGACACGAGAATTTTATATATTAGATAGACTTGTTTTTCGCTTACTTCTAGAGTACCCTAAAAAAAAAGTAAATAGATACGTCAGCAAAAACAGCATCAGATATTTTTCTGCTCAGCTGGCTTCGGTTAATGAGGGGAATTTCTCTACTCATTCACGGCTTCTGTAGAATAGGCAAGCGCTTTCAATTCATTCGAGAAAATTCCATGAGTTGAACGATAATAGTTCTAGCGGCTATAAATGTGGATTAATGAACTAACGAGTTCTATAACGAGTTGTATATCTGCAGACCAAAGATTAATTAAAGGTATTTTGTCGATACCTGCTCCAATTTCAACCAACTTCAATCAAAAAGGTTCTCAATTCATTAATTTTTGGCCCAGTTGAACTAAAAATAGTGTTTACAACTTACAACTTTGTAGTACGAATAAATAGCTTACTATTTGCTATCTCAAACAATGTAGTGATACATCGTAAAGTGAATTTTACGTGCACATTTTGTGACTTAGCTTTACAGTGCAATAATTCGATCAATAATACACTACATAGTATTGTTCTGTAAGATCTTGGCGTATAATACAATCAAATTTAGTATGATTTATAAAAATAAACCAGAATTTCAAGAAATTTACCATTAAAGCATTACTTATTATTATTATTCTGATATTTATTAAATTTACTGTAAATTAGGTTATTTATAACAAATATTCAAATATAAAGGTAAAATAACAATACTAATACAAAAAAAAACATGATACGAGTGACGCGGGCAGCGGGGCAGGGCTCAAGCTACCGGTGGTTAGGGCTGCAGAGAGAGGAACCTCCTCACAATGCGTGCCGTGTCTAGGAGTACTGCCTTCTGTATCTGGCCCTTGATCCAGCCATCTAGCGAGAGTCTCTTGAGGTGTTGGTAGTGACTCTTCGCTATAAGACCGTTTGCCGAAACAACTATCGGGCCAATGATCGTCGAGTCAACATCCCACATGGCGGTCACCTCGTGAGCCAAGTCAAGGTACTTGCTGAGCTTGTTATTATTTATTATTATAAGAAGCCTGATGAGTTCCACTGCTGGACATAGGCCTCCCCCCACTTTTTCCATGTTTCCCTACAGCTTGCCAGTCTTTCAAAAAGGAATCCAAGCCATCCCGCCATCGCCGACGACGTCTGCCGCGTTTCCGTCTTGAGTTGGTGGGCTTCCACTCTGTGTCGACTTTGGCAGCTCGCTCGGCATGCGGCAGACGTGACCAGCCCAGTCCCACTTCAAACTGTCCGCCTTCTGAGTTACGTCGACTATTTGAGTCATCGAGCGCAAAATGGTGTTCCGGATATGGTCCGTTAGTTTAGCACCTAAAATACTGCGCTTCATGGCTCGTTGGCAAACTCCTAGATACTACTACTAGTTGAAAATTATGGGGTCGACAAAGATTGGCAGTTTAAGACCACTTTTGTCCCGGGATCCATCTTAACCAGTCACAGATATATTATTTCTTTATGGTAACATTAAGAATACTGTACAAGGTTTATCGACGACGGTAGGATGGTCGTCCTACCACCATCTTATCCATTAACCCACCGCCAAGCAGTACTGTTCGCATTGCTGTGTTCCGGTGTGGGGATAAGACAACCGGTGAAATTACTAGAATAGAGGCATTGCATCTTAGTCCTCAGGTTTGGTAACGCGTTAGAAGTCTTAGGATTGTAGTCTTGAGGTTTCAAATGTCTATGGGTCTCAGATCCCACTTACCATCAGGTGGCCTGAGAGCTCGCGAGCCTTCTCTTTGCCATAAAAAAAAAACTCATCAAATATTAAGAGGAGAGTTGAAGTTGTCTCGTCAGAGCGAAATAACCATATTTAAGGTCGTGCATTCTCAGTTTATCCGCTTAACCCGTCCAGCGAGCGAGCTCGTATGACTTCAGTTTCGATCGATCGTTTGACAGAGCGTCGTTTGAGTTGTAAAAGCCGAAGATGACCATTTTGACACATCGTTTTCTTGACCCTAAAACACCTATATCGTTACCAATGCATATATAGAATAAGCTATCTAAATGGGTTCGCAATGAAATTCAGAAACCATATCACTTAAAGTAGGTATTACCCTCTTATTCATAAACGCTCAAGAAACCTCTTTTAGTTAAAGATGCAACACCTTAAAATCTCGAATTATTTAATTTCGATTTTGAAAGTACCGAATTTAATAATTCCGAATTTTTACAATACCGAAAAAATATGAGGCCGAATTATCAAAACCTCGAATTTTATATTACCGAATATTAAAATCACTAAAAAGTTTTTCGGAATATTACATTTACAAATTTAATATTCGAAACTTCACAAACCAGATCGGTTATGTAAAATTCGGAATTATGAAATTAACCACTTGAATTGAATTGAAGTATTCTACTTGAAACAAAAGTTAGATGCGATGACGAGCACATTACATAATTAGGTCAATCTAACTAGGTCAGGTTAGGTTAGAGTTGCATCAAGGCGCCTTAGCTACGCGGAACAGGAGCTCCGCGAAGCGTAGCTCCGTCGACTTTATCGGAGATTTCTTACAGTTTTTGAGCATTATGCATGCTAAACATTATTTGAAATAAATAGTCTTAGAGAATTCGGGCTGCTAAAATTTCGGAATAATGAATATTCGGGATTTGGAATGGGAGTATTCGGAAAAATATTTTTCGGGATTTTGATAATTCTTCGTGAAACTAAAATTCGGAATAGTGATGATTCGGAAATTCGGTATAAAATATTTCAAGATTACGTAGTGTACCCCACAATGATAGGTAAGGACAGAGCATATTTCAAGCACACTTCAGCTATAGTTTGAAAGCCAGCAGCAGCGATATATAAAAAAGTGTTTTCTCAAACATGCAATGAAATATTGATGTTATGTTCCTTATAATAGGCCGCCAAGTATGACGTTTCAGGTGCGGCTAGGACAAGAGGTCGTTAATGGAATTTCATACAAATCGTGCAGGCCTAGGCCTGCAAAGTCCCCTTTTTTAATTTCCATTCCACATAAATTTGTGGCACAGACATCATGACATTCTGCCACTATGCGTATTAAAAAAACAATAAACGATATTTTTTTTAAATTTAGTTTAAACATGGCGGCTGTGTTTATGAACAGGCTAGATAGCTGTTTTTTTTAATATACTAGGCCGAGCATCCAACCAAAGCGTTTGCATGCTTATTTAAAATACCAGGAGAACAAAGGTAATTAGGGGTGCGTAGCGCAACTTAGATCGCAGGCGGTGCGCTGCGAGGCACCGGCGGGCGGGCGGGCGCACACGACACAGCGCGGATGACTGAGCACTGTAGGTTACTTTTAATGTTTATGCACTCCTAGTAATTTGACTTTGTAATTTTTGTTTTAATTTTTTTAATGAATTATTATTATGTTTGAGAAAAGCACTATACATACCTCGGCGGGAAATATGGGGTTGCCCACCTCAGACCTATCCGGCCTCGCTTTGCTCAGTCATATGTCTTCGGCCGGCAACCCCTTTTGTCCCGGCCTCTGTAGTAATGTACTATTTTAATTTCACGGATTGTTGCGTTTGCGACTTTGCATTATTGCGTACAAAAAAGGATTTATTCAAGTAGGTAAGCGAGTTCAACTCGCACTTGGCCGGTTTTGTTAATGTAATTAGCACTGGCCACTTCCAAACGTCACTTCAGTAAACGCCATATAATTACTCTCGCCGGCAATTTTCAAGCTTTCCTCTTAAAATATCGCTCCGACTTAAAGTGGCTTTTTATTGGAAATTGAATCATATAAAATTGTATTTACAATGGAATATCGTACGGCAAATAATTTTGAGTTATAACTGTGTTTCCCCGGCCACTTGGAATTGAGTTTGAGTGCACGGTTTACGGTAATTTTTCGATATAAATTTTGTTATAAGGGGGATTGTCTTGGAAGGAGAATGCCCAAATAATGCCTGGAATGTACAAAGATGTCCAATATTTCAAAAAAATAGTCGTAATTGAATATAACTGATGACAGATTAAATAGAAGTCTGCTGAACTCCGGAGAAACAAACACTAATTAATTAGAATATTACTGGAACATCCGTTGCGTGCACGGTTTTATCATTCGTTACGTCGAGTTGCCACTTTATATTAACAAAACAAAATAATATTTTCTGCTGTCACTCACGCAAAAAGTAATATGCATGACAATTGTCATTAGTTTGTCTTAGCGAACAAAATAGGTCTGTTTTGACATATTGACGTTTCTGTTGTGAATTATTTCGCAATCATGATACACCTATTGTAGGTTTTTTATGTCAACATAACCTCTTTTATTGTAAAGAAAAATCTAAATAATAGCAAAATCCCAAGTTTTTAAATCATTTTTGAAGGAGTTTTCCAAACCTCGATTTTTTAGCATAACTTAATGTATGATTGGGTCTTGTACATAAAAGGCATTTCCTTGTATGGCCGGTGAGCATTCTCCTTTGGCATGCTTATGCTATGAAATTCTAATGACAATACAATAATAGGATACAGTCAAGGAATTTAATTTGTGACCCACCTTAGGTCAAAAGTCAATCTGACATTCTACAGCAATAAGGTTGAGTTTCCTATCAAATACAAATGACTTGACATCTCTATTGACAATGACATCTTCAAGCAGATTTTCTTTGAAATGGGTAGCAAATTAACTTCCGTGACCGTACCATCGAGCTGGGCTTCTAGGCGGTAAAAACCATATCGTCTTGGACTTCTTATGGTATTGTTTTTAACTCGGCCGCCATTACTGTCAAGTAAATATGAGCTATCAAAACGTTGACAATACGATAACAGGTCAAAAATGATATAGTTATTACCGCCTAGAATCTCGGCCCTACTATGATAATGGAGACGGAAGGTAGTAATAGGAACTTATGATGATCTGTCTAGTTCGGACTCATTTGACTGATGTTTTAATAGCCAGTTTTATTATGAGTGTTAGAAGTACGGTTGACAATAAAGTGAATAATTGAAAATGTTTTTTTTTTTATCTAATACCTTTAAACGAGCAATTCTTGTATATATATATATATATCAACTGAATCTCGGAAACGGCTCCAACGATTTCAATGAAATTTGAAATATAGGGATTTACGGGGATGAAAAATCGATCTGTCAAGCAGTCATCTTCGGGAGATTCCGTTTTCAACCCGAGCGACGCTCGGTCTTCCAGGTACTGTTATTAAATAGTGTAGATGAGTGTTACTACAAAATTATTTGGCTGCATGTAGTTGTTTTTTATACAAGCGAAGACCTCATAAAAAAGCGTTTCAGATGGCTAGTAAATATAGGTAGTCACAAGTACCTAAAGGAAAAAGATTGAAATAACTACATTTTACTTATTTTTACGTGCAAAGTCCACTTTCTAATCATGCAAATGACATAAAAAACAAAAATCAGAGGAACCAGACAACAACCACAAAAACCCGACTGTCCTTTTTCTTTCTGAGAATAACTTTGTTTTTAACTGTGAAGGCTACAAAAACTCAATTGATGAAAACCGGCCAAGTGCGACATGAGCGTCCATTAATTGCGGGTTCTGTGCTAGATACGGTCACGGAAGTTAATTTGCTACCCTTTTCAAAGAAAATCTGCTTGAAGATGTCATTGTCAATAGAAATGTCAAGTCATTTGTAATTGACAGGAAACTCAACCTTATTGCTGTAGAATGTCAGATTGACTTTGGACCTAAGGTGGGTCACAAATTAAATTCCTTGACTGTACAAAGGAAAATAATTTTATACAAGGTTTTATTAACTTGCCATGCTTGCAGGTACGTCAGTTTAGGTCAAATCTTGCAAGTCAATTTGAAACCAGATCCTATCAATGGAATAGGCTAAAATTTGGACCACACAATGTAAATCCGATGACCATGCAAGATTAAAGAGCTGATCTGATGATAGAGTTCCACCGTATCCATCCCTAGGGCGGAAAGTGATTTGGAAAAATAATTGGTCAAACACTCAATTATTTTGGACTCTTTTCTAGACCATTGAATAATGTTATACAGGCATTATGAAATAGCTCTGACTTTCTTTTAAAACTCCTTTTGAAATTATGCCAAACAACACTTATAATTCTTGTAAGACAATACCTAAAGACAAAGTTTGTGACAATATCATAATATTGTTTATCTACATCCATATCATAACTTCCCTTTAATATGTTCAGAAACGATAAGCAAATGGCCTATATTAAGAAACCTGTATCCGTGGTTGTATTTTAATGTTAACATTAAAGTATTGCATGTCAATAAAGTATCGGTGACTAATACATTCATGTAAACTTTTAGATACAGGTACATTAAGATACAGAACAACCACAGGGTTCTCACATAATATAAAAAACTTATGATATGCATGTAGATAAAGTTATGTATGCGACTGTACACATAATTAGGCATTCAAACACTCGCTTTCGGCTCGTTTCATAAAACCACACTCGTGTATTAATGCCTCTCATTATGCACCGGTTACATAAACTACTATTACTTTCCTCTCAGTCGAAATGAAAAGAAAAGTGTTTAACTCAGGTGAAAGTATTAATTGTATTGTACCCTCAAACTATAGACGCTCTCAAAATGCAATTATTTTTTGATTAAATATAATTTCATTTATTTGCTTCAAAATACGGTACAATTAGGTGGTGTTGGTTTATTATTCCTGTACGACGACATTGCTAGACACTAGCAAGCAAATTTTTAATACTTGTTAGTTACTAGCATGCAAAAACAATCTACAACTAAACATTTGTATGAAGCGCTACCCTAAACAAATGCTTCAAATGATTTCACTGAAAATCAAATTCTCAATCACATTGTTCAAGCAAAACAGCTGTGACACATACGGATTTATAAGGGTTTTTTGCGATGTAGCTACAGAACCCTAAAATAAATGAACGAGCGTATAGAACCGTCGCAAAGTTAAAATAGTTAAACCGAAGAGAATCAACTGAATCTCTGTGAAACATAGTATTTCCCTCGAGACAGTAGGGGAAGCTTGCTCTTGTGGCTTCTACGAACTATCAGTTTGTGCTTCCGCAAAGGAAATTCGATATTATTTATTCAATTTATATTGACAGTGGCCTGCGAAAGTGTTATCTTATTTTTCGTGCAATATTCAGAAGGCAAATGAGTAGTTAAGATGCAAAATGCTAAGTTAGCGATTTTCGCTACTCTATTATTTTGTCATATTGGACCGCAGTTCGATCGAGAAAAAAAATCAAAAAGCCATAAACGCAGGATTTTTTTTCAAAAATAAAAGTAAATAATCCTTTGCGTAGAATTTGCTAATATTTAAGGTAAGGACTTGTTTTCATTTTCAATAGGGCTATAGAAGAGCTAAGTACCAATTTCACCAAACGATGTTAAATGTTAATCAATGTTAATCGACTGTTATATACATTTTGACAGCTGTTAAAACTAATCGCCTGTTAAATTGTTGGTGAAATTCGGCACAAAGCCAGTAACATCCTCGTTAATGATGTTGCGGGGTGTTTGCTCATCTACCAATGTGCACAAGCCACGAAACCAGCGTCAACTTATGTATGCAAGTCCCCAGACGGAGCATGTTCGAGTCCAAACGCTAGAGCTACGGGATGTTCAATTTAGTTGATCAAAGGAGTTGAAAATGTAATTAGGAAAATGGGAATTGCTGTTTAAATTGAAATTATCCATTGAAACATGGTTTGGTAGTTCGTCGTAAATTATTATGTCATAAAAAATATTATTTGTAATGATTACTCAAATTCAAATTGAAATTATTAATTTTAATTACAGATGTGTCCATAATAGTGTCAGGTTATAGAAGTCCTACAAAATAAGTTAGTAACATAAAATCTTAGATAATATTTGTTCTGGACTCCATATGAATGGAGTCCGATTGTGCTTAAAGCCGTAAGTAGGCGAGGGCCAAACCAGCTGCTATGGTAATGTTCATTACGCCATGTTACCAATTAGAATTTAATACGTAACTTTTGAAAATTACACGATTATAATAGGAATGTTTTGCATTCCAACAAAACATATATTATGTACTGAACAAACACATAACGTCTCTATATTGAAGATTACGTCGTGTCAAGCCTTATGATTAGTTAAAACATACCTGATTATCTTTGGTTACCGTGTTTTCCTCTATGGTTCCAGCAGGAGTGTGCGAGGCCCTTCGAGCCGTCACTTTTGACGTTTGTCATAGTGTCTTCAACAGCAAGGTCCTTGCCGAGACGTTATGTGTTTGTTCAGTACATAATATATGTTTTGTTGGAATGCAAAACATTCCTATTATGTACGTTTCCAAACACATAACGTCTCTATATTGAAGACTTGTTTGATATCTGCTGGTGAAAGGAATACACAAACGCTATGTGAAATAATCAAATTCAGTACAATTGATTATATTATTATGTTCCATGATACATAATAAAAGACTATTAGTTCAAATTGAATAGTTAACTTTAATGAGATCAATCATCAGTTTTAATATAAGTTTGAACTTAAACTAACTGCTAATCATTATGCAGTCATGTAATATTATAAAAAATAAAAAAAAAACATAACATGAAATAATCAAACAATATTAAAATTGTCATGCAACATATCTGTGCTGTGACTATTCACAGTCCTTTGCACAGAACGATAGTAATGATTTCTAAAAGTTTTAAAACATCTCCAGTTGCCTCTTTCTAAAATCTCATCAACTGGTCTGTTGTCAAGCCATCCCTTGGAAGCCACTGCTGATCGAATGCTCCCAGGGGAAGCATCAACTCCAGCATCTTTAAATATGCTCTTTATCCACCCTGCTATATTAGTTTTAGAAGCAGCTTTGACAGTGCCGGTCACTGTAATAAATAAGCTATTTAAATTATTTACTTGAGCACGCCTAGATTCGGAAATAGAAATTAATTTATTAATATGCTTAACTGGGCAAATTCTTTCCTCTGGGTGTGGTGATAAACACCAACCTGATTGTCTTCGAGATGCTGAATCAGTCTTTGAGCCAAAGACTGGCCAAAGAATAAGGTTAGGGTTAGACTCTATGAAGCTATCTTTTGAAATTGTTAGTAATGTTAGGTCATGTATTCTACGACCGGATGCCAGTAATAAGATTATTGCTGTTCTTCTTACTACATCAAAAAGTGTATTATTTAAAGAAACTGATAATAACATGTCGTATACAATTTTAGTGTCCCACACTGGTAACTTTTGAGGAACAGGTCTGGCTATCGCTATAGCTTTTAAGATTTGCTTAATGAGAAAATTATTTGAAATTTCTAATGAATTAGCACAATATGTTGAAATTGCAGACTTATGCAGTAAAATTGTACTATAAGCTAGTTTATGATCTAAATGTAAAGATGCTAAAAACTTAGCTATATCCTGTCCTTGTGGTGACTTGTCATTTTTTCCATGTTCTGTACACCATGAGATCCATCTCTTTAATGCGGGTGCATAGGCATTTAAAGTAGATGTTCTCCAGCTACTCTTTAGCAGTTGTTTTTCACTATTATTCCAGCTGGCTACTTGATTGCTCCACCCCCAATCTTCCAAGCTTGTAGTTCTAGTAGTTCTATTTGAGGTGGATGGTAGCCCGTTGTACAGTCTATGAGATGTCTCCTCAGGTTCACTATTGGCAGTGGTTCTTCCAAGGCTCGTGCTTCTAGATCCGGTGTCAAGTAACACTGGTTCCACACTGGGGCAATCAGTATGTATGTACCCTTTGCTCTGTTCAAATGAGACAGTACTTGAGGAAGCAGGTTGGGAGGTGGAAAGATCCATCCTAGGCGGTACACCCAAGGTCGACTGAATGCGTTGCAGAATTCGGCTAAACCATCTCTCGAATCTAGTGTTACGTACCTTGGTACAACTCTTGTTTTTGCTGACGCAAACAAGTCTATTTCTGGCACTCCCCACTTTGCGAATATAGCCTCCGTGGCTTCGGAGAGCAGGTGCCATTCGGGTAGTGCCTTTCCTCGAGACAGGCGGTCTGCTATCCAGTTGAACCTTCCCGGAAGGTAACAAGCCGACAGTGAAACATTCAGCTGGTCGGTCAATCTCAGTAGTCTGGTTGTAAGGGACAGTAGTTGGAGTGACCTCGTTCCTCCCTCCTTCCTGATATAGGCAACCAGAGTCCGATTGTCGGACTGAACCAGAATGTGAGCATCGCCGAGATTGCGCCTCTGGTTCCTCAATGTGGCATACACTGCGTACATCTCCTTCATGTTCGAATGCCATGACATCTGGGACCTGGACCATGTCCCTGACAGATGGAGTCCGTTTAGCTGGGCTCCCCATCCCGCATCCGCTGCGTCCGTGGTCAGGAAGTGTGTTATACTCTTTTTGACCAGAGGTGCTGATGCATGGTGAAGAGCATTCTTCCACCATCGAATCTCGGTCAGGACTGTTGGTGGAATCACCTGCTTTTTCCAACGACTGCCCTGGCTTAGCTGTTTTAGAAAGATCTGCAGTGCAGCTGACCTCTCTGAACCACTTAATTGGCAAAGTTGAGATGGCCTAATAGGGTCTGGATTTCTAACAGGGTACACTTGTTTCGCACTTCGAGTCGAGATAGCTTCTCTTTTATCCTTTTGATCTTTAGTTCTGGCAATGATTTGCAATTTTTTTGTGTGTTCCAGCAAAGTCCTAAGTATTCCAGTTCCTGAGTTGGTTCTAGGATTGACTTCGAATAATTTAGGTGCCAACCCAAACGTTCCAGAAAGCTTACAGTTTCCGCAACTTGAGCTTGTAATTTGGAACGGTCCTGGTTTACTAACAGGTAATCGTCTAGGTAAACCAGAACTCGAAAACCTTTTGCTCGAAGTACTTCCGCAGTCCAGTTCGATAGGGCAGCAAAGGTTCGAGGGGCAGATGATAGGCCAAATGGAAGGGCGGTTAACTGAAGAAGCTCCCCTTCGTAGACAATCCGTAAGAATCTTCTGTGACTCTTCAAAATTGGGACATGAAAATAAGCCTGTGTCAGGTCTATTTTTACCATCCAGTCCTGATGTTGTAGGAAATCTGGAACAGTAGTGTGCGAGACTAGTTTGAAGTGTTTCGTTGATACATGTAGGTTGAGGCCACGTAGGTCGAAAATGGGGCGGACCCCACCATCTGACTTGTTCACCAGAAACATCTTTGATATAAAACCCGGGTTCTTTATTGGAGGTTTCTCTAACACCTCTTGTTCCTTTAATTTCTTTATGACATCTGCCATCTCTGGGGAACTTCTGGTTGTAAATTTTCTTAGTTGGAGCTGTGAGGGGTAGGTGAGAGGAGGTCTGGTTTTGAATGGGATTCGTGATCCAGTTATAGTCTTTAATATAAATTGATTGGCCTCTAATTGTTTCCATTCCTCCTGATGCAATTGAAGACACCCCCCTCGAAATGATTGATTGTCAATTCTTTTTGTGCTGCAGGTTTGACGGGGTGTTGGCATGAAATGGCTTATTTTGTTTAGCACCATGTTTTCTATTATATCTTTTATATTTTTTTGTACTATTCTGGTTTGTCTGGGGTTTTCTTGTCATATCATAATTACCACCACTCTCTGACTGCTTGGTATTTGTATACTGGGCCCCCCTTCTGTCTTTAATATAAGCAGGTGTGTTTAACCACACTTGAGTCCCTCCAAGAGACTGAATGAGTGGGGCAAGGGCTTCCCTACTAAATAAATGCTCAGCACTAGGTGGTATATTTTTTAAACTTTCCTTTAAATTGGCATTAGTAATTTCACTAAGCAAATAATTCCGTCGTTCTTCCATACACTCTGTTCTTTTTCCCACAATAATTTGCATCATTAGTTCTGAGTTTTTTGTTGTGGCCGAACCTGGCCCGAAGAGCATGTTTACTTTTTCATACAATGAATTAGGAGTAAGCTCATTATTGTTGCTCCAATCAATTAACTTTTGTAAGTCTTCTTGTAAATGATCTCTTTGCATTAATACGGCATTAGCGAGGCCTGCCAAAACTCTCTCAGTTGTAGCTAAATAATCTTTCCCTTTTTTGAGATGCATTAATTCATCATTGAGTTTCAGCTCAGTGAAGCCAGGGGTAGCTAATACCGATTTTAACGACTTTTTATACCTAATGCCTTGCCAAGATGGCGAGTTGAATTGTTGTAACTTGTTCAAGGTCGCTAGCCTATTCTGATCTGCTTGAGCTAAATAATTATCGTCTTTAACTTCAGTGGTTATTTCCCCTAAATTCACCCTTTTAGGATCTTGAGGAGGAACTAAAAATTGTGTAGTTTTGTCGCGATCAGTTTGTTGGGAACAACCTTGTCCGTTAACATGCATAATATAATTGGTCAGATAACTCACTTGGGACAGCAAAGTATCGACTCGTGGGTCGTATGCAACCTGCGGATAGGGCTCGCCGTGAGTCTTCCGAGGTCGCTTATTTGGTGGCGGATTTACTTCTTCCTCCGAGGAAGATGATGACGAACTATCGTCCGACGATATTCGCCTATCGGATCCCGAGCCGCGTAGCGCGGTGGAGGCCGTCTCCGGGTCGGGATGCACCACAGGGTCTGACTCCTGATCGGAACTCATCACGATTCCGATTTATGCACTTTGATCACAACTTTTTTACTATATTTTTCACTTTTACAAAGCTAATACGCTGTTTTCGCGGCAAAAGACACAAACGCTATGACAAACGTCAAAAGTGACGGCTCGAAGGGCCTCGCACACTCCTGCTGGAACCATAGAGGAAAACACGGTAACCAAAGATAATCAGGTATGTTTTAACTAATCATAAGGCTTGACACGACGTAATCTTCAATATAGAGACGTTATGTGTTTGGAAACGTACATAATAGGGTATTTGCCAATTTTGTTATTCGTATTAAAGCTTTTTTACCTTCCGAATAACCTAGTATAAATAGTTTTTTAATATCTTTAAAATTAAGAAAGATATAAATGTTTAAAACTTGCTTTTAGACAGAGAGACAAATACAGGGATATTACGTCATTACTCAACCGCCATATGAATTACACGCAAAAAGAATTTTTTTTTCTTAAATTCGTGAGAAAGGGATAGACAATAAACTTTAAAAGGCTATAACTTTTTTATTTTATTACCAATTTCAAATTAGATTTTGAATTATTTTATCATACTACGTATATTGATATATTATCCAAACTAATATATGAAATTTAATATCAGGCAAATACCCTATTGTATTAAGGAATTGTTTCCGACTAACATTTGAAAATTAGGTTTCCCTTGCACAATAAACGCTCGGTCTTAACGTTTTCTTCTTTTTTTTCTAAATTATCTTGAGTTAGTATTATTTACAAAAAAAATGCGTTTTATATTGTACAATAATGTAAACAAGAAAGATAGTTTTCTCCCTTGAATTTGGTTGATTTTTAAATTGTTACTACTACCATCAACTACCAACAACAAACAAGTAGGATTCGACGTCTTTCTCAACTGTAACTTAGATGAGGTAAACAATTAACAGAAACTTCTCGTCTCGAACCAAAGTCAATTATTACAAAGTGAGATTTATTTCTACTTCTAAATCCCGTATTGCAATCAAGCGGGCCTGCCTTCGCAAACGCTACTCGTAGTTCGAAACAATTTCCTGTTGTCAGTTGCTTGTGGATTACTATGGACACAGAACTTGGAACGCGTATATCGATGGAATGTTTAGTTTTTAAGGTATAATAAAAATGTGTATACAGTGTGTACGTATGAGGGCTCTCCTTGATATAGAGTAACAATGGGCAACTCCTTAATGTACCTATATGTTTATTTTAATTAAAACAATAAAAAATAGTACACACTGGTTTTCTAACAAAAAATATTAAGCAATGTACACTGTGCGTTAAAGTTAATTAATACAGTAGCAGCCCCATTTTTGACGTTTAACTTGTTTTGCCCCTGTACCAATGTATGCCTTGTACCAAGTAATAACGATACTGATTACGATACGTACACATAGCTCCAATACGTTGATGGTAGTTAAAATCTACGAAGTTAAATTGCAGCGTTACGTTACTTAAGTTCGACTTAATTATACCTGCAAATAATTACTTATACAACATATTATCGTTAGTTAAAGCAAAAGCCCTCATGCTAGTAACACACTGTATAGTGTATTGTCTAAGAATACAACAAAAATGAATAAAACAGACCAATGAGAGTCATAATCATTCTCCTGCCCTTATCCCAATTATTCGTGGTCGGCGCAACATTTATTTTTCTTCCATAGTTCTCTATTAGTCGACATCTCGGTAGTCCAATGTGAGAGTATTAAAATATTTTTTAAATCATTTCTTAGGTATCAATATCATCCTCAGCATTATAGGGAGTAGGGTAGGCTGCCCTTACATGCGTCATTGTTGTGGGCTACATGCCCCTTACAATTAGTGTTATTTATTAGTTACTAACAATTAGGATTATGGAACTACTAACAATATATGAGTGTAAATTTACTCGAAATAAATGATTCTATTCTATTCTATTCTATTAGGTAAAATAACAAACACTTAAATATCAAATTCCTTAATTTATCTGATTACGAAAGCCTCAGGAGCCTCCCAGAATTAATACTTCAAATATATAAGTTATATGTAAGATCCAATTTGGAGTAAGCTTTTCCAACCTGGAGTCCTTATTTTGCCAAAGATATTGAACTGCTCGAAAAAATCAAACGCAAAAAAAACCACCTGGACCAACACTTGATGAAGAAACAGCTAGATACAAGCATCTATCAATTGTCCAAAGTAACGCATGATAAAATTAATAATAATAATTTTCAACGAAAACATTGGGATTAAAAACTTCTCTTCGATTGAACTCTCTAAATAAAACAAACTACAGGAAGAACACACGAACAATTAGAAAAACTTTTTAATTACTTGATAAGAGTTTTTTAAAAGATTCTGTCAGCTCACTCTGTAAATAAATATCATATAAAATCTTCTTCTCCCAAATTTTGTTACAACATGGTAAAAAGGTTTTTGAAAAAATGAGGTCGCCATTACGAAAATGGTACGTGTAATTGGCAACATCACCTCAATTTTTTCTAGATGAGGTCAACTTATTGATCAATTTATCAACAGGGTGGAGGTGAAGACGCGTGGAAAGCAATCTGGAACAGCTTCGAACTTAGAAATGCACTGTTAAGAGGCCACCTATGGTGCCACGCCCCCACAAGAATAAAAAGGGATGGCTTTATGTGCTTCCGCGCGAAGAATGTGAGATGGAGATAGTTCGCTCGCGCCTTGACGGCAGCGTTAAATTCAATTAATTGCTGTTTACTTTAAAACCACAACATTGATTGAAAAAATGTTTTACCAGGATTAAGAAGTTACATATCCTCAACTATTGAATCGAAAATCATCGTTAAAGATTATAGGGCTTCGAAGATTCAACCAAAAACATGCAAAAAAGGTGTCATTTTTGAAAAATAAACGTATCGAGGATTTTATTTCTAATCGTGTTTTCACGTTCGACAGTCTCAAGCAAATATGATCAAGTTTAATAACGGGTTGGCTTAAAGTAATGAGAATTACATTTTTTTTTTTTATTAAATCACTTGCTTGCTAGGGTTATATAGCTTTTTATTATATCAAAATAAACTAAATTCAGTATGATAATCAATCATTACAATATAGCGAAAGGTTCCCCATCTTCAATTTTTCGTAGCTTTCTTCTTACCGTTTTCATCATACGTTGGACGACATATATTTTTTCATTTCTTAGTTAATTAGTTGTTTTTGTACCCTGCGCTTCAACTGAGTCTGTGATTTCGCTTCCCGCCCCACACTGTAAACTAGTCTACTGAGAATTACCAAAAAATCCTCAATTGGATGAGCTATAGGGACGTTCGGAGGGTTTGAATCCTTCGGTATGAAGTGAACGTCACGCTCTTTTAGTCAATTCTGGGTGCTCCCTGCATAGTGATACTTTCTTTGCAACTTCCTGCACTTCTTTGGAATTTCTTCAAGCTGTTTGTCGGAATATTTGGGTGCTTTTTGACGCTTTAAGTGTTGAACATTGTATTTCTTTAAAATATTCCTTACTCAGCCAAGGGAAACATCATATTTTACAGCTAACTTATCTGGGACTCACCCACTTTGTTCTGTGCAAACTTTGCCACTTTCCTCCGGCCTCGATCATTAAGAATGGGTGGTCTTCCCGTTTTTGGTAAATCTTTATTCCTAATATCAAGTTCCACCGCTAGATCAGACATTAAATTGCAAATGGAGGTACATTTTCAGCTTTGAAGTGCGAGACCACTTCAGATTTTTCACGCTGTCCAAACCGGCGCTAAACACGTTTACGTAATAACTTCCTCGCGGTATTTTTTTATTAAACCAGCTAATCTTTTTTTTCCTTTTTAACAATATTGACATATTTTCTATTTATTATAGCTGTCAAAATTATTTTTGTATTTTTTTTATTGCCTTCTATTGTCAATTGAATACCTTCTCATTACTTTAAGCCAACCCGTTATATCCAAAAAACAGATACAAAGGTGTTATGGTTATTGAGATCCAGATCACGGAACACTCCAGACTTTAGCATAGGTGGCCTCTTAAACCGACCGCTTAAAACTGTGCTAGATAACTTTGTTATTCAAAACCGACTGATGCTGAGTTTTGAAGCATGTTTATCCAACCAGTTCATTTACATCACAAAATACATTTCATCGCGGACAAGCACATCTGAAAAGCGTTCAGGCAAATACCTACTCAAAATAGAGTTACGCGTAAACCTTATGTCAATAAGCATAGTGCTTATTATCACTGGGTTATAGGCTTATTTCAGTTGATACAAGCTCGCAAATCCTCCATACCGACGGCGAAAATTGTGTTATCAATTGCAATTCCATCGAAGCGTTTGCTAATCAACAATCTCAAACACGTGTGCCGGGCTGCGCAATATTTGACTCCGAATGAAGCGTTTCGTAACTATGTATTTTACAAAACAAAAGTGGTAGGAGGACCCTGTGCAGCAACCACGATCTTACCCTCTAAGCTGCCGCCAAACAGCAGTGTTTGCAGTTGTTTTCCGGTGTGAAGACAAGACAACCGGTGAAAATAATAGTACAGAGGCATTCCATCATCCTCAGGGTTGGCAACGCATTAAGATTGCAGTCTTAGGTCCGTATTAATAAACGAATCTCAACTCTAATGCTCGTCTCGAGATGCGTCAAAAATGACAGTGTTCTATGGTTTGACGTTTACTTTGATGTATCTTGTGACGGGCATCTCGGCCAAGATGTGTTTATTAATATGGCCCTTAAGATTGCAGTCTTGAGAATGCAAGTGTAGTGTAAATGTACAAAGATGGTGGTAGCGATCCGGATGGACCTTGCATCTGTCCTACCACCACTTACCATAATTAAAGGTCTATTCCCACTAGTTCCACCGACAGTTCTACTGGTGGAACTAGTGGGAATAGACCTAATTAAACTGTGATTAATACATAACTAGGTACTAGATTTGTTAGTGGTTAGCAATTATTTCGTCTTGTTTTATATTGGCTGGGAAACAACCTAACGCGTTTCAAATACAAACAATAAATAACGAAATAGAGCATTCAAAAAACGGTTTGTCAAGTTGTCATCATCAAGAGAATTTATTTTCAACCCAAGCGTCGCTACTCGCTCGTATTAGAGAACTATCAATCATACAAATCCGGGTACAAACTTTCGCGGACATTTCACGTATAATTCAGTAAGCAGGTTTTGCCATTGGACCAACAGTTGTTTTCCAAGTTTTCTAATGCGCGTTTCTAATATTCAAACAGCGGATAAATTAGGTTATTTCGAGTTAATATTTTTCAAACTTCAATTTGGTGTAACCCGTTACCCTAAGGCATCTTGCCAAGACTTTGGCGAACGTTGTTGTTATTGAAATTGTACAAAATTGACATAAACTGCCGAACAACGGTAGCGGTCACCGTTTATGTCAATTCGATTAATGTCAGTTTTCGAAAATCGTTTTCGTTAACGTAAAGCATCTTGTCTGGGGCCCTGGGCCGAGATTCTAGGTGGTAAAAACCATATCGTCTTTGACATGATACTCGTATCGTATTGTCAACGTTTTGATAGCTCTTATTTACTTGACAGTAATGGCGGCCGAGTTAAAAGCAATACCATAACAGGACAAAAACGATATGGTTTTTACTACCTAGATAGAGGCCCTGATCTATCCAAGGTTTGAATATTGGGAACACCAAAATAGTTAGTAGGGTTATCGCTTGAATAATTCGCTCCCGCACCGTCGAAGTCTGACCGAAGTTTAGACACGTCCGAGCAGGGGGCTTGGACGAGATGGATTCCATGAATGTTATCGCTATCGAAAATGTATAGGGTTTGACACAAGCGGTTGACGCGAGAGATCGTCAGCTTAGAACTATCGCGTAATGTAATACATCTTGTTCAGCCCTCCAGTGGCCTAAGGTGCCTTTCCACCAAAGATATGCTATGCACCTATGCTTCAAGGATGTGAAAGCTACGCTACGAAACTATGTGACCATTTACACTAATACTAAGCTATAAGTTCGAGGAAGATGCGCTATGAAGATGCGCTGCCGCGAGGCAGCTGAACGACGAAGATGCGCAGCTACACCTTGCTGCATCACTCGCGACTATCTATGGCACGCATCCATAGCACGCATCCAGAGCACGCATCCGCAGCACGCATTTAGAGCACGCATCGAGAGCACGTATCTTTCCATGTAAAAAACAAAGCTTAGTTGAACCCGTTTCCACCAGTGCTATGCTATATGGACCAATGAATATGATTGATGGATATCAAACACATCCATAATAACGTAGCGTAGCGCATATCAGGTGGAAAGGGACCCTTAAATAAGATGCTAGACTAACGTAAACGATTATCGAAAACTGACGAAATGTATGGAATTGACATAAGAGCTCGACGAGCCGTCTAGCAGCTTACGTCAATCCAATATTCATTTTAAAAAACGATAGCGATATCGCAATGCATCTTGTATGGGACCACAGGTTTTCTCCACTTGTTAACAACAGCTCTACCAGCGTACATAATCATTGGGCTGGTTTGCTGGTTTGGGTTGGTTTGTTTGGTAAAAAATTGCTCAGAAAACTGTCTCGAAAGACGTCGATTATAAATTACTTTTTAAGTTGCGTTGCCTGAAGGCGACCCGAATGTTTCTAAGTTTAAAATTGTTGATACTTCTAAGGGTTTATGATTTGCTATAAAAAGTTTCACAAACTGATTCATTTTACAAACTGATTCATTTCACAAACATATCATTTGGCAAAACGCTTTATTCCCGAAACTATATAAATTATAGGGTTGTACAAGATGGTCCTAAAATAAATCCTGAAATATTTACAGCTTCAGACAAATAAGCGTTTTACAAAATTATATGTTTGTGAAATATTGTTTAGCAAGTGATTGGATACCAGTCTTAAGATTGTGAATGATCAAAGAAAATACTTAAAGTTTTGGTTTTCACGTCACATCGCCGTCAAATTACGTACTAGAGAATTATTTAACCAAAATACAATTTAATTTGTTACTCTAACAGCTATTACGTTTTGGACATCTACGAAATTAAAATTAGGTTCTTGTTTGTACAAGCTTATATGTCTGATTAAAACAAAGTTATATATGAATACTCAATCAAAAACCGTTTTATTTGAAGAAAACAAACATCTCTAGAAATGTAGCGTTTGGTTTTATTACCATCGGAAATGTACAAAAAACGTTCAACAACGTCGTCGCCTGTTAGCTTTCTAAACGAAGCATGCGTACCAAAATACGAAAAGAAAACGGCCAAATATTTCTTCTAACAACATTCTCTGGAGTTACATCCCGACTCAATTCGATCACAACTCAAAACATCCGGAAAACTCAAAGAAAGAAAATTGTCCCAGCAGTGTTGTATGCAGGGTTACTGCCAATCTCGCAATATTGTGTTTCCTCCAATTCGTAACCAAGTTTTTCCACTTTTTTCACGCAATTTCATTGGGATTTCGCGGCCTTAACAATGGTGGAAGGTTCCAAATGGTATGATTAAAGTTTTGGATTGATATGTATATTCCAAGGCTTCTAAAAATAGATATGTCGCTTTTAATACAGAGCGAAAATCGATTTGGTTTCGTACCTGAGTACGAATTCAGAATTTACTAAAATGTTTTATGATGTGACATAATTACTTTTATCTAAATCCATATCATAACTTCCCTACAATATGTTCAGAAGCGATAAGAAAATCGCCTATATTAAGAAACCTGTATCTGTGGTTGCATCTTAATGTTTACATTAAAGTATAGTGCATCGTAATGTTTACATTAAAGTGTCGGTACCTAAACATTAAAGTATCGGTAATATTGTACCACTAACTTGAAAATGCAAGCCATATCTGTACATTATAAATAAAGTTTATTTTTTATTTTTTATTTAAGCTTTGGTACTACAAACAAGTTAACAGTAACACTAAATAAAAATACAGGCCATATCTGAACATATTATAGAAAACTTATGATATGCATGTAGATAAAGTTATGTATGCGGCTATACATAATTAGGCATTAAAACACTCGTGTGATTTTATTATGAAACTCGCCTTCGGCTCGTTTCATAAAACCACACTCTGGCTTTAATGCCTCTTATTATGCACCAGCCACATAAACTACTATTATGTTGTTATGTTAAACACCAAAATAGTATAATTACTAAACAATTCAGAACCAATCCAAATACCAATTCGAGCATTCATTTTCACGTTTTAATAATAAGCAAAATGATTTTCGTCTTGAAGAAATTCACCGTAGACTTTATCGATCTGAATTTTCTAGAGAAAGAAAGCTCTTCAGTGGGTTAATGTGGTCTTATTGGATAGGTGAATGGATAGATAAAATGTAAGTTATTTACTCTGTCTCTGCATCGCGGCGCATCGTTTCAACTCAGTTTTCCAGAAAACGAGCGCATCTTCAAACAATCTCGTCCTGTTAAACCTCAATACAATCGCATCTGAGGCTCGGCAGGTATCCAATATCCCCGTCCTCGAACCGCCCCAATTGACTCTTGCAATGTAATATCGCGCCAACTCCTTGTGAAGCTGCTCTCCTGGTATACTTATGCACTTCAGTGTCTGTTTTGAAACAGAAAGTGGATTTTGTTTGACTATCAGTGTCCATATAGTAAAATTTGATAAGATTGGAAAGCATGCCTATTTGTTTTAACAAAGGGAATCAAAGATAAATTATGTGTACTAGAAAATGGTATATGACGAATAAGTATTATAATTTTACATTTAAATATGTATTGTAAAAAACCCTAATTCAATGGAAAGAAAATAAATATCTGTTAATAATAATAA
The DNA here is from genome assembly GCA_946894065.1 of Acleris literana. NCBI lineage: Eukaryota > Metazoa > Arthropoda > Insecta > Lepidoptera > Tortricidae > Acleris > Acleris literana. The sequence continues at coordinate 21,912,287 of OX335671.1, read as the reverse complement.
AATATTTAAATATATTAAGTAGAAATGACATACATAACATGCCGTCATCGTTTTTTATTTTTTTATTTATCTACCTACTTATAATAAAGTGTGGGTTATATCTGCATAATTTATCAACAATTTGGTTTTTGGTTTGTACGTAATCTTTTTTTGACTGGGTAGGTTCATTTCGAGTAACAAGGCCCTTAGTTACAAATAACTTATAGACAAACTATGACTTAATGAATTATTATCAGCCCCTCCGACTGACCGCGCACCGCGACGGACGTGTTTGTAAAATACTTCACTAAATTAAAATCGTTAAAATAAAATAGAAGCTAGTTATTCCCATTGTGTACGCCGTCGCTGCAGAGATAAGAACCGCTACCACCACCTGCGCGCCCTGATCGACTGATCGAGTGGGTCACCATACGCCGATGCGCCCTAATGAGGCGACACGTGAATGGAACAAACAAAACCAGCAGTGGATTGTGAGTCATGCTACATAACATCATTTTTATTTTTTTAATAAACGAAAGTAAAGTAGTGTCGGATACTAGTCGAAAACAAATTCAATGGTAACTGTTTAACTGTGCGCTTGTGCCGTCTACCCGAATTATAACACTATAATTATTAAAAGTTTCGTATTAAGTACTCCTGTTGCATTCTACAATACGAGTTGTATCTTAAGTGTTGTAAAGCATTCTATATTTTAAAACAACAAATAGAATGTATAATTTACCTCGAACCCCGACAAAGTCTTCCTCGTCGCCTGATATTAATATCGAATCGGAAGATAACATCGCCTCTAGAAAAAGGAAACAGCCGAGCGACATTGAACTATTCAGAAACGATTTAACATCCATGTTTCACGAATGGTCAAAGAGGCAGGACCAGAAATTTGACGAGTTATCTAAAAATATACTAGACCTAAAGGCTCAAAACACAAACATCGAAGACCTTAATAAAAAAACCCAAGAAAAAATCGAACACTTATCGAAACAGCACGAAAAGGTCCTAGGCAAAATACACATTTTAGAAACAAAACAAACTGAGGCGTCCCAGCAAATAACGAACCTTGAGCTCAAGTTAGACACCATTCAGCGTCAATTAAATTCCAGCAGCGTGGTGCTCCGCAACATACCCCCCACTGAAAGAAACGTGAAAGAGGTAGTAGCCCAACTCTTAAACTCTATCGACGCCGAACTGCAACCGTCGGACATCCGGAACTGCTACCGCCAAGGAAAACACAACACCAGCAAACCGATCGTACTGGAGTTTAATAATCCGGCCCAAAAAATCACGTTTCTTAAAGCGCTGAAGACGCACAACCTGAAACATAAAGATAATAAATTAAACTCAAACCAGCTAGGTTTTACAGATAAGCAGAACATTTACGCTTCGGAACTTCTGTCAGAACGTGCTAATAAGCTGTTTTTTATAGCTCGATCCCTGGTAAAGTCAGATAAATATAAATACGCCTGGACTAAGGGCGGACGAGTATACATGTGCAAACACGACGGCGAGCCGCAAATCCTAATAACAAGTGAAGAACAACTGAACCACTTATCATCTACCTAAAATTCAGGAACCCACCGAAAACATATCATTAAGTTATACCTACCTTCATAACTTAGCTATTAAATATCTTGCATGCTTTTTTTGTTATTTCTGTCTAATAAAACCTAGAATAATTTAAGTTACGAATAATTAAGATACACTCACACACATTTTTGTCACTATATTATTATTACATGTCAATATACGAATGCCTACACTAACACAATGAATAACGCCACAGTTGCTAATCTGATATCAGACATGGACTCTGTCAGTGTTTCGACTGCGTTCACGTGTGCACCAGAAGACTGCTCTAACCTTATCCCTGATATAGACAAATCCTTGACCATAATGACACAAAATATACGTAGCATCTCACGCAACTTTGATAGTCTGAACCTATTGCTTACCAGAATTAATTTTCGAGTTGATATCCTCATTCTAACCGAATGTTGGCTGAACTCTAACCCACATCTTCCAACTCTTTCAAACTATAACGCCATATCCACCCAACGTAATCAAAACCAAAACAGTGGAGTTGTAGTATATGTGCGAGATGGGATCCGCATTACGTTTGAGGAACCCGACTTTGAGGACGCTAACAGTCTTGTCCTCAAAATAGGGAAGACCACCGCCATTGTTGCTATTTACCGCTCCCCCTCAATAAGGCAATGTAACAACTTTAACGAAGCTCTTGATAAAATACTAAAATCCTTGAGTCATATTCCAAATGTTATCGTGGCAGGAGACATTAATATAGACATTAAGGCCGACAGTTGCGATACCCACTGTGACGATTACCTAAACACATTAGTAGCAAATAATTTACTGCCAGCACATTATATTCCAACTCGAGAAAACAACTGTCTAGACCATATAATTCTGAAAACCCGAGTATCAACTTCTACTGCCGTTCTTGATACACTCGTAACAGACCACAAAGCCGTCCTCACTAGTCTGTTGACAAACATACGAGTATCTACTACCAAATCCCCACCAACAAGTATTACACGGCTAGACTATAACGCAGTGCGAACCGAGCTGCAGAATTATGATTGGACCCCCATTCTAGAATGCACAAACGTCGACAAAGCCACTGATCTTTTTATGAACTCTCTGAAAAAAACGATTTTGAATAATACTAAGAAATACACTATCCCAAGATCACAAGTAAAATTCCGAAACTGGATAACACCGGGACTTATTCGCTGCATAATAAAAAGGGATAAGTTACACATGAAAGCACGCAAAAATCCTAACAACGTTGACATGCAAAATAAATATAAAAATTACAGAAATACTTGCAACAATACCCTAAAACAACTAAAAATACTGTACGACACAGACGACCTATCTAAAAACAGACACAATCCCAAAGAGACCTGGAAAACCGTTAAAAGAATATGTTTTCTAGATAGAGAAACGAAGACACCTGATGAACTTTTACATTCCCATAATACCCCAAAAGAATCTATCAACTATGTAAACGAGTTCTTTGCACGAGTTGGGTCTAATTTGGCTCAAAACACGTTGGCCAAACTTGACACTACAGAGATGGAATTAGCGAAAAACCAATACGACCGATCCCAAATTGTTGGTTCTATGGTAATGTTTCCTACAAATTTACACGAGGTGTCCACAATCATAGACAAGCTAAAATCACAATGTGCCATCGGATGGGATGGTATTTCTGCACTATTCATAAAAAAAACTAAAGAACAGACAATTATTCCCTTGACCCATATTATGAATCTTTGCTTAACGGCGGGTTTTTTCCCAAGCGCCTTCAAAATATCTTTAATATCGCCTATTCATAAAAGCGGATCAAGGGATGAGGTAAACAATTATAGGCCAATATCAATTCTAACAACACTATCAAAAATTCTAGAAAGGCTAATGAATTCTCGTCTGGTGAGTTACTTGGAAGGTAATAAACTCCTCTCAAGTAATCAATATGGCTTCCGGGCCGGCAGGTCTACGGAAGAAGCAATCAACTCAATTACAACTAAAGTCGCATCAAACCTGGACAGTAAAAAAAAAAGCACAGCTATCTTCCTAGATCTCGCCAAAGCCTTCGACACGGTTTCTGTTCCTATTCTTCTGTCCAAGATGGAACGACTTGGTGTGAGAGGCCTTCCACACCAACTTTTCGCAAGTTATCTTAAAAACCGCTACCAGTGTGTCAGAATAGGAGAATTAAAAAGTGACTACACTGAAATGAGCTTTGGCGTCCCGCAGGGAAGCATACTGGGTCCTACACTCTTTTTGATTTATATAGACAAGCTATGCCAACTGAATATACCAAACGCCCAAATAGCAACATTTGCAGATGATACCGCTGTTTTGTTCTCTGGAGATAACTGGGGCGAGGTTGAAACGCTAGCCCAACAGGGACTCAATAAAATCAAGGACTGGCTGGACAATAATCTACTTACCCTTAATACCACTAAAACAAAATACATCAACTTTAGCATTACAAGACAACCTCAACCAAACGTCGAATTTAAATTAACAGCCCACATCTGTAACCCAGACCACAACCAGACTAACACATGCAATTGCTTACCAATAGAAAAAGTACCCTGTATTCGATATCTTGGCGTCATTGTGGACCAACACCTTTCCTGGAAAGATCATATTAGATACTTGTCTAACCGAGTTCGAAAGCTGGTATTTGTATTTAAAAGACTCAGGCGGGTATCAGACGTAGAACTTATCAAAACCATTTACTTTGCACTGGCAGAGTCAGTGCTGACGTACTGCATTATCATATGGGGTGGTGCTGCAAAAACACATATTCTTCAACTTGAAAGAGTGCAAAGATCAACGCTTAAAGTTTCATTTTTTAAGCCCATCCGATTTCCCACAAAAACTTTATTTAAAATAGTTGGTGTATTATCGGTCCGGCAACTGTATATTTCGCGGGTTTGCCTCTGGCAACACAGAGTGGCCGTGCCTGACGTGGAACTCCCAAGTACATTTGCTCATCGCAGACTAGGAAGCAGAAGGCCCTATAAAATATTTACTGGACCACAACACAAAACGGCTTTCTTTCGCAGACAACTTAATTTTTTAGGTCCTTTCTTATACAACAAAGTGAATGAACGTCTGCACATACACAACTGCAACAAATTTACGTTTAAAAATAGTGCAACTAAATGGCTTCAAACATTAGACTATGACGAAACTGAAAATCTTTTTCACATAATTAAATAGAAAGATCCAACAATCAAGGTAATGACAACCAAATGCACACGCATACGTATACACACCCACCCACACCCAACACACACACACACATACACACACATGATTATTCTTAAGTTTAGTCCTAATTTAACTAGCTACATATGCATGATTTTATACAATATTGTTACGCAATAACATTTAAACCTTTAATCACTGTTGAACTGCATATAAGTATATATGATTTTGTGTTAGCACTGGTACACAAAGGCTATAATTTGTTATTACGTTAAGGGTCGGAGGGACCCTGTTCCTTATAAGACAGGTTTACCTAGTTTAGGGAACAGGAACCCTACTCCAAGCCTAGCCAAATTTTTGTCTAGTACTAGAAAATTATACTACAAAAATGTATTACTTACTTATGTACCTACTATTCTGTCTATACCTACATCTAAGTGATACTACAGTAATGTACACTAGGCTACTCATGTAAACTGCTGAAATAAATGATTGATTGATTGATTGATTGATTGATATGGGCCATGTTCTTTGTTCGTACAATTTACGTAAGTATACCGTTTTGGTGATTCAATAGTTTATTATAAAATATAGAAAGATACTCGTAATTTAGTCTGAGTTTAATTTTTCCTACAGAAATATAGAATAACCTAGTATTTAAGAATAGAACAAAGGGTGACAATCCTTTTTTTATTATTTAATTCGTTCGTTTTTAATTTAAGCGTAGGATAAATGTTTTAACTACCTTCCAGCAACATATATTATTATAATCGATTATCATTAAATAATAATATAAAGAATAAATTTTTACTTGTAAAAAAAATAAAGAATCAAGTTTACAATGATTTAAAGAAGCAGACCGGTTGTGGCGGTTGGCAACTCTGACAACCAAATGGTATTGTCTAGTCTCCCTTCGTAAACAGTTGCATCTGGATGACATCACTATTGTTTACTTTATGCTCTTGGGTACTTAGATACCAGGTTTTTATATAAGATCACAAAAGTGTTCTCTTTTTAAATGGATAATCGCAAATAAAGCCAAATTTTCAGACAATGTACATAGAGAAAGCATTAAAAAAAACGGCTTACTCTCATATTTATAATGCATATTCTTGCCAAGTCTGTTGGTAACTTTACTTCTCGGGCACTTGTTTTTTTAATATTTTATACAGGAGCACTTCATTTGCCATAAGCTTATCTTTCGTTTTTTTTTGTGCTCAAACCGTAGGTATTCATAACATCAAATATTTATGTCTATGGTGCTGGTATGATTGGGTTGGGGATCTGTTATTGCTCTGAATTACTATGACTTGAGAAATTATGAGAAATGTAGTGAAGCGTATTAAAAAAATAAATCCGGGAGAAATCTGAGTGATGAAGAAATAGATATTCATAAAAGTTAACTAAATGGTACTTTTTTCCAAAAACCTATAGCTGGCTGGTATTTCCCTTTTATACAGTTATTTAATATTTATAATATTAAAAAACAGTACTTCGACCAGCCCCCTATTTCACCATCCTGACAATGACACGTGACAAGTGACATTTCAGTGTACATGGCACAGCTTATATGAAACCCAGTGATGTATCAGCGTCTTGACTTTGCAATGTATACCGAATTGTCACCTGTCACATGTCGTTGTCAAGATGGTGAAATAGGGGGCTGGATTAAAGCTCCCACATATTTCCCCAGGAAATGTATTTAATTTTAATTATCAAACTACTTACAAATTTCCGTATAAATAAGTTCTACCGAGTAAAGTATCCAGAAACTTTTCCTTTTAGCCCCACTTAAGCTCATTTATTAACCAATAGAAAGTTAAGGATGAAATCGCAACTTAGGATCGGTTTTTCCTACGTTGAGCTTCGAGCTAACTGGTAATAACTTCCATAATATGTAACCCACTCACTCATTCACGATTTCGAATTTCGAATTCGAAATTCAAATTTAAAATGAGTGGTGGTAGGACCTTGCGCGGGGTCCGATCGGATTCCTACCACCATCTCATCCTTTAACCAACCGCCAAGCTGATTTCGCATAGTGTTCCAGTGTGGGGATAAGACAACAAGTGGAATTACTAGTAAAGTGACATTCCACCTTACTCCTCAGTGTTAGGATTTGTAGTCTTAGGATTGCAGTCTTGTGATTATAGTCTTTAGAATAAAAATGTCTCTGGGTTTCAGTACCCTTACCATGAGTTACAATTAACGTTCTCGCTAGCGAGTGGAAGCTCTGTCCCTCGCAGACCTCGCAGTATTCTTATGGAGTGCGAGGGACAGAGCATTCGACTCGCTAGCGAATACGGTAATTGTGACTCATGGTAGGGGTCAGAGATGTGACTTATTTAAGATACAAGTATCTGAAATACAGATACAAGATACAAAATACGTATTTTCATCTTGTATCTAAAATACTTTGTTGTAAATTCATTTTGTATCTTGTATTTAACTTTTATTTTTAGTATTTTGTGGATACTACGAGTATGTTTGTTAAAATACTTTTCGTACCTAATAGTTATCAGATCTATGCATTTATTCACAAAATGTGACAAGATTTTATGGTGATATTAATTGTAAATGTCACCATAGATAAAACGGAACGCAAAATTAGTCTAGAACCGAATTGATAGATGGGGACTCTTTCTTTCTACAAATCACAATTAATGTCATCATCCTAAAATAAAAAATATATTTTTCAAAATACGAGTATAATAACACTTGTTTGCCAATTTCGAGTGATAACTGGTTTTAGCTAAGTCTCAATTAAAACCTTAAAAATATAATATTTTGTCTTGTCACATTTGCACGCTTTATTCGTAAATAATTCATGTAAAAAAAATACATTCAATAAAATGTTGTTTTCTCAAAAAGTATTTTATCTTTAAAACGTACTTATTTTGCATCTAGTATTTTAGATACCATCCCAGAAAGTTATTTGTATCTGATATCTGAAATACTTAATTTAAAAGTATCTTGTATTTTGTATTCCAGATACTTTGTATAGGGTATCTTGTACATCACTGGGTTGTGATTCTCTCAACAAGCAAAGGTGGTCGTTCGCTCGAGTGAAGGTCCAAGCGGCGAGTTTAAGTAGTCCCGACAGAGCGAACAAAACACATTTTAGCGCATTTTTTTAATTGACAATGCACGCGCTAAAATGTGTTTTGTTCGGTCGGACGGGACTACTTAAACTCGCCGCTTTTATTCGCTCGTCCGTTCGACCGGCCGCCGTTTTTTGAGAGAATAACACACCTGGTAAGGGTACAGTTCCTACTTACCATCCAGTAACCTGTTTCCTCGTTTGCGCTTCACATGCGATAAAAAATGCGAAATGTCTATTGGGTTTCATATCCCACTTCAGACAGGTTTTGTGGTAAAACTAGCTTTTTTTCGAGTCCACATAGAACTCGTTGGGTACACGAATACATAACACATAACATAACTTCGAAAAGTCATAAGTTAATGCTCGGTATATTTACCTATGACTTTTCGAAGTAATGTACCTATTGATAAAAATCCGGAATTTTGATACTTTTTCGTTTAAATACTTGATTATTGTGTCTATTTTTTTATATAGTTCGTAGTTTTAAACTAATTTAATAGCAATTCATTAACCTATTCTTTATACATGAAACAGCTTCAGCACGTTTTTTTGGTTAATAAGATTTTCTCAAAAACAAATAGGTATCCTGTTTTTGGGATAGTTTAAATTATCTTTATAGGGTTGGTTGTTAAGGCATAATAAATAGACAGACAGAAGAAAAAACCAACTCAGTGGGCCTAGGTATGGCTGCGTGTATATCGCGTGTCAAATATGGATAAAGCATCCGTCACTCTCGTACTTATTTACGTGTCAGAAGGATGCCTTATCCACAGTTTGTCACGCGATAAACGCAGCCATATTAGGGCCCCAGTTTCAAATGTTTATCACTATTACCATAAATAAAGTATAAATTATTATATTTCCTCTATGCTTACACAGGGATGAATGTAATTAATTAAAATGTTCTCACATATAACTCCAACCCGGATATTTGTAACCCTGAAACCCTTACATGTTCAAATTAAAATATAATTATGTTTCAAATAATTACTTCCTAATATAAATTTCCTCCAAGCACCGCCCCAAGCTCATTCACTAAATGAATAGTACAGTCCAGGACAAAGACATGTACATTTTTGCACCTTATCTCAATTGGATAAGGTGCAAGTTTAATCTTTGTATTGCACAGTACCTTATTTACCCTTAATACGTTATCGACTTTCGCTAAATTACTGTCCAGATAAAACCCGATACGAAGTTCTGTTTATAAACGAACGTTACTTTAAGAAATACAAAATGGTGTAGATAATAGTAGAAACGCAACGACCAAATTTAAAATTGTACTTTATGTATTGATACATACGAGTGTTATTCATTAAGATCACACGAGAGAAAGGCCTAATTATGTACAGTCGAGTTCATAAATATTTACACACTTTAGTATCTTGTGACTTTAATCGCTGTGATAATTCGTATATGGCAGTTTGAACATGACATTAAATAGACAAGGTACTGAAGTGTATATATTTATCTACATCCATATCATAACTTCCCTACAATATGTTCAGAAGAGATAAGCAAATCGCCTATATTAAGAAACCTGTATCTGTGGTTGCCTCTTAATGTTTACTTTAAAGTATAGTGCATCGTAATGTTTACATTAAAGTGTCGGTACCTAAACATTAAAGTATTGGTAATACTGTACCACTAACTTGAAAATGCAAGCCATAACTGTACATTATAAATAAAGTTTTTTTTTAAGCTTTGGTACTACAAACAAGTTAACAGTAAAACAGTAACACTAAATAAAAATACAGGCCATATCTGAACATATTATAGAAAACTTATGATATGCATGTACATAAAGTTATGTATGTGGCTATACATCATTAGGCATTAAAACACTCGTGTGATCTTATTATGAAACTCGCCTTCGGCTCGTTTCATAAAACCACACTCGTGCTTTAATGCCTCTTATTATGCACCAGCCACATAAACTACTATTATGAACTCGGCTGTACAGTTGCACATTAACGAAGAACTCCGTTTAAATTAATGAGTCTGCGTCCGCGCAGGATTATTAAACTCTAAACCGTAATCCGTGAGACAAGGTTTGTCAACCTTACTTAGTAAGTGACAGATGAGGGGTTACCAGGGTTAGACGAAATTAAATAGTGTAGTGGCCGATATCGATAATCAGTATCGACTCTATTATTTCGTTTGCTAAGTCGGAAAGAAAATCGTGATTGCCTGCCTACGTGACTACGTACCTTACCTATGTTATATTGCTTGACCAGCCGCCATATTATATGTTTGTTGCATATTTTAATTTGGGAATGATTAGGTAACTAAATTTGATAATGTGACCGTAACTAATGGAAAAATACCAATGGTAACCGAAGCCGTATGTTTTGAAATATCGATACGAACAGCTCCAGCCTGACTGTGGCAACACTGGTGCAAAATGAATTTTCAAAGTTGTCTCACAGATGGATTAGACCTTGTAACGCGCTGGTTAATGATTCGTCCCCGAATCGAGAGGAGAGTTGTTTGAGGGAATAAAACCTCTGAGTAATAAGCGACTTGTATAAATAACTTTCTAAAACTTTTGGCCTTTGCTATCCGACACATGACTTGGCCACAAACATTTGTACAGAAATTATTTCAACCTTTAGTCTGCGCTCCGGGCAGTTTAAAAACAAAGCTTAACTCGTTCTTTGCCCACGACACGCCTGGCATATTCAAATTACATGGGATTACGAATTACTGGCATTGAATATCTTAAACAAATTTTTGCCTTGCTAAAAAGAAACGGCACATCTGCAATTTGTTAGACACAGGATATTAAACCCTGTTTTGCTGTTTATAGGGTCGCATACACAATACGGTATGTGAAAATGTACCTTTTTTGACCAGCAGAGCCAGAATTGCAACGTGACTCCTTTGAGGGCTTTAATCTCTGGTGCCCTTTGCTTAATTTTGTTAAATTAAAATGCTTTGGCGAGCAAACGTGTTTTATTTCAAAATTCAAGTGAAGTTATGAGAATCTTACTGTACGTAATACCGCCGCCTGACCCTGGCCGGCGGGATCGCTGCACTCAATCAATCAATTCTTTGATGTATGGCTTCTGTCCAGTGGGACAATTCTGCCAGTGTCAAGGTTGGAAGTTACACGTGATCGGTGTAAATGATATCAAAAAAAAACATAAGTCGACGTTGTACGGTGATCCTCTAGCCTCCGTGAAGCGATGTAACTTTACGAAGACCAGATCGGATTTTCTTCGAGCAATCCTTCCAAAGGCGAAACGTGTTCAAACTTGAATTCTTCATTATACTGCACATTTGAATGTTAATTTACTGCATATTAATACATCATTACTATCCATTAACCAACAAAATATGCAAAAAAATAATTACAACTAAGAAAGCGACGCCATCTTGTCGAAAACCCCATCGCTGCACTCGGTGGTGGTGACGAATTGTTCCTGGAGCCGTCACGGCGGGTTCGAAGCGCGAGCTTTGGCACCGGGACTTTGATGAATGATTGAAAATAAGAACACTGAAGTTATATATAACTTAGTTTAATGCAAAAACTTAACTTCTACGCTAATACAAAATTGATTGTAAGAAAGCCTGAAAAAGGCGTACGTCTCGTTGAAGAGCGCCGTGAATGAAAAGTATTATAACCTATAAGCAATGACAGCTTCAAGTCTATGACTATAATAATCTATCTCTATGGTATTTAAATCGGTTTCACACGACACAACCTAGTGACAGACACGATCAGACAAATAAATGAAAAACATTCCAATTTCCATGAACAATTACGTTATTTTTTTGAATTTTAAGTGAGACAAAATGGATTTCAGATGTCTACAAATACGAGGTTTGTGTAATTTATCATCATCAGGTACCTAATTGATTAAAATCATCCGGGCAAAGATTTTTTGATAAAACAATAATGAATCAATCAATAATGTCAACTAAAAATACTTATAAACTGGAGCTCCTAGGGTTACGGAACAAGTAATGGTTAAGGACCAATGATGACACTTGAATCTTATTTTACAGAAGATAAGGGTTATTAATGTTTTTGCAACAATCAATTTAGGACAGTATGATATTTGAATTAAGAGTGAAGTGTCCACTACTGGTACCTGTCGGCTAAAAGTGTCCATCATTGTCGCCCTATGCAAGTATTGAGAATAGTCATAATTTTAACGGTTTAGTTGGAAATAATTTAGAGAACAGTGGGCCTAAACTAGATGTATTTTGCAAACGTTGAGGGATACGATATCAAAGAAAATGTACAGTATAAGTAGGTACCTGAACACTTTTGTACCCTGTCGCCTCAAAGCATTTCACAAATTATTGCAGCAGCTAAAACATGACTTTAAAATGACACAGCACTAAAGTGCCTACTTGTTTTCTCCTTGCCATTATAAAACCAATATATCGGAATTAAAAAATTAAGTTATGACATTTTAAAAGTCGTTCATTTCCTAAAATGTTCCTTGTCTAGAACAATTAAATTTAAAATACTGTGAATTAATACAGCGTGAATTACTTATAAACGCATTTTAAAAGAGTCCATGATATTTTCCGAAGAATGCGGATGGAAAAAAAAATAACTTAGTGACGATAACATTAACCTAACGCACACGCCCGGCCTCAACGGTGCGGTGGCCGCACGGTCAACTACTGCTACGGTGTTTCAGATTAGAACAGCTAGAATAGCTAAAACTATTTGTTTACCGCCAATAAAAAAAGAGGTGTTTTAAGTTGTGTTTGTCTGTGGCATCGTAATTCCCATACGGAGGGATTGATTTCAGCGCGGTATTTTAAGCTACAATTGGAATGGTTATTCCTAGTTCTAAATGCTATTAGTTTTATACATCAAATTAACTACGAATGATATTCATTTTTTAGTCATAGTTTTTTAATATAATGCTAGACTGAGTATTATGTAGATATATATGTACGTATATAATTTTCAGTGAGTTAGGTTTTCTATAATAAATATTAAAATATAAAAGTAAAATAGCAATTAATACCTAAGTAAGTAATAGTTATTACTGACTGTTTCTTCTTTTCAGCAGTGGGCTCCTCTTGTGAAGGGCTGGTAGATTTTAGTCATTTATTATCTACTTAAATTCGCAAAGTCCAAAATGAATTTATTAGGGACGTGATCACAACGTTGGATATTTATTCAGGGCGCAAATAACATCTGTGTACACGATCCCTTTCACACGTGCACAGTTTTGTTTGCACTTTATTACTTGATTCGTATGAGCCGAAATTATAGCAATTCTTAATGGGTTTGCAAAGATAAATAATTCAACTGTCATATTTTTGAAATACGTTTATTCTACAACTTATTTTTACTTCTGTGCTTGGCATTCAATTTATTATTTAGGTTTGCTTTCAAAAAGAGACCACAAAACATTCGAATTTTGCAAGATATCGACAAACAGAAAGGCAATATTGCTGAAATTATTTACCATTACTTTGGTCCCAATTAATTATGATAAACTTTTTTTAAATTTAGACATTAAATTTCTAATAACGTCAGTACAACACACACTTTTTTTACCTTTTATCGAATAAATAACGTTAAAACGTATCATCATTGGTATAGGCTTATACTGGTATAAGCTCCCTTGTCCATATTAACTACTAGAGGACGCCCGCGACTTCGTTCGAAAATAAGTTTCCCGTTACTCCCCCTACTTCTTCCCGTCGGAGATCGATATTTGGAAAAAAAAAATCTTGCACCCCTAAGGTACACCTGCAAGGAATACTCCTTCCAAATTTCAACACTGAAAAAAATAATTGGTCGCTTGTAACAAGATTGTGATTGTTTTTCATAAGCGTCTTGATCCCTTACGAGCCTAACAAGACGATAGAAACATCAACTAAGACGTTAGATACATCAACTATGATGTTAGTTGAATCACTAAAGAAATTGCTGTCGTTAACTATCAGCTTCGGTTGATATAATTAATATCTTAACTATTGTAATCATTTTTTGTCAACTAAGTGAAAATCTCTCTTTGTTGGCTCTCATTTTTTTGAGTGATGCCCCTAGGTCCAGCGGTTTAGGCTTTGCGTTCTGTCAGTTAGTCAATAAGTCACGATACTGTTTGAAATGAAATGAAATGAAATATTTATTTGCCAGAATACTTATAAATAATGTACAAGGTGTTATGGTAGTTTGGTGTCAAGCATTCGGCCGGAAACAATCAACATACAAATGTTAGGAGAGCACAAACACTTTAGTAATATTAATATAAAATCAATGGTGCATATTTTCCGATTCTTGAAACTCTTTCACACTATAAAAGCAATGTTCAAACAATAACTTATCAAGTTTATTTTTAAATTTTAAGCCCTCTGACAATTTGATTTCATCTGGAAGATAGTTGAACAATACTATGCACATATTGTAGGCATTTTTGCTATAAATTGCACTTCGGCAAGGAGGTTGATGCAAGAGGTTTTTGTATTGCGCCCTCTGCCTGCCAGTAAAAACCTCACCGCGCATTTTAAAAATAGAAGGATTCACTTTCACAAACTGACATACTTTTTTTATATATACATACATGGTACTGGTAATATTTTAAGTTTTTTAAACAATGGTCTACAGCTGTCTGTGAACCAAGTATTCGTTATTGCACGTACGCACTTTTTCTGCAATATGAAAGCCTTTTTATATGTTGTTTATATGATAGCAAGTTGACATTGACATTGACCTTCGTATCGTCGTCGAGTAGTAAAGCTGAAGTATACGTGATACATACATCTGTTTAACAGTAAGGCAGCCAGTTTGGAGCAGACCGTTACAGGTTCTGAACTCCTGAGGCCCGTTTCACGAGGCTACAAGTTACAAATTACAAGCGGAAGTTGTACGGTCCATACACCGCACATTGCACATTCAGCAAACTTAGGTATTTGCCCGATTTTGCGAAATTATGTTACCGCGCGTTAGTTCACGAACAGCACTCATTCCGCGTGTACTCATACCATAGCATTTTTATAATTACCTTTAATCGTTATTGTTTATGTGATAATAAATTGACTACTTTGCAAATATTAGTGATTTATCATTACGACACATCTCGACATCTAAAGGTGAATGGTGTATGTCGCAGCAGCCCGTACATCATTTTGGTCCTTCGAACCTTCAAGTGAAGTGTATCTGTGCACCCTCTAAGCGGTAGCGATTCGGTCCGGCTGGCCTCCCACAAGCGGGTCTCACCAGTCAGATTGAGAAGGCGCAAAGACCGTGGCAAGGCCATAGAAGCACCTAACTTTAGCAGATACCAGCAAGCATCATCAAACAACAGAACAGCAGAAATCATTTTATAGCCTATAATTAAAACACATAGAAAAGCACTTTACAGAAAATACTAACAAGAAAAAATGGAGGCTATACAAGACATTCTGGCCACTCAATTCCAACTAATGGAAGCAATTCAAAAGTTTCTTGATAACTTCAAAAAGGATGGAGCAGATCGCAAGACACCTGAAAAAATGGAAAGGCGCTTACAAGTGTTAGATCAGTATTGGGCTGATTTCCAAGCAAATCATGACGAGCTAAGAGGATGGGAACATTCACCCCACGCTTACTTCACCGAAAAACAGTTTGAAGTTACGAAGAAGTTTTATTTGAGCACCAGGGAATACGTCAGCAGCTTTTTAAAACAGGAAAAAAAGCCGACGGCTCTCATATCAAAGAAGCCATCAAGTATTAGGGAGGTACAAGAACAAGAATCATCTAATAAAGAAGAGCAGGCTGTAGCCGGACCCTCTATATCGAATGTGACTAACTCTCAAGGTGAGAATTCTGCCTCGGTAGTCTCCGATGTACCATTAACAGTTACTCGTGGATCTTCCAGCAAAACAGAGGAAATGTTACGGAAACAAGCAAGCAATTTTAAAGCATTTAGCAGAACAGCATCTAACATAAATATAGAATTGATTAAAGAAAAGTGGGAGTTTGAAGACACTTTAAAAGCTTTAGAAGCACGATGGATAACTATTGATGGTCTTCACTGGGAAATAGATAGTCTGCTTGAAAGCAAGAACATACCTTATGAGATGAACTACAACACCTTCGAACTGCAATATAACAAAATCAAGAAAGACCTCAATACTAAAATGTGGTCGGTAGCACACAGGGAAAAATCAACACCAAAAATGGAAATTCCAACCTTTAGCGGTAGTTACCAGCACTGGACGTCTTTTAAAGATTTATTCACTGAAGCAATTCATGCCAATCCGTCGCTCCCAAATGGACAGAAAATGCAGTTCCTCAAAAGCAAGGTTAAGGGCGAAGCTGAAAAATTAATACAGCATTTACTAATTAGTTCTGACAACTACCAGACGTGTTGGGACATCCTAAATCATAGGTACAACAACAAAAAAATGATTTTCACATCTCATCTCAGCGTTCTCCTAAACCTACCGAATACGCAACCGCAAACATCAGCATCAGTTAAAAGAATCCACGATACAACGAACGAATGCCTTCACGCTATAAAAAATCTTGGCGTGGACATAGTTTCGTGGGACCCTATCTTAGTACATCTCCTATCACAGAAATTGGACGCAGAAACTCACAACGATTACGTGGAGTCGTTAAAAGCACCTAGAGAGTTACCCACGCTTGACGAGTTTCTGGAATTCCTGGAAAACAAATTTACATCGCTAGAATCATCCCGCCGGAAGCCTGAAGCAGTCAAATCATATCAGCATCACCAGGAACAGTCAGTTAACAACAAGAAGTTTCATTCCTATAAATCATATAGCACGAAACAAGACATGAATTTGAGATCGTATTCAAATAATTCATTTATAAAACCATCAAATAATAACAACGACTTTAAATGTCCTCATTGTCAGAATGACCACAAGTTATTTGTTTGCAAAAGGTTTCTCGAATTACGAGCCGACGCAAAGCGGGAAATAGTTGCGAAATATAACTTGTGCAAAAATTGTCTTTTCGATCACAAAGGAAAAGAATGTTATTCAATCAAAAGGTGCCGCGTTTGTAACGAGACCCATAACACGTTACTTCACGATGCCTACAACGGAAACCCGAAGCCGAGCACGTCGAACAATCAAAGTCGGGCCGCCGCCGAATACAAAAAACCGAATAATAACATCAGCAGTCATGTTTCGCAAGAAGACCTTTCAGAAATTCTCTTAGCAACAGCAATCATCAAGGTTAAAGCAGCAAACCAGTCGCAAATAGTATTGCGAGCTCTTATTGATCAAGGATCTCAAACATCACTCATCACTGAGAATGCCGCTCAATTGTTAAGACTGCCCCGCGGCCGATGCAACGGTACCATTTTCGGTGTGGGAGCAAAAGAGAATAACTGCAAAGGGGTCATAAGTATCACCTGTACATCAGCGTACAATGATTTTACGTTTACCACCGACACATATATTATGCGAAACCTCATCAACAGTTTGCCGAACAAATCATTTCAAAAGCCATCATGGAAGTTCTTAAACAACATCCAATTAGCCGATCCAGATTTCTTTATCAGTCGCCCAGTAGACATTTTACTAGGCGCTGACGTTTATTCCAACATAATTGAAGAAGGTATAATCAGACACGATAAATCACAACCGATTGCGCAACAAACACGATTGGGTTGGATCTTGTGCGGGAACGTACATCAGACTCTACAATGCAACGTTGTCCTTAACAACATAGAAGACCTACAAAAATTTTGGACAGTTGAAGACATAGCAGAGAGTTCAAGCATGTCACAAGAGGATCTAGAGTGCCTACAATATTACAAAGAAACAACAAAGCGAAACAAAGAAGGTCGCTACGTTGTCAGCATCCCTTTGAAAGCAGAATTAGAAGATCAACTGGGTGCGTCAAAACCTATGGCAGTAGCACAATTTCGGCAACTTGAAAGAAAATTTAAACAACAAATGAAATTAGCAGAAGCATACAAATCATTTATTTATGAATATCAGTCACTTAATCACATGGTCGAGTGTACTAGCAACAAGACACCCAGCTATTACTTACCTCACCATTGTGTACAGCGCGCTGATTCGGCAACAACAGCCTTGCGAGTTGTTTTTAACGCATCGGCAAAAACAACATCTGGCTACACTTTAAATGACCTTATGAAACGCGGTCCAAATTTGCAGCAAGATCTTATGAGCCTAATCTTACGGTGGAGACAATATCAGTATGCCTACACTGCTGATATTGAGAAGATGTTTCGGCAAATTCTAATTAACCGTGACCATCAACAGTATCAAAAAATTATATGGAGACCATCGTCAGAACAAGTACTGCGTGAATATCAGCTTACAACAGTCACGTATGGAACAAAAGCAGCTCCTTTTTTGGCAATGATGACTTTGAAGCAGTTAGCGATAGATGAAGGCCATAAATATTCAAGCAGAGCCGCAGAGGCATTACAAGAAGAATTTTACATGGACGACCTTGTCAGTGGTTCCTTCACAATGGAATCTGCAAAGCAATTACAAAACGATCTAATACATTTACTGATTTACAGGAGGTTTTAACCTGCGAAAATGGTCATCCAACAAAGTAGAACTTTTAGAACGTGTAATTACGACACAGACTCATCAAGAAGCATTTGATTTTAAGCTACAAGAATCCACCAAAACACTGGGATTAAAGTGGCATCAAGAGCAAGACCAATTTATATTTAAATTAAACATTACTATCACCCCGGCAACAGAGAAACATACAAAGCGATCACTACTGTCTGACATCTCGAAAATATTCGATCCTCTTGGCTGGTTATCACCGATAACAACAAAACTCAAACTTTTATTTAAACAAGTCTGGCATTCTAAAATTCAATGGGATGACATGCTTTCAGAAGATATAAGAACAGAATGGGAAAAAATTAGAAATGACCTGGAAATTATTAATGAAATCAAAATAGACAGATGGTATCGAAACGGTGAATGCGAAAATATAGAACTGCATGGGTTTTGTGACGCATCTTTAAAAGCATTCGCTTGTGTGGTTTATTGCAAGGTCGGCACCAACATAACACTTGTGGCCGCAAAAGCAAGACTCGCCCCAGAAAACAAGAATTTCACTCTTCCTAGACTAGAGTTGAGTGGAGCATTACTACTAACAAAATTAATAAGCAAGATACAACACGCATTAACTGGGCACCGAATCAAAATATTTGGCTGGACCGATTCAACAGCAGTCCTTGGTTGGATTCAGGGAGATAGCAGCCGATGGAAACCCTTTGTTGCCAACCGAGTCAAGCAAATAAAAGAAGTAGTCTCATCAGACCAATGGCGCTACGTAAAGTCTTCTGAGAATCCAGCAGACTGTGCCAGCCGAGGAATTTCAGCAAAACAACTAAAACATCATACAATATGGTGGACAGGTCCTCGGTTGCTATTAGAATCAATTTATCAACATGAACGAGAGCAACTGACCTACATCACAGACCAAGAAGAGCAAAAATCAAAACAAAGTAACACCACCACACGTCACTGTAGCGATGATGTCATACAATACATAATAAACAAATACAGTAACTTGACACGCGCAGTACGTGTTCTGACGTGGGTATTACGAGCAACAACGCGTAAGCGTGATCGCGAGCAGACTGAGTACTTGACTATAAATGAAATGGAAAGAGCAAAACATATAATAATAAAATACGTCCAAGAAAAAGAGTTTTCTGACGAAATACAGGAACTGAAATTAGATAAAGCAGTACACAAGAAAAGCACACTTTTGAATTTAAATCCTATCTTAGATGATAATGGACTTCTGAGAGTTGGAGGAAGAATCAAGCACGCCAATATTAGCATAAACATGAAGCATCCATTTATAATTCCACCACGCAGTCGTTTAGCCGAACTCATAATTGATCATTCACACGAGGCAACGTTCCATGGAGGCGCACGTCTTACATTATCAAATATACGGCAAAACTACTGGATACTCAGCGGAAACAGAACAGTGAAAAAGCGATTATTACCATGTATCAAATGTAAAAAGCACAAGGCCAAGAGGTTGCAGCAATTAATGGGTGACTTACCAGAACCCAGAATAAACCCCACTCGCCCATTTCATCATACAGGCGTGGACTTCACAGGACACGTTGAAGTAAAACTCAGCAAAGGCCGTGGAGTAAGAACATCAAAAGGATACGTTGCTGTGTTTATATGCATGGCAACCAAAGCAGTACATCTTGAATTGGTGTCGGATATGAGCACCTCTGCCTTTTTAGCAGCATTAAAGAGAATGTCGGCTCGCCGTGGAAAGCCAGGTCATATCTACAGTGACAACGGTTCGAACTTCGTCGGCGCCGACAGAGCATTGCAGCACGAGTTACCAGACCTCCAGGAGACCTTCAACACTGATTTTTTAACCGAGATCAACGAGATGCAAATTCATTGGCATTTTAATGCGCCTGCCTGGCCGAGTGCAGGAGGAGTATGGGAAGCTGCCGTTAAATCATTAAAATTCCACTTGCGACGCGTCATTGGGGAGCAAAAACTCACCTTCGAAGAATTTTCCACATTATTAACACAAATAGAAGCGTGTCTAAATAGCCGCCCACTGTGTGCATTAACAGAGGATCCGGACGATTTAGATTACCTCACACCATCACATTTCCTTAACAGTGGACCCGTTTTGACGATATTGGAAACTGAGCATGATAAGCGAACAAGGTGGCAAACAATACAAAAAATAAATCAAGACATTTGGAAACGTTGGCAAGCTGAATATCTCTGTCAGTTGTCAACCAGAAGCAAGTGGAAGCAGCAGCAAACAAATCTAAAGATTGGAGATATTGTCATAATTCATGAACCCAATCTCCCGTCAGGGAAATGGGCCATGGGTAGAGTTGCTGAATTACACCCGGGGTCAGACAGCCTGGTTCGGGTCGTAACCCTAAAGACAAAAAACGGGTACATCAAACGCCCGGTAGTAAAACTAGCAATACTCACTACCAACACAGAACTATCAACAGAACAATCTCAAATCACCAGAAAAATCCCAGAAAACAAACCTTCAAGACGGCGCGTATCAAGAAGGTCAAAGTTCACATCTATGTTTACAACATTACTTTTCTTCATATTTTGCATTTCGACTGGCCGCTGCTCGTATAACATAACAAAACTAAGCAAACCTATATACTTGGATCGAACATCAAGCATGCAAGTAATACGTGACGAATGGAAACTCATTGTATATTACGACATGAATCCGTATTGGGATGGGTTAGCAACATTTGAAAAATATGTAAAGCGGATAAAGAGTCTCTGTGAAAAAGATGAATCAAATCTATACTGTGACATAATTCTTACACAACTACGCCATAACCATGACGAGGTACAATACTACAACAGCATGCTCCTGAATCAGCGTTTTGAATCTCACCTGAGGTCACGCCGCGGCCTTGTGGACGGTGTGGGATACATAGCGAACAGCTTGTTTGGAGTACTCGATCAACGATTCGCTGATCAATACCAAAAGGACATTTTACTTATCAAGGACAACCAGAAACATCAGGCTCTTTTATGGAAAAATCAAACATCAGTCGTGGAAGCTGAGTACAACTTATTAAAACGTACAGAAGAAACAATAAACACGCAGCACAAGATCATCAACAAACATCTGAATAGATTGGCAAACGCTACAAATACCTTAAACAAAGAAGTACGTGGATTAGAAAATATAACAGAACTAACATTATTATCGTTCATCGCAAACAACATGCTGGTCAAATTGAAGTCCGTTCAAGACACACTGCTAGACACGTTAACAGACATACATCATGGAATGTTCAACATCCACCTAATATCACCAGAGCAATTACGCGAAGAGCTCAATATAATATCAGGACAGCTATCAAGAGATTTATCACTGCCCGTCGGGAACATACAAACCGAAATGGCGAAAATATATCATTTACTAAAGATCAAGGCTAGAGCCACGGAGCAATATTTAATATTCGAAATCAAGATGCCATTAGTAAGTAGAGACAATTTTCAACTATACAAGATTTTAACAGTACCATATCAACAGAAAAACGCAACGCTTAATGTAATTCCTATCTCCGATTATATCGCTATAAATTTACGCAAAGATACCTACTTGGAAATAACAGATATTGAACTACAACAATGTCTAGAATACGACGATGCTAGCCGACTATGTCAGTCGCAGAAGCCAATATTCCATTTCAAACCAGAAGAGAGCCTTTGCGTGAAAAATCAAATAACAGACAAGTGTCAAACACGGATCACAGCATGCCATAACAGCTGGACAGAATTAAGCAAAAGAAATTCATATTTATATTATTATTGCGAACAAACAACACTCCGCGTCATATGTGAAGATCAAATTACTGCAGTGCAAACAAAAGGAGCCGGAGTCATTGCGCTAGCGCCGACGTGTGTTATCAAAGGGAAGGACTTTACTGTGGTTCCGCGTAAAATTCAACGCAGTGAAATGAAATTAACTGCAGATATCTACACACCAGATATAGCACAAATAAATCACATCATAAATGTTTCAATCCCGTTATCTGAAATAAATACTACTGATAGTAAAGCAGCATTAGAACAAATTAAGAAACAAATACAACAGATGAAGTCCGAGACTGTTCTAAAAGAAGGAGTTACCTACCACGACGTACATCAGTTCACAGTCATTTACATCATACTGGCGGGAGCGATCATAGCAGTGGCAGCGGTCATTTGGCGGCGCGTGAATAAACGCCGCAATGGAGATGCCGAGCTACAACCGGAAGTGCTACAACCGCCGCAAATAAACATTCGAGATGCTCGACCATTCCCTAGAGATATTAGTAGACCAAAACAAGAATCAACTCAGGTAATGGAAATGAGAACCCGTACCAGCTTCAAAGCGAAACAAAATAAAGCTACATCACCTGTCTTTAATAGGACGGTGTTTACCGGCAATGAAAATCCTATAATTTAGTATAGACTTATTTTATATTGAAATGTACATTAATAAGTTAGTTTAAGTGCTTTTTGTATCAGATTGCTTTGATTATTATCATTTACGCATCATTCACTCTTATCTCTCGCCCGGCAGCATGTACGATCCATACACCGCACATTGCACATTCAGCAAACTTAGGTATTTGCCCGATTTTGCGAAATTATGTTACCGCGCGTTAGTTCACGAACAGCACTCATTCCGCGTGTACTCATACCATAGCATTTTTATAATTACCTTTAATCGTTATTGTTTATGTGATAATAAATTGACTACTTTGCAAATATTAGTGATTTATCATTACGACACATCTCGACATCTAAAGGTGAATGGTGTATGTCGCAGCAGCCCGTACAGAAGTCTCTTTCAAACTCCTTTTGCTAGAAAGAGAGTTCCGCTTGTAATTTGTAACCTGTAGCTTCGTGAAACGGGCCACTGGTAATAGGAAGAACTGGATTCCTTCAAGGCTTGACTCCACACTAATGTAACGTAATGCATGAAAACGTAAGTGTGTTAGAGTTCCGAGCTACGGATAGGTTCAGTACCCTTACTATGAGTTACAATTACCGTACTCGCTGGCGAATCGAAAGCTCTGTCCCTCGCACTCTATAAGAATACTTGCGAGGTCTGCGAGGGACAGAGCTTCGACTCGCTAGCGAGTACGTTAATTCTAACTCATGGTAAGGGTACAAGAACACATATTCGAATATTAAAGGCGATTCGAAAACGTGACTTATGATTGAAAATGTTCATGCTCAAACTACATCGAGATTTGCTTGAGCTGAGAAAGAAGAGACGTATCCACTTTTCGACCTTATTACAATGCGATAAGGTGAAACGTAGATACATCTCTTTGTAACCTAATACGAGTATGTTCTAAACTCAATACATTGACAAAACATCACTGTTATTAAAACAACGAACTTTTATCAACAAAAAAATGAAAGACGAAGTACTGGTACAAATGCCCCGAAAAATGCTCAGGGCGCAAAGAGAAACATAAAATAGGAAAGTTTGTGAAAGTAACGAGGGACCCCGGAGTTGTCAGGGATTTGAAAGGACTGTCTAATTATGGCTAATATTTATAACAAATTTTTTGGACACTGAACACATTTAGGTATCTAATCTCATATTAGGATTCATGTGACGCATTCACTGCTAGTACTATTTTTTGAACTTTCGCCAGGTGCCATATCTTTTGTTTTATGCGAAGCTTGCCTACTGCGTGAACGCACTTATGCGGTAAAGGCACTGGGTGGAAGTAAAGAGAACGCTTATATGCGTTGCCGGCAGTGAATGCGTTAAGAAATACCTAACTTGGTTCACTCACACTAGACCAAATATAATAAAAGCTAATTTCATTAGGCATACCAACGTTTGATATAATTTTCATTAGCCCTAATGTCAAGCCAGTTAAACTTGTATGATTTTCCTAATTGATTACTAGACCTAAAGTTATTTACTCTTATATTTATTTTTACTAAACATTACTGCTCTAATATTACTAAAACTAATAATAATTATTCCTAATGATTACTAGACCTAATGGTCATAAGTTCTAATGACTACCAGAACTAATCATAGTTTCAATGAAATATAAATAAAATACTCAATTAGGTCAATTTTACCCACATAGGTTAGGTTAGGTTAACCTCGTAAGGCCCAGTGTGCAGTAGGCTGTACATTACCAAGGCAATTTAATTTGAACTGTATTGCAATAGGAATAAAGTTCATTTTTCTTTATTTATAAATCGAATATGGCATTATCGAACAAACGTAATTAAACTTTATTGCCTTGTTGGTAGATTCAAAGTCCCACTGACAAAAACTGGCGGTTTGTAGTATGGTGGGCCTTACGAGGTTAAAGTTGCAACAAGGCGCAAAGCGCCTCTCCTACGCGGATTAGGAGCTCCGTCGACTTTAATTACGCTTTTAGGAACATATATAATTAGGTTTAATATACGTTAGGTTTTAAACCTTTAAGGTATAATAAATATTCGGTACAGAGAGAAATCGGATAAGTATAAATAGGGCTATTAAAAATTGGGCATAAAAAATAGGTATAACGTAAATTCGGGATGTTCAAATTAGGGCTAATGAAGTTGTATAATATTGGGCATTGAAGGTAAGGTTCATCTTCTTAGCGTATTGACAGCGTGTTAAATGTGAGCTGACCAATATTCTGCCACGCGAACCGTAAGGTTCATCACCATTGAACCCTTAAGTAAGAATATTTGCAGAAGAAGGCTCAATTCCGCGTCAATGGATGAGAAATCACCCTTGAAATTTTTTCATAAGTGATAAAATACCGCGCTGGCATTCCAGATTCCAACGGCTCTACAGTACGGTCGGCTGATTAGAGTGAAGCATTTTTTTAAATTGGGACGTGATTTGTCTAAATGAGATAAAGAATCCAAGTAGTCCTTAACTTAGAGTATTATGCTAATTTTTGAGCTGTATTCCGTGGCAACGTTATTTGACTGATAATTTTTTATTGTCTCCTATCTCTAGCTTCTGAACTAACGTGATTAAATAAAAACAGAGTTTATTTTTAACTGTCAAGTAAGAAAGGTAAAAGACAATCGATAACCTTGCAGCACTTAACTAGCTATTTTTTTTTACTGACACGCTTCTCAACTCGACAGACGTATTATTAATCAACTAGTTTAAGTTGTACGGCGAGTTAAAATAATACGAATAGTTTTACCGAGTTGAATAGGTTCAAACGGTCGAAACTGCTTATGATCTCATAATAATAACCCTCAAGCTTAAGGGCAGCTAATTAATAACTGTAGCCAATACCAACAATCAATAGCTGAATAGGATTTCCTGCCGGCCTGTGTACGGACGTCATAAACACTCTACCGCCTAATTAAACTAGCGTTGCATTGAGTCCAGTTCGGAAACTAATCTCTAAATTTAGATGTGTCAAAATATTTCATTTAGAAACGTCGAACTCTGTTGTTGTTAGGCGAATCAGGTTTGAAGTTTCTGAACGTAATTTTTGACAGCTCTACGACTTCAACTTTAGTGCATTTTACTTCCCTCAAAAATCTTTCCTAATATAGTACCTAAGTGTTATTATAGTAACACGTAAGTAAATAGTTATAGTAACACGTAGTCAAAGTGTACACTAAAACCGCAGTAGGTATTCAGAAAACTCGGCTGTCAATTGCTGTCAATCTCTCTGTCGTCTGTCAGTGTTTTTGTTATGCAAGAGAGTAAGACAGCTAAGTGGACTTGGCAGAAGCGCTTGGAGCTAACCCCATGTGCTTCTGTTTAGTCCATTTGAGAAAATTCTCTTTTACCGAACAATTGTCTTCGCGTGTGATATCCATGGACTTATTGCTCTAATAAGTCCATGGGAGTGTCTATAAATAACTCGACATTGGCGAAATACACCTTAACAGGAGTGAAAGCCATTCATTAAGAATAAAAAAAAGACAGCTAAGTACCATTAATACTGTAGTTTGGGGGCTTGACAGAAGCGCGTGGAGCTAAACCCATGTGCTTCTGTTTAGTCCATTAGAGAAAATAATCTTTTACCGAACAATTGTCTTCGCGAGTGATAATTATCCATGGACTTATTTCTCTAATAAGTCCATGGGAGTGTCTATAAATAACTTGACATTGTCGAAATACACCTTAAAAGGAGTGAAAGCCATTAATTAAATTAGAATTAGAATACTGTGGTTTAACTGTACATTATAAAACATAATAAGTAGGTACTTATTAATATTTAATAGGGAAGCAAGTTTGTTTATTTATACGTATTTTTGCTTGTTGCTAATGTTTTTTTCTGTATAAATACAAGTCGGCCTGTTTCTGCTTTTAATCGTGAGTTTTAAGTGTTTTTACTATATTTATTTGTATGTATATTATGTAAACTCTGTTATGCACAAAAATATAAATATTACAATTTTAATATTAAACTAATGTACAAAGGCGAACTTATCCCTAAATGGGATTTGGTATTCATTGTAATAGAAAACAATTGTACTTTTTCTATTTTCTATTAATAAATACAGATAATCCGTCATTATCAGTAATGAAAAACGTCGCACATTCGTCGGGCGCATATCCCATTCCTTAATTCTGTTTTCTGGTCACGTCGCGCCGTAACTACCTTTTTGAGGCGCGGAGTGGACCGCTCATAGCTTTATTACACAAGTCATAAGACGAAAGCCTATATTTAGATGTCGTATAATGAATTCGATTGTTTCAGACTAATGTAATATGCAATATATGCAATTATGCATGATTTTTTTTCACAGCTTCAATAAAAGTGAACGAACGAACAGTTGAGAAAAATCATTTTTGAATAGCTATAAAAATAACCAAGATATAAGCCAACAAAGGTTTATTCGTATCTCATTCTACCGAAACAAAATTTAACATAGAGTTTAATATGGCCGGCCTGTTACAACATGACGTCGCAGTAGGTACATATCGACGCCCCCGGACAATAAGTCGGCAATCGCAAAAAGTAAATTTTACAGGAAAAAATATTTACTGATTTTGTTCAATATCTTTACAACCAGAGGGAGTACTAAAGACATTGATATATCAAACGAAAGCTATTTTTTTAAAGAATATAATTTATAGAATTATACTTTATAATACGCATTCAGTATTAAGCAATGAGAGAAAATGCATTTTACAGATAATGAGTTAAAATTTATTCCCAGTAATAGTGACTTACTGGATTATTGTGGTAAATATTATAAAAGTTTTGATTTGTAACTGCATAACATGGACATTTATAACGATATTTTTTGTTTGAAGGGCTAAACGTAATATGTCATTACTAAGGTTTTTATAGTAATTTAAAACCAGGCAAAATAACGGCATTGTATGATAGCTTTGTTGTTCTCGGGAATGTAAAACCTGCATATTCAAGTAAACGTGCAATACTGAATGACATCGAAATAATAAAATAACATAGTGTAAAAGAAAACTATCATAAGTAATAAGTATAATAAGATTTAATAATTAAAATAATCGAAAATAATAATTATTATTATTATTAGCCTTTATTTGCTGTAATTATAATTATTTACATGTCATTATCACTATTCAAGTTATGATTAGTCAATTTTATGTTATGCTTGTCACTAATAAAGGATATAAATTGTTAGTTATTCTCTCTTTTTTCATTCTTTCTGGAACTTGTCATATATGAATATTTATGTCTTTCCTTCCCTTTTTTCTTTAGTTAGCGCGCCCCTTGGATGAAGGCCTCCTCCAGTCTTCTCCATTCTTTCCTGTCTCTTGTCCTACTCCATGCTCGTCCTATTAATGCGTCTAAATTATTGCTCCATCGCAATTTGGCCTTCCTTTGGATCTCTTGCCATCTCTGGGGACCAGTCTGCTACTTTTTTTGACCAGAGAGTGGATATGACCAGCCCATTTCCATTTAAGTTTGCGTATTTTAACTGTTACATCTCGCACCCTAATTTGATTTCTAATATGCATATTTCTTATTTTATATATTCGTTTCTTATGTAATATGCTCCTATCCATATTATGTTGACATATCTACCTCAAGTTTAAGTTCATTTTTCTTTGTTAGGGCCCAGGTTGTGCTTTTCATAATTTCTTTTAAGGCCCAATATTTATTCCAGGATTTTTTTATTATTCTTTATATTATTTTGGACATATCTTCCTGCAAAGATATTAATTCCACTAGGTATATTTAGTCTCCTATGTAATCTTTTGTGAAATTTCTGACATTTATAGGCGGTTTGTTGCTGTTCGTTAGTATTTTAGTTTTTGATACATTCATGGTTAACCCCAGTTTCCTACTCTCTGTTGCCAGATTGTTAAGCATTACTTCAAGGGTATTTGGATCTTCTGCAAATAAAAACACTATCATCGGCAAATTTTAAGTTGATCATCGATTCACTTTCAATTTTTATACCTTTTCCATTCCAGTTTATGTTCCAGAACATGCTTTCCAACGCAGCATTAAACAATTATGGGGAAAGAAAGCCCTGTTTTACTCCTCTTGTAAGTTTAAATTCTCTCCCTTCTTTTTCCAGCTTGATTTTGGCTGCGTTGGTGTTAATATATCGCCTTGATGATACGGTTTTTTTTTTTCCCGTGTTCCCCGTACTAGCAAAGCTTGATGTATGCCATTGTGTTCTAAGCTTTCAAACGCCTTGGTATAGTCAATAAAGGCTATGTATATTTTCTTCCCGTATTCATTATATTTCTCTATAATTTGGTTGAGTGTGTGTATAATATGATCTATGGTTGAGAAGCCGTGTCGAAAGCCAGCTTATTCTATGGATTGACTAGAATCCAGGGATTTTTCTATCCGTTTTAAAAATTATCTTCGAGAATACTTTGAAAATGTTTGATGTTAAGCTAATAGGTCTGTAGTTGTTTATGCTACCTATGTCTCCCTTTTTTATGCAGAAGTGTAATAACAGCAATATGGAAGTGGAACCCTCTGTAAAGGAGACAGATATTTATTTATACCTGGATAGCTGAGACACTGGGTAAGTCCCTGCAGTTATCCAGGTTTCACTCTATCTGTCTGTCTCATTTACAGAGGGTTCCAGGTGAGAATAGATGTTATTTCAGTTAGACAAGCGCGATTATTAAAATAAATAACATATTTTTAAATATTTTATAGTTGTAATTTTTAACAATAATCAAAAAAGGTAGGTACTTAATAAACAAAAATAATCAAGTAGGTACGTAATATTATAAACAGTTCAAAAATGCATACAAAATGCGTCAATCAAAAAAATCTGTCATTATAGTTTTGGTCATACTGCTTCGCGTCTAGTTTTTTTTACTAAATTTACTTCCAAAGTTATTTCGTCATCATCTTCATTTTCCAATGAAAACGAGAAGACATGACCAACTTCATCGCGTGTCTTTCCACTTTCATATAAGGATATTAACTTTAGTTTTTATCATTACAAGCCTTCGTTTCTGCATTTTTCAAATAAATATCCGTACGATAGCAAAACCAAACTGGAGGTCATTTAGGCACAATTAACTAAGTGCGGAATTTGGGGGTCAACTAAGGATTAATAAACAAAACTGAAATTTATCTGCAAAAATGTCCAAGTTAGACAGGTACCTAATAAATTGACGTTATCTCAGTTACAGAGGTCTACCTATAAATTAAAAGAAAACATTGTAGCAAAGTATTCTTTAAAATATAGTCTCAGTAAAAGAGGTAAAATTCTCTCACCGTCTCAATTCAGTGCTAGAGTGTCAGGACCTCAACATGAGTTCCAGCTATGGAGGTTTCTCATTTATCCTGGTCCCACTTAACCAAGTTGTACTGTATCTGGATATCTGAGACACTGAGTAAGTAGAATACCTCTTTAAGTGAGACAAATTTGCAGGTCCTAGTTATCCAGATTTCACCATTTTTAGCATATTTTAAAACTTTGCATTTTGTCGGTTCCATAGCACCTAATAATTAATTTATTTACACGTTTTGGTAGGTAACACACTCAATAGATTCACAGGTAAGAAACTATGTTTTATTTTGTCACTGACACGTAAACACAAACACATTTTTTTTTAACCAGACGCACCAATCAATAATTACACGTCACTTTCGGTCAATAGAAATTTGCAACTGTTTATAAATGTAAACAAACATTACGCGTTGCCGGTGCGAGAACAGACACGTGAAGGGGCGCGGCATGTATCTATTACTTTCTAATGTTTAATCAAAGACAGAGATAAACGTACCTTATGATGGCTGAGCGGCAAAAAGACAGACGATATATTGGGTTCGTGACATGATCTGATTTGGTATTAAATAGTACACGCAAGTACCTGTTACGAATATTTACGAACGAATTATTTCCCTTTAAAACTTTGTTAGTAGCTATTGCCGTGTTAAGTTTATTAAATTAAATACGGTATTATCGTTTACCAAAAACTTCATAAAAATATTAACGCCAATAAACCGGTTATCGCATCGTACCAAATATCGAAATAATAAATATATTTGTATTGATCTGTAGCGACACTTTTCTCGTAACATTTTGATTTTGCAGTTTCCCTACAATAAACACATCATTCTTAATATCTTCTTTAATTGCATTAAAAAAAAACTGAAAAAAATATATATGATGTATTCTGACCCGCTGATTCCGAATTTTGCATAACAATAAAATGTACATAATATCACATTGCCGACTTATTGTTCGGGGGCGTCGATATCGGAATTCTCTCTGTCTAAATGCTGTCTAATTGGCAGTTTAAAATGCTTGTATAATCCGTATTTCTTGGCCGATTTTAATTTTAATTTCACCTTTGATGATCTCTTTTAGGGTATTTTCAAATTTTGTTGAGAAAAGCGATTTGAAAAATCCATGCATATTTCCTATTATCAATATAATATTCTATTATTATAATTTTCACACAAAAAGCGGTCACGGAAAGGTTGGGACACTAATCGATGGCCCCTACGTAAATTATCGAAAGTCAAAAATGGCGTTTTTTTATTATTTGTGCAATCGGGTTATTTTCGGCTATATTTTACGACCACTTAAACAAAAAATAATATATCTATATTTTAACGTAAATTTCATTCGTAAAACATCGAAAATAACGGTACATTTCCGAAGTAGTTTATCGAAAGTCGAGATACGATTATTTACGCGGCGGCGGGCGATGTGTGAAAGAGACGAAACTACCACTTTCGACAGTTTACGTAGCAGCGGCGTCGTCAGTGTGCTCCGAACGGCTGTGGTAGCAACATGTGCAGTCGGCGACTATCTTCGCTTTGCATATTAAATTACAGTTAATTTAACAATGAATGGCTCCAAGTTAACTGCCTCTAGATGTAGGAAAATGATTGAATTAGTGAATCTAGATATTCCAGATAATTCCATGCAG
This sequence comes from Acleris literana, assembly GCA_946894065.1. Classification (NCBI taxonomy): domain Eukaryota; kingdom Metazoa; phylum Arthropoda; class Insecta; order Lepidoptera; family Tortricidae; genus Acleris; species Acleris literana. The sequence continues at coordinate 21,880,611 of OX335671.1, read as the reverse complement.
CGAGTGGTTGATAAGGAAATAGCTAAACCAGGTATGTATAAGTTTTGAAATATCTTTAATTATATTTTCAATGTATTTAACGCTTATTTATTAACATAGTGTGCAATATTTAGTTTTTATTTAGCACATAATGAACTCTTAACATCGTAACAGCGTAAACTATCGAAAGTTACAGATTCGATATTTTACTACGAAATTCCACTTTCATTTTGTATCGAAACTAGGAGATTCGATCATTTACTTGGATATCTGTCCAACGAAACTGACACTTTCAATTTTTTAACACGGAATGTAAATTTAATTTTAAATCGAATCTGCTACTTTCGATGCTTTACGACACTTTTTTTCTCACTTTCGATGTTTGAATTCAGTGTAATAATATTTTTATATGATCCAAATTTCGTTCTTATTTTGAACATACAAAAAAAAAGGTTGGGTGTTTGTCTCATGTATATTTATGCTTGTATCTAAGATGGTATGCAAGTAAATTAGTCGGTTCATTTATTTTTAAACATTATTGACATTATTTTGTGATAATTGTTTATTGTTTTAGAATCGCCATTACCTGCATCATGCACCTTTGGAGATTCGGAATGGGCTGCTCTTGAGGGAATAATAGATGAAGAACTGTCATCAGATACTGTTTGGCCGTCAACAAATTTGTTGGAAAACACACATCCCAGATCACCCAGTAACGAAGAGTCGTGTATTGAAGACAGTTTAGTAAATACGCCTGTACCTTCTCCTACAGATTTTGAATCTCCAGTAGCAGATCAAATCCGAAATTCCGACCCGGGCGTTAGCTCATCTTCTCCATCTGGACAGCTGCAGACTGACCCAGAAAAACAAATTGGTGATTATGCACAACCAAACAATAACCCAACCACCCACGATACGCAGCTTACTCCAATCAATAGTCCAATGCCAATAGCCAGTGTCGAATCTCTCATAACTATTTCAGAATGTGACTCCCCGAGTTCCAGCAATAACTTAAATAAATCAAGAAAATCTACTTTCAAATCAAACCCTGGTAGAAAAAGAAAACGATGTGAAGACAAGTGGATAGATATTAAAAGAAAAAAATTACTGAATTCTGGCCAAGAATATGTTACAAGAAGCGGTAAAGTTAAAAAGGAAAAAAAAATACGCCCGGTCTGCCCTCAAACATGTAAACTCAAATGTTATGAGAAATTCGACACTGCTACCCGCCAACAGATACTCATACATTACTGGAAACTATCAGATCATACTAAACAGTGGGAGTATATTAATAAATTTACTGTAAGAAATAACAAGAAAAGCGTCACTACTGAGGGTTCTTCACGGCGAAATTATACTACAAAATATTTCTTACCTCGTCCTTCTAGCTCTAGGAGTAATCAACAAGATCCATCCTTTGAACGTGAAAGAGTTTGCCTGAAAACTTTCTTAAATACTTTATGTATCACAGACCAAATCGTTCGAACTGCTCATGGTAAATTAAATCAAACTGGAGTTACTTTATCCGACGACAGAGGAAAACATCCAAATCATCCAGTGGTACAAACTGCCGAAATGGTAAGGAGCGTTTGTGATCACGTCGCTTCCTTTCAGCCAGTCGAGTCACATTATGCACGCAAGACCTCCGCAAAACTCTACCTCGATAATAATTTATCCATGACCAAGATGTTTTCTCTGTATAAGGAATGGGACCAACTTCCTAATTATGATAGTCCAGCTCTCACGGTGCGTCAGTATACTGACATAGTAAACGACAATATGAACATTTCATTCTTTATTCCAAAGAAAGACATATGTGACAAATGTCATTCATTTTCGAATAATAAGAACCCAACGGAGCAAGAGGCAAATAATCATCATCAGCATTTAGAACACAAGAAAATTGCCAGAGAATTCAAGCTAATTGATAAACAATTAGCTCAAAGTAGTCAGGAGGTTGTGTGTGCTTCATTCGACTTCCAAAAAATATTAAATTCTCCACATGCAGACATTGGCTTGCTTTATTACAAGCGAAAATTGTCAGTTTTCAATTTCACGGTGTTTGATTTAGCTCAAAAGGAAGGCTTTTGCTACATGTGGACAGAGTGCACAGGAAATCGAGGAGCTAACGAAGTAAGTAGTTGCTTGACGCTATTTGTGAAGACGTTATTCGACAAAGGTGCAAGACAATTTTTATTTTGGTCTGATAATTGCTCAGGCCAAAATAGAAATAGAGTCGTATATTCTATGTACATGGCTTTGTCAAAGCAATACGGTGTCAATATTACTCACCGGTTTTTGGAAAGCGGTCATACTCAAAATGAGGGTGACAGCGTTCATGCTCTCATCGAGAAAGAGTCGAAAGGGAAGTCGATTTATACTCCTGACCAGTGGTTTGCGTTAGCCAGATGGGCTAAAACTTCTGGAAAGCCGTACAATGTAATTGAAATGACCCAACAAGATATCTTCGATTACAAGCCGCTACTCGATGACCGCAATTGGAAAAAATACTCAAATAACGCTAATATCTCGTGGAACAAAATCAAAGAGATTAGGGTAGATAAAGACGTACCTAACTACCTTTTCTTTAAGTACGACTTAAAAGGTGAGCAACGTTGCTTAAATACTGTCATTGGAACTAGAAGGCGTGGTCAAAGAATAAATACCAATAAAGAGTTAAAACTGGCATAATTACAGATACTCTACCAATATCAGACGCCAAGTTCAAAGATTTAATTTCCTTGTGTAAGACCGGGGTGATTCCAAAGGAATATCACAGGTTTTACGAAAATATTAAACACGGTAGCGATGCTCAAATTGATTCAGATTCAGATTAAACGTTTTATAAAATTATACATGTTGATATATTTTTATATAATTTTTAATGTGAAAGTCTAACTGATATTAAGTACTTATAAGAAAAGATTATACAATCTTGTGCAATTATTGTTAAGCCTTTAAGGTGTTTTTTCTTTATATTATTACATGTTTAATGTCAAAGTCTGACTAATATTAAAAGAAAATATTGTATGGTGCAATTTTTGTTGTCTTTAAGAAGTTATTTTTTTGTTAATATATAGTATCGAAAAAAAAAAATCGGTAATTTTTCAGGTAAGATTTCACACTTACCACTTTGTAAGAAATGCTTGCTCGACAGTGTATTTTTTTTTGTCTTGAGTCCGTCTGATGACTCTAAGAGGTTTTTTGTATATTTTGATTTATGTGTATTAGTTAATAATCGTACTGGCTTGGCTGGTGTCGCTTAAAAGGAAAGTAGTTCACTACGCCAGATTTACTTATTGTTACTTGTCTTATTAAGGTACCTACTCCTAATTTCCAAGACTGATTCAAACCGATTGTGATAATTAGGTTATACAAAACAATTAATAATAAACTTTCATAATATTTCAATTTATTTTTCATTACTCTACCCAAGGACCCGTTTTAAAAGTGTAATTAATCGTTTTTTTTGTCAACGTGTACTAACAACATTACCAGTTTCGTTACTAAATTAATTAATACTTCCGGAGAAAACTAAGAGAACAGCCAGTTTCGTTAGTAATTTAAATAATACGTCCGGAGTAAACCATGGAAACTACCAGTTTCGTTAAAAAATAAAAACACATATGTGACGTAAATAATTGAAACTGTCAGTTTCGATATGAAACTTCGTTATTACCGCGACGTATACTATCGAAACTCTAATATTCAGAAAACTAGCATAAATTCCTCTAAATTAGTATAACGTACGTATAATGCTTAATTTATTATTATTTTTAATTATAACAGTATTTATGTATTTCTTTTAATTTAAGAATAAAATCGAAACTAAGCTTTAAAACGCCGTACTGAAAAGTACCATAATTGACTTTCGATGATTTACTTAGGGGCCATCGTATTGTGATGTTTTCTTGTTTTCTTCCGTGGTTTCTCCTGATGGTTCCAACGGACCAGCGCTGACTTAAATGCCGGCATTATGCTGAGTTGGGACCATTTTGTGACTACATTCTTCTTGTACCCACGTATTTCTCTGCTCTGTATTGTTGTTTGTCACAATTGTTTTTTTTTATTTCTTTCTTACTGTAGATGTTGCAATTCAATTAAAACCACACGAAATTTGCATTTTGAAGCCTCAATTTATATGCACGCATTGTAACTATGTATTGTCCCTGTTTTAACAGACACAATACAACGAAATGACGTAGAATAAAACTGAGCTATAAATTTATATTTGCAAGCCAAATTATAAAAATGGGACTCTTAATTCGTCATTCTGTCTCTGTCTATATGTCTATTCGTTTCTCAACCACTTAACGATTAATATAGACCAAGTATGTAGTTGAAATTGGGCACTAATCTGCTAAATGATACTTAAGGCGAGGCGAGGTGTTCCGACCGAGGCGTAATTAATTTTATTGCGTCATCAACATTTTAAAAATATTTTTCACTCTTTTTTTAAGTACCTAAATTTCTAAAAAAAAACAAAAGTAGTTTTAGACCGTTTCGTTATTTTAAAATTTTTAAATCACTCATTTACCCTTAAGTAAAATCATGTTTTTTTTTAGCCGGTGTTACTTAAAACGACGTATTCTTTCTTCTTCCACGTAATTAACACGTTTAGACGTATAAAGAACGCTGCTAAACAATAAGTCATAATTAAACGCCGTGTTTAGCGTCGCTCCAACGCGAGAGGCGTTTACATCGCATAAACTTCAAACGGTGGCGTTTTTAACCGGCCAGGGTAATTCGCCGTAAAAGTTTTAACAGCCAGCCAGTTATAGCGGAGTTCAGTTGGCTGGGTTCATTGCGGCGTTTCAATTTTATGAGGTTTTATATAAGCTGTGACTGTAACTAGTTTTCAACGAGTTGAAATTAGAAGTGTGTTTATTATGATCAATGTTAATATACAGGGTGGAAAAAAGCAGCTTTAAAAAACCCGACTGTTGTTGCTAACCTACTTTAAATCGTTTTAAATCCTAAATGATCGTTCGGAATGAAAAATGGTTAAAGAAACTTAAAGATGATTTTTAAATACCTATGCAATGATACCCCATTTGTCATAGTTCGTCGACTTTTTTTTTTCTTTGTTACAATATAGGTCCATGCGTTTAGTTTCTAGAGCGCCACAAAGGAACAAACATACATAATATAGGCTGACTAGAGGACGCCCGCGACTTCGTACGCGTAGAATTAGTTTCCTGCTACTCCCCCTATTTCTTCCCGTTGGGGGTCGATTTTCGGAAAATCCTTTCTTAGTCCTCACTTACATCATGAAAGGAACCCCCGTACCAAATTTCAAGATTCTAGGTATAGTAGTTTCGGCTGTGCGTTGATATGTCGGTCAGTTCGGTTTGCCTTTTATATATTATGTATAGATAAACACATTACCCTTCTCCTTCGGCAGTCGGTTAAAAATGAACGCCACATGGTCCCCTAATAAATGCAGGTTTTTTCTAAAATAAAAGTAGGTCTCCTTTCGCGTAGATCTTGCTATTTCCAATATTATTTTGAGGTTGTGGCCGTTCATATGGCGTTCGTTTGTTCCACCCTGTATATGTTATGATCAGTAGGTACCTAGACCTAGCCAAGATGCAAACGCTGCTAATGTTTCTGTTTTCTATAGACTAGAAATGTATGGAGTTGGCATACGCGGTCGACGCGATCTGTCATCAGCTTACGTCAATCCTATACATTCCGTCGATTTTCGAAAATCGCTTACTTAGCGTTACACATTACCTGAGGGCTCAGACAAGATGCACTACGCTAACTAACGTTTCTATTCGTTTCGTTTTTAAACCAATCGCGTCACTGGTAGACCACGTGACTTTTCGTATCACATCATCTTCCAGTGACGCGATTGGTTTAAAAACGAATCGAATAGAAACGTTAGTTAGCGTAGTGCATCTTGTCTGAGCCCTCTGGAGCTTTATTCTAATTGGTAAAACTATATTGCTTTTACATGTTATTGTATTTTCAAAGTTATGGTAGGTCTTATTTAATTAACAGTAATGGCGGCTGAGTTAAAAACAACAAGATAATAATGTCAAAAGCAATATTGCTAGAGTTAGAGAAGAATAGAGCCCCTGATGCTGCAAATAAACATACTTTCATGGTAGATTAATGTAGAGCGTATAAACTTGCAGGCGTTTTCTTTCTATTATACATAATATATCCGCTTTAAATTATATTAACAAATACTTCAATATGTAGAAAATATCTCTATAATAAATAGTTCACAGGTTGTCTACCATCCATACTTGGAAACAGCTCCTGCTTTGCAAAGTTTAAGCGGGTAAGTGCAAAAATGCCTAACGTAAAGGATTTTCGAAAACCGTCTAAATGTAGGTATGGAATAGACATAAGCGTTTGACGCGACCGTCCAGCAGTAGGCTTACGTCTATCCTATACATTTTCGATAACGATAACGTAAGGGCGCGTTCACATAGAACGTCCGTTTTTACAGGATCCGTTTTAACGGATCTTGATGGCGTATGTAGTAGTATGAGCGAGTTCACATCCAAAACAGTATTCTGGATCTAGTAAAAAAGAAGATTACAAGGTGAAAAGATCCGTTAAAACGGATCCTGTAAAACGGACGTTCTATGTGAACGCGCCTTCACAGAATGCATCTTGTCTACACTCAAAAAAATGGGAGCCAACAAAGAGCGATTTTCACTTAGTTGACATAAAATGAATACAATAGTTAAAATATTACTTATACAAACCAAAACTGATAGTAACAAACAGCAATTTCTTTAATGATTCAACTAACATCTTAGTTGATGTATATCTACCGTCTTAGTTGATGTATCTGTCGTCTTGTTAGGCTCCCATATATCAAGACGCTTATGCACAACAATCACAGTCTTGTTACAAGCGACCAATTATTTTTTTCAGTGTATGGCCAAAGATTGTAGTATCGTAATGAAAGGATCTGCAAACACTTCGGTACTGCTCTTATTTTATTCAGTGTTGGGTTTTTATATCCCCATATACACCCTTTTTATATCGATTCAACTCCAGGATCCAAATACAGCTAATTCATCAATGGGCTCCTGGTAATATTATATTAAATAGATTGGAATAAGTAGAGGACAATGGTCCTGGATGACTATCAGGCCGAGAGGGACACAGCAATCTGTTAGAATGAGAAAGTTATACATGACTTTGTTCTAATACGATGAACTGACGGATCAAATTCGGAAAGCGGACAATAAATCTATGATGTCCATATGACTAATTAATCCAATATCTAGATAAAATGATCTGTTAATTACAATTATCTAACATGTTATCTGGCGATTGAAAAATCAGCACTTAGAGTCCTAGACTAACGTAACTTTTGCTTACCATTGCGCAATACTTATTGTTAGTCGTAACTACAGATGGGCAGATTACGGATTTTGCCGACCGGCCAGTCGGCCGACTAATCGGTTTTCAATTTGCCGCTTAATCGACCGATTAGTCGGCAATGCCGATCGTAGGATTTTGCTAAGTTTGGGTGAACTCGGAAACGTTCGTTTTGCTTCGTCCTTCGCGCTTTGTTACCTACCTTTCGATTACGTTTTTTCTGCACGACAAAAAATCGATTAGAACCCTAATTATAGTATTAAAACGAACTACCTAGTGTTTTTTATAACTTTGTCGATATTTCCTATAGGCAATACAGTGCTGAATATTCGGCATTTTTTGCCGACTAATCAACGGCTAGAAATGATGCTAAATAGTCGGCGTTCCCCACTAATCGTCGACTAGTCGGCCCATCTCTAGTCATAACCCATTATAAAGTCAAATACAACCTTCCATAACTTCTAGCCTCATTACAACTTGACAGATAGGCACAAATATCCGTCAAAGTTGACAACTAATCTCGAAGTGTCAAACCTTCCGCGGGTGCTGACGGCCTGGTATCTTTTGATGTCAACTATGTTTTGAAAGGGGTCTATTAGAATACGGGATTATGTTTATGACAATGCAGAAGTTGCAAATTTATCTGAGCTACACATGTGAAATGTTCGTTCTAGTTTGGAAATAGTTTTCCTGGCATATTCGGAAATAGTTTGTAGAAACTATGCGATAAAGATTCAGCTAGCTACTGGAGGGTGTTTGATAGCATTGGAACAATAAACGGTGGTGTTGTTAATTGAATTTATTAGATCTGACTTGGTATTATGCCAATATATAGTAACATAAAAGGCATGTTATTATAAAAACGACCATTGCGCGATTAGGATTCTCAAAATTTCGAAAATAGTGCGTATGTTCTTTTCGTAACAATAAAAACATGACATGTGTTCTTTTTGCCCGTATTTACCCGAAACAAAAAAATAAAGTCGAACTTTGACGTCATTTTGCTGTTTCAAGACAGTTTTTTTTTACATTTTTTTTTTTGCACCTTTTGAGTAAACTATTAAAATAGGTTTTTATTCTGAAACTGAAGACTGGAAATACAAAATCATTGTATAACTACTTAAAATTGACTTTAAGATAACTGGCCAATAGTGAGATAGGTCAAAACAATGAAATGTTCAGAATTTCGTACACTATTAATAGACAATAACGACGAACGGACCTCGCAGGCGGCCATGTTACCGCGAGGGTCAGCCAACGCGCAACGGGTCGGTGAATAATTGATTGCTTTTCAACATTAAGTAAACACAACATAAATGTTACCGGTGTAACATGCAGCAAGCGAGCTCGTTTGTCAGGATGACTATCACGGTAAAAACCAAATCGTGTTTGAGCTGTTATCGTAATTTTTTAATAAAAAACAATATAAACGGGAAGGAAGCCGGTGCAGCAGCTGACGACGCCCAAACCATCAAGCGCTGCAAATATTCGTCATTATTAAATATTTACGAATTCGTGGCGCTTGCAGTGGAGACCATGGGACTTTGGTCAGCTGATATGAAAAGCTTTATTAAGGCCCTGTCATCCCGGCTCATAGACTCCTCCGGAGATCCTAGAGCTGGTGCTTACCTCTCCCAAAGGATTGGGCTACCTATCCAGAGAGGTAATGCAGCTGCTGGCTGCATTTGTCATAGGGACCATGCCGCGAGCGGACCTGCTAGAGGGGTGTTATTTTTATAGTGGTGATTGTTATTTATATGTTTAATATTTGAGTAGCTTAGTTTAATTTTAATTTAAATACGTTTCGTTCTAATTTTTAATTATTTAATAATGTTGAATTCTGTAAATATTATGTTCACTCAAATAAAATTAATTAAAGAATACAAACGAACAATGTAGATAAAAATGTTAAACATTACTCATCATAATCCTATAACATCACATCACCATTTTGTCGTGTCTCTTAAAAACATTCCTCATTCCTCATTCCCCATTTGTTTTTACCTTTCCAACATATGTAACGTATTTATGCACGGCAACCGGTGACATTTACGTGTTTACGAGGGAGGCCACACGGCGGGTGAAAAAACACCCCGTTTGTGCCGCGTGTAATTAGACGGAAAAGTCCGCCGGTGCAAACTAGGATGGACACCCTAGCGGACGTAATTCTGAATAAGGCTTTTTGGCGTATTAAAAACATGGTTCTTTTTAATGATTTTTTCTCAAAAATTTCCGAAAATGTTGACATTCCTATCTACATATTGAGACGCGAAGTACATAGTTTACTGACAGTTCTCAAATTAAAAAAAAAAACATTGCGTGCTCGCTACATAAGCCCGCAATGTTGCATACAAATTCCATTACTATCTAGCTTGTAACTTTTTAAAAAGTGAAAAGGGCCATAATAAAATGAGGGCACAAGCATGCACAAGTCTTATACATCCAAATTTTACCTACTCGAAAAATAACTTTTTAATTTGTGCCTGGAATAGCTTATGTTTTTTTTTAAAACAAAAATTGCGTTCCTCCTTGTCATAAATAAAGAGGCGGTAAGGAGTGATGGTTTTTTCACATGAAGTTTCTGTTTGTATGCAATTTAAAAAATGAGTTCAAGCGATGAAGATTTGACTACAACACAAAAAAAAATCTTGCGATTTTTGAGAAAAGCACTATTTTTGCCTCGGCAGGAACAGCAATTGCGGGCTTCGTATTTTTAAACGGATTCGCAAGCTCGTCCGTTTAATCCAATACTCAGTCCGCAATTGCCTTCTTCCATGCCTAGGCAATAATGTACTATTAGGTGGTTGGTCACTTTTTAATAATGCTCAAACGTAGTTGGTAAAAGAATTAATTGATTGCCGCGAGTGTTAAAAGTTACTACACTTAGACAAGCTTAGCCAGAAGGTTTAGTAGCAACTTTTTACGTGTGTACGGAGCTACTTCAGTCTGTTTTTTTTACAAGTAAATAGCTTAATCATAATAGTATCCTTGACTAGTATTGTTTGTGCAATTTGAAGTGGCTTAAGCGCCATTAGGCCACCATTTTTGGCAGACATAGCCTATTAATAACTTTATTATAGTACATTGTTGCAGAGGATAGAAAGTACGCGAATTTTGGATGAGTCATATAGAGGGCCGAAACGTAATTGAGGCCCTCTAGTGTACGAGTCCATAAATTGCACTTTCTACCGAGGCAGACATAGTGCTTTTCACAACTACTGAGAGGAAATAAAATAAAAAATCATATTCAAAACTCAAATTTTAATTCATGTTAATGTGACATCACCACCAATTTTACCATAGATAACTTTATTTTAATCCGGACCCCTATTCTCGTGGCACTCGAGATTAATAAACTAACATGCGAGATGAAGATGTCTACTCCATATAAAATTGTATTTGTTTCGCCATATCTCCCATGTAATTTCATCTGTAGTGTTTCGAGATTAGGGGCCAAGTTAGAATTACATTTAAAAAAAAAGCAGTGACATAGTTTTTAGTCTGTGTATCTTTTACCAAAAATAAACCTAATATTTTACTTCACAGAATGGTGTGTTCTGATTGGTCGATATCAATTTTTCATTTTAAGGAGCTATGACACAAAAAATTATTGATTGATTTTCATTGGTACTTAAAGTTGGACAACAATTTTCTCGACCAATCAGCAAACACGCCGACAAAAACATTCTTGATCTGTCCTTATAAGTGACGTTTTGTGACCCCAAACAAGACCATCTATGGCCATATTTCCGAGCAGTGTTGTGAAAAGGTATATTGTTACCCAAGAGCAAGAAAAAAATACTTACCTACTTACCGTAATTATGTCCTTATCTTTACTGTCGTAATAGATGAAACGTGGTTTTTATTTAGAAGTTTAATATATTATTTGCTATCAAGCTTGTTAGTTAAATATCTATTAGAGGGTTAATGTGACGAGCAAGTTTTTTTATTAAACTTTGTAAGTATCTTTTAGTGGTTACCACGTGTAGCTTTATTAAAACAAAAATAAACACATTATAATAGTAAGATCTAACCGTTTAAAAAACTGTATCGTTATTTAATTTATCTTATTATCATTTCATACTACGAGAACTGCAAGTTTTTGTCATAAATATTATATCGTCTCATGTGACGACCACAAGTTGAAACTCCCCGCAATGAATATATGATGACAGACAACGCGCCATTGTTGCATATAAAATATGTAAGCGTTGTGGCCGCAAAAATACGTACGACTTGCTTGCGGTGACTCGCTAAACATTTACGTGGGCGTAAAATACAGTACACCGTTTGTGGAGTATTTGGCCGTTTTACGATGGTAAATTATGTACAATGAAACGGAGAGCTGATGACATATTTATGTTAATTGTAGATGTTTTGAAGTTATGAAAAGGGAATAAGTATGCTAATTAACCTCGTAAGACCCACCATACTGCAAACAGGGAGTTTTTTGTGAGTTCGATTTTGAATCTACCAGCAAGGCAATAAAGTTCAATTACGTTTGTTCGATAGTGCCATTTTCAGTTTATGAACATAGGAAAATAAACCTTATTCTTATTGCAACACAGTTCAAATTAAATTGCATTGATTATGTACATCATATAGCACACTGAGCCTTACGAGGTTAAAGTGAATCTGGAATCGGATGTCTTGCAGTTTGCGGTTATTATGAAGCACATAATTTTGCTTAAAAAAATGAAAAAAAATGCAAAGGATGTCACTTAATCAAAAATGTCGTTTCAAAAATGTTATGGGCGGCGTATAGCTAAATTGACATACCGTGCAGGATTAAAATAACTATAAACAAATGGTATAACGATTCCAAACGAAGATTCCAAAAGATTAGAAATTTGAAACCATGATATTTCGTAAAAAAAACTATTAAGAAATAATTTCAAAGTTGAAATATTCAAAAATACCTCCTGTAATCTACATCACCAGCTCTATTTAATTCTACAATAAAAAATCGCCCGGTATCACAAAACTGCGGCGTTAAGGACTGGCAGACTGTCGAATGAGATAAAAAGTGGGCCACGACCACAATAATAGGGTAAAACACCTAATTACTGGCTTCTAAAATACCAGTTACTGGCACCTAGTGATTGTTGAATTATCGTCTCTGTCACCTTATGTTAAAGTACATGAGGCCAATAATCGGTAGGCGGCCAACAATAGGGCAGTTCACCGTACGTTGGTTGCAACTGGTCTTGCTGGTACTCGAAATCGGGAACACCCAAAAATTCCGTTTTTTTTTCCTAAAATTCATTTTACCGAAAGCTATGTTATGCTGGAGCTATTTTAGATTGAATGCATAATTTAATTTCTATACGTTGGTTAGGTTAGGTTTTATTCATAAGCGATATCAAAAAATAAAGTATTTTTTCAAAACATTGCATTCGTAATTATGGCAATTCGGAGTTATGACTTTTCGGGATTATGACTTTATGGAATTATGTAGTGTACCCCTCGATATCACGACGCTGAATAGGACCTTAAAATCAGTAAAACAAACTATACTGCTAATTGATAACATTTCAAAAAAAAAAGCTTTATTGTTTTTTCGCGTTTATAATAGCTGGTTAAAAATTAGACTACCCGTGTTTCTCGGTTTTTATTTATTTAACTTAATTTCGTCGTTTATAATTTATTAAAGAAATAGTCATTAAAAAGACCGTATATACAAAGTTAGGAATACTGATGTTTTGATCTTAGCATGATATGAAATAAAAAAAGTAACTTTAAACATAAACAGAACTGACTGTCATGTCATGTCACTTGTCAACCATAACAACTGTAACAACATAAATTCGTTGACTTTGGGCAGATTGCGGCTATCCGCTTTTATAAATCCGTTAGTCACTTTCATTTTAAATAGCGTATATCAAAAGAGAGAAAAAGTGTCGTTAAAGTCAAGTAATCCGTCAGACAGATAAAAAAATTGATATGACCGTTGTATATTTTTTTCAATTCCTATGGTAATAAATGGACTAAGGGCACAATAAGTGTATTCCTAACATTCACAATCCAACTTTTTTTACTGTTTTTCCTAAATATAAAAAAAAACTACTGCGTAAAAATATCCAAAAATATTTTTACTGTAATCAGTAGTGTTAAATCTACAAACGGTATTTTAATTTACTAGGTACCTTAGCACATTATGATTTTTTGTCAATTTGTATATGTCGATAACTACACACTACAGTAAATATTGTAGTAAATAATCATACGACATCGTATTTCGTACGATAACTTCCTATTCATCTTGCTTTCTCAATTAGCTTATTGATCAGGTCGACTGAGACAGCTAGATAAACACGAACTTTTTCGATCAAATACGATCTCGTATATTTATGCACATCTCAACATTCTGGGTCATTCTTGACTCTAAGAATTTTCATCCATGCTCATGGACACGGTTCGAAATTAAATTTACACGTTAACTTTCTTTTTCTTTTTTCTCCCATCATTAACGAGACTATACTTGATGACACGACATGATGCAAATGCAACTCGCCTTTTCCTAGTGAAATAAATCGCTTGGTTTCAACAGCTTCGTTAGTCGGACAGTGAGTAAATATATGCGTGTCGACACATTTCCATCGTGTTTACAGCCTTTATTTTCTAAAACGTCATAACACCCATGACTTTCCATAAACCCTATGTGAACTTGCATATAGGTGAAAAACTTAAGTATCTGACCTCTTGCGTCTAGTTGTGTACAGAACTAACATGGAATTTACGTCAAATTTCAAATATAGAATGTCGAACGGTCTATACGGATGTGTTACAACTACATGCAAGAGGTCATTTACTTAAGAGGCCGTATACGAAATTTTGCCGATTTCGCTGATTTACGTGATTTTACAGACGTGGTTTTACAGTTGAAATACTGTATTTCAACGAATGTATGAGCTACTTTTTTGTTTTTATTATTTTATTTTGATCAATCGACCTGACACCGGCGACTGTTATGTGAATTTTGTTGGAAGAGGTTTAGAATGTCACATATTCATGAATCGTTTTGACGTCTTACCGGTATGAAAAATTCACTATGTATTGCTGTGAAAGTCGTCTAAAAAATGTATGAATAGGGAATATGCATGGTTTTTTTTTATTTTTTTTTACTATTCTATAAGTTATTACATAACCGGAAAAAAATATGAATAAATAAGCTACAAAAAATAATTAAAACTCTTATCATTTTCGGACGACTTTTAAACGCTGCTATTTTGGCGCGCTTAATCTGTGACGTCACCGTCCACTGTCATCACGGTCAAGCATGTTTAGACATATCCTATTATCTGTGCTGTCAACCACGAAGTTAACTTATTAAGTTTATTAAGTTAATAAAAATTACATATAAAGTATAAATTATTATAAAACTGCACTCAGTAAAAAGCCTGATCAATTTATCATCATGGAAAAAAATTCAAAAGCTTACTATAAATATTGTATCGTTCCTATGTGCAAAAATAACATCATAACCGCGCCTGACAAATTCTACTTCCATATGCCGAGAGATACAAATGTAAGGAAAGAGTGGTGTAAGGCGATGAGGAGAGATAATAATATATCGTGTTTGAGTAGGTTATACTGCTGTGAAGATCACTTTAACGTAAGTAAAACAAATTGTTTACAAACCCCGACGAAAACATAACCTATTTTGCTAAAGTTTTTAAAGATATTCCCGACATTAAACATTAATACATAGTGTATATACCAGGTTTTTCACCTCCCTGTACACGAAATACTTGTTTAATTTAGTGAAGAAAGAAGGAAACCTATTTGGAATACCCAGTTCAAAAGTGCATTTGTATTCACATACTATTGTTTCTGTTTTCAGATTGAAAATGATACAGAAAATTATATAAAATACAAAATAATGGCATTGGAAGGAGGACATAGAATGCCACTACTATTAAAAAAAGGTGTTGTACCACATATATTTGAGTGTCAGAAAAAAGATGAGTTGTGGCCACCACCGGAGAGACAGGCTGCTTTGAATAGGAAACATCCAGCACTGGTTTATGAAGCTCTGGCTGCAGCTGCTCGAACTGAAGATGCTCTATCTGTAGCTAATCTATCAGAAGCAGGTCCCAGTATGGCATCAATATCTCAAGCTGACCTATCACAAGCAGGTCCCAGTACGGCATCAGTATCTCAAGCTGACCTATCACAAGCAGGTCCCAGTACGGCATCAGTATCTCAAGCTGACCTATCACAAGCAGGTCCCAGTACGGCATCAGTATCTCAAGCTGGTCCCAGTATGGCATCAATACGATACAATATGGACGTAGAATTAAGTAATTCTGAAAATAAAATAGATGGTGAAGCTACTTCTAATATTTTGACATCAAATGTACCTGGTAAAAATTTATTGCAAGTTGACAAGGCTGTTCAAGTTAATAGTAAAGTTCATTATAGAAGCAAAGGTGTTAATGTAAATTTAAGAGTAAAGAAAAATAATGTAGCCCTTTCTCCATTTTCTATACAATTTAAAACTAAATCTACATCTCCCTTAAAATCTACTCAGTCTTCTACTATAAAAAGAAAATTATTCTCGGAAAACCCTGCTGATGTTGTTTCTGTCACTAGTGTTAATTCACAGTCTTCAGTATTATCAAGTGATTATGAAGCAGAGCATAGTTCATCTGATTCAACTTGGATTATTGATGATGAAACAGAAAATGACTTACCATTTAAGAGGCTAATGCGTAGTGGCACATTAATTGCCATTGAAAAGGATCCTAAAATGTTTTTAGGTTTACCTAAAAAATCGTTTTATCTCATAAAGCTATTAAGCGAAAATGTCTCTATTCCAACTTTAGATATTTTCATTACATTAAGAAAAATTAAATTAAATGAATCTTTTAGTTTATTAGCTGTAACCTTTGGATATGCACAGAGCACAATCAGCAGAATTTTTTCAAAAAGTTTATTACCCATTGCAGAGAAAATGAAAGAGTTCATTGTTTGGCCAACACCATCACAAATATTTCAAAAACTACCTATTTCATTCAGAGCTAGGTATGCTAATGTGGTATCTATTATAGATTGTCTGGAGATACAAATAGAAAAACCAACAAATCCAGTGCATCAATCACCAAGTTGGTCGCAGTATAAAAAGTGTAATACTTTAAAATATTTAATATCATGTACTCCAGATGGTCTAGTTAATTATATATCGGAAGGGTACAGTGGCAGGGCAACAGATGTCACGATAGTAGAAGACTGTGGCTTCCTTGATCACTTACCTCCTCAAAAAGATGTTATGGCAGACCGGGGTTTTAAAGACTTGACACGTCTGCTAGCGAACAAGAACTGTACACTTGTAAGACCTCCCTCAGTTTCTAAATCTGTTCCTAGTACAAAAGAAGATGTCAAGCAAGCTAAGCGAATAGCAGCTTTAAGAATACATGTAGAATGTGTTATAGGTAGACTAAGAGAGTTTAATATGTTACTGCCTCATGCATGTGTTGACCATAACTTGATCCATCAAATTGATGAAGTAATAATAATAGCTTGTGGATTAATAAATTTACAGGATGTGTTAATAAAAAAGTAATATTTTTTGTATAAAAATGAGTTTTATTTGAACAAAATTGGAAAAATAGCATTACACCAAAATAGTGTGCATTTCTTTAATAGATCCTCACAGAACTCCTTTTCATATAGTTCTTCAATTATATTGATATTTTCTGTACTTTCAAAGTCACTAGATGCAACACAGAAGAGAGCTTTACTTTTTCTGTAAAAATGCATTTCTAGTTGTACCTGTGCTTTATATTGTAAAGTCACTTGGTTTTCTTTAATGTATCGACTCATTGCTTTCTCTGAAAAAGGGCATTTCACTTCTATAACATAATCTTCAGTTACTCCATCAGGTGAAGCACCCATAATAGGATATTCAGAGTTTAATTTCAAGCCACACTTTTTAATTTTAATTTTTTTCAGTTGTTCAACCCTTTTTAAAACATTATCTTCAAGATTTCACCCTCTTTGCATTGCTTCTGTGTCTTTTAATTTTGTTGCCCCGATTATGGTTTCAGTCAACGAACCATTCAAAGTATTACAGTGGGCTGCTGCATGAGCTTTTGAAGCAGTTATACGAGCATATCTAAGTTCATACCATAATGGACAATCTTTTTGGTCAACTGTTGCAAGTGCAGCTTCCTCTAGAGAACTTGCATCCATCTTCTGTTTACAAAACTCAATAAATTCTTGACCATTTTTAGGTTTGCTCTGCATGCTACTCATTAAATAATGAATGGATAATTTTTCTACATGGTTTGGTTCTTTATAATATTTCATAAGTTGATTATCCATATTATCAACATTGTCACTGTAATCTTTAAAAATTGAGAGAAAACTGACACTTTGTGTTGTGTTTCGCTTGATATTTTTCTTCGGTAATGAAGAAATCTGTTTTGCTTTCATGAATTTTAAGCTTGTGCCTACTGAAGATAACTTCGGGTTCTTCCAATAGCAATCTGCACTTGTAGATGATGGATCTTCACTACGTCTATGAAGCCATGCTAAGAAAGTAATGGCATGCTTACAGCCACCTAAAACAAAAGAAGGCTCGTTATTATAAATATAATCAACTAGCTTTTGCCCGCACATTTGTCTTATTTAATGCTGTTATCACAGAATTAAAAAAAGTATCCTATAATGTGTTATTCCTAATCATAGCAAACTTAATTCAAATTGATTCAGGAGTTTTTACATGAAAGGATAACAAACATATTATAGGCTTAGAATAGTGCCACTCAATGACTTCCTGTGGAAGTCATAAGAAGCAACTGAGGGATTAAAGGCAACCTATCACTAATATAAAGTATGGTATTGTATGTATGTATGTAATATGTATGAATAACAAACATACTATATTATTATCCATGCATACAAACTTTCACATTTTAACAGGATATAATAACAATAAAATCTCACATGATTATATAATACATATTATATTATTATTATATGGAACAAATGGTAGCTTAAACACTATTTCAGATTAATGATACATACTACTTTATAGTCAACATGATTAAAGTGTATAAAGTTAAGATACTTAATCATAATCAAATCATTGTTGTCTTGTGAATCAATACCTACCTAACCCCCTTACTAATAAACGTTGAGTAACGGTGGTATAGCTATACAATGTTTTGTCCTTATCTGTCAAATTCAAATGTCACAATGACAGATAAAGACAAAACATTGTATAGCTATACCACCGTTACTCAACGTTTATTAGTAAGGGGGTAAGTGTGCTGCACAATCTTCACACTCAACAGACAGAATATTTCCTTCTGTCTCGTTGCAAGTAGCCATGACATTGTAATACTTTTTTCGGACATTATGCTCCGGTGTTATCTTGGCCTTAACTACGCATAGCCCTTTCTCCCGTTTTACTTGGACATATCCTACCGCTGAATCGCCGTAAGATTCTCGTTCAGATCTGCAACGAAAAAAATTTAACTGCATATTAAAGGTTATAATAAGGTGCTTCATTGATCGACTCGTAAGTACAAAAGCGTGGAAAATTATAATTTATCAAATATCTGTAACTTATTTACCTTGCGGCTTTGACTCCTCTAAGTTCGGCGGACATGAAATCAGAATTAGTTGCGAAGTACGTGCTCATCATAAACGCATCTATTTTAGGCAAATTATCTGATTGTGCTTTGACAAAACCGCTTTCAGTCATTGTAGTAACTCTTTTTTTACTAGGAGTCAATACTTAAAGCTAATTTTCCACAAAGAACACTGATAATAACAAAAACAACCGCAAAGAAATGCAAATACGCTCTAACAACCATACAACCGACTAGTTGACAGCGTCAGTGACAGAGTGACAGTGGACGGTGACGTCACGTTTCGTTCCACCAATAGCGTCGCGTTTTGAAATTTTGCGAGGGAATTTAAAAAAAGTAACTTTTTAATGATTAAATTTCACAATTAAAACAAGATAAATTTTAAAAATAAATATATTGGTATATTTCTATTACAATAAAGATAACACATGATTTTTTTCGTCAATATCGGAATCACATGCATATTCCCTATTGCTTTTGACCACTTTCATATAAATTTTACGAGTAAAAATAATAATAAACTTGGTAATTTTTTATAGAAACCGGGCAAAAAATATTTTTGTTTTCGGCGACTCAGGACTCTCGTTTATTAAATTAAAACAACATAAAAAAACTTTAGTTCAAAATGAATCCATTACCTAAAAAAAATATGCAAAAAGTTCAAAAAAATTGGCAATAAATAATGTTTAAAACAACCTAAATCTCGCATTATAATACTCGACAAAAATAAAAAAGTGGCTCATTTATTCGTAGCTCATTTATTCGATCATAACTAAAATGAAATTTAATGTTGAGCATTAAAACTTATAGAAAAGCAGTATTTTAACTGTAAAATCACAAAAATAAGCAAAACCGGCAAAATTTCGTATACGGCCTCTTAAGTTTTTCACCTATAGCTAACTATGATTTACTATGTAGACGACGCATTTAGCATAGTTAGAGTAGATAAGATGCTTAACGCTAACGTAAACGATTTTCGAAAACCGTCAAAGTGTATGGAATTGACTTAGGCGCTCGACCCGACCGTCTGATAGCTTAACGCCAATCCATTTAGGATAACGATAACGGACGCCAGATGCATCTTGTCTAGGGCCTCGGGGCTCGATTTCTGGTATGGCCCGGAAAATAGGGGATTGCCTGACAAGGTTGGACGAGCCTTAGCGAGACATGTGATAATAGGAGTCAGGCTATTCCCAATTCTAACAACATGTAGACAAATTGACGACGCAGCCTAGTTGGTAGTGACCCTGCCTACGAATCCAGCGGTCCTGGGTGCAAAGTTCAAATCCCAATAAGGGCAGATATTTGTGTGATGAGCGCGAATATTCGTTTCTGAATCATGGATATTTTCTATGTATTTAAGAATATATTTCTCTATATAAATAATCATTGTCTAGTTCCCATAGTACAAGCCTAGAGCTTACTTTGGGACTAGGTCAATTGGTATGACATTGTCCCCTGATATTTATTTTGATATTTCATTTACATGTCGTTTCCCAAACGATCTGAGGAAATTATATCATATATTATTTATTAAAAAAAGATTTCGACTTGTTGAGAATTATATTTCACGCACAATCCACCGCCCGCACTGTCGCGCAACGACGCCCGACGACACCACCGCTGCGTTATTAAGTTGGCTCTAAGGCATTTTTTCTTGCTCCTTATACGAGTTTGTATGCAAATGAAACAATTTAAAAAGAACGCAGCGTGCAGGAATGAGTTTTGATATGTTTAATTTCCTCCTAGGGAGAAAAATACGCTCTTTGCGTCTTTCATTTTACAAAAGAAATACCAAAATTTCCGAGCTAGCCCGACAAAAAATTAACATGGGTATGAATATAATAAAAACGGAAATATCAAAGTATGCAGTGTTAAAAAGCTTGTTTTGTCATTGTAATACGAATTTTACAGAAAGTAACAAAGATTAAACTAAAATTAATTATGCATTTTGAAGTAAATTACTGCTATGAATATCAACTAAAGGGAGGTTTACTGCTATAAATATCAAAGCTATTACTCCTATGTCGCAAAGATTGATTGTCTAGTAATTTAGAAGCCCAGTTAACGTAACAAACGTAAGTTTTATAAATAAACAACACGTTAACGACTCCAGATCTGTTGTGAAATACCGTCATTGTAAATGAAATTACTCTGCTACTGTTTCTGTCTCTCCTGAACCTTAGGGTTGCCAGTTACTCGGAAATACTATTTTTTAATGCAAGCAAAACTGAGCTGATGGTTTTCAAGGCCCGTAAATACAACCCAACAAAAGTACCTAGGATCATGCTGGGCGGGGTATCCCTCAAAGTGGTAGACAGCTTCAAGTATCTGGGGCATATGCTTACGGAGGACTTGAAGGACGACCCGGACTTGGAAAGGGAAAGAAGAGCAATGGCAGTGAGAGGCAATATGCTTGCCCGCAGATTCGCACGTTGTAATGAACAAGTTAAAAAAACGCTTTTTAAAGCATACTGTCAGTCGTTTTACATGTGCAGTCTGTGGGTAGGTTTTACGCAGCGAGCATTTAATACATTGCGTGTTAAATATAATAACATCTTGAGGAGGCTGTTGGGGCTGCCGAGGTATTGTAGTGCATCCGGCATGTTCGCTGAGGCGAGAATAGATGATTTCTATGCCATTAGGCGGAAGAGAATAGCCTCATTGCTGAAACACGTGCCCGGCAGCAGCAACAGCCTCCTGAGGGTGTTGGCGGAACGCCTCGACTGCCCCCTCACCAAATACTGGGTCTCGGTGGCAATTGGAGCAGCTAAATAGTGTGATTCCTTTTTTAATTGTATTTATTAAAAAATTTACTACTTACATAGTTTTAATTTGCCATTGTTACTAACATAATAATATGGATCTCTGTATGGTCTGAAATAAATGATTTTTATTTTTTATTTATTTACAATTTATATCTGCTTATAAAAATAATCTAGACTAAATAGATTTTATGACATATTAAACACACACACATTGTGTCGAATTTATTCTAGTTTATTTTGAATTTTAGATGTTTGTTGACTTAGAAGGGCAGACATCGAACATGTCGAAGGAAATATGGTTTTGTCCAGTAAAATAGAATCCCAGCAAGCATGAGAAAGCTCGGCAACGAACTTTTCTTTGCTACGCTCAGAAGAATAAACACTACGGAAAAGCAAATCACTGAATAAGTTGAAAATACCGTCAAAGACGTAATTCAAAGAAGAGTTTTTAAAAGAAGTTAAAATGTATTTTTAACGTAAAAATCGCATTTATGTTGCCAAAAGGAACAAAATATAAGGCATAAAATAAAAACTTCTACATAAAGGCCCGGTTTTCAAGACAAATTGGCACCAAGACACCAAACTTTGACTCATGTTCGATAAAAAAAGTAACGATCTATTGAAAAAAATATCGGCCCGCTGAAAGAATTTTCATAACAGAATCCTCTGAAGTATTTCCGAGACTTTCAATAAACTTTGAAACTTTTTCTCCTTATATAGGAGAGGAACTTTCAGTCAATTATGTAGATGTTTGCACCCTACAGGGAGCTTCAGAATGCCTTTATGAAACGTAAAAGGTATTTTTAAGCCCCAATGCCAATAAAATGGGGCAATGTTACGACCTTTTGCCTTGCGATTTATGAATACATGATGAAAGGGACCGTCTCACAAAAACTATACACAGCATTCTAAAATCATTATTTCAACAGATTTATATTAAATTAGAACACATAAATACGTACCTACAATCACGCCTCTTCCCCGTAGGGGTAGGCAGAGACCACTTCCTTCCCCTTGCTACGACCCAGACTAACTTCCCTCGCGTTACGCGTGCGTCGGTTTAGGGTCTCCTGACCTGGCCCTTTCTTAATACGTCCCCGATCTGATCGTGGAACTTCGCCTTGGTCACCCTCTTCCAACATTCCCATTTGCTCTTGCCTCATATCTGTTTCGTCAATCTCACTTCATACATTCTCTCCACATAACCAAACCACTTTGTTCAGCATTCCTTTTTTAATCCTTTTCACCACATCTTCTTTAAACCTACAACGTTCGAGGGAAACCGCTGAATGACAGCAGCTGAGGGTCCTGCAAAGATGCACTACGCTAACTAACGTTTCTATTCGATTCGTTTTTAAACCAATCGCGTCACTGGTAGACCACATGACTTTTCGCATCACGTCATCTCCCAGTGACGCGATTGGTTTAAAAACGAATCGAATAGAAACGTTAGTTAGCGTAGTGCATCTTTGCAGGGCCCTCAGAGGACCGATCGTTGTGGAAAACCTTGGGGAAGGCGTTTGTCCAGCAGTGGACGTCTTGCGGTTGATAATGATGATGATGATGATGATGATGTTCTCTTAAGACACTTTTACAATTAGAACACAGTTGATGTAATAACTCCATCCCTAAATATTTTGAAATGTCCGGCAGGAATAACGTTAAAAAGTATATCTAAAATAAGTGTAGGTACATTGAACCACTATTTAATAATACTTAAATGTTTTATTAACATTTTAATTAGGATAACATAAACGTAGAACATTACGAGTAATTAAACATAAATTTACTAAATGAGTTCCAGGAATGCGGAGAAGGTTACAAATAGGACTCATAATTATTTTTTTAAAGCCGTAAGGAATTCAATATTTACAGTAACTAAAAATATTTTTACGATAAGGTATAGCTTAGAACCTGTTGTCAGATCAGCTGTTAAATAACTTAGATAATATTACATTGTCATAGTTAAGGAATTCCAAATTGTGGGCCAATCCTTTTACGGGAACTAATAAAAATGTTACTTAAGCACTATTTCTACCAAACGGCCCGCAACGGATCGGAACGGAAAGAATTTTATGGTCTTTAAACGATATTATATCATGTTCACAGTATTTAAAGTCTGTATTACCAAGCCGCGCACGGCAACTTGACCACGGGCGTCTTCCGCGACACGCGATCGTAGCCGAAAGGATGCTGTGACGCGCGATCATCTCTGTCATACTCGTAAATAGACAATAATAATTTTAACAGACGCGATCGGCTGTCGCCGCTTCCTTACGTGTCCTTTCCGATCCGTTGCGATGCGAGCCGTTTGGTGGAAATCATCCTTTATACAAGATTTGAACCAAAACACAAACACGTGAAGTAAATAAAATGAAAGCTTGTAAAAACTATGTAGTATTTAAATTTTAGTAGATTAAATCCATTAATTGATTTTTGACTTATTACTGTCAAAATTCATACAAAAACCTTCCCTTAGTAAATGACAACCCTAGCAATTACATTGGCACAATACCAAGAATATTTGGGCACCCTTTCATCTTATTAATAGATTAATGCCTAGTTGTTTCCTTCAGTTTGACTTGCGTCTGTAATCGCCTTCGGTTGTACTCTGGAGCAATTTGATCAATGCATTCAAGATTAGCATCATGATCATCGCTTCTTGATACTTGGTATGTTTTTAGGGTTTCGTAACCAAAGGGTATCAACGAGACCCTTAAAAACATATCAAGTGTCAAGAAGCGATATAAAAACACAAATACGTGAAGTAAATAAAATAAAATCTTGTAAATAATGTATTGCATTGATTGAAGATATTAATTGATTTTGACTTATTAATGTCAAAAGTCGTACAAAAAACCTTCCCATAATAAATATCAACCCTAACAACCGCATTGGCAAAATACCAAGAATATTTGGCCACCCTCATCTTATTAATAGATTAATGTCTAGTTGTTTCCTTCAATTTGACTTTCATCTGTAATAGCATTCGGTTGTAGTCTGGAGAAACTGATCAATGAATTCACGATTAGCATCATGATTAGGGAATGCAAATAACCGGCTATAACCGGTTTTAACCGGTTATTTTCATACAAAACCGGTTAATAACCGGTTAAATTGCATTCCATAATCATGATCATCGCTTCTTGATACTTGATATGTTTTTTACCCAAAAGGGTGTCAACGAGGCCTATTATGGTTGCGTTTATCGCGTGACAAAATGTGGATCAAGCATCCGTCACTCTCGTACACTTGTTGGACCACAGTTAAGCACAGTTAACCAAACAAACAACGAAGTCGAAAAAAGTTCCGTTGTGCGACGAAAACTCTCCTTACAATTATTGTATGGCTAATTTTCGTGACACAACGGAAAAGTTTCATAGAAAATTTAATTAAGTGAGTTAGCGTGCCCAACTTTTTGGTCCTTACCCACTTATATACGTGGCGGAAAGTGACGGATGTTTTATCCACAGTTTGTCACGCGATAAACGCAGCTTTATTAGGCCCCCCGTTACAAAGCCCCCGCTGTCCGTCTGTAATCGGGTTGTATCTCATAAACCGTTATAGTTAGACAGTTAACATTTTTAAAGACTTCGTATATCTAGCAGTTGTTATAACAATAACTATAAAAATTGGATAAAATTAAACATTACATGGGCCTCCATACAAAAAACGTGTTTTTTGTTATTTGCTCCACCATAACAACCGCTGTATCTATTTAACTGAAATATGTAGACACACAAAGTTTCAACAGAAGGTTTATTACTATGTCCACTATAACAAAATAATAATCTAAAATACCAAAATAAAAGGCGGAAATATAATAATAGGTACAAAAAACGATTTTTTTTCTACCTAAATGAAAATATTTTTGTTGGAACAGAGGGCCCAGAGGGCTCTGCCAAGATGCACTACGCTTACGAGCGTTTCTATTCGTTTCGTTTTTAAACCAATCGCGTCACTGGTAGATGACGTGATACGAAAAGTCACGTGATCTACCAGCGACGCGATTGGTTAAAAACGAAACGAATAGAAACGTTAGTTAGCGTAGTGCGTCTTGTCTGAGCCCTCTGAACCCTTCGTGTGCGAGTCTGGTGCACTTGGCCGGTATTTTATTAATTATTTATTTATCTTTATTTATTAGTGGTATTTGGTTGTAGTAGGACATTTAACCGGATTTGTCCGGATAAGAAGTTATCTTATCCTTTCTCACATCGGTCTTCTAGACGCCGGGAGGGCTTTCATCCACATGTAGTAAAATACCCAATGATTCGCACGCAGCGGTTTGCTGCGTCGTTTCTTATTCGCGCTGCCAAGGAGTGGAACGCTCTCCCTGCGTCTGTATTCCCGGAATCATATAACCTTGGTGTTTTCAAGACAAGAGTGAACAGACATTTTCTGGGTAAGCGTGAACTAGGGCTTCCAATCCCGCAGCCTATCTTCAATCTCGCTATCTGCGGGACTGACTATTTTCAATCCCGCGGGATCCTGGTATTTTCGGGATCCCGCATAGAAATTGATACTATTAATATAAGGTGAATGAAACAAAAGAAATAGAAAACCAAAATGTAGAAATAATAACGAAATCTTACATAAAATAACCAAAAAGTCCAAAATCCAAGAAAATTTTCAACAGAATGCTGAAAGAACTAATTGAAACTTTAATTAGTTTGGTGAGCATTTAGATGATTTTTTTTGCGAAAAAAACAACATATCTAATCTGTCGTCTGTCAAACTATTGCTTCCCGCAAATCCCGCGGATCCCGCGCTTGTAATCCCGCAACAAGCGGGACTGGAAAATAGCGCGGGGTCTCGGAATACCGGGATCCCGGTATACCGGGATTGGAAGCCCTAGCGTGAACCACCTTCGACCACGTCGTCACTTAACATCAGGTGAGACTGAGGTCAAACGCAAATCTATTGCTATAAAAAAAAAACCTACCGCCAAGCAGCATAGCAGTGTTGTGTTCCAGAGTAAGTGATAAGACAAGCGGTGAGATAACTGGTATAGAGGCATTCCATCTTGGTCCTCAGGGTTGAATTCTTGAGATTGTAGTCTTGAGAATTCAAATGTCGGTCTCAAATCTAACATATCATCAGGTGTGCGTGTGCGCCTTCTCATTGCCATGAAAAAAAATTCACACTAAAATACCATTCCGTGTCTTATTAATACACCTTACACGTTAATTTATAAGATAACTTAAAGCGAACTTAGCCATCGAAAAATCTTAGCATCATCGAGTTTCTAAGTCACAACACATACTTAAAAAAACATCATAATTGTTCACAACAATTCACCTAAATTTAGACCTTACTGTTCATCAACAAGGTTTAATATAAAAGCGAACTATGATCATTTACGCCGTTGTACATCTAAACTTTTTGGACATGCGGTAATCGGCCCTTATCCCCCGAGGGTGGAAATACAGTTGACAGGCTGTGATCGATTAGCCCGGGATTTTGTGCAACTAATGGGCACAATATCCGAGACAGCGAAAACGTTCCCAAGGAGATTATCAAAATGCTGTCCTCTGCCAAATAATGTTTACACCAAGGGATGTTTACGTCTAAAAGTGCCACATGAGTGGTTTGGTCCCAAACCTCGCGATAGGATTTAAAAAACAAATCGTGATAAGTTATGTTTCGGTTTATCTGTAACCATTTATGTCCCTACTGCTGGGGTTTTATTATTTTAAAAACAGCGTTCGGTCGGTCAAACGAGTGAACGCGTGAACTGACTAAACCGGCGAGTTTAAGTAGTCCCGTCAGAGCGTACAAAACACATTTTAACGCGTGCATTCTCAATTAGGCAGCAGGGCTTCTGGCGATAAGATCGAAAGAAAGGCTGCCTTATTGACTATGCGCGCGCTAAAATTTGTTTTGTACACTCTGACGGGACTACTTAAACTCGCCGGTTTAGTGCGTTCACTCGTTTACTTGTATGTTATTTGCAGAGGTCGGAATAGGTAGTGCTTATTAACCTAAACTTGACTCATGTTCATTCATGCGTGAGTGAGATGGGAATACGTTATTGAATGAATATGCAACAAGTTTAGGTTAATAAGCACTACCTATTCCGACCTCTGGTTATTTGGCATAACCGTTTTTCGACATATGTTAACATTGCAGAAAGTAATTGGCCATCATCCGAATATTTTGTTCGGTCGAATATAAAATTATAATACTATTAACAAGGCCGAATTTCAATATATATGATATTGCATAATCCGAGCGTAAGCGAGCGAGCGAAGAAAGCTAGCAGGATGGGTCAGGGCAGTTAGAAGGCTATGGCGGGAGCGATGCATAGCGGTTTTTTTTTCTAGACTGAAAAAAACTTGCTTGCTTGCTTGCTTACTCACATGCATGCATAAGAAGCGTTTGAATAATAACAGGCTAAGGGCCTCTATTCGACACGGTAAACCCTAAGAATAAGGACATACAGCATAGAAACCGGACTATAAGACGTACTTTGCGTCAGCTATCTTTATCTACTTTTTAGATTACGTATTATATGAGAAAAAACGAAACAAAAAGTAGGCTCTTTTTTCTTCTTTAACTGTCATTGTCACAAGGTTTTACACAGGGACTTCTTTGTCCTTCCTATAGGAAGTTTTTTCTTTCCTTGTATAGATGTCCAAATACTATGGGTGCTTATAGGTCCAAATCACACCTTACTTGTGACGATGTACCAAATAACGAAAGAACAGCTATAGATTCATCTCTTTCCAACTCACTATGAAAACCATAAGTAAAAAGAAGTGAACCATAATGTATTTTCTGCTTATTTAGTACGGTTTCTATGCCTTTAGTCCTTGTTCTTTGCGGTAAACCATATTGCCTTTGACTTTTTATGATATTGTGTTTAACTCAGCCGCCATTACTGTCAAGTTACTAAGAGCTATCAAAACTTTGACAATACGATAACACATCACATCAGAGTCACGTTTTTGCCTTTCCCCGTGTCATCTGTCAAAACCGGCAGTTATATTTGTAACTGGTTTACAATATACGAGTAACTAATAACTTTATTTCGATCGTTGGATGCAACTCATTAATATTTTACACCGTCGCCGCCGCTAGCTCATTGTTATCGATTGTGGTAAAAATAGAATATGGTGACACATTGTTCATATTGATTGTATGAATTTTTATCGTCATCTAGGACAGTGATCCCCAATGTGGTCTATATCGACCCCCAGGGGCCGACGAGGACCTGCAAGGGGTCCATGAGAGCGGAAAAAATAAATGGGGGTCCATGAGACGAAAATGGGGGTCCACGATAGTGGATCCCATTGAAGCAGGTCGCGACTTTAATTTTGGCTTTCCATTAATAAATAGAATAATCCATATTCAAACCCAGATAGTAGGTACCTACTAACTCACGTAACACTTTCTTAGAAATATATAAGTAAACAAATTTTATCTATATAAATTATGTTAAAATTTTCTCTGTGTCTAGTTTTTTTACTTTGTAAAAAATATTTTTCCGCGCTAAATTTTAATTTTTAGCCGGTTAGACCTCCAAAGTTATCTGTGCAAAAAATCCCGAAGATTTCTTGCTTAAGCAGGGGGTCCACCCAAAACCGAAACAATTGCCAAGTGGTCTATGAGACAAAAAAGTTTTGGGATCTCTGATCTAGGTGATTTAGAGTCCATTCTAGTTTTAAATTAGCATATTATTTTTCTTATCTTCCATGCTGCCATCCTAAATAAAAAGGACGCATGTGCAATTTGATAGTCAAAGCAAACTTAACACTCCATCTTAAGAAATAAGGTCACTAATACATTCGCGGTTCTATGATACATACGCCCTTTTTTCTAAGGAGGGCAGTATGTGTCGTATGTGTTTAAGACACCTCAAGGTAAATATCTAAGGTGGTAAGGCCTTGTGCAGGGTCTGTCCGGATAGCTACAACATCTTCATTGAACCTACCACCAAGTAGCAGGTTTTTTGCATTGTTTGTGATCCGGTGTGGAGATAAGACAACCGGTGAAATTAATACATAGCGGCATTCCATCTTAGTCCTCAGGGTTGGCAATGTTATGTTAAGAATGCAATTATATTTATTGGTCTCAGATTCCACTTATCAACAGTTGGATGCGTGCTTGTTTGCTTTCTAAATAAAAAAAGAAACGAATAAGGATGTATATTTCTTAATCTAAGCTAATACAATCCTAAAAGTAAAGATCTCTTTAGTTTTTTATTAAGTCTTGTGGAAATAAACAGGTTAAATTGAAATATGTATTTATAAGGTCTTAAGGAAAAAGCCTGTATTAAGGCGCGTCAAAATATATATTTTTCTTTTACTAATAGTATATAACAAAATAATTTACGTTTAAGTCAGTTTATTAATTATGTGACTTATGTGACTTGGTCAAAATGCTGTAAAAATGCGATAAATATTCAAAGGATTCAGAGTATTGAAATATCAGAGGTTTTTCAAATGACTTGTTAAGGGAATAAACTACATTTTATTTATCTTTGAATCATAAACTAACCGTCATAAACCACCCAATGGTAATGTGATAGTTATTTAAGTCAAAAGCTTTATACCTAGTGTCTACAATAAAAACTCATTTAAATGTCTCCATGGAAACAAAAGTACTTTATGAGTTGGTTTTAACCGACGCGCCCAATTAGTGAGAATGTAGCTCATTAAAAAGGGAAGTTTTTGTACAAAAGCTAGCAGAAATTTATTCATGCGTATCTACCTACTTATAGAACAGGTACACACAGGCTTTTTAGGTACCAGTCAAAGACTTTACGTCCAAAGTCAGTCTGACATTCTACAACAATACGGTTGAGTTTCCTATAAATTACAAATGACTTAGTATCTCTAATGACATTGACGATTTCAAGCATTTTTTTTGAAATGGGTCGCAAATTAAGTTTCGTTACCGTACTTTACTACAGTAGCGACATCGAGTGATGGCACTTTTGACGTTTGCTCGCTCATGAAGTTCCCTATATATTGACAGCAAGTATAAAGGAACAGATGTCAAACTTCATTGTTGCAGGTACCGGAATAGTGATGTACTGCTGGGGCTGTAATTTACCGAAACGCATTTCGTAACTAGCTTCATCTTGAGGTTGTTTTTATTTGCTCGCACTCTAGCGTTCATCGTTTTAATCATAACTAACAAAAACATCTCAAAAAAACAATCCGCATGATGATAACAAAGGACCGCTGACTGGTACAACAACGTATGACAATGAAGTCACTGCACTTTCACGTCACCGCCGCTGGCAAACTCGCGTCCTAGCTCTGAGTTAACGTGGTTTTATGATTATTTATTCACCCATTTATCAATAATTTAACATTTTGTATTTTTTGACTCTATATTTAAATTTCTCACAATGTCGTCTCCTTCTAGCCACACAGTTTATTTCGAGAGTTTGATCTACGATTTATGGCCTTTTATTTTTATGCGTTATTTCTTTAATAAACTTTTTAACTCGATGCCGCTACTGTATATTTTTAAGAGTACCTCTATTCTACTGGGTACATCCATATGTGAAGTTATCTATGAAAAGGGACCTTATTGTCATGGCGCTTCCACCATTATTAAAGATGCTCCGATATAAATACAACGTCGCGTGACGCAGTGCGGCGTAAGCGCCATCGACAATAAGGTCCCTTTTCATAGATAACGCCACATATTGCCTTTGAGATATTATCATATTGTCAACGTTACAATAGCTCTTATTTACTTGACAGTAAGGGCTCTTCCCTGGAAGAACCGGCTCACGCACTGGTAAAACACTCGCGCCCCTCCTGAGGACTATGTTCGACCCGCCGAAATGCTTCCCGCTGGGCACAAACAGCCGTGGCCTACCTGGGAAGCTTTAAACAGACTACGCTCCCAGGTTGGCCACAGTAGGGAAAACTTGGTGAAATAGGGTATACTAAGCGAAGCAGACGTTCGGTGTGCATGCGGGACAGCTCTCCAAACTATGGCGCATATGATGTCTTGTCCGGCGTGCCCGTACACCTGCTTCGAACAAGATCTCCGAGATGCGACAGACAGAGCATTAGCTGTCGCAAGTTTCTGGTCCCGCACACTCTGATGAAAATAAGAACTATCGACACGAGAAGAAGAAGTAATAGCGGCTGAGTTATAAACGATAAAATAGCATGTCAAAAGCCATATGGTGTTACCGAGTAGATATGAACCCCTGGCACTTCGCTAAATACGACATCGTGTTTTGTCGGATATGTTCGTGTATGTCTGGCTTTCTCACTCGGCTTAAAGGATTGTAAGGAGAGGCTTAAATCGCGTAGCTGTAAAAAATAATAATACATATTTATACCAGGTGATAAACTTTCTCATACCCTAAATGATGTCCGATTTCCATGATTTTATAATATGTTATAGTTGTTTTGTTACGGAAATATAGGTTTGTACGTTTCCGTTTTATTTTTGTTTCTGTTGATAAAATATTTTAGTATTACGGAAAATCTACAGACCTAGTTTTTACCCGACTGTGGCGATGCCTTAATAAGGCTTATGTGTTTGCTCTGTATGTATGTCCGTCCCTATGTCCTCTCATAACTACTCAACGGATCAACCGATTTTGATAAATGTTACGTAATTATCGTCGTCTTGATGGCGCAAGTGTCACTGGGTACATAAAATCCTTTAGAAAACATTTTGCAATCGGATTTTATGAGTTTTAATGTTTTAAAAAAACCTCGTAAGGCCCACGTCAAATTTCGTTCGAAAAAGAATCTTGTGTCGGTCAACTAAAGTCAAATTAGTTAGTCGTAAGATAGCAAATGTGTAAATGGGTAGTTCTACTAGCGTATCAACCGCTATCACTTTCCTGGTCGCATTATTAACCATTTCCCTTTAGGTTCGGATTAACATTTTCGGTTATTTTCTAGGAGTCCAGGCATTCTTCAAAACAACTCAAAATGGTAATCGGATCCTACAGGGAAATAGTGAATAATGCGACCAGGAAAGTGATAGGTTGAAACGCTAGTAAAAATACCCAAATATGAGTTTCAGATTTCATTTCCCTTCTGCATGCCATAAAAAGACACCCTTTGACCGAGATTTATGAAATGAACAAGTAAGGTTTCAGTTTATTATCTACAGAAGGTAAAAAAAAAAAAAAAAAAAATTATAAAAAATTACGATTACCAATTTACATTTGCAGTTGGAGTCTTGCCCATGATATAGACCAATGTAAAGGAGGCAATTTTTTACACTGAAAAGTTAAGAATGTGTATTTCAATTCAATTAACCTTTTCGTTATTGCGATTTGGATATAGCATAGCATGAGTCAGGGTTTATATATAATATACTGAGCTCTCGGTGCGCGAATGACGTACTCAAGCGGGTTTCTTATTAAATAGAAGAAACGTCAAGTGATAAAAACTCGCCTTAAAGAGCACATTTAAAAGTTCCACGCAGCTGCGGAATTCTAACAGTTTGCGGTAAGAGTTTTAAGTATAGTTCAAAACTCGGAATCAGTGTAGTTTAAAAGTAAACTTTACTTTCCTTCATGTTCTTACTTTAGAATAAACCAGAAGTTTTCATTGAATTTACTGTCCTTCTTTCGATCTATTTGGTAGATCTATGAAGCATTCCTTTTGAGTTGAAATGTAGTCATAGGTAAAAATTTGCAAGATTTTTACTTTATACAGTTGATACTGGTAATTTAATTTAAAAATAATTTAAGCCAAAGGAATGGAATGAAACAAAGAAAGAAAGAAAAAAAACGTACTTGGCTGTAACACACAGATTAAAAAAAAACGTTAAAAAGGAAAAAAGACAACAAAAAGTGATAATTGACAACATTTTTTTTTTGAAAAGTTGTTCTTGACAAATAGAGGTTTGTCTCAAAAACTATTATAATTATTAAAATTATCATTATCATAGGACTAGTGGTCGGAATGACGTCATTTAGTAGGTAATCAGTTTTTTTATGTCTAGCACTAGTTATGACGTAGAAAAAACCACGTGGCGTTTATGCTCTTTGGCTACTAGCAGTTTTTTTTCTCTGTAAATAATGGACTAAAAAATTTTGCTTTTGACACCTACGCATGATTTTTTCAGAACACTTTTCGTTGCGAAACGGTCCCAACTCCTCTTCCAACTGGTCTTCCATTAGGACCACTTTGTGAAGACACGGAATGAGTTTACCAGTCAAGTAACATACATACATATACTTTCCCAGAGTGGGGTAGGCAGAGCTACATAATTACCAACTCTAAAAACTTGTTGATAATAACCACATTTTGCACAATCAGGCTAATAGCCTAAGCAACGAAGACCAAAAACTGCCCTCAGGGGAAAAGTCGTGTTTAAGCGAATTTTGGCATAGTTGTAGGGAATGGTGTTTTAAACCACATACTGAAAGTACTGATGGGTGGGGGTGGAGCTAACGGGTGGAGAGGGGTGTAAAGGTCCCTTTTTTTAGTTTTTCGTAAATAACTCGTAAACGGTGGCCCAAGAAAAAGTCCCGTTAGCTCCACCCTCACCCATCAGTACTATTGGTAGGTATGTGGTTTAAAACACCATTCGCTGTAACTATGCCAAAATTCGCTTATACACGAGTTTTTTCCACTGATTTGTCTTCGTTGCTTAGTGTTTACCAGTAGTGTATTAGTGACATGCAAGCCCATCGCCTAAGAGTTCTACAAGCCTTTATTCCCTTAGTCCCCTATTACGACGTCCAGGGGAAGACATAACTTAACCCAAGTATTAATAATACTCGGCTGAACTTTGGCACTCTCTAGCATAACAAATATACTGACAAATGTCAGAGACAGCATGACAACGATGGACGGCCGATTACTATTAATGAGCTCGTTTTTCTGTATATTTTTGTTTCTTCCTCATCAGAGTGACTGCTGGTCCGCCATTTGATCAAGCAATTGATCGAAAGTAGAAAAGTAAATTAACGTCAACCAACCTTGAATTTAAAAACGATTTAACCGCTTTACTTTAACGTTTGAATAAAAATTTCGAGTGTTACGCTCTCAAAAATTTACCCGTAAGTTACGGACCAGTGTTAGCTAGAAAAACCATAACATTGCAATCAAAATTAAATTCAGTTTAATTTTTGTAAATAAAATACGCTTTACAGGGGAAAATTTAACGACCTTTTAACACCATAACATAGGTTACGAAAAAAAAAATCGAGGAAGTCGTACAAGTACACGTAGATTAACTATAGGTATATTTCTATGTATGAGCGGTTAGCTGTGACATTTTCCGTGCCATAAACATCCTCTGCGGTTGATTAGGATATGAACTATCTGAGTACTAATCAGCGTCTATATCCCTTGTGCTGTTAATGCCTTATTGAAAGACAAATATCTGAACTGGCAAGTTTTAAACTTCCACAGAACGACTAATAATAATTTTGATACGACGCAGGTTTCACGGGTCCGAATAAAACGTGGTACGAAATATTTTTAAGAGTTCCTTTGACCTTTAAACTCCAGAAACTAAAATGGCCGTTAACCGCGACATTAAAAAAAATCTCCACAGTAAAGGATTCATTAAAAAATAAATTAAACTGCCAAATTAACAGGCCAGGTGGTCCGCAAATTTAGACGCAAAAGTCGTTACGTCTGTAATGAAAACCATGGCTTTTTAGGGTTCTGTACTAATGGTGAATATTTCAATTTATTCTAGACTTATAACGGAAAGGTTGGTTGGTTGGTTGGTTGGTTGGTTGGTTGATTGATTGGTTGGTTGAGTACGAGGTTGGAGGTTGGTTGGTTGGTTCGTTGGTTGGTTGGTTGGGTTGGTTTGGAGCTGCGAAGGGACTTTGGATCTCTTTGCGTATTCTATAGGCTCTATCACGGGGAGTGCTCTGAGGAATTGTTTAGCTTAGTACCTACACCATTCTATTATAGGACCACTCGCCGCCGCAGTAAAGTGCATCTATACTACCTGGAACCATTAAACTTTCCGTTTCCAAAGATCTTTTCTTCCTCGCACCTTGAAACTTTGGAATGAGCTTCCCTCCACGGTGTTTCCTCAGCACTACGACATGTTGTGTTGTGCTCCTTTAAACGCTTGAAAAGAGTATTCACTGAAAGGCAGCAACTTCACTGTGCTGGCATTGCTGATGTTTATTGTCGACGGTGACTACTT
The DNA here is from genome assembly GCA_946894065.1 of Acleris literana. Classification (NCBI taxonomy): domain Eukaryota; kingdom Metazoa; phylum Arthropoda; class Insecta; order Lepidoptera; family Tortricidae; genus Acleris; species Acleris literana. Next base: position 21,844,799 of record OX335671.1, on the reverse strand, counting down.
ACCATCAGGTGGCTCGTCTGCTCGTTTGTCTTTTACAGCTATAAAAAAAAACTTACACTCTTCCTTTCTAGACTCGTTAAATTTTTTACTTCTATACTTCTCACTACCCCTTCTTTCAAGAAACCTAGCTAAGAACCATACCGATTCACCTATAAGCTTTCTTTTTAAAAACAGCGTCTTAATCGGTCAATCGTTTAAGAGTTACGATGCCGTAGGTAAACACAGAGCCACAGACGTACAACCCTTCTCTTTTTGTCAGGGGTTAAAAATGGGAAAATGTGGTAAGCAAAAGCCAAACGACCTTTTATGACACCGATAAAGTCCCGGGACGAAATGAAATTCCTCTTGGATTCATATCCGCACATTAGAATGAAACGAAAATGCAAACTCCATCTTAATATCCTTTTTAATAAGAAGCCTGGCAAAGTTTTACTCGCTTATTCATAAACGCACTATAAACCTATTTAAGTTAATGTTTGGAAATATTTGAGCACTAGGGGAAGTATCTCAGAGAATTAAGAATCCATGGCTCCAATGAACTTTGGAGTGAAAAGACAAAACAGAATAATAAAATGCGCCATGTGGGGGTATATTTCGTAAAAAAGGTTAGAAGTATTTTTTAACAGATTTAATTTACAATTTATAATGGGATTGATTGCTTCATCAAAAATCGGTGAACCTAAAAGTGTTACAGATAAATTTGAATTGACCGAAATTAAAATTTGTGACGATATCAATTTAAAAAAGAATGTGATCAGGTATATAAATTTCGCACTTTGTAAAGTTTAATGAGAGGCCTATATTAGAAAATTTAGTGATGATCGTTTGCAGGTCTTGTAGTACAGTTGAGGAGTCCCCGACAAGGGAACTGACATCAAGGTACCACAGATTGAATTTAGAATTTAGATCTGAAATAATTGGATGAGACTAAGGAAAAAATTACGGGCACGAGCGGGTCTGCCTGTTAGCAACCAATGCATGAAGATATGATTTTGTCACCGAAAAGTAATTTTGATGGATCCCCATAGCATTGCACAAATAGCTAGTATATAATTCTGGAACTTCTTAATAATTTATTAGTTTTCATATGCCTTCCAACCAAGAATGAACAGAAAAATATTACGTCACTATTGTCACTGATTTATAGTGTGTGCTAGTGTGTGATACCGGGCAAAACCACGGAACATGTCGCGGTTCTAATTAGGCAGATAACGAATTATCAGCTCTAAAAATGAAGTTACACACGTACTTGTATTTAAGAAGTAAGAATTAATTACCAAACATAATTCGCACACGAAATAGTAGTTTACGTGACGGTTGCGTAATGCTAATTACGCAGAGTCGCATACAATACTTTATCTACACACAGATTATAAGTACTCTAAGATGTGTTCAGAAGCCGAAAGGCAAATGACCAGCATTACCTTACCTGTGATAGTAGGTGAGAGCGATGAGAGCTGTAACGTAATTTTTGTAAGGTAATCAGATTCAAATTTGGAACATCTTCTAAAATTAATATCATTAATTAAAAAAAAAACACCTAAAATAGCACACCATACTAGCTAGAGTAGCTATTCGATAAAAACATAACGCTTCGTTTTTTAAAATTTTAACATGGGATTTTGTTTTGAGATGATTTGCATGCAAATAAAAAAACAGTTTTATTAATCTTTTGTTTTAGTTACTATGGCATCATCATATCAGCTGAAAGACGTACACTGCTGGACATAGGCCTTCCCCAAGGATCTCCACGACGGCCGGTTTTGTGCTACTTGCACCCACCGGCTTCCCGCGAACTTCACCAGATCGTCGGTCCGCCTTGTGGAAGGCCTGCCAACACTTCGCTTTCCGGTCCGCGGCTGCCACTCTAGATCTTTTCCGCCCCAATGGCCATCAGTTCTACGAGCAATATTATGCTCCTCAAAATAGATTTTAGAAAGAGGAAGAAATAATTTATTCACAACAACCGTAGATAGAGTAAAATTTGGAGAGTACAGTTGTTGTAAATCGGTCCCCATTGAGCAAGTGCCGGCAGTTAAGCCAGCGCTGGTCTTCCGTTGGGACCGCTTTGAGACAGCATGGAAGGTGACACACATTTTTAAATTAAGTGGAAAAAAACTATATAAAAAAAGAATTGTAGAAAAGGATAAATCAAAAAAAATCAAAAACATTGACGACTGCTAAAAATTCACATTTTTTTAGTTATAACGTTTTTGTTTTTTATGTATGGTTTTGAGATGCAAATACCCATTAGTCTCATCTTGCTTCTGGGACATGGTCCTCCATGTATAATCATCTTTGTTATTTCGATGGTGGTTTGATTATCCGGGGCGGAAAGATGCTGTATTCCGGACGCTGCGGCCGATACTCCAGGGCTAAATCCCGTCCGGACCTCATCCGCTAGACAAGCAAGCACACAGCTTGACAAGAGACAGGCTAGCAGACTTGTAACCGCCCGTGACGTGAAGTGATACATCTAAAAAAATGATAATGGGGTTTTCAAACTGCGTCAATATACGTATATTTAAGTAGTAAGGCGTGCCGTGGATGCAAATAAATATATAGGTGTACGACACAATAAGGTCAAAATAAAGTTGTAATAGCACAACTTGTTATTTTCAAAGTACCCATGTTGTATTAACAGCGGTTCAAAAAGACGTTTTTGCCGTTTGCGGAAACAACTTGCTTAATAAATTAAAAAATTATACGAGTATGAGGGCTCAATCTCACACATTCTCCTAATCGCAAACTAAGCTCTAGGCTTGTCTAGATAACGATGAACATACTGTACTGACCCCATCTCGAGTCAAACCTTCAAGCAAGAATTAAATTGTCTTTGGTATTTGACTGGTTAGAAAACGGAGAGAGAGTGTGGGGGTTGCTAGGAAACGGATGGTGGTTGACGGGAGTGATCGACGGGCTTGAAAAAAATGTTTTTCTTAAGATTTTTATTTGCTTTTTCTTTAAAGTAATAGTGTTGTATCTACAAAATTCCCCTTTTAAAATTAATAATGTGCCGAGTGTTTAATGGAAAATAACTTTGGAAAGCTGATCTATAGGATTATTGCAAGGAGACGTTAGAAGGTTCTCGTAAGTTCATGTAGACAAAGTCTACTTGAAAAGGTAAATATTGTAGTCCTACCGTTGTTGGAAACACTTATCTATAAGAAATCATGTCCACGAATAATTTGGTTTATGGTTTGAGAACAAGAAAATCGAACTAGTGATTTCTCATAGGTATTTTAATCTTTCGTATATGTCTTATTACTTAGAATAGGGAAGCTTGGGAATGAGTGTTCTGGTTGAGGATCTGAAAGACGAATGGAAGGGTGATGGTCGTTGTTTAGAAGGGGTTCCGTATGGTGTTTAATTTATTGTGAATGTTTGTTGTGTTTCAGGGTATAGTAACAGAGTAGGGAAAACTTTCGTAGTACAGGGAAACCTTAGTTGCATATTTAACTTTTCATTTTAATACTTTTCACGCGGGAACATGATCCTGTGAGCTCCTTCGCTTACTACGAGGGCTTCTAAGCGGTTTGGAGTCGCTGTCGTGAGAGTTCGGTTTGCGGCTGCGCGGCCTTGACATCTCGTCGGGACCCGAAGCTAAGTGTTGTCTTTTAGTGGTTACTCGATGGGTGCATCGTTGCACTTAGGGTAGTAATGCAGTTGGTTACGAATGACATTTGATGTCGTCATTTTCAAAATATTTTGAATTATGGAAGATGTCATTGCAATTTTGACAACAAGGTTATTAGATCATTCGTAGCAAAGCTGTCCTTGTTAGAACATGTTTATTTGAATATTTTTTCTTTGATTTTGATTTTTTTTATTTACGAATATTTTCAAAATGTTTTGAGTTTCGAAATTTTATTTTTTGGAAGGAACAATTTATTTAAAAAACAGAACAATTTTTAAAAAATAAATTCTTAGAAGCAAATCATATTGAATTTAAAAGTGATATACGCTGGTCGTCGGAAAACCAAACTAGTGATAAATTTCTTTGAATTATTTCACGGGATTTTAATTCTATTGCGAAACTAATAATTATTTAAAGGTAAATAATTTTATTGTTCATTTGATATTCTTTTATAAATGTTTTTAATCAAGGGAATTCAAAGGTTTATTAATAATTCATGACTGATCTAATTCTTTTGGATTTTGTGTACCTTTTAGGACTCCATGTCTAATCTTCAGTTTATTGGAAGAACTTTTCTAAATTTTTCCCATGCTGTTTGGCTAAGATTATTTAATTTTCTTTCGGCTCTTATAATGGGGTTTACAGTTTTGCTTGTGTCCTGGCAATTTAAAATTACAATTTATCTTTACCTTTTTCGGTTAATGCATCGGATATTTTACATGTTTCTATTCGAGTCGAAGAGGGTTTAGTGTCTTGGTGAAAGTTATCAGCGGGACACAGACGTCGATGACATCTTACCGCCACTAAACATCTTGGATTAAAATAGCAAGCAGAGACACTACACACTGTACGCTCAGTATCCATACAGACTTCACAGACTGCTTCAGTGTGTTGAAGGTTCAAGGTTAATAGCTTCAAAATTTATCTTGGGGAACCGGGGGTTCGGATTTGAGTTGCGTCAAGAGTCGATCTCACCTCTGGTCGAAAGACGTTAGTTAGTTGAGGTGACTTGCTGGCTTGGTTTTTATGATCTCATGTCAGCAAGGATGCCTGCGAGTTTAGCTCGGCAACTGCTTTCTACTCCCGGCTCTCATGTCGGTTCGTGGGGACTCGACTAAGCGAAGCGAAAGCTGAGCGTGTGATATCGGGTGCCTTGACGGATTCGAAGGGGAGGAGCCCTCCAATATTCTGGGTTTGCTTTGATACCTGTCACACTGGATTGCAGAAAACACACACATCCCGTCGTCCTAAATATCCGAGGACACAAGAGGGGTAGTTTAGGTCAATAGTCTCTCCATCTAAATTATTAGGAAAAGAAATAAATCCTGTCTCTTGGAGTGACTATAATTTGTCGGGCCCTCTGCTCTCTTGGTTACGAGGACTTACTTAGACTGACTTGGCGACGTAATGGAAGCTCTCCCCAGACAAGTTCGAGACAGGCTGGCGGAGTGTGACCAGTCTGGAGTCGAGCACATGAGCAAGAGCGGGGAGGGGCTCTGCTTTTACCAGATCTCAGAAACTTGTCCAATTTCCATAAACTGAAGTTCCCTAGTCGTTTCTTTTCCTCAACTAATACAATTATTTGAATTACCTTATTCTTGAATATCTCTTTAATCAGAAGAATCTGTTATCCCTCATTCTCGCCCTAGGAACCATGGGTTACTATAACATTTAAAAAATCACACAACGTAACTACCACTATTTCGATTGGCAAATCTCTTTTGTCTTCCGGCCCGCCAAACGGATTAAATAAATAAAAAATAAATTAATTTTTTATATTTTATAAGGCCTACCCCATGGGGATAGTACAATACCTTTACATATAGATAAATATATTCATAAATACATAGAAAACATTCAAGACTCAAGAACAAATAGTATAGTGGAGCCAAAATTAACGTGAACGTAGGGCAATAAAACAAGCGGACCTACAAATAGCGCTATTTTACTACAGTATTATAATTATGTCGTTATTCTCGGCCAATAACTTTATCATTATAACGTTATAATGATATAATAACCGTGTTGGTAATTATGATATTAAAAGTAGGTACAAACTGGAAACAGCGCATAATTCATAATGTTATTATAACGTTATTCTGGTTTTGTTACGATGTTGATTTCGTTGCGTTGTAGCATAGCGCTTTGAAGAAAATGTCGATATACAGGGTGCCTCTGACCTTGGGGCTTTAAATGCAACGATCAATTATACTCGCTAAACTGAACTATTGTTTTTCTGAAACATTAAAAAATTACTTAAGTTTAGATAATTAATTGATGTAAAAAAAAAGTCTAATTGTAAAATCAGTGTATTAAATCATGGCCATATAATCCCTATCTCATGGTACGAGGGCTAAAGGAAAATGGAGAATTGGATGGCGTACATTGAAAATTACATTTAACTTGATAAAATTTAAGTTGGATATCTTTTTAACAACTTCCAAAACAAAATTCAGTTTCGATAGTAAAAATGGCCCATGCATTTAAAGCCCCAAGGTCAGAGGCACACTGTATTTAAACATATTTTGTAGCACTAACGTAATATAGAGCTACGATAACGATTTTTTCATAACGTTATGAAGGTTTTAAAACGGGTTGTCAACAAGGAAGTGCAGACAGCAGAGCGACAGCAGAGCGACTGCGATCGAGAGGTTCTGCATAATGATTTATGACTCAACGTACATGATGATTTTGGCTCCATTATCGGTTGTACGCGTCATAAAGATTACTGTATTGTTAAACTCACCATTTTTACTTCGACTATAAACCGAATAATAATCTGATAATCAACTGAACTTAGACCTTATTAAATGTCTTGACGCGATGAAAACTAACTACGATTTAATACCTATTCGTGGTCACTGATTTATTATAATAGTGATGACTATGTTTGTTTATGTTTCATATCATCTTGCTCGTAAAAACCAAGCAAAACTTATTAAACTAGCAGTCTCCTGCGACTCTGGCTCCGCGCTTTGCATGTACAGTCACACGGAATTGATGTCACACTAAAAAAAATAATTGGTCGCTTGTAACAAGATTGTGATTGTTGTGCATAAGCGTCTTGGTCCCATAGGAGTCTAACAAGACGATAGATAGATCAACTATGATGTTAGATACATCAACTAAGATGTTAGTTGAATCATTAAAGAAATTGCTGTACTCGTAGTTACTATCAGCTTTGGTTGATATAACTAATATCTTAACTATTTTAACCATTTTTTGTCAACTAAGTGAAAATCTCTCTTTGTTGGCTCTCATTTTTTTGAGTACACTTGCCACTCTTTGTATTTTGGCCGTATAATGCAAAGCGTGTTACGTTGCTTATACTCGTATATCCAGTATGTATTACTCGGCTAAATTATGAAGAGTAGCCAGTGGCGTAACATTCCCGTGTTAAGACTGTACGATTCCCACGGACCGAGACGTGCCAGAGCGCATTTACAATGTGCTTAAGGAAATTGAGGCGTCTCTACAGTAGTTAGAGTTCATGTTTGCATAGAATTTACACAGCTTGCATGCGACGCGCTCGTTTTCTCGACGATGCATTCACTATGACGAACGATATATAGTAAGTCTGCTTTTGAGACAAACCTAATTTTTAACAGAACACCTTTTCAAAATACTGTTGTCAATTATACACTTACAAAAACGCCAAAAACACATTTAACAGTTTAATCCAATTATACTTAAATATTTCAAAAAGTTGCGTTGGCCTATTTCTTCTGAAGTGAATTATACAATGTCATGAGGTAGAAAGTGCCTTATGTCTTATAAGTTATAACTCAAGATGAAAATCATTTCAGACTTCCTCACAAACATTTTTATATGAATACAATATTCGTATACTTCTGGCAAAGATAACCACTTATCAGCTTCCTAACGGTGCCCAGGCCAAGTAAATATCAATAAAAAAAAATTATCGTGTAATGAGATGCGGCGGACTTGCCCAGTATCTATTAGTGGGGTAAAGAAACGTGTATCAATAAGTCACAAAATAACAGTTAAAAAATATAATTTAACAAGACTAGACAGGTTTATTAAAATAACCATCTACTTATGTTATTATAACATGCTGCCACAACTGCTACTGCTAGAAGAATCACAATAATGGTTGACTTTATGTACTTCTGAGCGAAGAACGTCGTCTGATTAAGATGGCGCGGCATGATTCGAATAATTGCTGTAAGTTCACTATAAAACCACAACAGTAATCAAAAAGAATGGTTTACCAGGATTAAGAAGTTATAAGTAGGTACTCATTTTTTTATTTCGAAATCAGCGTCAAAGGGGTTACTGCCTTTCATTATTTTCTTGATTATCTGAGAAATAATATACAGGCTTTTGCTCGCGTAAGGGCATCTTGTAATTAACTTTTATCGACACTGATATCATAAGTCCTCTATTATGCGTTCAAAACCCGTAAGCAATGACCAGCATTACCTGTGGTAGTAGGTGACAGCGATGACAGCTGTTAATTTTGGAAGATGTTCCAAATTTGGATCTCATTACCTTACAATATTCGATAACGTAATTTCAAAATTACGTTACTGCTGTCATTTCTATTACCTACTACCACAGGTAAGGTAATACTGGTCATTTGCCTTTCGGCTACTGAACCCATCTTAGAGTACTTATAATATGTGTGTAGATAAAGTATTGTACGCGACTCTGCGTAATTAGCATTACAACATGAGTGTGGTTTATGAAACGAGCCGCAAGGCGATGTCATGGCGATGTCATTTCGCAACCGTCACGTAAACTACCATTAAGTTAGAAAAACTCGTTAGTGCATGGTGACCGCAGGGGTTCGAACTCGGTACCTTACGATAACGAGTCGACCTAAGCCACCGACGCTCAGACACCTGATTTAAGACATTTGTAATCTCAAGATTGCAATCTTACGATGAAATTCTCAAGGCTGAAAAGCCAGGCTAACGCTGATAACCTAATTGGTATGCCAATATAGAAGAGGGATAGTCTTAAAAAAAAGTTAACTAGGGTCAATTTAAACTGAGGCGTGAATGTTTGAATTTATATTTAATTTCATAACAAAGTAACTGATTCTGCCGTCAACCGCACGCCACCGGATGAATGTTTGAAAATTAACTTACGAGTATTACCAATAGTAGGATGGAATAATTTGCCGCGTTCTGAAATTAATTAAAATAGTTCGCATATTTAACGTGTCGCTGAGTTATTAATTTGCGGTTATGCTAAAATGTCGAAAGTTATTTGTGAATTTGGGTTGTTTACTTTTGCCATCACATTAAAGTTAAATAATTATCCACGTTAGTTAGTGATACAGGATGACTTTTAAAACATATTCTAGATGCCGCGTCTAGATTAATTTGGAACACGCTATGTATTTGCTTCGAAACTGTAGTGATAGTCAGATTATTTACAAAATTTTAGAATTTCATTAAAAGCGTTTTGAGAGCTACAATATTCAGTAGGTTCTTGTTATTTAGTAGGTAAAGGATGTCTTTAACTACTTCGTTTTTATTTAACTAAAAATATCAAAATAACGTTGTTAAGTCAAATTGGCCTTAATTTTATACAGGTTGCTACTTCAACTAGTGCTAAAAAACTTTCAAGAACAATGAAATAAAATCTAGTAGGTATTGCGCTTTAAAGTTCTCCGAGCAATAGAATATTTATGTTATTTACGGAGTGAATGGAAATTTTAAAAGGAATTGAATAGTAAGACGCTTTGCGTTATCTTATGCTTTTGTTTATCTATTTGTGAAGTTATCGTTGTTGTGGCAGAAAAATAGCATCATCCTTTGTAATACTATAAATGCCAAAGTGTGTTTTGTTGGTTTGTCTTTCTATTATAGATTAAAGTAACTAATTTACGGGATTTTTTGAAGCAGCTAGAGAGCTAATTGATGTAAAGGCTGCTTCTTTAACCGAATGCCTGAGCAGGGTAATAGTACTCTCTAATTATCCACAACGACATTGTTATGTACAGGTTGTATTTAATTTATTCGCAAATTTACAACCCGTGCCATAATATACAGAATGTACTCAATGTACTTCCTAATTAAGTGAAATACAAAAATTTATTTTTCTCAAAAATGTCGGGAAATGTTGACATTCCTATTTACATATTGAGACGCGAAGTATATAGTTTACTGACAGTTCTCAAATTAAAAAAAAAAAAACATTGCGTGCTCGCTACACAAGCCCGCAATGTTGCATACAAATTCCATTACTATCTAGCTTGTAACTTTTTAAAAAGTGAAAAGGGCCATAATAAAATGAGGGCACAAGTCTTATACATCCAAATTTTACTCGAAACATAACTTTTTTATTTGTGCCTGGAATAGCTTATGTTTTTTTTTAAAACAACAATTGCGTTTCTCCTTGTCATAAACAAAAAGGCGGTAAGGAGTGATGGTTTTTTCACATGAAGTTTCTGTTTGTATGCAATTCAAAAAATGAGTTCAAGCGATGAAGATTTGACTCCAACACAATTTTTTTCTTGCGATTTTTGAGAAAAGCACTATATTTGCCTCGGCAGGAACAGCAATTGCGGGCTTCGTATTTTTAAACGGACTCGCAAGCTCGTCCGTTTAATCCAATACTCGCCCCGCAACTGCCTACTTCCATGCCTAGGCAATAATGTAATATTGCAGTTGCAGAAGCTGTTAATGATTTGTATGAAAGAGGAGTTTATAAATGTTAAAACCTGTTTCTTTCTGCCGTTGATGAATGTCGGTTTTATTTTATCTCCGGGCGTAAAACTCTACTTTAATTACAGTTATGGGATTTCTTTGTGTTTCCTAGAAATAAGAAATACATTACTACCGTCCTCTGCTAGCTCAGCATCTTTTACCTTTATAAAATGCATTGAAGTCAACTTGTTTTTAGCATTTCAGTTTAAAACGCAAAATGTATAACTGTTTCGAATAAAATGTGTTTCAGTTATTCTTTAGTTTATTTCAAATACCTGGCTTCTGTCTAATAAGTCAATCTCAACTTAACTTGATTTAATAATTTATTTTTACTACAAAGAAAATACAACAAGGAGTTATTTGGGGGGGGGGGAGGGTATTTGGGTTTCACCATGATATTGCAAATCAGGTGATAAGGATTTCAATAACCTATGTTTTTATTTTAACCTTTCTAGTCGCTTCTGTATCTTTAAGGATCTTAACTTGAGCCGGCATTATGTAAAAACTGAAGTGAAAAACTGTGCAATCATTGGCTTATAACTATCGTAGTACGACACCATGTTTTAAAAAAAAAGATGTTTCTAACACAATTTTCCACAATGATACGTTATCTGCCCAGACAATCATAAGAAAGCGTAACAGAACACCCAACTAATCACCTCTAACCATTATCTAGGACATGCATAGCCTCTCAAACACGGTCACCGTGACGTAGGCGAGTGTTAATAACCGCTATGACAAACTACGAGCGTGCCAGGCCAGCTAGAGGGCGTCATTAGTCCGAGGGCTTCACTAATTGGGACCTGGGAAATAGTGCAAGGTTTAGGCCATTAGGTGTGGAACGGAAACACCCTGTAGATGTAAAAGTAAATGAAAAATGTCGACTCATCTAGACAAAGGCGTTTATTTATAATTGTTTCTATTATACTAGCTGTTTCCCGCGGCTCCGTCCACGTTGAGTCGGTTATCGCTATTCTTTTGGGAACTTTCATCGAAAGTTATATTCTTTCCCGGGTTTCAAGCTATCTCATTTCTAAATTTCATCGAAATTTGTACAGCGGTTTAGCCGTGAAAGCGTAACAGACAGACAGTTACTTTCACTCTTTATATTATTAATGGATGGATTAGATTATACTTACAATAGGTACTACGTGTTCAAAAAAACAGACAGGAAAATTCCTTGTATTTATACTTTTACATACGTATTTTTAATAAATAGTAAAGTACTTAAACTAGATATGCACTGCAGAAAACTGTTAAAAATTTATTAGTGTCACATGTGCCGTTTATTCGCTCAAAAGATGGATTCTCACATTTAAAATTGCAGTAAACTGCATCTTGCAGTACTGCCTGCCTGCGCCAGTATTTGACCTGGGGGGTTATTCTCTTAAAAACGGCGGTCGGTCGGACGAACGGGCGAAATCACAGAGGCGAGTTTAAGTAGTCCCGTCCGAGCAACAAAACACATTTTAGCGCGAGCATTTTCAATTTGGCAGCATGGCTTCTCGAACGTATAAGGCTGCCTAATTGAGAATGCACGCGCTAAAATGAGTTTCGTTCGCTCGGACGGGACTACTTAAACTCGCCGCTGTGATTTCTCTCGTTCGTCCGACCGATGGCCGTTTTTGAGAGAATCCCACCCATGTTATGGTATTGTTTTTAACTAAATATTATCTCGGCTGCCATTACTGTCAAGTAAATAAGAGCTATCAAAACTATGACATTACGATAACAGGGGAGTTATTATGATATAGAAATGCAGTTTAGTTTACGCTGAGAGAAAAGGACAGAGCTATATAGCTGCTATAGCTCTGTCCTTTACGCTCACCGTAAAATGAACTGCATAGACCATGTCATAATAAACCTCCAGGTCAAAGAAAATATGCTTTTGGCCACTGTAATCTCGGCCCTGTACATTCGCACCTTTAGAACAATAATGACCTAATTCAAAATTTGTGCTTTCAAACTTCGAGTCATAAATTTATTATCATAGAGACCTAACTCGAAATTTAAAATTTCTCAATTAGGTCACTATTGATCTGAAGGTGCGATATGTATACAAAAGATAATATAGAGTGTGATTTAAATTGTGGAAAACTGGTTCACGTTATTCCCGTTAATCTACAACAATAAATGATATCTACATAACTTTGAACACTAACTTTGGAAATACTGCATGGTCATTAAGAGTTGAAATGGAATTCTGGACATTCCATAACTCTGTAGACAGAGTTACGGAAGGTTTATCTCGGGCTCACAAAGGTACACTCGAGGAATTTGATTATTTATTAGTTTGACATAACTCTTCAATTTGCCTGGTTATAAATTTTCCAAGTGTAAGTAGTCGTGTCACGCCGGGAAATGTATAACACGACTAATTTATGTATTATGTATGTGCTAAACAATCAATTTCTTTGAATATACATGTTGTTTGTAAATTAAGTATCATAAAAAACAATATTTTGCGTTCTGTTAAATAATAGGTAGAGTTATTTCGAGACAATGCATGGTTGAACGCTTTCACATCTATTTGTAAATGAAAACCTAGATTTACAATTCGTAAGCGCAATAACACGCTGTATTTATGAAAACTTAAAATATCTTCGACATTATATTTCTCTAGTGAGGTAAGACAGCTCGAGGTATATGGCAGATAGGTGAGCAAAAAAAAACAGCTGTAATTTTAATGGAGTTCATTTTTGATGTAACTTCGCCTCAACGTTTTAAACTTATATTAAAAATGAATGGATTTTTTAGTTTAAAGATATTTATAACCTATCTAAGTAGTTCTTTTATTTCTTCCTGGAAAAATAATATTTGGTTCTTTTAATAAAAATAAATAATAATTGTTATTTTTACACTACGGTCGTGTTTACTATGAAACGAAAAATAGCTTTCATAAGTGAGTTTGATATTGGTAATCGAAGCATGCATCCAATCCATCGTTAAAATTCCCTCAAATACAGGGTGAGATAAAAACCAAGTTCATAAAATGAAGGAATTATTCACCGTTCGAGGCTTGATTGCGACCCGCCTGGTTTATTCCGAAATTCTAGAGAATTCTATTATGCTTCAAGGAAGAAGGGCATATCTGCAATTAATACATAACACAGCTTAAACCTTGGGTAAGCAAAAATAAAGTCGCAATTATTAGAATTTCTATGTCAGAAGCACTTATTTGGAGGGCATATTTGGCGTAAAGACGTTTTATAGTCGTCTAAATATTTGAGGTTAGTTAAACAAACACTTAAACACAATTTAAATGTCGCGTATAAAGTAAATCTTGAGGCAGGGTGCAAAATGCCTGTTTTATTTTATTTTAATTTAAACAAGGAAGCAAGATAACGGTAAGGAGCGGCGAAATATAATTTATTTGATGTTATAATTATTATTAATTTGTTCTTAATGAACTCGTAATTTTAAAATAATGGTTTTATTTTTAGTAGAAAAAAGAGTCACTGGTTAATAAATCTGTTAGGAGATGCGGTATTATGGATGTATCTGTAAAGTCAAAAAAATGTCAGACGGTCGCTTCGAACGCTTCATGTCAAACCCATACATTTTCTAAGTTTTCGAAAATCGTTTACGTTAGGGTTATGCGCTATGCATCTTGTCTCACTCTCACCTCTGTTAGATAACAACGTGTTGCTATTAGGTGATTATACATTAAATCGTTAAATTAATAAACATTGACTAATTTTATTCGATTGACGTTATCGTTATTTGTAAGAACCTCGTGTATAAGATAAATAAACGCGATAAAACCCTTCTTATATTATAAAAGGAGTTGATTTATCTGTTAATTACACTTTCACGGCCTGAACCAATTTATGAAATTTAAGCGAAAACAGCCACAATAAGGATGTAATTATATTCCAAAAACAAAAATAATTCCCGAACGAAAACCGATAATATTGTTACGAATTAAAATAGTCGATCCATTGTTTGTATTAACCATAACTACAACCTAATCTAACCTTAAATACCTTAACCTAACGTACATCAGACCATTGTCAAAATATGTCCTTGGAGTTGTATCATAATAATATTATAAAACTACTTATATCATAAGAATATGATAGTTTTCTTTTATTTTGAACCAAATGACATAAAGTTATTAGGTCGATATTAGATAGTTAAATCCTATATACACAATTTGGCCAAATGTTACAAAGATTTGTTATTTTAGGATGGATCTTTCTAATATATGCATTGAGAATAGCTTTTCCTTATCGTAAAGTTATTTTCACACTATTAGGTATAACAAGTTTGTTTTGGTCCCTCAGAGGGTTCACTTTGCACAGATGACAATAACTTCGTGAATAGTTCGGCATGTTTATTTACAAAGAGTGACGCTCTCTGAGGAGAAGAATGTTAAAATATACTGCAATGCATTAGCAAAACATGTCTAGGAAAAAAGTACGAGTATTATCAATAACATTAAATTTACTTTTCTGATTTCAGGTATGATGAAGTTTTCTGAAATGTGTTCGAGTAAGTAAATTTGGGTTTTGTTGATGTAACAGTATCTTCATCTTAAGCGCGGACGCTGACGACGAAGAATTTCGTACATTGACCTTTACTTAGCGCCGTATTACTATTATAGGGAAAAGTTTCATGCAATGCCTCTGTGCGAGTGCTCCGTCATTGTGCACGAGTGACAAAGACAAGTAATGGTAAGTCAATTAATAAAGTTCTTTGTGTTCGGCTCCCGTGCTTTAGTTAGCGCGTTGCTTAAAAGTATAAACCTACTGGTTCGAAAACTGGAAAGGCCCAGCCACACCGGATGCGTGAATGAAGGTGAATGAAGGCCCGCCTGCTATGTTAGGTAATTTACCGGTTAGAAAATGAAACTTAAGGATAATTTATTATTTAGGGGATAAGGAAGGATACTTTCAGTACAAATGATTTTGACGTTCAATTTAATACATGTAATGCTACAATTATTGAACTTATTAAAAAAAAGTTTGCATGCTTAGTAAGGCAGAATGTAAGGACCTACCTAATTAAATTTTATTACTACCTGTCATTGTTGTAATACTACATTCTAGCAAATAAATGATTTATGGTTATGATTATGGTTCTATAACACCACAGCAGCAGAGCAGCGCCTCTATTCCAGGCGGTAATAACAAAAAGCAAGGTTTCAAAACCCGACTGTTGCTAACAAACTTTAAATCGTTATAAATCCTAAATGATCACTCAAAATGAAAAATGATGAAATAAACCTAAGATTATTTTTAAATCCCTATTCAATGATTCCCCACTTGTCATACTTGGTCAACTTTTTTTTTTAATTTGCCCAATATGGCGTCTGGTTGCCGCCATATTGAATTTTGATTACTGTCATTTCTATAGTGACACCCACCAAATTAAGACAAATCGATTGACATAAGAATCATCAAAATCGGCCAGCGGGTTTAGTTTTTATAGTGACACAAAGGAACAAACATACAATATAGGTTGTGAAACACATTACCCTCCTCCTTCGGCAGTCGGGTAAAAAGCATAGCGTCTTTGTCCTGTTATGAATGTTATGATATTGTTTTTAACTCGGCCGCCATTACAGTCAAGTAAATAAGAGCTATCAAAACATTGACAATACGATAACAGATCAGAGACGATATGGTGTTTACCACCTAGAATAGAGGCCCTGGCAATATGAGTATGTGTAGGTACAATGGTATATACAGGCTGATTTTAGTTTACGCTTCTAAAACCGTGACGCGCCACTCATCCTAGACAATTTTAATCAATTTCAGGAATTCCTTAAAAAAAGACTTCTGAAATCATGTTATTTTTAGGAAAAAAGTAGGTTTCAAAATGGATCCAAGCGGTCCCAGCTTATGCTAAATTTATATTGTGTTGTTAAAAATATCCATAAAGATTTTCTCACCATCGTAAAAGTCTAGTCTACAGTTGGCTTGGTGCTTTATTGTTTGGATCTTACTTAACAGGTTACTTGCATGAGCGTGTTTATCGCTGTCGAGAATCAACTTGCCATTAAATTTAACTACGGAATACTCTTTATAGGAATCAATTTCCTCACGACGTTAAAACTGACGATACGCTGCTTCATGCCAATGCGGTTTAAGTTTTTATCTATTGCAGCTTAGCGACAGCTTTTGTGAAAAGGGGTGAAGCTTCTTATTTACACAAAAGTACAAGAAAAAATCAGGAGACAGTCTTACCTCATAGTGAATTTTTTATTTGTTACGAATATTGTAGATGTTTGATTTTTGTATTAATTCCAGTTACGTATTTACAGAATTCAACAATAATACAATTTTATTTACCTTTATATGATTTATTAAAACATCCAAGACTCAGAAATACAAACTTACAGCTCAAATACTTTAGAAATTGAAAAAACGCTGCTGAGTGAAAGAAAGTAGGAATACCTAAGGGAAGTGGCGAAAATAAAAAAGCTATACTAAGAAATAGAAATAGAAACGTTTATTCGACGAGCACAAAAAAAAACAGAACAGAGAAAAACATCATAAAAAACGATGGTAACACAGAAATCAAAATAAAAACAATAAAGAAGGTAAGAAAAAATGAAATTGTAGGATAATGTTGCCATGGGTGATTCTGTAACGTCGAAATTGACACCACTCAGCACGTTTGCCATGATAGGTACCTTTTATTAAAATTCCTCCTTATAGACAATGTTTTTAAATTTCAGTTTGGTTTAAAACTTAATAACAAACGCGTAAAAGTATATAAAATATCGTTATTCAAGCATATTATTTCGGTAAACAACGCATATTTACCGAGGAAATAGTCTTTGAGACACTGCTGAAATGGAAATTCTAAAGTAAACAAACCAGAAATATGTGCATAGCTGACATGGATGGAATGTATTCTGAAATGCATCTCGTAAGCTCTGCATAGGATTTGAGTCCATCCACTCAGCGTGATGGCGCTTGCGTCGCCCTCTGGCGAAACGTTTTGGCACTTAAAACCGGTGTTACTCGTAATACGTGGTAGAGTTACTGGAAAAGATCAGCTTAATATTCGATTACAAGCAGAAATCGGGGGTTGTAATTGTGAACTCCCGGTTTTAGGCGAAATACTAGTGTATACTACGTATGTAATGGGATACACGTATAAAGGCTCACCGGATGCGTGCGCGTAGACGTGACGTGCGCGTGCGCTTTGCACTGCGGTGTATAGTATGAATTTTCATACGATATATAAAAAAATATATATATTTATTGCCTTACACAGATACCATACAAAAGAAGAGGAGAAGATACAATTATACAAAGACTTAAAAATATCCAGATATTAAAAACCCTGACATACAATCACATCTCACATTCTTTAGTACATCCAATCGTCCAATCATTCGCGCAATTAAATTTAGAGGAAACACACAGTTACGATAAAACTAAACTAAAACTAAAAAATATTATTATTATTAATTGAAATTTATAACAGCACAAACACAACACAAAGGCAAAGGGCTCGGGCTCAGCAATGAGCTGTGCTATGTCACTATATAACGCAGTGGAAAGCGCACGCGAACGTCACATTTACGCGCACGCATTGTCATTATTAGAGGGTCTGATACTATTTAGGCGATGAACGTACCCAATGAAAATGAAACTATTACTCAAAGATACTTTACATTTTTGTACTGCTTCCTTAACCTCTCTTATACAAATTAAACCGACAGATTCTAGAAGTTTTAATCATGTCTCTTCCATCACACATTCCTCTATCATGAAACGTGATAAGAGAGCACTTAGCTTGCGGCCTGACACGTCACGAACTGTGAGTCTAGTGTCATTATGTCGAGCAATCAGAATCAATCACAGCCTTACAGGCAACTAACTGTGAAAGCCCTAATGATTTAGAACAGAACAGCTCTGCTGGTGAAATGACCAGCATCGGGGTTCTGAGTCTAGGGTTGGCAACTCTGTTGAAATCTTAGTCGTCACTTGTGTTCTTATTTGTTTTTCTTATTCTCAGATTTTTTTAATACAGGGTATGCTGACGGTCTTTTTATCTTTTATCTTATCTGTAAAAAGTGGAATTGCTTCCCGGAAGGAAAACGATGAAAAATTGTGTTTTTAAATGTCTTTACAGCGCTCGCAGTGCGTCTATTTCGTGCTTATTTTTACTAAAACACCATTCTCACACTTTTGTACATAGTCAGTTTCACTAAAACATATTTTTTTTAATTAATCAGCAAAAATGCGTTTCTTTTTTCATTTAAAACCCGCTGTCCGTTATTTTTTAGTTCAGAATTATAGTGTTCTGAAATTTAACAGTTGTATCAGTTCTTGGTATACCGTCACACCCTGTATATACATTTAAAATAACACCTTGTATACAGAATAGTGTTACTAATGGTTTTTCTGTTCGAAATTCAGTCTCACAACCTTTAGTAAGGTATCTCTAGTGCTTAGTCATTTAACAGTATATCAATATATTCCCGTTTTTGGAATTGGCACAGGACCGGACTGAGCGGCAGGAATAAAGGCGCCTTTGTCCGCGTGGGCGCGTGTGGACCGATTTGATTGAGTTGGTTGACATGCCCGTGTTTCCCTCAAATATTCAGACCTGAGGTGTGATTCTCTCAAAAAACGGCGGATGGTCGGACGAACGAGCGAATCGCAGCGGAAAGTTTTAGTAGTCCCGTCCGAGCGAACAAAACACATTTTAGCGCCTGCATTCTCAATTAGGCAGCTTTATATGTTCAAGAAGCAATGCTGTAAATTGAATAAACGCGCTAAAATGTTTTTTTTTCACTCTGCCGGGACTACTTAGGGCCGTATTAATAAACTCATCTTGGCTAAGATGCCCGTCACAAGTTACGTCAACATAAACGTCAAACCATAGAACACTGTCATTTTTGACGCATCTCGAGACGAGCAGAAGAGTTGAGATCAGTTTATTAACTCTCCACTTGGACAATCACCCGTTCGTCCGTCCGTCCATCGTTGTTTGATAGAATCACACCCCTGACGATCGCTAGTGTCTACGTACCTAAGAGAAGGTTCATATATTTTGTTCTTAGTCATGAATTCAGGGATCAGAAATTCGGATACGTACCTAACTTTGATGGCTGCGATGTTTTTTAATTGTATAGAAGCGGAGTCGATTTTATTTTATTAATAATATTCCCGGGCATTCTAAATAAACAATTCCAATTTTCCATTTCAAATTTACTATTTTTTTATTTACATGTCACAACTCATTGAACTAACGAACTTTGAGGAGCAAAATAATATTGACGTAATTTTTTATCCTAAATGTGTAATGATAAATGTTTAACATGCAAACTTAAAAACTGGAACCATCAGAACTACCTAACTAATGAAAATTTAAAAATGTGTTTGCTTGTCAGTTTGTTCGTTTGTTTGCCTTTATTTGATTGACGTGACACATGTGAACTCAGAGAATCATGTCCGTTATATTTTTTTATCCACACCAATATTAGAGATGTAAAAGTATGTTTGTTAACCTTTCATGACCGAACTGCTGAACGGCTTGTAATAAAATTTGGCAAGGAGATAAATTGTTGTACCTTTTTAGGGTTCCGTAGCCAAATGGCAAAAAACGGAACCCTTATAGATTCGTCATGTCTGTCCGTCTGTCCGTCCGTATGTCACAGCCACTTTATTCCGTAACTATAAGAGCTATACTGTGGAAACTTGGTAAGTAGATGTATTCGGTGAACCGCATTAAGATTTTCATACAAAAATAGAAAAAAAACAATAAATTTTTGGGGTTCCCCATACTTAGAACTGAAACTCAAAAATTTTTTTTTCATCAAACTCATACGTGTGGGGTATCTATGGATAGGTATTCAAAAATGATATTGAGGTTTCTATTATAATTTTTTTCTAAACTGAATAGTTTGCGCGAGAGACGCTTCCAAAGTGGAAAAATGTGTGTCCCCCCCCCCGTAACTTCTAAAATAAGGGAATGATAAATGTAAAAATAATATATGATGTACATTACCATGCAAACTTCCACCGAAAATTGGTTTGAACGAGATCTAATAATTCGTTTTTTTTTAATACGTTATAAATCGTAAACCGCATTTTACCTTTCATTCAATCAACTCCAATATAATAAAGAATAAAGAAAAACATTTATTTAGATGTATAGTTGTACGGAACCCTACGTGCGCGAGTCCGACTCGCACTTGGCCGGTTTTTTTTTTATCGAGGCGATAGTGGTACACAACTTGTAAGCGGACGGAGTCGCGGGCAAAAACTAGTACCTATCCAATAAAATTGAACATTGGCAGAGGAAACAGAGTTTTAATAGGAACCTTTAGTCCTCTTTAATAGGAACTAGCTATTATAAATACAAAATGTTTGCTGTCTAATGTACTTTTACAACCTACGATGCAAGTATAGACCTATTACGTAACACAATGCAAAACTGCTGTGTCACTATTTATATTGCAATTCACATACAACCGCCACAACTATTATATTTTTTTATTGTAAATGCAACCTTAAAATATAAGGGTTTAGAGTTGAATCTACTAGGGCTTTTGAAGTGAAGATAGTCCACTTTAACATATAAGGTTAAAATCGCTAAGCCTATTGTAACTTAGCTGACCTTACTACGTTGGGTGCCCGGCTATTTGTTTTTTTTTTAAATCTGACCCGGTTCGATGTCGTTGGCTCTGAAGATGCTGACTTGATAACGATGCAATTATCCGCAATGAATTCAAGGGACAGCGATTGTTTGCGGTTGTTGCAGTTGAGGTTGGCAGTTAGTTAGGTATAACTTCATACTGCTTTATATTTCTATCTGTCGCACTCAGAGACGTCAATTAAATTTAATGCTTGTTTAGTCACTTGTTGTCTTATTCTATTGCTGTAGCAAAGAAAGAGACAGCAGCAACTTTAATCTACCATTAAAGGGTCATTTTCAAAAATATTGTACATAGTTTAAGGGCTTTAATTAAAAAAAAACTTAATGGATTCCTTTGTGTAACGAAAGTAACCCTTTCATATTGTATTCGTTACACAATGGACGCGATCGTGATTTTGTTTTAATTATGCCTTTAAATAAGTACCTATTTTTTTTTTTTAAATTACCCTTATTTAATTGACGTCTCTGAGTGCGGCACTATAGTGACCTATAAAACAAAAGATCATCAACGTACATTACAACAACTTAAGCATGAATATTTCAATCATACATCATGTTCATACACCGGTTCGACGGGGGCAAAAATGTACCAGTGCTAGTGATTCATTCAATATCGACTAAGTTTATCGATAACTTTTTTCGTGACATAAGGATCTTACATTTCTTGCGAAAGTAAGTCGTACCTTTATCTTCTATATCTGAATGATCAGCTTTCCATGAATATGAACGATCTTTTTTCTTTCAAGGCATTTTTAACCGACTTAGAAAGTGATCATTTATGTACCTTGTCGCTTTCAATCGTTTCACAATTTTGTATGACATTTCAAACACGACGTTAAAGTGACTAGGTACATAAATGATCAGTTATTTATGATATTGACTGTACTGAATGAATTTGTTATTCAATGTAATTTCAATGGTTGTCAAAAGTGACTCGAGTCCAGAGTCAATTTCAGATACCGGTCGTTTATAGTTGCAACAAGTATAAATAAAAGAGGTTTGCACATAATTAAAAGGTATTCAAACTTGGCAATTACTTATGTTAACCTCGTAAGGCCCAGTGTGCAAAAAGATGTACATTACCAAGGCAATTTAATTTGAACTGTATTGCAATATGAATAAAGTTTTTTTTCCTTTCTTCATAAATTGAAAATGGCATTGTCGATCGATCGAAATTGAACTTTGTTGCATTGATGGTAGATTTAAAGTCCCACTGACAAAAAACTGTCTGATTTTAGTATGATGGGCCTTACGAGGATAATGATGATTAAAAATTGCTTTTTATCGATGTCGATAAACTTAGTCGACATTTAATGAATCACTAGCACTGATACATTTTTGCCCCCGTCAATCCGGTGTTTGATCATGTTTTCGGATGCCACTAACAATGATAATTTATTTTGATTCCATGAAACTTCTAAACCTATCTAAACCTCATAATGCCCAGTGTGCCATAGAATAAACATACAGTACCCCAACGAAAATGTTAAGAACTTTAGTGCGTTGTCATAGTAAACTTCAAACAGAACATCAAATGACACACATGACAATGACAATGAGATTCACAATGACAAGGTTCTAAGTATGCTCAACATTTTTATTGAGTGACTGTATACATATATAAACTCACGCCTTCGTTCCCAGAGAGGGCCCAGGTAAGGCAGAGCTGAACTACCTTCAACTCTAAAAACTTGTTGATAATTCTGTACATAATCAAGGCAATTTAATTTGAACTGTGTTGCAATGAGAATCAGGTTTATTTTCCTATCTTCATAAACTGAAAATTGCATCATCGAACAAACGTAATTGAACTTTATTGCCTTGATGGTAGATTCAAAGTCGCACTCACAAAAATCTCCCTATTTGTAGTATGGTAGGCCGTACGAGGTTAAGCCGGAAGCCCGATTCGTACGCGATATTTTTTGAGTAGATTCCATCAGGGTGGCTTTTACGCAGTATCTCAAATAAAACTCCTGTAGCAATATCAACCTTATTGCTAACATAAGAGAATTAAAACTGCTTTGTTTATTAAATTTGGGATACTACTTATTATCTTAGTAGGGCAGTAATGAGTAACCTTTTGATCGCAACATTCGGGTCTGGTCTGAATCTGAATAGGAAAGTCGTGCCACTGACGCCACCGTCGGCCACAGCCACAAGTTGCATATTAAAAGAGACTTTGTTTCGTTTGAATAAAGTTGTAATTTGCATAGCATAGTGACACATTTTGTATTTGACGTAAGGTGTTCAAAAGGTTAAGAAGTCAAAACATCTGAAAGTTTCGATTTCTAATTATTTAGTAGTTATTTTCTTAATGAATCAAGGACTCAGCGACAACCATGCTTGCTTTTCAAATCTGATTTTGTAAACTAGCTCTAACGGTACCACCGTTAGAGCTAGTTAGTAGTAGTATTGTAGTAGTATTGTGTAAACAACAATGTTTATCATAATGATAGAATTAGTTTGACTATTCATACAAAAATACTATAGCGTTAAATGTTACAAATAGTTCAGTTTTTCCCGCTAGGGGAAATTTTAGGTTAAGTGTTACACGCCTGGGAAAAAGAGCAATCGGCAAGCCATTAGCTGTCTCATAATTCACTGGTCTTTTTATTTGCACGCAATGTACACGTATATGATACTCGTAAACAGGCCTGTTTATTTGCACGAAGTGTACACTAATCTTTAGAAAGGAAACTGTATCTGATGTTAAACTCATATTGAAAATATAACCTTGTGTTTAAACGTATATGGTCAAGTTTTATATGACTGCTGAAATGCATACGCGCCCTTTTTCTTCGACAGAGCAATATGATACTCGTGCTAATAGCGATGCAATATCCGACGGAGATCGGCAGCAGTAATGATGCAGCATTCAGTGCCCTGGTTCTAACGAATCGAGCCAAAATGTTCAGATTTCAGCACTGTCTGGCACGAATAATAATCTACGTCACGTTTTTGAAACGTGAACTACCGTTTTACGCAATCTATCCGTAGCATGATCCCCTAAAACAAATGTTTGAGGAAGTGAGTTTCCAAACATTCCCTTTCCTCCCCTATTAGCATTTCCCGTTGGCCTATAGTTAGTTTCCCCGCATAAAACGAACACTGCCTCAATCATTATGCCCAACCATATACCAACTTAAGCCAATGTGACTACACAAGGTGTATACATATTAAATATGATAAATAAACGAATATTTATACGTGTATAATTATAATTAAATACGTAATTAAATAAATAAATAAATATAATAATATATAAATATGAAAAGCAGAAAGGACATACAGTCTTAGATCAGGAACAAGAGTCAAGCCAGTATTTCTTCAGCCTAGATTTAAGAGAAGCAACAGATTGTGATTGCCTGATATCGGTTGGAAGACTATTCCAAAAACAAACAGAATGTACCGAGATGGATTTAGAATAATATTTGGATTAAAAAAAAGGTGAAAAGTGAAGTTTTTGAAAAGTGGTTTGGAAATTATGTTAAAGTATCGACGTGGTCTACATAACTATATGATCGGTCAGGTCTTAGTTGACTCCCTTCTTATAAAGCAGTAATGTGGCATGTTAAAAATATGTTGATTTAGTTGGCCTTTTTTTTGGTATGGACTGCAAAACCACGGTGGTTAAAAACTGTTGGCATTTCTGCATTGTAGGTATGGTTATATCGTTGAACCTATTAGTCATTAATTGACAATGGCCCAATACCTTAAAATATTGAAGTTGGAAATTCTACAATGGTCCTTCTTGTGTCTTTCTGAGCGCCTACAAGCGCTACCTCAAAATGATGGCCAAATCTAACCGTTGTCCAACTAACGAGGTTCATGTGGCCCGACTAAATGCCAACAATAGGGTGACGGCACCAATGATGGACACTTATAGCTGACAGGCACCAGTAATGGACACTTCACTCTTAATTCAAATTTCATACGGTCGTAAATTGATTGTTGCAAAACAAATGAATAACCCTTATCTTCTGTAAAATAAGAATCAAGTGTCCATTATTGGGACCTTGTCCATTATTGGTTCCATCACCCTAAATGTAAATAGAGCTTTTCTACTTGAGGACGATAGGAAAGTCAACGTCATTGTCCACGTGCTATCAATTTATATTTTATGACACCTAAGCCTGGTTGGTAGTAACCCTGCCTACGCAGCTAGCGGTCTTGAGTTCAAATCCCGGTAAGAGCAGATATTTGTGTGACCAGCGCGAGTATTTGTCCCTGAGTCTTGGATGTTTCCTAATTAGTGTGTATTTCTCTATATATAAGTAGATTTATCGTTATATAGTACCCATTGTACAAGCCTAGAGCTTAGTTTGGAGCTAGTTCAAGTTGTGACACTGTCTTAAAAAAACTTAGTGCTAAATAATAATTCGAGAGACCGGATTTGAGAACTCAAATGCACTAAATGTTGCCACAATGAGGATAGTGTTCATATTGATATTGTAATAAGTTTACCTACACTAATTTATAAAGGTGGATACACAATGGGGCATCTGCGCGCCTTAATATTATTATAATAACATTAAGTCGCACGGTACATAACTGGTAGAGAATGCCTTACTGCGTTAAGTTAGCCTTTTGTATACTATATAAGTGTATTCTTTTGTGTAATAAAGATTAAACAAATACATACGCGCTGGCCTAGTTGGTAGTGACCCTGCCTATGAAGCTAGCGGTCCTGGGTTCAAATCCCGGTAAGGGCAGATATTTGTGTGATGAGCGCGAATATTTGTTCCCGAGTCATGGATGTTTTCTCTGTATTGAGGTATATATTTCCCTGTATAAGTATTTATATCGTTCTCTAGTACACATAGTACAAGCCTAGTGCTTAGTTTGGGACTAGATCAATTTGTGTGACATGGTCGCCATAAAAAAAAAACGAATAAAAATGTGGATTCAAAATGGGTATTTACGACCATACCAAAAAAATGGGCCTACTAAATCAACGTATTTTTAACATGCCACATTACTGCTTTAAAAGAAGGGAGCCAACTAAGACCTGACCGATCATATAATTATGTCGACCATGACGATACTATAACTTCGTTTCCAAATCACTTTTAAATTTCATTCAAACCTGGCAACACTTTCTTGTACAACTAGTGGCTCGGATTATTTCTACTTTAAATAAAAACACGGGATAATAATTCTTATCCCCATACAAATTTTCTCGTTGACGTTACTTCAATGTTGCTTATTAGATAAAAGGAAAAGCACGAACGCTCGAGGTTCTGAAAGGCGTCACGAGGCAGGGTTGCTAGGTAATCACTAATTTGGAACAGGAGATTTAATTAAATAGATGTAGACCGAGAGGGCACCCTCGGTTACCCTATCAGATCGAGTACCAGCAGAAAGTCATTATGGAAAGGCGTACGAGAAAAAGCAAGATTTTAGTAATTTTAAAAAGTATGTTTATAAATTACTACAGATGAACTTTTTGTAATTTTTATTTCAATGAATTTTCGTAACAAAAATTTGGTTATTGATGGTTGTTTTTGATAAAATAATTAACATAGAAAATCTTCAACAGCCTCTGAATATGGTCCAATTACTTTGATAGGTTTTTTTTATATATATTATGCTCCGGGCATAAGCAAAGTCTGCGAAAAATAGATATATGTATGTAAACACTTTATTGTACAAACAAAAGAGAACAATTATAAAATAGACAAAAATATAACAGGGATGTACAAGGGCGAACTTATCCCTTAAAGGGATCTCTTCCAGTTAACCAAAAATGTATAAGTGCTTAGTTTATGTTTTTCTATACAAATATGAAATACCCTAATAGTCATACAATGGGTGAATTTATTTTAAAAATATTAAACGTTGTGTTACTCTTAAGGATTTAATTGAAACAACATTAATTTTCTTCCACTGTGTAACTAAAATAGTTTTCTGTTACGCAAAGGAAAAAAATAAGGGTTCTCATTTGCCAACTCGCTGTTTTTTCTGTAACTGTAAATATTTCAGGATTTTTTTAAAAACGAACCTGACCTAACCTATAGGGTTCTATATGAAGGTTCTGAAACAGTTGGGAAACGATACATTCGGCCAAACATATTTCGGCAAAAAGGCAGGATACCAGAGGCCCGTTTCACGAAGCTACAAGTTACAATTTACAAGCGGAAGTCTCTTTCTAATTCCTTTTGCTAGAAAAGGAGTTCCGCTTGTAATTTGTAACTTGTAGCTTCGTGAAACGGGCCTCAGGTTTGTTAGAATGGAAAATTGTTCTGCTAAATAACAACTTCACAACAGGACTGATAAAATAAACTTTATATGAAATATTATATTATATAAATCGTTACATTCACAAACTCAGACTAACTCGTATAACAATAGGTAGGTATAAGAACTTCTTAAACTTATAACTACGTGCTTAAACTTTTTCATTTGAGAGTGCCATCCACAATTTCTAACGAATACCTACAGATAAGATTTACGCAATAACAGCAAACAGGATGAGTATGGATTATTTTTTCTTTAGCAAAGTTAAATTATTCAAACACAAGGCCTTTGATGATAAGTGTGATCTGAGACTGAGACCCATAGACATTTGCATTCTCCCCATTACAATCTAAATATTCAATAAAAAAATGATAACAAAGAGAAATTTATTCAGTAAGTAGGCCGCACGGGCACTTTTACACGTTAAGAATCTGCCAGCGCTTCCCAAGAGGAGACCACTGCTGAGAAGAAACGCCGCAAGAAACTCAGCAGTCAGGGTAAAGTCACCAGAGGTCAGCCAGAGATCTGTAGTCGGCCGCTGCCTATACTTTTTATGAGTGGAAAGAGTACGAAAGATATCTTTCCCACTCTTTCCAGTCATATAAGGTCGACTACTAGTCTCTGGCTGAACACTGGTGACTTTATCCCCAATGATATAATATAGTAAAAAGAGGTAGATATGTTATACGCACTTCGATAGTGGCACCCTAAAACCAAGCCAATTGGTACACCTTTACTTAGTCTTGCGCCGTCAACGGAACCGTGAACTAGTCTTCAGAGCACCATAAACTCGTCTCTGTTTCGCTCCCGGAAATTAGCATACCATTCTGCTTTCACTTGTAATTTATGAATTAGTGTGTAATTTCAATATTTACTGATTATGTGTGCGTAAGACGGGCCATTTTTACACGAGGAATACCGTATAGGTAACATATCTACCTCTTTTTATATAATTATTTACCCCAGTCACTTTTTGATCTGTGTAGACGCCTGATGCGCTATTCCAAAGTAAAAAAGCCATCGAAAAGCCCAGGCACTGGCAACAATTTATTTTTCCTAGTTGGTCTTTAGTTCTTCAGCTTTAGCAAAAACAAATACAGAAACGATTTTTGTATCGCACGGACGGAGCCGGATTTGGATCGGCCTTTTCAGTCGGATGACTTCACCTAGATAGGCACCAGGCTGAGTGCTGTACCTGACTGAGATTTAAAGAATATTTTATCATTTTTAAAGGAAACCTTAGTAGCCTTCGTATATTTATCAAAGAAAGTAAAAAGCCTGGTGGGATAAGTGGAAATTACGTCACTGACACGAGCGCGACTGAAAATAATAAAAAACTTCGCAAAGGCAAATTTTAAATTTTGCAGCATTTTAAAAAAGATTGCGCTTCCGATTTTAGAAGCACAAGGTACGTAGATAATTATGGTGCATGAAACTACGCAATAATTGACTGATTTCTTAGTGCGTCCCTTAGATTTTCTATTGAAATTGTCCGGTTTGTTACCAAAATTGTATACAAACTTTGTTACGAAACGGACAATTCTATACATAATTAAATAATGTAAATAACCAAATCAAATTAAATAGTGCATTGACGACTGAATAATATTTTTAAACGGCAGGCCTTTCGCGTAACTCACTCGCAATCGCGATCGGCTTCAAAACAAAACAATTGGTTCCATTTTGTATAGAGACGCCTTCGATTTTCAAAATTAAAACGATTGTGATTGCGAGTGTGCTTACGCGAAAGGCCTGCAGATTTAATGCATTAACCTAATTATAAATTTTCTTCAAGAAACCGTAATTTGGTTATGGGTAAATTTTTGAAGATTGATTTTTGGACATTTATATTGCACGGCTTAGCGTCAATATCTAGGTAACTATTAGAAGCAGAGTGGTGCCTCATATACCATATTTTTACTTATTAAAAACCCCACCTGATGATTTTATTACGAATCTAACTAATAAATAAAAAAATTGCCATACAAATGTCGAAAAAACAATCTCCAAAAATTGACCCTTATTTCAAATGAAAGTTACATTAGGTAAGATTCGTAAACTAACTCTGATCCAACTATACCCGGCTACGTATGTTGTATTTCGTATGTCTTACATACTCGGCCTGCGGCAAACATCGAGTCAGGTTTCCGTGTTTGGGGTCCCATCCTGCCAGTAATGTATCACATCACAACAGCCTTCTGGACTACCTACCTCTGTCATGTAATGTAAATGTTACAAAAGGTACTGTAACAAAATGCCACTAAAGTCGAAATCTAAAACCGACATTACGTAGGATATAAAGCTTGAAGTCGAGTAATTTTTATATATAAATAAATAAATACTTTTATTTCTTATAGTAAAGTCTGTGTTAGGAACAGTATAAAAACTTTGTTGTGTTAGTGTAAAGTTATATCTTAGTTTAAGAGGATTGTGAAGCTATAAATTTCCATACAAAATGTTATAACGTTTCTCTCCCCTGGAACCCAGTCCGATTCGAGACTTTGGCTCTTGCAAACAAAGATTTTAGAGTTGAAAAATATAATTTTCCACGAAGATTAGTGACAGACAAGATTGAACCTGACCTGTATCGAAAATGAAAGTTTTTTGCTAATAAGTCATATTTTCCCTTGCATGTACGGTGCAGCCGTAATTGTTTTTAACAAGAGATGCAGCGTAGGCAGCTCAAGTGGAGCGTTAAATCGAACTCTCAAGACGGCACCTAAATCAGGTTATACGGCAGGAGAAAAACGATGGATATCCATTATACTTCAAGCTCGAAAACAAACGTTGTTAATAGTCGATATGATTCAATTTTGTTTGAATAATTGAAGCAATAAACGCTGTTATTAAACGGATAACATTTTTGAATTACGTGTCGTTATTTATA
This sequence comes from Acleris literana, assembly GCA_946894065.1. Classification (NCBI taxonomy): domain Eukaryota; kingdom Metazoa; phylum Arthropoda; class Insecta; order Lepidoptera; family Tortricidae; genus Acleris; species Acleris literana. The sequence continues at coordinate 21,814,732 of OX335671.1, read as the reverse complement.
CCTATACTAATCTATTAAATTATTATAGCATTATATATAATAATTTCAATATGGTTTTATGATATTCAAGAAACTTTGCCTTAGGGATACGTCAATAATAATTTTCATAACAGAATACGATTAATATTATGATTGACAATTCAAATGTGTTTGTGTGTGTGTTTAAAGTTATTTGAATTATTTAAAAAAAATTTAGATGGCTAAGTTATCATTAACATTGAGTATACAAAATCATCGCAAATCATAAGTACTATGAAATATAACTTCTTCATCGTTTTTCTTTCAAAAACTAAAATAAATCGGTAGAAAAAGTACAAAATTTAAATACGTTTATCTGTTCATGCGTAATTTAAAGGCAAACTTCCTCATAAACTTGCTTTTATAATATTAGGAAGGATTTTTGAACACTCCACTGTATTAAAACTTTCAATGCCCAGTTACCCAACTTTCATAAAAAATGAAACCGATTAGTAGTCCTTGGCACTGAGAGCATAAAACCGGAAAGCCTTACTAAATGGCAAGCACCCTTGCAGGCTTGACGTGGGTCCACCCCGTCTACCCCTTTCAAGGAACCCTTCTAACATGTTAATTTACCACTACGTACAAACCTGTGTATTTATAAATTTCATCTTTAGGGTAACATATTTATCAAAGTAAGAGTTTACTAAATGCCCTGTATACTTATTTAACAGCGATGTTTTTAGGGTTCCGTACCTAATGGAAAAAAAGAAACCCTTATGGTGAGAGTTCGGTGTCTGTCTGTCTGTATGTCACAGTAGTTTTTCTCTGAAACTATAAGAGCTATCAACTTGAAAGGGGTTTGGGTAAAAGTGTTGTCATTTGTAAAATTCATAAATTTTCAAGGTGAGCGGCCATTCGTAAAAGTGGCAAATTATGATAGAATTATTAAAAAATAGTAATATTTTATTATGTAATGTAGTACTCTTAAGTGCATCGGAGCCGAGATATTTAAATATTCATACTTGGGCGTAATTTTGTACTAAAAACTGAACACTTAAATCTTTAAAATCTCCGCTCCGATATTATTTAACGCCATAAATTTTATATATCTTTATGTATTTAGAGGTCCTCTAAATAACTACGTAAGAACCTTCCGTGGCCGCTGAAAAAAAGAAGACAATATTCTTCAAACAAATTTACCCAATGCCCTTTGGCATTGTTGTATAACATACTTGCCCGCATCTGTATTTAGTAAAAACAATACCCCCACTCTAGACCCCTTTTTAAATACCTAAGTATTTAGAAAAATATTTTTATACGTGTCAGGATCGTAGCAGGTGGAAAGAAGTGGTCTCTGCCTACCCCCCTGAAAAACAGGCGTGAATTAATGTATGTATGTATACTCCAAAATGTAATTAAAGACCAACGTGGGTTGCCACTAAAACTATCACTATTTGCCTTAGTATATTTACACTTTTTAAAAAACCGCACTAAGATTTATCTGTAGGTAGTTTTAAACCTTCGATTTAAATAAACAAGTTTATTCAAGTTACTTACACAAATACAAGATGGCCTATTAAATATTTAACCATAGAAGATTTTTGGTAGCAAAACTGTTATTGCACTTGTAATACTTCAGGTATTAATAACATTTGGTACGATAACTAAACAATAGTTGTAAACAACGTTAGATGCAATTTAACTATTACATACGTTTAGCTATTCGACAAAATAACAGGCCAAAAGTGTGTAGCTCACTTTATAATGACAATCATCGGGCATTTTACCAGCCATGCCACCATGGGGTCATGGGTAACTGTCAAGTTTAAATCAAGCATAAGTGTAAGGCATCCGAATTTAGCTTGTCATTTTGTTTCAGCTGATAAAAAAATCGCCATTGATCACACACACCCGCCATTTAATGACTTAACACACTATATGAGAAAATATTTCTTTTGGGATATTTTAATGTTTTGAATATCGGGTAGAAAAAACATTGAATGCATATTCCCTATTGTTAAATATAACTTTTGATATTGAAAATGTTAGAATTATCTACGAATATTTACAACAATTTGATTATCAATGCAAAAAGGTTGGCTAACTCTGAAATGTTCGATGGACATAAGTGACTTTGACACTTATGATAGTGACGTATCTGTCGTAGTTTTTTTGGTCTTAAATTAGATTTTCGTGTATATGTATTTTTATACTTTCAGAGATAAGCTGCTGTGACATACAGACAGACACCGAAGCCTCACCATAAAGGTTCCTTGTTACCTTTTTTGTACCGAACCCTAAAAAACCGTACGCCTGTAATTACTATAAGCGCCAATTTTTTTTGTCACCATTGCTGTAATTGTGTTGACCGTATGTTGCCTAAATAAAATAAAAAAAATCAAATTTCATAATTCAAACTTCAAAATTAAAAATATTTATTCAGGTCGGTAAAATGGAGTGAATCTACTAGCGCTTCGGACAAGACCATCATTGCGGAAAAGAAGCGCCGCAAGAAACTCCAGCAGAAGGTCATTTTATCCAATCATAAAATACTAGTCGTCGAGTCTAGAGGTCGTCCCGTTTCTTATCCGGGTCAGATTAATAATACTAGTAATGTTCAAAAAATCCATGTAAGGATTTTTTCTGACTTGACTTGTATCGGACTTTATTAAATTTACCTATAATTAATTTACAAGCAATCTATCTATTTTTTCCAATCCCTCAACCTTATATTCATCAAAGCTAGAATTGAATGGACTTTGCACAATGGGACACAAATTGTCGACCCTCAATAGAAGTTCGTTCCTTTTAACTACTCTCGTTCGGTTTCCAATCCAGTCCAAACTGAACCCGATAGAGAATAAAACTATGTGCTGTAGAGTTCTGGTTATACCTATGTACGCTGGGGACTAAAGATAGATTGTATTTCGGGCTGGTGACCTGTAAAACGTTTCGTCCGGCAATATGCTATCTATTTAAGTAAACCTTCTTTTCATCTGAATACACGGTGAAAAATAAGGGTTATAATCATATATATATAGGTATCTAGGGGGAAAATTTAATGACAGGTAGGGAGTTCCTATATCGATAAACTCAATTATCGATGCTAGTTTTATATACTAGTGATCACTCCAATTTTTGCCTGTAAAAACATTTTTTTATTAAAAGTGTAAATATTAAACAAAATAACAACGTAATTCTCTTCTTAATTTTTCAAAAAGATTTTTGAAACTTTACTCATCATTAGTTTTTCTTCATAATTGTCGCATCTACTATTGTTATAATAAACGATCAGAATTTGTTCCAAATTTTCGGGCGTTAAACCTCTCCGTCTTGGCTGATAAAAGTGATAAATCTATTTCAGGTGGCTAAATGACTTTCCAATTTCTTTGGAGGTAATAGGGGCAAAAAAATTTTTTTAATATGCTGTGTGAACTTCATACTTACTCGGAACAATACTTACAACAAATACATACAATGCTGGGGGCGATAACTAGTATATGGAAAAAGCGGTTCCTCTTGTTTTCGCATAATCATAAATTGTCCGAATACTAATACTACTAAAATAAATATGATTTCGCAGAATACTAATTTCGCATAATTGTTATTCTACTCCTACCTTTCACTGTTTTGAAATGTTATAAAATAAACCTAACCTAACCTACTCTATTCTACCAGGATTACACAAAACATTTAAAAAAATATTTTCCGTTTAAGCTGGAGAAAAATTATGCGTAAACAAAATTCGGCGTAACTATACATTCGGGGTAAAAAGTTTCGGCGAAATAGAGGGCACCCGGAAAAAGCATCGATAATTGAGTTTATCAATATAGGAACTCCCTACCTGTCATAAAATTTTGCCCCCTGGACTCCTATGACTGGTTATAATAATAGGTTTCTAGTGTAAAAGGGTATGTGAACTTAACGAGTACCTAAATTTTCATTTCATCCAAAGTCCTTTTTCGTCGCATTTTTTTGGTAGACACTATTCTAAACTAACCTAACTTATGTAATTAATGTTAAAGATTATGAAGACTTCATGGTTTAGCAGAAAATAGCGTCCGATGAAATTAATTACACAATCGATAAATAGAAATTCGATAAATGGGTTATCCAACTTAACTTGTAATAAAAAAGCGTATATAAATAAACAGACCAAAAAGCAGATTTCGGGATGACTTAGACGCGTTTCAAAGCGAATGGCGGGAGCATACACTAAATCGGGACGAATGGCGGAAAAGAGGGGAGGCCTTGCCCAGCAGTGGGACACCCAAATAGGCTAAAAAAAAGTGAACAGGGTATACTGGACTTAAACCCTTTTTAACTTAATCAGAAGACTGAAGTAGTATTTTAGGCTATGTTAGTCGGTTGGTAATCTAACTGTTACATAAGGATTTATAATGTGCTTTTATACAGGGTGGCCGGAAGATAGACGTGCAAAAAAAAAATTTGGTCCCTCGTGTCGTGGGGTATCCGAATCACCCCCATGTATGTTCCGCGATTTGTAGTATTTTCGGAGATATTGATAATTTTATTCAGAATTTTTGTAATTTTTCCTTATGTCCATGTTATGAAAAACCCTTAAGTTCATGTATTATTTTAATATTTTTTCTGTGGTTTCTTACATTGATAGAACAATTATGAATTAAGGATGTTTTTAAAACTACTTGCCAGTTTTTTTTTCATGACAACTTTTTGTGTAATCACACAAAGTTTGTTTGTCCATACTAGGTGAAAAACAAACATGGGGTACAATTAGTACGGAGAAAGTAACTTTGGGTGATTTCACAAAAAGACGTCATGAAAAATTGTGCAAATTGTGGTTATAGAATTGTCAACAAGTTTTAGAGATGTTTGTAATTCTGTAGCTCTGCCTACCCCACTCTGGGAACGAAGGCGTGAGATTATGTATGTTATGTATGTATGTACGTCATGAAAAAAAAACTATTATGAAAAAATATTAAAATAATACATGAACTTAAGGGTTTTTCATAACATGGACATAAGGAAAAAATACAAAAATTCCGATTAAAATGATCAATATCTCCGAAAATACTAAAAATCGCGGAACATACATGGGGGTGATTCAGATGGCCCACGACACGAGGGACCTAAATTTTACTTTTGGACGTCAATGTTCCGGCCACCTATATACACACTATAGCTATTGCCTGCAACTCTGTGCGCGTAAAACTCGTTTATCGCTATTCAACTTCTAACATTCCGGAATTAAAAAAAAAAATCACCCTGAAAAATAGTTTAAATTGTGCCATTATTGTATTTTTAATTTTTTGTGCAATTATGTAACCTGTTTTCCGGAATAAAATTATTTCATTTCATTTCATTTTAAATACACCTAACAAACAATAAAACTACAATTATCATCAAACTTATCCAAAGCGACAGTAACAATACCTTAGCGAGGTACTTTTATCTCTGTCAACTGAATAAAGGATAAAAATATCTCTGTAATCTCATGAATTAATTCAAAATGGCGTAATTAAACCACAGAGAGCCTTATTTAAATACCCGCATTACAGAATAAAGCGGTTCTTACACAGATTTCGCGTATCTTTGTTATGACATACCGCCATAATTACACGAGGGGAAACTTACGCGTTTAGCCCCAATTTAAAGAGTTAAAATAATAATTTTATGACGCATATAACGGTTCAACACAATTTAGCACTTTTCTGTTTTTCTTGATTATTACATGAAATTAAATGAAAATCTTAACTCTAATCTAATATAAATGTTACTTTGCGCACCTGGTGGCATTGTCAAGGTGATTATAACGTAAACGGTTGTCAAAAACTGCCAAAATGTATGGAATTGACATAAGCGTTCGACGCTACTGACCAGCAGCTTACCTCATTCGTATAAAGGAGAATGGGCAAAAATGTATGAACGCTGGCCTAGAAACCAAAAACAATAAGCACTATATCATCGGATATCCTTTTTAATTCTACAACGATTTTGTGTAGCGGGAAACCTCAAATAACGTGTTTTTTTTTTAAATCTGGAACATTGGGACTCCTACTTTAGCATAATTACTATGAAATACCGCCGTCTTCGCATGGCGATAACTTATTTCACACAAATATTGCGAACTACCTGCAATAGTAATAGTTTTACAACTTAGAATTACCTATCCGGTGACATATCGCTTGTCCTTATTAGTCATATAGGCCAATTTGCCCACCCTCCTTTTCGATAACGATAACGTTCTCGCACAGCATCTAGGGTAGGGCCACTTGTTTTTTTTAATGTGTATGTAATGCAACATTTTAACATGATGTAGCTATTTAACCACCATTAATTTACTATTCTTTTCTTAATCTTGTTAACGCGTCGACTCGAGATCGTAAGGTACTAGTTAAGTTTAAGTCCCAGCGGTTGCCATGTAGTAATGGATATTTCTGACATAAGAACATTACCCGATACTCTTACGTTAAGGAAAATCTTCGTGAGAAAAACGTATTCGAATACCTGAGCGTGTAAAAGGAGTAGTTACAGAAATTATCTCATAGGGACAAAGTTTGGAGAGTGAATTCAGAAATTACATAAGCTAGGTCTGACATCGCTTTATATCTTCGGACGTGCAGGCGAAGGGACCGGCTTCACCCTTATGCTGTCGAAATATCATTAGTTCGCGCGTTTTTCTGCTTCTTTTTTATTGCGAACTGCTAAACAGTGGAACTCGCTTCCTTTTCCTGTATTTCCTGAGAGATATAATGTGGATGTCTTCCAAACAATACTGCTTCTGGAGTGAAGGCTTCTACTGAACCAGCAAGCTCCATCCTAGACTTATAATCATTTACCATCAGACCCCATGATATAGTTATGAAGTTCAGTTAACAGTGAGAGTAAGAGACAGAGCCGTATAACTGCTATAAGTCGGTCCCTTACACTCGTCCTAAACTGAATTGCTTAGCCACATCATGTTTTTTTTAAACCAAAATGAGTTTGCGTATGTCCTCAGTCTAACCTGATGTTAAGTGACGACGAGGTTGGAAGTGGTACACGCTTCCCAAAAAAAAAAGCCGATTGACTCTTCCATTGAAAACATCAAGGTTATACCATTTCGGGAATACAGACGCACGGAGAGAATTCCGCTCCTTGGCAGTGCGAATAAGAAATGACGCAGCAAACCCTTGACGCATTGCGAGTTCGACTACATTGTGAAATAGAGGTCAATCTCTGGTCAGTCCTGAAAAAGAAACTGAAAAGGCCCATTCCTAGGAAGGTGAGACAAACAAGATCCCTTTACATATCTGTTTTGCATTTTAATTACATAGTATTTGCTTGGTATGCAGCGGGGCTAGACAAGTTGCCATCGAATACAAACGCTAGCGTTAGGTGTTTACCTGTCGCTTTGAACAATGTATGGAATTGACGTAAGATAGTCACGTGATATATCACTCGTTACAACTGACACGCTGTAAAGTGATTACTATCACTCACGCTAGTCAAATAGTGATAGTTTTGACAACTACGGTCGTTACGCGGTACTATTTTGACAGGTCGAATTCAACACGAGCACTATAAAAATAGAAACGTCGGTATCCAAGGGCGGTAGCTATGCGAAGAAACTGTCAACCGAGTCAGTGTCATCACAGGTGATCACCTAACGCTAGCGTTCGTATTCGATGGCAACTTGTCTAGCCCCACTGATTAGATCATCAATCCTTCTCTCTTTAATAAAGAAGAATATGGGCTTACAAGATAGGAACAAAATAAGTACTGCTAAACAAATATAATAATTGCGTCGTTAATACTCTGTCTTGTGATTGCGATGAAAGAGCCCTTAAAAGGTCTTGTTTCGGACCCCTATAATTATAACCATCTTTTGTGCTCGGGCTCCGCGAGTCCGGAAGGCTTCCCTGTTCCGGAGATAACTTCCGTTTCCGTTTCTAAAGAAGTTACGTTTTTGGAAGCTTTACGTTAAAAACGGATGTCGATTCCGGCTTGAAATGAAAGTCGAAATTAAGACTTATGACTTGCTTTTAAATTCCGGGGAGGAATATTTCGGTGTAATTTTGAGGACGATTGTCATCTTGAGGAAATTTTTAGGTCTTTAATAACCATTTTAAAGTAATAGCATTGTCAAGAAACCTCTTCAGTTTCAGTCAGGATGCAACTGAAAACGAAGCTCCATTTATTTTGGTTTATCGTAAATATGATAAATGGGAGCCCGTTGACATAATTATTGATAGTCATAATTTTTATATCGCTGGAACCGTAAACTTTTTCGTGTAGACAAGGCTAGGTTAGGTTAGGTTTGATTTATAAAAACCCTGAAAGAGTAACAGGTTCTTAAAAATGCGTTTGACTTGCGATAAGTACGACCTAAAACACATTATGGCTAAAAATAAGTATGGTAAGCATGGCTGAACCGATTTCGATGAAATTTGGTATGGAGAGAGCATAAACCACATTGAACACTAGCACATTGTTGCAGAGGATGGAAAGTACGCCATTTTTGTACGAGTCATATAGAGGGCCGAAACGTAGTTAAGGCCCTCTAGTGTACGAGTCCATAAATTGCACTTTCTACCCAGGCAGTGCTTTTCACAACTACTGAGAGGAAATAAAATAAAAAATCATAATTATTCAAAACTCAAATTTTAATTCATGTTAATATGACATCGCCGCCAATTTTACCATAGATAACTTTTTTTTAAATCTGGACCCCGATTCTCGTGGCACTCGAGATTAATAAACTAACATGCGAGATGAAGATGTCAACTCCATATAAAATTGTATTTGTTTCGCCATATTTCCCATGTAATTTCATCTCTAGTGATTAGGGGCCAAGTTTGAATTACATTTAAAAAAAAAACAGTGACATACTTTTTACTCTGTATATCTTTTAGCAAAAATACACCTAATATTTTACGACACAAAATGGTGTGTTCTGATTGGTCGATTTCAATTTTTCATTTTAAGGGGCTATGACACAAAAATTGATTGATTGATTTTCATTGGTTCTTAAAGTTGGACAACAATGTTCTCGACCAATCAGCAAACACGCCGACAAAAACATTCTTGGTCTGTCCATATAAGTGACGTTTTGTGACCCCAAACAAGACCACCTATGGCCATATTGCCGAGCAGTGTTGTGAAAAGGGTACTTTTTACTTGCGACGCAACTTCTACGCGGACGGAGTCGCAGGCAACAGCTAATAACGTACAATTGAAGCTTTGAAATTTAATGATGAAAATCTAGTAAAAATAGCTATTAAAATTGACCTCTAAATACTTTTCGCATTATCATTTCCCAACTCTAGTTAAGAAAGGTTAATTTTCCTTTTAGTCCAGTACTCGTATTTTAGCACCGCGTCAGGTGCAACGTCGAATTTACTTTTACAAGCCAGAGAGCTTGTTACCAGCCAGCAATTACAATGAAGGCAGCTGGGAAGAGGTCGTTAAGTACAAAATTGGAACTTCAACCCGAGACTCGATACCGTCTGTTCGAGACAGACTCTAGTAAGGACTAAATAACGACAATTTATTACGTACGTTATAAGTTTATTTAGTTATTTTGTTAAGTTGTAAACAAGTTAACATATTGTTTTTGTTTATGATGAAATTGCTTGTATCAAACCTGATTTTAATGTTTCTGATATTTTGAAACTGTTACATTTAACGATGCGCTGGCCTAGTTGGTAGTGACCCTGCCTACGAAGCTAGCGGTCCTGGGTTCAAATCCCGTTAAGGGTAGATATATGTGTGATGAGCGCGAATATTTGTTCCTGAGTCATGGATGTTTTCTATGTATTTAATTATATATTTTTCTATATAAGTATTTATATCGTTGTCTAGCACCCATAGTACAAGTTATTTCGTTAAAAATCGTAAACGTGCGGTCAACCTTTCACGTCATGTAACGTAATTAACCGTAAATTATTAATAACACGATTTCCTTTCATGTATTGTAATACACGAAACCGTAATATAAAGTGAGGTATGTGTTTGCGTACCTTACTTTACTTTTACAAAAAACGTAGTCCGAAAAAAGTAACATTACAAAAAATCAAAGCAACCATCAAAGGCTTTCCGTAATTGTAATCACATTTGCGCAGTTCCCGAACTCTTGTATAAACAAACGTGATATATTTAACAGAGAATATTTTAAATTCCAACAGGCACGAACCTAAGCGTTCTGTAATTTATATTACAAATTAACGCTGTTATGTTGGCACGCCTGAGCGCGGAGCTTGTTTTTGATCAAATTAGACGACACTGTGATATCCCACGCGCGCAGCTATCTCTGTTCCACGTGTATTACCGCTGTTACATTAAAACAATACGGCTGGTATTTTCATTGTTCAGGGTCTCTATTCTACTGGTTAATGCCACATTACTTTGCACGTGTTATCGTATTGTTTACTCGGCAGCCATTACTGTCAAGGAAATAAGAGTTATCGTTAAGTTGATACGATAACATGCCAAAGGCAATATGGTTTTACCGAGATTAATAGAGCTCCAGGGGGCCTACAGTTTGGTCGTTTTAAGAGGCCGATTTGACAGCTGTCAACGCCGTATAAAATATAACCTCAAACACATATTTTGTACTGAGTTGACAGCTGTCAAATCGGTCCTCTTAGAACGACCAAACTATAATATGGCTGCGTTTATCACGTGACAAAATGTGGGTATAACATCCGTCGCTTTTCGAAACGTATATAAATAAGTCTGTAGAGAGTGAATACTCGGTCAGAAAATAATGATTCGCAGTATGATTCTAAAAATATGATTGAAAGGAGAATGGGCAGAAATGTATGAACATCATCGGATATCCTTTTTAATTCTAGAACGATTTTGTGTAGCGGGAAACCTCAAATACCTGTGAGTTATTTTTTTAATCTGGAACATCCGGACCCCTACATAGACGACTTTAACATAATTACTTTGAAATACCGCCGCCTTTGCATGGCGATAAACTTATTTCACACAATTGCGAACTACCTGCCATAGTAATAGTTTTACAACTTAGAATTACCTATCCGGTGACATATCTATTGTCCTTATTGGTCATATAGGCCTATTTGCCCACTCTCCTTTATCAACAAAGTCATTAGCTCGTGACAGAAGAAAAAAAAAACAAGGTTTCATCCTCACTTGATTCCACAATACCTATTACTCTTATTAAAAACTCTGTAAATATCCGATCATTATTTCGCGTTAAAATGAAGCAAACTTTATTGAAGGTAGTTGCTATGTTAAGATTCCCACGTGGATTCTGCCACGTGTTTGAGTGGAAATTGACGAGTATAGCGATTGCAGATATTGACTCGACTGTACGCCCTCAAACCTTCAATCTGAGACCGACAAATTGAATTGTGCTGTAGTCTGACGGCGTAGATCCGAGAATTTCCTCGAAATATCTATCATATCTATCCATATAGGGTGTCCCAGAACTTGCCGTTAATATTTAGGGATAAAAAAGCCCCATCTATATCGGTTCAGAGTTATTTTACTATACATTATTACTTAGTAAAGGAGTTATTCAGGTATTAATGATACTGGTAAAGAAAGCTACCTTGCGGTACACTTTGGCTACCTGGGCTAGGGTTATAATTGAACCTAAATTATGGAAATCTAATCCTCAGTAACTAAGCAATGTTTAATAATTATGTTGATACGTTACGTTAACTCCAAAATATCTACAGATTTGAAATAAATTCAACCTTCTAAGTCCCTAAAGCATATCTCGTTTTATAATTAACAATTTTAAATCTCCCTGATGAAAAAAAATTTGCACAGAACTAAGGTAACATTTTATCTTACTAGTTGGCGCAGTTAATTAAAATTCGAAATTATGCTACGTGTACTACTTCTACTACTACGTTCGTGCAGTACGACTTCGAGTAAATTTCGTTTAAATGCTCATTGAAGTTCTGGAACACCCTGTATATATATAAAATCGCGGGAAGCCGATGGATGCGAGAGGCACTAAACCGTTCTTATCGTGGAGGTCCCTTGGGGAAGGCCTATATTATGTCCAGCAGACAACTGTATGTGTGTATGTTAACTAATTATAGCTCATAAATAATTATCTCACTAATATTATAAATGCGAACTTTTGTGTTTCTGTGTGTTAATTTGATACTCCTTCACGCTACAACGGCTGCACAAATTTGCATGAAAAGGAGATAGCAAATGCCCTGGATGAATACATAGGGAAGGAAGAAAAGAAATAAAGAAAAAACAATTATTCACAACAATAACATACATAAATATAACATAAAAAATAAGGAAAAGAAACGACAGATAGTGTAATTGTTGTGAAAAGGTCCCAACTCAGCGTGTGCTGGCTGTGTCATTGGCTACTTTGCAACCCAGAAAATTTGAAAGTTCCCTAGGGAATAGCGATAATCGAAATCCCCCACAACATGGGATGACCGAATGACTGATTCTACGGGGACAAAGTCGCGGGCAGAAGCTAAGTATTACCTTCATATTTACATGGACAAAGTTAATGTAATGGGCAAACTTATCGCATATGGGATCTCTTCCAGACGTAGTGTAGACTTCTATCGTATTTTTTTTGTCATGAGAAAGGCGAACAGGCACACAGATCACCTGATAGATCTGTGACCCATGGAAATTTGCATAGTCTTGAGACTATAATCTTAAGACTGCAATCCTAAGACCGCAAATGCGTTGCCAATCTTGATGACTATGGAATACCTCTAGTGTTTTCACTGGTTGTCTTATCCTCACACCGGAACATAACACTGCACATACTGCTTGGCAGTGTAGGTTAAGGGTTTTTTTTCCTTAATTAATGGCTTTCACTCCTTGTGTTTAACAAGGTGTATTTCGCCGGTATCGAGTTTTAGACAATCACCATGGACTTATTAGAGAAACAAGTCCATGGATATCACACGCGAGGACAATTTATTGTTTGGTTAAAGAGATTTACTCTGGTAGACTACACGGAAGCAGGTTAGGTTAGGTTAGGTTAGGTTAGGTTGGGTTTGGTTATAATGGTGGTTCCATGCTCGGCAGCCGAAGGGGATGAAGGGCGGTAACCTCCTTCTGCGAAACAGTCATCTCGCAGAAGGAGGCAGCGGAGCGGGCTAGAGAGACCAGCCGAGCGCCCTCGCTGACCCGCTCCGCAGACGACGGAGGGGAAGGGCAAGGCGACGCTACGCGCACCTCCGATAAGCGTCGAGGCGTCACAGCTGAATGCGCCTGCTCGTGGTCGCGTGGGCCTCCCTTAAAGACGCGGATGGTTTGCCGCTGGGGTTTTAGTGGGTATTCCGGCCACTATGGTTGGTGAGTCCCACAGCCATCCCGGGTCCCCCTGGACTTGGGTGGTATGCGAAAACGCATTTGCCCAACGAAAAAAAAATAATGGTGGTTGCGGTCAGCCTATTTCACCATCTTGACATTGACATGTGACAGGATTCGTTATACATTGCAAAGTTAACACGCAAATATATCACTGGGTATCATATAAACTACGCAGTGTACACTGAAATGTCACCTGTCACCTCCTGTCCTGTCGTGGTAAAATAGGGGGCTGGACGGAGCTGGGGGGGGTGACGTCATGCTAGCCTAGTTGGTAGTGACCCTGCCTACGAAGCTAGCGGTCCTGGGTTCAAATCCCGGTAAGGGCAGATATTTGTGTGATGAGCACGAGCATTTGTTTTTGAGTCTTGTATGTTTTCTTTGTATTTAAGTATTTATTTCTCTATATAAGTGTTTATATCGTTGTCTAGTACCCATAGTACAAGTCTAGAGCTTAGTTTGGGATAAGGTCAATTTGTGTGAGATCGTCCCTTGATATTTATTTATTTATTTACTTTACAAGCTCCTATCACGACTATAAAACGCGTTTTATAAAAACGGACAATTTTTAGCTAAATTTACCAACAAAATACGACACTGTAGCTAGAACGATCATATTGCCCGAGGCGTTTGCTGCCCTGATGTTAACTATATCAAGTTTGTGAGGAAAAAAATGATCCGAGATTTTTTAATTTGTAGGGCAACGAGGAACATTCACAAACATTGGGCTTTTTCATCGCCGAGGTCAAGTTTATTTCTTTATCATGATACTCTGATATTTTACGGGAATATTTTGTTAAATATTATACTTTTTAATGATAACACACGTCGTTTGAGAAAAGGGAACGATTAAAAAAACAACAATGTTGTATTACTTTTTATCAATGACCTTGACTTAGGCCGAACATGTACATTGTTTCAACAATAACCCCTTACTAATAAACTTTGAGTAACGGTGGTATAGCTATACAATGTTTTGTCCTTATCTGTCATTGTGACATTTGAATTTGACAGATAAGGACAAAACGTTACTAAACGTTTATTAGTAAGGGGGTAAGAATGTTTATGAAAGGTTGACCATCCTACTAATAGGTACTATAATTGCGAAAGTGTATGTGTTTGTTTGTTACCTCTTCACGCTGCAACTACTAGACGGATTTGGACGAAATTTGAAATGGAGATAGCTTAAGTATACCCTGGATTTTTCATCCCGGAAAAATTAAAAGTTCCCATAAATGAAATGACCCTAGGTAAATTAGTTTTATATAAAATAAACCTCGTCCCAATAAGTTTATTTGTTTATGAGCTACGATGCCACTGCTACATACGTTAAACTTTTACTGCTGCCCTTAATAAAAGGGACGCATGCACAATTTAATAGTCAAAGCGAATTTAACCCTGTGTCTTAAGAAATAAGGTCACTAATACATTCACGATTCTATGAGACATACGCCCTTTTTCTAGTGAGGGCAGTATAACTCCCCTCTTCTTGTGTCGGGGGTGAAAAATAGACCCACAGTGTTGTTAATACCGTGAATATTGTATGTTAGTTTGTTACGATGTCCGTACGTTAGTTTTGGTGAATAATAAAAGACGTCTCGTGGTTTAGAGCCCAACGTCATCTAATATATAAAATTCTCGTGTCACAGTTTTCGTTGCCATACTCCTCCGAAACGGCTTGACCGATTTTGATGAAATTTTTTGTGCTTATCCGGTATCTATGAGAATCGGCCAACATCTATTTTTCATCCCCCTAAATGTTAGGGGTAGTCCACCCCTAAATTATTTATATGGCAAAACAACGTTTGCCGGGTCAGCTAGTATTAATATAAAATAAACTTTGATAGGAAAACATTTTCACTGCTTAATGAATGAAAATCCGATTAAAACTAAAGGCCTTTTTTTTATTGAGCTCTCTGTATGTTAATCACAGCTATTTTACACGAAGACTATTGAAGCTTCATGGCGATGTAGATCAAAATCTATGTCGAGGATCCCCGAATATTGTTTTTGGCGAATTTTTTTTTTAAATATTAAAATTATTAATAAAGACAACACAGGGGGTAATCACCAAAAAATTGCTTCATGCCATTTTTAATTTGTAAGTGGAACGGAACATTAAATTGTTAGTTCTCGAAACCCACTTGGGCTGTTTTTATTTTGAAACTAGAAAACGCCTGCGGCTAGCTCATTTTTAGGGTTCCGTACCTCAAAAGAAAAAACGGAACCCTTATAGGATCACTTTGTTTTCCGTCTGTCTGTCCGTCTGTCTGTCCGTCTGTCTGTCTGTCTGTCAAGACCCTTTATCTCGGGAACGCGTGGAGGTATCGAGTTGAAATTTAAACCATATACTGAAGTCTACAGTCCCTTGAAGCTGTGAAAAAATCAAATCTGTAAATTAACGTAAAAAAAGATACGGCCCTTTATGCCGCAAAAAAACGTATATTTCGACATTTATCAAAATCAAAATTTATAGGGTAATTTCCGTTAACCTTTGCTGCTCCGTGCTTTATATATTTCAGTATAAAGAATCATTATGTGTATAAAGGGGTTTTATGCCGCTCTTGTGTTGGTTCACTCAGGATAATAATGTTAATATTGTGGACAAAGCTTGCTTGTTATAAATAATGCATGGAGAAAATGTAACCCAAACATACCTTAACCGTTTTAGTGACCGTACAGTAGGTACCTTGAAAATGTTTTCGCCACCTTTAGAAATGATGTTATGCCGTGGTTATTCAGGCTTTATGATATACAGGGTGAGTTAAAAGACGCGATACAGCGCGTTTCGGGTTAATTTACCGGCAGGGTACAATTTAGGGTGTTTAATTTTTCACACATTGAAGTTTTTTATGAATTTGCTCAAATTCTTGCTCCTATTTATGTAAAAGACGAGTATTCAAAATATAGTACATTTTGACATAAGTTGACAGGAAAGTTAATTATTGTTTATTGTGTTTGCAAAAATAATGAACATTGAAAATCTTCTATAACTAAGTGGATAATTTGTGCAACCTCTAAATATTGTACTTTCACCTTAAAATTCGACATCTACATTTTTACAAGAGTTAGGGCGTAATAAAAGTCTGCAAAAAATATGTCATTTATTTGTTTCCATACAAATGTGAAACACCCTAGGGTACATTATTCTTGAAGCAGCTTGGTAAGGCTTGATACTTAAACTTGAACCCTATTGATCGCTGGAAAACATTCTTTGTGACCTTCCGCCGTATAAAAATCTAGATTTTTATATATTTACTTGTACATTTAGTTAGATGGTTTTTACCTAAGTAAAACAATCTAAGTTTTTTTTAATGAGAAGCGATGAAGTTGTTAAGCGTGGACCAAAATTACGTTTAAATAAACATAGACAACTCACTGGTTACGATTAGCCTCATAGGCTTCTGTAAGCATTTAATGTGATGTGATGTATAAGTTTTATATTGAACAATAAACAAAAAAAAAACTAGATTATAAATTCGTTTTTTATTTGGGGAATGTATGTTTGTTTGTGCAGTGTTATAAAATACAATCAAATAGTTCAAGTTAAAGGCCTTTACAAAAGCTTCGGTAGTCTTGACACCTGTATATAATCTATAATAGCACATAAAACGTGCTCGGCCGTATACAAGGGATGTAGCAAAATTTGTTCCAACATTAAATGGCATTTCGTCCCACACTTAACCTGAAAATGGGCGGTGTGCTTCAAACGGAACTTTTAATCTTCTTTATAGTGCCTTCAACACTTGGAGGGTCATAAACTACATTGTTGTTAGGGATTTTATGAGATTTTATTTTCAGGTCATGCTTTGTTTCTGTAAAAGATTGCTACAATTTGATAAGCTCTCTGTTTAGTTTGTTAGTTCACTGTCTTTTGGCATCCGGTATTTAAACTGAAATCTTCGGCCTAGTGTGTTTGTGTTTATCGCGTGACAAAAAATGGATAAAGCAACCGTCACTCTCGTACTTATATACGTGTCAGCAAGTGACGTATGTGTAATCCACATTTTATCACTCGACAAACGCAACCATATTACTTAGGTCCCGATGCATTTGTTTTATCCAGAATATTAAGTTTAATAATAATCACCACATTTTCACGGCCTTTTGGCATTTTAAACCATCAGTTAAATCTTTCATAAAACGTTTGACCCACTAACCTTCCAAAGAAATGACTGTACCGTAAAATATTAACACACTTGCATTTTATAATATTCATGATTCCTCGAGCTTGCTGGCTAATAATGTTTGTTTTTACGGCCTTGTGCATAAACGTGTGCTTTATAAGGTTCCGAACCCAAAGGCTGCCAATGCCAATATTACTAAGACTCTCTCTGTCTGTCTGTCTGTCAGCGGGCTATATCTCATGATTCATGACCGTTGAAACTATAGTACTACGTATATGTATTATTATAGTCGCTATAACAAAAAATAAAAAATAAAAATAATAAATTAACTAAACGGGGTCCCATAAAATATAAGAAACGTGTTTTTTTTGACGTTTTTCGCTCGACCTTATCAATTACTGTATCTCTTGAACCGTAATAGGTAGAATAAAAAACAAAAAATGACACAAAAACAACAATTACATTAAATCCAAAATTAAAGGCGTTCTCATACAAGAATGATAGGTACGGAACCCGACTCATAATTAGCCAGTTTTTAACCGACTTCAAAAAAAGGAGGAGGTTCTCAATTCGTTTGTATTTTTTCTTTATTTTTTTTTTAATGTTTGTTACCTCTGAACGTTCGATTGGGTGAACCGATTTTGATGATTCTTTTTTTATTTGAAAGCTGGTGCTTCCTGGTTGGTCCCATTTTTATCAAAATGAAGATCTGATGGTGGAATCATTGAGGAATCGACGGAACTCTTCAAAATTTATAGGCACACCTATAGCAATTTTGGTATTTTCCATTGTAACTCGTGTATTTGGTCTTGGAAAGCACTATTTGGTGTAGTGGAACTGATGATGAAGACCACAGATGGCCACCGGAACTCCTCAACGGTATATATTTCGAGGGTGGCGACAAGATATTTCGATTAAGATAGTTGAGCGACTATGACGAAGCATATTTAGGTTTAAATATATGACTATGACTTTCACACGGCGTTGCTTGCGGCGAGATTGAAATGTTCTATTGTTTCTTATTAATTGAGAAGTGGGAGAATAACAGCATAATTATGATCACTAAAAACCATAAAATAAAAAACGTTTAAAAAAACAAAAACCCGCCTTCAAAAAGCAAAAAATAACTTCTTTAAAATGGTAGGTAAATAGGTCAGTCCAACTGACGTCGGCGTCCAACAATATTTAAACCAAAAGCAGACTTCAGTTGGACTGAGTTTGTTTTTCGTTCGACCTTAACAATTACTCTATCTCTTGAACCGTAATAGGTAGAATAAAAATCAAAAAAATGACACAAAAACAACAATTACATTAAATCCAAAATTAAAGGCGTTCTCATACAAGAATGATAGGTACGGAACCCGACTCACAATTAGCCAGTTTTTACATTTAGTAAAACTATAAACAAATCTTTAAACATCTGAATCATATTTTAATTTAAAAGTTACCATTTTTATTCTTTATCATATCCACTTAAAAATTTACCGCATAGAATAAAGCCAAAGGTTAGATAGGTACATAAACCACGAAGCACAGAGACGTAGTACGTTACTAAATCCCCCTGTATAACTGGAACTTCTGTTGGACTTTACATATTTGTTTTGCAACTCGACTGAGTAGTAAGCTGATGGTACGGCGAACTTAATACTGCTGACGCCGACGTATGCTCCTTAGTTAAATAAAGTGAACACGACTGGGACGGAGTAGTAACTTGTACGTTTGCATATTTAACTTGATATGTCATTTCTCGTTCATTTGAATACTTATACAGGTTGTTATAAAACGTGAGGTATAAATTGTAACATAAGAAAGCTGCGTAAAACGGCATTACATTATAATTGTATTAAAAATGTTTATTAAACGGGTGAAATGGTGAAAGACGATGATGGTAAGAAATATTAGGTAGCCTATCGTAGAAATATTATATTATATAATATTTATTTTCATCATCATCATTATGTCTTTAGTTCAAGTAATTTAAAACTTTTAGTTGACCAGTTACTAAGAAAAATTAACTGTTATTGAAAAATCAACCATCCTACCAACAAAAGTTGGTAAAATTGACGGAAATTTCGATTAAAAGTAAATTAAAGCAATTAAGCCAAGGATTTTATAAGTCTACCGCATGTTATTAATTTTTATTGGTATTTTAACAGCTGGAATGTTTCCTTTTATTAATGACAACATTCGTTAGTGGAAAAATATTTTTATTTATGGAATACAATAAATCGTTGTCAATAATGTCGGCCCAACCGTGTATGGTATTTTAATTAATTTTGACTAACGGGGTAAAAAATAAATGAAATCATTAAGATGACGCAAATCAGAGATACAGCGTGAGCGTTTTATTAATTTCCGTCCTCCTTTTCTGAGTCGTGATGCATTTATAAAATTGGACGATTTGAGCGAACGAAGAGCTCACGTCACAAAACACTTTCATGAACTTCTTTGAATACGAACATCGTCTCACGCTTCTCCGTCAAAGAGATTTTACGTGACTAACTCCAGATTTCCTTTGCCCTACGGTACACCTTTGCTCTCAAGAGCACAGAAAATGATCCACTGTTCTTACAAAAATACATACTCCCTGACCCGTGTTACTTGTATATCGCTATTTCCTTGGGAATTGACCACTTTTCTGGAAAAAAAAAACCTACTATTTGCCCAACTCCGGACTATAAATTATGTCTGCAAATTCACGTTGATCTGTTGAGGCATTGAATCGTGAAGGAAGAACAAAAAAACAAACAAACACCTTTTCTCAATTAAAATACAGGGTGAAATCTAAGTCGTGATCACAATGATCACCTCTGTGTTGTACCCACGAATATGAACAACTTTCACTATGGGACCAACTCTGAAATCCCGAAAAAATAATCAGCTGTTTCATAGAAAAGTTCAATACTTACTCGACCAAAATGTATGAAGCAGCTGTTTTTTTTTTCTTGATTTCAGAGTTGGTCCCATAGTGAAACTTGTTCATATCCCCGGGTAGAACACAGAGTTGATCATTGTGATTACGATTTAGATTTCACCCTGTATAATAAAAAGAAAAGTAAGGAATATGGAAAGAACATTAAGGAAATATTTATGGTGTAGGTGTTACTCGAGACTTGATCTACGTAAAAAATAACCTATCTACCTATTATTGTACCATCAAGGACTTTAAGTGTTGATCCGCCATAGAACCTTGTCACAATGACAGCGTTAATTGACGATATAGAAATTACATAGGAATTAATCATTGGTTTTATGCGACAAGGTTCTATAGTGGTTCATCAATTACAGCCCGTGATCGTACCTGTTATTAAGCTAGAACCTGTGTAGTAACTCCAACGGCTTGAAATATTTAGGGCTCCTAATTACCCTGTTCATTTGATTAATTGGACGTACTCTACCTGCCGATTAGTTGAATTGGCCTACAAGTCCCAAACTAAGCTCTAGGCTTATACTATGGGTAGTAGACAACGATATAAATACTTATATAGAGAAATAAATACTTAAATACATAGAAAACATCAAATACTCAGAAACAAATATTCGAGCATATCGCACAAATATATCTATGCCTTTACCGTTACTTGAACCCAGGGGCGTTATTCTCTTAAAAACGGCGCTTATTAATCAGACTATAAAAGCTGGTTAAACGTACACAAGCTTTAATTTAGATATGTTAAAAACATTAAAACACATAAAATCCGATTGATTGATGAAGAATTGTATGTACCCAGTGGCGTTTGCGCCGTCAAGACGAATATAATGACGTATCATTGATCAAAATCGGTTACGGTTACGATGGTACATAGGAACGGACATACATAGGTACATTCAAAAATCAAATACAATTTTTTTATTTACCAAATACACGTTATATATAAAAATACATTGTTTCAAGCTAGTAAAGCAGAATAACCTGCGAAAAACAACGAGTGCAAATGGGCTACTCAAATGAAAGAATAGTACTATATCGATGCAACAATGTAGCTATCCATTGGTCCCAAACCAGGGACACCTTGGGAACTAGGAAATCGATTTAACAAAGAAATTGCCCTTAGATTTATCGAAATATTACTGAGTGCTAAGCTAAACAAAACTTATTACATCAGAACAATTAATAATACAATAATTAATGTGTGTGTGCGTGTGTGTACATAATAGACAATGTCAGCCAGTTTAGATTTTTGGCTAACCGTATTCTTCATTAAAAACTAAAAATATCTGTAAAAAAATGATTTCGATACGTCAAATAGTTTTCGACATATTGAAATTTAAACTTCGTATGCGGCGCTCGAAACCCGGCGGCGAGCGCTCACGGATGATGACGTCTTAGGATTTAATTTATTGTACATTTTATAATTTTAAGCGATAGATTTTATAATAACACTTATTCTGTGAAAATTTCAACTGGCTACTTATTACGGTTACAAATATAGGGCCCTGTAAACTTACTCGTTCATATAAGGGCGCGTACCGCTGTTAAACGATGACGTCACACCAGCATGATGGCCCCCGCGCGCTTTAATATTTTTGACCAAAATTTTAAACGTTCGTAGAATCAAAACTACTGGGTCTATTTGAATGAAATAAAAAGTAGTATGTTTGTTTATTTATAAACTTTACCATTGCAAAGTTTCACGCGATTTGGCGTACCTACTGACATTCTTCATTCACCGTAGTCGGGTAAAAAGGAATCGAACGAAGAAAAGGAACAAAATCAACTTGAAATTTAGCATCATTTTATAATTAGCTTGCCCGCACATTAGGTAAAAAAAAAGGTGGAATTGCATGGTTATCGAAACAGGGTCTAAATTAAATTAATATTGTCAAAGAGATTTTTTTACAGAAAAAGGGACGTCGTCGGAAAGTTTGCAAAAAATAACTGAGTCACCCTTTTTTATCTTTGTAGTTTATGCGGCAAAAAACGAAAATAAATCAGACTGTATATTCACCAAAATTACAGACCTAGTGATATAATGTCACTGTTACTGAACGTACTAAGCATAATATATGTGTTAATAGTTACAACATATCACCACAAACTTGTCTAAATACCCGCGTTGTTTGCTAAGTGCATTGTAACGGAACTCTGATCCTCTTTGAGACGTTAAATTGAATACCGTGTCACACAACCACCTTACGCTACTTAAACGTTGTAAGCTTAAGAATATTGTTGAGAAAACAGTGTTAGAGTTGAGGGAAAATATGGGTTGCGTGTTTTTCCCGTGGCGAAAAATACTTTAAGTATTTATAAGGTATTTTGATATTGTAAGGATAGAGTAACCGCTTTTTTAACTACATTAAAATATTTTTTTTAATATTTGTTTATCACTAAGTACACCGATGCGTGCAATAGGGGCACATCCTGTGTTGTTACATATTTTGTCTTTTACAAATGAGCAACATTGTACCGGCAACTATTTGCCAGCTTCAAATAGCCATAAAAAGTTGACAGTCGTCAATCAAGTTAGGACTGTTTGGCAAAAAAAAAGACCCGTAAAAGGTTAGATATTACGTGGAGTTACGTATCTACCAAAGAACCAGTAAAATTACTAGCATAGAGGTATTTCATCTTAGTCCACAGGGAAGCATTTCAAGACAACCCTATTTTGTCCGTTTTTACGCTAACGTAATGCAAGATGTATATCTCTGGGCTAAAGAATGTAGGCCTCAAGAAGAGTCAAATATAAGTTAGTTGGTAACATGAGCGAAGAAGAGGCATACCTTTACTAAAGTTTGTGGCGGTGCCGGCTTTGACATCGTTTAGCTGTAGTTCTTCAATAGTTTGCAGTTTGGATTATTGAGAATATTGAGTAGCAATGCAACAGCAACCTTTGATGTTTCGAGAACAAATAGCCAATAGCCAATAGCCACAGTAATTATGTTTAGAGTCCGTCTATTTTAATCAAACGACTTAGAGTAAGTATAGAGCCACATTGATTTATAAGACAAACTCTACTATCGTGTAGACTGGCAGCCAAACCATTTTTAATACAAATTAACTCATAATTTCGGAACAAGCCTTTGTGTCGAAATATTATAAATTTTGAAATAATCATCAAAGAGAAAATCCACAAACATAAAACACAATAGCCAACCGCAAACAAAAAGAATGAATATGGTATTTAAAAAATACAATGACGTTTGTTTTTTTACTTAAACTTATTATAGTCGCGTTTGTCTAAAGCAGCCGTCACTATTTCACTTACATCTACACTAATATTAAGAGGAAAAATGTGATTGTTTGTTTGCATTGTAGCCTCAGAAAATACTTGACTGATATGAAAAGTTCTTTCACCATTATAATCCTACATTATCCCTGATGAACATAGGCTACTATTATCGCAAAAAAATTAACGGTTCAATTGTGATGACAAAAATACCACTTCTACGCAGATGAAGTCGCTGGCAGAAGCTAGTAAATAATAAATAAATATTAAAAGACAATTTTACACAAATTGACTTAGTCTCAAAGTAAGCCCTAGTCTTGAACTATGAGCACTAAATAATGATAAACATACTGTGGGGGTGGGGTTGTTTCTAAATTAAACTTTAAAATATATTAATACACGACAACGGCGACGATTTGACGACGCGCTGGCGTAGTTGGTAGTGACCCTGCCTACGAAGCTAGAGGTCCTGGGTTCAAATCCTGGTAAGGGCAGATATTTGTGTTATGAGCGCAAATATTTGTATCTGAGTCATGGATGTTTTCTATGTATTTAAGTATATATTTCTCTATATACTTTATATATTAATATCCTTGTCTAGTACCCATAGTAGCCTAGAGCTTAGTTTGGGACTGGGTCAATTAGTGTGACATTGTCCTCTTATATTTATTATTATGTATTATTTTCGATATTTATTTGATTTTCTGTAAATTAGGTTTTTTGTAACAAATATTCAATAACAATACATACAATACAACAAGTAAAATAACAAAACTCATACAAAAAATAGACATTATAAAAAACCTTACCTACGAGTGCCGCCGGCAGCGGGGCAGGGCTCAAGCTACCGGGTGGTTAGGGCTGCAGAGAGAGGAACCTCCTCACATTACGTGCCGTGTCGAGGAGTACTGCCTTCTGTATCGGGCCCTTGATCCAGCCATCTAGCGAGAGTCTCTTGAGGTGTTGATCGAGACTCTTCGCTATAAGACCATTTGCCGAAACAACTATCGGGACAATGATCGTCGAGTCAACATCCCACATGGCGGTCACCTCGTGAGCCAAGTCAAGGTACTTGCTGAGCTTGTCCTACTCGGCCTTCACGAGGTTCTCGTCATGCGGGATGGTGACGGGATCTGTCAACATACATCAGGCTTATTGGCAACAATAGTCCTGTCCGTGATGACAGATCGATCCCAGTAGAGCGTAGCACGACCATTTTAGAGAACTGGCGCCGGTGCGTACTTATAGTACGGCACTTCAGACTCTACAAGACCATATTGAAGAGCAAGTTGCTGATGGATGATCCTGGAACTTCGTTTATGTCTGTGCAAGTACTCGCCGTTAGCCAAATGCGAACAACCGGAAATTATATGTCTGAGGGACTCGCCGGGGCAACGGCATGCTCGACAAATGTCAACCGTGCCATCCCTCAGAATATATTTCCGGTAATTGTTCGTCATTATGACCTCATCAGCAATTGCACAGACAAAACCTTCGGTTTGCCCAAAGAGGTCACCAAATCGTAGCCAGTTCACAGACGCTAAAAAGTCTACGTCGGGCCTTGTTAGGGCCCGGTAGAAGCGTCCGTGTAGCTCCTTGCTCTTCCATACGTTCTTGCGGTCTTCAGTGCTCAACACCGTTGGTTTGCGCCAGTTCTCGTTTGCCAAGGAAAGAGGCGTGAGGCTCTTGTCTACTGCAACCACATCACGATGCATCCCACACTCATTGCTAAGGAAATAATCCCTGAGATTGCACACCTCGTGGTTGTGGAGATTCTTAGCATTTAACATGCCTCGTCCTCCACATTTCTTCGGGATGTACAATCTCATAACAGATGAGCGTGGGTGCAACATGCGATGTGATTTAATCAGTAGACGGACCCTCCTATCCAGGGCGTCCAGCTCAGTCTGAGTCCACCTTAGTATGACAAAGGAGTATGTGAGCAGCGGCATCACCCAGCCATTGAAGGCGCGCACCTTATTGCCACCCGACTAAAGACTATTAAGAACTTTTGTCAAGCGGCAGAAGAAGCGCTCCTTCACTGACTGCTTGACATCGCCGTCCACAATACCCAAAGACTGTGACATACCAAGATATTTGTAGGTTTCAACTTCGGAGAGAGATCTGAGAGTCATTGTCTCAGAAAGCTGCAAATTCGACGAATTTACAACTTTCCCTCGTTGAACATGCATGACCGCACACTTATCTACACCGAATTCCATCTTGATCGCATTACTGAACTCTTGTGTGATTTTCAATAATGCGATAAGATCTTGGCGCTTCGATGCAAACAGTTTGAGGTCATCCATGAACAATAAGTGAGAAATGACTTCAGCTTCTCTACGAAGTCGATAGCCAAGCCCAGAATCCGTCAGCATAGAGCTGAGGGAATTCAAGGCTAGGCAAAACCACAAAGGACTCAGACTGTCACCCTGGAAGATGCCTCTTTCAATCTTTATCAAGCTAGGCGAATCAGAGGGGACATCTCGAGCACCTGGTTGACGAAGGACTGTGACCCACTGCCTCATACACACACCTAAAAAGGACCTCAAATTTGCATCAAATTTATACAACTCTAAGATCCTTTCGAGCCATGAGTGAGGCACCGAATCATAAGCCTTCTTGTAGTCAATCCAAGCAGCCGAAAGGGCCGCCTTGCTTCGTCTGACTTGCTGGCAAATGGCCATGTCTATGAGGAGGAGCTCCTTAGTACCGCGGGACCCAACCTTACATCCATTTTGAGCAGTGGCCAAAACACTATTTGCAATAAAATGTGCATTTATTATTATTAATATGTATATGTAATAATAACATTTATTTCGAATATAACTATGGTTGCTTATTTATGAATTGTACAAGGATCCGTTATAAAATCCTGAGAGGTTCTATCTAGTTTTCATGATACCTATCTGTTATTTTTAAGAGTGTTCCTATTTTAAATATAAGGCCATAGAGACGACGTGGAGGTCTTCAACCTTTGCAAAACATTATTGAGAAATAAATACTTAAATACATAGATAGCCGAAAAGATTCACAAACAAATGCTCGCGCTCATCACACAAATATTTGCTCATACCGGAAATCGAACCCGGGACCGCTAGCTTCGTAGTCATATTTGTCAAAAAGTGACATAATAATATGTTTTATCCACATTTATTCATAATATTAAACACAACTGTGAGAGTGCCGCCGTTGTGTACGTTGGACTAAAAGAGTAAACAGTAAAGGGGAAGATTTTTTCCGATTTTCCGATTTTGGGCTGAATATCGAATAGTTAAGTGGGATTTGCTTGCGATGTGCCTGCGGGCGAAATAATAATAGAGATCCGCTTTTTATGACACGTTGTTTTTATATATAGGATGTGTAAAAAACGAGGACTAATTATATTTCAATTAATTTGTTATATTTTACGTGCCCTGGAGCAACATGGTACGTAAGAAATGTCCCCTTATTTCTTGAACGAAGTTTATCTCTGCCCTTTTGTAAAATAATTACTTAAATAATTATTTCAAAAGTGTTTTTTTAGGTATGTATGTTTTTATTGTAATTATTAAGTACCTGAGTATTTTGTTCTTTTTCTAAAATATTTTTTGTTGAGATTTTTCTAAAATATTAGTAGGGATGGTGTTTTAAATTCATGGTGTGGTTAGAACCCCGATCCCTTCACAGGAGCAATGCACCATTGCCTGTTGATATTAATTAAAATAACTTTATCTCTACCGTCCTTAAGAAGAAGCAAGTTTATGTCATTACATACTTTTTATGACAGACAGATCAAGCAACAATGTCATAAAGATAAGCTTTATACCTCGATTTCAACCCTTTTTATACTACGTAAAAATATAAATGATAGTAAAGCTGAAGAATGACATTACTATTTAGCATATTGAATTGTAAATTGTGTATTAGTAAATTTATTGATATGAAATACATAAAATCGTGTGGTTGCCGAGTTAGAATAGTGCCACTCCATGTCTTCCCGTGGATGTCGTAAGAGACGACTAAGGAAATAAAGGATTGTAGTACTGTTAGGCGATGGGCTTGCCACCTCTCACTAATACGCTGGTAAACATCTTAGCCTAATTGTGAAAATTGTGGTTATAGAATTATCAACAAGTTTTTAGAGATGTTTGTAATTCTGTAGCTCTGGCTACCCCACTCTGGGAACGAAGGCGTGAGATTATGTATGTGTATGTGTAAATACATAAAAAATTAATGTGATCGTATTTTTTTATCGGAAACATACTAAAGAAACATAAAAAAATACCAACACGATGCAACCCTACTAGTACGCTCAGAAATAGCTATCTACGTATCTATCGATAAACACCTTTTATTAAGTTCCAAAATATTATAACCTCCATTGTAATACATTTCATCATCATCATCAGCAGCCTATAGCAGTCCACTGCTGGACATAGGCCTCTAACATGGCTCGCCAATTGGCTCGACCTGGGCCTCCTTCACCCAACCGCTCCCAGCAACCTCCTCACGTCGTCCGTTCATCTAGCTGGCGGCCTACCTACACTACGCTCTCCCGTGCGTGGTCTCCATTCCAACACCAATCTGGTCGCACGATCATCAGTTATTCGACATATGTGACCAGCCCACTGCTACTTCAGCTTGCTGGCCTTCCGAACTATGTCCACCACCTTAGTCCTATGACGAATAACTTCGTTGCAAATGTTATCCATCAATGACCTGTCAAGCATTGCCTTCTCCCTAGCTCGCTGAGCAACTTTCAATTTGCGAACTAGTCCTACTGTCAAGGTCCACGTCTCGGCACCATAGGTCATCATGGGCAAGACACACTGGTTAAAGACCTTTATCTACACGGGTTTGGTCCCGTTGGCCTTACTTGCATTTAGCCTTGGCGACCAAAACGTCTCAGTAGTACAATGACCAAGTATGCAAAATGACTTGTTTATCTAATGCCATGGTTACAAAATTGTCTTAGTTTCAGTAAGACTTAGTTAGCAAAACGTCTAGGTCGTGAAATGCACAAGTAGGCAGAATGACTCAATTGTGTAAGGTCTTGATTGTATTGTCTTGATAAGTGAAGATTATCCAGACCATTTACCTATTAGAACATTATGACATTAAGTCGTTTTACAGCCAAGTCATTCCGTCTATACTATGCCTTATAGCAATGAGGGCGTTTTACAAACCAAGGCATTTTGCTACCCGTACAAAATACAATCATATCATAAGTCCTCTATTATGCGTTTAAAACCCGTAGGCAATGACCAGCATTACCTATGGTAGTAGGTGACAGCGATGACAGCTTCTGAACCCATCTTAGAGTACTTATAATATGTGTGTAGATAAAGTATTGTACGAGACTGCGTAATTAGCATTACCTGCAACACTCGTGTGATCCTCGAATTGCGGCTCGTTTCATAAACTACACTCATGTTGTAATGCCTGTCATTATGCAACCGTCACGTAAACTACTATTGTCTTCAGGCACTGTGAAATAGACGACATGAGAATAGGATGTAACTTTGTAATACATTTAAATTAAATAAAAATCTAAGTTTATATTGTGTTATTGTTGCTACACTCGCAAGATTATATTTATTTACTGAAAGGAACCCTCCAAACTATTTGTATCTGTATCGATAGCAAGGGAAAAAGAGTCGATACCGTGGCTTTACAATCCAATGGGCCGAATAATGAAAACTCGGCTGGATACGCCATAACACATGGGTGTCGATTTATCATAAAAATCGAAGATTTATCGTACCTGGGGGCGTTTGAGTGTTTATTAAAGCATATAGGTGCTAGTATATATTTTTAGAATCGTTTTGAGCGCATAAGAATTGAAAAACCAGTCACTTGAGGAGGAAGAAACGAATAAAAATAAAGTGAAGTAAAACATTCGATCTTTGTGAAACATTTACTTACTAAGGCTTTATAAAATTTATAAAAATATGTTGTGATTTTTAAGATGTGTGTAATGTTTGGAGTATTTTAAAGTTTTTGTAGAAATAATGAAAATCTGTAAAAGCCTATGATTTGTAATTATGTCAGAATAAGCCTTCATTGTAATTTGTGCGGTGGATGCTCGCAATAAAATAAAACAAAAAAAAATATTTCAACATTCCGTTGTTTCCCTTTTTTTGAATGCACCGTTTTTTTTTTAAGTTTGAGAGTCCCACGATAGATATCAGAAAAATTTATGATCTAAACTATCATTTTTATCCCGATTTGTATCATGAATATCAATAATTTGAATTAGGTATTTATTATTGTCATCAAGTATTTCTTTTTAAGTCGTGTGTACGAGTATACATCGCGTCGTCATCTCACAATTCTGGGGTACTGTTGAAAAAGGGTACAAGTTGACTTAACTCGTAATAAAAAAGGGTATATACATGAACGTAGAAGGTATGATAGACCTTTTTTCACTTGATGTTAAGACGACTTATTTATACCCTTTTTCACTAGGGTCTCAAAACTTTAGGTAACCCTAGCATGTCGGGTGAAATAGTGGCCACAACCCTTATGTTCATCGAAATTGCGGTCAACTTTCAACCTAATGAAGATGAAACGTGAAAGGGTTTCCTTCAGACAATGAAACCTAACACTAAGTGTATCTTAAAGCAACCAGCTACATTCTCTTTCACATTGAAAAAAGTCAAATATGTTACAAAAACATTTTTTTCATTTCAACTTTCTTGACAGGTAAGAAAGGTCGAATTTTCTATAGCTGTTGAGAAGTAGATCTGCCCTTTTAACTTAGGATATAATTCCAGGCTGCATTTAGAGTCACGACTCGGCAAGGGCTGTAAATCTTCCAGTTTACGACGTGTGAAGGCTCCGGCTAACAATGACTTACGATTTTATGATACACACCAGAATCAACCTTATTTCATTGATATAAAAGCGACGTAAAGTGATAAAATTTATTAGCCCATAATTTTTATATTGATAGTTAAGGATAGGGTGTCTTGTGTCAATAGAAAGCTTGGGTTTAGTAGGCAGGGTTGATTTTTAATAGCGGATTGATAGGGTATTCAAATAAGATATTGATTTTATAGGCCATCATCGTGACGTTTGCGAGCGTGCTACTTGCGAAGTGATTGTTTAATATATACACCGCGGGCAACGTTAACGCTGCGGAATCGCTGTTAAAACGTTGAACGTATGCAAAGGTCACTATTTAGTTGATAGTAGTCTCAAACTGCAATATTGGTGTTTAAAATTAGTAACTATATCATACTTTTTTTTGTACAGTGAGGAGCTTGTAGCGAGCTCTAGTTGCCACGTGTTTAAAAGAGCATAAACAGTGCAAAAAAGTATACTTTTAATAAAATATTATTATTATCCGACTGCGATCGCAATATAACTCAAAACAGCAGTATTTTTAGAAATATGATTTAATGTAAAAATTGCTTTAAACAATCGAGTTTTACTTGAATCAGAGTAATTAGATATGTATTCATAAACGCTAAAACAGCTTTCTGCCCGCTAGTGAGAAAAAACTTTATACATAAGTACTTTAAAACACGGCACTTTCCTCAATGCGGCATTTGTTACTATCTACTTCTAAGTAAAAGCCATTTGCCCCTGCACTGGCATTGAATTTTAAAACAACTGCATTCAGTGCTGGAAAGGCTTTTAGAAGAAGAAAAGCTTAAGTTCGAGTGTATGAGTTGAAACTGCACTTTATACAAAAGTAATAAATGACAGTTATCTTGATTACGTATTTTTTTGAGAAATTTTTATTACCTTGTATAAAGGAAATCACTCATTAAAAAGTACTCCTTTATATGTATAGAAAAGCTGTAGATGTAGATTGGTAAAGCTCTTGGTCAAATACGTTCAACCCATTAAACACGCAGTAATGAACTTTTTGTTTCAAGAGTTTTTGGTTTGATTGCCAATGAGCTCGAGATGGATTGGAATTAGAAGTCTGTTCACACGTCCACGTTTTTTCGCACGACTGACGCATGAATTCGTCGTACGTGAGGCATTTGATACCTAACATGACAAGAACCTTTCAAGTCGACAAATTATAAATCAAAGTGACACAGGTTTTTCTTTATTTTGTACCTTATTTGTAGGTTCATTTTAAATCTGGCAAGTGAATTTTAAACCAGCGTAGACTGTCAATGAGTTAGTTCGATTATATAAGTAATTTGAAAAGCAAAGGCAAAATTAAAATCTAAAATCTCTTAATTTTTCGACGTTTCGATTTTTTTTTCATGCTTATCACATAAAGAGGCTTTTATAAAAAGTTTTTCACTTTCAATGCCACCAACACGCAAACCAAATATTCCCACAATATTGCAAACATTTCCCTGTAATAGATTGGCAATTAATGAAGTGGCATTTACAAAATTATCTATAGGCGGCGTGTTACATCCAACACGACTTTGATTTTCATTCCGGCCAATCCGGTTAAAAGGTCCAGTATACAAAGAGCTCCCGGCTTATATTTCATCCTACGAAATTAACCAATTCGGCCGACTGAAGGAGTTCAAATTATGTTGGCTATTCAATCGATTATGTATGCCCCGACAGAACTAAGATTCATTAGGAATATCGTGAATATTCTGCGGCGTAATTCAGATGGGGTCTTTTTGTTACATTTGCGAATTAATCAGTAATACCTAGAATCTTGACGGACAAAATGTTGCCAATTTAGTAGTAAAAGGGAAATGTCTTTGTTTTAGTTTCGGATTGGCCTAAAATGTCTGTAAAATCCGAGTATAACTCAAACAGAGCTTAATTTATTATTACTTATGACAATAATTGTCCAATTATTTAAATATTATTTACAGCAACGGATCGGTACCTATTTAATTATGTTTAGTATCCTAAGCCGTATACTTTTTAAATATCTATGAGAACAGCAATACCCGCACGGATATAGTAGTATATTTTATTTGTCATTCATTCTTTCTTCTATTTTACTGTATAATACTGTAATACCGCACTGCAAACTGTGCAAATTGTGGTTATAGAATTATCAACAAGTTTTTAGAGATGTTGTAATTCTGTAGCTCTGCCTACCCCACTCTGGGAACGAAGGCGTGAGATTATATATATATATATATACTATAATACCTTTGATATGTTGTTGTATTGTTTTTATCTCGGCTGCCATTAAAATTAAGAGCTGTCGTAACGCCGACAACGCGATGACATGTCTAAGGCAATGTTGTTTAATCGAGCAGATTAGAGGCTCAGGACCCGTATCGCCTTTATCGCGGTGCATAAAGCATCCGTCACTTACATACCGGTCCGAAAGTGACAGATTTAGTACACATGCTTATTCACATCGATAAACACGACCATAATAGGCCCGCAGGGGCCCTGATATGGCTGCGTTTATCGCTTGACAAATTTGGATAATGCATCCGTCACCTTCAGACACGTAAATAAGTACGAGAGTGACGGATGCTTTATCCACATCTGCGCGCGATATAGCAGCCATACTAGGCCCGCAAGTTGGTTGAAAAACAGATTTTTATTTAGTTCTAGATTGTTTTATTTGTCTGTAGTTGCATGATCTTGAGGAGCAAACACGGCAGCGATATTTGATTCTTTTTACACGACTGCCCCAAAAAAGGAGTGTAATGTTTTCAAGGTTCATGTTTGTATGTATGTATGTATGTATGTATGTATGTATGTATGTGAGTCTTTATTCCACTATAACTTCTAAATCCTTTGACCGATTTAGATGTGTGAGGTATCATTAGAATCCTTACGTCATCCCGGGTGACATAGGATACCTAAACTGTTAAAATTGAAATAACAGCAATGGCAAAATTACAATAATATTAATATCTGTAGGTATATCGACGACAGAATAAAAAATGCAGTCGGGTTTTTAAAGCTTGCTTTTCATATAGTTATTTAGACTATTGTGTAGTATAGTCATAAAAGTCAATGGTACCTAACTAACAGATTAAATTTTCTATTGAAATCAACCTTCAAAACTTTTATTTTGCAATTAAATAAACTAAAAAAGGGATCTTTTTCGAAAAATATCTTACTAAAACATATTATTCAACAAAGAAAAGTAAAAACCCTTTGTAATCCTGTCATAACACTCTTAATGTTTAGGGTTACCGTACTGATACAGTAACATTGAAGCACCTTCTTATCCCTTCGGCTCCAGTAGATGGCGTCCTTAGCGTGGTTTATGTTTCTGACATTATCCACAACGACTACAAAAACAGATATTTCAATCCTACTAATATAATAAATACAATGCTTACACTGAGGCTCTTTTCTAATCGGTTAACCCATATTGCATTTGTCATGTTATCGGATTGGTTATAACTCTGCCATTACTGTCAAGTTAATTAAAGTAATCATAACTTTTACAATACGATGACATATCAGAAGCAATATGGTTTTGCCAAGTAGAATAGAGCTCATGATCAACGTGAAAATTGGTACTGAATTTTTCTCGATGTGATATCGCTAGTTTTTTACACGGAGTCGTCGGAAGAAGCTAGTTTTATAGAAAAACTGCATTAATTCAACATTTAAAGATACAAACACCAACGTCACCAACACCCAAAATCCTTTAATTGCCATTTTTATTACACTTGGCTAAGAAATGGCGAACAAATTAATACAAGTTTTCAAATTAAATATGATTTTCATCAACACCCTGGGGGCCTAATATGGCGTTTATCGCGTGACAAAATATGGATAAAACATCCGTCGCGCACTTTCTGACACTTACATAAGCACGAGAGTGACGGAAGTTTTATCCACATTTTGTCACGATAAACGCAACCATACTAGGCCCGCAGGTGTTGAATACCTAATGGTTTTTAAACGCTATTTAAATAAAACAATAATTGTCTTGTTTTTGTTTTGGTATTAGTTGTTAAACGCAATTAAAAAGCGTTAGGTATAAACCAACATTACTCCAAATTTGCTGGCCAATGCTACTAAATTATAGAGTCCTTAAGTATTAATAGAAATAAATCTTATTACCATTAAAGGCCCTGTCATCCCGGCTCATAGACTCCTTCGGAGATCCTAAAGTTGGTGCTTACCTCTGCCAAAGGATTGGGCTAGTTATCCAGAGAGGTAATGCAGCCAGTGTCATAGTGACCATGCCGTGAGCGGACGTAGTGGTGATTATTATTTATACCTTTAATATTTGAGTAGCATAGTTTTATTTTAATTTAAATACTTTAGTTTTAATTTTTTATTGTTTTGTTGTTGAATTCTATAAATTCGTTATTTCATGCGTATTTTTCAAAGTAATAAAACCTATAGCTAAATAACGTGATTTTAACAAAAGACAAATGATACTCCCATTGATGTAACCGTTTTTCCGCTGTGACACAGAGCAAGAAGCTTATTTCTTTGAGCCTTCCGTATTGTTGAGTAACTTTTGATGTTTTTGCTTATCCGCTCGCAAGGTGACAAGAATTCACCAATATAATTAACGAGTTCAAAAGCTATGGGATTTACTGCAAAGTTGCGTCGTTCGAGTTTCTTTTGTATATAATACTGTTACTTGTTTGTGCCCGCAGGCTTTGAAAGG
Source organism: Acleris literana (assembly GCA_946894065.1). Classification (NCBI taxonomy): domain Eukaryota; kingdom Metazoa; phylum Arthropoda; class Insecta; order Lepidoptera; family Tortricidae; genus Acleris; species Acleris literana. The sequence continues at coordinate 21,779,651 of OX335671.1, read as the reverse complement.
GTTTTTCTTTTTCCGGTTTGAACAAAATCGAAAGGTAAGGCAGTTACAATATAAAAAGAAACTGTTACTGTTAATGGTAATGCTTTTCTGACCAATCTATTTTGGTATTTCACATTTACTAATGCCGTATTAAAACTTGCTAATTGAAATTAAAAATATACAGGGTGGAAAAAACGAACGCCACATGGATGGCAACTACGGTCAAGGAAATGTATTTCACTCTTGTCACAATGACAATAAGAGTCAAAAAGGTACGCGAATACATTGCCTTGACTGTACCTTAATTAAATATTAGAAATAGCAAATTCTGCGCAAAGGAGACTTACTTTTAATTTTGAAAACAAATATAACAGCATTTATGGACTTTTGAAAATTTGCCTTGCTTGACCGGAATCGAACTGGTCGAATACCACAAAATAAAAAATAAATAAAAAATTACGGTCTTTATTTAATTCAAAGGTGTGTGTGTAATAGACATAAATGATCACTATCAATGACCCTTTCGATCTGTATCATAAAACACGGCTTTATTGCTTTGTCATATTTGACCAGTCTGATTCTCGGGGAAGAGGATTTTTTTTTTAAATCCAATAATGCAGTATGTTTTTTTCAAAAATAAAAGTAAGTCTCCTTTGCGTAGAACTTGCTATTTGCAATATTTAACACGTTCATTGTCAAGGTCAAAATGCAGAACTTTACCAGATGGCCAAAATAAAAAAAACGTTTAATTCCCTTCATTAGTGGCCAAACTAAAACCAGAAGCCAATACGCTACGGCCGTAATTTTGTGGCTCGAACAATTTTGTATGGGACCATCACGCGACGTCGAGTGATTGGCCACAGCGTATAAAGCCACTTCACGCGACGTCGCGTTATGTGGCAATAAACGTGTTAAGGTAGTTGCCGTCCATGTGGCATTCGTTTTTTCCGCCCTGTATATTGTCCATTGCACATTTTTATGGTTCCATTCGGAATTGAATTCAAATTGGAATATAATAATGCTGTACGGAACCCTCGACGCGAGTCTGACTCTCACTTGACCGGTTTTTGTATTTCAACGAACGGATAGTTGCACGAAATGAATTGTATTCGCGTGTCAGCTCTCAGAAAAACACGAGGGATAAATACATTTTCAGGCAACTGTTTTTTCGAGTGAAAAATAAAATATTTTTTTAAATTGAATTCGTTTCTTTTATCAATTACGGCGCAATGTAGTTTTCACGTTCAAACCAAATAGGTTATTTTTATTAACCCTCGACAAAAAGAGTTGTATTATAAGTTAAGTGTTTTTGTGTGTCTGAGTAATGTGTTTCTGGCTGTAGTATCGTGGCTCCTAAATGAACTCGGTTTATTAAAAAGAAAGCTAATTGAATCTGGATGGTTCTTAGCTAGGTTTTCTCAAAATTGGTTAAGCTGTTTAGGAGATATGAGCTCTAAAAATAGGGATCGCTATTATATCAGGGGGTTTTATCTATTTAAAATAATTATCATAACTTTATTTATATTTAAAAAAAATATATAAAAAGAGGATACAACAAAATTTAGGTAAATATAAATTAGCACCAACTTACACTAAAATTAAAACGAAACTACCTAATATTTTAAATACACTAATTAAAATTACTTAAATAACTTAACTACGAGTAATTATAGGTAAAAAAATAAGGGCCAAATGGCTGTTGCTGCGGTTTAGTACCGTTTGGTAACCAAAATTGCTTAACCACCTTTAAATTTAATGTAATTCTGTACCTGGTGACGAAATTTTGGTTACCAAACGGTACTAAACCGTAGCTGTCGATTGTTTAGATTGGCTGGCAGCATTGCTTCTTTGAACAGCAAGGCTTATCCTTTGGCCTAATCAGCTGCCAGCCTTCTGGTCACCCGAACCGTCATTGAGGCGCGAGAAAATCTCCTTAAAGAGTTGCCTCTCGCCGGGCCCCCAAGGCCTAAGAGTCTCAACTCCCAAAGGCACAAACATATTAGGTATAGCCCTCGCCAAGAACAGCATATTTGCGCCGTTTCAGTTCCGGTTTTATAGTTATTAGATCTCATGACATAAAATAAATGACTAAAGTGAGTTGTTTTCTCCCGCCATCGGAATAATTCGCTGAAGGTAATGAGTACATTATCAACCATATTGTATTATGCGGGCTGACGCGACACGAGTCGTCTGAGTCTAGACGCTTCCTCGGCCAAATTACATCATTTGTCACTTACAAATTGTAATGCAGATGACGATCTTGTTAGGTTGCTTTAGGGCTTGTTTACGGAGACGCGGAGCGTCGCGCGTGGCATGCGGTTTGGCGTTTCGCGGCGCGTCGGGTGTATTTTCCGTTTACAGAGAGGCGGCGCGTGCAGCGGACCGCGTCATCACACACGCAAACACAAACATATGGCAATGTACGGTGTTGTTTATGAAGATGCGGAGCGTGATGCGGCGTGTGGTGCGTGACGTAGAGAGTAGCGGTGCGACTCTCGAGCGTGTAGCGGAGCGGGCGGCGCAGCACTCGGTGGGCAGCGGCCCCCGCTGCGGTCGCAGCGGCGGGAACCGCCGTTATTGACGCGTGCGACGCTGCGTGCAACGCGGCGATGCCATCCACGGGCTCCGCCGCAAGTAACACTGTATTTGAAGCAAACGCGAGTAAAACCGCTTCTCCGTAAACGCTTATACAACGCCCTATGTTTGAATTTAGTGCAGACCGCGCTGCCCAACGCTACGCGCGACGCGTAAATAAGCACTTAGGTGTTGTAAGCGGAAAGTAGGTAACCTAGTTACACGAGATTTTATGACGAACTAGCTTCTGCCCGTGACTTTGTCCGCGTAGATTTCGATTATCGTTATTCCCTGGGAACTTTTTAATTTTCTAAGTCAAATAGAAGCCTTGTGTTAATATAGGGTAAAAGCATCTATATTTCAAATTTCATCCAAATCAGTCCAGCCAGCGTGAAATTAGAGTTACAAACATCCATACATACAAACTTTTCCGTTTATAATGTAAGTACGGATAGATCTACAAGTCAAGTGCTTTTTTTAATGACAGTGAGAAGGTGAACGAGCACATATGCTACTTGAGCTGCTTCCTATTTCACCATGCTGACAATGACAATTCACACATGACATTTCAGTATACATGGCGCAGCTGATATAAATCCCACTGATGTGAAAGCTTGTTAAATTTCCAATGTATAGCAAATTGTCACCAGCGGCTGACGGGAACTGAAGTCTGTGACTCATAGACATTGGTATTGGCAAGTCTACAATCTAAAGATTAAAGATAGATACATAGGTTACAGGATATAAGATGGTGGTAGCGATCTCGACGGACCCTCGACCACTAAAAGAAAGCTATACAAAATTACTAAAGTACACAAACGCTACTAAGGTTAAGCTAAGGTAATTACGGTTAAGTAATTAATTAATTTTAGTAATAGTATTTAATTTAGTAATTAATTTAGTAATTAATTTATAAGGTAATTAAGGTTAAGCTAAGCTAAGGTTATCGACGTAGCCCATCGAATTAGCAGCTTGAAGTGGAGATGGGCCGGCCACATATGAGTTATCGTGTTCTTGAGTGAAGAACGAGGATCGGCAAATGCAGTGTAGGACGCCCTCAGACTAGGTGGAGCGATGATCTTCGCAAGGTGGCTGGCAAGAGCTGGATGAGAGTGGTCGTGCTCGGTGGCGTGCAATGGGAGAGGCCTACGTCCAGCGGTGGACTAGTATAAGCTGGCTGATGATGATGATAATGATGATGATAATGATGATGATGATGATGATGATGATGATGATGATGATGATGATGATGATGATGCTGACACAAACGCTAAAGCATTTGTTTTTTTTTTAGAAATAATTCCCTTCCACCGTGATTTCGCTAACCTATACTTCCTTCAAAATGTACGTTAAATACAGGTACAGGCCCTCGGCAAGGTTCTTATTGACTAACATTTTCATAATATTGCCTATCAAAGGAACTAGTTTGAGAAGTATTCACACAGACCTGGGAAGGTGGGGCTCGATAATTTATAGCTTGACAAGAATACGTTAAGTGTTTCGTAAGAAATATGGACTCAAAGACAGGATACACGCAGATGAAAGAGGAATTCTATCATTTCTCATGTCACTTGAAATTTATGTAACACTTAAGTTACAGATGTAGTTAAAGAATAATACGACATTTTGTCGGAAAACCAGTGTACTCGGTAAAATACTGTTTGTCACTATCGCGCACCACAGATATAAATACACATAGATAACGTAAACACCTCAATCTGTATGAGAACCAACCGTGTCACTTTTTGCTACCAACTGGGACATACCAAGAGAAGAGAATTTTCCGTTTTCCGTGCAAAATTGATTCAAAGTCGTCGCTTTTTTGGGTTATTGCAGTTTATTATCGCACTACGCTGCCTTTTTTAGGGTTCCGTAGTCAAACTAGGAACCCTTATAGTTTCGCCATTTATCCGTCCGTCCGCCCGTCCGTCCGCAGCCTAGCTCAGAGACTCTTAGTACTAGAAAGCTGTAATTTGGCATGAATGTACATATTAGTCACGGCTACAAAGTGGTAAAATAAAATCCTGAAAAAATCATTTTTTAGTGTACCTTCCCTACACATAACGCGGGGATGTATTTTTTTTCTCGTCTTCCCCATAGTGTGGGTTGTCGTTGGATAGGTCTTTCAAAAATATTGCGGGTTTGCGACAACAATTTTTCGATTAAGGTATCCGTTTATGAAATATTAAGCTTTAAAGCGCAAATTTTTGTTAGAGTCGTGTCCCCCTCTCTACACAAACCCAAACTACAAATACTAAAAATCTGAAAAATATCTTATATAAAAGCACATAATTATAATGAGTTTAATATGAAAACTATCACGACTAAGTAGACTACATTGGTTCTTGAGTTACAAACGGTTTAAATGTTTATACCTACCGAAAACTTATTTGCGATGTTGGTAAACCGACCGCGACCTATGTCGATGTATAGGGATAACAGTTCTGCAATGGCAAATTTAAGTTTGTCGCGAGGTCTAATTTGTTTAGTAGCGGCTTCGGAACCCTACACTGAGCATGGTACGACATGCTGTTGCCCGGTTTTTAATTTTCACGGCCGACCGGCTGCAACAACAGGCGCGCGGAACGTTAGTAGCGACGGCCAACCCGGACGCTTGGTCGGGGTTTGAGTCGGGATTCGGACACGCTAAGTAGATGTATTTGCGTTATCTATGTGTATTTATATCTTCGGTGAGGACTTATTGTTAGGTGATTCGGCTTTTTACTTCTCTTTCACTCGCTCTTAATAAGAGCGTATGAGAGCGAGTGAGAAACAAGTACAAACCACCTTTTATGAGCTATCGCACTACGAGTATATTGTGAACTCGGCCGCCATTACTGTCAAGTATGTAAGCTCCTCCTCATCTTTGGGTAAAGGGAGCGCCACGATGGTCGAACTTAGGTGTAGCCGAGGATAGTCGGGCAAGGAGAACCAACCTTTTCTAGATGTTTCACAAATTTCTTGTTTAATTATCAAAATACAGTCAGTTGATAAGAAATCCGCCTGACGACGTTCCTGGGGTACAGGGTGCCAAGGTCAGATGCAAAACCATCGCGCTCGCGGCGTACCATGTTTCACGACCCAGTTTCATCAGCCTCGTCTAGAACAAGAGTGTCAAACATGGCGACGCACGTCCGGGATCCTACACCCAACACCACAGTAGGGCTAATGGATACTCCGTTCCTTTCACTCGCCAATCGTACCGAAGTCGAAGGAAAGTGACGGAGCAAGCGTAACGTTTGAACTATGAAAGTAGAGGCCCAGTGCCCGAGTTACGTCAGAGTGAAACGGACCATAACATAACTAAACAATATGCCGACTCGCTCTTAAACTACACGCGCCGTCAAGTATAATAAGAGCCGCCATGACTTTGACAATACGACAACATGTCAATAGTAGGTGGAGTATTTCTACTTTCTTAATAGCTTTCAGCTAGCTATCGCTATCACGCTTGCACTCGCAACTGACAGTATATTTGTCACTCGTGTGTCATAGAAAAACGAAGATTGCCGATAGCTATTAAGAAAATGGTACATACATACATACATTAAATCACGCCTGTTTCCCAGAGGGCTCTGTTTGTGTAGGCAGAGACCTCTTCTTTCCACCTGCTACGATCCTGACAAATCTCTTTCGCTTCTTCCATATTCATACATCGAGTGTCATCGAGTCATGCATGCACGTCGGTTTCGGGTACTTAAGATCCGGCCCTTTTCCAGTATTTCTCCGATTTGATTCGAAAAAGTACGCCTAGGGCGGCCCCTTCCGACCCTCCCACTCACTTTTGCTCTGTATATCTCTTTCGTCAATCTTCTTTCATCCATCCTTTCCAAATGACCGAACCATTGAAGCATGCCCTTTTCAATCTTAGTCACTACATCTTCTTTTAGTCCACATTTCTCTCTGACCTTTTCATTCCTTACTCTATCAATCAGTTTCACACCACACATACTAAAGAAAATGGTAGAAAAGAAAATGGAAAAAGAAAAATAAAATGGTAGCTCTGTAATAAAATAAGGTTTTATTGAGAAGATGTGAACCGCAGCTTATGTAATTTTGAATTTTTTGACTTGCAATGCAATTCATAGTTGCGATATTATATTGATGAATAAGTAAACAAAACTAAAGTAATTAATATACTTACCTTCATGAGATTGCGTAGTAGGTTTTAAAATAAATAAGAACATCACAAATCTTTGTTTAATTTTAACGGAAATATTTTCTTAATTATAATTAACAAACCCCCCGATGCTTTCAGGAATTAATAAACTTTTAGTCAGCCATGATTAATTCGTAAATTGAATCAATGGCTGCCATCATGGATGAAATGCTACATAAAATATATTACCCAGGTAAGGTTATGTTATAACATAAACATGAGATCCGTCTCAACTGAGATACGAAAGGGATTGGTTATTATAACTTTATTGTGAACACTGATGTACCCTCATCAGCGATACACTGGGGGATAAATAAAATTGATCACTTAAATATACTTTGGTTGCTTGAGGAAGAAAAGTATGTATTTAAGTATTTAAACTATTTATTGCACAAAAATAATTACAAGCCTTGTCTATATAGATTATATAGATGATATACAGTGTGTTACCAGCACCCTGGCTTTTTTTAAAGGAGGTTAAAAAAAGTTTATTTGTAACGTAACCATGACATTAATTTAATTAATAAACACATTTATCAGGCTTTGTTAAATTTCTAACAAAATTTTAATTGCCAGCAATGTAAAGCACAGCAATTTGACAAGTGTAAATGACAGTCGACGGATACTTTGTTTATTATGATTTGCCCCCGTACCACGACATGCCTTGTACTGAGCAACAACGATAACGATGAACACGCAGCACATGCACTACATTAAAAAAGGACAGTATCTAAGAAAATTAATTGTGAAGTTATTTTAATTATTTTTAATTGATAATACTTGCAAACAATTACTAAAGCAACATATTATCGGCAGTTTTAATAAATGCCCGCACGCCGGTAACACTGTATACAGGCAAACTTATCCCATATGGGATCTCTTCCAGTTAACGTTAGAGTAGAAAAAGCATCCAATAAAGTAGTAAAATAATTAATAGCACATACACCCGAGAAAATACTACCACATACATTAACAGTGATTAAAATGTATCATAGAGCTAAGGATCAAATTCAGACTCATCTTGATGATTTAGCCACAAATTCTATATACATATACTCTTTATTATTTGAGCTGAGCTTATCCTCAACACAAAGCTCATTGTTTTTGAACAATACTATTATCTTCCATTGTTTCCGTAACCGCAAGCCGAATACATACAAATAAGTTAGAACTACATTGAATGTACATTGAATTATCAACCCTATCTTTTTAGTCAATAGGTTTAAAATGTAAAGTGTCAGAATACAGGTATAAGTCTTTATTATTTGAACTGAGCTTACCCTCTACACAATACAATCATCTTCTGTCGCCAGGGTCGTACTCGCGTTGTTTAAAGTTTCACTCCAAATAAAACCATGAATAACTCGATATTTTGGAGCAAAACCTGTTAATGCCACCTTTTAGGATTTTAGAGTAAACCTGCATTATAGTGTGATGAATCCAAGATATGTCCATACATACATACATAATCTCACGCCTTCGTTCCCAGAGTGGGGTAGGCAGAGCTACAGAATTACAAACATCTCTAAAAACTTGTTGATAATTCTATAACCACAATTTGCACAATTAGGCTAAGATATGTCCAATTGGCAAAATAAAATATTTTTACTTGTTGCAACTAGTATCCCACATTTTTTTTGTATTTCACCGTCCAAGTGGCAAAAGAAGAGTTGGTAGACCCAACACAAGATGGTCAGATAACCTTCATAAAATATCCGCCGACTGGCCCAACGCGGCAAAAAACAGAGAAGGATGGCAAGAGCTGGAGGAGGCCTTTACCCGAGAGGGGTCTAAACCAAATTAGTTTTATAAGAATGAATTTTTTTAATACCTTTAATGTATTTCTTTTGGTTTCGGAATAAATGGGCTTTTTATTTTATTTTATTTATTTTTATACCTTCAATTACATGTGCTTTTCAATACTTTATCTCTTCTAACTTAATACAAGTACCCTGAAACTAACTATCTGCCCTACCAAGCGAATAAGCAGGTATCTCAAATTTACTAACCAAAGCAGTTTTAATTCTCTTCTGGTAGTAATAAGGTTGATATTGCTACAGGAGTTTTATCTGAGATACTGCGTATTGGATTAGCAGGGCAGCTATCTCGTATGACAGGTATTAAGTTGTTATACTGATGTTAACAAGAGAGGGGAAAACTAAGGATTAACTAGTACGGTTTCGGCCCTTGTACTGTCAGGGACTTTAATAGTTATGCCAGTATAGAACCCTGTCGCATAACGTTAATAATTTATTTAAGCGTAATTTCTGTCATGTGGTTTGACGCTGTCATTATGACAGGGTTCCATAGTGTCAACAATTAAAGTCCTTGACTGTACCACCAACTTTACCTTGAGCTTAGTGCAACAATACACTTGTTTAAAGCCAGAGTGCCAACGAACAGATAAACTTTTGAATTTATAACGAGGAGACGAGAATAGCTAAACTAACGTGAAATTTTGTTTGTCATTTCTATACAATGTTATCAGTGTATTCACCATTGGCCTTGTGGTCTAAGATCCGAATAGGAGACGATTTGCACCGGGCTGTTTATTCGATGAAAAGTATTTTATATCAAATTTAATACGCTAAATAATATGTGGCGAATAGGTAGGCTGAAAAATTTAAGTGCAGTACTTATCATTAAAAAAAATATAAAAAATGAACTTTTTTTTAAAATTGCAAATGTTTGTTTAATAGACAAATTACATACTAATCGAAAGTATGAAGTCTATAGAATATGCTAACGTTAGGTTTGGTGCAAATTATTAGTACCGACTTACCTGTTTATACCTGCCTACCCAATAGTTTAACGCGAAAAAATAGTCAACCTAACGTTTGCATATTCTATAGGCTTCATACTTTCGATTGGTATGTAATTTGTCTATTAAACAAGCTATTGCAATTTTTAAAACAAAGTTACTTTAAAAAAAATTAATCTACACTAATATTATAAAGAGGAAAGATTTGTATTTTTGTGTGTGTGTATGTTTGTAACGAATAAACTCAAAAACTACAGGACCGATTTGAAAAATTCTTTCGCCATTACAATGCTACATTATCGCTGAGTAACATAGGCTATGTTTTATTTTTCTACGCGGACGGAGTCGCGGGCAACAGCTAGTTAATTATATACTGGACTGAAATTTTTCAGCCAACCTACCTATTCGCCATATATTACTTAGCATATTAGATTTGGTATAAAATACTTTTTATCGAATAAACAGCCCGGTGCAAATCGTCTCCTATTCCGATCTTCTACTATTGTGCATCTATAAAATGGTTCACAAAAAAAACCATTCAAGACAAGTGCGAGTCGGACTCACGCACTGAGGATTCCTTACCGACATAGTAAGGTAAAAGCACCTATTATGGACAATGCTCCAGTGATGAACATTAACATTTGTTTAATTGAAAATTTATCAATACTGAACATTTTATTCTAATAGTGGTAAAACCAAATAATGTCATATAATCTAATTGTAAGATTAAAAGCATATCAATCTCAGAAACTTATATTTATGGGAATGTTCATAACTGGAGCACTGTCCATAATAGGAGCTTTTACCTTAAGTTATTATATTATTATTCCGATTTCTATTTAATTTCGAATTTTCGAAACTCACACTTGATTATTTTTTGTTGTTTTTCTTCAGAGTTTGTATATCAAATTTGACGCTTGTATACCGTTTTTACGAAACCTTCCTTCCTGAGCAGAAGGGGCATTTCACAAAAAGCCCGACTGGCTGTTCACAATGGAGTGTTGACCCCTACTCTGATGTATGGTAGTGAATGTTGGTTGTGGCAGTACAAGCATGAAAGTCGTATAAATGCTGTCTTTGCGTAGTATGTGTGGTGTGAAACTGATTTATAGAGTAAGGAATGAAAAGAGCAGAGACAAAATATGGACTAAAAGAAGATGTAGTGACTTAAGATTGAAAAGTGGATGACTCGATGTATCAATGTGGAAGAAGCGAAAGAGATTTATCAGGATCGTAGCAGGTGGAAAGAAGTGGTATCTGCCTCTGGGAAACAGGCGTGATTAAATATATGCTTGTAAAAATCGGTGGAGTCGTTTTAATTGTAAACTAATTTTAAACGATATTTCACGTAGGACTATGACGAGCACAAATAGAAGGTTTAAAATTAATTTATAAACTAAATGAAAAGGTGATTACACTCGTAGATTAGAACCATTGAACTATTAATGAAAAATATTAGTCGGTCTCATTTATCATTGGAAAATCGATTATGGGCAATAATGTCTACCACGATAATAAATACTAAGGAGAGAAAACACAAGAAGGATTACGTCATTATATCTTACGAGTCGTCGCATCGCTAACTTCAACAATCACACTATGATGAATCCCTAACACAATTCCGTGCCAAGCTTCCAAATTGTCATACAAATTGGACTCTATATTGAGTTCATGGCACTCATTGAATTAATGTAATCCTTCTCCATCCCTTCATCCAAGTAATTAATTTACTGGAGCTCTGATCTGCCCGAATAAATAGATAAATAATTGATATGACCGCCCTTTTCGGGTTGATTGGTGCCATAGAGAGTAGGCGAGCGGAAGGAAGTTATTATTACGGTATAGTAATCAAAAAGCTTGTGTGTGTCTCGCTTGGTTTGTTATTGGGTTATGGGTCAATATACTATTAATAGTAGAATATAAAGGGCATTCTGTAACTTTGCATGAACATAGTTTTAATGGAAATAATAGCTACCTACCACACATTCGTCATTGTTTAGAGGCTCCTTTTAATACATGCACATGTAATATTTAAGGTGTTATACCGGGTGGTAGTACTCGATAAACTGTACATATAGAAAGGGATGAAATTTTAGGTTAATTTATCGGTAAAACAATTTTTAATAAAAAAAAATAGCCCCATTTTTTTCTTCATTTTTTAAATAAATTACAGCAAAAATGTCATTTTGTTTTCATAAAAACACGATTTTCTCAAAATTTTGTACATATTTCAATATTTTTTTTTGCTTATTATTATTCCTCGTTTAATTTTAGATCTAAAAACGTTCAAAAATATTGTAAAATATCTGCTAAATTTGGAGAAAATCGTGTTTTTACGAAAACAAAATGATATTTTTCCAGTAATTTTCCACAAAAAAGCAGTTACTCAGTTATTTTTTTTAATTGGTCTAATATTGTTATCAATTATTATAAACCTAACTAATGTCAATACTATGCATTTTGTTTTATCTTTTTTGGGCTATTAGATCAAAAGTTACACCGTCACAAGTAAGTGTACGACCCAAACTTTATTAAAAAGATTGACAATCTGTAAGAAAAAACCAGTGGCTAAAATATAAAAAAAAAATGTTTTACTTATAAATTAACCTAAAATTTCATCCCTTTCAATATAGGAGTATAATATCGGAGCCAGATATTTAAGTTTTGAAAAAGGTATCAAAGGACCACATTTATAATTTATCTATGATACACTTAAGAATGTATTACGCTAAATAAATATATTATTTAAATTAAATAGATCTATTATAATCCGCTTCTAAAACAAAACGTCGTTAATCTAAAAAAAAACATTTTTACAAATAATAACACTTTTGCTCAAACTCTTTTGGTGAATTAAACACGAAGAAAGAAATCCAGTGTCACAGCGATGTTGTTTTGTTTTGTGACGTCTCTCGAGAGCTCTTCAAACCGCAGCATAAAGACTTTCCATGTTTATTGAATCTTTGTTGCAAACATTGTGCAAGCTTCGACGTCTCTAATGAACTACAAGCACAATGCAATAGCCCAAGAATAGTCGGGTTTGTACTTTTCTCTCAACCACACTTAAAAGCTCTCGTGTTAGTCTAAAAATTTCTGGAAAACTCGATGTCAAGTCACGTCATCGACACTCGATCGCCAAGGTACCATAGGCGTAAAACTTATTCGAGAGCTGGGGTGTGTATGAGAAGCGGGGAGAGGGCAATGGTGACTTATATGAGCTTTATCATTCTTTACCCCTTCACCTCATGCCTATAGTCATAATACCCGTTTTAAAGTTGTCTGTTTTCTGGTAATTTTCAATCGACGAGCGTAACATAAACAATAACCATCTATTTACCTCAGACTAAGTTGGGTATTCACAAACGCGCAATAGCTAAAGTTTGCTTAAAATATGCTTTGTACTTATCTATCATAGTGACATTCCATGGGACAGAAAGTGACAACGCATACTTTAACTAAAATAGGTTTTTACATAGTGCGTTTATGAAAGGGAGTTAGGCTTTACATCCTAACTACGACAGTAAATAAGGTATTTTTATTTACTGGCGGCTTTAGCGATATTTATAAAGAAAGCCACAAGACTAAAATATTTTAAACAAGGATGTAAGTAAAAGCCGCTTCGCCCAATGGTGTAGCCCGACCGCGGCGGGGGCCGTCGCCCTGTGGTCGGCAAATTAAATTTTGCCCGTCCCGAAGGCTCGTCCAAATTTGCAGCATATATACATAACACGTCAACCGCCGTTAGATGTTATTCTGGGTTACTGGAGCCGTGTTATGGTGATAAAAACAAGGTTAAGAGCATGACCATGCTTAGTATAGGGTTCCGAAGCCGTTACTACAAACACAAAAAACAATCTCGAATAACGATCTCAAATATTTAACTACAAAAAGCAAGCTTTAAAAACCCCGACTTTTGTTGCTAACCAACTTTAAATCGTTATAAATCCTTGACGATCGTTCAAAATGAAAAATGATTAAAGAAACCTAAAGATGATTTTTAAATACCTATCTGTGTCCGTGTCACCTTCCGTGTTTTCACCGAGCGGTCCCAACGGAAGACCAGCGTTCGCTTTACAGCCAGCACATGCTGAGCTGGGCCCGTTTCGCAACAATTGCGCTTATCTGTCGTTTCTTTTCCTTATTTTTTATGTTATATTTATGTGTTATTGTTGTGAATAAATGTTTTCTATTGTATTCTATTCTATTCTATTCAATGATACCCCATTTGTCATAGTTCGTCGGGTTTTTTTTTCTTTTTTACAATATGGCGTCTAGCTGCCGCCATATGTAATTTTAATTGCTGTCATGTCTTTAGTGACACTCACAACATTAAGACAAATCGATAACCATAAGAATCATCACAATTGGTCCATGCATTTAGTTTCTAGAATGCCACAAAGGAACAAACTGACATATAGGCTGATAAACACATTACCCTCTTCCTTCGGCAGTCGGGTAAAAACAACGTGTATGGAACATTTTTTTATTTAAAGTTATTAATAATCTAAGACATGATTTTTAGTAGTTATAAATTCTTTAGGTGCCTGTATCTCAGGAGCCAATCAATTAAATATTGTATTTTACAACTTTGTCGGCGTAATTTAAATATACTCTCTACCACCATTACCATTAACCCACCGCCAAGCAGTAGTGTTCGCATTGCTGTGTTCCGGTGTGGGGATAAGACAACCGTTGAAATTACTAGCATAAAGGCATTCCATCTTAGTCCTCAGGGTTGGCAACGCTTGAAGTCTTAGGATTGCAGTTTTGAGATTGTAGTCTTGAGATTTCAAATGTCTATGGGTCTCAGATCCCACTTAGACAGGCTTACCATCAGGTGGCCTGAGTGCTCGCGAGCCTATTCCTTGCTATAAAAAAAACTCGTAAAACTTTACTATGCTAAATTACAACTTCAAAGTCTCTGAGCCAGACCGCGGACAGGCGGACAGACGGATAGATAGATATGACGAAACTAGACAGTTCTTAGGGTTCTTTGCTGTCAAGTAAAAAAGATAAAAAAGTTAAAAGATGTTTATTCGGTAAGTACGCCGCACGGGTACTTTTACGTCAAAATTTTAACAAATAAGGAATTGCTAATCGCTATTCCTTAGGGAAGTGGCTAATCTATACTAATATTATAAAGAGGTGAAGTTTGTGATGTTGTATGGGTAATCTCTGGATCTACAGGACTGATTTTGAAAATTCATTTACCAATAGAAAGTCACGGTATTTGCGAGTGTCATAGGCTAAATATTAACCCAAAAACATGTTTATCGCCCAAACGAAGTGGGCACAGGAACAGCTAGTTAAATATAAAGTACCCTATGTACGGTCACGAGCGTTAATATAGAACCCATTTCAAGAAAAAAATGCTTGAAGTCGTCAATGTCATTAGAGATGTCAAGTCATTTGTAACTTTTAGGAAACTCAACCTTATTGTTGTAGAATGTCAGATTGACTTTGGACCTAAGGTGGGTACCAAATTTAATCTCGTGACTGTACTTCGGGCTCTGAACTTGGAATTGCTTATCGCTAAGGAAATGTCTGATTAAATTCCGGGCTATAAACTCTATGCAATAAATTAAAAATAAATCGGTTATGTGTTCTCAATCCACGACGGCTTGCCCCATTGCAGTATCTGTGAGGCTTGTCAAGGTCCTTAACGCTAACGTAAACCATTTTCGAAAACTGCCAAAACGGATGGAATTGAGGCGCTCGACGCGACCGTCTGACAGCTTACGTGAATCCTATAAATTTCGGATAACGATAATGAACGCCGAATGCATCTTCTCTCAGCCTCAGTTCGAGTGCAAAGAGATGTATGCATTTTGGACATTATTACAATGCAATAAGGTTACAAATTGGATTGAACTCTTTGTAGTCGACAATTAATTTAGCTTACATTGACGCAACCGAGTAATGTGAATTGGAGTGGCTGGATGAGCAATTAAACGAAAAGAATTTCAATGCGTACTAAAATTGTTAATTAAATTAAGTAGTTCATTTCGTTTTGATATTTCATTCATTTAAGAACTAAGCAAGAGCGAATGACTCTTTATTTGTCTTTCTAAAGTTCAATTCTTCGAATCAATTTGTTGAAATTATCTATTGGCGAAGTAAATACAATTTCACTTTGATATGGCATAGTAAATATTTTAAGTTTCATCGTAACTACATAACAACGTTATTGGGTCTAGAAAAATACCAATCATTTTAAAACCATTGATTTTAAAATAAATTGAGGTTACATGCTGGTTTAGAGTTGATGACTTTTGACTGACTTCACCGATTTTGATGAAACCTTGCGCTCCGGCGTTTAGTCTTAAAATGTCAAGCTGCCAAGATCGTAGAATGTCATAGTAATATGTCAAAGTCTCAGAATGACCAGTTAGTACAACGTCAACATCTTAGAATGTCGTACTAGTAATACATCAAAGTCTCAGAATGACCAGTTAGTAAAATACCATCATCATATAAAGTCAAGGTCATGAAATGTCAAGCTGCCTAGATCGTAGAATGTCAGAGTAGTAATATGTCAAAGTCTCAGAATGACCAGTTAGTACAACGTCAACATCTTAGAATGTCATACTAGTAATACATCAAAGTCTCAGAATGACCAGTTAGTAAAATACCATCATCTATTAAAGTCAAGGTCTTGAAATGTCAAGCTGCCTAGATCGTAGAATGTCAGAGTAGTAATATGTCAAAGTCTCAGAATGACCAGATAGTATAACGTCAACATCTTAGAATGTCATACTAGTAATACATCAAAGTCTCAGAATGACCAGTTAGTAAAACACCATCATCTTTTAAAGTCAAGGTCTTGAAATGTCAAGCTGCCTAGATCGTAGAATGTCAGAGTAGTAATATGTCAAAGTCTCAGAATGACCAGTTAGTATAACGTCAACATCTTAGAATGTCATACTAGTAATACATCAAAGTCTCAGAATGACCAGTTAGTAAAACACCATCATCTTTTAAAGTCAAGGTCTTGAAATGTCAAGCTGCCTAGATCGTAGAATGTCAGAGTAGTAATATGTCAAAGTCTTAGAATGACCAGTTAGTACAACGTCAACATCTTAGAATGTCGTACTAGTAATACATCAAAGTCTCAGAATGACCAGTTAGTAAAATACCATCATCTATTAAAGTCAAGGTCTTGAAATGTCAAGCTGCCTAGATCGTAGAATGTCAGAGTAGTAATATGTCAAAGTCTCAGAATGACCAGTTAGTACAACGTCAACATCTTAGAATGTCATACTAGTAATACATCAAAGTCTCAGAATGACCAGTTAGTAAAATACCATCATCTATTAAAGTCAAGGTCTTGAAATGTCAAGCTGCCTAGATCGTAGAATGTCAGAGTAGTAATATGTCAAAGTCTCAGAATGACCAGATAGTATAACGTCAACATCTTAGAATGTCATACTAGTAATACATCAAAGTCTCAGAATGACCAGTTAGTAAAACACCATCATCTTTTAAAGTCAAGGTCTTGAAATGTCAAGCTGCCTAGATCGTAGAATGTCAGAGTAGTAATATGTCAAAGTCTCAGAATGACCAGTTAGTATAACGTCAACATCTTAGAATGTCATACTAGTAATACATCAAAGTCTCAGAATGACCAGTTAGTAAAACAACAACATCTTTTAAAGTCAAGGTCATGAAATGTCAAGCTGCCTAGATCGTAGAATGTCAGAGTAGTAATATGTCAAAGTCTCAGAATGACCAGTTAGTACAACGTCAACATCTTAGAATGTCATACTAGTAATACATCAAAGTCTCAGAATGACCAGTTAGTAAAATACCATCATCTATTAAAGTCAAGGTCTTGAAATGTCAAGCTGCCTAGATCGTAGAATGTCAGAGTAGTAATATGTCAAAGTCTCAGAATGACCAGATAGTATAACGTCAACATCTTAGAATGTCATACTAGTAATACATCAAAGTCTCAGAATGACCAGTTAGTAAAACACCATCATCTTTTAAAGTCAAGGTCTTGAAATGTCAAGCTGCCTAGATCGTAGAATGTCAGAGTAGTAATATGTCAAAGTCTCAGAATGACCAGTTAGTATAACGTCAACATCTTAGAATGTCATACTAGTAATACATCAAAGTCTCAGAATGACCAGTTAGTAAAACAACAACATCTTTTAAAGTCAAGGTCTTGAAATGTCAAGCTGCCTAGATCGTAGAATGTCAGAGTAGTAATATGTCAAAGTCTCAGAATGACCAGATAGTATAACGTCAACATCTTAGAATGTCATACTAGTAATACATCAAAGTCTCAGAATGACCAGTTAGTAAAACACCATCATCTTTTAAAGTCAAGGTCTTGAAATGTCAAGCTGCCTAGATCGTAGAATGTCAGAGTAGTAATATGTCAAAGTCTCAGAATGACCAGATAGTATAACGTCAACATCTTAGAATGTCATACTAGTAATACATCAAAGTCTCAGAATGACCAGTTAGTAAAACACCATCATCTTTTAAAGTCAAGGTCTTGAAATGTCAAGCTGCCTAGATCGTAGAATGTCAGAGTAGTAATATGTCAAAGTCACAGAATGACCAGTTAGTACAACGTCAACATCTTAGAATGTCATACTAGTAATACATCAAAGTCTCAGAATGATCAGTTAGTAAAACACCATCATCTTTTAAAGTCAAGGTCTTGAAATGTCAAGCTGCCTAGATCGTAGAATGTCAGAGTAGTAATATGTCAAAGTCTCAGAATGACCAGTTAGTATAACGTCAACATCTTAGAATGTCATACTAGTAATACATCAAAGTCTCAGAATGACCAGTTAGTAAAACAACAACATCTTTTAAAGTCAAGGTCTTGAAATGTCAAGCTGCCTAGATCGTAGAATGTTCTGGAGTAGTAATATGTCAAAGTCTCAGAATGACCAGTTAGTATAACGTCAACATCTTAGAATGTCATACTAGTAATACATCAAAGTCTCAGAATGACCAGTTAGTAAAACACCATCATCTTTTAAAGTCAAGGTCTTGAAATGTCAAGCTGCCTAGATCGTAGAATGTCAGAGTAGTAATATGTCAAAGTCTCAGAATGACCAGATAGTATAACGTCAACATCTTAGAATGTCATACTAGTAATACATCAAAGTCTCAGAATGACCAGTTAGTAAAACACCATCATCTTTTAAAGTCAAGGTCTTGAAATGTCAAGCTGCCTAGATCGTAGAATGTCAGAGTAGTAATATGTCAAAGTCTCAGAATGACCAGTTAGTATAACGTCAACATCTTAGAATGTCATACTAGTAATACATCAAAGTCTCAGAATGACCAGTTAGTAAAACACCATCATCTTCTAAAGTCAAGGTCTTGAAATGTCAAGCTGCCAAGATCGTAGAATGTCAGAGTAGTAATATGTCAAAGTCTCAGAATGACCAGTTAGTACAACGTCAACATCTTAGAATGTCATACTAGTAATACATCAAAGTCTCAGAATGACCAGTTAGTAAAACAACAACATCTTTTAAAGTCAAGGTCTTGAAATGTCAAGCTGCCAAGATCGTAGAATGTCAGAGTAGTAATATGTCAAAGTCTCAGAATGACCAGTTAGCACAACGTCAACATCTTAGAATGTCGTACTAGTAATACATCAAAGTCTCAGAATGACCAGTTAGTAAAATACCATCATCTTATAAAGTCAAGGTCTTGAAATGTCAAGCTGCCTAGATCGTAGAATGTCAGAGTAGTAATATGTCAAAGTCTCAGAATGACCAGTTAGCACAACGTCAACATCTTAGAATGTCGTACTAGTAATACATCAAAGTCTCAGAATGACCAGTTAGTAAAACACCATCATCTTTTAAAGTCAAGGTCTTGAAATGTCAAGCTGCCTAGATCGTAGAATGTCAGAGTAGTAATATGTCAAAGTCTCAGAATGACCAGATAGTATAACGTCAACATCTTAGAATGTCATACTAGTAATACATCAAAGTCTCAGAATGACCAGTTAGTAAAATACCATCATCTATTAAAGTCAAGGTCTTGAAATGTCAAGCTGCCTAGATCGTAGAATGTCAGAGTAGTAATATGTCAAAGTCTCAGAATGACCAGATAGTATAACGTCAACATCTTAGAATGTCATACTAGTAATACATCAAAGTCTCAGAATGACCAGTTAGTAAAACACCATCATCTTCTAAAGTCAAGGTCTTGAAATGTCAAGCTGCCTAGATCGTAGAATGTCAGAGTAGTAATATGTCAAAGTCTCAGAATGACCAGTTAGTATAACGTCAACATCTTAGAATGTCATACTAGTAATACATCAAAGTCTCAGAATGACCAGTTAGTAAAACAACAACATCTTTTAAAGTCAAGGTCTTGAAATGTCAAGCTGCCTAGATCGTAGAATGTCAGAGTAGTAATATGTCAAAGTCTCAGAATGACCAGATAGTATAACGTCAACATCTTAGAATGTCATACTAATAATACATCAAAGTCTCAGAATGACCAGTTAGTAAAACACCATCATCTTCTAAAGTCAAGGTCTTGAAATGTCAAGCTGCCTAGATCGTAGAATGTCAGAGTAGTAATATATCAAAGTCTCAGAATGACCAGATAGTATAACGTCAACATCTTAGAATGTCATACTAGTAATACATCAAAGTCTCAGAATGACCAGTTAGTAAAATACCATCATCTATTAAAGTCAAGGTCTTGAAATGTCAAGCTGCCTAGATCGTAGAATGTCAGAGTAGTAATATGTCAAAGTCTCAGAATGACCAGTTAGTATAACGTCAACATCTTAGAATGTCATACTAGTAATACATCAAAGTCTCAGAATGACCAGTTAGTAAAATACCATCATCTATTAAAGTCAAGGTCTTGAAATGTCAAGCTGCCTAGATCGTAGAATGTCAGAGTAGTAATATGTCAAAGTCTCAGAATGACCAGTTAGCACAACGTCAACATCTTAGAATGTCGTACTAGTAATACATCAAAGTCTCAGAATGACCAGTTAGTAAAATACCATCATCTATTAAAGTCAAGGTCTTGAAATGTCAAGCTGCCTAGATCGTAGAATGTCAGAGTAGTAATATGTCAAAGTCTCAGAATGACCAGTTAGCACAACGTCAACATCTTAGAATGTCGTACTAGTAATACATCAAAGTCTCAGAATGACCAGTTAGCACAACGTCAACATCTTAGAATGTCGTACTAGTAATACATCAAAGTCTCAGAATGACCAGTTAGTACAACGTCAACATCTTAGAATGTCGTACTAGTAATACATCAAAGTCTCAGAATGACCAGTCAGTACAACGTCAACATCTTAGAATGTCGTACTAGTAATACATCAAAGTCTCAGAATGACCAGTTAGTAAAATACCATCATCTATTAAAGTCAAGGTCTTGAAATGTCAAGCTGCCTAGATCGTAGAATGTCAGAGTAGTAATATGTCAAAGTCTCAGAATGACCAGATAGTATAACGTCAACATCTTAGAATGTCATACTAGTAATACATCAAAGTCTCAGAATGACCAGTTAGTAAAACACCATCATCTTCTAAAGTCAAGGTCTTGAAATGTCAAGCTGCCTAGATCGTAGAATGTCAGAGTAGTAATATGTCAAAGTCTCAGAATGACCAGATAGTATAACGTCAACATCTTAGAATGTCATACTAGTAATACATCAAAGTCTCAGAATGACCAGTTAGTAAAACACCATCATCTTCTAAAGTCAAGGTCTTGAAATGTCAAGCTGCCTAGATCGTAGAATGTCAGAGTAGTAATATGTCAAAGTCTCAGAATGACCAGATAGTATAACGTCAACATCTTAGAATGTCATACTAGTAATACATCAAAGTCTCAGAATGACCAGTTAGTAAAACAACAACATCTTTTAAAGTCAAGGTCTTGAAATGTCAAGCTGCCTAGATCGTAGAATGTCAGAGTAGTAATATGTCAAAGTCTCAGAATGACCAGATAGTATAACGTCAACATCTTAGAATGTCATACTAGTAATACATCAAAGTCTCAGAATGACCAGTTAGTAAAATACCATCATCTATTAAAGTCAAGGTCTTGAAATGTCAAGCTGCCAAGATCGTAGAATGTCAGAGTAGTAATATGTCAAAGTCTCAGAATGACCAGTTAGTATAACGTCAACATCTTAGAATGTCATACTAGTAATACATCAAAGTCTCAGAATGACCAGTTAGTAAAACACCATCATCTTTTAAAGTCAAGGTCTTGAAATGTCAAGCTGCCTAGATCGTAGAATGTCAGAGTAGTAAGCTTGACGTTGTACGACCATGACGTTGTAAGACCTTGACGTTGTACGACTTTGACATTATACGTTTCAAGATTTTGACGTCGTCCTATCTGGACATAATTTAACACTTGACATTTCAAGAATTTGAGAATTTGACTTTAAACGCCGGCGCAGCTAAAATAAGCTTCAAACAGTTTTTCACATAAAAGGAACCGTAGTGAAATCGGTTCCTTCAGGCGCTAAGCGATGACTACAGATCGGATATATTGAAACTAATTTACATTAAAGGATCATGCGTTTAAATGGGCCCAGAACCAAAATATCTGAATGATATTTAAAAAAAAAAGGCATGGAATTGGAGCACGAGCACACATGCCACTTGATGGTAAGCTTTTTTTTTAATTTATTTATAGATAATGAATGTTGAAGAAAAAAATGGCTTGACAGCGGACAAAACAATACAAGTTTATCTGCCGCTGTGTTCACTCGTGATTAACAAATAACTTAATTAGCATAGGTACTTAAAATAAATTTCGGTATAAACAAAAACAGTTCCCCAGGCTGATGCAGGGTGTAGACTTTGCATGTAGATCAGCATAAGAAAGCTGTTTTTATGATGCTCTTACAACGGTGTGGGTTACTACAGACTCGTGCATATATTTCGGACGATAATCCATTTAAAATATTAGGAAGTAAATATTGCCACGTAATATTGCCAAGTGGGATCTGTAACCCATAAACATTTCCATTCTCAAGACTATAATCTTAAGACTGCAATTCTAAGAACTCAAATCTGCCCTGCTAATCCAATACGCAGTATCTCAGATAAAACTCCTGTAGCAATATCAACCTTATTACTAACAGAAGAGAATTAAAACTGCTTTGGTAATTAAATTACTGTACTTTGCTTAGTAGGCCAGAAATGCGTTGCCAACCCTTAGGACTAAGATGGAATATCTCTATGGTAGTATTTCACCGGTTGTCTTATCCCCACACCGGAACACAACAATGCGAACACTGATGTTTGGTGGTAGGTCAAAGGATCCTTGCACAAGATCCTACCACCACTAGACCTTTGTATATACTTTATCTATACTCATATCATAAGTCCTCTATTATGCGTTCAAAACCCGTTGGCAATGACCAGCATTACCTGTGGTAGTAGGTGACAGCGATGACAGCTGTTAATTTTGGAAGATGTTCCAAATTTGGATCTCACTACCTTAAAATATTCGATAACGTAATATCAAAATTACGCTGTCACCTACCACCACATGTAAGGTAATGCTGGTCATTTGCCTTTCGGCTTCTGAACTCATTTTAGAGTACTTATAATATGTGTGTAGATAAAGTATTGTACGAGACTCTGCGTAATTAGCATTACGACACACGTGTGATCTATTATGAAACTGGCCTTGCGGCTCGTTTCATAAACCAGACTCTTGTTGTAATGCCTGTCATTACGCAACTGTCACGTAAACTACTATTATCTCCATCTCTCAACATAATATTTTAGTTGTGAAAATACACCTTATTACGCAGTGTAACCCCATTTACCTATACAATTAAAAATCTGCAATGGAATTCAGCTTGGTGCCCATGTATAGAAAAGGACTTAAGTACATACAAAGATCTATCCAATTCAGCTCTATTGGTTCAGGGCCAAGATTTCATACAAGGTTACCCATACTACCCTCCTAAAGGGCGCATGTGCAATTAATTCATATAAGTATATTAAACTCTCAACGGTTATAATAAGGTTGGATGTGCAATACAATTCTTATAGTAGATCCACCTTTTCTACGTAGCTGTTTCGCGAGTCTGGAATCTCTAAGTAAATGTGAATGCGGCTTTATTTTATTTAAAATGAATTCAAGCAAAATTCGCTCAGCGCAGTGCCGAGGTGAAAGTAATATTCGAGTTTATATGAAAGAGCCGGATTAAAAATGGACCGTTAACGAAATCTCCGCTCTTTGCGCAAGCCGCTACCAATTCAGTGCATTTGCAGATTTTGGGGATAAAATAACGGTTCTCTATTGGATGGCATAAAATTATTTGTAATAATATTGTTACGCATAATTGCTTTTAGCCGAAATAGCGATGTGCGTAATCATCTTAACGCATATATTTTTACGCATAAAATTAAAAAGAAGCCTAAAAGAAACCTAATGTACCTAACGTGACCTAATTTAACCTTACCTAATATGTAACAACGAAACTGTGTTTTATTCATTTAGAAAACTGAAATTATGGTTAATGACAGATATAACAAATAATTATTAGCCCAAACAATAATATGCATAATGTATATTAGTCTAATACAAATTAGTCCAACTGAAATTATTCTAATAGCGTAATATGCCAAAAAAGTATTAGGCCAAAGTACTATTATGCGAATACAAATTATGCCAAATCAATTATGCGAAACAATAATAGTCTAAAACAAATTATGCGATCCAAGGGGATCCCTAAAATAACACTTTAAATAGTAAAATCAATTTACTGTTTCATCCCATTTAGTACTGACTTGTTTCTGTTTGGTTTGACCTTAATAGTTAGGGGATCAGAATAGGAGATGACCTTCACCGGGCCGTTTATTTGATAAAAAGTATTATATAACAAATTTAATATACTTGTAGTATAAGACGGTATTACTCGCCAAATTACATACTTTTCTCAAACATGCCATGAAAAATATTGATGTTATGTTCCTTATAATAGGCGGCCAAGTATGACGTTTCAGGTGCGGCTAGGACAAGAGGTCGTTAATGGAATTTCATACAAATCGTGCAGGCCTAGGCCGGCAAAGTTCTCTTTTTTAATTTCCATTCCACATAAATTTGTGGCACAGGCATCATGACATTCTGCCACTGTGCGTATTAAAAAAACAATTTAAACGACTTTTTTTTTTTCGTGTAAACACAGCGGCTGTGTTTATGAACAGGCTAGATAGCTGTTTTTTTTTAAATATACTAAGCCGTGCAAATATACCAAAGCGTTTGCATGTTTATCTAAAGTACTAGGAGAACAAAGGTATATTAGGGGTGCGTACCGCAACTTAGATCGCAGGCGGTGCGTTGCGGGGCAGGATTAGTGATGGGCGGCTTGTAAGTTTCAAAAGTGAAACTTTCACTTAAATACCTGCAATATTCTGAAAGTTTCAAAAGTGAAACTTTCACCTAAAATTTCATTCAATATCCTGAAAGTTACCAAAGTCTAATCGTTTAATTTCTGAAAATTACTATACTTTTGACATGTAACATAAGTAACGGAAACCTTTCACGAACTTTAAATGAAACTTACTTGTGCCAGAATTATTTCCATATAATTATGTAACTTTCAGAAGCTGTAATTTTCGCAGTTAAGTAAAGTTATGCAATGTTTCAGAAATCGCCCATCACTAGGTAGGTAGGTTACTTTTAATGTTTATGCACTCCTAGTAATTTGGCTTTGTAATTTTTGTTTTAATTTTTTTAATGATTTATTATTATGTTTGATGTTTGAGAAAAGCACTATACATACCTCGGCGGGAAATATGGGTTGCCCGCCTCAGACCTATCCGGCCTCGCTTAGCTCGACCGTCTATTTGTATTCGGCCGGCAACCCCTTTTGTCCCGGCCTCTGTAGTAATATACTATAGTTCTAGGTCAAAGGAAAATACCCTATAGGCAAAAAGCCTGACAATTCGATAAAAGTCCGGCTTTTTTTGTCACAAATTGGAAACATGACTCACTTAGTAACAGTGGTATGGTAGGCATGGTAGCAGACGCTCGCATTGCAAAAATACGGACAAAGGACAAAGTCCGGATTAGAGTCCAAAAGTCCGGACATGTTCGGACTAACCCGGACGGAAGGTAACCCTACTTATGATGTAATGACAATTCTGCGTAACGAACATGATACGTTCGTTGAAAGTTTCGATAAAATAATAGGTGCCCCACACAGATACACAAGTTAAGCTTGTATCACCCCTCTTTTTTTATTGCAGGTTAAAAACTAAACTGGTGAACGTTGTTCTCGTCACAGCCATTAACGCCACTCCGGCTGCATGCTAATAAGCTGCGAGAAAAAAGTAATTCGGAAAGTTCATTTCCGAACGTAAAGTGGAATGGGTTTTGGCACTTATTTTAAACCATTAGTGGTACGAATTGAATTATTCTATGAAAATCTATGTGTACAGGTTAGGGAATGCAAATAACCGGTTATAGCCGGTTTTAACCGGTTGTTTTCATACAAAAACGTCTAATAACCGGTTGAATTGCATTCCCTAGTCAAGGAATTTAATTTGTGACCCTCCTTAGGTCCAATGTCAATCTGACATTCTACATCAATAAGTTTGAGATTCCTATCAATTACAAATGACTTGACACCTCTATTGACAGTGACATCTTCAAGCTGATTTTCTTTAAAATGGGTAGCAAATTAACTTCCGTGACCGTACAGGTAGAGTAGGATTTGAATAATGTTGTAATGGTGTTTGTTTATATGGAAATGGTTTTAACCCACGTTAAAAATCTATGCACTTATGTGTTGTCTGTGGCGTAGGTTCTATAAAAAATTGTAGTCCGAATGTATTGTTATTCATAATCATCGCAAGTCATAAAGTGTTTTTTAATGAAACGGTTTATTTCAGGGTTTTTATAAAACAAACCTAACCTAATCTAACCTCATTTATCAGCTAGATATTTCAAAAATCCCGAAATAAAAACCGTTTCAGTAAAAAATACTTTATGACTTGCGGTGATTATGAATAACAAAGGGAATATGCATGTTTTTTTTTTTACACCTTCAATAAAAGCTGATTCATGTAACAAACAGGTGAGAAAAATCATTTTTTGAATAGCTATAAAAATAACCAAGATATAAGCCAACAAATATTTGTTCCTATCTCTTTTTAGCAAAACAGAATTTTACGTAGAGTTTATATGGCCGAACTGCACAATGACGTCACCGGTGCACTTCGGATCTGTCTGTCTAATTAGCAGTTTAAAATGCTTGTATCATCCGTATTTCTTGACCGATTTTAATTTTAATTTCACTTTTGGTGATCTCTTTTACGGTATTTTCATATCCATGCATATTCCCTATTATATGAAATAAAGCTCTCCCGTGGCGTAGTAGACCCCGAATGAATGGACCGATATGGATGAGTTTTTTTATATGTGGATAGGTTTTATTAAAACCAGCTGGGCTGTTTAAGAGATATTAGTTCTGAAAGAGAGGCTCGCTGTTACGTCGTTTTTATCTAGATATTTTCTTTTCTTATTTTAACTACTTCGTTACATAGTTGTGACTGTACTTATTTAGAATGATACAATTAAATACAACATTAATTAGTTACAGCGTTAAAAAAAAATAGACAAAATTAATGCTGAATTTCTTCAAGCATGTTTTTTATATAAATAACTAATACGAGTAAATTATATCACTTGACCTCTATATGTATAGACAATAATAATTATGATTAGTAATGAAACGCTTAAAAGTCTTGACTTTTATTCTAGGAATAATCATCAAGAAACTGCTTAAAATATTTAAATTGGTTTTCAGTTCAACGAGAAAAAAAACTACGTCCAACAAAATAAATTCGACGAAAAACATCCACAAAGTAAAACGGATAACTATAATTCTTTGGTACCAACAGCGGTTTCACTGTCACTGGCCAGAACGAATGCTTTGTCCTTTCTAACAAATGACGATCAAAATAGATAAAGTAGGGGAAATTTCGGAGGGTACTAGAATGTATGGAATAGGCCAGAGTGTACCAGATGGTCACAAATAGAAGATAATGGGGCCGAGCTGACAACTGATGACGATTTTCGTTGTTTTTTCAAAATAACTTGCCGTTTTCGTTTTTAGTGATTTTGATTGATATGCCCATCTCCATCAGTCAGTGTTCTATAATAAGGCCGTATTAATAAACTCATCTTAGCTGAGATACCCGTCACAAGATGTGACTTTTATATTTGACGCTTGCAAGTCATAGAAAACTGTCATTTTTTGACGCATCTTGGGGACAAGATATGACTTAAGTATATACTTGACGCTTACAAGTCATAGAAAACTGTCATTTTTGACGCATCTTGGGGCAAGTGTTACAATCCAGATCAGTTTTTAATACGGGCCTTTAGTCTCAATGTTTATTATCACTTACAGGTTTACTTTGACGTTTATGAGATGGACTTAAGATTGGTTTAAAATTACCGCCCAGTAAGACAACCAGTATAATGATTAGCTTAGAGGCATTCCATCTAAGCCTTCAGGGTTAGCAACGCTTTTCAGTTTTGAGATTCCTTTCCTAATATTCCGAAACCTCATAGTCCACAGGAGGCCTTTTTGCCCTTTTGCCACCTAAGTGGTGATAGGACCTTGTGCAGGGTCCGTCCGGATTGCTACTACCATCTTATCTTTTGACCTACCGCCAAGCAGCAGTGTTCGCATTATTGTGGCCCGGTGTGGAGATAAGACAACCGGTGAAATTACCAGCATAGAGGCATTCCATTTTAGTCCTCAGGGTAGGCAAAGCATTTGCTTGCTGTCTTAGGATAGCAGTTTTAAGATTGTAGTCTTGAGAATCCAAATGTATATGTGTTCTCATCATAAAAAGTAGGTGAGTCTGAGGCCCGCCGATATTTTCAACATCATCAATCTCAAAATCTTATGGCAACGTATTAAGGTCTTCTTTATTTTCATTAGCTTGTTTTTTTTTTAACTTGACTATGGCTTAAACGTGGATAATAAATCATGTATTATGCATAGCATGCATACATATAAAGCAAAGCATCGTGATCACATAGCCTGTATTAAAAAAAAAACATCGAACCGCAAAAATGGTTCAAAGCGGAAGAAAAATAAATTAATCATTTTTTACCGCGCTTAATACCTTCAAATCTCTCCCGCGCAAAGCGATAATCATAAAACCCTCGAATGTGTGAAAAATGACATCGCTGTCGAAAACGTAGCCCTGACACCTATTGATTTATACATAGGGTTTAAAATGCAATTAAATCGGCTTAAGTAACCAGGTTTTATGTTCGTGTTAATGAAAATTGATGTCTGGGGCTTGGATGGAAATAAATTGCTCGCGAAATGATGAAACGGCTGTTTTTATTGCATAAATAATTTACAGGCTTTATTTATCATAAAATAACGATTTATATGTGCTCAAACTATCGTGTTATTCAGAACATGAAAAGGTATTGAGTGGCAGAAATGAGTTCGGTACAAAACTGCAACATGTTTCCAATTTTAACCCAAAAATTGCTGCTGTTAATGTGGTAATTGCCACTCGAGAATAATTATAGTTTATTATTTTATACATAATCCTTATTTCATTAAGCATTAAGCACATATTGCAATCTTTTAAATCGTGCCAAACTACAAAGCAGTTTGCCGGCACTTTTGTTATAATATCAATATGTCAAACTCTTTTTTGCCAAGGGTTAGGATTAGTTAATTGGTGGTAGGACCTTGCGTAGGGTTCGTCTGGGCCCCTACCACGTACGGAATATACGTAATTTGCGCAGAGGATAATTTTTACCTACCAATCATCCACTTCGAAAATGGCTTAAAACATTTCCCATTAGCACAAAATGCAAAATCACCTATAAGTCAAACAGAACAAAGAGTAATCTATGATACCTTCATTTATATCGAGATGAAGACTAATGTAAAAGAAAACCTTCCAAGAAAAAGAGGAAAATACTTGTAAAAACTACGAAGCGGTAAGTACTCAATCATTTGGCCGTGTTCATTAGAAGCTCGGGGATTTGGTTTTAAATTAAACAAAAATTAGGAAATGGTGTAAAACATTATAACTTCCCGACTTAGAAGCTAGTAAGTACCTAATTTGAACAAAAATAAATATTATTACGTCACTTTCAAAGGGTCATTTATTTGAACTAACAACGGCTTTTTATCATTTTGAAGAAAACTTTGGGAATTAGCCCTTTCCATTCTTTTGGGTGACCTTCGGCCTTCTTATGAGGCCCATTTGTAAAGGGTCACGTCTATATTTTGTAGTCATCTCTGGCAACACGTACCTACTGGTCAAAGATTTATGGAAGGCCTATGTATAGTGCCCAGTTGATGTCTATATGATGGTGGTGATTTTAACAGTTGCAAAACATGTGAAGGTTACATGGAAAGAACATGTCTACTCACTTTCCTTAATTTTTATTTTTATTACTATTATTTAACACTAACCTACAGATATAGTTTTTAATATAACTTCTGTTTTTGCTATATCACATTTTGTGTCATGTTTTAAAATGACACAAAATGTGACATGGTTCCTAACTTTCAATTCACGATATATCAAAATGTTCCAAGGCTGACTAGACATGTATGTACTTCATATAGACTACAAAATGTATAAGCAGTCAATCAAACACCGTGTAAATTAATCGAAACAGTAATGAGCCGTGACGAATGCGATGTTAATTGACTGCATCGGCCCAAAATGGCGCGGCTTCGCCGAAGCGTTCATTTATTTTCAACGGTTTGGTATTTTATGATTTAACGTGCTGATTTGTAATGACTTCAATGACTGCTTCCATCATTTTGATAGTAGATTTTAAATCTTTCTAGCATTCAGTGAAATTACTAACGACTTTCCGAAAAAGGGCATTGATAGTGTTCTGTACCAAATCCTGACAAACGAAACCCTTATTTTATAACTTTTACTCTGAAACGGCTGAAGCTGAATTTTGAAATGTTTGATGTTTTCAGTAGTCCACACAAGGTCTCATTATTATAAATTGTGAACAAGTCTTTAAAAAAAACCTTTTAACCTATCCTGTATTGTGATAATCATTTGAAATCCATCAAGCGATATACGAGTGTGTTATGATTTGTATAAAAAAAATGTACCTACTCATTTTCATTTGCATAAAACAGATTGCATAATTTCGATCTCTATAATAAACCAACGATATAATCATTATAATGCATAACAACTAGATACATAATTCTTAAATACATTTCTCACGTCTTTGATTACTACTAATGTGGTCACAGTTCTAACCTAACCTAGTAAGAAAAAGACATAACCCTCCTTCTGACGCAGTCGGGTAAAAATTGACTTAAAAAGCATAATAACAAGAAAATTATCATTATGATAAATGAGCGTTGTTATTTGATCGTATGCCTGATTATTACGCAATTCGTAGTCAAATGAAATTATTAACTCAAAAAACACTATCAATATACTATAAAGCATACTAAAACTATAAAAAAAACCGCCTTCAAAAACGCAAAAAAATAACTTCTTTAAAATTGTAGGCACCTAATAGTATAGTCCAACTGAAGTCGGCGACCACAATATTTTCAACAAAAAGCCGACATCAGTTGGACTATACTATTAGGTGCCTATAATTTTATTTTTTTGCGTTTTTGAAGGCGGTTTTTTGTTTTTTAAAACATTTATTTTGTTTTATTATTTATTGATCATAATCGATTTGGTGATAATAGGACCACCTCGGAAGTATACTTTATCAAACCAAAAAAGAATTTTTACAATCGGTTCACTATTGACGGAGTAATCGGTGAACATACATAGAAAAAAAAAGATACATACAGTGGAACGTATAACCTCCTCCTTTTTTGAAGTCGGTTAAAAAACGGGGAGAGTCTTCTCGTGACCACGGCTGTTGTAACACAGTCAAAACGCGTCGCGGTAAAAATGTATTTTACTACGCGATTAAGGCCCTTTTTATAGTTTTATTATGTGTGAAAATCGTGTAAGTTTAAAGCAAGAAATCGAATGCGTCGCAACACCCATATCCTTTGCTTCTGAATTCGAACAAGGTCATGACACAGAATGCCGGCGCACTCGCTGAAAAGGACAACCATAATTAAGGCCTTAAGCGAATATTAAAATGCCTCAACAGCCCTTATTATCCGCATTCCTACGTCGCGCTAGATCTCGCCTCTTAAACGCAGTAGACATGACGTGATCAGTATGTTAACGAATATAAAGATTCACATGTTTTATGACTATTCTGCGCACGATTTACTTATCTCATTCCTGATTTACAATTTTATTTAAAAAAAGCCGGGTATATTTTTCCAAATAAAGAAATATTCGGTAGTAATGATATGCGTTTCTTGTTGCGTTCATTTATTTTTGTGTGTTGTAAATAAATTACATAATAAATAAATTATTTCCTTTTTGTTCGCAGGTAACACAGAGGACGAACACAATTTAATAGATCAGGTTTTTCTCAATACCTATTGAAATAATAGTCTTCGCCCGCAACTCGTTTATGTAAGCAATACTCTGATTCGTTGTACTATAGTGAATTTTATTTAAATCCGTTCTTTTAGCAAAGAGAAGGCAAACGAGCAACTGATGGTAAGTAGTAGGGATGTTACGGAGGCTTTACCGGAGCCGGAGCCGGATCCGGAGTTTAATTTTTTTATTTAACGGAGTCGGATACGGATCCGGAGGCAAAGTTGGACCCGTATCCGAAGCCGGATCCGGAGCCGGATTCGGAGGTTTACCGGAGGCGGAGCCGGAGACGAGTACCTTTTATTTAAATGAATTCTTCGACAAGTCAAAACTTGTAGGCGTGCGCCGCGCTGTCGCGGCAAATGCAATACCTTCAGCTCCGGTATAACTTCGGTAAAAAACTAACAGAGGCGGAGGCGGAGGCGGAGGTATGAAATAAAAAATAGCGAAGGCGGAGGCAGATCCGAAGGTGTAAAACCAAACGGTAGTTCCGTCTCAACGGATGCGGAGGCGAAGCTCCGTAACATCCCTAGTAAGTAGGACCAACCCGTTCACGCGTGATTGAAAGATATGCAAACATTCTCATATATATTTACCTTTAATTTTATTATTGTGAAGAACGAGACATAAAACAGCCGCTTATGTTAACTAGATCATGTCCGTTTTTGAAAATTGCAAATGATAGCGTTATGTATCTTGCCAAGGCCCCCAGTGTGCAAATTACAACAAAAACTACTCTACTGTAATTTATCTTTACACTGTGACTTAACGGGTGTTGAGCGAAGGGGATGGAATTCAAAAAGGGGTACAGAACGTATTAGCGACCCAGCTACTTGGCGGAAATGTATGGAGATGCGCGCCATCAATTGAAAGTAAATGGAGATTTATAAAAGAGGGCAATTACACTTTCTTGAAGTGCATTTGTAAGAGGATCGGGAAAAAATCCCGCAGATTAACTAACGTATAGAGGATGTATTCTACTCGGAAAAACCATATTGATTTAACTCGGCCGCCATTCCGGCCAAGTAAATAAGAACTAACATATACTAATATAACGTTGACAATACAACATGTCAAGTAGAATGATATTATGGTCCATTCCAATAGACTTGTCTTATTTAGTAAACACTTTTATAACCTCAAAATGCATCATTTTTGGATAAAATGCCCGTTTTCTGCTGAATAAAGCAACTAGAGACGACATATTCATGGTTTTACATCTTGAAAATTTTTTTTTACGACAAAATTGATATTTTAGGCGAAACGGGAGCACTTTGAGGTTATAAAAGTTTTTACTAAATAAGACAATTCTATTGGAATGGACCATAGGTCCCTTTTCTTTTGAGGTATGGAACCGTAAAAACAAGTTTACTTATTTGTCAAAATATTATGCCGCTTGATTATTTTCGTATTTCTCTCTTTTTATTTTTCATTCGCCACTATTTTTGACATTGATTAACTGTCGTATGAGTTGAATTCGTTTGACATGTCCAATTCATATGCATTAATATTATAAAGAGGAAAGATTTGATTGTTTGTTTGCATTGAATAGGCTCCGAAACTACTGAGGGCCCTGCCAAGATGCACTACGCTAACTAACGTTTCTATTCGATTCGTTTTTAAACCAATCGCGTCACTGGTAGATGACGTGATACGAGAAGTCACGTGATCTACCAGTGACGCGATTGGTTTAAAATCGAAACTAATAGAAGCGTTAGTTAGCGTAGTGCATCTTGGCAGGGCCCTCTGGACCGATTTGAAAAATTATTTCACCATTAGAATTCTAAATTATCCGTGATGCACGTAGGCTATGTTTTATTTTTCTACGCGGGCGGAGTCACGGGCAACAGCTAGTCATGAATAAAGGCCTGTTTCATTTTGTTATAAAACATAATTCTTGTTCCATTTTGTCTTGAAGCATATCGTTTATTCCACTTTGTCTTAAACTCCACAGAACATTTTTACTGAAAATATTAAAGAACATGATTATATATTAACTAAAAGGTATACCAGTCGCTGCCTGAATGCCAATGAGGGCAAATTTAAGTCCAATTTGGTCTCGCGGAAGGCTCCTTCGTAAAACGCCTAGCTGACATTTTTATGCATGGCTGGACTCTCATTGTGAAACGCTTACGGAGTAATTTTAAGTGTTGTCAACTGCTAAAAAGAAATAGGATGCTAAGAATTGCGTCAAAAGATTCGTTATTTGGAGAAATCTTATTTAAGCATCAAAGAAGGTCCGGGTAAAGTGTGACGATTTAATTTTTAAAACATTTTTCCTTTGATGTTTCTCTCATAGAACTATGTCACGGACATTTTAATTGACAATTCTTACGATTTGATTTATAACGTCACTGCGATACAACTTTTTGGCGGGTCAGGGTTATATTAGGTAAATTGTACTTAATATCAACGGCAACCGTACTTCTTTTGTGTCCATATGAGAATTAAACTGGGCATTCACGGGCGCGCCGTTTGTCTCGATGACAGATGGAGAGTATACAACTGTATGGGCGTAATATTCCGACCACATTCACGGGCGCGCCACGCTATTTAGTTTCCGCTTCTTTACGTTCTAGTCTTTATTAGAAAATGGCAGCTGGAGAACGCATTCACGACGACGCCATTTGGCTTGGCACGGTGGTGCGGCGTGGTCTAACGTCGAATTTCGACATTCACTATAGTTACATTCGGATTGCGTGTTGGCGCGTCGCGCTGGCTTTCCGTCCATTTGGAAATCCAACGGACCGCGCCAAGTACTTTTAAACGTTACAGTTTGGACATTCACGGATCGATTTTGGCGCGGCGCTGCTCTATTCGGCTTGTTGGAGCGGTCGTGAATGCCCAGCTTTAACCTTCAGTAGCGTAAATTTGTATTTACCTCTTGTAAAATATGACGCTACAAGAGGGTCCTGCCAAGATGCATTGCGCTAACTAACGTTTCTATTCGTTTCGTTTTTAAACCAATCGCGTCACTGGTAGATCACGTGACTTTTCGTTTCACGTCATCTACCAGTGACGCGATTGATTTAAAAACGAATCGAATAGAAACGCTAGTTAGCGCAATGCATCTTGGCAGGGCCCCCTGATAAGGAACAGAAAATAACATCAATAACATTACAAATATTACAATAAGGACAAAGTTGATTAATAAGCGGAACTTCTAGGTTAATAGATATAAACATTGAATATAAACAATTCAACTAAGTAGTATAAAAATGTACTACTTTGGAAGAACCAGACCTCCTGACACAAGTACATTTAATACCTACTAGGAGACCTCAACCACATAAAATAAACAAATTCTAGAAAAAAATGCCGTTGCTTTAAGTTTGTATTGGATTTTCACCCACTATCTACATGAACAAAAAATCAAATATAAGACTCGAGCTAAATAAACGATTGCAAATCAATCGTTCGTTTTCCATCCTTACTTATAAGTACCCTTTTTAAATGCAGTCTATACAAATATATGTTTAGCGGACTTTAAGAGGCCGTATACGAAATTTTGCAGGTTTTGCTTATTTTTGTGATTTTACAGTTAAAATACTGCTTTCCTATAAGTTTTAATGCTCAACATTAAAAGTCATTTTAGTTATGATCGAATAAATGAGCCACTTTTTTATTTTTGTCGAGTATTATAATGCGAGATTCAGGTTGTTTTAAAACATTATTTATTGTCAATTATTTTGAACTCTTTGGATATATTTTTTTAGGTAATGGTTTGATTTTGAACTGAAGTTTATTTCTGTTGTTTTAATTTTATGAACGAGAGTTCTGAGTAGCCGAAATCAAAAATAATTTTTGCCCGTTTTTTATAAAAATTTACCAAGCTTATTATTTTTTTTACTCGAGAAATTTGTATGAAAGTGGTAAAAAGTAATTCATACATTTTTTAGACGACTTTCACAGCAATACATTGTAAATTTTTCATACCGTTGAGACGACAAAACGATTCATGAATATGTGACATTCTAAACCTCTTCCAGCAAAATTCACATAACAGTCGCCGGTGTCAGGTCGATTCATCAAAATAAAATAATAAAAACAAAAAAGTAGCTCATACATTCGTTAAAATTAGAAATTATCTTTCGTGTTGTGCATTAAAACTTGTAGAAATACAGTATTTCAACTGTAAAATCACGTAAATCAGCGAAATCGGCAAAATTTCGTATACGGCCTATTAAATTCAGCCCGCTAGGAGAAACTTAAAACGTGCAAAGTCAAATTGCTGCCCAGTTTATAAACCTTTAATCGGTCTAACTGCATTTCAGCGCTCTGTAATTCTACTTAGTTTGAAATATTAAAACTTCCGATTTGAACTTTATAAAGTTTATAGCTTAGCCTTCGACTTCGACCGCACAGTTAGTAATTTGCTGCACTGCATTTTGGTGACTATCTCATGGGATCAATGTTATTGGGATATCAAAAACAAAAAACACCCTTTAATACCGAAAAAAATAATTTATTTTAAAATGGTAGGTTATTAAGTCGGCTTTAGGTTCAAAATATTGTTCGACGTCGAGTTCAGTCTGACGGAAAAATCGGTGAACATACAAAAAAATACATACAGCGTAAAAATAAAAAGGTCCTTCTGAACTCGTAAAAAAACCAACATACTTACTCACACATACCTACATTCCAATTTATAATTTTAGTGTAATAATTTACGGAAACTTTTTTTTAATTAATGGCTTTCACTCCTTGTGTTTAATATGGTGTATTTCCGCCAGTATCGAGTTTTAGACAATCACCATGGACTTATTAGAGAAACAAGTCCATGGATATCACACGCGAGGACAATTGTTAGGTTAAAGAGATTTACTCTGGTGGACTATACAAAGCACATGGGGTTAGCTCCACGCCCTTCTGTCAAGTCCTACAGAAACATTTATTAATGCCTTATACATACAGGCGGCGTCCTAGGTGAGCGAATTCCACGCGAAATGCGATGCGGTGCGACGCGGTGCGAAAGAAATAAACAGTCGACAGCTATTGAAGTGTCCTACGTGACCAATACAGGCGCGGGGTGCGCACGGCTCGGCGCGAAACGAAGCGAACGCGATCAAACGATTTTATATTTTTCGTGCGAACCGACGCGGCGTTGTCGGCGGCGGAGGTAGTCCTACGGCAGGGCGATTCGCGCGCACGTAGCACAAGGCCGCCGCATCGCACCGCTTCGCATTTAAATCGCGTGTCACCGCATCGGAATGCTTCGCAATTCTGTTCGCTTTGAATCGCTCCCGTAGGACGTAGCCTAACATTAATCAAAAAGGCTCTTTGAATAATGGTACTTCAAAAATAATCTCGCCATTATAAAAAAATTAAAAAGCCAAACTAACAAAAAGCTACGTGCAGTAGAAAAGTTTTTAATTACCGTTTCCCAATTTGAAGGTAGTGATTTGTTTTAAAAAAAGTACTGGGGAGATTCAAATCTGTACAATCATATTGCCTTTGACGTGTTATGGTTTCGTTTTTAGGGTTCCGTAACCAAAGGGTAAAAACAGGACCCTATTACTAAGACTCCACTGTCCGTCTGTCTGTCTGTCACCAGGCTGTATTTCATGAACCGTGAAATTTGAAATTTTCACAGATGATATATTTCTGTTGCCGCTATAACAACAAATACTAAAAACTGAATAAAATTCCATGCAATAAACGTGATATTTTTGCCGTTTTTTGCTCGATATTAATAACGGCAACAGACGCTTGAAATATTCACAGAATATTTAGTTGTATATTCATTATAAAAATAAATAATTAAATTCCCATACAACAAATGTGATTTTTCATAGATAATGGTACAACACCCTTCGTGCGCGAATCCGACTCGCACTTGGCTGGTTTTTGAACTCATTCGCTATTACTGTCAAGAAAATTAGAGCTATCAAAACGTTGACAATACGGAAACACGACAAAAACAATAAGCTTTTACCGTGAAGAGACTCAGCCCTGTTTAACGTACTTTGAATGAGGAACTGGCTTGTTGTTTAATGAATTGTCTGCTCCAAAGAAAACAGAAAGTTGACAGACACTGGCAAGTTCGACTATTGTACGTTACTTCTGTTGTGCAGCGTCCATTGTGTCTTTCAGATGCTGGTTGTGGAGTTCAAAAGTTTGTATTCTGAATGAATTTGAACAACTTAGCATTATTATATGAGATACTTTTAATGATAAAAGAATAAAAATACACTGCAGGTAATTAATAAAAGGTGCTTGGGCCCTAGACAAGATGCATATCGCTAAAGTTAATGATTTTCGAAAACTTCCAAAATACATAGAATCGATATGAGCGAACGCGACAGTCCGGCAGCGTACGTCAATTGTATAAAGTTTCGATAACGATAATGTTAGTCGAATGCATTTTTTCTTGGGCCTCGGACATCGATGAAAAATTTCACTTTATGAATCTTTAGCATATAAGTATTTGCAAGTGTAACAAAAAGTAAGCTTAAAAAATACATTTGCCTGTATTTTATCATTGTAAATTTTTGCTAAACCTTATCCGAGAGCTGCCCTCATAAGCCAATAGGCAGTATCTCAAATTCAATAGCCAAAGTAGATTCGATTCTCTCCCGTTGTTAATAAGGTTGCGTTTGTTACAGAAGTTTTGTCTGAGATACCGCCATTCGTCTTAGCAAGACAGAGGGATAAAAACGAATTCAATAATTTTGATAATTTTGGGCCTTTCAAAATACGTCAAGAATCTACAAGAGGTTTCCAGACTATCAGTCACTAGAGGACGCCCGCGACTCCAAACGCGTAGATATAGTTTCTACTTCCCCCTCCTTTAACCCCTTAGGGGATGAATTTCCAAAAATCCCTTCTTAGTGTACACCTAAACCTCATAAGGAACATATTGTAGGGAAGTTATGATATGGATATAGACAAAAAAATATATGTATCCAAGAGGTCACAAAATATCGGGCATAACATCTTAATATATAGAAGAAGAGACTAACAAACTGACATATCAGCACACAGCCCAAACCGCTGGGTCTAGAGATTCAAAATTTGGCACGTACAGTTTGGTCGTTCTAAGAGGGCTGATTTGACAGCTGTCAACGCAGTAGAAAATATAACCTCAAACACATATTTTGTACTGAGTTGACAGCTGTCAAATCGGCCCTCTTAGAACGACCAACGTGTACGTGCCAAATTTGGAATCTCTAGACCCAGCGGTTTGGGCTGTGTGCTGATATGTCAGTTTGTTAGTCTCTTCTTTTATATATTAAGATGTTATGTCCGATATTTTGTGACCTCTTGCATACATATATTATTTTGTCTACATCCATATCATAACTTCCCTACAATATGTTCAGAAGCGATAAGAAAATCGCCTATATTAAGAAAACCTGTATCTGTGGTTGCATCTTAATGTTTACATTAAAGTATAGTGCATCGTAATGTTTACATTAAAGTGTCCGTACCTAAACATTAAAGTATCGGTAATACTGTACCACTAACTTGAAAATGCAAGCCATATCTGTACATTATAAATAAAGTTTGTTTTTTATTAGTTTTTTATCTTTTTTTAATTTAAGCTTTGGTACTACAAACAAGTTAACAGTAACACTAACTTAATAAAAATACAGGCCATATCTGAACATATTATAGAAAACTTATGATATGCATGTAGATAAAGTTATGTATGCGGCTATACATAATTAGGCATTAAAACACTCGTGTGATCCTATTATTATGCACCAGCCACATAAACTACTAATAAGTTCAGCCAAAAAACATTACGACTCGGGTCATACCAAATTAAAATGGTTGTTCACCGTAACCCTTTTTGCGCAATATTAACTTTTATTCTCATTTAACACGAATAACGTAAATTTTTAAAGTCTTATTAAATTATTCAACTTTCATTCTCGTTTCAGGCTTAAAACAGATGAACGTTTTCATTAATCCACTTTTTATTGCCTGTCTGCGTGAGAGTTGATCAACGATATTCCCTTAATAAATCAGCAAAAAATCCGCAGCAATCGTATATGTTTTTTACCCGACTGCGTCAGAAGGAGGATTATGTTTTTGGAGCGTATATACATTTGTATGTAGGTATACATAAATGTATGTCTATTTATGTGGCACGCTACGTAGCATAAATGGCATGATGGATTTTAAAATTAGGTGTCGTTAGATTCGACCTAATTGTGGGAGTGACATAGGCTAAATATATTAAACTAATTATGAAAGCGGGTTATTTTTTACCAAATTATTATAATAATAAAGATGACATTATCAAAAAACGCAGTCGGGTTTTTAAAGCTTTTTATTTATTCGATTTGTTATATTGTATAGGGTGTCCTAAAACTCAACGTTAACCCGCCTAGGGCTGATAGAGCAGCTAAAAAGCTATCTAAATAATTAAGCTTAAAAGTTAATCTACTATTATATGCATAAATAATTAAAAATACAATAAAATTGAATAAGAGATTTATTTATTCACAAATCCACAACAACCCGTCCCAACATCACCATCGCCGTCATCGCGGTGGTGGGTCTGAGATATTTACCCCATACTGTCAAAAGGTCAAAATATAAGTACCCATATAAGCCTAGAGTTTAATTCGGGACTAGATTAACTTGTGTTAGATTATTTGTTAGCATTGCAATAATGCTAACAAATAATACTAAAAACTTATAGCTTATCAACATTAATATAATCAAAATATTTATTAACTTTTTGGTACTGGAAAGACTTTATTTACATCCAACTAAGTACAGAATTCAACATTAATACAATTAAAAATTAAAACTAAATGTATTTAAATTAAAATTAAACTAAGCTACTCAAATATTAAAGATATAAATAATAATCACCACTATAAAAAGAACACCCCCTCTAGCAGGTCCGCTCGCGGCATGGTCCCCATGACACTGGCTGCATTACCTCTCTGGATAGCTAGCCCAATCCTTTGGGAGAGGTAAGCACCAGCTCTAGGATCTCCGGAGGATTCTATGAGCCGAGAGGACAGGGCCTTAATAAAGCTTTTCATATCAGCTTACCAAGGTCCCATGGTTTCCACTGCAAGCGCCACAAATTCATAATTATTTAATAATGACGAATATTTGCGGCGCTTGAGTGTTTGGGCCTGATCAGCTGCTGCACCGGCCCGATTACGGGTTGACTGGACGTGGGAAAGGGCGAATGTGTCAACGCACGTCGCGTCCCACACCAGTGCCCTAACTAGTTTCCAAGGCACCAATGTAGCTCCGTCTGGTCGCTTGCCATGGTCTCTATGCAATCCTGCAGGTTCCAGCACAGCTGGTACAGAGGCAGTGGCAAGCGAAGCACGGATCAGATCATTAATTGTGCCGTGACGGTACAAACGGCCAGCACTTCTGAAGCATGAAAGGCTATGTCGTCCCAGCTCACTCACTTCCTTCCCGCACGCGCAAGTATGAGGTTCACAGAGTCTAGCCCCAAGCCGCAAGTTTATTGATATGCGCAAGCTGCTTGGGTCCAAGACTGTGCCTATATTGCGGGAAGGAAGAGCGTGGAGCCAGTGACCTGATTCGCCTGCTGAGACAGCGAGGAGACGGGCGCGATCTGAATCGTCCGGACTATTTTCTATTAGAGATGCATGAATTGATATGAGGCGAGGTGTATCCCATGCTCTCTGGATATGCCTCTTGACTGGCATATCCACTCCCGGACACGACTCACACCAAGCATCCCTAGCCTCCACCAGGTTCGCAATCTCAACGTCAAGTATCTGTGGGTGATTTAAGATAATACTGACGAGAGGCAACGAACCATAGGCGGAGGACAGGAAAGCCGGTAGTGCCACGCTGGAAGAGCATCGAATACCAAGTCCACCGAAACGAATTGGGAGAACCGCTTGAGTCCAAGGCCTTAAACTAAAATTAATGTTTAATAATTTTGACAGAGTTTATTGAAGGGTAATATCGTTTCGTCCAAATTACCGCAGTGTCTGAAGTCAAAAGTCTTTGACCAGTGTGTGTTGCCAGTGATGACTTACGGATCTGAGACGTGGGCGCTAACAATGGGCCTTATAAGGAAGCTCAAAGTCACTCAGAGGGCTATGGAGAGGGCTATGCTCGGGGTTTCACTGCGTGATAGAATCAGAAATGATGATATCCGCAGTAGAACTAAGGTTACCGACATAGCCCGAAGAATAGCCAAACTTAAGTGGCAGTGGGCGGGGCACATTGCTCGCAGGACTGATGGCCGATGGGGTCAGAAGGTTCTTGAGTGGCGTCCGCGGACCGGGAGACGAGCTGTAGGTAGGCCTCCAACAAGATGGAGTGAAGACCTTGTAAAGATCGCGGTGGATGCGAAAAGCACAAGACCGGTCTGAGTGGACAGCCTTGGGGGAGGCCTATGTCCAGCAGTGGACGTCTTTCGGCTGACATGATGATGAATATCTATAGAAGCCAAAATGTCTGGAAATTTCCAAATTTGACAACTCCGTAGCAAAATATTTGTATTTTTGTTAACAAATAACTCAAAAACTATTGGACCGATTTAAAAAAAATATTACACCGGTAGGTACACCGGAGATTAAAAATGAGTAACATAAACTACACTTTATTTTTGTACGCGAACGGAATTGTGAGCAACAGATATTCAAATCTAAACTTAAATATTAGTAAAACTCTACTAGTCCAAGTGGAAAACTGAATGCAGCTCAGCTCCAGCTATGATTTTATAACAGCTAAGTATCCTGAAACTGAATTCTGAAAACGTTTCCGCTCAGTATTAAATTCTTTGAATGGTAATTTACGATGCTCTTGGGCAAACTGAGCGTTGAATAAAACTTGATCTCAGTTTCTTTGAATATAAACCCTGATTGTAAGAAAAAAGACTTCGTTTTGTAAGTTTTTTTTCAGTTTGTACATTTAACTAAGGTTTAAGTATAGAGTTGGGGGATGTTAATTGAAGTTTTCTTTGAATTTCTAATGCTTTTAATTTAGATAAAGTTCATGATGTTCGA
Source organism: Acleris literana (assembly GCA_946894065.1). Taxonomy (NCBI): domain Eukaryota; kingdom Metazoa; phylum Arthropoda; class Insecta; order Lepidoptera; family Tortricidae; genus Acleris; species Acleris literana. The sequence goes on along the minus strand of OX335671.1, from coordinate 21,736,733 downwards.
GTTCATGGCGACGCGTTAAGCTTAGTTGATGGTGACTCTGCTAAAAAGCCAGTGGCCCTGGGTTCGATTCTCGGTATGGCAATAGGGAATTTTCATGACTATTTCACATAATAATAGCTGTAAATCATGTAACAAACACTTGACATTTTTTTTATTGTTATAAAAATAACCAAGATATAATCCAACAAAGATTTGTTCCTATCTCTTTAACATGGAATTTAACATGGAGTTTATGTCGCCGACGTGTTACATGACGTCACACGGCATATCGGATCTCTCTGTCTAATTAGCAGTTTAAAATGCTTGTATCATCCGTATTTCTTCGCCGATTTTAATTTTAATTTCTCTTTCGGTGATCTTTTTTACGGTATTACCATATTTTGTCGAGAAATGCGGTAAATAAATAAAAATGTAAGTATATTCCGTATTATTTGTGTGATGAGCGCGAGCATGATACTGAGTCTTGGATGTTTTCTAAGTATTCAAGTCTATATTTCTCTATAAGTATGTTAACGTTGTGTTCGACGACGTGCTAGCCTAGTTGGTAGTGACCCTGCCTACGAAGCTAGCGGTCCTGGGTTCAAATCCCGGTAAGGGCAGATATTTGTGTGATGAGCACGAGTATTTGTTCCAGAGTCGTGGATGTTTTCTATGTATTTAAGTATATATTTCTCTATATAAGTATTTATATCGTTGTCTAGTACCCATAGTACAAGCCTAGAGCTTAGTTTTGGACTAGGTCAATTTGTGTGAGATCGTCCCTTGATATTTATTTATTTTATTTATTTATTTTATACAAGCCTAGAGCTTAGTTTTGACTGGATCAATTTGTGTGAGATCGTCCTCTGATAAGTCTGTACAGTCGGCCTAAAATGTGGTCTACCACCCTACGGTTGAAGTTCATTCGCACGTCATGATACAACAAGTTCGATTTTCCCTTGCAATAATATTATGACAGTGACAAGTGTCAACCTTAGCGATAATTAGATCTCACAGAAACTTTTGGCAAAACTGGTAGACCACTTTCTTGGCCGACCATACCATCGTGTTATAACTACAAAAAATACTACAAATTTAGTTTTTCGTGCCCGGCGTCGCTCTGGTGTTTATTGTTTCATACAAACCTTGTCCAAACAATTAAGACCACAACAAATAAAAACAGCCAAATCAGTCGAGCCTTTCTCAAGTGATGCTTGGTCATAGTATATGATGGTAATTGATTTATATAAATAAAAGTCAGCTTTTGGTAGTCTGTTTGGAAATTATTTATCATAATTTCTTAAACAATCATCAAATTACCTAAAAAAAAAAGGTTATTTTTCTAATCCCTTAATTATAATGTCAACTTGTAGACTATTATATTTTAAAGCTTATTTTTTCCACAATCCCCTATAGTACAATGTATTTATTGACAAAGGTAGTCTATTACTCTCCGTTTAGTCAACTATGTCTGTGCAAAAAAAAAAGACGTATACAAACATACGTTTTACCAAAATTGTGCTTATGCATTTTCAATAAAACGATAAAACGGTTATCTATCTTAAGTTAGAAAAACTTTTGTCCGCTGTTTCGACTGTCTGAATTTCCATCTGGCCGAAATTCTTTTTCTCTGACAACGTTTAACCTTCCTTTCCTGGATTGTAATAATACTTTTCTCAAATATGCAATGAAATGTTGGCGTTATGTTAGTTATTTTAGGCCTCAAAGTATCACGTTGCGGGAGGAACACCTGGAGAGTACTGTAAAGGAATTTCATACAAAATTGAAGGCCTAGGCCGGGAAGTAGTTTTTTTTTTAATTTTCATGTAAACATGGCGGCTGTGTTTATGAAATGGCTAACATCTGCTTTTTTTTTTATACTAAGCCGGGCGTCCATCCAAAGCGTTTGCGTAAAGGTACCAGGTACCAGGAGGGCAGAAGTTATTGGGGGTGCGTAGCGCAACTTAGATCGCAGGCAATGCATCACGGGGCGGCGCGCCGCGGGGCGCACCCGGCACAGCGCGGATGACTGAGCACTGTAGGTTACTTTTAATGTTTATGCACTCCTAATACGTATTTGACGTTGTAATTTTTGTTTTAATTTTTTCAATGAATTATTTATATGTTTGAGAAAAGCACTATACAAACCTCGTCGTGAAGTGGGGTTGCCAGCCTCGTAACTATCCGGCCTCGCTTCGCTCGCCCGTCTATATGAACTCGGCCGGCAACCCCCTACTTCCCGGCCTCTGTAGTAATGTACTATACCTAACCTAACCTACAGGTTCTGTAGGTATTATTTACTCTTTAAACATTTTGAAAAGTTAATGGGTTCAGAGAAAAATGATTTTCGGACAAACGAAACAGCGGACAAAAGTTTTTCGAAACATCGATAGGTTACCCGATAAAACTTATATAAAGGATGATTGCAAACGTTAAATTGTCACAAAAAACCAACTTCAATAGCAGATCGGGGTTGAATTTATACATTACTGTTATTCCAGTCTATGTCGGCGGAGCACTCCACTATTCGCTTTTGGGAGTGATTGCTTTTCACTTATCTACAGCTGAAAGCAAAAAATTCAGAGCCGTGAGGCTAGGGATGTGTTTTATAGGTATTAAAGTTTATTAATTTATGATAGTAAAAAACAGAATATTTGGATATTAGCAGTTGAGCAATTTGTGTACCTACTTTAGTATCACTGTTCCCTCCAAAATGGCGCCATGTTAAAATAAAAATACTTATGCGGAACTTTTGAATATTGTTATACTATGCAACTTTACTATCCTAGTGCAATATAACAAGACCTCTTTTCTGATTTGTTTTTACCCCTATTAAAATAATATTGTATACTAGGCTCTTGGTTCTTATTCTACTTTGTAAAGACAGTTAATTCATACACAATACCATCGCAATTGCGGGTTAAATCAATGCAGAATAAAGGCCCAAAATGCGTATTTTGTTCCTTTTCTTGTAAAAGAGGAAAAGATAAACTAATAATACCTTTTCATTTAGTACGCTGATGTTTTACCTATTGGATAAAAAACGCTATAGTAAAAAAAAGGATGTTTATTTTTTAACCAACATTTTCCCCGCCCTACCGGAATTGTGACTCTTTCCAAACACTCTGTATATTTAGTTCCTCCACTGCCTGCACCCACTTGACATTTCCACCGTGCTCCGCGACAGTCGCCGTAATGTATTCTTCCATTATTATTCATGACGAGTCCGATTGTTGACAAAGATCATGCTGGATCCTCTGACGATTCAAATTGGGGCCAGATAGTTTTGAATCTGCATAATATTCAGATTTTCAAGATTCACTGTTTGTTTATTTGTTGATTGTGTCGAATTTCAAGCAAGGAAATGCCATAAAAATATTTATTATGTTGCGAAATGTCGAATTAAAATTGAATTATATTTTAATTCAAAACACTTCAAATAATAATTACTTAAATAATTATTTGTAAAACATTATATGCTGATTCATTCGTTGAACACATGACGAGCGTTAATTCCATTACATATAAAATATTACTGAAATTTAGTTCTATATTTTCCATAAAACTTAAGAAGAGAGCTGTGCTAAAAAACAACTTATGGTAATGTTGATCGTATACCACCGCACGGGAAGCAGCACTCGGGGTACGTGGGCTACGCCGCGCAACTTTCAGATACAGGGTGTAAAAAACCGTGTCCAAAAACCTAGCATACAGCAGGAGGAAAATTATGGAAAAAAACGTTTTGTTTGTAGAAAACACATTCTTGAGGCTTGACTCCACGTATCTGGTAAAATTTTCTCACGATTCAAAGTTTTTTTTCTTGCGTCATAAATGTCTCGATAGAAATCCTGGAAATAAAAAAATCCCCAAGGTTTTTGCAGTCATGACTAGGGGGTTACCATGACATACTAAAATAGTCAGTTTATGTTGGGAGAAAGGGATAAAGCTATAGCAGGTATATAGTTTTCCCCCCTTTTCTCAACCTAAACGGAACTGTTTTAGTACTATGTCATGGTATTCCCCCAGGGAGTTAAATGAAATTGCACCAAATTCTGAACCCGAAACTAACAGTTCCATGTTTAAGTATTGACTGCACTGAATTTCAAAGATGCAGTGATTAGAACTTGTTAGCTACATGTTGTAAGTCCTAATGCATCTTGCAACATGTTCGTATTTGAACAAGTTACATGTTACTGAAAACTTAGAGCCAGAGTAATAACACTGGGATGTGGGTTTTAATTTATTAAGAGTTTCTAAGCGAAACGTCAAAGGATATACTCAAAGAAGGGAATTGTCAGAAAAAAATAAAGGTCTGAGATTACTTAATTAAGTAATGTAGGTACGTACGTATTTTGTGAGGAATTCAAAGAAACCGCGGACAATGGTTTTAAACACCCTTTAAATAAAAATAGTTTTATTGACATCGTTTTTGGTCTGGAAAGTTGGTATTAATCATGCTTTCTCAGTTACTTAAGTACCCATCGATAAGCTAATTTAGAAAGCAAGACGAAGTCAAACTTATTCGACAAGATTCAATGTCGTATGGTTTTGCTCTACATCTTATTTCTCTGTGTGTCTCTTGTAGCCTAGGATCTAAAAGAGTGGTTGTGTGATGGAACCAGTAATGGACGAGGCACCGATAATGGACACTTGATTCTTATTTTACAGAAGATAAGGGTTATTCATTCAACAATCAATTTAGGACCGTATGAAATTTGAATTAAGGGTGAAGTGTCCATTACTGGTGCCTGTCAGCTAAAAGTGTCCATGATTGGTGCCATCACCCTACCGATTTCCAGGTATATTTTAAAGCTCGTATTCCAGTAGTGGTTCTTAAGCGCGAAATAGAGAAGCAATAAAAATTGCTAATTGCTGTCTTACCCTTGAAGCAAGAAGCACAATTTTGTTGTCTTTTTCTTACTTAAAGGTTAGATTAAGATAGCAAACAAAATCTGCAAATTTTATTTCCAGTATAAACCTCGCTTTAGCCTAGATTTGTATAAAATGATTAGGCCAGTCAAGTATTATTTTAGCTGAACGTGATCATACGTGTTCGTTTCGGGATTTTTTTTTATGTGTTATGTTACCGTTTCCTGTCACCGGGGGCGCCACCAGGCCCGGCAATGCTCCCGCGCACCGATAGATATTCGTACTCATACAATTATTTATTAATAACTGTTCGATTATATATAAATTATTTAATGTTAAATTTATAGACTGATTTATTATACGTTATCGATTATTTGATGCATTGTATTATAAGTGGATGGTACTTTGACTCGATCAGGCCTATTGCTATTGTATAAGATTAATATAAAAAGAGTGGCGGGTCGTTTTAAAACGTTCTTACTGATTCTGGCTTGCTGTTGTAACGCTGTCCAAATACGTTAAAATATACGGTGTGGAACGAGCTGAATTTTGTATTCGTCAAAACCCCTGTCTTCCATCCTGACCCAATAAGTGTCTTAATAGTTACCAAATCATCTGCTTAACGATTTTTGTAAAGGTGTTAAATAAGCAACTTCTTCTAACTTACGACCATAAAGTAAAGGGTCACGTAGCTGTAATTCTTCTCTTGTTGCAGATTGTCCGCTAGCTTCGTTAGCCTCCTCTAGCCTAATAAAAAAAGTAAAGATTTCCATTCGTTTACTCGATGTGTGTTATTAGCATTTTACCGACGAGAAAATTCTTAGCGTGAAAGTTTCTTAGTAGGTATTCTCGATAACTTCTAGGAGTATTCTTAACTAGCTTCTGCCGCGACTTCATCCGCGTAGATTTCAATTATAGTTATTCTTTCGGGATTTTTTAATTTTCCGGGACGGAAAGTAGCCTATGTGTTAATTCAGGGCATAAGCTATTTCCATTTCAAATTTCTTCCAAATCCGTCCAGCCGTTGCAGCGTGAAGGAGTAACAAACTAACACACACACACACAAACTTTCTCATTTATAATATTAGTAGGATTTTTGGAGAGATAGAGAACAACCTCAACACTCTCAAATGTTTCCGAAGTACTTTCCTGAGATGATTTCTAAACTTTTGAGAATGTTCTGCATTTTGCACATAGGTAATAACTATGAGGTATTAAAAAAGATATAACAAAATCAGTGTGTAATTACTCTTAAAAAACTGGGTCATTAAATAACCCAGTTATTTTAAATTAAACTGTAAGCGTAAAATTACAAAACCTTGTTAAATTTTCTATAAAATAAACGAAAATATTCCACCTGTAGTTAAGTTAACGTCCATATATTGGAAGTTTTGTGAGTATTGAATCCAATAAATTTGTTTGGCGAGCTCTTACTTATACCGCTGGATTGGAACGGTCGAGTTAATAGCAAATATGATTCGCAATTGAGATCTGCAAGCTATATCTCTACGGAACGGGAATTGAAGGTTTTATTAACTTGGAGGAGTTGCAATGTTAAGTTTAGAAAATAATTGCGCATGCAAAACAAAAACGGATCTGTAGGTATTCTTTATTTAAAAAAATACTGGTTTAAAATGAATAGTATTTATACACCCTTTAACGAATTATATCAAAAGTCAGTATTTTTTTATCGGTCAATGGTAAATACACTTTTTCGATTTGAAAGCAAAAGATTAATGTATTTGCGTTGCGAAAGTTTGTTATTGTTAAACCAAAGCCCGGTTTAAATTATATTTTTGAATTAATAGATTCATTGACGTGATAGATTTTTTGACGTGTAAAAGTGCCCGTGCGGCCTACTTACTGAATAAACATCTTTTATCTTTTTATCTTTTTTTTATTGTCAGTACAAGTGAAAATAAGCTATCCGAACCAGAACAACATTTTGCCAACAATACTGGTAACTTAGGGGACACACCACTATTTCTATACAAAACTGGGGACAAAATGGTAAACTAAGTTACCAGTGAAAGAAGAAATTTTAATTGTTTAATAAATATATCTACCGGTTCATAGAATTCACTGTTTATCTGTGTAATAAAAACACCCAAATTAAAAAAAAAAAATAGTTTACAAACAATAGCTTTGATTGACCCTTATACATTTTAATACTTTCATTATACATTTCTCAAAAGCAGTGTTTCCCCATGGGTCGCCTAACGTCTGTCATAAAGCCAAGTGATGAATTAGCGGTTTAATTTCCCCCGAGCACTAGTCAGGCCGGCAGAGCGTCCCGGGCAAACAATGGCTCATTTTATATTTACCTGTTACGAAATAGATAAAACCACCGATAAAATATATTGACCTCTACTTTCAGAGCATATACATCTCTAAAACAGCTTAATCGATTTTCATGCTAGCTAGGAAACATTTAGATCAAATTAGATTGAAAAAAAAAACGTCCAAATCGATCCATGTATTTGGGAGCTAGGATGCTACAGACGTACACACACACAAATATACACACGTTAGGGTATCCCCATGTTTCAATTCAAGGATTGGAAGGATTCTAGAGTTAAGGAGCTATGATGCCACAAACGGACACACATAGACAAGACACGGATACACAGACACACCAATATAAACAGAAAGTGTCTTTTCTTTTGTTTGTACAATAAAGTGTTTACATACATTACATACATACAAACGTTGAACTTATAACATCTATCTATTTGTGTCAAGGGTTTAAAATAAAATAAATTTGAAAATACGAAAGTCATAAGTCCTTGTTTCATCGACACTCATTTCATAGAACGTATCATTTCGCCGAATTTTCGTTTCGTAGAAAGCTATTTTCTGATGAACCTGTGTTGATTTCAGGTTATCTTAAATATGATTCACGTAGGTTCATCACATGAGTTTAGCAGAAAATAGCTTTCTATGAAACGAAAATTCTACGAAGTAATACGGTCTATGAAATGAGTGTCGGTGAAACAAGGGTAAACTTATGACTTTCGTCTTTTCAAATTTATTTTATTTTAAACCCTCGATATAAATAGATAGATGTTATAAGTTCAACGTTTGTATGTATGTATGTATGTAAACACCGTGTCTATGTGTGTTCATCTGTGGCATCATAGCTCCTTAACTCTATTGAATAAATAGCCATAAATATAACACATAGCAACAAAGAACTTGTTTGTTTATCATTCTTCGTTGTCCAATGTAAGCATAGAAACTTCATTAATATTAAAAACATTAATTAAAACAAGAAAGTGGAGCTTGTTTCATACCTGTACAAGCAAGCACATGAATATTCATTTCCTTTGTCACAAACTTTTATTTCGCATACAAAATGGCGTAAATTTTCCTTTTTAATTCAATTATTTTGTTTATAATCCTTTGAAATAAAATAGCAGTGTTGTTTTAATGATAAACTGTTTAGTAAATTAATTACTACACAACACATTCGATATCTGATTTTGCTCGTTAATGTTTTTTTTATTCCAATACAAAAGTATTTTTGAGTTAATTTTTAAACCTTGCCAATGTGAGCTAATTTTACTTTTTTTATGACAATGAGAAGGGAAACGAGCCCACAGGACCACTGATTGCATATCAGTATATCTTTTCCATTGTTTGTCAACGCAAACACAACATTATTTCCTTAAAAACTGCAAATATTTGGAAATAAAAGCAAAGAAGCAAAACCAAAACCACTTCTCTCTTGCAATAACAAGCATTTATTTTATTTTAAAATATTTTTTATTAACAATTCTTTAAATTCAGAAAACAATTGTTGCTATTCAAATTCTCTTGCTGAATTCTTAACTATCTTTAATATACCTATAATCGCTCCAAAAACATCAACAAATTCTACAATATCACTAGATTGCTGTCTGTAATTACAATACTTCGTTCACTAAGTTAAACTAATCCAATATATCGACGGAATAATCCACAAAACATCAACGCGAAAGATACCGATCATGGAAATTTCCGACGCTCGCAAAATATTCACAAGACCGATGATTTAACTTTCTAAATCTCGTATCTTACATCAACAATAAATTGGAAAAGCAATCTTGATCAGCTTAATATACGGATTACGTTCCGAAATATGCGGTTTAGGAAGTATGTTCTGGTATCTGTGGTTATCATAATTAAATTTCACGGAAAGAAATAAGTTCGCCAGATAGCTGCAAATTACTAGGTTACATGATGGTAATTTAAATCTAATCATTTTTACTAAGTTTTATATCGAGAACATAATTTTACTTGTTCTGAATAAGTAAATATGAGGGAACAAAACAGTTATAAGTACTATATTTTTTCTCGACTTCCTCAGGAATTACCTTAATATTGTAAAAACAGCGCGCGAAATTCTGCTTTCCAGGCTAAAACATTATTTATAAAAAAAAAGTAAAATTTATCAAAGGCAAACTGAACAGATTGGGATTGCGGTAAATGTAAAAACAAGAGAGAGATTTAATTCATGTTTATTGACTCAACGGTTCTACTTGTTATCCTCGTAAGGCCCACCGTACTACAAACAGCCAGTTTTTTGTGAATGGGACTTTGAATCTACCATCAAGGCAATAAATTTGTTCGATAATGACATTTTCTATTTATTAAGAAAGAAAAATGAACTTTATTGCTTTGCAATACAGCTCAAATTAAATTGCCTTGGTAATGTACATCCTATTGTACACTGGGCCTATCGAGGTTATAAGAGTCTTTAGAAACTATGTTAGGGAAAATTGTTCAAGAAATGTTAAAATGATCATCGCTTATGATCCCCGATGATCGCCTGCGACCCGTGATTTGTCGGTTTTTTGGGCACGGGCATCAAAGGGAATCTTATACTCTTGCCGTTCGACAAACTACTATGGGCGATCATGTGGATGCTCGCACAATGATCGTGCCTATTATAGACGATCAAATCATCAACGATCATCGCCGATAGTGTAGTGGAGCCATAAGGTGCTGTGCACCGAACACAGTTTATAAACAAAAAAATAATTGCCGAATTAACTTAAGCGTGTAATTCATACCTTAATTTATTCAAATCAGATTTATTAGTTTTTTTTTTCATTTTGTTTAATGGTATATTTCAGTCTTATACCGTGTATGATTACCTATTTTGAATTTAAATGGCATTATCGTGTCGATGCTGATGGCGGGAATGTTGTTTTTTCGAAGGTAATTTTATTACTCTGCTTAAAACGTTAATAAGCAATTTCGTTATATTTTCTCGCATTGTTTGAGAAAAGCAATAGCCTCGGCCAGGAAGGGCGGTTGCTGGACTCGTATATAGCGCAGTCTTACCTGCGACTCAGCAGCGATAACTTATACTCGTCCCGCAACGGCCTTGTTCCCGGTCTTTGCACTAATGTAGTCACTAATTTATGTTTAAACGTACACGTTTTTCACACATACTAAGGGTACTGATGGCAAAAAAAATTTTTTTTGCTTGCTTTATTCCTTTTAAAAGCCAACGAGAAGAGAGGTCACCGTCGCTCATTACCGTCAGCAATGCCAGGGGCAGAGCCAAATTGCTGCCTTTCAGTGACTAGGGTGATGGAACCAATAATGGTCAAAGACAAATGATGGACACTTGGTTCTTATATGACAGAAGATAAGGGTTATTCATTTGTTAAGAGGATTGTGAAGCGCCGCTAAAATCGTGTAGCTGTCAAAAAAATCCATACAAAACTAGCTCCGGGCGAAAACGCTTCTCACCCCCTAAATCAAGTCCGATTTCCACGATTTTTGAATATGTTGTAGTTGTTATAAAGACCTAGGTATGTACGTTTCTGTTTTTGTTTTTTAAATTTGTTTCGCTCTAAGAAATATTTTCTTGGAAAAGAAAACGTACAGACATAGTTTTTCATGATGTCTACAACATGTTCAAAAATCGTAAAAATCGGACGAGGTTTAATAATAATAATAATAATAATAATAAAACTCTTTATTTCAGACATAACAGTCCATAGTAGGTGTTAGTATACATAAATGATCTTAACAATAGTGTTAGTAGGTACAATAAAATAGATTTAAATTAAGAAATTACCTGAATTGCGTCATACCATCCCCCAATGAGCCCTATTTGATGGCAAATTGAGCAATATTTTTAATTTGCCCCACCCAGTGTGCAATTATTGGGCAGTCAAATCTGCTGGCAATCACCTTTAGTATGCTGTTGTGACTGGCCCTTACTCGGCCAAGCAGCGAAACAATCTTCTTGCGGATTATCGCTTGAAAACTATCCTATATTTAAGGGGAGAGAAACGTTTTCGCATTTTGTATGGATATTTTAGCTTCACAATCCTCTTAAGCTAAAATGAATTTATGACCTTTTGAACTTTGAATTAAGAGTTGTGTCCATTATTGGTGCCTGTCAGGTTAAAGTGTCCAACACTGGTGTCATCACACTACTCTCTTTATGTTATCTATGGGCTACACATCCCACTTACCATCACGTGGCCTGTGGGCACATTCGCCCTTCTCCATACCATTCAAGTATTATTTTTAGCTATGTTAATTAGGTAAACCCTTTTCCACGAAACCCTTTTTAATTAATAGGAATTAAGAAAATAAAAGTTAACTTGAGAGTCAGCTGGCTTGAACGGTTAGAGGAATTACTTTATCCCCGCCACTAGCGGTCGCAAATATGGCAGTATCTCAAATTCAAAATTCAAAGTAGTTTGAATTCTATTCTGTTAGAAATTAGGTTGATATTGCTACAGGAGTTTAATCTGTGATACTACCTATTGGCGTAGAAGGGTTACTAAAGACACGGGTTGAACGCCGATCATCCTGGCTAATTACAAGTGCCCGTTTTTTGACATCTGTGGCCTAAACGGCAAAAAACCTCCCTTCCGTCTGTCTGTATGTAACAGCAGTATGTTTCACTAAACTACTGAAACTAACTTCACAATGCTAGCAATGTTTAAACATTGTTTTTTTTTTTTACAAAATCTTTAATGTTGGATTACTAGTTTATGGGATGATTTCTTTGCGGACGGAGTCGCAGGAGAAGCAGGCAGAAGCCTAGCTACCTAAACGATTTTTTTATCCCAGCACAAATAGATCACAAGTTTTTTTATGTTTTCGGATTATTTAACCATTACTTTTGAATTTACCAAATGTAGTGAATAATGTTTTGCCATCGTTTTTTACCGCAAAAGTTCGTTTTTATCTTGATGTCTCAGTCAAATTTAGTACCCACCGATAAGTTAATTGAGAAAGCAAGATCAATACGACCTTATCCGACAAAAAACGATCGCAAAACATTATTCACTACATCTGTACGTACTTGCAGCTATAAATATGTGACGTTATCTACGAAAAGGGACCTTATTGTCGATGGCGCTTCCGCCATTATTAAAGATGCTCCGATATAAATACAGCGTCGCGTGACGCAGTGCGGCGTAAGCGCCATCGACAATAAGGTCCCTTTACATAGATAAAACCCCCGATATAATGGTGACTCCTTCTTTCAGAGCTGATATCTCTTAAAAGGCCAAACCGATTTTCATGAAATTTAGCTAAGAACAACCGCCAGATAACCTGCTTTCAAATAAAACGTATCCAAATTGGTCTATCCGTTTAAGAGCAATGAAGCCACATACAGATACACTCCTCTTTTTGCGTTGGAGGTTAAAAATATAGAGAAAACAGCAGGATCTCGCGATATTTACTGCCGTCCTACCAAAGAAGGCAGCTAACTGCATAAGCATTTTAAATGTAATGTGGTTATCAATAGAGTACAGAATGCTTTGACTAATACGAGTACCGTCGAGTTCATAAATATGTGTTCACTTTAGTGCCTTGTCACTTTAAACGCTGTGAAAATTCATGTACAGCAGTTTAAACATGACATTAAATAGACAAGGTACTAAAGTGTACACATATTAATGAACTAGACTGTACATTGCTTCTTTGGTGGGACGGCAGCGTAGGGACAGTGTCGATCTTCGCATGTCATATGGTGATAAAAAAATACCACTTTATATACCTAATACCGCAAACAGATTACTTAGTTATTTTCCTGTATGTTTTAACAACTTACTATCACATGACAGGTATCCATCTCGTGACAATTTTGGTAATGGTCGATTGTCACATGACAATTATGGATGTATTGCCCTCGTGAATTGAAATACATGTTTTTATTATGCTAGAGGCAAACGAGACTTGTTGCGTGTTGGGTTTAGCAAGACTTCTACTACATGGATATTTGGTTCATTAAGTATGTTTATAGTTATCTAATTACTATATTACAGTCACCAGCAATAATATATCATCTAAATTTGGTCTCAAAAATATCTGACACGACTCTCTTACGAGAGGCATAAAATCGCGTTTAATATTTATACTTAAATTCAGTGAGATTACAAATAACAAACTTTTAGAAATCAGTTTATTTCAGTCTTTCGTTAGTGTAGTTTTCGGTTTTTTTTTTATTTGTCTACTCGATTTTCCCATTACTCTTGATCACCCGAAGGTTAGCTAGAAGAGAAAACGTAAATACTATAAAGTGTTCACATTCATTCTTACAGGGATCGCCCATGTTGGTGGGCGTTAGGCATTAGAATCAATAAAACAATAAGGTCCCTTAGCAAAAATCTGCGAACTCTACAAAGGATTAATCGTTTCTTTTTAAAAATTTAGGCAACATGGTTATATTTATACATATAGAAGTATTCGAAAGGTTTACTAATGTTTGGTCAAAATATTTTCCCAAAGTAACACTTCACAAACTATTTTACTCAAATTATCATTTGGCAAAAAAATCATAAGTCAAAACAACTTTTCGCAATTTAACAGTTAAGTAGCAATTATTTTTTAGCAAATTATTGTTTAACAAATAATTACTTGGTCAAGTTTCATTTTACCAAATTTCATGTAGTCAAATGTATCGTTTGGCATAGCATACTCTTCCCAAAATATTGAATGGCATACGATTTACATCCTAATAATGAGTAGTGCATAGGATAAAATTTAGTTTATGATTATCTTTCGTTAAGTGGCTAGTTTTCTTACTGCGTGCTAGCGCATAACCATCGTATCTGCGCAAACTTGGTATTTGTTTTTACTGAAAGTAGATACGATGGATGGAGTTATTTCCGTGACACAGTCGACGAAGCCCCGCTGCGCGGGGCTTCTATTCTGCGAAGATTGGCCCTTGGGGCCTGATGAGCTCTAACCCAACATAAACCTACTTACCTAATTTTAACCTAAACTAACCTAACTGGGCATGCTATAAATTGAGTGTGCGAAATAACAATTTTAACAAAAAATTTTTTGGAATATAATATTTGCCAAAGGAAAACGTTTGCTTAATAAACGTTTGTCTTAGTAAAACTTGACAAAGTAAAATGATGCCAAATGATATGTGCTAAAGATTCGTTTGGGAAATGAAACTACTACGATAAGTTTTTTGGGAAGTGAAATTTGGCGAAAAATATTTTGACCAAACGGCAGTACACCATTGGAAATTCAAACACGACCATGAGCTGGCTGGTTCTAATTTTCAAGTATGGAAATTCGGGAAGCGACAACCAGCCAGCCCGAACTAAAAAATATTTTTGAAGCTGTTATTCAAACTAGGCTATGACGGCGGTAAATCATCGGCCGGAATACCCGAGCGGTTTGACAGAGTATTACTTAAGCCTGACGTGGCAGCGGGTATTGAGGGCAATTTAGCACACAAATTTATTCCGAAATGTGCTGTTCCCTGTGATTTACTTTTATAAAAGTTTAGGAAACACCTCTGAGAAATTATTTTTTACACGAAGGAGTAGATTGCGTAATGATGAAAAATTATTTATAAGAAACTAGCTTTCGCCCGCGACTTCGTCTGCGTAGAATAAGTAATTTGGATAGCTTATTTTTTATCCAAGCTGTTCCCTGTGATTTACTTTTATAAAAGTTTAGGAAACACCTCTGAGAAATTATTTTTTACACGAAGGAGTAGATTGCGTAATGATGAAAAATTATTTATAAGAAACTAGCTTTTTCCCGCGACTTCGTCTGCGTAGAATTAGTAATTTGGATAGCTTATTTTTTATCCAAGCAGATTTTTTATCATTGCTTACTTTTAAATAATAAAAGAAAATGATGGTTTTCATTTGTAATCATCAATAATGCGTACAACCAGAGTTTAATGAACAGATAAATAAATTATTAGTAACTGCGACATAGAATTTAGTTTATCACGTTTCTGTAAACTACGTTTTTTGTTTTCCCGTCCTTTGCTAACACGTGAAGTTTTTAACTAAATGTACACCTGCAACTTTCAGTGTTTGTCCTTGAGCCTTATTTATTGTCATCGCGAATGCTGCTTTTAGAGGGAACTGGACTCTTTTAAACTGGAATGGTAAATCGGTCGGAATTATTGGAACACGGGGAATTAGTATATTAGTATCTTCTCCCTTTGCTGTTCCTGTCATAATGATTGCTCTTACAATATTGCGTCCCAGGTGTGTAATTTGCAGTCGTGTGCCATTACAGAGTCTCGGTGCGTCAAGATTTCGCATCAACAGGACTGGAACGCCAACTTTAAGTCTCAACTTATGGGAAGGCACTAACCAGCTTGAATAAATATTACCGTAGTAGGTTTGATGGACATTAATGAATAAGGGGGTACATATTTAAAATGTTGATTCCATCTTAAAAACTTCCTATAAGTGATGAAAACGGAATTACGGATTCAAAATATCTCTAGACCAAATTTTATTTGAATTTTATAGGGAATGATGATTTCCCGGATAAAGACTGCCATATCATCTTTCATGGGCCACAAACTATCTCTATAGGTACCAGTAAATCCGAAAAAGGACCATAAAAAATGATTGAACCCCCTCCCCTCCACCCATCACTCACCAGTAAGGGGATGATATTCGGGATAAAAATTATCGTATGCCTTTCCTCGGAACTACATATAAATATCCCTATATCAAATTTCATTTAAATCGGGTCAGCGGTTTTAATAGCTCCATGCAAGTTTTAACCCTCCATTTCAACCCCATAGGGGATTAATATCGGAAAAAAAACTATCCTTTATCCTTTCCCGGGATTTAAACTATCTTTGCACCAAATTTCATCTAAATTGGTTCAGCGGTTTAAGTAGCTCCATACAAATTTTAACCCCCCATTTCACCCCTTAGGGGATGAATTTCGGAAAAGCAACTATGCTATGTCCTTTCCCAGGATTCAAACTATCTCTGCACCAAATTTCATCTGAATCGGTTCAGCGGTTTAAGTATCTCCATACAAATTTTAACCCCCCATTTCACTCCTTTGCGGGAATGAATTTCGGAAAAAAAAAACTATCCTATGTCCTTTCCCAGGATTCAAACTATCTCTGCACCAAATTTCACCTAAATCGGTTCAGCGGTTTAAGCGTGAAGAGGTAACAGACAGACAGACAGACAGACAGACACACTTTCGCATTTATAATATTAAAGTATGGATATGGATACTTTATTTCAAAAAGAGATAAAATATATTTATTGAATAATAGGCCACTTTTATGCGTTAAAAATTCTACTAGCGATTACCAGAAGAAGACCACTGCTGAGAAGAAGCGCCGCAAGGAACTCAAGAGTCAGTCAGTGATTTGTAGTAGTTGAGCAGGAAAACGTGTCAAAACACAGTATGACACAAGAGCAAAAAAATACCTTCTTATATAAATATGACGGTGCAAAAAAGCTCATTAACAGGATTCGATATGTGGTCTTACACGCCTTACACAAGAATTCATAAGATACCTTATTATTATTTTTTGACTTAGATATTTGTAGCTTATTCTATCTAGTAGGTAAAAGTAACTGTCGCTTTGTTCTTTAGTTTTTATTGAAATCTGTGGGCGTGTTTCTCTGTCTGTGTTGAGTTTAGTTTTTTATGAAACAAGCAATACGGCTTAGCAAATCTAAATTAATATAGTTTTTTTTATAAACATCAATGAAACACCTAGCATAGAGCATTCCATCTGAGCCCTCTTGGTTGAAAACACATTTATTTGCAGTCTTTAGGTTAAAAATGCCCAAAGACCCTTGAGCCCTTACCAACAAGTGCCCTGTGTGCTCGTTTGCGTTCCCATGCTATAAAGAACCTACCTACCTTTGTAATATTAAACTTTCGATTTTGACTTTTTTCAATTCTTTGCGCACTAAGATGCTAACTTCGGTTCTTGCATTTTTAGGGTTCCGTACCCAAAGGGTAAAAACGGGACCCTATTACTGAGACTCCGCTGTCACCAGGCTGTATCTCATGAACCGAAATAGCTAGACAGTTGAAATTTTCACAGAAGATGTATTTCTGTTGCCGCTATAACAACAAATACTGAAAACCGAATAAAATTAATATTTAAGGGAGCCCATACAACAAACGTGATTTGTTTGCCGTTTTTTGCTGGATATTAATAACAGCAACAGGTAGATGCTTGAAATATTCGCAGAATATTTAGTTATGTTAACTTTAAAAACAAATAATTAAATTAAAATGAAATAAATATTTAAGGGGGGCTCCCACACATCAAACGTGATTTTTTTGCCGTTTTTTGCTAATGTTGAAAAGATAATGGTACGGGACCCTTCGTGCGCGAGTCCGACTCGCAATTGGCCGGTTTTTTTCGAAATGTGCCAAATACATTTACGTAGATATATTTATAGCAATTAAATTAGGCTAATTTGTCTAAATACATAATAATATATCCCCATTTCTGCAGCCCTTGTGCTCTATTTTAAAACATAATTATTTGATATTTGCTTTTTGGCGACAGCTAAAATTGATCATTATTACAAAATTATAATTTTGGGCACGTTTCTTCAACTTTGATTCAATTATACATAATAGTAGATCAAGTTTTTGCGAAATAAGTTCCAATTAGACTCGAAACGTCTTCTGGCTCGAGTCAGCGAGCCCCTGCTGAGTCCGCATTGTGCTCGCTAACTCGTCTGTCCTATTTTAAGCACGGGCGACCTGACCTTTGCTAACCTACTACGAGACCAAGATATAACAAACTGTGTGTTTGAGGTCTAGATGAGATTTTTTTCTTTCATTGATTAAATGCTTTTATGTTTGTGGCATATACTCTACTCAAAATTATACGAAACGTTATTTCGTGTGTGTGTGTGTTTGTGTGTTTGTGTGTTTATGTAAATAAAACATTACCAAAATTTGATTGCGCTTTTTATATGCATTATAGTTTTTATTGCATGGAGAATGCATTTGAGCACACAAAGCCACCTGATGGTAAGTGGGATCTGAGATCCAATAATGTGTGCAATCTTTAGACTACAATCCCAAGAATGCATTATAAAAATTGATGACTAAAATAAAAACGCCACTATACTAGTTATTTCATCGGTTGTCTTATTCCCACACGGGAACACAACAATATGAACACTGTTTCTGTTATTAAATGAAGAAGTAAGAATATTATTTCCCTGTTCCATTTTGCGAGCGTCCTGCTTGCAATATGTCGCATGTGGCGTATATTTCGGTGTATGCGCTCGTCACTGTCCAAGATAGGCACGCACAGTAAAGTTAAAAAACAGTATTACAACATAACAAAATTTAGTTTTAGTTTGTTTCGTTCCCATATTTTACGTTTAATAGCCTGTTAAGAACATAATAATATCGGTTCGACAATGTGCATTGTTTTTTTAATTGTATTTTGAGATTTGTTAATTGTAAATAATAAGTTATTGCTAATAATGACTTTCTTTATTTCATTTTATTTTGGTTATTACTTTTGTGATATTATTTTTGTGGATGTGGATGACGATTTAGTGTAGAGTGTGCACCAAATATGAATCTTTTTATGTGAAATAAACCATTCCAACGTCCTTTAATACAAACACAAAAAACTATCTCCAAAACGAGAAAAATATTTAATTTTCTACTTTAAACTATTAAGTGCTATCTAACATATTTTTAGTGAGTTAAAACATTTTGGTCACCTGGTTACTCAAGAAGCAATGAAGTTTACTTGGTTGTAATAGTTTTCCTTTTAATTTAGCGTTTTTGTATCGGTGTTTTGGCTGCATATCAAAATATAAAGGGTTTCATTATAAATTCCCGACTACCAAATCAAAAACAATTTTATTGTTGCAATTAAATACTTAGGTACATTTATAATCATTTCACTTCACTCCAAAAATAGCTTTACCTAAGTACATAATATTTACTCGTAACGGAACAAATAACTACTTAATGTACCTATGTAATATGCTTACTCTTTTGGCCAGTTTTATTAATAGTTGCTAATTTATTGGTTAAATTTGACAGAGTATGTTTTTTATGAAGGTTTCTTGTGAAATAAATTTCTAATCGTGATTGTATTTTTACTAATATAATCACTTTTCAGTTAATCAGTTCCCTCTATTTTGCCGAAACTTTTTACGCCGAATGTCTAGAGTCGCCGAATTTTGTTTTCGCATAATTTTTCTCCAGCTTAAACGGAAAATATTTTTGAAAATGTTTTGTGTGATCCTGGTAGAATAGAGTAGGTTAGGTTAGGTTTATTTTATATCTTTTCAAAAAAGTCAAAGGTATCAGTAGAATAACAATTTTATGCGAAATTAGTATTCTGCTTAATCATACATTCGGACAGTAGACAGTTTATTATAATGCGTAAACAAGGGGAACCGCACGACACAACACGTGGCACAAAGCTGAGTAAAGGCTATTTATTTATAAAATAATAAAATAATATAATTTATTTATTTCAAGTTAAGGGTAAGTATTTATTTGCCATACTTTTAATTTTACATGTGAATTGTATTTGTGTTTACTGAACGTTTAATAAATCTTTTATATTCTATAAATAAAATAGTAAAACAAGGTAAAAAAGTATTGTACTTAAAATTGTACAAAATTAGGAACTATTCGTCAGTAAAACATAACCGAATACAAATATGTTTCTAGTTTGTCTTCTATTTCTATTACGTCCCAGGTATTCTTTCCAAAGCATCCTATGCGATCGCATCATTAGAAACAATATGTTAGTGAAAACAAGTTGCAATAAAAATCCAAATTTTGACATTGACAAAGTCATTGAATTCAATCCGATCGCATTAACTATATAAAAGGGTATCACCATTGCACAACCACTAACTAAGAGTATGAAAGACGCAATCTGTATCTTTTTACAAACTTTCATGTGGAAACTAGCTCGTATCTTTGCTCCTCTCAGTAACGTATACAATACTGTTAAATACAACAATACGTTAACCAACGATACTCCAAGCACTGCGAAATTAGTAAAGCCCATGCCCGAGAAATTGTCAATAACAATTATTATCATGGGCATTCCCCATGCAAAGATACACGCCTTTAAATACATGCGTTCGTAACTAGAGCTAAATATTTTAACAATGTTGACGTAAAAAGTAAAAGAAGTGACGAGCAACCAAAACACAAAAGAAAATAAACATGAGAGTACGATCATTACACATACTGTGAAGTCGAGGAAGATATAAAACGTAGGGCTTATCATTGCAAGGCCTCCGGAGAAGCAAACGTTGATCAACACAAAGTTTCGAAATTGCCTCCACTTCACGATTAAAATCCATGATGTGATTCCAAAAATGACTGTCACGAGACACAATGTCACCGAAAGTATCCAAAGCGCCAGGAAGAACATATCTTCAAGTTCTATTTCTACTTGATCTTCTTGATTGTATATGGTTTCATTTGCAGTGGAATTGACTGAAGTATAATTATAAACATTTTTAGTCATCATATTGAATTGTGTGAAATTACTGTTGTAGGACATTTTTTATTAACGTCTTTGTTCTTTTCTTAAACTTTACAATTTCAGAGGCGATGTCATCTGTGGACGTTCAACAGTATTGTTTATTAATCCGTTATCACGGCATGGCACGACTCAATGTTGTTTTAAACTTTGTTAGTAAAAAAATATTTTATTATATTTAAGTATGAATGTTTATGATTACTTCTATAAAACACAACGGGCAATATTATTATAATGTAACTTGATAAAGTTTAATGAGAATAATTAGTTCACAATTTCACATACATAATTAAAAAATGTTTTTAAAGATAAAAAGGCATACAAATGGAGATTTTTTTTAATGATGCTTAGTTGTTAGCTTAACACTGCCTTCCTAATTCAAGAGGATGCATCTGAATGTCATATATTTTGAACACGGGCGATATTAGTTTTTAATTCACGCGGCGTTTGAAAAAAAACAAATTGTACGATTTTCTCAAACATGACGGAACATTTTGAAAATAATTAAATACTTAAATTTAAATTTGTTGTTATTGTTTATATAGGTAATAATAACAAAATGTAATGGTTTGCTTTACATTTGGAGGTTAATTACAACATCGATGTGCCGCTTGCCCAATTTGATTTCATTTACGGTGCAGAAAATGTAGCACAGTCTCATTAATTCAGAGCGGATTCATTGCGGATGAGTAGTAATTGCTTAGTATGTACACGCACTTTGCTTAGGAAATGACATGTTTATGAAAATGTTAAACTTTCTGAATACCTTTTGGAAAAACTTACTTGCCATGCCTTTTTTTGGTATGTTCATACATTGATGTTTTACCTACCGAGAAAGGGTAATTTAATTTTCTGGACTGTATGCGTCTTTTCGAATTAGGACGACACTGGTTCAAAGCATTAGTAAAACAGAGGCTAATAAAAAAATTAAAGGAATGTTCTTTTCTTTTACAATGGGCAGGTGATTTTGACATTAAATTGATCTTGAATGAAGACTTTCTTACTTATTTATTACTTTCACAAGAACGTGTTGTTACAAAATGTATCTGCATTCATGAATTTTGATTGAGACAACACGTGTTTCCATATATTCCAATATCTTTAGTATTTCTTTTGTCATAGTATTCAGGTGTAATTGGATGGAAGTTCCATTAGACCGAGCTTTTTCGAAATAAGTAAGATTCCAATTAGACTCGAAACTCTTCTGGCTCGAGTCAGCATTGTGCTCGCTAACTCGTCTGTCCTATTTTAAGCACGGCAGACCTGACCTTTACGAGACCTACCTAGTACGAGATAGAGATAGATAAAATGTGTGTTTGAAGTCTAGACGAGATTTTTTCTTTCATTGAATAAGTAAATATCTGTACTGACTGACCAGTCTCAGTGAATGCTTTCATGTTCTCCTGACACAAACTGTACTGAAAATTATTCAAAAATTATTTTGTGCATATTACATACCTTGATAAATGAAACATTACCAAGTTTGGTATTGATATTTTTATATACGTATACTTTTATGGCAGGGAGAAAGCAAAAGAGCACAAAGGCCACAAGATGGTAAGTGGGATCTGAGATCCAATGATACGTACAATCTCTAGACTTCAATCCCAAGACTGCAAATGCGTTACCAACGTTTAGGACTAAGATGAAATGCCAGTATACTAGTTATTTCATCGGTTGTCTTATTCCCACACGGGAACACAACAATATCAACACTGTTGTTGTCTTACTAATATTATAAATGAGAAAGTTTGGATGCTTGCATGTTAGTTACTAAATCATGCTTCAACCACTGAACGGATCATAGCACACATGTAGGTTATAGGTCCTGGAATAGGACATAGGATAGTTTTTATCCCGGATACATTGGACATATTTTTCAGATTTTTAGTACTTGTAGTTTTGGCTGTAGGGCGGGGGGGGACACACTTGAGTCTAACAAAAATTAGCACTTTAAAGCTTAATATTTCATAAACAGATCCCTATATCGAAAAAATGACTAACCCGCAATATTTTTGAAAGATCTATCCAACGACATCCCACACAATGGGGTAGACGAGAAAAAAAAATACATCCCCACGTTACGTGTAAGGTAGGTACACTAAAAACAATTATTTTTTCAAGATTTTATTTTACCACTTTGTTGGCGTACCTAATATATATATTCATGCCAAATTACAGCTTCTTAGGACTAAGAGTCTCTGAGCTAGGCTGCGGACGGACGGATGGACGGACATGGCGAAACTATAGTTTCACTACCCCAAAAAAATACAGATTGTTTTCTATTTCTATTACGTCGTTCCAGGTATTCCTTCCAAAGCACCCTATGTGACCGCATCATTAGAAAAAAAATGTTAATAAAAACAAGTTGCAATATAAATCCAAAAACTGTCATTGAAAAACCCACTGAAGATATTTCGATCGTATGAGCTATATAAAGGGGTATCATCATTGCACAACCACTTACTAAGAATATGAACGTTGCAATCTGTATCTTTTTACAAATATTCATATGAAAACTAGCTCGTACCTTTGCTCTTCTCAGTAACGTATACAATACTCTGAAATACAACAATATGTTAACTAACGATACTCCAAGCAACGCGAACTCAGTGACCCAACCCTTGCCAAAGTAATAGTCAATAACAATTATCACCATCGGGATTCCCCATGCAAAGATACACGCCTTCAAATACATGTGTTCGTAATTGGAGCTAAATATCTTAACAATGTTAACGTAAAAAGTAAAAGAAGTGATGAGTAACCAAGAGATAAACGAACATATAACTAATACTACGATCCATAAGGCGAACTCGAAGTTGAAGAAAAAAGCAAAGGTGGGACTTATCAATACAAGGCCTCCGGAGAAGCAAACGTTGATGAACACGAAGTTCCGAAACTGCCTCCACTTCACGATTGAAATCCATGATGTTATTCCGAAAATTACTGTCACGAAGCACAATATCACAGCAAATATCCAGAACGCCAGTAAAAATATTTCTTCAAGTTCCGTTTCTAATGAATCTTCTTCTTGATTGTATACGGTTTCATTTGCAGTCGAGTTGACTGAAGTATAATTATCAGTCTCATTTTCATTCTTCATATTGAAGTGTGTGAAATTACTGCTGTTGAATATTCTTTGTCTTTGTTTTTTCTTGAAAGTAATTTTGGAAACTTTAAACTCCTAGAGGTGGTGGTCAGTGCATGTTCAACAGTACCTATTGTTAATTCATTTGCTATCACGGTACCGCATAACAAAATGTATTTTTTTTGGTTTAAATTTCGTATTTAAAAATTACTTTTTACTTATATTTTTAAGTATGATTGTGTATGATTACGTCTATAAACAACAACAGGCAATATTTTAATGTAATTTGATACATTTTTGCGTAAGTTAATTAAATTAATTAGTTCACATAATTAATTAAAAAGACCGGTCAAGAGAGAGTCTGACTCGCGCACCGAGGTTTCCGTATTTAAGATATACTACTATACTTATACTTAATATACTTAGTAACCGCAAAAGATACTACTAATTTTTTTATGAACTTTATTTTCTATACAATAAGGTACATTTTGACTAGCCTAAATTTTAATATAGATTTTCAAAGTGTTTTTGTTATTTATCAAAAACTGTAAATAATAAAAACGTCAATTTATTTTTCTCATAAAATATAAGTAATTATCTATACGTCAGGGTTGTTTCTTGAATAATAAACTTTGGAGATAAGGGGGGGAAACGGTCATTTTTGTAGATTTTTGGCTATAAATCAAAAAGGGCATCACAGAAAATTACAAAAAAAATTGTTTTGAAATGTGCAGATTCAGTCCTTTCATATGGCACCCCATTTGCTATAATCAAATTACTTTCATTTTGCAACCCCCCGTTCTAGACCCCTTTTCAATTATTTATAAAATTAATATCATATTTTTTTACTTAATCATCCATGCGGGCAAGCAAGTTGTACAATTATGCCAAATTTCAAATTGATAGCATTCGTAGTCCTGAGAAAACCTGCTGTGACATACAGACAGACAGACAACGAAGTCTCACCATAAGGGTTCCTTTTGTACCATTTTGGTACGGAACCCTAAAAATGTCAAAAAACATCATACAAATCGAGGATTAGTTTTATAACGCTAATTTTATACTATAATAGATGACTAGTTTATGTTATCACAGAGTGGCTAAAACAAAAACTCAACGGTTTATTTTTTTATTTTTTTATTATTTGCAGGTGATTTTAACACTAAAGGGATCTCAAAGAGATCACATTTGCTTACTTACTTAAGTATCATTCCCCGTAAAGGAACGTGCTGCAAGAAAATGTATGAATATGGGTATTTCGTTGAAAATTTACGCGGTTTCACGCAAACAAGATGAATTCATAATTATTATCAGTGAATAAATACTGCATCTTTAAAATATTAATTTCTGACATGCTGTTATTTAAAAACAATACCAACCCCGCAGCGCTGTTTTTTAATTCACCTAAGCCTTCAGAATTACGAGCGGACAATTTGTATGCAAAACCTCGTTTTTCCGCTGATGCCAGACGTAGTTTCTAGGTTTTTGCTATGCATCATCTAAATGGATTACGAATAAAATCAAGAGCCTGGCGCATTTAGTGGGGGGAGGGGGGGAATTTTGACGCTGCCGCGCTTTATTTGAAGCAACGTTTCTCTAAAACTATACAATACATATTAGGGCATTTTCGCGAGAAGACGTTCATTCAAATTTTGACCTGTCTCATGAGTTCACATTCAAGTTTCAAAACAAGAAGACGGGTTTTTGGAATTCCTATATTGTAGCTCGATCATTGTGTTTATATAATACTGCAAGATATATAAATAATAAGGTGGATTTCCAGGTTTCTTCATATTAAATTAATCTTAGGGAACCCCTATTATTTGACGTATCCAACACCTAACTCAAGGCATTATTTACACTATTTTTGTCTTTTTTTGTAAAGAAGTATTGTATTTTTAATTTAAAAAAATATACATTTGTAGTCGGTTTTGCTAATAAACTTACTGGTGTATATTGTTTATATAAAACAATATTGTTTAAACTAAATTAATAATGTGTCCTACGATTCATAATAGACGTGGAATTCCTACTTTGTAACCATGATTTTTATGAAAATATATAAAAATTACTATGCACGTTAAGTAACACATTTTGTGCTTACACTGACGAAATATATATTAAAAAAAGTTAAGACTGCCGTTTTAATTTAGCGTTAGACTGGTTTGGAGTTGCACGAACGTAACCGCGTTAGTTCGATTTTGTAACTGGTGATTAAGGAGGCAAGTGATCATTTTCTTCTTATAACTTAATGTATTCTTTTAAATTAACTATTTGGTTCACGGTTAGTATTGTTGTACGTAAATAATAAGTTTATGAAACGTTTAATATCGGCAGATTTAGATCGTTAATCATGGAAACGTTACTTCCATTTTGTTGGGTTACATATACAAGCCGCAAGCAACGCCGCGGGAAAGTCATAGTCATATTTCAACAAGTAAATATTCTTCGTTGTAGTCGCTCAATTATCTTAATCGAGATATCTTATCGCTACCCTTGAAATCGGTACCGTTGAGGAGTTCCGGTGCCCATCCGTGGTCTTCATCATCAGTTCCATTTCACCAAATGATACTTGCTGAATGCAAACGCTGGATTTGTTACTAAAAATACTAAAATCGCTATAATTTTCCCTACAATATTCGAGGAGTTCCCTCAATTCCTCACTGATCCCCTTATCAGATTCAGATTTGGTGACAATGGGACCACCTCGGAAGCATACTCTATGAAACTAAAAACGTATTACCTCTTCCTTTTTTGAAGTCGGTTAAAAAGCATACAAATGGAGAATTACTTTCATGATGCTCAGTTAGAGTAGCATAACACTGCCGTCCTAATTTAAATTAAAAGGATTCAATAGATGATTAAAAATGGGCGATAATAGTTTTTAATTTACGGCGCGTTTAAAAAATCAAGTTGTGTGATTTTCTCAAACATGAAGAAACTTTTTATTAATAATTAAATATAATATTAAAATTTGGATTTTCTGTTTATATAGTATAAAAAAGATGCGCAGTTTTGGCTAAACATTTTGAAGTCAATCACAACGTGAATGTGCCATAATTTTTGGTTGTAGTCTAGTGTAAAAGGATACAAGTCTCCCGAGGATTAGGTGAAAAACGCTGTAAGTCTAGTATACTCTGTACATGATAGTTACCCTTTCTTATTAAGAGCTAAATCGACTTGTATCCGTTTTCACTAGAGCCACAGCATTTACGGTGCAGGATATGTTGCATAGTGTTAATAATTCCAAACGGGTTCATTGCGGTCACTAAGCTAACTACGTCCTAGACTTCTTAGTAAATTGGAGATGAGTAGTAAAAATTGCTCAGTATGTACACACATAGGACCACATTCCTTAGGAAATGAACATATTTTTGAAGATGTTAAACTTGAATATCTTTTTGAAAAATTTGGGTCTATATTGACTCCCATAACATTAATCTTTCGATTTGTTTTATCCATACCGTTGTTTTTCATAATCGTTGCTCGTCATTTTGTCTTTAGTCATAATTTTAATAGTCATAATTTCCTTAACCCCCTTTTCATTAGTCATAACTATCGAATGCCATACCGTTATTCGTCATAAAATACAATGTGCTTATTGTATTAAATGTTAGAATTTCAAAAGGAATATTGTTATTTTAAATAACGCTTACAAGATTGAAAATTATTTATCCGAAAATTTTAGTGCACTACTAAGCCGCACTATTGACCCATGATTACTATTTCTAACTAAAATTTAACGGAGTCGATGGAGGTCCGCTGTCGCGGAGCTCCTTTTTCTGGGTTGTTTGGCCCTTCGGGCCTGCTGAATAACTAACATAACCTAAACCTACCTCATATTTATGATACTAGTTTTAGTCAGTAGTGCGGTTTAGTATTGCCGTGGGGCAGTCTAACCTATTTTTGTCACAGCCGGAGGTATCTTTTTGTACTTAAGCCGGTGTTTTGTTTATGTATGACATGTAATATTTCTGAATTTTAAAATTAGTCCTTTAAAATATTAGATAATAAAATGATATGAATAAAAGTAATAGTAAATATAAAAATATGACCTACAATATTTATTAAAAATAAGCGGTATGCCTTTCGATAGTATGCTGATCAATTTTATGACTTTTGTCTTGTATGATATGTAACATTATAGTACTCAATCATTATGTCTATTTCGCGTTATACCTAACAACGATTATGACTATTGATTATTATGACTAAAAATAATATGGATACCAATTTCTGACTTTCGAAAATCGAAACAATACAATTATGGGAGTCGAAGGGCTCCCGAAAAATTGACTTGCTATGCCTTTTTTCGTATTGATGTCGTACCTACCGAAATGTTAAAATTCGTAATTTATTGATCTGAACCGTATGCGTCTTTTTGAATAAAGACGTCAATGGCTTAAGGCATTACTTTCACAGTGGCTAAACAACAAAAAACCCGCTAAACTGTCTTCTTAATGTTTTTTTTCACAATGGGCAGGTGATTTTGACATTAAATTGATCTCAGACAGAGCACACTTTCTCACTTATTATGTATTGTTACGTACGTTGGGGTAGGTAACTGATAGAAATGCACGAATACACCGATAATCAAAAGTAGACTTTAATTACACACTCACTACAATGCAATACACGTTACATAGCAATTATCGCACAATAAACTTCGAATACTCAGATGATCGCTCGGGTCGCTCTTATTCGCACTGTTCGCTTTCCAAGTAAAGACTGACTCGTCGCAACCGGTGTTTTATAGTTCCCCAGTCCGATTATTCTAGAACGCCTTCCGGAATGTTCGATGTACTTCGCCCCACCAAGGTCGATCGAGACTGTTCGTTGCTGGAATGTTCTACGCCTTGCTACCTTGTTGTTTTTACGATCGCAATGACCTTGACTCACGGGTCTGGATGAGTCTGGAATGTTCCGCGTGTTGCTGTCTCATTTCGTGTTATCTCTTTCACACACTTCCGAAGGTTCTCAGTATTGCTGTCTCTTTCTAGTCGTGTTTTCTCTTTCACACACTTCTCGAAGGTTCTCAGTATTGCTGTCTCTTTCTAATCATGCTATCTCCTTCACTCTTAGTGGAAAAATGCCATATACAGAAATGTACTTCAAAGGCCTATAAGGGGTCCTGAAAATGCCTGAAAATGGGTTTTCAGGTTATGGCGTAATCTGATAGAGGGTAGCCTGAAACGGACTGAAAACATGTTTCAGCCGCCTGAAAACAACGGTAAGTTGGTCGAAATTTTGATAATCTGGTATGTGATAGAGCTACCTCTGAAACGGACTGAAAAGATATTTCAGCCTGCTGAAAACGCTTCTAAAGCACCAAAAGTAACGATTAAAAATGCGACGCCTTATGCCATCGGAGTAACACTACCCCCTCCTAAGACATGCTCGTCCCGAGCATTATTAGTTCCGTGGTATCTCGCCAGTCGGTCAACGTGGACAACCTTGCAGGGACTTCGCTGGCTCCGCTGTATTCGATACGTAACGTCATTGATCTTAGTGACTACTTTGTACGGCCCTTCCCAATTCGGTGATAGTTTCGGGGATTTCCCTTTTCTTCGCATGGGGTTATGCAGCCACACCAATGAACCTTCCTCGAACCCCACTTGGTTAGATTTTCGGTCATATCGTGTTTTCATCTTCAAACTGGCTTGAATTCCGTGTTCACGAACGTGACTATGAACATCGTCTATCCGATTTCGCAAATCACTGGCATACTCGGTGACCGACTTCGGAGAATCTGGAGGACGTCCAGTTAAAAGGTCTGCAGGTAAGCAAAGTTCTCTCCCGAAGTTCACGTAAGCTGGGGTGACAGCCGTACTTTCGTGAGTTGCCGACCTATATGACATTAGGAAGAGCGGAATATGCCTATCCCAATCCTTTTGGTGACTTTCAACCACCTTGGCCAAATATCTTTCCAGCGTCTGGTTGAATCTCTCGACCATTCCGTCCGATTGTAGGTGATATGGCGTTGTCCTGGTCTTATGAATACCTATAATTCGGCAAGTCTCCTCGAACACCTGGGACTCAAAGTTCCTGCCTTGATCACTGTGAATTTCGAGAGGCACCCCAAATCGACAACACACTTCCATCACTAATTTCTCCGCCACTGTGACTGCTTCTTGGTTAGGGATTGCAAATGCTTCAGGCCATTTGGTGAAGTAATCCATTACAACGAGGATGTACTTGTTCCCGGAGTCGGATGTTGGAAACGGGCCTGCGACGTCCAAAGCAATCCTTTCCCAAGGTGCTCCAACGTTGTACAACTTGAGCGCACCTCTACTGCGTGTTTGCGGCCCCTTAACTGATGAGCAGTTTGTACACTTTCTGCACCAGTCTTCCACATCTTCACGGCAGTGGATCCAGTAGAAGCGTTGCCAAACTTTCATTAAGGTCCTCTTCACTCCAAGGTGCCCACCGGAAATTCCGTCATGGAAGGATCTCAACACATCACTTACCCTTTTTCTTGGAACAACTACCTGTAGGTGAGCATCATTTCCATTTTCCGTCTCCCATTTTCTGCACAGTACGCCATTATGCATGACCAGACTTTCCCATTGGGCCCAGTAGCTTTTTGTTACAGTACTCATTGGGGCTACTGAAATGCTGTAACGTCTTGACAACTGCGAGCAATTCTCTCCGAGTGACGCAGTAATTCCTCTCTGGTTTGGATAGTGACTTACTAAAGTAGGCGATAACCACTTCCTGATCTCCTTTCTTTTGTGACAAAACTCCTCCGACACCAGTATTACTTGCGTCTGTGTCAACAATAAAATCATTCTCAGGGTCTGGGTATCCCAATATCGGAGTTTCACAAAGCCTTTGTTTGAGATCGGCAAAAGCTGCTGCACACTGATCATTCCAGTCAAATCTTCGTTTCTCTTCCGTAAGCTGGTGCAACGGCTTCGCTATATCTGAAAAGTTTTTCACGAAACGTCGATAATATGAGCAAAGTCCCAAAAAGGCACGAACTGCGGTCTTGTCCCTCGGTATAGGCCAATCCTTAACGGCACTTATCTTCTCAGGATCTGTCTGGATACCGTCTGTTGACACCACGTGTCCTAAATAATTCACCTTACGCTTGAAAAGTGAGCATTTTTTCGGGCTGAGTTTCAGGTTCGCATCTCGCAGCTTAGCCAAAACTTGCTCCAATTTTCTAAGGTGATCGTCGAAGTCTCTACCAACAATTATAATGTTATCCAGGCAAGTATCTCCAAGTAGACCCGCAAGTATTTGTTCCATCAATCTCTCAAAGGTTGCTGGTGCATTACACAGTCCAAACGGCATAACATTGAACTGCCACAGTCCCTTTCCGGTCGAGAAGGCGGTTTTCTCCTTATCGTGGTCCTTGATTTCCACTTGCCAGTAGCCACTTTTTAAATCCAATGTGGAAAACCATTTTATTCCATTTAAAGTGTCTAACGTGTCGTCGATTCGTGGCAGTGGATAACAATCCTTTTTGGTTACATCGTTAAGTCGGCGATAGTCAACACAAAATCTCATGGTGCCGTCCTTCTTCTTTACCAAAACTACCGGTGAACACCAAGGACTTGTTGATGGCTCAATAACTCTGTTCTTCTTGATCTCTTGAATCATGTCTTCCACTTCCTTTTCGCGAGCTACTGGAACTCGCCGAGGACGTTGTCGGATAGGCATGGTTCCGCCAGTGTTGATCTCATGTTTTACAACTCCAGCTCTTCCAATATCACCGTCGTGCGCAGAGAAAACATTGCTGTAACGCAGCAGTAAATTTCGCGCCTTCAGGAGTTCTTCCTTCGTGAGATTGTTTTGGCAACCATCCAATAATCCTGTAATGTCCACTCCTCTACTTGCAGGTTGTCCGCTTCCATTCGATCCCTGGCAACTTCGTATCCAAGAAATTTCTTCGCAAGTCCCGATAAGGCTTCCTTTACTAAGGGCATGTTTAGAGTCGCTGAGGTTTATGACCCTTATAAACGCTGCAGATGACGTTGTCACAACCGTGCGAGCTGTTATCCACGGTTGACTACCATACATTTTTTCTACTAATACGCAGCGATGAGATCCTCGTCCTGCATAGTGTGGTAATTTTACAGGAACTAGGGCTTGCGATCTTGGTTGAAGAATGGTCCTTCTGGCGCAGTAGACTTGTCCACTTACGCCACCTTCCATAGGCACTTCATCAACTCCGAATTTTAGGACTCCGCCTTTCAAGTCGATTTTGCAGCCATGTTTTCTCATAAAATCCAATCCAATAATGCAATCGTCGATGATGTTAGCAACGATGACTTTGTGCCAGTAGTTCTTTTCCCCAATTTGCACCGCCACTCCTTGCTCCCCCAGGACGGAAATGTACTGGCCGGTAGCCGTTTGCAGCTGAAGATGCTTGGGTCGGACTAGATGATCTCTGATTAAATGTTTCAGTAGCCGAGAACTGATCACAGTCCGAGAAGCTCCGGTGTTTATAGTAAGGTGACATGGTATTCCACCAATTTCTCCTTTGACGACCAGACTGTTCCCATCATTCACCTGTGAGATCATAACTGGGACATTTTGACGACCAGCCAGCACTCGTCCCTTAGTCCTGGCTTCTACTCGTTTCCCTGATGCGGCTCTAATGCATCAGAGCCTGCTGGCCTCTCCGTTGGGCCTGTTGTACCTCGTTGTGTTCTATTTCGTTTTGGGCAACTAGATTGTATGTGCCCGCGTTCTCCACACCAATAACACCTTGGCCCAAATTCACGGCGAGGAGCAGTTGGCTCCCTGGTCGAAACCTCTCGCACCCTAAAAGGCCTCGAGTCCTGGCGTACAGCTTCGACCTCCAAGGCGTAGGCAACTGCATCCTTCACGCTCCAATAATGTCCTAGTCGCACAGCAGCTCTGACTTCTAAATCACGGATTCCATCGATGAAGGCCTGTACTAGCATGCTGTCCACAAATTAAGCCGATGCATACGCTTTCCTGACCAACTTTTCTATTTCCAGGGCCCAGTGTTGTAATGACTCATTACGTCCCTGGGATCGATCCTTAAGCTGAGCTCTAAACACGTGCTCGAGATGGCTGTCACCATAACGTGCCTCCAAAGCTTCAAGGAGGCGGTCGTAAGTCCTGTCTTTCCCCAGAGCTTCCAGCACGGTGAGGGCTTCATCTCGAAGTGCCAAAGTTAGAGCCGTCTTTGCCTGGTCTTTATTCCAGCCATTCGCCTGGGAAACCGACTCAAACTGCAATTTATAGGCCGTCCATGATGAAGTTCCATCAAATGGAGGTAATTTGAATCTTCCAGCTACGGGGATGGATGTTTCAGATCCACAGGTACCGTTGATCACTTTGATTTCTAGCTTTTTCACTTCGTTTCTTATGATCTGGAGGCGATTTTCGTGGTCCTCAACTTTTTCCTTGAAGTCATGGAGGTGATTTTCAACCTTTTTATTAACTCCCTGAAGACGGTTCTCAAACTTAATGTCCAAGTCAACAAGTTTTCCTTGAACCTCAGTTATTTCCTTCTTCCAGTCGGAAGTGGCCTCTCGCACCTCTAGGAGAATTCTCGATTGTTCCTCTTGTGCTCTGGATTGTACTTGAATAACTCTCGATTGTTCCTTCAACAGTATAAAGATCGCGTTGAGGTCGATTTCCGGCTTAGGTTTTGACCCCCTCCTGCTCTTGATCTCGCGGAGTTACTGGCATTTTCTATCCCACTTCTGACACCAAATGTTACGTACGTGGGGGTAGGTAACTGATAGAAATGCACGAATACACCGATAATCAAAAGTAGACTTTAATTACACACTCACTTAAACCGTTAAAAAACTATTATCGCACAATAAACTTCGAATACTCAGATGATCGCTCGGGTCGCTCTTATTCGCACTGAGGGCTCAGACAAGATGCACTACGCTAACTAACGTTTCTATTCGATTCGTTTTTAAACCAATCGCGTCACTGGTAGACCACGTGACTTTTCGTATCACGTCATCTTCCTGACGCGATTGGTTTAAAAACGAATCGAATAGAAACGTTACTTAGCGTAGTGCATCTTGTCTGAGCCCTCTGTTCGCTTTCCAAGTAAAGACTGACTCGTCGCAACCGGTGTCCGCCGTTTTATAGTTCCCGAGTCCGATTATTCTAGAACGCCTTCCGGAATGTTCGATGTACTTCGCCCCGCCAAGGTCGATCGAGACTGTTCGTTGCTGGAATGTTCTACGCCTTGCTACCTTGTTGTTTTTACGATGGCAATGACCTTGACTCACGGGTCTGGATGAGTCTGGAATGTTCCGCGTGTTGCTGTCTCATTTCATGTTATCTCTTTCACACACTTCTCGAAGGTTCTCAGTATTGCTGTCTCTTTCTAGTCGTGTTTTCTCTTTCACACACTTATCGAAGGTTCTCAGTATTGCTGTCTCTTTCTAATCATGCTATCTCTTTCACTCTTAGTGGAAAAATGCCATATACTGAAATGTACTTCAAAGGCCCATAAGGGGTCCTGAAAATGCCTGAAAATGGGTTTTCAGGTTATGGCGTAATCTGATAGAGGGTGGCCTGAAACGGACTGAAAATATGTTTCAGCCGCCTGAAAACAACGGTAAGTTGGTCGAAATTTTGATAATCTGTTATGTGAAAGGGCTACCTCTGAAACGGACTGAAACGATATTTCAGCCTGCTGAAAACGCTTCTAAAGCACCAAAATTAACGATTAAAAATGCGACGCCTTATGCCATCGGCGTAACAGTTGAATTCATGCGTTTGGTTGAAAAATCATGTGGCTTCACACGTTTTGAAATCATTGGCATTTCTTTTATCATATATTCGGGTTTAGTTTGATGGAAGTCCCATTAGACCGAGCTTTTTCGAAATAAGTAAGATTCCAATTAGAGTCGATACGTCTTCTGGCTCGAGTCAGCATTGTGCTAGCTAACTCTGTCCTATTTTAAGTACGGGCGACCTGACCTTCGCTAACCTACAACGATACCAAGATTAGAACAAAATGTGTGTTTGAGGCCTGGACTTGATTTTTTTCTTTCATTGAATAAGCAAATATCTGTACTGTCTGACCAGCAGTGAGTGCTTTCATGTCCTTCTGGCACATCTTCTACTAAAAATTATTCAAACATTTTGTGCAAATTACATACCTTAATAAATAGACCATTACCAAGTTTGGGATTGATATTTTTATATACGTATATTTTTATGGCAGGCAGAAAACACAAGAGCACACAGGCCACAAGATGGTAAGTGCGACCTGAGATACAATAATACGTACAATCTCTAGACTATAATCCCAAGACTGCAAATGCGTTACCAACGTTGAGGACCAAGACGAGATGCCACTATAATAGTTATTTCTCCGTTGTCTTATTCTCACACGGGAACACAACAATATGATCACTGTTGTTGTCTTACTAATATTATAAATGAGAAAGTTTAGATGTTTGGATGTGTTCGGGTTATTCCCGAACTATTTTCACTGTGGTAGCCTGAAGTTAGACGATGTTAAACAAAATACAACTTATGACGATTATTATGTTTATTGTACTCATTAATTTATGATATAACACAACAAATGTGAGGTTTAGCCTACATAGACGCGCTATAATGCCGCGTCGGCTTGTATCATCTGCTTACCTAAATCTAGTTCAATGTACTTGTACAGGATGTTTGTTACTCAATCACGCTCCAACCACTGAACGGATTATAGCACACATGTAGGTTAGGTCCTGGAATAGGACATAGGATAGTTTTTATCCCGGAAAATTGGACAGTTTCCGAGCAAAGCAGCGTTAAAGGACTTCTACGCGGACGGAGTCGCGGATAAAAGCTAGTTATTAATAAAGAACAACGAAGATTATTTCCTTGTTCCATTTTACGAACGTCGTGCTTGCAATATGTCTCATGCGGCGTAGGTATATTTTGGTGTGTGCGCTCCTCACTGTCCAAGATAGGCAGGCACAGTAAAGTAAAAAAACAGTAAAATTCCAGTTTCAGGTTTTTTGTTTCCATATATTTTGAGATTAAAAACCTCGGAAATAAATGAATTTTAATATTAATGTAAGGTGCCATCGTCGTTTCTACAAACACAAAAAAACTATCTCCAAAACGGTAAAAAACATTTAATTTTCTATTTCAAGCTATAAAGTGCTATCTAACATGTTTTTAGTGAGTTAAACATTTTGGTCTCCTGTTACTCAAGAAGCAAATTCGTTATATGTACGTTCATTCCAGACTTTTTCGCATTTGTTTTTATTTGTAGTTTTGAGTTCAGGGTTTATATCAAAATTTAAAGGGTTAAATACACTATAAATTATAAACACTATAAATTCCTAACTACCAAACCAGAAATTTAAAGGGTACTTTCATTTTTGATAATTTTATGCCATATGTAAAACAACTATTTAATGATACGTGCTATTTGATCAGGTCAGGAAAAACAACTATTTAATAAACGTAGTAATTTGCTTACTATTTTTACAATTTTTGTAATTTTATGCAATTTTTTTTGGTTTAATTTGACACGGTATGTTTTTTTATAAAGGTTAATTGTGAAATATATTTCTAATGCAATTGCGTAGATCGTAATTGTTTTTTAAATATGAAAAATAAAAAAAGATATGCGCAACACACAACGTGGCACAATGGAGATTAAAGGCTCTTTTTGCCATGTCTTTATTTTATTTTACCAGTGTATTGTATTAAATTTGTGTTTTGTGAGCATTCAATACGTTTTTGGGAATACCTATTTTGATAAATTAAAAGTGACATAAATAAAGGATAAAAGTACTTAAAATTATACAAATTGGGATATTTTAGTAACTAAAAGTACTAAAACAAAAAAATACAAATCCGTTTCTATTTCACAGATTGTCTTCTATTTCTATTACGTCGTTCCAGGTATTCCTTCCAAAGCACCCTATGTGACCGCATCATTAGAAACAATATGTTAATAAAAACAAGTTGCAACAAAAATCCAAAAACTGTCATTGACAAAGTCACTGAAGTCAATTCGATTCTATGAACTATATAAAGGGGTATCGTCATTGCACAACCACTAACTAAGAATATGAACGTTGCAATCCGTATCTTTTTACAAACATTCATATGAAAACTTGCTCGAATCTTTGCTCCTCCAAGTAACGTATACAATACTCTGAAATACAACAATACGTTAACTAATGACACTCCGAGCAATGCAAACTCCGTAACGTTCATGCCCAAGAAATAGTCAATAACAATTATCACCATCGGGATTCCCCATGCAAAGATACATGCCTTCAAATACATGTGTTCGTAACTAGAGCTAAATATCTTAACAATGTTAACGTAAAAAGTAAAAGAAGTGACGAGCAACCAAAAGACAAAAGAAAATATGCCTAATTGTATGATCAATATGGCGATATCGAAGTCGAGGAAGAAAGGAAACGTAGGACTTATCAATGCAAGGCCTCCAGAGAAACAAACGTTGATGAATACGAAGTTTCGAAACTGCCTCCACTTCACGATTAAAATCCATGATGTTATTCCGAAAATTACTGTCACGAAGCACAATATCACAGCAAACATCCAGAACGCCATTAAAAATATTTCTTCGGGTTCCATTTCTAATGAATCTTCATCTTGATTGTATACGGTTTCATTTGCAGTCGAGTTGATTAAAGTATAATTGTAAACAGTCTCATTTTCATTATTCATATTGAAGTGTGTGAAATTACTGCTGTTGAATATTCTTTATGTGTCTTTGTTTTTTCTTAAAAGTATTTTTGAAAACTTTACACTTCTAGCGGTGGTGGTCAGTGAATGTTCAACAGTATTGTTAATTAATTTGCTATCACGGTACCGCATAACTAAATGTAATTTTTTTGTTTTAAATTTCGTAAATAAGTATTATATTTTTTACGATTTTTGAGTATAAATGTGTATGATTACGTCTATAAACAACAACAGGCAATATTTTAATGTTATTTGATACATTTTTGCCTAAAGTAATTAAATTAATTAGTTCACATAACTAATTAAAAAAATGATAAAAAAGTCATACAAATCGAGGATTAGTTTTATAACGCTAATTTTATATTATATTAGATGACTAGTTTATGTTATCACAGCTGGCCAAAAAAAAAACTCAACGGTCTTTCTAATGCTTTTTTTTAATTATTTGCAAGTGATTTTAATATTAAAGTGATCTCAAAGAGATCACACTTACTTATCATTCCCCGTAAAGGAACGTGCTGCAGGAAAGTGTATGAATTAATGCATTTCGTTGAGAATTTACGCGTTTTCACGCAAACAAGATGAATTCATAATTATTATCAGTGAATAAAAACTGCACCTATAAAATATTAGTTTCTGACATACTGTTATTTAAAAACTATGCCAACCCCGCAGCGCTGTTTTTTAATTCACCTAAGCCTTCAGAATTACGAGCGGACAATTTGTATGCAAAACCTCGTTTTTCCGCTGATGCCAGACGTAGTTTCCAGGTTTTTGCTATCCATCAACTAAATGGATTACAAATAAACAGCGACGCAGACATTTCTTTTGTCACAGTATTCGGGTGTAGGTATTTGGATGGAAGTCGAGGATTGTTTTTTTCTATGAACCTGATTTTTTTATAGCTGGTGGTGGTAGACCTTGTTTAAGTCCATCCGAATAGCTACCTTATCCACTAACCTGTCCTGAAGCAGCTGTGTCCATACTGTTGTGTTCTGGTGTGGGGGTAAATTAGTAGGTGAAATTACTGCCATAGAGGCATTTCATCTCAGTCCTCAGGTAACGTATGAGTAGCATTGTACCGAAAAGTAGTAACTTCTCAAATTGTGAAAGTTTCTTACGAGAAATTCTGTGAAATTTCTAAGAATATTCTTAAATTTTGTATGAAAGAGAACATTCTCGATGCTCTTAAATGTTTCCGATATCATCCTCAGTAATTTCTTGACAAGATCTCTTAACTTCTGAGAATGTTCTGCAAACTTGTACATCTCATCTCATCGTGTTGTATTAGCTATCTTGAGTATAAATATCATTTAGCAGCGTATGTGTTCGTTTGCCTGCTGTAAATAGTAATCTAAAGGAGATATTACGCGTTCCAATAGATGTTGCGGTTTAAATATTCACTTCTAAGCACCCTACTATATCTTAAATTGGCAGCCTATCAGTGGTATTCATAATCACACATATTTTAATCACATTTTAAGTAATGTAATAGATGATTTTCTCAAATTAATTTTGAGATTTTGAGTTTATTAAAAATAATGTAATAAATTTCATCAAAATGTTGCTGTCCCATTTTTTTCTTATTATTATTATTTATTAAAGTAAATTAAACAAACATTTACAAATTATTAAAAACTGCACCGTTAAATTCACAGTTTGGTTTGTCTCGATACACCCACGACAGCTACAAACAAATAAAAAGGTACATAAGAGTGTTTAAACTAAGTTACTAATATCTATTATTCATAATATCCTTAATACAAATCATCAAAACCTAAATTACAAACTACGTAGGAAAGTAAGAAAAAACATTTCACTGTGTCTTATCGCTATCTCACGGCGGCCGGCCGCGCCGCCGAACCGGTCTATGCTCGCCCGGTACAATATGATCCAATTATGTCGGTAATTACGAGAAAGCATGAATCTGACTTTGAATTGCGATATTTGTTGGAGTAATTTTGACTTTCCATTCATCTGGT
Source organism: Acleris literana (assembly GCA_946894065.1). Lineage (NCBI taxonomy): Eukaryota > Metazoa > Arthropoda > Insecta > Lepidoptera > Tortricidae > Acleris > Acleris literana. The sequence goes on along the minus strand of OX335671.1, from coordinate 21,697,360 downwards.
ATTTTATTAAATCAGGCAAAATATAATCTGACGTTTTTGGACCATAAAAATTTCGAAATGGTGGTTTCTTTAGTACGCGATTAGTTACTTGTGGGATGTGTCCAAAAACCACAAGACAAGACGACGTGTTGGCTTTCACTTCTAAAATATTGTACCTTCCGAATGTGGTGCTTAAATTTAGTGTGGACAGGTAAAACTACGCGCATGCGAAAAAGATCCCCAGTGCACTTCACACTCTTACTAATATTAATTGGCACTACGAGCTTGAGTAGTTTTATCTGCAGATTATATATCTAACCAAATGCGACTTAAAGGTGCGACTATAGCTACTTAAGCTTTAGTTATAATACTTTATAAACATCTAACCTAATCTTATACGGTATTCTGTTACGTAAGATAAACATTTTTGCCATAACAGCCCGTAATTTAGTACACACTAAATCGATGTGTACATCCCAGTTAAAATTGCTGTCAATTAGGAGACCTAAATACTTTATTTTAAAAACTTGTTCTAATGGGGGGAATTTACAATTACCAACATCGGTCGGTCTGGAGTGTAAGCACTGGTGACCCTGCCCAAAAATACTGACCGGTCGTACCGTTCTTGACTGACAAGAGTGCACGTGCAGAAGTTTGGTCTTATTTGCGTTTAGAACCAGACCTGCGTCGTAGGACCACGTGCATGTCTTACCATACCGTTACATAATCTTAACATAAAATTCTGCCAGGTTGTACAACAAAAAAATATTGTCCTGCCCCATTTTTATTTTGCTTAAAATTGAGACGACATACTGTGTTTTGTCAATTTTATAGTAGCAAACGTTGATGAACACGAAGTGCCTAAACTTCTTCCACTTCTCGATTAAAATCCATGATGTCTTTCCATAAATGACTGTCACGAAGCATGAGATCGCAGTAAATATCCATAATTTCCTCAATATTATTATGGCTTCATGCTCCATTTTCAACAAATGTTCTTTTTCTTCGTATACGGTATTTGCAGTCTCATTTTCTGTCTTCGTTTAAAATTTGTAAAATTACTGCTGTTGAACATTTTTTATGTATTTTTTTTACATTTATTTTTTCAGAGATGATGGATGACGTCTGTACACGTAAAATAGCAATATTCTAATAACTTTTTATCATGGTACCGCACTCTAAAATGTAATTGATTAAAATGTTGTTAGAATTATATATTTGGATAGTTTTAACTATGAACGTTTATACAACGTAATTCTATAAAAAACACCGGCGATATTCAAATGTAACTTGATAAGCTTTTTATAGCTTAGAATGTTGAAATTCATTAGCTAATTGGCTATTAAAATCTATTTTTATTGATAGAAAAGCACCCAGCCGTTAATTTGGTCAACAAATGGATGGCTTCATGTTTTTGTTATGAGAGAATGGCTAAATTTAAAAACATATATCGGCTTTTCTTATTTTTTTTAATAATTAATATTTCAGTTATTTCGGAAAGTATAAGAGAAAAAGAGAGAAATATAAGATTTCATGCAGTTAATGATCACGAAAACTCGTGTTAATTTGTTTGGCAATTCTCAAAGTGTTAAAGAAGGTTTAATAATATGAACAAATTAATGAAAAATCGGAATTTTATGGAAGATTTATTTATGAAGTTTATGAGTTAGTGCACTTGGAATACCCTAAACAGTTAAGAAAAATTGGAGTTTCGTAGATGAAATGTTATGGGTGGTTAATTGTAGCCCGATGGTTCGTGTCCTGGCAAGCCTCCGTCTTTATTTTTCAAATATACACTGCCAATTTAGTAATCATATGTCCATTTATGGTATTAAATTACAATACGTCTTAGGTATTCCTTCCAAATCATCCTGTGCGATTGCATCATTAGAAATAATACGTTAATCAATATAAATTGCAGAAAAAATACAACTGACGCCGTACCCGATTTAGATTTAATCTTAACCACAGTAAATAAGGGCAGCGTCATTGCACAACCACTAACTGAGAGTATCAATGTTGCAATTTGTACCTTATTACATACATTCGTACGAGAAAGAGCTCTCACTTTTGCTTCTTTCATTAATGTATATAATACTCTTACAACAAGGTATTGATTATAGATACTCCGAATATTGCAGACGAAGACAGTCATGTCAGAAAAATAATAGTCCATAACAATAATCACCATCGGGATTCCCCACGCCGCGAAACAGGCCTTTGAATAAATATGCTCGCAACTAGAACCAAAAATCTTGACGATGTTAGCGTAAAAAGTTAAAGGAGTGATAAACAACCAAAAGACAAAAGAATATATACCAAAAGTCGTACTCAAAAAGGTACATTTCATATTAAGAAACAATGTAAACGTAGGACTTATCAATGCGATACCACCGGAGAAAACGTTGATGAACACAAAGTTCCTATAAAGCCTCCACTTCGCGATTAAAATCCATTTTGTTATTCCGAAAATGACTGACACGATGCACAATATCACAGTAAATATCCAGAACGCCAGAAAAAATATTTCTTCAGGTTCCATTTCTAATGAATCTTCTTCTTGATTGTATACGGTTTCATTTGCAGTCGAGTTGACTGAAGTATAATAAACAGTTTCATTTGCAGTAATGTTTTTACAAATTCCATTTCCATCGACTCTTCATATAGGACTTCATTTTCACTGGCGTTGAATTGGGAATTTACAGTCACGTCTTTTGTACGTATACCAAAATGTGTAAAGCTACTGTCATTGGACATTATTTCTATACTTTAATACAAAACAAAAACTAATTACTCGGTCCAGTATTCTTTAACACTAACATTTTCAGTGGCGATAACGTTTATACCCGCCGAGCAGCCGTAAAAAATGATTACTTATTTTGAATTATTATTTTTACACGTTGCAAGAGTTTTTATTTATATTATTTATGAATGAATATTAATATAACGTTTACAAACAATAAAAGGCGATATAAAAATAATACTTGATAACATTTTAATGGTTTAAGTTAAAGCAATTCATTAGTTAACGTGATTAAAATGAGTGTATTGATAAAAATGCACATTATTTCGACGTTAGTTTCAACATCGTTTTTTTTTATTGACAAGGAAAGAAACATAATACGTTTCACATTTGAGAAGCGCCACAAACACCAGCTTAGGTTTTCGCGTGCGCTAACTTGCTACATCGCTGAGAATAACGACTAACTATTTATATAAGTTTAACGCAATAAGTCTACACTTAAGTGCTACAATAATAGCTAATAAATAGCAATGCTAATTGGAGGTAGATCAACAAAAACAGATACCTTTAAACTCAAGGCGAACATTGTAAGCCGATGCTACTACGCACATTTTTTGCTCTCATTGTAGTTACAGTAAAGACTCGACAAGACAGCGCGCTTCAAAAATGTTGTAATAAAATTATAGGTAAATAAATTAAACTATAAATAAATTAAATTATGAACGCAGTGCTCTCATAAAGTGTTGTTTAAGCATTCTCTGTAAATTGCGTTCATGAATGTTATTTCTGACAATAATCGGCAGTGCATTTATTAACCTTGGAATAAAATATTTTGACATGCGCTCAAGGACGCTCATTTGATCACCTATTAAATAACTTAATGTATAATGAAAGTGAAAAGTCGCCAAGAGTGGAAGAAGAGGGAAGAGGCCTACATCCAAGATTGGATCACCAAAAGGCCACCATTATGATGATGATGATGATAATGAAAATGACTAAGCTAAAAAAAAAAGTGTCTACTTACAAATACGACAGTAAAATGTATACAAAATTTATACACTTTGTTAAAACGTAACAGTAGGCCTAGCCAATATTCAAACGCTGCTGTCGTTTCTTTTTTCTATCGACTTGAAATGTATAGAGTCGACGCGATCTGTCATCAGCTAAAGTCAATTCTATACATTTTGTCGATGTTCAAAAATCGCTAACTTAGCGTAATGCATTTTGCTTGGGCCCCCAAGGGAACTACTGCCAATACCAAAATTATGTTACTATGGCAACTCTCACGTACGGGTTGGCTTAAAGTAATGAGAATGTATTCAATTGACAATAGCAGGCAAAAAAAAGTGCAATAAGGATTTTGAAATTTGTCAATATTGATAAAAAGGCAAAAATACATACATACATAATCTCACGCCTTCGTTCCCAGAGTGGGGTAGGCAGAGCTACAGAATTACAAACATCTCTAAAAACTTGTTGATAATTCTATAACCACAATTTGCACAATTAGGCTAAGATGTTTACCAGCATATTAAAAAGGCAAAAATAAGCTTTTTTAATAAAAAAATGTCTACGAGGAAGTTATTACGTGAACGTATCTATCGCCTACTTGGACAGCGTCAGAAATCTGAAGTGGTCTCTCACTTCAAAGCTGATAATTTACCTCCATCTACAATTTAATGTTTGATCCAGCGGTGGGAACTTGGTATTGGAACGAAAGATTTACCAAAAACGGGAAGATCACCCGATGATGATGACAAGAGGAAAGTGGCAAAATTCGCACAAAGCAAAGTGGGTGTGTCCCAGAATAAGTTAACTAGAAAATATGATGTTTCCCGTGGGTGTACAAGGAATATTTTAAAGAAATACAATGTTCAACACTTCAAGGGTCAAAAGCACCCAAATATTCCCACAAACAGTTTGAAGAAATTCTAAAGGAGTGCATGAAGTTGTGAATAAAGTATCACTATGCAAGGAGCATCCAGAATTGGCTAAGAGAGCATGACGTCCATTTTGTACCGAAGGATTCAAACCGCCCGAACGCCCCTATAGCTCGTCTAATTAAGATTGATTTTTGGGCAATTCTCGGTAGACTAGTATACAGTGATGGGTGGGAAGCGAAATTGAAAGTTCAGTTGAAGCGCAAATCATCTAACTAATTAAAAAAAGTAAAGATGTTGTCCAACCTATGATGAAGACGTTAAAACGAAAGCTAACTATGAAAAATTAAAGATGGGGGACTTTTTGGTACATTGTAATTAATGATTATCATACTGGTTTTAGTTTATTTTCAGATAATAAAAAGGGGAGCCCTTTGTTTCCCATAATTTTATTGGTCATAATGTAATTGTTGACATAATTATTTATAGTCATAATTTTTTATATCGCTGAAACTGTAAACTTTTCAGAAGTTCTGAAATATCTAACGTGTAGACAAGGCTAGGTTAGGTTAGGTTTGATTTATAAAAACCCTGAAAAAGTAACATTTTCTTTAAAAAAAACACGTTATGACTTGCGATGTTTATGACCTAAAGCACATTATGACTAAAAATAATTATATCAGTCAATATAGACCCAATAAAAATCAATATAATCCTAGCGAGTGATTTAGTGATAAAAACAAAACTGTAACTAAGCCTACCCGTTATTTCTAGTATAAATATTTGTAGGCGCAGTTCTAGACCTTTTTTGTTCAACTGTGTATATATAGATTTTCTTGAACTTTCACGATGTGGAGGAAATAATCAATGACGATTATTTATCGCGAATAAGTCCCGTTTAGCTACAAAGTATTTACTTTTAAATCTTTTAGTTCGTAGTTTATACGATCAAACCAGAGTGCTCATTATGGTCGTGTTTATTGATGTGGATAAACGTAGATAAAACATCTGTCACTTTCTGACTCGTATGTTCGTGCGAAATCATGGATGCTTTATCCACCACGGTAATGGTGACCACGCCTGACAATAATTTTAAATATGACCAATCTGCATCTCTTACGATTAAATAGTTGTTGACGTACTGTTATTTCCAAACTATGCAGACCCCCGCAGCGCCTGTTTTTAATTCACCTAAGCCTTCAGAATTACGAGCGGTCTGTTTGTATGCAAAACCTCGCTTATTTGCTTACGCCAGACGTAGTTTCAGGCTTATGCATTGCCGAAATGGATTATAAATAAAGTATTAAGCAGTAATTGAGGTAGGTAGGTCATAGTACTTGCATAGCACTACTATAATTATATTAAACCAAGTATTGGTATTCAGTATAATAATACGATTCAAAGGTTTTTTCTTGTTTGATAGTTTTTGAAGTGATTTGTTTGCCTTTCAATTCAATTCAATATTTTGATTTATGGCAATCTGTTTGCCATTCAGTCTGTCTAGAAAGCCTATTGACAAATTGACTGTTCTTGCGCTGCTCATCTCCATCAAATTTTCGCGAGGGCAAAAAGTTAGTAGTACGGTGTAGTACATAATCATAATGACATCGTATTTTGTCGAATAAGTTCGTATTCATCTCGCTTTCTCATTTTACCTATAATTTGTATACTAAATCTGACTGAAAAAGAAAGAGAATTACGAACTGTTCCAATAAAAAACTAACGTATTTTTATTCACTACAAACTAGCAATGTACAAGTTGCAGAACATTTACAAAAGTTAAGAAATCTCCTCAAGAAATTACTGAGAATATTATCGGAAACATTTGAGAGCATTGAGAATATTCTTTTTCCATACAAAATTTAAGAATATTCTTAGAAATTTCCGAGAATTTCTCATAAGAATCTTTCACAATTTGTGAAGTTACTTTTTGGTACAATGCTACTACAAACTGATAAAGTAATTACATTATCTGATGGCTAATGTCATGAGAACTACCATTTGAGCTTCAATGTTGTAAATCCTACTCATCTACTACTCATTTTTCAATGCGAAAGTTTGAATGTTAGTTTGTTACTCTTTCACGCTGCAACGGCTGATCAAATTTGGATGAAATTTGGAATGTAGATAGCTTAAACCGTGGATTAACCCATAGGCTAGTTTCATCCCGGAAAAATTGAAAGTCCCCCAAGGGAATAACGATAAATAAAATCTACGCGGACGAAGTCGCGGACAGAAGCTAAATGTAATAAAAATGTGTATAAATGTACAGCTGCATACGATAATAATAATCGCTTAGCCCCGCACTTACTCGCGCTGAACAAATGTAGGTTGTCAAATCAGATTGCCACCATTTGCAAAACAAATGTGAATGGATGTGCGGCACGGGGAATGGTAATAAACAGAGGACTTTTTCTGCATTAAAATCTTTGAAATACTTTTACTGTATGCTTATTTAGGCCTGAACGGGGATTGCATAGAAATAAACGAAGTACGAATCTCATCTTTATAGTTCTTTTAAAGTCAGTACGTGGTTGCCGTAGGTTATCTATTTTAAGTTAGTAAAACTTTTGTCCGCTGTTCCGTTAGTCTGATCTTTTAATTTTTTCAAAAGTCATTTTACTCTGAAACTGTTTATCTTTTCTGGATTTTTATAATTGTTATTAGCTACCCAACCTAGCCTACAGGGTTTCTAGGTGTATCTCTTTTAAAATTATGAAAAGTTAATGGGTTCGGCGAAAAATTATTTTCGGACAAATGAAAATTTCAGACAAACGAAACCGCGAACAATAGTTTTTCCTATATGTACTCGTATAAACGTCCATTCTACACTATCCATTGATTTTTTTACGTTAACGTTATGATACCTTATATCACTGGCTAGTAAATTCGGCCGTGTTGTATAATGCAATATGGTTTCGATAGCAAGATAGCTCAAAAGAAAGTAGAATAGAGGCTAGGTACATACTGTTTTATAAAAAAAAACGTTATACTGTACCTAACCTAATACACTTATGTCAGTGATCTAAAGTTCCTAAGAATTGTTGGGCTCAACAAGTCAAGCGCTTAAACATGTGTAAGTCCCGTCTGCCTTATTAGCTGTTCACTGTACTTTGTCATTTTAACGTCATCTTTGAACTGCTGCACCAATCTGTCAAAGGAGTTAAAGCGACGAGGTTCAAAAGTGTGCCTCAATTTGCGCTACTATAAGGCCAACAGTACCTACAGGACTTTAAAGAATAAGATTTTTTAGTTATATTTTTTCCAAAGTAAAACTCTTACCATTTTGAAACCGTTCTTCCCCGCCATGTGCCGTATTCCATGGCCTCGGCCCGAAATTGCCCGAGACAAATGGGATGGAAAGGTGTGCATCAGCGGGCGTTTTGCAAATTCGGGAGAGCCGTTTGGGCGCCACAGAATAAAAACACGTCACACTGTCTGGATAATATACTACACAATTATGCTATGTGCAAATTATGGAGTTCATCTTAAATGTGGTTTTGTATTTTTGATGAAAATTTGCCTATTTTAAAACACTTATATTAGCTTATACTCGTAACTTACAAACAGCAAACTAACAAACGATGCAATCAAATCTTGAATGTCATCTTTAACCTACTTCTAATTGTCGTCTTGACGTTTTTCATACTTATGCAATTTCGATGACAATACAAAAATATTCTTCTTTCATTTCATCTTCTTCTTCAACCTTGATCTACTCAATGCTGAGTAAAGGTCTCTTCCATGTTAACCCATATAGAGCGGTCTTTGTTTTCCGCATCCAATCCTTCCCAGCCACACATAAGTAAATCGTCAGTCCATCTCGCAGGCTGTCTTCCCACGCTTAATATAATATGGTGTACCATTGAACTCGTATTACATCATATTTTTTTTACTAATTTACCTCAAACTGGAATATGTGTAAGTAAAATAAGATGCCATAAGTCTCGTGTGGTTGCCGAGTTAGAATAGTGCCACTCCATGTCTTCCCGTGGATGTCGTAAGAGACGACTAAGGGAATAAAGGCTTGTAGTACTGTTAGGCGATGGGCTTGCAACCTGTCACTAATACGCTGGTAAACATCTTAGCCTAATTGTGCAAGTTGTGGTTATAGAATTATCAACATTTTTTTAGAGATGTTTGTAATTCTGTAGCTCTGCCTACCCCACTCTGGGAACCAAGGCGTGAGATTATGTATTTATGTATGTATGTAAGTCTTAAATATTCAATAATTTCGTACTATTTTCTGAAAAATGTGACAAATTTAAAGCACCTTTGTGCAAAAAGATCATTTGTATCAGAACGATACCTATTTAATCTACAAAGACGTCTCCGTAACATTTCAATTAATTATAAGGTATTAATTTGTATCTCTATCATTATTTCTTTGAATAATCCTCTAGTTACTTGTCTAAAGTGGCTTAACACCAATTAATATCACGTTTCACCCTTTACTTGGAACACAGTCGTAAATTGTTGAACGATCGGCAAATAGCTTCTGCACCTGGCTATCGTACCCTTTATAATTCATTATGTTCATTTGTACCTTTATAAAGTCGTCTTTCCACTTCTTAAAATCGAATTGTGTTTGTAATAAAAATAAATAATAGGGGACAATGTCACACAAATTTACCTATTTAGTCCCAAACTAAGCTCTAGGCTTGTCCTATGGGTACTAGATAACGATAAACATACTTACATAGAGAAATACATAGAAAATAACTAAAACCCAGGAACTCATCACTCAAATATCTGCCTTACCGGATTTGAACCCGTGACCGCTAGCTTCGTAGGCAGGGTCACTACTAACTAAGCTAACGTGTCGTCATTACAATTAGGACTTGGAACAAGTAAAACAATTGTTAGTAGAAGTTGTCATAACATAATGTCCGCACCAAGCAAGATAGGCCAAATAATAAATAACTAAATAACACCACTTACCCGCATATTCCGTACACTAAACATCATTTACCAGGAATGGAACAATGCCGCTTTAGTCCCTCAAAACCGCTGCGTCGCAAGCGCTAGTCGATGCCTAGTGTAGTGTAGTGTAGTGAGGTGCGGTTTTCCCGTCACTAACACAACTGTCACCTGTAATAACTGTCACTTATGAATGTCGTCTTTAGTTATTAGGTCGCATACATGTAAACTTAAGATAAACAACCAACGTTTGCAAAAGGTTGTAATTAGTTTCTTTACCTTGTACCTTTTGTATTGTTATAAAATGGTCACTTTCCTCGTTTCCGGGTATAACTCTCCTGAAAATCAAGTGAAAAAGGGTATAAATAATAAATAAAAAATAAATAAAAATCAAGGGACGATCTCACACAAATTGACCTAGTCCCAAACTAAGCTCTAGGCTTGTACTATGGGTACTAGACAACGATATAAATACTTATTTAGAGAAATATATACTTAAATACATAGAAAACATCCAAGACTCAGGAACAAATACTCGGGCTCATCACACAAATATCTGCCCTTACCGGGATTTGAACCCAGGACCGCTAGCTTCGTAGGCAGGGTCACTACCAATTAGGCCAGCGCGTCGTATAAGTCTAGTATACTTCGTTCATGTATATACCCTTTTTTAGTACGAGTTAAGTCGACTTTTTCACTAGGACCACGAACTAGGCCAACGTGTGGCGTGGCGTGGGAGTTGTGTGCATATAAAGAGTTTACATTCATACATAAATACATTGAAAAAAGTCTTACATACTCATAATGTTACCTAGACAATAAAACGTCTACCTATTAAATCATAAATCTCTTTTCCACCATCCCTTATTTTATAAGGGTTAATATTTCCGCCAGACGAATATGAATCATGACAAAAAAACGATCATATAGCCCGTTTTTATTCCCCGGTGCGTTAAAATGAATATAAAAAGGCCTTTCGTGAAGGTCAAGAGATCTCTGCATCGCTTCTGAATCGCTGTGTTAAGGAAAAATAGCGTTTTATGTTATCGCAGCGTCAAAGATTTGGTATCGGTAACATAAAGTTAAGGACCATAATTTAGTCGACTGTTGTTACACAAATTAAACTTTAAAAATCTATTAAATACTTTTTTGTATTCATTAATGATTCCATAGGTACTGTAATTTATTTATTTATTTTTAAATGATCTATAGCTTCAATAACAATAAAATCTTTGCCCATTTATTTTCTACGCGGCAAAAAATATTGCTGGTAGTGACCCTGCCTACAAAGCTAGCGGCCCTGGGTAGCAGATATTTGTGTGATGAAAGCGCATATTTGGTTTTGAGTCATGGATGTTTTCTATGTATTTAAGTATTTATTTCTCTATATAAGTATTAATATCGTTGTGTAGCACCCATAATACAAACTTAGAGCTTAGTTTGGGACTAGGTCAATTGGTGTGACATTGTCCTCTGATATCTATTTATTTTATTTATATATAATAAAACTTAAGCTTTTACATACATACACTCTTGCCTTCATTCCCAGAGTGGGGTAGGCAGAGCTACAGGATTACCAACAACTCTAAAAACTTGTTGATAATTCTGTACCCACATTTTGCGCAAATAGGCTAAGATGATTACTAGCGTACATAAGTGACAGGATGCAAGCCCATCGCCTATCAATACTACAAGCCTTTATTCCCTTAAAATTTTAAAACCTAATTAATACTTTTTATTATCATTAATGATTCAATAGGTACTTTAATTTATAAATTTATTTTTAAATCATCTATAGTTTCAATAACAATACAATCTTTATATTCTACGATCGGCCAATTTATATTCTATACACGTCAAAACAATATTGATTTTGACTTGTTATCTTACGTCCATGTTGTCATAACTCTTATTTGACTAAAATGGCGGCTAAGTTAAAAACAATACGATAACATGTCAGGCGCATTATGGTTTTATACCTAGTAAAATAGAGGCTCTGATTTTCTGTCAACACAAAATAAAAAAATGAAACTTGCAATACACGTTCCGCCTCACAGCGTGTTCACGACACGACAAAGTCCTTACTCCTACAGCTATACGACAGGAGGCATAGACAATATACATTCTGCAAGCGCTCGAAAATCGCTTACGTTAACGTTATCCATCTTTACTAGGGCCTTAGTAGCACAAACATTTCAATCATAATATCACGTTTTCGTATCACCTTTGACTATTCGAAAACGTGCTTTGAACTTATCCGCACGTTAACGTGTCAGTGTCTGACTTCTATGCGATACGTACCAATAATAAATATTGATTTCACTAAGAAAGCAATAATCATGAAATTTATTTTCGCTTATATAAGGAAATACAGTAAATTGAGGAATGCTATAAAACAATTATAATATACCTTTGAAAATAAATTAAAATGAGAACAGAAAGAAGTTTGCTGTATATATAAAACAGAATCCTTTAAAGTTGTATACAACATAGTCTTACAATTTGTTTATTTTCAGGTAAATCACGGAGTTTAATGAAACAAGCTTCAAGCAGAAGGTAAAATAAGATAAGCGACAAAATTTGCTCATAAAAGCGTCGCATATTGTAAAAACATAAGTATATTACCTTTAAAACTGTTTGACGTCAAGAGAAGAAGAATTCGTGAGATTGATGCACCTGGGTATTGCAAAAGACCAATGTATTTTGAACCTTAATCGTTGGGTAGTAGATTCCAGTTTCGTTTATTCAAATGTAGGTGAAGATTTTGCGAAGTTTTACTGTGTTATGGTTTTATCTTAAATTATACTAACTCGTGTCGTTTGGGTGTTTATCTACTTAGGTATTTTATTTTTATCCTTGGGGCTTAAAACTAGACGTCGACATCAAAGAAAATGTTTGAGATTTACGAGAACTGGCGAACGGTCGTGTCGAGCTTATGTCTATTCTGTACATTTTAAATGTTTTCGAAAAGCGTTAGCTATCGCAAAATGAAATTGACAAAGGAAGTTCCTTGAATTCCAGGGTCAAAATTTTAGAAAAGGCTGATGGTTTTTAATTATAATGCTCTGTAAACTGAAGTGTAAAAGTTTATAAACTAGCTGTTCCGCCGGGAGTTGTACAACACCGCATAATCACCAAAGCAAATAAGGTAAAATACCGTGTTAGTTAGACGGTAATGCACTATTTTCGGCAATTTGTACCATCTGTAAACTTCAATAATTCTTATTAGATAAAAAAAAACAATGGATTGGTGGGATGCTTAAAACGAATAAAATATGGAAATATGTTATTTGTTACAAAGGTATCTGCCGATTTATTTAGGTCTGGAATAACCAAAATTTCATAGAAATGCCCAAAATAATTAAAAAAACGAATTAACCCAATATATAAAAAAAACATAACTTGCCTTCACCTTCATTGCAAAAGGAAGCTTGTAAAGATGAAGAGGTGCTACAAGCTACGCGGCTTTGTAGCGGTGGCTACGAAACTCGTAGCAAAGGCTTTCCCGCTACGGCAAAAAGTACTAAGAGCACATGAATGTATAGGGCTTCTTGTTAAGCCGAGAGCCAACAGAGGGAAAGAGGATTACACGAAAATATGAACCTTATTATATTAGTATGAGACTTACTTTTGATTGCGCATTGACATTGTGTTGACCTCATATATTTGGCGAATGAAATAATGAAATGTTTTGTATGAAGTTGGTTATTCACGGGATTATATTGGTATTAAACTAGAAGGAACGGACAGAAAGAAGGTTTTGATAATTTTGTTGTTTTTACTTATTTAACTTCTTTTTTTCTATTTTTTTCCAAGAAGAGATGTAAAGTTCAGTAATTACGAAAACAAATATTTTTTAACCGCACATTTTATATTCGAGCTTGTCTTTGTCTTTGTGTGTAGGGTTCAAGCAGGACAATTACTCCAAATAAATATTACGTCACAATGTTTTTTTTAAATCGATTGTCATAAATAGTAAATATCGACTCAGAAACAAAACATGTACTTGCTATTCACACAAATATTTATCCATTACCGCTACCGCAATGTTAATTTAACAAGAATCATCTACAAACTTGTGTTTATACACACACTAAATATAAACGCGAGGCTAAAGCATAAGCTAAACGATAAATAAAAAAACTAAGTGCGAGTCGGACGTCGCACACGAAGGGTTCCGTAACCACAGAACAATATTAAGATTGCAAAAACTCCGAGAAAAAAAACATCTTGTGCTGTATGGGGACCCCTTTTATTTGTTACTAGTGATCCGCCCTCGCTTCGCTTCGGTTTATGCCAGTTTTCTGTAATACCCGTATATAATCCAAAAAATATTATACATATAAACCTTCCTCTTGAATCACTCTATGTATTAAAAAAACCGCATCAAAATCCGTTGCGTAGTTTTAAAGATCTAAGCATACATAGGGACAGACAGACAGTGGGAAGCGACTTTGTTTTACACTATGTAGTGAATATAACGGCTTTAGTAGTACGGTCAAGGAAGTTAATTTGCTACCCATTTCGAAAATCTGCTTGAAGATGTCATTGTCAATAGAGATGCCAAGTCATTTGTAATTGATAGGAAACTCAACCTTATTGCTGTAGAATGTCAGATTGACTTTGGACCTAAGGTGGGTCACAAATTAAATTCCTTGACTGTACATACTTTGCGTCTTTGCAATAACGGTTCAAAAGGTACAGCCTTGTGATAGACTATACTAGACTATTAATAATAGAGTTCCGTAGGCACCTTTTGGGTACACAACGCTAAAACTCATCTTCAAATCTTAAGCAGTGGCGCCCAAGATAACTACCAAAATAACTTGATAAAGTGATAAACTCAAGCTCCTAAAGCATAATGAACTTTAGGGTAAAATAATAAAGAAGGATCCCTAATTGATTTTGCATGTCGCTTATAACGTTTTGCTTCCAGCTCTCTGGTTTCAGTACATAGCAAAAACCTCTCGCGATGTCTTTGCTCATGACGTGGCTCTTTTAAAAGTAAGCGTGGAAGGCGAAAGTTAAAATTAATGACTTTTTTCCGTCTGATGTGGCTTGAAAAAGTTTATAGAAAAAGCAGGAGCCTATTATGGTCGCGGTTGATAAAACGTCCGTCTCTGTCTGACGTATATGTAAGTGCGAGGGCGACAGATGCTTTATCCACAGCGATAACCGCGATCATAATAAGCCCGTAGGTCTCGCTTGGAATCAGTCAGCCAGGGCAGCTGTATAGAAACGTCTACGAGTACATTGAGTGCTTTTTGGCGAATTTTCGTTAATGAGGCAATGGTGGACGATTAATGAATGGTCTAGTGAGCCAAGACTTGAAAGGAAGAGTAAAATAAAATAATCCATAATGTTTATTACGCATAATGTATCAGTACTTGGAAGACCGAGCGTCGCTCGGGTTGAAAACGAAATTTCCCGAAGATGACAACTTGACAGATCGATTTTTCGCCCCTGTAAACCCCTATAATTCAAATTTCATAGAAATCGTTGGGCCGTTTCCGAGATTCAGATTATATATAATATATAAGAATTGCTCGTTTGGCCTAAAACTGTTTTTACAATAGAAAGGGTGTTATTTTAATTATTATAAAAAACGAACCTAACGTAACCTAACCTAATCTACAGAATAGACGTTTATTTAATTCTGCAATGTCAGCCTAACAGGATGTTATGCGAAAAAATGCGAAATGATGTTATGCGAAATGAAACATTAAGCGTAAAAAAATTATGCTTTTCGAAGGGGTCCTATAAAATAGATATAAAGGGAGAATGTCATATTTTGAGCTAGTCCCAAACGAAGCTCTTAGCTTGTACTTTGGGTACTCGTACTGGGGAACAATAAAAATAATGTAATAGAGGAAAACAAACTTATATCTATAGAAAACATCAAAGACGCGAGCATTTGTTTCTAAACAAGAACTCGAGTCATCAGACAATAGTACATTGTTGCAGAGGATAGAAAGTACGCGATTTTTGGACGAGTCATATAGAGGGCCGAAACGTAGTTGAGGCCCTCTAGTGTACGTGTCCATAAATTGCACTTTCTACCGAGGCAGACAGTGCTTTTCACAACTTCTGAGAGGAAATAAAATAAAAATTCGCATTCAAAACTCAAATTTTAATTCATGTTAATGTGACATCACCGCCAATTTTACCACAGATAACTTTTTTTTTAAATCTGGACCCTTATTCTCGTGGCACTCGAGATTAATAAACTAACATGCGAGATGAAGATGTCAACTCCATAAAAAATTGTATTTGTTTCGCCATATCTTTCTCCCATGGGGCCAAGTTTGAATTACATTTAAAAAAAGCAGTGACATAGTTTTTAGTCTGTGTATATTTTAGCAAAAATACACCTAATATTTTACGACACAAAATGGTGTGTTCTGATTGGTCTATTTCAATTTTTCATTGTAAGGAGCTATGACACAAAAATTGATTGATTGATTTTAATTGGTTCTTAAAGTTGGACAACAATGTTCTCGACCAATCAGCAAACACGCCGACAAAAACATTCTTGGTCTCTCCTTATAAGTGACGTTTTGTGACCCCAAACAAGACCATCTATGGCCATATTTCCGAGCAGTGTTGTGAAAAAGGATTTCCTTCCTTTTATTCGAAACCGGGATCATCGCTAGCTTTATAGACAAGGTTCATCAACTTGACTTTATCTTCATTGTATTGTTCTTTGTCTGAGCAATAAAGTGTTTAAATATTTTTTTTTCTCATCAATATACAGTGTGTTACCAACCCCTGGCTTTTTTTAAAGGAGGTTAAAATAACGTGTATCTGTAACTTAACCGTGACATTAATTTAATTAATAAACAAATTTTCAGGCTTTGTTAACTTTCTAACAAAATTTTAATTGCCAACAATGTAAAGCACAGCAATTTGACAAGTGTAAATGACAGTCGTGGATACTTTGATTATTATGACTTGTCCCCGTACCACGACATGCCTTGTACTAAGCAACAGCGATACTTGGGAAGTTATTTAAGTTATTTTTTAATTGACAATACTTGCAAACAATTGCTAAAGCAACATATTATCGGCAGTTTTAATAAATGCCCGCATGCCGGTAACACACTGTAGAATCAAATAGGCATTCCACCTTAATCCTGAGGGTTGGCGATGTATTGGTGGTCTTAAGATTTCAGTCTTAAGATTTCAGCCTTGAGGATATAAATGTCTGTGGGTGTTACTTACCATCAGGTGACCTATGTGGTCGTTCGTCTTACGATTAGACATAAATATATACATACGAGTAGGTTAACACATATTTAAACCCTATTCAGACTTACTTGCTTTTTATGGTTAACAACTTTCTAACCTCAAAATGAAACTTTTTTGGCTAAAACAGCTCTTTTATCGTAAATAAAGTAAACTGAGAAAACATTTTGGACATCACTTGGCCAATGTACGAGTATTGTCCGTGATTGCTTTATTTTATTTAAAATAGCTGTTTAATACAAAAAAGTTGCATTTTGAGGTTAGAAAGTTGTTTACTATTTGAGACAAGTAAGTCTGAACAGGGTTTATTTCCACATGTATGTTTATGTAATTAGAAAAATAATTTTCTATTACAAGACGATTGGTAAAAGGAAAATAAATACAGCTCGATTACTTTTTGATCTCCATAAAGCTGGCCGCGGGGCAAATAATGTTCGTTTCATTTTAATTTGTGTTATTTGCTGTGTTGATGCGTATAATGGAATTTCCCTTGTTTGTTCGGTAAATCATCAATCAGTAGGGTATGATGGTTGTGTTTTCTTTTGTGGGGAATATTTGTGTTTATAATAAACAAAACACTGATTTCCAAGTTTTTAAAATTTGTCTTTTCTTGCGAATTTTCGGTTCTGTCCAATCCCAGGATAAATAAATCTTAAGGCCTTCAACAGGATTCAAACTATTAAAACGGTTATAAGAAGTTTAGAACAAAAACAGACAGAAAAAGAGGCAATTTGTTACTATTAATTTAAAAAACAGTTTAAAAGCACTGTAATGTGAACTGAATTAAACGTATCAAGGTGTTATAAAGTTATTTTTACGACACAGCCCGCAAACAACTAGCGCCATCTATTGTTGAAACAAACAACTAAAAAGCCAGCCTCACTAAAGTCACGAAACGTCCGCGTAACGTTTTTGATTCGTAGTTAGTTCCTAGGTCGTACGATAGGTGGCGTTGTATTTAGTAACTTATTTTAATAAAATAAAACATTAAATACTCTGGTTATGGTGTACGTTAAACTTAAGCCGTGAAGTTCCGAACTTATTTAACATACTGTTTTTATTTTCTACGCATTTATTATAATTTATTTGAGAAGAACGATTATAATATTTGTTACTAAATAAATATTACATATTATATTCACTGTTCAGCGTTGGAGGATAAAATTAAATCGGTTTTTAATTTGTTTGTTTATTTCTGGCCATAAGTCAAAACTATATCACACTTAACTACAAAAAAAATGTCTGACAAAGTATGTTGGTTTGTTTGTAATTTTTTCAGCCTAATTTAGGGCCTATTTTTAGTAAAAATAAAATTATATTCATAAATATTTTTAGTTACTTATTATAATACTCGTATGTAAGGCATGCAGTTTTGTTTAGCGTTCCAAATGTTATGTCGACAGCATGCATACTTAGTTGCTGGGAAAATTGTAACTTACAGACAGATGAAGACCAAAGTATCTTAATTCATATTTTAATAGCAAATGGATCAATAGTATTCAAAAAAGGGGTCTTCCCAAGCCCTCGGTCGGACAGTCACTGCCACCGCCACTACTCGCTACAGAGGGTGGAATCGCCACTCCGCGCATGCGTCAACTTCCTTGTCTCGCACCCTAACATGAGTTTTCTTTCTCTAAGACACCCCTTGGCTATCTCCTCGCACGCTTTGCTTCCCTGGTACCAAGTAGACATTTTCCGCTCTAATCGGGATTTCCAAAACCTATTAGCCATAGGTGAGAATTAGATTTTCCCTTAATCCCGGCCCCTCCCGGGGTTTTCCACGACCGAACGAGGGTTGGGAATATCTTTTCGTTTATGCTGCCTTAGTACTTTTTCCCGTAACGCGGAAGCCTGCTACGAGCTGACGTAGCCCGTAGCGGCACGGTACGGTTACGAGAGGCTATGATTTTTTATTTCTTAAAATTCAGAGAATTAATGTAATATTTTACTAACAAAATTATTTTAGTTGTATTTCTACATTTAAGAAATAATAGTTTAAAAATATAAGTTTATTTTATAAAGTGTATCTTAAGCTAGATTAAATATACTTATTTAAGAGGAAAGATAAGGTGAAATCTCGAAGTTGGAATCTCACCAAACTTATTACTTTACAAGTTTTTGCGTAAACCAAATGGTGTCCTTATTCATGAAATTGATGACTAAGAGTATTAAATAAATGGGCAAAAAGAAAAATAAATAATTTGTTCTTTTAAGTCAAGTTAGTAAGTAAAAATTTTTCAAATCGGTCCAGTGGTCTTCGAGTAATCGGGGAACATACATAAAAAAAAAAAAAAAAAAAAATATAATTTTTGAAGTCGGTTAAAAAAGGGTTTGTTAAATGCTATTTCATTATTCAACCAGAAGAGTAGAATTGTTTACACCATTATTTTGCAGTCTACTACTAGTTAATTAAAGAATTTTGAAAATATATTTTTTAAGACAAGTTCTTCAGAAACACTAACACCACAGCATTGTTTTAAATATTTTTCTACATCAAATAAACCGAATTCTATAATTATCCGTCACAATTTTTTCTTAGGCCAAAGCTTCTATGAAGACCTCGCGTTGCCCTAAGAAAAAATTGTGACGGATAATTATAGAATTCGGTTTATTTGATGTAGAAAAATATTTAAAACAATGCTGTGGTGTTAGTTTTTCTGAAGAACTTGTCTTAAAAAATATATTTAGAAATAATCGTAACTACACGTTAGGTACTCGCAGGATGTCTTATTTACAAAGTATTTTAATAGATGGCTCTATTTTTCGTATAAGTTCCCTAAGTGTGTAAGTAATAAAATACTGAATTTAAATCTCATACAAAACAGTTCATATCAACATCCTTCGTACCCGCGGCTTTTTTTAAAAAGTGTTTTAAGCCAAGATCTGGCATTGTCCTTTAAGTCAAATATGCGGCAAGAATCAAATTCCTTCTCATTTATATCGATATACCTTTACCGACTCTTATATTTAAAATTAAAATATTTTTCACTGTACTAAATAAAATGAGTGAAATTATTTTTTTACCTTTCTAACCTTAATACCCAATATCTCTACAAGTGTATACTTTTAAATTTGTTAAGTTACCCTAGCTACCATGCACAAGCTACGTCGGCGGGCGCATGCGCGAATGCGCGCAGGGGAGAGTGGTGTCCGGTGTAACCGCGCGATGCGCGATGCAATCCCGCCTGTTGACAACTTGCAGTTTTGTTATGAAAAATAATAAACGCAAGTTCTATGAATAGTACCGTATAATAATTTCTCTGCGGCAAAATTATTTTTGTCTTTGTATGTGTCGAGCGAGGTTGCTTAAATCCATGGTCATAGACGAATGCTAAGCCAAGCAGAACCAGCGATCCTCACCAACAACGGCGTGGAGGGAGAAACGCTGGGTTTTTAGTGGGTATTCCTACCACCAACCGATAGTGGTAACCATCGCGACGCTCGGGCTTTTAGAATATTATTGTCTCTTAAACCTTTTTCCAACGCCATCGCCAAAAATCCAATAGTTTTCCTCTTTCGTTACATAATCTATAATAACATTGCTACTTAAAATGAAATCAGAAAACAATTTTCTCCAAAGTTTCGTTAAAGTTGTAAAAGCCTTCATAATCCACCTTTTTGGTGTGTGTGTTGCGATCTATTTTTATTTTTTGGTGCAAGCATATTTGACCCGACATTTGCATTAATGATGAATTACTCGGGGATTTGGAGTTTTGGACGACGATAAGCAGTGTTAAAGGAGATACAGAATAGCAGGAGGTTTTTAATGTGGTTTTTTATTGAGTGTGCTTAGTTGGTTTCTTTCGCGGACCAGATGGCCTTGCCAAGATGCACTACGCTAACTAGCGTTTCTACTTGATTCGTTTTTAAACCAATCGCGTTACTGGTAGATGACGTGATACGAAAAGTCACGTGATCTATCAGTGACATGATTGGTTTAAAATGAAACGAATAGAAACGTTAGTTAGCGCAATGCAACTTGGCAGGGCTCTCAGTTATAAAACTTAAGGATTTGATGATGAAATAAATGAATATTATAGGGAATCGTTTAAAATTGGAATTAAGAATGAAACGAGTCAAAAGTGACAAAAAGCATCCTGTATAATTATGGCTCAGTTCAAAACATATCACTATTACATATATAATAATTATTATTACCGTAAAATCCAACAAATATATAATTTAGCTCTCTATCTAAATCCATTTATAAACATCATTATTGTTTTGTAAATAAATCAAGGTGTGCTTCGATTAAAACATGCATTTTAAGATAGTTCCCCTTCATATGGAATTCGTTATATCCTCCCTGTTTACAAGCTGCGAGCAATCGCTTGCACGCTTCTGTTACCCTGGTAGATGGCGTCGGAACGCGGAAGACTTTTTCCTACGGGCTACACCCGGCCACGGTTCGTAGCATTTACCCTGTCAAGCTATCGAAATATTTAGTTTTCTAATTATCAGTGGATGAGTCAAATATTAAAATTACTCTAATATCTTGCTTCATAATTCGAGCTTATAAGTACTGAATAATTAGTAATTTTTACAGTAAGCTTTTCTTCGGTTTATTTTGATTTTAGTGATGACAAAATTATATTACCTATATCATTTTTTTATTTTATTTCTGTTATTTGGAATTACCTATATTATAAAATGTTAAAACATGTTAAAATGTTTATTACCGTGTTTTCAACACTTTATAGAAAGAAAGAAGTTTTTATTGTCTTTGTTGTTAATTAGAATTATTTGTTGGATTTCTTGCAACGCATCTGAATATTGGTCTCTATTTGGATCATCTCACTCAAAGAACTTATTTAGATTCCAAATAAATTACAGTTCTTGAAAGTCTATCACATTTTTTTTTGAGCAATCGCTTCGGTGTTTCTGCTATCCTAGTAGAAGGCGTCGGAATGCGGAAGGCCTTTGCCACGAGTTTCGTAGCAGGGGCTAAAATATAAATATTTAAAGTAGGTAATTGCGGGCCGAGTATTGGTTTAAAAATACGAAACCCCGCAATTGCTGTTCCTGCCGAAGCAAATACAGTGCTTTTCTCAAAAATCGCGAGGAAAAAAATTGTGTTGGAGTCAAATCTTGCATACAAACAGCACCTTCATGTGAAAAAACCATCACTTCTTACCGCCTTTTTGTTTATGACAAGGAGAAACGCAATTCTTGTTTTAAAAAAAATATAAGCTATTCCAGGCACAAATAAAAAAGTTATGTTTCGAGTAAAATTTGGATGTATAAGACTTGTGCCCTCATTTTATTATGGTCCTTTTCACTTTTTAAAAAGTTACAAGATAGATAGTAATGGATTTATAGTTATTAACCACCATGTCATTCTTTAAAAAAATAAAACTAGTGTAAAATATGTTTTTGTTAATTAGCCACCACCTCACTTTGAAAAAGAACTTATTTAGATTTTGGAATCTAAATAAGTTCTTTTTTAAAGATAACAGTTCTTGAAAGTGTATCAAATTTTCTTTTGATCAATCGCTTCGGTGTTTCTGCTATCCTAGTAGAAAGCGTCGGAACACGGATGGCCTTTGCCACGAGTTTCGTAGCAGGGGCCACGGCTACGCTGCCTCATTTTGAGTAGCAATATCCCCACACTTGCTACAATTTTATTTAGTTGTTTTGCTCTTTTTGCAATTTCAATGGAATTTAATATTTTTAGACGAGTGGTTACACATCGCCATAATTTACTTAAGAGCGATTCTCTTGTCGATGGAGTGGTTAATTTCCATTCTTTCTTATTCCAAACATTCTCCTATACGGGTCAACTCCTTCTTTTTCTTTTATTTCGTCAAGTAAGTTTTCTGTGCATACCTCTTCTACTTTTTCCTTCTATTTTTCCTTTAATTGTCATCTGTAACCAACCATCTTCCCTCGTCTAATTTATTTGTATTATCTGCAATAGACTTCTCTTTTTCTTCGACAAATTTCAATGTGTTAACTAAGGAAATATTTGTCTACAGTCGGCCTAATAAGTATTAGCTGCACAATTTGTACCTTGTCACTTTAAATCATTTGATAATTTAGTGCAATAGTTCAAACATGACGTTAATATGACGAAGCACTAAAGCGTGCAGTTACTTATACCGACCGTTCATCAAATTGAAGCCACCTCTGCGCCTTTGCTATCCTAGTACAAGGCGTCGAAACCAGGAAGGCCTTTGCCGTGAGGCGAGTTACGTAGCAGGGGCTACGTGGTTTTTCGTAGCCAATTTTATTTTATAGTATTATTTTTATTACTATAATTTTATAGTATAATAGTAGATGAAAATGGATTTAGAGAAATTTGAAAATTGTCACTTCTGAGCTCTTAAAAATATGAGATTAAAAAAACAAATACGATTATATCGGAGCATACATATCCATCATAGGGTTCGGGTAGGGTTAGCTTAACATTAATATTAGGGTCATTAGTACACAGAACCACACAACAACATACAAGTAATTTTAGAAGTTTAATTCGTTTTATGTCAAATGAAGTTTAACTAAAACTGGGGCCCGTTCCAGAAAGCCACTCTGCAACTCTGCACTCTGCACTTTGCAAATCCACGATAGTGCAAAGTGCAGAGTAAACGTATTCCAGAAAACACTCTGCGTAATTTGCAAACTCAGCAAAGATTCTGTTCCTAAAAGATAGTTTGCAAATCCACAAATCCACACTTTGTATTTGACTCTGCCTCTTCAACTTTGCAATTTTCTTGTGGAACAGAAATACTATGCGAATCCACAAATCCACACTCTGCATTTGACTCTGCCTCTTTAACTCTGCAATAGCTTTGTGGAACAGAAATACGTTAAAAGAGTGGGATTTGTGGAGTGCAGAGTTGCAGAGTGGCTTTCTGGAATGGACCCCTGATCTCTTAGTATCCGTAAATCAGTAGGTGGATTGGATGAACCAGTTTCAAAGCACTAGCTATCAAAATATTTTCCATTTATTTTGTTATTGATTCCAATAAAAACGTAGCTAAAAATGGTCAAAACCAATTTCAAAAACAAGTATTTTTTACGATTTGCGTAACATAACAAAAAAATCAAGCAAAAGTTCCTACTTCACGCATGCGCTCTCAATTCCTCACTACACTCATACGATATTATAGTGAACCGTTAGTAAGCACACAACTCTTCGTGTGTGCGTTGACCAGCCGCGCATGCCCACAACGGTCGAAAGAAAACCACCTGTAGTAGCGTAAACTCTTACACAGTTCTGTTGCCCTGGTACTTGGTAGCGGAACGCGGAAGTTTTCTAGGGGTTGGATTTGAAACGCTTTACGTAGATGACTTCATACGATGCTTTTAGTGAGCCATAAGTAAGAATCAGCGCTACGTGTGTGCGGGAACCAGCCGCGCATGCTCACAACGAAGAAAATTACCTATAGTATCGTAAGCCCTTGCACAGTTCTGTCGCCCTGGTACTTGGTAGCGGAACGCGGAAGTTTTCTAGGGGTTGCATTTAATTTTGAAACGCTTTACTTAGATGACTTCATCATACGATGCTTGTACACAGCTCTACGTGTGTGCGGTAACCTGCCGCGCATGCTCACAACGGCCCAAACGAAATCACCTGTAGTAGCGTAAGCTCTGACTCAGTTCTGTTGCTCTGGTACTTGGTAGGGGAACGCGGAAGTTTTCTAGGGGGTTGCATTTGAAACGCTTACTTAGATGATTTAGTAAATTTATTAATCAAAAGTTACATGATATTAGACTTCAAATTTATTGTAAATGTTGTTTAAATGTTATAGGGTGGTTAGTTAAAATATAATCTTAATATTTTTTCTTCCTAAATACATGTTAATTTATTTCCATTTTAAATGCAGCAGCATTTCTTTATTAGCACGCTACCGCTATAACGTGCCTTAACCAACAAAGTTAAGTTGAAGAAGTAAAATAAAACGATAAATCTAAAAGCGGGGTAGGTTTGGTTGAGTGTTTGGATTTTTTTCTGTTAAATAATAAAACATTAAGTTATATTTAACTTATTAAAGTTAAGTAAAATTTATTTAATTTTCCTATTCATAAATAAAAAAAATGAATAAAAAATAATTTCATAATTTTGCATTGGAAAAACTAAGCATGCGAGCTTTCATGTAAATCTAGCGTACTTATAAAATTTACAAAATACGTTTACTTTTTCCAAACGTAACTATTTGTATGTGTAACTCAAAACCTACTAACACCCGTATTTATGGTCAAGAAAAGTAATTACTTGAGTATTGTAATGACTAAAGTAACGAT
This sequence comes from Acleris literana, assembly GCA_946894065.1. Taxonomy (NCBI): domain Eukaryota; kingdom Metazoa; phylum Arthropoda; class Insecta; order Lepidoptera; family Tortricidae; genus Acleris; species Acleris literana. The sequence continues at coordinate 21,672,349 of OX335671.1, read as the reverse complement.
TTTTGTATGACTTTTGACATTACATTACTGATACTGACCATAAATACGGGTGTGTCACGGTGTCTTTTATGAAATATTTATTTAGAGCTCAAGTAAGGCACATATAAATAGCAATTGTGATTGTGATACTATACTACTTTATAAAGCTGTGTTGCAGTTTCACGCCCACAAGACCAGAGCCTGAGTGATTACTTTGTTTCTCTTTTTATTAGACAAAGACGAACAGAGGGGCGCGCGTGCCGCTGTTTTATGTGAACAGTTTTAGGGGTGTGAAGGGGTTCAAGTCGTTCTAACTTACCCGGTGTACACTAACCTCTTTGAGGGTGCTGTCACCCTGGTACTAGCCAGTGGAACGCGGAAGAATTTTGCTACGAGTTACGTACTCCCGTAGTGCAACTTGGTTGGTTTTTACTAGGTTAAAGTATTAGTTTTATTTAAATAATATTGGCTTAATATTGTTAAGTTGCTTACTTAATTTAATATTACTCAACGGCTATTCCATCCAATAAACAATGTAAATATAGTCAAACGAATCCCCCGGGATCTCATCTTATACCTAATTTCCTTGTTTTTGGTTCTGCATAATAAAGACGACAATTCTTACTAAGATTTATACTTATAAAAGTTGGTTAATTATTAGTTATAAATATGAGTTGACCTTGTTTATAATAACATTAGTTCTGATTAACTTCTTAAACATTTCTTAGACATTTCCTCAGGGTTGGCAACACAATTGCGGTCTAAAGATAGCAGTCTTCACTAACCTAATACACTGGTAAACATAACATCTTAGCCTGATGATGCAAAATGTGGTTACAGAATTATCAACAAGCTTTTAGAGTTGTTGGCCATTCTGTAGCTCTGCCTACCCCAAACTGGGAATAAAGGCGTGAGTTTGTGTATGTATGTAGGTAATTCTAAGTTATAAAACTATTACTATGGCAGGTAGTTCGATTTTTTTGTGTGAAATAAGTTATCACCATACAAAGACGCTACACAAAATCGTTGTAGAATTAAAAAGGATATCCGATGATATAGTGTTTATTGTTATTGGTTTCTAGGCCAGCGTTCATACATTTTTGCCCATTCTCCTTTATATGTGTCACAGATCCTACTTATGATCAGGTGGCCTTGCGCGCTCGTTCGCCTTTACCAAAACCTTGAAAAAACTTATTGTCAAAACATAAAAAAGTGTAATTTCTAATGCATCTTGAGATGGGCATTTCAGTTAAGATTAACTTATGATTATTGCCTTAAGTGTCTTCTCTCGTTGCTTAAAGACATAACTAAGAGACATTAAACTCGTTACTTTTTTCGAACTTGTGTATGAAAAATAAGGAATGACTCAACCGTCATTATTTCAAACCTATCAAGGTTTTCATATTTACCCTCCTGCTAACGTTGAATCTACTGTATCGAGCTTAAAGCGACCACCTCGACGCTTCTGCCGCCCTAGTACTTGCCCCTAGAACGCGGAAGAATTTTGCCACGAGTTTCGTAGCAGGGGCTGCTACGATGCCACGTATGAGTTTTGTTAGTTGTATGTCATACGAGTATATAGTTGTAGTATTGACTTGTCAATAATTTATCAATTTATTGAATTTATTATAAAATATCTATATAAACGGTAGCAGTGGATTAATTAAGTAATTTTGTAAAAAAATATGTTTGGCAACGGAATATAATTATCAAGACTTATTGTTTTTAAATTTTAATAAATCAACCTGTGTCTTAAATACACGCATATTAATAAAATAATCTGAACACCATTCGATTAATATAATTATGTTTTGTTACTAGAGAGTAACTAACTTATTAATAAATAAACAACCGTTGTATAACTTTAATATTACGAAACCGATAATGATGCTTTAATAAAATAAGTTTTAAATTTTCTAAAACTTTGAAGGCTTTGACACGGTGTAGCGCTACGTTCAAATTCGTAGCTGGTACACGATGCAGGATTGCAAGCAGTTTTTCATTGAAATAAAAAATGCTCAAATTTACGTTGTACCTATTTGATTTATATATTATAATGCGATACGTTAACAACTCTAAAATAATTTAAAAGTTTATATTTCAGGCCTATTCAAAAAAACTAGTTTAGTTAGAATATGAACATTAAACTTTTTATCAACAGCAGCTAAATCGATATATTTTAATGTGGATTTATCCAAATACAGTTTTAAATAATTGTATCTTTATTGCATGAAATCCTGAATTAAAAATTTGTTCTTTTGTTGTTTTATACCCTTGACGCTTAGCACGACGCCAACAAAAATGTTCACACTATTGCCACACAGTTATGATATCCTAGTATTTTGTAACAGAGCGCAAAAGCCTTTTGCTACGAAACTCGTAGGCGGCGCTGCGCATTTTGTGCTACGACGTTACGCGTTACAAAGTTTCATAGCGGAATGTCTTATAAACAAAGTTCATACGGTAATAACGTACTGTCATGATAAAACTAAAAAAAAATATTATATCAATTATCTACATTGCAAAAACATGTCTGGTTTAATAAGATGTTTAATGTTGTTTTTTTTCTTTTCGCTTGTTACAACATAAGTTAAAAAACTTTATAACGACAAAAACAAAAAAAAAATACTGAAAAAATATAAAAACAAACTAAAACGAAATATGAATTAAATTAACTTATTCTAAATAACTAAAATATGTACAAATATGACGGAAAAAAGAATAAGGTAGCCAAAGAAATTATATAAAGTGTATATTCAAAATTTGATGCTGATAATATGCTAATGTGTTATTTTCTTATAGTCAAATTTAATGACATTTCACTAAAACATAGTACATTTTATTATAATAATTATTTATACTATAATTATGCAATAAATTCATGAACAATGGTATTAGATAACAAATGATAATTTCTCGTAAAGTAAGTAAACTCAACAGGGCCTTAACTTAATTATGTTAAGTTAAACTTATTACTTTAAACTAATATTGTGTCAGGCAATAAACATTTAAGTTATGATACTTAAGTTGAGTACAGACAAAGGCTATATTTTTATATTTAGTTATGTGCTTCTAGTCACATGTTATACGAGTCTATATATAGGAAAAACACACTAAGTTGTGGGTAAGTTTTATATGATTAATTGAGGTTTTCCTCTATAAGGAAAATATTGAAATTTTATGTTATTTAAGGAACATTAAAATTTATAATTGTTTTAAATCAGCTGACGTAGCCGTAGCACGCTGCCGGCATCCGTTTCATTTTGCCTCCTCCACTTGCTGTTACCCTAGTAGCTTTCCCCGTAACGCGGAAGCTTTTGCCCCATTATGTCACGTGGAAGCTTTTCTTGACACGACCCTGAATGTAGTTCTGAATGTTTTCGGTAGATGGCGCTAATATCAATAAAGTATATTATTTTAGTTCTTGTTTTAATTAGTAATTGTTTTTGTTTATTGATAAATAAGGCTTTAAACTAAGGCTTTGTTTGTTAAAACATTTAACTGACAAGGTCTTATTAACGGATAGCTAATATTATTTCTTATTAACAGCGGTGTGTGTCCACGAGAGCTCGGGAGTAGGAATGAGACTCTTTAATATCCTTCGCATTTCTGTTACCCTGGTAACTTTCCCCGTAACGCGGAAGACGCCCTGCCACGCGTTTCCATGCTTTTTTGCAACCAAGCGATATTGAACAAAGTCGTATTAGTTAAATTTTTGTCTTTAAATAGACTGTGATAACTAATAAAGGAGGGTGGGCAAATTGGCCTAAATGACCAATAAGGACAAGCGATATGTCACCACATAGGTAATTCTAAGTTGTAAAACTATTACTATGGCAGGTAGTTCGAAATTGTGTGAAATAAGCTAATCGCCATGCGAAGACGGCGGTATTTCATAGTAATTATATGAAAGTCGTCTATGTAGGCGTCCCGATGTATCAGATTAAAAAAAAAACGATTCGGTCTGTATCAACTGGTATGTCGGACTTTTTTTGCCATAGAAAGTTTAATAAATCCCGAGGGAAAAGCGGTTATTACAGTTTATAAATTAGTTTAGAGGCAAAAAACAGGGTGTTAGGCAGAAGGTTGGACAAACTTCAGGGACCAACATCCAAAACTCGAAAAAAAAAACCTGTTCCATACAAACTTTGAGAGCTAAACAGCCGAAATTTATGGAACAGCTGTTCTTTTTTCGTGATTTGCATGTTGGTCCCATTATAAAAGTTGATGAGTATGACCTACAGAGTTAGTCCCTGAAGTTTGTCCAACCTTCTGCCTAACACCCTATATAATACAACTGTATATAACGTGTGTTGCCAATACAAATTATAGCTCTACCTAAAAGCATAAACAGTTTATTTGTGGTAATCCAAGAGCTCTATTCTACTTGGTAAAACCTAATTGCTTTTGACATCAGTGCTCTTGACCATCAGTGTTCCAAATCTTTATTCATAATACCGTTAATGCATCATTACAAAACAATAATCTAAACATATTGAGATGTAAATACTTGTGTAATATTAGAGAGAGCATGGTATATATGTCCTTAAAAGTACCCTTCGTTGAAGGGTACCTTGCGTAGCTGCTACGCGAGCCAATTTCGTAGCACCGTCTACGACTTTCGTAGCAAAAGGCTGCGTTCTGGAATTACTAGAGCAACAGAAACACTAAAAGGAATTCGTGGACGTTACATTATGTTTTTCTGTTTTGCTTCTAAAATATTGATTCCTAAAACCAAATATTTGATCAAAATAGATGTCAAAACTATTCCTTATTTATAAAATATTTAAAAAAATGTGAAGAATCATATACTCATTTTATTTACTCCAATTAGAAAACACACCTTTTCACAATTTTAAGAAAAAGGCAAGCTACTGAAAAACGAGGCCATAATATTTTTTTTCTTGTAATCATTAATATTTATAGCGTAAAGTTTAGCGACATTCTTAGAATAAAGGCTTACATTAAATATTTCTACACTTCTAAATCTAGTGTCAACTTTAAAAAACTTTTTTTACCCGCTCTAAAGGGGAACTAACTTGATTAAACCCTTTTTCTGTCATCGCCTACGACATGCATGCCAACATGCACACCAATTAAAATTTCTTTTATTTCATGAAAACGATTATAAATAACAAAGAGTTATGAATTATATTTGGAAAGTAAACCAAAAACAGTACCCATTTCTACAGTGAGCTTGATTGGAATACTTATAATTTACATCGACGATATTCTAAACAATTTTATTTTTTAGTCATATTAGTCATTATTACTGTTTATGTAACAAACTAGGTAAGCCTATTACGCAAGCAATAGTTTAAAAAAACATACATGACAAAAAAAAAACTTTCTATTGGGCTCACAACTACAAAGACAGTTTAATTCAAAAGTTCTACATTTTAGTACCATGTCGCAGTACCATATTCAAGTGAGAGTGACTTGAATTTCGTATATCGATAGCTATGACAAGGGACTAAAACGACAAGTTACGTCTGTGTTCGACCGCACACAGGGGTGGAAAAATGGGGCGGGGCGAAAGAGGGTTTCGCGTCACTCCCTCGTTCGAACACGAAGCCTTTAACTTTATGTTTGCCTGGTACCGGCGACTGAAACGCGGAAGCTCGCTGCTACGAGTGGATGAACTCGTAGACATTGTAGACGTTTGTGTGTTTGTGTAGCACAGCTTTCAAGTGTGTGCATGTTTGTGTGTATGTTGTGTGTTTATGTGGACGATGTGTGTATTTTGGTGTTTTTTTTGGTACTTCATCATCTTTAGAAGTAATCAATACAGAAATGTATCTAGGAAAATAACTAATGAAAATTAAATCAAGATATTGTTTACGTACGCGTAAATACTCATATTTATATTATTAGAGTGTAAACTTTAGAAATCAATTAACATTTGTGATTTTTGTGAGTTGGTGTGGAGTGGAGACTCAGGTTTGTCATGGTGGATTGACATTGTAATAAAGGTTGGATTGGAATTGGGATTGGGGGGTTGCAGTTGGTGAGCGAAGGGTTTTCTGCTGACCTTATTAACAATCCGTTAAACCTAGCTTTGACAAATGTCATGAATTGTCAAGAAAAACTATCAATTGATATTTAAAATTATTTTTACTTCTTAAGTATGTGCTCAAAAATGAATGTTTATCTTTTCGTGTTTAAATCAGACTTAGAGCATAGTTACGCAGTATCAGAAACTTTTTTACAGCTTAGAGAAAGTCCTCACTTGTAAAACTTATCTTGCCTGCTAAGTTCTCGTTTATTTCTTGCATGCCATGCTACCCTAGTATTTCTTCACTGAACGCGGAAGCCTTTTGCTACGAGTTTCACACAGGCTACGTTGCCGTTTCACTGCTACGAACTGGTTAGGAATGAAATAGTTTCAAATAAATCACATAGATGTCGTTGTAGTAAAAAATCTTTTTTTTTTAATTAATTGATGTATCATAAATACATTTTTTTGCAAACAATGATATTCTTCCTATCTATATGAATAAAAATGAACCCCTATTTCTCCTGGTCACGCTATAACGTAAAAACGGCTGAACCGATTTGGCTGATTTATTTTTTGTTGTGTTTCTTATTGTCAAGATAAGGTTTATGTTAGGAAAAAATTGAAAAATGCAACGAGAAGGTCGGAAATTTGCAGCGGGGCGAAGCCGCTGGCCGTCCGCTAATGATATTCTTCCTATTTTTTATATTTTATATTAAATAAAAACCGTAAACAGTTTCCTTTATTTTTATTTCTTGATAAAAAACATCGTCCAATTCTTGCCACCATTACATATTAGGGCATAACTTTCACCATAGTTTTATTATCTCATTACCATCCTCAATAATATTCACTGGTATTGCCGGTCCTCCATAAAACGTGTTCGGCGTACATCGCTCCAAGCATCTTTGCTTTTATGTCACCCTAGTACTTTTCAGTAGAACGCGGAAGCCTTCTCAAACGGGTCGGGGCGCTCGGCGCTACGGTTTTCATGTTCTTTTCAGCATTATCTCCCAACATGATTGTTAGATGGCTCTGAAAATTGAAGTATTTTTTTTTTACAAAGCTATGCATAAGGTCAACGTAGGGAGTGTAATGATTGGCATAAGAACTCCTGTAATAATTTTAATTTTCCAAAACTGGAATATTATAATTCATGAAACGAAATGCATAATTTCTTGGCGCATAGCGGTCTTTAGGTTAAAAATCAGACAGTAAATTGTAACGTCTCTGATTACTACTTATTTTTGCACAGTTTCAACTTAACATAGTAAAAATAAATCGACTTAAATGCATAACAATAGGAAATGATTGTTATAACTATGAGAAATGAGTATTATTCGACCGTATGTCTGGTAAAATTATTCACTTATATTTATTATGTTATATAAAAAACACACACACATTGCTCGTAGAACTGATGGCCGTTAGAGCGGAAAGGTTCTAGAGTGGCGACCGCGAACCGGGAGACGAAGTGTTGGCAGACCTTCCACAAGGTGGACTGACGATCTGATAAAGGTCGCGGGAAACCGCTGGATGACAGCAGCAGAGGACCGATCGTTGTGGAAAACCTTGGGGAAGGCCTTTGTCCAGCAGTGGACGTCTTGCGGCTGATAATGATGATGATGATATAAAAAATACAAACTAGTAATACATAAAATAAACAACACCTGTCAACGTGTGCAGCAGCAAAAATAAATAACAAACTTGTTATTAATTGTCTTATTTTTGACTTTATGTATATGACATGTTTATTCTAAAACATCTTACACCTTAAAACATACAAAATATTCGCACTGCTATATCAAAACAGTATCAACTCAAAACACTTGCTAGTTTTGTTTTAAGTTCATAGAAGTTGTATTAAAGTTGATTTTAAATACAGTTGTATTTTGAGTTACTACTGTTTTGATCTGGCAGTGCGTGAAACTGTCACCTCTATAACACAGAGAGCTACACAAACGGACCGCGACCCCAGTCTGAGCTGGAGAGCCCTCAGCTTTGTGCAGCTGCATAAAATACTTAAAGTTACGGGGAAAGTGGGCATGTCACATGTCGGAAGTACTTTACTTTTGTCAAAAGTCATTTGTTAAGTGTTGTCGTTTTTAGCGCTCTGGGCGTCTATTATTCACGGTAAAACCACATTGCATTTGGCGTGTTATGGTATTGTTTTCAACTCGGCCGCCATTACTGTCAAGTAAATAAGAGCTATCAAAACGTTGACGATATGGTAACACAAAGTAATATGGTTTTACCGTTAGAATAAGGTATAACTTAATTCGGAACTTAATTGCAAGGCGATTATATTTTTTACGAAGTTTTTTTAATTTTTCTATAATATTTAAATATGTGACGAAGTTAGAAATCCGAGGGAGAGGTCATTGCCCAGCAGAAGGACACTGCCACAGGCTATTTTTTTATATGAATTAAAGAGTTAAACAATACATAACGAAACATCTAATAACCAACGCAAAATGAAACTTTCTATCTACTTAAACAATCCACGCAAAAGTTTTATAACTAACTACCACTTAAGTTAAATAGTAGTCAGCAAAAGTCTCCCGATGAACTACTACTAACTACTACTTAATGCTACTCATTATAAAGTTCAGGACTTTAATAAATGACTGTATTTAAAGAAGAACGTGCTGCTCGTGATGCAACCTCATTAGTTTAATACCTTGTGCACTTAGGTGTTCTAGTATTCTCATGAGTTTTGAAATACTTAGTTAATGAAGGTCTTTGACACTAATTTTTCGCTGCCGCCCTGCCCGGCGGGCACACTTCGTAGCTAATTTTTACTACGTAGGGGGGAGGGGGGAAATATGCTACGGCGTAGCGCTCGTAGCGCTACTTGTAAGTACATTGTGTCTAGTTTAGTGGTATAATTTTTTGATATTTTTTGTCTGTGACGTGTTTTAGCTTTTGTTTTGGTTCCGAACCAAAATGGTAGGAACGCTTATGGTGAAATTCTAGTGTCTATCTATCCGTCTGTATGTTTTTGTATGTATGTATGTAAAAAAGATACTTTATTGTACAAACAGGAAGAAAAACACAAAACAGAAGCTTTTGCTATTTATTTATGTATGTACAAATGCAAAATTATGCCTTAAGATGTTCTTTACAACTTTGCCAAATCACATTACAGCGTTTGCGACTTAAGACTATTTGAGAAGCACGTAGTAAGCTTCACGGATTTAGACTGAATTCACGTAAAATGTCAAGAAAATTAAGGAAACAATCTCCAGACAAATAAACTTAGACATCAAATCCCACCTCTCCCGAAATAAATCTAGATCCACCAAACGTGCTCAAACGCCCGCGTGAAATCCCCAAATAGTGTACACGAAAATTGAACGGTTCGCACGATAGCCGATAAGGAATAAACACATAAACCTCGATCTCCCGGGCATCGGATCCAATCCCGGGATCCCGGGATAAGTTACGGGTCGTTGTTTTCTTACTCCGGGACACCGGGATAGAGGTGGCTTTAAACGCGACCTCAGGGATTATCTCGGGATATCGGAATGCCGCTAAAAGATCTCGATTGAGTGCAATTTATCTGCGGAGAGAAAATGTTGGTTCTTGATGAGCTGTGGGTTCCTCTGAGTTACTGGTTGGTCGACATTAAATGAAAACTAGTATATAATTATAAAGAAAAGCCCCTTGGTCAAATGAGATTTAAAAAAAAACTTAACACTAGAGGTATTATTTTATGACTTTTGCATAATTTCTTCCTTACTTTTAAAGTTGTAAGTGAACCAGTGATCGGAATAGGTAGAGTATATTTACCTAAAGTTCGCAAAAGGACATAATATAGACTGGGTAAAACCGGATGAAATATTAATTTATTTTTATTGAAATCCGGATTTCCGTTATTTTTAATGCTAAATATACATAATATTTACTTACAGTATGGGATATTTTATGTTAGTTTGTGATAAAAGGGGCCTGTAACTCATTTATTTTACGTATGTAATTAATAGGTGGATATATTTACCGATACTTCATAGAACAGAGACAAACTAGAGACTTCCTTGCGACTACATTTACTAGTACCAGAAATCCGGAATTCAATAAAAATAAATTAATATTTCACCCGATTGTAACAACTCTATTTTATGTCCTTTTGCAAATTTTAGGTAAATATACTCTACCTATTCCGATCACTAGTAATAACTAAATATAACCAAATATTAAGTAATAAAAAAACATATTGCAAAGATTACTAGCAACCCGCCGCGGCTTGGCATGAGTTAAATTATTTTGTACTAGCTTCTGCCCGCGAATTCTGCGTGGACTTCAGAATCTGATTTTCCGTAGGAATGAGATATTTTTTCTGATAAAAACTATCCTATGTCCTATTCCAAGACCTAAACTATATGAGTGCCAAGTTTCATCCTGATCCGTTTAGTGGTTGAAGCGTAGTTGAGTTACAAACATCCAAACATCCAAACTTTCTCATTTATAATATTAAATAAGATTTAAATTTTCAACCTTCCTCAAGAAATTTCCTTAACCCTTAATTTGATTTTGTCCGGTGGGACGGACAACTCATAAAAAAAATTATATCAGTTTACTAAGTCATATTTATATCTCTTGCTATATGAAAATCGGTAGATAAATAAATGTTTTTTGGTAGAAAAATAATATTGAAGCATTAAAACCATAATCATGCGAGTTGTCCAACTAAATGTCACAGGGTCGGACGTCAATTGTTTTTATTGAAGAATTAATGCGTTTATCTTTTGTTTTTTACTATAAAAGCATGTGTGTTTGTATCAAAACAATAAACAACGTTATATTATTGAAACATGAAGGTGTAATACTAGTGCATTTTACAACTTTTTCTCATTTCAAACTTCCTCGGAATGTGTTGTCCGCCACACCGGACAACGCCATAGATTCAATGACTTATATAAATTACTGGTTGTCCGCCGTGGCGGACTTTGCCAAAGTTGTAGACTGATGAGTTACAAATAAGATTTAAAAAAAAACTTCAAGATATGAATATTTGTATGCGTGTACTGAAATCTGAGCTTAAAATTTTCATTTCCTTTAAACCAGTGAATGGTGTGGGACCATTCTGCAATTTTTTTACGCAAATGACATGCAACGTCTGAGTCAGGTGAAGCTCCTGCTGACGAAAATTAGTCATAGAATATGCCTCCGTGAGATTCAGTTAATTATCTATGTATGATTAACTTCTTTGCACAATACACTTTAATTATACATATAATATGTAAAAACGGCGGACATAATCCTACGGTACTAACTTACAAACAAACGTTTGATCTAAAAATTTCGTCGCGCGTTAATTTGCTTCATTACTAACAGCTTCTTTGGCATCACTTTTATGATGCCTTGCTATTTAAAATATTACCCAATTTAATAACGAGGTACAAAATTACGATCCGGCATGCAGTCTTGAAGTAATATGCAAGATATGGACGATTCTTTGAACAAATAAAGATTACAATATTCTGTCTATTTCATCATTTCCATCTTTACCTACACTGACAAACGCAACGAGAAAAACTCGATCAAGGGACCCCAACGTCATCAGCAAAACACGTAAATTTGTAGAAAGTATTTGGAAATCCTAAATATTTATTCAGATCCCCCCAAAATTCATTTCTCATGAGCCTTTGAAGATGTCTAAATGTACCTCACGAATTTTAATTTTAGTCATTAATATCCACGGATCAAAAAATTATTACAAAGTTCGCACACAACACTGTCAATGTACGCTTTCATAGTTTCATACAACATAAATAATATACCAAAGTAACGTTATTTTAACATTTTCTTCCCTTTTTATGTATTTCTTTTATATCTAATAATTTGGCATTGTCCGGCACGGCGGACATATAATAATATCCCGCATATTTGGCAATGTCCGGTATGACGGACATAGTTTTTCTCAAAATCTAAAAAAACTAGATTTTTTTAAATATTTTTTCTGTACTCCTGTAACTTCTATTAACCAACATATTTAATAAAATTTGTAATTTTACGGTATCGAAGTCTCTGCCAAATTAAGGGTTAATCATAGTAACTTCTTGAAAATCTATCCAGAAATTTAAAAAATCAACGCGGACATAGATACATACATAGTGTTGTATAACTTAAGAAATTATTAAGTAACAAAAATAAGAGATTTAAGAGATTTTCGTAACCTGAATATATATAATTACAGTTTAAACATAAATAATCCTGCTTTAGCGTTGGACCAGGAAAAAAATTTAGAGCTCAGGTTTTGCCAAACAATAATTACGGAGTCCTTTGAAAACCGACTCGGCTTCAAAACCAACATCATTTAAAAAAAGTATACAAACGAGATGGGTAAGCAAAGGGGGTACAAAGACGGTTCTATTTCTGCTTTACCAGGGTACTACTTTTATTCTTCCCTTTTAAGTAAAAAGGCGTTTTTACCATTTGACAGCCGGAGAGTATTAAACCTTATACAGTTGTACATAGGGTCACGTATGCAATACGCTTATTGTGCATCTTTTTAGCTAAGAACTGCATCCTGATGCCGAGGGTGAAATTTGCGAGAGATTTCTTACAAACCAACAAAAAAATTCGTTCGTTCAAAATTTTAGAAAATATATTTATTTTGATAGTAGGTATGTTTACGGCATAAATTTTGTAATGTCGTGCGGTAAAAAAAATAAGCCAATTTTTTATAAAGAGAAAAAAAATCTTGTCTTGTTGGCTTGCTCTAATACGTTCCTTAAAAATATATTATGATGCTGGCCGCTAGTTTTATTAATATGGTCATACTGTATGATGAAGAGAAACTAACTTGACGCGATACTCAGTGAAGACGGAACAAGAAAACAAACACACTTCCGCATTATACTCGTAATATTAATATGACATGGAAAAAATCAACGCCATATTCATTTTATAACTTGGCCGCCATAACTTTAAATAAGAGTTAACATGTCAATAGCAATACGGTTTTACTAAGTAGAATACAGCCATAGATAGCAAATCGGCTCAAAATGCGTTAACAGTTCTAAAATGAAATTCTACGAAACAATAACTAAGTATATAATGAACCCGCATTTTAATTTACGCACTCTATCGCAGAACTTAGAATGTAGCCTTGACCCTGGAATATTCTAGAAGCGTGACCGGAGTCCGATAGGAACAATAAACTGAAGGGAAACGTCTCAAGATGTTTTATATGCGTAACGGAACTCCGCCATGATGGATGCGAAAAAGTTTCGGTACGAACGGTTTATTTGAAATAGTAATTCTTGTTTGGAGTGATAAGTTAGGCAGATATATAGATACTCGAACATGAAAGATCACTCTACGATGTTTAATAATATTAAAGTGTAAATAAACATTAGGAAACCAACAAGACCAGTACAGTCGAGCTCATAAATGAAATATGTGTACACTTTAGTACATTGTCTATTAAATGTCATGTTTAAACTGCCACATATATATTTTCGCAGTGATTGAAGTGACAAGGTGCTAAAGTGTATACATATTTATGAACTCGTCTGTACACAAGTTACAAATAACTTGGCATCTCTAATGACATTGACGACTTCAAGCAGTTTTTTTTTAATGTATCATAAATTTACGTTCGTGACCGTGTTCAGTACAGATCTATCAAATTTTAATAAACGTTTTAGCCGTACATTAGCCGATGTCAACGTTTTTAAATTAATAATAAGACTTACAGCAAACAAGCTTTGTAAAACCCGACTGTATGTTTTAATAATGTATTTACATACGTAACCAAATATGTGTATTTTAAGTTTGCCTAATGTTTTTTAAATTTAAGTATTTAGCAACACTCACGATGCTGAGGCTCGGGCCTCGAATGGTCGACAAACAATTGAACAGTCTTATTTCATTTACTTAGGGCCGTACACGTAAAAACCATAATGCTTTCTTGTCATCGTAATGTCAAGGTCATAGCTCTCATTTTACAAACTCAAAAGCAAACCTAGATAAATTAAATAAGACTTAATTAAGTTTTTATTTAACGCGACGCTAAGATTCATCATAAGGGCGATTGTTTTATCAGTAGTAAACCGAACTACGCTTCTATTCCACTGGGTAACACAATATTGCTTTTAACGTCTTATGGTATTGTATGGTATTGTTTTAACTAAGCCGCCATTACTGTCATATAAATAAGAGCTATCAAAACGTGCACAATACGATAAAAGATCAAAGACCGCGTAGAATAGAGTCCCTGTTCACACAAAAATGAACGGCTCCAATTATGGACACTTTTAGCTGACAGGCACCAGTAATGGACACTTCACTCTTAATTCAAATTTCATACGGTCCTAAATTGATTGTTGCAAAACAAATGAATAACCCTTATGTTCTGTAAAATAAGAATCAAGTGTCCATTATTGGTGCCTTGTCCATCACCCTAAATAAAAATCCCTAAAGCTGACCCTAATAAATTAATGTATACTAAACTATACAATATGACTCTTAAGGCAAAAAGGGTCCGGCCAATATTGGCTGGCCCCGAAGACCCTTTTACTTGTAAGTGCAGGCGAGTCGATATCTCCGCGATTGTTAGTCTTCGGTTTCCACTTGAGTAAACTGCAGTATTTAATTTACTGTAGAAACCTCACTAGAATAGCAATTTACTGCAATATAAATTATTATTTTTTTCATCACACTTGCTCGTAAATAGTGGTCTAATATGCTAGAAAAACCGACCGTAAATCCAAAATAATACCCGCGGGCCTTTTTTTACCATTACGCCCTATCGTGCGTAATAGCTTTTTTTTTAAATGTAATACGTGGACTCCAACTATCATAATACACCAGTACTCCAATTCTTGTGCCATTCAATATGAAGTTTCATTAGAGATGAAATGTCAGTTGCATACAATTTTCTAAAAATCTCGCATATAAACTTTTGATCTCGGCAGTCACTAGAATCGCACTCCTGAACACGTTTGACATTATCTGTGGTAAGTCATAGACAATGATGTAGTCTGCCTATAATTTATAAATACTGATTATAAACTGTGTGATTCCAAAATAATAATTAAAAGGGTATCTTTGAGCACATATTAAAATTTATATATCAATAAAAAACATGTCGTCATCAGAAGAAATGGATAATGCGACTCCGCCGGACAGCGCCAACGCGGCTAAAGTTATTAGTGACAATCGTAAGTTAAAAATATGATCTTTTGTCTGATTTTATTTCATTACCTCGCAATTGCGATGAAAAACATTGTATGTTACACGGGTGGTAAAGGAAATACAAAGCTCGAGTCATTAAAGCCCTCAGCCTTCGGCTTCGGGCTTCTAACAGGGGTCCATATTGGCTCACCTAATTATTTTTACTCATAACGACTCATAAGTCCTAATCATCGCAACTCCTAACGTATTTTTTTCAGCAACTGTTACTTTTTCAGGATTTTTATCAATAAAACCTAACCTAACCTAGTCTTATCTACACATTGAATATTTCAGAACTTCTGAACAGTTTACTGTTCCAGCGGTATAAAAATTTCATTTTCGGAGTTCCGATAATAGGAGTTGCAATTTTAGTTGAACTTTGGCGCTCCCTTCTAACAGGCTCTCGTTTGTAATTCGGTCTTCACCACCCTTAATACACAATGTACTATTACGTCGACTGATGTAAGTAGTAATGATAGGAAAATGTTAACGCACGCCATTTTAGACTTTTTACACGACTGCCCCAAAAAAGGAGTGTAATGTTTTCAGGGTTCATGTTTGTATGTATGTAGATATGTGAGTTTCTTTATTCCACTATAACTTCTTAATCCCTTGACCGATTAATCTCGGGTGACATAGGATACCTAAACTGTTAAAATTGAAAGAACAACAATGGAAAAAATACAATTATTAACATATTATTATGTAGGTATCTCGACGACAGTATAAAAAACGCAGTCGGGTTTTTATAGCTTGCTTTTCATATAGTTATTTAATTGCATGAATCAACTGAGCCTTTATTTAGTATTTTACAATCCATAAAGCTAAAAAAGATTTTATTTTTTAATAATTTGAAATAAACGTAATAATTGTGAAAAAAAATATATTTTAAACATAATACTAGCAGATTTTTAATTTAAGCATAATCTTCTTCATTTTCAAAAAATGGTAAAAAAGGAACCATTATGGTGAGACTTCGTTATTTGTCTGTACGTCACAGCAGTTTTTCTTTGAAACTATAAACGCTATCTACTTAAAATTTGGCATAGTTGTATAACTTGCTCGGCCCGCATCTGTCTTTGTAAAAACAATATGAAATTATTTTTCTAAATATTTGAAAAGGGTACTAGAATGGAGTGATTTGATTATAGCAAAGGGGGTGTCAAACGAAAGGCCTCAATCTGCAAATTTCAAAACTATTTTTTTTATAATTTTCCGTGATTAACTTTTTGATATATAGCCAAAAATGTACAAAATATGACCGCCCACCCCTTATCTGCAAAGTTTAGTGTTTCAAACGAACGATTTTCCATAAAAGAATAGTAGCGTTGGTTTATTCGTAAGATAATAAAAAAGCAACTTTCTGGTTACACCCTCTTAAACACTTTCAGTGCCGAGCAAAAATGGATGCGACATTCAAGTTCCCAACATTGTGTTAACGCTTGATTTGTTCAAGCATAGTGTTAAGCGAAGTGAATAAGAACATGGTCTGTATTCTACTCAATAAAAACCTTATTGCTTTTGACACGTATTGTCAACGTTAAGTCTCATAATTACTTGACAACAATGATGGCCGAGTAAAAAACAATACGATACATCAAAAGCAAGTACGTGAGTACTATTGTGTTAGCCGATCGGACAGTGTGGCGTATACAGTAAGTACAGTAGCTTGCCATTTGTTACTCGCCACTGTACACTACACTAACTACTACTACTACTACTTAACACTTGCTGTTGCCCGCAACTCTGTCCACGTCGAAAATTAAAACATAGCTTATGTTCATGAAGGATAATTTAGGATTCTATTGGTATCCTATTCAATGCAAAGAAACAATCAAATTTTTCCTCTTTATAATATTAGTGTAGACTAAACCTAAATATAAAACCGTTCCATGACAGCAGGCCTAGTATGGTTGCGTCTATATCGCGTGTCAAATGTGGATAAAGCATCCGTCACTCTCGTACTTATTTACTTGTCAGAAGGTGACGGATGCCTTATCTAAACTTTGTCACGCGATAAACGCAGCCATATTAGGACCCCTGGACTTCTATTCTTATCGTCTCGGACCTGTTTTGATTTTGTTATTAACTCAGCCGCCATTACTGTCAAGTAAATAAGAGCTATCATAACGTTAACAGTACGATAACAGGTCAAAGACGATATAGTTTTTACCGCCTAGAATCACGGGCCTTGCTGACTGACTGTCTGACAATTTCACAGCCCAAACCGGCGGACCAAACTGTTGGCTGCACAAACTGTTGGCTTGAATTTTGGCGGGAATATTCTTTGGTTACCGTACAATTGGAAGTTTTAATAATTTACCCCCCCAACGGGAAAATACAGGAAGAGTATTAGGAAACTAATCTACAATTTCACGTACGATGTAGCGGGCGTCCTTAAGTCAGGTAAGTCACACACGCTGCAATGTTTGTAACATTATTTATACAGTAACTAGCAAGAAAACTGGCAGATGCTGCTTGTAATCAAATTAATTAAAAAGTTCAAGTTGTTTAAATACGTACAGCGAGGAAACATCTTGTCGTTTAGTACCGGATTAAAGTTCTTCGTTAACTAGTTTACAGTGTCTACATTGTAAAATCTTAATTAAAATGGTTGGATTTTGGCCAAAAATCAAATAAATCCTGGTAAGGGCAGATATTTGTGAGATGAGCGAGAATATTTTGTTCCTGCGTCTTGGATGTTTTCTATGTATTTAAGTATATATTTCTCTATATAAATAACTTTATCCTTGTCTGGTACCCATAGTACAAGCCTAGAGGTTAGTTTGGGACTAGGTCAATTTGTGTGACATTGTCGCCTGATATTTATTTATTGAATTTAAAACGGAATAGTACGGCGCTTTTGAAGAAACTCTGTAACTGAAAGCGTCGGCAACATTCGGTTTAACGGAAATCGTTTTAGGCGGTTTTCAATAAAAAGTGTACCTACGTAGTTAAAGACTAAAATTAAGAATATATACTGCCCTCATACGCCAATAGGCGGTATCTCAAATTCAACAAACGAAGGTAATTCAACCCTCATCCGATTATTAATATAATAGCACTTCACTTGCTACAAGAGCTTTGTCTAAGATACCATCAACTGTTTTATAGCAGTATAGTTATTTTTCATCACGCAGCTGACTGAAGTCAGTTTTTTTAATTTTAGTCCTCCATTACATTCACGTTTTTTTGATAACCACCCATTTGTTACGAAAAACACACACTAGTATATGACACTATAGTATATGTATACACTAGTATATCACGTCTAAGCGAGCTAAGATGTTTATCAAGCAAACAAATAACTTTACACTTACGGCCTCTTTCTCAGAATTTTACCCTTATTGCAATCGTATTGTTTACGACTCGGCCGTCTTTACTGTCTAGATAATAAGGGCTATCATAATGCTGATAATAAACTTATAATTATAATGCCTAACAGAAAAGACACAGCAGAATAAAAACCTAGTTCTTTAGGTGAACCATACCGTTGTTTTAAGCTAGAAACAAATTATCGGACGCGGCTTACGGACGCGGCTGACAGCCGCGACTTATAGGTATCTAGATAATGAATATACACTGAATTGTGCAAACTATCGGACGTAAGCCGTGGACGTAACCTTGAGCGTTCGGACGTCCGATAGATATCTGGCGCGCTGGATGTTTTTGTCAGCCGAAAACGTCCGCGGACGGTATATAACGTCCGCGGACGGTATGCACGGGGTGCGGGACGCGTCATAGACATATCTTATAAGCGTCCGTCAGCCGCGTCTGTCAGCCGCGTCCGATAATGTGTTTCCCGTTGTTGCGCGTCCGCAAGCCACGTCCCGTTCGACTGTGCACACTTATCAGTCGCGGCCGTCAGCCGCGTCCGTAAGCCGCGTCCGATAATTGTTTCTAGCTTTAGTCTATACGGGATGTTATCGTGTCGGTAGCTTTTAAGTCATTGTCTGGTTTGCAAGCTATTTAAAAAATATAATAAAAAGCAAGCCTTAAAAAACCCGACTGTTGTTGCCCGACTTTAAATCGTTATAAATCCTAAATTATCGTTCAAAATGAAAAATGATTTAAGAAACATAAATATGATTTTTAAATATCTATTCAATGATACCCCACTTGTCATAGTGCGTCGACTTTTTTTTTTTTCTTTTTTACAATATGGTGTCTAGTTGCCGCCATATTGATTTTTAAACACTCACGAGATTAAGACAAATGGATTGACATAAGAATCATCAAAATCGGTCCACGCGTTTAGTTTCTAGAACGCCACAAATGAACAAACATACATATACGAGTATAGGCTGTGAAACACAATACCATCCGGCAGTCGGGTAAAAAGGAATTATTACACCGTGAATCCTAAAAAATGCTTTCATTTAAATTGGGGTAAGTAGCCCTATACAGTGTTTTACCGGCATGAGGGCTTTCCTTGATATAGAGTAACTATGGGCAACTCATTAATGTACATGCTTATTTTAATTAAAACGATAAAAAGTAGTACACACGTGTCTTCTAACAAAAAATTAATTGCAAGCAATGTAGACTGTGCGTTAAAGTTAATTAATAAACCATCAGCTCCATATTTGACGGGACTTGTTTCGCCCCTGTACCAATGTATGCCTTGTACCAAGTAATAACGACACTGATTACGATACTTACACATAGCTCCAATACGTTGATGGTAGTTAAAATCTACGAAGTTAAATTGCAGCGTTACGTTAGTTACGGTTGACTTAATTATACCTGCAAATAATTACTTACACAACATATTATCGTTAGTTAAAGCAGAAGCCCTCATGCCAGTAACACACTGGAAAAAGGTCTAAGCCTATATAGGAGTACTTACCTCAATTTAAATGAAGGCATGATAATTGCTTTGAAATTCTATGAAAAAAAAAATACTGTCCATAGTAAAACTGTATGATTGTTTAGTGTGTAAATACCATTTAACTTAATTCTAACAAATAACACTTTAAACGGCCCTTTTTCCCCCAAAATAGAATTACCACTCGAAAGGGTACGTGATTCTCACACAAAAGCGAAGTCTGTTGCGACGGCAAATTGCGTTTGTGCCGAAAGTTGTCGACCCATGACTTTATTTGAAGGAATAGGTGAACGCGGGCGCTTGTGACACGGTCGACCAACTGTTTATGACGACGGTAAAATTTCTTTACCATCATCATATCGCACGTAAAATTCAACAGTGACACTATGTTAAAAAAGAACTCATACAAAAGTTACTCCTTTTCAAACGCAATAATGACACTTTTCAAATGTTTTTTTTTGTAATTTAGTGCCACTTTTGGATTAAATTATCGCGAAGAACGGATTAACGACGTCCTCTGCTGGAAGAATGGCTACTTCAGGGAATAAAATCATACTATTAAATAAATTAAAACCGTCATAGGTAAATAAAATATTGCGTAATATTAACATAACCTTAACCCTTGTACAATAAAGGGATACTTAGACAGGCTATTAAATACATAAAGTCTTAAGGTGTATTTTACGGTTGGTGCAAATTCCAAATAAGGAGGCCGATACTCAACAGTGGTTGATCATAGGCACACGAATTAGAATTAGTAGCAAGTACTAATAGTATGGGAATAAATAGCATAACCAAAACCTGTCAATTATTTAATCATAACTACCATGGATGGAGCAATGATCTCCGCAGAGCCAGCAGTAGTTAAATGAGGGAAGCAGAGAATCGTGCTCAGTGGCGTGCATATAGAGAGGTCTGTGAGAACAGTGGACTCCTGTACGCTGATGATGATGATGCTGATGATGATGATGATGATGATGATGATGATGATGATGAACTACATAGGAATAATTATAATCATAGAATCATTAAGGAGACATACAAATCTACGAAGACAATAACTTGAATTTTAAAGTTTTTACCTGGTTCAATAGTTTCTTGCGGCGCTTCTTCTCCGCAATGATGGTCTTGTCCGAAGCGCTAGTAGATTCACTCTATTTTAACGACGTGTAAAAGAGCCCGTATGTGGCCAATTTTGCTGAATAAATATTTTGATTTGGTTTGATTTGATTTGAATAGTTTAAACGTACCTGGAAATATGTCACGGTGTTAATACAAACCTTTTATAATTGGCGACCTTAGGAGCAGTCTTTGAAATATGGGAAAGGGAACGATTTGGGTCCCA
Source organism: Acleris literana (assembly GCA_946894065.1). Lineage (NCBI taxonomy): Eukaryota > Metazoa > Arthropoda > Insecta > Lepidoptera > Tortricidae > Acleris > Acleris literana. The sequence goes on along the minus strand of OX335671.1, from coordinate 21,651,019 downwards.
AAAGAATCGTTTACAGATCAAAACTCTTGAAAATTACTTCATATTGTACCATGGTAGGTATAATGTTACTTGTACTATTTATGCATATAATGTTCATGTGGTGTTCCGCGAGTCACAAACGGTACTGTTAAGCCAGTGTCCAATTCACACATTATGTTTTATTTTACCTTTGTTCTTAAGGTGTGTTTTCCTTGTAGTGAAATATATAGTCACATTTTATTATTATTTATAACTAGATTCCAGAGAGTGCAGATTCCGTCCTTATTCTGGATTTAAATCTATTTTTTATTTGTCAGGATCGTAGCAGGTGGAAAGAAGTGGTCTCTGCCTACCCCTCTGGGAAACAGGCCTGATTTAATGTATGTATGTATGTAATTTGTAATAAATCATGATCCCAGAATTTTCGTATTCACAGTCTTTTGGAATGACATTTAAGTTACACTAGACATTGTCGAAATGAACTGTACTTATACTCACAGAAAGAAACTGCATCAACTTAGTTATGATCAAGTTTGAAACGAATAAGTGCATTTTACAAGTACGTCGCGTCAGTGAAAATACTTTTATTTCGTTTTCTGAACTTTTAAAACTCAAACTCACAACATTTATTTCAGTAACACATCGCAATACAACAGAGAGCTCACTACTTTGGAACTTATATTTTATTTTCCTTTGTGATGTTTCGTGTTTGTACCTTGTGGTTGTTCTGCAGTAACAAGTAACAATAATAAAACGATCGCATTTAAGACATTTCAGTATAAAAAGTCATGTTGGAACTTCTATTCGCGAATGTCACGTAGTCGCTGTGGTAGACTATAAAAAACTTGCTGTTTTATTTTGTTTAAAATTTACACGTGGGTTGAATTGTATCGAAATGAACGTGATTGTGTTCACCTACATAATAATGTTCAAATTAAATAATTACAGTATTTTTAGGGTTCCGTATTGGAAGAGTAGCCCAACGGCACCCTGTAAATAAATAATAATATGATAAATAATATTAAAAACATTTATTTACCACAAGACTTATAAACAAACATTTACAATTAAAGGGTGGCTCCCACACTAGGCTGGGCCTGTATCGTGGGAGACGGAACACAAGAGAAGTAACTTTAATATATGCGGCTAAAGAAAACCAGGAATACAAATAGCAGTAACAGGTGATACATAGGCTTAAAATAAAGATGAAAAAATATAGTAATATTAGGTGTCAAGTAGTGTGTAATGTTGTAGGAGTGTGTAGGGATGTGGTGTGTGTTTGTGTATGGCGAGGAAAAAGGGGTATTGAACATAAGGAGTGCAACAGCTCTTGGGATCGGTCGGTAACCGTGGCTACCGACCACTAAACTTAGATAGGTAAGCATTTTCTCAGACTCATCGTAAGACATAGACAGTAAAAGCTGTCTAATATCTTTTTTGACCTCAGATATCCGGCAGAGTTTCAAGTCACATTTCCTTTTCAGTACAGAATTGTAGACGAACGGAAAGATAAACGATTTAAACCGCCTAGCGATCCCAGACCTAATTCTAGGTATAGGGACCCTAAAGACACGTCTCTTTAGCAAGTCAGCGTAGCATACCGAACTTATAGTTTGTTTATGCATATAAACTATAACACGCATTAAAAACAGTTTACGGACGCTAAAACCACCCGCTTCCCGAAACAGGTCCACTGTAGAGTAGCGCCTAGGTCTTCGTAAGGACACCTGTAGTACAGCTCTTTGAGCCCTCTCCAGCACTATCAAAGTGGAGTTGGCGCATCCTCCCCAAGCAAATATGTCTACGCTGTCCGTCCGTCAGTCCGTCCATCCGTCCGTCCGTCCGTCCGTCCTAACTTAAAAGAGGTCTATCTTTTAACCGTAATAGATAACAAGTTGTTTTTTTGTGTTATTACGCGTGGATTTACTAACAAATAATAAAAAGTGCATTAATACATGAAACTTGTTTTTAACCGTACCTATTTTTGTTTTTGTTGTATATAAGTGGGTGGGGGGGGGTATGGGAAGGTTTATACTTACTACAAACCCTGAAAAAAACAACAAATCGTCGGTTAAAATGCAAAACCTCTTAAGTAACATTTTTAATGAGGAGCAAAATGCACCTTTTTTCTAGGATGTTAAGTTTTATTTTGCTCTATAATAAATTAGTGGTTACGCAGTTTTGCAGTATCATCGACGAAATATTTAAAAATTGGCAATCGAATTGGGCTCGCGATGATTCGATTCCAAATCGACTTTAAATCCGACTCGCACTTGACCGGCAGGCCTTTCGCGTGACTCACTCGCAATCGCGATCGGCTTCAAAACAAAACAATTGGTTTCATTTTGTATGCAGACAAGCCTTCGATTTTCAAAATGAAAACGATTGTGATTGCGAGTGTGTTACGCGAAAGGCGGTTCTTTCTCAATTGTTTCAATAAAAAAAATTACCTTCAAAATTGTAATTTCATTACACGGATTATCAATGCAAAACTTCTAAGCATAGGTACTGTTTAAAAGTAATTCAAAGTCAACATTTCTGCAATAATAACTATATGAAAAGCAAGCTTTAAAAACCCGGCTGCATATTTTATACTGTCGTCGATATACCTTTGTTAATAATTGTCATTTTGTCATTATTGTTATTTCAATTTTAACAGTTTAGGTATCCTATGTCACCCGGGATGACGTAAGGATTCTAACGATACCTCACACATCTAAATCGGTCAAGGGATTTAGAAGTTATAGTGGAATTAAGAAACTCACATACCTACATACTCGTACATACAAACATGAACCCTGAAAACATTACACTCCTTTTCTGGGGCAGTCTTCTAAAAACCACAGTAAAACTAAACCCATTTATAGTAAAGACACAGCATTAAGACCCGCTGGCACAAACCTAAGCGACAAATAATATTTTATTCCCCTAGTTCGAGAGCATCCGTGATCTTTCGCCGATAGAGCTATTCATGGGCAGATAAATTGTCTCATCGATTCGTTGAATGGCTCTCTTTACTGCAATAGGGGAAGTGGGAAGTGGGTAGTGGGAGTACTTATGGGAGGTGTAAATCACGGGTAGGGGATAGTTACAATGAGTATATTGAAATTTGGATCTGTGATATACAGGGTGGTACTCGATAAACTGTACATATTGAAAGGGATGAAATTTTAGGTGAATTTATAGGTAAAACAATTTTTTTTTTTAATTTTTAGCCACTTTTTAATAAAGTTTGGGTAGTACTTACTTGTGACGATGTAACTTTTGATCTAATAGCCCAAAAAAGATAAAAGAAAATGCATAGTATTGACATTAGTTAGGTTTATAATAACTGATAATAATATAAGACCAATTAAAAAAAATAACTGAGGAACTGCTTTTATTGTGGAAAATTACTTCAAAAATATCATTTTGTTTTCATAAAAACACGATTTTATCAAAATTTAGAACACATTTTAATTTTTTTTAACGTTTTTATTTCTAAAATTAAACGAGGAATAATAATAAGCAAAAAAAAATTGTGAGATATATAAAAAAATTTGCGAAAATCGTGTTTTTATGAAAACAAAATGACATTTTTGCTGTAATTTATTAAAAAAATTAAGAAAAAAAAGGGGCTAATTTTTATTTTTATTTGTTTTACCTATAATTTAACATAAAATTTAATCCCTTTCAATATGTCTAGTTTATCGAGTACCACCCTGTATTATGTAAGTCTAGCCAAGAAAGCTTTTAAGCTTGTTCCATTTAAGGGTTATGTACCCGAACGATGCCAAGAGGACTTTTGATTAGTAAGCTTACGTTTTACGTTTTGCGTCGGTCCGTCATTATTTTTATATGGTATGGAGAAGGTACACATGCCACCTATTTTTAAGTGGGATCTGAGACCACAATCTCAAGACTGAAATCCTAAGACTGCCAATGCGTTTCCAACGTTGAGGACTAAGATGGAATGCCTCTATGAATTCCATAAAAAAGTCAATCTCAAGATTGCAATCTTAGGATGTCAATCTCAAGACAGAGAGAGAGTATTAACAAATTAACAAAGTATGTATTATTATATCAGGTTATAATGAAAACCTTCGTAATTACTTTTTTATATTGTTCCGTCACTATTTAACAAGCGTTCATAATTATGTCATGGTACGGAACTCTAGTACGCAAGTTTGACCTTTTTTTTGTTACGTCGTGTTGATGCAGTTTCAGTTTGACGAGATATTCGCTAAAACATGGATGATGTGATATAGGCTACTTACTAAAATAATGAATTATTACATATACATACATACACTCACGCCTTCATTCCCAGAATGGGGTAGGCAGAGCTACACAATTACCAACAACTCTAAAAACTTGTAGTTAATTCTGTAACCACATTTTGCACAAAGATGTTTGCCAGTGAATATAAGTGATAGGTTGCAAGCCCATCGCCTAACATACAAGCCTTTATTGACGACGCGCTGGCCTAGTTGGTAGTGACCCTGCCTACGAAGCTCGCGGTCCTGAGTTCAAATCCCGGTAAAGGAAGATATTGGTGTGATGAGCGCTAATATTTGTTTCCGAGTCATGGATGTTTTCTATGTATTTAAGTATGTTTCTCTACATAAGTATTTATATCGTTGTCTAGTACCCATAGTACAAGCCTAGAGCTTAGTTTGGGACTAGGTCAATTGGTGTGACATTGTCCCTGATATTTATTTATTATTATTATTTCCTTGGTATTACGACTTACACGGGAAGACAAGGAGTGTCACTACGAGTATTCTAAGCCGGCAACCACGTGGCTATGTTAATATAAATATGATGTAATTTTAAATGAATCTTAGTATTACCGTAACGGAGACTATCTAGAACCTAGATTTAGTTCATTAATTCATTTTAATCCTCCTCGAGACCCGATTGCAGCTCTTGAATAAAACATGAATGCGGAACAAAGGACACTTCTGGCAATTTAAATGGCCCTCGGGTTGAGGTGCACTCTCCAACGGTTGAGTATCAATTACGTTATAGAGGTATGCTAATGCAACTGAGGTTTTTTTTAAATATTTTTATACGTGAAAGTAATTTTAATGTTGCTGGTGTAATTTAATAATAAAAGCAAGAACAAAAAAAACTTGCAAGCATTTTTGTACAGTGACCCGTTTTTATTGCTTCCAAGTTTAATTATGAGAAATTTAATTAAAGCCGGCGTTTTTACATAGTTTTTTTGAAACTTTATCAAAAAAGAGATTTAAACATATAAATTCCGTGAGAGTCAATCATATTAAAGAGATCTGACGACGGACGAACCCGAAACATGTCGAGCGTTATTCGACATTATTAACATTACTAACCCGTTGTGATCTCTTTAATATAAAAAAAGGTTTTTTATTTTAATGAAAATACTTTTTTAATGGCGTTTTTAGGGTACCTATCCAAAATATTCTGGATATTGCACAATTATTGTCATTTTTAATTACAAGTTTATTATTAACATCATCATGATTTACTCAGTAGTTGGTTTCATTTTTAAATCTTACAAGAAAAGTCATTTTTAATCCAGCTTCCAATTCTGATATTGGCCGAAATTCGGTATGTAAATCCAATACCAACGCAATACGATCTGTGAAAGCTGACCCCATGATGGAGTTGGAAGGTGACAACAGAATCGCAGTTACATTTATTTATTTATTTATTGAGAAACAAACAGCGTACATAAATCCACACAATATACAAACATAAAGGATAATACAGTAAGCCAAATCAGTTCCCACTTAAAGTTAGAAACAATTGCTCAAGGCCGACAATATGACGTGAAAAATAATAAGAATAATTTGATGTTACAAAGTTATAAAATGATCCTAAGAAACAAAGGTAAAGGAAAAAGAAAAATGCCTATACTAATAATTAACTATCTTAATTAAGACTCCTAATTAACTAGTCATATAAGTTATAAAGATGCTTTAGTAAAGTTATGTACATGTATATCTACTTAGGTTTTGTATTAAGATTTATACACTTTTACATTCTATCCCTCTTTACCATAAACGCGGAATATATAAAGTGTGCTTGAATAATTATGCTCTGTCCTGATCAGTAATTCTATCATTATGATTATGACATTTGAATTTGACATAAAGAGACTATGAATTATTTCACAAAATTAGGTTTATTGTTCCTTTATGAATAAGGAGGTGACAGTTTACCGGCTGATTTTGATCTGACAGTTTATCGTATTAGAACACAGGCTAGTCTCGGTTTAGGTTTCCTACAATTGGACCTAGATTTTGGAGTGTCAGGCTGAACAGATTTGGAACTGCAGGTAAACTAGGCCTGTATTCTACACGGCAAAATAATATTGCTTTCGACATGTTATTATATCGTGAACGTTTTTATAAGTCCTATTTAATTGACAGTAATGGCCGAGATAAAAAACAATAAGATAACCAGTCAAAGGCTATATTGTTTTACCGAGTAGACTAGAGACCCTGTTAATCTGAGGGAGCATTTACTTAACCTAGACCCATAAATAGGATTCTGTGATGCAATTCTAAGTTTTAATGGTAGTGAAAACATACTTTTCTCAAAAATGTCTGGAAATGTTGACATTACTATCTATATATTGAGACGCGAAGGACATAGTTTACTGACAGATCTCAAATTAAAAAAAAAAACACATTGCGTGCTCGCTAAACAAGCATACAAATTCCATTACTATCTAGCTTGTAACTTTTTAAAAAGTGAAAAAGTCCATAATAAAATGAGGGCACAAGTCTTATACATCCAAATTTTATTCGAAACATAACTTTATTATCTGTGTCTGGAATAGCTTATGCTTTTTTAAAAAACAAAGCTTGCGGTTCTCCTTGTCATAAACAAAAAGGCGGTAAAGAGTGATTGTTTTTTCACATGAAGTTTGTTTGCATGCAATTAGAAAAATGAGTTCAAGCGATGAAGATTTTACTCCAACACAAAAAAATCTTGCTATTTTTGAGAAAAGCACTATATTTGCCTCGGCAGGAACAGCAATTGCGGGCTTCGTATTTTTAAACGGACTCGCAAGTTCGTCCGTTTAAAACAATACTCGGCCCGCAATTGCCTACTTCCATGCCTAGGCAATAATGTACTATTCTTAGGGAGTTTAATTTTTCACACTTTTTAATGAATTAGCTCGAATTCTTGCTCCTATTTATCTAAGACACCAGTAATCAAAATAATAATAAAGTTTGTTGGTATTTAGGGGTTGTACACTTGACCACTTTTTGAATCAATTCTTATGATTATGCAATTCTCCGAAGCCGCAACAGGCAGAAAAATGGTGATGGCCAGACCTAGGAATATACGGGGCAAAATTAAATGACAGCTAGGGATTGCCTGTATCGATAAACTCAATTATCGATGCTTTTCCCATATACCAGTGATCGCTCCGTTTTCTTTGTCAACATAAAATTTTATTGAAAGTATGCAAATGAAACAATACTCGTATAACCAGAATTATGTTGCTAATTCGTGTCATTTGCATGCTTTCAATAAAAAAAAAAAAAAAAACTTGGAGCGATCACTAGTATATGAGAAAAGCATCGATAGGTAATTGAGTTTATCGATATAGGCAATCCCTAGCTGTCATTTAATTTTGCCCCGTATATTCTTAGGTCTGGTGATGATGGTCGATATCATTAGTTGTCAAGTTGTCTGGAAAGTTAGTTATTGAAATTCTGCTATAGTATTAAGTGGTCAATTCTGTCCGTCCGTCCGCAGCCTAGCTCAGAGACTCTTAGTACTAGAATGCTGCAATTTGTGTGGTATGTGCAAACAATTTTTCGATTAAGATATCCGTTTATGAAATATTAAGCTTTAAAGCGCAAATTTTTGATAGAGTCAAGTGTCCCCCCCCCCCCGCTACATCCAAAACTACAAATACTGAAAATCTGAAAACTATCTTAAATGAAAGCACATATGATGAATTTAATAGGAAAACTATCACGACTTAGTAGACTTCATTGGTTTTTGAGTTACAAACGGATGAAATGTTTATACCTAAAACTTATTTGCGGTGTTGGTAAACTGACCGCGACCTATGTCGATGTATGGGGAGAACAGTTTTCCAACGGCAAAGTTAAGTTTGTCGCGAAGTCTTATTTGTTTGTAGTAACGGCTTCGGAACCCTACACTGAGCATGGTCCGACATGCTCTTGCCCGGTTTTTACATTAAAAAGAGTTAGGGCGAGCGAAGTCTGCCAAAACATGACATTTATTTTTCTAAACAAATGTGAAACACTGTCTCCCAACAGGGTAGAGTAAACAGCGACGATGGGATGTTGAAATTATTATTTAGGTAAATAAGATTTTTTTTTTCAATAAAATTAGATGAGAAGCACACTTTTCCTGTGTTGGCATGCTTTCCTTTATTTAAAATACCATTTCTGGTATAAATTTGGTAAAATACATATATTATAAGAATAAGTTTGAATGCCAAAATATTTTGGCAAGAACTTCTTACTGCTTTTAGCTGAATGTAAGTAAATAAAACAAAGAAAGTTATGGCTGTAGCGTGATAAACTGACCATCTACTATATCACTACATATTATTACTTTGTAGCGAAATAACGTTGTTTATTTATAGACCTTGAGTCCGTATAGGATTTCTTTGTAGTGTGTATTAAGAATTGGTATACAATAATCATTAATGACATAATAACAAACAACTACGTCAGTCCAAGTAATTTCCAGATCTATTATGGTTATGATTATTGATGTGGATAAACGTGGATGAAAACCAGTACGTAGTGACGGATGCTTTATCCACCGCGGTAAAGGCAACCATAACATAATATTGGGGGGGGGGTATAATTAATATTGTACAGGGTGGTACTCGATAAACTGTACATATTGAAAGGGATGAAATTTTAGGTTAATTTATTGTTAAAACATTTTTTTTTTTTTTTGCCACTGGTTTTTTTTTTACAGATTGTCAAACATTTAAATAAAGTTTGGGTAGTACACTTACCTGTGATGATGTAACTTTTGATCTAATAGCCCAAAAAAGATAAAAAAAATGCATAGTATTGACATTAGTTAGGTTTATAATAATTTATAACAATATTAGACCAATAAATAAAAATAACTGAGTAAATGCTTTTTTTGTGGAAAGTTACTGCAATAATATCATTTGTTTTCATAAAAACACGATTTTCTCAAAATTTTGTAGATATTTTAATTTTTTTTAACGTTTTTATATCCAAAATTAAACGAGGAATAATAATAAGCAAAAAAAAAATAGTGAAATATCTACAAAATTTTGAGAAAATCGTGTTTTTATGAAAACAAAATGACAATTTTGCTGTAATTTATTAAAAAACGTAAGAAAAAAAAAGTGGCTAATTTTTTTTTAAATTGTTTTACCTATAAATTAACCTAAAATTTCATCCCTTGCAATATGTACAGTTTATCGAGTACCAGCCTGTATAATTTACAGAATACGTCTTGTCTAAGCTCGCAAACCCGTTACATCGATCACAAAACTTTCCGTTTATTTATTATAATAAACATAAACTCATTAATACCTATCTGTAAGTTTTGTTTTCGAAGAGTAAGGAATTCAACAGAGGGATTTCATGAAATACAAAACTCCAATACTAACGTTTTGATTCTTCGTACAAAAATACCTATTATGTGATCTGTCAGTCATCTAGCTTATTCTAGCCCGATGAAAAAAGTATTGTACCTATCAACTAGAAACTTCCCTAATATAAATTTTGTCATTAAAAAAATTCGGTAACTTCTGTGAATATTCATCATTTTTGTATGAAAAGCGAAAATCCTCAATGCACTCGAATATTTTCGAGAATATTCTCATTCATTTCTAAACTTACGGAAATATTCTACAACTTGCAAATTTGTTTGTGGAAAATAATCGAAACGACATGGTACAGCAAGAATTAGTCATTCATGTTAATATTATTTATCTTTCACATTTTGAATGACCCAGGATTTCATTATACGATTTCATGTAGTTCTGCGCCTTTGTTCTACGTCTGCCTCAAACGCATTATACCCTGTTGCTGCATAAACCTAAAACGCGTTTAGAATAAAACGCAAAGTTCCTAATTATCACTATGCTTAAATCTCTGTTGTACTAAAACGCATTATGACTAACTCTGTTTGGGCTAAAACGCATTAGGACTAAAACGCGTTTTGACTAAATCGAGTTTAAGACTGAAACGCGTTTTGACTAAATCACGTTAACGATTATAGAAATATTAGAATATATATTTTCAATTTTCACCATATAAGCCTTCTGAAGCAAAATCAATCAAAATGTAATAATTGCATTATATTATCTTATCTTATCTTACAGACAGGCCCTTTCGGATACACTTCGACCCTTTAGGATCTTTTGTGCAATTACCCTCTTACACACTCAGCTGTTCAAATGTGCAGGTTTCCTCACGATGTTCTTGTTTCACCGTAAGAGCATCGGGTAATGCATTTAAGTTAGAAAATCTCATTGGTGCATGGTGACCGAATAATTGCATTACTGAAGTTTAGGCAAAACGCGACTTAGTCAAATAGCGGAGTAGGTACATTACCGAAATAGACATTATACTCAATAGATCAACAGCGAAATAGACGAATTAACCATGTAGCCTAAATGCTACCAAAGAATGAAGTTTAGGCAAAATGCGACAAAGGCATAATGCGTTCTAGGCACACGTAGAACAAAGGGTACCTATAGCAGCTGTTACCTATTGCCTTATATTATCTATCGCGTTAAAGCTCGATCACAAATATCTTCCACATTTAATAATAATCTTCCAAACCGACCATTAAAAAGCAGTTAATATACCCAATCGACCTTTTTTCACCTATTCAGGCCCGCATAAACCGCTTTCTCCTCCGAAAGACCTGTAGGATATATTGCCCAAAATTACTGCCTAACATGTATTTAATTTATACTTCCATTATATTTTTAGGGGTTTATAAAGAAGTGTTTCCTACGACTGTATCCATGTAGGAGTCGTTTATTGCTATTTTTTTGGAAACTGACCGATTTTCCGGGATAAAAATGACCTAGTATGGATGCGTTCATCGCATGACAAAATGTGGATAAAGCATCCGTCACTGTCGTACTTATACAAGTGTCAGAAAGTGACGGATGTTTTATCCAAATTTCGTCACGCGATAAACACAGCCATATAAGCCCCCTGTGTACGTCTGCTGGTTTGAAATTATCTCTGTATTTTCCGACGGGCCTAGGTATATCACGTACCGAGTGGCAAGTAAAACTCAAAGAAGATTTAAAAAATAAGATCTCCGGTAGCGTGAGCAGAAGAAGGTAGGTAGGTGTTGTCTGGTTTCGTGAAATGTAGGAACACTTCCCTCGCAGTTTAGTGGCGCGGAGCAGCGGTAGGAGAAACCGTCGTCTGCCTGACGAAATGCGGTGTCAGGACCCTGGCGTTGGGGGTAGCAAACGGTTTATACTCGTAGCACCAGTACCGGGCAAGTAGCAAGCGTAGTGTGAAGTATTCCGAGCCGGGCAACCCGAACGGTGCTTCCTGGAAGTCCCAAGCATTGGCTGAGTGAGCCTATGGTGTCTAGCATTGGGACAGTCCTTATCAGCCACCTTGACCATTCCGTCATTGAATATTGGTTGATAAACAAATTCCTTTTTTAATTCTAATTTAACCAGTAATTATGTTCACAGCCGCTGGGGTTGACTGTTTCCACTCCATCAGCGCAAGCGGGCAGCGTCCAGCCCCAATATTATTATTAATTACTGTAATAGATGTACAATTATTACGGAACTGCTAACAATAGTTTGAGTTATAGCTTTCTCGAAATAAATGATTGCTATTCTTCTTCTATTCTTAAACGTTCGTTTTGACGTAGATATATTTTAACATAGCCAAAGCACGTGTTTCATTGTTTAAATTTTTACAACAGAAATCTTTTTTTTTATGGTATTGACTGAAGATGTTTTCGGCCATATAGACCAGACCAGATCAGTCCACAAACTAATAAAGGATAACGGGATGACATGAAAACTATATACTGCTTATATTGAAAATTATCTTAAGTTATTATTCCTTAACAAGTCAAAATAAAAACCAAAAGAGCAAAAACAACTAAACTTTTTTACATCTCGTCATAACAAACAAGATACACTCTGCACTTAAACCCGAGATGCCGAGAACTCCAGATGAGGTCAAAATTGAGAGAAAACCAAGCACTCTGGCACAGAACTCGTAAAACAGAATGAAATTTTGTAGACGTAATTTTATATTGTTCTTGTTATTAAATTGTAAAACCCACCTGAGGCTAGTGTAGTTTGTGTGGCACGAGATTTCACGTGAATTTATTTAAAGTAAACGAAAATATAAATGGTATGTCAGAAAATAAAGACTGGGATTGTATTTGGCAGGTTTTGATTTTTTTTGAATAACTCTTATTTTACTTGATAACAATGGCGGCTTACAAAAAACAAAAGAAAAATATGGTAAAAGCAATTAGGTTTTACCGAGAAGAATGGAGCCTCAGGTTGTTCCGAAAACAGGATTAAGGTCTATTTTTGATAGTAATAAAACAAATTGTTACAAATTATTTCTATAACAATATTAAATTTTTGTGCCATTCTTACCTATACTTACTTGGTTAGAACAAGAGTAAAACAAAATAATGTAACGAAATAGAAAATGATATCGTTTAAACAATCTTGAATATACGCCATAGAATTCTACGCAAGATATATGTATACATATAGATCTACGTAAGCTAACTTCTTTAGAAATCTATCAAAATGTAGCTGTGAGTGAAATGTCCCAGTATTGTGAAAGTCGCAAAAGTTTTATTGCCTCTACTTTGTAACCAATCCATTTATAACTTGGCCACTAAACTTAGCTGTAAAATATCACATAGTTTTACTTTGCTTTCAAATTTTATTCAAGAAAATTACTTGCATTGAAAATAATTTTGTCTAAAATATTATGCGAAAACAATAATGGCGGTGTTAATACATCGAAGAATCACCCTCCGCTGTCCGTCTGTTTGTCTGATAGTTGAAATTTTTAGAAAGTAAGTAAAGCTATTGCCGTTATAACAAATAAATAAAAAGCAAGCTTTAAAAATCCGAATGCATGTTTAAAGGTTCGTAGTCAAACTAGGAACTCTTATAGTTTCGCCATGGCCGTCCGTCCGTCTGTCCGTCCGCAGCCTAGTTCAAAGACTCTTAGTACTAGAAAGCTGTAATTTGTCATGAATACATATTAGTCACGCCAATAAATTGGTAAAATAAAAAGTAGAAAAAAATTTTTTTTTTGTGTAGCTATGCGTAACGTGGGGACGTTTTGTCTCGTCTACCCCATAGTGTGGGGTGTCGTTGGATAGGTCTTTCAAAATATATCATATTGCGGGTTTGTGAAAACAATTTTTCGATTAAGGGATCCGTTTATCAAGTTTTAAGCTTTAAAGCGCTAATTTTTGTTAAAGTCAAGTCCCCCCCCCCTACAAAAAGATGGCCCTCATACAAGATTGTCACGGAACCCTCCCGAAGGGGTCCGTCTCGCAATTGGCTGGTTTTTAAGAGAATGACCTCTCTGAACAAGTGCCATTCCTCCCTAATCTCCAGGTACTGCAAGCAGTTCCTAGCTCTAAATCCTTTAAGCCCGCGTCCACACCGGGCGTAAAGTGTCGTTATCTCGCCCGCTGCAGTCCGCAGCAATGGACTTTTGATATCTGTTCCATTGTTGGCAGAATTGCTTCGTACAAATCGTCCCTTTACTTTCCCAACCTCTTATCTGATCGAATATTTTGATAGGAAAGTAGTCTTTATAAAGTTGGAACATGAGTGTTTTTTTTAATCTAACTATTCGATCAGATAAGAAGTTGCGAAAGTAAACGGACGAAATGTGTCTGTCCGAGGTAACAACTTGTTAGGAGTTTTATTTTGTTATGTGCGGTGATTGGTTTTTATTTTCATAAAATAATGTAAAATTTCCGACTATGATGGTTGCAGGTCTATTATGGTTCCGTGTAATGTGGATAAAACATTCATTACTTTCTCACAAGCGGGTAAGTATGTAATTTCGTGTGAGAGTGCTGATTGCTTTATCAATGTTTTATATTGACCATTGGATAACAATCTGAAATAGCATAATTTATTTAAATAAGATAATGAGATTATCTTTGATGAGATAATATTGTTGAGAGACGATTGGTGAGAGATAAAGAGAGGTGGTAACTAGCGAAAATTGTTGAGAAACGACGATAGTAAGTGACTTATTAATGAAAAGTTGATTTTTAATAGTAGTTAACGAATAATGGTGTTTGAAAATACCCGATTTTTTAATTTTAGCTCTCAGATCCATTTTATTTGAAGTGTCAAAATTTATTAAATAACCGCAATGTCAATTTCAATTAATTATAATTAGCATATAACAATACTGATAATTGTAAACAAGGTCGCGAGTTACTTCGAGCGATCCAAGTCAACGCCAATTTAGCGAAAAGTTCCCAAATTATCAGACGATCTTCGATTTTCGTCATTTAAAAGTTTCAACATTCTACTTGATCAGAGTCAACCGACTTTTAATGCTTAATAGCGACGCAATATCTTGCAAAATTAGTCCAACAATTTCTAATTGTAAGTTACTTTGAAATTATACGTGTATAAATTTAGTAGTTAATAGTTTTTGGCAAGCTTTATCCATGATTCCGCAAGGTCGTGTCCTTTGAGCATAGAATTACGATTATGGGCCAGATATTACACTGGGCAATATTCGGACAGGATTGTGGAAGGCCAAGGCTAAATAAAACGTTTGTGCGTTTATCTTGAGTGATTTAAGGAGTTAGGAAAAAATACAACAAAATTTTAGTCGAATGTCTAACAAATATTATAGTCACGATTTTATGATTTGGAGAAGACAATTGAAAACAAAAGCCACAGTTTGCAATCTTAAGAATATTATTTTAAGAATGCAATTTCAGTACCGCAAATAATGGAATAGATACCTACTTGTTAGTCATTTCACTGTTTGTCTTTCCCCACTTTTAGGCTAGTGTCCTAAAAAAATAAAATAAGTCCGTCATTCCCAAAAAACATTGAACACATTTTTTTTCTTCTGTCAATGAAACAAAAAGTTTCGCGTGACTTCGCATCGAGGCACACTTTATACCACATTGTGACGTCACGAGCCCCCACTTCCGAACTTTGATGCGCGTTATATTTGTCAATTTTGATTGATTTGATAAAGCAAAAAATACGTGTTCAGTATTTAATAAATATAAAGTAAATAAATTTACCCAGGACACAACATCTCTATTGAACACTACAATGCTAACACTGCTCCTTGGTGGTTAAATTCAATTTTCATGTTAAGGCATAGGTACTCATTTATAGTATAGGTATATGAGAATCCGACACACTTATAAACAATAGGTACACATACATGTTTCACAAGAAAAAACAAAGTCCAATAAATTGTATCTCTCGTTTCTTTCGTAATTATAATAAGAATTATGTTTCTCGTTCTAAAGAAAAAACGCGAATATCTCGCCGCCGGCGTGGTCCTAAAAGATCGTTAAGGGATATTGCTGTCATTTTTTGTCCACGCAAGAGCTTTCTCAAAATAAGCAGGAAATAGGGGACATTTTTTTAACAGAAACTAAGAGATTAAGTTGGTAAAAAACCTTTATTTGAGTTTTAGTTTTTTTATGATCATTATTTGGATTTAATTTTGATCATTATTTGTCAAAATGAGTAATAACGAGTCATTATTACGAGCAATGATATAATATAAAAAGAGGTAGATATGTTACCTATACGGTATTCCGCGTTTAAAAATGGCCCGGTTTACGCACACATAATTAGTAAATATTGCAATTACACACTAATTCATAAATGACAAGTGAAAGCAGGATGGTATGCTAATTTCCGGGAGCGAAACAGAGACGAGTGCATGTTGGTCTGCAGACTAGTTCTCGGTTCCGTTGACGGCGCAAGACTAAGTAAAGGTGTACCAATTGGCTTGGTTTTAGGGTGCCACTATCGAAGTGCGTATGACATATCTACCTTTTTTTACTATACCTATTACATCATTGATTACGAGTATTCAGAGACGACACGATAGCCTAGTTGGTAGTGATCTTGTCTACGAAGCTAGCGGTCCCGGGTCCAAATCCCGGTAAGGGCAGATATTTAAGTAATAAGCGCGAGTATTTGTTCCTGAGTAATTATCGTTGTCTAGTACCCATAGTACAGTCAAAAGCATAAATAAGTGATCATTTATGTACCTTGTCGCTTTCAATCGTTTCACAATTTTGTATGACATTTCAAACACGACGTTAAATTGACAAGGTACATAAATGATCACTTATTTATGATGTTGACTGTCCAAGCCTAGAGCTTAGTTTGGGACTAGGTCAATTTGTGAGAGATTGTCCTGTGATATTTATTTAATTCTCAATAATAAAGTACTAATTTAACTATCACAATCAGTGCATTCCTTAAAATATGTATGTATGTATGTATGTAAACACTTTATTGTACAAACAAAAGAAATAACAATTATAAAATAGACAAAAATATAACAGGGATGTACAAAGGCGAACTTATCCCTATAAGGGATCTCTTCCAGTTAACCTTTAAGCGATTGAGAAATAAATAATTACAACGAATAGCCAAATAAGTACAACACTAAAAGAAATTGCTATAAATATGAATAGATAAAATATATAGACATATATAAAATTCAGGCAAAATGTAAAAATTATATTATTCTAGACAAAAGCCCAATTTTCTTTCCTGCTTTTTGTTTAAATTAAGTGTTAAAACTTCTTCCAATTTATATCAGTTTTGTGCTCGTTAGTAGTTATCGCAGAGTTTTTGTGTCGCTGAAATATTTAATTTGTCAAAATAATTCATGATTTTCACTTGTAATAATTTTAATAATAACAATATGGATATATTTCCATGACTATTAAAAAAAAATGAACATGCAGTTATATTAAAGTGGTGTGAACTCTTAAGACATGGCTCCACTTTGGGAATATGCCTCCTCCAACTGTCTCCATTTTTTTCTGTCTTTCGCCGTTTTTCACTTGTACTTACGGAATAACTATAAATTTTTCGGATTCGACTATTTGTTGCAACCGCCAGCAATTATAACTTTCATATGTTTCCTCAGATCCACTGTTTTTATATTTGTACAGTTAGTTCAGGCAAGAGCCAAGTAATGTGATTGGTTTAGGCTCGTTAGTTTACCACTTGGGCAGAAAGCACTGTGTGCGTAATGATGCGCATCGCTAGCGGGCGGTAAAACGGTAGATAAAGGAACTTTTATTTATCGCTATCTACAAAACTGTACTGTCTAGTATCCGTAGATCAAGCCTAGAGCTTAGTTTGGGAGTAGGTAAATTTGTGTGAGATTGTCCACTGGTATTTATTTAAAAAAATAACGCTTCCCTGTAGTAAAACTGTCTCCCAAAGGCGCAAATGAACTTGAGAGCATTAAATTAATGATAGTTATTATATTTTTAGAAATATTTATAACTACTATTAAATAATAAAACTGATCCTTTTCACAATGTGTATTTTATTATGTTCCATTAAATCTTAATCCACAGATGAGAGTGTAGACCAAAAGTGAAGTGAGTGCAGAGACACCCAGCTCCCATTTTAGAACTTATTTCGCGCAGTGTTGCCATTTAAGGCACAAACTACCCGCGTAGATGTTTAATACTGAGTTCACTGAGTTAATTAAAATTTGGCAACACCGACGCGAAAGATCATATTTTATAATATTTCATAATTTTCATTTTATAATATAATATTTAATACTATATCACATTTTATAATATTTCATATTTCATAATCCTACAATTCACAATAATATCGATGACATTATAATTTAGCAATGGTAACACTGACTTCAAAACACCGTGGCTGTCAAATTAGGATGCTTTAAACAATTTTGCAACTATCTTAAATAATCATAACTAACACTACAATACTCATAAAAATATTCTAGGCATCAAAAAACATTCTTACATGATTTCATTACACTAAAGTATTAAAATATGGTTAGAATAATTTTTATTTCTGGTCTTTTTGTTTTATGTAGTTCGGCTTCAAAGCAAACACTTATTGTACTGTTGCACTAAGAGGATTTCAGGGAACGCTTAAATCGCATAGTTATCTTTTATTTATCATACAAATATAGCGGTATCCTATCGCAAACACTAAAAACGTTTGCCAGCTGTTTCATATGCCATAATTTTCATTTCCCATAATTTTCATTTTATCCTGAACCCAATAACTTTTCAAATTGTTTAATGAGATATACTTACAGAACCTGTAGGTTAGGTTAGGTTTATTTTATAACAATGCAGGAAAGTTAAACGGTTTCAAAGAAAAATGACTTTCGGGCAAATGAAAATTATGGCAAATGAAACAGCTGGCAAACGTTTTTTAGTATTTCAGATAGGTTACCAAATATAGCTCCGGGCGCGGGTGGTAAAGTTTCTCGCTGGTAACGCCCTCAATCAAATCCAAAAAACTTAAAAATTGGTCTATAGGTCTATTGGTGGTGGAGAGAAATGCTACCGCATTTTGTATGACAATTTACATACTCAAAATCCTCGTAATACCTATAACATGATCAATATTATAAATATGACGGAATAAACTAAATATAAATAAAAAAAAACAGGGGACAATGTCACACTAATTGCCTTATCCCAAACTAAGCTCTAGGGTTATACTATGGGCACTAGACAACTTATATAGAGAAATATATACTTAAATACATAGAAAACATCCATGACTCAGGAACAAATATTCGCGCTCATCACACAAACATCTGCCCTTACAGGGATATGAACCCAGAACCGCTAGCTGCCTCGTAGGCAGGGTCACTACCAATTAGGCCAGCGCGTCGTCAAATGTTACGAAGCAGTTCAAGTTAAAACCTAACTATTTTATCCCTCGTCAATCGTTTTATTCATCGTTTTAAAAGCGTTAACAACACGACACCAATATGAAAATGTGGAATAGCGTTAGTTAAAACTTCCGCAAACACCATGTCCATGTTTCGTGGAAAATATTTTATGTTATACAACATACACTGTTCCACGCAAATTGAAATGCCACCGTCAGAGTCCATTACGGCCGACATCACGTTCGAACACACGTCGACACCGACGGGGAATCAATGCATACCACGTCCAAACCACTGACGGCCAACTTCGCTTAAGACTACGCTGCTATGCTATTACACAGGGTGGTACTCGATAAACTGTACATATTGAAAGGGATGAAATTTTAGGTTATTTTATAGGTAAAAAATTAAGCCACTTTTTTTTCTTAATTTTTTAAATAAATTACAGGAAAAATGACATTTTGTTTTCATAAAAACACGATTTTCTCAAGATTTTGTAGATATTTTCGTTAAAATCGTGTTTTTATGAAAACAAAATGATATTTTTGCAGTAATTTTCCACAAAAAAAGCAGTTACTCAGTTTTTTTTTTTAATTGGTATAACATTGTTATCAATTATTATAAACCTAACTAATGTCAATACTATGCATTTTGTTTTATCTTTTTTGGGCTATTAGATCAAAAGTTACACCGTCACAAGTACCTAAGTGTACGACCCAAACTTTATTAAAAAGTTTGACAATCTGTAAAAAAAACCAGTGGCTAAAAAATTGTAAACAAAATTGTTTTACCTATAAATTAACCTAAAATTTCATCCCTTTCAATATGTACAGTTTATCGAGTACCACCCTGTATGACGGTATCTCAGGCAATACTACTATAGCAAATGCTACCTCATTACTAACAGGAGACGGTTGAATCTGCTCTGGCTTGAATTGAATTTGAGATACCGCCTTTTGGTTTATGACGGCAGTACGCCGTTCTTCCAGTGGCGCCCTCATTAATATTATTATATTCGGATGGTTGGTATGGATTATTTGTCATACAAATGAATACACAATTTATAGGGTATATTAAGAAAAAAACGAAAGCTAAACATTTTATTGATAATACACCTCCACCAACATAATAACATAATAAAATAAAGCTATACAACACAACACAACAAATAACATAACATAACATAACAGAGTGAGTAACTTAACGGAAAAAGTGGCCACCTTTTTCACAGTACACACACATAGGTTACAGTTTATTAAACTTTGTCATATACTCGTATGTAGTATCATCAAAAAATCATCCTTCGATTAAAAGACAAAACTTTAGTTTGTTAAAAAACACAATAACAGTAATGAGGGCGCCACTGGACGCTCGGGGTAGTCTTAATAGTTTGTTTGAAGATGCACAAGGATTAAGGAGTCTTATTCTTTGAAACTAGTTGCTTTAAAATTTTACGAAGTATTAACCGGCAAAGTAAAGTTAGTCAGAGTTACCAAAGCTGGAGACTAAGCTGCTTCATCATCAAAACCTGCGATCAAATTAAAAATACACTCACTAAATGTTTATAATGATCTAATAGGACAGCTCGACGAATTGAAAAGCAATTTGTAAAAGAGGGGAATTTACAACGCAACATGATTTACAAACCTGATTATATTGATTTTTAAGTAAAGTATTTGTTTTTAGTAAATAAGTTATTTTATTAACGTTTAATGTTACTAAAAATTGAAACAAAACATCTTTAATACTTGTGAAAACTCTTGATTTTTTATAAGACTCAGGAGTTTTGCAGGTCCAATGAGCTTTTAAATTTCGGCTGTCCCAAACCTAGCAAGAGCCAAATTTGTCAAAAATCGTTTTTTTACTCCACACATCTTTAAATTTAGTGCTGCGTGTAATTCAAAAACACCCATAATTCTATCGCGCTTAGTTTCGGAGATATGAGACCCCCTAAACCTAGCAACTCCATCTGCTACTCGTCGATACCACAATCAAAATCGTAGCAAGTTACATATCACAATCCAAACAATTAGTAACTGCGGTTTATACTAGGTTTTTGATTCTGGAATTTGCACTTACTAGGTTTTTGTATTTGTTAAAAAGCGCGAACTAGGTTTTTGAATTGGGAAATTATTCACACTAGGTTTTTGATTTATGAAACGGACGGCTTATACTAGGTTTTTGATTTTGGAATTTGCACTTACTAGGTTTTTGTATTTTGTTAAATAGCATTCGATAGGTTAATTTGGTGGGTGAATTACTCATACTAGGTTTTAGATTTACGAAACGATCTATTCAGTATTGTAGAATTTGTAATTTATTCCTATACAGACATACAAATCTAGCAAGTCGATGCATAAGGAGTGCTGCGGGGCGAGCGGTGAGGTGCGCGGCGTTGCTTGGGGAGAAGGGTCGTCAACGCGCGCCGAACAGTCACTAAGTTTGTTCTGGCGCTGAACGATGTGTTTTTGTTTGTTAAAGCTTTACCAAAATAAGTCGAAATCAATGATATAATATAAAAAGAGGTAGATATGTTACCTATACGGTATTCCGCGTGTAAAAATGGCCCGGCTTACGCACACATAATCAGTAAATATTGCAATTACACACTAATTCATAAATGACAAGTGAAAGCAGGATGGTATGCTAATTTCCGGGAGCGAAACAGAGACGAGTGCATGTTGGTCTGCAGACTAGTTCACGGTTCCGTTGACGGCGCAAGACTAAGTAAAGGTCTACCAATTGGCTTGGTTTTAGGGTGCCACTATCGAAGTGCATGTAACATATCCACCTCTTTTTACTATATTATATCATTGGTCGAAATAGTTATAGGAGCAAACTCATTCTTGCAGCCGCTTTATCAAGATATGTACTAACTTATTGTTTACTATTAAACTTTTTCTCTGAATTTAAATTTGAAATAAAAATTGCTTTGTTTTAGTTAGTTAGATACTATTAATGCGTTAACAATTGTTATGCTCTCCTATTTATATTGCAGTTTTCTTCTGGACACTAATAAGCATCTAATGAATGTGGGTACCTATGGGCTTTACTTTGATTTATGTTGTTTGTTTGTATGCACGATAAAATAGATACAGATACCTGCTTCATACCTATTATGGGTGTTTAAACTTGTTCTTGTGTTATAGTACTTATAGTATAGGAAAGTAGGGAAAGGATAGGTACATAATTTACATAGGTAGTTTCGTGGCGGTGCTGTTGGTTAGTAGTAGTTGCGGACTTTATATTAAATTTTATTATTTTTCATTGCTGTTATTTCCATCTATTTGGTGTCGAGTCGGTACATAATTATTATTAATTTGGGTATTTAAAAACTTGCTCAGATTTGCGTTGTGATTTGTTTTTTTTAACTATGGGTTAAACGTAATACTGAAAAACTACAATTAAAAATAATTATAAATACATTTTAAAAACCCGATTCCGCACTAACATGTCATAATTACATGACCTTTCGCGACGTTTCGCCAACTATAGGTAAATATGTAGGTACCTATTTCGATCATCCGCTCCCTAGTTACGAGTAACCTACGTATATAAAAAACAAACTGTGTACGTATAAGCTTTGTTGGGTTAATTTATTTATGAAAAAAATTATACACGAATGGTTCTTGGCTTAATTTTGCAAATTTTGTACACTTTTTTGTATTTAATTATACAATTAATTAATTAATTTAATTTTGTATATAAAATAGGTAACTTAAATTTACTAAAGAGATTGGGTTTTGCTTTTTTAACATTCAGCTTACGAGGGTGAAGTTAAATTATTCAATCCGTTTTTTTTTGTAATAATTTTTTTTCTCGTGTGTTGTTTTTTTTTCTGGACGGAGCCTGAATTAGAAAATTTTGATTTAGATTGCCTTGACGACGATTCAGTTGCAGATCCTCTAATTATTTAATAAGACTATAAATGTCAACTTTTTCATCTAATCAGATACATTTTTGAGTAACTTTGAGGTGAACATGTAGAAAATTTATTTATCATTATAATTATGCAACAAGTATTTACTTAAAATTTTGCACACTTAATTTTAAACTTCAATAATCACAACACACATACTTAAGTACTAGGTTTTTACATAAGAGAAAAACGCTCGAACCGACCAACTAATCAGATCAAATTCCCAGTAACAGACTATGCTAGGTTATTGATTTTGGTTTTTGAGACATTTCCAGCGACAAATCTACTAGTAAGTCTCCTAAAAGTGGCATTTACAGTGTTTTTTTAATTTTTTTTTACTAATCTATTAGAGTCATTTATTTTCATAATTTAGCATTAACAATCAATAACCTAGGGCTTATAGTTTTTAAGAGGGACATAAAAATGTTTGTTTTGTTTCTCCTGTAAAATTTTCTCAATGGCTCTTACTAGGTTTTGGTTTGGGACAGCCGATTTGTCTTAGCCCTTTTCATCCATGATCACACACATTTATTTATTTAACTGCGTTAATTTGCAAAATTGTTTTGCAAAATTAGTAGAAAGAAGGACTCTGCCCAAGATACTACCACAACAAAACACTATAAATAAACCACAGATACTTGCAATATGTTAGCGGCACGCTTACCAGATGATTACGAGTATCTCTTCTCCCGTAATTGCGACTGCTTTCCACTGAAGTTGCAACCGCTACGGGATTATACGCAATCACTTTCTCGTCTAATGTACTGGAAAATACTGGCATACCTGTTATAATTAATATAAACTATTTTGTTTAAAAATGGAAAAAAGTCAGTCCCATAAATGATTAAATTAAAAACGATAAATCAAATTCGGAATGTGAAATTTTCTTATTCGTTTTCTATGCACAGGGTGCTGTTTATTGTAGCAATTACAAAAAGTTCAATGCAATAAAACGAGAAACTAAAAAATGCCTCTTGCTTTTCACAGCGGCAAAGTCAACGACTCAATTTAATAGGGTAATAAACCTACTTCAAAAATGTTGAATAAGGTTATCCTCGCTTTATAATCGTCAGATTCCATTGCAAATCCCGGGAATTGAATGTGTGACCATGGTGTAATAAATTTGATTAGCCTGATTATAGGTCCAACGAAGTCTCGAAAGTCAGATAGAAGTAACATAATTGTGTTAACCGTGTAGTAAAATTAGAAAATAACGCTAAGGATATAATGATAGTAATTCACCTTTTACATAGCTTATCACAGACATTAAGACGTGCCAAACTTACACTAAAATGCAGATAATACTGTTACAAGATACTTTGTCGCCATTTTTATTGCGTGAAAATCCAATCTTAAAATAGCAAATGGATCCGCACAACGGTACTCTATAAAATGCCAACAAAGTTTCACCGTGTCGTGTTCGAGACTCATAAATAATTTATTTCCTATGTGTGAAACGTTTATAATAAAAAGAAATAAGTCGAAATGAAACCCATTTTTACATCAAACGTTATTGACTCGCATCAAGTTTTATATTTCAATGGATTCTGTTTTTGACTTGTTGGTTTTGACATCAAACATTTGAATTATAGATACGTGTCGTGTCGGGTCCTATTCAATGGGTATGACATTTTATACGCCAATCAAAATCATAACGGCTCGAATGGCGAGAGGACATCACAGGGTGTTCGAAAGAGGGTGTGCCAGAAATAGACTTGTATTGTCTGGTTGTTGTAAAAAAATGGTGAATTGCAAAGTCAATGAAATATGAATAGAAAGGGCAATGTATTTCTTTTTGCATCTAGCTTACAACTTGTTTTAATTAAATAAATAAAATAACACATTATTTAGGTTCATATTGATACTCATCTTAAATATAAATGTTACAATTAAATTAAAACTTAGTGATTTTTTTATGACACTGAAATTACTTTAAATGAAAAATAAAAAACAAACAAAGATAATAATAATAAAAAATATAGACATGCCTTTAAATTTGTAAATCAATACGAAACAAACCTGGCGTCCAGGGCGGTTAGCAGGATATTGTGCGGTTCCCGGCCGCTCGGCATTGACCGCAGCGCAGCGTTCTGACGTTATCTGACGGCCCATTTGACGTTCGCCTTTATTGTTCTAGCATTGCTACTGTCACATAAATATTTTTGGCAAGATTTATGAGTATTGGATTCCGAAACGTATGTATTAGGGTGTCTACACAACCATGATTCAAAATTGAAGCACTCGCATTATTTCTGCTGTGTAAAGTACCAGATAGACGTGCGAGTAAGTATTATCTAGCCGCGATTAGAAAGGGATTAGAAGTGACCGTTTTCCCATATACCTACTTGCGTCAAAGTGCATATGATTTGACAACTATTCCAATCCCAAACTAATTGCGGTTTTTTAGGGAACCATTTCACACAAATTAACCTAGCCCCAAACTTAGCTCTAGGTTTGTATGTACTAGACAAGACAAACACAACAACAAACATACTTATATATAGACATACATACTTAAATACATAATTATGGAAACATCAAAGACTCAGGAACAGATGTTCGCGCTCAGCACGCGAATGTTGCCCTATACCGGGAATTGAACTCCGGCCCGCTAGCTACGTAGGTTCACTTCCAACTAACTTAACACATCGTCAAACTTCACTATATCGTTTTTATGTCATTTAATATTATAGCTAATAGTTTAAATTTTATTTTGTTTCAGGTAATTGAAAAATGCTACAAAGGGACGATCTTAAAACTATAAGAATAATCTCGTAAGTAACAATAACTTACACTCTACACTTAGAAGGTACTTCGGGTTTGTACGTCTCTCTCACTCGCTCTTAATAAGAGCTTATGAGAGCCAGTGTGAGATAACTACAAAACCGAAGCACCTTCTTAGAGCTATCGCACTGTACTACTAACATTGATGAAGCCATATCGAACTTTTATTAGTTTTAAACTATTCAACAGGCCGATGCTTAGACCCAAAAGTTGGAGCGTAAAGTACATTTAGTTCTAAAGGAATTTGTTATATTAATTTCCATTTAGCAATCATTAACGATTTTCTATTGTTTATTGTTTCCTAAATCAAAATAGTACTTTTTAATAACATTAATATATATTATATCATTTATTCCACTAGGTAATAAAAAAGAACTTTGAGAAAAATTATGTTCCTATCAATCAATGTACCTTACTAAACAAATATTGCCTCAAGCAAAGTAATTCGATATCATTGTTTGTTTTAATAATGTTTAATCTATAATTTTTTATTGTGAATTTAGACTTTAAGACCAAATAACTGTTTTGAATACATTTAATAATGTATAACCAAAACTGTGCTTTATAGTTGAATTCCGAAAATTGTTGCTATAGATGACAACTTTAACCACGCCTCATGCGTACCTAAAGGTAAGTTTTTTTAAAGCCCTAAAACAGAATTATGCGCCCTACAAAATCTATTGGTTGTTAATGATTTCGCACACTCCATTTTTCTAAATTTTTCAGAATCTTTTTACTAAGATTAAATGAGACATGAGGGCAACGTTCTACAATCAGATTGCACGTTTATGACTATGTACAGGTATAAAGGTAGTCTAGACACTCTCTCTCATATCCAGGGATTATGAACTCTGCTATAAACTATTGCATTATACTTTGGTTCATATCTGCCTTAGTTTGGCCGAGTATATTACAATTTTGCGGGTATTACATGTTGATTGATTAGCGTGTATGCTGGACGACACGTGATCCTTTAATCGATCTGGATTTTTATGATGACAGAGTACTATTTGGATAAATAAACATGTGCTTTCCATTATAGTTCTAAGGAATGGCGACGCATTGGTTTTAGGATTACAGTCTTGAGATAAAAGTCTTGTGAATTCAAATGTCCATGGGTCTCAGATTGCACCTATCAGGTCGCCTGTGAGCTCGTGTTTTTTCTACTTGCCAATAAAAACATATAACAAATTGGTTTCGCTATAAACAATTTCATATTTTTTTAATAAAAACAGATGCGGCCAAGCAAATTATATAATTATGCCAAACTACAAGTTGATAGCTTCAATCGTTTCAAAAAATAAATGCTGTGACATACAGACAGGCCGACACCGAAGTCTCACCATAAAGGTTCCTTTTTTACCATTGGTACGGCACCTTAAAAAGACAAAAAAAACACATGCAAAGATTTTCAAATTTAACAGAAACGTCTGTTACGAAATTCTAAACTATGTTAAAGCGAAAAAAAATCGTCGGTCTTAGGTAGGATTCGAACCTACATCTTCTCTGGCTCTCCGGCCGATACAGGCGCATTTTTACCTATGCCACCAAAACCCTACTTAAGGTCCACGAAATTAGTGATCGCTTCCTTTTTCATAGTAGGAGGGTATGCTGACCCCACCTATCGTTGTTTGCACAACATCGGCACAACATTGTTTAAAACACATGCAACCGTTAAATAATGTTATTCAACTTACTTACTACTCCTTTCGTTATTTTATTTCAATCCCTACGGAATTCCATCTGCGTTTCAAGAGATCCAGTTACATTTTCTGCAACTGAGATCCCACTAAAGCGTACAAAATCCTCTTCATAAATTTAGACTGTGGCAGCGAGCGCAGCCGTCCGGAAAGTGTGCAGTTCCGCTTCGTTTCACCGCCTTGTTCGATTGCCCTACATACAGGGCCGATTGGAAGGGTAAACATGATTTTAAGATGATAACAGTTTTTAGGGTTCGTAGCCAAAATGGCAAAAACGGAACCCTTATAGTTTCGTCATGTCCAAATTTCATCAATGTACCTCTTGTTGTTTTTGAGTACAGGTGTCTTGTAGAAGTCGCTACTTAGTTTAGTAGTTACATAATATAAATAAATGTATTCAGGGGGGCATTACTGAATAAAACACCGTGTGGAACATATTTAGACATTTCGTAAGGTTTGGAAAGCTGATTATTTAATGTCATGTTTAAACCGCCTTAATATTAATTGTCACAACGCAATCAAATTATTTAGGACTGTTAAAAATATACACAATAAAATATACCTAAAATTAACTTAAAACTACACTAATCTAATAAACCGCTGCCAGTGGGCATCGTTCCCAAAATGCTGGCAGCATTGCCACGTTGAATGGCAATGCTTAATCTTTGCGCCAAATAAAGGCCAGCATTTTGGTCACGAGATGTGTCGACCAGGCGCTTGGAAAGATCTTTAAAAATTTTATGAGCTCCTGGTCCCCACGGTTCTAAAGTGAAAGCTGATTGCTTTTATATTATTGAATCTGTAAATGCATCGCATCAAGAATGCTTCCGGTAACTGTTTAATGACCATTTCCGTTAAGTAACTCTATTTAAGATACAATTGTTAATTGGGAGTATCTTATTATTGTTTGAACTCTCTTTTTAAGCCTATTACTGTATTCATTACAAAAATAAATTATATTTATAAGTATACTTTTTTGATGATAGACATTAAGCCACTATTTTGTCCTACGTAAAACTTTTGTACTTATTTATACAAATTTATTATCAGAGATTTTTTAACAACTTGTATTTCTATCTCAATCTGTACCAACAAACAGGGGCTCTATTCAACTCGGTAAGGCCATATTGCATTTGACATGTTACGGTATTGTTTTTAACTCGGCCGCCATTACTGTCAAGTAAATAAGAGCTGTCATAACGTTGACAATACGATAACAGGACAAAAACGATATTGTTATTACCGTGTTGAATAGAGGCCCTGTTTAACACCTGATAAACAATTGTAACGGCAAGGACATTGCCACTCTTGACCTAGTAACTGATTCTCTTACTCGGTTATGAACTCAACGGACGTATTACTAACCAGCAAAATTTGGTTGACTTTTCAGAGGCCCTAGACAAGATGCATTCGGTGTTCGTTATCGTTATCCAAAATGTATAGGATTGATGCAAACCGCATCGATTTCTTATTTTTTTCAGTTTTAGAAAATCGTTTACGTTAGCGTTAAGCAACTGGTCTAGCCTCACAGAGCGTAATTATCAGCACTTAGGGGCCTGCATTCTCAATTAAGTCGCTTAACCCGTCGAGTGAGCCCGCTCGCATGAATTCGCTCACTCAATCGACAAAGAGCCGTTGTTAAGAGAATAACACCTCTAAACTCGATTGCGTGACCCAAATGACGAGAGTGACCCAGCGCTGGTGGGTCGCCAAATGGCCGGGATCCACGATGGATCAATTTGCGTAATCATTATTGCAGGTGGCTTTATTCAGGTATGTTAAATTTACCCTATCTTTATGGTAACATAGTTGGAATAAATTTAATGTCTTTGTCATTGTTGATAGCCTATTTCAATGATAATAAGGTCGGTTAAAGTATTTAGCAGACCGGACGTTTATTTAATGAAGAATTAATGAATGTACGCTTTTAATCGATTATGATGAAAACATTTTTTTTGTTTTTTCCGCGAGCGATTTTAGGGACAAGTTTAACTTACTTATTTTATAGTTGATTTCTTTCTGTAAATTTACTTATTTTATTTTTGTGCGATTTTTATTAAGATTATTTAAATGCCAAGAAATGAATAGCACCATTACCAAATAAACAAATTAAATGGAATTGAAATTACGAAATGCACAAATTATCATTTCTTGTCACAAACCACCAAAAACTGTTAAAGTCTGTTTTGAAACTTCCACATTTTTCACAACTTTCGAACTTTTTCTTCAGGTTATTCCAGTGATAAATGGCGCATCCGGAACCAACTCTAATGTCTTCCGTTTTCAAACATCACGACCAGTTTCAACATATTTTTCACTTTGAATTCGTTTTTGCGTTGGTAAGTAATGAAGACCATATGCCATGAATTTCCTTTTCACTCTGCAAACAGTTGTTAGAGATTTTGCCCGCAATTTTCTCGCCCTTTGCGTCACAGAGTAGACTATAGGCAAAATAATTATTGTCTCAGTGAATATATGTATATTGTATGTATGTATGTATGTAAACTCTTTATTGCACAAACAGAAAATAACAAACCAAAAAAAGAAACAGAAATACAAAAGGTACGTACAAGGGCGAACTTATACCTTTAAGGGATCTCTTCCAGTTAACCTTTGAGCGATTGAGAGATGAATAAAACAACGGAAGGCTAAACGTACAACAATTAAAAATACAGAGGATAAAAATAAATAAATGATATTGTTTATGCACTGCATGATGTTACAGCTATAGAAGATGGTCCAATGATAATGACGACAGCCCTGCTTATCCTGATTTTGTATCATACTTTTCTGATCTCATAACTCCTCCGCCTCAAGGCAACAATTCCATTTCTCATAAAATATGAAAAAAAGAATACCCACGTATTTTATTTCTTTGTTATTAACTCGAATCTAAAATATATTAAAAAAAACCGAGTTCATGAGTAACAGAGTGCTAAATGGCCGCTTATAAGTATATTTTTCACTTCTGCAAATAAAGCTGGTAAGAATTGAAGATTTTCTAATTATTTTTTTGTCCATTTGGGGCTGATTTTATTCATATTTATTTTATCCGTCCATCTGGGGTTAAAAAAGAGGGGCTTTAGTTGCACTTTAATGTAAAATAAAAACAGGAACGTGCAAAAAATATTTTAATAAAGAATCAACTGTAGGTACTAAACAGAAGTATGATGGCTAGAAAGGCGTAGAGGATATTGCGTCATTAATACTCACACTATGCCGACAAGAGCTTTACTCTTAAATAAAAAGAAGAAGAAAATAAGTTATGACACGTAGGCCATTAATACAGAAGCATGAGAAATACGAGTATGCTTTTCCCTTAATTCCCCTATCGATTTCCTTCCGTTAAGTTCATGATCACGGCTATTTATTTACATTAACGTTTTTTTCCTTTCTCTTCAGAGGATTGTGAAACTTAGTTAAGCTATTATGCAAAATCACTGCGAAATAGGGTTACATCTCTTTGCATTTTCTCTGCTGAAACATTGGAATGTTAGAAGTTTCGAAAATGTATGTGTGAATTCAATTGCTAATGAATAACTTTTTACTTTAGACTCGTCGAATTCAACACATCAGGTGTTTTTCAAAGTTTAATGCCTATTACCTCTATATAAAAAAGCGATGTAAACATTAATTCAAAACATACCCCAATTAAAACATCAACTGGACCAAACCCCTTAGCCGTATAAAGAATACTTGATCGAGAAACAGATGGATACTGGCATCAATCAGCTGTCTCAACTGCGTGCATGAATAAATAAATAATAATCATAATTACTATCGGTAAAGGCATACAATGGTAATTACTTTGACGACACGCTGGCCTAGTTGGTAATGACCCTGCCTACGAAGCTAGCGGTCCCAGGTTCAAATCCCGATTAGGGCAGATATTTGTGTGATGACCGCTAGTATTTGTTTCTGTGTCTTGGATGTTTTCTATATAATTAAGTATGTATTTCTCTTCATAAGTTTATTGTTGTTTAGTACCCATAGTACAGTCAAGGACTTTAATTCTTATGCCACTATGGAACCCTGTCGCATAACGTTAACATTCATTTAAGCGTAATTTCTGTCATTTGGTTTGACGCTGTCATTATGACAGGGTTCCTTAGTGGCAGTGGCTTAGTTTGGGACTAGGTCAATCTGTGTGAGATTGTCCCATGATATTAATTTATTTGTATAAAAACCACCCTAACATCATTTAATACTATTTATTTACGTAACGATCCTTTAACGTAAAACCGAACCATGATTTTAAGTTTGCTTAGACAACAAAGCCAACTTTTCTCAAGTAAAAGTAAAACGTCATCGTCTATAACATGACGTCAAAAGTCCATCGCTCATCGATCACGTCAACTTTGTGTTTGGAACTTGTTCTGAAACACTTAACGTCAATAGGTTCCATGAGATTTTAAACTTTTGCGCTATTTAATCCACTAAAGTATATACCAGGCGGAGAAAATTAACGCCACATAGATGGCATCTACCTTTAATATTGGAAATAGCGAATTCTACGCAAAGGAGACTAACTATTATTATGAAAAACAATAAATACTTAGGTACTGCATTATTGTTTTTTTTTTTTAAATCCTCTTCCTTAACTGGGAATCGAACTGATCGAATATGACAAAACAATAAAGTCGTGTTTTATGACATTTATCGAAAGGGTCATTGATAGTGACGATTTATTTCTACAAAAATTACATATTTAAATTAAATAAAGACCGTAAAAAAGCGTAACTAGTTCGACTCCCGGTTAAGAGAGGAAATTTTTCAAAAATCCAATAGTGCAGTATTTATTGTTTTTAAAAATAAAATTTAGTGTCCTTTCCGTTTAATTTGCTATTTCCAATATTTAGGCTTGATGCCGTCCACGTGGTGTTCGTTTTTTCCACCCTGTATTATGAATTTTTCCGATCAGTTAATTTGATTGCGATTGCCTAAAATTCGACGCCTTTAATTAAAAAAAAACTGTAATTATCCGCCGAAAAAAATGAGGGGTGCTTTTAGTTTAACGTGTGTCTCTGAGTATGTAGCTCCCAAACGGAGGAAATGATTTTGACGCGGTTAGGTTTCATAAAAATCCGTTTCGGCCGTTTAAGAGATATCAGTTTTGAAAGAAAGATTCTCCATTCTATCCTCGTAAGGCCCACCATACTACAAACAGGGAGTTTTTTTGTGAGTAGGAATTTGAATCTACCAGCACCGCAATAAAGTTCAATTACGTTTGTTCTATACTGTCATTTCCAGTTTATGATGATAGGAAAATAAACTTTATTTCAATTGCAATACAGCTCAAATTAAATTGCCTTAATGTACATCCTATTGCACCCTGGGCCTCACGGGGATCAGTTTACAACCTGTATCAAAAATCTCTCTGATTGAACAAACTTCATAAAAGCGTTGAAATAGTAGATTGATAACCAATAGTAGGAGATCCGAATAGGAGAAGATTTGGACCGGGCTGTTTATTCGATGAAAAGTATTTTATATCAAATTTAATACGCTAAATAATATGTGGCGAATAGGTAGGCTGAAAAATTTCAGTCCAGTATATAATTAATAAAAAAATAAAAATTAACTTTGTTTTAAAAAAATACAATAGCTTGTTTAATGGACAAATTACATACCAATCGAAAGTATGAAGCCTATAGAATATAAGGGTTGAAGTGACCCATTTCAGCTTAGATATTTCGAGGGGACATGGGTAATTTCACCCGAGTTAGACACTCTACTTTTCATTTCGACTATGAGGAAAATAAAATACTACACGCACATTTTATAAAAGAGGTGGAATATATTTGTGACGTAATAAAGGTAAAATTTCTTGTTTCGAACGTATGTTCGGGGTTCAACCTCCAGTGTTGTATATAAGCTCCTTGGTCGTGACCAACTTGATTAAACTTTTCTAATGCTGGCAGTATGTGTATTTTCTAGATGGCCATGCCTAACGTGAAAAAAAAGTGTCATGCTATGCTATCATGGCATTATGGCGGGCAGCAGAATAGAGAAATAAATTTAAATGTTGATTTTCTGTAATTGCGAAAAAAATAGACCATGATTTTAATATGAATAAATACGTCGTTTAACGCATAGCCGAGTTTAGATATAATATAATATAACGTAGCTCAAGTATCTGAGACTCCGTGGCCAATAGTAACTATTAAAAAAAAAATACTTTCCACCCTAGAGGTGAGGACGCAATTTTCCACTCGGCTATCTACCCACTCAAATTAAACTTTCCGAACAGGAGACATTAAAAACCATTTTTTTTCCCAATTAGAGCGCCAGCTCTAATGGTTTGATGTTCAGTTGCTTCCATGTTTCCCTAATGAACGGTGGCATTTCAATACAGGCTTTTGAACAGTAAATCGTGATTGGGATGCGCCGTTTTTTTATATTCTCAACACCTGACGTAACAAGTCAAACAAAAAGCAAGCTTTACAAAGCTGTTGCTAACCAACTTTAAATCGTTATAAATCCTAAATGATCATTCAAAATGAAAAATGGGGAATTGACGACGCGTTAGCCTAGTTGGTAGTGACCCTGCCTATTAAGCTAGCGGTCCCGGGTTCAAATCCCGGTAAGGGCAAATATTTGTGTTATGAGCACGAATATTTGTTCCCGAGTCATGGATGTTTTCTATGCATTTAAGTATAATATATTTCTCTATATAAGTATTTATATCGTTGTCTAGTACCCATAGTACAAGCCTGGAGCTTAGTTTGGGACTAAGTCAATTGGTGTGGTTGTGTTTAAAAAAAAAACCTAAAAATCAATTTTAAATACCTATTCAACGATACCCCACTTGTCATAGTTCGTCGACTTTTTTTTACAATATAGCGTCTGGTTGTCCTCATATTCAATTTTGATTCTGTTATATTATTATCTTTGGATACACTCACAAGATTAAGACAAATCGATTGACATAAGAATCACCAAAATCGGCCCACGCGTGGTTTCTAGAGCGCCACAACGGAACAAACATACATACATACATACATAGGCTGATAAACACATCACCCTCCTCCTTCGGCAGTCGGGTAAAAAGAGGAGTTTTATAAGTCGTACTGCCGCACTCAGAGACGTCAATTAAATTTAATGCCTGTTTAGTGGCGTGTTGTCTTATTCTATTGCTATCACAAAGAAAGTGACAGCAGCAACTTTAATCAAGCATAACATTGAATTGACGTCTCTGAGTGCGGCAGTTATATGTGTATTTTGTGTAAATATTTAACCTCCTAACGCCCAGTGCGCAAAAAAGATGTACTGCATGCAATTTAATTTAAACTGTGTTGCAATACCAATAAGGTTTATTTTCCTATGTCCATAAACTGAAAATGGGATTATCGAACAAACGTTATTGAACTTTACTGCCTTGATTGTAGATTCAAAGTCCCACTTAAAAGGTTAAATGTCTGTCTGTGGCATCGTAGCTTCTAAATGGATAAACCGATTTGGACGCGGTCTTTGAAAACATAGTTACATTTAGTTGGGAAGGTTCTTAGCTATTTTTCATGAAAATCATATCAACTTTCGAAGAGATTGTTGCCATTATAATCGAAGCTTTATCTATGTCATAGTTATTCAGCAATTTGAAATATAATATTATTGCATAGTCATGGACTGTTCAACGAGATTAGGTAGAGTCTGCAAACTCGAGGAGTCTTTATTAATAACATCGGGGGTCATGTGACCAACTTTGAAACCTATCCATCATTAGATAAGCTAAACTAAGAGCTTGTTTATACCAGAACATTATGAGTACTAACTAATGTGTAATACATTTAGGTGATGAGGATTGATTTAAAACTGACGTGCACAATTTGACCCTTACATATGAGAGCGAGTCGGTTAAAAAATTTAAAAAATGGGTTCTCTTTTCAAATTAGTCTTACATGTATAATTAAGGTGATGGAACCGGTAATGGACAAGGCACCAATAATGGACACTTGATTATTATTTTACAGAAGATAAGGGTTGAATAACCCTTATTTGTTTTGTAACAATCAATTTTAGGACCGTATAAATTTTGAATTAACAGTGAAGTGTCCATTACTGGTGCCTGTCAGCTAAAAGTGTCCATCATTGGTGCCGTCACCCTATGGTTATTTACGATATGTAATGGAAACAGTCACTTACCTAGTGTTTTTTTAATAATATCTACATAATATCCTTTTGAAATCCAAGTACTAACTCAACTCAGGCTTCTACATTTTGTTTCGATAACTTTATATAAAACTGACTTGCGTTTGAACCTTACATATTGCAGCGGGTCGGTTTATAAAAATTTTACCTACGCAAAATGAAGGAAATTTTAAAAATGGACACTGTCTCTAAATCAGTCTTACATCCATAATAATAATTATAGTTATTTACGATACGTAATGGAAAGTCACTTAGCGTTTTAATAATTAAGTCCTTAACTGCATACTATATCGTTTTGAAATTCAATTACTAACTTAACTCAAGTTTTTTTTTTGATAAATTCATGATTAGTGTCCTTCACTAACTGGATTGTCATAGTAAGCCATTAGCTAGTCAATATTCAATTTTGTAATTTGATCCTCACCCACACCGAACAACGTTAGCAAAAGTACGTCAACGTACACAAGAAATGAAAAGTAATGTTCTCCAAATAGGCTTGCTTGTTCAGGCCATAAATCGATTCCACCCTTAAAAGTTGGAGCCCTCTAACCGAGGTATATTTATTATTGGTGAGAGATTTACCACATCCACCAGATTAGATTAGGTAGTTTAAGTTTACACGGGCATTAAAGTCGGTGCTCCCTTTTAAAATGTAAATAATTAAGATGTAAATTGAAAATGTTTTGGATTTTGTGTTATGTTGACTATTGACTCTGTAACTCATAGTTAATAGTAAATTAGAAGAAACTTAGAGAAATAATAAACCTAACAGAGTCAATATTCAACGACTCTATTGTTTTGTCATATTCGACCGCAGTTCGATACCCGGTTAAGGCAGAAAAATTAAACAAAAATCTACAAATGCTAGAGTTATTTTTTTCAAAAGTAAAAGTAAGTCTCCTTTGCGTAGTATTTGCTTTTTCCAATATTTAAGGGAGTTGCCGACCATGTGGCGTTCACTTTTTCCACCCTGTATAGCAAGGTGTATTTTAATCCGACTACGCTAAGCCAAAAGATGTGTTATGTGTTTAAAAGTATACGTAGTAGTGATCAAAGTCGAATGTTCTACTCTAGCTCCTAAAATTTCGGACTAATTTGAATAAATCTCCTTCCATTTTCGTTAAAGCTTAACAAAGTGCTAATTGACTTGAGTGTTTTTAGATTTTCGGTACTAAAGGTACCATTTTGAAGATCTTTGGAGCTTAATAAAACCAATTTCGTTAAATGCTTTGGTCCAATAAAAACACCATGATAATTATCATTTTTATAGACCTATCTCAGTTTCCGCCATTTGGCGGCATAACCCTCAACACATTGAAAAAAAGATTGTTAAGTTCATTAAATAAATAATTGTGGTTTACGAGTATTTTAGTTATACCACGCATCGTCAAGTAAACAACAACTTCAAACAGCATCTCATTAACGTATGCAGAAGCCACTCCCTGTGACAAAAGCGAATGCATGAAGCGCATGTTTTAGAACTTGTGTCCCTGTTATACGACTACAGCTACTTAAGAAGCTATAGTAACCACTGAACACCTGTAAAACTTTCCATTGAATTGAATCCAATGTTGAACAAAGTTCCGATTCAAGTCTAACTCGAGTAAGAGTTAAGCTGCTTTATTTCCAATGTGCGACATAGTCTGTTCAATGCCGGAAAGTCTGAATGGAGTCGAGTTTGTATAAAAATCAGGAATGCTGGCATAAAAACAAACAGTTGACTTTCTTACCTCTCAGGTCAGGATTCCGAGAAAGGTCTATTAAAGAAACACTCAAGAGCATTTTAAGGTAAGCTTCTTAAATACGTGTTCTTGTTTTTATTGTTCATCAAGTTCACAAAGCGAAGGTTTTAAACAACACTGTATTTTTAATGTTTCTTACTATAAATAACATTCACAAAAAAAGGGTTTTTTGAATTTAACGTGTGTATCCGTGTGTGTGTGTTTGTGTCTATCTGTGACACCCGATGGACCTATTTACGTGGTTTTCAAGGAAAGATACTTTAAACCGAATGCTTTTTAGCTTGGTTTCACGAAAATCGGTTGGACCGTAAAATAAATATCGAGGAAGAAGTAGCAATACCTCTTGTGTACATTTAGTTGCGGAACTAAATAATCCTAACTACATAGTCTTCCTTAATGTAGCTAGGATTATTTAGTTCTGCGACTTAATGTACATATGAGGTATTGCTTCTTCTTTGATGTCAGCTCATAACAAATTGGTCGCCATTTATCGGTGGATTTTATCTATGAAATAGGTTATATTTACTATTATATTTATCATATTAAAATTTAAAACTTGGCCCCAGTGTTGGCTTTACAGTCGGCTCATGCTGAGCTGAGACCGTTTCGCAAGTTCAGCTATTGTCACTGTGTTCGTCGTTTATTTTATTTTTATTTCCTTTGAATGTGTTTTGTTAGAATAAATTCTTATTTCTTTAATTTGGTGCCAAAACTCAACGAAATCATTTCCAGTTTCTCTTTGTTACGAGTATAAATAGCTAAAGAGTTAAATGTACTCACAACAAGATTTCGTTGGGGCACTTACCATTGTTCGTAGTTCGTAATGCAAATCAAGTTGTCGTTTATAAACGTATATCCAGTTTGTATTACTTAAATTATGAATAGTAGCAAGTTGTTAACTTCCCAGTGTTGTATCGGTAGTTTTTCTTCTTCTCGTGTCGTTGTTATCCTTTCACTGTATATTTTGCGGCCAAAAGCCAATGTTACAGGACTGATATCCATGTCTGTTCCGTCGCCATCGTATTCTTTATTATCTGACAGTTTATTTAATGTACTATTATATAAAATTTATGGTCCTATGAAAACGAAGAAAACTGAAAACTGATAAGAGAATAAAAAATACTATACAATTATATGTGTAATAAAAATGAAGCTCAATTGTGTTCAAAAAGGGCCGTGCATAGCATTAAAGCTACTGTCTGCATTTCCTAGCTGAATAGCAATGCAAATAAGTTGAGTGAAAAGCTGCCAAGCTCTTTGGTCATCCGTTTCGTCAACAGAACAGTCAGAATGCTCCTTAACAAGCTCGATAGATCGGCGCAATTTATATTAAATGAAAAACGTTTAAAATACTGTTTAAATTGAATCCAACAATTCTTCAACTGAAGTAAAATAGAAACGATAGAACAATCACTTGTCTACAGTTACTGCGAGCTCCTCTTTCCAAGCGTTGCACAATCAATCTCTTCTATAAATGCACGGTTGCTCTTTTAAATTGCTATCCGATTTCTGAATTCCTAGTCTCCAATGTTTACTTAAAACGTCTCTGATCCTTATATTCGTATTAAATTTAAAAAAAGCGGATTATAAACTTTTTTTAATTGTTGGAACAATACAGCTAGATAAAATACAATAGCCAGACTAAAAAAAATATAGAGAAAGTAAAGATTGCGGAAAACTGATAGATGTAGCTAACTAAAAAATAACCAACGTGGAGATCCTGGGGAAACACCGCAGTAGACGGCTTTTAGCTGAATTAATGATAATAACAAATAATACGTGGTATAGGTAAGGTAACTAAATTCTGTGAATAAAAATCAACCAACTTGCAGCTAAGTATCTTTATTCATAATCGAATTGATACATTGATTTAAAACTATAGTACAATGCTTACTCTTGCACTCGTGCTTGCTATTTTTAACATTTTTGTTTATTCGTTCTGGTTTATATCCTATAATATTAACCCTTATTAGGACAGAGCATCAATTTTCTGCAAATGAAAAACTAAAGTTGATTTATAGGTAAGTTTGGCATCTAGATTCAGAAAAAATATGTAAAAAGTGGGGGGGGGTAAGTGGAAGGGGTGATTTCGGGTGGGAAATTATTTCCCCTTGTCCGGTAACCACATTGTGAAAAATGCTCCTACCCTTGAAGACTTTTTGTCGCGTTTTCTGTATTTTTCATATTTTTTTAATATGGAGTTAAAAATAAAACAGCAAAGTTCATAGAAAAAGTATAATCATTATTAATATAGAAATAAAACGTTAACTTTTCGTAGAATCATCTAAAACATTGGTAAAGTAACTAATTACACAGCCTCATTATTTTCATTATTATCAAAAAAAACCTCTAAAATTAAATATTGCATATCTCTTGATAGAGATTGACACTTGATAAGGAAATAACGGGTGAAACCCAGTTAACAAAATCACTATGTGACACGGTCTATGTCGTAAATTGTGTTACTTTCAAGTGACTGTCAACCGTTATTTTCTTTTT
The DNA here is from genome assembly GCA_946894065.1 of Acleris literana. Classification (NCBI taxonomy): domain Eukaryota; kingdom Metazoa; phylum Arthropoda; class Insecta; order Lepidoptera; family Tortricidae; genus Acleris; species Acleris literana. Next base: position 21,611,337 of record OX335671.1, on the reverse strand, counting down.
AGGTATTCATTCTCTAACCTTGATTTTCTAAACCTTAAAAAAAGATCTCACTACTCTCATCGTCTTTTCTGACTGAGAAAAATAATAATACAAATAATATTGTTACTGATCGTAAATAATTATGTTAATCTTCTGACACAGTAAGCTTACTGAATAAATTATTTGTCTGATTACAAATTACTCGGTATGAAATGCTTTGAAGCACGTCTTAGCACATAAAGGAACATTGCAAGTAGAGCAGTGTATTTTGGATCGCTTTTCTTGTTTTTTTGTGCTGCAAAACCTGCATCTTTTGTATGTGCTGCTCTCTTCGGGCAAATGAATACCAACATTTAGTAACCGAATTTCATCAGGTACTCCAAAAACGCCGCCTTTTTTATTTTTAAAAACTGTAGGCGTTGAAACTTTTTTTCCCGTGTAATTGTTTACTAACGCACGTGCTAAGCGTAACCTGAAATCTCTGTGTCCGTGCAGTGATGGAACATGCGAACAATTGTAAATTATGTATGCGTTTATGATAGAAGCATCAAACATGAAAAAGAAGAGCCGCATCCAATATTTTCTAGATTTGCGATCGATGGGGTAAGATGATCTGAAGTGATCAAACAGATCTACGCCACCCATACTAAGAGTATATGATGCAATCGCTTTTGGGCAAAGGATGTCTTTTCTCGTACCATCCTTCTGAGTCCGTTTTACGAACACTGCTTCCACAGGCTGGTGTGCAGTGGTAAGTACTGTCACTTCTTTGGTATCCATCCATTTAATAGCTGTTATTGGCTCAGCTGTGACACTTGCAAACTCATGTTTTTTTAACCTCAAATGTCTATTCTGCGGTTTTTTCATTATTTCCGGGAGACCTTTACGATTGGCTCTCACGGTTCCAACTGCGTATATTTTTTTTTCATATAAATCTTCCATGAGATTGCAGCCCGTAAAGAAGTTGTCAAATGCCACCAACGTATTCATAGGGAGATTGTTGGAGAGTTTCATAACAACGTTGTAGCCTAATCCTTCATTCTCCATATTATCACCCTTTCCGATGTATATTTCAAATCTGTAGAGGTAACCTGTTTTAGCATCGCATCTAGCCCATACTTTGAAACCTCGTTTAATAGGTTTCTGAGGCATGTACTGTTTCAAGGTGCTCCGTCCTTTAAATTTAACCATACATTCGTCTATAGATTGCACGCTTGAATCATATGTTTCGTTTTGATAAACTTCGTTCAGTGCCGTAATAAGAGGTCTCAACTTGAAAAGTTTATCGTAATTTGGAGATTCTCGTGGCAATGCCATTTCGTTGTCATTCAGGTGAAGATTCTCTGTGATTTTCTTAAATCTGGTCAATGTAAACACTTTTGAAATTTCCGGATTATTATAAAAAGGGTCAGATGACCAGTAAAGTTGCATGTCTGGCAGTGGATTTAAGCCCATCATAATTAAAACCCCTAAGTACGCCTTAACTTCTGCTTCGGTGACTGGCACCCAATTATAACTGTTTTTCTGACGTGCGTACCTATTAGTTTGTTCTTCTATTAACAGCGTAACATAATCTGGAAAACACTTTTCAAATATTTCTATTGGTTGGGTTTTGTGATTATAGGGAAATTTTGGCTCGATTTTTTTATCAAAAACCGGAATTTCATGAGTTGTAGCCGTTATTTTCCATTCTCTAGGTTTTGATCTGTCTCTGTGTATGACGTTTGTCCTAGAAAGCTCAGACCCAGTTGATGGTTGTGTATGTTGCAAACTTCTGGCATTATCATTGGGTGTAATTTCTTGCAAAGGCAAGCGTGACTCTCTGTTAGAGTATGAACTATCTGGGGTCGTCTGAGGAGGAACTGTTGTTTCTTGATGAGGTGTGGAATTGTTTTCATCATTTTGTAAATATGTACGATCTTCACATACTTCATTTAATGGTATGGTTATTTCGTCCTGAAACAAGGGACTACTTGGCACTGAAGTGCATACTTCCTGTGTATAAAGCGAGGTATTCCAATAAGCTGAATGGTATGGTTGATCTAGAGTATTCTGCTGAATCTGAGGCTCCAAGGGTGGAATTCTATTTGCGTAGTCATATTCTGAGTTTTGGACTCCAACAACGTCGTTTGACAGATTTTGGAAAATTTGTGTATCTTCGATTTGTGGTTCTGGGCTGTGCGAATTGATTTGTCTCAAATCATCATCGAAGTCACCAGTTACTCCAAACATCTGCTCTAACCGCATTTCTATCATAGCATCATCATCAACGGGGTTATTTAGATAAGATTCTAATGGACAATTGATAGTATCGCCATAGAATTCGTCATCGTCAGAATCAAAATCTGATAAGTCTGATAAATTGCCAAGATGGTTCACTACATCCTCTATCTCTTTATTACGGAGTATTTTCTTATGCCTTGACATTATACTCGTATGGTGAATCTAAAAATATTACATAGTATTATACATCAGGGCCAGTATTCTAGGCGATAAAAACGATATCGTTTTCCTGTTATGGTATTGTTATGACATGACGTCAGCCGCCATTACTGTCAAGAAAATAAGAGCTATCAAAACGTTGACAATACGATAACAGATCAAATACGATATTGTTTTTACTGTGTTGAATAGAGGCCCAGAACATAAAATTATAACGTACCAAGTCAAGGACTTATTTCACAGAAAACATGCGTTAAAACGTTATGATTGTGTACCAAACATAATAAATAAAATTAATACATAGTTTATTTTATTAAAATGGACGTGAAAATACGAAATTATATTGTTTAATTCACTAAAAACATAAACGAGAAATTCGAAACGTAGTTTTTTTTATGTCATGAATGAACAATGGGAATTATTTTCCCACTTGGACCCTACAACTTCAAGGGATATTTGTTGGTCAAAGCAATAGTTTCAAACTGTGTTGTCTATGCCAAATAACAAACAATAGACTTAATTTGACATAAGTAGTGTCAAAATCCTCTTACCTGATTTTTTTGTTATGAATCCGGACACGCATCGCCGACAAACACCGTTTTTTACGAAATTTTCACCTCCTTTGTCTTTGACATTGACGTTTGTTGACAGATGAAGTTTGAGTAAAAAGTGTTACCAGTAAAATAAATCTTAAATTTATCAAAACTGTTAAACTGTATGGTAAGCTTTGTTAAGTGTTGCCATTTAAAAAATAACTTTAATTTTATAAGAATAGGCGAAGTGGGAAATAATATCCCCTTGTACTAAGGGTTAAACGAACAATATTTGTATATAAATATTTGTAATCACGTTCTCGGAAACGGCTTTAACGATTCCGATGAAGTGTGCAATATAGGGATTTACGGGGGCGTAAAATCGATCTGTCAAGTTATCATCTTCGGGAAAAATTGTTTTCAATCCGACCAACGCTCGGTCTGCCAGGTACTTATTGTATTTTAAGAGAACTACGTAATTTGCGAATTAAAAGATCATGAGTATAGTTTCTTCATTTCGATAACTTACTTAGTATATAATAAAAAACATTCGGAGCATCTACAAAATCCCTTTTAAGCCCAGCTTACAAATGGATCAAAACACATTTTTTAAGATAAATCTCTGCCCTATTTTTCTTTACATGCCAAATCTTGCAAACTAAGATCTTTCGGCTTATCAGAAACCCAAACCTACGAGATTGATCCTTGAATTTTGTCAACGCGTCTCAAACACAAAACTGCGACGTGCCTCGACTAGTAATATTCGAACGTCAGGTTTCAGGAATAATATAATACAAATTTCAACCACAAGTTGATAATTTATAGGCAGTTTCTGCTTCCTTTTGAGTTAAAACTAGCATTGTATCGAAAAGTAACTTCTTAAATTGTGAAAGTTTCTTATGAGAAATTCTCGGGGATCTCTAAAAATATTCTTAAATTTTGTATGGGAAGAGAATATTCTCAATGCTCTCAAATGTTTCTAATAATATTTTGAGAAGATTTCTTAACTTCTGAGAATGTTCTGCAACTTGTACATTGCTAGTTAAAACTAAAAATATTGTTTGAGCATTTACATAAAAGTTAGGTGTATTTCAGTTAAGAATTCCTTTCCACTTTCTGTCAAGTTCAAATGTCACATTGAAAGATAAGGACAAAGCATACTTAAAGCACTGTTTAGCTATTTTGCGTTTATGAATAATTGTTTTATTTGTGTCGTTCCAGTGCTCTAATTTTTAATATCAAAAACAGTATTTGAAGGAAAATAAAGAAAACAGTATTACAGAGTGAAATAATCATGCACGGCCAATTTGTCAGGCGCACGTTTCTAATCCTTGACAATTAATATTTATTAGCTGTATGTTCTATCGCATCATCATCATCGTCGTCGTCGTCGTAGTCGTCGTCGTCGTCGTCGTCGTCGTCGTCGTCGTCGTCGTCGTAGTCGTCGTCGTCGTCATCATCATCATCATCATCATCATCATCATCATCATCATCATCATCATTATCATAGTAAATTAGTATATTTTATACTATACCAATGAAATAAACACGAGTCTTGTGTTTTGTAACTATTGAGTCCAAGGGCCGTATTAAAAAACTGATCTTAGCTAAGAAGACACCCATCTCAAGACACTTCAGAAATGACAGTTTTCTATGAATTCTTGTTTGAATACTTTGGCGAAATTACGATTATTAATAGAATAGAGTGGAATAACTTTATTTCTGGCAACAAGGCTAATATTTACAACTACCTTACAGACTAATACACTATTTCATAACAATATAACTTAAAAATTAACATAACTACATAACATAACTTAACTTTCGCGGTGTCAGCTCGGCGGCGGCGGCCACGAAATCGCCAATTATATTATATTAGTTTATAAAAATTGACAGATCAATAATAACGGCCCTATTACGCCCTTTCACGTTAAAACATCTTTTAATATCTTTCTAGGTTATCCATATAACATTGGTAACTATACAAAAAGATAATGAACCTAATACATCAGTACCTAGAATACTACAAATTTTCCCCACAAAGTGAATAATGAAGTTCCGATAAGCCGCTTTTCCTAGAAGCCTCATACAAAGTTGATGACTTTCGCTAACTTTAGCCTTAAGTAATACGTTTTATAATGGGGGATGAGTGAGTTATAAAGTAATTTAAGACATCGCTTTAACACCTATCTTATAATAAAATTTTGAGGCATTTAAACACTCCCTACTTTGTGAAAATGATGAACTCCCGATTTTTTATTTGCGAGCATCGAGAGAGATGTTTTAAGTTAAACACACTTATTTTTAAGTTAACAGACAGTACACTTTAATAGCTGTGCTTTGTTAAAATACATTTCGCGTCTCAATCTTGTAATTATTTTTATTCATTTGCCTAAAAATAAAAATAATTATTATAATGTAATATCAATTGTAAAAGTATAAAAATATTTTATTAGACAATGAAATAGATATTAAGACTTATACAATTCATATTTATTGGCTGTTCGTATGTGGTCCTATCTTAGAGACAATCTTATTTATATATGTATATAATATATTTTAATTTTGCTAAACAGAACTCAAGGTTGATTTAAAAAATTAAGCTAACATTATGACATCCGCATCTATGACATTTTGCCGATTTACTGTCTTCTTCTTAAATTTAAGAGCTAGGCTCTTGTCGGTGGAAAAAAATCCATGATTCTCTTTCTAGAGCCTTTTCTTTTAGGCAATTTCCATGACTCTCTTCTAGAAAGAGAATGATGGATGGCCTTTTCTTTTAGGGCCTGATACGACTCAAGGTTTCCTTTTTCTTCTATCTGATCCATCAACGTTCTCCTTGGTCTTTCTCTCTTCCGCTTCCCTTCAAATTTCCCTTCCACTATGGTCTTAATGTATTCGTCGTGACGTAAAAGGTATCCTAGCGTCTTCCCTCTTCTATATTCGATTTATTATATCAAATCAAATTGAAATAATATTGCTCCACTCAATTCCCGAATATCATACATCGCTTTTGTTCTTGGTACTTAAATATCTGTAAGTATATTTCTTAATAGAAATTTATGGCCCATAAATAACATATTGAGGCTGTTATTTGAACGAACTTTTTGGTAAAAATAATAGAATAATGAATATGAATCTTCGGTTTTCATTTTTAAAGAACATGATTGATTACATTACATTAATTTTCTAAAATATAGCCGAAGTTACATTCTTACCAACAACGTGAGAAACGATTACCGATAATTGAATTTCTTTGTTACTTACCATACCATAACACGTCACAAGCAATATTGTTTTACTCAGTAAAAAAGACCCTCGTAGAGAAAGCCTGCCAATAAGTTCGCCTTTTCTATATTAACCCTTATTCATAAACGAGCAATAAATTCAAAAGTCAGTATGGCAGATAAAGCTAAAGCATATTTAAAGCATACTTTAGCTATTGTATACTTTTGTAAAAAGATTAAATAAATATAACATTAAACCCTTAAACGATCAAACTACCTACCTTTATACCTATATTATTCTAAAGGCGCGATATTAAATATGTTGCGTATGTCATCCTGACATAATATGTAAATCCATACTTGCCTAAGAAAACTTGTAACAGCCATGAATTTGAATATTCCCGAAGGGGGCATTATGTGCGTCAGGAGCCACGGTTAGATTTAAGGGGATTGAAATACCGAATCGATTTTATAAAAGAAACGATGTTTTTTTCTTGATTTAAATACATTTGCCATTTTTTTGATTTAAAAACGACCATGCCGCTCCACAAGACAAAAATGTATAAATAAAAAATAAATTCATAAACTTCGTTTTTGTACTTGTGCCTACTCGTTGCCACATTGTACTTTTCCTATGTTCCTCAAACACCCAAAGGTTAGCTGGAAGAGATCCCTTAAAATGATAAGTTCGCCTTTGTACATTCCTATTCTGTAAATACTGTATTTGAATTTCTGTGTTTTGTACAATAAAGAGTTTACATACATACATACATACAGTTTTTGCATTTCAAATGTTATTAGTAGTTCGTTTTCAGTAACTTGCTTATTAACTTTATGTTAGTACGGGTTAGTAATTATTTTCTTAGATATTATGGACTCCTCTTCGGGTAAAGGCCGGTTTCAGTTTTTTTCCACTCGTCTCTGTCTTTGTCAATAGCACGGTAAACACCAGTCATTTCGTGCTATTTCTGATAAATCGTCAGCTCATCTTCTTTTCGGCCTGCCTGCTCTTCTTTTCGACCTACCTACTCTTCGTATCCCAATTGGCCCCTTCCATCCCGTAGTATTGTGAAAGTAATTTCGGTTTGTTGGCTAAACCGCTAAACCGATTTCGATAAAATTAGATAACGAGGATAACTCTAGTCCCGAGAAAGGACATAAAGTGGGTAAAAGGAGACAGTTCTTGAAGGAGTAGCAATAAACGACTTCTACGCAGGTGAAGTCGTGGGTTCATATATTATTATAAATATAAAAGTTGCTTTGTATGTATGGATGTTTGTGTTTCCATAACAGTTAAACCGCTGCAGGGATTGAATAAAATTTCGATAGTTCTTATTTTCCATTCCGGAAAATTCGATACTTTCCGAAATCGAAAAGTGATAAACTACTTCTACGAGAAAACTGGTAAAATATCTAAGCTCATGGTCAAATAAAGTAAATATTTTGTCAGGGTTTGCTAGACTTACTTATTTATTTATATCTTATTATTTCTCTTATTAAACTACTAATATATTTTATATTCTCTTATTGCTTAAATCACTATTAATGTAGTCTACCGCTGTCTCTTCATTCTTGTGTCACGTTGCCGCCACTTGACTGAAAATCAGCGTCGCGGTTCACGCCGTGACATAGTGCTCAGTGGCGTCAATTTCGAGGTCACGGAATCACCCATGGCCAATTCCTTTTCTTTATTGTTTAATTTTGTTTTCTGTGTTGCCATTCTTTGTTTGATGTTTAATCTTTATTTTGTTTTTTTTCTTGTGATCGTCGAATAAATGTTTTTATTTCTATTTTCTACTTAACTCCTAGAACGTGTAAACGTTTTATAATTGCAACTATAATACTTTCTTAAGCTCTGATTAAGATACTTGGCAGGTGTTTAATGTGGAAACGGCTGCACTAGACGCGATATCGTAAAGTTTGAGTAAACTTCATCCATGCTACACCACACGGGTGCTGGGCTGTATTCTACTCGGTTAAACAATATTACCTTTGACATGTTATCGTATTGTTTTTTACGCGGCCGCCATTACTGTCAAGGAAATAAGGGATATCGTAACATTATCAAAACAATAACTTTATAATAATTATAATTATGCAAAATATGTATGTATATTGACGATGCATTTAGTCTAGTTAGTTCGCACCCTGCGTACAAAGCTAGCAGTCCCGGGTTCTATCCCCAATAAAGGCAAGTATATTTCATGGGAACAAAGACATAACATTTCTAGTCACATAAGTAAGTTTTAGAGCAACGGTCAGCAACAGGCGGACCGCGGTCCGTTTGCGGACCGCGAAAGGTCGAACCTTGGACCGCCAAATATTGTAATGTATTGCATTCCAAGTATAAATTAATACATAGATAAGGTATACTATACCTTTATTAATTGAAATAATATTTTTAAGCCACATAGAATCTAACTTAATACTTTTGTTTTTATCTGGACCTCGTTGAAATTTTCCCACAGTATCCGGACCCCACCTAAAACTACTTGCCGACCCCTGTTTTAGAGTTTTCGCGATTTGAAAGTAAAGAACCATGTCATTTTGTACGTTATTTTTGTGCACAGATTTTTTGAAAAGTCTGTTGAAAAGTTATATTAAGATTTATATCTGTAACTGGTACTTAGTAAATAGTTCATAGTGAAGTCTACACATTGATATTGAAATCACTTTTTCTTTTAAATTGACTAGAGTAATTTTCTTTCCGTGAACCCGCCATTTGTAACCGAGTCCTGGATGTATTATCATATTTCAGTCTCTATTTCTCAATGTAAGGTCGTTTTTAGTGTTCCGTACAAAAAATTTAAAAAAAGGAACCCTTATAGGATCACTCAAGCGTCTGTCTGTCACAGCCAATTTGCTCCGAATCTACTGGACCAAATAAGGTAAAATTTGGTAGGATGGTGTAATCCTATGACCCAATCACAGCTGACGTGCAAAGTACCTAAATAAATATTTTTTTACAATAAGGACAATTTTTTCGGGGGACAAAATAGGAAATTAAAAAACCTTACTTTGACATATATCAAATGAAAGGACTCATTATGAGGATACCGACATAGCCCGAAGAATAGCCAAACTTAAGTGGCAGTGGGCGGGGCACATTGCTCGCAGGACTGATGGCCGATGGGGTCAGAAGGTTCTTAAGTGGCGTCCGCGGACCGGGAGACGAGCTGTAGAACCAACGAGATGGAGTTACGACCTTGTAAAGATCACGGGAACGCGGTGGATGTGAAAAGCACAAGACCGGTCTGAGTGGAGAGCCTCGGGGGAGGCCTATGTCCGGCAGTGGACGTCTTTCGGCTGACATGATGATGATGATGATAATTATGAGGATCTCAAATATATTTTTGTTATTATTTTAAAATAAATAGTTTTGATTTTATTCATGAAAGAAGGCGAAAATTGACCATTCCCCCCCTGATCTCCGGATCGAAGCATACTGAGCCTAAAATTACAAAATATAGTTTATTGCTTGTAGATTACAGATAAACCTATAAGAATTACATCGAAAAAAAAAACGGAGTTGAACTCGCACTTGGCCGGTTTTACCAATCATGCGGCTATGGCGTACCTTAATGGAATATTACGAGGGCTGCTACTTATGTATCCGGAATCTGGGATTCCAACATTTATAAACGTTATATCTGACCTTCATGGTAAAATTTGAACTTTTTTTAATACTGGCCGCTATTTTTTTTTTCTTATGTACGCTAGTCTTTTGTTTTTGGCGGGATCAAAATGTCATCTCGCTGCAAGAATGGAACTCACTCGTGAAAATATTTGTGCTATGATTTATTATGATTTTCGGCGTGGTTTAACGTAACAACAGTGCATAGATCAATTAACTTCGGCTTTTGGTGATGAAGCTCCAGCGAAAAGCACTGTGTACCACTAGTTTAGTGAGTTCAATCGTGGACGTAGTATGCTCACGGACGAAGTTAAGGAAGGTCGCCCGAAATCGGTCGTTGTACCACAAAATATTGAAGCTGTGCGAAATCTTATAATGCATGACCGTCATGTTACATATCGCGAGATAGAGGCGACTCTGGGCATATGTATGACGAGCATTAATAAGATATTACATGATCATTTAGCTGTAAAAAAAATTTGTTCCCGTTGGATCCCTCACAATTTAACTAAGGATCAAAAAGAGGCTCGCGTCGAATGGTGCAAGAAAATGTTAAAAAAATATATCCGTGGTGATTCAAAAGCTGTTTATAATATCTACACAGGTGACGAATCCTGGATCTATGCGTATGATCCGGAAACTAAACAACAATCAACAGTGTGGGTGTTTCAAAATGAGCCGAACCCTACGAAAGTAACTCGTGCAAAAAGCACCTTGAAGCAAATGGTCGCCTGCTTTTTCGGTATTAATGGCCATGTGGCTACAGTGCCACTAGAAAATCGTAAAACGGTTAATTCGGAATGGTACACGACCATTTGTTTGCCGGAGGTATTTGAAGAAATACGTAAAAACAACCAGCGACGCAGAATCGTTCTTCACCATGACAATGCCAGCTGTCATACATCACGCGAAACGACTCGATTTTTGGAAGGTCAAAATATAGAATTAACGGGTCATCCGCCGTACAGCCCTGATGTGGCACCCAATGATTTCTATTTATTCCCAAATGTAAAGAATAAATTACGTGGTCAACGATTTTCGACCCGTGAAGATGCAGTCGACGCGTTCAAACAGCACGTTTTGGAGATACCTCAGTCAGAGTGGAAAAAATGTTTTAAAAATTGGTTTCAACGTATGCAAAAGTGCATCGATCATAAGGGAGAATATTTTGAAAAACAATAAAACCATATTTAGTCATATACGTTTGTTTTTTTTTTCTATTCCGGTTACATAAGTAGCAGCCCTCGTAGTACCCATAGTGTAACCCTAGAGCTAAAATTGAGATAGTAATAATAATAATAAAAAATGTACAGAAAATTAAATAAATATCTAAAATAATAATAAGATTATTTATGTAAGATTGTCCATAGATTTAATACCTATAGCTAATTAAATGAGACGGAGTTTTTTTATTTTATTGATTGTATACCAACTCCCATGTGGTTGCCTGGTTAGAACAGTGCCACTCCATGTCTTCCCGTGGATGTCGTAAGGGGCGACGAAGGGAAAAAAGGCTTGTAGTATTGTTAGGCGATGGGCTTCCAACCTGTCACATATACCATGACATGTGTGTGCCTGATTGTGTAAAATGTGATTACAGAATTATCAAGAATTATTTATAGTAGTTGGTAATTCTGTAGCTCCGCCTACCCCACTCTGGGAATGAAGGCGTGAGTTTATGTACGAGTATGTTATGTATGATTCTGTACCAGTCACAGTAACTATTTCAACATGACATGGTTAGGAGTCGTCCGAGAACCATAAAAATGGGGTACATATGAAAAATGCTCAGTAATGTTGCATGTTAGTTAACCCGTGCACGGACGGTGACAAATTGATGTTATTAATGACCTAGGATCAGAGATGGGCAAAATTTATTCGAATGACGAATAACGAATAAGAATAACCAAATTATTCGCGAATAACGAATGAAATTCTCAAATGATTATTCTTATTCGAATAAATTATTCGTCGAATAATTTATCCGCGAATAATTTATTCGTTGAATTAATTGCCTCGTGTGGTTGCCGAGTTAGAATAGTGCCACTCCATGTCTTCCCGTGGATGTCGTAAGAGACGACTAAGGGAATAAAGGCTTGTAGTACTGTTAGGCGATGGGCTTGCAACCTGTCACTAATACGCTGGTAAACATCTTAGCCTAATTGTGCAAATTGTGGTTATAGAATTATCAACAAGTTTTTAGATATGTTTGTAATTCTGTAGCTCTGCCTACCCCACTCTGGGAACGAAGGCGTGAGATTATGTCTGTATGAATTGCCACGAATAATTATTATGTACTACTTATTATACCTGCTCCATTTTTCGAAAAGTAGTCGAATGATTTATTCGTGGATAAACTATTGGCGAATAAATCATTCGCAAATAAATTATTCGACGAATAAATTATTCGCGAATAAAAATATTACGAATTATTTTTTATTCAAATGATTATTCGAATAAATAATTATTCGTCCCATCTCTGCCTAGGATCTACTTTAACTCAAGTCACCTAAGCTATTATCTTTCTTTTTGGGTATAATTGCATTAATGTTTGTATGTATGATTTAAAACAAATTATGTAGTTGCATTCATGATTTTAAAATGATTTGGTGCCCCGTTTCTGGATGGGGTTTCCACGTTTCTGGTGTAATTTTTGTTGTGTGTGTACTGAGTACTTTTATAATTTTTTCACACTCTGTGTTTTTTTTAGTGCCTACCTATTATATACATACAGGCCGCTGACAGATAGACGGACGGACGGACGGAGCGGAGGCTTTGTAATAGGGTCCCGTTAGCAACCGTTGGGTACAGTATCCTAAAAATACTGCCCTGATGAGTTTTGGTTTGAATTAACCTGATCGTGATGTTGGTCTTATAATTTTAACTTTATCTCGACACCAAAATTCTAAAATATGTTTACAAATGGATTAGCATAATGAGCTTATCAGCTTATTCCAAAATGGAGCTCTCTGCATCTTTTAAGTTACGTATGAGTAACGAAAAAAGGAACTCTCATAGGATCGCTGTCGTCTGTCTGTCTGTTTGTCTGTCTGTCTGTCTGTCTGTCTGTCTGTCTGGCTGGCTAGCCGACTGGCTTGCTGGCCGGCTGGCTAGCTGGCTGGCTGGTTGGCTGGCTGGCTGGGCGGCACGATGTCTGTCTGGGTGGCTGGCTGACTGACTGGCTGGCGGGCTGGCTGGCTTGCTATCAGGCCGATTGTCAAGACCCTGTTTCGCAAAAACCGCGTTTAGTTACCAAATAACAAAAATTCTTAGGTCTGCGGTCCTTTGAAGCTGTAAAAAAATCAAGCTTGTAAGTAAATGCAATAATACCGTAATTTTTGCCGCATTTTTTAAACGCCGCAAATAAATCAAAATCCCAGGTTCTCCTGACCTAAAATCATGAGATTTGACAAGAACCAAGGTTTCACAGCACAAGAAAAGTAAAAAAATTACAAATTGTAGTTGACATGAAATAATAGTTTTGCGTAAAGAACCCTCAGTGCCCGAGTTAAACTCACACTAGTCCGATGCTTAATATCTAGCTAACACATGGAATGGGCTAGCTTAGTGTACTAATTATAATTAGCGCTAAGGATCAAAGTTGCAGAGTTCATTAGACTTCAAACATTTGATCCACAAGGCGATTAACGCTGAACTCAAGCGCTACAAATTTATAAGCTGTGGGGACTAGCGTTTAATGACTTGTGTCATCTAGTCTAGTCTTGGGCACTATCTAAACTCTTTATTACATGACCAAACCTTCAAAAAAAGAGCGTACTCTCATTTGAAAGGCCGGCAACGCACCTGTGACTCCTCTGGTGCTGCAGGTGTCTATGGGTGACGGTAATCGCTTACCATCAGGCGATCCGTCTGCTCGTTTGCCTCCTATACCATAAAAAAATGGCTGCCTAAGAAAGAGGGGGACATAATGAGGACCAATATGTTTGTTTGTTTGTTCGTAGAGGCTAAACGGGTGATTAGTTTTTATTTATTAATAAAACGCCTCGCAATTGATAATTATGCTAGTTTCATTTAAAGGACCTATACAATAAATAGTTACCAACAAATAGTTCCACGTTGGGTATTAACCTCAAAACCGCTAGCTTAGGTACGCCTCACTACCTACTAGGCTACGCTGTCGCGCCGAAAAGGACTTTTTCATTTAGAATACTAAATGAAAAAGTCCCCCGCCACGTTGTTTATATTATGTTAGTGCTCATTCATGTAATTAACTGATAATTCCCTTATAAAAAGGCCATTGAAAACGCTTATAGAACACTCGGTCATTCACCCCTAAAACAACAGACTTTATGTTTTATTTTATGGCATATAGTCGGCACACAGGCCTCGTAATGGTAAGTGGGGATCTGTGTCCCATAGACATTTGCATTCTCAAGACTACAATCGTAAGACTCGAATTGCGTTGCAAACACTGAGAACTAAGATGGAATAAGTACATGTAACATACTCTGTAACACAGGGCTTCTTAGCTCAGGATCCAGGACTAAGGATAAAGAGGTTTGTGTAAAAGGGTTGTCACTTGTAAAAGTCATAATTTTTTAAGGTGAGCGGCGATTTGTAAAAGCGGTAAATAATGGTAGATATATTCAAAATAAACATATTTTGTTATTAAATGTGTGGTGTCTTAAGAGGAGGCTAAAAATTTCCATACAAAATGCGAAAACGTTTTTCTCCCCTTAAACCTAGTCCGATTTTTACGATTTTTGTGTATGTTGTAGATATCATGAAAAACTATGTCTGTACGTTTTCCTTTACACGAAAATATTTCTTAGAATGAAACAAATTGAAAAAACGAAAAACAGAAACGTACAAACCTAGTTATTTATGTACTACAACATATTCAAAAATTGTGAAAATCGGACTTGATTTAGGGGGTGAGAAACGTTATCGCCTGGAGCTAAATTTGTATGGATTTTTTTTAAAGCTACGCGATTATAGCGGCGCTTCACGATCCTCTTAAGGGTTCACTAATGTTTTAAAATGATATAGTTTGTCAATGATGATTTGGTATAAAGTCAGGATACCTAAGTGCATCGGAGCCGAGATATTTAAATATGATCTTGGCGTAGTTTTAGTGAAATAGAAGTTAAAGACTATAGAAAACAGAAAAGGGAAGATGTTAGGGCACTTGTTACGACACGACAATTTCATGAAAAATATCATAGAGGGAAAAATAGAAGGCAAAAGAGGCAGAGAACGACCCAGACGAAGTTACTTTGAGCGAGTGAAAGAGAAAGTTAAGGTCGTGTCGAACCAAGATGTCGAGAACCTAACAATAGAGAGCAATGCCGGGCACTACACCGACAAGAGTAAAGCTCTTAAGTTATGAAGAAGTACTTTTAGTACCAAAAACTGAATATTTAAATCTTTAATATCTCCGCTCCGATATTATTTAACGCATTAGATTTTATACGGGTCTATATCGGTTGACCTAAAATTTTTTGGCCTATTTTTGTTTCGCATCATATTTTTTTGCATACCAACGTTTCGTCTAATGATTTAAATGTCGAAAATTG
Source organism: Acleris literana (assembly GCA_946894065.1). Lineage (NCBI taxonomy): Eukaryota > Metazoa > Arthropoda > Insecta > Lepidoptera > Tortricidae > Acleris > Acleris literana. The sequence goes on along the minus strand of OX335671.1, from coordinate 21,595,985 downwards.
TTTGATCGAAATGATATAACATTTGTTTGGAATAACTTTTTTTGTCGAATGATTTTTTGGTATAACGTTGACCGTGAGGCGAAGTCGACGGAGCTACGCTTCGCGGAGCTCCTATTCCGCGTAGTTGTGGCGCTTCGCGCCTTGACATAATTCTAACCTAACCTAACCAATAGATTAGTTGAGACTTGGGTGTTTTATACTGGGAGGGGCTTCGACCAAACGATATTATGGATTTAGCCTTTTAGTAATTAAAATTTTAGACAAAACAATTTTAGACCAAAAATGCTTTAGAACAAAAAATATGTATGCAAAAATATCTTTATGCTAAAAAAGAAGTATGCCATTCAATATTATAGGAAAAATTTCGACCAAAAAATTTTAGTACATAAAATTTTAGGTCAGTCGAAGGGCACCCATTTTATACATTATTGTGTATTTAAAGGTCCTCTATAAAATCATCCAGAGCCGCTAAAACAAATATGACAATAATGTTCATGGAAACTTACCCAATTGCCATTTTTTTCGTGTTTCGTGATTACAACTAATACATTCATTGGTCACACGTGCGGAACCCGGGCAGCGCCTCTATTCTAGGCGCTAAAAACTATATCGTAGTTTGCCTGTTATGGTATTGTTATGACGTCAGCCGCCATTACTGTCAAGAAAATAAGAGCTATCAAAACGTTGACAATTCGGTAACAGATCAAATACGATATTGTTTTTACCGTCTTGAATAGAGCCCCAGGTCGCTTACATATACAGAGTGTAACATTTAAATCGGTCAGTATGGGAAAATCTGAAACTATAAGACATACGAAGATCTGATCTTAGGAACCATGTCATCGACTTTAGTAAGAAGGAAAACTGAATTCATACATTTTAAAAAAATGTACTCAGCTCGGGAATCGAACCTGGACATTTTGAAAAATAAAACTACTTAAAAATATTTCTATTTAGATATCGATTGTGTAGGTCTTAAGCGGGTCCATATGGGCTCATATAAAATTGGTCTTTAGATTTTTTATACAAGTAACGATTTGTGTCTATACTCATCATTTCTTGGAAAAATTTTGCTTATACCTTTTTGTTCATACTTTTGTAAGTCATAATTATCGCAACTCATAACGCATTTTTTTAAAGAAACTGTTACTTTTTGAGGATTGTTATAAATCTAACCTAACCTAATTTTATCTACACGTAAGATATTTAAGAAATTCTGAAAGGTGTACGGTTCGATTAATATTGGCGTTATTAGTTCAGATGAGTATAAGTTCCGATCATTAGTATTAAAAAATATTATGAAGAGTATGAAGAGTGATCATTATGATGTAAAATGTTATGAGAAAAAAATTCGGAGTTCCAATAATCGGAGTTGCAATTTTATATGAAATTTGGCGCACCCGTCTTAAGCAGTAAATGTTACTATGAAACATGATGTCTAAAATTAATAAAATTTATTGTTTACTGTTTAAGACCTACACAATCGATATCTTAATAGAAATAGTGTTCGTTTTATTTTTCAAAACGTCCTGGTTCCATTCCCGAGCTGAGTTATTTTTTAAATGTTTGAATGCAATTTTCCTTTGCATACAAATTTGACAAATGTCGCACGTAAGTAAGATATCGAACGATATGAAAGTTGGAGCAGACTCTAGTTTGTCTCTGAAAAAAAAAACTGTGACAGCTGCCAGAAAACTTTTCAATATATTTTCATTACCGCCATTACCGGTTAAAATTTAATATGCGGCTCCTGAATCCATCATGAAGGCTTATGATATGTGGGTAGATAAAGTAGTGTATGTAACTGTACATAATTAGGCATTATGTACAGTCACATAAACTACTATTAGGACACTGGCCTATTATACATTATTAGGTGTTTGTTTGTTCGTAAGTGAATCAATTTAGTTCCAACATTTCCAAAATTGTCTTGTGTCGGTAAGACGCCATTAATCCTGGTTGCCAAAGGATTATCTAGGGAGCGCCGGATTGTTCGAGAACTTATTGATTTAATTAGTAAACAATATCTTTGGCAAGGTTCCATGGGTGCCAATGAAGATAACTATGCTGTCGGTACTTATAAATTTATGTTATATTATAATGTTATTTAACTGTCTAGCCTGATTATGCATGTTAAAATTTGCGTCAGGTATCATTTTTAACCGACTTCAAAAAAGGAGGAGGTTATACGTTCCACTGTATGTATTTTTTTTTTATGTATGTTCACCGATTACTCCGTCAATTGTCGACCGATTTCAATTATTTTTTTTTGGTTTGATAGATTATACTTTCGAGGTGGTCCAATTGTCACCAAATCTGAATCTGATGAGAGGATCCGTGAGGAATTGAGGGAACTCCTCAAATATTGTAGGCAAACATATAGCGATTTTAGTATTGTTAGGAACAAATCTAGCATTTGAATTCAGAAAGTATCATTTGGTGAAGTGGAACTGATGATGAAGACCACAGATGGCTACCGGAACTCCTTAACGGTAACGATTTCAAGGGTGGCGATAAGATATCTCGATTAAGAAAGTTGAGCGACTACAACGAAGAATATTTACTTGTTAACCGACTAAAAAAAAGGAGGTTATTGAAATATGAATATAACTTTCCCGCGGCATTGCTTGCGGCGCGCTTGAAATAACTTAAAGTTTCATTTCAACTAAGAAGTGGGACTACGTAACAGCGTATTATGATCACTAAAAAGTATAAAATAAAATAAATGTTTTAAAAAACAAAAAACCGCATTCAAAAACGCAAAAAATAACTTCTTTAAAATTGTAGGCACCTAATAGGTTAGTCCAACTGAAGTCGGCGACCACTACATTTTCAACAAAAAGCCGACATCAGTTGGACTAACCCATTAGGTGCCTACAATTTTAAAGAAGTTATTTTTTGCGTTTTTGAAGGCGGTTTTTTGTATTTTAAAACATTTATTTTATGATGAAAATATAGCACAATCTGAGGCTACATTAGATTAAAAAATCACTGACTGCTGAGTTTATTGCGGCGTATCTTCTCAGCAGTGGTCTCCTCTCGGGAAGCGCTGGTAGATTCTTGACGTGTAAAAGTGCCCGTGCGGCCTACTTACTGAATATATCTTTATCTTATAAACAATGATGCAGCAAAAGTAAATTAGACTATCTCTGTCGCTATCATCATACCAATAATGAGTTAAAAGTTATTTTACTCAAATAATAATGTATAAGGGCGCCATATATAACCTAACTACACATTCATTTCCAATACATATGTATATCATGACTAAAGTTTTTTTTTTATAAATTTGACTGTCAGTTTAATACTTACTTGAAGAATATTTAAGAAAACTAGTATTTTATAATAAAATACACACCAATAAACACATTTTTATGCAATTTATACGAGGAAAATAAAACTAGAAAATATTCAAATTTAGAACCCGCCTTTCAACAGCATAATATATGAAATATTTGGCACGACACACGTATGGAACTTTTCTGCGCGAATATTATATGAGAGTTCAGGTCGACGGTCGACGTAGTCGTCAGTTTCAGTTAAAGTCACATGCCTTCACGGGTTACGAGAATTCCGATCCTTCGAAATTCTCGTTTATTTTTACTAGCTTTTATTTATATTGCACTGGACCTCTATTCTACAGCGTACAGATCTAGTGAATAATCCTTTCACATCGTGAAAACTCGGAACTCACGTTTACTTCCGAATGATGCCCACGTGTCTATGAATTATTGAATTATTAAGTGATATGTTTGAATTAAATAAATAGAGTACTTACCTTATCTGTCGGTGTCAAATGTCAAACCACGAGTTAGAAGTATATCACACCGAGATGTTAAAACCACCACGATCAAATATATAGAAATTAGGTGTAGGTAAACTAGAAGAAATATAAATATATGTTGAAAATAATTTCACAGGCTTGTCGATCTTAACGTTTCTCAGGTCTTAATGCTTTCAGCATGACTATTAAAAAGAACTGAAAACAAAAATCATACTACTAACAAAAAAATACTCTGGTATTAACCACTCCATATCGATTATTACTCTCATGCTGCGACGTTTCCCGACGTTGTCTTGATGGGTACTGAGTCAAACTGAAGTAGCATGACAAATACGAACATTTCCGAGAAAATACGATGTGAAGGGATATTTCACTACATCTGTAAATACATATAGTATTGTTTTTAGCCTTTATTAATAAAGTAAATAAGAGCTATCAAAACGTTGACAAGGACCGTGTTGAATCTCAGCCCTGTTTGTATGTATGTATTTGAGTCAGTAAATTGGATCGCATCACAATTTGCAAGGAAATTTAAAGCAGTTCTCGTTAATGGAATGGGCTGAAATTTTAATCACGTATATATAAAGTGGTGGCCACATAATTAGGGAAACTTGTTTTTTCCCCATACAATTGCCTACAAATATGACTTTTCAATTTTGACCACTAATCAAAAAGTTCTCGACCAATTTTATTGCTAAATACATTTTACTTTACATAATTAACTAAGGTTTAAACTGATGTACAGTGAACTAATAATAAAAACGGACCTTATATTTTATAAGAATTTAAAAACTAAGTGGTGACGCGTCCATACAAAATTCTACAACTTTGTATGTGCGCCGAATATTTATTTTTTCAAAATCCTTATAAAATGAAAGATCCGATCTCAACAGAGATAAATTGTACATACTTTTAAACTTTACTTTATAAGTTAACGATAAGTGTAACTAAAAATATAATTGGTTAAGAACTTTTTGAATGGTTGTCAAAATTGAAAAACCATATTTGTAGGCAATTGTATGGTAGAAAAACAAGTGTCCCTAATTATGTGACCACCACTGTATGTAGTCTTATTATATAAACCCAATGACAATGTAATATTAAGATATCAAAGTGCCGAGGGCCCTGCCAAGATGCATTATGCTAACTAACGCTTCTATTCGATTCGTTTTTAAACTAATCGCGTCACTGGTAGATAACGTGATACGAAAAGTCACGTGGTCTACCAATGACGCGATTGGTTTAAAACCGAAATGAATAGAAACGCTAGTTAGCGCAATGCGTCTTGGCAGGGCCCTCTGGGGTGTTATTCTCTTAAAAACGGCTCTCGGTCGGTCGAACGAGTGGACGAGTGAACGCGCCACACCGGCGAGTTTAAGTAGTCCTATCAACAAAAACACATTTCAGCGCGTGCATTCTCAACTAGGCAACCTTATACGTTTGATCTTATCGACAAAAGCCCTGCTGCCTAATTGAGAATGCACGCGCTAAAATGTGTTTTGTGCGCTCTGACGGGACTTAATTCTGGGGTCCTAGTGAAAAAGGGTATAAGTCTTCTGAAGATCAAGTGAAAAAGGGTTTAAGTCTAGTATACTCCGTTTATGTATATACCCTTTTTTATTACAAGTTATGTCGACTTGTACCCTTTTTTACTAGGACCCCAGACTAAGGGAATGCAATTTAACCGGTTATTAACCGTTTTCGTATGAAAAAAACCGGTTAATACCGGTTATAACCGGTTATTTGCATTCCCTAGACTTAATCTCGCCGGTGTGGCGCGTTCACTCGTTCGACAGACGCGTCGCTAAGAGAATAACACCCCTGATTTAATGATTGAATCGCAAGGTGGCTACAGAATCTCCGATATAATTAATGTAGAACTATAGTGTTGGGACTCATTAGTTTGCAAAAAAGTACAGTCAGCAACAAAAGCTTGTCCTCAATTTTTTTGACAAAGACTTATTATTAGGGTTCCGACTTTTGGTGGCCAATCGTTGTTCTAGAATACATGGAGTCGCTATTTCCTAATTATTATAAACATACAATCTTGATTTTGACTTTCAGTATTTTCATATTTCAAAATTCAATCTTTCATTAAATCGCTAAACGAGTTTAAATTAATTTAGGTATGGAGGATATCTCAGCTGTGAAAGCATACCAGACAAACAAATAATAGTAGGTATGGATAAACTGAACTAAAATGTATTTAGTCTATTTAGAAATATGACAAAACTAAAGGCCAAAATCAAAGTGATAGGTATGTGTAATAATAATTAAGAAATAGCGACTCCATGGATTCCAGAACCATGTCCAACCAAAATCCTAACCCTACTTATTAGCCTTACGCTTGAATGTTACATTTTTCGATGACGCGTTTATTCGACAAGTTTATTCGAGTTATACCTACTTGATGCTGACTGTTCAGGATAGAAAGCGTTAAAAATTGAACTGTCTTCAGCAAGGCATTCCGTCTCAGTCCTTAGGGTGGGACGGTGAAGCATTGGCAAGGGGCCAATGCTCCATCTCTTCGCTTGGCATACACTGACGTGCCGTCCTGTTGTCACTGTTAAAAAGGCTTAAGACCAGTTGCAGCAATGATAAATCTTGTTTAAGGCTTAAATATAGTTAAGCCGTAGCAAGGTAAATGGAACTGTCTTAAATCTAGATTTAAGACTTAATCTTGATGTATATTCTTCATGCTAGTGACGCCATTGTTAGTTTAAACAATGTAGCTTATTTTTATATCAGTTGTTTTCACTTGCTATTTTCAACGATTTATTAATGTGTTTTGATCATCTAAAAAAGTTACTTGTACAATTATGTGGAAATAAGTTACAAACCAAAAGGCTGAATAATTGGGGATCCCCTAAAATAATAACCCTTTTACTAGCTTTTAAATTTACAACTTTACTTTGTTTGTGTTTAAGTCAAATAGAAACCAATCCCTGGTAAATGGACATAAACTTGATTTAAATTTGGTACACGTGGACGAAACCCATAAAGACTGTGTAAAATTATACCAAAGGTACTATTGTTAGTGCTGCTGAACGCTACGTTTGACTTTCGATAAATAGCTTTCGACAACTGACGTCGGGAAATAGACGCCGAGAGAAGTACCATCGACATTTGCACTTCACATGAAAAATTACTTCCCAAAGATTTGAGAAAATATTTACCCAGAGTTTCTTGAGGCGCAATGAAAATAAACAAGTTGCTTCTTACAAGATTGTGATTGTTGTACATACGAGCCTAACAATACTGATACATAAACTAAGATGGCAGTTGAATCGGTTTACCCTTTAATCGTCGACAATTATTTCATAGAATGTTTTACTTCGCCGAATTTTCATTTCATCGATAGGCATTTACGTGTAGGAGTTAAAATTGTTTGGTGGTCACAGCTCTAACCTAACCTTACCTACGTAAGATAAGGTTGCTTAAGATAAGGTTTTGAGCAGAAATAAGCTTTCGATTAAATGAAAATTCGGCGAAGTATAACATTCTATACAATGATCTGCGATTAAAGGGGATCCCAGCTGAATTACTAAAGAACCTGCTGTTGTTACTAACAGGATAGGTTGATATAACTAATATCATATGACTATTGTATTTATTTTCTCTCAACTAAGAGAAAATCACTCTTGGTTGGGTCTTATTTTTTAATGCTTTATTCTGTGGAATGTTGGGCTGGTCCTAATCGTTTTATTTTATTGAAAAAAGAGCCATAATGTGGCCAATCAACTAAATAAATTACCTACTTTAATTTAAATTTGAATCTGGCTTTTTCAATGCCAATCAGTCACGCGTAAAAGACTTGTTGGATTAGAATGAATTTCGGCACATCGATTTCTTCGCGTATAGAAAATTTTCAACCGACTTAAGAAAAGGAGATGGATCTCGATTCGTTAGTGGTTTTTTTTCATGGAGATTATGGATGTATTTAAACACTTTAGTGAACAAATAAAATACAATGAAGATAGATAGATATCTGAACTTAACTCATGAGATTTTGAGAAAAGTGAATGGTATTGAATCGAGTAGGCAAAGTGTATTTAAATTATTTATTTATTTGTCAGAAACGTAAACTAAGACGTTCTGATGGTATTTTTGAGAAATAGATGAAGCTTGTCAAAAATTATATATACCTACACATTTTTTATTTGAACCAGAAAGAACAAAACGAGATCTACGTATGTCGGTCTTTGCAATGCACAGTAAGCCCTTAATAAAAAATATTTCTAAATGAATTGTAAAACGTCGAATATACCATTTATTGTACCATTTACTTGATTATCACAATTCTAAACTATCTAGCCTATTTGTTTTCACAATCCACATTCATTCTGAAATACCCATTACCTCGAATTGAAGCCGGTAACGAGCTTTGGCGAGCTTTAGCGAGCTTTGGTGCATTCCGAGTGATGACCGCAGCCCGTGAATGACTTGTGCACGCGACTTGAATGATATCAGATTTGATTTCGAATCGGAAACTGCACAGAAAATAAACATTTGTTGCTCTAATCAACATTGTTGTGAATACGCGTCTTGATTTCGGTTCTGTCGTTTGCTAAAAATATGTTTGGCAAAACGTAGCGTTTCCCAGCCGTTTCATTTGTCAACCCGCTTTTTTCTGTAACTGTAAATATTTCAGGACTTTTATAAAACTAACCTAACCTAACCTATAGAGTTCAACACGATGGTACTGAACTAAATCCTGAAATATATACAGTTACCGCTGCAGTGTTCTAACGCTTGTATAATGGGTTGTGTTCCGAGGAATTGTTCGACATGATGCCAACTGCCACCTTCTACCATCGCACCGCTCCCCATCGGCGGGGAGTTCATCCTTATATGTTGGAACCCAAATGGTCACGAACTGTGCGATTCCAAAGAAACTTCCTCCCGCGAATGCTCCGATTGTGGAATGAGCTTCCTGCTGAGGTTTTCCCTGGGAACTATAGTATGGAGTCCTTTAAGAGAGGAGTAAATAGGTTTTTAAAGGGTCGGCAACGCGCATGTGATACTTCTGGTGTTGCAGGCGTCCATAGGCTGCGGTAACCGCTTACCATCAGCCGGGCCGTAAGCTTGATTGCCACCGTCGTGGTATAAAAAAAAAAATACAGAAAAAAAGCGAGTTGGAAACGATTGGGAAATGATACATTTTGCCAAACAATTGTTGGCCAAAAGGCAGGATTTCTTGTTTTCAAATATAAGCCCGATCATCATCATTTAACTGAACTGGGCTCGTGTCGGTGGAATAATTGCCATGTTTCTCTGTTCTCTGCCAGTTTTTTCACCTCCTGATACGACACGACATTTGCCTTCGGTCATACTTGGCTGAAGTACAAGAAAATCTACAGTAATATTATAAATAGGAAAGATTTGTGTTTTTGTATGTTTGTAACGAATAAACCCAAAAACTACACGACCGATTTCAGAAATTCTTTCACCGTTAGAATGCTAAATTATTCCTGAGTAATATCCTCGTAAGGCCCAGTGTGCAATAGAATGTACATAATCAAGGCAATATAATTTGAACTGTGTTGCAATGTGAATAAGGTTTATTTTCCTATGTTCATAAACTGAAAATGTCATTATCGAACAAACGTAATTGAACTTTATTGCGTTGATGGTAGATTCAAAGTCCCATTCACAAAAAACTCTCTGTTTGTAGTATGGTGGGCCTTACGAGGATATAGGCTTCTATTTATCTCGGAAAAATGAACGGTTTCTGTGGGATTACAAAAAAAAAAGAATTCTATGCGGACGAAGTTGTACATTTATTCACAATAACCGTAGACAGAGTACAACAACGCAGAAATGAAGTAAAGAAATCAATAAAACTACACAAAATTGGACAGTTGTTGTGAAACGGTGCCAACTCAGCATGTGCCGGCTGTTAAGCCGGCGCTGGTAGTAAGTAAGTCTTCCTCTTGCTCTTTTTCCTTCAACTTTGCCCTCCGAAATATTCAAAAAGAAACAGTCGTACCGTATCAGGGGTCCCAACATATTTCCGCTTCTACATTCTATAGTTTCTAAAATATATCTTCTTTCCTTTTCTACAAAACTTCTTCGTGTGTTAAAGCCTAATAAAACTTTAAAATATATTAACAAAGATGATGGTGGTGATGATAGTTAAACAACAAATTAACTTGCTGTTGTTGCTTCCAGCTTCGATACGAGTAATACTTTTAACTTATATCAGAGCAATTTTATTCAATTTATGTAAACTATTTTTAAATTTGGAAAATCTTGGTCCTAATTACAATTGCGAAAAAATTATTACGTGAGTGTTATCGACAGCAAAAGTGCTATCCTAGCGCAAACGTTTGCGCGCATAGGCATCTGCTAGGTACTGAGGGCCCTGCCAAGATGCATTGCGCTAACAACCGTTTCTATTCGTTTCGTTTTTAAACCAATCGCGTCACTGGTAGATCACGTGACTTTTCGTATCACGTCATCTACCAGTGACGCGATTGGTTTAAAAACGAATCGAATAGAAACGCTAGTTAGCGTAATGCATCTTGGCATGGCCCTCTGTTTGCAACCTGAACTGGAAGTTTTTAGACCAATTCTGTATGGACTGGTTTTAAAAATCTCGGTTCAGCTCCATAAATTTAGTCCCGAAACTACAAGCTATAGCATCTACTAACTACAGTTCCATTGGAATCGGATTAATGGTAGAGAAACAAATATGGAACAAGTCAATATTGAGGAATATCATCAAAATGATGGTTCGCAATATTCCAAATATCTTTAGTAAAAATCTTTCCCCAATTTAAATGCACAACCTTTTTATCCATAAAAGTCACCCTAGTTAGCAGATTCGAGTCGTGTTTGTGCAATCCATCAAGGAGCAAAACTTGATTCTCTTGCCATTTGTTTGAACACCCTCAATTACGTTCGTTGACATCGTATCGTGTTTCAAATCAAAGTTGAATTAAAGGGAAACCTGCTTTGTTTTTAATTTATAGAAACAACAAACCATTGTCAGTTTCATTTTCCAGATTAAAAACAACTTTGTGATGAAGAAAGCGATCGTAAAGTAGTTTTGGTCCATCCTTTAATACTGAACACTTTTTTAAATATAATAATAAGATTTAAATAATTTTATTACAAGCATAGATAGAGGTTAATATTTATTATGAGTTTTAACGACTATGTTTCAGAATTTTCTTGCCAAAGTACTGTTTTCAGAAATTAAAAATGTACTGCTACAGAATTATAACGCTTTGCAATACAAATTAATTTAATGCTAAAACAACAATATCAAAGCACCCTCACGTGATATTATTAATTTTCATAAAATTATTACATGCCCCATGAAGCTCGTAATCCCAATCAAACGTACGGTTTGTGAGAAGGGTCCAACCATGCACCTGTCCCGACCCGCGGGTTGACAGGCACACCGCCAGCCACGATATCGAGACACATTCAAATTCAAATCTTCCCACATTAAATCATGATAGCCACCCATAAATTCATAATGGAAAATAATATCTAATAACGTTCAGACCCAATTTATTCTCGCCAGGAAAAATCGCGTGGAAATCTTCACCTGTGCAAATATTCCCGTTAGGCCCGTCGCGCCCAGTGAAATATGCGAGCATAAAGTAATGCTACTATAACTCTTCATTAGCTCAAGAGCTCTTGAAAAAAGCGATTAAATTACCACAAAAGCCGGGGAGAGTCGGATGACGCTCGTAAAACTAGCGTTATAACACCACTCAAATCCCGCCCATTAGATGAGACAATTCAGCTTTACTATGGGTATTAAAAACCACTAATTTTTCCATGGGCTTGTGTTTATACGGAGCGCAATGCAGTTATGTCGTAAGGGGGTCGGAGTGAGGCGAATCGCCAGACGCGCCGATATCGTTTCAGGGAAAGCACGGGTCGGAACGTCTTTCCCGCGCTTACGTAAACTGTGGTGATAGCAGTGCGAGCGAAAACTTAAGTGCCAGTACTATTGTGAGTGATTGGATTCCAAATTTAAAAGTGCATTTGTGACGTGAAGGTTTGTTGATGCTGCTTTTTTTTGTTGTTAAAAAAGTGTTTATGGAATTAAAAGTTAGAACACGATTTGTATTTAACGGTCGTGTTCTAGAATGGAGTGTTATTCAAATCGGCTGATGTGAATACTGCGATTTATTCGGCTTACACGAATTAAACTTTGAATGGTTGCCAATATTTTTTTAATAAGTTTGCGCGGATATTTGATTGTACCGAAATAATTACTCTTCAATTTGTTCAGATTCTTAAAGCTTACATCGTTTTTTTAATTTATCTTAGTGCATATTTTGTATATTATATTAGTCATTAAAATTATCGAGCTCTGGATCCGCAAATTTAATACTGAACGATTTAATTAGATAATTTGCATTTTTACGGTACAAATTTTCATGGATAAGGAGATCGTTCGATCGGAGAAGGTCTGCGGCATCACTTGTAAATATTTTATATATAATTATCCTATATAAACTTTCTACTTTTGAATTGCTAAAAATTAAATCGTTTATTTTACAATTATTAGAATAATAATAATAAGTTTAGGCTTGAATAATAGATTATTTACTTTTCTTCATTTTTTTACGAACTATTTTTCAAGTAAATGAAATGTTACTTCTTTTTGAGAAATAAAAGAAATAATTCTTTGTCCCGAAACATGGCATTAGCGACGGACAAAATAAGGTAAACTTTGACAGTTCCACAGTTTTAATATTGAAACCGACATAAATCACTCACTAGATTCACCCTTTTTGATGTTTTTTTCATTACACTGACTGTTTATTTGAAACAGTTTAATTATTAATTATGGCAATTTAGAGAAGTTTCGTAAAAAAAAAATATTTACCGGTTTAACTTTCCTTCGATAGCTGTTCATGTTCATATTCACTTTTTTTTTCCCAAAAGAAAAACGATAAATAAAAACGCGGGCGAAATCGCGATTAAGAGCTAGTTCATCATTAAGATCAAACATGGAACGCCATCAAACTTTTAACGTCTTTCCCGGCCGGTGATATAAAGTTTTGCTGTGATATTTATCTTTTATAATTTAACAAGTCCATGAAACTTTAATTGACTCAGCCACCGGATTATTACATCATTTACGTCTTCCAGTTTATGTTAAAATATGGAGAAGGTAAACGAATAGATCATCAAGTGACAGAAGTTCAGTATACATTGAAAAGCCAGCAGGTTTCTCAATTAACGGACTTCAAGTAAAATACGCAATGTACACCGGTCACGTGTCACTTGATACTTTTAAATCCCTTCAATTAAAGCCTAGTGGTAAGTGGACTCTAGGGCCTCTGCTGCTTTCCAAAGTAAAAAGGAATTATGTGCACATGAACCTTATATTCTTATTACCTATTTGTTTTGGCGGCGGTAAAGACATTTATTTTGTATCTCAAGAATGAATGGAATGTATATTTCATCGCTAACGATGTTAAAATCGAATAAAATCTTTGTTACATGTGAATAAAATAGTATTTTACAAAAGAACAAAAAGGAACAAATACATATCTATCTATAAAATTTTAAATAAAATATTACAAGTACAATTTCAATAATGGAAATGGTAACGTGGTTATTTCTTTAAATAATTTTAGAGGGCCAATATTTATGTCAGTAAAAAAACTGATGGGGAAATCTTAAATTGAGCGATACATTCTTAGACGATAAGTTTCAATTTTAATTAAGTAGATTGAACTAAATACAATATCTTGAAATTCTTTCACAGTCAAAACCAAATCAACTTTGCAATCTTTAACGCTACAAAAGCACTTTGAAGAATACCAAAAACTTCCAATAGACACAGACGCTAAATTGCCTGGCAAAAAACTCGTTAGCCGTCATTAGATTAAAAATAAACAAGAGAACGTCGATCGAACTTATCCCTATTTCAAATTTCGAAGCCAATTACTTTCGGCCTTTTTGTACAATTCGTGGTGTCGAAGGTTGGATTCGTTTTCCCTTGATGGATGGAAGGCATGATGAGACGGCAAGATGGATCACCCCTGTCTGGGACCCAAGAAACCGTTGGGGCTGGACGTTTGGCTAATAATTAAGATGTTGATCTTTAGTTTAAAAACATTCTAATGTAGAACTTTTTCAATTAAAACTTGGGCCATTCTAGTTTTCGGTGTACATAAGTTTTTGCAACGTTCTCACTAAACTATTTATTTTTCAAAAAACAGTAAAGTGTTGCGTTTTCTAACTTGAAACTAGAAAAGGGATGTAAATAAGCTTATATTTAGAATTATCCATGCATAAAAAGCTATATAGTGAGTAACGCAGTGGACGTTGATGTCCCGGCCTTTTGTATGGAAAAGGTACAATTTAACACTGAGTTACCAAGAATCTTCAACGATAATTGAGTATTTTAAGAGTTGTTTTTTTGAAAACCGTTAATCTGAAACATTCTAAGTTCATGTTATTTATTTATTCGCGGATTTATAATTTGGTATACTTTTTATCGGACGAAATAAAAGTGTACGCTGAAAAGTAGAACTGATGAAAATTGTGGAATATGGGTTTTTCGGTTCAAGAAATTGATTGGTCAAGTTGCTTTCTTCGGGGAAACTCGGGTTTAACCCAGGCTATGCTTGATCTCCCAAGTATGTTCATTTGATAGTACAACTTACGGAAATAATCTTTTCACAACACTGCTCGAAAATATGGCCATAGATGGTCTTGTTTGGGGTCACAAAACGTCACTTATAAGGACAGACCAAGAATGTTTTTGTCGTCATGTTTGCTGATTGGTCAAGAACATTGTTGTCCAACTTTAAGAACCAATGAAAATCAATCAATAAATTTTTGTATCATAGCTCCTTAAAATGAAAAATTGAAATCGACCAATCAGAACACACCATTTTGTGTCGCAAAATATTAGGTGTATTTTTGCTAAAAGATACACAGACTAAAAACTATGTCACTTTTTTTTTTTAATGTATTTCAAACTTGGCCCCTAATCTCGAACCACTAGAGATGAAATTACATAAGAGATATGGCGAAACAAAATATTTTATATGGAGTTGACATCTTCATCTCGCATGTTAGTTTATTAATCTCGAGTGCCACGAGAATAGGGGCCCAGATTAAAAAAAAGTTATCTATGGTAAAATTGGCGGTGATGTCACATTAAAATGAATTAAAATTTGAGTTTTGAATATTTTTTTTTTATTTTATTTCCTCTCAGTAGTTGTGAAAAGCACCATGTCTGCCTCGGTAGAAAGTGCAATTTATGGACTCGTACACTAGAGGGCCTCAACTACGTTTCGGCCCTCTATATGACTCGTCCAAAAATCGCGTGCTTTCTATCCTCTGCAACAATGTACTATTACATATTTAGATCAAAACACAGTCGCACGTGCGCTTAAGTAGATCTTTCAAACTGCGCAACGGATTTTAATGCGGTTTCCATCAATAGATAGAGTGATTCAAGAGGAGGGTTTTTTTTATAAATTCTCGATTATGCACGGGTGATACAAAAAAACTGACATAAACCGAAGCAAAGCAAGAGCGGGTCACTAATATATTTAAAAAAATGCGGCCAAAATTATCTGATATCTAAATTCCACTAGTAATAAAATAGGTATGATATTGATGGTTATTTTGTACCCTCTCATAAAGGAGTGTCGTAAAATATTGGTTTGGCTAGACGTTAACACTTTTCTTGGGTTAAGTAAACGTTGTATTTGCCTTACACTTGTGATAAAACTTGTGTTAGCATTTCGTACTGCCGTCTTATAGGTACACCTTACATAAAATAACTAAGCGTATTGGGTTTAGTTTAGTTACAATAAAATAAATAATTACGTGGATGAAATAATGAAAAGAGCACGAAAATTAAATTTAAAATAGATAAAAAAACTACTTTGACTAAATAGATAAATAAAAACGTTTCAAAGAAGACAATTCATTTTTCGATCTAATTTCATTTTTTGTTTTCTTGTTTCATTACAAGCCTCAAATGTCTTTTTTTTTATTGCCTTCGACGGGCAAACAGCAGGCGGCGGTGACCACTTCCCACCTGATGGAAAGTGGTCACCGCCGCCTATGGACATTCGCAACACCGGAGGCGTCACCAATGCGTTGCCGGTCTCGAAGAAATTTAATGATACCCTTTTTGAAAAGCCCCATATTGAAAGCTAAGTAGCATCAGAAGCCTCGAGAACTCTCCATCTAGTTCCAAAGGCAGCTTAAGCAATGCCAGTAGTGGCTTTACTATCTACACAGACACACAAGCACAATCAAACGATAATACAAGCTCTCATGGCGCTAATAGTTGTGGCTGACGAAACTTTTGAAGTATGTGTAGCCTCACTACTAACGAAAAAGAGTCAAATCTGCTAGGTTTAAAATACTTCTCTATTGTACAACTATCAGTTAAAACAAGAAATTTGATAAAACTAAAAGAAAAAATAAGATAATAGATGTTGTACTAAAGCTAACTTCTACATTATAATAATAATATTATAAAGAGGAAATATTTCATTGTTGGTTTGCATTGAAATAGGCTCCGAAACTACTGGACCGATTTGAAAAATTCTTTCACCATTAGATTTCTACATTATCCCTGATGAACATAGACTGTTTCTATTTTTCTGCGCGGGCGGAGTCGCGGGCAACAGCTGGTATAAAATAAAGCCCTTCATTGCACTGCACCCACTTGCGGCTCCGTGCCGAGGACACTCGAAGCGTTACCCCGCTGAACCGCGATGCTGTTCACTTTGGAAACCCCTGTTGACTTACGGCTGCAGACCGGTGCCGAGAAATACATGCGATTTTCAGTTTTTGCTTTGCTGCCACGTTCCAATATTTTTTTATTGAAAATGTAAACAAACATTTTTAAGGCCTTTAAATTGTTTACAATGTGGTCGAAGTCATTAAAATCGATTCAGGAGTTAGTAAGAAATTTTTGTGTTAGTTATAGAAATCATTTTTCTAAAAACAATAACTGTAAATAAATGTACGACAATATTACCCGTAATATATATGTCTTTCAAAGCATTATGACCATTTTTTTAAGGGAAAAAATAACTAGAGATGTATATTTTGTATTTCGCGGTAACATAGCAAATGAAATAAATCTCTTTCCATTTTGTTGATGATTTACGAATTCCGACTTAATTGACAATCGAATAAAAGATATCATAAAGTCAACAGTATGGTTAGGATATCGAATCCAAAGTGCAATGGGTAATTTAATGTGGAATGGAAGCCGTGTAGTAATTTTTAAGTCTAGCAATTTTTATAACTTTTTATACCCATAAATAATTTTAAGGTTGTTTATGCTTTACATTTGAAAGTACTTGAAAACAGATTCAAAAATAGACGGTTCTTAAATTCGTTTAAAATAACACCGTTAATGCAACTAGCATAAAATGGGGGGATAATTGGATTCCCTTGAAACTTGAAGCTAACTTCATTTAATAGTCAACTGAACCCCGTTAACAGACTCCTGGAGATCTGGAAATGTTGACCTTTTAGTTTATAATTGTATAATATCATAAGCAATATTTAAAAAACGACTGACTGTTGAGTATCTTGCGGCGTTTCTCAGAAGTGGTCTCTTGCGAAGCGCTGGTTGATTTTTGACGTGTAAAAGTGCCCGTGCGGCCTACTTAATGAATAAACATCTTTTATCTTTTTTAACCGACTTCAAAAAAAGGAGGAGGTTCTCAATTCGTCTGTATTTTTTTTATTTTTTAATGTTTGTTACCTCAGAACTTTCGACTGGGTGAACCGATTTTGATGATTCTTTTTTATTTGAAAGCTGGTGCTTCCAGATTGGTCCCACTCTTATCAAAAGGAAGATCTGATGGTGGAATTCATGAGGAATCGACGGAACTCTTCATAATTTATAGGCACACCTATAGCGAATGTGGTATTTTTCATTGTAACTCGTGTATTTGGTCTTGGAAAGCACTATTTGGTGAAGTGGAACTGATGATGAAGACCACAGATGGCCACCGGAACTCCTAAAAGGTATATATTTCGAGGGTGGCGACAAGATATTTCAATTAAGATAGTTGAGCGACTATGACGAAGCATATTTAGGTTTAAATATATGACTATGACTTTCACACGGCGTTGCTTGCGGCGAGATTGAAATGTACTATTGTTTCTTATTAATTGAGAAGTGGGAGAATAACAGCATAATTATGATCACTAAAAAGTATAAAATAAAAAAAAAGTTTAGAAAAACAAAACCCCGACTTCAAAAAGCAAAAAATCGGCGTCCAACAATATTTTAACCAAAACCAGACTTCAGTTGGACTGACCTATTTACCTACCATTTTAAAAAAGTTATTTTTTACTTTTTGAATGCGGGTTTTTGTTTTTCTAAACTTTTTTTTATCTTTTTTATGGTAGGTATAGTGAAAGAATTAAATTTGTGACCCACCTTAGGTTCAAAGTCAATCTGACATTCAATTATATCATTAGGTTCAAAACAATAAGGTTGAGTTTCCTATAAGTTACAAATGACTTGGCTTCTCTAATGACATTGACGACTTCAAGCATATTTTTTTGAAACGGGTCACAAATTAACGTCCGTGACCGTACAGTACATTTAAGTTTTAGTTTACATGGTACAGTCACAAGAAATATTTTTTTGATTACCATACACGAATAAATAGGCAGACGCGCCACCTTCTGGGAAGTTGTCACCGCTGCCTATGGACATTTTCAACGCCGGAGGCGTCACCAATGCGTTGCCGGTCTCGGTTTAAAAAGCCCCATATTGTAACGCATTAGAAAAGTCTCAGCAGGAAGTTCATTCCAAATCTTAGTACGTGCTAGAAATGTTATTAGTTAACTTGGGGTCAAAAATATCTGCCACGTGTCTATTACCAGAGGCATTATGATTTAAAATAATAAATAGGTAATTTATTATGTAAAACTATTAAACTATTAACTAGTCTGCTTTTGGTTAAAATATTGTTGGACGCCGACTTCAGTTGGACTGACCTATTTACCTACCATTTTAAAGAAGTTATTTTTTGCTTTTTGATGGGGGGTTTTTGTTTTTTTAAACATTTATTTTATTTTATACTTTTTAGTGATCCTATTTATGCTGTTACGTAGCTCCACTTCTAAATATTAATGAGAAACTATAGAACATTTCAAGCTCGCCGCAGACAACGCCGCGGGAATGTCATAGTCATATTTAAACCTAAATGTGCTTCGTCATAGTCGCTCAACTACCTTTATCAAAGTATCTTATCGCCGCCCTTGAAATAGGTACTGTTAAGGAGTTCCGGTGGCCATCTGTGGTCTTCATCATCAGTTCCACTTCACCATATAGTACTTTTCAAAAGCAAATGCATGAGTTACAGTGAAAAATACCAAAATCGCTATAGGTGTGCCTATAATATTTGAGGAGTTCTCTTGATTTCTCCAAGATCCCATCATCAGATCCTGACGTGGTGATAATGGGACCAACTAGAAAGTATAACCATTCGAACAACGAAAAAATTTTTCAAATCGGTCCATTGGTCTTCGAGTAATCGGGGAACATACATAAAAAAAAACCCCGACGAATTGAGAACCTCCTCCTTTTTTTGAAGCCGGTTAAAAAAGCAGGTGCGTAGTTGAAAATGACATATGGGCAACTTCAACTCTATTCGACTTTGACTAGCATTTCTAAGGCTTCAAAGCAAAGAGGAACTGGTGATTAATTCCGCCAGTCAAACGCAGACAACTTTTAATAGGAAAAGACTCCAGCTAGAGGAAGCAACTTTCGTAGTGCCTTGATACGGTTGTACTTAATCAGTTCAGTTTTCTTGCTAGCCGGCTACCCAAGAAGTGGACTAATATTTTTATCCGATTATCCAAAAAGGAGGTAATGGTGTATGCTGCCGTAAGATCAAAGAAGGAGGCTAAGTGCAATTTAGTCAAAGGATACTATACCTATATAAGTAACCAAATTAAATTAATGTAGCGACCACACCGCTGCTCAAAATACGATGACGGTACGGAAACGCCGTGACGTACCGTAAACGTCACGACTTTACCGCATGCTCTCCACACCAAAACGTCACGGCGGCGGTGTGGAGAGCATGCTGTAAAGTCGTGACGCTTACGGCACGTCAGTGCTATTCCGTAGGTACTATCACCGTATTTTGAGCAGCGGTGTGGTCACTTCTTTAAAGTGCTTATACTATTACTAGTGATCGGCGATCGGAAGCATTTTATGTCAAATTATTGACGAAATTATTACATGGACATGACTATTTCATTTCTTGTAAAAAAAAATACCTTACTAAAAATGTATTTTTTTTTAACGAATTTGTTAGAAACTTGAGTAATAATGATAACAACGAAATATCAGTTTACGACTATGCACCTCTCACATCTGTTGATGTCGAACGGTCGTTTTCTTTATATAAATGGATCCTCAATGTTAAAAGGAATCGATTGACAATATTAAACGTAGAAAAAATAATGATTATTTACTATAACAAATTAAATTCAGTTACTTTTTAAGAAAGGTTTTATTTTGGACAACACCGACTTATCCATATTAGTCATTACTATTCATGACGTAGGACGTCAAAGTGATATAAAATGCTTCCGATCGCCGATCACTGACTATTACTATGCAAAATTAAATACTACAAATAAAAAAAATAAAAAAAAGAAGTCAACTAAGCTCCTTTCGTTCGAGTTACCAAAATTAACGGTAATAAATATTTCAAATATTTCTATAAAATAGTAACACAAGAATATCAAAACATTATGAGGTCAAGATTTTGAACCTTGCTTGTTAGACTTACTACCATTGTGTTACCAAACCCTGTAATCAAATAAACCAGGCGATATTTCCCTGTTAACAAGTCACTTGAGTCCCTTTCTTGTTACTGGGATGTATTTAAGCAGGAGGTTTAGAATAATGTTCCCACAATGTTACCTTAATTTGTTACTTAACTACACGATGTTAATTTAGTCTTTTATAGAATGAAACAATGTGGATACGTTTATTATAAATATGTCAATTAAATTTATTTTCACACCACATGCTCGTAATTGCCCAATTATAATTATATCATGCAAACCTCACCTACGAGTAAAGTACGTCATTAAAGCCATCGGCTAACCATCGGGTTATGATGAGATTCAGTACCATATTATGACCCGGCGGGTTATAATATTGTACTGAATCTCATTATAAACCCGCTGGTTAATAATGAGATTTGAATTCGTATGAAAATTTGTTCCATAGAAACCTACAGTAAAAATAACTTATTTGAAAATTGAACTGGCTACAACAGGCCATATACGCAAAACAAAGAAAATAAAACAAAAGGTGAGAAAAGAAGAGTATTCTCGCTTCGCTCAGGAATAAACTCGTAACACCCTCGCTACGCTCGGGAGCTAAATATGGAGTCCCTCATTTGCTCAGGACTCAATATCGCGCCCGTGACATAATACAGTGCTTTATCATCTCGGTGTATAATCTACTATTATTATTTTGTTTAACAAATAAAAAGATTTAGTTAATCAAGCTTTTGCAGATGAATCTTTTTAATAACTTATGTATCTGTAAGTAAATTTATGAACTATTTCAATAATTTCACTCATCAAATGTATGCCGATCTAATAACGTTGGATAGGTAAATATTGAAATGTGAGCGTAAATATAATTCAAGCGTAGTGTTTGCTTTTCGCTAATTATACGGAGAATATGGAATGTAGAAATGATTTGTAACTATTAGAATAACAATAATGTTTGTAATGTACTACTTTTATATTTTAAGGTAGATATACAGCATGATCGATTGCCTCACTTTTTTAATAAATAAATACAAACAAATTGCTGAAATTGCTGGGTCGTGTCTTCGTATTTTAATATTTTAGTAAAAAAATGCTATTTTGTTTACAATTGTTTAGAAAATATTATACAAATTGAGACGTATTTCTATAAAAATATGAAGATTAGCTTTAGGATGTTCAACTAAATGAAAAGGTTTCTGAAAATAAAATGTAGTTTCTAAATTTTTTTTACCGGGGCTTCTGTTAAAATGTCAACGGTCTACCTATTACGTTCATGAGATACAGCTCGCTGACACAGAACTTTGAGTACAGAACTCTAAAAAGTAACTAAATACTTACTGTTTGCAAAAGAATGAACTTTTAATTAGGTGACGACACCAATGTTGGGCACTTTTAGCTGAGGGCACCAATAATGGACACTTACCTCTTAATTCAAAGATCATAAGGTTATAAAATGAGTGTCTCAAAATAAGTGTATAATCCTTATCTTATGTAACATAAGCATCAAGTGTTTATCATTGGTTCTTGTTCATTATTGGTTCCAACACCCTAAGTCAAACTCGAAAAGGTGGAAATTCACCATAAATTGATTAAATTTAACTTTATGATTGACTTCTATAATTCCGCAAAACAAATCAAATAACTGGTTTCCAACGCTGTTTACAGGGATCAAACATACGGCCTCCGTCCCGCTAACTTTGTTCATTTCATATTAGAAAATATATCTCAAAATCAGAACACCCTTACTCCGAATTAAAGGAAAGCTATTTGCGGTTTTATGTCATTATGCTAAAGTTTAAAGTGTTTTGTTAGGATATTTGTAGATACAGTGTTTTGATTTTCAAATATTATAGTGTTCAGGATTGGACCTTCCTAAGCCGGGTAGGATATTGGTGTTGTTTGACAAACAATTCGCTCAATGTTCTTGAAGTTGCAGAAACTAGCTTGTACAGTCAGAAATAAGGTTCATATTGTTTTATTACCCTTGGAGCTAATACGAGATTTGGAAAGAAAGCCAGTTGATGAGTTTAAGTTGAAAGTGAACACGTGTCTAGTTTATTAAAGATAAAGCTCAAACATTGATTTTGAAAATTGACATTTATAATAACTTACAAGTACATTCGATTTTTTCAAGTAGTTTAAAATATACGGTAACTAAGTAAGATTTAATGCTACAAAATTGAATAAATTACTATTGACGAAAAAAAATTATTATATCGGAATATTGCTTAAAATTTGTTGCATGAAATCGAGTTTACTAACACCTAATTTAAACTACTCGAGTTAATCGTAAGTGCCTTCTTTGCAATCGGGTTTATAAATGTATTTCAAGCTCTTTTGAATCATCCTGTGTCTTATGTGATTTAGTATGCTTAAGACCAACTTCGAGAGCGAGTCACCTTAATCCTAAAAGCTTTTAAAAATACTTTTTACTTATTCAGAAACATTGTCAATGCAGATTTAACTACTTATTTTTGTTTGATCCTCAACACTGACGTTATTTTTGAAATAATTATAATTACTTTATGATCCACTGAGCTGTGTTCAAAAACTACTGATGTGCCAAAGGAAACTTTCCAAAATCGCGGAACATTTCATGTAAGAAAATTTCGGAAACTTCTTACAATTTTGTATGGGGATTGAAACTTTCAGTTTCTTGAAATTAAATTATAAAATATATTTCTAGTGAATGTTTCCGGAAATTTCTTAGAACTTTTCCAACTTTTTGGAATTTTTCCGCAACTTGCACATCAATATCAAAAACATGTCGATCAGAGAATCAGTTCAGGAAATTGGACCTGTTTACCTATAAATATTTTGAAGTTAAATGCGTACAACATATTTCATTTAAAAAAAACATTATTCTATAAAAAAATAATTTCCTGACCTTTCTACGAATTCTGACCCAAATGACCTGGTGAGTCAAATTAAGGTTTGATTGCCCACACGGGTTCCGTATTACGCGATTCATTTATTTTGAACAATCCGCAAGCGAAGCTTTATTTGTTTCCTGACACTGTTTAATAAAAAAGTGGCAAGTTCATTTGTTGA
The DNA here is from genome assembly GCA_946894065.1 of Acleris literana. NCBI lineage: Eukaryota > Metazoa > Arthropoda > Insecta > Lepidoptera > Tortricidae > Acleris > Acleris literana. The sequence goes on along the minus strand of OX335671.1, from coordinate 21,572,365 downwards.
GGAGAGTAATAAAATAACTTTTTCTAATTGCTGTCAAAACGTGACCTTGTTCAAATTTAATAATTATTCGTTTTTAAAATCAACGGTACATACTATTAGAAGTTACTAGATATTAATTAGTAATATTGAATGTTTCTAAGAACGAATTTGCCTGTCTCGTTTATTGGTTTCACCCTGTATAATGTGAATTTCACATCGTTGTCAGACACTATCAATGTAATGTATGCATCAATATTAGCTCGGAATTTGGCGCGTTCGGCACGTTTGTGCGGTCTCAGACAACGGATAATCGTTTCAATCCTAATATCATCAAAACGGGCGCTTATAATTTATTTATAGTTCGTTCGTTCCAATAGTGTGCATTGCGACCCTTTGAAGTTGCCGAGACACCTCTTTGTGTGTGCTTCTTTGTACAGTAAAGAAAAATGATTCCTTGACTACTTTCGACTATGTCAAAGTGACATAATCAATCAAAACATAAGAGACTTGTTATGATTTTATTTACAGTGTCACTTTGACATAGGCCAAAGTGGTCTAAGAATCAATTTCCTTGACTGCACCTATTGTAGCGGCACATCAAAGCATGCAAACTATTTTAATGAACGAACTATAATTGTGTATACACGGCCATTAATGTTTATGCTTTTATGCGCAATAAATTTATGACAAATGTTATTTATGCGCTCGCACATTATGATTAAAAATAATATGCGAACTAATTTATGCCTCTTGACAGTTATGCGAAATGATCATTATGACTCAAACAGATATGACTACTCGTATCAACAGTATGCCATAAAACTGTATGCAAACCTAATTGCTTTCTACTTTCTAATTAGTTGATGACTTAATACGGTCGACACTCAAATTTCATCTATTTACGAATAAAAAACGCTAAATCTTGTATTTTCTTCAGCAAATTTTGTTTCAAAGAACATTAATTATGCTAATGAATCTCATAAAACTTATTCAAGAGAGTTTTCTGTTTACTTTCTCTTGATTTTTTTTTCAAATTAATTTGGAGCATGTAGAGCTATACAATACAACAAGCCTTAGGCTACAATTTCTTTTTCATCACCGAGGAAGCCGTATTTCATATCGAAGAAAAGCTTTATAGGGAAATATGACGTTAAGGGCTAATTAAATTTTCTAAGTCATAAACGGAACGAACATTTTGGGGTTTCACTCATCTTGTTGAAAAGTTTTTTAAAAGTTGTTCTGAGAAAATTGTGCTTTTAGAACTTTGTCTCAAAAGCCAACTATTTTTTTTATTATTTACTGAGAAAATAAATAAACAAATTTCTGCTAATGGTTGAAAAGCTGAAATGCCACATGGGTTGCTCTTCGTCACAGCTAGCAACGAGCGGTTACAAAAAAATTACGCCATTCCGACCAGTCCAAATCGTATAGAGCAAACTCTGATAATATTCAATATTTTTTTCTCAGTCAATAATAATAATAAAAATAATTGCCTTTACGACAACTATTAGCATAATTTTTACCAGAATTCCTTTAAAAAAAAACCGGTTGTCAATTCTTACTTACTTTTTATATTTTTTGAAAAGGGCTTTTCGCTGAGCGACTGCATCGCTTTTTGAAGCTAATTCTTATTAGCTTCATTATCTCAAATGAACTCTTATCTGTACCTAAATCGGCTAGTTTATACAACATCATAGAGTAAATCAGTAAACAGAATAATTCAAAAGTCCTATCAAACATCAAAATTAAAACATTATACACATTTCTTGTAAATAAGTTTCTATCAAAACTTTCTTTTTTGGGAAAAGGTTTTGTAGTTGACTGTACTTTTTCTTTGCAATGTCATTATCTGCTTATCAAGACTAAACTACTCGTAACGAGTCCCAACACGGTGGTTCTACGTTAAGTACAGCGGAGAACCTTTCGCCACCTTCCGGCTTCGTCACCAGATAAGCTCTTTGCTGTGAACTACACAGAAGGGACGCGGCGCAGGTAAGGCGTAGGCATGTGCCGCGCCCCAAACCTTTTTCATAAAAAATGTTAGAAAGCGTCAAGTTGTGAAATACACACAAAGGCCGGCGCGCCTGCTGAAGGCGCGGGAAAGGCATGCCTTCGCCCCTTCCTCGCTCGCTCGCCTCTTATGTATAATTTAGCATCGCGCCTGCGACTTTTTCACGCCTTAACGCGTCCTTGCCTGCGCCGCACCAACGCTTCGCCTACGCCCTGACTTCGCTGCGTCTGCGCCGCGTCCCTTCTGTGTATTTCACGCCTTTGATAACATAATATTGCATTGTCATCGGGTTAACATATTATTATGTGGTTCACATTTCAGCCCATTGTATAACGGGAACTGGTTCAAAGTTGACTTGCCAATTTTGACGGACAACTTAAAAACATACCTACTGACATAACAGTGCAAGTTAAATAACAGCTTGTAAAAACGACTGGTTTACATCTCATTTTAATACCAAAGCTCGAATAAGAGATCAGCGCTTCTTAAATTTGCCATCCACCGCTTTATGGAAAAAAAACCGCAATCCGACCTCGCTAAACGACCATTAATTAGATTTGCAAGATCCACCGGGAATCTCAGAGGACGAGTGATTAGTCTCCTTACAATTGACGTCGAAAAAACGCTTTTAAACGACTTTAAAAACGTTCAAATTCGTTTGAGAAATGCTTTAAAAGCATTCAACGCCCGGCTGCCAGATTCGTTTAAAAACGGCCAAGTAGATTGAGTTCTTGGTTCTGAATGGGATGAAGGCTCGGAGCTGCCCCCATCATCATTAGGCTTTGAATTGAAGAAGCTGGTGGACTAATGATTCAAGTGGCCGGTTGAAAGGACCAAGTGCCACTTTTTCATAAGAAATTAAAGACTGCTTTATGATACTTATTTTAATGGAATTTGCGTTTTATAAGAAAGTAAATCTCCTTGTATTCTTATAATAGTTTGAGAAGTTCAAGAAGCTCAAGTTTGAAATAAATGGGTTTTAGACCCTCTTAAATTCAGCTAAATGCAAAAAATAAGTTATAATTATTTTGACAAAAACCAACGAATACTTTTGACTTTTTTATTATTTTCACCCTATAGTTAATACTAAAAGTCAAACTTTAGAAACGTAAATGAAAACTTTTTTTCCATTATACTCGTATTGCTTCAAGCTACATCATTAATTTCACTTTTAATTTACGTAGCAAAATCTGATAAAATCTGATTAATTCCAACACCGTGATTAAATCCTTCAAGTGCTTGAATAATTTAATAAGACTAAGAAACCATAGGAATGCACCGTAAATCCCAAATTATGTACATAATTACTCTAATGCTATATTACAAAAGGTAACATAAAATTCCCGTTACAATTTTTCGAGGGATTTTTCCTTAAATGTTACTTTCTGAATACCGCCTGGGGAGTATTACCGTGCATCGTTCATCAAATAAGCTCTTATTTTCTTGGAAACAAATTAAAGTATTAATCATTGAAAATGCTTGCATGCTATTTAGTTGATGCTTTTTGTTAGTATTTAGGGAGACTTATCGCTCCAACAAATACACCATACATGGCTTATTTACTCCAGTGCTAATGAATCCTTATTCTAGCGAGTATGTAATACCGAGATGCTGAGATGAATTGAATATTTTCAAAACCAAAGGGTGTGGGCTTAAAAAAATCACAGAACAACAGTCGTCATCTATGTGACATGTGACTTTACATAAATAATTTTGTTTGAAATAAAAGTGATATAAATAACTATAATAAGAGTACGTTTGGTCTTGATATCGTCAGCTATATCTTATGGTTTATTAGGTATGGCGTTGCATTCTCAACCACAATATAAAAACTCTTAACATACACGTTCCATGTTACCGTTCAACCTAAAATTCAAACAATACATGACTTACAAACGACCCTGATCCCTACCTTTGATTTCTCTTCAAATATTCATGCCCCTTACCAGAAAACTTTACTTACATATTCCCTGTCCGGGTTCGCGAAACTTTGCTGTTTGATTTTCGCAATTCTACGTTTCGGCAGATTGGCATATTGACTTCGCAAACTCTGCCTACGTAATTACGGAGGAACCGTGTACTGGGCGTACGTTCTAGCATAATGCTAGGCTGTCTCGATGTAAATTGAGCGCGGAGGTGATGCACATGATTGACTCGTTGAAGTGTCTACATGAAGTAGGTGCTTTATTGCTTAGGTGGTCAAAATAGTGACAATAGTACCTACGAGTTACTTTTAATAGGTGGTAGCTGATAACACTTGAATAACGCAACTGATTTTCATAGATCAATTTTCCAGGAAAAAGTGAGTCGCAGACAAACACATAGATGGACATGATGAAACTATAAGGTTTCTTATACATGATGGAAAAAACGAACGCCACATGGACGGCAATCACCTTAAATATTGGAAAGAGCAAGTTCTACGCAGAGGAGACTTACTATTATTTCTGAAAAACAAACCCGGTCTAATGGATTTTTGAAAATTCGTCTGTCTTAACCGGGAATCTTACTGGTCAAATATGACAAAATAATAAAGAAGGGTTTGTGTACGGCCTTCATTTAATTAAAAGGTGTATGTTTTATTGACATAAATGATCATTATTAATGACCCTTTCGATCTGTATTATAAAACACGACTTTTTTGTTTTGACATATTCGACCAATTCAATTCCCGGTTGAGGAAGAAGTTTTTTTTCAAAAATCCAATAATGCAGTATTTTTTGTTTATAAAAATAAAAGTAAGTCTCCTTTGCGTAGAACTTGCTATTTCCAATATTTAAGGTAGTTGCCCTTCATTTCGCGTAGTTTTTTCCAACCTGTATAGGTAGACGACGAAACCCTAAAAATTGGGATAATTATAGCAAATACTGCGTACCTACACCATCATTGCAGCGCTGCTGTTTGGTTTTTTGAATGCTGTTTGACGATGTTAATCTAGCTAATTTTGCGAACCAACGTTGAATCAAGTTAATCGTGATGTATATGTTAGAGCAAAATTGAACAAATGAATGTATCTCCAAATCTATTTTTATTATTCCATGTGTAGAATTTGTCTTGTCTGCTGCTCATTGTTCTGCAAAATGAAAACAAAATGCAAAATGAATCCAATGATTACTGACTGTAAATGATGGAACAAACTCAATTACCTACATAGGTACCTACATCAATGTATATTTGTAATCAAAAGGAATTTAATCGCGTAAAATGACCGATTATGTTTTAACATCGTGAAAATTTACCGCAATATCCGAGCTTACATACATTCGCTTCTACTAAATAGGGTGATTACTTGATTGGGTTTAAATTCCGTAGATATTTTATTATATTCATAAATATATCCGTTTCCTAATCCAGCTAAGTCGCACTTTATTTAGTGGTAGTTGACCTACCTTGAAATAATTTAAAAAATACTTCACCAAGCTTATGAAAAAACTACCAATAGAATATTTTGACCTCCGATTTCATTATAATCTCCAGAAGTCTAGGATTCTAAAGTGGCGCGCGTAGCAAGTAATGATAAATGAATAGCACCGAGTACCATTCCTTTCCCAGTAGGTACAGTTGTCTAAATCACGCCTGCCTAATGTCTTACAAACGCCTAGCAATTGAGTAAGGTGTGGAATGCCTACGCTCTCGTAATCAGTCCGCTATTCACATGGGCTTTCGCAATAAATACACCCACAATTAGACCCTTCGTAAGTAACGGTTATGCTTTTGTGTTACTACATTTTTGTAATTAATTAATCCATTATTTCCCGTAGGCATTCCTAAGTGGCGAATGTTACTTTATTCCACTACGTTACTATTCTTTTCTAATAATATTTTTCATTGTAGGTGTTTTATTAATACTGATACGATTTATTACGTTACTATAAATTGCAACCATTTTGTTTTTAGCAATGCTAAGTAAGTAAGTACTCAGATAAATATTGTATATTCTCAGCCTAAGCACCTATAAATACCATTTAACAAAGTAAAGTAACGAAATATATAACAAACAAGAAACGGAAGTGACGTGGGATATGGGGATTTAAGAGAGTAAAGTATAAAGGGATTTAGGAGGGGCTCACAATATGCATTTAATAGTAACAAACGCGGTAACAAAATGGACACAAATATTTATGAGACTGCTGAAATTTGTGGCAAGATTCCAACTTTTAGGTCTCAAATGAAATCTCTCCACATAGAATTAGGAACTATTCTTGTGTGTGATTTTAGAGCAATCATAATATGCCACGGATGATGGAACTTTTAGTAATTTAAGTGGAAAATGTTGTGGTTTTAATGCTAAATCGCTGCGGCTTTGCATTTTCCTGTGTGTGTTAGAATCTACTATGCATATCTATATTAGTTTTGGGATAGTGTATTAATCTATTTCTTTATTGTCACCGATTTTCTTTTTATTCGTGACTGTTTTTTTGTGATTAGGATACGTATTTAACAATTTTTCTTTTTTCAACAAGGATTATTTGGAAGAAATCACTTAAGTTCCCCTTTGTACTTGTTTTTGTTTTGTATCATATTTAACAATTAAAGTCCCAAATTTCAAAATAACTAAAACTTATTCTCATTTTGATTTATCGTGTAATCTGACATCAATCATACTAACACACTCAATGTAATACTTATTTAGGAATCATATTAGGGCATGAAATTAGGCAGAATTGTTTAGGCAATATGGTTACCGCAACGAGCTCCCGACAATATTGTTCACGTAATAATGCGTAATTGTGGCCGGGTTTCATGATGGCTTGTACTTAAATATTGTCATCAATGTATATGACGATTTCGTTTGATATTTGGATTAGTTTATAATACATCTGTCATTTGGAGTCACTATTTACATTCAAAATAGTTCAATGTAAATTTAAGGAAAAATCATTGTCTTATTCCAATCTTGGCTCATGCAATATATGTATATGTGAACATATTTTAGACCAACGACCGACAGACAGACCCTATTCTTCTTCTTATATTGCCTCTCCGACTAGTGAAGATGGGCAGTCAGCTCCACATATTTCTCTGTCTTTGGCGAGGTTGAAAAGCTCCGCTGCACTTGTGACTTCAGTCCATTCCCGAATGTTTCGCAGCCACGATTTCTTTCTGCGCCCGACAGCTCTTCTTTCAGCAAATTTGCCCGTCATTATTAATTGCAGAAGATCGTATTTTGAGTGCCTAAGCACATGACCTAGAAAGGCAACTTTTCTCCTTTCGATGGTCTGCATTAGTTCACGTTTCCTCCCAACTCGACGCAGAACTTCAACATTACGAACCATGGCGAAACTATTAAGGAGATCTAAACGCCTATGGAACAAAATCAATTTTAATTCAATACATTTATCTTTAATTGTTAATCTGTCACGTCTACTCTAAATCACTCGACTTAAATTAACGATTTATTTGGCCTCAAAGCACCAGATGGGTATTTTCGAACGACAAAGCCAATTTACGAAGACTTATCATTTTCCCTTGCAATTGTTTCGAGAACAAAGGAATTCTTCTTGGTACTAGTAGTTCATAATTAATTTTCTTTTTAAAGAGCTTCAGAACTGATTTAAAAAGGGTAACGTTTTGCAAGATTATTTGTTAGGGCACTGGCCTCTGAAAAAAATACTGTTACAAGATAAAGTGTCTTATTAGATTTTATTTCGTAAATAGATTGTGTTATTTTTTGGTTTTATCGAGCCGTATGTAGCCGTGCTACAAAATTAAGTACTTATTTTAAAATAAATTATAAAAAAACATGCAAGGTTAAAATAAAGCATTTTAAATCGATAATTTAATTGAGTTTGTGTAGGTATATAAAAAAAACAAGACGATTGTATGACGAAAAGTGCTCGAGATGTTTTCAGAGCTTATACATTTTTAAAGTAACAATCAATTTTCATCAAACATCGCTTATAACTAAAAAAATCTAACCGTTATAAAACCTCAGAAGCTAAAATAACATTAAAAAAAATTACAAGAAGGCTGCCAAAAAAAATCTATGACGAAACTCACAGAAACACACGTACATGGATAAATTATGTATGTCACGAAATAAGATGTGTATAACACATCATACACCCTCAAGGTCACCCTTTCGGCAGAAAGATGAAAGTAAACCAACTTACACGTGCGGTCATATTCCGCACCACCATTTTATAAAGAAGTCGTAGCACAAGGATGATTGTTCGTATGCCCAACAGCAAATTTAAAGTGGTCATGTGACTCGAAAAGATAGAGTGATGTCATTAAAATACTGTCTAGTTTTGTGGCAACGGATATGAAGGGCCTGAAGGGGCTCAAAGAAAAACTCAGAAGTAACGAAACACGATAGCAGACGTTTCCTCTTTGACTTCAATGATAAAAATGTGTTACGTAAAGAAAGGGATTCCATTCAATTTTGAGATATATTGTTATCAAATTCAATTTCCTCGTTTGGTTGTGTTACTATTGGATTTGTAGTTACTAGATAGGTATCATAAAGGACTTTTCGTTAGCGTATAACATTTGTAGTGTTGGTTCATGAAAAAAACTTGGGTCATGAGTGTTTTCTATTTATTTACGAATGTATTTCTATACATAAATATTTATATAATTGTATAGTACCCATAGTACAAGCCTAGAACCACATTGGTGTGACATTGTCCTCTGATATTTATTTTATTTTTATTTATTTATATCGTAACCATATTGATGACATGTCGTAGTTATATCTTTGTTAATACCCATTTCAGCTTTATCAATGCCATCTTTATTAAGGCAAGGCGACTAAAATCACTGACGTTTAATAAAGTGTTTACAAACTTGGATCTCATAATTAAGGCAGAAATAAAAATGCTTGCAACTGGCCAAAATATTAAGAACTTCATTTGAACCTAGACATTTATTTAGGAGGGTTCTAAAGATTTTGGCCGCCGCTTAATTAATGATAATGAGCTATCAAGTCGTTTGCAGAAACCATGCTGTGAGCTGTGAGATTACGGAAGTGTTTTTAGAAGGATATTAAAGGTTATTACAAAATGATAGGTGATCAATCTTGTTTAATTTGTAATTAGATTATTTACTGCAAATTACATTACATATTAGAGTTATCCTCGTGTGGTTGCCGAGTTAGAATAGTGCCACTCCATGTCTTCCCGTGGATGTCGTAAGAGACGACTAAGGGAATAAAGGCTTGTAGTACTGTTAGGCGATGGGCTTGCAACCTGTCACTAATACGCTGGTAAACATCTTAGCCTAATTGTGCAAATTGTGGTTATAGAATTATCAACAAGTTTTTAGAGATGTTTGTAATTCTGTAGCTCTGCCTACCCCACTCTGGGAACGAAGGCGTGAGATTATGTATGTATGTATGTATTAGAGTTATTTATAGGAAAATCTTGATACTTGTAGTTGAAAAAAGATACCATGATTAATCTACCGTTGTGTTACATTTGACATGTTTTTAACTGATTGTTTAAGTTTAAGATGCATTTAAATTGGATTAAAATTTAAATTTAAAAGTCCCAGTATCTTAAAATAGGTACATTTTAATATTAAACCATGATAGCGCTAAGTTTTTTTATGTTTATTAAGTCTACTTGTCTTAAAAAAAACAAGGCGCCGTATTATCTTTACTACATAAAAGCAGGGTGTAAATAATCGAATAATAACAAAAACTCTTCACTATGAATTTTTTTACTAATTAACAATGCATGTAACTTAGAATCTAAAAATCGTGAAATCCTAATTTACATCCACAGCCATAACATTTACTATATACATACATACACACATTAAATAACGCGTTTCCCAGAGGGGTAGGCAGAGACTTACCACTTTATTATATCTATACACGTAATTTGCTTTGTGGTTAGAGGGCGTCCGTGGCCTGGTGGATTAGGCGGTCGACTCGTGATCGTAAGGTACCGAGTTTGAACCCCCGCGGTCACCATGTACAAATGAGTTTTTCTAACTTAAGTGCATCACCCAATGCTCGTACGGTGAAGGAAAAACATCGTGAGGAAACCTGCACATTCGAACAGCTGAGTGTGTAAGAGGGTAATTGCATAAAAGATCCTAGCCGGTCGAAGTGTATCCGAAAGGGCCCATCTGTAAGATAAGATAAGATAAGCTGTGTGGTTGCCGGCTTAGAATAGTACCACTACATGTCTTCCCGTAGAAGTCGTAAGAGGTGACTAAGGGAATAAAGGCTTGTAGTACTGTTAGGCGATGGGCTTGCAACTTGTCACTAATACGCTGGTAAACATCTTAGCCTTATTGTGCAAAATGTGGTTACAGAAGTATCAACAAGTTTTTAGAGTTATAGGTAATTCTGTAGCTCTGCCTACCCAACTCTGGGATTAGAGGCGTGAAAGTATGTATATATGTATGTAAGTAATTATTTGTTAGCCGGAATGGGGTTTCAAGCTCGTTAACTTAAACTTTGTTTTTCCGCCTTCTACAGGGCCCTATTCTACACGGCAAACCCATATTGTCTTCGACTTGTTCTCGTATCTCTTTTTTTTTTTTCTTAATCAATGGCTTTCACTCCTGTTAAGGTGTATTTCGCTAATGTCGAGTTATTTATAGACACTCCCATGGACTTATTAGAGAAATAAGTCCATGGATATCACACGCGAGGACAATTGTTCGGTAAAAGAGTATTTTCTCAAATGGACTAAACAGAAGCACATGGGGTTAGCTCCACCTGCTTCTGTCAAGTCAAACCATATGTTGTATCTCTTATTTACTTGACAGTAATGGCGGCCGAGTTAACAATAATACTATAAATCAAATGAAACTATATTAAAGCGAAAAAAAATCGTCGGTCTTAGGTAGGATTCGAATCTTCATCTCTTCTAGCTATCCGAGCCAATGCAGGCGCATTACTAACTTATGATACTAAAACCCTACTTAAGATCCACGAAATTAGTGATCACTTGCTTTTCCTACTCGGAGGGTATGCTAACGCCGTCTATCGTTATTGGTTGTTGTTGAGAGATTTTATTTTTTTATTTTTTCAATTAGACACACCAACAGTAGCACAAACAAATACAAACACAAAAGATACAAAGAAAATAGTCCTGTTTGTGCACCAATTAGGGGAAGCTGTTGTACCCCGGACAGTTTACATTTCTTTGATTTTTAGAAAAAAAACGAGATGCTTCAGAATTGCCAAATGTGCAAATATGTAAAGTTGTACTATTGTACTACATTCCGGGATATGATATTAAACGATCCTTTAGTTAGTTTAGACGGGACAGGCTGATAGAAAAAAAAGGGAAAAGTGTCCATGGTACAAAACCCCTGATTCACCTTGGACACTCGGTGTTGTACCTTGGGCAAATACCATTTTTGCCAAGAAAACAGAAAATAATCATCTAGTATTGAGTTATTAAGGATACAAAAGGCAACTCGGACGAAGACTTTTTATACCTTTTCATAGGTTCCTTAATAAAATTTACAAGAAAAGGCCATATTTTCCCACTCTCCTAAAACAAATGGAAAATCTCCCTGAGAACAATTAAAAACATAAACAAAAATGTAATCAACAATTAAAATAGTAAAAAATATTTAACTTGTCATAAAAAATGCAAAATAATGTAAGAATTAGAACACTTTGGAACTTTTCTACCTTAGTCCGTAGTCCGAGGTACAACGTAAGTTCGGTATCCAAGGTACAACAAAGCAAGTTTTTTTAAAAGTAACCTTTGTAAACGCACTTCGTCTAAAAGTTAGGATGAAACGACTGCACTATCTGATAGCTATTTAATATAGTTTTAGCATGCATTATTCAGTTTTATCATATATATTCGAAACACTAAATAAACGAATTTGTAATAAAGTTCTAAAAACTCATTTTCTGTAACAAATTTTATATTTTTGTAATTTTCTCGACGCACACGCCGCTCTCGAGTTTCGTGCTAACTTTACTTTCATTTTAATAGATAATGGTTCAAATGACATATATATTTCTTTTTGAAGAATGCGGGATACTTTAAATATTGTCAACTGTCCGAGGTAAAACTATGTCCGGGGTACAACAGTTTCCCCTACAGGTGTGCAACAGCATTAGCAAAGTCGGGGATCAATATAACTAAAAACTAGGCATATATCACAATTACAAAAAAATTACTAAAATTACAAAAAATTACAAAAATTACAAAAAAAAAATATAATAAAATAGAAGTAGATAATGAAATTTAGGTTCGAATCCTACCTAAGACCGAAGATTTTTTTCGCTTTAATGTAGTTTAGTATTTCGTAACAGACGTTTCTGTAAAATTAAATTAAATAATCTAAAGGCAATATGGTTTTGTCGAGTTGAATAAGAAGCCCTGCTCCAGTGATAGGAATCGTGACATAGCGTTATATAAGTACCTAGTATAGTTCTGTTGTGTATGTGACACGCTTTATGCGGGTGATATCGCAAGATGCTCCGATTTGCGTGCAGATACGCAGCGGTCCGCAGCCATAGATTACAAAGGGAATGCGGTTACGTCAGGAAATAGAACGAAGTTCAGTTAACTTTCACTGTTTTTTTATACGTATATTCTCACACTTGCCAAAAAGTTTCATTACAAAAATCATGCTCAATCTCATTATCAATCGACAATTACATTTAATGCTAGTTTAGTGACGTGTTGTCTTATTCTCTTGCTGTAGCAAAGACAGCAGCAACTTTAATCAAGCATTAAACTTAATAGACGTTTCTGAGTGCGGCAGTAAGTGTTATGGCAATAGACTACGTAATAGAGATGATTTAAAGAGGTTCTTAAATTGAGTATAACATTAAAATAGAAAAAATAAATCGATACCTTAGTTCACACTTGTACTAATTACATTTGAAAAGTTATTGTAATTAGCATGTTTGTGCACAAATAATAAGTTCGAAACTTTACTGGCAAAAAAAAATCATTTAGTACGATTGTGCGCTAAGGTATCGAAATACAGTTTTTCTTGCACCAGAAAATTAAATAATTATCTCATCATCAACCCGAGACAGAGAATTTTCTATTAATAATCAAGCTGGTCAGCTATCTTAAAAAATATTATTTGATATCTAATTTATAAAGTGAGAAATGTTTATAGAAATTTTTTTTACAGTTTCAACACAACTAAAGTTAAATAACGTTGATAGATTTAGAAGTAATCAATATCGCACCTTCAGAACAATAGTGACCTAATTGAGACATTTTACATTTCGAGTTAGGTCTCTATGATAATAAATTTATGACTCGAAGTTTGAAAGCACAAATTTTGAATTAGGTCATTATTGTTCTAAAGGTGCGATATTTGAAACATTATTACATTTGCTTATCTGCGACTGGAAACCAGATGCCAGTAATATAATAATAATTGCTTTAAAATATACATTCATAGCTCTTGCCTGCGACTTCGTCTGCGTAGTAATCGTTTATCGCTGGTAAAAATTACTCTATGTCCTTCCTCGGGGTTAAGCTGTCTACGTACCCAATTTCATCGAAATCAGTTCAGCTGTTTGGCCGTGAAAGTGTACCAGCGTAAGCGTTAATTTTCCCAAATGAGTAAATTATTTTAAGATTCTATTAATACCTATAGTGGTTTTTGACACAATTAAAGCATTTTATTTAAATAATATTATGTGTCCCTAATTACTACTAATATGTGGCATTAGCTATGTAAAGGGACCTTATTGTCGATGGCGCTTACGCCGCACTGCGTCACACGACGTTGTATTTATATCGGAGCATTTTTAATAATGGCGGAAACGCCATCAACAATAAGGACCCTTTTCATTGATAACGTCTCAAATTATGGTCACCTAACATTTTCATGTTAAAACCTATTAAAAAATTAACCCATCAGACTAGTAAGAATTCAGGATGTAGGGTGGCCATGATCCTGAATTAAAATATTTCATTAAATAAAAAAACAAAGTGATTCCCTTAACGGTTTTAAATATGACGTTATGTTCCTAATGGTGTAGTGAGTTTTAGTTTACTTAGTTGCTACACGACCCCGCAGTCGTCCTGTATAGTAACTATAGTATGGATGGTGGAACAGAACTTAATAGCGTCAATGTTTATACGCGATTATCCCGTCTCCGTCCCGTCCCGTCCTTCCCGTCCCGTCCGTGTAAAATCACGTTACGTATCATCATCATCATCATGTCAGCCGAAAGACGTCCACTGCTGGACATAGGCCTCCCCCAAGGCTCTCCACTCAGACCGGTCTTGTGCTTTTCGCATCCACCGCGTTCCCGCGATCTTTACAAGGTCGTCACTCCATCTTGTTGGAGGCCTACCTACAGCTCGTCTCCCGGTCCGCGGACGCCACTCAAGAACCTTCTGACCCCATCGGCCATCAGTCCTGCGAGCAATGTGCCCCGCCCACTGCCACTTAAGTTTGGCTATTCTTCGGGCTATGTCGGTAACCTTAGGCCTACTGCGGATATCATCATTAACGTTACGTATGCAGGGGTGTTATTCTCTTTAAAACGGCGGTCGGTCGAACGAACGAGCGAAAGCGCAGCGGCGAGTTTAAGTAGTCCCGTCCGAGCGAACAAAACACATTTTAGCGCGTGCATTCTCATTTAGGCAGCCTTATACGTTCGAGAAGCCATGCTGCCAAATTGAATACACGCGGTTAAATGTATTTTATTCGCTCTGACGGGACTATTTAAACTCGCCGCTTGGACATTCACTCGTTTGTCCGTCCGTTCGTCGTTGTTGAGAGAATCACACCCCGGCGCCCTTAAGTCCTGTTGAAAGACAAATTTGGCTGAATATCAGCAAGCTTCACACAATCTCGAAAACATGATGAAATTCAAACTTTGTATTATACGAACATGACTAAAGGGTGAATGAATAAATATTGAATACTATGAATAAATTACATTGCAATGAAAAACTATCATTGTCATACCCACGTCAAATTATAAAAGTTAAAATGAAGTCTTATGTCAGTCACAAAAAAGTTCGAAATGATTCATAAAATTCATAAAATTTAAACTGAGATTGGTCTGAATTTAGTATTATAGCAACAGCTATGAGTTCGACCGTACTTAATTTAGGATATTAAACATCAAAATTGTATAAGTAAATGAAAACGATAAATTATTTTAAAAAAAACTTCACACGGGAATCCACTTTAATTTTTCACTTTATTTTATTTTTATTATTTGTTATATAATGTCTTGCTGGTGTGGTTGCCGAGTTAGAATAGTGCCACTCCATGTCTTCCCGTGGATGTCGTAAGAGACGACTAAGGGAATAAAGGCTTGTAGTACTGTTAGGCGATGGGCTTGCAACCTGTCACTAATAGTGAACATACTGGTAAACATCTTAGCCTAATTGTGCAAATTGTGGTTTTAGAATTATCAACAAGTTTTTAGAGATGTTTGTAATTCTGTAGCTCTGCCTACCCCCTCTGGGAACGAAGGCGTGAGATTATGTATGTATGTTATTATAGCGGCTAATAGTAATACACACTTTGTGAAAATTTCAAGCTAATACGAAAGTAGCTATGACGGTTCAAAAAACGGATGGACAGCGGAATCCTAGTTACAGGGTCCTGTTGGCACTCTTTGGATACGGAATCCTAAAAATGATATTTAATATAATTTTATGCTATCGTCATTAATACTGCTAAATCGCATAACTAACACATTAAATACAGAGCAAAATGCACCTTACTCATTAAATCAGTAAGGTGTATTTTGCTTTATATTCAAATTGTTACTTACGCGGTTTAGTAGTATCATCAACAACGATATAACTGTTTAATCAAATCACTCACTTGTGAGAAAAGCGATAAAAGTTCAATACCTAATAACTATAGGATATATGTTTGAGAAAAGCACTATACATACCTCGCCGTGAAAAGGGGTTGCCAGCCTCGTAACTATCCGGCCTCGCTCCGCTCGGCCGTCTATATAAACTCGGCCGGCAACCCCCTACTTCCCGGCCTCTGTAGTAATGTACTATTTCAGCCATTGATAAGATTTCAAAGAATTCTCATCAGAGAATACCAAGCCGGAGATCTTATAAGTTCTTTGCAGATTAAATTTCAGTGCATTGCGTGCAGGCTGTCCCTCTAGGGCAAATTTAATCTTGTAATAAAATCCGTTCAAGAGCGAGTTGGACTCGCGCACCGAGGGATTTGGGTTTATTACACATACTCTATAACGAAAGAACGGCTATCTATGTATTTATTTAATACTTTATAGCATAAAATTAAAATAGTGTTGAAAAGTTGGACTTAATGCTTGAGCCTTAGCAGCCATCCTTTACATCAGAAATCAAAAAGTAGGTAAACAATAAAATTACAATCTTTTCTCTTTTACTAAATCTGGAAAAATATTGTATCTATTTTTTAGATGAGGTTTTATTATTCTTAGTAATATTACATCAGAGAGCGTCGGTGGCCTAGTGGCTTAGGGGGTCGACTCGTGATCGTAAGGTACCGAGTTCGAACCCTCGCGGTCACCATGTACCAATGAGTTTTTCTAACTTAAGTGCTCTTACGATGAAAGAAAAACAAGGAAACCTGCACAATCGAACAGTGCACAAAAGATCCTAGCGGGTCGAAGTGTATCTGAAAGGGCCCATCTGTAAGATAAGATAAGATAAGATCAAGTTAGGCTGCAGCTCTTGAATGGTAGGCCATACAAACCGAAGAACGGACAGCGTAGGCATACCGTAGGCCTAATATTGGTTCTTATTGGTACCCTTTGAGTACGAAACCCTAAAAAAATATTACTTACAGTGAATAACTCTCTGTATTTTATTAACAGTTTTTTGTGTGAATGGGTTAAATCTAACGAAGCTTTAATAAAATTACCTATATTTAAAAGATGGTGCCAATACTATAAAATTTAATTCAGATATATTCATGTTTTCATAATATATCCATTCCTTATCTCGCTGGTTATACACCGTGCCCGGGACGTACCCGAAGGATTTTAACCATCGATTCTAGACCCTATTTGGAGTATATAATGTATTATAACATGTAGTCCAATAACGCATAATTTCCGAGATTTTTATTATTTAAAAAACATTTCCATAGTTAATTTAATTTGAACTCTGTCACCTTAACCTAAAGCATTATTTACTAAGAAAGATTCATGTTGTAAGTAGCAATATCATCAACGTACAACATAAATAAATTTAATCAATTCCTTAGTAAATAATGCTTTAAGTTAAGGTGACAGAGTTCAAATTAAATTAACTACGGAATCGTTTTTTAAATAATAAAAATCTTGGAAATTATGCGGTATTGGACTACATGTTATACCACATTATATACTCCAAATAGGGTCTAGAATCGATGGCTAAAATACTTCGGGTACGTCCCGGGCACGGTGTATAACAAGCTTTTATGTAAAAGATATAAAACTTTTTGAATCCAACATACTCGCACATAGTTCCAGCGTGAAAAAGACCAACGATCGCACTAGGGTTGTGCGCGCTCGTTCACTGAGCGGATCGCTCCAAACTAGTACAATCTCTCTAATGTACTAATTCGGTCTTTTAGGTCTTTTAGTACACTAGTACTCTGAAAGAAACTGGTCTGTTCATGCTCCTTTGACCGAATGAATGGCCGGCTTTGCTGTCAGTGTCACTCACTGCTCTGCCTGCTCTGTTCGGTTCTTGCTCCGCGTGTACTAAATGAACTAAGAGCAGAAACTTCACGGAATAGTTCGTTCTAGTACAGTGACGGGAATTAATTCCTTTTGGCTCTTAGGACATGTACTACACAACCCTAGACCGCACTCAGAGATGATTTTTCATACGTAAGTTTGAGAAATTGAGGAGTTACCGTGGCAATTTATGACGATGTATGTATGTAAACTCTTTATTGCACAAACTAAAAAAAAAACAGAGTTACAAAAGGTATTAACAATGGCGAACTTTTTTACTTTTAAGGGATCTCTTCCAGTTAACCTTATTATTATAATTATGTATTATTGGGGCCATTCTTCTTTTTGATGCCTAAGAAAACGTCCCTTAACGTGAACGTTTGTTTAATTTAAAGTAATAATTTTCAAAAAAATTAGATGACATTAGAAATGCACACAATTTTCAGATTTTGATCTACTTACCTGAATAATGTTTTATATCAAATTTTGTGGGGTTGGGTAAAAAAAGGCTTATATAGTAACGCAGTGGTCGTTATTTGCAAGGGGACGTGGAGACTGGTAACGCAGTAGTAATTTGAGCAGAAAATACTTGTTTTATATAGAAAAAAGAACAAAAATAGCGGTAAATTTACAGTAAAAAGTGAGACCTGGTTAAGACTTAACGTAACTGTAAAACAATCTCAAGATATCTAAGATTTTTTAAATGGATCTTAAATTTTCATTTCTATTTTAGATATCGAAAAATAGAATGGCCCATTGGTCTCATTGCTATGCCGACAATTGTCTGACTACCGTTTCCATTCAGTTCACGTTGTCTGATAAGCGCTGCATGCTAGAGATGACATGAATATCATTGCTTGCTTTGTTGAATGCTAACTATAATAAAATGAAATATTATTCCAATTTTAAACTAGAAAACATTTTAAACCAACGAAAAGTAAATGAGGTAAAATTATGTTCACAAGTGGACCATATATCTTTTCATTGCGTATCCCCCCCAAGCTGAGCCTCGGAAGACCACATTTTTTCTTACCTATTTTAGGTATTCTTTTCGTGGAAGACGGTATTTTTCTGTTACTCGATGGGGTAGGTAATTTGCAGCGGCCGCCCGGACTATTAGGAGTAGCAAAAAAAACTTCCTTCCACTGGTCAACATTACACTGTTAAGTCAGGAGACACCTCTTCTATAACAGATTCATGGTTATAAATAAAATTCGTACACTTATTTGAACTAAACTAAATAAAAAAACCGGCCAAGTGCGAGTCGGATTTGCGCACGAAGGGTTCCGTACCATTATCTATACAACATTAGACACCATACCAGTTGCCGTTATTAATATCGAGCAAAAATCTGCAAAAAAAACACGTTTGTTGTATGGCAGCTTCACTTAAATATTTATTTTATTCTGTTTTTAGTATTTGTTGTTATAGCGTCAACAGAAATACATGAAAATTTCAACTGTTTATCTATCACGGTTCATGAGATACAGCCTGGTGACAGACAGACAGACGACGACGGTCTCAGTAATAGGGTCCCGTTTATACCCTTTGGGTACGGAACCCTAATAAAAACAGAAATAACAATAGTAGTTATCCTGTTTAAAAAACTTTATTTGTATCCTAGAAGTATGTGTGGGTGTTTTAAAAACAAATAATGCGGGTCGGCAAAGTGCCTTGCATCAAGCGTTATCAATACAAAGGAAACGATAAATTTAAAAAAATGCTTAAGTAAATTAAGTCTTCCCCTCTTAGTAATGAGGTTGTGTTGGGACTTTTATTTGAGATACTGCTATTTAACTTAGCAGATAAGTATGGGCGTAGAAAAGTAGCAATTCTTAAACATTGACGAATGAATAATTAAAAAAAAAGGTTTTTATCTCGTCCTTTGTGTATAAAGGGGAAAAATGTATTTAGCTTTATTTCAAGGTAAGGTCAAGCGGGGCTATTACGTCAGTGGGGCAATTACGTCAAGTGGCTTTAAATCCCGTTCTAAAGTTCGCATCGAAGAGTAGTGAGTGAGTGAGTGAAGTAGAGAAAAAAACTCTACTTGTCAATATGTAGATGTAACTTTTTGATACGAACTTTAAAACGGGAGATAAAGCCACTTGACGTAATTGCCCCACTGACGTAATAGCCCCGCTTGACCTTACTTAAATAGTGGGGATAATGCTACAATCACTAGGTGTTGGTTGGTTCAAGCTTTTCTCATAAAAGGGAAGTCGAAATAATAATTAAAGTACTATATAACTATTATTACTCGTAAAGTAAACAATCACTCGATATCGTAACAAGACAGGGCCTTGTCGAATCCGTTACCCTGGGACCTTTTGTTCAATCACCTCCCCCCCCCCCTTCCCCGTAGCCTTAACCTCTGGGAGGTGGATTACGAACCTCTGCCTTCAATTACATGTCTAAAGGTCAATTTATACGGGTAACATTATGTATGTATGTACCAGTATGTAAACTCCTTATTAGACAAAAAAAACATTAAATAAGTATAAAAAATAAGTTCCTGTCAAAAATTTCATTTTTGGGACAAGCTTTGGCTGCCGACTGTACTTTATTTTCACAGTCGTCAACTACTCGTCAAGATTTTTACATGCCATCGTATAGAGCCCAATAAGTTAGGTTAGGTTTGTTTTATAACAATTCCGAATGGTTCACGGTTTTAGAAACAATGCCTTTATGGCAAGTGATACAATTATGGCAATTGAAATTCGGGCAAACGATAGAGAACCCTCACATAGGTACATATACACAGAATACACGTTAAACATAATTACACCTTTTCTTGACAGTGGTTAAAAATATACCTATATGTATTTATGAATGTACTCTCCAAATAATTATGATTGCCAAGAAAAAGGGCACATACTTAATCGTAATAAAATTGAACTGACAGTGACCCAGACATCACTTTACGGCTATTAGTATAATGAAATAACCCGATATTAGTCGTGTTGACTCAGGCTTGGCATGTCTATTACTATGATTGAACATTTCGTGTTTATCTAAGCCGTATTTATTGAACGGTATGTTTATCACATTAAATCTTCTATTCAGACGGATAGCCCTGATTTGCTGGCATAATTTTTATTTTGACAGAGGCAGAGTTATATACCCAAAACGTAGACAAACATAGAAAAACATAGACATCTTTTCTTTCTATCTCACCCCGCGTATATGTTTTTTCAAGGCCAATTTTGTCACCAAAACTTGTGCCAAACAATGGAGTGAATTTGTTGCCTTTAACTATTTGATTGTGTGTTATTTGTGTTTCCGTAGGTTTCGTAGACATTTGTTGCTCGGAAAAAAATAAAATGTAACCTTTCGGTAACAATGTCTCATAATAAACTGCCTTAATAAGGTAGGCGCTCCATGGAAAAAGCTTTGTATGCTTTAGCACCTTACTGACCTTTAGGTAATATGTGATTCGGTTGGGTTGTCTGTATTAATATTTCAAAAGGTAGATACCGTAAAACGGGGTGAGTAGGGACACAACATAAAATAAGTCATAACTTGATACAAATAAGAACAATTATTAAATGGACAATAACGTTACGTCTATTGGATAATTTCAGTCTTATAATTAGTACCATATGCTTCATTTTAGATTGTGTCCCTACTCACCCCTTAATCCCTACTCACCCCATTTTACGGTGGGTGAATATTCGGGCGTTTCAACCGCCCTCACTACCATTCTCAAAACAATGAAGAAAACAATTATAATTACCACCAATTTCTGACGTAATTAGAAGCAGAACTAGGAATACATTCCATTTATTCCAGAACTTGGTGGTAATTATCATTGATTTCTTCATTGTTTTGAGAACGGTAGTGAGGGCGGTTGAAAGGCCTGAATATTCACCCTATACGTACGCAGCTTGCTCGGTAATACTCTGTCTACGGCCCAAAACCTGACTAGGTAGATGAAGGTAGTAACAGTTGATAAGGTCATAGAGAGTTGTTGTTTTCTTTGACGAACCACTGTTCAATTCATACAGTTTCTTATTCGATAAAGTAATAACCGATGCAAAATGCAGGATGCGCCATAATACATAATGTTCATAATATTTAAAGGTATTTTTTCTGAAACCGGCTCTAAAATGTATACGGTTTCAGAAATAAAATCATTATCGTTAATGGTCATCCATTATGTATTTATGACCCATTATGTGTTTGAATTTTATATATCCATGCCCACCCATTGTACCTACCCATTAATAGGATAGGATAGGATAACATAAACCCTCCATGATGCGTTCAAGAACCGCATATTATGGCCACCATAAAAATAGACTGTTAGAACAAATTTCTTATCCGTAAAAATATTATTATTGCTAAACAATAACATCGATTTCGATAATATTATTTAATTCAAATTTCGAACATCTCTGAAAAACAAAGATATTTGATTTGGCCTATATTATAATATCTGTCGAGATGACTTTTAGTTCGAAATTAATTGTCAATTTGCATACAAAGGGGTTTGGGTAAAAGTGTTGTCATTTACAAAATTCATACATTTTCAAGGTGAGCGGCCATTCGTAAAAGTGGTAAATTATGATAGAATTATTAAAAATAAACATATTTTGTTATGTAATGTAATACTCTTAAGTGCATCGGAACCGAGATATTTAAATATTCATACTTGGGCGTACTTTTGTACTAAAAACTGAATACTTAAATCTTTAAAATCTCCGCTTCGATATTATTTAACGCCATAAATTATATATATCTATGTGTATTTAGAGGTCCTCAAAACAACTATGTAAGAAACATCCGTGGCCGCTGAAAAAAAAAATGACTATATTCTTCAAACAAATTTACCCAATGCCCTTTGTCAAATGTCGCACGTAAGTAAGATATCGAACGATATGATAATTGGAGCCGACTCTAGTTTGTCTCTGAATTAAAAAAAAAACTATGAAAACTGCCAGAAAACTTTTCAATCTTTTCATTACCGCCATTACCGGTTAAAATTTAATATGCGGCTCCTGAATGCATAATAGAGGCTTATGATATGTTGGTAGATAAAGTAGTGTATGTCTGTACATAATTAGGCATTGAAACACTTGTGTGATGTTATTATGAAACTCGCCTAGTGCTCGTTTCATAAACCCGTGTTTAATGCCCTTCATTATGTACAGTCACATAAACTACTATTTTTAATGGGCGTAAAGTCATTTAACTAAAAAAAATTATTACGTATCGGTTCAACTTGAAATTACAGTTAATTGAGGATAACGATACTGTAACAGTAACGTACATAATTAGGGGATGAGAATCAGATATAACTAATAAGCTGTAATAAGCTTCATATAATTGGATTGATGAGGAAAATCCCTGTCTCTCAAGCTAAGGGAAACTTGATCAATGATAATTGTAGCGAGATATTACCAAATAAGTGCAGAGAACCCGTTTCAATTTGGACTCTCAACTCAATTGTTACTTAATGAGAATTGTGATTGAATCGGATTTCAGTATTCGAAGGAAAAGAGGGTTGAGTTCCGATTGTTGTTAAGTTTAGAAATAATTTGAAAATAGACTATAATCCGGTCGCGTTAAGACTGCAGTAAATCCTTGGTGTCCGCCGGCCTAGCCATGCCCCATAACCAATCAGGTCGCTCAAAATTAGGTTTATTTTTTTCCATTAAACTTAATCTATTTAAATATAATTTGTTTGAATTTTAACTCAACTTCGAATACACATTTACCCTTCAGTTGCACTGATGAGTCACGGCGTTCTTAACGCGAACGGACTATAGAAGACTATTTAGTACAACACGATGTCAAAATAAATTTTGTTTATTTGTATAAGCATTTCTTTATTTCGACATGTTTATAAAATATACCTTGCTTTAGAGTGTTTGCTTTTAATTATACGAGCGTAAAATTATTTGTAAATTTTTTGGTCAATGTAATCGTCCGGTACCTAATTGATGGATTAATTTTAAATGTCTGTTAAATCGTTAGCCAAGCTCGCAAACTATTATTGTTTCTAATGGTTGATACTTTTGCGGTGACTTATTTGAGTCTGATGTTGTAACAAGTCCCACATTAATTTTGGACTCGTCCATTATTTCACGAAAAAAATACAATAACTAAGAAACAAGTACTCGTAATTCCAAAAACGGTCTTAATTTTTATAATGTTTTTCCTCTAACGAAATTACGCAGTCCGCTTACTAGTTTTTTGTTAATGAATGTCCTTCACTCCTTGCTTTAACTAGGTTTATTTCGCCAATGTCGAGTTTTAGATAATCACCATGGACCTATTAGAGAAACAAGTCCCTGGATATCACACGCTAGGACAATAGGGGTGTGCCCTGGGTAAAAAAAGAATAATTCTAATTAGTCCGTCAGTAAGATTATCAAAAAATATTGAACACGTATTTTTTGCTTCATCAAAGCAATCAAAATTGACAAATACAATAACAGGCATTAAAGTATAACAAGCATAAAGTGTGCCACGGCGTAGCGTCACGCGAAACTTCACCGCCCTTTATTTTCGTCATTTATTGTTTGACTGACAAAAGAAAAAATATGTGTTCAATATTTTTTGATAATGTAAATGACGGACTAATTAGTTTTTTTTAGGATACTAGCCTATTTGTTTGGTTAAAGAGTTATTTACTCTTGTGGAATACACAGAAGCTCATGGGGTTGGCTACCCTCGCTTCTGTCAAATCACCAGTTATCTTGGTTAATGAATATAAGTCATGAAAAAGTAATAGCGAGTTAAGTTTGTCAAATTGATATTAAATACTTAGTTTAATTTACGTTTGTTAGAAGCTCCTATAAATTATTAATAAGAAGTTACGTTTGCCCCGGAGAAAATCCTTTTTCGAAGATCCAGTAAGAAACTTAACGAAGTACTTATCTATTTTTGTTTAATTACAGAAAGACGAGATACTTTGGACTTTTGGTCTTTAGCTTCTTACGACCTTAAGTACCAATTTCACTAAACGATGTTAACCATTTAACATACGATTAGAGTGTTAACAGCTGTCAAAATTTATGAACTGATAGTCGATAACATTGATTAAATTTAACATCGTGGAGAAATTGGTACTTAACCATATAAAAAATAACGATAATTGTTGTATTATTTATTAGTGTTTTTAACATATCACTTCGCAAAATTTTCATTTCATACAAAACTTATTTTTGCTGAAACCTTATTGTTTTCAGATTATTTTTGGTGGTCAAATGTCTAACCTAACCTAACCTACGTAACCCATGCTTAAGATTATCTGAAAACAATAAGGTGTCAGCAGAAATTAGCTTTCTATGTAATAAAAATTCTGCGAAGTTATACGTTCTATAAAATAAGTTATCATGCTATTATAAATTACTGTAGATGCATTGTAGATAGATATATTATTTTTAGATCCAAAAGATATAAAGTTCTAAGTGCTGTTTCTAAATTAATGCTGTACTTTATTTGTTTATTTGTTTCCTATCCAAAAGCGTTAGGCAATCCCCCATTAACAGTTGAATAATAGATGCATCACAGCTGATGAATGAGGGTAATTTGTTTGTTTTGGTTAGACATTTCCTGTTGCTTTACCTTATAACTTGTTTACGTTCTAAATTATTCGTAGTTAAGGTTAATTTAGCTTAATCAGAATTAAGAAAAAACTTAAGTTACTTTTCAATAATTAATTTGCAGATCTCAATGCAATGTTATTTATTAATAAGAAAACAAAAGCCTACGTTATTCCGGAGCAGAATGCAAAGTTCATAAAAAGGTAAATTATAGTTGACAGCTTTAAAAATGGATTGTTTATTCTCTAATAAAATAACTAACTGTAATACAAGTTAAATATTGGAAATTTAAACTAAAACTATGACACATTACAGCAATAAATTGTCAGCTTATATAAATATAATAATAAAAGTATTATAATTTAAATACCTCGACGGTATTTAACAAGTCGTTTATTTTTTGTCTGTGAGGTAATTAAATTTGATTAGCTAAAGGACACTTGGCATTTTGGTACCCGCTCCACTAGCAATCGTGGGATTATCATTAAATAGGTCATACAAATAGTAACAGCAAAAGGACGTAATTGCCATGGTTATCTTTGCTGTACATAAAAATACTTTCCCAGTGATACTGTAAATAATGTCCAATGGGGCGGGTACCACATTGTATACATTTTGCCCATCGTCCTTTTAACTTATTAGATATTTCTTTACAAAGTCATTCACAAAACATGTACATTGCTCGTACGGAGAAAAGTCACAAGTGCAATTAATTCATAGAAGCATATTAAACTCTCAAGGGTTGTAATAAGGTTTGAAGTGCAATACAATTCATATAGCAGATGTGCCTTTTTCCGTAGGAGGGCTAGGTAGAAAACTGAAGTAAAACCCTAAAGCCTTAAACGATTTTCAAAAACTAACAAAATGTATGGAACTAACGTATAGATAAATTCGATCCTATACAATTTGGATAACGATAACTATAAACGAAAGCTTCTAGTCTAGGGCCTCTGCATTATAGACGGTTCGACATCCTATATTTAACATTTGACGTAAATTAAATATTAGTTTTGTACACATCTACATTCAAAAGGGGCTTATCTATAATAAACTTAGTCGAATAAATAGATACGAGTACATATATTTTTTAATAAATAAAAACCGCCAATGTATGTAATTTTTTAACAGCAATCAAATAATGGAATCTCAAAAATATTTCTGCTTTGCATTTATATTTCTGGTAGTTAACCGTGGCATGTCCACAAACAGAATATTTTAACGTGTCTGGCTTCGTGTGGCATTTTGTATTTTAAAAGCAATTTATGGAAGCGAAACATGTTTAAGCCTTATTCAATTTCGGTAAAGTGATAATGCTCGATATTTTGAGAGATGTTTTCATAATTGAGTTCGAAGTTTGAACGTGAGCTTAACGGGTAAAATTTACATACATACATACATAATCTCACGCCTTCGTTCCCAGAGTGGGGTAGGCAGAGCTACAGAATTACAAACATCTCTAAAAACTTGTTGATAATTCTATAACCACAATTTGCACAATTAGGCTAAGATGTTTACCAGCGTATTAGTGACAGGTTGCAAGCCCATCGCCTCGCAGTACTACAAGCCTTTATTCCCTTAGTCGCCTCTTACGACATCCACGGGAAGACATGGAGTGGCACTATTCTAACTCGGCAACCACACGAGGCGAGGATTGAGGAGGATTTTACGAGGGTAAAATTTAATTGGATATAACACTTAATTGATTGCCTTGATTATAAATACCGAGTTACCTATTTAGTTATCGGGTTAGAAATGGCTAATTGGAATATAAATAAAGATACAAAAACAATCTAATGCAAATTGGATGTAAAGTTATTTTTTAAATTACTGGACATAAAAAGTTATTTAGTTTAATTTCCAAAATACTGTAACTAGGTACTTACTTGCTTTATTACAGACTTAATCGAGACAAGTTAACTAAATTTTTCTTACATTGTGTAATGAACATTAGTCATGCGTAATGGTTGATTTACATTAAACAAAAAAACTTTTTTTTATTGAGTCCTTACCTTTTGAGATTTAGCCATTTACTTTTTTCATGTCAAAAATATTACTTAACCAAAAAATACCTAAGTTTGCTGCTTTCATTTATTTATCATTATTAATTGACGATGAACAATCATTCAATCTTATAACAAATTAAGTAAATTAGACCATGGTACAGTCAGGGACATTCACGGTCGTCCACTTAAGAAATTTTTGGTTTGTTCATTGCAGCTAGCTAATCCTACAGCACCCAAGTCGTTACGCGTCGAACGCGCAAACGAATGTCACGCTAGAGGTGGTCGACCGGGAATGCCCCTGACTGTACGGTCTCGGCCTTGTAACTAGGTGCACATGTTAGTGCTTTGTCACTTTAACGTCATGTTTGAACTACTGCACTAATCCGTTAAAGCGTACCGGTGTGGATAAGGAGCGATTTACTTTAATGACCTTCTGCTGGAGTTTCTTGCGGCGCTTCTTCTCCGCAATGATGGTCTTGTCCGAAGCGCTAGGAGATTCACTCCATGTTACCGACGTGTAAAAGAGCCCTCATGTGGCCAATTTACTGAATAAATATTTTGAATTTTGAATTTTGAATGTAGAACGTAGGAAGCCTCATAAGACTCGGTGTGGTACTGCCGTAATGGACCCAAATTCCGAGGTGCGGTCAGCTATACCGAACACGGCGCTCTACGAGTGTCACCCTACACTACTCTGCAACGGTAGACGACGTGGTGGAGTACGTCCGTCAGAAGTTTGGATGAAGTCTGACGGTGTTCCAGCTGAGGTCCCTTCACTAAGTGCACTTCTGTTCGTTTGTAGTGCACATGCCGTGGGTTATGCTGGGGACCATCAAGTGTCCTGAGTTCTGGCCGAAATTTGTCGTGTTCCGGCGGTTTCAGGGCAACCTACTAGCACTGACAGAACAACACTGTTGTGTAACCTCAGTGTTAGTTTTAAGTTTTACATTGTTATGTATGTTCTTCTATAAAGTATTTATAATTATAGGCCTCGTTGCTAGAGATGAAAAAATCATAGTCTTAGGTATTTTTATTCTTAAAGCGACAAAGTACTAAAATGTTCAGGTACTTACAACGCTGACTGTATGTATGTATGTATGTTAACTCTTTATTGCACAAAAATATAAATATTACAATATTTTTATTAAAGCAATGTACAAAGACGAACTTATCCCTAAATGGGATCTCTTCCAGCTAACCCTGAAGTAGATTTTACTCATAAAAGCAAAAATATATTTTCTGTATTTACCCTTATTTGTTATTGATGTGTATCTGTCAGACCAACAAACGCCGTTGAGCCTGAATATCCTCCAATATGTAATCCAGGAGTCTTAATAAACAAGAAAAGAGCGAATAAATATACCAAACGAAACTATGAATGTCGGTCGGCAGCTGTTCCCGATCAAAACGCAATCATTTCGAGGATCAGGGTTGTTGGGACTATTGGGTTGCTAAACGAAAATATATTTTCATACATGTTTTACAACTTTGTATTTGATACAGTTATGGGTTCTCGTTGGTTCATTATATTCTCAAGTTAAATGATTTATTTTTAATTAATAATTTATAAATATTTTACTGAAAATTAAAACAATATGAATAACAGTGCTTTAAAATTCAACGCGATAATTGTATAATGCTTTTAAACGATTAAAGATTTAAGCGTGACTCAAAACTTAAGAACTAAATGACGTAATGACTTAATTATTAAGTTAGCGAGAATTCTTGAGCGCCTTTTAATTCAAGGTAGGACTTCGGAGGAAACATTCTACAGGATAATAATGGACGGATTCAGGGAACAATGAGCGAGTATTCAAAAATAACGGCCATTTTTTGTGGTGTAAAGTTTTAATGACGTTGAATCCCAGTTTTTTTCCTGAACTTTTAGCTCGAACATATTTCAGCAATCTCTGATATTAATTAAACCTTGCGTAAAAGGCAGGTTCATCATTAATATCATCGTTGTTTATTGGTCTTATCTGTATTAATCGTACTATAGGACAAAACACTAATAATATTTGTTATCTAATTCTATAGAGCACAGAAGCCTAATATGGCTGCGTTTATCGCGTTTACATAATGTGGATAAAACATCCGTCACTTTCTGACACGTATATAAGTACGAGAGTGACGGATGCTTTATTTACATTTTTTCACGGAGCCATACTAGGCCCGCAGGTATTTTGCTATTTGCATTTTTAGGCTAACAATACTTATAAGTATATTTATTTAGTAGGTAGACCGCATGGGTTACCTTTGTTTCGGCGAAATATGTTTGCCAAATGTATCGTTTCCCAACCATTGCATTTGACAACCCGCTTTGTTTTCTGTAACCGTAAATATTTCAGAATTTTATAAAAACTAACCGAACCTAAACAATATTGCTCTACAGGATGGTACTGAAATAAATCCTAAAAAAAATATACCATTGGGTTTGCAAATGACAAATTTGGGAAACGATACATTTGGCAAACATATTTTTGCCGTATACGGACATTTACAAGTCGAAATCTACTTCGGAGCTGACAATAAACGAACCGAAAATTCTTGACGTTTTTTACCTTGTTTATTATTATAATGATAATACTTAATTTTGTGTTATATATAACTATAAATACAAAATCATCATATTTATATAAAGATAATTAAACATTAATTTTGATATAAGAATATTTAACAAAATTTGTTTACTTAATCAGTTTGCTGCTACTCAAGAGCATAACTTAACCAATTTATTTCTGATTGATATGATTTATTTATTATTATTATTTATTTATTATACTTTATTGCACTATAAAAGAAAAGTACAAATAGCGGATTTAATGCCTTAAGGCATTCTCTACCAGTTAACCAACTGGCCAAACAGAAACCAGCAAAGGTTGGTGCTTACTTTAAGAAATCAGCTAAACATAAATTATATAATATGGGTATAAGTACTATTATAATATAATAACATATGTAATAAAATACAATTATATTAATTTACATATAATAATATAATAATATGACATAAATAAATACATACAACAAACATATCTACAGGTAGGTTCACTAAAGCTGGCATGACTGGAATGAACAAAAGTAATGGCACCTATCACTGCGTGAGTGCCGTCCTTTGAACCGATGTTCGAATTTCAAACCCAAAACCTGTTATTATTTTACATACTGTATACTTTCGTTCACTCATTCAATCCATTCGTGCCAGCTCTTGTGAATCGACCTGTATCTACTATAAGAACATTATGCAGAGACTTAATCCTGTATATTATCAAAGAAGTCCTCGGTGCTCTTTTAGGATAGGTACCTATCCCTCAATCTGGTGCTCACTACAGTGGCCCGGGCCCAGCAAATCTTACAAAGGGTCCTAATAGTGTAATTTTTACTTTCTGCGCGGTCCTTTTCGGTAGATTTCTTCTTCGAAAACCTGTGATGTTTTATTCATTGACATATTTCGGGGCCGAGGAAAGTTATTGACAAAGTTGGACCCTTCGTCTAAGGGATTTGTTCGTTTTTGCTTTTGAAAATTATGAATATTGGTGCTTCTTTTAATATTCATGGTCTGGATAATATGCAAATGTGAATGTTTGAAACGTGTGGTAATTTTCTAGGTTTAATAATAAATTCATGTTATTTTCGAACCTTCGGGAACTAGTTTTTGATTCTATGTGCGTCAGAAACACAGTATGATTTTTTCACAAAAATGCATTTTTTTCTGAAACCGTTAATATGTCAGGATTTTTAAGAGAACACCTATAGGTAGAACCTTTTTAGCAAAGTTAGGTTTGTTAGCACATTATTGTTCAACCTGACCAAGTCTTGTATAGTGCTTTTGTCGAATAATTCAAATTCAAATTCAAATTCAAATTATTTATTTCAGACCAGGTCCATATATTGTTAGTAACTTCTAGAAACTTAAAAGCTAAGTTAATAATTGGTTTAATATTAAATATACTCACTGTCATGATTACTTGACGTACGTCAAAGTAGTCCTGACCAGTCCGATCCAATGCCACAAGATCGGGCAGCTAAATCTACGGGCAATCACCTTTAGAATGCCATTCTGACTACCCCTGACGCAACCCATCAAAGATGTAGGTAATTTTTTTACGCATTACCGCGTGGAAACCGTTCGTGTGCGTCTCGGCGAACATTTCTGAAGCAATAATGTAAATATGTAAATAGAACAAAATTGTTAACTTAATTCTAGCACTGTTGTGTACTTTGCTGTTTTTGCAACAGTTGAACATAGTATCTGAGAAAAAAGTTTAAATGAAAAAGTCGGTATAGAAAATTTTGGACTAAAGATAACAATTCATGACCGATAGAATATCTTTAATTCCGTGAATTTTTTAGTAACCGAGAAGAGGCGGCCATTAATAACAAAACTGTCTCCCATTGTTGCATTGAAAAATGAACGACAGGTGACATTTTCAGGTTTTTAATGGTCGTTTGTATTTATCAAGAATTCAATATCAATTGTGGTTTAGGAATATACTTCAACAATTAATCAGATTGCTTAAAATGCACATATTAGCTTAAAATGCAGCTTCAGTTATGTGTAGACATCGGAATTTTTGAGGCAAAATCATTTGACAAGTAGTGATTTCATATATCGACAAAATCACATAACGACGCTTGTCATACAGATATTTAAATAAGCATTATCATAGAAAAATAATAAATCAAGAGAAATAATATAAAATCAAGTACCTAGATAAATCAATTTTTACAAATCCTTTTTATCAGGAATTACATTTGTTCTAAGAATATAACTTTCTCTATTTATTTTAAAATAATGTGTTTCGGCCAACAAACCTGAATATGATTACTAGTTTTGGCGTCAAGTATCGATAAGTAATTTTATCGAACATGAAATCACTACGTGTCAAAATTATGTTCCAAAAATTCCGATGTCTGGTTATGAGTGAAAGTAACTTACTATGTCGTCTTTAAGTTCACAAATTTACATTCCTAAACAAATAGGCAATAAAATATTTAATGACTTGCCTGGTATTTGTCATTTAGAAAGTACTCAAAATAGTATTTGATCTACGAAGAACGATTACGGAAGTGTTAGTTCCATTTTTAGTGCTCCATGTGTACACTGGTATTGTTTTATGGGCTATAAGTGTTGGTTTCCTATAACTTGGAATATTACTGCTAATTGTGTTTGGACTGTTATTAGTTTGTACGTGAGGCGGGAACATGGTCCCCAGACTTGGTGCAATTTTGTTGAACTAAGTAGATTAATTTTGTGCTCGTTTATGTATTTTAGTTGTTAGTTTGTATGTTGATTAAAAGACTGCACAAGTGTGGTTATGTGAATTCTGTACATACATACATACATTAAATCACGCCTGTTTCCCAGAGGGGTAGGCAGAGACCACTTCTTTCCACCTGCTACGATCCTGACAAATCTCTTTCGCTTCTTCCACATTCATACATCGAGTCATGCATGCACGTCGGTTTCGGGTACTTAAGATCCGGCCCTTTTCCAGTGAATTCTGTCGAACTGAAATATTTATTATGTAGATTGCCAGCTTCTGCTTGCAAATTTGTCCGCATAGAAACTGTTTATTGCTTTTGCACGGAAACTTTTTAATTGATTTGGATAAAAAGTGACATGTATCCTTATCCATGCCTTGAACCGGGAAGACGGAAAAACCTTACAAACAAACATTAACGCTTTGTCATTGATAATATTAGTGTAAGGATTGGACCCTTTTATAATTTAGCCTTCGCTGTCGATCCGTCTGCTCATCTGTCTTTCAGCGGGCTGTATCTCATGAACCATAATAGATAGACAGTTCAAATTGTCACAGTGTGTATGTGTGATTCAATTAAATTATAAACATCAAGGGCCCGTTTTAATATCCAGATAGAAAAATTATTCATCATAATTCCCAAGAAGATACACAGATTTAGGTTTGCGTCTTTCCTGTGGACATACCCGAAGTTAACTTTTTTAACGCTTAACTTTCTTTCTGAACCCATGTCCGCATAAACGCCGTCAGGCCTTCTTTAGTTTTATCGACAAAAATATAACTTATGCACATAAACCTTTAACCATTGACTACAGGAAAGACAACTTTTGTTTTTACGAGTGTGTGTGACCGAAAACAGCAATTTTTCGAGATTACAGTATTCCCAAAAATCAGTGGCACACCTTACTATTAAATTTTGACGTACGGACTTATTTCTGTTACAGTTCTGCAAAATTGAAAATGTATCTAATGTGATATCAGTAATGTAAACATTGCACGTGGAGATTTGGAAGGATATTCTCCGATCCCCTCTCTCGCTTGGCTGGCCCCGTATCTGCCACCTGCGCGACAAAGATAACTAGATGTATTCAAACCTATTGATTTAATACATACTGTAACTTCACGAAGGTAGGAATAAGATAAGAATAGATTTTCGAAAAACTCTATTCTAGCTATAACTCATTCATGCGTGAGTAAGATGGGTATACGACTTATGGAAACTAAAAATTATTCATAGTTCAACCGTTCTCAAATTATTCCGACACTTTTCAAATGATTTATTACTATTTCGTCGTAAACAGTTGTATTAAGCTGTACAAAAAATGCCACTCTTACATTTAGAGGCTTTATTATGTGACAGATGCATAAAGAACTACTACTAGATGCACAAAAAGCACTTTGAGTCTGTTTACAAATAACAGGTAATAATTTTATATTATGTGATAGTTTATTTATTGGGATGTTAATTGTTGTCTAAAACGTTGTAACTAATACCCATAATAATCGGAGCAGTAGTATTCATAAAACTACAATGGTTTTTTAAAACTGTTATTACCATAGCAACGCCCATGACATAACTTTTTTATTTAGCACCATGATAACACTGTGTAAACAATGTCTCTGCGAACTTCATGAAAACCCCTAAGGTACCCAATTTATTGCTGATTAATTATTTTCTTAAAACATGTACAACATGTTAAATCACATGCTTACCATTTAAGTAAGTATTTACAGATTATTTTATTTTACCTCCAACCGGCACAAGTTGTTTTACTTCAAGCTAAAAAAACATTGTTTTTGAGAAATGGAGTCGTAGAAAAATTAAAGTTCTACATTCAGCGTCAAAAATTATTACAAACGTAATATAATTTATTATTTGTAAAATTCAATACATTCGATTTGCGAAACTCAAACGTTTGCGTTTTACAAGTCAATAATGGTCGCACATGGCTGTTCCCACGGTGGAAAATTGAGCTATTTCGTTTTTCCTTTCCTGTATCCCATTTTTACTAAACAATTGCTTTTTAAAGCTTCACATTATTAAAGGAACTCAATGTCTTCATCAGGGAAAAAAGTAAGTAGGTACTTATTTCTCTCCCTGATAAAGAATTTTAGTGTATTCAAAACTTAAGCGTTTGATAGATCCGTTTCTGCTATGCATGGGCCTTTTTCTTCAAACATACTTAATTGTTATTTAATTAAGCTTTATTGCGTAATACGCGAAGTAGGTACAAATGGCGGATGTAATGATTTCAGATTTTATTACTCAATATAAATTATAGTTTCTTCAAGGTAAGGTTGTGCGCACTCGATCACTGAGCGGATCGCTCCAAACTAGTACAATCGCTCTAATGTACTAATTCGGTCTTTTAGTTCTTTTAGTACACTAGTGCACTGAAAGAAACTGGTCTGTTCATGTTCCTTTGACCGAATGAATGGCCGGCTTTGCTGTCAGTGTCACTCACTGCTCTGCCTGCTCTGTTCGGTTCTTGCTCCGGGTGTACTAAATGAACTAAGCGCAGAAACTTCACGGAATAGTTCGTTCTAGTACAGTGACGGGAATTAACTCTTTTTGGCTCTTAGTACATGTACTACACAACCCTAATTTAAGGCATTCTTTACCAGTCCACCAATGGGCCAAACAGAAACAATTTAAGATTGATGCTGAAAACGATATAATAAAAATATTTTTTTAGTCAGACAAAGTAATAATAAATACGAAAAAAAATACTCGTAATGATGCAAGATAACTTAGATAATTATATAAATGTAAATAAACAGTACATACTGGTACTTAATACACATATAAGGTTTTCCGTGTGGTTGCCGGGTTAGAATAGTGCCACTCCATGTCTTCCTGTCGTGTGCTTTCCGTGGATGTCTTACGAAGCGACTAAGAGAATAAAGTCTTGTAGTACTGTTAGGCGATGGGCTTTCAACCTATCACTAATACACTGGTAAACTTCTTAGCTAATTGTGCAAAATGTGGGTACAGAATTATCAACAAGTTTTTAGAGTTGTTGGTAATTCTGCAGCTCTGCCTACCCCTCTGGGAATGAAGGCGTGACTTTATGTATGTATGTAGGTTAGATGGAAGAGATGCCTTAAAGAGGCATTCCTATGCTGTAAAAAGTATATTTTAATTTCTCTGTTCTGTACAATTAAGTGGTTACATACATAGGTACATACCAATTATTAAGGTTGCCAAGAAAGAAAACTAAGAGGACAAAGCATGTGGTTTTATTACATTGACATCATTTAGACAAGAAATTGGCGAAGTTATAGGTTATGAAGTTCTAGTTTCCCGTAACTAAACAACTAATTATATGCGCTTATTTTGAGTAACTTACAATTACAGATTGTTTTATACGATAAAAAAAAACCAATTACAGGTACAACATTACATAAAAGCCCACTGCCGTCTTTGGTCACTGCTACTGACAGATGTTTGCAACATTCCTCTCATTATATTGCTTCGGCTGGCATATCTGTCTTCGTGGTTATATAAACAAATAGGTTGTATTTTAAACTGTCAAAGCATGCCAACTTCAGGCAGTCCCTATTTTCCCACTGCTAACTTCAGGCAGAAAGAAAGTATTCGCCCGTTTGTCTGATTTCAATACCTTACATATGTATTACCATAGGCTCTGTTCTACTTTGACATGGTATCGTACTGTTTGTAACTCAGCTGCATTAGGGAACATTCATGAATTTTATCACACCTTCAATAAAAGCTGATTCATGTAACAAACAGTTGAAAAAAATCATTTTTGAATAGCTACGTAAATAACCAAGAGATAAGCCCAAAAAGATTTGTTAATTTTTCTAGCAAAACAGGATTTAACATGGAATTTATATGGCCGACCTATTTATAACATTACGTCACAGTGCATATCGGATCTCTCTGTCTAATCGCTGTATAACTAGCAGTTTGAAATTCTTGTATCATTCGTATTTATTAGCCGATTTTAATTTTGGTTATTTCTTTTACGGTAGTTTTTGTTGAGAAACGCCATTTAAAAAATTAATACATATTCCCTAATTACTTTCAAGTAGCATTCAATGTACAAGTTGCAAAACATTCTCAGAAGTTAAGAAATCTTCTCAAGAAATTACTGAGAATATTACCGCGAACAGTTGAGAGCATTAAGAATGTTCTCTTTCCATACAAAATTTAAGAGTATTCTTAGAAATTTCCGAGAATTTCTCATAAGAAGCTTTCACAATTTGAGAAGTTACTTTTCGGTATAATGCTACTTTCAATTAAATAAGAGCTATCGTAAAGCTAGCAATACGATACTATGTCAAAGGATTAAGCAGAAGGTGGACCAAATATGGCAATGTAGAAGTCGTACGGAAACAGAAGGTAATTTCAATATATAAAAGAAGAAACTGACTTAAGGGTCTGGTACACGATCAACTTTTTACGGCAATGTGTGGCTGGCAACTATTGCTGTCTTACTCTTATTTCGTATGTTAGAGCAAGATGTGTATAGTTGCCGGCCACAAATTGCTGTGAAAATGTTGCTCGTCTAACCGGCCCTTTAGTGACTGATATAATATCAACGCACAGCCCAAACCACTGGGTCTAGAGATTCCAAATTTGGCACGTAGGATCCTTATGAGGTTTAGGGGTGCACTAAAAAGGATTTTCGGAAATTAATTCTATAAGGGATTAAGATAGGGAGAGTAGCATAAAACTAATCCTACACGTGCAAAGTCGCGGGCGCCTTCTATTGTCAAATAAATAAATATCAGGGGACAATTCTGGGGTCCTACTTAGTGAAAAATTTTACAAGTCGACTTACTTAACTCGTAATAAAAAAGGGTATATACATGAACGGAGTATACTAGACTTAAACTCTTTTTCTCTTGATCTTCAGGAGATATACCTTTTTCCACTAGGACCCCAGAATTTACTTGAATTTACCGTCTCAAACTAAGCTCTATGTACGTACTTTTGACAGCGCGGTTCGCTTAGTTGTTAGTGACCCTGCTTACAAAACTAGTAGTCCCGGATTCGATCTCGTTAAGGGTAAATAATATGTGTGACGAGCACGTGTGTTTATTTCTGAGTCTGGTTCTTTTCTAGATGTTAGAGTATTTATTTATCTAAATGAATATAGTACAAAACTAAAGCTTAGATTGGGACTAAGTAACTAAGGGCCGTATTAATAAACTAACCTCAACTCTAATGCTCGGCTCGAGATGCGTCAAAAATGACAGTGTTCTATGGTTTGACGTTTACTTTGACGTATCTTGTGACCGGCATCTCAGCCAAGATGAGTTTATTAATACGGCCCTAAGTGTTTGATTGTTCCCACATTTTTTTTTATAGAGGTGTTAGACAACCTTTAATCTATATATGAGTAAATAAACAAATTATTATTTAGATACATCCAAGACTGGGGCACCACGTGACGCAAATATTCAGGTACCAATTCCAGTTTCTGAACTCAGGTCCGCTATAGTTTAGTAAACTATTACCATCAAAAAGGCTAAACAAATCGACAATATAAATAATAACCGAAATGTAGAACATTATGTAGTAATTTCAAAATCTCCACTTCACTTTATGAAGATAGTTAACAAACCCCTTTTTAATATTTACCAGGTTGTACATCAATTCACAGTACTTATGTCATACGTAAAGCCCTCTGAAAGCCCACTTCCTCACACAGCTCAAAATGCTTGCATGAATTTATTATATGAAACAGAAATTTCGAACGCTCGCCGTCGAGGTTTTCCTCGAAATGGTTGGAAGGTGCAAATGGATCGTAGACGTATGTAAAGTAAGTGTGAATAATTAAGAACTGATGCATTCGCTACTGTTCCTAGGCTTAGTTTTACGAAAATACAAGCAGCTAGCGCTTTCCCGCGACTCCGTCCGCTTAGAAGTCGCTTATCTACTACCTATAATATCTACTCTTAACACACAAGCACCCTTAAAAAAGACTATGTTGACAATTATATCTCTGCTTGAAATGGGACAAATCAGCTAGTCTCATAGTGCGCCTAGCGGAGTCTTGGAACTATGTGAGCCTTCTGTAAGTGCTCCGTTGAAACATCTAAAGGAAAATCACCTGTAAAAAAACATTTTTTATTCTCATTACATAACTAATAAAAACTTGGTTTCGTTTTTTTGAGGTTGCGTAAAATATTTACTGTTCCAAAAGTGTTGCATCGATCAAAAAGTTTGAGAACCACTGCATGATATCATAGTACTAGGAAATTTTGAATGGTTATGAAAATGTTAATTTAACGTCTAGGTGACGCAAAACTTTAAAATATGGAAATAGCCCATTCCGAGTTTAAGCTCCAATTAAAATTACTAATGAGAGTTGTTGCAAAGTTTTAAGTTTTTAAGGGAGATATTTTAAAAACTTAAGCGCTGGCATGTCGAGACTAGACTTAAGTTTTATAGATATATCAAGTTATATAGCCAAGTTGAAAGTGTTAACGCATCATCAACCTTAGTCTATCAGTGTATGAGGACCGGTTTACCACCTGAATTCAGAAGAATTTAGAGCTGTAATTCCATCATCACCAAAAGCCCTATCCAAGATGCATTACGCTAGCTAGCATTTATATTCGTTTCGTTTTTAGGGTTCCGTTGTCAAACTAGGAACCCTTATAGTCTCGCCATGTCCGTCCGTTCCGTCTGTCCGTCCGCAGCGTAGCTCAGAGACTCTTCGTTCTAGAAAGCTGTAATTTAGGATGAATATTCATATTAGTCACGCCAACACAGTGGTAAAATAAAATCATGAAAAAAATTTTTTTTTAGTGTACCTCCCCTGGTCGTAACGTGGGGATGTATTTTTTTTTTGTCTTCTTCCCCATAGTGTGGGGTGTCGTTGGATAGATCTTTCAAAAATATTACAGGTTTGTTTAAATATTTTTTCGATTTAGGGATCCGCTTATGAAATACTTAGCATTAAAGCGCAAATTTTTGTTAGAGTCAAGTTTCCCCCCTCCCCTACAGCCAAAACTACAAATTTTAAAGGAAATCTATGACGACTTGGTAGACTTGATTGGTTCCTGAGATACAGGTGACTAAAGTGTTTATACCTACTAAAATGACCTAAGACAGCACCAAATAACTTTAAATAGAGAATTACTTCATACTTGTGGTTTTTAAAGATAGTTTTTGTGTATTAACGGCTTCGGAACCCTACACTTGCCCGGTTTTTTTAAACAAATCACGTCATTAGGATCACGTGACTTTTCGTATCACGTGTTCTACCAGTGACCTGATTGGGTAATAGAAACGCTAGTTAGCGTAATATATCTTGCTAGGGTCACCCTGGGGCTTTCCTTCTTGAGCTGTTTGAGAGCCATAATATATGATACTAATCTCACACAGACAGACGTCCCAGATATCTTGAGCCTCCAAGCTAAATATCTCATTATGATAAATTATCTAAGTAAAATTAAAAATATAATACAGGGTAGGTAAAGTTCAGGAAATATTATTTGGCTGTCTGTTATCTACTTTGTGATCTTTTTTTCTGCGTTAAGACTTTCCGGACCTAACCTTAACCTTAACCTTTCAAACCACTGTGCTGTTTGAAGAACGAGAGCAGTTTTACGATTACCTTTTGTTTGATATTAACAAAAAGATCTTAGTGAAGATTATAGACGGCCTATTCATATTTCCTAATCTATACTTCCAAAGAAATTCAAAAAATGAAGTACGTAGCTCATAAATAAAATGCTATCTAACATAACTATTAAACTTTATCAAATTTTGCTTTCTCAAAACGTCCCAACTGCCTCCGATCACGTCACGAATTATCCATTAATTACCTAACACCCGTATACTTTCTTTTTACCTCGTTTTGAATGGAAGTCACGTATAATGCGTCAAGGAAACGCCTTCTCTGATGCGAAAATGATATGTAAACAAAAATAATATGTATGTAAATTTGTACGGGAAAGAGAGAAAATTCAATAAATTTAGAATTCCCATGACTTCAACTGAACGGGCCCTAATATGGGTGCGTTTATCGCGTGACAAAGTTTGGATAAGGCATCCGTCACCTTCTGACACGTAATTAAGTACGAGTAGGGTGTGCGATATAAATATAACGTTATAGAAGTAGCTGTATGATGACGCCAATTTAAAATTATTATTCAAATCATATTATTATCACGGACAAACTTCGGTACTTATATGTATAAAATGGAATGCTAATAATTGAAAATTTCATCCATTCACATGTTGAAATGAAATGACAATAAGTTTATTTAGCGCACACAAAAACTATAAATAATATTTAATGTACATAATGTGAATAAATTTTCCATCAAACTTACATAAAGGTACATACAACATTGAGTTATTGTAGTTGTTAAAAGGTTGCAGTTCAGCATGTGCTGCAGCGGGGCCACAGCGCTAGTTTTCAACTGCAACCTTAATTTTTGTAAGTTATAAACACTATTAGACATTAAGCTGACTGGGTGGCATTAAAAATTTAACATTGGTAGATAATTTATAGAAAAAATAAACGAATAGAACCAGTTGATTGTAATAGGTAATCTTTAAAAAAACAGTTCTAGATTTAGCAGCTAAGTGCCCGCTGCGCTGCTAAGAAGTAAGCTTTTAATTGAGATCTAAATGTGCTTAGTGCTTCTGATTCACGAAACGGAGGCGGAATGTTATTCCAGAACTTCGTAGCAGCGTAGCGGAAGCTACAGCAGAAAGCAGCCGTTCTATGATTGGGCACCAGTAAAGGAGAGCTGCGTACTCTATGCCCGCCTTCATCCCGCTTCTTCCTCCAGTTTAGACGGTCAAAAGATTTTTCGGTTTATACTTATTTACTTTTATTTATTTTGTAGCTTCTGCCAGCGACTTCGTCCGCATATAATTCGTATTCTTGACATCCCACGGGAACCGTTCTTTTTTCTAGAATAAAAAGTAGCCCTATGTTACGCAGGGATAATCTAGCATTCTAGTGGTGAAATATTTTTTGAAATCGGTTAAGTAGTTTTTGAGTTTATTCGTTATTAAGTAGTGTAGATAAATAAGCTAAAACAAATGCAACCATTTATAAGTCTGCTGGAAGGATAATTTTGGGGTTTATTTTTATGGTGCTTTAATCGGTTGAAAAAATCTCTTGCCTATTTAATTTCTGTGCGTCGGTAGACTCAGAAAAACTCTATTTTATCGATGGCGACTCATTCGACAGTGTTCATTTCAGGCACACATATAGGTTAGGTCTTGGAATAGGTCATAGGATAGTTTTTATGCAGGAAAATTGGACAGTTCCAGAGGAAGCAGCGATAGAAGACCCGAGAAAGGTGTTTTCTATGCACTTTCTATGACTCAAAATGTATGGGATGACAGTTGACCACGTGGTTTATCGCTACGCACAAGAATCCCATACATTTTATATCTTGGCTAAAGCTAGTGATAGATAATTGTATGTATTCCAGAGAAATTTAAGATCCATTAAATAATCGTTTCTATTCAGAACAAGCAGTAATTTTGTAACCAGGCTTATTCTATAACTCTGAATAGGTAAATGCATTGTCAGATGTCCCCGCGGAGGCACAAAGGCTTTGTCTGGAACCTTTGAATGGGACACTGAATGGTGCTGATAACGATTTAGTACATGAACGATACAACAGGAACTACTCAGCGAGTAACTTAGTAAATGTTCGTGACATTTAAGCCTCAGTTGATAAGTTGCTGACAATTTTCATTTTCATTTAATCGTATACTTCGACTTTTTCATAAACGCGCAATAACTAAAGTGCTCCTGAAATAACGGTCGTTATTTGTTATTATGACATTTGAGTTTGACGGAATGGGACAAAGAATACTTTAGCTAAAATAGGTTTAGAGGGGGTTAAAATAAGCGAGGGTTCAACGTTAACATTTTAACCTACTAGCTTCTGCCCGCGATTTCGTCTGCCTAAAATTACTAATTGTCTACATCTCCTACGGGGTAATTTAGAGTAAAACCTATCAACTTCATTCAAAGTTTCGTTATAATTCCATCATCCAGTGCAGCGTAAAGGAGTAACATACAAGGTAATTCCCTTTGTGGAGGTGCTTTTACTGGGTACACTACATCATTCTGAAGAGTCATAATTCCGAATTGATAAAAATTCCGAATGCAATGTTTTTTTAGAAGACTTTATTTTTTGATATCGCTTATAAATTAAATCTAACCTAACCTATGTGTAGCAATTAAATTATGCATTTAATTTAAAATAGCTCCAGCATAACATACCTTTCGGAAAAATGAAAATTCGGACAAATAAATATTCGGAAAAAAGTAATTCGGAATTTTAAGGTGTTCCCGTTTTTACTGTTTCATCTTAGATGATGCCTGTGACTGCTCATATAAAATGAACACGTATTTACACATATTTCTTTAACTTTACATAAATAATTACTTATGTGACAAAGGAAACTTTCCAAAATTGCGGAACATTTCAAGTAGGAAAATTTCAGAGACTTCTCACAATTTTGTATGGGGATTGAAAC
The DNA here is from genome assembly GCA_946894065.1 of Acleris literana. Lineage (NCBI taxonomy): Eukaryota > Metazoa > Arthropoda > Insecta > Lepidoptera > Tortricidae > Acleris > Acleris literana. The sequence continues at coordinate 21,529,471 of OX335671.1, read as the reverse complement.
TTTATTTTTCATAAATTTAAATTTCCTATACTTCTAGTGAAAGTTTCCGGAAATTTCTTAGAACTTTTCCATCTTTTTGGAAACTTTCCGCAACTTGCACATCAGTATAAATAATACATTAGTACAATCCTAGCGACGCCGTTCAGGAAATTAAATAAATAATTTTCATTTTTAAATACCTCGCCACTGAGTATAGTAAGTGATTGAAATTAGGAAATACGGCGTTTATATAGATCATCCTAGACGAAACAGTGTAGTATGCAAAATCGCAAACGCGCCGCGTTCGCTCTCAGTTCGTTTGCGGCTTTACTGCCGTAACTCGTTACTTTTGCTCAGTCATCTAGAATAGCATAATTTACCTGTCCGCTGAGTTATGTGCAAATTGAAACCTGGTAGGTTATGCTCAACAACTTGTTTTGAATTCGTAAAAAAGTAGGGGAGATGTGTACATAATGATCCCCCTAAGGGAAAATCTTTACTGTGGTCAGAGTTTAAGACATAATCACAAGATTTAAATTGTTAAGGATAGTTAATTTATATATCTAGGGAACAACATACTTATTTTTTATGATTTGTATGTATTTTGTTAATTACGTCATGTTTTCTAAAAGTTTAGTAAGGGATCATTTTAAACACATGCATGTATAAAATGATCCCCTGGATACCGTGATATTTAACATTAATAAAAAAAAACATCCAGGCGTTTACTTTGATCATATGATTGCTCAAGACTACGACAATATGTAAGCGTTTGTTACACATACAATTTTAAGTCGTGAGCGAAAAGGAGATATTTTTTAAAATTAAATAATACATAATAAACAAAATTAAACTTTAAATAGTTGTAAAAAAACGTTTTAAAGTGATTTTTCGATTCTAAACTCGCGGCAGGATCTGCAAAAAAAATATTTATTTCATGTTAAGGAGAAGGCACACGAGCACACATGCCACCTGATGGTAAGTTGGACTTCTGACCAATAGACATTTCCTAATGCGGGAATTTGATCCCAGGGATCATTTTATACTCACGAAAAGGGATAATTTTACCTCAATCATCAAATTTCAAGGCATCTATCAAAATATGAGTTTCAAGTTCAACATGTGGTACTATAACATCGCTTAATTATAGATGAACGTCAATGGAATATGCCAATAAAACCAAATTTTAATAAAAATGAACATGCAGAAAGTAAAGAAACTTTAAAAATAGGCGTACCATAGATTAGACACTCACTTTTTCATTTTTTTTTAATAAATCCCCGCTCTGTGCTTCCACCTCCATGACACTTGGAGAGACAACTGGCTGGGTCGCGGGGAATACGGTTAATGAGTATTCGGATAGATATCGCTAACAGTAACTCGGATATGATGGGGAATCATTTTACCTTGAGGGATCATATTGTACACATCTCCCCTATGTTGTTATTAAAAGTAGGGAAATTAAAGCGGGGTTATAACAACAATTAATGGCGTGACAACTTGTTATAAAAAAAAAACCTACCATTTACAAAAAAAAACCCTTTCCTTATCTCCGAAGCTTTTCAACCGTTAAATTCAGATAGGTGCTTACAATTTATGTACGTATGTAAGTAAACACTTTATTGTACAAAACACAGAAATTCAAATACAATATTTACAGAATTGGAATGTACAAAGGCGAATTTATCCCTTTAAGGGATCTTCATAAATGAACACTTAAATAATAGGTACGGTCACAAGCGCTAATTTGGGACCCATTTCAAGAAAAATATGCTTGAAGTCCTCAATGTCATTAGATATGTCAAGTCATTTGTAACTTTTAGGAAACTCAACCTTATTGTTGTAGAATGTCAGATTGACTTTGGACTTAAGGTGGGTACCAAATTAAATCTCGTGACTGTACTATTTACCGAGTTCAAATATTTTTAAGCGCCTTACATGTTGCTTATTAAATATTTAATTGCTTTAAGGCTTACATACGAATCCATCAACATGTAATCGTAATGATACATTTAAGCCTCAAGGGATAAAACATTAAACTCGTTTAATAAAAATACGTCTACAGGGTCGTTTTTCAATATCAAATTTTATTAATGTTTTTAAACCTAAACGGTAAATGGGATGCTAAGATCACTTTTGTTGTGATATTAATCATAATTTAATTAAAGGACTTGGTTCTAACTTGAAAGGAAATCCGTGAACAGATTTACAATTCAAAAGTATTATTTTAATTATTTCGACAAAGCATTTTGATACAAAATAAATGAACGGTTTTAGACAAAATTAATAATTACCAGTAATAATAGAAGTTTGATTTAAAATCTCTAGCAAGCTAAAGTTTGTTCATAACGGCGCCCTAAAGATGGTGAGACATAAAAATAATAAATAAATAAATATCACGGCATAAATAAACTAATGTCAGACCAAGCTTTAGGGTCTCCCCAGATCTATCGACGCGGAATCGGCTTGAGCCGGTAAGAAAAAGTTTTATGTTCGTGCAATAAGAGCGAAAACGACGTCGCTTGGCTCGGCTCGGCTCGATTCGGCGTTGCGAACGGAACGACGTCGTTTTCGCTCTTATTGCATGGACATAAAACTTTTTGCTACCGGCTCAAGCCGATTCCGCGTCGATAGATCTGGGGAGACCCTTAGGCTTGACCAGTCATCAGCAATAATATTATTATCCAACATTGGCCGCAAAAATATCTGACATGCTCTTATACCTTTAGTAATAAAGGCATGTCAGATATTTTTGCGGCCAATGATGGATAATATATTTTTGTTGGTGACTGTAGGTACTATTGGTACTAGACAACGGTATAAATACCTACTTATATAGAGGAATAAATACATAGAAAACATCCATGGCTTAGAAACAAATATTCGCGCTCATCCCACAAATATCTGCCATTACCGGGATTTGAACCTAGGACCGCTAGCTTCGTAGGCAGGGTCACTACCAACTAGGCCACACGTCGTCAACAAACCGAATGTAGAACCGTTTCGGTTTTTAATCGTTTGTTATAATCATTTTTTTTGTATAATATTTTAGTCATAACATTGCATTGCTATCTGGTTTAACTAAGACTTATTTAGAATTTCAGCCCATTTTCAATAAATGGACACTAATTCAAAATTTACTTGCAAAATTTACAATAGACATACCGAGACACAAATGAACTTTATAATTGAAATAAAAAGTTGAAATAGTTACAACCTGTAACTATTTATTATTCAATTTTTTTTTTTGAGTATGTCAGGGGTCATGTGTCTGTCATTGACCTGGGACTATGTATGTGCCCAAATCGAAACCCGAACCACTAGCTTCGTACGCAGGTAGGTATTCTATCAACTAAGCTATCCGCGTCATAAATTTATTTATGTTTTGTATATTATATTAACATTGAAATATCCATTAGCTTATAATTTTATAAACTGAAATACCTGCGGCTAAAATGGTCCCCTCTCAAACTGTTCTCTACAAACAACCGATTTACATAATTTTAATAGGTTATCCGCAACCCAAGTTTGGAGCAAGATAATTATTCTATGTATAATGTATATCGCTTAAAATTATCATTATGTTATGTATTAGCATGGGTTGCCAAACTAAATGTTTAGTTCACACTAAGAGAGTGTAAATTTACTGCAGTAGGTCACTAAGTTACTGTACTTGCACGGTGTACACCGTTATTACAGCTCTCTGCTACAGGGCCGAAATATTTCTTCCAAATGTATCATTTCTCCAATGTTCATTTACTGAATGGCTATTTTTCATAATGATTTACTTTTTTTAGTCACACATTCTTGTAGTAAATTAATACAAAAAGCTATTTATGGAATGAAATATTCGACAAAATAAACTACTCTCCTGCCGAGGAGAGTAGTTTTTAGTTTGTATGCTGCCGAGGCATGACTAAAGCTATCCAGTTGAGCTATATAAGTTTATATGGACACAGCGTTCTTGTTATTTAGTCTACTGTCGGCGAGGCAATTTGCACAGTCTAACCTAATGGTGCTTGTACACGGTGCAAGTAGCTTGCGCATAGTGAGGCAATTGCGCAAGTTATTTGCATCGTGCAAACAACGGTATAAAGAAGTGTGTGGGTCCAGCAACACAAGCTTGAGCAAACTGCTCGCGTAAGTAGCTTGTGTCTTCACTTGCCCAAGCTACATGCACCTTGTACAACCACCATAGCTTAACAATGTATAACACATTGTTAAGTTGACACGCTGACAAAGTTATACAAGAATCTCCAACTCAGAAACTCGTGACACTATTGTTCACTATCCAAAGCATCAGTGACAAATTCTTAGCGTGATGCGATGTCGTGATGTGTTGCGACATCGGGGTCTATATTGGGATCCATCATGTTCTTTGTCCTATATTTGAATTCCCTAATATCGTTAGTCATAATGATTGTTCGTCCTAACGCACATCAATCCTAATGCGATTTTCTGCTTTAATAAACTTTTTTTTTTTTTAAATAAACGTGCATTATGACTTTCATATGGGCAAATAAAATTAGGTATTTTGACGCTTAGGTAATGTAAAATTATAGTTAATGATGTTTAGGACAAAATAACGTTATAACAAAACCACAGTCATTATGGCAAATTTGTATTATGCCAAACATTACTTAGGGCAAACGTGCTATGAGATATGACCCCAGGACAAGCGATATCATGGATTATGGTATAACTATGCAGTTCAGTTCACGTTGAGAGAAAAGGACGGAGATATGTAACTGCTATTAGCTCTGTCTTATACGATCGTCGTAAAATGAGCTGCACAGCTACGGCATAATAACCCTTCTGGGGGCCTAGTCAAGATGCATACCGTTAAGTTAGCGATTTAAGAAAATCAAAATATGTATATAGGATTGACGTAGGTAAGTTGGTGACAGATCGCGTCACCGCTTATGTCAACTCCATACATTTTGAGATAGAAAACAGAAAAAAGAAACGTTAGCAGCGTCATCTTGGCCTGCAAATAAGTTGTTATAATTCAATTTAATTTATGTCGTTCTGAGAAGTGGTGCTTAGGAATACCTTATTTTTAATGGGCTGACGTTTGCGGCGACGCAAATTTCCGCTTTCCTACGAGTTAAAAGTCGTATCTTTAGAAACTCCATTAAATTGATAGGTGCTTCAAAATAAGCGGGAAAATGTCAACTCGTAAATGTCAGGTTTCTTAAATATTTAGAACTGAAACTGCTTATTTATTTGGCACTAGCTTATGCCTGCGACTTCGTCCGCGTAGAGTTCAATTATCGTTATTCTTTCGAGAACTTTTAAATTTTCCGGGATGAAAAATAGCTTAAGTGTTTATCCAAGGTATCAACAAAATCCGTTCAACCGTTGCAGCGCGAAAGAGAAACAAACACAAACTTTCGCATTTATAATAGTAGGATTTTGCGTTGAGAATCTTGGTAAATTGATCATTTGCAGTACCTACTTACTAGTTTTTCTTTTGTTCTATTCTGATCACTTTACGCATTACGGTGATAGTTAATAATTATATAAAACGTACATTAATACTTAAAGAAAGGCTTTTAGATGACTATTAGTTGTTTAAAAATATACTCTCTGCTTTCAAATTCAAATTCAAATTCAAATTTCTTTTATTTGCATAAAATATGGTTACAATAGCTGTTAAAACATGAAAAAAATTCAGAACAAAGACATATTTTGCCACAAACTAGCATGCAAAAATATTTAATCTTAAAACTAACATTTATTACTGTTTATTATAAAACACTGCTGTGTGGTTGCCGGCTTAGAATAGTACCACTCCATGCCTTCCCGTGGATGTCGTAAGAGTCGACTAAGGGAATAAAGGCTTGTAGTACTGTTAGGCGATGGGCTTGCAACCTGTCACTAATACACTGGTAAACATCTTAGCCTGATTATGCAAAATGTGGTTACAGAATTATCAACAAGCTTTTAGAGTTGTTGGCAATTCTGTAGCTCTGCCTACCCCAAACTGGGAATAAAGGCGTGAGTTTATGTATGTATGTATGTATGTATTATAAAACACCTGCATATTATGTTGAGTTTATGTTGAAGAGGGCATTTGTCGAATAAAACCTTTGTTATTTGAGCGATCGATGAAGTTTACTTTTATACAAGTTTAAAGGCAGGGGCATAATTTCAAATAACTAGGCTGCAGTTACGGAACATCTCAGAACGAAGATACCATACTGCCTCAATACTGAAGAAGGCGGCTTATGCAAAGAAATAGAATAAGAATTTTAAATTTAATGTGGTTTCTAATAGAGTTTAAAATGCTTCGACTACTATTGCAGTTAACTGCCTTCTTCGGTATTACGGCAGCATAGTCAATGTTGACTTATAAGTACAAAAAACCTACATACATACATTAAATCACGCCTGTTTCCCTGAGGGGTAATTAAGGTTTGGCCCTTTTCCTGTTTTTTTCCGATTTCCCTTCCGACGCTTCTACTCACTTTCGCTCTGTATATCTCTTTCCTCAATCTTCTGTCATCCATCCTTACCAAACGACCAAACTATCCAAGCATGCCCTTTTCAATCGTAGTCACTACATCATCTTTAAGGACATATTTCTCTTTAATCTTTTCATTCCCTACTCTATTAATCAGTTTCACAGCACACATACTACGCAAAGAGCGCATTTAAACTGCATTTATACGACTTTCATGCGTGCAAAAACCTATTCAAAACTGTTTAACCTTAACTTCCTGTAGAAGTCAGTTGATCAATGATCGCGACGGTCAAACGTACCGAATGGAAATCTCTCGCAAGAAGGAAACTATTTTAAGGTAAATACAGTTCATCGGAACCGGCGAGTTGTTTCAATGTGGCTCGAGTTTATCTAAATAACAGGTTCAAGTACAATCGAAAAGAAAAACTAACCGATGGCCGGAATTGGTCAAAATATTGGCCAATATTACACGTAAGCCAGAGGTGTTATTTTCTTAAACAAGTACATAGGCAAACTATATGTGAACATACCTAGATTAAATTAAAAAGCAAGTATTCAAAGCCTGACTGCATTTGATATTGCCGTCGATATATGTGATAAAAACATTAGTTTCGGGGCAGTCTGCTCTGTTCAATTGACCAAAATTTGTATTATAAATATGAGGTAGGTTTAGGTTATGCTAGGCCTCCAGTTGGCCCGCAGGGCCAAAACACCCAGAAATAGGAGCTCCGCGATGGCGGAGCTCCGTCGAGCCCGTTAATTTCATATTCAAATGGAAATAATTTGTCAGATGTACAAAGCGGTTGGACCACTGCCCCGAAAGGAAAAAAATTACCTCTCTCCCACCCTGTCTCCTTACTTTGATTAAAACCTTTATAACCAAGACGAATATAACGACACCTCATATTATTATGTTTAAATCCATCAAGCCATTTAGGCTGCAGAGGGTGCCAAAGAATTAGACATTATACTTGTACATATGTACATAACAATAATCCTCTTTCTGACGCAGTCGGGTTAACACTGCTTCTTGTCAAATAGTAGGAGATCCGAATAGGAGAAGATTTGGACCGGGCTGTTTATTCGATGAAAAGTATTTTATATCAAATTTAATACGCTAAATAATATGCGGCGAATAGGTAGGCTGAAAAATTTCAGTCCAGTATATAATTAATTAAAAATTTAAAAATTAACTTTGTTTTAAAAAAATACAATAGCTTGTTTAATGGAAAAATTACATACCAATCGAAAGTATGAAGCCTATAGAATATGCAAACGTTAGTTTGACAAATTTTTTCCCGTCAAACTATTGGGTAGGCAGGTATAAACAGGTAATTCGGTACTAGTAATTTGCACCAAACCTAACGTTTACATATTCTTTAGACTTTATACTTTCTATTAGTATGTAATTTGTATATTAAACAAACATTTGCAATTTAAAAAAAAAGTTAATTTTTAATTATTTTTTTAATGATATAAGTACTGGAAAGAATTTTTTCAGCCTACCTATTCGCCACATATTATTTAGCGTATTCAATTGGATATAAAATACTTTTCATCGAATAAACAGCTCGGTCCAAATCTTCTCCTATTCGGATCTTAGACCAAAACGGTCGAATGTCGAGCGAGTTTAGGCTACCTACTTAAGAATTCACGGCATAAAATGTCGTACGCTTTGATGTTACAACTTAAACGCGCCGGTTTATAATTCTTGTCGTCATAAGAATCACCTACCTGGGGCACCGCGAAGTTGCTGCCTTTCAGTAAATTTTCTTTCTTAGCCACGTTTAAGAAAGTGTTCATGGTACTAAAAGATGATTTGAAGGATGTTTGACGTGGTTGAGACATAATTTTCTAAATTAGGTATTGTTTCTTCCTTTTTTTGTCTTAAATCGAGAGTAAAACAAAAGATAATGTAAAGAGAATGGATCGAAAACCTTGTTGTTTACTTTCTTTACTTTCGAATATTGTCCTATGGAACGGGTTGCCGTGGTTATTATCTTGGGTGACCTAAGCCCGGAACGGTTATTAAATATGAAAGGTACACGACGTTGTTTTTGTATACGGATTATGGCCTAACGCTGAAAAGCGGTATATTGCTTAAGGTACAAGTATAGGCAAATTTTTGAGCAATAATTTCCTGGCAATACCACGGGCGTCTCATTCTAGTATAACAAATAAGAGTAAGATAGTTGTTGTTGCCAGCTATAAACTGTTGTTAAATGTCTCCTGTGTAAGTATGGAACCCTAAAAAGCTACTTATGTTACTTTTTAGGGTTCTGTACCCATATTTTTTTTAGAATATAAAAAAAAGGAATCCCCAAACAAGAAACATTTTTCTTCAACGCATTATTATTTTTGTTATATCGTTAAAACGGTAAACTATAAATCGTCAAAAGTATGATTATAGTACAAACCCTGAATAGAAACAAAAAATACGAAAGAATAGTCAAATGTGAGTGGGATTCGCGCTAAATCGAATTCAAATTGAAATATAATAATACCTACTGCGCGGGGGTACGGAACCCTCGGTGCGCAAGTCCGACTCGCACTTGACCGATTTTTTAATGTTAAATATACACTTATCAGCTTGACTATACTCACGCAATCATTACTCTATACTACGTCATCTAAATTGTTTACGCAAGAAGTTTGTTTTTTCTATTGAGTCTATTTTAGAACATCCTAAAGACGAAACGTTTTACCCGATGGCAGCGAATTAAAAGATCCACTTATAAATGAGTACAATTTATTTTCATCACCTTCATGCGCTCTTTGCGAAGTATGTGTGGTGTGAAACTGATTGATAGAGTAAGGAATGAAAACATCAGAGTAATGTGGACTAAAAGAAGATGTACAGTTGTAGTGAATAACCTTTTCCCATAGTTTTTTGTCGGATAAGTTAGTTTTTATCTCGCTTTCTCAATTAGCTTCCGCTACTGTGCAAGTTGTGGAAAGTTTCCAAAAAGTTGGAAAAGTTCTAAGAAATTTCCGGAAACTTTCTCTCGAAATAAAGGAAATTTAAATTTAAGAAATGGAAAGTTTCAATCCCTATACAAAATTGTGAGAAGTTTCCGAAATGTTCCGCAATTTTGGAAAGTTTCCTTTGGCACATCAGTATCAGCACGAACGTAACGTAAGCAAGATCAATACGAACTTTCCCGACAAAAAACAATAATAAAGGATTATCCACTACATCTATAGTGACTAAGATTGAAGAGGACATGCTTCGATGGTTTGGTCATTTGGAAAGGATGGATGAAAGAAGATTGACGAAAGAGATGTACAGAGCGAAAGTGAGTAGAAGGGTTGGAAAGGGCCGCCTTAGGCGTTCTTTTTCGAATCAAATCGGAGAAGTACTGAAAAAGGGCCGTATCTTAAGTACCCGAAACCGATGTGTATGTATGTCTCGATGTATGAATGTAGAAGAAGCGAAAGAGATTTGTCAGGATCGTAGCTGGTGGAAAGAAGTGATATCTGCCAACCCCTTTGGGAAACAGGCGTGATACAGGGAACCGATGTCAACCCGCCTAGGGCTGATAGAGCAGCTAAAAAGCTATCGATTTAAACCCTATGTATGTTTAACGATTTTTACTAGTTTCGGAGATATAGATCATTTTAATCTGATTTTTTTTTAGGCGGATTGATGTCGGTCTTGGACACCCTGTATGTATGTATTTTCATCACCATTATATTTATTAGTTTTATCTTCTTCGTCTAGGTATTATCTATCTATACATATACAACTAATTCGTGACTGTCTGACTAACTGACAGAGAACGTACAGCCTAAACCGCTGGACCTAGGCACTTGAAATTAGGCGGGAATACTTCTTGGGTACCCTAGGGTAGTAAGAAACGATTTTTCAAAAATCAACCTTCATCGGGAAAAGTAGGGGGAATAGTGGGAAGCTAATACTAGCAGCCAGCTTCCTCTAGTTTTGTACAAGTAGGTACCCGATTTCACTAGAATTAATTATTCTATTCGTTTTGGTTTTGGTTGAAACAACATTAATTCAAAGTTCTGTGAAGGCCCTGATGCAAACGCTACTAACGTTTCTATTTTCTATCGAACCGTATCTATAGAGTTGACATAGCGGTTGACACGATCTGTCATCAGCTTACGTGAAATCTATACATTTTGTCGATTACGGAAAGCGTTTACTTAGCGTTACCTATGCATTTTGACTAGGCCCTTTGCAGCAAGGCAGTTTGTTTAAAAACTCGGCGGTATTTTTTCGGACAGCTATAACTTGTTCAAGTGTTTCGTGGACATTGTCACAATAATTTATATTTCTATTTTATTTAGTGTAATGGAATATAACTAAAGCTATAATTTAATCGAACATTTACAAGAAAACGCCATATTCCGGCACGTCTTTGATAATTTGTATCGAAGTTACTACAAGTTTCGAAAAGTTTAGCAATTATCGCCGACAACGTTACAAGTTATATTGAATAGAGATTTTGACTTTGCGATTGCTAAAACGCTATTCTATAAAGTTATTAGCTTCTCTTTATAAACGTATTATATATTTATTTACACAGTAGCTGTTTTGTTTACAAAATGGACTTCGTCCGCATAGAAGTAATTTAATATCTTTAGCTATCCCTATACCAAATTTTAAAGAAATTAGTTCAGCGGAAGGGGCCGCCCTAGGCGTACTTTTTCGAATCAAATCGGAGAAATACTGGAAAAGGGCCGGATCTTAAGTACCCAAAACCGACGTGCATGCATTACTCTATGTATGAATGTGGAAGAAGCGAAAGAGATTTGTCAGGATCGTAGCAGGTGGACAGAAGTGGTCTCTGCCTACCCCTCTGGGAAACAGGCGTGATTTAATGTATGTATGTATGTAGTTCAGCGGTTTATCGTGAAAACAACAAACAGATAATATTAAATAAGTATGGGTTATGCAAAAAAGGCTCAAAAATTAATATTGATTTCTAAAACCACTTACTTACTTGGTGATGAGAGTATTAAAATGTTTTGTGTTGGGTCAAAATCCACTACATAATTTCAAACAAATTACCACGAAATCTATATTCTTACAATTCAAATTAATATCCTTTTAAAAGTGATTCTTCTTTAAACCTAAAATAATTGGGCGATGGAATTTCTTATTCAAATGAATTTCAAATTCTGAATTTATTTATGAACCAATTTGGATTTCATCGCTGTGAATAATGTACGGCATGAATATTTTAACAATTGTTAAATTAATATACAACCTACTGCTTATATTGCTTATTATTATGTATTTTTGGTGGTATAAATTTAACCACTACTTTTACATTTATTTAAATGTAGGGTTTTACTTATTTTTAAATACCTACTAACTATTAATGCTCATTTAAAATGAAATTTAGGCAAAATGCAGTGAGATTTGGCCAATGCCTACCACTGGAACAAGCCAACAAACAATCTTTGCATTAATTACAAATTGTGTACTTAGATGGTACGTATTGTAACTCTTATAAGTAATCATGCTCACGGTTTACAGAACATTATTTACAAGGTTTTTGGGACACTCTGGAAAATAAGTGTATTATCTGATGGTTACAAGTAATCTGACGTTTAAAGAAAATGGAAATGCCCCAATACTTTAAAACCGGCCTCATGCGGGTCGGACTCGCACACAAAAGATACCACCGTACCAATGCACATTGTTGAAGGAGCAACTTTTTTTTTAAATTATGTCAGCAATATAAAGTACACACTCTGTGAAAATTTCAACTGTCTACCTATTACGGTTCGTAAGGTACATACAGCCCGCTGACACACAGACAAACGGACATACAGATGGACAGATAAGGCTTTGTAATAAGGTCCCGTTGGAAACCTATGGGTACGGAATATTATTAAAAAGTATAATCACTTCTTCCAGATTTCGCTATATTTACAATCGGAATTCAAATAATAAATGATAACAAATATCAAGGGACAATCTCACACAAATTGACCTAGTCCCAAACTAAGCTCTAGGCTTGTACTATGGGTACTAGACAACGATATAAATACTTACATAGATAAATATATACTTAAATACATAGAAAACATTCAGGAGTCAGGAACAAATATTCGCGCTAACCTAACCTAACCTAACCTAACCTTACCGGGATTTGAACCCAGAACCGCTAGCTTCGTAGGCATGGCCGTCAAAAATAGAAATAGGCACATAGGGAAATTTCAACTGCCTACCTATTACTGTTCATGAAATACATACAGCCCGCTGTCGCACGGATAGATAGACAGACAGACAGACAGACGGACGGACAGATGGATAGATAAGGCTTTGTCATAGGGTCTCGTTAGAAAAATTTGGGGGAACATTAATAAAAAGTATAGGTAATCACTTCTTCCAGATTTCCCTATATTTACAATAGGGATTGAAATCTGATGTAAAGTTTCCTTAAGTACAGATGTAGTGAAATATCCTTTCACATCGTATTTTCTCGGAAATGTTCGTATTTGTCATGCTACTTCAGTCTGACTCAGTACCCATCAAGACAACGTGGGGGAACGTCGCATCGCGAGAGTGATAATCGATATAGAGTGGTTAATACCAGAGTATTTTATTGTTAATTAAGATTAAGTTTGTTTTCAGTTCTTTTTAATAGTCATGCCGAAAGCATTAAGACCTGGGAAACGTTTAAATCGACATGCCTGTGAATTTATTTTCAACATTCATTTATATTTCTTTTCGTTTACCTACACATAATTTCTATATATTTGATCGTGGTGGTTTTAACATCTCGGCGAGATATACTTCAAACTCGTGGTTTGACATTTGACACTGATAACTAAAGTACTCTATTTAATACAAACATGTCACGTAATAATTCAATAATTCATGGACACGTCGGCATCATTCGGAAGTAGACGTGAGTTCCGAGTTTTCACGATGTGAAAGGATTATTCACTAGATCTGTACATTGAAGTTTAATGAGCACACACAAGCAGTGGCTTCCCCTAGTTCAATTAAGCTAAATCTACTCGAAGCAAACTAAATCGATCAAAGAAAATTAGTTTTCACAGAACCTGGATTCGATTAAAACCAGCGTGTTGTTAATTTATCTTTCGCTTGGTTTCTTTTTTCCGAGGTGGAGAGACTTAATTAATTTTTCCCGTAGAATGTATAAAACTAACGAAATAAAAACAGTTTGTTTAGTATAAGAGGTATAGGGTGAACATTTTGCAGCTTCGACTATACTAAAAGTTCTTGTGAGAAATGCTCCGTTGTAAAACCTAAGTTTAGAAAATATTTAATAGATTTCTTGTTCCTTTTTTGACGAACCTTTCGTTTCAAAGAAAGTTTTAGATAGTAAATAAAATTTCGACTGCATTTTTTGATACATAACATTAAAACACACAAAATCCGATTGAAAAATCTTTATTTAAGAATGTTGTAATAAGAACCCAGTGCCACTTGCGCCATCAAGACAAATCTAATGACGTACCATTTATCTAAATCGGTTGACCCGTTGAGTAGGTACGAGGGGACATAGGAACTACGTACAGGTCAAACACATAACCCTCCTTTTGGGCCTCGCCGCAGTCGAGTAAAAAAACAATTCCAAGAAATAACGTGCCACATTTTTATGCATATAAATACAGTTTTCAAATTGGCTAAACCATTTTTTTCGTTTGCAAAATGACACCCCCAAGTTTACGCGCAAGTCTAAAAATAAGTAGGTACTTACTCAAATTGCAAACATCCAAAATTAACTTCTAATGTGTTAAATAAAGTCTAATCTATAAACATAAAACACACTGTTTCATAATGCCGAAATAAACGAAACATTTTTGAAACACTATCATTCGCCACATCATCGAGACACAATCAGATCAAATATTATTATTCAATGCAAAACCCCCTGTAAAAAACGTTGACATTCGAATTTGTCTCAAAGCAAGACAAATAGCCGGATAACCGGCTCGTAATAGGATAATAAATGGCCCTCAGCGTGGAACCCTCTCCGGGTGAAGTCTTATTGAGTTGACAGGCTGAATGGACAGGGCAAAGTTTTACTGTAATTGGGGAAAAGGTGACTTTTAAAAGTCCTTTTTAATCCCGTTAAAAAAAGGGTGTGATAAGTTTATCGTGTATATCTATGGATTTGTGTGTCTGTGTGTTTGTGTATCTGTGTGCCTGTCTACATTATGGCATCGTATCTCCCACACGGATAGAGCGATTTAAACGCGTATTTTTGTTAAAGAGAGGTAGACTTATGTATGGAAACTCTTTATTGCACAAAAAACAATTAAAAGTAAGTACGTACATAAACTTAAGATAACGTGTACAATGGCGAACTTATCCCTTATCTTAGTAATATTGGGATAGTTCTAAGGTTTCATAATAATATAATAATAATAATAAAATAGGACCCTGTCATAATGCCAGCGTCAAGTCATGAGAAGGAAATTGGTACCAAATTAGTCGATGGCAATCTGCGACAAGGTTCTTCAGTGGCTCAACAAATAAAGTGGTAGTTTTTACGTGTTTTTAAGAGATGAGAGTTGCAGATTTATGAAATCCTAAAAATGCTTTTGAGTATAAAATAAAGAAAACAGTTATATAATATATGTGGCTATTGCCTTTAAGATTTTAAAAACGTTGGTGCTTTCCTTTTCCGTCTACCGGTTTTATTTTAAAAGGAAATTCCGCCCGGGAGTATTTTTAAAACAGGAAAGTTAAAATTTATTGCTCTTTATATTTATAACTGGGATCGAAGTGTAATATACTTTCGGAAAATATATAGGTTATTAAAAAGACTGTTATAAAGGACAATGGGCATTTTGGTACCCGCTCCAATAGCAATAATGGTAGTGTCATTGAGTAGGTCATACCAATGGGAACAACGTTTACTATGGCGGTTTGTCTCAAATCCCTGTCCATTCGGAGATATTCATATACGAACATGACACCTTATGCGAAATAAAATCTGATCCCGGCATCTTTATTTCCTTAAAAATACAACTTAAGCAAAAGTGAATAGGCTGCTACTGCACCAGAGAGCTCCATCTTCAGCCTCATGGACAGTTAGGTATTTGTAAAAAAAACGAATGTAACAAAAATCACCTCATGTTGTCACTTTTCAAATGAGAAAAAAAACCATTTTATTTATGAAGCGGAAACACTGAAGTGTACCCTTGACTAGTATATTAGGCACCTAATAGTAAGTAGTATAAATATAGTGCCCGGCCGACAAGAAGTTAGATATTTCTCGTTATGTAGTACAGTTTTCTTTTCTTTCATAACGGTATCCCTAAAGGAAATTGATTGATAATAACGTATATTCAAAATAAAATAACTCAGTTCCGACAGGAAATAGAGATAAGCGATATGGTTATCTTTGCCCAATATAAAAATACCTTTCCAATGATATATACATTATGTCCATTGGCGCGGGTACCACGCTCCATACATTTTTGCCCATTGTCCTTACATAGGTATACTTAAGCTCTAATCTTCTCGATAAAACCATTATTCTTTTGACACGTTATCATATTATCAACGTGATGAACACTCTTATTTACTTGACAATGACGTCGGCTGGATTAAAAACCATAAATATGATAACATTTCAAAAAAAGGTAGAATTTAAATCGATTAAAAACGAGCCTGTTGGTCTATGATTAAGCAATAATTTTCCCATGTTATTAAAGTAGGTACTAGGACTAACTTCTTATAAAAAAACCTCATCACAAAACGCAAAACTACCGTGTTTATTTTTTAAACATAATAAAAAACTGAGATAGCTTGGCTAAATAAATAATCTCTAAATTAAATTCTAGAAGTTCAGGTATTGTATTAGTTCCAAGTCTTACATAAGCAAACTTTTGTAATGAACTTTTGAGACAACCTGAACACGATGGCTTCAACAGAAAGCGGTTTCGACAAAATGAAATTCGGAGAAGCGAGAAGAGACTACTTATTCATCGTCTGAGAGTTTAATGTAGTTTTATTTAATAAAACAACTTATGAAATTAATTTATAATAGCTACAGTTGGAATAGTTGTGGTTGACACTTTCAATACTTAGGTTACACCAAGGTCATTACCCTCTGAACCTAGGGAATTCCCGGTGAAACTTTTCTACATTAACACTAAAATGCAAATTTTCCAATTTGTTAAAGTTCTGCCAGACGAGTAATAACTTTTGCGTCTGACATTTGTATACAGTATGTACACAATGTTTATTTAAAAAAGCATGTAAAAACTAAATGTATTTTTCACTTCTCATGCTCTTAAAATGTCGGTTAATCTGTGCACATCGGGACTAAAGCTCCTTACTAATCTCTAGGGATAAAATATTTTTTTTTAATTTACTTTGGAGGCTTATCGCCATTTTCAGTGATTGTGTGTGTATGGATCATTTTTAGGCCGAGGAAATAACCTCAAAATGACAACGGTGCAAAAATATGTAAAAAAACGATTTAATTTCGTGAAAAACGATTATTAATATGAATATGAATCTATTTAAATATTTAAAGGATAATTTTATTTTATTAGGCATCGCCCAAATAGTTTTCAAGCTTGTATCTGTTGGCTAAATATGCAAGAATTTGTGTCACTTTGTAAAGTGTCACTTTACAAAAAACTGACAACCGCGAAACAAATTTGTCAAAAACTTTGTGACTTATTTTGTTAAATTGTAAATTTGTATAGAACGCCGTTTTTCTTCCTCACGTTCAAAGTGAAAAGTAGAGTATTTAACGCGAGACTAAACAACCATAATGACACTCGAACTATAGCCACCCTCGCTCGCTCGCTCGTTCGCGTGGCTAAACATCTCTTGTCATTATAGCTTGTTTTAGTCTCTTGTTGAACAATCTACCATTTTGTTACCGGTCATTAATTTGATAGTTATTTGTGCATCTCAGCCATAATGAAGCCTCTAAAAATTTATAAAATGCACTTACTAACATGTAGGTACCTATTTTGACTGCACCTGATGATTAAATTAATTTTAGTAAGGTCATCAAAACTTCGCAATTGCATGCATTTCAATTAAATCATGTAATGGGAAGTTGTCGATAGTTTGGTTATGTTCCAGAATTCTGTTCAACTGAGCAACGCTTGGTTTAATTATACAGCGTGTTTGGAAATGTCGAATCGTAAATTATCAATTACTACCTAACGTTCAAATAAAATAAGGTTCAAGCATAATTTTCCATTCACACATCGATAGTAAAATCGAACTGTAAAACTTGATCTTGCACTCTTTCTTTAGAAAATAACTGTATTGTTCCCACTCAATCTCCTAAATGTTATTGCCTTTAGACTACCTAAGAATAAACCCTAGTTTACAACTTTGTTCTAAAATGAACGCAAGATTTTCTACACTGAACTGGTACCCCTATAAATTTATAAGGATGTCTTCAATTTGGTCCCTAGTCGTGTTGTAATAAGTGTGCTATTTTGCCGTACCCGAATTTATATTCTGACCCTTTTCGTACGAGAAAGTAAAGAAAATAAAGGATTTGATTACGTACTCCGACCTACTGCAAAATTTATTTCTCCACCGCGACGGCTCTATCCGAAGGCCTTGCCATAGCCTATTGTGAACAGATCCCTCACTTGTATAAAACATGTACTAAATATTAGTAGAGAAAGCATACTATAAATTAAGTAATTAGAAAAGGGTTAATTTATGAAATAAGTTTGGAAAGGAAAATAGGAAAGCAAGAAGGTATTTAGTTAGTGTTGATTCCCCAAAATTCGATTTCTGTGATTTAATCAAAATATTTAAAGAAATTAATCAAATATTTTTATTTAAATACCAAATTGTATTCCAGATTGTTAGTCAAACTAATTTAAATTGTTTTTGGTAAAAATATTAAATGACTCAAAACATCTACGTACTGATACTGTTGCTAATGGACTTGCATTGTTCTTGATTTTTTTCTCATGTCCTTCTCCATAGTAATCTCCCGTATAAATAAACGAAAAAACTAACTTACGTTTGTGCATTCCCCAAACTGTTACACTAATTAATAGACCCTACCTTTCTTTTGTGCCGTAAAGATCCATTTATGACGTTAAAATAAAATAATACAAGTTTTACGTAAACGTGGGCAAAAGTTGATTATTATTTTTAAGCAGCTGTAATCTGCACACTGTTATATAGTTAGATAGAGGGTGATTATGTCAGGAGGCGTTTACAATTTCATCCCGACCGAGAGATCCGTTTAAAAAGATTGGCTCAAACGTTTAAATATATTTCACAACTTCGCCATTAGAGATTAGAACCCCTATTTAGTTTAGTGTTTATTTCCAAAAAATCAACTTCTGTATCTTGGTGAGATATCGCCATTTGTCTTAGCACGACAGATTTGTGCTGTCCCTAAACTGTTAAAGCTAATTAGGTATACAAAAAATTTGATGTAAAGACCCACTCATGAGGGTTTTTCGAAGTTTTACGTAAACTCGGGCAAAAGTTAATTTTTATATACCTCTATTGTAACAACTGTAAGTACCTAGCTAACACACTGTAATATAGTTAACCGACTCACGGCGGATCGAACGGGCGACGACAGGCGACCACAGGCCTCATCAGATGGCCTGTAACGGCGCGATCAGAATTGTGAAACAACAGGCCGTGGGAACCCGGCTTTAGATAGAGGGTGATTGTTTCAGGAGGCGTTTACAATTTCATCCCGACCGAGAGATCCGTTTAAAAAGATTGGCGAGAAACGTTTAAATACATTTCACAACTTCGTCTTAAATGTTAAAATCGCTTAGCTATGCAACAGTTTGTTAAAAATAAAAAATACACTTGACAATGCAATTAGCCTAGTTGGTAGTGACCCTGCCTCCGAAGCGTGAACGGGTGCTGTGTGTGGGGTCCGGTCTGTTCACGCTTGCAAGGACCTGTTTTTCAGTACCCTTACCATGAGTCACAATTACCGTACTCGTTAGCGAGTCGAACGCTCTGTCCTTCGCACTCTATAAGAATACCGCGAGGACTGCACTCGACTCGCGTTAATTGTCACTCATGCAAGGGTACTGTTAGTTATTTTAAGAAACCTCGTCGTTGTTCTCCTAGTCATTATATTGTAAATTAATGTAATTCGCCTTACATTTGTAACGACTTTATTTGTGTTAGTTTTAAAACTAATTATTTATTACTTTATTACCTTGTGATATAACTTACTTTTAAGTATTATTGTATTTTATGATTGAAAAAATGACCTTTTGCTGGAGTCTCTTGCGGCGCTTCTTCTCCGCAATTATGGTCTTGTCCGAAGCGCTAGTAGATCCACTCCATATTACCGAAGTTTAAAAGAGCCCTCGTGTGGCCAATTTACTGAATAAATATTTTTTGTCTTTTTTTTAATTTTGATTCTAGGCGGTCCTGTGTATATTACTAACACTAATGTCAAGACTCCCTATTTGTCGACGATTAATTACATCCATACTAATATTAAGTATAAATGCGAAAATAACTTTGTCTGTTTGTTACGCTTTCATGGCTAAATCGCTAATCTGATTTCGATGAAATTTGGTATGGACATAGCTTGAACCCCGAGGTAAGATATAGATTACTTTAGATCCGTGATTAACGACATCTACCCGCCGTCAGTCCGCTGTCATAAATATTGAAAGAATGAGCTACACCAAGCAGCTAATATTCACAAAGAGCTTTACTGTTATCGTACTTCTTGCCACAATTGATCGAATTTTAAGTATATTATCGCCTATTTCTTAAATACTTACGACAGCGGACTAACGGCGGTTGAAACGCCTGTGGAATCACCCATTATGCGTATAGATATAGCACATTTTTTAAAATTTATATGGATTTGTTTTTTTTACTAATAAAACAATCATATCAAACCTTATATACCAAGTCAATATATTACACTCAGGTTAACCTGTTTACTCGACTTTTCTCAAGAGAACGAATAAACTTACACAAGCAAGCAGGATAAGTTTTAGGCAAGTTTTATTAAAATATTTCTTTGGCACTTTTACACTTAAATAACTGGCTCACTGCGCTTAAACAGGATATGAAATGCGAAGTTCGTTTTACAGTACCTTTCATTCTTTATTGAACAATGTAACATTCTTATTCGTTATACATTAAATGGTGGTAGGACCTTGTGTAGGGTGCACCCAGGTCGCTACCACCATCTTAAACCTTAACCTACCGCCAAGCTTGTGTTCGCATTTGTGCTCCTGTATGAGGAAAAGACAATCGGTGAAATGACCAGGAGGCATTCCATCTTAGCTCTCAGGGAGTGCCATGCATTTGCGGTGTTGGGATTGCGATCTGAAGACTGTAGTCTTGAAAATGCAAATGTCTATGGGTCACAGATCCTAAGAGCTCGTTGGCCTTCTCCTTTAAATAAAAAAACGAACAATAACTTGGTTGTAGTGGGAAAAGTTGATAGAAGAAGACCATGAGGACGAACACCTAATCGCTGGTGTAACCAAGGTAACAGTCACCACTGGGTTCAATATATCAACTGCCCTTGGAAGCCGAAATCCGGACTAAATGGAACCAGCTCATGCGTAAAAGCCACGAAGAACTATGATGGTCACGACCTTTAGCAATGAAGACTATGACTATGAGAAACGAACAATACACTTATTTTAGGCTAGCTTTTGCCCGCTTCGTCAGCGTAAATTTCGAACACCATTATTCCCTCGGGAACTTTAAAAAAATACGGGATGAAAAGTAGCCTTTGCGTGTTAATCCAGTGCATAAACTATCTCCATTACAAATCAGTCTAGTCAAATCAGTCCAGTCAAATCAGTCTAGTCAAATCAGTCTAGTCAAATCAGTCAAGTCAAATCAGTCTAGTCAAATCAGTCTAGTCAAATCAGTCTAGTCAAATCAGTCTGGTCAAATCAGTCCAGTCAAATCAGTCTAGTCAAATCAGTCTAGTCAAATCAGTCTAGTGAAATCAGTCCAGTAAAATCAGTCTAGTCAAATCAGTCTAGCCAAATCAGTCCAGACAAATCAGTCTAGTCAAATCAGTCCAGTCAAATCAGTCTAGTCAAATCAGTCTAGTCAAATCAGTCCAGTCAAATCAGTCTAGTCAAATCAGTCTAGTCAAATCAGTCCAGTCAAATCAGTCTAGTCAAATCAGTCTAGTCAAATCAGTCCAGTCAAATCAGTCTAGTACAATCAGTCTAGTCCAGGCGTTGCAGCGTGAAGGAGTAATGAACTAACACACAAACTATTGCATTTATTATATTAGTAGGATAAAGCATGCGTTGGAAAATTAAAAATGGGGTTAGCTTACTTATACATTAAATTAACACATAAGCTACCTTTTATCCCGAAAATCACTTGTTTTTTTGTGGGATGCTCAACAAAAATCGGCCAAATACGAGTCAGACTCACGCACGAAGAGTTCCGTACTATTCTTATAATTCCCCTTTAATGTCCAATTTTATTTTATTATTATTATCTGTTGTTAGAGCGGCAATAGACGCACACATTCTATGAAATTTTCAACTGTCTACTCATTATGGTTCATGAGATATATCCTGCTGAAGGACAGAAGGACAGCGGAGGCTTGATAATGCCTTAAAGGAGGTTAACGAATTTCTAATAATATGCCAATGCCAATAAGTTAGTAAAAGATAGGCCACGAAATATTTTAAGCGCTTTTTTACGTTTAGTAATAAAAAGGGACCAAAAATTTACCCAACCAAGGAAATTCCGCACATTTAAGGGATCCGGAACTGAGTAATGCTCTTTATAACCGATACTTAAATGGGTTGAGTCACGCAACCAGCGTTGGAAGAATACCATCAATTAAGTTGCTAAAAATACTTCCGTCTGTTTCTGAGGTACGGTTGCTTTCTTGTAACGTTTAACATTCACCGTTGTTGCCTCTCGATTCATTTTTTCTGAGGAATATTTCATGAGACATTAATTAATAATAGATAAAAAAACATCAAGGGATATTTTTATTTCAGGATAAGCTTTCGCTGGCATGTCAACGGCTCGTCAGTATATTTTATTTATTTATTTATAAGCCTTTATTGTTCCTTGACTTAATCCTAACATAACAAAATACAATAAAATTTAAAGATGTGATATTAAGTCATGGCCCTCTCGGGTGTAGGCCTCTTCCAACTGTCTCCATTGTGCTCTATCTTCTGCTGTCTCCATCCAATTGTCTCCTGCTACCTTTCGTAGGTCTTCAGTCCATCGGTCTATAGGTCTACCCCTGGATCTCTTACGTCAGTATATACTTTGTTATTATTTACACGTTATAATATTTAAGGGGCTTTGGCCATAGCCTGATCATGTCAACCCTGTTAGGCAGCTGCTCTCCTTTAACATACATAATACGTAATTTATATAATTTCATCATGTATATTGCTGCGAATCAACTGACTTCGCAGCAATATACATGATGAAATTATATAAATTCTGAAGATAACAACACACCAATAAATAAAAATAGCTGTTGCATTGAGAAATAAAAAGGTTAATACTGAATAATAAGGAAAACGAATCGAATCGAACGAAGTTTATTTTAACAAAAGATGCTTTATGAAAACTTATATCGTCAAGATAGACATAGGAATATGGAAACGCATTTGATTATATATATTATGCCATAAGAGACACATTGAAAAAACATTTGGAATAGTTCCGCCAAACTGCAAAGCAGTTTGCTGACGAAGACAGAAGACTCTTTGTCTTCCTATATAAACTTACTATCTATTTTACGTTATTATTATTTTTACAAGTAAAATGCCGCAACGAATTGCAATTTAAACGGAAGAACCCTGTCTTGGACAACCTGTATAAAGCATACTCATCAAAATATATCTGTGAAAACCAGGGTTAAACAAAAACGAGTCGTATTCTGGAAGCACTATAGTCCTTGACAGACGTTTTCTGCTTATTTCTCAACTATAATTATTAGTCTCCGAGAAACCCTAGCTGTGCAAACACTTGATTTCCATTTTTGTCTGAAGAAGTTTGCTCGTTGCGAGGGTCGTCCCTCAGGGACTGCGAGTCTCCTTAGAACAAAAATCAGCCTGTATATTCTAACATTGAGTGGTTTCCAGAAACTATAAATTTAATTACAATCTTCGGCATGGTCACATAATTATGTGTACTTGATTGATTTTCGAAAGAACTTTTTTTTGGTATCTCGATCTAAATCTTTGTTTATTTAAAGCAATCTTTCAAAGTTCAAATTATTATGGAAATGAATATAAGAACTGATAGAAATTTCCTAAAAGCATTTCGCACGAGCATTTATAATGGCGTTTTTAAATATTCGATAAAGCTACTTTCGTGAGATGTTTTTCCTTGAAGACGACGCTCTTTATATAACAAAACGGAGAAATAGCATTTTTATCCGTAAAAATGT
Source organism: Acleris literana (assembly GCA_946894065.1). Classification (NCBI taxonomy): domain Eukaryota; kingdom Metazoa; phylum Arthropoda; class Insecta; order Lepidoptera; family Tortricidae; genus Acleris; species Acleris literana. The sequence continues at coordinate 21,505,672 of OX335671.1, read as the reverse complement.
TTGGATTGTAAAGTTTTTGTTTGTTTTTTGTGTTAAGCCGAATTTGTCGCTGGCAATCAGTTACTGTTAATAATTTACTAAACATTTTTTTTCCTTTTTTAGGGCCAAAAACTTAACATACAAACAAAAATGTAGACTAGTGTTGTAGTGTTTCAAGTGCTGTGAAAAAAAAAACAAAATGAACAGAAAACCGGCCAGTAGCGTACCAGGCGATCAGATGTGTGGGCAAGTGAGCAGTGGCGAAGAGACACCGGACTACTCGACCGAGCTGTCGTTCGACGAGTTGCGCAACAAATTCGACACTAGCGCCGCGGTGGCGAAGCGGGACATTACTTCGAACCCTGCCTCGCATAACAGCGCGATGCGGCAAGTTGTGAGTGGAAAAGTTTTCAAGAAGTGCAAGAGCGCGACCTTTCAGATAGATGGCGCCACATACACTATTGGTGAGTTTAGATTATATTTGTATGGACAAATGAACAGTTTTTCTAAGTTATAAATTATTGTTTTCTTGTATTATAGTCTTAAATTAGCACGAGTACGGTCATTGGATTTATAGGCATTTAAACAATACAATATATGAGTAATAAATGTGACTTTAACACAAGGTTAACGACGGTATTAACAGGTTAAGGGTTGCCAGTCTGCTAAGCAGTAAAAACATAGTTTAGTTTTAATTTTTACGCGGCACTATCAAACTTTTTTTGTACTTTGCTGTTAAAGATAAAGATAAAATTTTGTTAATGATTTGAAATATATTTAGGACTCTAAAATAAAATGGTGACTTCCGATTCAAGAAATATTTTTTTAATTATTTTATCTTTTAACAAAAACTTACCTGTCTCGACTGCCCAAATTCGTCATTATCAGACGGAGCATGAGAAATAAAAGCGACTGTCAACACCTTGTTTTTTAAAGGAATAATTGAGATTAAATAATAAAGAACAATCGCTACAATCTCAATCTAGAATAAACCAGTAAGGACCTTTTACTGTAAACATAAAATATTTTTTAATGGCTGTTTTTATCTTTTCCACGCAAACGATCACAACTGTCATAAAAGTTTTAAAATCAGGTTTACTATCTTTTTAAAACTGCGATCGGAAATGATATTTCCGCTGAGTAAAAGCAAACGAAAAATAAAAACTCACACTGAACTATTAAAATGATGATAATGCACAACCATATTCCATTAAGTACTGCAATTTAGGTTTGGATAACGTTCTTGCGCAGTATGTTCATGATGTTTGCTTACTTTTTTTTGTTGGATTTACACGGACTATTACGCGTATTTATTTATTTCCATTAAAAAATCGAGAACCGTCAATTTTAAAAGTGAAAACCCATAAGAAATGTTATGTTTTAACGGCGTAAGTGAAAACTTTAACACTTTGTCCTGATTGGTTTACATTCCACATTGAAATTTGAAACAGAATTTTTATCAAACCTCAACTCTCGGTTTAGCCGTACCAAAAGATTTATTTACTTTGCTATTTTTATAGGCGCACATTTAAGTCGTCGAGTTGCGGAAAACAGCCCGCCACAACCTATAACCTATATATATTAAATATAAATTAAGTATAAAGCGTACTTTAATACGAATCTCAAAGATTTATTTTACGAAATTTTTATATTCAATAAAAAAGTATTCAAAACTTTTTTCATACATGACATTCTATCCCGTTCCCGACTACGGTATTTTAAGATGAAAATTTCGGCCAGTACAGAACGCTTGGAAATTAATTAAATTGTTTCCAACTTATTACTCGTTTGGACAAGTTGAAATGTTTAAGAAGCTAATTAAAAACTTCGTAATTAATAACTGGTTCTAATATTAAATTTGATTTGAATTCTTATTATTTTACAACGACCTGGCGTGATAAGGAATACGAAGGTAAATAACGTTTACAAAATAATACAATAAGTATAGAAATATTTTTATTTGCATTGCATTAAGACAAAGTAATAGTCCAAAGGTTTCTCATTCATTTACACGTTATAAAATTGAAAACTTTTTTTTTCTATTTACCCTGTAATTTCTTATGAGTACAAGTTGTCCAATTAATTAGGAGGCTTATTCTACCTTGCCTCTGCACGTATTTGACTGTCAAGTAAATAAGAGCTATTGTAACGTTGACAATACGATACCATGTCAAAAGCAACTAGGTTTTAACCCGATTATAACATAGCCCTGGGGCTCTATTTGTTTATTCTTAGCCATCTACCTTCCAAATTGCAATCATATTGTTGATGTCAACTATGAACTACTAAGTTTTTACTGTTAAAATAAAAATAACTAGCATAACGTCTACAATATAATTGCCATATGAAAGCAAGGTGGGCTAAATTAAATTGCAGTAGAAATCTTAATAGTAAAGTTAATTTGTTGTAAGTGTGTCTCCTAATATTATTATAGTATTGAGTTACATAAATAATTAAGTAAATACTAAAATAATATTAGGATACAGTTCACTTAGTAAAAATAATCATAGTGACACTAAAATTACACATAACTCGCCAAAAGAATGTGTGCGTTGCAGCAGAGTAAAAGGGAAATGCCTGCATTGCTCATCATGAGCAAACACTGGTAATCTGCCACAATTCCGCGTAACGACGGCAGAGCTACAATTCGTTTAAACAGCCCCTTTTTTTAAAACATATTAAACCTATTTTAGTTAAAGTATTATTTTTCTCTTTTTATCAAATTCAATGGTCACAGTGATAGAAGGGATCCAAATAGGAGACGACCTTCACCGGGCTGTTAATTCGATAAAAAGTATTATATATCAAATTTAATATGCTAAGTAATGTATGGCGAATAGGTTGACTGAAAAATTTCAGTCCAGCCCTAAAAGAAAATCTGAAAATGAAGTTTTCTTTAAAATTGCTATTGATTGTTAAGTATACCAATTACATACTAATCGAAAGCATGACGCCTATAGAATATGCAAACGTTTGGTTGACTATTTTTTCCCGTCATAACTATTTGGTAGGTAGATAAGTCGGTACTAATAATTTGCACTAAACCTAACGTTTGCATATTCTATAGGCTTCATGCTTCCGATTAGTATGTAATTGGTCTATTTAACAAGCAATAGCAATTTTTTTTAAAAGTTCATTTTTATTTATTTTTTTATCATTCAAGGACTGAACTGAAATTTTTCAGTCAACCTATTCGCCATATATTACTTAGCATATTAAATTTGGTATAAAATACTTTTTATCGATTAAACAGCCCGGTGAAGGTCGTCTCCTATCAGATCTTAGAACATGACACAAAATGCCAGAACAATTTACAGCACACTTTAGCTAAGTACTTATTGCGCGTTTTAATTAAGAGGGTAACATGAGGGTAACACAACACACCCTGTATATCATTCACGTTTTAACTCCACCTTAACCCCCTTCAAGCTAGCCTTAGTCTTCGAAATAGCTACAAAAGGAAAGAAAATAGAAATAAACGTAGGGAAATTCCACCTTCGCCAGTTTATCTAGTGTTGCGATAAAACAAATTGCCTACACTTGCCACAGTGAAGACAAGTCCAGTATTCCAAAGAAATGGTGAGCATTTAATTTTCTGTGTCTTGTCAAAATCGACTTTAAACTTTAATCAACTAATTATTAACAAGGGGTTCTATCCAAGATGCATAAAGCTAAGTAAGCGATTTTCGAGAATATTTCGAGCCAATAGAAAACAGAAACGTTAGCAGCGTTTTCATCTTGCCTAGTCTATCTAAAGAGGTGATTTTCTCTCTCCTGCAATTATGTGACTCGTGTGAAGTGAGATTGAAGTGAGACGTCTGTCGATCTCAATGTCGTATAAGGCTGCCTAATTGAGAATGCACGCGCTAAAATAAAGTTCATTTAGTTAGTTTTATTGAATTTGAAATATTTTTTATTTGTATCGCAGTTCAGTTTTATCTTACATAATTAGAATCATTACGAATCAGCGAAGTTTTTAAACCTATCAGCCCGTTTTTTTTCAGTTTTTTTTTTTCCAAGTAATCATCTACAGTTGTTTTTTCCATACAAAGTGAAAAGCAAACACTGGGACACTCTAGTATGGAAAAACAAACTTTAGGTGATTACTTTTAAAAATACTGAAATAAAAAAACGGGCAAATAGGTTTAAAAACTTCGCTGATTCGAAAGGATTCTTAAAAAAAACTTATGAAATAACACATGAAATTAATGATTTTTTGAGAGATGGACATAAGGAAAAATTACAAAAATTCAGATGAAAATGATCAATAAAAATCGCTGAACATGCATGGGGGAGAATTCGATAGGTCTAGACGTCCTCTATCGACCTGTTTCGTTTGATCCACTCCTCCTTTTACACCCTGTATAATATTCATGAATAGTACACACAATAATAACATAACACATCTCTAACTGTAAAGAATTTTGTTTGCTTGTCAATGCGGCGTATTTCTACCGATTTGCGTACTCAAATTATATCCACTGTATTCAGGTAGAGACGAAATGTATAGTTGACACGCGAACTCTGTTGGCTTGCCGACGTTTGATCCAATTAAATGGGGAAAGAATATAAAATGTGGAAAGCAACGGTTTACTTACATGACCAATGTGTTGGGAGCTCCTGTTGTTACTATTTAGATCGGAGATAGGTGGCAAGATATTATGGGCGCATGATATGTGCTATATTGATTGGTTACGAGGAAAATGCGCTATGATTGATGATTGAGGAAGTCATGCGTATTTTTTCTGATACATATTGCACTGCTAGATCAAAACAGTAGTAACTCAAAATACAACTGTATTTTAAAAATCAACTTTAATACAACCTCTATGAACTTGAAACAAAACTAGCAAAGATTTTGAGTTGATATTGTTTTGATCTAGCAGTGCTTATCTTCTTGAGTTTCTTTTCTTCAATGGTTTTTTATAGCTTGAATAAGGCAATTCGGCACAAAGGCCACCTAATAGGGAGTCTGAGGCCCAAGACAGTTTATTTAGTGGTAGCAGGATCTTATGCAGGGTCCGTCCGATGCTACCACCATCTCATCCGTGAACCCATCGCTAAGGGTGGTATTCCACCTGTCCAATATCTTTGTCCAATGTGCATTTGGTCAAAGAAATTGGATGACTTCATAAAATTTTCTAGAAACATTTCTAGAAACATTTGATCAAATGTTACGGGTGACATTTAATTCAAAATGGCTATGAAAATAGTATAAAAACTTGAACCAAGGTATTGGATAAGTGGAATGGGCCTCCATCAAAGAAATTTGATTAAATGTTGGATATAGAAATTGGACAAAGATATTGGACAGGAGGAAGACCACCCTAAGCAATGTTCACATTGTTGTATTCCGTTGTGGGGACAAGACTGAGAAATAGGTAATATTCATGACTTTTTTTTACAGCTTCAATAAAAGCTGTTTCATGTAACAAACAGAGGGCAATATATTTTTTATAGATACAAAAACAACCAAGATATAAGCCAACAAAAATTTGTTCCCATCTATTTCTAGCGATACAGAATTTAACATGGAGTGTATAAGGCTGACCTGTTACATGACGTCACAGTGCGTATCGGATCTCTCTGTCTAATCAATCGCTGTCTAATTAGCAGTTTAAAATGCTTGTACTATCCGTATTTCTTACTCGATTTTAATTTTACTTTTGGTGATCTCTTTTACGGTATTAGTTTCATTTTTAATTAACATCTGTTATACCGTAAGGCCAGCGAGTTTGGAGCAGACCCTTACAGGTTCTAAACTCCTGGTAATAGGATGGCTAAACACCCTCATTTGAATGATTGTCAAATTGGAACAGCATGACGAACTGGATTCCTTCAAGGATGCTTTGATTTTGATGAGAAATGCGATTTAAAATGCATGCATATTCTATATTACGAGCATAGAGCCATTCCGTCTTAGTCCTCAGGGTTGGCAACGCATATGGGGTCTTAGCATTTTAGTTTTAAGATTGAGGCGCTGATCATGAAACACCAGCTGAGATGGTGCGGTCACGTCTTGCGAATGGATGACAGCAGATTGCCAAAAGCAGTTTTCTACTCCGAGCTTTCTAGCGGGAAACGAAAACAGGGTGGACAATATCTGCGTTACAAAGACGTGCTCAAACGCAATCTTGTGGCTTGTGACATACCAACTGTTAGTTGGTAGGAGCGTGCTCGTCTTAGACCGGAATGGCGCCACACCGTCCACAAAAGTGTGGATTTATATGAAGAAAAGCATCTAGTAGATCTAGACGCGAAGCGCCAAAAACGGAAGACTCGGCCGAAGCCCAATTACAACTACACACTCAACTCAGCTGGCCAGCTTTAGTGTGTGCCGTGTGATCGGATCTTCAAGTCGAAGTTCGGTTTCGCTAGCCACATCAGAGCCCACCACAATAACGACCCATGATGGACATGATAGAAGTCGCCGTCGCCGGATTCGGCTTGGACGACATGATGATGATGATGATGATTTAAGATTAGTCTTCAGACGCAAATGTCTATGGATCACAGTTCCCACTTACCATCAGGTGGCCTTTGTGCTCGTTTGCCTTCCGCAAGCCATAAAAAGCCTCTATCCTCGTAAGGCTCAGTGTGCTATAGAATGTACATAATTAAGGCAATTTAATTTGAACCGTTTCGCAATGAGATTAAAGTTTATTTTCCTATCTTCTTAAACTGAACATGGCATAATCGAACAAACGTAATTGAACTTTATTGCCTTGCTCGTAGATTCAAAGTCCCACTGACAAAAAACTCCCTGTTTGTTGTATGGTGGAGCTTACGAGGTTATGATAGGAATTCAGTCGGCTTACACGCTAAACGTCGATTTGATGAATTCGAAACACAACAGTGCAAATATTGATGGTTGGCGGCGGCAGCGGCTTAGCTTAGCTTATCTCTTCTTCGTCTTCTTCTTCTTCTTAGTCGTACACTCCTGGGGGAGAGGTCGTAGTCATGGATAGTCTGGGAGGTTGGTTGCGGCTATTGCGAGGCTTCTACATCTCTCTCTGTTCGTGGAACTGCGCGTACACTCGGTAAGGGAACACTTCGTGGACGATTTAATGAGGTCCGTCCATCTTGTGGGTGATCGGCCGCGTGAACGTTGGCCCTCTACTCTTCCTTGCACCAATAATCGTTCCAAAGAGCTTTCGTTGCGGATGACATGTCCAAACATCTTAAGAATAGCTTAGCTTAGCTTATGCTACTCGTTAAAATAACAAAAAAAAAATCAAAAAATCAAATTTGGATCAAATATGTTTTGTAAAATCTGTTCCGAGGAAATTTGCCTGTGCGCAATGGTTGTTTTTGTAGGAAATAATTATTGTTAATGTGTGATATTGTTTTATGATTATGTATAAAACAATACTGATTCAAATAAAATAGCTCCAATTTATTTTGAATATCTTGTAACAAAGTAAAATTACGATCGTGAAAAATTGACAATTTCAGTGCAACGAAAACAGTCGATCGTAACGCAGTAGTTTACAAACTATCAAATGACTTAATGTAGGGATGTTTTTGATACTTGGAATTTTTAGATGAGTATAAGTTTCCAGTATCAATACATAATGGAATTTAGGTAAGTGTAGAACAACAATTCAATATTTCTTATCGAAAGCTGTTGAAGGAGTAAGTGGATGTTATTCATTAATATTCAATAGACATAATGTATTTGTACACACTTATTGATGTATGTTTATAAATAAATAAATACAGTACGAATAGTTATCATAGCAACAATGTTATATTTGAAAAATGCCTACTTGGTAAAAGTTCTCGCTTTTAGGGTGCCGTACCCGAGGGAAGCTACCGGAAATCTATTATGTTCGTCCGCCTGTCAATCAGGTTCCTTTCAAGATATATATTTGAACTAAAATAGGATACAGACTATTTTTCGAACAGAATATTTTTTTTCTTTTGAATGGGCTTCCCTTTATACTAGCATGCGTGTTACCAGGGGTGTTATTAACTTAAAAACGGCGCTCGGTCGGTCGAACGACGGAACGAATGAACGCGCCACACTGGCGAGTTTAAGTAGTCCCGTCAGAGCGCACAAAACACATTTTAGCGCGTGTATTCTCAATTAGGCGGCAGGGCTTCTGTCGATAAGATTGAACGTATAAGGCTGCCTAATTGAGAATGCACGCGCTAAAAGTGTTTTGTGTGCTATGGCGGGACTACTTAAAATTGCCGGTGTGGCGCGTTCACTTGTTCGACCGACCGAGCGCCGTTTTTAAGAGAATAACACCCCCGAAAGTAACGGTAAAGTGGAAGTAATCCCCACTACCTATGAACATCGGCCACACAAGAAGGGTTGTCGGACCGTTGCACGCCTTTTATGGAAATTAAAACTCTTCTTGAAGGCCCCCATGTCATGTAAAGTGTTTTTTTTTTTATTAATGGCTTTCACTCCTTGTGTTTAATATGGTGCATTTCGCCAGTATCGAGTTTTAGACAAGCACCATGGACTTATTAGAGAAACAAGTCCATGGATATCACACGCGAGGACAATTGTTCGGTTAAAGAGATTTACTCTGGTGGACTAAACAGAAGCACATGGGGTTAGCTCCACGCGCTTCTGTCAAGTCCATGTCAAGTGTTATTACGGCTGATTTGAAATAATAATAATAAAAACAAATAGTGAAAAATGAAATAGTCTGCATTACATTAGGTACAGTCAGAGATGGGCATTATTCGAATAATTATTTATTCGAATAATCATTCGAATAAAAAATAATTCGTAATATTTTTATTCACGAATAATTTATTCGTCGAATAATTTATTTGCGAATGATTTATTCGCGAATAATTTATCCATGAATGAATCATTCGACTACTTTTCGAATAACGAATAATTTATTAATTTATTAGAGAACAATGGAGCAGGTATAATAAGTAGTAAATAATAATTATTCGTGGCAATTCATTCAACGAATAAATTATCCGCGAATAAATTATTCGCAAATGAATTATTCGACGAATAATTTATTCAAATAAGAATAATCATTCGAGAATATCATTCGTTATTCGGGAATAATTTGTTTATTCTTATTCGTTATTCGTCATTCCAATAAATATTGCCCATCTCTGGGTACAGTCGACCAAGAAAGTACTTTACCACTGTTCGACCTTAACATGATACAAATAAAGTCGAAAAGTGGTAAAGTAGTTTCTTGGTCGACTATACTTAAGTATTTTTAAATTATTTCTTAACCCCCAATACAAAAAGGGGTGTTTCAAGTTTACCATGCGTATAGGTGTATCTGTTTGTAGCATCGTAGCTCCTAAACTTTTAGACTGATTTAGACGCGGTTTTTTTCAACGCAAAGCTAGTTTAATTGGGATAGTTCTAATAATTTTTTTAAATCGGTTGGGCCGTTTAAGAGATATCGGCTGTGAAAAAAGGGTGAAAAAAGAAGGTAGCTTACTCCATAATAATAGTAAAGTCTGTTCCTATTCGTTCCGTCACTCTTATAAATAAATCAATTTCCATATTCGCGTACTTTTGAAGGTTGAGCCTAGTCATATTATTTATTTATACACTTTTTATTTTAAGGTAGTAATCTCTATTTAATATTGTATTTTTTGATGAAAAGCACATTCGCTGAAAACACCATTACACTGACAGAGTCTTGTCATAAAGATATTTTTTTTCGAACTATTTCTGACATTGAAAATGTAGTGAGGTTTGACAGATTTGATCGATAAGTGAGGTTTTCGTCTCTGTCGCACCCAGCATAATAACACGATGATGATGATGAATATATATTCAACCTTTTTAATAAACTAATTAGAGGTAACATTATTCTCATTACTATTTCATCCTCTATCTAAAGACAATTACAGTCAGGTATACTTGTTATTGTCATTGGCAGTCTGAATAGGAACAGACTATACATGCATTTTAAATTTAATCTCGTTAACAATAAAGTATGGAATGCTTTGACTACTATATTGCCGTTAGCCGCCTTCTTTGGCAAGACGGCAGCATTATATCGTAGGTTTTTGGGCCATTCTACTTTTCAGTGTACATTTTTGTTATCGTCCGATAAAAAGTATACCAATATATGTTTCCGCGTATAAGTAAATAACATGAACTTAGAATGTTTAAGTTAAGAGGTTTTCAAAAAAACAACATTTAAATTACTTAATTATCGTTGAAGAATCTTGGTAACTCAGTGGTAAATTGCACTTTTTCCATAGAAAAGGCGGAGACATCAACGTCCACTGCGTTACTCACTTTATAGTTATTACAAATAACTTTTTATGAATCAGGATCATTCTAAATATAAGCTTATTTATGTCCCTTTTCGAGTTTCAAGTTAGAAAACGCAGCACTTTCCCGGTTTTTGAAATAACTAAAATTAGTTTAGTGAGAACGTGGCTAAAACTTATGTACAACGAAAAGTAGAATGGCCCTTTTATTATACATCTGTATTATTATACAGGATTATTATCCTATTTCAGTTCAAATATGTATACAATATAGGTATAATAGTAGGTATAATACTTTAACAATAGTTTATGTCGCAGTGATTAGCAACAGAACTAATCAAGCGGCTAATTATGGAAAAAAGTACCGAGGAGACCGAACGTTGCTCGGATTGAAGCCGAGTTTTCCTGAAGATGACAGTAAAACAATTCAATTTGTGTCACCAAATCCTCTATCCCGATTTTTTTTATCAAAATTTAAAGACCGTATTCGAGAAAACAATGCTATAATCTGTATATATAAATGAATCCCTGTTTCCCTTGGTCACGCCTTAATTCGAAAATGGCTCGAGCGATGAGTTTTTTATTTGTCGAATTTATTATTATCAGGACAGACGACGCCGGGCTTGAACGGTTAGTATACAGTAAGTTATTAACAGCTATTGTGATTGTCTCACTTGCAGTGGACCGGTTTATTTAATAGTGGTACACGTCACGTGACCCATTTGCATTTCTACCTGCTTCTAACTTCGAAATATTTATATTTTTCCTGGAAAAATAACCCTAACGTTTTCCCTTAAACTCCCTTCGTGATCGTGTACGAAAGTCACTAATAGAGTTAGGCAATTTACACACGAAGGGGTGTAAACGCGGCCCGGTGCGGCGTCGCGCGGCTTCGCTGAATTGAGCCGATGGGGGATTATGTAACACATCGTAGGTAAAGTATTTCGGTTTTGGTTTCGCCTTATCCCTTTAAGAAGAATATTATATTTTAAGTTGTATTGGTTAACCACAAAACTAGACTACGACTTAGTAAGGAGTATGAACGGATTATAGTTTATTAGATTATCGACTCTACAGACATAGACAGAGGGTACATCATAAATGCACTAAAATTGGCTGCTCATTGTCTCGATATTTTTATAACCCATTTTTTTTTAAATTATATTTTTATTCCAGTGAATTAAATCAAGATATTGATACGTACCAACATGCTGTTAGAACATGTATATAACTATAATGTACATACAGGGTGTCCCGGAACTTGACGTAGGTGCAAAATTAACCCGAAATAACTTGAAGGAGAACTCGCTGATTTAGAAATATTGATTAATTGTGCTGATGTTTTAGGCAAGATGCCACCTAGGTACATAGGTTTTATTACAAAGAGAAAAGTTTATATAGCGGATTAGAAAGTATGGTGTAATTTAATACATTGCAACGTTATTGAGGATTAGATATTAACTTTTGGAATTACAATTTATAGATATTTTAAGCAAAGGCAGTCAAAAGTATACGACAAAGTAGCGTTCTTTGCCATTATTATTAATTAAACCAGACTCCTACACTAATTCACTAATCGGATAGTTAAAACTATATTCAAAACCGGTTTAAAAGGGGCTTTTTTCCGAAATATTTACGTCAAATTTTAGGGCATCCTTCTGTATATTTAATAAAAATGACAGAAATAGTAAGACGAATTGTTCTTTTGAAAAATACTGTGAGTTGCCGAGTCTATTAACATTAACACATGATACACAGTGTAACTAGACTCCAAGGATACCCGCAACGTAAAAAAAACGCTCGGACGTGCAGTATCGCGCACCGCCGCGACGCGCCGCTCGGAACCCCGCTTCTCAGTGTGTAACTCTCCTTAAGTTGGGGAGTTGAGTGAACTCCGCGCTGCCCCGTAAGTTTTCACGGCGGGCTAATGACGCATTCGACTGAGTTTATGACGCATTTTTGCGGCAGTCCGAAGTGAGAATATGTTGTGAAACTGCAATTTCACGTTTTGCTTCATGACGTAACGATAAAAGAAAGACTTTTTCCTTAGCCGGTTTGTTTTCTGTGGCTCGAATGGCTTATTAAAAACAAGAAAAAATTACAATAATCACACAAAAATTATAGATGCACCAGTATACAGGGTGGAAAAAACGAACGCCACATGGACCGCAACTATCTTAAATATTAGATATAGCAAATTCTACGCAAAGGAGACTTAATTTTATTTTTGAAAAAGAAAAAACCTGTATTTGATAATATGATGAAACCTAGCTAAGAACCATTCCAACTTTAGGAGATATTTTAATGTAGTTGTCTTGCACTGTTTTGACCGATATTAAACACCCTGAATTCATCTTGAAGAACCAAGGTATTGCGAAGGTGTATATAAATTAAATTTTCTATACGGGCTGTACAGGGTGTTTAATAAAGGTCTTTCTGGGAAACAAAGCGCTTTTTCAAAAAAAAAAATACAACAACTCAAATAATTGTTCTATTTTTAGTCTTATGTTTTTTGCAAATAATGTATCTAGTAATAATATGAGCCTTTAATTGCTTGAAATAAATGAAATTTGAATTTGAATTTGAATTTGAAAGACCATGCAACTTTGCATTATAGTAAATGTGGTCAAAAATATCAGAAAAACCTCACCATATCTTAAAACAACTTTATACGACTGCCAAACACCCTGTATAATACTAGGTTAGTTTTAACATTGCCAATAAGAATATTTAAAAAACGACTGACGGTTGATTTTCTTGCGGCGTTTCTTCTCGGCAGTGGTCTCCTCTTGGGAAAAGATTTCAGATTTTTGACTTTTAAAAACGCCTAAAATGCTTACTGTATAAACACTTATATCTTTTATCTTTATCTTTGGACATCCCTCTTTTTTGTCGGGGTTTAAAATAGTGGTAGTTATGAACACAGCTTTCACCATCCGGCACTAATAGAAAAAGCCGCTAGAACTTACTCGCGGTAAGCCAATTACTATATCGACGTTATTTATTTCTTGTGACAACACTGTCAATATAAAAAGGTTTTATGTGTATATTAGCGAACCGCCCTCACTTTGCTTCGGTTTATGTGAGTTTTTTGAAATAACCGTATTACGATTTTCTTGGAAATTCGTCATCGTATCGTACGGAATTCGTTTAAAAATATACAAATAAACCACATCGATTCTGCTACTGAAATAAGTATTTTGACTCTTTTTTGGATCCTGATGATCATATTAAAGATAAAGATAAAGATAAAGAGACATTTATTCGCAACAATACAAAATTACATTACATACATACAAAAAGATATACACATATATTGAAATGCATCACATCACTGTTGGATGGTGGGGACGGCGTCCATACAAAAGCCCCTATAACCATTTAGTGTAAAAGTCTTTGCTAAATATTTTCGATACAAAGACAAAGTTAACAAATTATTTACCCCCACGTTTTGATAGGCACCTCTTTAGCTTCAGAGTTTGAAGAGCAGACAAATTATCAAAGATGTATAGAGTATGGTGAAGATAAATCAAACGATACCTCGCATTTCAAAATCCGCCAAGCCATTCAATCGACAGTTCACAAACAGACAAGGGACCCACAAATATACGTACTCATAAGTATATATACGTATTTCATACCTACATCTGAAAAACCCTACCCTTATTTTTTGGCTGGTCAAACATTCATGACTCATACATCAACATCCATGACTCAGCTTTTGACTAAAGGGATAAGTTTGCCTTTGTTGGTACAAACCTCTTGTTTCTGTTTCTTTTTTAGTTTGTTGTTTTCTGTTCGTACAATAAAGAGTTAACATACATACATACTATTCTTACTAACCGACGAAAATTGGAGCAGTAATTACACAAAATATTATAAGAAAAATATGAGTACCCAACCACTAACACTAAAAGGATGAAGCCGTTTCCACGAGCAGACATTGTGTCATTGTAATTAACCATACGCTACCCTAATTGCTATGTCATTACGCTACATTATAGCACCGTAATGATAGCTTTCGGCCTCACCTGCGCATATGATCAATTGTGCAACAACCTTCAACACTATCACAACGCTAATCCACTAGACATTTTCGTTGATTTCTCGGTAATAATATCGTCTATAGATAACGTGATAGTAATCGTTACCCAAGAGAGTGCTAGCTCTTAGCAAGCGGACGTTGGGCAAGGGTATTTTGAATTTGGACCTTCGAAAGCAAGCAGCTACCTGTGGCGGCGGCAGGAGCATGTGGCCGGCTCGGCAGTCGCGCGCAGGCTTCCACGCGAAACGGTCGCGTCGCGGTATGACGCCATAACCGGCCCCGAACGCAGCTCCGTCCGCACCACGTCCGCAAAAAGCGGTAAATGGCTGGCAGAAATTCAAATTTCAAGCGTTAAAAAAATAAAATTTCAAAAATCAAACGCCACGCCCAAGTAGTTAGTGTGACGTTTGATAGATCACCCGTGTTATAGGGACCACCTGTTGGTACCGATTTGGCAAATTCCAGTGGACGACACAATCTGTTTACAAATAGGGGGTCACCCCCCACCCCAGCAGCGGGCTATGACGCAATGGTTTATGGACGTCCGACATACGCGTAACTATGGCGGAAAAACAACACTCGTCGCTTGAAAATAGATTTCCGTGTTCCCACCTGTGAAACGGCTGAATGCGCGGTTACCATAGTCAAGTGAATTACGAGCTGTTTCGAAAAATTACAACGTTTATCCTAGTCTATTCTCGGGAATATACCTCTATTGTTTATTTACGTTGGAAATAAAGCCGCGTTGTTCCCACCATTACTTCGAGTTGGTTTCGCGCTTAGTAATTTGACTTTAAATTAACGTGCAATTCATTGGTAGTTGCTAATTATCTCAAGGTTTCAAAAGGAACACAAATAATTCCTTATAAAATACCTCAGGATCACTGAACTTTGACAGAATCAAAATTGAATTAGGTACCTTTGCAGAATAACGCTTCACCTTTGAAGGGAATCTCAAAAGGGACCCAAATGTAATTCGTATTATTTAGTGAGCTCAATTAAGGCAATTAACAATTCAGTAGCTCGACTTACGATTTAAATTGGCAAGCTAGGTAATTGGAGTTACGTACCGCAGACTAGACATGACAACAAACTTTATTCAATCTGACCTTTCCCATGTTTTTAAAAAGTTTTCATTGCCACTTGGACAAAAGTTTATATGTGGTTTCCATTAGCCGTTTCCAGTTCAAAAAGCATTGTTAAAGAATACAATACCTTTACAGTAAGAGTTTTTATTAAAATAGGAACAGAACTTCGCTGGAGATAAAGCGATTCTTCAAAGAAAGGGTTTATGAATGTTAATAAAAAAATCCTTTTCGTATCTTTATAACAGTTCATTTTATTCTTCGACTTTTCGTTATTATTTTGACGCTAGAAGCGAACAATTTTGCCAATAATGTACGTTTTACTCCTTTTTCGCACAACACTTTAATGTGAATAACTCGATTAATAACAAAATACCCTCATTTATAAACCTAATAACCTACATAGGAGGATTACTTTAAAACGATTAAGCGATTACGCCGTGACCGTGCATTTATATCGTTAATTCAATCGACTGATGAGTTTGTCAGAATGCTGAAAGGGTTCCGAATGACAACGATTGGCACTCGATTAACGCGACCCGGTTCGACTTGTTATTGCCCCCTTCTGATTCATGTCATCATTGACGAAGTTTAGAATTGACATCCGTAATGAAAAATTTAGGATGGAGAGTATTAGCCATCTATGATGCGTCAAATTTTTCTTTTAGTACTTTTGAAGATGATAGATTCGCTTTCAGCTTTTTCTTATAGTATTAATAACTAAAGAAAGTTATTAATATTTGTATATTAATCGCATAACGTTCCATATTTATCTATCGCCAGCCATTAATGATGTGGACCATCACTTAAGGCCAATAATTTCTTGATTTATTACTCCCGGTTCAGCAAGCCAATGAAAATGTCGAAATTACCCGCGATATTTACGACAAGCTGTTACATATCAAAATATACAGTGTCGAAATTCTAAACATATCCAGATAACTAGTTTGAGTGATTGATTAGTGTGTGCGGTCTAGTGACGTCATAACTTGTGGTTTTGGTGAGAATTTGGTGACGTGTCGAGAAATGTTTAAGTGAAGTGTTTCTGGGATTGTGAGAGGAAATCGGATTCGCCGAACGGAAATGTTCTAAGTGGAGATAGCGTGTGATGTTATGATGCGTCGAAGCAAACCGCTGCTGGAAGGCAGCAGGCAGGGCTCAGTCGACGGAGGAAGCAGTGTCAGTGATAAAGAGCTGGTCCATAAGTGCCACAGTGACCCAGGCGGAGGCAGGGCTCTAGGGGCAGCCCCTAGAACCCATAGACACCGATCTGCGTCAGGCGCTGCGAGAAAATGCGTGCTGACTCTCGATGGATACTCGTATGTCATTGGTAAGTGGCTGTCACACACATTATGCACGCTCATAACACCCGTGTCTGATCGAATCAAAACACTATTTATAAATGCGTAGATAACGCGAACATGTCGGACATACTCCGAGCATAATAAGGTCCCACGTTAAGCACTCGAGTGGTTGAACGTTTGATAAAAATCGTTTTAATGTTGCAGCAGGAATTCAAGATCTGATACAGTAATGACGTTGCGTTGGATTAGGAGTGAGATGACGGTTTCATATGTAGTGGTACTTGTGGTTAATTTGACCACAGATTACCACCGATTGCAATACTAGGGAATGACCAACGTAAATGACATGTGTGGCTGGTTGCTGTTTATGAAACAATAGTATTTTGTACTTACTTGACCAATGAACTCAGTTATTTACTTGACAGTAGAGTATATTTCTATGATTTTCGTCAGAGCAATATTAAATGTGGTTTAAACCATAAAAGATTATCAATTTATGATACATATCCTATTTTCAGCAAAACTATACTGTCATCGACATTACTTCAAACCAGCCTGACAAATTACTTATGAATCCTGGAACATTAAAACATGCCTTTCGCCGTCATGAATTCGTTTGGCAAATCAAGGGAGCTTCAATTTTAATGTAGCTTAAATTATTCACGAGTCTTGGCTCCTGCATACATTGACAGACCACATGGAAATCAACAAAGGCTGAATAATTCCGGTTTTCTATTAAGGACGGGTTTATGCGAGCATAGCATTTGCATTCGTTAATATATCTTAATGTGTCCTATAAAGTAATGGATTAGCTGTTGGCGAAGAAACCAACTAAAGTGACTGAATTGGTGGATATTTCCACTCGTTGAAAGTAAATGAAGAGAAATGTTTTGAGTTGGCTCTGTTCAATCCAATTAAGGAAGAGCCGCCTGAATTTGATCTTGTGGAATTTGAATACGTTTGTGAGGGTCGTGAATTTGTTTTCGTGACACGTCATTTGCTGCAAGATGGCCGTCATGATGTAAATGGATTGTTGAGGAAATCTCTAGTTTTTTCGTGATAACACCCTTATTTTTACGCTTCATAGTAAATTACATAATCTCTAAAAAAGGTCATACAGTAATGGATTTTTGTAACAACAACAAATACCGTAGAAAACGTTAAGTTTGTAAAGACAAAAGATCTACCATCGTAAAATATTTTTGATACCGACGCAAATTACAGTGCTTTAAATTTTTATTCAGAAACTTTAAACATTAACCCTCTTACTTATAAACGTGGAATAACCATGGAGTAGCTAAACCATGTTTTGTCCTCATCTGTCATTGTAACATTTGAATTTGGCAGATAAAGACAGAACCTTACCTATTCCAAGGTTATTCCAGGACTTGACAGAAGCGCGTGGAGCAAACCCCATGTGCTTCTGTTTAGTCCACCAAAGTAAATCTCTTTAACCGAACAATTGTCCTCGTGTGTGATATCCATGGACTTCTTTCTGTAATAAGTCCATGGTGATTGTCTAAAACTCGATACTGGCGAAATACACCACAAACACAAGGAGTGAAAGCCATTAGTTAAGAAAAAAAAAGGTTAGGTATTCCACATTTATAAGTAAGGGGGTAATAGTATACCATTTCAAACTCTTACAAGCTCTATTGAACTTTCGTTATCTGATTACGATGGGTCGTTGCTATTATCAAGTTTGATACTGTTAAATCGCAAGTTTCATCGACTCAGGTAGACCAAGTTTGGAGAAACTTTGACGTTCTTGTTACTCCTAAATACGGGTTAAACATTTGCGTCAGCCACAAGATTAAAAGCATGTGTACAAGAAATACTAAGTTGTTAACTATGAGGTTAGCATTATGATCAGTATAGTGCAAACCTGCATAATTATCATCACAATCATTATAACATAGCGTTAAAAATACATGATTCGCTAGACTGGTTATGAAAATAAAATGAAAATCTTTATTTTCTCAATAGTATTCCGCTGTTGAGACTTCAAAAATAATGTAGTAAATGCCAAATACTCAATCCGACTTGTCGTATTTCAATTGTCGTATTCAATTGTGATTGTGAAGTTATCTATATTTTTATGTGTCATTTAGGACATAACTTTGCTTAATTCCATTGTTACAACAAGTCAAAGACAGTCATAACGTAGGATCACGACAGCAAGGGGGATTACAAGGTTATGTCGGTAAGCCTTTGATCTCTCTCCATCATTAATTACTCCTCGGTACGGCTTCTTGTCTTCGTAATCACAAGGTGGATGTTACTTAACCCGTTCGGTACCAGAATCTCATATTTCCTACAAAATTAACACAATATGGTGATCTTGGACCGAAAGTTTGAAGTGCCATAAATGTGGATAATCAGTATTGCGCAAGGAATAAAGACATTTGTTAAAACAATCTTTATGGCTTGTAGATTATGATAGTTTATTTTTAAATAGTTTATGATTTCAATAATCTTCGGATTGTGTAAATTTTATCGGTTAAAAATCCTAATACCATTATTTAACAAGTGGTTTAGTACGTCTCTATGATTAGATCGTCAATTTGATACGTTATTTTGACAGCAAAATAACTAATCCGCTATTATTAAATAGGTAGGACTGAAATTGTAATATTTAAGTCGAATACAAAACTTTTGTTGGAGAGGTCTGTTCAAAATTTAGATGAGAAATCTCATTTTAAAAGGATGGCATTATGTTTATTATCTCTTAAACATTTGGTATGTCAATTACTGCAACACTTCTTTGAGTAATATTCAAACAAAAGCTCTTTAACGTTCAAATAGCCGTGACATTGAACGATGCAACGAATGCACGGCAGTAAATACAACTGCATTAACCTTTACCAAATCTCATCGGCGTTTATTTGTCACTCAAATTGACAGTCGCATAAACACGAATGATGACAGACAGGTTACAAACAAGTCAGTCTAAAGATATTTGTTTGACGATGAACAAAGGAAAATGCATCTCGAAATTGACTGCGTACCTGAGGGCTCAGACAAGATGCACTACGCTAACTAACGTTTCTATTCGATTCGTTTTTAAACCAATCGCGTCACTGGTAGACCACGTGAGTTTTCGTATCACGTCATCTTCCAGTGACGCGATTGGTTTAAAAACGAATCGAATAGAAACGTTAGTTAGCGTAGTGCATCTTGTCTGAGCCCTCTGTTGATGACAAGTTTGATTTGTTTTGAACAAAATTTGAAGTTAACCTGGGTGAGCAAAGAAGAGGATCATGAAAGTTAGGTAAAGTTTAAACACTTTTCTGGGTTTAGGTATTCTTGCTTGAGTTTTCTCGCTTCAATTTAAACTACACACATTTTGAGCTAGAATAATGTGAAGATTGATATTTTTTCAGCAAGCTAATGTTCTTATTGTAAATCGATAATTTTAGGGACATTTTAAAAACTACGGTTTAGCGGAAAAAATATACCTTTACCTTTACCTAATATACCTTTGTTTCTAGAAATTAGACAAAAGATCTGCCTTGCGATCTTTTGTATTACAGTTGGTAAAAAAGGAAATCAGCAAAGAAGCAATAGGAACAAAAATGGTAGGTTACGGTTTTTGTTAATTTTAAAAAGCTATTGATGTGTCTTATATGCCGTGGCTTTTAAAATGCAAAAACATAAGAGACAAACAGCAGCAGAACTTTACTAGGTTTCTAACATTTTATTTCTTCAAAGACTTGAACTTACAAACTGGCAAAAATTCCAAGTGAAAAATTTCCTTTCCTAATTCCTTCTTATCACTTATTAATAACACGTACCGTGCCGTTTAGCACTTATTTATAGAAAAATTGGCAGAATCATTTCAGCATTTGGTAAATTTGGTGAAGATAACTTTTTTTATCTTACAAAAGAGCTTTCCTTGCGTCAACAAGAGAGAGATTACTGAGGACCGTTGTAAAAAAGAGAGAAAGAAATATAATTTATTAGACATACATTTTGACGCATATAATAACAATTTAAAGGTAAAAAAAGTAAAATTAAAAATTGATTGCCACATTTCAAATAAGAGTTTTCTCTGAAAACTTGCACTTCCTTAAAATATCGCTATATCGCTTTTGATGATAATTCTTGATACGAATTTAGTAAAATGGTTTCTTACCGTGGCGAGTTCCTGCATATTTCCACGATGTGGCAATCTTCATGATCACGGGATATTGCAACATCGTCAAAATATGGAAAGCACGCGAAATATTTATCAAAATTCGTCAAACTTCGACGTGTCTTGAGTATGCAATCTTACTCAAGATCTATACTAATTTTATATATGTTTTTATTTACTTATTCCAAAAACAGTAAACGTAAGTTTATTGGCAATTATTGCACTCACTTTTTCATTCTGCATGCACCTAACAACTAATTGACTGACAGTTAAACCTAGTTGGTTTTACTCAGTCAAACATGTGGTACCCACAATGTGAAAGTGTCTGTCTGTTACGCTTTAAACACTAAACTTATTTCGATTAAATTTAGTATGGAGACAGGTTAAGTCCCGGGAAGGACATACGGTACTTTTATAAGAAATTGGAAAGTTCCCTAAGAAATAGAGATAATCGACCTCTATGCGGACAGAACCGCGGGCAACAGCTGGTCAGTTTATATCTAAGGCCCTTTATAAATATATTTCATTGTTGACCATCTCATCACAGACACGAGCAATTACAAAACGACATTGTGCCGCGTATTCCAGCGGTGACAGTGACGTCAGCCGATACCGATAAGGTTATCAGATATCATGATGAAGCATTAATCGAGCGTTTGTAGGTCTGTGTAGATACTGGCTGTTTGTCCTCTGATCTTGTTAAGCGTGTTTGCTTGTAATTATAGAGCCGTTATCGTCGGAGGTTAGAAAATGAAATGAGTTTGAAAATGGAATTCGGCAAATTGGCCAGAGACTTCATTATGAAGTGCCTAATGCTTTTAGGTAGTACTTAATTAAACCTCCTCTTGCATGTAGTTGTATACAAAAATAATATGGAATTTATTTAAATTTCAAATATAGAATGTCAAACGGTCTATTCAGAGGGCTCAGAAAAGATGCACTACGCTAACTAACGTTTCTATTCGATTCGTTTTTAAACCAAACGCGTCACTGGTAGACCACGTGACTTTTCGTATCACGTCATCTTCCAGTGACGCGATTGGTTTAAAAACGAATCGAATAGAAACGTTAGTTAGCGTAGTGCATCTTGTCTGAGCCCTCTGATGTGTTAGAACTACATGGAAGAGGGGCTTTACTTTATTTTTCCCCTTGATCACCATCCTGACAATGATAGGTGAGAAGTGATTGTTATAATCTTCAATACATATTTTCGAACCTATGCACATACGAGTGCTGATTATTAAAATAACATTTGAAAAAATAACGTTATTTTACTATTTAATGAATGGATGTCAGTTAATAGAAAGCGACAATAAGTCACGTAGCAGTAAAAAAAAACCATACAAATTTAGCTATGCGCCATAACATTTTTCACCCCTTAATCCATTCCAATTCCCACGGTTTTTTATTATGTTGTAGTTATTACGAATAACTAGAATTGTATGTTTCCGTTGTTTATATTTGTTTCTTAGAAATGAAAACTTACATACCTAGCTTTCATAATATCTACAACATATTTAAAAAATATCGGACTAGAATTAAGTGAAAACGTTACGGCATGGACATTTTCAGCATCACAATGTTCTTAGATAGGTATTTTATTTCAAATAAAAATAGTGTCACAAATCATGTCCGTTTCTTATTACTTGTAAAGTCACAATTTCTTATGTCATATTTTTTGTATCTCCAAAAGATACATATCATATTATTGTTAATTCATGACAAATTATGAATATATGACACCCACCAACATTTAAAATCTGTCTTGTACTTTTTGTTACATCTCGTAATTGGTGAGGAAATAACCATTTCTCGTAGTTTATTAGCCGGAACCTAGAACCAGGGACCGGTCCGGTAACCACATCAAAGGGTTTTTGAAAGGGTTTAACCCATTGTAACCCTTTCAAAACCTTTTCAAAACCCCTTAAAGGGGTTACCGGGCCGGACCGTTGCCCAGAACAGCACAATATTGTTTAGTTTAGTTTAGTTTATTTATTCATCAATGTAATATTACAATGTAAATTGCATTTCATGTCAAAAAATACGAAATTATATTGATATCGTAATATACATATACAACTAAAAAATGATCGGTTTCCGACGTCAATATACAAAAAGCAATAAAGGTCAAATAAACAATAAAAAAATTACAATTGAAGTTGCATTATATTCATCGAAGGTGTATAATGGATTATCCAATAAAGAAGATATCTCTTAAATTCACACTAACTCTAGATTTCTATTGCCGCTGTAATATTTTTTTTAAATTTAAGTTTGGGGTGTTCAAGAATGGTATGAAATCGTTTTTGTGTTCGAGTCCAACACGCATTTGGCTGGTTTTTAGGGTTCCGTACCCAAAGGGTAAAAAAGGGACCCTATTACTAAGACCCCACTGTCCGTCTATCTGTCTGTCACCAGGCTGAATCTCATGGTGGTAGCTAGAACGTTGAAATTCTCGTAGATGATGTATTTCTGTTGCCGCTATAACAACAAATACTAAAAACAGAATAAAATAATTATTTAAGTGGGGCTCCCATGCAAGAAACGTGATTTTTTTGCCGTTTTTTTGCTAGATATTAACAACGACAACCGGTATTCTGCCCTCCTTAGAAAAAAGGGCGTATGTCTCATAGAACCTCGTATGTATTAGTGACCTTATTTCTTAAGACGGAGGGTTAAATTTACTTTGACTATCAAATTGCACATGCGTCCTTTTTATTTAGGATGGCAGTATTGTGTCTAATGTTATATAGAGAATGGTACGGAACACCTTAACATTATCTATAAAACATTAGACACACATTAGTTTTTTAACACCTTAGAAGCAGTACATACAAAACGGCTAGAGAATTTACTGAGCGATAATCAAAAACTAGATCTCCAGGAAGATGCCTACAAGTAATAAAAAGCGATATTGGTAACAGTGAGATAATATCTTAATCGATTGAAATAACTTTAATGGCGTTTTAATTACGACCATTAAAATTCCTACGTAGGTTGAGCTGACGTAAGAAATTAATTTGACTAAGCGAATGAATAGTGTGTTCGTTATTTGTATGTGAGTAATTATACTAACGAGGTAGACCTAGATACATATGTATACATCCTTTTTGCTCCAGTTTAACTTGCTACAAAAAAGAGGAGTGTTTTACATGTGGCGTGTGTGTGTCTGTGTATCTTTGTGGCATCGTAGGTTGCAAACGGATCGATTTGCTAGTTTTAGTAAAGCTTGTTTAATCATTGGGCCGTTTAAAGCTGAGCATTCACGACCGCTCCAACAAGCCGAATAGAGCGGCGCCACGACAATTCGATCCGTAAATGTCAAAACTGTAACGTTTAAAAGTACTCGGTGCGGTCCGGTGGATTTCCAATTTCTAATTAGTCTGCTCCGTGATGTCGCACCATTGAGGCGTGGCGTGGCGCGCCTGTGAATGTGGTCAAAGTATTACGTCCATCCAGTTATATGCACTCCGTCTGTCGCCGAGATAAACGGCGCGTCCGTGAATGCCCAGCTTAAGAAATATCGACTCTGAAAGAAGGGGTCGCCATTATGATGAACAATAGTTTTTGTTCTTAGTACTGCGGGCCTATTATGGCTGCGTCTATATTGCTTGTTAATTGTGGATGAAGCATCCGTCACTGTCGTACTTATTTACGTGTCAGAAGGTGACGGATGCTTTATCCAAAATTTGTCACACGATAAACTCAGCCATATTAGGGCCGCTGGATATTTTCTATGTATTTCTCTATATTAATGTGTTTCGTTGTCTAGTACCCAGAGCCTAGAGCTTAGTAAAGTAAGGGTAACAAGACGAGATAAAGAATATAAACAAGCTTTCAAAAATGGTGTCAATTCGGTCGCAATCCAAACAGGAATGAACTTTACAAAATGACGGCCCTAATGTTGACGACTTCTGTGCTGACAGCTTTCCTGTACCACGAATCACGCAACGACAGTCGTCATCAACCAACTGAAGATATTATTGCGTACGAGAAATAAGGACAGATATATTAATCACTCGCTATCCCAATATAACTCAGTAACGGTCAGTTTGTTTACATTCTTTATCTCGTCTCATTGGCCGTACTTTAGGTTAATTTGTTTGAGACTTTCCTCGAATATTTATTTTCATACATCGGGGATTTTTCCTATTCATTAGTTATTGATCAATCCAGAAGCATTTTCCATTTTGTACAATGAAACATACACGATGTGTTTTTTGCGATACAAAACAAGCACAGCAAGCTCATTTTAATTCCAATGACTTACCCATCTATGTCAGGATGAAAAGCGTGAATTAATTAACATCCCTGTAATTAATGCAGATGTCACTGAATGGGCCTGATAGGGTAATTATTAGCGCTTTGATGTAACAACCGTTGTTTAGTTCCATGTCTGTTACACAACGAGTCACGAGTTTACTTTGGTTTCAATCTTTTACCCCCTTACTTATAAACGTGAAATAACCATGGAGTAGCTAAACCATGTTTTGTCCTTATCTGTCATTGTGACATTTGAATTTGACAGATAAGGACAAAACATGGTTTAGCTAATCCAAGGTTATTCCACGTTTATAAGTAAGGGGGATAGAAATGTGCTTCTTCATACATGTGTGTAAAGATGTACGGTCGGCTAAGAAAGTGGTCTACCAATTTTGACAAAAGTTTCTGTGAGATCTATTTATCGCTAAGGTTGACACTTGTCACTGTCATAATATTATTGCAAAGGAAAATCGAACTTGTTGTATCATGACGTGCAAATGAACTTCAACCGTAGGGTGGTAGACCACCATTTTCGACCGACTGAACAGTACCTACAAGAGCATTGTCGTAATACCAAAGATGGTAGCTAACTTCATAATAATAATAATTAATAACCACCAAATCATCATCATCATCATCATCATCATATCAGCTGAAAGACGTCCATCACTGCTGACGTAAGCCTTCCCCAAGGATCTCCACGACAACCGGTTTTGTGCTTCTCGAAAAGTTATAGTAATAATAGAAGCGGATGGACGTGGTTATAGTTCAGGAAATATGATTTAGCCGAATGTTATCTACTTTGCGATCTTTTTTTCTGCGTTAAGCCTTACCAGACCTAACCTTAACCTTGACCTTTCAACCCGCTGTGCTGTTTGAAGAACGAGGGCAGTTTTACGATTACCTTTTGTTTGATATTAACAAAAAGTTTTTTGCGTTTGGGTATATTCGATAAGGCTCTTTAAAGGTGTGGGGAAAAGACAACCCGTGAAATTACTAGCATAGAGGCATTACATCTTAGTTCTCAATGTTGGTAACGCATTGCTAGTCTTAGGTTAGCCATCTTAAGATTGTGGGCTCAGATCCCATCAGATAGCCTGTGTGCTCGTGCCATAAAGAAATATTGTTTTTATAACTTTACCGATTTGGAGTAAGTAGGATGGGTTGTATTTCATGTATTATGGCCTTTCATCATTCATCATCAGAGCTCGGAATAGGCAGTGCCTATTTACCTAAACTTCGCGGGAGGACGTAACTAAGAGTGGTTACAACCATCAAAAATAATTATTTCTTATTATTAAATGCGGGATTTCCCGGGATTGATTGTATTACTCTAAAGGCTTAATACATTTAACTTCACTTCTAAATCAGGGTCGCAAACTGCAGGTAGTAAGTACACAGCTGAAGTGTCGGCTACATCTGTTTTTGTTGAATACATTCTATATGATATTATAATTCTATTTAAATCAACAAAATATCAAATTTAAGGCTCCCTTTGATTCAATTTGATCTATATTATATTGTTTTATGACTGATTGTTATTTCAAGATAAATAAATAAATAATATGCAATATAGCAAGATTTATAATTAAAGTTAAATGTATTAAGCCTTTAGAGTAATACAGTCAATCCCGGGAAATCCCGCATTCAATAATAAGAAATAATTATTTTTGGTGGTTTTAACCACTCTTAGTTACGTCTTCCCGCGAAGTTTAGGTAAATAGGCACTACCTATTCCGAGCTCTGATTATGGCCTTTCATCATCATCATTCCCCTGCCCTTATCCCAATTATTCGTGGTCGGCGCAACATGTATGTTTCTTCCATACTTCTCTATTAGTCATCATCTCGGTAGTCACTCCCTTTCTAGCCATATCATCTTTCACACAGTCCATCCATCGTTTCTTTGGTCTTCCCCAACTCTTATACACTGAAAATAATAATTGGTCGCTTGTAACAAGATTGTGATTGTTGTGCATAAGCGTCTTGATCCCATACGAGCCTAACAAGACGATAGATACACCAACTAAGACGGTAGATACATCAACTAAGATGTTAGTTGAATCAATAAAGAAATTGCCGTTTGTTACTATTAGTTTTGGTTTACGTAACTAATATCTTAACTCTCTCTTTGTTGGCTATCATTTTTTTGAGTGTAGCCATCCACATTCATACTCAAAAGTTTCCTGACGATATTTTCCTCATTCCTCCGCATCACATGCCCATACCATGACAACCGATTTCCACATAACTTTTCAGTCACCGGTGTCACTTTCAGGAACTATAGTTGGAAAAGTACTTATAAGAGTTTTCTTTCTAAACCTTTCAATGTACACCTTAAAATTAAGCGCAATAAAATTACAAAACTCTTTTGCCTTTACTTATAAATGTGGAGTAACCGTGGAGTAGCTAAAGTCCTTATCTGTCAAATTCAAATCTCACAATGACAGATAAGGAAAAAACATGGTTTAGCTACTCCACGGTTACTCCACGTTTATAAGTAAGGGCATTTCAGTCAAAATTTACAGTGCTGGTAGCACAAGTTGTATTTTCTCGCTTCTCGCTCAGTGCGTCTCTATCGTTACAGACTAGAAAGAAAGGGAGATCCGAGCAACAAACAAGTCGCGGAAAACATGTGCTAGCCGTGCAGGAAATAATCGGGAAAATAAAATGTTGATATAAAAAAGACCTCTCATGTCTTGGACTACATCAGGTAGAGTGTGATGTTAAGTCCATCATAAAACGACAGTATAATATTTACAACTCGCACTGCCTTTTTATTGATGTTTTATTTGTTCAGAGCGAGCTTAAAAAGTAGGTAGGTACTTATATAAATATGTGCACATACACTTTTTCTCAGGTATTACATTATTTTCTCGGCAACTGTTTGATTATTTGATAGTAAATAGTTTTTGTTACTATCCGTCTTAAAGATTAGGTATATCATGGATTAGTTAAGTTTTGACATAAAAGTACAGTTAAATTAATATTGTTTTGCGCTTTTAAGCTACGGTTTTACCAGTATATATTCAAAATTATTCTACACTCAAAAAATAAGATCCAGTTAAGAGATATTTTCTCTTAGTTGACAAAAAATGAATACAATATTTAAGATATAACCAAAGCTGAGTGTAACAACAGCAATTTATTTAGTGATTCAACTAACATCTTAGTTAATGTATCTAACGTCTTAGTTGATGTATCTAACGTCTTGTTAGGCTCGTATGGAATCAACACACTTATGCGCAACAATTACAATCTTGTTAGAAGCGACCAATTTTTTTTATAGTGTAGGATCAATCTTTTAATACAAACCACTGATTATAATGCCGACTAGCTTTATCCCGTGGCTTTGTTTGCAATAATCTCCAACGTTCCGGCTATAAACTATTTATGTATGTACCAAATTACAAGTCGATCAGTTAAAGCGTTTAACTGTAAAAATGATACAAACACACCAATAAATTTATAATATTACTTAATATTAATTAATATTAGGAACGACATAGTTACGTTTATTCATTTTTGCCCAACCTAACACAAAGCAAACAAAATGTTAAAATTCATTACATCTTCATAAATTATAAAACTTTCTTCAGGCGTTTAATTACATATTTTTAATTAAAGATTTTCCTCGTATGTATTTTCTAAAAAGCTAGAACTGAGACACTGACAACCTTACCAGCCTGAGCGCCTGACCTGTTTACAAAGTAAAGATTTTCATTTTCATTTCAAATACATACTTTAAAAAAAGGTCAAGTGCGAGTTGGACTAGCGCAGTGAGGGTTCCGTACCAACGCAGAGTAGGTATTATTATATTCCTATTTAAATTCGTTTTCGAATTGAATCAGCGCGAGCCCAACTCGGACTTGACCATTTTAGTAGTAATTTGTTTGTTTGTTCTATAATCACACCAAATTTAACGCTTGCACGATTTACTGTTTTAAAGACGCAACCAAAAAAAAAAGGTAAATAAAAACGTTTCTTGTACGTACCCCTTTATTATTTCACTTTCTTTTTTTATATTTGTTAGTAAATTCGCCACATTACACATATTCTGAAAACGATTCAACCCGCTATCTAATGGCGTGTAATACACAGAAGGGGCGCGGCGCAGGTAAGACGTAGGCATGTGCTGCGCCCCAAACCTTTTTCATACAAAATGTAAGAAAGCGTCAAGTTGTGAAATACACACAAAACACGCGGCGCGCTTCCTGTAGGCGCGGAAAAGGCATGCCTTCGCCGCGTCTCGCCGCGTCCTCGCCGCGCCCTCGCACTCATCTCGCTCGCTCGCCTCTTCCGTATAATTTAGCATCGCGCCTGCGACTTTTCCACGCCTTAACGCGTCTTTGCCTGCGCCGTACCCGCGCCTCGCTACGCCCCGCCTGCGCTGCGTCTGCGCCGCGCTCTTTCTGTGTATTTCACGCCTATTACAGTTTAAAAGATACAGCTATTTAAAGTTAGGACAGAGGGACGGACGGACGGACAGCGGAGGCATATTGATAGGGTCCCGTGGGGTTTTCTTCGGGTACGGAATCCTAAAAACGAACAATTGCCATACCTACATCGTACGTCCGATTAACATTTTATATAAAACCCGCATTTCTGCCTTAATTTTATACCTATTTCATTTAATTAAATGAAAATAAACGTAACAAAAAAGGGTGTGTTATCTTTGAGCAAAAATATATTTCGTATGTGTTATTAAGATAGAATCTCGGTGTATATTCTAACTTAATTATAGCATGAGAGGTATAATTTCGATTTCGTAAAAGATTCGAAATTAGAGCTTATAAAAGAAAATATTATCGTCTTATCTCTACCAGTTCCGATTAACTTACGATCAACACTTTAAATTTGTCCTCTTTTGTAATGTATTATTTTACTATGCTGCTAGCATGGAAGTATTTTTTGCAATTTACTGGCACAAAGGTAAAAAAAGAAATAGTACTCTCGAATTAAGATCCTAAATTATAATGTCTTCAAAATGAGGCAATAAAGTTACAAAATCAAAGTGATAAAAAATAAAATTTCTCCTCGTTGCATCACTTTTATCAAGATGTCACATTAACATTGTCACGAAGTATCAAAGACCCTAATAAGGTTAGAAAATCCGAAAGCGATCCTCCGAGTAAGGGCATTTCAGTCAATTATCTCCATATAGAACTCGAGATCTTCGCTGACACAGTGTCAATGTGAGACGTTTTTCAATCAGCTACCTCATACAAGGTGAACACAGTGTCGATTGTGGGAAAACGAGGCAATTATAATTGGGTTCAGTAATGGCGTCTTGTGATCCCGATTGAATGTACAGGGCCGCTATTCAACACCGTTAAAACCATATCGTTTTTGACCTGTTATCGTATTGTCAACGTTTTGATGACTCTTATTTACTTGACATAACGGCGGCTGAGTTTAAAAAGATACCATAACAGTTCAAAGGCGATATGGTTTTTACCGCCAAGAAAGGCCCAGAGGGCTCAGACAAGATGCACTACGCTAACTAACGTTTTTATTCGATTCGTTTTTAAACCAATCGCGTCACTGGAAGATGACGTGATAAGAAAAGTCACGTGGTCTACCAGTGACGCGATTGGTTTAAAAACGAATCGAATAGAAACGTTAGTTAGCGTAGTGCATCTTGTCTGAGCCCTCAGTGCATTAGCGTTTCTATTCTTTTCGTTTTTTAACCAACTTCAAAAAAAGGAGGAGGTGCTCAATTCGTCGGGTTTTTTTTTATGTGTGTCCCCCGATTACTCGAAGACCACTGGACCGGTTTGAAAATACTTGGGTATACTTTCTAGTTGGTCCCATTTTCAACACGTCAGGATCTGATGATAGAATCTTGGAGAAATCAAGAGAACTCCTCAAATATTATAGGCACACCTATAGCGATTTTGGTATTTTTCACTGTAACTAGTGCATTTGCTTTTGAAAAGTACTATATGGTGAAGTGGAACTGATGATGAAGACCACAGATGGCCACCGGAACTCCTTAACGGTACCTATTTCAAGGGTGGCGACAAGATATTTCGATTAAGGTAGTTGAGCGACTATGACGAAGAACATTTAGGTTTAAATATGACTATGACATTCCCACGGCGTTGTCTGCGGCGAGCTTCAAATGTTCTATTGTTTCTTATTAATTGAGAAGTGGGAGAATAACAGCATAATTATGATCACTAAAAAGTATAAAATAAAAATAAAGTTTAATAAAACAAAAACCCGCCTTCAAAAAGCAAAAAATAACTTCTTTAAAATGGTAGGTAAATAGGTCAGTCCAACTGAAGTCGGCGTCCAACAATATTTTAACCAAAAGCAGACTTCTGTTAGACTGACCTATTTACCTACCATTTTAAAGAAGTTATTTTTTGCTTTTTGAAGGTGGGTTTTTTAAAATGGTAGGTCAGTCCAACTGAAGTCGGCGTCCCACAATATTTTAAACCAAAAGCCGAATGCAGTTGGACTGACCTACCATTTTAAAAGAAGTTATTTTTTGCATTTCTGCAGGCGGGTTTTTGTTTTTTTAAACATTTATTTTAAACCAATTGCGTCACTGATAGATTACGTGACTTTTCATATCACGTCATCTACCAGTGAAGCGATTGGTTTAAAAACGAAACGAATAGAAACGCTAATTAGCGTAGTGCATCTTAGCAGGGCCTGAGGGTGTGACAATATTTAGAATAAAATATATAACTATGTAAAATCCTTTCAGAACGCAGACGACGCAGTTACATTAGTTGATATAGCGGTATATGAAGATAGCGGTCCTGGGATCAACTCCCGTACAGGAAAGTATTTTGGTGATGAGCACGTGTACTTGTTTCTAAATCTAGGGTGTTTTCTTTGTATTTTTGCAGAGTATGATTTTTTATATAGTATGTTTTTTTCTATATAAGTATATTTATTGTTATCCAGTACGGTTCGCGGAAGCCACTCGAAAAGTTTTCAACTTCGTCGGAAATTGAACGCTTTTGCAGGTAATAAACACTTTATAGATCACTGAAGCTTTTTTTTATATTTGACTACTTTGAAACTTCAAATTAAAAAAAAGTCGTTTATACAAGTTTGCTTATTCACTCAGTATTTTAAAATAAATACAGGAATTTATGAATTAGTACTATTTATGGGTTTTTCGAGACCTATTCTTAGTCTAATATCTCATGATTGGCACCAGTTTGTACGCTGCGGGGCTAGACAAGTTGCCATCGAATACGAACGCTAGCGTTAGGTGATCACTTGTCGCTATGCGTGTTGTCAACTAGACAAGATGCCATCGAATGCAATCGCTAGCGTTAGGTGATCACTGTTGACATGCGTTGTCAAAAATGAAAAAGCTAGCCAAGTTGAATTCGACCTGTCAAAATAGTACCACGTAACGACCGGAGAGTTGACAAAACTATCACTATTCGACTAGCGCAAGTGATAGTGATCACATTAGAGTGTCAGTTGTAACGAGTGATATATCACGTGACTATCTTACATCAATTCCATACATTTTTGACAGCTACAGGTGATCACCTAACGCTAGCGTTCGTATTCGATGGCAACTTGTTCACTCCACTGATTTTTTAAATAATTATGTCCAAATTACACATAAGTCAATGAACATTAAAACCTATTCGACTATTCAAACTCTTTTCGCGTTCAATATACAATTAACTTGTTTAATAAAATACACTTTCAATCGCACCGCTGCTTAAAAAAACTACTTAATGCTAGAATAACAAGGTGCCGTTGAATGTTCCCAATATAGACGTACGAATGAGATTTCTAGCATCGAAGTTCCGAGCTCATTAAAAGTTCTCGTAGTACCTACTTATATGTGTGTGTTTGTGACACATAAGTTGAACAACTTTTTCCTTTGACATAATTATTATTACTATGGAACGTCAGAATATTATGTTAGTATCACCATATATTTCTGCAGGTTTGTTTTATTTTAACTTTCTTTAATAATGTAACATTTAAATTTTAATATTGGGTTCACTTTGAATTGGTTTTTTTTTATAAAATAACTAACAAACAAAACATAAAAAATATAAAATAATTTAGTCAAACAGCGCATTAGCATAAGAATAAACAATAACTACACGTAGAAGCGAATCTCCTTTACCGAGGCCCCAAATGCCGCGCTTTTAATACCTACTTCCCCCTTCACCCCGCTACGCCCATTTGTCTTCCGCGCCCAAAGTCAGGGCCGTCACTTGTGCAATATTTTAATCGGTTTATGGATGTGTTATACAAGTTTAGTCACGATTGTTATTTATGTTTTCCTACAACGTGGAAACATTGTTGCAAAATGAGTTTTTTACATTTACGTTAAATTAGATAATAATATTTTTAATGATATTAAGATTATCTCCAGAAAATTTTATGGCTTATCTGGCTATTAATCATCTATAGAACACAGAAACGAGTCTATAAATAAACCACCTTTTAAGCTCAATAAGTTTTAAGTATAGTCTGCGATCCGGAGTTTTTTTTTACGTTCCTTTCCGGACCATTAATTTTAATTTTTATTAAGTTGAAAAAGCTTTATTACAAAATACTATTCTTATCCATTAATTCGTTTTTAATGTTTCCGTTTTTTTTCTTCAACATCTAGGGGATGTACTATTTAACAAATAAAACTCCTTCATTCAATCAATTACCTATTTCTAATTATTTTGCCGTACATAGTCGTTCACTTTTTAAAACACTATCTTAGTTCAACCATAATCACTAAAATCAACACAATTACGAAAACCAATTCAAGACACAATAACAATATCTTGGTCAATACATATATATTCCGTCAGTGACACCCCTGACTGACTAGACACCTCAGGTGTCGGCAGGCGGTAGGTATTTAACGCGCCAAGCAGTTTAAAATGCTGGTATATTCCATATTCCTTGCCCAGTTTAAATTTTAATTTCACTGTTGGTGTTCTATTTTACGGTATTTTCATATTTGGTTAAGAAATGCGATTTAAAAATCGGCGCATTTTCCCTACTGTAGTGAAAGTAAAACGTATTTTTACAGCAGAGCATAGGTATATATTTTGTGCACGGAGTTTAAAACTTAATATTTTTTTGACCTTCAATCCCACGATTTTGGTAAGAATACCTGAAAACTTTGTCCCTAATCTAAACTTACTCAGTAAAACACGACTTTTTTATCGGCGCAAAACAAAACGACCTCTTTTGATGTGGCACGGCGTGAATTCGTCGTAAATTATCATAATTTACTAGGTCTTTGGGCTGGTTTTTGTGATCATATTATGGTATAAAACACCTGAAAAAAAAAGTAGAATAATTTTATTTATCTATCTAAATAAATAGGATTTTTTTTCTTACAAACAAACATATCAAGCTGTAGGGAATCGCCTTTCGTGGCCGACACACATTTCATAAAATAACAAATAAATAAATATCAGGGGACAATGTATGAACAACAAAAAACTTTTTTACTTCGCCGAATTTTCATTTCATCGACAACTTATTTCTGATAAGACCTTTTTGTTTTTAAGTTATCTTAAGCATGGGTTTGGCTGGTCCCACCCCCGACGATGAGCGGGAAGCGAGTACAGCCAGCGATCAACTATGAATATTTGTGTCTCTTTTATTGACACGGGATCCATATTTTTGTTTCGACAAACTAGTGGAAAGAGTACTCGCGATTAACTATTAATATACGTGTCTCTTTGTCTGACAGAGGATCTTCATATCTTTTGGTCGTTTCTTGGGCGAGAAAATCGCCGATAGCTAATCGCTTCCTCGCCCTTGGTGGGACCAGGATCTACGTAAGTTAGGTTAGATCTGTGACTGCCAAAAAAATATAACTACTGCACGTCTAAATGACTGTCGATGAAATGAAAATTGGGCGAATTAAAACATTCTTTGAAAAGTGGCGATTAAAGGGTTAACCCAATCGGTATTCGACATTATTTACGTGAGTAACCCATTGTTATCTTTGTAATATATCGTGTCTCACGGAATTTTAATACTTAAAATGCAGTATTATAGTTAAAATGCAGTATTTCTTATTGATCACCTTAAATAGTGGTTGCATTGTATTTAGGATAACTCTGATATGATACCTTTTTTATCTTACTTTAAACAATCTTCTTTTCTTTCTTTTGTACGCAAATTTAATTTCGCGCTATTTTCCCCTTTCACTCCGTTGGGAATTGATTACCATTTTAGTTTATTTATATATCGGCTCCGTTTCACCTCATCGACATAATATTTTAAAGAGAAGTCAAATTTTTCATGCCTGCTAATATTATTATTATTTGATGATCAAACTATACAGCGTGTGTATTCCATACGATCCTAAATTTTAACATACGATAGATTTAAGCAGTATTAGGAGGTACAGTAATAAATTTTAACAATTACTCTCAATAATTAAGCGTAATGTTTTTTTTTAAGTTTTCCCGGCCAGCAATGTAATGCAAATATTGAGTTGACAATAACGTCGTCAATAAATCAATGAACACGAAGTGCTTACGTAGGCGACTTGGTTATTTGAATACATTGCGTGCCGAATTAATTTGTATGAAAAAAAATATGTTTTCTTTTGTTAACTTAATGTACCAATTTACGTTAATTAGGGTTTTATGTAACTGCCCTTAAAATATAGGATCGTATGGAATACACACGCTGTATATCACACATTCCAAGAGTGCACGGACCAACGCTTATACCTAGAAAAGTTTCGCAGTTTTCTTAAACACAGTTCATTAACAATTAATTAAGTTCATGTGCAGGCATTTTTAGGACAGAGTTAGTTGGCAGGTTCACTGTCAAAATATTTCAACTAAACACAGTACGTATAGTCGATCAAGTCCTTTACCACTTTTGGACTTTAATGTCATTCAAATAAAGTCGAAAGGTGGTAAAGAAGTTCCTTTGTCGACTATACTTAAGTCTATCTTATACCTCAGGGACAACTTAACCTTATAACGGCTAAATGTTACAAAGAATCAACGCCCTGATACACAACAAGAAACAACTCACTAACGATCGGCGTCGGTGCTATAAATTACTGTGGCATTATCCGTCGCCTGCGCAGTGCTGCGGCCACATTGCGCGCGCATGCCGTAAATGCGTTGCTATAGAATAGACTACCTGTAGAAGGTAAAGTTCTGGAGGCCCTGCCAAGATGCATTACGCTAACAAGCGCTTACCGCCAAGAAAGGCCCAGAGCATAAGCGTTTCTATTCGTTTCG
Organism: Acleris literana; assembly: GCA_946894065.1. Lineage (NCBI taxonomy): Eukaryota > Metazoa > Arthropoda > Insecta > Lepidoptera > Tortricidae > Acleris > Acleris literana. Next base: position 21,469,422 of record OX335671.1, on the reverse strand, counting down.
TTTTTAAACCAATCGCGTCACTGGTAGATCACGTGACTTTTCGTACCACGTCATCTACCTGTGACGCGATTGGTTTAAAAACGAAACGAATAGAAACGCTAGTTCGAGTAATGCATCTTGGCAGGGCCTCCTGAGCATTCTGCATTGATTTTGAGCCTATAAAATTCGAGCAACGTTCAGGTTAAGATTGGACAATCTTTAACAGCATAACTGTGATGAGTTCGATGGCTATTAAATTCACAAACCAAAGAAATACTAAAAAATATGCAAGTATTATTGTTGAGGGCCCTAATGATAGACCCTAAGCATTTGTAAGAGACATACACAATAATGCTAAACATATGAACATAGGAACAATAGGAACATTGTTGAGGGTTCTGGAAAACGATCGTTTAATGCTCTACAAAGATATTTTTTCTTTTCTCCTCTTTTTCTGTTGATTTATTTTCAATTAAAGAGTGAAAGGAATAGGGCATCCGAAGTTCCGAATTCAGTAAATCCGTGAACTCTCGGCTCGGGTCAATGATCTGTTTTCTTTCCTTCTCTCTTTCTGGCGATTTATTCTTGATTAACGAATGAAAGGAATAGAGCATCCGAAGTTTCGGATTGAGTGAAACCATATAGATTCGACTTGGGTGAGGATAAAGTTCGAAGCAAATTGTTGTTGACTCTGGGGCATTTCGTTATTCATCGTTTATTATTTAGACAAACAGAAATACCAATATTTGTGTTCCGTTATTTTCAAAAGTTTATTCATTCGTTTCAAAAAATATTCGATAGCCTAAATAAATAGAGACTCAAAGAGAATTACGTTCACGTACGTAAATTTAATAATCAGACTGTATTTTAGGCAGCCCTGTACAAATAAATATAAGCAATTTTGTTGTTTGCCTTATGTTATGACCAATGTCCATTTTGTAGTATTTTGCAGCAAATAATAAAAAACGTTCGTTGTAGCTGTTTATTGCGAGAGTGAAGGGCCGGTGTTGCCAGACCGCAGACATGCATACATTACACTACTCTCTCCTTAATATCTAAGTTTCTTATTAAATATCACTGAATAGTATTTATGGATCCACAATCTCAGTCAGCAAGTCTAAGTATAACAAAATGTAAAATTTATTTAAGAAAAATAAATTTAGATAATGCATTTACTCTTAGAAACAGAATATACTAGTTTTTACAGGTTAAAAACAAAAACGCACATAGTATAATTAGAAAAGTACTTAGTTCGTCTCCGGCCTTTTAAGGAGTTTCTGTTTCCTATAGCTGCTCGGGCGCTAGGATTTAAAAATTTAATAAGCACGTAAACCAAACGCGGCGACGAAGCGGCCCTGGGGGGGCTGCCAAGATGCATTGCGCTAACTATCTTTCTTTCGTTTCGGATTTAAACCAATCGCGTCACTGTTAGATCACGTGACTTTTCGTATCACGTCATCAACCAGTGACGCGATTGGTTTAGAAACGAATCGAATAGAAACGCTAGTTAGCGTAATGCATCTTGGCAGCGCCCTCTGATAGTCGGCTTGGTGCGTCCTGTTGAGTTTGCTTGTGGTGGCTCGCGGCGCGTACGGTCGAGGCACGCACACATATAAGCCGCGCGATATACCTTTAATAAAAGACAAACTACTGATTATACTGTGCATTTATCATTTAACCCCCCCCCCCCCCCCCCCCGCGCAATGACAATTTTATACCCCTAAAGTAATTAAACTTGCAATTAACGATATTTTACGATATTTGTGCGATATTGCCAGAGCAAACACATCATACTTCAATCATAATGATGTTACACACGACAGATCGTCATTAAGACCACTAGATCGATATTAATTTGCAACAAACTATCCACACCCGATAGCCTGATGATCGGATATCATCAGGCTAAAGTTAAAGGTAAATATTATTATCATCTAGAAAAAAAGGAACAATATTAACTAATGTGTGATTTCACAGGCGTTTCAACCGCCGTCAGTCCGCTGTCGTAAGTATTTAAGAAATAGGCGATAATATACTTAACATTCGATCAATTGTGCAAGAATTACTATAACAGTATAGCTCTGTGTGAATGTTAGCTGCTTGGTGTAGCTCATTCTTTCAGTATTTATGACAGGGGACTGACGGCGGTTGAAACGCCCGTGGAATCACCCTAATAGCTTTTTACCATGATTCTAGAAATAGAAGTCGATGATTGCCATTCCCTCGGGAACTAACTAATAATAATAAATTATCTCTAAGTACCTAGTTTCGCATCGATAATTGCTAGAGGTGTTCAACAGTGAAGACGAAACTAACAGACAAACACATAAAAATTTATAATAATATTTGTTTTCTTTTGTTACCTACCTGATGGTAAGTGAAGCCCATAGTCATTTTCATCTTAAGATTGCAATTTTACGATGACAGTCCTAAGACCGCAAATGCGTTGCCAACCCTGGCGATTTAGATGGAGTAAGAAGACGATTTTGTAGCGCTTGCAGTGGAAACCATGGGACCTTGGTCAGCTGATATGAAAAGCTTTATTAAGGCCCTGTCCTCCCCGCTCATAGAATATTCCGGAGATCCTAGAGCTGGTGCTTAGCTCTCCCAAAGGATTGGGCTAGCTATCCAGAGAGGTAATGCAGCCAGTGTAATGGGGACCATGCCGCGAGCGGACCTGCTAGAGGGGGTGTTCTTTTTATAGTGGTGATTATTATTTATAACTTTAATATTTGAGTAGCTTAGTTTAAATTGAATTTAAATACGTTTAGTTTAAATTCTTTATTGTATTAATGTTGAATTCTGTACTTAGTTGGATGTAAATATAGTATTATTATTAAATTGAAGATTATAATTATTCTGTAAATTTGCTTTAATAAAGTTAAGTTCGTACTTCTTAATAAGTCTAACGAAAAGCAAGCTTTAACAAAACCCAACTGCTGTTTGGATAATGTCGTCAAAGTAATGTTACTCATCATGTATGGGTATATTTTTTATTTCGCCAATTTCACATTTAAATAATTTTAATATAGCCTATGACACTCTTAGTGTTTAAGACGAATTTAACCACGTATAAATTATTAAAATCGGTTTAGCCGTTTAGTAGTTACGAGGGGACATAGAGTCGGAGATATATACAGGTCATACACATAACCCTCCTTTTGGGCTTTGCCGCAGTCGGGTAGTAAGTCGTGGTTTTATAGCAAATACCATAATCATAATTTCATAAACTATTGAAATTTTGTTACACTATTTTAATCTTTGAAATGTAACTTTCTGGAGGCCCTGCCAAGATGAATTGCGCTAACTAGCGTTTCTATTCGTTTCGTTTTTAAACCAATCGCGTCACTGGTAGATCACGTGACTTTTCGTATCACGTCATCTACCAGTGACGCAATTGGTTTAAAAACGAAATGAATAGAAACGCTAGTTAGCGTAGTGCATCTTGGCAGGGCCTCCTGACCAGTATGCAAGTGCGAGTGTAACGGGTGCTTTATCCACCTAGATAAAGGCGAATACGTGTCCGGCTGTTTTTATCACGTGACAAAGTTTGGATAAGGCATCCGTCACCTTCTGACATGTAAATAAGAACGAGAGTGACGGATGCTTTATCTACATTTGACGCGCATATCGACGCAACCATACTATGCCCGCTGCGGTGAGTGTTTACGAGAACAAGCCACCGCGGTTTTTCGGTCGTAACATCAGAAATGTACACTAACGTCACCAAGCCATTCAAAAATCATTAATCACTCGATATATACAGTATGAAAATGAAATATTTTTACTCCGAATATTACGAGCAAGATATGAGTTCGTATTTCAGTATGCGTTGCTGTGTAGTGTTTATCCGATTGTGATGAAATTTGATATGAACATAGCTTAAATCCCTGGAAAGGTTATAATTATACGTACCGTGCATTATTATTTAGTGGGCTGCAGCTAGCTTAAGTGTGCTGTAAATATGCTCTGGCATTATCTATCATTATGACATTTGAATTTGACAGAAAGGTACAAAGAACACAGTTACTTTAACTTAACTAGGTTTCGTTTACGTTAATTAATAAGTTGGTAATTAATTTATATTAATAAATTAATATTCTATTTAAATAACAGGATACAGAGGTAATAATTTTTTTTAACCTAAACTGTCTTTTAATTATAATGTTTTCAACTGGTTTATATTATAAGTATGTATGTATGTATGTATATATGTATGTATGTATGTATGTATGTATATATGTATGTATGTATGATCTGGTGAAAATCGTAGGAAGTCGATGGATGCGAGTAGCACAAAACCGGCCGTCGTGGAGATCCTTGGGGAAGGCTTAGGTCCAGCAGTGGACGTCTTTCGGCTGATAATATGACGATGTTGATGATGTATGTATGTAAACTCTTTATTACACAAAAAACCAATTAAAAGTAAATTCGCACATAAACATAAGATTAACATGTACAATGACTTAATAAATGAACGGTAGATGCCTTAATGACAATTGCGTGAAAAACCGTGCACCCATTTAGATATAACTATGAACTGTTTGCATTGCTAATTGCTTCGTGAAACATTATTCATAATTACGAATATTGCTTGACATAATTTCATATCCGCTCATAATCTTTGCCACAACACCATTAAGCTGGTTACGCGACTGGATACGGTGGTGCATTGCGGCCAGCTACGGTGGTGCGGACAGGGGGTATTAGATTTAGTAGTGTCATAGCAATTGATCGCGAGACCCCGCCTTGTTTGTGCTTCGGTGCAAGTGATGAGAGTTTATTTCTTTTCATAATTAAAAAATATTCCTTTTGCTTTTGTAAATTGGTTACTTTAAAGGGTTTTTAAGCGCTTAAATTTACTAGTGCTTTAGATCAGAGAAGAGAACTTTACAATCGGAAATGATGCAAAATGGCGTTAAAAACCTTGACAAATAACTTTAATAAAAACTCAGTGTTAATAGACTAGTGATAGTGTATGTATATACTCTTCATTGTACAATATGCAAAAAGAAATACAAAATGCACATAGTTTTCATTAGCATTGCTACATTGGCCAACAGAATTAAGATTTAGAGCCTATATCATTATATCTGCTGATAACGACCAACATTATAATCTTGACAGCTGCGTTAACATAAGCGGCGACGTCCAACGTTGATGACCAGAGGTCGGAATAGGTAGTGCTTATTAACTTAAACTTGACTCATGTTCATTCATGCGCGAGTGAGATGGGAATACGTTATTGAATGAAGATGCAACAAGTTTAGGTTAATAAGCACTACCTATTCCGACCTCTGTTGATGACATACATAAACATATGTAATTTATAAGCTCGGCCTCTTCAAGTTAGAATCGCCTATAGGTTCGTCATTGGTCAAGGGACTCCTAGGTCATAACCAATTTAATATAATATTTCCCTTTCACTCGCTTGTATACGCTCTTATAGTATTTTAAAAACGCTTAATCCAATTTTACTCTAACCCGAAACATTTTTAGCGTTCCGTACCCAAGGGTATCCCAATGGACCCTAATTAATACAACTACGCTTAAAACGGTAACACATACAAGCGTCATATTTAGTATGATTATTACAAACCCTGAAGAAAAACAACAAATACTAAAAAATTGTCAAGTGTGAGTTGGGCTCGCGCTGATTCAATACAAAAAGAAATTCAAATAAAAATATACTCGTAATAATACGTACAGAGGACAGGCGGCAGGCCCCCAGCCATGTGGGCGAAGGGGCGAAGTGGTCGGATGACATCAGCTCGACCGCAGGCCCAATCTGGGCGAGCTCCATCGCAAATCGGGCTCAGTGTAGGAAAATTTGAGAGGCGTATGACCAACGGTGGGCGCATATGCGCTAAAGAAGAAGAGGAGAAGAAGAATACGTACTGTGCGGGGTTACGAAACCCTCGGTGCGCAAGTCCGACTCGCACTTGACCAGTTTTTTAAGAGCTAATTACGGTCACGGACGTTAATTTGCTACCCATTTCAAAGAAAATCTGCTTGAAGATGTCATTGTCATTAGAGATGCCAAGTCATTTGTAATTGATAAGAAAATCAACCTTATTGCTGTAGAATGTCAGATTGACTTTGGAACTAAGGTGGGTCACAAATTAAATTATTTGCACTGCACGAGTTGTATTCAACTGTGATAGTTAATTAATCGCTCACCTCTCAAAACTTAGCCCATTGATCGCTAGTTTCGCGTTGTGAAATTCGCCGGAGGCACTACGATTTAATGTCATTTATCTCGTATATACGCGCATGCGCCCTGCGAATAATGGCGCTCAATGATGGCGAAACCTTGGGATGCAATCATTGTTATGATCATTAATTTATTTGCTGTATTGTTTTGGATGGAATGATTATCTATCGATGTCATTAATCATAGCTATTTGTTGCATGTGTTATATAGAGTTCATTAGATAAATAAAAAACCTCGATATAATGGTGTCCAGTTTTTTCAGAGATTGGTCGCCTCTAACCAGTTCATAAATATGTGTATACTTAGTACCTTATAACTTCATTCGCTCTGACAATTCATATATTTATTTATTTATTTATTTGGCTCACAAAACAAGTAACAGTTGAAAATGGTACAGAGTATTGATACAGGTATAGTTTAGATCTAGATTGTCACTGTTCACTATGTGTGCCCATAATGGCTAATATGTAATGAAATAACAAAATTGAGGGTTAGCTGTGTTAGTAAAGCATGATAAATTATTTAATAGAGTTTGTAAAATAATTGTAAAAGATTGTGACTAAATGGATAGGGCCTTAATCATATTTAATTAACTAAGTTAATGTAGTTAGTAGTTTATTTATACATAATCGCATGAATTTCTTTCTTAAATTTAGGTAACTTACCGCTTAAAATATCCAAAGACGAATGGAGCGCAACAGTATCATTGTATAACCGGCACATTCTAGTAATCGGGTTATAGAAGGAAGTGTTGTTGATGTACGTTTGAAGTACAAATATTTTGGGCGAGGGATTGCGAGGATTATATCTAGTGCGGAAGTTAAGAAGGGATAGAAGGGTGGGGCTATATATCAGTGCAGAATTTTATAAGGATTCAATAATTCGATGCACTTTCGGCGCGAAACTAAGGATGGCAAACCAAACTTTCTGAGCCTACTTTCAGTTGACTTAAACTTACTTAAACTTATATGCCAGTTTAAACATGACATTAAATAGATAAGGTACTTAAGTGTACACATATTTATGAACTCGACTGTACAGTTTTCCTAGCTTCTTCATAGCTTTCGGCTGGCTATCGCTATCACACTTCCATTCTGACAGTAACTGTCAAAGGGATCATTCTAAATTGGCTGAATTATAGCTACGGCTAACTGTAGGTATTTATTTACTAATATTATGCGGAACTTAATGAACTATCAGTCTCCAATCGTGGGTTCAATCTTTATTAGTAAATTAGCATTAACTACTAGTTCACTAAATAATAAATTCTTTAAGTGTAGTTTTCATGATAATCTCAATTGGAATCATGAGTTATTGTTTTTTTGTTACAGTTTCACGAGAAATATCTTTCAAGGTTAGAGCTGCGATAAAATCGTCCGTATACCTACAGAATTAACTTGATATCCATCGCTAGTGATGGGCCGCGATAAATATAATACAAAACGAAACTCTTTACGGGACACCGCAAAAACAAAACGCGGTAAAATACAATTTTAAAAATAGAGGTATTGATCGTAAGATCTCACTTCTAAATCTTAATTTCTTTCAAACAACCGTGGACAGAAAACCTAACAGTTATTTTTAAAATTTCGAGTTAATTATTATAAAATTAATTTTAAGCGTGCTCCCTTTTTGTTATATTTTCATTTTTGCATTCCTTTCTGGGGCCCTTGCATGAGATGCATTACGGTAACTAGCGTTTCTATTGGTTCCGCTTTTTCAACTAATCGCGTCACTGGTAGATGACGTCATAGTAAGAGTCACGTGATCTACCAATAACGCGATTGGTTTAAAAACGAAACGAATAGAAACGCTAGTTACCGTAATGCATCTGAAACTTGTCATATGCTCCATGCCCTCTTATCTAGTCTTCTCCATTCCTTTCTGCCTCTTGTCATCCTACTCCACTATATTAAAATATTACCCTATCGAAACTTGGGGCTTTCCTTTGATCTCTTGTCGTCTTTGGGGTACCCTGTAAGTACAGTCAACTACAAAGAGATTTATCCATTTTTAGCCCTTATTAAAATGCAATAAGGTGAGGTGAATACCAACATTAAGATATGTACCCGGGTACAAAATGTAGTACATAATCATACGACATCATATACTGTCGAAAAGTTTTGTATTTGCCTTGCTCTCTCAATTACCTTATCAAGAAGCAGACTGAGAAAGAAGATAAATACGACCAAAATCGATGTCGTATATTTTCACTACATCAGTAGTAGCCCATCACTATCACAGCGCGTCGGCGGCAACAACAACCGGACTCAAGTACCCAAACGCATTTAAAAATGCAAGTCACATGCATAATGCACATTGTCCTGTGGACCTGTCAGTAATAACAGGTTATGCTCATTGTTAATATACGGTAAGTGGTCGTATTGTCGTACGACGTACATTATTGTCCCGCGGAATGTTTGACATGATCCGTCACACTATTGTGCATTGCCGACTCGTTCTGACGCAAGCGAGTCACAGTCAGTGAGGAAACAGTAGGCAGTTTTATTTAGACGTATAGTTTTGGTGCTTAGTTGGTGGAATATTATATCGATGTGTTTGAGGTATACTTAAGTTTTTATTTTGTAATACGAGTAAGTATATTGTAATTTAACCTTGGCATTGCATTAACCCCGATTTTTTTGGATGTAATATAGAGATGAAAATTTTAGATAATTTATACGCTGATATCTTGAGATAATTTTACAACAATTCCGGTCAACCAGGTGTCAAATTTGGTATAGATTTATCTACTAATTTATTTTCTAAAAATATGCTCCTTGAATTGTAACTTTTGTAGTTATTACGTCCACTGCGTTACTACGACTATAATAACTTTTATTAACCTCAGCTCCACAGGTATTAAGTGTGATCCACAATGTAATTTTTTTTAATAATAATAATTGTGTATGCTTTTCTATAACCATTCATCCTAATAAAATCTAAAAAATAAACGTTTTATAAAGCCACGCATAGTCTTATGAAATGCCTTCTATTGGATTTCCAGTACTTTTATAGCAAGCTCTCCTAAATTTAATCGAAAGTCATCTATCACATTTCTACTCTTTGCCATATATTATGATCAATCTTAACATCTTACTGCCGCTGATATTGAGATAAATCGTCAAATTAATATTTCTTACGGAAAATCCAAAATGTAATGTTTTCTTTATTATTTATTCCCAAATAAAATAAAATAAATACTGATATTCCATTTTTCATTCAAACGACAAGCTCTTTAGAAAAAAATGACTTACTGTTCTGCTACTGTGTTGTAACCCAGTTCTATTTTAGAAACTTGATACTTTATAATTCAAGAGCGACATTTTGCCGCCCATTTGCAGCGACCGGTCCCCGGCCCTCTGTGTGACAAGAGGTCTTGCCTCCGCGCACGTTTAACTAGCTTACTATATAAGATAGCACCGCACAGGTGATTGTTTTTGTACAAACGTGTGGCCCTAGACAAGATACATTCGACGAATATTATCGTTATCGAAAATGGCTTAACGTTAGCAGCCAGGTGGTCTTGTCAAGCGCTTACGTTAATTCCATACATTTTGGGCAGCTTTCGACGATAGTTTACGTTAGCGTTACGCATCTTGGTTAGCGCAACTTGTCTTAATTACTCAAATATATAATTAAAAAATATTATTCAAATTGTTGAGCCATTCTCGAGTTTACCCGAGATGAAGCACGGCAATTTTGATTTTTATGTTAAGTATAAATTTTCAGTATACCGTTTGACAAAAGGATGACTAGGATCTTTAAGCAACTACAAACTTAAGATTATTTATTAATTAAATTTAGTTGTGCAATGGTAAATATAGCTAATGGTCTCCTTAATTACTCACGTACAGTGAGAGTCCTTGAATTCTGCTTTGCCATCTTAAGTGCTTGTTTCACTTCAAATCACGCATGAACGTAATGTCAATAATGAAATAATTATTTAATACGTGTACAGTATTGTACAGCCCGTTGTACCGACTTAATAAATAGAATATAATGACATTCTTATGTCTTCTTCTTATGTCTTATAAGAGTAGGTACACAGTCGAGTTCATAAATATTTGTGTACTTTTGTACCTTGTCACTTTAATCGCTCTAACAATTCATATATGGCAGTTTACACATGACATTAAAAAGACAAGGTTCTAAAGTGTACACATTATGAACTCGACTCTTCATAGGTATTAATGTTCAATTAACAGTTTCAACAGTTACAAATAAAATTAAACTTAAAAACTAGATTCTGCAAATCGGAAACTAAATACCTTTAAATAGAAAATTCGTTAATATATCTGTTTTTTGAGAGCGCTTTTTTGTGTTTGTAGTAACGGCGTCAAAAATTTAATGTTTCGAGACGGAGTCCGGAAATTTTCTGCTTGTTTCGTTCTCTATTTTTTTCTTTGTCTTAAAGAGAAGAGAATCAAAGTGAAAATCTTTTTATGCAGTCATACCGTACTTTTTACATTTAGATGCTGCTTTACCCAGTTAGCATTTACAATGAGATGTAACTTCATGAGTTATGCAACTCTCCGCATTCAACATTTTATGCATTTTGTTTCATTACCTTTAAAGTCGAGGCAAGTAATAAAGATAAATTATTGCACTCACAATAAAAACCGACAATGTCTTGGGCTTTAGCAATTTCGTAATAATGGGTAATTTAGCTAATTGGTGACAGGATGAAATTCGGACCGGTCGGGAGGCCACCCAGATATTTTGAGTTCTAATTATTTTTATGTCTATCATTTCCGTTCAGCCGATTTCGAGAGTGGTTTCGATTGATCCGTACTCTCTGCTTCTTCGTATAAAAAATCGGCGTATCTTGTCCGCGTGGAATCAAAGTAGTATTTGATGCAAATGAAATTACGGCGTATCGCTTTATTTCTACAATGTTCTCCTTGTTTCAATGCTTATTCTTGAAGATTTTATCACACGGGCGTTTTTGGAAATATAACTTAATATTTTGTCCTCCGACATCTTTCTCGTGCAAAAAAATAATTAAATGGCAGAACAGGAGCATTAACATCTGTGCATCTGTGTATATTTTTGTTGCTTCCTGGTATTTTATAAATAATCAAAACCTATATTCTAGAAAATCTTCGAGCAATTGTCACCTGAAATAAAAAAAGCAAATGGTTTTGGTAATGTCTATTCATTCGAACCTATCTTGCAAGGGACGTTATTTCATGAGCATGAAATAACTCATGATGCCTACCGCTTACCATTTCAAGGAGGATTTAACAAAAAACATTTAATGCATATCTTATGCAGTTTTAAATACATACATAATCTCACGCCTTCGTTCCCAGAGTGGGGTAGGCAGAGCTACAGAATTACAAACATCTCTAAAAGCTTGTTGATAATTCTATAACCACAATTTGCACAATCAGGCTAAGATGTTTACCAGCGTATTAGTGACAGGTTGCAAGCCCATCGCCTAACAGTACTACAAGCCTTTATTCCCTTAGTCGTCTCTTACGACATCCGCGGGAAGACATGGAGTGGCACTATTCTAACTCGACAACCACATATGCAGTTGTATACGTTCAAATATTATGTAGGTAGCATTATAATCGTATAGAGTAATTTTTACCGTAAATAAAAGTGACTAGAATTTCACTTTGCGTTTTATTTCTATTTACACGCCCGTGTCAGATAATAAAATAAGGCACGGCACTCCTTTTTATATATTTCTACACCCGGAGAAATGAGCTGCGTTTCACAATTTAATTATCTCAGAAGGTTTTTGTTATTAAATAACATGGCTGCGACCCCGTGGCATTTCCCAGTTCTAGGTCACAGAAGCTCGGGCTAGATTGACAATTGTCACTTGCCCGGTTGTGTTTGTAAACAGCCGACGTTCCCAGTGGACATTTTGTTGATGCTTGTGAATTTTGTTGGTATAGTGACCAACGATGTTGAGACTCTAGTATAGAACTTTACTGTATAGAATTTGACAGCTGTCAACGCAGTAGGTATTAAAATATAACCTCAAACGTGCCTCAAGCACATATTTTGTACTGAGTTGACTATAATGATTTATTTTGTCATTATTTCCTTTAAATAACTTGACTCTGTCATTGTGACAGAGTTCTGTTGTGGCCCAAAAATGTAAGTCGTTGAATAAACTTATAAATCATAGTACTATTTTTATTCCGTAATCCACATACAGGGTGTATTGCAAGTCGTGTGCCAAATGAATAGGGTGGGTAGCTAGGGTCACTTGCAACACGTTTTGGGCCAATTAACACTCATCCTACCCACGGAGTTTTTTTAATATATTTTTTGAAAAAAATCTCGGTTTCTTCCAAAAGTTAACCATTTTGTTTACATATCTTTTTTTTAAATGTGGTAGCACAAAAGTATTTATATTTTTTTATCTCTAATGTACGCATATTCTTATGAAATTTTACATTTATTCAAGTAGTTACAAATAAAAAAAATATTTGCCGACAAAGTGTGAAGGACAGAAAATAAAAATCATCACGGTCAACTTTATGGCACAAAAAAAAAAAAGTGGAAGCTCCTCAGATCTTCCAACATCATAAAAACTTCTTCACTATTCTTACGGTATACCACATGTCTAGAATTACGTTCAGTTTTTCGGTAAAATATGGTTTCAATCTAAAATGGTCGTTTACATTACCCAGTACTTCTTTGAAACTACCTACTTACATGAAAGTAAGATTCGATCACTTAAATGAATTGAGACTATTTTTTTTTACTAATGATAAAAAGGCATAAAATAGTCATCTAAAATGATTAAAAACCTAATAATAGTATTAATTTATTTCAATTACTTAGTATCCGTTACGACTTTGTTATATTTCAGATTAATTTCGTAAAAATATTTTATTAGGATAAAAATTGAAAGTAAAGGCATCACGGCAATAATAAACTATACTCGTACTCACTCTTAAAATAATTACAAATGAAAATATTGTGACATACAGACGCATTTGGCTTAGCTATTAGGTTTTCTTGTTTCACTAAGAATCTCTAACAAAATGACACTTTTGGGAGGTATTTTTTACGTAATTAAGCATTAATTCCATTAATTCTACGTGTCACAAATAAACGTGAGGAATAAATAACCTGTCAAGTATAATGTAATTAACATTAAACATAATTACCGGTTTACCTGCACGCAATTTACCACTTCATGACAAAACTGGCGTAACTCAAATTAAGAATGCCTTAATTTATATTAAGCCACTTTAAAGTTGAAAATGGAACTAAATTTGTTTTCGTCGTTCTTCCGTTTTGTTATTAAGGTAGTTTTCAAACGTTTTGTGTTATAACTTTACAGTTTTATGATTTCGCGAAATAAAAGACTGAACGTGACTTTACGTCGTTAATCAACAAGAAGTTACTTAAGTACCTATTGTTTAATTCATTATTTATTATACACCTAAAGGTGTTATTGCAATTTACAACGCAATTGTTCTTAGGTACTAAGGATAAAGAAATAAAAATAGAGGTGTTAATTGAGGAAAGAATAAAACCATCATGCTAGTCATCTACTGTTGAGATTTTCAAAGTTTTTTTTTTACTAAATTGGAAAGCCAGTAAAATAGCCGTCAGTTTCTTAAATTATTTTGTGTTAATTTTTATTCAATCGTGGTTACCTAGGAACAGATATTTATAAAGGAACCCTTAAGAGATATTACAGCAAATACTTTTCGATCTAGTGTCAGCCTATACCTACGAAAAAGTCTCATGAAACCCAAATTCACTTGGCATCCTATTACTCGTCAAATAGTTCCGTAGCCCAATTGTACTTTGACATTGGGATTGGGTACAGGTCATCCGCAGGGGAGGCCCCCTAGCCGTGTTATTCAGGGGACCGAATGTTGAATAACCTTTCATCTGGTTTCCTGATTTGTTCGTTGACAGTGACAGTGAGCTCGCTGTGTGGCTTCTACTTACAGAGGTTAACTAATATTGTTATTTTCCGCCGTTCTCAATGTTCGATCTAGAGTTAAATTATATTTTAGATCTTCATGACTGACTAGAGATTAATTGTTTATGTCCGTATTGTTACTAAATAAAGTAGGGATAGATTGAATATTGGAAAGGGAAGAATTTAGAGGTATGGCTAAGTTTGCTGAAATATACTAGTATTATTTTGTGATCGTGAATAACCTTTTTTATAACCTAAATACCTATACCTTACGAATAAAAATTAATAACATTATTTAACTCACCATTTTTTTATCTTTTCAGGTAAGCAGTCCACTAAACTATAACCAGCTTGGGTAAGCGAATTACAATCGTTTAAGTTGATATTTCCAAATAAAAATAATTAATATGCAGAGATAAAAAGACCGTCCCCCAGGGAACACACTTCATATAACAGGCCTCTACAGTTCTTTTTACTCGTAAGGACCCGATTATCCTAGTTGGTAATAATAATAACCCTGCCTAGTAGGTGTTTTGCGAAAAATCACAATTCTTTAGCATTGCCAAAAAATGATTTTAAAGGTATACCTAAGCCATTTTGGTCACAGTAAAATTATGACCTTTTTGCTGCAAAAGAGCTAAAAGGGGATCCCTTAAAGGGGATGAATCACATACATAACCCAATCTTAATCAAAATAACTTAATAAATAAATACCCTGTATGTTTTGAACTAAAATATACAAATACAAATCCGATTTTTTGTTCCTAACAGGTATTTTGTCTTAATTTGTAAGTTAGAAATGCATTTTTAATTTAAACCCTTTCACTTTCAGGATTTTTATAAAACATTCAGGTTTTACAACCACGGGTGGGTTTAGGTATTGTTTCAAAAATAATGGTGAAAAAAATGCTTTTCTTATGAATTTTTGGAAAAAACACTACAAATAATATGGCTTCTTCAAACTATGGTCCTGCAGGCCTTTCGCGTAACAACAGTCGCAATCACAATCGTTTTCATTTTGAAAATCGAAGGCTTGTCTGCATACAAAATGAAACCAATCGTTTTGTTTTGAAGCCGATCGCGATTGCGAGTGAGTTACGCGAAAGGCCTGCTGGTCGCCTTAACTAACTCGTTACAAAAAAGTTTATGAATCATGGACAGAGTAAACTAGACTAAAACCTTTGCCACTTAAGTTTATGAAGTCTAATATACCCTTTTTCACTGGAACCCCAGTGCTTCACATTTCTGCGTAAATCATAATAATCATATTGTCCAGGGGCGCCAATTTGCGCGCAGAGCTGTCAGGGCTGTCACTCGCGGCGAAAGGCCTTCTGACATTCTGCGGTCTGTGTGATCTAGGTGAAATTGGAACCCGTGGTCGGCAAATCAAATGTTGCTAGTAATTTAGAAATACGAAATCGGCTAAGATTATTGACGCGTGATTTGTGAATCTATTCTATGAGTTTTGTAGATCTTTTCATTATTTTGTTTAGAGTACCTATAGAGATGAAAAACTTGGTGAAGGGTCGGAATAGTTATCTTGTGCTGTACTCAAGATTTTTTTAAGTATTAAAGCACACTTTTAACTGTGGTACAGTTTCTTGTATTTGGCCACAAACAGTGATATAATGATAAATATTTCAAATAAAATGTTGATTACCAACAGCAACAAGATACGGTAAGGTCGGCGTCAATAGAACTTGCGAACAATGTAAACAACACCAAACGAACCAATTCACCATGATTACTCGATGCTCACGTACTTTTTAAGATCAAGCGACGTCTTTGCAATGATTTATACACTAGATCATCATTTTCATATTAAGTTTAAGATGAAATAAGTATTCATTATACTTTATTTTTAATAAAAACACGCTTGGTGAATATTTGAGGTTATGTGTCAAACAGTACTAATTTGTTTACATTGTTCGCAAGTTCTATTGACGCCGACCTTATGTAAAAATACAGATAGATTATTTACGACCTATGGTTAACATTTTACGTTTGAATTTGTGTTTTATACAAAATAGTTTTCTTGTCCTCCACATTTCTTGAACCAACACAATAAATTGTCATAAAATCACTAAATCCTGTAAAACGTATACAGAGATCTTAATATAGACATACTCAAAACGTCTTTTTAAGGGATTTATCATCTTATTTTTATCTGAAACATTTTTCCTAACTCTCCGACAGTCTAGCAATGTAATTTGCTCCGGTAATGAGGGTGTTATCCGACTCCGACCCGCTGCGCTTGTACAAGGAACGTTTAATTACACAACAATTTACGTTTAAATTTTATCTAGCTTCTACATGCAATTTAGTCTATGCAAAATGTATATTTCGTAATAAAATGAAGCAGGAGCTAGTTGCGTTCTCCAAAAGCTACTGAAGTAGAAAATTTTATTTACGCGAACTGTTACCATAGTATTGGTAAAACTGTTCGTATCGATATTTGAAAAAAGTTAACGGGTTCTGTTTTTAGGGTTCCGTAGTCAAACTAGGAACCCTTATAGTTTCGCCATGTCCGTCCGTCCGTCCGTCCGCAGCCTAGCTCAGAGACTGTTAGTACTAGAAAGCTGTAATTTGGCACGAATATACATATTAGTAACGCCAACAAAGTGGTAAAATAAAATCTTGAAATTTTTTTTTTGTTAGTGTACCTCCCCTACACGTAACGCGGGGATGTATTTTTTTTTCTCGTCTACCCCATAGTGTGGGGTATCGTTGGATAGGTCTTTCAAAAATATTGCGGGATTGTCCAAACAATTTTTCGTTTAAGTTACTCGTTTATGAAATATTAAGCTTTAAAGCGCTAATTTTTGTTAGAGTCAAGTGCCTCCCCCCCCTACAGCCAAAACTACAAATACTAAAAATCTGAAAAATATCTTATATGAAATCACATATAATGAATTTAATAGGAAAACTATTACGACTAAGGAAACTTCATTGGTTCTTGAGTTAAAAACGGTTTAAATTTTTTTACCTACCGAAAATTTATTTGTGGTTTTGGCAAACTGAACGCGAACTATGTCGATGTATGGGGAGAACAGTTTTCCAACGGCAAAGTTAAGTTTATCGCGAGGTCTAATTTGTTTGTAGTAACGGCTTCGGAACCCTACACTGAGCATGGTCCGACATGCTCATGCCCGGTTTTTTAAATGTACTTCAAACTTATTAGAATAAGTAGCGGTTGCTTGTGACACCGTCTGCGTAGAAGTCGTTCATCGTTCCTTCTTGCGGTTCGTGGCCTTTCTCAGGGTTGAAGCTATCTCCATACATACTTAATTAGTGGATAGAAAGTGGGAGAAGAAAACATGTTGTGCCAAGCCCACCTAAGGTGGGAAAAGGGCAGGAAAATGATAATGACACAGAAAAGTTTAAAATAGCTTAGTTCATTCTATGCCTGAAAAGTATTTTATTTCACAAAACTTATAAATGGAGTGATTAACGGTCGTGAAATGCCACTTCTAGGTCTTTAGATAACCTTATGTTGTAGCTATGTTACATTTATTACGTTGTCTGGTTGAACTATGTAAAGCACTCGCTCTTGCAACTGAAAGAACTTATATTGGCGGTGAAGGATTTTGGTTACTTTAGTAAAATAAAAGATAAACTATTACGTTGCACGAAGTGATGTTTTAATACGAGAGAAAGAGCGGCCAAAAATTACACAGACTATTACATGACCACAGACTAAATAAAGATAATGTTGCGTTCATTATTTAACAGGCGGTATAAATATAAGTAATAATTTCGTTAAATAACGTTATGTTTGTCACTTAACTTAATAATATATTCTTGGTAAACTGTCTACGATATTATACGGTGACTGATTACTATAAGAAAAAAAATGACTGACTGCTGAGTTTCTTGCGGCGTTTCTTCTCAGCAGTGGTCTTCTCTTGGGAAGCGCTGGTAGATTCTTGACGTGTAAAAGTGGCCGTGCGGCCTACTTACTGAATAAATTTCATTGTATCTTTTATATTTAAGTTTTCCCCGGTATTTATAAATAACTAGCTGTACGTCCTCCGCGCCGCCCGGGTGTCATTTTTTTTCTTCATAAATACCTTGTTCTGGTAATTACGAACACAAAAAAGAATTGTACAAATCGGTCGAACCATTTCTGTGACCACTGTGACCAAGGGAAAGAAGGATTCATATTTATATATATTTATCAGAAATAAAAAATAGTTAATGCTTATTCCAAACTAAGGAGCAAGGGAAGGTTTAAAGCCGCCCCTGTCTTGTAGATGTTGTATCGGGAAGTGGTTTACGCTTTGTACCGAGTGGACAATATTTCAATGAACATGAAAGCAAGACAGCATACACAGATACCGCAATAATAAGTAATAGAGTAGCTAGTACAAAATGTTCAAATTAAACAAGAGGTGAGTTAAGGTAAATAAACGATTTAATATCCTATTATGATATAGTAGATTGTACAACTAGGGTCTAAAATAAGCCATACTTAGTACCACATTGTTCGAGGGGTACCTAATATGGCTTTCAGACCCGAGTAATACACTCTACTTTTCACTTCGATTGCGAGAAAACAAAAACATTACCTATACAAAGGTAAAAAATTAGCAAAGATAAAGCACCACATATTCTACGGCGAAAATATTGTTTTAATTTGGCGGCATGTTTTTTTTTTCAAAAGTACTTTAACACAGATACAAAATATAGATACCGCAAATAAACTCCACTGACCGTGTGAGTATTTAGCGCTTCAAAGCGTTGTACAATCGATTTAATCATGTTTGAACGATTGTAAAATAGGGACTAAAAAACACCTAATGTTTTGAGAAATTAATTCTGTTCCCTGATTGGTCGATTTTTATATAGCTGTATTCTGGCTGGTTCATACCAAATACAAAGTTTTTTTAAAGAGTTAATATAGTTAAACAGTATGCGTACCAAAAAGAACCTAACGTTCCGATTGACAGTCGATGTGTATTGTGATAGATTGATTTAATATCTTGAATTATTTTGATTGGTGGATTTAATTTGGTGAAGTATTTTGATTGGTCAAATTAAAATGTTTTCTACAAATAAATCATTCTATTTTCCGTTTCATATTTTCCCTAGGGGAAATATGAATAGAATATATTCTCTAGGGTTTACGTGTACTACTTGAGTCTCGCTTGATAAGTCTAATATGACACACTTTTTGAGCATGAGAAGTGAAAAAATATTTATTGTACGGCACTTTTTATTTCGGTATTTTGTTCATCTTATCCTTTAACTTTTACAACCATCGACTCGCTTTCGACAACTTCTAGTTTCGTGGCATCCAGTAAATCTCTGAAAATAATTAATAATTATGATCACAATTTCACCTTATTAAATTTTATCAAAGAACTTAATATTTAAAAAATCACATGAGAATAATTTACGATAAATGACCACAAAATCACATGTTAGCTAGATCTAAATAAAGTAACATTCTTTACATTTTTCTAAATCCATTTACAAAATTAACAGCCTGTTCCACAATCGACAAGTAAAACATACCTATTTGACAGATAAATTTAGCCCTTTCTCTTTTTTACACTTGAAAATAGACTAGGTGAGAGCTAACTTTAAATTACATAAATTAACTCTTCGATTGTGAAACAGGCCCTTAATGTAATAAATGTAAAGTTTTACGTACCCAGCGCTTTTTGGTGATTGAATACTCTGGACGACCACCTCTAACTCTCCAACAACGTTTTCGAAGTAACTCAAGTCAATTGTGTAAGGTACGTCTCTAAAGTTAATCACGATCACGAAGATCTCTCCATTGTACCACCTGTTGAATATGAGATAAAGTTACAAGTGGAAGCTTAGGCTGTCTGAGAGTTATCAAGACATTATCAAACTCCAGCGCAGTTAAGATAATACAGGGTGTAAGTTTTGTAGTGTACGTTTATCAACACATGGGGATAAGCGCGCAGATTAAAGAGACATCGCTTGTTTTCAGTAAGCGCTATCTTTGTGGTTTTTTTACATGGTGGGTTTATTGGTTTATCCTTGAATCACTGACACACATTTCATAGAATGTTTTACTTCGCCGATTTTTTATTTGATCGCCGGGCATTTGCACGTGCAAACGTAACACGTGCAGGAGTTATAGTTTGTTGGTGGTCACAGGTCTAAACTAACTTATTCTACGTATTCCACGCTTGAGATAACCTAAAACCAATAATATATATAATGATAAATGTTAAAAAAAGGTAATGTATACTAGAAAAAAATGATGATGTTAAGCAAAATTGGAGACCCATAACACATTTACAAGAACCTTAAGACTGAAAATGCGGTGCCAATCCTGAGGACTATTTAAGATAAAATATGCTAGTAATTTGACCTACCTTTTAAAAGCAAATACGTCATTATTAAACGCCACTGATTCGTATCTTCCGTATCTGAATACAGGCGATGTACGAAGCTCAGAAAGTGTTTTATAGACATTAAGGTGTGACCGGACGACATCACGCTGTACTTCAACGTTCAGGTTTTCATAGCCTTCTGCAACTGGTAACCAAGTTTTGTCCGCAGTGGAGAAACCTAGGAAAAAATTGAACAAACATAATATATATATATATATATTGGGCAAACATAGATATGTTATAAAGAGTTATAAATATGTTGAGAAATGAGTGTCTTCTATTATAATATAGCAAATGGAGCGTCATAATCAATATTTTTGATTTATAGTCAAATATTTAAAAAAAACTGTTTCCTTTTGACGGCATTATCCGAAGGCCCTTATTAAATTGGACTCCAACCTCTCGTCATTCTCTTCATTGAACCTCGTTCTAATGTTCAATCTTCAATACAGAAGACTCGGTGCGTGAATCCAACTCGCACTCGACCGACTTTTTTTAATGAATCAGACACCGATATATTGTGTACTAACCAGCATTCTTATCTGAACTCCACTGGAAAGGAGTTCTTTCTGGGTCTCTTGAAGCTTGCCAGTAATTGATTGGGTCATCGGTGTTGCAGCCGCTTGGATCAACAGTGTCCTCCCAACTCACATATCCGTCTACCATGCCGATTTCTTCACCCTTACGAAATAAAGCATTTGATAAAAAGAGATGAAGATAGGTATAATTAATTAAAACGAGGAAAAAAGTTATTAATATACCATGTAAGTTACGGCAATACCGGGTAGTAACAGCGTCAGCATGTTCATTCCATCAACTAACTTGGGACTGTAACGAGACGCCACTCTATTGTTGTCATGATTACCAGTCTGAAAAGAAAAAAAGTGTCATATATGGCAATACTGCGAGTTATCAGGTTAACTTCTTTTTACTTACCACCCAATTAGCAGCCTTGTCGATGGGCTTAAAAGTCAAATATTTATCAATAGCGTATTTGATCTCAGCTGCTGTAGATTCTCCGTTGACATCAGAAATAAGCGCAAAGTTAAACGGCATATGGCTGCCTTCTCGATCACCTTCTCCAAAATATTTCATCGTCTTCTGAGGACTTGCGTATATTTCAACCATCATCACTCTACTAAAGTCATCCGCCTCTTTATATTCGTTGTAAACATCGCGCCATTGGTAAACCATATCGTAGGTTTCATCTTGATCTGTTGTATAAATGTGATTCAGGTAACTATAACTCTGTGGATCATCTTGGTTTCCAGATAGAGGCTCATCAGGATATTTCCCACCAAATTTTTCTTTATCCACTTCAAACAGATGGGCGATAGCGTCAACTCTAAATCCTGCTACACCTTTGTCGAACCAGAAACGAATTACATTCTTCATTTCTTCCACAACTTCTGGATTACGGTAATTGAAGTCTGGCTGCCCGATTACAAACTGGTGGAGATAATATTTACCAACCTCTTCTCTGTACTCCCAGGCACTTTTACGGAAAACGCTTATCTGTAAAATTATTATGATATTATTTTGTTCTACTACTTTAATCATAATTATTTTATATAGTTACAATGTTTACCCAATTATTCGGTGGTTGCAAATCTCCATTTTCGTCTACTACTCCATCCTCCCAAACAAAGTAATCCAGATATTTTTCATCTCCTTGAAGAGCTTTTTCGAACCAAACGCTCTCGTTACTACCATGATTTGGTACCAAATCTAAGATGATTTTAATATCTGCAAAAAATATGTTAATAAGTCAAGTTATGATTATGAACTTTGTTGATAAACTTGTTGTTAGAGTTGTTTATTAGCTCTGCCTACCCCACTCTGGGAATGAAGGCATGAGTTTATGTATGTGTTTTTACATGTTACTTACCCAATTCATTAGCTTTAGCTATCAACCTATCAAAATCTTCCATGGTCCCGTATTCATCATGGACGCTGTAAAAATCGGCAATATCGTACCCAAAATCGTACATAGGTGACTGGAACATAGGCGAAAGCCAAGTAGCACCAACGCCGATCTCTTTAAGGTATTCCAACTTCGAAGTGATTCCTAAAAAAATAGTAAATGAAAACTCACTTTTAATGAGCAAAATTGTAAATAAACAAGCATAACTTTAGATAGTTTTACATACCATTAAGATCTCCTATACCATCACCATCACTGTCCATAAAGGATCTCGGATAAATCTGGTAGAAAATTGTTGTCTCCCACCATTCTAACTCCTTTTCTTGATTCCCTAATGCGGCTACTAATAGAAAAGGCAAAATAAATATTACCTTCATTTTGTTGTAAGTATTTTGTTGTTACTATAACAACAAACACTTTACAACTGAGTACAATACGCTTTCGACAGATATTTATACCTTCAGTTTTAGACAAGTTGAGATAATTTTCAAGTGATCTTACTTAGATCACGACATTATCATGAATTATTCTGTTTTTTTAGAAGTTTTCCTTGTAAATTTTCCATTTGTTGCACACAATGTGTGCATGTCATGCAATTTAGATAGCATAATCGTAACTTACAACTGCAAACCCGTACTTGATAAATTCTACAAGATGCGTAGATTTTTATAACACACTGTTGTTCTGAGGTTTATAAATACATGTGCATAACTTATTTAAAGTCGTCAGTTTTCTAAAGTATAATATGATTGTTTTGAAGATTAATTTTAGTAGAATTGGTTATTTTGTTTGTCAGCATTTACTCGCGGTTTTGCTTGCGTTGTTACAAGGAATAGGTACCTAATAAATTAGGTAGTTAATAATAAGCAAACTTCTTAAGCGGATAATATTATTATAAAATAGTTTTAAAATTTGCAGATTGAGCCTACTGACTCCCATTTTTCAACTTCCCTGTTCTAGACAATTTTCAAATCTAAAGAAAAATAATTTTATATTGTCTTTACTAAAAACAGATGCGAGCAAGCAAGTTATACAATTATAAAAATATTTAAAAAAAACAAGCTGATAGATCCTATAGTTTCAGAGAAAAACTGCTGTGACATACAGATAGACAGACAGTCACCGGTCTCACCATAAGGGTTCCTTTTTTACCATTTTGGTACGGAACCCTACATTTTTTATCCAAGATGCAGGGATGTTAATCGTTAGAGAGATCTATTGGTTCTTCATCATCAGTTATCATTAAAGATACAAGCTATTGGCCAAGAGATGGTATTAATAATCTTAGTGTTACTCAAATTGAACTGGGTTTTTTTCACTTAAATATAATATGGCGTCTCTTCTCTGAAAAGGTGGATTTCTCATTTTTCGAATAGATTGAAAAACGTTGAAGAATATCGAGATAAAACTGGGAAGGATATTTTATCCATCTTTATGTAAAAGACTAAGTACGTGCCAATTTTAATGGAAACCTAATTCAGCCGTTGGATTGTGAAAATCGAACAAACGAATTGACATACTCGTACTATCGTTTTTTTTTTAAACTGTATAGGTAAGTAACTACGAGTATTTGGGGCAAAATAGTAGATTGTACAACAAGGACATAAAACAAAACATTTTATACAAGGCTTATGGTCCATCCATCCGAGCCGGCAGGCGAGGTTGGATAGTTAAGCCGAGGATAAAATGGGTTTAAAGACCGAGTTATATACTCTGCTTTTCACTTCCATTACGAGGAAAAAAAACAGTGATAATGTAAAAAAACTTACATGAATTAGAATACTTGCTTGCAACTTCTCCAGACTTTGAAGTTTTCATACGTTTTTCGTATTCGTATTTCTTTTAAAAAAAAAACCTGCATGAGATGTTTAACTTGTCGAACTCATTACTGCCTCGTCATACGTTGATTTTGTAATGTTTTTTAATAATGCTTATTTTTAACCTCGTAAGGCCCAGTGTGCAACAGCATGTACATAATGAAGGCAATTTAATTTGAACTGTTATGCAATGAGAACAAGGCTTATTTTCCTATGTTCATAAACTGAAAATGGCATTATCGAACAAACGTAATTGAACTTTATCGCCTTGATGGTAGATTCAAAGTCCCACTTACAAAAAACTCCCTGTTTGTAGTATGGTGGGGTTACGAGGTTAATAGCTTTAAATTTCTTTTTTGTAAGATGCAACATAGAAGGCAAATAAATTAAAGTAAATGTATTGAAATAACAAGTTTTATTTAATGCAGTCACCTCGTCTGTCTGGATGTAGGGCTTAATTGTCCTAGTTTAGATGATGACAACACTTTAAGCACTGGTGCATAAAATGCGATTTTATGCAGCCTATACCCAGCATAAAGAAGGACTTTACGAGCATGAGAAGTGAAATTGTATTTTTTAGGAACTAAATTTTTTCAAAGTGCTACATTTCAAACAATTTTTATGCTATGCTATGTAAATACGATTTAAACATATTATGTATGTGTAGTAAACTCTTTATTGTACAAAAATATAAATATTACAATAGAGGTATTGTTATTAATTAAAGTAAAGACATGTACAAAAGCGAACTTATCCCTAAATGGGATCTCTTCCAGCTAACCCTAAAGTAGATGAGTAAGGACAATGCATGGGGTTGGACAAATACAATTTTTGCACCAATAGTAGCAAAAAGAGAAGAGATATATGTTATATCAAATTATCAAAGACAATATTACAAAGAGCTGTAATTTACATCAGAGTGCTTATTAGCAGACAGGAACTGCAGAGCAAAATGCAATATGTTAATAAGGTAAATATAAATGGCTATTGTTACCATACTCTTCAGTAATATATGAATTCCAAAAGGTTTTTGTTTCTTTTGAACTTTATTTAACATATATCTTGCTTCAATATCGCTACCATATTATTGACCTTATGGCAGCTTTATTCGACGTGACCATAAGATGAAGGCAAGGTGAGCTAAACCAAAGTGTAAAAAGAAACTTTTGTAATCGCTACGACTTATCTTTGTATAGAGGGCTGTTGTAAATTAGCCACTACTTTGATAATACTTTTGTTACAATAAAATATTATACTGGATTAAATCTCGGAGAAATACAAGTAACTTTAATAAGGACAAATAAATAATTACAATTGTAAAACGAATAATTTATTATTTCTAAGTATTAATAATGTAACATAGGTAACATCTAGTTTTTATTACAACTTGAGGACTAATGCTTCATAACCAGAAACCGGCACGGATGAAGCGGGGAACTTTTCTCTGTAACAAAAATAAATGAAGGATTAGTAACAGTATACTGTCTCGTTTATTTGTACAAGATAAAGGCAGACAGACATGATCCCCGAGCACTAGTGAAAATCAGCAGACCGTTTGGGTTTTACTAAAGTCATATACAAAGAATAATTATTTTAAACCATGGAAAAAGCAAACGAGTATACCAGCAGGCTAATTGCCTAACGCACTCGCAATCGACTTCAAAGTGGAATAATTGTTTTCATTTTGTATGCAGACTCGACTTTGGACTGTCAAAATGAAAACGATTGCGATTGCGTTAGGCAATAAACCTGAAGGTCCCTGATGGCACTTTCAGATTTGCTAGATTACAAACATAACGACAGAACCACTCCTAATCTAATTATGCAAATTATGGGCGCCGCAGACTAATGGTGCTTTTATACTGTGTATGTAGCTGTAGCAAGTAAAAGCGCGTGCTACTTGCCCGAGCAATATGCTCAAGTTTAATACACTATGCTCAAACAGAGCTCGGAAACTGGTTCTTTTTTAACCAGCGCGTCAGAATAGTTTCAAAAAGAGCTCCAACAGAATTCATACTATTTCGGTTTTCATCAAAGAACAAAATAAAACTGCTCCTGCTCATAATAACGGTTAATTACACGATGCATATAACCTCCAATAGCCTCAGTGCCTCCAAGTGCCTCAATATGCGCAAGTATGCACCGTGTACAAACACTATTGCAGTTGGACTGACACGCTTTGATTGATTGATTGATTTGATTGGTTGGGGTGAGAAACTTATATATGTTATAAATAATATAATACGATCAACTAAGTTAGTCCATTGCCATACAAATTACT
Organism: Acleris literana; assembly: GCA_946894065.1. Taxonomy (NCBI): domain Eukaryota; kingdom Metazoa; phylum Arthropoda; class Insecta; order Lepidoptera; family Tortricidae; genus Acleris; species Acleris literana. The sequence continues at coordinate 21,442,924 of OX335671.1, read as the reverse complement.
GACATACAATATTTAAGTATTTTTATTGGTTTCAGACCAGGGATCGTATACCGGTATTATTTTCATACAAAAATACCGGTATTCAATTTCGGTATCTCGCTTATTATTGAATATTTTTGCTCTTCAATGAATTTCTATAATAGATTAGTGTAATAATTCCGTTGCAAATCCATTTGGTTGCTTCCAAAAAATGATCATACTAAGAATCTTCAAGTAGGTATACACTTTCAAACGGCTAGTCAAGTTCGGGATGACTTAAAGTTTAAAATTAAAACTTTGTTAAAGATTTGAATACTAAACACCGAAGTTCTGCAAGTTCTCCTTTCTCCTAGAATTATAACGAGCGTGAAATTGACTCCGGGAACAATCTCGAAATATCCCGTATAATAACAATCAATTAGCAGAAATTCTCAACATGAAAACTTTATAAAGTTACTATTAAGAAGTTAGTGAGGGCATTGACCAATTATGACGTATAAGTGACTTGATACTTGCTAATGAATTAACGGTTCTTGATACTTGATAATGATGGAAGTTTGATGCAGAATCTATTTTTCCCATGAGATGATTATTGTTAGCTGTGTGGTTGCCGGCTTAGAATAGTACCACTCCATGCCTTCCCGTGGATGTCGTAAGAGTCGACTAAGGGAATAAAGGCTTGTAGTACTTTTAGGCGATGGGCTTGCAACCTGTCACTAATACACTGGTAAACATCTTAGCCTGATTATGCAAAATGTGGTTACAGAATTATCAACAAGCTTTTAGAGTTCTTGGCCATTCTGTAGCTCTGCCTATCCCAAACTGGGAATAAAGGCGTGATTTTATGTATGTATGTATGATTATTGTTTGGAGAAATCTTGGATGAAAAATATTGGAGGGTGTCCATATCAATATTATTAATGTCTGTCTGTCTTTTTGTTACGCTTTTATGGCTAAACCGATGAACCGACTGCGATGAAATTTGATAAGGACATAGGTTAAGTCTCGGGGATGGATATAAAATACTTTTGACGCCGGGAAATCAAAAAGTTCCTGAGGGAATACCGATAACCCACTTGTACGCGGGCAGAGTCATGGGTAGCAGACAGTATTTTAGAAACTTAATAAATTAAACACTAAACCACCAAAGTTTTGAAATTAAAATAATCCATTCAAAAGATCCGTGGAAAAGAGAATAAGAAAACTGTCTAACTAACCAAACAGAGTGCCTACTGAGTGACGAGAAAACTTCTGCTTTGTTGTAATGTTAAGAATCCATAGCACTTTATATTTGATATAATTATTGTAATCTTTCGCAACGATTATAGGTACTCTTGTAAATCGAAAACTAGATTCAATTTATTTAAAAATCGCAGCTAACATACAAATGGGTGATTCCACGGGCATTTCAACCGCCGTCAGTTCGCTGTCTTAAGTATTTAAGAAATAGGCGATAATAAACCTAAAATTTGATCAATTATGGCAAGAATTACTATAACAGTATAGCTCTGTGTGAATATTAGCTGCTTGGTGTAGCTCATTCTTTCAATATTTATGACAGGGGACTGACGGCGGTTGAATCACCCAAAATTAAATCTTGATACGTAATTCCGAAATATAAAAGCAATTCGAGTATGTTCTTGATTATCTTGCATACTTCAATTAAGCGAAAATGTTGCCATTACAATGTTGTGATTATGATGGTGCAATTAACTTAATTCATTAAAATACATTGTATTTCACGTTAAGCCATATCGGATACAATTATTATTAACGAGTATGCAAACCCGCTATCGACAACTAGTACACTGCCCTTCTAAATAAAAAGGACGCATGCGCAATTTGAAATTCAAAGGAAATTGAACCCTCTGCCTGAAGAAATAAGGTCACTAATACATTCGAGATTCTATGAGACGTACGCCCTTTTTTCTAATGAGGGCAGTATAAGTGTAAATATAACGTCATTTAGAGTGACGTCAACTTGATGCGTTTATACTCGTCCTTATTTACCTATATACATAAACTAGAGGAAGCCCGTGATTTTGCACTTAGAATTAGTTTCTTGTCTCTCCCCCTATCTTTCCGTTGGTGGCTGATTTTCTAAAAACCCTACCCTAGTGCATCCCTAGCCTCGTAACGTCCAGTGTGCAATATGATGTACAACCAAGGCAATTTAATTTGAGCTGTATTATTATAGGAATAAAGTTCATTTTCCTGTCTTCATAAATTGAAAATGTCATTTTCGAACAAACATAATTGAACTATATTGCCTTGATGGTAGATTCAAAGTCTATTTGTAGTACGGTGGGCCTTACAAGGCTAGGGTACCCAAGGTACTCCTCCAAATTTCAAATCTTTATGCTCAGCGGTTTATGATAATGCGCTGTCAGTCACGCAATAATTTACATGTATAGATAAAGAAGATGATATATTCTTAGCCAAGTATTAGATTATATAATAATTGTGTTTAACACTTTATCGTTGTAAATTTGTTTCTTGGTATCGTTTTTTGAGAAAGAATGTTCAGTTTTTCTTAATATATTTGGAGTTAACTTTGATATGATAAAGTTCAAGGAAATATAAAAGTAATAAAAAAAACGTGTGCGTCTCGGGACGCCCGACAGAAGTGATAAGTTGAACTATATCGCCCCGCCCCGCCCCGCCCCACTGCCTAAAGGAAAGTAGACAGACTGGCGTCGTAACGCGTTACGTAACGAAGCGGTTTACCCTCCCATAAGAAGTTATCACTTCAGCAATTAAGATTTGTTACAAAGAATCTATTGTCGGATCCGGCGATGGCTTCCCATCAACATGCAATGATAATAGCTTTAAAGATATTGTGTGGGTGTTTTCGCATTTTAAAATCACTTGTTTATTTAATAGCCACTTTTTATTGTTTCGAACGGGTTTATAGTGTTTTGCAGTATATTTTTTATTTATGATGGTTTTAAGTTATAAATTATCGCAATTGAGAAAATGACTTTTTTGATGTTTTTTTTTATGTTTATAACAAACCTGACCTAACCAAACCTAACCAAACCTTTTAGGAAATCTGAGAATTTTATGGTTTCAATTTCACCCGTATAAAATTTATGTCTTTCGAAACAACGGGCTCCTGTTTCAAACTCCATCAGTCTATTATCTGCCTTTCAATTCGTAAATATGATTCTTTGAATGACTAATTGTATCACTTACCCTTGTATTTTCTGTGAATGTGTGCTACTAAGCACAACTTTGACGTTGCCTTTAACTTCTTCAAAGTATGTCAGGTTCACGTCGTGCTCCTCGGCTCGCATGTTCACGACCACAAGGTAAACGTGTCCATTGTACCACCTGTAAACATCGTTTACTGGTCACTATGCCGTTGGAACAAATCGATTTTGACCTTTATCGTCTTGGCCTAGAATCGTTATTGAACATTGAGCTTGAAATGCTTTACGTCGTTTCGATGCCATTAGCGTCGAGGATTGAGCATATCCATAAATCATTGCCAATTATAAATTGATTATTTAACATTATCTCGGTAATTGTATTTTGTTTACGATTGAGCGGTCGTCTATTTTTAACTCCTTATGTAAAAAGGATGATACAATGTAAACTATAATATCTCTGTATCTTAGCTATTACTATTGGTTTTTAGCTGGGTTGAAGAAAATCGAGCTTATCTACATGAATATTTATAATTTACCTCCTAAAAGCAAAAATATCCTCGTTCAAAGCAAGTGATTCGTAACGTCCATATCTAAAAACTTTGTCTTGTCTAAGGGCAGCCAAAGCTTGGTACACCTTCAGATGAGACTTCTCAGCAGCCTTCTGCACCTCCACGTTCAAGATTTCATAGCCAGCAGCTACTGGCAGCCACGTTTTGTCAGCTGTCGAGAATCCTAAAAAAATATATTTTTCTCATTCATGTTCTAATCAATTTAATTTTGCAGATTAAACTATGCAAAATCAACAAGAAAGAAAAAAATAACCACAGCAGATAATTCAGCAAAAACATTTCTCTTACAAAAGAATCAATTACTCTAGATTTTATTGACTTAATAAGGGCAATATTTATGAAAGATAACAACGTGTAGCATAGGTTAAGTAGTTTTAATGTACCTAGAATTAATTGCCCATTTGGAACTGATCATGTTTTCTTGGATTACTGCTGCTTTACAAATCTCAAATTAAAAAAGATAGCAACTTCGCCCATGCACGTTTTTTTTTTTTAACTAATTAATTTACCTGCATTTTTTTCAGCACTCCATTGAAATGGTGTCCTTTCTGGGTCCCTAGACCATTTTCCGTAGTTGATCGGATCATTGGTGTTGCATCCAGAAGGATCAACAGTTTCTTCCCAGCTCACTTCTCCATCAACAAGGCCCAATTCTTCTCCCTAGATTGCATAAAAATATAATTAAAGTAATAATTTTGATAACGAATATAAAAAAATTGACATTAAAAGACTTGCCATGTAAGTTACACCGATTCCAGGAAGCAGCAATATAATCATGTTGATACCATCAACTAATCCAGAACCGTATCTTGTAGCCATCCGGCTATTGTCATGGTTTCCAACCTAAAAATACAGTACGTCATCAACGTCATTTAAAAGGTTATAACAATTTAGTATTTTCCTATCAGAAAAAAAAAAACTTACCACCCAGTTAGCGTCCTTATCTACCGGCTTGTATGTCAAAAACTTATCGATAGCTCTTTTGATATCGCCAGCCGATGAAGTTGCGTCGACGTCGGTAATCAGATCAAAGTTAAACGGCATTTGAGCGCCTAGCCTGTTACCGTCACCGAAATATTTCATCACATCCTTGATTGACGCATAAACTTCGGTCATCATTACTCTAGTTAGACCATCACGGGCCTTGTACTCGTCAAGAGTGTCCCTCCAGTCGTAAACTACGTAGAGCGTTTCGTTTTGGTCCTTAGTGTAAATGTGATTGAGAGAATCGTGGTCGTCTAATTCCACCCCAATAGCTCCTGAGAGAGGTTCATCGGGGTATTTTCCGCCATAAAGGTTCTTATCTACTTCAAATAGACAATTGACTGCGTCAACCCTAAAACCGGCCACGCCCTTTTCGAGCCAGAACCGGACGACGTTCTAAAAATGCAAATATTCATTTTTATTTATTTATTTATGTCTGGATTTTAATACCTAATTTAGAGTACTTACGTCCATTTCAGCAACCACATCAGGGTTGCGGTAGTTCAGGTCAGGCTGGCCAACAACGAATTGATGCAGATAGTACTGATCAACTTCTTTCCTGTATTCCCAGGCGCTACCGTGAAAGTGACTGAGCTATAATTAAAGAAAATATTTAGAAACTATATTTCCACTAGTTTTTTGCAACAAGGAAGCTCCGCAGTAGGAATACTAAAACAATATTTACCCAATTGTTTGGAGGTTGTTTGTTTCCTTCCTCGTCAACGATACCATCTTCCCAGATGAAATAGTTGTAATACTTTTCATCACGTAGCAGTGCTTTCTCAAACCACACACTTTCATTCGACGTATGGTTGGGAACAAGGTCTAGGACGACCTTGATGCCTTAAAACGAGAGGTTTACAATTATTTTTAGCTAAAAAATATCTCGAGATCGAGATAGATTTCGCTATTTTATTTTATATTTACCAAGTTCTTCAGCCTTTTTGGTTAGAGCTTCAAAATCCTCCATGGTACCATACTCATCATGAACGGCATAGAAATCCGAAATATCATAGCCAAAATCATACATAGGTGACTGGAACATAGGTGAAAGCCAAATTGCTCCAACACCAAGTTCTTTGATGTATTCTAATTTCGATGTTATACCTAAAAGTATAATTTCAAAATTGAAAATTCTGACACTGGATATTATATTTAAATTTTAAAGAACACGTTTAATCATACCGTTTAGATCGCCAATGCCATCTCCATTGCTGTCAGCAAAAGACCGAGGGTAGATCTGGTAAAATATAGTGCTCTCCCACCAATCGAGTTCTCTTTCACCCCTGCTTTGCACAGCATTGCCAAAACAACAAGCTACCACAAACGGTAGCAGAAATACAGCCTTCATGATTTAAAATTCCATATAATCCTTATGCCGGTCAGGTCCACCTCCAACTACACTATATCAGGACTCCCATGGGCTTATATAGTTGACTAAGATTAACTGATCACTTGAGATAAACTTCACACTGTCGCGTTTATCTTTGACACTTGAACTGCGTATGGTGATAAGATTTTATTTATCCTATGCACTATTCACTTGCAAATAGTGTTTACATATTTACTTTTCATAATAATGACTTACTTAAAAATTATAATGACTTAATCAAAAATGAGTGCTATCTATTTGGCATAATTTTTAATGTCCGAAACGTATTAGGCATAACAAGTTTCGCATAATTTATTTACATCGAATCTTAGACTTGCCAATATTGTATTTGGCATAAATCTACGAGTATATTATCCGAATGGTTGTTCATCCGAATAGTATGTTAGCATAATATTAATATGGCAGAATTTCATTATGCATAATGTTGTTAAGCACATCTGAATCTTGATAGCCCGAAATCCTGTCCGAATTTATGTCCGAAACAACAATAGCACTATTTCTTGATTAGTGTAATAGTAAATGTAAAAACATACTCTCAATTTTTGCATAGTTACGTTACGTTAGTTTTAGGTTAGATAAACGAAAATAGGTTTAGGTTAGGTTAGAGTTGTGTCCAGACGCGAAGAGCCAAACTACGCGGAATTGGGGCTCCAGGGAGCCCCTTCGGCACCGCCCGCCCCAGGAAGCGGGACATAAGGCGACTCTCCTCGCTTAGGTCATTATTAGGTTATGTTAATATTAAATAATAATAATAAATAAAACAAAAATATTTACTATCGTGCTTTATTTACTGAGTAACGTTAACAAAAACATCATTGCTACTACAGGAAATTAATTCGGAGAAATAGGCTTATGCGAAAACTAACTTTCTGCGAAACAAATTTATGCGTAAGTCATTTAGATTTTTTGGAATTCAGAAATGTGCGTAAAACGAATTCGGCTGCAATGATAGAATTCGGTGACATCAAATTATGCGAGAACAGTTTCTTCACAAATACGATTTGGATTAAACAAATTATGCAATATTAAAATATGACTAAAAATATTATGCGTAAACCATCAAAAATACGTTATCAATTTTACGTACATTTAGTTTTCGTTGATGATTTTTGTTTCAACTGAACGGAAAATTATTTTTTATCTAATCAATCAGATATTGTAATCGTACATAGAAATGCCTGACAACAATGTAACGAGTATTATGAAATACGCAATACTTGTGCCAATAATTTGTTATCAGAATGATTTTCAAAATGAAAATAATACAATTCAGACAATAGGGAATAGGCATGAAGGTGAAGAGCTTCAATTAAAGCTGAATCATGAAACAAATGACTTATGGGTCTATATTGACTGACATAATTATTTTTAGTCATAATGTGCGTTAGGTCATAATCACCGCAAGTCATAACGTCTTTTTTTAAAGAAACTCTTACTTTTTCAGGATTTTTATAAGTCAAACCTAACCTAACCTAGCCTTGTATACACGTTAGATATTTCAGAACTTCTGAAAAGTTTACAGTTTCAGCGATATAAAAAATTATGACTATCAAAAATTATGTCAACAATTACATTATGACCAATAAAATTATGGGAAACAAAGGGCTCCCGGGATTAATATGGCCGACCTGTTACATGACGTCACAGTGCATATCAGACCTCTCTGTCCAATCGCTGTCTAATTAGCAGTTTAAATACTTGTATCATCCGTATTTCTTGGCCGATTTTATTTTCATATTTTGTGGAGAAATGCGACGCAGAAAATCCATGCTTATTCTCTATTGGCTACATGAGGGCTCTTTTAAGAGGCCACCTATGGTGCCACGCCCCCACAAGAATAAAAAGGGATGGCTTTATGCGCTTCCGCGCGAAGAATGTGAGATGGAGATGACGGATGGATGAGGCCTTGTCGGCAGCGTTAAATTCAATTAATCGCTGTTTACTTTAAACCACAACATTTATTGAAAAAATGTTTTGCCAGGATTAAGAAGTTACATATCCTCAACTATTGAATCGAAAATCATCGGTAAAGATTATAGGGTTTTGAAGATTCAACCAAAAACATGCAAAAAAGGTGTCATGTTTGAAAAATAAAAGTATCGAGGATTTTATTTCTAATCGTGTTTTCACGTTCGACAGTCAAATATGATCAAGCTTAATATATCCAAAAAACAGATACAAATGCCTTATGGTTCCTGAGATCCAGATCGCGGAACGCTCCAGACTTTAGCATAGGTGGCCTCTTAACGTCGGTAATATGGAGTGAATCTGCTGGCGCTTTTTACATGACCATCATTGCGGAGAAGAAGCGCCGCAACTTAAACAAGAGCGGCGCAGCGAAAGACCTTAACAAAATCAGTTTTGCTTTTGTTTATTTTTGTGAAACTAATGATAATTTCGTAATCTGACAGAACGATAATCAATCTTCCCTTGACATTTTGACATACTTAATCAAATTGAATGATAAACTTATCAATTTAGCTGTTTTTGTTTAGTCTGGGCTAAGATGACAGTCTCAATGGAATGTTACGTCTGTGTGACATGTTTTTTTGATAACACTTATGATTTCATTGATTTGACTTTCCAATTAATTACCAGGGGCCTTAGCCAAGATGCATTACGCTAACCCGCGTTCCTATTCGTTTCGTTTTTAAACCAATCGCGTCACTGGTAGATGGCGTGATACGAAGAGTCACGTGATCTACCAGTGACGCGAGTGGCTTGAAAACGAAACGAATAAAAACTCTAGTTAGCGTAATACACCTTGGCTAGAGCCTCTGCTATCGCAATGTGCGTACTGCGTGAGTCATAAACTAGATACAAGTTTGATACTCATAGCAATTAACATTATTTAGGTACCTACAAAGTGGACATGCCCCAAAACATTCAATTGAAACTCCTCCGTGTTTTAGAAGGACCTTTATTATGGTTGTTTTTATTTTAAGTAATACACAGAAGAACTTTTAGTTTCATAATACCGCCGTAAAGGAAGGCGGCTAACAGCAATGTAGTACTCGAAGTATTCTATACTCTTTTTTCTACCACATTAGGGTTAAAAATGCTCATACAATTACCATGCAGATAGCCGCCTTTTTTGGTATTACGTCAATAGCTGACAGGATATTTGTCACTTGTGTTTCGTAGAAAAACAAGAATCGCTAATTGCTATTAAGAAGCTGGTAGTACTGTAAATCGTAAAATTAACTGAACAATGGTATCTATAGGCACTAAAATCTAAAGAAGAAATGAGTAAATGTCATTTTATACGATTTTACAGAAGAACAGCGAAGTTAGCGTCTTGGAAACTTTAAACTTGCATCCTCAGAACGAGAGCCTCGTCTGCGGCTAGATCAAGGAAATTCGCTTGCACGATGTCGCTGAAATAAAAAAAATATTAAAAAATCGTTAAGTAAGAAATAATGAATATATAACACAAAAATCGGTTACTATATTTACAAAATAGGCATGTACAAAATGCGAACTTAAGGGATCTCTTCTTCTACCTTTGGGTGATCGAGGAAAAAATAAAACAAAAAAGGGGTAACTAGTAGACATAAGTACAAAAATAAAGTTTACAGAAACTTGATGATCTAAATTTAAGACCTCAAATAATTATTTAATACTTATTGCTGATCGACATTGATCCAGCAAATCCCTAACAATATTTGTCCTAACACATCGTTGGTCCGAATTTTAATTTGTCCTAAACTCCAAGTTTTCAGCTGAGTCAGGCAAATTTTAAAGTTTTCCAATTATATCTGCGGTTCGTTCAGGTTAGGGTTGTATTACAACACAAAAAAGTTTTAAAATTTAAGCGGAAATGGCTTTAGGATAAACGAAAATTAGGACAAATGATGCATTAGGACAAATGACCATTAGGGGTTCCATAGGGGAACCGTTTATTTTATATACATCGATATATTATATATCCAAATTTTGTACTGGAGATTGCTTGAGTCCCGGGAAGGGACATAATAATACTTTTTATTATATAATGAATAAATATATAATGAAAAGTACATGAGGAGTCAAGCCAACATGTAATAAGTTTAATAAATCTAATATTCTTGAGCCTCACTAAACTGTAGTTAGATATGAATAAAGAAAAGAGAAACAAGAAAAGACAAGAGAAAAAAAGAGATTTAATACTCACTTTGTAGTCCTCGTTGACAAAACACTACTAGTCTCGACTTCTAGTTGTCCAAAGATCAGGTCAAAGGCAGTCAGATTCACAATGCTGTATGACTTCCCAACGTTCATCACTACCACGTAGGTATCATCGTTGTACCATCTGTAATATGCATGTCAGAAAATCAATAACATTTGAATATCTTGATTATAATATCCCAGGCCCTGTCCAAGACGCATTACGCCAACTAGCGTTTCTATTCGTTTCGTTTTTAAACCAATCGCGTCACTGGTAGATAACGTGATACGAAGAGTCACGTGATCTGCCAGTGACGCGATTGGCTTAAACACAAAACGAATAGAAACGCTAGATAGCGTAATGTATCTTGGCTAGGGCCTCTTAATTTTCGTCGCACTTTTAATAAGTTCTCACTTATCTGCTTCCGATATTCTTATATCGATACAATACAATACAGAATACAACATTGAAAAGAAGATTAAAAGTACAGTTATAAACAATAGGCGCTCTTATCGCTAAAGAGCGATCTCTTCCAGCCCTACCTACCCTTAAGTAGCTGTAAATTTAAATAGCAAAAAGAATTAATAAAATGTTTCTTGGAAAACAATAAAATCTCAAATTAAATCAGATCCCAAATGGCGATCCAACGGCTAACAATACTCGTACCTAACCTATTGCGGCTTTTTCAATTTCATGTTCAAAATACTGTTTGCCGTTGCCGTTGCTAACAAGTGTTTCTTTAGCATCTAAAAGAAGATTGTCCTCTTTTATTATTATCTGGTTCCCTACATGACACAATAAGTTCATAACAACCTATGTTGTAGTTTAGTTTACCGATATATACAGGGTGTCCCAGAAACCGACGTCAACCCGCCTAGAGCTAATAGAACAGCTAAAAAGCTATCGATTTAATCCCTGTGTATGGTCAGCGATTTTTATTAGTTTCGGAGATATTGATCATTTTAATCAGATTTTTTGTAATTTTCCCTTATGTCCATGTCTCGAAAAATAATTAATTTAATGTTTTATTTCATAAGTTTTTCATTGGTATCTTACATAATTAAAATCATTACGAATCAGCAAAGTTTTTAAAACTGTTTGCCCCTTTTTTTATCACATATTTTTTTAAGTAATCACATAAAGTTTGTTTCTCCATACTAGGTGTCCCAGTGTTTGCTTTTCACTTTGTATGGAAAAAACAACTATAGGTGATAACTTAAAAAAAATACTGAAAAAAAACGGGGAAATAGGTTTAAAAGCTCTGCTGATTCGTAATGATTCTAATTATGTAAGATGCCCCTGAAAAACTTATGAAATAAAACATGAATTAATGATTTTTCGTGACATGGACAAAAGGGAAAATTAAAAAAAAACTGATTTAAATGATCAATATCTCCGAAACTAGCAAAAATCACTGAACATACATAGGGGTTAAATCGATAGCTTTTTAGCTGCTTTATCAGCCCTAGGTAGATTGACGTCAGTTTCTGGGACACTCTGTATGTACATTAAAAGTCGATAAAGTACAGCTCAAAAGCCTTAAAAGTGCCGAAAGTGTATTAAAGACGTTGAATTAAGTAACCTTTGTCACTTTTCACCCATTATCATTGTGTCATAGTAACTATACTGGTAAGTATACAAGGAGATGCAGACTTTAAAAACAAGTCTCTACATGTCACTGGCATTTTAAAAACAAACATTAAATGTCTACGATATACACATACATGTCGCCCTATCTTGCGCTTTTTAGGGTTTTGTACCTCTAAAAGGAAAAACGGAACCCTTAGGATCACTTTCTTTTCTCGGGAACGCGTGGAGGTATCGACTTAGAATTAATACCATATACTCAGCTCTACCATCCCTTGCAGCTGTGATAAAATCAAACCTCTAAGTTAACGTAAAAAACGGTACGGCCGTTTCAACACTCTCAAGGAAATTAAAATTTATAGGTTATTTTCCGTTGACCTAGAACCGTGAAATTTGGCAAGTAATACCGTCTTATACTACAAATAGAGAGAAAAATCTGAAAACTATACATTTTTAATTAAATCACAAAGGCGGTCCAAAATTTGAATTGAGTTAACTGTGTCATGGGGTATCGTATGAAAGGGCTTCATTGGCACAAGCTTAAGCAGACTTTTAATTATTTCTGTGATAGTTTTCGATTTATGACGAAGAATGAAAAAAGTACCTACAATTTTTTACGGAACCCTCGGTGGGCGAGTCCGACTCGCAGTTGTTTTTTTCACGTAGATAAATTTAATGAAACAAAAACATAGCGAGAAATTTTCTTTGACATATCCGTCTGAATCACCACCACGCACCATCTTAACCTCGGAAGGCCCACGTCAAATTTCGATAGTCCGAAAATAGTAGTTTACAACATGAGTGTGGTTTCCCTTATGGCTCGTTTCATAATAGATCACACGAGTTATGCTAATTACGCAGAGTCTCGTACAATACTTTATTTACACACATATTATAAGTAGGTACTCTAAGATGGGTTCAGAAGCCGAAAGGCAAATGACCAGCATTACCTTACCTGTGGTAGTAGGTGACAGCGATGACACCTGTAACGTAATTTTGAAATTACGTTATCGAATATTGTAAGGTAATGAGATCCAAATTTGGAACATCTTCCAAAATTAACAGCTGTCATCGCTGTCACCTACTACCACAGGTAATGCCAGTCATTGCCTACGGGTTTTGAAGGCATAATAGAGGACTTATGATATGAGCGTAGATAAAGAATCTTGTGTGGGTCAGCTAAAGTCAAAAGTCACTTTGACAACTGTTGTAAATTTAGGACGTTAGGTCTTACGAGGATTAAACCTTTAACCTACCGCTAAACAGTAGCGTTCTAATAAGACAATCATAGAAATAACTACTAAACTTCACGATGGCTTACGCATTGCAACTTAAGATTGCTGTCTTGAGATTGTAAATGTCTATAAACCTCGCTGCTCAATTATAATCAGGGTAGCTTGTGTGTTTATGTTCTACATGCCAGATAGGGCGATGGAAACAGTAATGAAGAAGGACCAAAGTTGGGCGCTTGATTCTTATTCTAAAGAGGTCGATTTTTGACCGTATGATCGTTGAATTTAGTCGTTGAATTTAGAGTTAAGTGTCCATTATTGGTGCTTGGCAGCTAAAAGTGTCTAAAACTGGGGCCATAACCTAAAATAAAATAAAAATAAAATATACCTCTTGAAAGCGAATACTTGTTTGCTCAGAACCATGGACTCAAAACGTCCATAGCGGAAGGCAGTTCGCTTGCGCAGGGCGGTCAGAGTTTGGAAGACGTGGTAATGAGACCGGCCTGAGGATCGCTGGATTGCCACGTTGGTTATATCAGACTCGCCGGCGAGTGGTAGCCACGGGTCATCAGCATTTGAGAAACCTGAGAAGGTCATAAACTGGAATATAAAGGTTTCTGCGGGTCTATTATGGTCGTGTTTGGGTAGTTCTACTAGCGTTTCAACCACTATCACTTTCCTGGTCGCATTATTCACCATTTCCCTGTAGGTTCAGATTACCATTTTCGGTTATTTTCTAGGAGTCCAGGCATTCTTCAAAACAACTCAAAATGGTAATCCGATCCTACAGGGAAATGTTGAATAATGCGACCAGGAAAGTGATAGCGGTTGAAACGCTAGTAGAACTACCCGTTTATCGACGTGGATAAACGTGGATAAAATATCTAACACTTTTTGATCAGTACGAAGTGCGAGAGTGAGGGATGCTTTATCCACTACAATAATGGCTGCTCGGAGCCTTGATTGTGAGCAGGACTGGCCCGATTCATTTTAGATTCTGTGGTTTGCCTCCGCATCGTACTGAGTGGGCCCCTTTAGCGACACAGATAAAAATAATGGTTTATATCTTTATTGTGAACTAGCTTCTGCCAGAGACTTCGTCCGCGTAGAATTACTATTTTTTCACCCCACCGGGAACCGTTCATTTTTTCTGGGGTAAAAAGTAGCTTATGTTACTCAGGGATAATGTAGCATTCTAATGGTGAAAGATTTTTTGAAATCTGTCGAGTATTTTTTGGGATTTATCCGTTACAAACATACATAAATACAAATCTTTACTCTTTATAATATTAGTGTAGTTTGTAAATCGCGTTGTTGTGTGTTAGTAAATCTTATTTATTTTTTAATCATGTTGGGCCGTTCCCAATCATTGTTTTTTACCGTAAAACAAGTATCTAACATGAAAATAGCGTGTAATAACTGAGAAGTCTTTACTTGTTGAACATCATACATGTGATTATACAAAGCGTTTTAATTTTTATTGTTTAATGTTTCGCATAACTATGCAAACTTTGACAAGTATTTACAATTGTGTAGTCAATTCTAGTTAAATAATAAAATATTTTTCCCTTATATATTATCACGCAAAATCGTGTATAGCAGATGTATACAATAATGTATAATGTGTAACATATTATTACATCCCTTCCCACTCCATGCCCAATGTAATAAGGTTCGGCGGAAGCTTTGTGATGTAAAAACGTCGCAAAGGAACCCTTTTTGAAGTGGACTCGTGTTTTGGTCATCTTGGGAAAGGGATGCGTTAACGTGTGTCATGTTATTTTGTTATTAAATACGAACACCTAAAAATTCCGAATTACTTTTTTCCGAATATTCATTTCTCCGAATTATCACTTTTCCGAAAGCTATGTTACGCTGAGCAATTTTAGATTTTATGCATAATTTAATTGTCAATCGTAGGTTAGGTTAGGTTTGATTTAGCGATAACAAAAAGTTTAGTCTTCTATCAAAAAAATGCGTTCGGAATTATGAAAATTCGGAATTTTAATCAATTCAGAATTATGATAACTTTTAGGCGTCATAATTACTTTTTAGGTTCCGCATCGATAGTTCACGTCAACTCCATTCGGTATATCGGCGTCATCCTAGACTCCCACCTTAACTTTCATAAGCACATGGACGCGTTGACGCTAAACAGCCACAGAAGGTTGGGTTTTGTTTTAAGAAACGCTAGGGATTTTCGTGACTCCAAAGCCATAAAGCTTCTGTACACGGCTCTGGTCCGAAGTAAACTTGAAGCGGCTGGCCTCTGCTATTTGGAATCCCTACGAGGCAACTTACGTGTTGCTCCTGGAGAGAGTCCAAAAAGTATTCTTATGGTTTTTGTATAAGAAAATGTTTGGTTTTTACCATTTTCTATACCCTACGAAGTTTTGTGGCGACCTAGCGACATCTATCGGCAACTTGTATCAACCAACTCGCCACCTCGCTAGCGCCACCAGCGTCAAGTAGCGCAACTAAAGTGTTCTACATCGCGCTAACGAAGTTTCTACAGTCAGTTGACATATATACAACTTCCAACTTCATCCCAAAGGACTTTGGTCCCCAGGCATAACACCGCCTGGAGAGAGATCTCTCTGTTGTCCTCTCTTCCTACAGTTTCTCGTAGGGGCTTTGGGCTTCATCTCTCTGGAGGTCAGGCTTAACTTCCGGCTTCTCACTCTAACCACCGAAATCGTGCGGGGGGAGCCTGGGTGTGTGGAATTGGCAGCGCAACTGCTGCGTATATCGGTTCCTTCACGAACTAGAATCGATTTTCGGCCTCGTGTTCGCCATTTGCTGGCGGTTCCGACGTCTCGTACTGTGTTTCGCAGGAATTCTCCTTTGGTCCGTGCCTTGCACCATTTAGACGGGCTTCTCGCATATGCCCCTGAGCGGGATGTATTTGCTAGCGGATGGGCTGCACTGCGAGATGAATATTTGAGGTGGGTCTATATCGGCTAGCATAATAATTGTTTGTCATAATGATTGTTTGGTCAAAAATAAATTTGTCGAAAACGGTATTTACAATTTGAAATCGTATTTTTTTTATTGCTATAATAAACTTACCTAACCTAACTTAACTACACAATAGATGTTTATTCAATTCTGTAATATCAGTCTAAAAGGGTTTTAGACGAAACGATTTTCGACCAAACAATCGCTATGACTAACAATCATTATGTCAGTCGAAGGGCTCCCGTTTGGGGTACTGCTAGAGTATGGATGTGCTGTGTCGTCAATTCCTTAATGTGAAATTTCTATTCTATTATTATTGCATTTTAATGCAGTTTTCGGTAAATTTAAGTATCTATAATTTCACAGTGCCTTGGTTTTTTTACTTTTATACAGTGCAATTAGTTTGTAATAATAAATAAAAAAATAAAATGACTCTTCGGATTTATGTAGTGTACCCATAACGAAATACATTATTATGTTTTAGTTTTTGGGCTTGTAAGCCTCTAAAATAAATATGATCACGATGTAAAAAAAAATGTAAGGCCTGTGCCCATTCATAACGGATAAAAATACGCCTTTTATTACGACGACAATACTAACTTAATATTATTTATGGTAAAGAAATTGTCATAGGAGTTACTTAAAAAATGTATTTTCCAAGAAAACAACAACAAAAGAATTCGAAATAGGCAGAGTAATAAGTAATTAAGTACTCCTTCAATAATACCTAATTAGAGCTTATGGTGAAATGAAACTGTAACACCAAATTTTGTGATTCTGTACCCTAACAGGGTTTATGCTGCGATAAATAAATCCTACTAATATTATAAATGCGAAAGTTTGTGTGTGTGTATGTGTGTGTGTGTTTGTAACTCCTTCACGCTGCAACGGCTCGACAGATTCGGATGCAATTTGGAAAGAAGATAGCTTATTCACTGGATTAACACATAGGCTACTTTTTATCCCTGAAAATTTAAAAGTTCCCGAGAGAATAACCGTAATCGAAACCTACACGTTTGAAGTCGCGGGCAGAAGCTAGTGAATTATAAATACCTGCATTTTTCCCGCTGCTCCATTGAAACGGGGTGCGAACGGGGTCTCGGGTGACTTGAACAAAATGGACGGGGTCGTCCGTGTTGCAGGCCAAGGGGTCCTTCGTGTCGACCCACGGCACAAAGCCGTTAACCATTCCGAGTTCTTCACCCTACAATTTAGAAACAGTCGATGTAACACGCTGATATGACGTGGTTTGAAATATAACCTAACCTAACCTAACCTAACCCAACCCAACTTTTTCCTGATTCTTGTAAATTGGGTCAATCAACTATTCTTTGTACATTTAAGTATGTCTTAATTACAATTACACAACAATTATAATTATACAACACTGTTAAACTAAAGCCCGGTATAAACTATATTTTTTAATCAATAGATTAATTGTCAGTACAAGTGAAAATAAGCTATCCAAATCAGAATAACATTTTTGCCAAAAAATACTGGTAACTTATGGGACAAACCACTATTTTCATACAAAAGTGGGGACAACAGGGTCCGCTAAGTTACCAGTGAAAGAAGAAATTTTAATTGTTTAATAAATACGTATATCTAACAAGTCATAGAATTCACTGTTTATCTGCGTAATAAAAACACGCAATATTTTAAATAAAACCCATTTAGTTTTTCTTAATACTTAAAAGCTATACAAACTTGAAAAAAAATATGTACAAAGAATATTTATTTGATCCAATTGGTTCAGTTAACAGACATGGCTCGTCTATGTAACGAATTTCCTTGTATGAATGAATGTATGTAAATCTTTATTGACAAAGTAGAAAATAAGAAACTAAAAAAAAAAACAGGAACACAAAAGGTATGGTATAAAGGCGAACTTATCCGTTTCATGGATTTTTTCCAGATAACCTTTGAGTGATTGAGAGATGGATGGCTTAACGTGCAATAATTAAAGACACAAGATGAAGATAAAATATCAAAAATATACGTAAAAATATAATTACATAATTTAAATAGGATAAATAAATAAAGCTATACTAGGGTAACGGCACCAATGAGGGACAATTTTAGGTGACAGGCACCAGTAATGGACACTTCACTCTTAATTCAAATTTCATACGGTCCTACATTGATTGTTGCAAAACAAATGAATAACCCTTATGTTCTGTAAAATAAGAATCAAGTGTCGATCATTGGTTCTTGTCCATTAATGGTTCTGTCACTTTAGTTAAATTAGAATTAAATACATTAATACATAATAAAAATAATATAAGTATGAAAATTAGAAAGGACAAACAGTCATAGATCAGGAACAAGAGTCAAGCCAGTTACTTCTTCAGTTCTTGTGTAGTTTGAAAATAAAATCATAAGTGCAGTATTACCAGTGTCTTACTAGTTATCGGCTAAGTATCGTTTTCTATACAACACGAGTGACAAATATATAGTCAGTTGCGAGTGCGAACGTGATAGCAATAGCAAGTCGAGCACTAAGTATTTAGAAGCTGGGAGTACTGTACTAGTATTTTTTGTACTTGGAAATAAAAACGATTTGATGCTAAATTTGTTCGGCAATTCCTTATTGGGCTTCCGTTTAAATCGCTTTAATTGGAAAAAGGCGATTTCATATGATTTTGTCATCTAAGTACAATTTGTGACTAGAGGCCGTATTATAAGTTCAAATCCTGCCAAGTTCCTCGCAGTAAAAGGGACAGCGCTAAAGCAGTTGTATATCTTCTTCCTATTTACTACCTGGAAGCTTGATACTCGACTGCGCGATGCAAAGAAGAGTAATATGTTTATCAGCCTGTATTACTAATTATGTATGTTTGTATATTTGTTCTTTTGTGGCGCTCTAGAAACTAAACGCGTGGACCGATTTCGATAATTCTTAAGTCACGATTTGTCTTAATCTTGTGATTATCCTTGAATTCAATATGGAGGCAACCAAACGCCATATTATTAAAAAAAAATGACGACGAATTATGACAAGTGGTGTATCGTTGAATAGTTATTTAAAAATCATTTTTAAGATTTCTTTCATCATTTTTCATTTTGAATGGTCATTTACGATTTATAACGATTTAAAGTTGACATGGTATGGGCATGTGATGCGGAGGAATGAGGAAAATATCGTCAGGAAAGTTTTGAGTATGAATGTGGATGGCTATAAGAGTAGGGGAATACGAAAGAAACGACGGATGTACTGCGTGAAAGATCATATGGCTAGAAAGGGAGTGACTAGCTTAGGGGGTCGACTCGTGATCGTAAGGTACCGAGTTCGAACCCCCTTCGGTCACCATGTACCAATGAGTTTTTCTAACTTAAGTGCATTACCCGATGCTCTTACGGTGAAGGAAAAACATCGTGAGGAAACCTACACATTCGAACAGCTGAGTGTGTAAGAGGGTAATTGCACAAAAGATCCTAAAGGGTCGAAGTGTATTCGAAAGGGCTCATCTGTAAGATAAGATAAGGGAGTGACTACCGATGATGACTAATATAGAAGTATGGAAGAAACATACATGTTGCGCCGACCCCAATCATGAGAATCAAATATTAGAATGATGATGAACGACTTAAATTTGGTTAGTAACAGTCGGGTTTTTTAAAGCTTGTTACATCTCATAATACGGCAACATTCTTGCCCTGAGGAAGTTTTGAGTGAGATAACAGCTGTAGGCGTAGCCAAGATACAAACGCTGCTAACGTTTCTATTTTCTCACGCAAAATGTATAGAGTTGACTCGACGCTCAGACCTATATATTTTTCGATATTAGAAAATCGCTAGCTTTGTGCATCTTGACTGGGCTCCCTGCGCATTGACGCTAGCATAGTGCTAGTTTTACACGGGCTTAGTAGCTAATGCTTAGTACTTGTCACTAATACTTGTCACATGTATGCAAACATATTGTACAGTCGAGGTCATAAATATTTGTACGCTTTAGTACCTTGTCTATTTATTTAATGTCATGTTTAAACTGCCATAGTAATAATTGTCACAGCGCTGAAAGTGAGAAGGTACAAAAGTGTACACATATTTATGAACTCGACTGTGTATGTGCTTAGAATTAGTGCAATTGCGAGTGCAATTAATTAGAAGCCGGTTCTATTTACTAAGCGACAAATATCTACTTACCCCCAGCTAAAAATCTACTAATACCTGTCACTTTTCGAGTGGTGTATAAACATTCATGTCAAGTGAAGTTTGATTACTCAAGTTTACTACTAATACGATTCTCTAATACCCATGTGTAGACGGCTACTTGCCTCTTGTCAATCTGCAGATAGATCCCTAATCATTTACATTATGACAAATACTAAGCCCGTGTAAACCTAACATAAGATTGAAATTTATTTCCTTGAATTCGGGTAACTATTACTAGCTTACAAATATAGTCCAAGTTTCCTCATTAGAAGATCAGGTGATTGGGTGTCACGTGGAATCCCTAATTACGTTTCTCCTAAAGCATTGTTTGTCCGAATTATTGTTTGTCATAAACAACATTGCATTGTTTTCAGCCGAGTCCGATAACTTTTTAAGTTTTCCGAAAATACCTGCGGTTATGTTAGGTTAGGGTTGTATTTGTACGACTGTAATATTTACGGTTACGGAAAACAAAGCGCCTTGGCAAATGAAACGGTTGGGAAACGATACATTTGGCAAACATATTTCGCCGAGACAAAGGTAACCCGATCATATACCATATAAGTGATGGCTATTCCAGGAAGCAGTAGAACAAGCATGTTGAAGGCGTCCGTTATTTCAGACCTGAAGCGAGATGCCACTCGGCTCTTGTCCTGGTTACCAATCTGAAAACATTACCCACATCTTTAATATCTAAATGTATAAAACAGTACCAAGACTTATTGCCTGACAGACAGTCTAAACCGCGGGATTTAGGGACTTGAAATTTGGACAAGGTATTCCTTGGGTACCCTAGGGGTAGAAAGGATTTTCCGAAAATTGACCCCCAACGGAAAGAAATAGGGGGAGTAGCGGGAAACTAGTTCAACGCGGACGAAGTCGCAAGCGTCCTAAATAAAAAAATCACAAAATAATTTTTATAATAAAAGAGTCTTTTAAAGCAGAAATTAAAATCAGTGGACACACATAAATTGACCTAGTCTCAAAGTAAGCTCTATGCTTGTACTATGGGTATGGGTACAGTCAAGGAATTTAATTTTTGACCCACCTTAGGTCCATAGTCAATCTGACATTCTACAGCAATAAGGTTGAGTTTCCTATCAATTACAAATGACTTGGCATCTCTATTGACAATGACATCAAGCAGATTTTCTTTTAAATGGGTAGCAAATTAATTTCCGTGACCGTACCAGCGGGCGTTGTCAAATGGAATATTTTTACTCGTTGACATAATACAATATAATATCCCGATAAATTGATAGCTGATAATATTTAACTCGACATGTTTCAAAAGGAAAACGCTTCGGAAAATAACCTCAACCTTAGCCAAGCACTAAACATAATATTTAATGAAGGATATAGCCATAAATAACAGCTACATTGTAATGTACATACCTACATACCTTCACGCCTTCATTCCCAGAGTGGGGTAGGCAGAGCTATAGAATACCAACTCTAAAAATTTGTTGATAATTCTGTAACCACTTTTTACAACAGGCTAAGATGTTAACCGGTGTATTAGTGGCAGGTTGCAAGCCCATGGCCTAACAGTACTACAAGCCTTTATTCCCTTAGTCGCCTCTTACGACATCCACAGGACGACATGGCACTATTCTAACCCGGCAACCACACGGGATACGCTACTAAAAGTCTTTTAATATACATGTTAGTCTTAAATCGTGAACATAAACATAGGGAAAAAAAAAGTACCATCCAGTTAGCCGGTAGCCTCAATGGTTTGTACGTCATCCACCGATCAGTTAAGAATTTCAAATCCCTGGCATCAGAGTTCTTGTTGAAATCGTTGACGAGGGCCAAATTTATGGGTATGTGCGCTCCTGCACGCATACCGTCTCCATAGTATCTCACGGCATTTTTTATTCCCGTGGCTGCTTCTGTGATTAAAACCCTACAAAACAGATTATTGATTTGAAAATTGATTATTGAGTCAACAAGGACTTATCGTTCTGAACCCTTAATATTTTCAAGATTGATTGATTCAGGGATTTGTTTGCGAAATATTAAGTTTTGTGTAAGAGTCAAATGTCGCCCTCGTGTGTGTTGTTTTTGGATAAGTGGGAAAACTCATAGCAGTTTATATAACATAATAGTAGGAGATCCGAATAGGAGACGATTTGTACCGGGCTGTTTATTCGATAAAAAGTATTTTATACCAAATTTAATATGCTAAGTAATATATGGCGAATAGGTAGGCTGAAAATTTTCAGTACAATATATAATTAAGTAAAAATTTAAAAATTTACTTTGTTTTTAAAAATTGCAATAGCTTGTTTAATGGACAAATTACATACCAATCGAAAGTATGAAGCCTATAGAATATGCAAACGTTAGGTTGATTTTTTTTTTCCCGTCAAACTATTGGGTAAGCAGGTATAAACAGGTAAGTCTGTACTAATAATTTGCACCAAACCTAACGTTTGCATATTCTATAGACTTCATACTTTCTATTAGTATGTAATTTGTCTATTAAATAAACATTTTCAATTTAAAAACAATGTTCATTTTTTTTTTTTTTTTATGATATAACTACTGGACTGAATTTTTTCAGCCTACCTATTCGCCACATATTATTTAGCGTATTAAATTTGATATAAAATACCTTTCATCGAATAAACAGCCCGGTCCAAATCTTCTCCTATTCGGATCTTAGACCATAATAAAAAGGAAAATTATCACAGCTAAGTAGGTTTTACAAGTTAACGAGCAATAGTCGACCAAGTTATAAACAGAACCGTTCACTGCACGAGGCCCGATCTGCCCTCCTAAATAAAAAGGACGCATGCGCAATTTCATAGTCAAAGCAAATTTAACTCCCCATCTTAAGAAATAAGGTCACCAATACATACGTGGTTCTGTGAGACTTACGACCTTTTTTCTAAGGAAGCAGATCGATTCCCCAGCCGGTTTCTATAATCATTGTATTTAAAAAATAAGTATTTTATTTGATATCCTTTCATGTGTTAAGTCACTTTATAATATTAATTGTGAAGTATCTACAAAAAACTCAAATTATGAAATCTGCTTCTCTGCCAATTATAAGTTCAACGTAAAGAATGATGGGCAAAAATGTATGGAACCCAGCCCAATCACCAATAGAATTATAACGTATGTAGGCTTTCTGATCCCACTATTTGCTGTAATTGTTATTATGACGACTAGAATGTGAAGGCTGGGAGAATCGAAATAGTTTTACGTGTATGTGTGTGTGTGTGTTTGTTTTTGTTTAAACGGGGTAATCCCTGGAACTACCCGTCGGATTGGAATAAATCTTTTTGTACCTACTTGAAAGCCAGTTTCATGAAGAATAGTTTAGTCTAAAAAATCGGTCAAGCGTGAGTAGGATATACGGGAAATAGCATTGCAACGCATGCGGGGCACAGCTAGTGTAGTAATAAACGTTGTGTGTGTGTGTGTGAATATTTGCAGGCTGATAACTCTCTTCTCCGGGGTTTTTGTAGTTTGTCCCCGTATTAGAAAATGAAGCTTATGTAACTAGCTTTCACGTGGTAAAAATTAGATTTGTACTGGTTATATGGGCCAATTTGGCTATCATTCTTTTATTGTCAAGACCTTACCTCGTCATATTATCCCTCACTGAGATAGCCTCAAACACATCTCTGAATTGCGAGATCATATCATAAGTATCATCAAAATCTTTAGTGTAAATATGATTCAGGTATCCATAGTCGTCTGGCGTAAGTCCCAATGCAGCAGCAAGGGGTTCATCGGGATATCTCCCGCCAAACATGTCTTTGTCAGCTTCAAAGAAATGGTTGACAGAAGTCATCCTCAAACCAGCTACGCCTTTTTCCAGCCAGTATTTGAAAACGTTCTACAAAATAATTTAATGTTGTAGTGTTATGGGGCTACCACACGCGCAAGCTTCACCACAGTTTTGCCTGCGCAGGCCGGCTTGTACACGGAACACGGAGCGTGTGGTTGGTAAAACTGTAGCACGCGCCAACCCCTCGGCTCGGCTTGCGCAGTTTTCGACTTGCTTGAACTTCGCCTGCGCAAGCCTGGCATGCGCAGGCAAAACTGTGGTGAAGCTTGCGCGTGTGGTAACCGCATTACACAAGTGGTAAATAAATAACCTAGCAGCCAGTGGTATTTGAATTGTTGTGTACCGGTGCGGGGGTAACCACAATCTGTTAAATTACCAGCATTTAGAGGCAATCTTAATTCTAAGGGTTGGCAATGCATTTGTAGTCTTAGGATTGGATTCTTAAGATTGTGGATGAGAATGTAAATATCTACGGACCACAGATCCCATTTACCATTGTTGTCTGTGTGCTCGTATGCCTTCTCTATGGACTAAAAAGTAAGTATTTCGGGAAACTAAGGTTAAGGCAAAAACTAACCTAGTTGCTGTTGCATTAATTTGTCTTATTATTAGAGTTAGGACGTGTTAGGTGGCAGATCGTGGTTATAGAATCTATGGAGTCGCTATTTCCTAATTATTTTTATTCTTTGATTTTGACCTTCAATATTCAGTCAATTCCAGTCAAAATCAAAGTGTCATGTATTATAATAATTAGGAAATAGCGACTCCATGCATTCTAGAACCACGATATGCCACCAAAATCTTAACCCTACTTATTATCATTATTATTATGTACATTATAGTATAAAACAAATTCGCTTTCCGCGTCTAACTGTCTTTTCTATGTGTCTGTATAT
Organism: Acleris literana; assembly: GCA_946894065.1. NCBI lineage: Eukaryota > Metazoa > Arthropoda > Insecta > Lepidoptera > Tortricidae > Acleris > Acleris literana. The sequence goes on along the minus strand of OX335671.1, from coordinate 21,418,066 downwards.
CGCCTAACTCCTCCTAAACGAAGCAATGGATTTTGATGCGGTTTTCACCATGAGTTCGATTTTTCACGAAAGGTGTTACAGAAAACTCACATAGACCGAAGCAAAGCGAGGGCAAGTGCTTGTTGAAAACATAATTCAGTTTTTATTTATGCCTTATAGATTATCATAAATACCTTCATCTCGTCAACGACGACAGGGTTTCGGTAGTTCAAATCGGGCTGCCCCTGTCCAAACTGATGCAAGTAGTACTGGTCTCTGTGTGGCACATACGTCCATGCGCTCTTTCTGAACACACTAATCTGTACAACAATAAATGCTTACATAAAACTATAGTACATTATTACCTAGGCCCTAGGGGATTACCTAACGAGGTTGGTGGGTCTCGCCAATAAAATCCGAGTCGGGCATTCGCGGTTTCCGCCAAGATATACATAATGCTTGTCTAGAACAATACGAGGAAATGAACCAAATACATAATTATAAGTATATGTAAAAAAGATTTCGAGTAATTGAGAGATTCTCCTATTGAGTTTTTCAAAACTACGAGTATTCAGTTAGTATCACGCACAATGAACCGCCGCCTACGGCCTTTTACCTTTCTACCTTTTTTTAAAAAGGTTGGGTGTTTGGATTTTTTTTCAGAGAGCATTTTAAAAAAAAAACGCGCCGCAGCGGCCATGAATGAGTTTTCATACGTCTATTTTACTCCTAGGAAGAAACTGGAGCTCTTTCTGTCTTCGTTTTTCAAAATTAAAGTCATCTTTTGCGAGAATGTTTGGAAAAAAAAAATACAGACGAATTGAGAACCTCCTCCTTTTTTTGAAGTCGGTTAAAAAACAATATTATTCGCCGTACGCTTGCCTCCGTCATTGCCTCTGCAATCCTCAAGCCCAATGAGGTATTGAGGGACGATGGCAAAAGGCTGGGCGGCATGACAGGTTCCATGGAAGATGGGACGGGTGATTGTGTGGGATGATTGGTATCTGCGTGGATTATGTTAGCCACGCCCGACACATCTTCATGGGACCACAAAAACAGAGGCGAGGAAATGCTGCCAGCATCTTTAGAGTCTGACCATCGAAACGTGACACTGAAAATGATCGCGAAATTTAAAATTGTAGCTATGGTATGCCTGTATGGGCTAGAAATAAACAATGTTGATGGTTTTGTCATTAAGTATGAAGTTATAAGTTAATGACAAAAGCATAAAAATTGTTTAATTGAAGATCATTCAGGCATAATATAGCTACAATTTTAAATTTCGCGGTCATTTTCAGTATCACATTTCGATGGCCAGACTCTAGCACTATGCTCTATTTAATTTAATTGTATATCGATAAATTAATATTTAATGAATTCACCCTATTAGTTGTTGTAGCATGTAAGTTTTTCTAAAGAAGTATTTTGCAGTATGACATGGTAAAAAAAATATTCTAATATTTCACGGTTGAAGTTGTATTTAACTGTGCTCGAAATTAGGCAATTGTAAATCCGCGCACCAATTATAATCGTCATCATCATCTACAAACAGCTCAAATATGTCGGAAGAGTTCTTGAAATTTGTTTTATCTATAATCATGCGGTATGATAACTCCATTGGTTAACCCATGTGGTTTTTTCTGGTACTCGTCTTGAATTAACTACTTAGAAATCTTTAAAACCTATTGAAGTTTCCCGCATGGTATGACGAGAAGAAGGAACAATTTTCAAGCTTTAGAGACTGGCAATGAGCTCTTTTCTTTATTCTCCTAGACCCAAATTCTCTTATTTTAAAACATGATTAACATCGTGTAAAATCTAAGTCAATTATTGCGTGGGCGTAAATTATTAGTTTAGTAAGTAACAAAACAAATTTGACAACAGAGGGCCCTGCCAAGATGCATTGCGCAAACTAGCGTTTCTATTCGATTCGTTTATAAACCAATAGCATCAATGGTAGATGACGTTATACGAAAAGTCACGTGATTTACCAGTGACGCGATTGGTTTAAAAACGAAACGAATAGAAACTCTAGTTAGCGCAATGCATCTTGGCAGGGCCCTCAGACATCGTAATCCCCAACCCTGCATCGTGGCTGGCTCAAACATTCCCATTACACCGGCTGCATTACCCTGCTGGATTGCAATAGAAGCTGCTGAGCTAGACACGACCCAGAACGAGGATCTAGGAAGTTGGATTCCCAGAGTTAATTTGAAAAGAAGCAACTTAATGTGTTTAGGCAGCGTTTATATTAATTTATATCATACCCAGTTGTTCGGTGGAGTCCGGACTCCGTGATTGTCCATATGTCCCGACGCCCAGATATACCAGTCGTTGTAGTACTCATCTCTATTAGCTGACTTGAGGAACCATTCACTCTCGTTGCTGGTATGGTTTGGCACAAGGTCTAATATTACTTTGATATCTAGAATTCAAAAATAAATTTACACATATACAGAGCGTATGGGAGTGGAAGGGTCGGAAAGGGCCGCCTTAGGCGTACTTTTTCGAATAAAATCGGAGAAATACTGGAAAAGGGCCGAATCTTAAGTACCCGAAAGCGACGTGTATGCATGACTCGATGTATGAATGTAGAAGAAGCGAAAGACATTTGTCAGGATGGTAGCAGGTGGAAAGAAGTGGTCTCTACCTACCCCTCTTGGTAACAAGCGTGATTTTATGTACGTATGTATGTGTGTAAAAATAAATTTTAAAGTTTATCATGATTTTTATCATGTTCTTGGGGCATTGGCGTTTGTTGGTTATCTGATTAATTTGTTTGGTTTTACCAATACGAGTAGGCTAAAATATAAATCACGCCATTTTTTTACATCATCGTGTAGTAGGTATTCATTTTTCTTCATACTAACACATATTGTTTTTTTAACCATAAAAGGCAAACGAGCTTACGGGCCACCCATGATGGTGGTGGAGCTGTCAGCGTCGTCCATGTACGCCAGCAAAACCAAGGCACAGCCAGCCTAGACCAAATAGAGCTATTTGAAAATAACGTTATAATTATATCGTTATTTTTGCGCCATTACGTTACTATTACAACGGCAACGTTTTGAAACTTGGATTCAAAGAGGTATTCATCGTGACAATATAAACGTCATTTCGAAGTATAATAATTATATTTTCTACACCGATATAATAACGTTATACGTCACCTCTTACACCTCTTGCACATGATTTCGCTGGTTCATACAATACCGTGATGTCCGTCATTGCCTCCTATCTAATATACATCATAAGAGTCGCCAGCAGCAAAGGCCAGCAGCATGATTCTCTGATTTAGGGCATTAAAGTACAAAGTGCAACAACGCGCTATTCATAACGTTATTATAACTTTATTCTGGTTTTGGTACGATGTTGAGTTTGTTGTGATGTAACACAATGTTATGAAAAATATCGGTTCGTTTTAACAATTTTTCAACACTAATTTGTTGAGAAGGACATTTCATAGTGCGTGTGCTTGTGTGTGCGCGCGCGCGTGCGTGTGCGTGTGTGTGTGTGTGTTTGTGTGTGTGTGTGTGTGTGCTGAGACCAATACTTCTGATCTTTGACATCGGTTAAAAGTATGTCTAAAATATTAAAAGGAATTTACTCACCATATTCGGAAGCCTTTTTGAGTAAATTTTCAAAATCTTCCATGGTACCGTAATCGGGATGAATGATATAATAGTCGGCGATATCGTAACCCGAGTCGTGCATCGGTGACTTGAAGATCGGGGTCAACCATATCGCATCCACTTGTAATTCTTTTAGGTACACTAGGCGCGATATAACACCTTTGAAAAAATAAGACAATAATAGGAAGACGAAATATACATTGTGTGACATCCATATGAACATAAATTTTAAGTAACGAAGCTTTAAGTGCTGTATAGAAGGAATTAAGTTAATAGCTCCAATAAATTTAGTGTCATTCATTTTTAAAGGGTCAATCGAGCAGCACTGTATAACATAAATTCTAAGTTAATTGCAAGTTAATTGAGGGATAATTTAGCTATTTTAAATACATTGCGTGGTGAATTAGTTAGTATGAAACCAAAAAATACAACTTATTTAACAATACACATGTTATTAGGATGCAAATTAACTGTTGTCAAAATATATGTTCGTATGGATGTCACACACTGTATAGGCATTAAATATGAACAAAATTAGGAGCTCAACATTTATTATGACACTATGCGCTCTTAAAGATCAAGCGAATTTTTCAAATGCCGTTTTATAAGGTCAATGTGCTTGATTTCAAAATCAACTTTCAACCAATAAAACATGAAAAATCCGTTTATTGAAAAACTAACCTCTCGTTCATGTATGTAAATGTTACAGTTTTTGTTACAATAATATCAAGGAGTTGCCAGTCAGTTTTTTAAAAAGAAACTGAAAAATTGGTTAGTTATTACAAGAGTGTTTTTATCCTATTGATGAATATTTTGTCTATTTTTACTTGACTGTGACATGCATGATTTAAGATTTGTTAGTTAGATTAAGTTAATTCAACTTATCTGTTATGAACTTAAATAATGATGCTGACATTTAATTATTTCAAATTTTAATCGTATTATATTGACATTGTTTTAATAGGGAATCACTAACATGTTTCTTAGGGCCGTATTAATAAACTCATCTTGGCTGAGATACGTCAAAGTATACGTCAAAGTATACGTGAAGCCATACAAAACTGTCATTTTTGACGCATCTTGAGACGAGCGTTACAGTCGAGATCAGTTTATTAATACGGCCCTTAGTGTGTATAGGTTTTGTGAAACAACTTTTATTTCTGTTTTTTTTGCAGGTCATCTATTGGTAAAATGAGTGTGACTATATTATATGCACTGACAACTTTGACTTTGACTTTGAGGGGAAACTTTTAACCACCCTCATAATAAGCACGTGGATCAGAATCCGTGGCGGCACGAACCATTGTTTATTTTTACATACACTTACGTAACCGTTCAACGTGAATTCAAATGCGCCGTAAAAGATTAAAAAAAAAAGTATTTGCCCTAGGGTGACGGAACCAGTAACGGACAAGAACCAATGATGGACTCTGATTTTTATTTTACAGAAGATAAGGGTTATTCATTTGTTTTGCAACAATCAATTTAGGACCGTATGAAATTTGAATTAAGAGTGAAGCGTCCATTACTGGTGCCTGTCAGCTAAAAGTGTCCATCATTGGTGCCGTCACCCTATATCATTTCAAAACCAAGTTTGGCAGATTCGATTCCTGCTAAAGTCAGATACTTCACTCGTATTGCAATCACTTGCATTCATCATCTTAAGTCAGTCATTTATACATAGGACTTGATAAAACCCTAATGCTTTTAACATGTTATCATATGGTCGATGTCATTATAGCTCTTATACTTGACAGTAATAACGGCTGAGTTAAAAATAAATGTTTTAAAAAACAAAAAACCGCCTTCAAAAACGCAAAAAATAACTTGTTTAAAATTGTATGTGTGGCGGTTTTTTGTTTTTTAAAACATTTATTTTATTTTATACTTTTTAGTGATCATAATACGCTGTTACGTAGTCCCACTTCTTAGTTAAAATGAAACTTTAACTTATATCAAGCGCGCCGCAAGCAACGCCGCGGGAAAGTCATAGTCATATTTCAACAAGTAAATATTATTCGTTGTAGGTAGTCGCTCAACTATCTTAATCGAGATATCTTATCGCCACCCTTGAAATCGGTACCATTGAGGAGTTCCGGTGGCCATCTGTGGTCTTCATCATCAGTTCCACTACACTAAATGATACTTTCTGAATGCAAATGCTGGACTTGTTACTAAAAATACTAAAATCGCTGTATGTTTGCCTACAATATTTGAGGAGTTCCCTCAATTCCTCACTGACCCCCTCATCAGATACAGATTTGGTGACAATGGGACCACCTCGGAAGTATACTCTATCAAACCAAAAAAAAAATATTTGAAATCGGTCGACAACTGACGGAGTAATCGGTGAACATACATAAATAAAAAAAATACGTACAGTGGAACGTATAACCTCCTCCTTTTTTGAAGTCGAATAAAAACAATACATAACATCTCAAAAGCATTAGGTTTTTCTTGAGCAGAAATGAATCCTACACTCAAAAAAATGAGAGCCAACAAAGAGAAATTTTCACTTAGTTGACAAAAAATTAATACAATAGTTAAGATATTAGCTATATCAACCAAACCTGATGGTAACAACAGAAATTTCCTTAGTGATTCAACTAACATCTTAGTTGATGTATCTAACGTCTTGTTAGGCTCGTATGGAATCAAGACGCTTATGTAAAATAATCACAATCTTGTTACAATTATTTTTTTCAGTGTAGGTCATTTGAGTTTGAATCATTACATTATGTTATTTATTAACATCTTCATACCATTAATATCACCGATGCCATCGCCATTGCTGTCCATGAACGACCTGGTATAGACCTGGTAGATAGCCGCAGTTTCCCACCAGTCCTTTATCGCGTTTACGTTCGACATTTCATATCGCCAAGTGACGATCGCCACAAGCGACGTAAACGTTGTTAGCTGCCACGCCATTCTTGGAAAATACAATTCTTATAAGGTTTTCGTCGAATTTACGTAAGGACAACACCTAAGAAAGGTTGGGAACGGGATTTTCTAACGAAGACTTAAAAACACCCTTGAAATTTTACTTTAGGAGGTTTTTGAGAATGCGATCAAAAAAAAGAAATAAAGAGACGAATGTTATACTCGTAGGATAACACAAACTTTATACAACCTAACATGGGTTTTAGTTTAAAATGTAAATTGTTACTAGTAGTTAGACTTGTGAAATTAAAGAGTACTGGATATTATTCAAGAGTCATAATAGTAAATATAAAAAGAAAAAGTACGACTCCTAAAACACTGAGCATGGGTACGTCAAAAGAACAAGTGATTAACCTTTCTACGTGGTTTGTGAAATCTAAAGTTTGGATTGCCTTTTCTTTTACGTTTTTCGGCGGTATTACATGCACGGGATTTCTTCTATTCTTTTGTTCTTTGACAAAACAACTTGAAATAATGGACTCTCAAAAGGTTTCGAGTTTCTTACGCACATCAGATACGAGAATTTACGTACGTTTTGCAATTCTTTTGTGTGGTTAAAATTAAAATAAGGAACCTTTGATTTGACATCTTTTTGTCGTAGTAAGACTGTTATATTTTGTAGTGTAGATATTATTATGTGTACAGGACATCAGACGGGGAAGTATTCCTTAAAATCGTGTAATAAATGTTTTATGTACATTTCCAGAGGCCGGAATTTTCGTGGCACTTCTCAATAAAGCTAGTGACTTCTCATTTATCGACTACATCGACTATTTATAGTGACATATCGACATCATACAGAACAAAACGCCAAAGAAATCAATTTTAAAAGTAGAGGTAAACAACAGGAGGTATTATCGCTAAATAGCGATCTCTTCCAGAAAATTGTTGGGTAGGTGAAAATTCGATATTGATACAATATTATTTTAGAGTTAATCAGATCGCAGCATTTTTAATTTCATGTTCAAAATTTGTGTTAGTGCTAACAAACTATTTATATAAAATATTTTTTTCCATATTTGGTTTACGAAAAGTTACTAACAGCCTATTTTAAAGAAAGACTGAAAGTCGATAAATGAGAAGGCCCTATGACAATTCAAAAATGCCACGAAAATTCCGATCTCTGTACATTACAAATATAATTTCTTTAATAAAGAGCGCAAGTTGTGTTTTTATAAGTTTTTTTTACCTATAACAATCTGACCTAAAAGCACATGGCAACCAATTTAAGTACATAAGCGGCCATAATAATATGATTATTCAACAAGACAACATTATATGATTATTCACAATAAACCAGCAAGAATTATGTATTATTTCTTGAAGGGTTGTTCGTGTCCATAAAACTGTCTAAGAGGGATTAAAGGATTTGCAAAGTGCTTCTTAAGTAAGTAATAAACAAACGCCTCAAAACTACTTGAGCCGGTGGAAGTAATTTTATACTGGAATTTCATAAGTCGCATGATTTAAATTTTGTTAGTATTAAAACTATTAAAAATGAGACTTTAACAAGGTTACCCATCTTAAGTTCGAAAAACTTTTGTCCGCTGTTTCATTTGTCCGAAAATCATTTTAACTTAACTAACCTAATCTTCTCTTCTCTATATCTTTAAACATTTTGAAAAGTTAATGATGATAGTATGAAGAGAATAGTAGATTGTTCAACAAGGGACTAAAACAAGCCATAATGACACGAGAGGTTTATAGGCTATAGTTCGAGTGTCATTATGGTTGTTTATTATCGCGTTAAACACTCTACTTTTCACTTTGAATGCGAGGAAAAACAACAACGTTCTAAACGTTCATAATAAAATATTTATTATAAGTAAGTTTCTTAAAAAAAACCGCTGTATTGTTGTTGTAAAGTGACAGTGCAAGCATTTAGCTTGCATATTTAGCTAACAGATTCAAACTTAAAACTATTTTTAAAGTAATTGGGCCATGCATAAAAAATGAATTATCCTTAATATATTTAAATAGATTCATATTCGTAATCATTAATCGTATTTCACGAAAATTTATCGTTTTTTTAAATGTTTTTGTTCTGATGTGATGTGTGTATTGTGATAAGTAGTTACGGATAGTTTTCTAGTTTTCAATTATTATTATTCTTTGCTAAAATCTGGATTATATGTACTTATAGAGCAATATTGTTTAATCATGTCTTAGTGGAAACTGTTGAAGAGTAGGACACATGTTTTGTTTAAGGTCTAGAATTTAAGTTTACTATGTACGTTTTACTCTGTTTGTTTTCCAAATAAAAACATAAAACTGTTATTTTGAGTTTAAATTTCCACGGCCTAAAAATTGTCTATACAAAATCATTGAAAATGGCGATAATCCTCCATTCACAAACACCGTGATTGGCGGTTAAGGGGTTTCCAGAGTAAATAAAAAAATACTTTAGTCCCTAGAGATTAAAAAGGAGATTTATTTAGTCCCGATGTGCAGAGACTAAAGTAACATTTTAAGAGCATGAGAAGTAAAAAAATGATTTTTGTACAAACGAAAATTTTGGACAAACGAAACAGCGGATAAAAGTTTTTCGAAACATCATCGGTAGGTTACCATTTACCAATATCGCAAATATAAGTAAATGTCTCTCTGAATACAATATTGACTAACAATAGTAGAAATTACTTGAAAAAAAAACTCACTTACTTCACAACCACACTTCGTGGTAATCAATTTACGCTAGCACTTCCACTGATCCTGTTCATGGTCCTTCACTAACCGAATCACTATGGATTATGAAATAAATATACATCCGCGACTATTTATATGCGCGTAATGTTTTTAAACATCCATTTGACAATAGTCTAATTTCGCATTGTCCTCTTAATAATTTAAAAACATTAGCCAGGATGCAATATTATGATGTCATATTCTACTATTTTTGTTACGGCTCCCACAACAGTCCACAAGTTTCTTCAACACTGATTGACATAACGATTTCAACAAACTAAAGTGCTCGTGCTTGTGAATAAAGTTTATTTATTATTTACTTTAATTATAAACAAACAAATAACAAAAAATACAATTATCCGAAAACGCATTAATTATTAAGAGAATACAGTTCATTTATGACATCTAAATTATTAGGACTGTTTCTAATTAGTTGTTTTGTATCTTTACAGGTAAGCAGCTCACATCCATAGTCAGCTGTCGTAAGTTGTCAACCCCGGTGAACGCTTGTTTCACCGACACTAATTTCATAGAACGTATCACTTCGCAGAATTTTTGTTTCATAGAAAACAATTTTCTGCTGAACCCGTGTCGAGTTCAGGTTATCTTAAATATTTATTATCAGGGGTCGGAATAGGCAGTGCCTATTTGCCTAAACTTCGCGGGAGGACGTAACTAAGAGTGGTTACAACCACCAAAAATAATGATTTCTTTTTATGCGGGATTTCCGGGATTTTTTTAACAATACATAAATGTGGAAATTGATCCTAAAAATGACATATTCTGATTTATATCTAATGTAAATAAACTAACAAAGTATTTCGTAATATATAACATTTTATCTTATAATAGTAGTAATTTTATTATGATTGTAATTATGGTATTGATGATTCAGATTGAAAGATGTTTTTGTTGATGATCATGATAAATTGTATACAATATATGTTTTTAACATGTGATATTGGGTTTTAGTATCAATTTCCACATTTATGTATTATAAAAAAAACGAAAACCCCGCATTTAATAAAAAGAAATCATTATTTTTGGTGGTTGTAACCGCTCTTAGTTACCCGCGAAGTTTAGGCAAATAGGCACTGCCTATTCCAACCCTTGTTTAGGATTGAATTGTAACCATCACAAGATAACTTGAAATCAACACGGGTTCAGTAGCAAATAGTTTTCTATGAAACGAAAATTCTGCGAAGTGAAACGTTCTATGAAATGAGTGTCGGTGAAACACGGGTAAACATGTCAACCCGATTTTGAAGTAAAGGTAAGATTATACGACAATTTAAAGAATACAGTTATCTATGAGCAAGTTTGCTTCGGAAGTGTCTAAACCAAGGTTAAATAAGTTTATCCTCTCTTTCAATTTATCATCCTGATTCTTGACCTCGCAAACCACATCAAACAAGGGAGAAAGGGTCACGGAATGCCGGCCCTTGGTTTTTATAAAATATTTGTGCTGTTATGTCAGGCGTTTTAGGTTATCCCATAGTTGCTCCGTATATTACGAGCCACTTTAGTAAATTAGATCTATTTAGTCTGATCTTACACAATATGAGATTTTAGGCCTTTTCATTTTACTGGGGCTTATACAATATTCTTTTAGAGTTATACTAAAAATTCAAAACCTACTTTGATTGAATAGTCGTGTATATGTTTAGCTTAGTGTTATTACACTAATTATAAGTTCATTCAAGCGCATTTGCTTTTCTCCGTATTTGACGTAATAGGACATTGTGTATTAAGGGTGGTAAAGACAGAATTACAAACGAAAGTCTGTTAGAAGCCCGAAGCCTGCCAGCTGAGGGTTTTAATAACTCGAGCTTTGTATTTCCTTTACCACCCGTGTAGCATACAATGTTTTTCATCACAATTGCGAGGAAATGAAATAAAATCAGACAAAAGATCATATTTTTAACTTCACTAATAATTTTAGCCGCGTTGGCGATGTCCGACGGAGTCGCATTACCCATTTCTTCTTATGAATACATGTTTTTATTGATATATAAATTTTAATATGTGCACAAAGACACCCTTTAAATTATTACGAGTATTTTGGAATCACACAGTTTATCAGTATTTATAAATTAGCGGCAGACTACATCATTGTCAATGACTTACCACAGATAATGTCAAACGTGTTCAGGAGTCCGATTCTAGTGACAGTCGAGATCAATAGTATATTATGCGAGATTTTTAGAAAATTGTATGCAACTGACATTTCCTCTCGAATGAAACTTCATATCGAATGGCACAAGAATTAGGGTCCTGGCGTATTATGATAGTTTGAGTCCACGTTTGCACGTATTATATTAAAAAAAAAACTATTACGCACGACAGGGCGTAATGGTAAAAAAAGGCCCGCGGGTATTATTTAGGATTTACGGTCGATTTTTCTAGCATATTAGACCACTATTTACGAGCAAGTGAGATGAAAATCTAATTTCTTGATTGTGAACACCAAGTTCATAGGTAACAAACAGGTGGAGGTCTTTTTTTTATAGCCGTAAAAAGCAAACGAACAGACGGGCCACCTGATGGTAAGCAGTCACCGTCGCCCACAAACATCGGCAATGCCAGAGGCACAGCGAAGTTGTTGCTTTTCAGTGAATTCTCTTTTTTACCACCATTAACTTGTTTTATGTAACCACTTTTCACAAATATTATTTATTGACTATGATTGTGATCACCGCTGTTAACTCTGTGAGGAAGTGCAGTTCCTGAAATAGGTACACAACTATGATTGTATCGACTCGGTTTGACATTGCTGGCATAAAGTTTATATTTATACATTAACCAAATAAACCTTTTTAATTATTTACTTAACCTTTAATGCACAAAAAAAAACACAAATCGCGGACTTAATTTACCTACCAGTCAACTAAATAATCATAATAGAAAGTAACAAAAGTGGTGCACAGAGAAAGAAATTACAGAAAAATAAGCAAAGAACATAATTATTATTGCGCGTTGGTTAATTTTGTGGTTAATATAAAGTAACACATCTTTACGGCAACCTTGAAAAGGTTATGCTAAAAATAATCTTTAGGCTTTTATTCTTAGCTGTATATTCTATTTTGATTAAGTATGAATTAACACGGCACGTGTTTCTGACGAGTTCACTAAAATTATTGCCGTCATTCAAACATTTCCACTTAACAAACATATAAGTTTTAATTTATGCAACAGAGTTTTAGACGACCCTGTATTGCATGACCTTTACTCAGCATTTATCAATTGTTATTCGACTTTTCGCTTATTTATCAAATGTTTTTCGACTTTTCGCGTTAGGGTCGTCGACTGTCCTACGATGTTTTTCTAATGCGCCGAGGATCCTATACTGAGTTCTACTTCGCGTCATGCTTACTTAACTTGGAATGAAAGGGTCTTAATTGGAATTTGTAGTTTATTTACCATAAAGCCTACACTGGGAAACATCTTAGCCTAATTGTGCAAATTGTGGCTACAGAATTATCAACAAATTTTTAGAGTTGTTGGTAATTCTTTAGATCTGCCTACCCCACTGGGAATGAAGGCGTGAGTTTAGTTTAATGTAAGCCTCAAATATTGATCAGATTCAAGAACTTTTATAATTTTGTAATTTTCTTAAGAGGTGTAGATTTCGGGTCACCCTTAGACTAGCATAATATTAACTGTCCGAGGTATGCTTAAAGAAACTATGTGAAAGACAATTCTGCCAAAAGATTTTTCTGCCAAGTAACATTATGCAATAGGTACCTAAGACAGTAAATTTTTTGCATCACTTTAATTAAACGTAGATTTTATCAAATAACGAACGACTTCCTCCGTTGTTTTTTTTTTAAGAAATGCATGCTTGCATGATTCTTGATTGGAAACAGAAAAAGGTTTTATAATCTGCATCGAACCTATAGTACCTGAATTGAACGAGTAACCTTGTAATTTTTTTCTGTTAGAATTTTCATCGTTTACTATGATTAGGATAGATGATGTTAACGAGCAAGTGACCTTTAGAAACCTTTAGCTTTGTCTGCTAACTATAAGTTCAGAAAAGAAAATTGGCGTGTTTAGATTGATTCAATAAACAATATAAATTATTTTTGATAGACTTCCTGTAGACCCTAACAAATTTAAAATGTAATGACTATTATTCAGAGCATAGGCACAGCCTTTCCCATAGTTCAAAATAATGACCGGAGCCTTGTGAACATGAAATAATAAGGGCTGAGTTTCATGTAGCGATTTTCGTCAACAATCTGTCTGTTCACTTTTGAAACGTTTGGTAGCCTTGGTGATCGATTGCAAATTTTTAAAAAGATTCCTTAGCCATGTGTTGTATAAATAGAAAATAGAATTATCACTCGGAACTTGTATGACAGAACCCGTTTAGCCTACTTGTAACAAAGTTAACTATAAATTATTTTATTATTCGATAGTTTAGAGTTTTATTAGAAACTCAGAATAAACATCTTTTACTACGTGGACGACATTATTTCATTAGTTTACTTCATGTAGGTACTGTATATTAATATAATATTTTGTATCATTTGCTTTCGTTTTTTTTTTAGAATTATTATTTTAACATTGAAACAACGACTGATGCATAGGGTTATTTCCTTAAAGGCCATGAAAATGTTTTTAGCGTGCAAGCAATAACATTTTTACAACGTTATTATGCCGTGCACCCCTTCTTCCATACCTCGCCCGCTTTGAGATTCAGACGTAAAATCGTAAACGTCTTGAGAAATACCCGCCTAATAATTATAACGATGTCGAGAAAATGACGTTATTCGGGGATGACGCGACACCTCGGATGTAAAACTAACTGGTGTAGGTTGTCTCAATATAATTAGTTGAGCTTGTATAAATTGAATTGACGCTCCCCTCTATCGAAAACCTTATAGGTATTATGTTGATTGAGGTGAAAAGGAGGTGTCACTTTAACTTAGACGACTAGTTATCGTGATGTTATTTAACTGGTATTTGGCAAACTCAATCGAACAGCGAAATTATTATCGTTCGGAAGGGCCAATCAAAGGTTATAAATATAATATTTTGAAGAATTCTCTCGATTTCTCCAGGATTTCATCATCAGATCCTGAGCTGAACAGAGGATGCCTTTTAAACAAAACAAATAATTCCAACACGGTCTAGACGTCTTATAGTAATCGGAGAAAATACATTCCTGCTGTCTGTTTGCTGCTAAAAAAACGGATAGAACTATGCATTTGAGGTTCACACTTTATTTTTTGTCAATTAGCACTCTTTTACTCAACGCTAGAATTTTCAATATGGCCGTAACACAGTCTCACTTTAGATCGAATAAAATTCGAAATTTTCCCCGTTCGGGATTAAAAGAAAGTAATGTATGGAATCTAACGTAAGAACAAAAAAAAAACTGTGTTATTGTGTAGTGATGATACGGATAGAATGATTCTCACACCAGCAGTACGAGTATTCACGTAATAATCAGTGGTAAATAATTTGATAACTGAGTTTTATTTTTCTGCTTTTCACAATTACTAAATGGAATCGTACACTTTAGGACGTTCTCAAAGTCTCACTTAATTTCAGCCCTATATGATACGAGTACGTCCATCTATTGCGTACTTCCAGGCCTTGACAACAATGTACTACACCATTTACACTATAAAATTGAAACCGGTTCAGCGATAATTTTGTTTTTTTTTTCAATTAATAACGTACATAGAATTCTAAGAACCAATTTACCTATATTTCGGGCGTCGTTCGTGACCTATTTGAATTGTTCACCCTATATTTATAACGTAACCAAACACCCTCTCTTTCTCACGCCTTTCATCTCGCACTCGAGACGTATCGCCAACGATCTCGTCGGCCTAGTTGCCAGTTAACGACGTGTCGGACGTCATCGAGACGGATGGCGTCACAAGAATGAAGTATTGACATCTTAAGTTGGCATTTACAAGCGCTGCTAGTGGTAAACCGTCGTAAGTTAGTTTTACATGTTTTTATAGATACCAGTTATATCGCTAAAATGTGTTCGTTTATACCTTTTGGAAAAACTTACGGTGAAATAGATACAAGAGATAATAATTAGAAGGTATATTCTTTTATCTTATCTTTATTTAGCCGCATGGCAATTAAAAGTGATGATTTTCTGCGAAAGGCCCTCTGTAGGTGAAAAATTTAAGTAAATGACCTCTTGCATGTAGTTGTAACACATCTGTATAGACCGTTCGATATTCTATATTTGAAATTTGATGTAAATTCTATATTAGTTTTGTACACAACTACATGCAAGAGTTCATTTACTTAAGTTTTTCACCTATACTGTCTTATTTCAAATCTTGAGAAATTTGTTAAGCAATTTTAGCGTTTTCTTTTTATTAAAAACTCTCATAGTGTTATTAAAATTAGTTACTATTATATTAACAAATATATAGAGTTCGAGAGTTTCTGTAAAAGTGATCATAACGTTCATCACTCCTAGGTTTTTAAAATGATGACAACATTATAATACTATTAAGTATGTCTTTAAATGGCATAAAACATAAGACTAAGGTATAAATTTATGCTTTATATATTCCTAGATGAAAACCACACTTTTTACTTTAAGTGGTAGGTATACGGTAAACGACAAAATTTCAATTCTCATGTCAAAACCATCTCCAAAAAAACTTACCTTTGCACAAATTTGCGTGTTCTGCAAAATTTGTGTTTTTATACTTATTGGTGTTTTACTGTTCAGGTACAATTTGGGAAGGACATTGAAATTAATGACGTCTGTAAATTTACATAGTGACGTTTATCTTTGGAAGTAACTTTTATTGCTTGCCTTTGCTCCATTTTTAACCTCCGAAGCAAAAAAGGGGTGTTATATGTTGGACCACTGTGTGTGTGGGTGGGTGTGGCATAGCCTATAAACGGGTGAACCGATTTAGATAATGTTTTTTTTACTTGAAAGTAGGTTTTTTAGCGGTAGTTCTTAGCTAGGTTTCATGAAAATCGGTTGAGCCGTTTAAGATATATCAGCTCCGAAAGAAGGGGTCACCATTATATCGGGGGTTTTAATCTATCTAACAGTTAAAACTTTAATTGTTAGAAAATTGTTACAAATGAAAACCCACGAGATATCCTAAAAAAGGACACAAAACAGTCTAGCTACACGTGTTAAAAGGAGACATGGAATGCTTATTATCTAGATTAGTTATGGTTTTTTACATTTACTTCTATTATAGTATTCCCAGCTTCTTAATAGCTTTCTGCTGGCTATCGCTATCACGCTTGCACTCGTAACTGACAGTATATTTGTCACTCGTGTGTCATAGAAAAACGAAGATTGCCGATCGCTTTTTTTTTGTACATATTTGCAAGAAATTTTAAGCATTTCCTAGTGTACTCGGGGGCACAATACCCTCCAGGTAGCGGGTAGTTGCCGCCAAAAAACTAGGTTCAGTGCTGTAGAAGGTATCCAATTTGCCGTCGCTGACCAAGATATCGTTAAGGAGAGTTAGCGCTCGATGCAGTGGAGAGTGGATTAGCGCTATAACTGGGGTTATTATTTTCGGTAAAACCAAATTGCTTTTGACAAGTTATCTTAACTTATCTGAGTGATAGAATCAGAAATGATGATATCCGCAGTAGAACTAAGGTTACCGACATAGCCCGAAGAATAGCCAAACTTAAGTGGCAGTGGGCGGGGCACATTGCTCGCAGGACTGACGGCCGATGGGGTCAGAAGGTTTTTGAGTGGCGTCCGCGGACCGGGAGACGAGCTGTAGGTAGGCCTCCAACAAGATGGAGTGACAACCTTGTAAAGATCGCGGGAACGCGGTGGATGCGAAAAGCACAAGACCGGTCTGAGTGGAGAGCCTTGGGGGGGCCTATGTCCAGCAGTGGACGTCTTTCGGCTGACATGATGATGATGATGAAGTTAACTTATTGTTTTTAACCCAGCTGCTTTTACTGTCAAGTAAATAAGAGAAGACGTAACGTTATTGACAATACGCATGTTATCGTATTCGTTTTAGCGAGGAGAATAGAGCCCCAGCTCATAGACGTGCAGTAAACATAATTGGCTATTGGTATATTAATCTGCCCTCCTTAGAAAAAACCGGTCAAGTGCGAGTCGGACTCGCCCACCGAGGGTTCCGCACATGACACGGTTAACTCAATTCAAAATTTGCCCCGCCGCCAGTCCTTGCATATAGAGCCTGTTTTTTTGTGGTTTAATTAAAAATGTTGGATTTTCACATTCTTCCCTATACTTGTAGTATAAGACGGTATTACTTGCCAAATTTCATAGTTCTAGATCAACGGAAAATACCTTATAAAGGGGTTTGGGTAAAATTGTTGTCATTTGTAAAATTCATACATTTTCAAGGTGTGCGGCCATTTGTAAAAGTGGTAAATTATGATAGAATTATTAAAAATAAACATATTTTGTTATGCAATGTAATACTCTTAAGTGCATCGGAGCCGAGATATTTAAATATTCATACTTGGGCGTACTTTTGTACTAAAAACTGAATACTTAAATCTTTAAAATCTCCGCTCCGATATTATTTACCGCCATAAATTATATATATCTATGTGTATTTAGAGGTCCTCTAAATAACTATGTAAAAATCATCCGTGGCCGCTGAAAAATAAAATGACAATATTCTTCAAACAAATTTACCCAATGCCCTTTCATAGTCCTCATCATCATCATCATGTCAGCCGAAAGACGTCCACTGCTGGACATAGGCCTCCCCCAAGGCTCTCAACTCAGACTCAGACGGCATTTTCCCCCCAACGGTTCTAGATCATAGCTCTAGGTCAACGGAAAATACCTTATAAATTTTGTTTCCCTTGAGAGGGTCGAAATATACGTTTTTTGCGGCATAAACAGCTGTATCTTTTTTACGTCAACTGAGAATTTGTGATTTTTTCGCAGTTTCAAGGGACTATAGATTTGAGTATATGGTTTAAATTTGAACTCGATACCTACACGCGTTCCCGAGATAAAAGGGTCTTGACAGACAGACAGACGGATGGGCAGACAGGCGGACAACAAAGTGATCCTATAAGGGTTCCGTTTTTTCTTTTTGAGATACGGACCCTAAACGTATGTCTCATAGAACCGCGTATGTATTAGGGACCTTGTTTCTAAAGATGGAGGGTTAAATTTGCCTTGACTATCAAAATACGCATGCGTCCTTTTTATTTAGGAGAACAGTAATGGTCGCCTTCCACTGCGAGAGGAGCGGGCCCCGTACGGATTCGTTTTAGCTTACAACGATGACTTCTAAGTGTTTCCACTGCGAGCACACCTCTTCAAGCCACCGTTGTAAACTAAACGGAGTCTGTACGGGCCCGCTCCGCTCGCAGTGGAAGGCGGGCATAATACAATCAATTTGATTACGCAGTTTGCCTAGTTAGTCATCACGCTTGTTACCGCGCTAGAGGGTTCCGGTTTGATCCCCAATAAGGGCATCTTTTTATGTGATAGAGAAAAGTAGATACGTACGAGTTCGTATGTTTGAGTTTTTTTTATATTTAAGTATAACTCTAGCACAAGCCTAGAACTAAATTTTTCTCCTGATATTTTTCTTTTTAAATGCAGAAATAGCACTGTTCAATTTTAAAGTTTCGTACTAAAATATCAACGGCAAAATAAACATTGTAGTAAAATGAACCTTCAATAAATCAGTATTTAACACAGAAGCCTTCGAATAAAACATAACGTAAAGAAACGAACTCTAAACAAAATCCCTAGCAATTAAATAAAACATTACATGTTTCGTTACGTTCAGGGAGGTTATTATGACATAGCTATGCAGGGGGGTACCATGACATACTAAAACAGTTAAGTTTAGGGTGAGAGAAAGGGACACAGCTATATAACTGCTATAGCTCTGTCCCTTTCGCATGGTAACCCCCAGTTCAGTTTACGCTGAGAGAAAGGGAAAGAACTATATTATAACTGCCATAGCTGTCCTTTGTGCTCGCCGTAAAATAGACTGCATAGCCTGAACTGTATAAAAAAACGCACACACGTTGCGGTTTTTGTATGTGTCTATTGCTATAGTCATCAATGTATACCTACATGTCTACACACACAAGCCAACGCAAAGCCGGCACAATTTCGCTGTAATACCCTCAGGGCTCGATCGTCCTAGTTAGTGGACCCGAGCCTGTAATTGCGTGCTAACCACATGAAACAAGAACTTCATTTAACTAGAGAGCTTCGGTGATTTCGTTTCCTCGGTGAATTTTGAGGTAAATACGTTTTAGGAGTTTGCGCTAAGGGAAAACAAGCGGAGAGTTTTGATTTTAACCTATTCTTGCGAAAAATAATTCCTTATTTTTAAACCTCAAAAGGGTGGGTGTTATTAGTTTGACGGCTGTGTGTGTGTGTCTGTCTGTGGCACCGAAGCTCTTAAACAGGTGAAAGCAGGTTAAATGAAAATCGGTTGGACCGTTTACGTAGATATCAGCTCTGAATGAAGAGGTTACCATTATATCGGGAGTTTTTATCTATCTAATAGATAGATAGATAGATAGATAAAGCGTTTATTCGATGCTTCAATCACACACATACAATTGTCTTAATTAGTGGAAAAAACAGTATCAAACTAACTAACAAACTAAGTACAATCTCAATTGCATGTGTGCGTCGCAGCAGTACAAAAAGGTCATGGCTCAGCGTATAGCATTGCTCTAGTGAGCAAAACACTGGTATTCTGCCACAAACCACAATAGTTCCCTATATTCCATAGAGAAGACAAACGAGCACACAAGCCACCTGATGGTAGGTAGGATCTGAGACCTATAGATATTTGCATTCATAAGACTGTACACTCAAAAAAATGAGAGCCAACTAAGAGAGATTTTCTCTTATTTGACAAAAAAAATACACTCGTTAAGATATTAGTTATATCAACCAAAGCTGATAGTAACAATAGCAATTTATTTAGTGATTCAACTAACATCTTAGTTGATGTATCCAATGTCTTGTTATAGTAGGAGATCCGAATAGGAAACGATTTGGACCGGGCTGTTTATTCAATAAAAAGTATTTTATACCAAGTTTAATTATGCTAAGTAATATATGTAGGCTGAAAAATTTCAGTCCAGTAAATAATTAATAAAAAAAAAAAAATGAACTTCGTTTTAAAAAATTACAATAGTTTGTTTAATGGACAAATTACATACCAATCGAAAGTATGAAGCCTATAGAATATGCAAACGTTAGTTTGACTATTTTTTTCTCGTCAAACTATTGGATAGGCAGGTATAAACAGGTAAGTCGGTACTAGTAATTTGCACCAAACCTAACGTTTGCATATTATTATTCTATAGACTTCATACTTTCGATTAGTATGTAATTTGTCTATTAAAAAAAAATTGCAATTTAAAAAATAAGTTTATTTTTAATAATTTTTTTAGTGATATAAGTAAGGGACTGAAATTTTTCAGCCTACCTATTCGCCACATATTATTTAGCGTATTAAATTTGATATAAAATACTTTTCATCGAATAAACAGCCCGGTCCAAATCTTCTCCTATTCGGATCTTAGACCATTAGGCTCGTATGGAATCAAGACGCTTACGCACAACAATCATAATCTTGATAGAAGCGACCAATTTTTTCTTCAGTGTATTCCTAAAACTGCAAATGGGCTACCAACCCTGAGGACTAAAATGGAGTGCCTCCATGCTAGGGAATGCAAATAACCGGTTTTAACCGGTTATTTTTATACAAAAACGGTTAATAAACGGTTAATTTGCAGTCTCTACTCCATGCTAGTAATTTCACTGGCTGCCTTGAAATTGCGAACTCCTGCTTGGTGGTAGGTAAAAGGATAATATGGTGGTAGCGATCTGGACGGAAACCGCACAAGCCTACCTGCCTACCACCCTACCATCACAAAAACCTATCGTCAGTCATACTACAAAACCGCGTAACCAACAAATTTATTATAGAGCAAAATAAACCTTAACATCTTAGAAAAAAGGTGCATTTTTCTCCTCATTATAAAGGTTACTTACGCGGTTTTGCAGTTCCACCGACGCTATGGCTTCTATCCGCTTTCGTCGTAGCACGCGTTTATCGTTATTATCTTGGGAACTATCTATTCTTCGAGATGAACCCTATTTCCGTCTCCGGGGTAAAGTAATTTATCTTTGTACCAGTTTTTAAATCGATCGGTTAAAATGAACTGACAACTACACAACACACGGACAACTACAATTTCGGATTTTTACTTTATCTTTTTTATTATAATTACATAGTATAAACAAGTTGCTTTCCGCATCTCTATGTCCTATCCGCTAACTCATAAACCATGCAACGGATTTTGATTCCGGATTGCCCTTTTTTTTTCACCACCATTCATTTTTCACGGAAGGTTTCTACGTCTAATAAACTCTGGTTTATGTATGGATGTTACAGAAACATCACAGAAACCAAAGCGAAGCGAGGGCGGGTTGCCAGTATAGCATAAGTAAGAATAAGCCAATATAATACAGACTAATTTCTTTCCTTACTAGAAAAAATAGTACATTACTTAACAAGGGCTGTAAAAGAAAGAAAGACCGAAATCGCAGGTATTTGAGACCCGAGCCGTAGGCGAGGGTTGTAAATATGCGATAGAGGGCTTTCTTTTTTACTGCCCGTGATGAGTACACAATTTTACGTCTTCACCTGGCCACAATGCGAGTTTTACCGTGCGCGCAGCGTGCGATAAAACTCACATTATGGCCAGGTGTTACATAAATAATATTTTTTCTTAGTCTGAAGTAGTTGAACAAATCTTCGCCTAAATCTAGAAACTTGTAGTTGAAAACCGACTTGTACCTTTACTTCTGTTTGAAGCAAATTGTTTCGATGAGTTGTCCTATCCGATACGTCAACGCCAAACTTTTTTCATTAAATTGAAATGTTTGCAGGAGTTTATTTCCCTGGAGCCTATTTATATAAACTGCGCCTCTATTCAACACGGTAAAAACAATATCGCATTTGACCTGTCATCGTATTGTCAACGTTTTGATAGCTCTTATTTTCTTGACAGTAATGGCGGCTGACGTCATAACAATACCATAACAGGCAAACTACGATATCGTTTTTACCGCCTAGAATAGAGGCGCTGATGCTTTTTCGTGATTTCCAGAATCGAAAACGAACTTGTATAGTATGTAGAAAACAATCCTATAGACGTTTCGCACAGGACTAGGATTTCACAAATCAAAAAACATTTGTATAAATCATCTAATTGCTGGTCTGAGCATAACCTTCCTCTCCATTCATTCATTCGTTCGCTCGAGTGAAGGTCCAAGCGGCGAGTTTAAGTAGTCCCGACAGAGCGAACAAAACACATTTTAGCGCGTGTATTCAATTTGGCAGCATTGCTTCTCGAACGTATAAGGCTGCCTAATTGAGAATGCACGCGCTAAAATGTGTTTTGTTCGCTCGGACGGGACTACTTAACTCGCCGATGCGCTTTCGCTCGTTCGTTCAACCGACCGCCGTTTTATAGAATAACACCCCAGGAAAGCAGCAGTCAGAAAAGAGTGTCGACGGATTGTAAAGAGTGACTGAAGCGACCACCACGACCATTCTGTTAAAAAGTGTAATAACAAACTAGAGAAAACATAAAAAATATTCAAGTTTCAAAAAACGAATATCGTTGCTCGTCAAAATATTTAGTCTGTTTAACTTTGTCAACGAAAGTCCGATTTGATTTTCCTCGACATTGCATATGCGGTTTGAATCGGATCCGACAATTTGTGACAGGACCGTTAGACGAATTGGTTCGAAATTCAAACAGAAACGCTGTGTTTCAAGCCAGCTCGCTTTCATAATGTTTATTATCGCTGTTTTGCATTATAGGTATGATTCGTAAAAGAGCAATAAATGGTACAGACAGGTCTAACTATATTTTTAGTCCACATGTTATGTGTTAGTTGCACGATTTGTTTGATTTTTTATTTTGGTTGATTAATTGCACCAAATTATTAAATGTTTTAAAAGATAACAATATGTACTATAAAAGTTAGGTTGGATCCCGCAAAGTTTTTGGACACCCTGTAAAAGGCAGTTAAACATAATTACCAACAATCCATAAAAATCAGCCGAAACGTCAAATTTCTGTAACAATTGTGGACCAAGTGCCTAGGTACTAACGAAAGAGCTATTTAGGTCTGTGTTTTAACCAATAGAACGTAAAGTATTAAAAGGAATTTAGTTATTTTTAGGCAAAGAAATAGTTAGAAGACCGGCGAACAAACTGATAAACAATTTTACACAAAATAGTGCACCAAAACGTCCAATTAACACATTTTATGCAGGTTATTTTATTTTCTCACAAAATGTGTGCCCCATTGAGTTTTCACAGAGAATGTGTTAACAAATAATTAAATTTTCAGTTTCCGCCTACAGGCCAGTAGCGCGCAACATTTTCACAACAATACCTCGAATCAAGTAACCGTAAAACTATACGAAAATGAAGTTACATCACTTCCATCAAGCCATTACGTGACGTCAGAGGCGATAGATTTAATGCCTTTGTGCTCAGATATGGAGTTTACGGGGCTTTGGTCAAATTGAATGAGGCTAAACGCGCTGGCGACCTCTGGAGAGGCGGCTGATTAGGTAAGGGGTGTCTTTACGGCCGTTTTTATATAAAAGGTTGTAAAAAAAGTAAATGTTTATGAATTTGAAAGAATAATTAATAATGTAGTATAATTAATTATTATATAATGTAGAGCATATTATACCCTCGTGTGGTTGCCGAGTTAGAATAGTGCCACTCCATGTCTTCCCGTGGATGTCGTAAGAGACGACTAAGGGAATAAAGGCTTGTAGTACTGTTAGGCGATGGGCTTGCAACCTGTCACTAATACGCTGGTAAACATCTTAGCCTAATTGTGCAAATTGTGGTTATAGAATTATCAACAAGTTTTTAGAGATGTTTGTAATTCTGTAGCTCTGCCTATCCCACTCTGGGAACGAAGGCGTGAGATTATGTATTAATTATTATCGGTAATTTAATTATTATAACATTCGTTTCAATAATTTTGGTGAGTTGTGGGATTCATTGTAGAGCATATTAAATTTGCATTAAGTATTTTTGTTAAAACTATTTTAAATATAGTGGTATTTAAGATTGGTTTGTCGAGTGATGTATGGACGACAGCACCAAAAATTATTATAATTTTAATTAAAAGAGTTCCGTATTTGTCAGGCATGTTGTTTGGTGGGTATTTTTCATATTTTATTATTTACCTATTGTTCACAAAGAGTTTACATAGAAAAATATGTATCAAAAATTCAACGCCTTAAAATAAACACCGCCTTTTTCAGACATTTCCAGAGTTTCTTTTGCAATCTCCTCCCAACGCTTGTAGTACAGAACTCTCATTACGACCGGCTGAATAAGCGCTCTTCACGAATAATGGCGTGTGAATGAATGGGGGCGAAAGCCTGTTACGTACCGTGAGCACATCGCTAAACAAAAGACGGTTATGCTCACAAGACGCGAGACGTGACGCTTGGCTGTAGGGATATTATTTTGTGCCAGTGTTCTTTGTTTAATGGCGGGAATTTGGGATAAGGTTTGTTTTTTGACTTCTAAAGTCAGATAAGATTCTAAATTTAAAACATAGACGACATTGAATTTTATTCTTAATTTGAAATTATTATTAAAGTGTTCAAGTGTCTATTATAATCAGTGATCGGAATAGGTAGAGCTAAATTGCCTAAACTTGACGCATATTCATTCATGCGTGAGAGAGATGGGAATACATTATTGAATGAACATGCATCAAGTTTAGGCAAATTAGCTCACCTATTTCCGATCACTGATTATAATCATAACAGCAGGCTAGTAGTTATTTATGTATCCGGTACATAATGAAGCTTCTTAAGGTACGAATGCCTTAATAGGTAATTATGTACCGTTGCATACATAACGTTTTTCTACAAGCTTAAAATTTAAATAACAAAAGTAAACAATCGCTAACTTTTCTTGAATACTTTCCTCGATTTTTCTGCTAACAAATTACTTATCTGCAAAGTAATTTTCATTATTCCGATTGGCGTTAATAGTGTGTGAATGTTATAATTAAATATTTATAATTTCATGCAATTTTTAAAAGTTACTAAAATGACAGTTCTGTCAATTTATCAAACAAGTTGGAATGCCAAACGAAACGCCATTTTCTTGACATCCATATTGAATGTAACCATGGTAACCAAATAATGAATGTTTGAAATATATGAAATAAATGTTCAATATTAAACACATACTTGGTTATTTATTATACAAATTAAGATGTCAAGTGTTCACTAAACGCCAAGACTGATATCCGGAATGACCGTAACCATGGTAATAACAATGCTATAATAATTATTATAGAACTGTTATTACCATGGCAACGCTTATTATAGAATTGTTTTCACGCATCGGTTACACTATTAGGTGGTATTCTGATACCATTAGCGACATCAATATTAGCGGTTTATAGTACACGTATAAAAAGTAACAAAGTTAACATAGTATCATAGAGGCACGTCTCTTGAGTTGCCGGTGTTCACAAGCGGCGAAGATTGCCACCCTTTTATATAAAAAGGTCTTACATGGAAAAGACTACGTCATAAGTAAGTGATCAATTTTGTACCATGTCCTTAAGTGCTTTTTCCTTTATATTCAAACCGCAGATATATTTGCTACATACAGAATGTTTCATGAATGAATGTCTCCGCTGTTGGAATATTAGAATGGGGCATGTTAGTGTGAATTCGACGAGAAATATTTGGAAGATTTATAGCGGCAAATTAGAATAGTTCATTATTTTGGAGGTCAGGAAGCAAGATATTGCTGGAGGACACGTCGTTTTATAAACGATTTTAGCAACAATGGCTGGCAATGGCAGTTGTGGTTTTTTTAAACATGTACTTTTTTATGGCAAGGAGCATGCATGCACTCAGGCCATCAGAGAGCCCTGCCAAGATGCATTACGCTAGCTAGCGTTTCTATTCGTTTCGTTTTTAAATCAATCGCGTCATTGGTAGATCACGTGACTTTTCGTACGCGATTGGTTAAAAACGAATCGAATAGAAACGCTAGTTAGCGCAATGCATCTTGGCAGGGCCCTCTGATGGTAAGTGGGATCTGAGACCCATAGACATTTGAAACCTTTAGACTACAATCTCAAAACTGCAATCCTAAGACTTCAAATGCGTTGCCAACCCTTAGGACTAAGATGGAATGCCTCTATACTAGTAATTTCACCGGTTGTCTTGTTCACACCGGAACACAGCAAAGCGAACACTACTGCTTGGTAGGTTAATGGATAAGACAGACTCAAAAGTCTACAGCAATAGTTAGTAACGTATTTGGATACTGACTTCCCGGCTAAGGCCGGAAAGTAGTCGTGAAAGTAATGCGAGTGAAGTTTGGGGCTCTTTTTTCGGTAAAACCATCTTTTGACATTTTACCGTATTACTATTAACTCGGCCATCATTACTGTCAGGTAAATAAGAGCTATCATAACCAGGGCTCGGATTTTTCATCGCACGGTAAGATGAAAGACAACTATGGAGTCGATATTAAAATAAAAACTTTATTCATATTCATACTCAAACTCACTGGAAAAAGTACTCAATAGAAATCCGGACTTCATTGAAATAAGACAGATGGCAAGTTCTCAACAATTTGAGCGAATACTAGAATATGCGACTCTAACGTCCGTTGATGTAGAACGGTCTTTTTCAAGTCACAAGTGGATTTTCAATGAATATAGAACCTGCTTTGCTCCTGAAAATATGGAAAAAGTGGCCATTATTTATTAATTTTACAATTGTGATTTTGAAATGGACAATACACACGTCATACCTTGTCAAGATTTTGAAACACTAATTCCTGTAGCTACATGCTCTATGGATATTACTAACTAGGAGCTTACTTAATGTTCATATTATTTTTATTATTTGGCCCATAATGTAATAAACAGGGCGTAGTATTAACATTTTTATTTATAATTTAATCTTTTAGTGCTATTTAAATGAATGAGTATGAGTATGAATATGACTTAAGATTTTATTTTAATATCGACTCCATAGTTGTCTTTCATCTTACCGTGCGATGAAAAATCCGAGCCCTGATCATAACGTTGACATTACGATACCATGTCCAAAAGCAATATTGTTTTACAGCGTAGAAAAGAGCCTCTGGAGTTGATGTTCCACTTCTATTTAGAAAATTAATAAATTAATGTAAAGCATGTAAGAAAATGCTTGCTTCATTCCTTTTTCATTATATTATGCTACGACCCCTAAGTAGTCCTGTATTCTTGTAACTATCTAAAAGGTAATCTAGAATCGCTTAACCGTAACTCAGCCCTGCGCAACCGCAAGGAAGTAGCCGGTTTATAAATTGTGACGCAGTGACGCCAAACGTTTCTGCAGCCCGCGTAGACAGATATTAGAACTAGACTAGCTGCTTGCGTATACCGTTTGAGATAGTGGTATGTATCTGCGCATCAATACCGCTCCCCACCATGATTAGTAATAAACCAGCTGTCCAGAGTATCGGTTGTTTCTTTTCGTATACGTATCAATGGCGGACGAGGATCGTGTTTAAATTACAGTTAACGGTTAATGTGTCATATTCATAATGTCGGCTACGAATATTTTTGGCAGTATTGGAGTGTTCGATCATAGATCACAGGACTGGGAGATTTATTACAGTCGCTTGGTTCAGTTCCTAAAACTGAATATTGCAATTAAGGAAGACCAAAAATGTGCTTTGTTGCTGACTCATTTAGCGGACGACACTTACCGGCTTGCAAATAATTTAGTGCACCCACGCAAATTGGATGAGATAACGTACGCCGAGCTGATTGCAGTGTTTGATGACCATTTCAAACAGAAGCGTTGCATTTTTGCCGATAGGGCAAAATTTTACGAGGCAAGAAGGTCGGCAGGAGAAAGCATCGAGGAGTGGGCGGCTCGTGTCAGGGGACTCGCGGTCCACTGTGTTTTCGAATCGTCACTCGAGAAGCTCATTACGGACAGATTTGTGCTGGGGTTGAGCGCAGGACCCGAAAAAGATCGTCTATTTGAGCAAGATGCGACGGCGCTGACATTTGCGAAAGCGGTTGAAATAGCGCAGCAGGCTGCTTGCGCGCGACAGGTGCGTGAGCAGCAAGTACAGATGAAGGAGGAGCCGATGTACCGTGTTGGCGCGATGCGGGGCGGTCACGATCCCGGCGCCAGCGCAGGGTTTTCTCAACGTCGTTGTGCTGTGTGCGGTTTAAAAAGTCATAGTGCGGCCCAGTGCAAATATAAAAAGTATAAGTGCCGTTCGTGCAGTGCAGTTGGTCACCTATCGAAAGTGTGCAAAAATAAAGGTTCGGCTCGATTACATAACATCGAAACGGTATCGGAGGTTCCGGCAGCCGGGACCGCTGGAAGCTCGCATGATTGTGAGGAATGTGAACTTTACAATTTAAGGTCAGTTAATTATGCTCCAATTATGATTACTGTTAAACTTAACGATATACAGTTAGAAATGGAAATCGATTCCGGCTCAGGTACTACAGTTATTTCTCACAAATTATATGCAAAACATTTCTCGAACATAAAACTAAAAGAGGGTAATCTGAAAATGTGTTTGTATACCGGTCATAGAATATCGCCGCTCGGCTATTTTAGTTGTCAGATCACTTATTTAGATAAAACTAAACAAATTAACATTTATGTAGTTGAGAATGGAGGGCCGCCATTATTGGGGCGAGATTTTATGACCGATTTTGGTTTATATTTCACCACTGATAATAACAGTATCAATTGTCAGAATCAAAGTTCGAATGAGGTACAGCAGCTAATAAATGAATATTCAAATCTTTTTCAGAACGAATTAGGGAAGTTTAATAAATTTCAAGTCGATTTACAGTTGAAAGAGGGGGCCCAGCCTAAACATTTTAAGCCACGTACTATACCGTTTGCAATTAAAACGAAAGTTGAAGACGAAATAGACAGGTTGGTCAGTTTAGGTATCCTAGTTCCGGTAGCACATTCAAAATACGGTACTCCGATTGTGCCCGTGTTGAAGGAAAATGGCAAAGTAAAAATTGCTGGCGATTTTTCCGTGACGTTGAATAGGGACCTAAAAGTTGACAAGTATCCACTTCCTCGTATAGAGGAAGTCTTTGCTAAAATAGGAGGGGGAGAGCACTACTCTAAATTAGACCTCAGTAATGCCTATAACCAGTTTGAATTATCAAAGTCTTCTCAGGAATTGACAACGATCTCCACCCATAAAGGCCTATTTCAATATACTCGCCTTGTTTATGGTTTGGCTAATGGGCCGGCCATTTTCCAGCGCGCTATGGAATCGTTACTGTTAGGTATAGAAGGAGTCAGCTGTTGGCTCGATGACGTATGCGTGACAGGGCCGACAAAAGATATACATCTGAGCAGGTTGCGTGAAGTTCTGTCTAGGCTTAGTAATGCAGGGTTAAGATTGCAGTGGGGAAAATGCGTATTTTTCCAAAGTAAGGTAACATATTTGGGTTACGAAATAGACAAAAGTGGTTTGAAAACTTGTCCAAGTAAAATAGAAGCCATAATTAAAGCCCAAGCGCCAGCTAACGTCAATGAGGTCAAACGATTTATAGGGGTTGTAAACTATTATAGAAATTTTGTTCCCAATACATCTTCCATTCTAAAACCAATAAACGATTTATTAAAAAAGGGGGTTAAATTCGAATGGGGAGCTAGTCAACAGCGTGCTTTTGATAAAATGAAACAAGAGTTAGCGTCGGAGCGAGTACTGGCGCACTTTGACCCTCAGGCACAGCTGATCCTGGCCGTCGACGCCGGGCCGAGCGGGCTGGGCGCGGTGCTCTCGAAGCGCGGCGCCGACGGTGTCGAGCGACCATTGGCTTTTGCTTCGCGGTCGCTATCGGTCAGTGAAAAAAACTATAGCCAGATACAAAAAGAGGCGACGGCTATAGTTTTCGGAGTCAAGCGATTCCATATGTATCTATATGGCAGACAGGATCCTTTTATACTAAAAACTGACCACCGGCCTCTTTTGTCTATACTCGGAAATAAGGTAGGAATTTCGGTCACTGCGGCATCGCGGCTGCAACGGTATGCAATTTTGCTATCGGCATATAATTACACTGTGCAGTACATTAAAGGCGAGAATAATGTTGTCGCAGATTTTTTCTCACGTTCGCCGGTCGGCAGTAAAAGCGACGATGTAATAGAGAATGATCATTCAATTCTTAAATTCTTAGATGTTAGTTCAACAGTGGTCACGAATAAGGATATAATGGCGGCCACTGAAAAAGATCCGGTACTTCAAACCGTTATTAAATACATGGAAAATGGTTGGCCACGTAAGATAACATGCAAAACAATTCAACCCTATTTTTATTGCAAAGCGGATCTCGAAGTCAGTGATAGGTGCCTATATAGGGGCCTAAGAATAATTATTCCAGAAAAATACAGGACGAAAATGTTAGAAGAACTGCATTCTACTCATTTGGGCATAGTAAAAACTAAATGTAATGCCAGAAGTAGAATGTGGTGGCCGGGAATCGATCGCGACATCGAGAGCTGGGTAGGCAGGTGCGGCGCGTGCGCAGCCACGAGCGCGGCGCCGCCGCGCGCGCCCCCCGCGCCCTGGCCGCGCCCCGCCGGCGCCTGGCGGCGGCTGCACATCGACTATATGACGATAGGTCAGCGCGATTACCTCATAGTTGTCGATGCTTATAGTAAATGGTTAGAATGCATCTTAATGGACCGCGGTACCTCCACTCGAGCGTTGATAGAAAAACTTAAATCTTTGTTTGCAGTTTTCGGATTACCGAATACAATTGTATCGGATAACGACCCTAAGATAAGCTCTTTTGAATTTAAGACTGTATGTGGATTTAATGGAATCCGTCTTATAAATAGTCCTATCTATCACCCATGTAGCAATGGACAAGCCGAAAATTCGGTCAAAAATTGCAAAAAAATGATAAAATGTTTAATTAAAGAAAATTATAATGTAAGTGAGATAACAGACAAGTTATTAGAATTTCTGTTCACCTATCGAAACACAGTCCATTGTACGACAGGAATTTCGCCGGCGGAATTAATGTTCGGTCGCAAATTGCGTGGTAGATTGGATATGGTATTACCGGAAACAAATGAAAAAACTACTTGTACAGATAGAAAATGTGAATTACCAAAAAGTAGACAATTTAAAACAGGCAACTATGTATGGCTAAAATGGTTTGTCGATAGAAAACATAAATGGGTTTTAGGGACAATTAAAAAAACCATTGGAAACCGAATGTTTGAAGTATTTGTAAATGATTACAACGACACTTGTGTAAGACATTTAGACCAGCTAAGAAAGTATTCAGGTGATGTTTTGCCCGCCCCGGGTTACTCGGGAGGGGAGACAGAGTGCGCAAGTTCGCCGCTCCCAGCCCCGGAGCCCTCAGCTCCGGCGGCCCCGGAGACGGAGGCGCACGCAGAGGAACCAAGCAACGAACAGTGGCTCGAAACCCAGACTGTTGCAGGTAACATGGCGCCAGAACCTGATTGTTCTTCTTCTGTTCCAATACAGCGAGCACTAAGACCTAGATTTAAGAAAATAAATTATAAGGTGTAAGTAATTAATGATTTATATTGTATTGTTTTAGGTTAACAAACTAAAAGGGGAGAGATGGTATGTATCTGCGCATCAATACCGCTCCCCACCATGATTAGTAATAAACCAGCTGTCCAGAGTATCGGTTGTTTCTTTTCGTATACGTATCAGATAGCCATACAGAAAATCCGACCAAATCACGTATCACCTTTAGCAGCCAAAGCTTCTGTCATTGAAGGCCTACTTTATTAAGGCGGTTTTTCATGAGGAATTAATACGGGGAAAGGGGTGCGTAATGATTGGTATAAAAATAATTAATATAATTTCATTTGATATAATAATATTTGGTATAATTTCAAAGGATATAATCACTAATCAAAATACCTATCTATTTTTATTTACTTTAATTATCATTTGGCATATCACTTATTTATTATAAACGTCATTTGGTATAATCATCATTTGATATAAAAATCATATTATTTACCTAACCTAAACTATTTTTCTGGTAGCACTTTGTTTTGTGCAGGGGTCGCAGTTCTAACCTAACCTAACCTAACCTACATTTCTGGTAGCACTTACTTTTGAGCACGGGCAAGAGGTTCAAGGGCGAGTCGTCGAAGGGGCTTCTATTGCCGCTCTGTGGGGGTCACAATCACAAGGTGACTAACGAACCTACCCAAGTGGTTGTACGAGTTAGTATAGCTATAGACCGTTTTTTTAATGCGGGGGGCTTAGCTTCCCGAGCCCCCTTGTGGCGGGCTTGGCCCCCCGATCCCCCTTTTGCCTAAGTAAATTTGGCGGGGTAGTAAATTTATGATTATATCTCATACATTTTATCAAAAAAGGTTATACCAACTATACTTTAGATGAAATTAACTTTATATCATAAGTTAATTATAGTAAATATGCATTTTACTTAAAGTATGTTACCTATATAAAATATGATTAGATCAAAATGATCATTATAAAACATCATAATTATATCATATTTAAATATTGTTATGTGATTCAATAATTATATCAAATGAGCGTTATAGCGACTGATATTATAGGAAATATTTTTATATCGATCGTTACGCACCCGGGAAAAAGTTTATGTTTTCATCTTTACGAACACTCCATCTTAAAAGACAACAATTATGATCATAGATGTCTACGAAACCTGCAAAACATACATAAACATGAATAACACAATAAAATAGTTAAAACCAACAATTCACTCTATTGTTTGGCACCAATTCTGGTGATAAACAACATCGGCCTTGAAAAAACGTTTTACGCGGACTGAGATATAAAGTAAAGATGTCTTCTTTATTTATACGTATTTCCGTGTAAATGTTTTTTTTTACTCGTATTATTGTTTCGTGTCAAGACTAGGTACTAAATACTCGGTAAATACTCTGTCTTTGGCAGTACGCGATGGTAACGTTCATAGAAGTGCCACTTACCTCGCGATTTGGCATAAACTAGTAGTAAATCATCTTTGAAAGTCACAATTACCTTTTTTATTGCAAGGAGCATACAGGCCACCTGGCTCCTATTTTACAATCTAAAAATATAAAGTTGAAACATACTTACATACATAACCTCACGCCTTAATTCCCAGAGTGGGGTAGACAGAGTTACAGAATTACCAACAACTCTTAAAACTTGTTGATAATTCTGTAACCACATTTTGCACAATCAGGCTAAAATGACTCCATTGTATTAGTGACAGATTGTAAATCCATCGCCTAACTCTAATATAAACCTTTATTCCCTTAGTCGCCTCTTACGATATCCACGGGAAGACAAAGAGTGGCACTATTCTAACCCGGCAACCACACGGAAAAAGTTGAATGGCTACATGAATAGTAACATAAAAATAATAAAAGACATACAGTCATATTTTCTTCAACTTTAACTATTTTCTGACTAGATGCGGCTCAAAATACCGAGCAAAAACAAAAGAATAAATCTATGAAGTCATAAAAAAATCGTAGGCAAAATCAGCAAATTTTAATTCCATAATTTCAAATGTCCGCCCGCGTTTCATCTTAAACTTCAACTGTCAATACCGTTGCACAAAATCCTTTACAAAGTATCAAGCTCAATTAATCTTCCGCAGAATGTCTTATAATTTCTATCCTGCTCAATCCCTAGTGATTAAAACGTGATAGCCTTCAGCTCCACGATCTGAGCATCATTTATCTTACGTTTTAGCAGACTGTACATTGCCGGTAGCCCTGCAAACATGTATATACAATCATTATCGACGTTGTTAGGTTAGGTATCGGTAGTGCCGTGACCCTGCATACGAAGCTAGCAAAGCTGGGTTGGATCCCAAGGCCGCAAAGGCGTGTTTGTGTAATGAGCACGTGTAAAGTCCATTTAGTATTTTTGTCTCATTAAACAAATGCCAATAACAACCTCAAAATGGTTATTTTTGGCTAAAATACAATGATATAATATAGTAAAAAGAGGTAGATATGTTATACGCACTTCGATAGTGGCACCCTAAAACCAAGCCAATTGGTACACCTTTACTTAGTCTTGCGGCGTCAACGAAACCGAGACCTAGTCTGCAGAGCAACATACACTCATCTCTGTTTCGCTCCCGGAAATTAGCATACCATCCTGCTTTCAATAGACATTTATGAATTAGTGTGTAATTGCAATATTTACTGATTATGTGTGCGTAAGCCGGGCCATTTTTACACGCGGAATAGGTACCGTACCTATAGGTAACATATCTACCAACCTCTTTCTATATTATATCATTGCTAAAATATATAACTTCCTTATGAAAAGAATAATCGTTGTTGTTTATTGGGACAAATATGTACAAATTGTGGTCACATTTTGTTTATTTACGGAAAACCCAATTCAGATTTAAAATGTGCATTTTGAGGTATATAGCCTCAAAATGCACACCTTAAAAATTATCTTAAATAGGACAAGTAAGATGGCCTTGTTATACCAACCTAATGATTTTTAAATGAATCATGGAATGGAATATACGATGTATTTATGACATTTATAACGAGAAGGTTTATTTATATACCCTTTTATTTTGTACAATTAACACAAGGTTCCAATTTGCTAACTGGCGCGACCGTTCCAATTTGTTCTTGGTTGTTGCATTGAGGGTAAGAATCCGCGTACCATCGGTCCCGGTTTTTTATTACCCGACTGCCGGACGGTATTGAGTTTCACAGCCTTTATATGTATGTTTGTTCCTTTGTGGCATTCTAAAAACTAAACGCGTGGACCGATTTTGATGATTCATGTCAATCGATTTGTCTTAATCTCGTGAGTGTCACTAAAGATGTGACAGTAATTTAAATTCAATATGGCAGCAACTAGACGCCATATTGTAAAACAGAAAAAAAAGTCGACGAACTATGACAAATAGGGTATAATTGAATAGGTACTTAAAAATGATCTTTAAGTTTCTTTAATCATTTTTCATTTTGAATGATATATTAGGAAATCCTAAATATACCTAACGATTAGAAGTTGGTTAGCAACAACAGTCGCGTTTTTTAAAGCTTGCTTTTTGTTATCATTTATGGTCAAATTTGCTGAGTCAAATGTCAATGTAATCCTATTACTTAAGCCGCATTTCACCAAACTGGAATAAGGTCTTATACCTAGATTAAACGCCGAATTTGTATAGACTAATCTCGGAGTAAGTCTTATTCCAGTTTGGTGCAATGCGGCTTCAGTAAGATTCTTTAAACTTATGATATCTTTTGTGTTAACTTCAAAATGTTCCCCATAAAGTCAGCAGTGACAAAAACAAATATGAATGAACCAAGCCTTTAACTCTGACCTTTCTAGTAAATTGCTAGGCGCTTTTAAATATTCATACACGTGTAGATGCCGCTTATCGTCACGCAAATCGTTTATTTCTAACTATCTAAGTCCCCTCTTTTGTTAAAAACAGTTCTGACAACTCATAATAAAAATGGAATGCCACCCGAAACGTTATTTTTGATATCCATGTTGAGCGTAAACATGTTAACCAAATATCAAGTCGATTATTGCTGATATTCATTAATAAGCGTAACCATGGTAATCAGGAACTAGTTGATTAATATTAATCATCTTTTTTTAGTGATTTAATTAAAAATGAAATTTTTAACGCATTATTTGGTCTCAAAATTAATTTCGTATTTAATCCACCTCATTACAATTGTTATTAAAACATTTTTAACGATTAAATAATACATATTTCGATATCAAGTATTCATTAAAAGCCAAGACTGAATATCCGGAATTACCGCAACCATGGTAATAACAATGCTATAATGGTTCTAAAAAAACTATTATTACTATGGAAACGCTCATTATAGAACAGTTTTCCCGCTTTGTTTATGGGTAGCATTCTGATACTGTTAACGATATATACTGTTAAAAATATTATTAGTACACGTATAATGAAGTAGGAGTCCGTAATGTTTGTTGAATATAATAACATTTTAACTGCTATGAATAGGAAAACAAAAACCGAAGTATCCTGTCCTCGTAAGAAAATAAAAGTCGTCACGTATCTTTGTGCAGCCATGTTATTATGGAAGGTTATTCTGTATCACTTCATATTCGTCGACAAGCTCTGCGATTAATTTGCATAACGGTACTTTTGGCTTCGCATATGGTTCTATACTTAATTATTTATTCATATGGCTATTATTACCCGGTAAATATTTTTTATTCATGTCACCGCCAAATGGCTAAGAAACCTGCCACCTATTTCACCATCCTGACAATGACACGAGACAGGTGACATTTCAATGTACATGGCACAGCTTATATACAACCCAGTGATGTATCAGCGTCTTGACTTTGCAATGTATATCAAATTGTCACCTGTCAAATGTCATTGTCAAGATGGTGAAATAGGGGGCTGGACATCTTTCCAGCACTTAAAAATTACTTGAAAAAGTCGTTGATGTCGAAAGCTTTATAGGGTCGAGGACTATCTAACAGATAAAAATGCTTGGCCTAAATTAAACACCTAAATAACTTAGTAATAGCTTAGTCAGGAAAATATCTAAACATTGTAGGTATAATTATTGTCTAGGGGACACGGTTTCTGTAGGAGAATGTATCAAAACTATGTGGTTGTTTTGCACCGTCATGGGTAAGTATGTGTATATATGTATGTATATATATATATATATATATATATATATATATATATATATATATATGTATGTATGTGTATATATATACATATATAATTATTATTATTACTATTTAAGAGTTCATCTGAACATACTGAGTTTTGACACATTTTCCTGCTCAACTACGCATGATATATATATTTTAATGTTAAATTCATTGTTTTATATAATGCTAGGTTAAGTTCTATAATTGTATAAGTAATTTTTAAAAAAAACGACTGACTGTTGAGTTTCTTGCGGCGTTTCTTCTCAGCAGTGGTCTCTTGCGAAGCGCTGGTAGATTTTTGACGTGTAAAAGTGCCCGTGCGGCCTACTTACTGAATAAACATCTTTTTTTTTTTTTTATCTTTACATGGTATAAATCAAAGTCGCTTCCGGCTGTCTGTCCCTCTGTATGTACGCTTAGATCTTTCAAACTACGCAACGGATTTTAATGTGGTTTTCATCAGTAGACATCATAGAATAACTGGATTCAAAAATGAGGTTAAAGACGTTTAGGAGTAGTTTTAGGTTTAGGAGTAATTCGGGATTATGTAAGAGTGTTACAAGAAATCACATGAACCGAAGCGAAGGGAGGGGGGTCGCTAATTTACATTTACTTAATTCTATAATATTATAAGACACTAGAGGACGCCCACGAGTTCGTACGCGTAGAATTAGTTTCCCGCTACTCCCCCTATTTTAACCCCTTGGGGGATGAATTTTCAAAAATATTTTCGTAGTGCTCACTTACATCATGAAAGGAGCCCTTGTACCAAATTTCAAGTTTCTAGGTACAGTAGTTTCGGCTGTGCGTTGATATCTAAGTCAGTCAGTCAGGTTTGCCTTTTCTATAATATTATATAGATTCTAAGTGATATTGAAAAAAAAATCCTACGAACAACAATATTCTTTGTCTTAATCTTTTAATTTGTAGAAGTAAAGGACAAAACAGTAATTTTGAAACAGAACGCTTACATATAACTAAGGCATAGATGCTGCGTCTTTGACTGTTTTGGGAAAGACGACGAAAAGCTAAACTCTCGAAGGATTTAATTCAGAAATTGATAGTGATAACAACGCCGCCAGAACTAAACCATTTTTATCGAAAAGAAATCAAAAAATACGATAGTGGAAAAAATAAAGTAGTTATTTAAGCGTCCATATGCGGACATCTTAAGGAACCAGGTGCCACACAATACGGAATTATAACAATTCGGAATTTGGAATGGTAAATTCGAAAACCTGAAAAATCTTTGTTCCGTCTTGTTGGAGAAATAATAATCGGCATAGTTTTTCTTGAGATTTTAATAAGTTGGATATTAAATAATTCGGGAACTAAATAATCGTAATTTTGATACTTCAAATACGGAATAGCGATGATTCGGAGTTCTGCTCCTTTGTCCGCAACGCACGTCAATACGTTGAGTTTCGTATCGTTATAGTAATGTATAAAAACGTGAGTCTATTTTAGGGGTTCGTGCTACGAATAGATTCCGTGAAAGTACAGTACTACTCGTTTTTGAATAGAAAAGGCGTTTTGAAAATGAGATGTATCACTAAATTGTTCGTCTTTGAGCTTATTGTCAATATTAATCCAAACCTCAGGTCACAGTGCTTCTAGATCTTGTTAGATTTTTTTTGTGTAGGAAACCGTTTAACTTTCCTGGATTGTTATATAGCCTAACCTAGAGATTCTGTTGGTATATTTAAACATTTAGAAGAATTAATAGTTCAGAAAAAATATATTTCTAACTTATCAATTCTTGGAAAAATGAAACGACGTGGAAACAAAACTTAGGACTTACGATCCAAAACGCGAATTTCGTATCATACTCGTACTTTATTATTGATTTTGATTCAAAAAGTTTACTAGTTCTTTTTTTTATCGGTGTTATTGTTATTTGGTATGCAAATGTTATTCTATCTTAGTCTGGCAGACCACGTATTAAGTCGACTATAGTCGTGTAGTCACTAACGCAAACGCAAAGTCTATTAAGATATTTGTATCCGTTAAATAATAAGCCACCGGAGGAGAATAAATAACGCATGGCGTGAGCATCCCCGCAGTAACTCATCGTTTGTTGTGCTTAATTATCTTTTGAGAACGCGTGTATTGTTGTTACATACACCTACATGTAACATTAATGTAGTGAGGCATTAATTATATCTGTTTACGCCATTTTAATGATGGAACACTACTTTTTATGTTATGGAGAAGACGAATGAGTACACAGCTATAGGCCACCAGGCCAGGCCAGGGGGGTTACCACGACATAGTAAAGCAGTTCAGTCTAGGCTGAGAGAAAGGGACAGAGCTATAGCAGTTATATAGCTCTGTCCCTTTCTCTCAACCTAAACTGAACTGCTTTAGTGTGTCATGGTAACCCCCCAGGCCAGCCCAGGCCTGTTTTGTCTATGAATAACGAGTTTACATATGTGTGATCCACACCGTTAACCACGAATTACATATTTTAATTTGGTAAACGGTAATAATAATGAGTAAGTAGATATACAATAAGGTAGTTGTACTAATTTCACAAGTGTAATTTTATCTTAATAGCTATGACTCGACACCAGAACATCCATGCATACATATTACAATTTACAGGTTACAAGTTTCCATTTGACACAACTTCGACCAATGATGATCAGCCATTTGAGCAGTGTTGCCAGTTTAGACCTGTAAAATTGTTGCTTGTACCTTTATAAAATGTGCTCCCGATGGTAAGCGGGATCCTGTGATCTTTAGACATTCGCTTTTTACACGACTGCTCCAAAAAAGGAGCGTAATGCTTTCAGGGTTCATGTTTCTATGTATGTATGTATGTGAGTTTCTTTATTCCAATATAACTTCTAAATCCCTTGACCGATTTAGATGTGTGAGGTATCGTTAGAATCCTTACGTCATCCCGGCCGACATAGGATACCTAAACTGTTAAAATTGAAATGCCAACAACGGCAAAATGACAATTATTAATATATGAAGGTATATCGACGACAGTATAAAAAATGCTGTCGGGTTTTTAAAGCTTGCTTTTCATATAGTTATTCAAGACTACAATCTTCAGACTGCAATACTAAATGCGTTGCCAACCCTGAGGACTGAATGGAATGCTTCTATACTAGTAATTCCACCGGTTGTCTTATCCTTACAATATAGGACTTTTTTTTTTGACGGATTGGAAATGCTTTACGCATCATCCCCCGGCCTAGGGTTGGCCATGCTATAGGGGTACGACGGACACTCTCCTCCCGTCGACTCTCTCGCGAGAGTAGAGGGAGCAGCTCCATGGTTAAATCGAACTTAGTAGACGTAGTACTACGAAGTACCCTCCCTTCATTCAAGATGAAATCGGGAGATAGATGGGTAATACCGTAACTGACGTACTTACCACTACGTGACGTATTTGTATGGCTATAGTTAAGTTTAACGTCTGTTTAATATTGTAATGATCGTGGTTTGTAATGTTGTTTATTTTATTAATTAAGTTTACTCAATATCCTGGTTTTGCTCAACAAACTGTGCTTAAAAGATTAAGTTGCTGCATTTCTCCTGTCTAAGATTGTCTAGAAGAAATTGCTCTCAGCGATGACACCGCCTCTTGTCCGTATACATGTTCCAAGTTTTCCATTTCTTCGTTTATTTCTTTGTGTGGTGTTCAATAAAGTGTATTTGTAGGTATTGTTATATTGTAACTTTGAACTACGATTTTCAAAGTGGGTATATTACAAAGGGCACATGATAAGTATTGTTATGCCAGTCTAATATTCTTGTATCCAGTTACAACACGCTGAAAAGCTGTAATTGAATGTAACAAATGATAAATAAGTAGTATGTTAACAAATCTTAGTAGATTTTACCCTATTTCTGATCGCCAAATTAACTTGAAATTTGGCATAAGTACGCGAATCCGATCATTATACAATAAAATGGTACTATCTGGCTGATATAAATAATGATGGAAGTGGGAAGTGGGCAGGTATGTTATTCTCTCAAAAAACGGCGGCCGGTCGGACGGACGAGCGAATAAAAGCGGCGAGTTTAAGTAGTCCCGTCCGACCGAATAAAACACATTTTAGTGCGTGCATTGTCAATTAGGGAGCCTTATACGTTCGAGAAGTCATGCTACCAAATTGAATACACGCGCTAAAATGTGTTTTGTTCGCTCTGTCGGGACTACTTAAACTCGCCGCTTGGACCTTCACTCGAGCGAACGATCACCTTTGCTTGTTGAGAGCATCACAACCCAGAAGAACTTCTCAACGGCCACTATACTCTAAAATCTAATTAAAGACCAAAATCTGACAGTTCCCATCTTGATTATTTCGTTATTTTAATATTATTTCATAAAAATATTAATGAGAACTCGTGTAAACAGTAATATACGGTAAGTTTTAGTGATAAAAATACCTACACTTAAACCAAAATGCAGTAATCACAGCTAATGTGCGCCGGTTGAGGTTAGGATTTTGGTCTTAAATTAGATTTTAGAGTATAGTATGCGAGTTCAAGTAATCAAGGAATCAGGTAAAGCAGTTAAATCGGCAACATCAAGTATATATCATAAAACATGAAATTTTAAAGAATCGTTTTGGAAAATTACTGACTTTAAAAACAAAACACATTCTTTGGTCCGTCTAGGTAATATTAAATAAAGAATTAAGGTTTGAGAAATTGTTTGCGTACTTAGAAAACGAGTGTTTTTGTTTATCCTTTGAATTCTTGATTAAATAAGTCCGATGTTGACATTTGACATTTCAAAACAAAATTAATTAGGGGATAATGGTCGACTATTTTCAGAATTTGAGAGTTCAGAGAAATGAGAAATTAATGAGGTGGTTCCAGTTTGTATTCACGTAGTATTTGTTTGTTAATTAACTGCTACATAAGCCAGCGTAGAGAGTAAATTTTAATTGAAATTCTATTCTGTAATAATTAAGCGGTAAGTATAAAAACTAATTAATTACTAAGTATCAACCGAGTTTTCTAAATGACTTTAGAAAATAAATTTCTTTTTTCATTATTATTTTAAGACTTTTCTAACATTTTCCAACTCCATACTCCGCCAACAATATTGATGGTTTAAAATTCTGAAAACAATGTCTCCAGTTTAGTTTTTTGCATGATAAGTGCAAGACGTACTTTATTGTACAAAACACAGGAATTCAAATACAATATATATAGATTAGGAATGTACAAAGGTGAACTTATTCGTTTAAGGAATCACTTTCAGCTAGCCCTAGGGTAAAAGCAAAAAAATGCCAACGTGTAGACATAATTAAGTAGAAAAACAAAGCTTACAGAAACTGCATATACTACATTTTACAATTTTAGGTTTTACTGAAACTTCTAAATATTTATCAAAAATTACGGTAATAATAGAGTTGAACGTTTTTAAACCTAATAATAACACATTAAAATTTCGTGTTATTATTTTCATATTGCACCCAATCTCCAATTTAAACATGACAATCAATCTACGAAAAAAGCATTCGTATTAAGTCGTTTACCTGATCAATCACACACATACAATTGTCTTAATTAGTGGAAAAAAACAATATCAAACTAACTTACAAACTAAGTACAATCTCGATCGCATATGCGCGTCACAACAGTACCGACCTGTTCTCTGAACTACCTACTATAAGAGTAAAGAAGTTGTCATTCCAAAACTTCTTTTCCGGTACCTAATTAAAAAGGTACCGAAAAAACCTTCGACGATCACAATTGAAAGCAGAATAGTTTATTCTCAATCCTCTTTGTCTATTATTGTTCTCCAAAAGCTTATTTTTGTTTATTTTAAAAGTAACACTGCACAATCTGTAAAGATAAAAGCTGCATTATGCTAAAATTTAAAGCGGAGACATTGTTTGAGACTCTGAGACGAGACGAGGGTCTTGCATAATGCAAGTCACTTCAGATTATTTCTCTAGATGCAGTTTTGAAATTTTTTATGGAATAACTTTAAAGACTAGTTATAATGCAAGGTGCTTACATTTATATTTTGTAGAATAAGAAAGAAAGAAAGAAAAACATGTATTCGTAATATAACATAACAAAAGACAGATTAATGGACCTAAGTCAGCGTAATGCTGGCATTAAAGTCAGCGCCGGACTTCCGTTGGAACCATAGAATTATAGTACACTTATTCATTAGAGGCGAGTTATATGGTGTTCCCACACTGCGGTTTTATAACATTAATAGCTGATGCCCGTGACTCCGTCCACGTCGAAGTTGTTTTGAGAGAGATAGTTGATTTGGCAGACAATTAAAAATGTAAACCCAACTCCAATCAAAAACTGTAAATTGGAGAAATATCTATAAAACGAAACGCACACATTGTTGGAGATATTCGACTAACCTGGCATTCGGTGTCCAATATTGCAGGACAAAAATATCTGTTACATATCTGATACAGCTTTACTATCTCTCTTTGATAACAAATAAATAAATAAATAAATATCAGGGGACAATGTCACACCAACTGACCTAGTCCCAAACTAAGCTCTAGGCTTGTACTATGGGCACTAGACAACGATATAAATACATATATAGAGAAATATATACTTAAATACATAGAAAACATCTATGACTCAGGAACAAATATTCGCGCTCATCACACAAATATCTGCCCTTACCAAGCCTAGCCAAGTTACTCAATAAAATCGTACGAATTTAGGAATCTGTAAAATGTTAATAATTTACAATTTTTTGACTTGAGGCATGAGCGTTGTCATAACGCCATCGGTCTAATCGTAAACTACAACATACCCAAAAAGAAAAAATTAAGTATCTATCAAAGCCAAAAATAATGTCAACCCTAGTAAGCTGTCATCGCTGTCACAGACTGTCAGGGTGACTGCTAGGGATGACATTGTTTTTGCTTTGATATCATAGTTTATTTTGTTGGGTATTCTTGTAACTCGTATAATTTTATCACTCAAGTATTCGTCTATCAGTTAGCATAAAAGTCATGCCTTACAAGAGTAAGGCAACGCTGGACGGCCTTCGGAGGCCTGCCAATCCTGTCATGTCTTCCAGTGGTTGCGAAGCACTGACGATTAAAGTACCATTTTTATAGACCTTTTCATTCCAGTTATTGCTAATTTAAAGCTCAGGTTTAAAACCAAATGGAATAATGCCAACATAAATTAAAACAGTGTTCTCACGAATTTCCATAATATCTTAATCCAACATTTTCCCAAACCCAAGTTAAGCCGAATTGCCCCGACGTCCGCCGAATTTCACGAGCCACGTAATTT
Organism: Acleris literana; assembly: GCA_946894065.1. NCBI lineage: Eukaryota > Metazoa > Arthropoda > Insecta > Lepidoptera > Tortricidae > Acleris > Acleris literana. The sequence goes on along the minus strand of OX335671.1, from coordinate 21,373,799 downwards.
AAGTCGAGTGTCCATGGGAAATTGGCAGAATCGAATCCGGGACAGGAATCTGATCTTTCTCGGCCTGAGAACCCTTATTGGGTGTGATATACTCCCGTTGTTGTTATTTCTTTCTTCCGAGTTTCACGTATTTTCAACCTACTTCAAAAATAGTACATTACTGCACAGACCGGGAAATAGGCCGTTGCGGGACGAGTAGAGTTAGCATGGCCGAGACGCAGTCGAGGCCGCGATATATACGAGTCCAGCAACCGCCCTTCCCGGCCGAGGCTTCTATAGTGCTTTTCTCCAAAATGTGAGGAAATTTAACACAATTGTTAATAATATTAAACACAGTCCCAACATTTCCTTGAAAAAAAGAACAGAAACGTATGATTTAGTATGACACTGAAATAAAGCATTAAATAAAATCACAAATTATTGAAACGTAATAAATTAAATTTGAAAAAAATATAGTTAACTATAACATTTATTACGCGTTTATGTTATTTCCGCAATTTATTTTGTTTATGAACGCAATTTCTATTAAAAAAAATGTCAAACTATTTGACACACTTTTAAAAACGTTGTAAATGCTGTTTGAAAAGGCTTAACTTTTTAGTCTATGACATTTAAAAAGTAAAATATACAAGGATGAATTTTGATTGCACGAGTGTTTGGCTGTTTGGAGATAGTTATCCTAGTCCAAACATGGTTTTAAAAAGTAGATCAACAGGTACGTAATGAAAGGACAATGGGCAAAAATGTATGGAACGCGGTACCCGCGCCAATGGACATGATGTATATATAATTGGAAAGCTATTTTTATATTCGGCAAAGATAACCATATCGCTTATCTCTATTTGCTGTCGGAACTGAGTTATTTTATTTTGAATATACGTTGTTATCAATCAATTTCCTTTAGGGATACCATTATGAAAGAAAAGAAATCATCTACTACATAACGAGAAATATCTAACTTCTTATCGGCCGGGCACTATATTTATACTACTTACTATTAGATACCTATATTACTAGTCAAGGGTACACTTCAGTGTTTCCGGTTCATAAATAAAATGGTTTTTTTCTCATCAGAAAGGTGGCAACATGAGGTGATTTTTGTTACATTCGTTTTTTTTACAAATACCTATGTGTCCATGAGGCTGAAGATGGAGCTCTCTGGTGCAGTAGCAGCCTATTCACTTTTGCTTGAGTTGTATTTTTAAGGAAATAAACATGCCAGGAGCAGATTTTATTTCGCATAAGGTGTCATGTTCGTATATGAATATCTCCGAATGGACAGGGATTTGAGACAAACAACCATAGTAAACGTTGTTCCTATTGGTATGACCTATTCAATGACACTACCATTATTGCTATTGGAGCGGGTACCAAAATGCCCATTGTACTTTCATACATTTTTCGCGGCCGCGGCCGTTGGTAAATAATAACTTTGTTTTTTTAATTTTCCCTGGGCCTGGAACTTAGAACTTCGCGGGCTGATTTGACAACAGTAAGGTTAACATTTCCATTTTGTGGGAGAAAAGAAAGTTGTCAACTCGCTTGTTTGTATTTATCTTTTTGTTGCTCGATATGCCCGACAATTGTAAATCGATTTTAATGATTATTTTATTCATGTCTAGGGTATATCTTACGAGTGGTCCAACTAAAGTTTCGACATGATCTGGTCATGGAATCCATGGAAGGTCAACGGATAGTACCTCCTTAATAATTTAGAGTCAGTAATTTTTTTATGTTTAAGGTGATACTTAAGTGGTTACAGTATATAAATAAAAAAAAACAAGATTAAGTATGTATTTTAGTTTAAACAAATATTTTTATACCTATATTTGTGCAATAGATAAACTTAAAGACATTTTTACAATGACAAAGCAAACAGCATATTTTTACTCAGATTATTAACAATAGGTTTTACTGAAAACACAACTTTGCTCAGAAAATTAACAATAGGTATCTACTCTTCTTGAAGTAAAACGAAACACAAAAGATATTATGTTGCCAACGGGATCGCATTCTTAAAACTGCTCAGAACAAGTAAAGTTTTCCTAATGTAGTGTTTTTTGCATTACTTTAGTCAGTGTCTGTTAAAACAACCAGCAGATGACTATGCCAATCTTTTATATTTGCAAAATTACTACTCAGTTCTAAGTATTCCAACCCACTTAATCAACTTGCCCGTTGAAAGAAATTAAAGAAGCCCTATCGTTTGCAAATCATATTTCAATTGCTAAGCTTCCTAATCAAAAATCAGTGCCGTATTTTGAATGCTGGTAATTTATTCAAGTACCAACCACAAGCTATGAATTACCTGAAAAAAAAAGTAAGTAGAACCTTCACCAAATTAAACTGTTACAAGTGAGTTTGGATCAAAGCGGCAACATCCGGCGACTAAGCTCTGGGACTAAGAGATCCTTTGAGCTCAAAACAACTTCAATTTAAAAAGGTCGCATCACAAACACAAACGCCATTTGGTTTAGACCATTATAGGAATGATACTTTAAATTTTAAATGAAGCCATGCATGAACTGTTCCGCCGCTTTTATATTTAACCAAAATGTGTTACGTCCTTTTTGGTAGCTTGTGCGGTGGGTTCGTTTACTTTTAAAGTTAACTGTTCTATGTTTGAAGTTTAATTTTTACATCTTCAAATGTTACAAGTATATGAATAATAGAATACTTTATTTAATTGTTACATACATACATACATAATCTCACGCCTTCGTTCCCAGAGTGGGGTAGGCAGAGCTACAGAATTACAAACATCTCTAAAAACTTGTTGATAATTCTATAACCACAATTTGCACAATTAGGCTAAGATGTTTACCAGCGTATTAGTGACAGGTTGCAAGCCCATCGCCTAACAGTACTACAAGCCTTTATTCCCTTAGTCGTCTCTTACGACATCCACGGGAAGACATGGAGTGGCACTATTCTAACTCGGCAACCACACGAGGAATCTTATTGATATATCCAAAGCTAATTAAGTAAAAAGCTATTGACGTATAAGCAGCATAATAAATTGGCTGTCCCGAAATAGATAGGTAGATATAGATATGGAATCTTCTCCAAATATAAAACTCCATTGCCGCATGTATGTTAGTTACCTACATCATCACTTGAGAACGGCTGAACCGATTTGGTAATTTTTTTGGTTATGTTTATAATTGTCAGGACAAGGTTTGTGTGAAAGAAGAAATTCCCCCGCGGGCGAAGCCGTACTCGAATATTTAGTAGGTAACCTAACTAATTAAAGAAATGGTATGAGAGCTATTGGTTTTTATGTGCATATCTTGTATTCGGAAATTTCTTTATCTTTATATGCGACTTTTTAGCGTTATATATGGCGACGATCTTTAACAGCAATAAATATGGTCATTTAGAAAAAAATATTTCCTTGGGCCGAAACTCATGGTCTATATATTTAGTTAGAGTTTTGCATTTATAAAGCGTGCACCTGTGGCACGCACTTAAAAAATATAATAGTTTTATTCATTCATAACTCATAACCTATCACTGTCTTGTTTATTATTTAAATCAGGAACGACAGCATTTTTAATTGTTAATAATAATAAAATACTTTAACACTAGAACTACTGCTAAGGACGAATTGCTTAATGTTTGTACTCATATGTATAATCCCCAGATAAAAATGTGTTAATTAGAGACGGGGCTGGGCAAAATACATCCTATGCTTTAATTGAAATATAAATTACAAAATACTATCTCGCAAGTATTTAAAATACGAAATACAAAATATATTTAAGTAATGTATTTGAAGTATAAAATACAAAATACAGTATTTTAGCTTATTTTATTTTAAATACAAAATACAAATTACAAAATACTATTAAGAATAAAAAAATATACAGCCCAGAATGGGCTAAAAAGCAGAAAAGAAGATTGACGTACAGTAACAGGTGCAGTGTTGCCGACTCAACTCTAAAGATCGACATATTTAAAGGTCGCTATTTTGCAAGATACGAAATCTATCGAGCGCTATTTTCTTCAGAACGCACCCATTAATAAGATCGCTAAATGAAGGTTAAATTTATTTATGTTAAAATGTATTTTGAAGCCATAAGTATTTGAAATACTAACTACAAAATACCACGGCGTCAGGTATTTGAAATACGAATTACAAATTACATTTTAAGCAAGTAATTGAAATACAAACATTATACCAAATACGTGCCCAACCCTGATTAGACATATCACTCATCTTCTCTTTGTCATATGAAAGAAAAGGATAAAGCTAACATATATTTATCTTATCAGATAATGTTATACACTAACGGTGAGTTAAAACTACTATAACTGGACCTTACCCAATTCGTTGTCATTATCTAATCCTTAATATTTATTTTTAACTCAGCCGCTATTACTAGATTTTTATTAAAAGCTATCATAACATTGACAATACGATAAAATTACGAAAGCAATATGGTGTTACGGACTACAATAAAGTCCCAATTTTCTACATCTGTAAAATAAACATGTTCCGAGCGTTTCTCATTCTTTTGTTTTATTTGACAAGTTCCCCAATAGCGAGGAAGAGTTTGGCAATTATTTACGAACTAGCAACTAGCGCAAAGCGACACCGAAATGCCGCCTGTACCCTTACCATGAGTTACAATTAACGTAGTCGCTAGCGACTGAAATACTCTGTCCCTCGCAGACCTCACCGTATTCTCATAGAGTGCGAGGGACAGAGCATTCGATCGCTAGCGAGCACGGTAATTCTAACTTATGGTAAGGGTGCCAGGCATAGGCCAACTGTTCGTATTTATCGACGAAGTTTACTTTTAATTGGTTAGTGCTATTGTTCTTGTTCTATTGTTAGGCAATGTGCTATGTTTTCTGGTTAGCTCTGAAATAGTATAATTATCATATTTGTTTATGTATAAAAGGAGTCAGACTAGTAATCGAGTCACCTGATGGTAAGTTATCATCGCAACCCATAACACCAGGGGAATCGCAAGTGCGCTGCCGGACTCCATATCATTAAGGTTGTTTTGTTTGTGTTCATAACGTAATGTATCGTTAGGTTCGGTAATGTTTCATTAAACTCCGCAGTTGTTATTGTGTTTAAATGTATTTCTTCTTCTTCTTCTTCTTCTTCTTCTTCTTTACAAGACTAAGCTTATATTTAATATTAATCTATATTTGATCAGCCCAGGTTTTTTTGAATTCACTTTGTCATCTTGACATCAACTACATGAACGACTGTCAGATTATTTTATGCGGAGACTTTTCTTAAACTAGAGGAAGCAAACTAACGATCTAACGGATCACCTGAAGAAAATTGATCACCACCTGAATGATGGTGGTGATAAGTTTTGAACAACCGAAGAGGAATCGCAAATGCGATATATTACCAGTCTTTGACGAAGGCTTACAATTTTCTGCCTAAGCCGTAGCGACCCGGAAATAGCACCACATCAACGTGTGAACATATTTAATCTGTTCACGTCAAGATCGAAAAGTTGCAAAACAAAAATATAAATATTCCATGCCGTCACACACTTGCGCAAGCCAAAACAACGTCAAAACAGCATTCCATATTCCCCGTGAATACCTCTTAACGCGGCGTGAATGTTTTATTCACGCCGTGATTCTAGTTAGCGCTAATGAAGCGAATCACAGCGCTTGAGAGCGTTCCAAATGTTTATGACTTTCGAAATGCTCTATAGCTTTAGCCGTGTGGTTGCCGGGTTAGAATAGTGCCACTCCATGTCTTCCCGCGGAAGTCCTAAGAGGCGACTAAGGGAATACATGCTTGTAGTATCGTTAAGCGATGGACTTGCAACCTGTCACTAATATGAATTGGTAAACATCTTAGCCTGTTTGTGCAAAATGTGGTTACAGAATTGACAACATTTCAAAAAAAAGAGCAATTTGGTTTTTCGCGTTTATAATAGTTGGTTAAAAATTAGACTATCCGTATTTCCCGGTTTTTCTTTATTTATCTTAAATTCGTCGTTAATAATTTATTTATGAAATAGTCATTAAAAAGACCGTATATACAAAGTTAGGAATACTGATGTCGTGATCTTAGCATGATATAAAATGAAAAAAGTAACTTTAAACAGAAACAGAACTGACTGTCATTTCATGTCACTTGTCAACCGTAACAACTGTAACAACATAAATTCGTCGACTTTGGGCAGATTGCGGCTATCTGCTTTTACAAATCAGTTAGTTAGTCACTTTCATTTTAAATAGCGTATATCAAAACAATAGTATTACGAGAATCGAAAGCGTGTCGTTAGAATCAAGTAATCCGTCAGACAGATGAAAAATGGACATGACAGTAGTATTTATTCCTATGGTAATAAATGGACTAAGGGCACTATAAGTATATTCCTAACATTCAAAATCCAACTTTTTTTACTGTTTTGCCTAGATATAAAAAAAGTACTGAATAAAAAATCCAAAAATATTTTTACTGTAATCAGTAGTGTATAATCTACAAACGGTATACATGTCCTTAGCAGATTCGATAATAGGTTATGGGATTTCATGTTATGGAAGAACTTATAAAACTTATCTGCAGCGCATCTACAGTATTCAAATAAGAATGTTAAAAGCGATTGTTCCACTAAAAGTCAAATACCAACATCGACACAACTATGACAGATTATTTGAATACTGTAGAGTGCTGAGTGTGTTTGATAAGGTGAAGCTAGCTATGATACTGGAATACAGAGATGTTATGGGGGAATTAGTTAAATATAGAAGATCTGATAGATTGCGAAATCTAAAAGAAGGAAAATTATTTATCACCCCAAGAAGTAATAACCTTTATGGCTTTAGAATTTGGTCAAACTTCCTACCTCATATTTTAAATAGTTTCCCTAAACATGTAATAGAACGCATAGAAGCTAAACCGGGGTCTACCAAAAACATTGTTAAGAGATTTCTTATGTCTAATAATTCTTATAAATAGTGTCCTCACTAACTTAGCCAAATAATCTTAAATTAATAAAGATTTCAGCTAAGTAAAAATTGTAAACATAACAGAAAATTGAAATAAACAGATTTTATTATTATTATTATTATTATTAATTTACGATGTTTTTTAAACATAGTGTAGTTACCAATTACCCTGATGTTTGTAACGTTATAATAACTATAGGTATGTGTTCAATCGTCCAGTCTGTTTCACGTGCCGAAGCACAATCAATCAATTTGCGCAAGCTATCACAGGACAATGCTGACCATGTTGCTCAATTGCGTCGAAATAGATTATAACAACGTATTATGGTCTGCAAATTGAAAGCTAAGAGAAAATGCTTTTGGGGTCGTAATTTTTAAAGGTTGTTTTCTCCATTCTGGTCTTCTCTATTCAATCTTTCGCCTAAATATTTACCCTCGACTCTAGAGTTAGATCTTTGCTGTATAATATTTAGACCCACTAAGTTTGGACTCATTACCAAACTGACTGAAGTTTTTGATTCTGGGCGCTACAACTTCTACATCCTCAGCAAAAAAAAGAGTAAAATATATAAAAACCCGCCGTCATAACACAAATTCTAAAATAAGCACACTATCTCTTACAGTTCAAAAGATCACAGCTCTTTAAAGTTAGCACAGATGAACAGACGGTCCATGTAGGCTTCGGGTACAACACTCTATACATATAGTAAATGATTTAAAATCAACATGTGATTTAAAACAAACAACGCAAGAGTTCTGTAAATACGTTACCTAAATATCGAGATATTAGCTTCTGCCCGCGACTTGGTCCCCGTGGAATAGTTTGGGCTAACGCTAACTTTAACACGGACTTTGTTAACGTAGAAGGTTGAAACTTTCTTCATTGGTGCTCCGCTCCTATTGGTCTTAGCCTTCCTCGATAAATGAGCTATCTAACACTGAAATAATTTTTCAAATTGGATCAGTAGTTCCTGAGATTAGCGCGTTCATGCAAACAAACAAACCAACTCTTCAGCTTTATAATATTAGTATAGCTGTGAATGGAATATTAGTATAGAAGTAAGGGAGAGTATTCCATGCGAACTGCTTAAGAGTTGTATTATAGTCATTATAAAACGGGTTCATACCACCCACAGTTAGTGTTATAATAAAAAATATAAATATTTTCGGCAAGGTTCCGATATTTCACGAATACCTAGTAACTGCAATAGATTATGTTTTTGTTTAAGTGTGGTATAATCCGTCTTGTTATATTATTCGGGTAAGCATTATTTACCCATTTACTTACCATCACTCGTTTTTAGTATGTAGAATAGTGTAGCATTAAATTATCATTAAATAAAGGAAAAAATAATAATTAACACAAGCCTTTTTTGTAGTTTAATTTTAAGGTGATTTTGTTATAAAACCAGATAATCAACGACGATTGACATCTTTCAGTTTTTTTAACAAACTTTCAAAATACTGGTCTTCTTTGTTATCTGAAAGAAAAAAAACTTATTGTTTGACGTTTTAAGTTAAAATAGAGGAATATTTTCACTACTTTCATTTAATCATGCATAAACTTTAAAGATGACTCTTTAACAAGACTATTTTTTTTTTCATGGTTTAATATTATTAAAATCTTACCCTCCTGTTCGAATATCTTTTCTATAAAAAATAAAAACGATTAATACATAAGCCAGAGCTCGGAATAGGTAGTGCCTATTTACCTAAACTTCACGGGAGGACGTAACTAAGAGTGGTTAAAACCACCAAAAATTATTATTTCTTATTATTGAATGCGGAATTTCCCGGGATTGACTGTATTACTCTAAAGGCTTAATACATTTAGCTTTAATTATAAATCTTGCTATATTGCATATTATTTATTTATTTATCTTGAAATAACAATCAGTCATAAAACAATATAATATAGATCAAATTGAATCAAAGGGAGCCTTAAATTTGATATTTTGTTGATTTAAATAGAATTATAATATCATATAGAATGTATTCAACAAAAACAGATGTAGCCGACACTTCAGCTGTGTACTTACTACCTGCAGTTTGCGACCCTGATTTAGAAGTGAAGTTAAATGTATTAAGCCTTTAGAGTAATACAGTCAATCCCGGGAAATCCCGCATTCAATAATAAGAAATAATTATTTTTAGTGGTTTTAACCACTCTTAGTTATGTCCTCCCGCAAAGTTTAGGTAAATAGGCACTACCTATTCCGAGCTTTGTACATAACCCTTAAAAAATCCAAGTTCCGTCAAATATTATTAACAAGTTTTCTTGGTATGTACTCGTATGTAAAATACTTTATTGTACAAACAGGCAAAAAATTTGACAAAAACACTAAAGGTTTGTACCTACATTTGTACAAATTCTTTAAAGGAATCTCTTCCAGTTAAACTTAGAGCGATTGCGAAATGTTTGAAAACATCAAATAGCCAAACGTACAACAGTGAAAGGGAATAGATAGGTCATAGTTACTATAGTGTTTTATAACCCTAATTACTAAGATTAAATTAGGTATCTTTGATTAGATTTTCTCGGTTAGTACTTACTGTACGTATTTTTTATAAGTTTGCCTTGAGTCTTGCCCGCAACTGTATAATATATAAAATAAAGAAGATATTTTTTATTTCCTTATAATAACAATATTTTGATAAACAATGCCAATATTAATTACTAAACGAAAAACACTTTAAAAAAACTCCATATTTACCCTAAAAAAAAACTTAAACGACATTAGTCTACAGTCAATTGTAAAAATATGAGAGAACGCGATATATCAAAAATATAACGCACCTTAATCCAGTGTAATGAGAACTTCGTAACTATTTAGGAGAATTCTTTCGACACATATTTTTGCACTGGACTGTACAACCATAACCATACGTCGCACTCCAGCGGGCATTTTGCGGGCACATGTTTGCATTGTTAGTACTTGGAACAGGTATTTTAATAGAGATAGCTTCTACCCTGGATTAATAAATAAGCTACTTTTCAGCCGGAAAATTTAAAAGTTCCCAAGGGAATAAGTATAATCGAAACGCGAATTCGATAAGGATTTCAAGATGGCGGCCATTATGTTTATCGACAAAACATTGTGTTTCATGTTTTCGGAGATGTTTAATGTTTAATGTTTATTTGGGCACAAACGGTACAAGTAAAGAAAAATTAATACAGAAAAACTTACATAACACATTGACCAGTGAAGTTGCCACAATTACGAGTAACTAATACAGTACAGAGTAACACGTTAAAAATGTGTGTTTACGTAGTATTAAATTCAAGTACAAATATTAAATTCAATTCAAGTACAGACAACAATTAATGTTTAGACAACGCAATTAGTTTAGATGGCGAATTCGAAAATTATGTTGGATTCGGAATTCAAGATGACGGCCACGATGGTTTTAGAAAAAGCCGACATGGGTATCGTGTTTCATATTTTCGGGGATGGCAGTTTCGAAAATGATATCAAATTTGGAATTCAAGATGGCCTCACGATGTTGTTCGAAAAAGACGTCATACAGGTATCGTGTTTCATGTTTTCGGGGATGGAACTTTCGAAAACGATGTCTGATTCGGAATTCAAGATGGTAGCCATGCTGTTTTTCGGAAAACTCGTTTCGGGGATGGCAATTTCGAAAACGATGTCAGATTCGGAATTCACGATGGTGGCCATGATGTTGTTCGAAAAAGTCGTCATGGGTATCGTGTTTCATGTTTCCGGGAATGGCAATTTCGAAAATGATTTCAGAATCGGAATTCAAGATGGCGGCCATGATGTTTTGAAAAAGCCGTCATGGGTATCGTATCTCATGTTTTCGCGGATAGCGAATTCGAAAATGATGTCAGATTCGTATTTCAAAATGGCGGCCATGATGTTTATTGAAAAAGGCGTCATGGGTAATTTTCGTGTTTCATGTTTTCGGGGATGGCGAATTCGAAAATGATGTCAGATTCGGAATTCAAGATGGCGGCCATGATGTTTTTAGAAAAAGACATCATGCGGGTATCGTGTTTCATGTTTTCGGGGATGGCAATTTCGAAAATGATGTCAGAATAGGAATTCAAGATGGTGGCCAAGATGTTCTTCGACAAAGCAATCATGGGTATCGTCTCTCATGTTTTCGCGGATAGCGAATTCGAAAATGATGTCAGATTCGGAATTCAAGATGGGGGCCATGATGTTTGTCGAAAAAGCCGTCCTGGGGTATAGTGTTTCATGTTTTCAGGGATGGCGAATTCGAAAATGATGTCAGATTCGGAATTCAAGATGGCGGCCATGATGTTTTTAGAAAAAGCCGACATGGGTATCGTGTTTCATGTTTTCGGGGATGGCAATTTCGAAAATGATATCAAATTTGGAATTCAAGGTGGCAGCCTTGATGGTTTTCCAAAAAGTCGTCATGGGTATTGTATTTGCACAGACGAAAAAAAAAAGAAAATAAAAAAATAGCTTAGCACGTATAATAACTTAGGTCCTGGAATAGGGTAGTTTTTATTCTGAAAAAACATCTCATTCCTAAGGGAAATCAAATTACTCGTTAAAAGCTGTGAATTTGCTCACAAGGCGACGCCACTTTGTATGGGCGAGTAACAAAATTAAAAAGGTGAAATCTCATCTAGCCATGTGTGGTGTGTTTTTATTTTTGTTTACGTTTGTCATCTCGTAATCCTCTCAGTTTGTATTCATTCATGTGTGCGTACACAAAAGTGACTAAAGAAAGACACACTTAGGTCTTCATATACGAACTAGATGGTGCTAGCTCTGATTTAAAACTCTCGAAGTGTTGCCTTGGTGTGGTCAAAATCACTGGGTGGTTAAGCGATTTTCCCTATACAGCGCTAAGTATATTTCGTTTTCGGTTCGCATAGAACAAACTCATATTATTTATCCTTGTAAGATCAAATTCTGAAGTCCACGCAGACACAATCTTATATACCTGTTTTATTTATAATGAATGGCGTCAGCAGTCTCGACTAGTTCGGCTAGCCATAGATACCTAAAGTACTGCATTAGCTGCTAAGATACTTGGAATCGCATATTACAAATACTATGTAATAAATACTAGGTACTTACAAATACCTTATTCTGACAATTATTAGAAGATTTATTCATTCATTTGTGAACCTTGCCAAATGACGTGTCCGGAAAATGCACGCTTGAGGGCGACGTATGCTGATAACTATTTTCATATGTAATTAACTAATATACTATGTCGATATAGCTTTACATTCGAAGATTTAAGACGCATCAGATTGAAATTTTAGAATAAAATGATGTCACGTCCAATTAAATTACAACAAGCAGTGTTAAAAAGAAACCATTATAAAACGGTACTATTATTGCTAAATTAAGGACTATAATGACATAAAGTTGCGGTGCACTTACATGGGCAACTTAATAAACAGAAAATTGCCCGCCATTTAGTACGGACGCCTCATTCTATCACACAAAAATATAGTAAAACAGCTATTGTTGTATAAATTGCCCGTAAAAAATGCCCGTGTAAGAAACTTAGCCTTAGATAGTTAGTCGACAGATCTTCATTAAAGGTCTGTAGCAACAATACAGTTTTATTATGTGGCATGTTTTATAAGATAGGGAATAAGATCTTTTCCTTAAACACTAAACACCCAGCTAACCTCTGTGCTGGCACGTGCTTTGGTACTTGCTTACCATTAAGTGGTATAAGCAGACATTTGTATTTTATATAACTTACCTAGGTAGTTGTTGTATTGTCTGATGACTGTTGATTAAAAAATAATAAAGACCACTAGTCATCATGTCAGCCGAAAGACGTCCACTGCTGGACATAGGCCACTAGTACCGAACTTATATAACTATTTCTCAATTCTTATAAACCGCTTATTTAATTTTGATCTTACTACCACAGTTAAGACAGTAGTTTGTCTTCAACCAAAGATGTATCGCACGGCTTGCTCGTGTACGTGCCTCACCTCGACCGTACGTGCCGCGAGCCACAAGCACCTTAACAGGACGCACCAAGCCGGTTTAGTAGGGGCCGCGCCGTCACCGCGTTTAGTTGCGAGCGTATTACATTGCCGCACATTGCCGGGCGCTAGCTCGAGCAGCAATAGGTAGCAGAAAGAGCCCGAGATGGCCCAAATTATCTATTTATACTATGTTATTACGTTACAATGGAGGTGCGTGCAAACTATCTCCATCTCACATTACTCGCGTAGTAATACATAAAGCCACCTCATTTGTTTTTCGCCCGCGTCCGCAGGTCCGCATCATACGCACCGGGTGCATAGGACATTATAAATTACTAGGCATTCAAAACACAATTCTGAAATCCATTTGTGCGATACATTCAATGCGGATCTGTGGACCAAGAGAATAACAGGACCGGGGTCGTACTTAGACTGTCTTAGACAAAATGCCTAACTATACCGTTTACCATTTTCGAGAAATGGCCAAAATGTATAGAATTGAAATAAGCGCTCGACGCGACCGTCCGGCAGCTTACGTTATTCCTATACATTTTCGATAACTACAACGTTCTCGCAATGTATCTTGTCTAAGGCCACAGAGTAGGTATTGTAGAAACTTGTTCTTCTTTCTACGCTTGCGACAATGTCGTAAATGCCAATAGGTTTTATTTTAGACGGTGTATATTGAAGAAAAACTAACGTTTCTTAGTTTCTTCTGATTCCGATGAAGTTTTATACATTTCTGCAAGCACATCCGCAGGAATATCTGGAGAAATGCAACGAAAAATTTATATTACAACAATCAATTTACGTTTTCAATACAAATTTTAATGGGTCTTAGTCATGTTAAGGTGTATTTCGCCAATGTCAAGTTATTTATAAAAACTCACATGGACTAATCAGAAAAATAAGTCCATGGATATCACACGCGAGGGCAATTTTTCGGTAAATGAGTATTTTCTCCTGTGGACTTAACAGAAGCACGTGAGGTAAGCTCCACGCGCAACTGTCAAGTTTTGCATAGATACGAGTATATTACTGACACTCACAAGTCAAGTGTCGAGAAACTTTAATTAGAAACCTATAGCATTCTTTTTGTAACTTATAACTCAAAAATATTGATTTATCGACAAACATAAAAAATAAAATATATATAAAAGGCAACCCTGACCGACTTATATATCAATGCACAGCCAAAACTACTTTACCTAGTAACTTGAAATTTAGTACAAGGGTTCCTTTCATGATGTAAGTGAGCACTAAGAAAGGATTTTCCCAAAATCAACCTCCAACGGGAAGAAATAGGGGGAGTAGCGGGAAACTAATTCTACGCGTACGAAGTTGCGGGCGTCCTCTAGTTCATAATAAGATGTATCGATCTTAGGCTATTTATTCAGGTCCCATGATCATGGTAAGACTTGATAACAGTGCTCAAAAAATATAAAGGTAAATAAAAAGATAAATGGTTACTTAGGCCCTGTTGTTTGATCAGTAGTTAAACTAATTGTAAATATTCGAAAAAGGAATGGAAAATTTTACACATTTCCTTGAGATTTTAACCATTAGTAACGTTTTTTGACCATTAGTTAGTTTAACTACCGATCAAACAACAGGCCATTAGTAATAAAGGCCGACTTTTCTAACTTCTGCTTTGCTATCTGGAAAAAAAGTTGGATTGTGAATGTCAGGAATACACTTCTAGTGCCCTTAGTCCATTTATTACCATAGGAATTGAAAAAAATATACAACTGTCATATCAATTTTTTTATCTGTCTGACGGATTGCTTGACTTTAACGATACGCTTTCGATTCTCGTAATACTATTGTTTTGATATACGCTATTTAAAATGAAAGTGAGTAACGGATTTCTAAAAGCGGATAGCCGCAATCAGCCCAAAGTCGACGAATTTATGTTGTTACAGTTGTTATTGTTGACAAGTGACATGACATGTCAGTCAGTTCTATTTCTGTTTAAAGTTACTTTTTTATTTTATATCATGCTAAGATCACAACATCAGTATTCCTAACTTTGTATATACGGTCTTTTTAATGACTATTTCTTTAATAAATTATAAACGACGAAATTAAGTGAAATAAATAAAAACCGAGAAACACGGGTAGTCTAATTTTTAACCAGCTATTATAAACGCGAAAAAACAATACAGCTTTTTTTTTTATGTTGTCAATTGGGACTGGAGAGCAGGATAGAGAGAGTCAGGAGGGTCAAAGACGCTGGCCTGGTATTAAATATAGTAACTAAGAATCTTACCCAGATCAGACTCTTCCCGATCAGACTTGGCTACCACCATTTGTAATGTTAGTAGGCACTGCAAAAAAGTAATTTTTGGTTGTTATGTAAGAAATATTGCCATCCTCTAAAATACAGTCAAAGTTAACAAGAATTTTCAACTTTAGATACAATGTCGAATAAATTAAAATCAAAGCAGCGGTACGCATACCTTTGTTTTAGAGAAAAGCAGAGCGAGCCAAATAACAAATAAAAAGGCAAACAAACAAGCACAGAGACAAACAAGAGCTATGAAACTTAAAAACCTGTCAAGTTCCAGGCAACGAAAGAGACAGGATATGAACTATGCTCCTTACGAACAGGCTATGGTCTCTTTACCGGGAACCTACATGTGACTTTATCTAAGAATTTTCAACTAAATACAATGTCGAACAAATTAAAATCAAAGCAGCGGTACGCATACCTTTGTTTTAGAGAAAAGCAGAGCGAGCCAAATAACAAATAAAAAGGCAAAGAAACAAGCACAGAGACAAACAGGAACTATGAAACTTAAAAACCTGTCAAGTTCCAGGCAACGAAAGAGACAGGATATGAACTATCGGGCTATGGTCCCGTTGACGGGAACCTACATGTGACTCGGCGAAGTTTTGACCATTCGCAACGATGATGAAGAAGCAATAATTATATCTCCTATCTACATTAAGTTGCAGAACTAAAATAATTTTATCTACACTCATATCATAAACCCTCTATGATGCGTTCAGAAACCGCAAATTATGACCAGCATAATAATCAACTCTGTTGTTAGAGCATTTTTTTTATCTGCGGCAGTAATCTTATGTATTCATAAGAACATCAATTTCAATGTTCTTATGAAATTTAAATTTCGAACATCTATGATAAACAAAGAAATTTGATTTGACCGCTATTCTAATATCAGTCAAGATGACGTTTAGTTCGAAATTAATTGTCAATTTGCATACAAAATTGGACAATGTCGCACGTAAGTAAGATATCAAACGATATGATAGTTGGAGCCGACTTTAATTTGTCTCTGAATTAAAAAAAACTATGACAGCTGCCAGAAAACTTTTCAATCTTTTCATTACCGCCATTAGCCATGACATTACCGGTTAAAAATTAATATGCGGCTCCTGAATGCATCATGGAGGCTTATGTATGATTATGTGGATAGATAAAGTAGTGTATGTAACTGTACATAATTAGGCATTAAACACTTTTGTGATGTTATTATGAAACTCGCCTTCGGCTCGTTTAATAAACCCACACTCGTGTTTAATGCCCTTCATTATGTACAGAAACATAAACTACTATTAACCATAACTATTTAAGGAAGACTAATATAGTTCATGATCGATATCGACCTCTGATCTTGTGAATTTAAATTTAGAAATGGTATAACTTGCCAGCATGTTTTAATTTTTTCAAAAACTCCAGTATTCTTATGATGATAAAAAGAGGAAATTACGTTATGCAGCTTATTTAAATAGGACAAAATGCAAAAGAGAAATTTAAATTAAATTCAAATTTAGCACTTACAGCACAAAGCGATGTCATCAGTTTCATCTTCGGAAGTTTAATAACTCCTGTTGATTGTTATTGACGCGTCTTAGAGGCAATTAATCAAACCGCTATAGCGGTAATCTTAGCTTTAATTAATTAAGACGTGACTCGCTTGAAGTGGTATGTCGTTAGCTATGCTTATGAGTGACTTTCAATATTTATTGTGAAGTTACCTATACTTATAGAATAAATACTGTGATGACAAAAAATATTATTTTGATTAAAGGGAAAGAAACGCTGACCAATCCGACTAAACAGTACTGGGGGCCTATTATGAGCTCCTTATTTCCAGCGTTCTCGGCAAAAACAGAATGGCCTGTCAAATTCGTATTACGAACTCATAAAAAGCCATTCTCTTTCAGGACGTCTGATTTTAGCCGGGCAGCCACGCTGCCTGGCGTAGAATCGTATTAAATATGAGGTGTTATTTGACATTCATTTTACGGCCTAAACTGTCAAAATTAGCAATTCTGAAAAAGCTGGTATCGGGTAGCTTTTTAACAATTGTTAATATTTATTATCAGCTTTTTGTCACATTTAATGTTTAACTAGTTGATAAAAATAAGTGCATGTCCGTGTCTTGGACGTATTATTACTGTTATCATGTTATATTTTCACGTTTTTGATTATCTAGTGACAAATTATATAAAGCAATAGAGGTCTTTGTATTAAAATCATGCTTACTCTTAATTTATCGAACAATAAACGGCACATTGCCGTTTGATTTCTAAACGCGCGAGTTCTAAACGCAATCTGTGAATTGTCAAAGTATTTGAAAATATTTTGATCAAAACAAACTTAGTGCCGAGAAATGTGCCGTTCCTCAAAGTTCTGTTCGTCCGTGAAACTCGCTTTTTAGTGCTAAATAATGTTACTACGATGCCATAGCAGATTAGTAGGTTACCTATTTACGATTTGATGGAATGTGAAGTACCTACTTAAAGCCAAATAGGTAGAAATGCGGGGCGACTAGATGTCGTTGTATTAATAATGAGATGAACTATAGAAATTATTACACAATACAATATCGTCGAAGCATGGTGCGGGAAGTACGTAAAGGATTATAGTAAAAACTGTAGAAATATGTATACCTACTTAAACCAAGGTATGCAATCAGGCTACTTAAAACAAATTGTTATCGAAATGCTGTGTGTTTCTTTTTATCCGTTTGTCATATATTTGTTCTGGTTATGTATAATTCTTAATTAACTGATTCAAATGTGATGATCTTTCCATAGTATCTACTTATACTTTGGTAACATCCATATTTAATAATACCTGATTTGTCATGGTATACATACATTCTACGCAATGGGATCCTACCAGTAACACAAAGGTGCTTAAGCATTCAATATGATAGCACTAACCTACCACAATTTTAAAGTTTTATAGGTGTTCACTTTCCTCACACTCAAAAAAATGAGAGCCAACAAAGATAGATTTTCACTTAGTTGACAAAAAATTATTACAATAGTTAAGATATTAGTTATATCAACCAAAGCTGATAGTTAACTACAGCAATTTCTTTAGTGAATCAACTAACATCATAGTTGATGTATCTAACGTCTTAGTTGATGTATCTATCGTCTTGTCAGGCTCGTATGGGACCAAGACGCTTATGCACAACAATCACAATCTTGTTACAAGCGACCAATTATTTTTTTCAGTGCAGAACAATCAGTAGTGGGGAACGAATATCTAAGGGCTTCTTATACTAACAAGTGCAAATATTATACAGTTACAATTCCATTTTATTCAAACTGTTCCCTGTTTTATTTTAATTGTTTAAACTTTATGAATTTCTGAATCTTGTATTAATTTGCAGGTTTTATAGAATGTTTAACATACCCGGAGTCCACGGCTACATTGACAGGGGTTGTCTGACATGAAAAGTAATGTAGGATGCAGTGCCTTCTTATAAATGCGCATTTGTCCCAGTAAGTCAATTTAAATTAAATTGTATGCAGATTAAAAGGTGCTTCGGGTTTTTACTTCTCTCTCACAAGCTCTTAGTCAGAGTATATGAGAGCGAGTGGGAGCCAAGTATAAATGAAAAGGTTCTTCTAAGAGCTATCGCAAGTAACTCTTATTTAAACTGTGCTTTCGCACTGTACAGGCCTTTATGTAAAAGGATAACCTTTCCTAATAGTTTTATTTACAATAGTCAATTCAATTCATAGTCAAATAATATAATCAAATCAAATCAAAGCATTTATTTGCTATCATGTTACATATAAGGTACTTATTACTAAGATACACTTGTAAGACATGTACCCTTGTTGGGTATAGCAAAAGGTTATTACATTGTAATATTATGTAATATTATCTCATCTATCACTTATATATCACAAATTTACCTTCAATTGTAATATTATATTACTTAAAATGATATATTATTTGAATAGGAATTCTATTTAAACAGAAATGGCCAAATTATATCATGGAACAATAACAATGGGAACTGTAATAAGCTACTTTAACAATATAACATTATTTTCAGGTTTGTCATGCTGTAAAGTGTGATGCATATATTCAACATCTTTATATGAGCTAGTCTCTTTCATGATCAGTTGAATGATACCTTGGTATGTTCATTTTAATTTTTAATTAAAACTCTCCCAAAAGTGAATAATTAAATAAGTAAAGCAAACACTCAAATCAAAAAATATATTGATATGTTTAAATACAAATTTTTTACTAGTTCACAGGTACACTGTCTAAACAAGTGCTTGGAGAAGGAGCTGTTTGTATGTCTCAACACGGTCCCAGTGGCAGCTATCACATGCATCCACAGCCAGTGTAGATACAGTGTCCACCCAGACGCAGCACTTATGTCTCGCTGCCAAACCTGATGAAACAGCATTAATTTTCTATCATTTGTTATATTTTTCCGTCAAACTAGAACATTTCTTTGTAATATTTTTGTTTATTTAAAATAATTAAAGTACAACGAACCTTTTTTTTTACCTAACATGAAAATATTATCTTCCCACCAACCTCAAAATTCCAAGCTTTGCTCCTCGATTGATTGGATCGCCTTGACTGGCAGGTCTCCTCAATTACCGTCTTACTTTGTCACTTACACTCTGGGAATGAAGACGTGATTTTATGTATGTTATGTATTTATGCTACGTACCCATCACGGCAAGTCACTGTTTTAAAACTGGACCTACAAGACATCAACAACATGAACGTATTTCAGATTATTTTGTGCGGAGACTTTTTTTAAACTAGAGGGGACAAACTAACCATCCAACGGTTCACCTGATGAAAATTTATCACCATCATCACATTCAGAACAACCGAAAATGAATCGCAAATGCGATATATTAACGGTCTTTGAGGAAGGAGTAGGCTTTTAATTTTCTGCCTAAATCGTAGCGGCCCAGAAATAACGACATATCAACGTGTGAACATATTTAATCTGTCGAAGTGAAGATCGAAAAGTTGAAAAACAAAAATATAAATATTCCATGCCGTCACACACTTGCGCAAGCCAAAACAACGTCAAAACAGCATTCCATATTCCCCGTGAATACCTCTTTGAGCGGTGTGAATGTTTTATTCACGCCGTGATTCTAGTTAGCGCTAATGAAGCGAATCGAGGCGATTCAGAGAGTTCCAAATGTTTTTGACTTTCGACAGCTTTAGCCGTGTGGTTGCCGGGTTAGAATAGTGCCACTCCATGTCTTCCCGTGGAAGTTGTGAAGCGACTAAGAGAATAAAGGCTTGTAGTATTGTCAGGCGATGGGCTTGCAACCTGTCACTAATATACACTGGTAAAGATCTTAGTCTGTTGTGCAAAATGTAATTACAGAATTATAAAAAGTTTTTAGAGCTGTTGGTAATTCTGTAGATCTGCCTACCCCACTCTCGGAATGAAAGCGTGAGTGTATATTCTATATTTGTGATGGGTTTTATAGTTGTGATATTGCATTAGAAAAGGGCATGTTTTGGGTATGTTAATAGAATTACTACATATTATAAAACCAAGTCCCCGCCGCGTCGGTCTGTCTGTATGTTCGCGATAATTTCAAAAACGACTAAACGGATTTTCATCAGTTTTCACTGAATAAGTTTATTTACAATAAATTCTTGTTTATGTAAGGGTGGTAAAGAAAGCTGACATAAACCAAAGCGAAGCGAAGGTGGGTCGCTAGTGTAAAAATAAAAAAGGTAAACTTAATAAAACTTATCAAGAGAGTACAATCAACTTTTGATAAGGTAAAACGTAAACAATGTTGAAAAACGGTAATTTTAGAATTAAGTGAAATAATATTTTATAAGTACGCACTTTTTTATCAAAGCATTAGCTGAATCCGTTGCTTTAACAGCGTGGCGTTGATACCTACATATTAAAGTTAGTTCATGATAATCAAATTCTTCTTCCTTATTTCAAATAGTACCGTTGGATTTCTACCATGTCACTTACATATTATGATTTAAAATAACTATCGAGCCTATTATTTTCGTGTTTATCGATGTGGATAAACGTGGATAAATCATCTGTCACATTTTCACCAGTATGTAAGTGCGAGAGAGACGATTGCTTTGTCCACCGCGATATAGTTTACCATAATACGGACCCATAAATTATAAAAACCGCAAAACTGTGACCGTAAAAAACAACTCAACTCTCAATACTGACCAAATAAATCCATCAAAACGCCACACGTTATCGCCTCTGGTCATCGCATCTGAAAATTCAACCATTTTCAGTCGCTGAAAAAGGGAATTCCAAGGGGAAATTACAAATCGAGTTCCGCCATTTTATGCATGGAATGGATGCTGACGGCTGCGGACATTTAAATAGGTATTTGCCCGCACTCCCAACCGGAGGAGGGACACATTCGAAGATGGTATCTCGTTACTAAGTAGATGCTAAAAGGTTGTACGAGTTTCCTTTGTAGTTTTAGTGGCGTCGGAAAAAATTACGAAGTAAATCTTAAGTAGAAATATCAACGTAGATAGTAGTTCACTTCAATCCATTTATAGATTAATGCGTATGAAAAGTGTACAAGAGGAATGCATTGTAGAATCTTTCTTGTCATAATAGTAATAAAGAATAGAATGTCTCAACCCCTTCAAATTTGAAATGTTGTACTATAGGTCTAACGCATAACTGATTCTGTTCAGAGTAATCTTTGGTAGCATATCCCGTGTGTGTTTACGGTACGTCAAACGACGTAATAACTTCAGTCGGGCGTCAGCCTTGCTGTCGTCAATACTCGTACGTGTTAATTGAACAGGTCCCTTCAAGTAAAACAGCGCAAGCGTTAGACCTATATCTCGACATATTTTGTAATTATTTTATCATTTTGTTTATTGTTTGTTACATTTATTTAAATTTTGATATTGTATTAGTGAGATTTTTATTTTAAAAAAATTTTTGACTATTCTATTAGTGTTTAAGTTATCTTTGGAGATACTAACATAATGGATGATAATGTCTGAATAAATGAAATCAAATTCATTGAATATACTTTTTATACGTTGAAAACAAAAGATCAATATTCATTTACAACGTTTTTAAAAATAAAGTATGGTTGCCAATTACCCTGATGTTTGTAACGTTATAATAACTGTAGGTATGAATTCAATCGTCCAGTCTGTTTCACGTGCCGAAGCACAATCAATCAATTTGCGCAAGCTATCACAGGACAATGCTGACCATGTTGCTCAATTGCGTCGAAATAGATTATAACAACGTATTATGGTCTGCAAATTGATAGCTAAGAGAAAATGCTTTTGTGGTCGTGATTTTTAAATGTGGTTTTCTCCATTCTGGTCTTCTCTACTCTAGGGATAGATCTTTGCTGTATAATATTTAGACCCACTGAGTTTGGACTCATTACCAAACTGACTGAAGTTTTTGATTTTGGGCGCTACAACTTCTACATCATCAGCAAAAAAGAGAGTAAAAAAAACAAAACCCTCCGTCATAACTAAAAAAAACACACTATCTCTTACAGTTCAAAAGAACACAGCTCTTTAAAGTTAGCACAGATGAACAGACGGTCCATACAGGCTTAGTAATATAGTCCCTTTTAACACCCTTCGGGTACAACACCCTATACATATAGTATATGATTTAAAATCAACATGTGATTTAAAACAAACAACGCAAGAGTTCCGTCACTACGTTACCTAAATATCGAGATATTAGCTTCTGCCCGCGACCTCGTCCCCGTGGATTAGTTAGTTTGGGCGCTAACGCTAACTTTAACCCGCGACTTTGTTAACATAGAAGGTTGAAACATTCTTCATTGGTGCTCCGCTCCTATTGGTCTTAGCGTGATGGTATATAGCCTTTAGCCTTCCTCGATAAATGGGCTATCTAACACTGAAATATTTTTTCAAATTGGATCAGTAGTTCCTGAGATTAGCGCATTCATGCAAACAAAACAAACCAACTCTTCAGCTTTATAATATTAGTATAGTTGTGAATGGAATATTAGTATAGAAGTAAGGGAGAGTATTCCATGCGAACTGCTTAAGAGTTGTATTATAGTCATTATAAAACGAGTTCATACCACGCACAGTTAGTGTTATAATAAAAAATATAAATATTTTCGGCAAGGTTCCGATATTTCACGACTACCTAGTAACTGCAATTACGTTGTTGTTAAAGTGTGGTATAATCCGTCTTGTTATATTATTCGGGTAAGCATTCTTTACCCATTTACTTACCATCACTCGTTTTATTTCTCATGTAGAATAGTGTAGCATTAAATTATCATTAAATAAAAGGAGAGAAAATAAATTAACATAATCCTTTTTTGTAGTTTAATTTCAAGGTGATACTTTTTTGTTATAAAACCAGATAATCAAAAACGAATGACATCTGTCATATTGTTTAGCAAACCTACAATATGCTCTTTTTCTGTATCTGAAAAAAAAACGTATTATTTGACGTTTTAAGTTAAAATAAAGGAATATTTTCACTACTTTCATTATGTATAAACTTTAAAGATGACTCTTTAATGAGACTAAAGATTTTTTTTCATTGTTTAAAATTATTAAAATCTTACCCTCCTGGTGGAGTATCTTTTCTATAAAAAGTAAAAACGATTAATACGTAACCCTTAAAAATTCCAAGTTCCATCAAATATTATTAACAAGTTTTCTTGGTATGTACTCGTATGTATGTAAAATACTTTATTGTACAAACAGGAAAACAAGAAACAATATAATAGACAAAAACACAAAAGGTATGTACCTAAATTTATACAAAGGCGAACTAATTTTTTAAAGGACTCTCTTCCAGTTAAACTTAGAGCTATTGCGAAATGTGGGAAAAGGGAATAAATAGTTCATAATTACGTTAATATTTTATAACCCTAATTACTAAGATTAAATTAGGTATCTTTGATTAGATTTTCTCGGTTAGTACTTACTGTACGTATCTATTATAAGTTCGCCATGAGCCCTGACCGCACCTGTATAATATTAAAAATAAAGAAGATATTTTTTATTTCCTTATAATAACAATATTTTCATAAACAATGCCAATATTAATTGCTATACGAAACACTTAAAATAAAATAAACTCCAAATTTACCCTAAAAAAACTTTACCGACCTTAAACTAAACTCAATGTAAAAAATGCCCCAATAGCATTTTGCCAATAAAGAATAAGTACTACAAGTCTACAGTCAGTTGTAAAAAATATGGGAGATCACGATATCTCAAAAATATGTCCCAAAGAACCTTATTCCACTGTAATAAGAACTTCGTAACTATTTATGAGAGGATACTTTCGATACAAATTTTTGCACTTGACTGTACAAACCATATCTTGTTTTGTAACATAATTATTGAAATTTTAACCTAATAATAATAAATACCTATGTAGTTACTTTGTCGATATAACTTGACGATCGACGATTAAGACGCATCATTTTTATTTAATGAAATGATGTCACGTTCAATTAAATTGTATTTTTACCTAATATTCAATCACTCCCGTTCTTGCGTCACTCTCGCACTAACACAACATAGCAGTGTTAAAAAGAAAGCATTATAAAACCGTTTTAACATTTTAAATTAAGGACTATAATGACATATAGTTGCGGTGCACTGGGCAACTTTATAAGCAATAAATTGCTTGTCATAAGTACGGACATCTCATTTTATTACACATTTTTTTTGTTTATTTTTATTTATGTTAAACACAATTAAATTTTACATTCAATAGCACCATTAAACCACAGGTTTGTGCCTGTGCTGAGCTGAACCAATTATGTTAAATAAGTAACACATACTAAATTAGATCTGGCTTAACTTATAGTTAGTTTAAATGTGATATTAAACAGCTGTTGTCAGCTATAAATTGCCCGTATAAATGCCCGTGTGAGGACCTTAACCTTAAATAATTAGTCCACAGATCTTAATTATAGGTCTGTAGCAACAATACAGTTTTATTGTGGGTCATGTTTTATAAGATAGGCAGGGAATAAGATCTTCTCCTTAAAAACTGAATACCCAGCTAACCTCCGTGCTGGCACGAGCTTAGTTACTTGTTTACCATTATGAGGAAACTATAAGCAGACATTTGTATTTTTATATAACTTACCTAGGTACTTGTTGTATTTTCTAATGACTGTTGATAAAAAAATAAAAAACTCTATTGCCGAACTTATATAACTATTTCTCAATTCTGATAAACCACTTATTAAATTTTGATCATACTACCACAGTTAAGACAGTACTTTGTCTTCAACCAACGATATATCGCACGGCCATACCGCCACAAGCCACAAGCAAACTTAACAGGACGCAACAAGCCGGTTTAGTCGGGGCCGCGCCGTCGCCGCGTTTAGTTGAGAGCGTATTTAGTATCGAGCGCGGCACATCGACGCCATCCACATTGTCGAGCGGTAATGGGTAGCAGAAACTCCTAAAGAGCCAGAGATGAAAATTTTCTACATACTATAATAACTACGCTGCAATGGAGGCTATAATTATCTCCATCTCACATTACTCGCGTAGTAATAGATAAACCCACCTCATTTGTTTTTTGCGCGCGTCCACAGGTCCGCATCGTATGCATCGGGTGCAAAGGACATTTTAAATTACTAGCCATAATACAATTCATACAGTACCTGACGAATTAAAAACACAATTCTGAAATCCATTTGTGCGATGCATTCAATGCGGATCAGAGGGCGCTGCCAAGATGCACTACGCTAACTAACGTTTCTATTCGTTTCGTTTTTAACCACGTGACTTTTCGTAGCACGTCATCTACCAGTGACGCGATTGGTTTAGAAACGAATCGAATAGAAACGCTAGTTAGCGCAATGCATATTGGCAGGGCCCTCTGTGGACTAAGAGAATAGAGTCTGGCCATCGAAACGTGATACTGAAAATTACCGCGAATTTTAAAAATGTAGCTACAGTAGGTATGCCTGAATGAGCTTCAATTAAACAATTTTATGCTTTTGTCATTAATTTATAACTTAATACTAAATGGCAAAAGCATCAACGTTGTTTTTTTCTAGCCCATACAGGCATACATTAGCTACAAGTTTAAAATTCGCGGTCATTTTCACTATCACTTTTTGATGGCCAAACTCTAACACCACCGAGGCCGGACTTAGACAAGATGCCTAACGATAACCTTAACGATTTTCGAAAACAACCAAAATTGATGGAATCGAAATAAGCGCTTGACGCGACCACTTACGTTATTCCTATACATTTTCGATAACGACAACGTTCTCTCACAATGTATCTTGTCTAAAGCCACAGAGTAGGTATTTTAGAACCTTGTTCTTCCATCAACGCTCGCGACAATCTCCTTAATGCCAATAGGTCTTATTTTAGACAGTGTATATTAAAGAAAAACAAACGTTTCAAATTTTCTTCTGATTCCGATGAAGTTTTAAACAATCTTGCAATGGCATCCGCAGGAATATCTGGAGAAATGCAAACACATACTATTACAACAATCAATTTACATACATACATACATAACTCACGCCTTTATTCCCAGTTTGGGGTAGGCAGAGCTACAGAATTGCCAACAACTCTAAAAGCTTGTTGATAATTCTGTAACCACATTTTGCATAATCAGGCTAAGATGTTTACCAGTATATTAGTGACACGTTGCAAGACCATCGCCTAACAGTACTACAAGCCTTTATTCCCTTAGTCGACTCTTACGACATCCACGGGAAGGCATAGAATGGTACTATTCTAAGCCGGCAACCACACAGCTCAATTCCAATCAATTTACATATTCAAAATTTATTTTAATGGCATTCAGTCATGTTACGGTGTATTTCGCCAATGTCGAGTTATTTATAGACACTCGCATAGACTAATCAGAAAAATAAGTCCATGGATAACACAGTATTTTCTCTTGTGGACTAAACAGAAGCACATGGGGTAAGCTCCACGCGTTACTGTCAATGTTTGCTTAGATACGAGTATATAACCGACACTCACAAGTCAAGTGTCGAGAAACTTTAATTAGAAACCTATAGCATTATTTTTGTAACTTATAACTCAAAAATATCGATTTATCGACAAAAATATATATAAAAGGCAACCCTGACTGACTTATATATCAACGCACAGCCAAAACTACTGTGCCTAGTAACTTGAAATTTAGTACAAGGGTTCCTTTCATGATGTAAGTGAGCACTAAGAAAGGATTTTCCGAAAATCGACCCGCAACGGGAAGAAATAGGGGGAGTAGCGGGAAACTAATTTTACGCGTACGAAGTCGCGGGGATCCTCTAGTTCATAATAAGGTGTAACAATCTGAGGCTATTTATTCAGGTCCCATGATCATGGTAAGACTTGATAACAGTGCTCAAAAACTTTACAGGTAAATAAACAGATAAATGGTTACTTAAGGCCGACTTTTCTAACTTTTGCTTTGCTATCTACGGGTCGTATACCAATTATTTTCCTAAAACGGTTTTTGTTATAAATAATAGCTGTTGCCCGCGACTCTGTCCGCGCAGAAAAATAAAACATAGCCTATGTTACTCAGGGTTAATGCAGCATCGTAATGGTGAAAGAATTTTTGAAATCGGTCCAGTACCTAGTTTTTGAGTTTATTAGTTACAAACATACACACACACAAAAATACAAAACTTTCCTCTTTATAATATTAGTATATATTAGTATAGATGAAAATAAATGAAAACGCTCAATTGGGACGGGAGAGCAGGATAGAGAGAGTCATGGGGGACAAAGACGTTGGTCTGGTTTTAAATATAATAACGAAGAATCTTACCCAGTTCAAACCCTTCCTCTTCAGAACCTTCCCGATCTGACTTGGCTACCACCATTTGTAATGTTAGTAGGCACTGCAAAAAAGTTATTTTTGGTTGTTATGTAAGAAAAATAGCCATCTTCTAAAATACAGTCAAAGTTAACATTTGATCTAAGAATTTTCACCTTTGATACAATGTCGAACAAATTAAAATCAAAGCAGCTTTGCGCATACCTTTGTTTTAGAGAAAGGCAGAGCGAGCCAAATAAAAAGGTAAACAAACAAGCACACGGACAAACAGGAACTATGAAATTTTAAAACCTGCCATGTTCCAGGCAACGAAAGAGACAGGATATGAACTATGCTCCTTACGAACAGGCTATGGTCCCTTTACCGGGAACCTACATGTGACTAGGCAAGGTTTTGACCAATCGTAACGTTGATGAAGAAGCAATAATATCTACATTCAGTTGCAGAAGTAAAATATAATCCAAACTACATTAAGAAACACTATGTAGTTCATTATCGATATCGACCTCTGAATCCTCTGATCTTCTAAATTTAAATTTAGAATTGTTATAACCTGCCAGCATGTTTTTATTTTATCAAAACTCAAGTATGCTTATGGTAATAAAAAGAGGATTATTTTATGCAGCTTATTTAAATATTATCGGACAAAACGCAAATCACAAATTTAAATTAAATTCAAATTCAGCACTTACAGCACAAAGCGATGTCATCAGTTTCATCTTCGGAGGTTGAATAACTCCTGTTGATTGTTATTGACGCGTCTTAGAGGCAATTAATCAAATCGCTATAGCGGTAATCTCAGCTTTAATTAATTAAGACGTGACTCGCTTGAAGTGGTATGTCGTTAGCTATGCTTATCAGTGACATTAAATATTTATTGTGAAGTTATAGTTCAGGAAATATGACTTGGCCGTCTGTAATCTTCACTAATATCTTTTTTTTAATATCGAACAAAAGGTAATCGTAAAACTGCCCTCGTTCTTCAAACTGCATAGTGGGTTGAAAGGTTTTGACACATGAGTCACATAAAAAGTAAAGTAAAGAACATAAAAAGAAAGAAAGAAAGTAGATAGCAGACGGTCAAATCATATTTTCTGAACTATACTTATAGAATAAATACTATGATGACAAAAAAGAAGATTATGTTGATGAAATGGTAAAAAATCTGGCAGACATAAATTCGACTAAACAGTACTGTAATAGTTTTAAGCTGCGACCACACCGCTGCTTAAAATACGGTGACGGTACGGAATCGCAGTTACGCGTCGTATCCGTACCGTTTTTGACGCACGCTCCCCACACCGTTGCTTAACGGTGCGTATATTACGGTGCGTCAAAAATGGCGCCATGTTGTTACAATGACCCCGTCTTTTGTTTACGCAACGACACCGTATTTTAAGCAGCGGTGTGGAGGGCATGAGTCAAAAACGGTACGGATACGACTCGTCACTACGATTCCGTACCGTCACCGTTTTTTAAGCATTGGTGTGGGCGTAACTTTAAGTCAATACTTATCCAAACTTTATTTTATTCCATTGGTAATAAATAGGAATGTATGAACGTAGCGATGTAGGTTTTAATGACATACCTAAACTGCTGACCAGATTTGAAACAAATCTGGCACTTCGTATTTAAATAGGATACTTTTTATCCAGTATAATTTGACAGTTCCTATGGGAAAACGTTGCACATGTTCTATACTGACAAGTTGCGGGCAAATACCAAATTTTTAATAAGGAAGTGTGTGCGTTGGTTTATCTTTACCTAATCGAAGGGTCGGAGTGTGACAAAGGCTGGATTTTATTCCGAAAAACTTCACACTTCCCCCAGGAGCAGCAGTCGAGCATGAAAGTTATATTTTAATGTGGAAAACACGAACGCCACATGTACGGCAATTACCTTAAATATTGGAAATAGCAAGTTCTACGCAAAGGAGACTTACTTTTGTTTTTGAAAACAAAAGAAACTGCAATATTGGATTTTTGAAAAAAAGTCCTCTTCCTTAACCAAGAATCGAACTAGTCGAATATGACAAAACAATAATTCGTGTTTTAGTATGATACAGATCGAAAGAGTCATTGATAGTGATCAGTTGTCTATAACACATACACCTTTAAATTGAATAAAGACATTAAAAACCCTTCTTTATTGTATTGTCATACTCGATCAGTTCGATTCCCGGTTAAGGCTGGCAAATTTTCAAAATTCCATAAATGCAGTAATAATTGTTTTCAAAAATAAAAGTCTCCTTTGCGTAGAATTTGCTATTTCCAATATTTAAGGTAGTTGCCGTCCATGTGGTGTTCGTTTTTCCCACCCTGTATAAAATGCATTGCCAACCCTGAGAACAAAACGGAATGGTACTCTAGTTATATCAACAGCTATCTTACCCCTACACTAGAACATTTCCGCTTAGCTGCACTGCGGCTTGCTTAGTAGCAAAAAGTACCTTCATTACATTAGACTGTACTACAATGCGTGCTAACTGTTTAATTAAAATATTATACAGTGTGTTACCAGCACCCGGGCTTTTTTTAAAGGAGGTTAAAATAACGTATATCGGTAACGTAACCATGACATTAATTTAATTAATAAACAAATTTTCAGGATTTGTAAACTTTCTAACAAAATTTTAATTGCCAGAATGTAAAGCACAGCAATTTGACAAGTGTTAAATGACAGTCTACGGATACTTTGATTATTATGATTTGCCCCCGCACCACGACATGCCTTGTACTAAGCAACAACGATAACGATGAACACGCAGCACATGCACTACATTAAAAATGGACAGTATCTAAGAAAATTAATTGTGAAGTTATTTTAATTATTTTTTTATTGATAATACTTGCAAACAATTGCTAAAGCAACATATTATCGGCAGTTTTAATAAACCCCGCATGGCGGTAACACACTGTATAGGTTGTTAATCTGCTCAGAGTTCCTAGTCAATATGCATAGCGGTAAAGTAAACTATACCTGAATATCTATGGAATTGACATAAGTGCTCGACGCGACCGCCCGGTAGTTGACAACAATCAGAGATGGGCATTATTTGAATAATTATTTATTCGAATAATCATTCGAATAAAAAATAATTCGTAATATTTTTATTCGCGAATAATTTATTGGTCAAATAATTTATTTGCGAATGATTTATTCGCGAATAGTTTATCCACGAATGAATCATTCGACTACTTTTCGAATAACGAAGAATTTATTAATTTATTAGAGAAAAATCGAGCAGGTATAATAAGTAGTACATAATAATTATTCGTGGCAATTCATTCAACGAATAAATTATTCGCGAATAAATTATTAGAGTAAGAATAATCATTTGAGAATTTCATTCGTTATTCGCGAATAATTTGGTTATTCTTATTTGTTATTCGTCATTCGAATAAATTTTGCGCATCTCTCTATTGTTGTCATAGGGAATATTCATGACTTATTTCCACAGCTTCAATAAAAGCTTATTCACGTAACAAACAGTTGAGAAAAATCATTTAATGAATAACAATAAAATAACCAAGATAAAGTTTTGTTCCTATCTCTTTCTAGCAAAACAGAATTTAACACGGAGTTTATAAGGTCGACCTCTTACATGACGTCACAGTTCATATTGGATCTCTCTCTCTAATCACTGTGTAATTAGCAGTTTGAAATGCTTGTATCATGCGTTCTTCGTCGATTTTAATTTTAATTTTACTTTTGGTGATCTCTATTACGGTATTTTCATATTTTGTTGAGAAATACGATTTAAAAAATCCATGCATATTCCCTATTCAATAAATTTTCAATAACGGTAACGTTAAGGCCGCAGGTTTTTAAATAATTTAATTTTATTCGTAAGAACAGGTGACGAAAATGTATACTGCATTTCATACATTAAATATTCTACTAGGTACACATACGAGTACGTAGGCAAAAGCAATAACATTCCGAAAACCCGAAATCTAACGACAAAACGCAACCCTAGCCTTGTTTAACTCCAAAACCTTCCAAGCAAAACTAAGCTCTGTAACCAGAAATCTAGGTTGAAAATCCCCCGTTAGACCTGGCATAGCTGTTAATTATTGAGACGTTGGTAACCTTCTGTTTACTTCGGTTTCCTGAATCCGGAAATTCCCGAACAACATGCCGACGTTTATAGACAAACACAAGTCCCATGGGCGGAGCGGGAACGGAGCTTAATAGACTCAATGGATACCACAACATGGTCACCGGTATTTACCGGATGAAGTAGATTCCCGCGTTTGAAATTAGTTCCTAGAGATATCTTTAAATGGTAAAGCTTGTTTGTCCAACTGATCTCCTGAGACCCGTATCAAGATACGTCAAAGTAAATATCAAGTTTTAGAAAACTGTCATCTCTGACCTGCCTTGAAACGGACATCTCACTTAAGATTAGTTTAATAATACACTACATTGATATAATAATGTACAAAACAATGGGGCCAAATCAAAACTGTATTCATAAAATTTATAGTAGAGGATCCGAATAGGAGACGACCTTCACCAAGCTGTTTTTTCGATAAGAAGTATTATATACAAAAAATAATATGCTAAGTAATGTATCGCGAATAGGTTGACTGAAAATTTTCAGGCAAGTCCTTATATGATTAAGAAAAAGAACTTTTTTTTTTTAATTGCTATTTCTTGTTAAATAAGTAGACCAATTACATACTAATCCAAAGCATGGAGCCTATAGAATATGCAAACGTTAGGTTGACAATTTGTTCCCGTCATAACTATTGGGTAGGTAGGTAAGTCGGCACTAGTAATTTGCACTAAACCGACTGGACTGGGACTGAATTTTTTCAGTCAACCTATTCGCCATATATTACTCAGCATATTAAATTGGATACAAAATACTTTTTATTGAATAAACAGCCCGGTGAACGTCGTCTCCTATTCGTATCTTAGACCATTACCCTTGTCACAAGTACCTACAACATTTGATTAGGAACCGTCAAACTCTTCTCAGACTTGAGTCGAAAATGACGTACTAAATTAACGTAATTTTCGACATGCATACAATTAGAGATGACAATTTCGAATTGTTCCTCATGTTACGTCGAGCTTCATATTCCGGAACAATATTCCATGCCGTAATTTGTGAACCTTTGTCACGACAAATGAATTTGAGAAATTATATCATGTCAACCTACACTATTGTACGGTAACGAGTTTATGAGCTGGTAGTGTACGTTAATCTTTTATACATCAAAAACATACTATTTATAATAGTAGTTTATGTGGCTGGTGCGTAATAAGATCAGACGAGTGTTTTAATGCCTAATTATGTATAGCCGCATACATAACTTTATCGATATGCATATCATAAGTGTTCTATACTATGTTCAGATATGGCCTGTATTTTTATTAAGTAAGGGTTACTGTAAACTTGTTTGTACTGCGAAAGCTTAAAAAAAACAAAACTTTATTTATAATGTACAGATATGGCTTGCATTTTCAAGTTAGTGGTACAGTATTACCGATACTTTAATGTATAGGTACCGACACTTTAATGTAAATATTACGATGCACTATACTTTAATGTAAACATTAAGATGCAACCACAGATACAGGTTTCTTAATATAGGCGATTTGCTTATCGCTTCTGAACATATTGTAGGGAAGTTATGATATGGATGTAGATAAAATGTATTAATTACGTAATACATAGATGACTTCTCAAAATAAACGTGCTGACTATGAGACACTGTGTTAAAACTAAATACGTTTCTGTCAAAATTTTCACTTTTGGGACAAGCTTTTGTTGCCGCCTGTACTTTTTTTGAACAGTCGTCATCTACTCGTCAAGACGATTCTAACGAGCCCTAACACGACGGGTTTATCATGTGTAATTTAGGAGTTCCCATGGCCACCTTGAGTCTCCATCATCAGACCAGCTCGGTATATTATTGTATTGTCAACAGAACTAAAGGTGTATGCAAATTTTCAGCTTCATCGGAAACTGTGAATCAACTAAGGAATATGAAAAGAATAATTTCCAATAGCGGCTTTTGGTTGGCCTTTTTTAATTTGACAGCACTCATCGCTTGTGTACGCTTCGTTATGCTTCCTTGTATGTTGTTTAATATTTGAGTAGCTTAGTTTAATTTTTATTTAAAAATACGGTTAGTTTTAATTTGTAATTGTACTAATGTTGAATTCTGTAAATATTATGTTCTATGATTATATTATAACCATATCCATATTCCCGAAGCATATCGAAACGCACAAAAAAGACCAACTTGTCATCGCATACATTTCATGTTGATGGAATGGAAAACGCTAAGTGGCACTTGGTTAGACATATGTATGAGTTTTGACATTGTGACAGCACGGATCGCTACTTTGGGCGTTTCGATATTCCATTCTAACGCGTACGAGAGCCTGTTAGTTAGCCATTTAGCGTGTCTTTGAGATAAACCACGTGAGTCTCCTTTATGTTACAAATGATTTGGCATCTCCAATGACCAGTGATCGGAAATAGGTGAGCTAATTTGCCTAAACTTGATGCATGTTCATTCAATAATGTATTCCCATCTCTCTCACGCATGAATGAATATGAGTCAAGTTTAGGCAAATTAGCTCTACCTATTCCGATCACTGCTAATGACATTGAGGACTTCAAGTCTATTTTTCTTGAAATGGGTCACAAATTAACGATCGCGATAGTACATTCCAAGTTAAATATAAGCTCGTATAATTAAATAAGGTTTCTAGTATTTTTTTCACTTAACCAAACACGTAAGGTAGTATTTGTGAGAGCTAAATAAATATTACGTAGGCTTTCACGCCACCGCACCCCCCTTACTCCAAACTCTATTAAGGGCACGTATTGGTATGCAAATAAAATAAAATGTGAACACTTTTCCTCGCTCGAAAACGGACTCAAACCAATATTGGCAAGGGCCCGTTGGCGGACTGAATAAAGTTTATAAGGCTGATATACGCAACATAGGTAGAGTTTTGGACACATATTATTAAAAATTTACATAAAAGAGACAGCGTCCTCGTTTACATTATTCCATAGTAAAGTGTAGTGTTTGCTTGGAGAAAGAGATATCTTTTCTTAATTATTATTTATACAGGGTGGAAAAAACGAACGCCACATGGACGCAACTACCTTAAATATTGGAAATAGCAAACTTACTTTTGTTTTTGAATTCATTCAATAATGCATTTATGGTTTTTTGGAAATTCGTCTGCCTTAACCGGGAATCGAACTGGTCGAATATGACAAAATAATGAAGTAGGGTTTTTTGTGGTCTTTATTTAATTTCATGGTGTATGTGATGAACATACAAATCAAGGATATAATATAGTAAAAATAGGTAGATATGTTATAACAACATGTCATATGTTATATGTGTTGTTGGTGTACAATTGGTATACCTTTACTTAGTCTTGCGCCGTCAACGGAACCGTGAACTAGTCTGCAGAGCAACATACACTCTCTGTTTCGCTCCCAGAAATTAGCATACCATCCTGCTTTCACTTGTCATTTATGAATTAGTGTGTAATTGCAATATTTACTGATTATGTGTGCGTAAGCCGGGCCATTTTTATACGCGGAATACCGTATAGGTAACATATCTAGCTCTTTTTAAATTATATCATTGATATAAATGATCTCTATCAATGACGCTTTTGATCTGTATCATAAAACACGACTTTATTATTTTATCATATCCGACCAGTTCCATTCCCGGTTAAGGAAGAGGTTTTTTTTTTAAAATCCAATAATGCAGTATTTATTGTTTTTTTAAATAAAAGTTAGTCTCCTTTGCGTAAAATTTACTATTTCTAATATTTAAGGTAGTTGCCGTCCATGTGGCATTCGTTTTTTCCACCCTGTATAAAAAGATACTAACCATTTCAATTTGTGGAAGAAAGTGACCACAAAGATAAAAATACCTATCGACAAATTGCACGAGTACCTAATATTACTTATATTAGTGAATCGCATTTTGACTTTGAATTTGAACACGATAATTTAACAAATTTTTGGACCGTTATTTAACTCCGCCTCTAAGTAGAATGTCGAAATAATTATTTTCAGTGCCATTTTGTACTCTCGATAAACAGAACAGTGCGGTTTCCGCCACAACTACTGCGGAGCAAATTAAATTAACTTTGAAACTGTGCTCTGAAACAGAACAACGCAAATAGTTCCACTTTACAGGTGGATTGGTATGTTAACACTAAAGGTACACAAAACATGAGCTACAACAACGTTCAAATTACCCTTGTTTATTTTCTACCATTTGATCAAAATTGTTTGTAATCTATGTAATTTATTCATTAAAGTAAAGAAATAGATGGACTTTCCTTGTCACATTACAAGCACGAAAACCACTTTGTCTCTTTCACGACTATGTATTAAGTGTTATTTACGCTGTTAACAGAACAAAGAGCTCACGTAACAATTGATTAAGCTGTCAATACTGCAAACATTATAATTTATTTGTCATGCGAGCCACTTCAGTGTTGGTGCCGCGACCAGGATCGATCGGGGTCAGTGCACTCTACATAAATTATTTACTTGGATGCCATTACACTAGTTACGGAAAATGTATCCAATCCACAATTATATTTATTTACACCTCACACAACTCAATTTTAAACGGTTAGCATTGTGGACTAGAAACTTTTCTTTTAAATACGTTATTTCTGCTGCAACATTTTAAAAAACGATGTCGTGCCAACATGGTATCGCGGTAGGGTGTAGAATGAATCACTTGTAATTTTATATGAGTAAATGGTTTTACTTGACAATTTGTTTTATGATTCGTTTTAAATAGTTTTGCTAAATGTCTATTTTGTCAATGGTTATTTAAATATGTTTGCCTTGAACTTCAAACGTTTTACTTTTACTACACAAAATAGTGTCACACAAAAGTCAAGGCTTTTTATGGATTTTTTTACTTGACAAGACCACATAAATTTTAGCACCTATCGGATATATAGAACCCAGGACCTGCTTGCAAACTATCCAAGCTAACCGTGTAATTTTAATTAATCAAATTTTCAATTTGAAACCTTTATACCAAAGCGGTTCATTTGACCTGTATTATTTTGACTGATTCAAAGTTATCATTTGCATATTATCGAAAGTGCATAAGTATGTAAATTTTAAAGTAAATCTAAGTACTATAACCGGTCAAGTGCAAGTGGTTAATTCATTCATACATATAGAAAATCTGCTGTAACACATATAAAAAAAAATACAACTCTTGAAAGATAGGACAGACGGAGGGACGGAGGGACGGATGCCGCAGGCTCAGTAATCCAATCTGTTAATTACATGCGTAGCTACACTTCCTTCTGTAATTCCCAAAGGAATAAACCTTACGGGAAAATAATCAAAGTGCCAGCCCACGTGCACGTCACCGTTCTGACCCGAAACAAGAGACAAAGTTCGTAAGGCGTGACACCGATACAAATGTGGCTCAGAATCGACCCCACGTTTAGTTCGTAATTGACTTTCGCGATTGTTTTAATAAGGTTAGGAACTTCGGAGAGCGAAAAGGGCAGAGTAAATTGTTAATCGCTATATGTGATCATGATTTATTTAATTGGATAGGGCTACAACACAATCGAAATTTATTTAAAGTATCAGTGATAAAACACATACGCATACTGTTTTTAGGGTTCCGTACCTCAAAAGGGAAAAGGAACCCTTATAGGATCACTCGTGCGTCTGTCTGTCTGTCCGTCTGTCACGGCCGATTTTCTCCAAAACTACTGGACCGATCGAGTTGAAATTTGGTACACATATGTAAGTCGGTGACCCAAAGACGGACGCGTAACGTAAATAAATGAATTTTGGACAAGAGAGCCAGTTTTGGGGGGTAAATTAGGATATTAAAAAAAAGAGTTTTGCAAACCTTGTGTGACATGTCAAATGAAAGGGCCTGTTATAAGCATCTCAATTTTTTTTAAAATCATTTTAATGTAAACAGTTTTTATGTTATTTAAGAAAATAGGCGAAAATTTACCATTCCCCCTTATCTCCGAAACTGCTGGGCCTATAGATTACAGGAAAACCTATAAGAAGATCGAGTGTTCAAAGTAACATAGGAAAATTGCGAATGTATGTGCGTGCCTCGGGCGGGATGGACAGATAGACAGACAGACTCACAGACAGGCATATGGTGCGCAGACGGAACCCTCTCCATGTGAGTCAAACTCGCACTTGGCCGGTTTTTCATATACTAACAATTATTTGGTAGGTACTAACCTTTTCTTGTTGTAGTGTAAAATTTAACAAAGTTCCCGGAAAAAACCTACCCAGTATTTACATATGTAGGTATCACAGCTCCATTTTTTTACAATGTTCTTGACTATCTTGCTATCATACCTTATTTTATTATTATTAAATTAATATTAGTTTATGCACAGTTTTTTAGATACCTATATTATGTTTAATATATTTTCTTTTAATGAGCTCCACCTCTGTCATTTCAGCGGGCTTATTATAATCGCGTTTATCGCTTGCATATAATGGTAGATTTTACATTAAAAATTCCAACCAAAGGATGAAAGTGATCAATTGCATCCCGAAAATGTAGGCTGCAAGAGCGCGAGCGAGTGCGTCTATAGTTCGAGGGTGCAATTGATACTTTAATCCGAGTTAAACATCACATTGCATTTCGACTAAAACTGCTATACTGCCCTCCTAAGCAAAAATGCAATAACTAAATTCAATAGCCAAAGCAGATTCAACTCTCTTCTGTTTGTAACTGGGTTGCAATTTCTACAGATGTTTTGTTTGAGATAACGCCATTATGCTTAGTAGGGCAGTATAATTGTCACGAACTTCGTGTTTACTTTACAAACGTTATGAGTGTTTCGAATTACAAAACAGGTTAAAAAAACCGTGTTATTTCGTTATGGCGGCATAGGATTTTTCCATGGTCTAGAAAACAGTCAAAAATGCCCGCGTGTTTTACGAATTCTTTTTTCATAATCACTTTCCGCCCTAAGGATGGAAATGCCATTTTCAGCCCAATATTGATACTGCAAACAGAAAAAATGCAAATCTTTAATGCTAATGCTTAAAACAATCAATAACTCAGTAGAACTAAGAACATTATCCGGTTGAATAGCTTCCAGCTATTTTCGCTGTAGATATTTTTACGATCGTAATTGGCTGCCTTCGTTCCATTGCTTTGTTGTGGAATATTTTATCCAAGTAAAACTATTTGATAAAATGCGCGTTTAGATAAAGATCATTATTTTTCTTTATCCTGTCTCATAACTGTAAAGGAAAATTTATAGGTGCATAACATGAAAACATGTCTTTGAAGCCAAGCCTAGAATATAACTTAGAGAAAATAACTTTACTTGCCGCTATGTTTTGGGTAAAGTTTTATTACAATGGTTTGGTACAGCCACTTAAATAAAGAGGACTGTGAGGAGACGCTTTAGTCGCGTAGCAGTAAAAAAAAAAACTCGGGGCGGTAACATTTCTCACCCCTTAAGTCAAATTAGATCAGATTTTTGAAGATGTAGTTATTATGCAAAACTAGGTTTTTACGTTTTCGTTTGTTTTTTTCATTTGTTTTTTCTTCGTTATAATTTAATTGTTATTGGATCAAACTACAGACTGATCAATATATCCATACTGGTACCTACTATAAATGTAAAAGTGTCTATGTGTCTGTTGGTTACGCTTTTATGGCAAAACCACTGAACCAATTTCGCTAAAATTTTGGAAGCTTGAGTCCCGGGAAAGGATATAGGATACTTTTTTCCGGGAAATGAGGTCAGTTCCCGAGGGAATAGCAATAAGAGTTGTCTGAGCCGACGGAGTCACGTTCAAAAGCTAGTATGTATCATTTTTGATATGACATAAGTGAATCGATCTTTTAAATCATACCAATACCAATTACAAATCAATACTTCACATCAACAGCGTACTATGTACTATTTAATCTATTGTTTAATGACCTGTGTCTACATAATAAACTCCGTAATTATGTTAAAATATAACCTAATCTTAAGACAAGATTACATTCCCGCGGGTTGATTAACATAGCTATCCATTACGTCTCGAGACCCCTCAACAAGCTAGACGAGTGCCTACTGAATTCCAACTCAATTGTCTATGGAATTCTAGAGCATTGTTCAACGAGGTACCAAAGTTGTTAAGTTACATTTAGGAATTGAAAATAACTAGATTTAAAGCTGATTTCTGATAAGAGTTCTACAAAGGACAATGGGCAAAAATGTATGGAACGTGGTACCCGCGCCAATGGACATAATGTATATATCATTGGAAAGGTATTTTTATATTGGGCAAAGATAACCATATCGCTTATCTCTATTTCCTGTCGGAACTGAGTTATTTTATTTTGAATATACGTTATTATCAATCAATTTCCTTTAGGGATACCATTATGAAAGAAAAGAAAACTGTACTACATAACGAGAAATATCTAAGTTCTTGTCGGCCGGGCACTATATTTATACTACTTACTATTAGGTGCCTACATTACTAGTCAAGGGTACACTTCAGTGTTTCCGCTTCATAAATAAAATGGTTTTTTTTCTCATTTGAAAAGTGACAACATGAGGTGATTTTTGTTACATTCGTTTTTTTACAAATACCTAACTGTCCATGAGACTGAAGATGGAGCTCTCCGGTGCAGTAGCAGCCTATTCACTTTTGCTTAAGTTGTATTTTTAAGGAAATAAAGATGCAGGGAGCAGATTTTATTTCGCATAAGGTGTCATGTTCGTATATGAATATCTCCGAATGGACAGGGATTTGAGACAAACCGCCATAGTAAACGTTGTTCCTATTGGTATGACCTATTCAATGACACTACCATTATTGCTATTGGAGCGGGTACCAAAATGCCCATTGTCCTTTCGGGATTTTACCGCATATCAATAATAATTTTAAAAGAAACAAAATCTCAGGGCCGATGTCCGTAAGTCAGTCAGTAATTAGCAGTGTTCGTAGTTTTCGTAGCATGGTAAGACTAATGAGTGCTGTGGAGTCGACATTAACATTAAAATTCAACTTTTACTCATACTCATACTCATTTGTATACTTAATTCCAAAATGCTTTTATATTCGCCCTGAGCCCCTGAGTAACGCTGCTAAGCTAAGTAATGAAAGCTTACAATTATAAACCAAATATTTTCATGTACATATTATTTAATATTAATCTCATAATGTTATGAAGGTGACAAAGACTTTATTTACATCCAACTAAGTACAGAATTCAACATTAATACAATTAAAAATTGAAACTAAACTTATTTAAGTTAAAATTAAACTATGTTATGAATATTACAGTGAAAGTTATCATCTCTATTTATAATAAAATTAAATTTTGAAATATAATAATCGAATGAGTATGAGTATAGTAAGAGTTGAATTTTTATGGTTATGTCGACTCCACAGCTCTCTTTCGTCTTACCGTGCTTTGAAAACTCCGATCCCTGGTAATTAGCATTATAGTAACACAATAACATGGATCAGTACAATGTTTCATAGTTAAGAGTTACTGCGCGCCTTTTTCAACTAACCTCACTTTTATGCCAGTTACAATTTTAAATTACAACATGACCCAAATTCGAAATTTAAACTCCAACTGGCCAGCACAACGCAACTGAAACTTGGCCAATTTGTGCTTACACATTATTAAAGAGAGTAAACAATCCAAGGGCTCTACTCACTGGCTCTCTGGTTGCCCTGTCACCTTTACTCGATTGCAAAATGGATGTAGAGTGAAAGGGATGGAGTTTCCGCTGTTTCATATTTAGTGCTTAGGCGTAACCCACCAGCTATGTCGTTAATCCGACGCCCTGGGGGAGATCGTGTGTTGATTACTTTTTACTCGTACCACGTGACGAGGGCTTTTATATTTCATACAAGGATTAGATCTGGTGTCTGTGTTGTTGTTCTTGTCAATATTATATTTTTATACAATTAAAATTAATAAAAATATTATGAAGTTTTCTTTCGGGCATAGGTGTAAACAAA
Source organism: Acleris literana (assembly GCA_946894065.1). NCBI lineage: Eukaryota > Metazoa > Arthropoda > Insecta > Lepidoptera > Tortricidae > Acleris > Acleris literana. The sequence goes on along the minus strand of OX335671.1, from coordinate 21,331,798 downwards.
TTAGTACTGTTTGACACATAACCTCAAAATATGAATCAAGCGTGTTGTGGTTTTTAACAGTTCAAGTGAAAATCTGACTCGAGCACCGGGGTTCCGTACATTTTTGTGAAATTAAAAATCCAGTAAAGCCCTGTTGCTGCTTCCGCTGGCTTCATCTTTTAGAAGCTACACTACACGGAACATTATTTTATACGTCACTCTTAAAAATATAACAGAAGCTATAACTTATATTTATGTTCACTTGGCTTTTTGCATAATACAAAGTTTGGCTTTTGACAGTTTAGATCTTTAAAAAAAGCATATTATGTCTTAGAGCATTTTTTTCTTTTCCTGTACTGTATAAATTATTCTCTGGTCTGTGTAATTTGTATGAGTTTTATTGGTGACCACTTCCCATCAGGTCTTGGTTCGTCCGTCGACGGCAATAAAAAAAAAGGGAAAAAGGACGAGCAAAACAGTCATTCTATAAAGGTTCTGTTTTTCAGTTTTTACGGAACCCGTGTTTATGAAACCCTAAAAATGGTTAACCCTAAAGCTAAAGTATGATTAAAATATTCTTTGTTCTTATGTCTCATTATGACATTTGAATTTGACATAAAGTGAAAAAGAATTCTTTAAATAAAATATTTTAATGTCCTTTTATGAATAAGAAACTAAGTATATAAATCATTAAAAAATTCTCACCTTGATATTGAAAAGTACGTGATTATGGAATAATGGTTCGTTTGGTTTTGTTCACATCTTTGCTCATTTCAATCGACACGGATTTTATATTCAAACGCTTCTTTTGTTCGATGAAATGTAGGCCATGTGGAATAATGCAATTTGGCACATCACATGATTTCAAAAGGCGTCAAAAGGCGAGATGAAAATTTTAAAAATGCAACTTAAATTTTCTGTAATCCAGGGACACAAAGGAAAAAAAAGGGTGCTGTTTGGAATGCGATTGGCAACTTGATGCTCTTTTTACCCAAAAATTATTAAACAATGAGACTCAAAATTATCCATCACTACATATTATAAAACAAAGTCGCTTGCCGCTGTCTGTCTGTACTTATGTATGCTTAGATCTTCAAAAGTACGCAACGGATTTTGATGCGGGTTTTTAATAGATAGAGTGATTCAAGAGGAAGGTTTATATGTATAATACATGCATAATATAGTACAGAAACACTGATAATTTTAGAGGTTTCTAATGTGATGTCGTAAATAAACACATTTTTTTGCGCTTACATTGCAAACGCTGGCTAAACCTTAAGAGATATATCAAAATAATGTACTGAAGAATTGTAGTTCTTCAAAAAACCTAAAGAAAAATCCGCAATGGCATATGTCTATCTCCTAAGGATGAATCACAGTAACCATTTTTATCTTTAAAATTTTATTAAAAAATATTAGGTTATTTGCGAGGCTATTTTCTACAATTCAGCATTTGTTCTTATCCATATAAATACGTTAGTTACCTTGGAAATTTAATGTAGATTAAAATTGTACTGTACACTATATTATTTAAATAAATACTTTAGAATATATGGCAGATTCAAAATTACGCGCAACATTGATTAGAACTCCATACCAATTTGAGTTTCGTTGTCTGCACGTATGAAAACGGCTCTTTGCAGAGTCGTTGCTCAAAATAGGAAATGGACAGAAGCCCCAAGATAATAGGAGCATTAATCTTCAAAATGAGAACCTTTGCGTTTTAGTAAAATAATTAGTCGACAATGTTTATTCCGAAATTAATAATATTAATTCTAAGACTGTACTAAGGAGAGAGCTATTTTATCACCAACTAATAGTCAAGTAGGTATAGAAAATCAATGCACTGACACAAACATACTACTCTGTAGACACTGTGCTCGACCTGGAAGAGGCTATCCATTTCCCAACGGAATTTCTCAATTCCTTACAACCTTCTGGATCGCCCCGCATAATTTGGTTTTGAAAGAAGGGTGTCCTTTTATTTCACAACGGAACCTTAATCCACCCAAATAACATCTTTAAAAACGTTGATAATAGAGTGCACAATACTGACCGGATGTGCGGCTGGAAAAGTCGTTTTAATTCCCCGGATTCCATACTTTCCAGTTTAAACGACTGCAATGACAATTTACAAGTCACAAGGTCAAACATTCAAAGTTGCGGGCTTAGACCTGTGGACCTAATATGGCTGCGTTTATCGCGTGAAAAAGTGTGGATAAGGCATCCGTCACCTTCTGACACTTAAATAAGTACGAGAGTGACGACGGATGCTTTATCCACATTTGACGCGCGATATTGACGCAGCCATGCTACTAGGCCTGAGCGTTGAGTGTTTTTCCCATAGAGGTATGTAGCCCTTTCGCGCGTCACTTCCAGGCAAAATTTGTTTGTATTGTGCAATGAGAAGTCCGCTGTAAACATTGTATATAGAGAAATTCTGTGAAAGCTGGCAGTCATGATTTGAATTGAATTTAAAATCTAACGGCATCAAAAACTCAATTTCGCAAAATTGGACGTCTTTCTAAAATCGTCATGAAATAAAACCTCTATGCATAATGCACCTATCTATAATTGGAAAAGTATATTATTCCAGATGAACTGGGATTATTTTAACTTATATTAACCGAAGCGAAGCGAGGGCGGGTCGCTAGTATATTATAAATGCGAAAGTTTGTGGGTTAGTTTATTACTCGTTCACGCTGCAACGGCTGTATAAATTTAGATGAAATTTGATGTGGAGATAGCTTATACCCTGGACTAAAACATAGGCATTGTCATTCTGGGAAAAAATAGTTCCCGAGGGAATAACGCTAATCGGAATCTACGCGGATGAAGTCGCGGGCAGAAGCTAGTTTATCTATATGTTTATTAAAACAATTATACTTATTAATTCGACTAAAATAACCTAAAATAAAATGGAAATGACACCAAACACATAAGAAAGGCACTTACTTGATCCTAACTGTAACGAGACCGACGCAATGCTTAATGAAAGTGCAGTAAGGGCAGGGTGTGTTTAATGCGGAGGTTACTCCTTAGTAATAATACGAGTATAGTTCTACCTTAGAATCATAACACATAGAAACCTAGTCAACGCACCCATGCGATGCCACTCAAAGTAGACCAAAGGGCATTGGGTAAATTTGTTTGAAGAATATTGTCATATTTTTTTTCAGCGGCCACGGATGATTCTTACATAGTTATTTAGAAGACCTCTAAATACATATAGATATATATATAATTTATGGCGTTAAATAATATCGGAGCGGAGATTTTAAAGATTTAAGTGTTCAGTTTTTAGAACAAAAGTACGCCCAAGTATGAATATTTAAATATATCGGCTCCGATGCACTTAAGAGTATTACATTACATAATAAAATATATTTATTTCTATCATAATTTGCCACTTTTTCGAATGGCCGCTTACCTTGAAAATGTATGAATTTTACAAATGACAACACTTCTACCCAAACCCCTTTGGTCTAGTCACTGTATGCTGTATGAAACTATCATTTTACTTCTGGGAGGTTATTATGATAAAGCTATGCAGTTTATTTTACAGTGAGCGAAAGGGACAGAGCTATAGCAGTTACATAGCTCTGTCCTTTTCTCTCAGCGTAAACTGAACTGCATAACTATCTCATAATACCCCCCCTGATTCTAAGAGTTATACCTGTCACCGTGTCTCTTTTTCACCATGCTATACCCCTACCCCCTATGTGTTATAATTTCGTTAGGAGTTAAGATCTTGGTCGGCTCCTCGGTAATATACGTGCTTGCCAAATCGAAATAACTTAAAAAATAGGTAAGGACAATGATGGACACGCCTGCTCGAACGTTTGTATCAATTAGAGGCATAATTCCAACCTCACTATACGTAGTTTCAAGTCTCATTATATTCTAAAAGGAATTCTAAGTAGACAAGCTATTGATATTCTTTAAAATTCTCTCTATTTTACTTAAAAAATGTTGCTTGAGAATTTCAACACACATGGTATGATGTCAGCTCAGTCTAGAGTCTAGACTAACTTATCTGTTCATTTAACGAGGGCAATGGCGATGGGTATGAAATGCCAAAAACAAAGACGTGAACTGTAAAGAAATTGCAGTATTATTTTTCATGGCTTCGTTGATAAAGTTGACATAATGTAACAAGCTTATCCTTACTAACATCGTATTTCACTGGAAAATAACTTGGTTGCTTCTAACAAGACAGTGATTGTTGTACAGAAGCGCCTCCATACGAGATACGAGCCTAACAAGATGATAGACACATCAACTAAGGTGTTAGTTGAATCACTAAAGAACTTGCTGTTGTTACTATCAGCTTTGTTTAATATACAGTGTGGTACCAGCACCCGGGCTTTTTTAAAGGAGTTTAAAATAACATAAATCTGTACGTAACCAAAACATTAATTTAATTAATAAACAAATATTCAGGCTTTGTTAACTTTCTAACAAAATTTTAATTGCCAGCATTGTAAAGAACAGCAATTTGACAAGTGTTAAATGACAGTCGACGGATACAGGTCGATTCACAAGAGTTGGCACGAATGGAATGAACAAAAGTAATGTCACCTATCACTGTGTGAGCGCCGTCCTTTGAACCGACGTTCGAATTTCAAACCGAAACCCTGTTATTATTTTACACACTTGTATACTTTCGTTCACTCGTTCAATCCATTCGTGCCAACTCTTGTGAATCGACCTGTACTTCTTTGATTATTATGATTTGCCCCCGTACCACGACATGCCTTGTACTAAGCAACAGCGATACTGATAACGACGAACACGCAGTACATGCACTACATTAAAAATAAACAGTATCTAAGAAAATTCATCGTGAAGTTGTTTTAATTATTTTTTAATTGATAATACTTGCAAACAATTGCTAAAGCAACATATTATCGGCAGTTTTAATAAATGCCCGCATGCCGGTAACACACTGTACATAACTAATATCAAACTCAAACTAAACTCAAACTCACAACATTGTTTTGACAAAAACACACTGCAACACAACAATTTTCCGATAAAACTAAAAAGTAAAAGGATAGAAATAGAACATAAAAACATTTATATACGAGTAGCGAATTTAGAGACGTTGCGCTGTAGTGTGAGGTCGAAAAGGACTCAGCTCAGGGTGGTGATTCTCTCAACAAGCAAAGGTGATCGTTCACTCGAGTGAAGGTCCAAGCGGCGAGTCGAGAACTCGCCGCTTGGACCTTCACTCGAGCGAACGATCACCTTTGCTTGTTGAGAGAATCACCACCCAGCATGTGTTGCAGCCGGAGCCACAGCGCTGGTTTTCAGCCAAAACCTGGTGTTAACCTACCTAGTTCGTATATCGTAAGTATTGTGTGATTTTTTTATGAACTAAGAGAAAATCTTTCTTGTTTGGTTCACATTTATTTGAGTGTTCTTCGTTGCGTCTTTGCCTGAATCGACAACTTTTGCGTGGAGGAAGTCATTGCAGACTTAGGATTGTAGTTATTAGAATACAAATCGCACTGCTAAATCAAAACAGTAACAACTCAAAATCGTTGCTAGTTTTGTTTGAACTTCATAGAAGTTGTATTAAAGTTGATTTTAAAATACACTTGTATTTTGAGTTACTACTGTTTTGATCTAGCAGTGCGAAATGTCTATGGGTCACAGATCCCACTTACCATCAGGTGGTTTGTTTACTCGATCTCCTTCTCTGTGTCATAAAAAAAAACAGTTAATAATGATTATTATGCAACCATTACATAAAAGTGACACGTTATTTTCCCAAATCCAATCGCGTTGCTAGGCGCAGCCCGCCATGGTGTGAATAATAATTTCTTATATTTGTATCTTGTTTGTTTTCGTTATTTTCTTCGAAAATATTTATAACGTGATAAAAATTGACGCTTTATTAGTGGTATTTTTTTTAAAAAGTTATGTAATAATGAAATACATGTAGCGCGTGGTAGATTAATGTTTTATAAATGGTTTGGGTTTAGATCTTCATAAATTTAGACTCAAAATATGTAATTAACGTAACAGTTTTTTGCAAACAGATGTGCTTTCAAAATCAATTCCAAATAAGTTTTAAAAGCAGCATAATGTACTAAATAATCTTGTTCAAATTAAACGCTATGTAGCTCTTAGAATGTGCTTCGAGTTTGTACTCGTCTCTCACTCGCTCTCATAAGCTCTTATTAAGAGCAAGTGAGAGAGAAGTACAAAAACGAAACACCTCAGTGCTCACAGACTGTATCTACTGTCAAAATTAAATACTGTTACACCATAGAGTTATACCAATAGCTACAGAAATTCTATTTTCGAAACGTAGATAGAAAAGGGATAAGGGCAGGATAATGATGATGATAAGATTGTAGAAAAATAAGTGCTTGGTGAAAATATTAGTTGAAGACTTCATAAAATAAATTCAGATTCAGAGTGCAATGGATTCATTTTCTCACTTTTTATTAAAAAAGCGAGTGAAATGCAAAACTTAAAGCCGACGTCCAATTAGCAGCGCTTAATAAATACGAAACGTTTCGTTGGAAATTTCTCAAATGTAAAAAGAAGTGGTGAAAAATCGCCAACATAAAAAGTTACAAAGGTTAAAAGTCAGCATCGGATTTGTGTATTGGAGCGACCAGCAAAAACTCTATTCATTTAAATGAAAAAATACAACAGGTTTCACTGCTGGAAATTAAAATGAAAAAAACATGGTCAAGAGTTCAGGGGGGTTATAATGACAAGGTTATTCAGTTCATTTTACGGCGAGCGTAAACGACAGAGCTATAGCAGCTATATAGCTCTGTCCTTTTCTCTCAGCGTAAACTGAACTGCATAGCTATGCCATAATAACCCCCCTGTTTTGCTAATGTAATATGATTCTGAGTAGCATAAAGGTTTATCTTTATCTTTACATAGTATTAAAACCAAGTTGCTTTCCACTTCTGTCTGTCTGTCTGTTTGTATATCCGTTTACTCCTCCTAAACCACGCATTGAATGTTGATGCAGTTTCTACCATCAATTAGATAATTTATTACGGAAGGTTTTTATGTATATATATAAATCTGTTTTATGTAAGGATGTTACAGAAAATTCACATGAACCGAAGCGAAGCGAGAGCGAAGCGCTAGTTGAATATAATGTCGACTTTAGTCGCGTGCTATCACTTTTCACTTTGGCGAATAAGAAAGTTACAAAACGTGCCGAAATTGACATTATTGCTAACAAACATTTTTGCCAGTTTGGGTGAAAGAATTTAGTGGATTCAAAAAAGATGGAACTATAAAATATGTTTAGAACCAGGCAGCCTAATATGATTGCGTTTATCGCGTGACAAAATGTGGATAAAACATCAGTCACTTTCATCTAGGTACGAGAGTGACGGATGCTTTATCCACATTACCAATACTAGGCCAGCAGGTGTCAAGGCAGACTTTATCTTCAAAATATAAAAGTATCTGTGCCTTACAATTAGCCCTCTCCTCGTCTTAGGCTATATGAAAGGAAAAGTATGTTTACATCTCATTGATATTTTTTAATTTATCATAACATTTCTTTAATAAATTAGCTAAGATGTTATTCTTTTCATACATACATACTTAAACGTACCAGTTAGTAACACGTCCGTTGATGCAAAGCTAGTTTTGCTAACCTGGAGATTAAAAATACTTAAGAAATAATTTTATTCGTCTTTAATAGAAGCGAACGGAGACAACAATCAGCTTCTGATATTGTTAATATAATGCCAATTTGCCGAGACCAATCGCGTCGAGTGTGTGTGCCCAGCATATCAGCATAAACGCAAGACAATGTTATCTAACGCCACGTCATCCTGTATGCAGCATAAATTAATTAGGGTAATGCCAGCGCGGATTGACAAATTGTCACAATAATGATCAATCATCCAGATGGGAATGTTCAATAATGGCGGAGAAACTTGTCAATATTCAATACTACATTAATGAACTTTATCGCTGCCCGACAAGCGCAATGTGGCAGAGTACAACATAGTAGATCGAAAATCCAATAAGGGTTCTATAAAAGACTTCTGTGAACAAAATTCTAATATAATATGTAATTAAAAAAGTACTTTAGGGGAAAGAAGTGGTCCCTGGGAAACAGGAGCGATTCATGTACACAGAGATGGGTAAAATTTATTCGAATGACGAATAACGAATAACAATAACCAAATTATTCGCGAATAACGAATGAAATTCTCGAATGATTATTCGAATAATTTATTCGTTGAATGAATTGCCACGAATAATTATTATGTACTACTTATTATACCTGCTCGATTTTTCTCTAATAAATTAATAAATTATTCGTTATTCGAAAAGTAGTCGAATGATTCATTCGTGGATAAACTATTCGCGAATAAATCATTCGCAAATAAATTATTCGACGAATAAATTATTCGCGAATAAAAATATTACGAATTATTTTTTATTCGAATGATTATTCGAATAATGCCCATCTCTGAATGTACAGTCAGGGGCATTCCCGGTCGACCACCTCTAGGGTGATATTCGTTTGCGCGTTCGACGCGTAACGACCTGAACGCTGTAGGATTAGCTAGCTGCAACGAACAAGCCAAAATTTTCTTAAGTGGACGACCGCGAATGTCCCTGAGTGTACATAGGCATGTATTTATGTAATTTAGGGTTTGAAGCGTTTATAACAAAAACACAAGTAGTTGATCTCCATTGTATTGTAAAAAAATGCCCTGGTCATAATTTAAAAAGACGAGTTAGAAAGAAAGAAAGAAATGAAAGAAAATGAATTTATTGACACAAAAAAGACACGGTTTACAATAACAAAGAATTAAAACGAAAACATTTTTCGTTTTTGCCGTAGTTATTGACTGACTGACAATGTACAGCCGGATCCTAATATGGCTGCGTTTATCACGTGACGAAATGTGGATAAAACATCCATCAATTTCTGACACGTATATGTACGAGAGTGACGGATGCTTTATCCACATTTTGTCACGCGATAAACGCAACCATACTAGGCCTGCAGGGCTTCATTCTACTCGGTAATATATACCTAATTGTTTTTGACATGTTATCGTATTGTTTTTAATTCGGCCGCAATTATTGTCAAGTGAATAAGAGCTATTATAACGTTTACAATACGACAACATTGTCATACGACAAATTAATAACCTAAATTATTAACATGTGTTTTTAAGATATTTCATAACACATTCGAATATAATCCGAATAAGGTTATTTTTCTTTCATCTATCTCTGTTTATCCAAGACCTGTCATACGGAAACCTCGAGAGGACACATCCATCCCCATCGTTAATATCCCATATATTTTAGCTGTTGTTTTATCAATAAGGTTATTTATCATGCTCTACATGAAACTTCCATTTCACACTTATTTTACGATCATTCATTTAATATGTGAATTATCTGTTAATACCCGTACAGTCTTAAAAGGTGTTCGAATGGGTTCAGTTCATATATTTTTATTTTTTATTTAGAAAAAGCCTCATTAATCCATTTAGCAGTGAGTATAAAAGCTCCCGGCATATACATAAAAAAAAAAAAAAGAAATATATATATCAGGGGACAATGTCACACCAATTGACCTAGTCCCAAACTAAGCTCTAGGCTTGTACTATGGGTACTAGTCAACGATATAAATACTTATATAGAGAAATAAATACTTAAATACATAGAAAATATCCATGACTCAGGAACAAATATTCGCACTCATCGCACAAATATCTGCCCTTACCGGGATTTGAACCCAGGACCGCTAGCTTCGTAGGCAGGGTCACTACCAACTAGGCCAGCGCCTCGTCAAACATAACATTAACAACAACATTAAGTACACATTAAATCACGCCTGTTTCTTAGAGGGGTAGGTTAGACCACTTTTTTCCATCTGCATATAGAAAGTGAGTAATTATTTACTAACAAAAAATATATTATAATGCCTACTAAAGGCTGCATATTTTTCTACTTTACAAATTGGTCTGAATATGGACTTCTAGAATCTTCTTTTTTCTTAACATACGAGGGGCGGCTGATAAGTAATCTCCTTGGTCAGAAATATATACAAAAATAATGCTGGCTGGTATGGATTTATATTCGTTTGTTATTCTATTTTCAAAATGTATTACATTCATTTGTTTATTGCATCACGTTTATTTGTCTCCTACAATTGTTTCAAACATGTCGGTAGAAAAAGTGAAAATGGATAAAATCGAGCAGCGTGCGGTGATTAAGTTTTTGACTAAAGAAGGGAATACGCCTTCGGAGATCAGACAGCGTATGTTACGTGTGTTTGGCAGTTTGTGTTCTTCCGAATTTGTTATAAAGTTTTGGTCAAAGCAGTTTAAGTTAGGTCGTGAGAGTCTGGAAGATGATCCTCGTAGCGGAAGACCAGTTTCGGCCGTCACCGATGAAAATGTAGCCAGGGTGAAAAAAATTATATTAGAGGACCGACGAGTGAAGCAGTGGGAGATAGCTAGAGATGTGGGCGTCAGTAAAGAGCGAGTCAATGAAATAATTCATGAGCATTTGAACATGTCCAAGGTTAGTGCACGTTGGGTCCCCAGAATGTTGACTGCATTTGACATGGAGAGGCGTGTCAAATGTTGCGAAGAGTTTTTGGAGATGAGTCGAGGGAAAGAGGAAGAAATAATTTCTAGAATTGTAACATGTGATGAGACTTGGATTCGACAATGGGACCCGGAAAGTAAGCAAGAGTCGTTACAGTGGAAATTTAAGGATGAGAAGCCGCCTCGGAAATTCAAGGTCTGTCCATCGGCAGGTAAACTTATGGCTACAATCTTTTGGGACACAGAAGGGATTTTGCTCATAGATTATTTACCGAAGAAAACTACAATGAATGCTGATTATTACTCAAACTTACTATACCAACTAAGAGAGACAATAAAAGAAAAACGGCGAGGTAAACTAAACAAAGGTATTCTGATTTTGCACGATAACGCACCAGTGCATACCGCCCGCACAACGAAGCTAGCAATTAAAGACAATGGCTTCGAAACCATTGACCACCCCCCTTATAGTCCAGATTTAGCCCCCTGTGACTATTTTCTGTTTAGACTTCTCAAGAAAGACCTCAGGGGACGAAGGTTTATGACCGATGACGAAATGAAGGCTGCGGTTACTGACTTTTTTGACGACAAACCGAAAGATTTTTTTTTTAATGGTTTAAATTCAATATTTGAAAAATTTAATAAGTGCATTTTACTAGCAGGGGACTATATAGAAAAATAAAAAAAAATTAGCCACGACAGTCTTTTGTTTCATTGTTAGGTAGATTACTTTTCAGCCGCCCCTCGTATGTAAGTAGCCAACTGCTGGCAAGGGCCCTGACCAGACCTCCACAAGTCTTTGTTTGCTTCTTCTTCCAGCCAGTTGCTGAGATAGGCTAGAAATCTACTAGACTCGTAATAGTAGTAGAGCCAGAATAGTCACTATAGGTACTAATACAAAAAAAAACTTTTTTAGAAGTTCGTATGCCTGTCGGGTAGTGTACAATCATAAAGTAAAAATCATCAAAATACGTTATACTAAAAATAAAAACGCGGCACTTTGTGCTTGTGATATCTAATGACTAGAAAAACCTGTTTTGCCGCTCCCCGACTTGGCCCCAAGTTTATTAAAAAAATCAAATAAGGTATAGCTATACAATGTTTTGTCCTTATCTGTCAAATTCAAATGTCACAATGACAGATAAGGACAAAACATTGTATAGCTATACCACCGTTACTCAACGTTTATTAGTAAGGGAGTTAATATTTATTCAGTATGTAAATTGGCCACATGAAGGCTGTTTTACGCGTCGGTAACATGGAGTGAATCTACTAGCGCTTTGGACAAAATCGGGCGGAGAAACGCCTCAAGAAACTCTAGCAGGTCATTTTTTTAATAATAAATTACATACTTAAAAGTAAGTTACATTAAATTAAAAATAATGACAATGAGAACAACATGACGATGTCTCTATATCAAGAACAAGATTTAAAATAACACTGGAAAACAGGTCCGTGCAAGCGTGAACGGACCAGACCCCACAGACAGCACCAACATAGCCAACATTATACCAACAAGCACCTTTATAGCTACTATAATGGAGCCCGACGTTTCACTGACGTTGTTACCCTCGCTATGAATTCCTGCAAGTTATTGCATTTCATAATATTTTATGAAAGTACTGAACTTATGCAAGAACGGATAGCTTATAAGTATGAGATTTGAGAAATTTTATTAAAGATGTAAGTTATCCTACTTGACATCTCTTTGAGGGGTTGCGAACACGCCTTTTAATATTGAGTTAGGATTCATCCGTTTCTAGGGCTCCGTACCAAATATTGAAAAATTGTACCCTTATAAGATGCCCGTCTATACGTCCGTCTGTTTGACTGTTCGTCCGTGTAGGTGTGTAGGGTCTGTCAAGACCCTTATCCTCCGAAACGGCTGAAGCTGTCAGGCTGAAATTTGATATTTGTTAATTCAGTGGTCCAACCAAAGCATCATTACGTACAAAGGGCATTGGGTAAATTTGTTTGAAGAATATTGTAATTTTTTTTTTCAGCGGCCGCAGATTATTTTTACATAGTTATTTAGAGGACCTCTAAATACACATAGGAGCGGAGATCTTAAAGATTTAAATATTCAGTTTTTAGTACAAAAGTACGGCCAAGTATGAATATTTAAATATCTCGGCTCCGATGCACTTAAGATTATTACATTACATAACAAAATATGTTTATTTTTAATAATTCTATCATAATTTACCACTTTTGCCCAAGCCCCTTTGTGGAACTATTTATTCTGACTGCAAAGAAACAGATCCATCGAAAAATAAACAGGGTAAAAAAGGGTATAAGTCTTCTGAAGATCAAGTGAAAAAGGGTTTAAGTCTAGTATACTCTCTTCATGTATATACCCTTTTTTATTACGAGTTAAGTGGACTTGTACTCTTTTTAACTAGGACCCCAGAATTTATCTCGTTACTAGCTGAGCAATATTGCTACCGGCTACTCTCTGCATTTCTTTTTTTCATTCTTTCATATGTCACGAATTTTCAAAGCCTATTGGGTTTCTTAAGTTACCTTAGGTCTTAGGGTACAGATTAAATAAAAGTCAGACTTGACCAAATAACTATTTATTCATGTATATGTACAATCTTTAATGTACAAAAAAACATACTTATTCATCATGAAACCAACTTATGTACCGCCACATTTTTTAGACCTTTTTGATAGATAAACTAAATCTAACTAACATTGCCTCTTTATTTCCATAAAAAAACTATTTCCACCCTATCTTGAAACCTGCAAACGGAAAAAGGTTTTCCATTACAATTCCTTTCACTGATTAGCAGTAAAATACAAGATAGCCAGCTGAAAGCATTCCCAGGTCGCCTTCCTTTTCAATTCTAAGTTTCCAATAGAAACAATATAAACTCCGCAACTACCCACATTCTGTAACGGTGGAGACTATCGCTGCAATAAAAACTAACTATTTTATTCTGCTGATAAAATAAAACTATGTTGAAAGTGCAGTTGTTCGGTTATAATATAAAAATGATTTAGCGAAACGTATTTTGCGAACCGCTTTGTAAAACCACAACTATATAAGTAAACTGTTTAACTCTTTCAATGGAAAACAGGCCGTATTTACATTTGGTAAAGCGGGACCAATTCCAGGCAGAGAGAAAGATTTAGCTATATTATTTTCACTGGTTGTAATTTAAGAGCAGCATTTGTATAATTTTGTCTTATCTTATATAAAGGTGGCCAACAAACAAATGCAAAGAGATTATATGAAGCATACCATGAGTAGCCACGGCATTTGTATTCACCGCTTGGCACTTACCACTGCCGCTGTCGCTACCTCGTTAAATCGTGGCCAGGGGCTCTATTGTACTCGGAAAAACCATAATACTCTTGACATCTTACCATATTATCAACGTTATGATAGCTCTTGTTTATTACTTGACAGTAATCAAATGGCGGCCGAGTTAAAAACATTACAATAAAATGTCAAAGATAATTATGGTTTTAGTAGAAAAGAGGCCCATGCTCGATTTTACTGAGTAAAATCATAATAGCTTTTAACATGTTATGATATTGCAGTGTTACGATAAGATGCCAAAAGCAATATAGTTCTACCGAGATGAGTAGAACCCCAGACCGTTAGCAAATATTTACACAATATTTACAAAATATTTAACAAATTTAATAAGTTGCAAAATGTACCTTACTGAATTGCTTGTTAAGGTGTATTTTGCATCTTTTTAGTTTGTTAGTTACGAGGTTTTACAGTTTCACCGACGAACTTTGGAAAACATGCCTTGCATGTGATCTCCGTGGTTTCCTCTGAGAAACGCTTATGATTAAGCATGATATAAGCTATAAGATATCCTTCAAATAACTGAATCATCTCGCTGTTTTAGTCATACAAACGCTGGGAACCACAGTGAGACAAAGACAAACTAATTATACGTTGCGAACTAGAACTGAAGATCGTCGAACTCAATTCACAGTGTCTGTGTGCTAAATGTAAAGTACGGCCAATGAGACGAGATAATTAATGTAAACAAACTGACCGTTACTGAGTTATATTGCGACGGCGAGCGATTATTATATCTGTCCTTATTTCTCGTACAAAATAATATCTTCAGGTGGTCGATGACGGTTGTCGTTGCGTGATTCGTGGTACAAGAAAGCTGTCAATACAGAAGTTGTCAACATTAGGGCGGGGTTCTTGTCTAGCTGTCATTTTAAAAACATCTGTCTATTTATTTAATTTTTTGTAAATTACTTTATCGTTGATTTTGGTTCGCAAATCCAGGGCAACTTTGTGAAGTAACCTCCAACACTGACGAAGAATATGCATCAAATAAAATAACAGTGAAAAGTTGATTCTGAATGAGCAAGCGGTCAAGAAAACTCCAAGCCATTGAAGTGGATGCCCGCCATCTTCAATGGTGTGCCGACTGGGACTGGAAGACGCCGGCGACAACGACGATTCACCGTACAATTGCTTATAATATACTTGACATTGGCAAAATTACATAACTTGTAGACGCCATTAAAATTAATGAATAATAATATAACATTAGAGCCGCAATTTTGTGAAGATCATTCCTGTTTGGATTGCGTTCGAAGTGACACGATTTTTGAAAGCTTGTTTACATAATTTATCTCGTCTCGTTGGCCTTACTTTAGTTGCAGTATACTTGTATAATACTGCTTTAACACGTAAACTTTAGCTGTGTGTTTTGGCTACTACAACTCTAAACGTACTTATTATCTTATGATCGCCAACCGCCTGGACTGTCAGTACATGAATCACTGCCTTAGTCTTCATGTTCGGACCCAGGTGACTCGTAACTCGTAACTATAAGTTTATGTAAAAATATGTATTATTTAATGTATCACTGACATAGATGAAAGGAATCTTTTTTGTCACTAACCAAATGAATCATAGTTATTTGAAATAAATTATTATTTGCATTTGAATAAGAAATAAATAAAGAAAAACGTTTATTCGTAACATAACAAAGGATTAATACGCACAAGAATAATGCAGCCAAGAAATGGTTCCATCTCAGCGTGATGCAGGCATTAAAGTCAACGCTGGTCTTCCATTAGAACCATCAGGTATTTCGGTGATAGTATAAATATTTAGCCAGAACAGGTGTTAGGTATTAAGCTAGGTCTCGCGACTTACCGCTACGATCCTCCGGCAACCGCGTGTTCCACGACCTTGGCGGCAGACCAGCGTGCAAGTCGGCACAGGTCACAAGTAAAATCCAGCAAATATACCACAACACAAATCCACAGGTGTCACTAGTTCGAAACTGTTACTTCCAGGGTGAAAGAGAGATTGTTTTTGGAGTTTTTCCGACAGGTGGAAAGTTTGTATGCTTTCGCGACGGCGTTCGTTTTTTGACTCGGTCGCGGTTGGTCCGCGCCGCGTGACGTTTTGGTGGCGCTGCAGTCGCGCGCTCTCGTGGGATTGGTGCGTTCAGATTTTCGCAGCTTATCGCAGACCCAATCAGAATAAAGATAAAAAGAAAAGGACGAAATTCCTAGATTCAAATTTGTGTTGCCTTGTACGTAATACTTATCTAAATAATAATCTAAAATAATCTGTTCCAGTACGGAACAACAGGTTTCAGCAATTTGGTGATCATTCTAGCTGCTTACATACTATATACATACAAACCATCAAATACTCAGGAACAAAATAATCGTGCTGATCTCAGCTATATTTACTGATACCTGAGATCGAACTCAGTACAAGCATTACCTAGTTTAGAACTAGTTCAATGTGTGTTCTATCGGTATACTTAGTCGGGTGAATATTTGAGAATGATTTATTTTGTTAGAAACATTTTTCGTTGTGATAAATGTCGTGTTAACGCAACTCAAGTAATCATATTATTATTATCTAGACTAGAGACTAAAATAACGAATTGTAAAAGAAGTACGTGTCGCTAAAGCTTATTTGGTCCAAAATCGAAAAAAATGTAAACAGAGGTGTTGAGTATAATGACAAAGTGTGAGGAGAATGACAATTGTTTAGATTTCTATGATGCTTTGATGAGAAGAATGACACTGTATTTTTTTTTGGCATAAATTAAAGGAACAGACGTAGCGAAATAATTTTGTTTATTGGTAACTGTAGTAACATTATTTAGAGGCTTAGTGTAAGGCTAAGCTTGACAAAATTATCTTAATATTAATCAAATCAATCATGCAAAAAAAGGGAACTATTTTTTACGTGTTCATTGAAGTCTGACTAAGTACATAGTGTACCTACTTCCCTAAATGTGAGAGCTACGTTCGGTTACGAATGCGCCAGATGTGCATAAGTTCAATGCACATCTGGTGCATTCGTAAACTTGTACGAGGCGGATTAACATTTGGTTAAAGGATTGAATACCTACCCTTTGAAACTCTGAAATCTAGTACTAGTCTAGCATACTACGTGTTTTAAACACGACATAATGTGGGATTATCTATGTAAAGGGACCTTATTGTCGATGGCGCTTACGCCGCACTGCGTCACGATACGTTGTATTTATATCGGAGCATCTTTAATAATGGCGGAAGCGCCATCGACAATAAGGTCCCTTTTCATAGATAACGTCACTTATGTGTTTACTACAAATTAAAGTTATAGTGGTGCATGATTTTAATACACATACATTTTCTGAACACTGTTCGGAAATATGAGCATTTTTAGTCTGTTTTGGGGTCAGAAAACATCACTTTTATGACATACCGTTTTTATACAAAAAAACCTTAAAATGTGTTATATTTACATACACATACATACATAAAATCACGCCTGTTTCCCAGATGGGTAGGCAGAGACGACTTCTTTCCACCTGCTACGATCCTGACAAATGTCTTTCGCTTCTTCCACATTCATACATCGAGTCATGCACGCACGTCAGTTTCGGGTACTTAAGATTCGGCCCTTTTCCAGTATTTCTCCGATTTGATTCGAAAAAGTACGCCTAGGGCGGCCTAGCAATAGTTGTGAAAAGCACAATGATTGCCTCGGTAAAAAGTGCAATTGATGGACTCGTACACTGGTAAACTTCCACTTTGTTTCGGCCCTAGACTTTCTACCCTCGGTGATAATATAATATTGATACTAAATATTTGTTTCGGTGCTACTAAATTCAATGCTAAAGGGTACCTGTGAGAAATTTCTTAAAGCCTCTCTACATTGATTGTATTTTGATATTGTTTCTAGTACAATCGAGTTTCGAGCCTCGTGTGGTTGCCGAGTTAGAATAGTGCCACTCCATGTCTTCCCGTGGATGTCGTAAGAGACGACTAAGGGAATAAAGGCTTGTAGTACTGTTAGGCGATGGGCTTGCAACCTGTCACTAATACGCTGGTAAACATCTTAGCCTATTTGTGCAAATTGTGGTTATAGAATTATCAACAAGTTTTTAGAGATGTTTGTAATTCTGTAGCTCTGCCTACCCCACTCTGGGAACGAAGGCGTGAGATTTATGTATGTATGTACAATTGAGTTTTTAAATAACAATCGGAGAAATGGAACTCTAACCCAACAAAGAACTTTGATACAGTGCCGATATAATACCCGTAATTCTTCTTGTATTTTTTTAATTATTGCGGTTCCTTATTAATTTCATTAATATCAAGTGAGTGAGAGTATAAACAGATAAACAGTAAAAGCACGTATCAGAAGTGAAAGCCGGAAATTTTTCAGTCGGCCATCTTCCCTCCCTGACTGATTCCGAATCTACTCTTAATTCAAATGGTACCAAAATGACAAATTACACGTCAGTGTGACACACATTTATGGTGGTTCATGGTTCCATTTTTCCGAATGTCCAGATCATAAATAGCTACATAATTAAGTAACTTGTCGTTTTAGTGCCTCAAAGATGTTGGTTAAGCGACAAGGTGTATTAGTTATATATGATATTGACAGTACCTATGTTAGGAAGTGCTTTTCGTTTAAAATCATGTTTTAAAAAAAAATTATTGGTGAATGTATTAGGGTTTAAAAAATATGAATTAACCATGCTATGGTAATTATTAAGGGTTTTGACGATAGGATAGTAAAAGCATGGTTTTTAATATTTTATACTGTACATTGTTTTAGTGTTTTTTAATGTCCACCAACAGAGTAAGTGATATAAATTTAAAAAACAACTGTTTCATAACTTTTTTGTTTGTTTCAGGTGAGTAACCAATTTTAAGATGCTAATCAGTCAGTAAATGTAAGTATAACCATAAAACTATCTCAGAAGTGTACTTATATATTGACGACACGCTGGCCAACCTTGCCTACGAAGCTAGCGGTCCTGGGTTCAAATCCCGGTAAAGGCAGATATTTGTGTGATGAGCGCGAATATTTCTTACCGAGTCATGTTTTCTATGTATTTAAGTATATATTTCTCTATATAAACATTAATATCGTTTTCTATTTCCCATAGTACAAGCCTAGAGCTTAGTTTGGGACTAGGTCAATTGATGTGACATGCTCCCCCTGATATATTTTTTATTTTAATCCAATAGCGCAGTATAGTTGCTACTAATTTTTTTATCTACCGCTGTACTCTCAAAACCTAGTATAACCAGTAGGGTGACGGCACCAATGATGGACACTTTTAGCTGACAGGCACCAGTAATGGACACTTCACTCTTAATTCAAATTGTATATTGACCAAAATCGATTGTTATTCATTTGTTGCAAAACAAATGAATAACCCTTATCTTCTGTAAAATAAGAATCAAGTGTTCATTATTGGTGGCTTGTCCATTACTGGTTCCATCACCCTAGTTTATCTTCTAACAAAGGTATTATCGCGCGGCTTGCATGTGTGCGTGGCGTAACCGTACACACCGTGAGCCACAACAAGCAAACTCAACAGGACGGACCAAGCCGGTTTTAGTCAGGGCTGCGCCATCGCCGCGTTTGGTTGCGTGTGTATAAAGTATCGAGCGACGCGCATTGACGCAACCTTAGCGTCGAAGCGGCAATAGCTAACAGAAACTCCTAAAGGGCCGGAGATGACCTACTTTTCTATTTAATCTTTGTTATAAGATACAATCCTGTAAAAGTTAAGACAGAGGCATAATTTTATCTCTTTCACCGTCTGGGATTTGTCAGGTATTGACAGCGGCATACGGCCCAAGATTAATTCTTCTTTAGCCCGGTGACACCTAATGCTGAGTGTAGGCGTCTTCCATTGCATTCCATTTTCTACGATCTTGGGTCTTCGTTATCCAGTTTCTACCGGCTACTTTGACTGGATCGTCGGTCCATCGGCCCACATTTCGGCGTCCAGAACGGGGTCTCCATTCAAGGACTTTTTGCCCCGTCTCCCATCCTGTCTGCGGCATATGTGCCCATTTCCACTTCTTTGAAGCTATCTTGGCAATGTCCACTAGTTTTGTTCTGCTCTGGAGAACTATGTTCCTTATTCGATAGCTCAGTGAGACTCCTAACATGGCTCGTTCCATAGCTCTCTGTGTCACTTGCAACTTGTTTATGTTCTGCCGCTTAGATGAATATAGAACTCAAAGCACCAAATTTAATCTCTGACATTTAACCTATGCTTGTCCGTTATCTAACATTTCCCAGGGTAGTTAGTATGCCCCAATTTTTACCCTTTATTCCCCAATAATAGGGTAAAACACCTCGTCGAGTAACCGCTGCGCGCCATTCGGGCCCCGGTCACGTCCCGCGCGTGCCGCACCGCACTATCTCTTTATTGTGGTATAAACAGAATTAGTGGCCGGGCGTGCTAGGCGAATATTTGTATTGCTCTCGTATTGACTTCTGTGCCAAATATGAACTGTTAAAAGGCTGCAGTCGAGTCAAAGTCGCCGCGATCTTTATATACCTATCTTAGTGGGTTTTCATTCAAGCACAATCACAGTAATTACTGTGAATTATTCACTATAGTTAGTGGCAACTACATACATACATACCTTCGTGCCTTCATTCTCAGAGCGGGGTAGGCAGAGCTACAGAATTACCAACTCTTTTTTGCACAATTAGGATGTTTACCAGTGTATTTAGTAGCAACTACGACTATAGAGGGGTTAATCTAGGATAATCCCTGTGATTATATGACAGTTTATATAAACATTATAAAGCATGAGTTTTTTGGACTGATCATAAATACTACATTGATAGATAGATAGAAAAACAGTTTATTCTTCAAAAATTTACTGGTTGGCCAAACATAATTTACACACAAAAATATAAAACAAGATCATGTAATTTAAAGGGCCAAAAATACGCCTTTTTTGTAAAAACGCCTTTTTACTGATACTGTGTAATATTTCAACATTTAATGTATCAAAAATGTGCCTTGTTTTGCAATCGAATATTGTTAGATTAGAAAACAAACAAATATAAAAATTTGGTGGTTAACAAACAAAGTGAACAGAGTTACCAATTGTTTCACTATACCACGAAAAATTTACGAGAAATCCAATTGTTTAAATTGTTTTTTGTAGAACCTTATTTTGTTCAATTAAAACGTAATTATTTGACAACCGCGTTGTAACAAGGCATTAAAAGGTACCACGGACGGATTTTTCCCGCTTCTTATACCACTTAAAATAATTTAATAAGATGATTATTTAAATTTCAAAATACAGTTTTAATTTATACATAAACAGATATAGGTAACATTGATGAATAAAACCAAAAATAAGTGGTAGTGATGTACCAATACCACTTTTACATAGATTTGGAATGGTTTCATATTAAATTCAGCAATACTCAATGTGTGATAAGTACTTATTATTATTAAGTCACCATATAATTTAAAATAGGAAGCTTTTATTAATTACAACAAGACATCTAATTAAAATTAAATTAATTAATAAATCTTTAAGCTAAACAACACATTTACGATTAAAAAAAGAATAGTTTTAAGGAAATCCTAAATACTTTAAAACGTTTAGTTAAAATCAAATTTAATCTTCTATTAAGGCTTCATTTAGTGGCAGGTGGGAGTTGGCTAACTAAATGACTTCGGACTTGCACCACGGAGTATTAATGAATGTGGAGATAGCCAATTATCCCTTCCACACTAAACTGGGCAAACATTAAGTTAAAAGTTATTGTAGATACTATTAATATTAATATTTTTGTTCTATTTTATTTTAGATCCTATTAAATATTGAAAATAATACCTTTGAAATATTAATTAAGTATACTTATTTACTGGTACTTACAGTACTTGATACATCAGAACTCAATCCTGAGACATTGCACAACCATGAAGTTTCTGAGTATTGATAACGTTAACACCAGTAAAAGAAACCGGTCAAGTGCGAGTCGGACTCGCCCACCGAGGGTTCCGCACATGACATGGTTTACTCAATTTAAAATTTGCACCGCCGCCGTTCCTTGCATAAAGACCCTGTTTTTCTTGTGATTGAATTTTAAATGTTGGGTATTTAGATTTTTTTCCTATATTTGTAGTATAAGACAGCATTACTTGCCAAATTTCATAGTTCTAGTTCAACTGAGTTTTTTGCTGCATAAAAGGCCGTATCTTTTTTTTACCTTCTTTTCGAAGTTTCATTTTTTCACAGCTTCAAGGGACTGTAGACTTAAGTATGTGGTTTAAATTTCAACTCGATACCTCCACGCGTTCCCGAGATAAAGGGTCTTGACAGACAAACAGATAGACAGACAGACGGAAAACAAAGTGATCCTATAAGGGCTCCGTTTTTTCCTTTTGAGGTACGGAACCCTAAAAAATAGGATAATGCTATTTCTTCACACGCAACAAATAAGTTAAGAATTGTTTTACTGCTGTCAACATTATTACATCCATACATAATCTCACGCCTTCGTTCAGAGTGGGGTAGGCAGAGCTGCAGAATTACAAACATCTCTAAAAATTCTATAACCACAATTTGCACAATTAGGCTAAGATGTTTACCAGCGTATTAGTGACAGGTTGCAAGCCCATCGCCTAACAGTACTACAAGCCTTTATTCCCTTAGTCGTCTCTTACGACATCCACGGGAAGACATGGAGTGGCACTATTCTAACTCGGCAACCACAACTACATTATTAATTCTAGTAATATAGGCACGTGGTGATTTTCACTAACATTGTTTTCGAATTATTTACCGTCGTCAAAATTGTCCCATCAGAGCATTAATTAATATCATTTTATTACGTTTGCAAGGCCATCGGCCAAAGCGATATAAAAGATAAAAAGATAAAAGAAATTTATTCAGTAAGTAGGCCGCACGGGCACTTTTACACGTCAAGACCTACCAGCGCTTCCCAAGAGAAGACCACTGCCGAGAAGAAACGCCGCAAGAAACTCAGCAGTCAGTCATTTTTTAAACATATTTCTTATTACAATGGTACTACTTAGTCTAGCATTATATAAAGCTATAAATATTAAATTAAATATAGTATCAAATAACATGCGTAGTTCAGCAGGAAAACATGCCAATTAAGAATCTTACGGGAGAGATAGAGAAAAAAAAAAACACATCCTTATGTGTATAAGATGGTGCGAGACGACCACATAAAAGTTTCGATATGTTTTCCTACATCAACGGTGTCCCCTAGACAAGATAAAGATTTTGTATTTGAATAAATTATTATTGACTAAGTTTCGGATTTAGGCCATGCATTTTTGTCTGTTAGATAGTCCTCGATCCTATAATACGCTTTAGACATTAACGACCTTTTCAAGTAACTTTTAAGTGCTGGAAAGGGTAACTTTAAAACTTCGTCAGGTAATTTATTATAGAAATGAATGCATTGACCAACAAATGATTTATATACTTTACGGAGGCGGAATTTTCGGATAGCGATTTTTTTTTTATTTCTGGTATTTAAATGATGTATATCAGAATTTTTGGTGAAAGAATCTAAATTTCTAATAACGTAAATAATATTCTCATAAATAAATTGAGACGCTACAGTCAAGATATTAATTTCTTTAAAAAGTTCTCTTAAAGAGTCACGGGAGTTTAAGTTGTAAATAGAACGAATGGCCCTTTTTTGTAACACAAATATAGTTTGTATGTCAGCTGCCTTACCCCAAACCAGAATACCGTACGACATGACACTATGGAAATAACTATAATAGACTAAGCGATATAGTCTGTTTTATCTCACGAAGCGGGTGGAATATAGTGATAGTTGTAATGCGTATAGACACGCACACTACTAACCTGACCGATAACGCTTACGCGCACGTACATACACACACAAGTATGGTTTAACCGTTTTCGTGAGATAAAACCACTATACGTACCTAAACTCCGCCTTATGTGCTTGCGCGCAAATTCTAGCTTGTCAGTTATTACTTTAAAAAGTGAGTTGAATACACTCTTGCTTATTACTCATACTCATTTATTTACAATATCAAATATTATAACTTTTTAATACAATGTCTGGTTACTTACACTAAACAACACAATATCCAAAATCTTAACCACGTAAGGCCCACCATAATACAAACAGGGAGATTTTTGTGAGTGCGACTTTGAATCTACCATCAAGGCAATAAAGTTCAATTACGTTTGTCCGATAATGGCATTTTCAGTTTATGGAGATAGGAAAATAAACCTTATTCCCATTGCAACACAGTTCAAATTAAATTGCCTTGATTATGTACATTCTATTGCACGCTGGGCCTTACGAGGTTAAAAAAGTCAGTGGATAGGATTATTGTAACTGTAAAACTCATTCATGTCATTCAACGCCAGAGGGCTCAGACAAGATGCACTACGCTAACGTTTCTATTCGATTCGTTTTTAAACCAATCACGTCACTGGTAGACCACGTGACTTTTCGTATCACGTCATCTTCCAGTGACGCGATTGGTTAAAAAACGAATCGAATAGAAACGTTAGTTAACGTAGTGCATCTTGTCTGAGCCCTCTGGTCTAAAAGCCATTTTGTAAGTTCATCGCAAAACGAATTTATGGTATGGAATTATTTTATGTAACTGGGAATACCATTGTAGACCTAAGCGCTCAAGTTTTAGATCGCTTTGGTTGGTTTGGCCAGTTTACACACCGATGCGGTGTTACAAGATTTCCTACAATGTGAACTTAAAATTCAGCTTAGCTTTGCTCACGCCCTTTTCATTACCGTAATCTCTGCAACCTATCTACGGAAAATATCTTAATCTTATTTGATTTGATTTGATATATTATTTGCTTCTCTCGCTGTGGTTTCACGGGAAATCTGACACTATTTTCCCTTACGAACCTAGCAATATACACTTTAAAGTCTCATCTAATGTAACTAGCTTTGGAACCTGCAATTACGATAAACATTAAACTGTTTAGAACCAGAAATTGTAGCTTGTTTTTCGTAGTAATTTAGTATTTTATCATTTAAAGTTGATTCTCTTTGCATACAATTACGATTTATATTTCAATGTAACGCCTCCGCTGCTTTCTCTGCTGGACTGAGCAATTAGAGCGAGTGGGTCAACGCGTTCAATTTGCGCCAACTTATAATTGCATTAAAGCCGTCTTGCGCTTGAGTCGAATTAAATGTAAATGAAGCTGCTATTTAGCTAGATTTCGTTTTAACCGACCGTGTCAAAGGGGGGTTATGCTTTTCGAGTGTATGATTGTTTGTAGGGTCTATATTTTCTGCTATAATTATTTTTAGCCGTAATGTGTCATAATTATTTTTTTAACATTGTGTTACTTTCAATATTTTTATGCAAAAAACCTAATCTAACCTAACCAAGCGTTATTTAAGTAATTCTGAAAATAGTACGGTTATAGTTATATAAATATTATGACTATCAATAATTATGTCAACAATATTATGTAAAACAACGGGCTGTTATTTATGTGGCACGCTCTGCAGCCTAAACGCGCGCTTTAACACATCGTCGGCTTAGGACTGCATACCAGCAAATTTTTTTTTTTAGGAATTTAGTGTGCATAGCTGCTTTATCCTAAAAATTGGTTAATCAGGTTTGCACTCTAAGCCGACGATATGTGGTGTTATTAGATTTGTCTTGGTTCTGGGAGTGACATAGGCTATTATTTTAATCATTTTTTAAACGAGTTAAGAATATTGTTTTACAAGTACAAATCTGTCAAATTTTCATTTAAGTATCTTAAAAGTGGTAAAAGAAGAACTTGACAAACAGACGGTCAAGTATAAAAAGAAAACAGTAGGTAATACTGATAAAAACAATAACCATAAATAAATAGATGAATACACTCTCCCAAAACTAATATTCTGATATAATTCATATACAATAAACAATTACATAATACTAACACGAGTATATAACTTTTAAATAAACACATAACTTAAGGACAATAACCGACATATAAATACTAATATTTTTTTATTCGTATAATGTTATTTCCAGCACATATTTAATATTAAACGTGCTTATAAAATAAATTTACGTTTATTATACAATATACATGTAGCTCACGTTTCGTTTTATAGTTTTGTACGCATTTATATTATATTTACCACTGCGCTAAACGCAAAAACCACTAGCAGAATTTTGAGACAAAAAAAAAGTTTAAAAAAACAAAAACCCGCCTAAGTTATTTTTTGCTTTTTGAAGGCGGGCTTTTGTTTTTTTAAACTTTTTTTTTATTTTATACTTTTTAGTGATCATAATTATGCTGTTATTCTCCCATTTCTCAAGAAACAATAGACCATTTCAATCTCGCCGCATGCAACGCCGTGGGAAAGTCATAGTCATATATTTAAACCTAAATATGCTTCGTCATAGTCGCTCAACTATCTTAATCGAAATATCTTGTCGCCACCCTCGAAATATATACCGTTTAGGAGTTCCGGTGGCCATCTGTGGTCTTCATCATCAGTTCCACTTCACTAAATAGTGCTTTCCAAGACCAAATACACGAGTTACGATGAAAAATACCAAAATCGCTATAGGTGTGCCTATAAACTTTGAAGAGTTCCGTCGATTCCTCATGGTTTCCACCATCAGATCTTCATTTTGAAAACAAATGGGACCAATCTGGAAGCACCAGCTTTCAAATAAAAAAAGAATCTTCAAAATCGGTTCACCCAGTCGAAAGTTCTGAGGTAACAAATATTTAAAAAAAAAACGGACGAATTGAGAACCTCCTCCTTTTTTTGAAGTCGGTTAAAAATAAATTGAATTCACTCCTTTATCGCCATATTGCTTTTTTTAAGTCTTTTCTATGTTTGAAGTGAACGACTCTGTGCGGGCGTTTTGTTCGATGGTTGTAAAGTTCAGTTTCAATACTTAATAGTTTTATTCGAATGTGTTTATACGTAATTTACCGCGTTTTTCGTTTATTATTTAAAGAGTTTTATAGTGTTTGTCCGCAAAAGAGAAATAGTAGTTGTATTTACTGTTTCTCTTATCTCTTAAGACATCTTAAGAGGCCTAAATATATATACAAAACGGTGTTTTTTTCTGGACGCTCTACAGCTTCATACAAGAGGGGCTTTTACTTTTATTTATGTATGTTGTAATACAAAGTAGGTATTGTTACAGTAAAATACTTTTTATAAAATTAGCAAATTCACGCTACTAAAATATTAGTAGTTTTTACGTTTCTGTAATAGTATACTTAATATTTTACTATACGAGGGGTGATCCATAAGTTTTGAGAATCAGTAAGAACCATCTACATAATGATATTCTTTTAATGTGGACTATACCATGGCACTAATGAAACTTAAATTAGAGAAAAAAAATGTATACATTATTCATTTGTTTTCCTGTGATAGCTAAACAAAAAACATCTGTATTAACAATTTAACAAGACGGCAAAAATAAGAGTTAGTTTTGTAATAATTTGGAGTTGTGTGGAAAAAGTTCTGGTACACTAATAAAAAATATTATTGAAAATGAAACCTTGATTTATCATTATGATTTAAAGGATAAATAAGTTATCATTGCAGTTTTTTCGGCCTTTTCCAGGATTATTGAGGCCTACAAATAAATACTGCGATTAGTTTTTAACAATTGAGTTCAAATAATCTAGGAGAGTTATATAACATTATTGTATCCTAATTATGGCAAAATAATAAAAATAAGCTGAAGAAAAAAAATTACGAATTTTCGGCAGGAATTGTGCTTCAGAGCCTTCTAATTGATAAGGGTGCTGCTCTTCGACCAAAGATCAGAACTGATAACCGCTCTCCCCGTTATTTAGCCCTAACTTTCGACTACTACTTCTCATTCACTAATGTTCAAAAAAACTACATAAAAATCACGAGCTAGTAATGAGATAGCGAAGGTACAAAATTTGTCCATTTTGACCTCCAAAAGTAAAATAATTTTTATAGTGGTAAAATAAAACAATTGAATGACGTTAATAAGTGTTCGGAAATATAGAAAGTGTGCTCATCCCAATTAAAATATAACGATTTACATATATCCCATTTTTAATACCGATTATCAAAACTTATGGATCACCCCTCGTAAGTCGTCATATGACGACGAGTTGGCCTAGTTGGTCATGACCCTACCCTACGACGGCAGTCCTGGGTTCAAATCCCGTTAAGGGCAGATATTTGTATGATGAGCGCGAATATTTGTTCCTGAGTCATGGATGAATGTTTTCTAAGTATATATTACTCTATATAAGTATTTATATCGTTGTTTAGTATAGTCACCAGCAATAATATATTATCCAACAATGGGCGCAAAAATATCTGACACACCTCTTTTAATAAAGACGTGTCATATATTTTTGGGCCCAAAATTAGATATTTTTTTATTGCTGGTGATCCATAGCAAGAGCCTAGAGCTTAGTTTGGGGCTAGGTCAGTTGTTGTGACATTGTCCCCTGATATTTATTTATTTATTTATGTATCGTCACTCTACGTAATAAAACAAAAAAAAATACTAAAAAGTGCAACATATTGTTTAGGTTTAGAGTGAATATCCACCAGCGCTTTAGGCTAAAACTTAATTTTCCTTGCATACCACTCCGCTACCTCGCACAGCTCTGGTGGATACTGGTGGATAATTACTCTAACCTATCGGTTATAATTTTAACTATTACTTGAGTTTACAAAGCTAAGGGCCGTATTAACTCATCTTCGCTGAGATGTCAGCCACGACATACGACAAACGTCAAATCACATAGAAAACCGTCATTTTTGAGTCGTGATCAGTTTATTTAATACAGCCCTTATGGCTACCACAGACTATCAGTCGGACTGTCAGGCCGAGAGGGACGCAGCTATCTGTTAGAATGAGAGACGTGTATAGCTTTCTCATTCTATCAAATAGCTGCGTCCCTCTCGGCCTGTCAGTCCGACCGATAGTCTGTGGTAGCCATAAGGTTCGCGTCGTCCTTATTTCACACGAGTCTACTAAATTCAAAAGGAAACGACAAAAAATACTTAATTCGTCACTATTGTTAAGGAAAAACCCAGGTACACATACCAGGAGGACATAAACATGGTGGTAGACAATTCAATTTCCATAACTCGATTACTGGTGATGGGATGACGGCTCGCCCTGTACAGTCGCGTGCGGTGGGCGCGGCTTATCTGGCAGACATCCGATAAGGGTGCGCCGTCGTACTGTCAACAACATAAGTGATATGGTATTAATTCAGATATAGCTACAGGAAGTAAACTATTCGCACGTAAGCCACTTTATTGTAGAGAACCGCTACGACCTTCAAACCTTCAAGAAAAGAGCGTACTCTCATTTGAAAGGCCGGCAACGCACCTGTGACTCCTCTGGTGCTGCAGGTGTCTATGGGTGACGGTAGTCGCTTACCATCAGGCGATCCGTCTGCTCGTTTGCCTCCTATACCATAAAAAAAGAGAGGTCTGAGTTCCATATACATTTGCGACCTCAAGATACTGGCATTTTGTAACTAATAGACACCAATATAATGGCAATTCCTAGTTTCAGTGCTGATATCTCATAGGTGAACAACCCAATCGATTATCATAAAACTTAGCTAAGAACCATCCCATTTTGTTTTTTTTTTATTCAAGGGACATTGTCACTCTAATTGACCTAGTCCCAAACTAAGCTCAAGGCTTGTACTATGGGTGCAAGACAACGATATGAATAGGTACTCATACATAGAAATATATACTTAAATACATAGAAGACATCCATGACTCAGGAACAAATATTCGCGCTCATCACGCAAATATTTGCCCTTACGCGGATTTGAACCCAGGATTGGTAGCTACGTAGGCATGGTCACTACCGAATAGGCCAGCGCCTACAAGAATTTAAATTCGGTCATAGGTGCATTTTATTTTGCCTAAATTGAAGATAAAGAACGTTAACTTTCACTTTGACTACGGTCAAACTCGACAAATAAAGCTTAAATCGATAGCTTAGCTTAATTGTAAAATTATTATTGTTTATTTGACTTTATTACTTTTTGTACATTGACATCGGAAACTGACCATTTATTACTTGTTTATTAATGTTGACTTTGATTATTTGAGTGTTACTTTTGTATTATTATATTATTATTTAGTATTAATTTTGACAATATCAATGTAATTTCGTATTTTTTGACATGCAATGCAATTTATATTGTAATATTACATTGATGAATAAATAAACTAAACTAAACTAAACTTAAAAAGTTTTGTCTGCAACCAACCGCTTTCAAAATATTTTTTTTGTCGATTATTTATTGACGACTGGATTGTAGTCCAAACATAAAATAGGTCAGAAGGCCCTGCCAAGACGCACTACGCTAACCAGCGTTTCTAAGCGATTCGTTTTTAACTGTACTAGACTGTACTAGATGATTTTAAATGACTCCAATGGATCCCTAAAATTTGGACCGACAAAACTGTCAAGTTGAATCTATTTTCCTCGTTCCGCTCAAGCAGATTAACTTTGTAAAAGGTAGTTTTGTCTGTCTTCTCATAGTGATCGAACAATCAGAGGGCCCTGCCAAGATGCATTGCGCTAACTAGCATTTCTATTCGATTCGTTTTTAAACCAACCGCGTTACTGGTAGATGACGTGATACGAAAAGTCACGTGATCTACCAGTGACGCGATTGGTTTAAAAACGAAACGAATAGAAACCATAGTTAGAGCAATGCATCTTGGCAGGGCCCTCAGGTCCCTTTCGCACTTCGACCTATTCCTAAATAAACAGTATATTTATGTGAAGTTATCTATGAAAAGACCTTATTGTCGATTGCGCTTCCGCCATTATTAAAGATGCTCCGGTATAAATACAACGTCGCGTGACGCAGTGCGGCATAAGCGCCATCGACAATAAGGTCCTTTTACATAGATAATGCCACATATATATACTTTTACAATTGAACCGATATCTAACTATGTAGATGATTCCAAGCCAGCATCAAAACTTATTTGGATCGAGATATCCTGTCCCAACTCTGGTTATATTTGGGCGTCCCATGGGTTTGATTATTAGCGCTACTCGTATCAAATAGCAATTTGGCTCTTCTGTGACTTCAAGGCAATTTCTCGATATATTATTAAATTTAAACCCTGTTCATGTATAAAAAAAAACACTGCTAACACTTCTTCCTGGCGGCGGAGGTAGCAGAAATATGTGATCCGGATGACAAGCCCTGGCAAAAAAAACGATTGCAAGAATAAAACTTGACATTTTATCTGGGAGCCCTTCGACTCCCATAATTTTATTGTTTCGATTTTTGAAAGTCAGACATTGGTATTCATATTTTTTTTAGTCATAATAATCAATAGTCATAATCGTTGTTTGGTATAACGCGCAATAGATATAATCATTAATCAATAGATATAATCATTAAGTCATTGGTACTATAATGTTACATATTATACAAGACAAAAATCATAAAATTGATCAGCATACAATGAAAAGGCGTACCGTTTATTTTTAATAAATATTGTGGGTCATATTTTTATATTTACTTTTTATTCTTTTTATTCATAATTATCATTTTACTCTCTATGTTTTAAAGGTCTAATTTTAAAATTCAGAAAGAATACATGTTATACATAAACAAAACACTGGGTTACAAAAAACGGCAGTCAGAAAAGTAGGTTAGGTTAGGTTAGAACTGTGACCCCCAGCTTAGTAGTGCCGTGGGGAAAGAGGGGAATATAGCTTATCTTATCGGTGGAAAGAACTATAAGAGGACTGCCCCACGGTACTAATAAACTGCACTATTGACCAAAACTAGTATCATAAATATGAGGTAGGTTTAGGTTATGTTAGCTATTCAGTAACAGTAACTAATACAATCAGCACATTGAATATTATGACCAATAACGGTATGGCATTCGATAGTTATGACTAATGAAAAGGGGGTTAAGGAAATGATGACTATTGAAATTATGACCAAAGACAAAATGACGAGCAACGATTATGAAAAGCAACGGTATGGATAAAACAAATCGAAAGATTAATGTTATGGGAGTCAATATAGACCCATTGTATCTACACATACACAAACGCTCACGCCTTCATTCCCAGAGTGGGGTAGGCAGAGCTACAGAATTACCAACAACTCCAAAAACTTGTTGTTAATTCTGTAACTACATTTTGTCCAAACAGGCTAAGATTTTCCAGTGTATATAGTGACAGGTTGCAAGCCCATCGCCTAACAGTAATACAAGCCTTTTTTCCCTTCGTCGCCTCTAAGGACTTCCACGGGAAGACATGGAGTGGCACTATTCTAAGCCGGCAACCACACGGCACTTGACATTGTACATTGTATAAATACACACTTGTGAATAAATTTTGATTGGTCTTGAATAAAACAAAATTACGAAATACAATATAAAATATTTTTTACCAAGCACATGTATTGGTATACATTTTTATTCATCTTGTGATTTTCTGTCTCCATTTTAAACTCCATAATGTTAAAGTGACTACAGTAAAAAGTCGTACGTACATGAAACAAAACGAAAAGCCCCCGAAGCCTTTTAGTTTTAAAATTTTCAAAGTTGTCTCAGAGTACAAATGTTCAAGCAATCTTCAAGATTGAAGCCGACTATACTCAAATTAGGCCTCGAGCGAATTGAGTTCCGATTGTACTCGCAACTCGTTTAGTCAAATTGGTGACAATAAAAACAAATAGACGGGCCGGGCACGTTGCGTTCGCGGAGTTCGCGTGTTTTCGGTGCCAATTGCTTTTTTTGGTACTTGTTTAAATACCTTCCGTAAGTGCCTGGTAATTTGACTAATAGATAACAATGGTATTATTAGAAGATAAATTTGACATTGCTGTCATTGTTTAAGTCGGTAACTTTTGAGTTATCATTAAACCCCGTTATCTAATGCTCAGTTTGTGGGCAAGTGATGGCGCAATTTCGATAATCTGAATCATGTCAAAAGATTTGATTCATACTAAACAGAGCTTTGCTATAGTGATTTTTAAATTATTGTTTTTATTTTATTTATGATTGTATGTTTCATAATAAATTTACAATATTTTTCCAAAATTATTATGAAGTCAAACTTCGTCGCCTGCTTGTAAAACTCCATTTTAAAAATGAAAATGACTTTTCGACCTCTACAGATGAAACTGGCAAAATCTGTGCTCTATGCTCTATGCAGTTTTTGTTTACAATACTGTTATCAATTTGAGCTTCCTTAGAATAATTTTATTTTGACAAATAACTCTATAAGTAAATATGAATCCACCAATGATGTGAAGCAACATCACTATTTAAGCGTGCCCCGAAACTGAGCGTTAGATAACGGGGTCTAGTTATCAAAAACTTGACATTTTATTTTTGTCACAAAAGTGACGAAAAGTCGTACGAGTAGTTAAATTTGCCCCCTATAACAAGGACTACACAACTCTATCGTTACAGAATATTAAGACAGGGATTATCGATAGACCAATAAATTGCGGGAAACTTATACTAGCCGCGTTAATTGAATATGTCCTCGTAAAACTCGTTCCTTCGGGAATTAAGATTAAATCCATAGATAAAATGTATGCCAGTATTAAAGAATAGGGGTGTATATCGAGTGACATAATCATTGTTTGTCCTTATGTATTGCTTGTTCGAAAACGGTTTTTATGATTAGAATTGGTTTATCTTCTGTATCTTTATTACATAGTATAACTAGTGACCCGCTCTCGCTTCGCTCGGTTTATACCAGTTTTCTGTAGTACCCGTATATAATCCAAAACTTATTATACATATAAACCTTCCTCTTAAATCACTCTATCTATTAAAAAAACCGCATCAAAATCCGTTGCGTAGTTTTAAAGATCTAAGCATACATAGGGACACACAGACAGCGGGAAGCGACTTTGTTTTTAACCGACTTCAAAAAGCAGGAGGTTATACGTTCCACTGTATGTATTTTTTTATGTATGTTCACCGATTACTCCGTCAATTGTCGACCGATTTCAATTTTTTTTTTGTTTGATAGAGTATACTTTCGACGTGGTCCCATTGTCACCAAATCTGAATCTGATGAGAGGATCCGTGAGGAATTGAGGGAACTCCTCAAATATTGTAGGCAAACAAATAGCGATTTTAGTATTTTTAGTAACAAGTCTAGCATTTGCATTCAGAAAGTATCATTTGGTGAAGTGGAACTGATGATGAAGACCACAGATGGCCACCGGAACTTCTCAACGGTACTGATTTCAAGGGTGGCGATAAGATATCTCGATTAAGATAGTTGAGCGACTACAACAACGAATATTTACTTGTTGAAATATGACTATGATTTTCCCGCGGCGTTGCTCGCGGCGCGCTTGAAGTAACTTAAAGTTTCATATCAACCAAGAAGTGGGACTACGTAACAGCGTATTATGATCACTAAAAAGTATAAAATAAAATAAATGTTTTAAAAAACAAAAAACCGCCTTCAAAAACGCAAAAAATAACTTCTTTTAAAGTCGGCGACCACAATATTTTCAACAAAAAAGCCGACATCAGTTGGACTTACCTATTAGGTACCTACAATTTTAAAAGAAGTTATTTTTTGCGTTTTTGAAGGCGGTTTTTTGTTTTTATACTTATGTAGTGATAGTGAAATGAAGTCGCTTCCGCTGTCTATTCGCTTAATCTATTAAACTACTCAACGGATTTTAATGCAGTTGCATGAAATAGATAGAGTGATGAAAGAGGAAGGTTTTAATGTACAGTATAATGTAATGTACATGTTACAGAAAACTTGCATAAACCGAGGCGAAGCGAGGGCGGGTCTCTAGTTTAATAAAAACCGAATCTAACCTATTTAATACACACAATAGATGTTTATAAAATTCTGTTATTTTTGCCTAAAAGGATTAGACGAAAAGATCTTAGATCAAACAATCATTCGTCACAACCATTTTATGCGTTTCAAAGGGATACCAAAAAAAAATTACCCATAATCTTTTCAGCTACTCATACGTGATAGACGGGCAGCATCCAAATATGTAACACCGCTGCACCGTCACATCACATCACATAATATAGGTGAAAAACTTAAGTAAATGACCTCCTGCATGTAGTAGTAACACATCTGTATAGACCGTTCTACAATCTATATTTGAAATTTGACGTAAATTCCATATTAATTTTGTTCACAACTACATGCAAGAGGTCATTTACTTAAATTTTTCACCTAGATCTGTTTTTTTTATTTATTTTATAAATACTAGCTTTATTCATATACCTACACAATTACATGACGCAATCAAATTATTTAGGACTGTTAAAAATACAATAAAATATACCTAAAATTAACTTAAAACTACACTAATCTAATAAACCGCGGCCAGTGGGCATCGTTCCCAAAATGCTGGCAGCATTGCCACGTTGAATGGCAATGCTTAATCTTTGTGCCAAATAAAGGCCAGCATTTTGGTCACGAGATGTGTCGACCAGGCGCTTGGAAAGATCTTTAAAAAATTTATGAGCTCCTGGTCCCCACGGTCCTAAAGTTTCGACCCCAAAAGGCTCAAATACGTAGCTTCTATCGAGCTGACTGTACTTGCGCCTTTTCAGGGTCTCCGCTGATTCTGCCGCGGATCCAGCCTTAATTCTCGATTCTCCTTATTTTTATAAATTGGTAATAATTGTAATAAAGTTTGAAGTTTGAAGTTTAACTGCACGACACGGCATCGTACCATGCATCGGCACGAAACAACAACGTGTCTGTTTCACGTTAACAACGCCGCGCCGCGGTGACGTGGACAGGGCCTTACGAGTATAAACTACGCAATGGATTTTAATACGGTTTTCTCTTTGTCGATTTTTGAATACGAGTAGATATTATGAAAAACTAAGTCTCTAAGTACAAACGTACAAACCTAGGTTTTTCATAACAACTGCAACATAATATTCAGAAATCGTGGAAATCGGACTTGATTTGGGGGGTGAAAAACATCGTCCGGAGCAAAATTTGCTTGAATTTTTTTGACAGCTACGTGATTTAAGCGTTTGTTTCCAATATTCTATACATTTTGATTAATGTTCGTGTGTAACAGAAACTCATATAAACCGAAGCAAGTTGAGGGCGCGTCGCTAGTTTAAGTACCTATTACATTACATTCACTGTTCTTGTATACTTGTAAGAAAGAATTTTCTCACTAAAAAAGTTTCTCTACAAAATCTGATACAAACTTAAACAGAAAAGGTCACGTATTTTTTATTCGACATCTCCCAAAGGACCGGGAATAAAGGATTGCGACTCCTGTTCCAGTCGTAATTTAACTTTTACCTTTCGCCGGTTCCCTAAGCGAAATCTTGTTTCAATTAAGTTGTTACAAAGTTTCACTGTACAATATTTGTTTTAATATTAGTTATTAGGTATAAAACAGTAGAAATATTTTTCCTATCCTTTAAATAGTTGAAGCGATAGCTATGTCAGCTCGTTTTTTTTTTTTGTATATTACTTTATCTTTCTTTATTCTTGTTATGGCTTTTGACATAGAGACTTCCACGTGTTGTTCTTGTATTGTAGCGACTTAATTTGTGCTAGTTTTAATTATTATTATTTATTGCTTTATTACCTTGAAATGTAAGTCAGTTTTAGGTGTTATTGTGGTTTATGATTGAAATTGATTTGACTTTTTGGTGGAGTTACTTGCGGCGCTGCTTTTCCGGAATGATATTGTGGTCTTGTCCGAAGCTCAGAGTACATTCACTTCATATTACCGAAGTGAAAAAAGCAATCTATAGATACATATTCAATTTTGAAGTTTATATTTTAAGGTAATTGAATCTTTATACAAAACACGAAGTAAAATATGATAGTAAATTCATTTCCTGTAATGTCGAAGACAACATAACGTATTGAATCCTAGTTTTTATTACTATAACAGTATTATTACATTTACCATTTCATGTATTTATTTTCAGTATTAAAGGGTGTCTTATCTGTTAGTCTGTCAATAACGGGCAGTTTCAAATATATAAATATAACAATATTTATAATAAATTCAAAGTCTCTAATAATAAACTTTCATAGGTACCAAAAACATCTGAAGCCACTGAGTCTGTTTATTAAACAAGGGAACTTTGGCAGAACAACAATTATGACCTCATTATCTTTACAAAGGTCAAAACCACCTGAGGAAGCAATTTATTATGAGAAGTTAATGGGGCGCTTGACAAATTGAGGCA
The DNA here is from genome assembly GCA_946894065.1 of Acleris literana. Lineage (NCBI taxonomy): Eukaryota > Metazoa > Arthropoda > Insecta > Lepidoptera > Tortricidae > Acleris > Acleris literana. Next base: position 21,294,733 of record OX335671.1, on the reverse strand, counting down.
ACTTTCGTGACGGCGGTACGAACATTTCAGACGAGAGGGGAATTAACGCTTGTTTTCTACCAATTTGAACCGCGTGCGACAGGCTTTAGTTAAATAAGGTGTAAAACGATTCTACATTGGCCGTGTGTTATAAATTAATTCTTACGTGGTTAGTTTGGATGAAAGTACACTCACCGCCAAAAATATCCGCCCATCCGTCTTTTGTCCGTACAATTAAATATAACTTCTTAAATCAGAGAGTAACTTCAAAAATACTGAACGAATTTCGATGTACCTTTTAGTGTTTTGTTGCTAATTAACCTAGGTCTCAAATGGCCAACACATATATTTTTTAAATTCTCGTGGTTCTTTCTTAAGGAACACAAAAGATCCATGAATTATCTGTTCATAGTAAATTATTGTGTTTTGTACGACTTTTAAATTCATGGATATTTTGGGTTCCTTAGGAAAGAACCAAGACAATTTAAAAAATATATTTGTTGGCCATTTGGGACCTAGATTAATTAGCAACCAAACACTAAAAGGTACATCTAAATTCGTTCAGTATTTTTGAAGTTACTCTCTGATTTAAGAAGTTATATTTGTTAGCAATTGTACTGAGAAAAGACGGGTGGGCGGATATTTTTGCTCGTGAGTGTATTATCCTCCTAAATAATGCTGTTTTGTCGTGTTTTTATTACATTTAGATATGTACATTCTTTTGAATTAGTTAACCTACTTTTCTAGATGAAATAAATAAATAACTGTTTAATATAAACACATTTTTGAAAGTATTTTTCTAGTAATGATAATTAACACAAATTTAAATGTATTTTAAAGGCCTGTTTCACAATAGACGAGTAAATTTATCTGCCACTTAAAGTTGGCTCTCTCCTTGTCTATTTTCAAATGTAAGAAAGAGAAAGGGCTAAATTTATCTATCAAATATACTTTACTTGTAAACAGGCGGCAAACGTACTATTTTTTCAGCACATATTTTAAGTTAAAGGGTTAATAAACCAGAAAATTTATATAAACCGTTAATCATTATGAGGGGTTTTTTTACCGCCACTTACAAGCTCGTTTACACTACCCGAGGTCCCGTTACTGCGTAATCAAGTCGAGAGCCGCGCCGGCGGAGATTAATTTTTAAACGCGCCTAATCCGGTGTCAGCTTTAAATTTCACGTCCGAGCAACATCAAGCTGTCAACGCAAAAACGCCTAAGCCTTTTGTTTTTATTCGAGTTTGAAATTGGAATGAAAGTTTTTTGTTTAGACACTAATTGACGGCCAGTTTCTTTTAAGTGTTTTGTAATGACAAAAAAGATAATCGCACCATAGACATGATCTGTGATGTGAGATTTTATTCAATGTGATACTGTCTAAGACTTCCGATGACATGCTTAATCCAGTCTATTTTTTTTATAACTGCTTAAAGTGTTGGTAACACCAACAATTTTTACAACTCCCGATTATTGATCTCAATAATATTACTTAAATTATAATATCTTAGTGAGTCTGCTGTCAGTTTTTTTTGAGAAATGTGATTTAAGTAATTGTGTTGTTCTAAATGCTGTCTGTATTTTTTTATAAAGTATGATTATCTATCTATAAGAAAAGGTGTATACGTCAAGGTTAGTTATTCGGCTTCTTTGGCTTTTGGGGCTAATTTTGTCCAACAAAACAAAGAATTGCTTAAGACAGACTTCTAAACAACAACTTAGATTCTTAAAAAAAAATACATTTTTATTTTAGTTTCATAGCCATTTCAATTTTATTTTGTTTCATCTTTTGCCAAACCCCCGTGGGCAAAAATAACCCACCCAACTTTACGGCACCGTACTAATCTGATTTAGGTTTCACACTAAACTTGAATAAAAAACCGGCCAAGTGCGAGTCCAACTCACGCACGAAGGGTTCATTATCAATACAACATGCAAACAAAAAACGGTAAAAAATCACGTTTGTTGTATGGGATATTTATTTTATTTTAATGTAATTATTTATATTTAAACTGAATATACAACTAAATATTCTGTAAATCTTTTGCCGTTATAAATATCGAGCAAAAAACGGCAAAAAAATCACGTTTGTTGTACGGGAGCCCCCCTAAAAAAACGTTTTTTTTTTATAATAGTGGGAGGCAGACATGCAGGCGGCTCATCTGATGGTAAGTGATCACCGTCGCCCATTTTCCGTTTTTAGTATTTTGTTGTTATAGCGGCAACAGAAATACATCACATGTAAAAATTTCAACTGTATAGGTATCACGGTTCATGAGATGCAGCCTGGTGACAGACAGACGGACAGACGGCCGGACAGTGAAGTCTTAGTAAAAGGGTCCCGTTTTTACCCTTTACGTGAAACAAGATACAAATAGGTACACTTATAGTGTTCAATTTACTCATGAATCCAGGGGCAAAATTTTATGACAAGTAGGGAGTTCCTATATCGGTAAATTAAATTATGGATGCCTGTTTTATATACTAGTAATCACTCCAAGTTTTGCCTGTAAAACCATTTTTTATTAAAAGTGTAAATATTAAACAAAATAACAACGTAATTCTGTTCTTCATTTTTAAAAAAGATTATTGAAACTTTACTCATCATTTTTTTTTCTTCATAATTGTCCCATCGACTAATGTTAAAATAAACGATCAGAATTTGTTCCAAATTTTCAGGCATTAAACCTCTCCGTCTTGGCTGATAAAAGTGATAAATCTATTTCAGGTGGCTAAATAACTTTTCAATTTCTGTGGAGATAATAAGGGCAGAACCTTTTATTTTTAATGTGAACTTCATACTTACTCAGAACAATACTTACAAAAAATACATACAATGCTGGGGGCGATCACTAGTATATGGAAAAAGCATCGATAATGATTGACGACACGCTGGCCTAGTTGGTAGTGTCCCTGCCTACGAAACTCGTGGTCCTGGGTTCAAATCCCGGTAAGGGCAGATATTTGTGTGATGAGCGCGAATATTTGTTCCTGAATCATGGATGTTTTCTATGTATTTAAGTATATATTTCTCTATATAAGTATTTATATCGTTGTCTAGTACCCATAGTACAAGCCTAGAGCTTAGTTTGGGACTAGTGCAATCGGTGTGACATTGTCCCCTGATATTTATTTTTATTTATTTTAATTGAGTTTATCGATATAGGAACTCCCTACCTGTCATAAAATTTGGATTCCTATATCTGCTCATGATTGTTATCCAATCAGTAGTTAATGGTCCTTTGACGTGAATGCATTGATGCTAACCCGCCTCATCGTTTATCCGTATAATAGAACTGTGCTATTCTATGTTTACGGGAAATACAACCTTAATAATATGAATTAGGCATTGTGGATTTATTACGTGGTATCACCACAGAAACACATCTATACAGAAACTTGGTGACGTGACTAAAAGTTATTTAAAATCTGTAAGTCCTGCCCTCCCTTTCCTTTTTTTCTGAATGATATCTATTTGTATTTTTTTATGTTTTTTTCCAACGGGGCTACGGTGATCAAGATTGATCAAAACCCCAACCTTAAATATTGTAAACAAATAAATAATATTCATTTAACTTACTAGTTTGACCACACTATAATTAGAAGCATTTTTTTTATAATATTTTTTCATCATACTTTCTCGTACAAGATACTGTCGTAAATATTCAAGCAAAGTCAGCCGTACGGCCTAATAATACCCTCGGACTTCTTGATCGCTTTTTTTATTTAACTACTTACATAACACACCGATGTTCTTTAGATCATCAATTCTCAAGCCCCTGGATATGATTCTAAAAAAAATATATTATATAATAACACATCATCCATCATAGATAATAACACATTTACGAGTACTTTATCTATTCCATAGCTAATAACGTAATGTGCCGCCATCAATTCAGACTCTGACATTATTAATTTACCCTGTTTGCGGTTTTCTGAATTATATTTTTTTCCTTGTACAAATGTGATGGAAACAACATATGTTACACAGGCGGTACTAGAATTACAAACCTGGGCTCATTAAAGCCTTCGACTTCGGGCTTCGAATAGTCTCTGGGTGTAATTCCATCTTTACCACCCTTGATACACAATGTATTAGTTTTAACACAATTGCTCAAAAAGTGGCACCCTAGTATCGTGCGGAAAGTTGGAAGTGTTTTTTACTTTTTGTAGCTGCATATCGTGCGGAAAGTTGGATTTGGCGCACTAGTGTTTTTTACTTTTCCATTTTTTATCTTTAATAATTGTTCGAATTGGATTGTGAATATAAGACTAAGAATTAAATAAAACTGTATTTTTTAATTACTTTTTTTGTATATTTTTTCGCTAATGTATTAAAGAACGTCGTTTGTTACACGTGCAAAACTATCCATTTTCACTCGTCCCGAATCCACCTCGGGACTCGTGTAAAATGACATACTATCCGCACTTGCGTCAAAATGCACTATTTTACACGATTTCAAAAAAAGGAGGAGTTCTCAGTTAGTCAGTTCTTTTATACCGAGTTTGCACTTGAATCGAACTAGTACACGCATAAAATTTGCGCGTTACAGTAAAATTAAAAATATTCCTTATGGTAAGGGTTTATTTCAATATTCAAATAAAAACGCCCATCATCTTGAATAATTTGACGTCCAACTTGCTAATTAAAAGTCATTAACAAAATAAAAATGTACTAAGGCACCAGCACTTTAATCACCTGAACAGTTTCAGCTGCTCACTCACTCTAATTAAGCACATTGAGTTAGCCCGGTGCGACGGCGCGCGATGTTTACAGCAATAGACCTGACAGAGGCAGGTCAAGTACGCAGACCTTTACCGGAGCACCCTCGTAGCTACTCATCATTGTTTGGGAGTTACACAAAAACTTCACGGCATTCGTGTTTTCCTAGTACATTTGTATATTGTATATCATTGTTTCCGCTTAGGAAATAACTAAAAATAGAAAAAAAAGCCGCCAAAATAACTTTAACTATCATTTAACATGTAAAAGAAGCCAGGTCTCCATAGAAACTAAAAAAAATTTTTTGAAATTATCGTAGCAACACGTTACTCGCAAGATGTCTTTTTACACGACTGCCCCAAAAAAGGAGTGTAATGTTTTCAGGGTTCATGTTTGTATGTATGTATGTATGTATGTATGTATGTGAGTTTCTTTATTCCACTATAACTTCTAAATCCCTTGACCGATTTAGATGTGTGAGGTATCGTTAGAATCCTTACGTCATACCGGGCGACATAGGATACCTAAACTGTTAAAATTGAAATAACAACGATGGCAAAATAACAATTATTAATATATGTAGGTATATCGACGACAGTATAAAAAATGCAGTCGGGTTTTTAAAGCTTCCTTTTCATATAGTTATTTACAAAGTAAGGCTCTATTTTTCGTATAAGTTCCCTAAGTGTGTAAGTAATAAAATACTGAATTTAAATCTCATACGAAACAGGTCATATCAACATTGTTCGTATACGCGGGCTTTTTTTTAAGTGTTTTAAGCCAAGATCTGGCATTGTCCTTTCAGTTACTTTCTGTAATTATTAGACATTGTGAATTATAAATACTACAATGCCTTTATTCATTCATTTTAAATTAAGAATGAATATTGTTTTGTCAGAGCTGACATTGCATACATTTGTTGCCAGGCATTGAATTGTTTTCACTTTATCTAGCAGTCGCTGATACACGAAACTAACAAAAACATTTTTTTATTTTGGAAAATAGTTTTTTTTATTGCGACCTGTTTCTAAAGCACCAGACTCCATTAAAAATAGAATAAATTAGAATCCTATTTTTATCATCGTTAAACATGAAAATGTTTTATTAGGTAGTAGACTATATTTACGTCACGAAGGCATTACTTTAAGAAGGCGGTTAAGGGAGTATACTGACAGAAATAGGAAGGGCAAAAAGGCGTAGGTAATGAAGCGACACTCATCTTCTTATACCAGCTTTACTTGTCATCTGCAAATCAGCAGTTTTAATGTCCCTCACACAATTACCTGCTGTAAACACATCATAAGAGAGACGAGAATCATTTGAGACTATTTCTGTTGTTTTGAAGATATTGTTATCTTCAGACACTGTTTTGTATTAAAATTATTCAGTCGTTAATTTGTTTTTTATTTTAAGGAGTAAACTTAACAACGCTAATAAATAAAAAAATCGGATTATTTACCTAAAAAAAAATACAACAAAACGCGACAAAATTAGATTCCAGAAAAAAATATCCTGTCTTAACATTAGCAATATTAAAGACTGCATGAACTTAGCATTGTTCTGGCTTGGGCTTGGCTTGGAAATAAATATCTAGCTCACAAATTGACCTAGTCCCGAATTGGCTCTAGGCTTCTACTATGCGTAGAGAAATAGATTCTAAAATACATAGAAAACATCCATCTCACTCGCAAGCTCTCACGCGTATCGCACAAATATTTGCCCTTAACGGGAATCGAACCCCGGAGCGATAGCTTCGTAGCAAGATTCACTACCAACTAGGCACGTCGTGTTTCTTGCTACCAACGAGAATTTCTAGACGTGTTTCACGACGTGACGTCTATCGATTTACCTACTAAATTCAACAAAAGCAATAATTTAGTAGACAATCCTAATACCTACTAAAAGATTACTATAATCGATTACAGATCTAGTGAATAATCCTTTCACATCGTGAAAACTCGGAACTCACGTCTACTTCCGAATGATGCCGACGTGTACATGAATTATTGACTTATTAAGTCACATGTTTGTATTAAATAATTAGAGTACTTAAGTTATCAGTGTCAAATGTTAAACCACGAGTTTGAAGTATATCACACCGAGATTTTAAAACCACCGGGATCAAATTACATAGAGAATAGGTGTAGCTAAACAAGAAAAAATATAAATAAATATTGAAAATAATTTCACAGGCTTGTCGATCTAAACGTTTCCCAGGACCTAATGCTTTAGGCATGACTAATAAAAAGAACTGAAAACAAACTTACTTAATTAACAAAAAAATACTCTGGTATTAACCACTCCATATCGATTATCACTCTCGTGATGCGACGTTCCCCCACGTTGTCTTGATGGGTACTGAGTCAGACTGAAGTAGCATGACAAATACGAACATTTCCGAGAACATACGATGTGAAAGGATATTTCACTACATCTGTACGTTGTAAAGTAGTCTATAGGGATGAACTGTAGTATTCCAGAGGTGATGAAGGTTATTACAACAATATAGAGTTTATTACAGACATAAACTACCCAAGCGAGCAACCACCTAGGTATAATTCAGGGGCGTTATTCCACTAGGTGAAACAATAGTGCTATTGACATGTTATCGTATTGTTTTTAACGGTATCAAAACGGTGACAATTCGACATGTCAAAAGTAATAAAGTTTTACGAAGTAGATTAGAGCACATAGTAAAAATCTGTAATAGAATGTTTCAAAATACAATACAAAACTTTTTTAGTGAACACCACATACGAGAACAATTACAGAAAAAGCAGGAAATACAAAAAGCCTTATCGCTAAATATGCCTCTCTTCCTTTCCAGACATCTTTTAAAAGAAGATGTGATTTAAAATAAACAACTGAAATTAGCCGGGTTTTAATTTTTATCAACCGCGAGATACTCAGAGTTTTAATCGACGTTATATATGTATTTTGTAAATATTAAAAAAACCCAATATAACGGCACCCCCTATTTTCGAGCCGATATCTTTTTGACACATACAACACCAGGGGCCCGTTACAGAAAGCCACTCTGCAACTCTGCACTACACAAATCCCAATCTTCAAACGTATTTCTGTACCACAAAGCTATTGCAGAGTTGAAGAGGCAGAGTCAAATGCAGAGTGTGGATTTGTGGATTTGCAAAGTATTTCAGTTGCACAAGACTAGGGCATGCATCCCGGTATTCCGGAATCTCGTAATTCCGGGATCTCGGACGATTTTTTCCGATATTTCAATTCCGGGATTGAGCGTTTCAATATCGTAATTCCGGGATTGATTGAAGACAAAAATGTATATTTGTTTTATTTAAAATCAGCTTTTGCGTTGCCATACTTGCCATTTGAGACCTCGAGCAGGCAATAAATTAGTTGTTAGACAAAGGAATGTGTTGTACCCGAGAACCTTCCTGTATTTACCTCTCTCTTTCTCTCTGTATTGTCCGGCTAAGACAACTCGTATCATATAAGAAAACAAGGAGTGATTGAAACTGTGATTAAAAGCCTATTTTTTATTTGTAATTAAAAACACGAATGGCAAATGTTGATTTTTTTTATTTACCTATTCAAAATCAGCATGCGTGGGGCATTTTATAACCTGAAATAATAAAAAACCCAATCCCGGAATTAATACCGGTATTCCGGTATTGGGATTTCAATATCGAACCTCAATACCGGGATTGAAAACCTTGCGATATTGCATGCCCTACACAAGACATCGCAAAGTTGAAGAGGCAGAGTCAAATGCTAAGTGTGGATTTCTGGATTTGCAAAGTATCTTTTAAGAACAGAATCTTTGCAGTGTTTGCAAATTACGCAGAGTGTTTTCTGGAACACGTTTGCTCTGCACTTTGCAGAGTGGCTTTCTGGAACGGGCCCCAGCAACCCACATGACGGGCCCTCTGTTCGTAGGCAGTTTTAGCTAAAATTATGGGATCGGTTACGAGGATAGCGCGTAGCGCTTTGTAGCATAGCAGCGAAAGTGTTTACGGCCCAACCGATTTTCATACAACGTAGCTTAAAACCCTCCCGATCAAACGAACTCAATTTTAAAATAAACTGTATTCAAATCGGTCTATCCGTTTGGCAGCTACAATACACAGACAGATACAGTCGAGTTCATAAACATGTGTACACTTTAGTACCGTGTCACTTTAATCGTTGTGACAATTCATATTTGGCAGTTTAAACATGACATTAAATAGACAAGGAACTAAAGTGTACACATATTTATGAACTCGACTGTACACGCGATAAACATAGAACACCCCTATCTTTATTAGAGAAAAAAAGGGAAAATTTAACCTAAAACTACGCGTCTAACTAAATATTTCACTAGTATTACTAAAATGGAGGCTGAAATGTTATTTCCGGAACAAAAACTCGCGTGTGAATGTTCTATCTTCCACATTCTTCCGGGAACCTTTCTCATTCGAAGATGTTTCCGTTTTTCTACACAAACATCCTCACTGTGTGACGTTCAATTCACTGCGTGTAAAGGTCAGTTTACACAATGCTAGTTTCTGTCCAAACAAAGTTAGACAGCCCGCTTTCAAGTGGCAATAAAAAAATACTGTCCATTTTGAAGGTATTTCATTTTACTGAGCACATAAGGACAGCGATTATACAATTTAATTTGTCTCAATGGGGTCCATAATGGTTCATATAATTATTTTTACTCATAAAGATTTGTAAGTCCTAATCATAGCAACTCCTAACGTATTTTTTCAGCAACTATTACTTTTTCAGGATTATTATAAATCAAACCTAACCTAACCTTCTGAAAAGTTAAAGGTTCCAGCGGCGTAAAAATTTCATTTTCTGAGTTCCGATAATAGGAGTTGCAATTTTAGTTGAACTTTGGCGCTCCCGTCTCAATGGTTGTCATGATATCTCTATAATTCGGTGTCCCCTTGTTTTACAGACAGAAAAATTACAGAATTTTGTTTCAAAGAAAATGTTTCATATACTATTTGGTCCTTGTATTTTTGCTTCGAATATATATATTTTTAAACTATTTATTTCCTCGTGTGGTTGCCGAGTTAGAATAGTGCCACTCCATGTCTTCCCGTGGATGTCGTAAGAGACGACTAAGGAAATAAAGGCTTGTAGTACTGTTAGGCGATGGGCTTGCAACCTGTCACTAATACGCTGGTAAACATCTTAGCCTAATTGTGCAAATTGTGGTTATAGAATTATCAACAAGTTTTTAGAGATGTTTGTAATTCTGTAGCTCTGCCTACCCCACTCTGGGAACGAAGGCGTGAGATTATGTATGTATGTATTTACTTGAAAGAAACAAATTCCACAGAAAATCAATTCAATGAATTTTGTAATTTTATTTTTTCATTTCACAAACTTATCAAACAATATAATTATTTTTTAACGAATATTGTTTGGTCAGTGTATTTTTTCATAGCATTTCCTTTTAACGACAACAGTATTCAAAGTCGTGGGAAACTCAATATTCTGTGAAAAATGTTTGTGATATAAATATGAGTGAGCGAGCGAGCGAAGCGAGCGACCAAGACCTCTCTGGGCAGAACTGACTTGAATAGGTTAGGTTAGAAGGCTATGGCGGGAGCGAAGCGAAGCAAGCTCCCGCCTTAGCCTCCGAGGTTATTTTTTTTATATTTGATTGTAAATTAAAATCGTTGTATGCGTTTATATTACACGTAAGATGAACTTGCTGTCTGCAAAGTAAGGGTATGCTTTTTTTCAAACGTTTCATTTCACACGCCTTCACAAACTGCACCCAATTCTATAAGTTGATTTTATTGTTATTAAGTTATATTTTAAATAAATAATATGAGAACAAAGAATATTTAATTTGCTATTCTATGATATGAAAAAAGAAACATTGATTTTTATTTGAAATAAAAAACGATGATTTAAATGTCTTCAAAGTAATTATTCTACATATTGATTATTCGATGAAATGATAATACGAGAAAAAAAAATATGAAATGAAATTCTAAACAACTTCTGTCTGTAAAATAACGTACAACCCTATAATTCATCCATCCCTTCGCGATAGTTAAATCGAAGCCAGGCACACAATCAAGTAATCGATTTTTTAATAGGGTTATTGTTTGTTTAAGTAAGTGTTTTGGTGGAAAGTGGCATCTAAGAGAAAATAGATAATTTTACCTTATCTGTTTTTTTTAAATGAGTCTGATTCGACTAATACTAGGGCAGAATATTAGTTCAATTTATTAAAGACGCTATTTAAATTGACAGATAATTCTAATAAAAGAAGTTACTACACGTGAGGCAAGTAGCAGCTACTGCTTCTCTAACTCGCTAAGTAGCTTGCAAAGTGTAAACTCGCTCCTTTACATAGACACGCTGGCAGTTTCCGCTCGTCGAAGCGACTTGTATACTCAGGTAAAATTTACCCCTGAGCTATTTTAGTCGGCGAGCTATTTCACATGTTTATAGGTTTATTTAAATAAACTTGTAATGTTGCTATTTTTTAGGGTTTTGTACACGAGGGGCCAACAGGGCCCTATTGTTAAGGCTCCGCTATGCGTCCGTTTATCACAGTGCTGTATCTTTTAACCCGTAGAAATTTCAAGTTTTCAAGCAAAAAAAGATATAAGTCTCGTTGACTCTGTATATGACCTATAGCGTTTTGTAACGAGCTTAGTAAACTTATAACCTTTTTCACTAGGACTCTGGTGGACCACACATTATTTGCTAGCGGTGCCGTTTGGCACCCTATGTCGTGGTTAGAATTTATGCTCTATTGTTATATACATTAAAATTCAAAATAAAATTAACTAATCAAACAATTCCGCCCTTAATCGGTTTAAGGCACTTTTATATGATTTCTGATTCAAGAACCAACTGAGCTAAACTTTAGATTATCAAATAGGTCTTGGCTTTACGGCCCAGATGCTATTGGTCTAAGATCCGAATAGGAGACGACCTTCACCGGGCTGTTTATTCGATAAAAAGTATTTTATATCAAATTTAATATGCTAAGTAATATATGGCGAATAGGTTGACTGAAAAAATTCAGTCCAGTCCTTATATGATTAAAAAAAAAGCTGAATATGAACTTTTTTTTAAATTGCTATTGCTTGTTAAATAGACCAATTACATACTAATCCAAAGCATGAAGCCTATAGAATATACAAACGTTAGGTTTAGTGCAAATTATTAGTGCCGACTTACCTACCTACCCAATAGTTATGACGGGAAAAAATAGTCAACCAAACGTTTGCATATTCTATAGGCTTTCGATTAGTATGTAATTGGTCTATTTAAAAAGCAATAGCAATTTAAAAAAAAAGTTCATTTTCACGTTTTATTTTAATCATATAAGGACTGGACTAAAATTTTTCAGTCAACCTATTCGCCATATATTACTTAGCATATTAAATTTGATGTACAATACTTTTTATCGAATAAACAGCCCGGTGAAGGTCGTCTCCTATTCGGATCTCCTACATTAATTGTCTCTAAAATTTATCTGAGTATGACGAAAACTTCATCTCTTGTTTAGATCTACTTGACATGGATATAGAATATTGATACCTAAATTAGTTTAATTATAATTTCCCAACATTTTTATTATTTGACCTTTATTGCTTCTTTAATTTAATTTAGCACCTTCAAAGTCGTGTGTATGTATACGCCTGTGTCAGAAATATTTCAGCTTCACAAGGCCAATTGGCTACTTTATTTCTTGGAGATGCTCTTAATGGCCGCTGAATTCGAGACTCGCTTCTCGCAACGTAACACGGATTTTTCCCTCAGAAAAGTTTCTTCGTTTAATGAAAACCCTGAGCATTTTTTTAACTTCGTCTGGGTTTTTCTTGGATTTTATTAAGCTGCGCTAAACGCGAAGTACCTAAGTGGTGTTAGGTTTTAATGAGAAATATTGTTGGAAGTAAGACCACGGTTTCAATTCCTTTTGTTCTTAACCTTGTTATTATAATAATTATTAACTTTATGATAGCCCTTTTTAATTGTATCTGGAATTCCACAGTGGCGCGCGCTACGTACAGTCAACAGCATAAATAAGTGATCATTTATGTACCTTGTCGCTTTCAATCGTTTCACAATTTTGTATAACATTTCAAACACGACGTTAAAGTGACAAGGTACATAAATGATCACTTATTTACGCTGTTGACTGTACACACATGAGCGATGTAAATCAAAATAGGGAATATTCATGACTTCTGGGTGAATCAACTTTTAAGGTACTCCTTTTCTTTTGCGGTATTAAAACTTTCCTGGTGACTTATGATTCATAATAATGTATGAATATTAAAATTAGATCATCTAATTTACCAACCTTACACGTTGAACACCTCAAATATTGTTTAATCTTCGAAAAGACCTGGTAACTCAGGGGAAAAAGCACATTTTCCATACAAAACCTAGGGACAACATCGTTCCCTGCGTTACCATCTATATTATTATTTAAATCTGTACTATTTTAAATAAAATCATTTCAAATGTTAGCCTATTTGTCTGATTTAATAAGTGCATAAGCCACGTCGTTGGCAAATCTATAGTTTTTCTAAAAACATAATAATTTGTGAAACATGTCGAAAAATGGGGAGGACCTTAAAAGTTGATTCACCCTTTTATCACACCTTCAATAAAAGCTGATTCATGTAACAAACAGTTGATAAAAAATATATTTGAATAGCTATAAAAATAACTAAGATATAAGCCAACAAAGATTTGTTTGTTCCGATCTCTTTCTAGTAAAACAGAATTTAACATGGAGTTTTTATGGCCGATTTGGTACATGATATCGCAGTGCATATCGGATCCCTCTGTCTAATCGCTGTCTAATTAGCAGTTTAAAATGCTGTATTTCTTGGCCGATTTTGATTTTAATTTCACTTTTGGTGATCTCTTTTACGATGTTTTCATAATTTTGTTGAGAAATGCGAAAAAAAATATCATGCATCCCTTTCGTTTTAGGCGTGTGTCACTGACATCATTTCGTGCGTGAGCCACTGTAGGACTATCTAAATACAGTTTGATACGAAACAAATTTATATCCACGCGCGCGCGTAGCGTGCGCCACTGTAGAATTCCAACTTACACAGCCAATGCTACGAGTGCTACGCTTTAGCAGAATTTAGCTATGTAGCGAAAATCTGCTATCAACAGTGAACCCAATGTCGGGGAGTTGAGGCAGAATGTGTTAAGTACCATTTCACCATACGATGTTAAATGTTAATCATTGTTAATTGATTGTTAGTTCATACATTTTCACAGCTGTTAACGCTCTAATGGTCTGTTAAGTTGTTAACATCGTTTGGTGAAATTAGTACTTAACATCTTTTGGTGAAATTGGTACTTGGCCTATTTAGTTGTTAAGTACATAATTTATATGAATATCAATATAGTAAAATCCATCTGTCACGAAGTTATGCCTCTAGTGTTTAATAGACTGTAGTACTGGTTAGTATATTATTTCTACGGACAGTAGCTGTACTATAATAGTAGTTTATGTGGCTGGTGCATAATAAGATCACACGAATGTTTTAATGCCTAATTATGTATAGCCGCATACATAACTTTATCTACATGCATATCATAAGTTTTTTATAATATGTTCAGATATGGCCTGTATTTTATTAAGTTAGTGTTACGGTAAACTTGTTTGTAGTACGAAAGCTTAAACAAAAACCAAACTTTATTTATAATGTACAGATATGGCATGCATTTTCAAGTTAGTGGTAGAGTATTACCGATACTTTAATGTTTAGGTACCGACACTTTAATGTAAACATTACGATGCACTATACTTTAATGTAAACATTAAGATGCAACAGGTTTCTTAATATAGGCGATTTGCTTATCGCTTCCGAACATATTGTAGGGAACTTATGATATTGATGTAGATAAAATAAATTGTTTGTTCATCCTCCTTTATCTAAACACAGCAAAATCGCCAATTTTAGCACAAAAATACGAAGACAAAGGTCGGGTTATCAAAACACAAAGGAATACCAAAGCAAACTGCACATGCCACTTGGGCGGGAGATTACATTTTTAGACGGTTGTTGACTTGGGCGGCTACTGTAATATCCCCTCAGAAATTCTATTACTTTTAGTGTGTTTTGGTAGCGATCGTCAGCTTTAATAGTTACACTTTCCTCGCATAGAGTTCGTTAGTATCCTACACTAAGAAAAAATGTATTTTTGGCTTCATTACATTATCACTAGATTTGTCAGATAATTGGACAGTGTACAACACAAACCACTTACCCCCTAAATTCATTTGTCCCTTTTTGTCACATTCAAATATCAAAATGACAAATAAAGACAGAGCCTATTTCAAGCGTACTTTAGCTTTTGCGCGTTTATGAATAAGAGGATAAAAATGTTGTTGAAATATCATACAATACATTTACAAATTTTATAATATAGTCAAGACCAATGAAAATCGGGTCACTTTGTATATAATTTCTATAGAAAGTGACCCGTTTTCATTGCTGTTAAGTTTATTAGTAACTTTATCTTTTATGACTTGGAGAAGGTAAACAAGCACGAACTATACGTATCTAAATAGTATATAATATATATAATTATATATCAGGGGACAATCTGACACTTATTGACATAGTCCCAAACTAGGATCTAGGCTAGGCTATAGTGTAAAGTATATATTGTGTAGACAACGATATTAATAATGATGTCAGACCTTTAATAACCGTTATTTTCGTGTAACGTTATCTTTCGTAAAGTTATATTGAACGAATAACGTTATACTATAACGTTATTTGACGCCTTACCTGAAGCGGTATCCATTACGTATAAAGATTCTTCGGTAAGCGCTATAATAACGTTAATAACCTTTATTTTCGTGTAACGTAATTTTTAAATCTGCGTTTGTTATTCGCATTTAAAAATGCATTTTTTTTGATAAAGCAAAGTATTTTAGCTGGCTATTTGAAAAGGGACGGAAAAAGGACGGAATATATAAACGGACATCGAAAGGACGTAATCCCGTTATTATAACGTTATTACGATTTCGTTACGGTGTAGCGTAACGTTATGAAACAATATCGATATATTTAAACGAAATTTTGAGCGCTAACGAAACATAACGTTATTATAACGATATTATTCATAACGTTATAAAGGTCTGACTGATGTACAGAAATAAATACTAAAATACATAGAAAACATATAAACACAAACAAATATTCGCGCTCATCACACAAATATTTGCCCAAACCAGGAATCGAACCCGGGACCGCTAGCTTCGTAGACAGGGTCACTAACATCTAGGCCGAAGCGTCGTCAAATGTATGCTATTGATCTACTATAACCAACTCACGTTTCAAAGCAATAAGAATCGCATCAGCATCCGTAAGCCAATGCAGTCCGAGCACTTACGACCATGGCCATATCTCAGCTTTTAAAACGTCTTACCAGCTTAAATTGTACTAAGCGAATTTAAACTCTACGAGCACCAGTTAACGAGCGATATCGGTCGTAAATTGCTTCAGAGTCGTTATCGACGGTGATTCCAGGATCGCTGAGAGGAGCGGGAATTTTATATTTCTGTGGAACTTTTACAATTTTATAAAAGAATCAATGGGTCGTTGCATTTTATTGTCAGAAGTAAAAAAATAATTAAAATTACAGTTTAAAGAATGCAAAGAGTTTCTATCGAGGTTAGGTATCTATACAATATCGATTCCGACAAGTATTTTCTCACTTGGATTTGCCAAAAAGGAGTTGGAAGAAAGAACCAGTCAGGCAAGACTTTATCGTATGCTCGTTACCAGCTGCTTAATAAATCCTTTGTAAATAAATAGAATTTTGTACAAAATATTTTGGGAACACATCCAAACTTAAGTTCCAATGTTTTTAGTACTTGTTAAATCTCTTTGATCCATTAAATTACGTTCTTAAACAACGTATCATGTCTTCACTTAAACCCAATCGAGAACATGTGAAATATATCCTAACCCAGCAGAAAATATTTTCCCCATTTATATTTTATTCCTGTCAGAATATCAAAATACGTCACGTACAAAATGAAGTGTGACCCAACATCGGGTTGTAGCATCTCGTATATCCCTGATAACGAGTATCGGGATTTATCGAGGCTCGACAGGTTATGGGCCCGGTTCCAGGTTTAAAGTTAAATTGGCGTCGGGTTGTTTGCGAAGTAAAAATTATATTGAGGTGTGTTATTTAAACGGGGTTTTTGCAACAAGTATTAAATTAATATATACTGGTAATTAATGGGGCCAATTCTGAACAGAGTTTTCTAATTTTAGATGTTGTAATATTGTACCTGCGTTCCTGGGTTTCCTGTCCCGTTCCTCTTGACTATCTCGCGGGCGCGGTTCACATGTCGGTTGGACCGACTAACTTTAGAGACGTATAATTCTTGATTTTTTGAAGCTGTACGGTGTATTGGTTTTCCATGGCTCTTGCGTACCTTTTTCCTTTGAATAATTGCTATTCTTTTTAACGATATTACTTTTGTAGCCGAAAATATTCACTTTTTGTTTATATTTTTCCATCTGACAGCGTTTGTTATCTTTGTTGTCTAGACAACGGGCAGAGACGATATCTTAGGTTTATACTAGACCATGGAGTTAAAATGACAGTTTTACCATAGAATTAATATCTGGCATGTATAACTTTGAAATTTTATGAATTTAGAATTTGTAAATTAAAAAGCTAGATCACCAGGGTATATAAACGGCGGCTCGGACTAGAGCGAGCAGTTCTCCCTCAGCCTCTTAAGTGGTGACTAGAAACTCTGAAGATAGGGTCAAGTCGGACCCCTAGAAGCCTCTATCTCACTCATACCAAAAGTCGACTTTGTGTGTGGCCAAGTCGGGCCCTACGCTTCAAGAGTCCTTCATCTACGAGGTTCCTGCTTTCCTCGGGAACCGCTACTCACTCTGACGGGTCCCACCTCGGGCCCACCTACCTTCGTGTACCACCAGGGCCGCTGCCTCTAGCGCCCCTCATTACAGCGCCAGCGGTGTTCCTGGTCCGACGACTCCGGGACGCGTACTAAAGGAAGTCCCGGAGGAACTACCTTCACCTTCACCACTAAATCTCTAACTTTACCCTGGTGATATTAGGGACTAATTTTATTTTATTTTTTTAATTTATGTGTCATAATTATTTTATCTGTGTGAAGAAAGCCTAAGTGTTAAATAAATACCCATACCCTGACTTACTATTGCTGTCCTTTTCTCTCTAATCTACCTCTCTTTTTCTCTGATCTTTCATTAACGTCTGGTACCTGGTCTTCCGAATTATCGGAAGACCACGTAACACGACAGTTTTGGCGCCCAACAAAATCGAATTATTTAGCACTTTAACCTTTTTCTAAATTCTAAAACAACACTCTCACTTGTGTATAAAGTGTTTTGTCTTTGATTCTATATTTCGGCCCTCGTTACTTTGACATTACTTATTCTTCACACAGTATGTCTCGCCCTATTAGATAACTTTCTTAATAAACCTGAACCTGTAGAACGTATCCGCCTGGAAACCCCATCTGAAAATCTAATTACTTGAAAAAAAAAAAAATTTTAAGCCTTTCGTAATGGAAAAGTTTTATTACCATCTATTAGTTAATATTTTTCTTAGAATAAGTTTTCTCTCTTCGTATGACACTTCATCATATCTTTTTTCTCCTTCATGTGCTTATTTCTATGTATATAGCTTCAACTTCTAGAGCGGTCGACCAACTCTGAAAAAAAGCCATATGGTCAAATTCTTTTTCTTTCGTGGTAGGTCTACCCCTATCCACAATCTTTCTCTTGTGATTCGTCACAAATTCTCTAGTCGGCTCTAAACCGACTAGGCCTGTAAATAATACTTCTTTATTTCTCAGTGGAGCGGCTGACTACTCCCTTATAAAAAAGCCTTAGGTCTTGTAAATAGTACTGTCTTTGAATAATCATTTTTCTTCTTTTCCCAGTGGAGCGGCTGACTACTCCCTTATAAAAAAGCCTTAGGTCATAGCGAGGAACTTCTTAGGAGTGTGAATCGTTTATTTGAATCACATCCCCTTACTTTGAAAGTGATGAATGGAAGGCTGATTATGTTAGAGATGCATGAAAGGTCAGAAGTTCCTTGATGTATATACCTTTTTCTTCTCGTCACTTCTCTACTCTTCATCCATCTACACTTAAAAAAAAAAACTTTTCCATTACAGCACGAAAAAGTTTTTTTTTCCTGGGTTTTTGGGGTAATGTAATATTGTACCTGCGTTCCTGGGTTTCCTGTCCCGTTCCTCTTGACTATCTCGCGGGCGCGGTTCACATGTCGGTTGGACCGACTAACTTTAGAGACGTATAATTCTTGATTTTTTGAAGCTGTACGGTGTATTGGTTTTCCATGGCTCTTGCGTACCTTTTTCCTTTGAATAATTGCTATTCTTTTTAACGATATTACTTTTGTAGCCGAAAATATTCACTTTTTGTTTATATTTTTCCATCTGACAGCGTTTGTTATCTTTGTTGTCTAGACAACGGGCAGAGACGATATCTTAGGTTTATACTAGACCATGGAGTTAAAATGACAGTTTTACCATAGAATTAATATCTGGCATGTATAACTTTGAAATTTTATGAATTTAGAATTTGTAAATTAAAAAGCTAGATCACCAGGGTATATAAACGGCGGCTCGGACTAGAGCGAGCAGTTCTCCCTCAGCCTCTTAAGTGGTGACTAGAAACTCTGAAGATAGGGTCAAGTCGGACCCCTAGAAGCCTCTATCTCACTCATACCAAAAGTCGACTTTGTGTGTGGCCAAGTCGGGCCCTACGCTTCAAGAGTCCTTCATCTACGAGGTTCCTGCTTTCCTCGGGAACCGCTACTCACTCTGACGGGTCCCACCTCGGGCCCACCTACCTTCGTGTACCACCAGGGCCGCTGCCTCTAGCGCCCCTCATTACAGCGCCAGCGGTGTTCCTGGTCCGACGACTCCGGGACGCGTACTAAAGGAAGTCCCGGAGGAACTACCTTCACCTTCACCACTAAATCTCTAACTTTACCCTGGTGATATTAGGGACTAATTTTATTTTATTTTTTTATTTTATGTGTCATAATTATTTTATCTGTGTGAAGAAAGCCTAAGTGTTAAATAAATACCCAGACCCTGACTTACTATTGCTGTCCTTTTCTCTCTAATCTACCTCTCTTTTTCTCTGATCTTTCATTAACGTCTGGTACCTGGTCTTCCGAATTATCGGAAGACCACGTAACACGACAATGTCTTTAAACCTAATTTTATAAACGTCAAATACAATTCGAGTTTGTGACATTTATTTAAGTTTGCAGATGTTTAAAATCAGTGAATATTGATTTGTATTGTTATTCGTCCAATTATTGTACGATTTGGGTTAACAATACTTAAGGTAAGTGTCCCAGTGGTCGACGCTTTTAGATAGAAAATCACATGTTTTGTAAAAAAAAAGCTTAAATACTAGTTATATTGACTACTTAAAGGTTTTATGACATGAACGGGTTTGTGTTTAATATTTTAGACAACATAAAAAAAGGTATTCCATATTGCTTTAATAAAATATTTAAGTTTTTCTCAACCTCTAAAATTGTACCAGTGAATAACAGCTAAATTCTCAAATTTCCCAATAATTGACTATGACAAAATGAGGTCTAAGTACCAGTATTTGACATAGCGTTTTAGTTAGCTTCATAACTCTTCAACTGTTTAATAATGTCTATACCTAGTTAATACCGAAAAAAAAAACAAGTTTCACAAACAAAATGTTTTTATTTGCAAGTACATTTTTACTTTGCAAAATATCTGTAACCAATGTATGACATTAGTAATGGCCTAGTGTTTGATACCTTAATAAACGACTGTCAAATATTGGGTTTTTCATTAAAACATTATTTGAGTAGTGTTCGACACCCATGTCAAACATTTCTCAAACACTAAACAGAAACTTGATATTAACAGAGTACTACACCACTATGCTCTCAAACCTTACCATGTGGTTGAAATTACTTTTAAAAAAATATTGATTTTAGCGAGTGTATGACATGGGGTGTCATTCACTACTAAACGTTAAAATTCTGTGCCAATGTTTGACATGCCACAAAACAATTTAATTAATGGGATACACTATTTTAAAGTACACAAAATATATAGTTCATACTGTTATCTAATAGTTATAATCAATACTTACCAACAAAATCCAATAATTCAGTAACTAAGTTCACTTGAATCACTTGATCTCTTAACCAAATGCGTAGTAACATCGACGCACGACCGACGCGGATCACCTGTTAGAACATACTGTCACCAAATTGCAAAATTATGAGTGATCAATTTTTTTTTTTAAACGTAATTGATAGATGCCTTTTGTAGATATACATTGAAAACGGTTTTTGAGTTATTTGAATGTAACTTTTCTTATTCTTTCAAATTAACTGCGAAACTGTCATACATTGAGACATTGTCGTCCACTGGGACAATTACCTTACTTTTATCATTTAAAAAAACTAAACGAAGACTTAAAAAATACTCTAAAACTATAAAAAAAGTACTAAATACGACTAAATTTTAATAAAAATGTCTCAAAACAACTCCTCCGACGCATTGTGTCGAAGATACTGGCAGAATTTTATCTTTGAATAGCTATGCTTATTGCTTCGAGAGGATAGTGCCAGCTCTTCGGTCACGGTGACGTCGACTAGGTGCTTGCTGATATCGGTGATTAACAGAGATTTGGTTTCATTGTGATGGTGATTCATGAAGTTTGTGAATTTCATTTATTTCAATATTGTCAATGGGCTCCTAATTACTTATTTCTGGGCGATTTGCCCTCCAGTCGTCTACAGTTACCTAACGAATCTAACCTACGTTATTTCTGACGAAACCGAATAACAGTGGGACGAAAAGTACACTGAAAAAAATAATTGGTCGCTTGTAACAAGATTGTGATTGTTGTGCATAAGCGTCTTGATCCCATACGAGTCTGACAAGACGATAGATACACCAACTAAGACGTTAGATACATCAACTAAGATATTAGTTGAATCACTTAAGAAATTGCTGTTGTTACTATCAGCTTTGGTTGATATATCTAATATCTTAACTATTGTATTAATTTTTTGTCAACTAAGTGAAAATCTCTCTTTGTTGGCTCTAATTTTTTTGAGTGTAATGGGACCACGAGTTAGCTATTATATATGACTAGGTTAGATGGATAGGGCACGGTTAACTATGTCTACTATAAAAGCAGTTGCAGCCTAAGAACAACAGACTTTGGTCTCACGTTCCCCGATAATACAAGCACCTTTAAAGCTCTTTCAATAATTTTGTATACTTTAACCTAGCCAAGCAGAAGTGTACAAATTATTGTGTCCTGAGGGTTTATTTCCTAACACACTCGCAATCGCAATCGTTTTCATTTTGACATTCCGAAGGCGAGTCTGCCTTCAAAATGAAAACTATTGTTCCACTTTGAAGTCGATTGCTATTGCGAGTGCGTTAGGCAATAGCGACGCTGGTGTGGGAATAAGATAACCGGTGAAATTAATAACATAGAGGCAGGCCATCTTAGTTCTCAGAGTTGACATCGCATTTGCGGTCTTAGTATTATAGTCTTAAGAATGCAAATTCTATGGGTTATAGATTCCACATACCATAAGTTGGTCTGTGTGCTCGTTTACCTTCCCCACACCTTAAAAAAAACGTATCGTAAGGCCCAGTGTGTAATAGGATGTACATAATCAAGGCAATTTAATTTGAACTGTGTTGCAATAGGAATAAGGTTTATTTTCCAACATTCGTAAACCGAAATTTGCATTATTGAACAAACATAATTGAACTTTATTGCCTTGATGTTAGATTCAAAGTCCCCTAACAAAAAACTCCCTGCTTGTAGTATGGTGAGCCTTAAGAGGTTAAAGAAACAATCCTGCATGGCTAGCACATGTTGTCCGCGACTTGTTTGTCTAGTCTGTAACGATAGAGACGCACTGAGCAACAAGCTAGAAAATACAACTTGTGCTACCCATGCTGGCGTGTTCCGTTGGCTACCACTTGATAGTTAATAACATCTCTGTAATTTAAATACGGGTAATTTTATCTTTAAATCCTCTCTCGCATAATATTCAACTATTTTATAGAAATACGCCAAGTGAATCGAATCACACTGAAATCGCATTTATAGCAGCATTTATAGGTAATATCCAGTCGTCATAACTCATAGGCAGATGGGCTCGTAAAGAATAGAGCCGAGACCGATACGCTCGCTGAAGGGAATACGATTTTTTTTTGCTGTTTAAGTGACGGGATATAGCGGAAATTTAAATATGTAGCATGTTTTATGCCAGTAAAAACCTAGCATATAAAATAAATAAAATCGAAGAGTGAAAAGGATCCAACCCACAAAGGACAAGACAATCCCAGGTCTCCATAGAAGCGTTGGTCTAATGTGATGGATAATTATAGAATTGGGTTTATTTGATGTAGAAAAATTTAAAACAATGCTGTTAGTTGAAGAAATTGTCTAAAAAAATATTTAGAAATAATCGTAACAACCACGTTACTCGCAAGATCCTAATAGATGACTCTATTTTTATTATAAGTTCCCTAAATGTGAAAGTAATATAATAATGAATTTAAATCTCATACAAAACAGGTCATATAATTTTTGAGATATCCTGAAAACATCATGGTTTCAGCAGAAAATAGCGTTCCGTGAAATAAAATTCGATGAAGTGAAATTTTATAAAATGATGATTTTCCCTAGAAGCCACTGTGATATTAATTTATTCGTTTAAAAACTAAACTTGTCTTGACTTGTCTTCTAAATGAAAAAAAAATCTAATCACCAAATTATGCACAACAAGAATCCTTACTTTCTTGCACATAGTAGGTACCGTAAAACGGGGTAAATAGGGACACGACCTAAAATAAGTCATAACTTGTTACAAATAAGAACAAGTATTAAATGGACAATAACGTTACGTCTATAGAAATAATTTGAGTCTTATTATTAGTAACATATGCTTCATTTTAGGTTGTGTCCCTATTTACCCCTTGATTCCTATTTACCCCGTTTTACGGTACTCGTAGTTCCGCAGCTTATGGTTTGGACCACACACTTTGATTTTTATTGCCATTTTTATAGTTACGAAGCAATCGCAAGCCGAGACCAGTTAACTTGCCCCAGACCGAGATTTCCAGTTAATACTAGAAATCCACGATGCCGTGAAGACCTTGCTTGTAAAGCTTGTAAGGCTATAAGGAACATTTTTGATGAGATTTAAAAAATCAGGGTGTTTTAAATTATCTAGTACATCAATTAGTGCCGGTGGCTAAACGTGTTGACTCGAGATAGCTTGGTATAGAGTTCGAAGACAGTCCTCATACTCTATGTTTTGACTCGAGATAGCTTGGTATAGAGTTCGAATACAGTCCTCATACTCTATGTTTTGACTCGAGATAGCTTGGTATAGAGTTCGAATACAGTCCTCATACTCTATGTTTTGACTTGAGATAGCTTAGTATAGAGTTCGAATACAGTCCTCATACTCTATGTTTTGACTTGAGATAGCTTGGTATAGAGTTCGAATACAGTCCTCATACTCTATGTTTTGACTCGAGATAGCTTGGTATAGAGTTCGAATACAGTCCTCATACTCTATGTTTTGACTCGAGATAGCTTGGTATAGAGTTCGAATACAGTCCTCATACTCTATGTTTTGACTCGAGATAGCTTGGTATAGAGTTCGAATACAGTCCTCATACTCTATGTTTTGACTTGAGATAGCTTGGTAAAGAGTTCGAATACAGTCCTCATACTCTATGTTTTGACTCGAGATAGCTTGGTATAGAGTTCGAATACAGTCCTCATACTCTATGTTTTGACTCGAGATAGCTTGGTATAGAGTTCGAATATAGTCCTCATACTCTATGTTTTGACTCAAGATAGCTTGGTATAGAGTTCGAATACAGTCCTCATACTCTATGTTTTGACTCGAGATAGCTTGGTATAGAGTTCGAATGCAGTCCTCATACTCTATGTGCCCATTTCTCGAAGCTCACAGGACTAATAATATTAGTCCATGCGGTACGTTTCACTAGTAGACTTTAAGAAAATTGTATTGAGTGAACTAATAGTTTTATTATAGCACGACACAATTAATATGGCGTGCGTCAAAGCTCTTACGCCGTTGACCAAGAGCCTATTATTGCTTAATCCGCGCGCCATATTAATTGTGTTTTGCTGTACGTTATTTTATCTTTTCTATTATGTACCCTTGTGTCTAAATCCTCTAAGCCTTGTGTTGATGTCAGCGTCGTCGAATAAACATTTTTCTATTCTATTTTAATATTATTACTCGAGAAATGCGCGCCAGTAGGTATTTTTTGACGAAGTAAGGCATCATTATTAAAGAAAACACATGACATGTTTTTTAGTAACTAGACACCTTACGGCAATCCATGGTCTGGTTCCATGGTAATACGAGTAAATAACATAGTAAAGAGAGAAAATCTAAGACTCAGCAAAAACATTTTGGTGCTGATCACGAATATCTGCTGGGGATCGGAACAAGCAAGATTCGCAGGCAACATTACCATCAACTAGGCAAACATTATCGCCAAGAAGCTACAATTTTCAATTATTTTCTTACAGGGCCTCATGGGCTACATGGAAAAACCACATTGCTTTCAAAATGTTATCGTATTGTTTTTAAATCCGCCATCACTATCAATTAAATCAGAGCTATCATAAGGTTGACAATATAATATATTGTTTATATGTTTATATGTTTTTTATATGTTTTATATGTATCCATATTGCATATTCTTTTGATAGCAATATAGTTTTACTGAGTAGAATAGAACCATAGGGGTTTAATATGGCTGCGTTTATCGCGTGATAAAGTGTGGATAAGGCATCCGTCACCTTCTGACAGGTAAATAAGTACGAGAGTGACGGATGCTTTATCCACAATTGACAAGCGATATAGACGCAGCCATACTATAGCCGCAGTTTTCTTTACCTATCACTCTTATAATTTATGAATGACATCTTTTAATGACAAGTTTACTATAGAACCAGCTGACTATTACCAAAAAAAACGAGAATAAAAACGTATTATCGTACAAGATTAGACCTCCATAATACATTAATCCAGCGAAGCTTGGCCTCCTTTCCTAAATTATTCTCTCTTGGCGTAACTACGTACATTTTCCTCATGTTATATTTCATTTTCTTTCTGTACCTAAAAAAATATACTAGATAAATATTTCTGCGAGGACTCTATAAGTTTAATACGAAAAATACTCAGAACGGACTTTTGTTCCTTCATCGCTACCAAAGGCCTCTTCTCAATGATAAGTATGTTTACTTCAAATTCTGCAAATGAATTTGTAACTCATACTTGTTTATTGAATGGGTTGGAATCAATTGTCAATAAGATCTTATGGTGTACCTATAAGGGACCTATCAGACAGAGAGCGGTCACGCGGTCAAGCTATCAGTCTTGCGTTCTTTGCGGTCTTTGGTTATATTACGTTACCGCTCACCGCTTGAACGCTTGACCGCGTGACCGCTCTCTGTCTGATAGGTCCCACAGAGCTGACAATATAAATCGAATGAGTCCAAACTCGGTGGGTCTTCGTTTAGCAGTTCAGTGGAGTTTCTTTTGTGTTCTTTAGACTTCTTCATCAGATCAGCTCTTCATTTTAAGACAAGCTTTATCGCAGACTGTATTTTTGTTTTAGTCTACAGATGGTTGTTGATATCATATCGATAACAGAGGAACACCTTAGAATTCCGAACATTAATTTGTCAGAATTTTCATTTTTTCGAACGCTGTTATCTGGAGCTATTTTAGATGAAATTCAATCTTCTTTCAAAACATTGCACTCGGAACTAAGGAAATTCGAGATTTCGATCAATTCGGAATTATTCAGATAATAATCAGCAGCTGATTATCGATATTGTCATCGATAGTAGACATCAGGTAATTATCGACATCATATCTATAATCAGCCAGGTTCCTTCGCGCTAGGTACCAAGTTCGTCAAATATAGTGATTTCCAATACTTGTCATGACAAAATATGTACAGTCGAGTTCATAAATATGTGTACATTCTGTACCTTGTCACTTAAATCGCTGTGACAATTCATATATGGCAGTTTAAACATGACATAAAATAGACAAGGTACTAAAGTGTACACATTTATGAACTCTACTGTACGTTCAGTTGAAAAAAACGAAAACCTCAGTTTACAAGCTTCTAGAATTACTAGAATCAATTAGTGCACAAGCACTATTAAATTACTGTAACTGTAATAATTACTTACTGTTTATTTGAGCTCGTGTTTAAACATTTCGCTCCCTATTTCTGGTTTCGTATCGCTGCGCTCTGCTTTTACATGAAATGCTTCTAATTAAACCTTGTATTTACCGTTCTAGAAATGTTTACATTTCGGCTTGAAATTACGTAACTATTTATTAGGGTGCTTCTTATTTTTCGACTTTTGAAAAATAGTCGCCGCAACCCGCCGCTTCTATTACCTTAAAAGCGAACCTATGATTTTACTCTTTGATTTTTATTGGGTTTTAGGGGTCTCTACCACGAGTAAAAGTTTGAAATTATTAATAAAAAATACTATTGCAACTATTCGTCGCATTATTTCAAGGCGGAACACTCTTACTCCACTATTTTGATTGAAGAATACAATAAATTAATTACCATCAACGGAGAACCCAAACAATACTCTCCTACTCCTACTCTAAAACTCTTTTAACGGTTAAAAAAAAATAGGCAGAACTTTACTACCCTCACCCAAAAAAAACGACATTATTGGCCTAGTTTATTTTTAATGAAAATAATAGTTTTGTTTAAGATTGTGAATATTACCCCTAAATATTTAATATTACTTTAAAAATTCGAAAAAAGTAATAATAATAGGTTTTTGTGTTTTAGAACAGAATAAAATAGTGCCGCGCGATATGAAAAAAAAATGTTTATGGGCCATATAAGAAGCACCCTACTATTTATTTTCATTTGTTACTAATTTTGTGATGGTAGAATCTTATGCAGAGTCTATCTGGAACGATTTTTTTAACCGGCTTGGGGGTACCAATGATGAAATGACAATAGAGGCATTCCATCTTAGTCCTCAGGGTTGGCAACGCGTGCGGCTAGTTTTTTTTTACATACATACATACTCTCACGCCTTCGTTCCCAGAGTGGGGTAGGCAGAGCTACAGAATTACAAACATCTCTAAAAACTTGTTGAAAATTCTATAACCACAATTTGCACAATCAGGCTAAGATGTTTACCAGTTTATTAGTGACAGGTGGCAAGCCCATCGCCTAACAGTACTACAAGCCTTTATTCCCTTAGTCGTCTCTTACGACATCCACGGGAAGACATGGAGTGGCACTATTCTAATCCAGCAACCACACGGGCGTATACACAAATAATGTATATTTCAAAATATTTCCGTCTTCGTCAATTTATGCTGTGCGCATACTGGTCGCTATTACCTCGAGAATTGTCCGATTTTCAGTACACAAGATAACAACAAATACATTTTCTTATATACATATAATATTTCTAAACATAAGTATTATCTTCTTTTTGACAAATTACCTCAGTTAGTACCCAAATAACTAACAAAGTTCCCTGAGGTAACACGTGACTTACTTGACTTACTTAAGGTCCTATGTCCCCTAGATGGGGCAGAGGGCGTCCCCAGTGCATCGCCATCCCGTTCTGTCTTGAGTGCCTCGCTTGATTTCGCTCGTAACACGTAATTAATATCAAATTAAAACTGTCGCATCAGACCCTTTTACAACCCATCAAAAGTTGTGAGCTTCATAATACCATCGTCTAATGGAGACGCCGGATTACATCAAAATCAATATTCCCTGAAGATTACCGATCGTCCAACGTACTTAGACACGTAACCTCACTCATATAACAGAGTTGGAAGGGTCGTGCTTGGTTGGAGCTTGTGTCAGATATCAATGGAGATTAGACGCTATAATAAGCCTGAGAGACCGCGGCTAAGTTTGAGCATTAATTTCTTAAGCCCTTTAAGGCATTTTCTCAACTTTGAATACGACGTTGACTTTAGAATTAAAAACAGATGGATTTTATTGTTTATTGGTGTATTTTATTTTGTAGAGATAGGTTTCTTTAAGATAAGATAAAATAGTTAGATGGGTCTATTATTGACTGACATAATTATTTTTAGTCAAAATTTTTGGTCATAATCAGCGCAAGTTACAACGTGTTTTTTTTTAAAGAAACTGTTACTTTTTTAGGATTTTTATAAATCAAACCTAACCTAGCCTTGTCTACACGTTAGATATTGCAGAACTTCTGAAAAGTTTACAGTTTCAGCGATATAAAAAGTTATGACTATCAAAAATTATGTCAACAATTACATTATGACCAATAAAATTATGGGAAACAAAGGGCTCCCTCGTTAGATATATAATAACTGATCAGTATTTTCTTAAAAAAGGATAGCTTTAAGAACCCGATTGGTTTTGATATTGTTGTCCTGTTTAGGGTTCCGTAGTCAACAAGGAGATTAGGACGTACGGTGATCAGATTCGCGATGTACTGAATAAGGGCCAGATCAAAAGCACCGGAAACCGACGTAAGTACATGAAGAGGGTGATGAATGTAGAGGAAGGGAAAGTTGTGTGTTTGGACCGGTGCACCTGGCGTTCCATAGTCTCCGCCTACCCCATTGGGAGACTGGCGTGAAGGTATGTATGTATGTATGTATGTAGTCAACAAGGAATCCTTATAGTTTCGCCATGTCCGTCTGCCCGTGGTTTTACTCAAAGAGTCTTGGTAACACAAGTATTCTGGCACAGTTATACATTTACATTACGCCGATGAAGTTGTTAAATAAAATCATAAAAAAATAATGAAAAGAAAGCTTTAAAAACCCGACTGCATTTTTTATACTGTCGTCGATATACCTGCATATGTTAATAATTTTCATTTGGCCATTGTTGTTTTTTCAATTTTAACAGTTTAGGTATCCTATGACACTCTCGCTACGAAGACGAATCCAATGATACCTCATTTGTCAAAATCGTCCGAGCCGTTTTTGCTGTAGCGGGGAACATAGAACTGGACATACATGACGGTGAAAAACATAACCCTCCTTTTGGGCTCCGCCGCAGTCGGGTAAAAAGGCTACCTTTCATGTAAAGCAAAGTGTTATGTATCTATATGTTGTAATCAATTTTAAGATTTGGGGGACCGTTTAGGAAATATTGAACTCCGATGGTGTGTGTTTGTTTCGCTACCATTACAGTTCGGTACCCTTACCATGAGTTACCATTCTAGGGAGCCCTTTGTTTTCCATAATTTTATTGGTTATAATGTAATTGTTGACATAATTTTTGATAGTCATAATTTTTTATATCGCTGAAACTGTAAACTATTCAGAAGTTCTGAAATATCTAACTTGTAGATAAGGGTAGGTTAGGGTAGGTTTGATTTGTAAAAATCCTGATTTTCGATGTGTTAATCGTCGGTATTTTTAATGTAGATATTATGAACTTTCGGGATTATAATACGTACTTACAGTAAGATTAGAGCTCCCTTAACGTTAACCGGCCCTCTAGCCCGTAGTCTGTAAGCATGCATGCGTTAGGATTCTCACTCCGCGACTCACATAGCTACCCCGCGGATAAGTAAACGGAGGAAGGACTTTCTCCTCCGGCCTTTCAGCACTGGCTGGGGTAGTATCTGCGGGAGTCTAAATTCTAGTTGGTAATAGGGGCATTGGTGTTTTTAGCCGGTGCGAGCCCGGCAGTACCTGGGCCCTCCATTCCCAGGTCTCCGGAAGGGATTTTCACCTCTGCCCCTTTTTTCTTAACGTAATTCAAGTAAAAGCAAACAAAAGCAAGGACTTTTGTCTTTGGCCCCTCAGGCGATTACCAAAAAAAAAACCGGCCCTCTATTTCTACTCGTTTAAACCATATTGCCTTTGACTTGTTGTCGTATTGATCATACTGTCAAGTGGTTCCCCTATGGAATCCCTAATCGTCATTTGTCCTAATGCATCGTTTGTCCGAATTTTTGTTTATCCTAAAACCAATTTCGCTTAAATTTTAAAACTTTTGTTATAATACAACCCTAACCTAATCGAACCGCAGATATAATTGGAAAACTTAAATAGTTTCCTGACTGATCTGAAAACCAGTTTAGGGCTACTGAAAATTCGGAAAATTCGGACAAACGATGTGTTAGGACAAAAGTTGTTAGGGATTCTAACGGACACCGCTGTCAAGTAAATACGTTGACAATACGATAACACGTCAAAGTTATCGTATTGTCAACGTATTTACTGTGTTTTACAAAATGTAATATCCACAAAGCAAGCAGATCGAGTCAAAAATGCGTAAATAGTAAAAATGTCTTGATTAATTCTGAAAATCGTTCAAATGCTAATTTTATATTCTTTTGTTACAGGTAAACACCGAAATATTACTACAAACACTTTTCTTTTATTTGTAAGTAAACACTCCGCTTTATTATTATTTTTCAGTGATTTTGGCCTTATAGTTTATTTTACAGATTTATTATTTTCGCATTAAATTATTTACCTACACTAGTAATATTATAGGTACTATCTTAGCTAACATTGGGCTCATAAGTATCTAATATACTCTTATTCCTATAGTAATTATTAGAGTCATACAGTCTACCTGCCGCACTCAGACACGTCTATTAAATTTAGTGCTTGTTTAGTGACGTGTTGTCTTATTCTATTGCTATAGCAAAGAAAGTGACAGCAGCAACTTTAAAGCATTAAATATAATTGACGTCTCTGAGTGTGGCAGTAAGAGTCTGTCTAAATTGAGGGTTGACTTGGCAGAGCCCGAGGCAGCACCCCAAAGTTCAAAACTTGTTTTTTTTTATAAAGCTGCTTAAGTACGAGTAGACCGACCTTTTGCAATGTAAAATGTATAATTTTATAACACACTAGCAACCCGCCCTCGCTTCGCTTCGGTTTATGTAAGTTTTCTGAAACTCCGATACATAAACTAGAATTTATAATACACAAAAAACACAAAACACTAAAACACTAAAAACCTTCCATGAAAAATTATTTAACTAATGGTGACAACCGCATCAAAATCAGTTGCATAGTTTAGGCGGAGTTAGCGGATGTACAGACGAGGAAACTTACTTTGTTTTATACTATCTAAGTAATAATAATAATAAACAGGAGACGTCTAGAACGTTAATTTGTACCCATTAAAAAAAATGCTTGTAGTCGTCAATGTCATTAGGGATGACAAGTCATTTGTAACTAATAGGAAACTCAACCTTATTGTTGTAGAATATCAGATTGACTTTGGAGTGGACCTTAGGTGGGTCACAAATTTAAGTATTTACAATACGTTTCGTAAAACGAATTCCAGAAATCATTCGTATTCGTATTTTATATTTGCACTTTCGTTTCAATATATTTGAACGTTTACCGTTTCCGTTTAAAATAAAGATAAAAATAATAAAAATTAATTACTGCTTAAAAGAGAAAGAAACAAAACACAGAAATGTAGACAATAGTCTCAAATTCTGTTACTGTCAAAGTCAAATATATAAAGATTTTTTTTTAATACCCATCTTGCCTTTATATTGTAATCATATTGGCGATATAGTTGCCGTTAATGTCTAGTAAGTAAGAACTACTATAACTTCAAAGTCAACGTCAATATAGCTACAGTGCAAGACGTTTTAAAAGTACCTATTTGGCTTTGGGTGAAATAGGAAAAACTCGCATAAAATCATAGTGTTATGAGAGCGAATGAGAAAAATATAGAGAGAGAGAGTGGTACAAACCCTAAGGTCTATTTAGAGCAATCGTACTGTACGATATAGTAACAAAAGTGACATTTAGGGCTAGCTGGCCTTTATTTAATGTGAAGTTACCAAGTTATTTTAAAACTTGCTTCTATAAGGTAAACGTTCGAGTGCTCAACGCTGTATGGCATGGGCACTCTATGTCAAAGCAATACGGGTTAAATTCGAACTAAGAGGATTATTCTTCATTCGAATTTAAGCCATGTTACTTTGACATAGAGTCCCTTACCTTAATTTAGTTGGAATTTCAAACAAAATTTAATCCTCAAGTGGATTAGGTAAAAGTACTAAAAGTTGTTAAGTAAGTACACTTTATAATTAGTACTTTTACAAATTAGTTTCTGAATCGAAATAATGTGGCTTTGGTCGCGTGTGTTGTTAAATGTTAGTCAAAATGTTACCAACAGTTAAATATTTTTACCCGGCTGCCGAAGGAGGAGGGTAATGTTTTTCAAAGCCTATATATGTATGTTTGTTCCTTTGTGGCACCATAAAAACTAAGCCCGTTGTCCTATTTTGATGACTCTTGTGTCAATCGATTTGTCTTAATCTGGTGAGTGTCACTGGAGATGACAGTAATCAAAATTCAATATGGCGGCAACCAGACCCCATATTGTGCAAATTTAAAAAAAAAACGTCGACGAAGTATAACAAGTGGGGTATCATTGAATACGGATTTAAAAACCATCTTTAGGTTTCTTTCATCATTTTTCATTTTGAATAATCATTTAGGATTTATAAAGATTTTAATTTGGTTAGCAACAGTCGGGTTTTAAAAGCTTGCTTTTTGTTAAAGTTTTTGAATTTTAAAAAGCAACATGTACCTACTAACCAGTAAGTTATTATATTTATTATTTATCCCTGCAATTTGCAATACCTCCCTACTACATTTTTTTTTAATAACTAAAACATAAACAAATATGGCGAGGAGAAGGAAACCAAGCACAGAGACCTGAGTAAGTGGAACCTAAGACCCATTTTCAATTTCAAGACTACAATCATAAGACAACAATCCTAAGACTGCAAATTCGTTGCCAACCCTGAGGACTACGGTAAAATGCCTCTATCTATCCTAGTAATTTTACCAGTTGTCTTAACCCCACACCGGAACACAATAATGTGAACACTGTTGCTTAGCGATAGGTTAAATTATATGATAAGTAGCGATCCAGATAGACCCTGCATGTCCTATCAACACTAAAAGATATGAGATTATTGAAACATTTGAGTAAAAAAAAAAAGTCACGTTATTAGTATTTTCCTTAACGCAACATACTTACGCGCGATTTAGACTTATATTATAAAAATCATGGAAACTTTGTATCATATAAAGCTTTAAGTATAGCTATTTATAACAAATGAAAGTTGCAAATAAAGATTCATTTACCAAAACGTCGTGCTGTGTCAATTCCACTCAATACAAAATTCAATTATAGCATCTTTACATCGTTTCAATACAATTCCAAATATTGTTTTCCCAATTCTGAGCGAGAAATATCAGATCAAACAGCCTCAGTCGAGGAAGCAATTGAATTCATACCACCGTCCAATGTTTCAATGGAATTGGGTCGCTCGGTATGAAATATGCATCGTATAGTATTTTGTATATTTATGTTGGAAAATAGGTTTTTCAACTCTAGAGAAAAAATTAAGTAAGTGTCTTTGAAGGCTTCACCTGTTTGAAGGGTGTGTATGTGTGTATGCTTGTCTGTCATCGCTAAGATATCGAACGGGTAATCTAACTTAAAGGGGTTTGAGTAAAAGTGTTGTTATTTGTAAAATTCATACATTTTCAAGGTGAGCGGCCATTCGTAAAAGTGGTATATTATGATCAGTGATCGGAAATAGGTGAGCTAATTTGCCTAAACTTGATGCATGTTCATTCAATAATGTATTCCCATCTCTCTCACGCATGAATGAATATGCGTCAAGTTTATGCAAATTAGCTCTACCTAACTATTCCGATCACTGATTATGATAGAATTATTAAAAATAAACATAATTAGTTATGTAACGTAAGAACGTCTTAAGTGCATCGGAGCCGAGGTATTTAAATATTCATACTTGCGCGTACTTTTGTACCAAAAACTGAATACTTAAATCTTTAATATCTCCGCTCCGATATTATTTAACGCCGTAAACTATATATATATGTGTATTTAGAGGTCCTCTAAATAACTATGTAAAAATAATCCGTAGTCGCTGAAAAAAAAGACAATTTTCTTCATACAAAGTTACCCAATGCCCTTTAGATTGTTTTAATGTATGGGTTGTATTGCTGTATTGCGAGGGTAGTTGAAAGCTTTTTTTTCTAATCAGCCTTCTCCTATATTCTAAAATTAAAAATCGAATATGCGTCACGTTATTGAATTTGTTAGTATTACATTATAAGTCACATAATTTTAAAATTAATTTGTGATTTATTGGTTTTAAACTGACATACTAGTTTACATATTGTTTTTTAATAATAAATTTATTTTATTTTATTTACATTTAACTGAAGTAAACTTAACTGAATCATTGCATGTTAGGGCCAACCAAACAAACATAATAGCAAGGCTCCGTCACTGGCCGTCACTGCATAGTTCTTCGTGGCTGTTTTTGTTACTTACGTCCTTTTGGTCTAAGATCCGAATAGGAGAAGATTTGACCCGGGCTGTTTATTCGATGAAAAGTATTTTATATCAAATTTAATACGCTAAATAATATGTTGCGAATAGGTAGGCTGAAAAATTTCAGTCCAGTACTTAAATCATTAAAAAAATAATTAATAATGAACTTTTTTTTAAATTGCAAATGTTTGTTTAATAAACAAATTACATACTAATCGAAAGTATGAAGTCTATAGAATATGCAAACTTTAGGTTTGGTGCAAATTACTAGTACCGACATACCTGTTTATACCTGCCTATCCAATAGTTTGACGGGAAAAAATAGTCAAACTAACGTTTGCATATTCGATAGGCTTCATACTTTCGATTGGTATGTAATTTGTCCATTAAACAAGCTATTGTAATTTTTTTAAATAAAGTTAATTTTTAAATTTTTAATTAATTATTTACTGGACAAAAATTTTTCAGCCTACCTATTCGCTATATATTACTTAGCATATTAAATTTGGTATAAAATACTTTGTATCGAATAAACAGCCCGGTCCAAATCGTCTCCTATTCGGATCTCCTACAATTTTTTGCTTCCCCCACGACAACGAATACTCGCTTGTCAAGTAAATAAGAACAATCGTAAAGTCGATTATACGATAGAACGTCAAAAGTAACATGGTTTTACAAAGCAGAATAGAACCCCAGTTCTGATGTTAATATTATAATAATACATACATACATAATCTCACGCCTTCGTTCCCAGAGTGGAGTAATTCTATTGATAATTCTATAACCACAATTTGCACAATAAGGCTAAGATGTTTACCAGCGTATTAGTGACAGGTTGCAAGCCCATCGCCTAACAGTACTACAAGCCTTTATTCCCTTAGTCGTCTCTTACGACATCCACGGGAAGACATGGAGTGGCACTATTCTAACTCGGCAACCACACGAGGCAATAATAATAATAATAATAAATGTCAACTTTTCGACTAGTTTAGTTTACCTTGTATTAGAAATTCCTAACACTTAACTCCGAACACGACCGCGTCGAGTGCAATACTGCACTCCTCAACACTTTTGTTAAGAGTGCCTGCACTGAATTTGCCGCAGTTCGGGCCAGCACTTGATTCTAAAGCTGAACATTCACAGTCAATCCATTTGAAGATAAAATAAGTTTATGCAATAATTAGGCCGCACGAGCACTTTTACACGTCAAAAAACTACCAACGCTTCCAAAAAGAAGACCACTGTTGAGAAGAAGCATCGCAATAAATTCAGCAGTCAGCAATTCTTTAAAAGACAAATGACTTCAAATGTTTCCCAAAGGCTTTAATTTCTTGGTCGATGAAGCTGTAAATGGATGTTAATTCCTCCATTAATGGGTTATAATTAAAGAACGGAGAAAATCCGTCGTCGTCAATACAAAACTAGCGGCCATGTAGCGGCCATGTGCTCTAACTGTTACGTAACGGACTGTCGGAGACTGTTTTTTTTGTAAATTGACATAAGCGCTTGACGCGACCGCTCGTCAACTAATGTGAATCCTATACATTTTCGATAAAGATAACGTTCTTGCAAAGCATCTTGTCAAGGGCATCAGGACAAAACTTGGACTGGCCTACGTTCACTATCTTTGGCAGGACGCCGCGCCAACTGAAGCAATGGACTGACGGTGTATGTCCAGCTTAAAGGCCTGTATGCAACTTGTGCGCTACGGAAAAGTTTGAGAGTTTACGAGTGACTTCTAAACTGCGTTTGAATGTTGGGTGAAATATTTGAATATAAAGTGCAATTTCTCCGAATGGAATTTAAAAAGGGCGAAGGTACCGCAACGAAAAAGTTTGGAGTTATCGTTGATAAATCGCCATACAATACGAAATAAACTATTGTTTAAGAAGCTTTTATTGTAAACTAGAGGACGCCCGCGACTTCGAACGCGTAGAATTAGTTTCCCGCTACTCCCCCTTTTTCTTCCCGTTGGGGGTTGATTTTCGGAAAATCCTCTCTTAATGCTCACTTACATCATGAAAGGAACCCGTGTACCAATTTTCAAGTTTCCAGGTACAATAGTTTCGTTTGTGCGTTAATATATAAGTGAGTGAGTCAAGTTTAGTTTTTGCGCGTGACTCCGTCTGCGTAATTCGTTTGTCACTATTCCTTCGGGAACTTTTTAATTTTACGAGATGGAAAGTAGCCTTTGTGTTAATACAAGGTATAAGCTATCTCCACTTCCATTTTTTTCCAAATCCGTCCAGCGTGAAGGAGTAACAAACAAACACACAAATTTTCGCATTTGTTAGTAGAATACAGTAAAATATAATGAAGTTATTATTTAAGTATAGTTTAAAAACTGCAGTTATGGAGTTGAAATGTATTCATTTAGCAATCGCCGGGATATTGATTCCAATGCACGTCCCTAAAACGGGTATGTTTAAGAAAAATGAAGAAATTAAAATGCCATTTGAAACAATATTACTCATTAATAACGTAAACTTTTAAGATTGGTTGACGAACTATTTGTTAGACAGTTATACAAGCTTGCTTCAGCAAAATCATCCGAATTTTGCTCACTATCTGCCTTTTTGAGGTTCTAAGGTGACAAAACATTTTTTTTTAAACCTATCCATTTCCTAGAATATTTTCAGTTTATATCATAATCAGTAGACGTACTCGTTTTAAATAGATACGTCGCACCTTTAGAATTATAGTGACCTAATTCAACATTTCAGCTGTTTATTACATTATGTTTATTACTAAGAAACCTAACTCGAAATCCAACATTTGTGAAATAGGTCACTATAATTCTAAAGATGCGACGCTATTCCATTGTTTCTCTCAATCGAAGCAAATCGCGACGCTCACACTTAACACACTTCTTTCAGTTCAAAACTTCTACCTCCTTCAAAATTCAAAAGGAAAAACTTTGCGCGAGCTGACTTGTTCATTTTAAAGTTCAGGGCCCGGGGCAACATATGTTTACTCTCGTATTTACCACGACTACAGTGAACAGAGTCCTACGTATCGGCAAGTTTCGTAATAGGGTGGTGATTCTCTCAACAAGCAAAGGTGATCGTTCGCTCGAGTGAAGGTCCAAGCGGCGAGTTTAAGTAGTCCCGACAGAGCGAACAAAACACATTTTAGCTCGAGTATTCAATTTGGCAGCATGACTTCACCAACGTATAAGGCTCCCTAATTGACAATGCACGCGATAAAATGTGTTTAGTTCGGTCGGACGGGACTACTTAAACTCGCCGCTTTTATTCGCTCCGACCGTCCGCCGTTTTTTGAGAGAATAACACACAAGCATCCTTTAGTTGCTTTAACCCTGGTAATTTATGTGTGACGGTAAAGGCGGAATTCCACTGCGGCGCAGGCTACGTACGAACACGTTACACGTGAGCCACGTGTATCTATTGTGCAGTCAATTTTTTAGGGTTCCGTACCCGAGGGTAGCCCGGGACCATGTCCGTCCGTCCGTCCGTCCCAATTTTACAGAGCAGTATCTTTTGAACCGTATTAGATAGTGGGATCATTTTTTTATATATATTGTGTTATTGCGTCGGATTGACAAAAAAATAAAATAAATACATGAAACTTAACGTTTTATTTCAACGTATTTTTATTTTTGTTGTATCTTAATAACAGTAAAACATAGAAGCGTCAAATTTGGTACGATTATAGAACAAGCCCTGAAGAAAACCAAGAAATACTAAAAAATGCTTAAGTTTGAGTTGGGCCCGCGCTGGTAAGATTCGAAATCGAGTTCAAATCAGTTTTTAAACCAATCGCGTCACTGGAAGATGACGTGATACGAAAAGTCACGTGGTCTACTGGTGACGGGATTGGTTAAAAACGAATCGAATAGAAACGTTAGTTAGCGTAGTGCATCTTGTCTGAGCCCTCAGAATACAATAATACCTACTGTGCGGCGGTACGGTGCGCGATTCCGACTCGCACTTGGTCGGTTTTAATAAGGCAAAGTGTATCTGATTATACATCAGAAAACCAAAGTTTTGTTTAATATTTTTTTTGTTACTTTTACTGTATAAGTATCTACATACATTTTTGCGAGCCCACATGCGCGTGGGCTTAGGGATTGGCAGACTAGCAGGACCACACATTGTTAATTTGGGGTAAAAATAATGCTGGCAGGATTAATATTGGGGTTTGTATAATCATCTTTTCACTAGTCTGATTTTTCTTTGAAATTAGATCCCTTCAGCACTATAATAATGTAAACTTTGCAATAGGGCCATTGCTGGCATTATATGGTATCTCGTCTACGATAGCCCGGATAACCTATAAATGCTAATAAAATGCAGGTTCAAAGAATTGCTCGGATTCACGTTATTGAAATAAATTAATTGATATAACGTACCTATAATAATTAGTAATTTCAAAAATATCTCAATAGTCACTTGTTCTCACCACAAGCTTTATGAATTTCTTCCTTATGTTAATGTCAATGTGGTTGGTGTTGCAGTGGCGAGTCCGCCGGGAGGCGCGGGCGCACCGCGAGAGGAGGCGCCGCGCCCCCCGCCGCCCCCCGCACCCCGCAACGGCACTCCTAGTAAGCACGGTTTTAAAGGACTAGGTGGTTATCATGATTCTTTATCAATAATTTGCATAAAATAAGAAAATAGCTGACTCAAAACTGGAACTAAGAATAAAAAACCAAAAAATAATAATTATAACCATGCGTTTCAAAACAAAATGTTGTTTATAGACAACAAGCGACCCGCCCTCGCTTCGCTTCGGTTTATGTGAGTTTTCTTTAACACCCGTACATGATCCAGTTTTTTTTTGAAGAACCTTCCTCTTGTTACCCTATCTATTGAATAAAGCCGCATTAAAATCTGTTGTGTAGTTCGATAGATCTATAAGCATACATACAAACGGACAGACGGCAGACCAATAATATCTATACGTTTATACAATTACTTAGATATCCCTCGTGAAATTTTCTGTCATTTAAAGATTCTGTAAGCACAGTTTCTTGATTCATTAGAATCGGTATTATGAAACCGTTACAGGCATGAAACTCAGTCATTTCTGATGGAATTTTGGCTAATTGGAAACATTCAGTGAAATATTTACAAATTGGAAATATTATCTGGAATAGCCCTTCTCTATTTCTGATTCGGTCTACATTTTTTTTAAATTTATTACTGCAAAAGCAATAGAAACGACGCAAATCAGCTATTATAAGGGAATAAAAATAGATCATGACAACCACCTCTAGAATTCGTGCACGTAAAATTTGCGCCTACCTCCTCCAACCTGCACTGTTGCATTCGTAACTCTTTGGTCACGAAATATTAGAATAATTTAGTTTTCCATTCGATACGTATTTTAAAATAGATCGTGTTTTGTATTATTTAGGTAGATTTTGATGGGGCTGAATTCGGGTTCTTATTACGTTTTTCCATAGAAACCATCAAAATCTACGTGTTTATATTCCGTTTTTGCTTTAGCTTTGTATTTTCCTAATACATATCGATGTTGTTGTTTTATTACAGTCGTCTCGATGGTTTTTTTTTGTTCTGGCTCGAGCATGATTTTTATCTACTTCTTTAACTTAATTTTAATGTACACTTTTAAATATTCGTGTTTCTAGCTATTAATAAGCCACAGAGTAAGTATTATAATGCTCAATGTTTTGTGTCGCCTACGAAGTTAGTCCCATTTAGATCGATAAACCTAAGCGAGTCCTTGCTAGGACAAAATTATCTAATTATAAACCTGCTCTAAAATAACTCCCTAGGGATTTATTTTAGATATACTAACGCCGTTAACCTTTATACACCAGACTATTATTCACGCAACATAATCCGATCTTGGAAATTAACGATCAACCCCATTAACGCTTTGGGTGCCATGAATCCAAACTCTGAGTGAATTTTGTATGAAAATACGACACTCCG
Source organism: Acleris literana (assembly GCA_946894065.1). Taxonomy (NCBI): domain Eukaryota; kingdom Metazoa; phylum Arthropoda; class Insecta; order Lepidoptera; family Tortricidae; genus Acleris; species Acleris literana. Next base: position 21,253,620 of record OX335671.1, on the reverse strand, counting down.
GCACTGAAAAGGGCGTAGGTAATTTTTAACAAGGTTTCAAGGAATATTTTCATTAATTTATTTATTTAGTAGCTTTTAAATTGAGGCATTGCTTTTCATTTTTATATTGCCGTTCAATATTTCGGAATAAAATCCCTTTTTTTGCCTCTGGGCTTTAAAATTAGCTATATTTGTACATAATAAATGTTACATAGATAACTTCTAAATGGAGGCCGAGGCGGTAATGCACGACAAACTGCCTCATGTCCTCTGAGAGGGTTGTTGAGGGCGAGTTGGCCAAACACTCCTGAGTTAAGAGTCCTGACAGTACTGACACAAGTTGCATGACCAGCTAACCTTATCTCCCCCAACAAACCGCACCTTCCCGACTAAGTATATGAGCAACTGGCCGATTGTGGGTTTCCGACGAAATTTAAAAAGCAATTAAGTCCCTAGAGTCCAAAAGTATCACTTTAGTCCGCCTAAACATGCCTAGTAAAAGGTATCTTTAGAACATGAGATTTGAAAAACACATAAATAAGCAGAATCGGTTAGCTTTGAGCGACGACGTCATAGTCAATATTTATTCTTATCCCTAACAGCCACAATACTTATCCATGATGCAACCGTGTAAGTAAATTAAAAAAAAATAGTTATTTTGTTCTACTATATCCATCAGTATAATAGGTTTTTAAACTGTCTTCTGGTATATTTATAAAAATGTTTATTGGAATCAATCCAACGCATTTGTGTCTATGTTTACAGCGGAAACCCTTTGACCATCTTCCGGCTGAATCAGACCACTTTAAAGACACTATAAAATTTCGCTGTCGAATTTTCATCCAAATTACGTAGATATGCAAATATCTGCTCAACTTAACAGTGAAAAGTTGGTAAAAACTTATAAAACTTTATCATTCTCATCAAAATCGCAGTATGCAAATTTTCAAGGCAAGAAGTAGAGAGAATTCAGCTTCCTAAATGCGTTTACATGCTAAGTTATTTACTTAAAAGTGAAGCTAAAACCAGCTACAAATAAGACTTCAATTTGAATTTTTGACTTCATTTTACTTCATAATAATTTAATAATGCACTTAACTAGAGAGCACTTCATTTATTGTACTCACAAACAGCTAATACTCTTAAGTAATATCGGGATTCTTTTGTAACACAAACGAAATAACATTATTATTTTACGCGAACTAAGTATTCAAAGACAAAGGGTACTTAACTATGATTATGAAATATTCATTAGCATGTGGATTTACTTTGGCGTTGGATGAATATTTTATTATATCGTCTGTGCTTTACAAAAATACTAGTGGCCAGTCAATAAACTGTTTTTACATATTAACGGTGTTTAGCGCTGTGACATGCTGAACTGAGCCCTATTTGACTTCACACTACAGTGCAATGATTCTATTTCTGCTCTAATCTTGTTTCTTCTTTTTTTACCATGTCTGTTGTGTTGTAGTGTGTTTTTTGTCAAATAAATATTTTGAATTTGACTTTGAATATTAATTATTCAGATCAAGAAGCCATTTGGTTTGGTTAACGATATAATAGCTCTTATTAACATGTATAAGCGGCTTAGACATAAACAAAACGATTGTAATATGACTAAAAACAAAACAGAATAGAGGCCAAAAATTTACTTTAAAACCTACAATATACAAAGCTTCCTGCTCAACTACAACTGCAAATTCATGATAGGGTGCCCTTCGACTGACCTAAAATTTAATGTGCTAAAATTTTTTGGTTGAAAATGTTTCCTATAATATTGAATGGCATACCTAATATTATAAATTCCTATAATTTTTTAGCATAAAGATTTTTTTGCGTACATATTTTTTGTTCTAAAGCACTTTAGTCTTGTTTTGTCTAAAATTTTAATGACTAAAAGGCTAAATCCGTAATATTGTTTGATTGAAGAAGTATAAAACACCTAGGTCCCAACTAATCTATAGGTTAGGTTAGGTTAGAATTGTGTCAAGGCGCGAAGCGCCACAACTACACGGAATAGGAGCTCCGCCAAGCGGAGCTCCGTCGACTTCGCCTCACGCTCAATGTTATACCAAAAAATCATTAGACAAAAAAAAAATCCAAACAAATGTTATACTAAACAATTTTTCGATTAAACAATATTATGCAAAACGATTTCGATCAAACAATTTTCGACATTTAAATCATTAGACGAAACGTTGTTATGCAAAAAAATATGCGGCAAAACAAAAATAGGCCAAACAATTTAAGAACAACCGATATACACCCCTCATGATAATTTATTCTACTCAAAGTGTATCCTATCAAGGGATCTCGTTTCCAGAAGTAAAAGCTGCCACGATCTGTCATTTCGCTCAATATAATCAAACTTCTATTAAAAAGATAGACAGTGAACGGCGAAGCAATCTGCATCGGATGCAAAAAGGCGAGTTCGTGCTCAAACACGAATAGCCAACGAAGGCCCTCAATGGCCTTTAGAATCTGTATGGCTGGGATTGAACGACGCTGATGAAATGCAAGGTTTAAAATAACGGATTTATCTACGGCTACATGTTTTACTAGTTTCTGCCCGTGACTTTGTTCGCGTAGATTTCGAGTATCGTTGTTTCCTTGGAAACTTTTAATTTTTCCGGGATGATAAGGAGCCTATTTGTTATTCCAGGGTATAAGCTATCTTCATTCCAAATTTCTTCCAATCCCTAGCCGTTGCAGCGTGAAGGAGTAACAAACAAACATACAAACTTTTGCATATATATTATTAGTAGGGTTTTGAACGCAACCTTTGCTTACATTAAATATGGTAACCTATCATTTTATCGAATTTCGTGCTCAATCGATTGTATAATTGCAAATGTTTCCTATAATTGAATGGCATACTTCTTCTTTAGCATTACCTAAGATTTTTTTCCATACATATTTTTTGTTCTAAAGCACTTTTGGTATAAAATTGTTTTGTCTAAAATTTTAATTACGAAAAGGCTAAATCCATATTATTGTTTAAAACACCCAGCTCTCAACTAATCTATAAGTTAGAATTGTGTCAAGGCGCGAAGCGCCACAACTACCCGGAATAGGAACCCCGCGGAGCGGAGCTCCGTCGACTTCGCCTCACGCTCAGGGTTATTCCAAACAAATGTTATACTGAACAATGTTATACAAAACAATTTCGATCAAAAAAAATCGACATTTAAATCATTAGACGAAACGTTGGTATGCAAAAAAAATTGTAGCGAAACAATTTTAGACCAACCAGTATACCCCCAATTTCATCAGATGCTGCTGTTGAAGCCATGATGTTTTCAGGATATCTTTAAAATTAATTGCGTAGGTAAGGTTAGGTTAGACTTGTAACCAAACAAAAAAATAACTCTTGCGGCTAGAAATGCCTTTAGATGAAATGAAATTTTTGCGTAATGATACGTTCGTTGAAAGGCGTTCCGATAAAATAATACCCATTCAATATGCGTTATGCTATTTTTATGCTTTTACGACAAGATGGCTGATTTTGATGTATAGTACATTGTTTCAGAGTATAGAAAGTACCTACGCGATTTTTGGACGAGTCATATAAGAGGGCCGAAACGTAGTTGAGGCCCTCTAGTGCACGAGTCCATAAATTGCACTTTCTACCGAGGCAGACATAGTGTTTTTCACAACTACTGAGAGGAAATAAAATAAAAATTCATATTCAAAACTCAAATTTTAATTCATGTTAATGTGAGATCACTGCCAATTTTACCATAGATAACTTTTTTTTAATCTGGACCCCTATTCTCGTGGCACTTGAGATTAATAAACTAACATGCGAGATGAAGATGTCAACTCCATATAAAATTGTATTTGTTTCACCATATCTCCCGTGTAATTTCATCTCTAGTGGTTCGAGATTAGGGGCCAGGTTTAAAAAAAAGCAGTGACATAGTTTTTAGTCTGTGTATCTTTTAGCAAAAATACACCTAATATTTTACGACACAAAATGGTGTGTTCTGGTTGGTCGATTTCAATTTTTCATTTTAAGGAGCTATGACACAAAAATTGATTGATTGATTTTCATTGGTTCTTAAAGTTGGACAACAATGTTCTCGACCAATCAGCAAACACGCCGACAAAAACATTCTTGGTCTGTCCTTATAAGTGACGTTTTGTGACCCCAAACAAGACCATATATGGCCATATTTCCGAGCAGTGTTGTGAAAAGTAATTTGATGAGAAGATAGCTTCAAAAAAGCATACTATATCCTCCTTAGGTCCCTGGTACTAAAAATAGTACATAATACCGCCATTTAAATAAAGATCTAATGCAAAGAAAGTAAACTTCTTTTGTTCTCATGATTAATGATGAAATTAGAAAATTGACTTAATTTTATTCACAATATTTCATTGACAAAGGGCTTTGGGTAAATTTGTTTGAAGAATATTGTCATTTTTTTTTTTCAGCGGCTACTGATGATTTTTACTTAGTTATTTAGAGGACTTCTAAATACACATAGATATATATAATTTATGGCGTTTAATAATATCGGAGCGGAGATTTTAAAGATTTAAGTATTCAGTTTTTAGTACAAAAGTACGCACAAGTATGGATATTTAAATATCTCGGCTCCGATGCACTTAAGAGTATTACATTACATAACAAAATATGTTTATTTTTAATATTTCTATCATAATTTACCACTTTCACGAATGGCCGCTCACCTTGAAAATGTATGAATTTTACAAATGACAACACTTTTACCCAAACCCCTATCGTTGTATGGTGAGCCTTAGAAGGATAGGGAAATAAATAAATATTATTCTCAGCCCATTTCAAGAACAACATCAAATAAACCACCGAACATTAATTTCGTAATCACCTTCCCGCACTGTTCCCATTTACGACTCCATTACTTGTTCAGCTTTTATTACAACAAATCTCACAAGTTAATATTTGGCAACATTTAGGCGAGGGATATTAGTTTTACACATTGTTAAATAACTAGCGCCCTGCCCTCGCTTCGCTCCGCTTTATGCGAGATTATCATTTCATTTATTTATTGTTGTCACATTATGGCACATACATTTCAGACAGACTTTTGGTCGAAAATGTTTCCTATAATTGAATGGCATACTTCTTCTTTAGCATTACCTAAGATTTTTTTCCATACATATTTTTTGTTCTAAAGCACTTTTGGTATAAAATTGTTTTGTCTAAAATTTTAATTACGAAAAGGCTAAATCCATATTATTGTTTAAAACACCCAGCTCTCAACTAATCTATAAGTCAGAATGTGTCAAGGCGCGAAGCGCCACAACTACGCGGAATAGGAACCCCGCGGAGCGGAGCTCCGTCGACTTCGCCTCACGCTCAGGGTTATTCCAAACAAATGTTATACAAAACAATTTCGATCAAAAAAAAATCGACATTTAAATCATTAGACGAAACGTTGGTATGCAAAAAAAATTGTGGCGAAACAATTTTAGACCAACCAGTATACCCCCAATTTCATCAGATGCTGCTGTTGAAGCCATGATGTTTTCAGGATATCTTTAAAATTAATTGCGTAGGTAAGGTGTTGTTGTCTTAAACTAGTCAGCTCCACCTGGACACCCTGCCAGGGCACCACAACATATACTTATAAGTCTAAAATACCTAACTAACCCGCAAACAATTATTTCTGTAACACCCGTACATAATCCAGAATTTATTATACATAAAAACCTATCTCTTGAATCACTCTATATATTGCTTAAAACTGCATCAAAATCCGTTGCGTAGTTTGAAAGATCTCAGCGTACAAACAGCCGGAGCGACTTTGTTATATAGGTACTATGTAAAGATAAAGAAAATAAAGACTAGCTGTTACCCTCAATTCTATCGACGTAGTTGTCGTTTATCTCTAATCCCTCAGAAACTCTCAAATTTCCCAAAATAAAGAGTCCATAATCTATCTCCGTGACAAATTTCATCCAAATCCATTCAACCATTCTGTCTAGATTAAGTAAAAAACATCCATCCATCCAAACTTTCGCATTTGATTTACGATATTAAATGATCTTCAAATAAACATAACTTACATCCTACTCACTACAAATTAGCAGACGAAATAATACGGCACCAGTTCATACATTTCCAGGAAACTTTTACTTAGTTCTCGTCAAAAAATAGTTAACCATCCCATTGCATGTTCAAGTAAACTTACGGTAGGAATAAACTCATACTTATTTTTTATTGCCAATCGGGAACTATTCCTGTCCCCGTACTATTAAGTTACAATTACCATACCCGCTAACGAATCGAATGCTCTGTCTTTCACAGTATTCTTATAGAACGCAAGGAAAACGCTAGCGAGTACGGACATTGTAACTCATGGTAAGGGTACTGCTCCAGAATTCCTTTCGAAAAATTTAAGTTGTTAGCTAAAAATCGCATGCTACACGAAACACGGTAGTTTCGTAAGAACGGGTTCGTGTTCCAACAAAATATGTATTACTGGCTAGAATTCTTTAGTTTATTTTGGAAATAGCTTTCGCCTGCGACTCCGTCCGCGTAGAAGTCGTTTATCGCTGCTCCCTCGGGGACTGTCCAATTTTCCGGGATAAAAACTATCCTATGTCCTATTCCAGGACCTAACCAATATGTGTGCCAAGTTTCATCTAGATCCGTTCAGTGGACGAAGCGTGAAAGACGGACAAACATACACACTTTCACATTTATAATATTAGTATGGATTGTTTCGATATTTACCTACGTTTGCGGAACTTATCATCTATTTCTTTAGTATTTTGCGGATGAGAAAAATTGGGTGTGTAATGAATTGTGTAAAAAGAAATGTACTCATTTTCATTTTTAACCGACTTCAAAAAAAGGAGGAGGTTCTCAATTCGTCGGGTTTTTTTTTTTTTTTTTTTTATGTATGTTCCCCGATTACTCGAAGACCACAGGACCGATTTGAAAAATTTTTTCGTTGTTCGAATAGGTATACTTTTTAGTTGGTCCCATTGTCACCACGTCAGGATCTGATGATGGGATCATGGAGAAATCAAGAGAACTCCTCAAATATTATAGGCACACCTATAGCGATTTTGGTATTTTTCACTGTAACTCATGCATTTGCTTTTGAAAAGTACTATATGGTGAAGTGGAACTGATGATGAAGACCACAGATGGCCACCGGAACTCCTTAACGGTACCTATTTCAAGGATGGCGATAAGATATTTCGATAAAGGAAGTTGAGCGACTATGACGAAGCACATTTAGGTTTAAATATGACTATGACATTCCCGCGGCGTTGTCTGCGGCGAGCTTGAAATGTTCTATAGTTTCTTATTAATATTTAGAAGTGGAGCTACGTAACAGCATAAATAAGATCACTAAAAAGTATAAAATAAAATAAATGTTTAAAAAAACAAAAAACCGCCTTCAAAAAGCAAAAAATAACTTCTTTAAAATGGTAGGTAAATAGGTCAGTCCAACTGAAGTCGGCGTCCAACAATATTTTAACCAAAAGCAGACTTCAGTTGGACTGACCTATTTACCTACCATTTTAAAGAAGTTATTTTTTGCTTTTTGAAGGCGGTTTTTTGTTTTTTTAAACATTTATATATAACACAAATTGCATCATTTCGATCTCTGTAATAAACCAACGATATTATAATTATTATGCATAATACCGAAATGTATAATTTCTTAAATCATAACGTTCATATGTTAAAAAGTTGACATTTCTAACGTCTTTGATTACTATTAATGTGGTCACAGTTTTAACCTAACCTAACCTAGTAAAAAGAAATGGACTTAAAATGCATAATACTCGTAACAAGAAAGTGATCGTTATGATAAATGTATGTTATTTAATCGTATGCCTGACAAAATTATACAATTTGTTTTTATGCTAAACGTTAATTATGCTTTTCGTAGTTAGTTAAATGAAATTATGCAAAATGTTCTAAGACTGATTGAAGCGCACCCGAAAAAAATACCATTATTTAGTAAGAACACAATTATTATTATCAATTAATTCCAATAATTAGAATATGTACACAAGTTTTTTTGTTTTTTTTTTGTATTATCTTCGCTATAACAACGTGTGCGACTTTCACCGTTATAATCTTCAACAGCTTATTTTCACAAACATCGATTTCATTTTACCTTCTCTTAGAAAATTAGGTATTTTGTTAAATATTGGTGACTCTTCTTTGTGAAATCCTGTTTTACGAGTTTTTATATAATTTGAGACATTCGTTTATATGTAGACGCATGTAGATTTTTGTAATTTATACGAATAAAAAATTCTTGAGCAAGTGAACGAGAAAGTTAAGGTCGTGTCGTACCAAGATGTCAGGAACCAAGCACCAATAGAGAGGAATGGCGGAACCTCCGACAAGAGCATAGCTCCTAAGTTATAAAGAAGAAAAAAATCTTAATAACATTTTCAGTCAACCCAAGTGTGAAATTGAATTGTGTTGAGTTATTGCAAATACGCGCAGCTTTAATGAAAATTAATTCTAATGGCTTAAATCCGTTGCTGCAGATACGATCGCATAATACATTTTTCAACTCTTCAATCACTTAGGTACAGAATGTACAGATGTAAATAAACATACGACATCGTTTTTACTTGGAAAAGTTTGTATTTATCTTGCTTTCTCAGTTAGCTTTAGTATCATCAATAAGCTAATTGAAAGAACAAGACGAATACGATTTTTTCTGACGACTACGAAGATTTCATAATGATTGATAGCGGAACCTGCCGTTTGGCAAAATTGTATTTTTCACAATCGTGTTATAATAGAGAGCTTTTTAGTCGAGTACCGTGTTTAGGCCACGAAGCTTGCTGAGTGGCCTAAGTAAGGTACGAGATTAAAAAACTTGATTATGATACTACTGTGAACAATACTTATAGTACGAGTTCATTAAAATTAATAATTTAAGTCATTAATACGAGTACATAAGACAACTAAATATCGTAAGTACTATATTGTCTAGTTCTACTATCCGACTTCGCGTCCGTAATGTTGTAGTACTGTGCTGTGATTGGCTAGATACTAGCCAATCACAAAGCGTAGTTTTTTTATTTTTTTTATGCCCTGGATACAGCAGTAAGTTTAAGTAGATTTTTGACAGATGACGCGACGCTGCTACGTTCCGAAACGCCATAGATTGGCAATTTTGTATCCGATCGAGTCTCCTTAAACAAGGACACATATTATTGAAATACGAAGTTCTATTATCATATTTTTTTTCGGTTGTCTGGAGCGTATCGAAACAGTTATTTTGGTTGTTTCGGAAAGAACATAGACTATTCAACGATGAAAAGGGTGACGTTGCAATATTCTTTATAAAATCTTAATACACAGATTTTAATCGAGTACAAAAATATGTTTTCATTTGCCAACCCAATTTTATATACCTAAATATTTCAGGTTTTATTTCAATACCATTGTATAGAACCCTATAGGTTAGTTTAAATTAGCTTTTATAAAATCCTGAAATATTTATGTTTACAGAAAACAGAACGGGTTGGCAAAGTTAGGAAACGATACATTTGGCAAACATACTTATTTCGCCGAAACAAAGGTAACCCCGTTACTGGAAGATCTCGTGACTCCTCGTATCACGCCATCTACCAGTGAGACGATTGGTAGGGCCTCAGATGTAGTGTATCGGGTTACCTTTGTAGTCACCTGATCTTCCAGTGACGCGATTGGTTTAAAAACGAAATGAATAGAAACGCTCGTTAGCGTACAGTGCGATAGCTCTAAGGAGATGCTTCGGGTTTGTACTTGTGTCTCATTTGCTCTCATACGATCTTATTAAGAGCGAGTGAGAGAAGTACAAACCCGAAGCACCTTCTAAGTGCTCACTGACTGTACTGCATCTTACCTAATGCCTCTGTACAGAAAAGGCTGGACAAGACGCATAACGCTAAGGTAAAGGATTTTCGAAAATAGAATTAACATAAGCGCTCGACGCGACTGGGCGACCGTACGGCGGCTTACGTTAATCCTATTTGAGACTTCATCTATGAAAAGGGATCTTATTGTCCATGGCACTTACGCCATTATTAACGATGCTCCGATATAAATACACTGTCGCTTGACGCAGTGCGGCGTAAGCGCCATCGACGATAAGGTCCCTTTTCATATATAATGCCACATTTTTCGTTAACAATAACGTTGTTGCAATGCATATTACCTAGGGCCACAGAGCTTTTAAAATTTAGATATTGCATTAAAATGAACGTACTTTCATGTTGCTTAAGTTATTTGTTACGTTTATCCAGGCTTAAAAAGTTTAATTTATCTTAAGTTCGGTGGATTTTCATTTATCTGAATTGGTCTTTGCACGATACAAGTTACTGCATCATGCAATTCCTATAAACCTGTGTGTTATTTGTCTGTGTAAGTACCGACTGCCAATATATTTAAGACCAAATAAGCATTCTAATTACCTATATATTCTACTCGACAAAACTATATTGCTTTTGACATGTTATCTCATATTGTTAACGTTACTATATTGTCATTATTGCCTAACGTGCTATCGTATTTTCTAAGTTTTTATAGTTCTGATTTACATGACAGTAATGGCGGCAGAGTTAAAAATAATAGGTACCATAACACTTCAAAAGTAATATGGTTTTACCGTGTTAAATAGAAGTTCAGTGCCAGTTATATTAAAGCTTGTAAATAGACAAATTTACAAAATGTCGGCGACATCGCGCTCCCTCTTCACCTTAAACTTCGTGCCTAGTAGATTGCGTTTATCGCGTGACAATATGTGGATAAAGCATCCGTCACTCTCGTACTGATATACGCGTCAAAAAGGGACGGATGTTTTAACCACATTTTGTCACGCGATAAACACAGCCATATTAGGCCCCCTGGACTCCTCCACGCCTTCCCCTCGACGCCGCCTCGATCGCTCAACTATAAGCACTGCCATGTACTTCCATGTAAAACCTAGATGCTTCCTCTTCACCGTGAGGCCACCTCTACTCTTGAGTGTTTGAGCGACTTCCCCTAGCATAAGGCACATCATTTTTCTACAATATTTAACTTCTCGAAAAAATCTTAACAGCCCGTTTTTTTAAAGGCATTTTATTATTTCTGGACTATAGCTCTACACTACATCTCTTGTCAACTCTATTGTAGATCTAAAGCGCCATCTCTTGTCAACAGAACAAGGCGGGCTCACGATAGTGCGGCGCTCCTCAAGCCGACACAAGAGCGAGAGCTGCCCCACTCCCACTGACGAACAGCTCGACCAGATCAGCCTCGACACTGAGCACTTGCCCGCCGTCGACACGCCTGATGCCTGCGACAAGGCCGCACTTAGGTAAGAAATATATATAAACATACATACATACATACCTTCACGCCTGTAATCCCAGAGTGGGGTAGGCAGAGCTACAGAATTACCTACAACTCCAAAAACTTGTTGATAATTCTGTAACCACGCTTTGCACAATTCATAGCTAAACTATATTATTAAATAATGATTTAGATGATAATTGAAGTAAAACGAAAAAGAGAGAGATCAAGAAGAACTTACCTAGACCAATTAAAAGAAAAAGTAGGCGTCGTGCTGTATATTAAAGAGAAGGCTCGAAATCGGAAAGGATGGAAATAGCTCTTAAGATGATGATGCTATTAAGCCGGGAATACACTTGCCTATCGCTGGCATACTTGCAAAACAGCTCCTTGCTTGTGCCATCTACTTTCATATGTCTACACTAACTGGCATGCCTGTATCTGGCTAGCGAGCAAGCAATTTGATCTACTGGCATGCAATACGAGGTAAGGGATGCGGCGGACTGCAAACCGTACGTATGCTTATGACACGTGCGAATGAACGCAACAACTACAGGCATGCCTGCCTGGATTAAATTCCATGCAAGTTCACTTGCAAATGTATTCGCACTCTGCCTGTTACTTGTAAATGACAGTAACTAGTATGCACGCCACTTTTCCGTTTTACATTCCGTATTCCCGGCTTTATAGCTAGTGATTTAAGAGTCAAAAATACTGGTTGACCTATCAGCCTACCATAAAACTGCGTCGAACCAAGATGCTTTATAAGCGAGTGCTAGAGAAAGAACAAGACAAACATTTAGTAGTTACAAGTTGTATTAGTATATTTTAATTTCGTTCGTGTGGTTGTAATCTATTAGTTATACCTAATAATGTTATGTTTCAAAATGATAAAAAAGGCCAAGGTACAGTATGTTTTCATCCAGCTAGTCCACAGTTAAAAAATAGAAGTTAACCGTCAGATAGCAAATTACATTTACCTGTTGTCTAGAGTCAGTGCAATTCCTGATAAGGTCTGAATTTTTCTAATCTGATTAATGTTTAATCAACAAAAAAAGACAGGCGAAAATCATCGTCATATACGAGGCGTAGATACAAAGGGAAGACGCGATGGATATAATTGCGATCGACGTGCCCAAATGTTTCTTAATAATTATAGGTAAAATCACGTAATGTTTCCCCCAGAACGAAATACATCGGCGTCTACAGTTTTGTCGTTCTAAGAGGGCCGATTTGACAGCTGTCAACGCAGTATAAAATATAACCTCAAACACATATTTTGTACTGAGTTGACAGCTGTCAAATCGGCCCTCTTAGAACGACCAAACAGTAGTATCTAATTCTGCAGTTAATGTCCTATTTTTTATAGTAACTGCATAAAGAAGTCAAAAGACCAAACTTGCAGTCCAGTGTGTAGAGTGGACTGTGAAGTCCATGAACAATGGGCCTATTATTTTAAAATAGTTTTTTCATTACTTCTTCTGTTAGCTTTATCGCTACAAGTAACGTGTCAAGTTATTAACAATTCTCGTCACGCTCACAAGAAAATAAGTACTCCAGTGGGAAATATGGTACCTCGTGATAAAAGATTACAATACCTAAGTGGCCAATTAACAAACCTATCTTGGTTATAAGATATCCGCCTCAAGACACATTCGTAACGACAGTTTTCCCTGTTTTGACGTTTACCTTGATGATTTTTTCAATGGGATGAGAAAGACGAACGACCGCACAGGCCACCTGATCGTAAGTGGGACCTGTGACCCATAGACATTTGTATTATCAAGACTACAATCACAAGCCTGCAATCCTAAGACCGCAAATGAAACCCTTGAAATGTGTCTTGAAACGAACATCTTAGTCAAGATCAGGTTATTAACACTGCCCTAAGCATCATTAACATGACTTTGGCCAATAGATTTCCGTAACAAGGTTGTTCTACCAACCTGATGGAGTTATCAAAATTTTCGCGTCTACTTCATCCTCATTTATACCTAAATAAATTCAAACAATACATTCCCATTCATAACACGTTCAAAACAAGAATTTAATAAAAACACGCAAACAATTCAACAGCCGAATACGCAAAGGAACCAGGAATGTCGCAAACCATACGTCACACAATCGGGTAATGAGAAATTCCTGCTCAGTTTTACATTCGTTCTGGAGTAGCGGATATTTTCATTCAATTTTCATCGCAAGTCAATTATTCCAGTTGATTTGATCCGAATAAGGCGGGCTTCCGAACAAGAAATAATTGCCAGTGAAAACTTAACGGGTATCAGGCTACGGAATAGGGACGCGGTATTATAAGCCAGACAGATTTTGCGACGTTTCGGTTGTCATTATGAATTTGGCAGACAATTTCCGCGGCATGTCTTACAACTGCGAATTTTGATTCCTTTTCAAACGTTTTAAACTTCCTTTTAGATTGCTATGCTCAATCAATTGTAATCCCGTTCTACAATGTGTAATTACGCTTGAACGCTTCAGTCGCTTCTACTCCGCATATGTCGCTTACACAATACTTCCCACCTTGTCAGAGATTATTGCTCAATATAACATGATCGACACAAATACATACGAGCGTTTCTATAGGGATATTGTTATAGGTTCAGGTGTGGCCATACGAATTAATTCGTAACAGATAGCTTCTAAATTGGTGGGTTATTGTCACTTAAATTATAAACATTCGTGGAAGCCAGTGATTCGAATAATGTGACATACAGTAAAAGGAAGATAATGTGTAAATTGTGACACCTGTCACTTTAGTACAAATTATAATATCAATCCCAAGAGTAGGTTTTAAATTATACGGCGATGGGATGTGTCAGAATGATTTCTTATTATTCTTGGAATTTATAAAAAGAACAGACGAATAAAGGAATGTTTATTGACTGAGTGTCGAATAACAACACTGGTAAGGTAATTATTTTTTATCACGGAAGTTTTTCCAGAAATAGAATATCAATTTCCTAAGGCCTCGGTGTTCTGTTTACCCTGACGGCTGTCTGCGGCGTCACGACATACGCCGCATCAGGATGCTTAGCTTACTATTTATTTATTTATTTATTTGCCTCGTGTGGTTGCCGAGTTAGAATAGTGCCACTCCATGTCTTCCCGTGGATGTCGTAAGAGACGACTAAGGAAAGAAAGACTAAGGAAGGAAATAAAGGCTTGTAGTACTGTTAGGCGATGGGCTTGCAACCTGTCACTAATACGCTGGTAAACATCTTAGCCTAATTGTGCAAATTGTGGTTATAGAATTATCAACAAGTTTTTAGAGATGTTTGTAATTCTGTAGCTCTGCCTACCCCACTCTGGGAACGAAGGCGTGAGATTATGTATGTATGTATGTATTTATTTGCTTGAGAACATGGTTACAAAGTACTTAATACTAGCAAGTAGGTGAGTGTCACATGTTTTGTCATATAATGACATGCAAAAAGAAAAATAGTTTTACTCATAGCTAAATAAATTAAATTTGTCACGCAGTTAACTTACCCTTAAATATTCTTTGATTGAATATATAGAAATAGGAGGTCGGGATCCCTAATGTACGCTGGCGTCACGCTGACACTGGTCATCGCTCAAGCCGGGGCCACATATGCGGGATTCAACGAGAATTAATGTTGGTGTCTCCAACCTTAACATAAAGAAAAGCCAACGCAAATATTCGTGAAATCCCGCATATGTGGCCCGGCTTTTGTGGTGTTTTAGTACGGACCTTGGGCAAAGTCTATCTGGATTGCTACCACCCTTTAAACTACCGCCAATCCAAGGTTGGCAACGCATTGCAGTCCTGAGATTAGAGTCTTGGAGTGCAAATGTCTATGGGTCTCATATCCCACTTAACATAGTTGTCTGTGTACTAGTTTACCTACTTCTTGCAATAAAAAGGCGGTATCGTAGACATCATGTCTCTAGAATATAACAAGTGAGAAATCATGATAAACATTTCGATGAAGGCCCTGTTAACCTTTTACAATACAGTTATTTATGTGAGTGGTGCATAATGAGAGGCATTAAATAGTACATGAGTGTGGTTTTATGAAACGAGTCGTAAGGCGAGTTTCATAATAAGATCACACGAGTGTTTCGCATACATAACTTTATCTACATGCATATCATACGTTTTCTGCAATATGTGAGAAAGATACTTTAAAGTGAACATTAAGATGCGATTACAGCTACGAGTATAACCGATACTTTAATGACATGTGTGTTCACATTAAAGTACAGCCACAGATACAAGTTACTTAATATAGAGCATTTGCTTATCGTTTTTAAACATATTATATTGAAGTTATGATATGGATGTAAATAAAATCATTAAAGATTAAATCAACAAGTTGCTACATATATGTAGCTATAGCTAAGGACGTTTCTACGTTTGGTAACTATAACCGTACATTCCCTGTCAGTCAGTTATCAACCAATTTAAGCTCATTTAACACAAGCAAAGATAAATATCAAGTTGTTTATTCAGTAAGTCAAGAGCAGTGGCGTGCAGTGGGAGAGGCTTTTGTCCAGCAGTGGACTAATACGGGCTGATAATGATAATGATTCAGTAACTCGTCAAAGGCTACCAGCGCTTCCCTAGAGGAGACCCACACAGAAGCGCCGCAAGAAACTCAACAACCAGTCATTTCAAACTTTACGATGATAAAAATTGGTTATCTTTGTTTCGGCGAAATATGTTTTCCAAATGTGTCATTTCCCAACCATTTCATTTGCCAATATACTTTGTTTTCTGTAATTGTAAATATTTCAGGAGTTTATAAAAACTAACCTAACCTAACCTATAGGGTTCTCCACGATGGTACTGAAATAAATCCTGAAATATTTGTATAAAATTGGGTTGGCAAATGGAAAAGTTGGGTAACGATACATTTGGCAAACATATTTTTGCCAAATGACAGGCTCCGGATCAAAATACTTATTACTTAAATTAATTCTGACTTAAATTAAGTTTAAACCAATTTCCAGTTAAGAATTACTTCTTGTTGCTGCTAATTGCCGTCGACTCTCACACAAACTCCCTACCGTAAAACGGGGTGAGTAGGGATTAAGGGGTGAGTAGGGATACAAGCTAAAATGAAGCATATGTTACTAATTATAAGACTGAAATTATTTCCAATAGACGTAACGTTATTGTCCATTTAATAATTGTTCTTATTTGTAACAAGTTATGACTTATTTTGGGTTGTGTCCCTACTCACCCCTCAATCCCTACTCACCCCGCTTTACTGTATACGTTTCTTGTTAGCACATTAATAGCATTTTGCTCCAAATTGCCACCGTATTATCCTCGAGATTGTTATTCGTCGGTAACGATGTTCCGAAGCTGTATTCTACTGGATAAAACCATATAGCTTTTACTAAAACTATAAAACGGGACTTAATGGCGTGAGAAAATAAGATAAGATAATTTATTGGTAAAGTTAATATTTACATGTCACATTAATAATAACTAATACACAGTCATTTTGATATAAGTAATTTTTTTTTTTGTTGTATGATTCATTACAATTTTTTTCTCAAAAGTATCCGGAAACGTTGTCATTACTATCTAAATATTGAGACGCGAATTACATAGTTTACAGACAATTCTCAAATTAAAAAAAAAACACTGCGTGCTCGCTACACAAGCCCGCAATGTTGCATACAAATTCCATTACTATCTAGCTTGTAACTTTTTCAAAAGTGAAAAAGGCCATAATAAAATGGGGGCACAAGTCTTATACATCAAAATTTTATTCGAAACAACTTTTTTATCTGTGTGGAATAGCTTATGTTTTTTTTAAAACAAAACTTGTATTGCTTTTGATTTATCCTCGTAAGGCCCAGTGTGCGATAGGATGTACATAATCAAGGCAATTTAATTTGAACCGTGTTGCAAAAAGAATAAGGTTTATTTTCCTATGTTCATAAACTGAAAATGGCATTATCGAACAAACGTAATTGAACTTTACTGCCTTGATGGTAGATTCAAAGTCCCACTTACAAAAAACTTCCTGTTTGCAGTATGGTGGGCATTACGAGGGTATTATCTTGTTGTCAATGTAACGTAACTCTTATTTACTTGACAGTAAAGGCGGCCGAGTTACAAACTATATGACAAAATTCAGAAGCAATATGGTTGTAGCGAGTAGGATAGAGCCCTTGAACTGAACTTATATTTGGCTTACATTATAAACTACAGATTTACAATGCACTATATTTTATAACTCGGGATAAATTTGTGAAACTTTTCTATCGTTAGTTTTAAAACATAACACACGTGCTCTAGGTCTCACGATAAATGAGCAAGGTCTCGAGACGTCCGACTCATGATTGATGGAGACAACGCGTAACATTAGCGAGGAACATGTATCACGCGACGGTTTAAAAGGTTTTCTATGCGGTAATATTGATACTTGTATAGCTCAGAGATGGTGACATTTATTCGAATGACGAATAACGAATAAGAATAACCAAATTATTCGCGAATAACGAATGAAATTCTCGAATGATTATTCTCATTTGAATAAATTATTCGTTGAATAATTTATTCAGTAGTCCAATAATAATTCCTGGATGATTTATTCGCGAATAAATCATTCGCAAATAAATTATTCGACGAATAAATTATTCGGGAATAAAATTGTTACGAAATATTTTTTATTCGAATAATGCCCATCTCTGGATAGCTACTACTTGTAAATCGGTTTGAAATAGCGCTTATATACAGCATGTGTGTTTAGTTTTGGTATTTAGGGGTCCTTATCATTTCCCTTAACCTAGCCCTAAACATCTGTATTCTCATTGTTGTACATACATACACTCACGCCTTCATTCCCAGAGTGGGGTATACAGGATTACCAACAACTCTTAAAACTGGTTGTTAAAAAATTCTGTAACCACATTTTGCACAAAACCAGCTAAGATGTTTAGTGACAGGTTGCAGGCCATCGCCTAATGGCCTGGCCACGACATTGCGCGAATTGCGGCGCGGCGAGCGATTTCCTAATACATTGCGTGTGATGCCAACTAACCGCAGAACGTTATGCGTCTCAACCGTGCAATGTATTAAGAAAACGCTTGCCGCGCCGCAATTCGCGCAATGTCGTGGCCAGGCCGTATAACAATACTACAGTGCTACCATTTTGCTAATAGCTATCGGCAATCTTCGTTTTTCTATGACACACGAGTGACAAATATACTTACTGTCAGTTGCGAGTGCAAGCGTGATAGCGATAGCCGGCTGAAAGCTATTAAGATGCTGGGATACTGTACTAGCATTGTTGTAGGTTGCAAGAATAAGATAACCGATAAAATGGCTTAGAGGGCGTAGCCAAGATGCAAATGCTGCTAACGCCTCATTTTTCATTCGTTTACATTAAGTCGAATTTCTAACATCGCTAACTTAGCGTTATGCATCTTGACGGGGCGCTCGGGACAAATTAACGACAACACGTCACGTTGTGGTGCTGTATATACGGCTACATTTTTCTATTTAGTGATCACCTAAGGTCTGATTTTTATTACCACAGAAAAAATGTAAACAAAGGTGTTGCCGTTAGCGAAAAACATTTGCAGTATTCAAAATATTTATACTTTCCACATTTATAAGAAATCGACTTTCTATAAAAAAAACAATCGAGATTGAAGAATTTAATTTATTGATGGCAAACTTTATTTTGATATAAATCGTTTCGCTTCACAATTCGTGCTTCCGTCGTAATAGCTTACCAGAGACTCATTTGTGTGATTTTCATTTCAATTATTTCTCAAATTTATTTTTATATCACGGTACGAGCGAAATTATAACTTAATATTATATTTCTTGCAGGCCCAATCTTTGAGATCCCCTGAAATGTCACTTTGACATTGACGTAACTTTGTTTACATTTTTTCTGTGGGAATAAAAATCCGACATTAGTTAGTAGGTATGGTCCCTATTATGATGATCTCTCTCTCTTAATTTAAGAGCTTTGCCCTTGTCGGTGGAGTAATTTCCAATCTTCTCTCCTCTCTGCCAGCTCCTTGACCTCCTTATACGACACGACATGCACCTTCTCTCTGATTTGGTACATGTAGCTTCTTCCTGGTTTTCCTCTGCCTTCAATCTTCCCCTCTATAACATTTTTGATCAGCATGTCGTGCCTCAATAAATGGCCAATGATCCCTCCTCTTCTGTTCTCTATAGTGTCCAATATCTTTCTTTTCTCATTTACCCTCGCCAATACTTCTTGATTTGTTACCGTTTTATGATGATAACTGAACAAAAATACTGCTAGCAACCAAAACTTGTCAAAAAATGTTTTTTAACTCGGTACCATAAAATTATGTTTACTGGCACGTGGCCGTTTTTTGGGTAGGACTTTAACAGATTTTTAATTAGCTAGTTATGTTCTATTGCATATTTCTATAACAATCTACAACGTTTATTAAGCTAAATTGCTAAACAAAAGGAGGGATCTTAAACGAAGCTGGTATCACTTTGTATCCCCTTTGTCTAATAATGAGCCTTTTGTCGGGGGACAGAGACTGAGTATAATTGACTACGTTATAAAAATAAAAGGGCAAAGTGTAACTTATTAAAAGTTATTTAATACCTTTTTAACCCCTGACGCAAAAAGGTGTGTTATAAGTTTGACCGTTTGTTGTTTGTTTTTACGTGTGCGTGTGTGTGTTTTTTTCCTGTGTATCTGTGGCACCGTAGCTCTTAAACGGAGGAACCGATTTCGATCCATTTTTTATTTTAAAGCAGGTTTTCTAGCGGTGGTTCTTAGCTAAGGGCCGTGTTAATAAACTCATCTTGGCTGAGATGCCCGTCACAAGATACGTCAAAGTAAATGTCAAGCCGTTTAAAACTGTAATTTTTGTCGCATCTTGAGACGAGCATTACAGTCGAGATCAGTTTATTAATACGGCCCTAAGTGTCATGAAAATCGTTTGGGACGTTTGAGAGATATGCCTAATGCCTACTTGTAGCGCGGTGGAATTACCCCGTTGCCATCAATATACACCTACTTCTTAACCCATTCACCCATTCATTGCCGAAGACGCGAATTCGCGTCCCATGTATGTGTAATCGAAATGCCGAGGACGCGATTTCGCGTCCTCGAGTTATTTGTTTTTTTTTGCTAGAAAACAACTGTACTTAAATGCTGATACCAAAATGTTACTGCCGCGTGGAAGGCGGCGGCAGTGCGTGATGACTGATGAGTAAAAGTATGAGGCGTCGGCAATGAATGGGTTATATCCCATATCTTTGGCAACTAGGCACATTCACACAAACTCTGATTGAAGTGAAAAATTGTTTCATTATTATTTTTTAAATATTTTGAAAATTTGTTCGGCTACTTCGTTTTAGTGAATGTACCATGTAAAATGGGGTGCCTTATATTTTATCAAAACACCTTTCGACGAAAGGAATATCTCGCCAAATGAGTTAATCTAACCGAACTTACGTTATCATACATACATACATACCTTCACGCCTGTAATCCCAGAGTGGGGTAGGGAGTTACAGAATTACCTACAACTGTAACAACTTGTTGCTAATTCTGTTACCACGTTTTGCACAACGTTTACGTAATCAATGTTTAAGACATCCTGAAAACATGGTTTCAACAAAAAATAGCAGCAGATTTCAGCAGATGAAGTGAAATTCTATAAAATGATGGATTACCATTAAAATGCCATAAGATATTTGAGTTTAAATACAACATACCGTATAACACCGTATATAATTTAACGCTGTAACATTGCACTCCACCCAATTTGATTGAAGAAACCAGATATACATCGTTATGTGCAATTAGCCTCCCCGCCCAATCACAGCGGTAAAAGCCCGCAATTGATTAGCTATTAAAGCAACCCCGGTCTGTTCTGTAATTACGAGTAATTCCTGATTACGTCACAATTTCAATATTATTATTCCACGATCAGATCGCGGACGTATTAAGAAAGGGCCAGGTCAGGAGACTCTAAACCGACGCACGTGTATGAAGAGACTTGTGAGTATGGAGGAAGCGAGGGAAGTTTGTCTGGATCGTAGCAAGTGGAAGGAAGTGGTTTCTGCCTATACCCCTACGGGAAAGAAGTGTGGTTGTATGTATGTATGTATGTATGTATCTCTATATAGTATTGTAACTATTGTTAGTATTGTAAGGGCAGATATTTGTGTGATGAGCACGAGTATTTGTTTCTGAGTCTTGGATGTTTTCTATGTATTTAAGTATTTATTTCTCTATATAAGTATTTATATCGTTGTCTGGTACCCATAGTACAAGCCTAGCGCTTAGTTTGGGACTAGGTCAATTTGTGTGAGATCGTCTCTTGATATTTATTTATTTTAAATAAATAAATAAAATATTATTTATTTTATTAGATAGATAAAAACCGCTGTATCGCTCCCTTCTTTCAGAGCTAATATCTCTTAAACGACTCAAGCGATTTTCATAAAACTTAGCTAAGAACCACCGCTAGAAAACCTACTTTCAAATGAAAAAAATTTCAAGACTGCAGTTTTTTTTGTTAACCTTATTATATCTACTCATGATACTGGTAAAATAAAGTCAAATAACCTATTCATTACGTACCTATACTAGCGGGTTCCCCTATGGAATCCCTAATCGTCATTTGTGCTAATGCATCGTTTGTCCGAATTTTCAAGTCGCGTAGCTTTCAAAAAAAATTTACACCGGGTCATGACGTTTCTCACAATCATGTCCGATTTTCACGATTTTTGAGTATGTTGTAGTTATTATAATAAACTAAGTCTGTATGTTTCGTTTTTTTTAAGGAAAACGTACAGACCTAGTTTTTCATTTAAAAGATATTTAAAAAATTCGTTAAAGCATTTTGTGTGGATTTTTTTAGTTTCACAATTAATTATTATCACTATCATAAGCAATATTTAAAAAAATACTGACTGCTGAGGTTTTTGCGGTGTTTCTTCTCAGCAGTGGCACAGTATAGAGAACAGTAGGTCGTCTTCATACAAAGGTACATCGCGCGGCTTGCGGCTGTGGGCGGGGCCTGTGGCGGGGCGAACCAATACGAAACAAGATCTTTGGGGGATTTCGAGGGAACTTAGTCGGGGACGCGGCGTCATAGCGTTTGGTTACGTTTTCTTTTAGCGCGCGTACTTAGCTATCGAGCGACAATGTCGCTGCCGAAAACGCTTAAATATTGTTCTGTATACGGATGTCTAAACCTAGCTTAGGTAGGTACAACTATAGCGGTCCTGGGTTCGATTCCCGGTCAGGGTAAATATTCGTGTGATGAGTGCGAGTAGGTATTTTTTGTTTCTGAGTCTTGGGCGTTTTATATGTACCTATGTAGTCATATTAAGTATGTATTTTTCACTACATAAGTATGCTTATCGTTGCCTAGTACCCAAAGCACAAGCCTAGAACCAAAGCGTGCGGCCAATGCTCTAAGGAAGCCGCGCGGCGGCGGTGCGTGCCGCCAATAATAGGTACCTAAGTAGTCAAAGGAAGCCGCCTTGCATATCACGTCACATACCTATAAACATAATTATTATTTAGTGTCAACAGATAAAAAGTATGTAAGTAAAATAATTTAAATTTGGTACTTAGGTACCTAACAATATTTATACTTACTTTAGGTTTGTGTAATATATGAAAATTAACATGATTATAAATCACAGTATGGCCAAGTAGGTGACTAAAATTGAAAAACAAGTTTGGACGACCCTGACGCCCGAGCGGCAATAGGTATCAGAATCTCCTAAAGGGCCGGAGTCGAGCTACTTTTCTATTTATACTATGGCAGTGGTCTCTTGGGAAGCGCTGGTAAATTTTTGACTAATAAAAGTACGGTCTACTTACTGAATCAACATATTTTATCTCTTTTTGTAATCGATAACTATTCGAAAATCAACGTCAATATCAACGTGCACTAGCATTTTAGTACTAAGTACGGCACGGTGGCGTTCGTTGTTCCAATCGTTATAGATATTTTCTCGGTGACGTTACTTTAAAAATTACGTATTCGATACAAATTCGATAGAAGATAAGATAGAAGAGGTGCTATACAAAATAACGTATTTGAGTGAACAAAGTAACAAAAACTAACGAAAAGAGTGAAGTTTTATGACAAAACGTGTATACTCGTATTGTGTACGGTATGAACCGAACAGTAATTAAGTAAGCTAAGCTAAGGGTAGCTGCTGAGGGTTAGCTCGGATGACTAAAACGCTCGAATGCTGTAAGTACACTAACTTTATTGTTTCCACAATGTCAAAGGTAAATTATTGCAAAGTAATACATTATTGCAACATACTAATAATATTGCTAGCTGCGCAAGATCATGCGCTAAATAGAATTAATTGTACATGTGTGCGTTAGCTCGTACATCTTGCCAACCCGAAAATAAGGGCAGCCTTATTATAAATGGTACATAAATTACAATTAAAACATAATTATACGAAAGCGTTAAGTTTTAACTAAAGAAGTAGGTAGCTATTTATTACTTAATTATAATGACATGGAAACAATGCTACTGCTTATAAATTGCATTTACTTAAATATTTTATGTCTTGCCTATAATTATCAATTACACTTCATTGTCTCGTAAATAATTACTGTCAATAAACTAAATGTCTCCGGTGGGTTCAACTGTTTCACTGAAAAACTCACAAGGTATAGGGATCGACACTGAACGGGGGGGTTTAGGAGGCGCTGTGCCTTTATTTATACTTAGATTGACCATGCTCACAGATTTACACAATTCACTACACTGTCGGCACTCTGGCGGGCCGGCTCCTACGAGGGTGCGCGGCGCCGCTCTCACCGGGGCCTCCTCCCCGGGAGACGCTAGCTGTATATAGGTAGCTTACCACGTCTTCTCTTTGCTCGAAGACCGGCTGCTATGATTACGATTAATATCAGTACGGCAAGCATACCATACGAGATAGAATATTGATGTATGTCGTGAACGCTCAGATCTGATGTTGACTGCTGTTTCAGGTTATTAATCTCGTTCATAACCTGGCGATATGATTGATCGTGATTTTCCGTAGTGAAGTTGTAGCTGGCTCCAGATGTCTTGATGACGCTGTTCAAAATGGATACCTCTGGGGCTTCGATAGAAGGTTGAACATTTACCTTTCGCAAGAAACTGTTATGAGAGTGGATAGTAAATGAATCAGCCTTAAGGATGCAACCTTGACCTATATTGATAAGGCCATTACCTGCTAAAGTGCTCATAGCTAGCTCACCTGTGCACAATGTGCGAATATTGCATTGATTGCAACATGAGTAAAGGTAAGAGTTCTGTTGATGTAATTTGATCCATCTATTTACACATTGTGAATGCTCGTATACACAGGGCGATGTGATTTCGCTTGTTGTGATTAAAGTTAAATTGCAAATATTTTGATGAAGATTTAAGTCATAAGTAGGTTGGTCTAAGTTACACAATATCTTTTCTTCTGATGCATGTAGGCACGCTTGAAGATCGTGTTCTGATAGAAAAATAACTGCGTCTTTATGTAAGTTAAAAGCTAAGTATGGGTAAGTAGGTATAGTCAGGTAAGAATATTTGCCGATATTCTGAGGGATGCTAATTATTTTATCAAGCTCGTACATTTCATTGCTGACAAGTGGTACTTTAATTTCAATAATAAGATAATCTTTATAGGCCTTTGCTGAAACCTTCAATAGTTTATACAAGTCTCGTATGTTTCCCATTCCTAAGGGGACCTTAAGATCGCCCTGTAGTTGTCCTGATATGAAATTAATTTGTTCTTCCAGTTGCTCGCTAGTTAACAAATGTGCATCGATGCGGCCGTGAATAATATCAGTCACAGTGTCTACGAGTGCAGTTTGCATGCGTCTCAGGTTCTCGAGGATAATGCTAGCTGCTAAGCTTGATGACGTAATGTATAAGCCGTTGTTGACGTCAGACCGCACTTTATTTACGTCTGCCGCTACGCTACGAAGATTTTCGTTGATTAGGGAAAATTGTTTATTCATTATCTGTTCGTTACGTTGTATGATATTCAATTCTGCTTCAATTATGACAGTTTGATTTTTAATAAGCTTTTTGAGATGGTTTTCATTGTATGCGATTTTTTCAATATCCTTGGCATATTGATGGGCAAAGTTATCATCCAAAACTCCAAATAAATAGTTTGCTACGCTCCCGACACCATTTACTAGTCCTCTTTTCTGTCGTTTTTTGTTTGAGCTCTGTAAAAGTCTGTTGTAATGTTCTATTTCCGTTAATTCGTGTGTCAGCTGATTGGTAATTTGCTGGTATTGCGTAGTAGAATTCTTAGTAGTATCTTTAAGATGGTTTACGTAAGCCTCTATGTTAGTAATTGCTTGCCAGTAGCTAGTCAAATTATAATAAACCACAAGCTTCCACTCATCTCGAATAATTTGTAAGTTCGATATTCTGTCGAAGTAAAGTGCCTTTGTGTCGTTAAGCGCTGAAGTGCTGACATGCGATACCTCATGCGGCGTAGTCGGAGATATCAACATAGAAAAGAACATAAGAGCTAATGTGAGGTAACTTTTGAAAGTGTTGCGCTTTTTCTTACGTCCTCCTTTCGAGTTTACAGGTGGTGCTTGCTGGTCTGTATGCTTCGCTGAGATGTTGACATTATTGTCAGCTGTTTCGATTGGTAGTAATATAACCTTCGTTACAGGCCGTTTGCAGATTTTATTTTCTGTCTTAAGAGACACAACCCTAACGCATCCATCACTTCCAGGGTGAAGGTCTACTACTCGGCCGAGGGCCCACTTGCCTGGAGGTAAATTATCATCCTTAATTAACACTATTTGAGATATTTCCAGGTTTTTGCAGGGTGTCCTCCATTTCGATCGTATTTGAAGATGCTGAAGATAGTCCGATGACCATAGTTTCCAAAATTGCTTGTTCATGGCTTGTACAAGTTGCCAACGAGCTGGTAAGTTAATATTAGCTGGGTCAGATTGAGGTCGAGATAACAAAGAGTCTCCTATTAAGAAGTGTCCGGGGGTGAGATAGCCGTCCTCAGGGTTCTCCGTTAGCGGGAACAGAGGCCGTGAATTAAGGCATGCTTCGATCTGCTGAAGTAGAGTACTGAACTCTTCATACGTAAGCTTTTGCTCGCCTAAGACTCGTTTCAGATGTCGCTTAAAGCTTTTTACGGCGGCTTCCCATAAGCCTCCTGCACTTGGCCACGCTGGAGCATTAAATGACCATTCTACGTTCATTTCGCTAATTTTACTGAAGAAGTCTTGGTTTATCGTGTCTAAAATTTTACTGTATTCGTTGTCCAATGCTCGTTTAGCTCCGATGAAGTTCGTACCGTTATCACTGTACATTCGGCCGGGAGTCCCTCTCCGAGCACAGAAACGGCGGAAAGCTGCTAAAAATGCTGGGGTGCTCAAATCAGATACTAACTCTAGGTGAACGGCCTTTGTCGCTAGGCAGACGAACACAGCCACGTAGCCCTTGTTTGTCTTCACTCCCCGACCCTTGTTCGCTTTAATATCTACGTGTCCTGTAAAGTCCACGCCAGTATGGGTGAACGGCCGGGAGGGCGTGACTCTGGGTCGTGGTAGATCAGCCATCAATTGGTGCTGTTTCTCAGTGCTGAAACGACGGCACTTAACACATTGTCGTAGCTGTTTTTTAACTGTTCTCATTCCGCTTAAAATCCAATACCCTTCTCGTAAATAAGATAGAGTGAGTCGGGGTCCGCCATGTAGGGTAGTAATGTGCGATTGACTGATAATTAACTCCGTAAAACGGCTGTGACTAGGCAATATGATTGGATGTTTTGCTGAGCTATTTATTGTTGAATTGCTAAGGCGGCCTCCCACTCTTAAAATCCCATTTTCATCTATGTACGGGCAGAGATTAGCTAACTTGCTGTTGGTTTGGACATGACCCTTGACTTTAATATTTTCCAAGTCGCTTTCAAATTCTTCAGCTTGCACGTGCTTAGCAATAAGTTCATACGCTTTGTTTATTTCTGTTGTTGATAAGATAAGTTCATACGCTTTGTTTATTTCTGTTGTTGATAAGATAGCATCACGTGTGTTATGTTTATGTTGCAACGCCGCTTTGTAACGCGACACCCATGCCACTACCTTGACGGCGCGCGTAATTGAGCTGTTATTATTTAATATTTCATTTATTAATGATGTGCTTACTTGTTGCAAAGCTGAGTTTACACTAACCTTTTTCGTTTCTAATGAAGGGGGCTCATAAGCTTTGTTTTTTATGTAGCTGGGTTCGAAACTGGTTAACCATTCTGGGCCATTCCACCAAAGTGTATTATCTTTCAGTTTTGCTACTGATAATCCTCTAGTGGCACAGTCAGCGGCATTCTCCTCAGAACGGACATGGTTCCAATTTGAAGCTGGTATAGTTTCAGTTATCTCTCGAGCTCGGTTTGCGACGAACTGTTTCCATCGAAATACGTCGCCATGAAGCCAACCCAGAACTACAGTGGAATCCGTCCAGGCGTAAACTTCAAAAATATGATTGGTTAAAGAAGCAATTATAATCTTCATAAGCTGAGCTAAAAGCAAGGCACCGCACAGTTCTAGGCGCGGTAACGAAACCTTCTTTTTTAATGGCGCTAATTTAGTTTTCGCTGCGACGAGTCGTGATGTGTACACGCCCTTATGATCGTACGCTACCAGGTACACAGTGCAGGCGTAAGCTTTCTCTGACGCGTCGCTAAAACCATGGTATTGAAAGGCTTTCTGTATATTGCCTAAATATCTAGGGATCGAAAATTCGCTAACGTTTTGAAGATCGTTTCGTAGCTGGACCCATTCTCTACGAATTTGTTCCGGGATAGGGTCATCCCATCCTATACAGGAAGACCATGTGGTTTGAAACAAACATTTTGCTCGAATCGTTAGTGGTGAGAGCCAGCCTAACGGATCAAATATCTTTGATATTTCTGAAAGTAACTGGCGTTTCGTATTACAATGCTCGGCGTGCTCTATTTTGTTTGTAAACATAAATGAGTCTAACGATGGTGTCCATTTAAGACCTAATGTTTTTCGAGACTCTGAACACTTAAAGTCAAAGGGCTTGTCGAGCTGATCCGACGACAAGTCGTTTAACAGCTCGGGGTCGTTTGCTGACCATTTTCTCAAATTCATCCCTGCGCCTTTTAATATCTCTATTAGCTGATGTTGTAATTCTTTTGTAGCTTCGATAGTATTTTCACCGCTTAGTAAATCGTCCATATAAAAATGGTTTTCTAATGCTGTTGCAGCAAGAGGGAATTTTAAGGCATCATCCTTAGCTAATTGACGTAGAGTGCGCATCGCTAAGTAAGGAGCAGCTTTGGTTCCGTACGTTACAGTTGTAAGTAGGTGCTCCTGAAGTGGCTCATGCGGAGATTCTCTCCAAATAATACACTGAAGATGCTGATCGCTGTCTCTGATTAAAATTTGACGAAACATTTTCTCTATGTCCGCTGTGATAACATATTTATACTGTCTCCAATTTAGAATCAGTGTTGTCAAGTCGTGCTGCAAATTCGTGCCACATTCCATGACGTCATTAAGACTAAGCCCCGAGTTAGTTTTAGATGAGGCGTTAAATACTACTCGCATGCTAGAAGTAGTAGATTCGGGCTTTAGGACACCGTGATGTGGCATATGATAGTTAGTATGGTCACCCTGGTTTGCTAGCTTCATATGACCCAGTTGTTGATACTCTTGAATAAATTGTTTGTAGCTATCAGAATACGCTTGAGTTTTTGCCATTTTATTTTCTAGCTGTATAAATTGTGCTGTTGCTTTGGCTTTAGAAGACCCTAACCTTTCTTCGTAATAAGGCTTCATTGGTAGGGCTACCTCGTACCTACCGTCCTCGAGTCTTTTTGTAGTAGCTATGTAGTGCTCTTCGCAGTATTGCTCTTCAATAGTGAGGTCCGGCTGTGTATTGGGTATTTCCTCTAGTTCCCAATACTTAGCTATTTCGTCTAAGTTGTTAACTACAACGCTGCAGTTGAAGGTCTTGACGTTCCCAGACAAGATCCAACCTAACTTAGTTTGCTGAGCTATGGGTGCGTTATGAGAACCTTTGACTAGACCATTCATTATAACGTCAGAGTAAACGCTGGCGTCTAGTAAGATATCAACTGACTTGGACACGTTGTATTCAGGATCTGCTAGATTCATATGCTGGATGTGAGGCCATGTTTGCTTCGAAAAAGTTGCATTCTGAAGGTCACCAATTACTCGAGGAATAATGCATGCATCTGTATTGAAGTTATAATCGTTGTAAATAGATGAGCATTGTAAAGAAACTAATTGTTTGCTTTGTTTAGGCACGATTCCTACGCCAGATACAGAGGCGCTAAATTTCTGGCGTGGCAACCCTAACAGCTGCGCGGCATTCTCTGATATTAATGTAATCTGAGAGTCTTGGTCGAGTAATGCTCGTAATGTGACGTAATTGCCACCGATCGCTTTAATTTGTAATAAAACTGTTGCTAGTAAAACTTCTTCATCTTCAGCGGCAACGTGGCTTGCTGTGTGCTGTTTGTTGCTAAACGGTTTGGTTGAGGTTGGCGCTGTTGTTGCTAAAGTCGGTTTTTGGTCACTAGTAGGCACTGCCGTAGATCTCTGTGACCCGATATACGCGTCATGCAATTTTGTATGATGATCGTTATTGCATTCTTTGCATCTTTTTATTGATGTGCATTTATTACTTGCATGCTTAAATAAACAATTTACACATAGTTGAAGTTTCGCAACTGTCCTCAATTTCGTTTCCGCTGGCATGTTAATGAACCTTTGGCACCGGTATAGCTCGTGATCTAAATTGCATAGAGGACACTTACACGTGGATGTAAAAGCTGCTAAATACCTCGAAGGGTCCTTGTTAGTATAGTGGTTTGGCTTATAATTTGACTTAGTTTGATAGAATGGAGCTGGTTTAGCTAAAGCTGTGGTTTCTCTCTCTCTTTTATGAGTTGGTTCGAGAGCGATGAACTTACTCTCTAGAAAAGTCATGAGTTCATCCAGTTTAGGTAATTCTCTAGGAGACTTACGTGATTCCTTATAAGAGTTGTAGGTTTCACTATCTAATTTTTTCGTTAATAAGTGGACTAAAATCGGATCCCAAGTATTAGTATTCACACCTAAGTTGTGAATAGCATGAATACATTCAGTAGTGGTGTCGTAGAGACGTTTGATTTCGAATGACGTTTGTTTGCTGATGTTTGGCTGATTTAGGAACGTTTCAATTTGGGTAGTAAATAATACTTGCGGATTATTGTAGCGATGAGTGAGTATCTCCCAAGCTATATCGTAGTTTTCAGCCGAGATATTTAAATGCTGGATAATGCGCTCTGCTTCCCCCTTTACTTTTCCTTTTAAGTGTTGCATTTTCTGCGCTTTAGATAAAAAGTTATTGTTGTGTATAGATTCGGAAAATAAGTCGAAAAATGTAGGCCAATAAGTGTATTTGCCTGTAAAAGTAGGTATTTCTAGTAAAGGGGTAGCTTGCTGAATGTGAGAAGTAGCTGACAGTTTTTGATTAAGTGCTTTTTTCGCTTGTTTAAATGACATTTCGTGCAATGTAAATGAACCTTGATACACTTCATCCTCGCCTTCAAGAATGTTGTCTATTTCGAGATGTAGCTTGTCGATAGCGTTCCATCTAGATTGGATGCTGCGTAGCTCGTCTTCTAATTCCCACTTTTCGCTGATTTCACTCACCTTGATGCTCGATACTAGTCGTTTGAATGCTCGAAAGTTAGTCCTTTGTAGGGACAGAAGCTCGTCAACCCTTGCAGTAGGCGCAGTGTCAGTAATTTCACCCGGACCAATGCCTGAGCCTGTAGCCTTTTTTACCGTATAGGGCTCGTAAGCTGCTATTTTCGCACGTGTGTCACGATAGTACTTTTTCGTACGAGGATAAATAGTTTCTGTAAAGTATCGTTGCGATTTATCTGCTAATGTTATAAGAGTTGTATTGTTAAGTTCGAACTCTCCCCAGAGGTTATCTAAAGCGTCTAACCTTAATTTAAGATACTCCGAGGTCTTCCGATGAGCTGAATCCTTGTCGAAGTTAGCGCCAATGCGCTGAAGCTCGCTGACGATCTCTCCTTGGCGGTTGAAGAGCTCTTCATAGTTCGACATGGTAACTGGTTAAAGCAAGTAAAATATGAACGATCTTACTTGAATGCTGCTGCTAGGCGAGTCTCCTGACTCACGCTAAGAAGTGTTGGTGTTGTTTTGCGAGTCTTCTGACCCACAGATGCTGCTGAACAATTCTTGTGACCCGCTATTACGCTGTTGTGAGGATGGTGACGCACGGCAATCACTCACGAATAGTCTTAACGCGCTAATTTTTCGATATACTAAGAGTGCACTGAGTCAAGTACGCGGAACCACGGAAAGATTGCTTCACTCCCGTATGATCCCACTTAGATGAAAGTTCGAAGGACCAAAATGTACGGTATGAACCGAACAGTAATTAAGTAAGCTAAGCTAAGGGTAGCTGCTGAGGGTTAGCTCGGATGACTAAAACGCTCGAATGCTGTAAGTACACTAACTTTATTGTTTCCACAATGTCAAAGGTAAATTATTGCAAAGTAATACATTATTGCAACATACTAATAATATTGCTAGCTGCGCAAGATCATGCGCTAAATAGAATTAATTGTACATGTGTGCGTTAGCTCGTACATATTGGTTCATTTAATTTACAATTAAATTACTGTGTAACAAACGATTTTAATAATAAAAATGCTTATAACTTATATATAATTATGAATGATTAAAATAGCGATCCAAAAAGCCACTTTCGTCCATAAACTTATCTCAAACCCTAAAAACGCTTTTTGGCGTCGAAATCTTGTAAAATTTATCTAAATTAACGCTGTACTATGTCTAGAACACAAAAGGGCCCATGAAAGGCCCTTCGTGGGCATTCTAGGGAATCGATCGAGTCTCGCAAATGAAAACGAATAGTCCGGATTGTTTTTTTTTACCCAGTTTTATTGCTTCCCTGGTTTTATTGGACTATTCCAGTTTATTATCATTGCGGTTCTATTCGGATGGGGTTTTCGATTGAGTTCTCAAGTTTTTACCATGCCGTTACAGCCTTGCATGTTGGTGAGTTTTAATATAGGTACCTAAAGTTGGGTACAACACTTTAAGTGTTGAGCATGTTCGAACCGTGTCATTGTTCAAATATTAAGAGGCCGTATATGAAATTTTGCCGGTTTTGCTTATTTTTATGATGTTACAGTTAAAATACTGCTTTTCTATAAGTTTTAATGCTCAACATTAAATGTCATTTTGTTATGATCGAATAAATGAGCCATTTTTTTATTTTTGTCGAGTATTATCATGCGAGATTTAGGTTGTTTTAAAACATTATTTATTGCCAATTCTTTTGAACTTTTTGGATATTTTTTTTAGGTAATGGATTGATTTTGAACTAAAGTTTATTTCTGTTGTTTTAATTCTATGAACGAGAGTTCTGAGTAGCATCAAAAATAATTTTTGACCGTTTTCTATAAAACATTACCAAGTTTATTATTTTTTTTAATCGAAAAATTTATATGAGAGCGGTAAAAAGTAATTCATACATTTTTTTGACGACTTTCACAGCAATACTTTGTAAATTTTTCATACCATTAAGACGTCAAAACGATTCATAAATATGTGACATTCTAAACCTCTTCCAGCAAAATTCACATCACAGTCGCCGGTGTCAGGTCGATTAATCAAAATGAAATAATAAAAACAAAACAGTAGCTTATACATTCGTTAAAATTAGAAATTATCTTTCGTGTTGTTTATTAAAACCTGTACAAGTACAGTATTTCAACTGTAAAATCATGTAAATCAGCGAAATCGGCAAAATTTCGTATACGGCCTCTTAACTGGTTTTCCGTTTAATCCCCGACACAGATTTCATAGAATTTTCGCCGAATTTTCATTTCTGCGACATAGAGCTATTTTAGAATAATTAAATTATGCATTGATTAATCTAAAATAGCTTCAGAAAAACAGGAGACTGAGGCCAAACGCAAACCCAATTTGTATTAAAAAAAAATATCGGAATAACGGAAAAAATTGAGGAATTTTAAGGTGTTCCCCTTATCAGAATTTGACAGTTAATAATACGGAAAAGTTATTACCCACACTTTTAACTTGACGTATGTAATTTAAGAAATATAAATGTGTTTTCTCTTTGTTCACAGATTACGCTATCTCCTTAGACAATTAAACAGAGGCGAAATATCAGCAGAAACACTACAAAAAAACTTACAATATGCGGCGAAAGTTCTCGAAGCGGTCTACATAGACGAAACCAAGTACGTATCACGTATCTATTTAATTTAAATTAGGCAAACCACTGTGCCTTGTCAAGCTTTCAATGAACGGAAAAAATAACAACTTCAATCTTTACACGGCACAGTATATTAAAGAAAAAATCATTTGAGAATTCCTCTCATAATATTTATGTTTCAGATGTACCCGTCTGCATTATTTAGCATCGATCTATGACAATATAATTATAATTATTCATATAACGCATCTATTTCATTTTCACTGTCACGCCATAATACATTTTCGTGACGTAAATTCTACGTATAAAATGTCTATATTTCGATAAAACATCTGCTTGGTTCGATTGAGCAAATTTCAAAGAATCGTATTCGATGCCCGATTTCTTGATTTTTATGAAAAAGTGACACTTTTTCGTGACGTTCAGTTTCATAAAGGGGTAGGAATAATTGGAAAGGTGCCCGATTTCGCTTCAATAGCCTTCAAAGAAAATCTTCAAATTGACATTCTTATTATAAATCTTCGCACGTCTACCTACACGAATATCTCATGTTATTTATTACGTGTTATAAAAGGTATTAGGCATCCTTTTGAACACCTTACGTCTAATACCAAATGTGTCCCTCACACGCCAAACACGTTTGCTATGTAAATTACCACTTAACTGATACGAAACAAGGTCTCTTTTAGTTTTAAACTTAGTGGCGTCAGTGGCACGAGTTTCAGTTGTCGGCCAGCGCCGACTGTGGCGTTCAAACTGTTAACCTCGTAAGGCCTAACGTCCTAATTTTAGGACATTTACAAAGTGACTTTTGACTTTATTTGACTGAAACAAGATTCTTTTTCGAACTAACGAAATTTGACCTGGGGCTGACGAGGTCCGGGCAAGAGCATGTCTGACCATGCTCAGTGTAGGGTTCCGAAGCCGAAGCTTAAGTTACTACACAAACACCATCTGAAAAAGCAACAAGTATCTAATTCTCTATTTAACGTTATTTGGTGCTGTCTTAGATGATTTTAGTATAAACATTTTAGTCGCCTGTATCTCAGGATCCAATCAAGTCTACTTAGTCGTGATAGTTTTTCTTTAAAACCCTTTACAGTGAACAGTGCGATAGCTATTAGAAGATCCTTCGGGTTTGTACATGTCTCTCACTCAATCTCATACGCTCTTATTGAGAGCGAACTGACCGAGTGAGAGAGAAGTACAAACCCGAAGCAGCTTCTAAGTGCTCACTAGCGTTGAAAAAGTCCGGAAAAAATCCCGTTTTTTTCCAAATAACTCGATTTTTTCGGATTTTTATGGAAAAATACAATTAAATTTTCTGCTCTTATCTTAATCTATATTCGATCTTATTTGCACCTACAAAAGGGCGACATCGACGACATGGAGGCAGAAGCAATTGAAATAGGTGGCGAGAGCGACAGTGATTGACTATGAATAAATTGTCATATTCAATTGTTATTTTTCCTAAAAAACCCGAAAAAAACGGGCATAAAACGAAAAATTCATTAACTTCTGAAAAAAACATTTGATTTTTCCCGCAATTTTCAACGCTAGTGCTCACAGACTGAATTATGTGCTTTCATCTAAGATATTTTTCAGATTTTTAGTATTTGTAGTTTTGACTTGACTTGACTTGACTTGAAAAATTGGCGCTTTAATGCTTAATATTTCATAAACGGATCCCTTAATCGAAAAATTGTTTCAACAAACCCGCAATATTTTAGAAAGACCTATCCAACGACATCCCACACTATAGGGTATCTAGACGAGAAAAAAAAAACCCACGTTAAGTGCAGGAAATGTACTGAAAAAAAAAAGTTTTTTTTTTACCACTTTATTGGCGTTACTAATATGTATATTCATGCCAAATTACAGCTTTCTAGTACTAAGAGTCTCTGAGCTAGGCTGCGGACGGACAGACGAACGGACATGGCGAAAGTATAAGGGTTCCTAGTTTGACTACAGAACCCTAAAAAGAATTCACAGACTTAAACTTATGCAATGTAACATTGAATTATAATGTAATATAACATTAAATTTAACCTAACCTAAGTCTTTTAAAATCTATTCGTTGACTAAGGATATTATTTGTGTTTCATCAAAACGTTATGTCAAGTTTCAAATTCTTATGTAATATAGATTTCATATAAGGTAGACTGATGGAAACAAAATACGATATTTTAAGAGTTCTGGTTTATTTATTTTTATAACTTAAAAATAACCTTAAAAATAAAACATTTTTTTTTGTAATAACATTATATATAATAACATGTTACCTAAGGTTTCCTCCAAAGTTAAAAAAAAAAAAAAAAAAAAATTCAACGCAAAAAAACAGCTTTGCTTATAAATTCTTCTCTTATTGAGCCTAGGGAATTCTAAAAAGGATTTCCGTTACTGTCACTCTTTACACCTAAACTATTCTAAACAAGCACGTACGCGGTAATAGGGTGTCCTAAAATAGCTATTTCTCAGTCGCG
Source organism: Acleris literana (assembly GCA_946894065.1). Classification (NCBI taxonomy): domain Eukaryota; kingdom Metazoa; phylum Arthropoda; class Insecta; order Lepidoptera; family Tortricidae; genus Acleris; species Acleris literana. Next base: position 21,217,569 of record OX335671.1, on the reverse strand, counting down.
TCGCCGGCAGGCTTTCCATATCCGACGGTAAGTGCTTCCTGTACAGGAGGTGCTGTTTTGATTTGAAAACAAATGACGAGTGTTTCTCGGAACTGGGAAACATTCTAGCTATTTAAAGACTAAGAACTTTCTTTCTTTCTTTTCTTTACTGTATAGTCTAAGGCAACTTTTGCTTCGTATGATTTTAACAACGCCTGTCCAAATTACTCATGTGTAATAACAAAAACTTGTTAGTTTTAGGATTCATTGCATGCATTTTGGAAACTGTGTGTTATTTTTCTGTGCGGTAAAGCAAATAGTAAAATGATGTTAAACCATAAGCAAGCGCGCATAAACATATTTTAGTCATAAGTATATCTTCCACGATAAAATTAAGCAAACTATATATAGTGGTGGTCACATAATTAGGGACATTTGTTTTTTCCCATACAATTGCCTACAAATATGGCTTTTCAATTTTGACAACTATTCAAAAAGTTCTAAACTAATTTAATATTTAGGTTACACTCATCGTTCATTAATGAACTAAGGTTCAAATGTATCTACAATTCATCTCTGTTGAAAACGGATCTTTCATTTTATAAGGATTTGAAAAAATAAATACCTCGCGTTCATACAAAGTTGTAAAACTTTGTATGGACGGGTCAGCACTAAGTTTTTAAATCCCTATAAAATATAAGGTTCGTTTTTACAGCAGTTCATTGTACATAAATTTAAACCTTAGTTAATGATCTAAAGTAAATTGTATTTAGCAATAAAATTGGTCAAGAACTTTTTGAATGGTGGTCAAAATTTAAAAGTCATATTTGTAGGCAATTGTATGAGAAAAAAACATGTGTCCCTAATTATATGACCACCACTGTATGTATAAAGTTAGTCGCTGTTTTAGTAAGATTTCCACAGTAAACATTGCAGTGCTATTAAGTGAAAATTGACAACTTTAGCGATCGCAAAAGTATCAAATTTTCTGCACACCCTTAATCCTTTATCCAACCAGCCAGTGTATTCTTCTGCCTATAAGCCATTACTGCACTGTTCTTGATGGATTGATAACCTATAACAGCTGAGACAAGATTTATTTCAGGATCCTCCTGAGACCTGAATAGGTCTCGGAAGATCTATTGCTGTCTCGAAATACTTAGATACATATGAACCCTTTTAAGTTTGGGATGTCTTTCGTTTTAAGAGATATTATGCTTCTCACACTTACTTGTGTGATAAAAAAGATTTGATGATTTTATTTACATTTTAAATTTTATACAGTGTGTTTTTCATGCGAACATAAATTTTAACCAACGATGCGATAGTTTTAAGTACTGTTAAAGATTTTATGATAAAAATATAATAAGTACCCTTTATACTATTACTGATATATTGCGTGCCGAATTAATTTGTATGAAAACAAAATAATTAACGTTTTTTACAAAAGATATCAAATTATAATCATTAGGGATTATACTTTCAGCCCTTAAAATATATGTTCGTATGGAAGACACACACTGTATATAGACTGGTTTCTGAGGTACAGTATGTTCTACTTTAGCAATAAGTTTTCTAATTATATTTATCATTTTCATAGCACAAACCTAGAGCTTACATTGGTAAGAGATCTATTTGTGTCAGATTTTCTCCCAGATTTTTCAGCTACGACAAACACCGCTGTACCAAAACCCGCTACGTCGTAGAGCGTTGCGGAGGCGTAGACCCATCAAGGCGTAGGCATAATATAGTGATCTTTGTTATAATTATGCAGTCTGTAATGTAGCAGAAAAACACAGTATTTTCTCTGACTTATGGGTTTTTAGGTCTATCAATGAAGATAACAATGGATAATGGATAGAACGATTATTTAACCGCAAAAGATAACTAAAATTTGTAGGAGTTCATCTTTAAAAATACTACATACACGTATAACAGTTGTGAGCAACTTATTTAGCTTCACCGATTTTGAAAAGACACAGATTTTGTACATTGAACGCTCAACGTGGACAACATACTCGTAAATAAATATCGGGAGACAATCTTACTCAAATTGACCTAGTCCCAAACTAAGCTTTAGGCTTGTACTATGGGTACTAGACAACTTATATAGAGAAATAAATACTTATATAAAAAATACCCAAGAAAAACAAACCAAATATTTGCCCTGACCGGGAATCGAACCCGGGACCGCTTGCTTCGTAGGCAGGGTCACTCCCAACTAGGCTAACTGCGCCGTCGAAAACGCGGACGAACAAAGACGCGGGTCCTATTCAGTTTATGAGCAAGGGGCGGAATTTTCATAGCAAAAATCAAACGTCAAGAGGGATTGACCATTATGTTTTATCGACTATTCAAGTTATCGATTTTATCGAATCTCTTCGCATGTTATCGACTTTTAACATTATTCTGTAACATTTGACCACTCTGATAAGCGACTTGCATCTTCTTATTTAAATAAATTACGTCAACGTCACATATAACATTGATGTCGCTTGAGTTTTCTTAAGTTAGTTATTATTAAGTTCCCGGGTTATTGAAATGGTTAAACCTAAAAGAAAAACGATTAACAAATGGAGAAAGAAATATCTTTCTTTTAATTACAAAGAAGATTCTTCCACGATTTTTCCTGCTCTAAGTGTGAAGTTCATTTAAAGCAGCTTAAGAAAAATTGCGTTGCAAACTCACTTAGCGAGTGAAACTTATTAATCACAATCCTCAAAAAGAACCAGTGACACGTTTTTTCTAGATTTATTTTTTATTTTTAGTACCTTGCAATATCCCATCGAAAAAAAAACCAGCCACAGGTTTTATGTAATTTTTATCGACAAATGTTTGTTGTTCCTCTATGTCAAAAACGCTTCCAATTAATCATCGATAGTCGATAAAACACAATGATCAGTCCCTCTTGACGTTTGATTTTTGCTATGAAAATTCCGGTCCTTGTTTATGAGTAACTCGCTGTTCCCGTGCCCTCTTCGTTGGGCAATAAATATTAATATAGGGTTGATATCACAAATCACGTGGCTTTCTATTGGTAAAAGAATTTTCAAAATAGGTTCAGTAAATCCAGAGATTACCCCATACAACGTCACAAACATTACCTCTTTATAATATTATATGAGAAATGAGTAAATAAATTCATATACAAAATATGCAAAAATACTATTTGAATTTAGTGTCTTACATTACAGTAGCACTCTTTCAACAATATTTATTAACGTGATCAATTTTATACTTACATATACAGGTGGATTCACAAGAGCTGGCACGAATGGATTGAATGAGTGAACGAAAGTATACAGTATGTAAAATAATAACATACTGTATACTTTCGTTTTCGGTTTGAAATTCGAACATCGGTTCAAAGGATGGCGCTCACACAGTGATAGGTGACATTACTTTTGTTCATTCCATTCGTGCCAGCTTTAGTGAATCTACCTGGACGTATATTATTTCTTATACGAGTCTTGAACGACGAACTACTTACAAGTAGTACATTACATTTGCATAATTAATTGATTCCCTTAAAAGACTTATTAACAGAATCCATTAAAAACGAATTGCCAATTCCTTGTGTAAAGTAAATTCTTCGCCATTTTTTAAATTGAATGAGAGACTCGTAAAGACTCCTTAAAAGAAATAAACAAAAGAATGGGGATCCGCAGACGATAAAGGCAAGTACATATTAGACATCTTATCGAGCTAATTAATTTGAAACGCACGTTTTTTACGAGATTCTCAAAAGAAAATAGGTTCTTGTCGCAGTCATAATTTGTATATTATTTGTAAAGAAGAATTTCTGACACTGTCATTTTATAATATAGATTTATATATTTATTTATGTATTTATGTACAGTTATCTGTTTATTTATGTAAGTCATATGTATCTTGTATTTATTTGTATTTTTGAATATTTTATTTGTTTTTTTGGTAAGCGTTTATTTGTTACTTGTTTTAGTAAAAAAAATTTGTATCTATGTTTAATTACTAAAAGTTTAAAAAAACTAAAACCCGCCTTCAAAAAGCATAGCTGCTTTTGGTTAAAATATTGTTGGACGCCGACCTCAGTGGGACTGACCTATTTACCTACCATTTTAAAGAAGTTATTTTTTGCTTTTTGAAGGCGGCTTTTTGTTTTTTTAAACTTTTATTTTATTTTATACTTTTTAGTGATCATAATTATGCTGTTATTCACCCACTTCTCAAGAAACAATAGAACATTTCAATCCCGCCGCAAGCAACGCAGTGGGAAAGTCATAGTCATATATTTAAACCTAAATATGCTTCGTCATAGTCGCTCAACTATCTTAATCGAAATATCTTGTCGCCACCCTCGAAATATATACCGTTTAGGAGTTCCGGTGGCCATCTGTGGTCTTCATCATCAGTTCCACTTCACCAAATAGTGCTTTCCAAGACCAAATACACGAGTTACAATGAAAAATACCAAAATCGCTATAGGTGTGCCTATACATTTTGAAGAGTTCCGTCGATTCCTCTTGGATTCCACCATCAGATCTTCATTTTGATAAGAATGGGACCAATCTGGAAGCACCAGCTTTCAAATAAAAAAAGAATCATCAAAATCGGTTCACCCAGTCGAAAGTTCTGAGGTAAAGAACATTAAAAATAATAATAAAAAAAAACAGACGAATTGAGAACCTCCTCCTTTTTTTGAAGTCGGTTAAAAAGAGTTTCTTTTTTTTGCTCGCGAGAAGTCTGCACCACCTACTGTGTAAAATATTTTAATTTGACACCATGTCCCTACTAAGGTTGTCTGGAAGAGATCGCTAATTAGCGATAAGACCGCCTGTTGTTTACCTGTATTATTTTTAAATGTGCTGTTTCTCTGTTATATTTTTATTTGGTGTACAATAAAGTGTTTTGTATTGTATATTTTTTAGCCGTCTAATCATTTTAATCCACAACATGCTAATATTATATTTTACATTACATTGCCGCATGTCAATTTGCACATAGAAAAACAATTTGCAAACATGAGCCGTTTTTTTTTTTAAACAAGAATCTATTTACATTCAATTTAAGCATGCATGTATTTTTTTAAACAGGTCGATATTTGTTATGATATTTTGAAAAAGTGGGTGTTATAAGACTAGACCAATACCAGGGAATGCAATTTAACCGGTTATTAGACGTTTTTGTATGAAAATAATCGGTTAAAACCGGTTATAACCGGTTATTTGCATTCCGTAACCAATACATAAACGCTTTAAAGTTTTTAAAGCAATTATTTTCAGGTCAAATTCACGGGGTTTGAGGACCTGATCCGAAAATCTTTGACTATACACTCGCATACGAGGGGCGGCTGATAAGTAATCTCCTTGGTCAGAAATATATACAAAAATAATGCTGGCTGGTATGGATTTATATTCGTTTGTTATTCTATTTTCAAAATGTATTACATTCATTTGTTTATTGCATCACGTTTATTTGTCTCCTACAATTGTTTCAAACATGTCGGTAGAAAAAGTGAAAATGGATAAAATCGAGCAGCGTGCGGTGATTAAGTTTTTGACTAAAGAAGGGAATACGCCTTCGGAGATCAGACAGCGTATGTTACGTGTGTTTGGCAGTTTGTGTTCTTCCGAATTTGTTATAAAGTTTTGGTCAAAGCAGTTTAAGTTAGGTCGTGAGAGTCTGGAAGATGATCCTCGTAGCGGAAGACCAGTTTCGGCCGTCACCGATGAAAATGTAGCCAGGGTGAAAAAAATTATATTAGAGGACCGACGAGTGAAGCAGTGGGAGATAGCTAGAGATGTGGGCGTCAGTAAAGAGCGAGTCAATGAAATAATTCATGAGCATTTGAACATGTCCAAGGTTAGTGCACGTTGGGTCCCCAGAATGTTGACTGCATTTGACATGGAGAGGCGTGTCAAATGTTGCGAAGAGTTTTTGGAGATGAGTCGAGGGAAAGAGGAAGAAATAATTTCTAGAATTGTAACATGTGATGAGACTTGGATTCGACAATGGGACCCGGAAAGTAAGCAAGAGTCGTTACAGTGGAAATTTAAGGATGAGAAGCCGCCTCGGAAATTCAAGGTCTGTCCATCGGCAGGTAAACTTATGGCTACAATCTTTTGGGACACAGAAGGGATTTTGCTCATAGATTATTTACCGAAGAAAACTACAATGAATGCTGATTATTACTCAAACTTACTATACCAACTAAGAGAGACAATAAAAGAAAAACGGCGAGGTAAACTAAACAAAGGTATTCTGATTTTGCACGATAACGCACCAGTGCATACCGCCCGCACAACGAAGCTAGCAATTAAAGACAATGGCTTCGAAACCATTGACCACCCCCCTTATAGTCCAGATTTAGCCCCCTGTGACTATTTTCTGTTTAGACTTCTCAAGAAAGACCTCAGGGGACGAAGGTTTATGACCGATGACGAAATGAAGGCTGCGGTTACTGACTTTTTTGACGACAAACCGAAAGATTTTTTTTTTATGGTTTAAATTCAATATTTGAAAAATTTAATAAGTGCATTTTACTAGCAGGGGACTATATAGAAAAATAAAAAAAAATTAGCCACGACAGTCTTTTGTTTCATTGTTAGGTAGATTACTTTTCAGCCGCCCCTCGTACATGCATCGTTAATCGCCTAATCAACATAGAGTAGAAAGGTGATGGAGTTGGAGAATGGCACTCCACATCCAGTGATCTCTGCTGCCCTCGTAAGGAGAGAAGGCACAAGTGCAATTAATTAATTTAAGCATATTGAACTCTCACTGGTTATAATAAGGTTGGAAGTACAATACAATTCATATAGTAGATGTGCCTTTTTTCCGTAGAAGGGTAGTCTGCTCCACTTAACGTAGGGCCACCAAGTTTTTACTTGGAGTTTAGAGACAAAGTATTAATAGAAAAGTCTGAGTATTAATAGTAAGTTTTTACTTGGAGTTTAGAGATAAAGTATTAATAGAAAAGTCTGAGTATTAATAGTAAGTTTTTACTTGGAGTTTAGAGACAAAGTATTAATAGAAAAGTCTGAGTATTAATACTAGGTTTTGACTTGGAGTTTAGAGACAATGTATTAATAGAAAAGTCTGAGTATTAATAGTAAGTTTTTACTTGGAGTTTAGAGACAAAGTATTAATAGAAAAGTCTGAGTATTAATAGTAAGTTTTTACTTGGAGTTTAGAGACAAAGTATTAATAGAAAAGTCTGAGTATTAATAGTAAGTTTTTACTTGGAGTTTAGAGACAAAGTATTAATAGAAAAGTCTGAGTATTAATAGTAAGTTTTTACTTGGAGTTTAGAGACAAAGTATTAATAGAAAAGTCTGAGTATTGATAGTAAGTTTTTACTTGGAGTTTAGAGACAAAGTATTAATAGAAAAGTCTGAGTATTAATACTAGGTTTTGACTTGGAGTTTAGAGACAAAGTATTAATAGAAAAGTCTGAGTATTAATAGTAAGTTTTTACTTGGAGTTTAGAGACCAAGTATTAATAGAAAAGTCTGAGTATTAATAGTAAGTTTTTACTTGGAGTTTAGAGACAAAGTATTAATAGAAAAGTCTGAGTATTAATAGTAAGTTTTTACTTGAAGTTTAGAGACAAAGTATTAATAGAAAAGTCTGAGTATTAATAGTAAGTTTTTACTTGGAGTTTAGAGACAAAGTATTAATAGAAAAGTCTGAGTATTAATAGTAAGTTTTTACTTGGAGTTTAGAGACAAAGTATTAATAGAAAAGTCTGAGTATTAATAGTTAGTTTTTACTTGGAGCTTAGAGACAAAGTATTAATAGAAAAGTCTGAGTATTAATAGTTAGTTTTTACTTGGAGCTTAGAGACAAAGTATTAATAGAAAAGTCTGAGTATTAATAGTTCGTTTTTACTTGGAGCTTAGAGACAAAGTATTAATAGAAAAGTCTGAGTATTAATAGTTAGTTTTTACTTGGAGCTTAGAGACAAAGTATTAATAGAAAAGTCTGAGTATTAATAGTTAGTTTTTACTTGGAGCTTAGAGACAAAGTATTAATAGAAAAGTCTGAGTATTAATAGTTAGTTTTTACTTGGAGCTTAGAGACAAAGTATTAATAGAAAAGTCTGAGTATTAATAGTTAGTTTTTACTCGGAGCTTAGAGACAAAGTATTAATAGGAACGTCTGAGTATTAATAGTAGGTTTTGACTCGGAGCTTAGAGACAAAGTATTAATAGGAACGTCTCAGTATTAATAGTAGGTTTTGACTCGGAGTTTAGAGACAAAGTATTAATAGGAACGTCTGAGTATTAATAGTAGGTTTTGACTCGGAGTTTAGAGACAAAGTATTAATAGGAACGTCTGAGTATTAATAGTAGGTTTTGACTCGGAGTTTAGAGACAAAGTATTAATAGGAACGTCTGAGTATTAATAGTAGGTTTTGACTCGGAGTTTAGAGACAAAGTATTAATAGGAACGTCTCAGTATTAATAGTAGGTTTTGACTCGGAGTTTAGAGACAAAGTATTAATAGGAACGTCTGAGTATTAATAGTAGGTTTTGACTCGGAGTTTAGAGACAAAGTATTAATAGGAACGTCTAAGTATTAATAGTAGGTTTTGACTCGGAGTTTAGAGACAAAGTATTAATAGGAACGTCTAAGTATTAATAGTAGGTTTTGACTCGGAGTTTAGAGACAAAGTATTAATAGGAACGTCTAAGTATTAATAGTAGGTTTTGACTCGGAGTTTAGAGACAAAGTATTAATAGGAACGTCTAAGTATTAATAGTAGGTTTTGACTCGGAGTTTAGAGACAAAGTATTAATAGGAACGTCTAAGTATTAATAGTAGGTTTTGACTCGGAGTTTAGAGACAAAGTATTAATAGGAACGTCTAAGTATTAATAGTAGGTTTTGACTCGGAGTTTAGAGACAAAGTATTAATAGGAACGTCTAAGTATTAATAGTAGGTTTTGACTCGGAGTTTAGAGACAAAGTATTAATAGGAACGTCTAAGTATTAATAGTAGGTTTTGACTCGGAGTTTAGAGACAAAGTATTAATAGGAACGTCTAAGTATTAATAGTAGGTTTTGACTCGGAGTTTAGAGACAAAGTATTAAGTCTCCGCGCGGACGCGTTACGCGCTGCAAGTACGCGTTCGCAATGATACGTTCGCCGCCGCCGCCGCCCAGCGGTTTGACCGAAACGATTTCTGTAAATAGAAACAATGAGGTGACCATTAATAAGTTAAACCATTGTGAAAAATGTGCTTCGTGTAATGTGGTTATCAATGAACTGTTAGCATTTGTAGCAGACAAGATTGACGTGATACCCGAGCCAGGGATTATACAAATATGTAAAAGCACATACTCATTTGATGAGATTGAAGAAGCCCGTCGAATTTCAATGATGCTACTTGCTCCATCGAAAAGAATTACGAGAAGAAAGGAGGGTTCGGAACAAAAGAGTATTCAAGAAATTATTAAATTAATTGGTGAATACGAATCGGAACAGTTGCCCGTTTTTGTGGCAAAGAATCTGAGAAAGTTACCGCCGGTCACATTTGACCATATCGATGTGACGGGATTTCTAAAAGAAATGACACTGATTAAAAGAGATTTGTTGGCTTTAAAAGAAAGAGAATCACCGTCATCCTCTGATGTCGAGACAAAAAAATATGTATTAGAAATGGAAGGCCTTAAAAAAGACGTGTTGGACATTAAAAAAGTGATGTATCAATTGCAGTCACAGCAATCATTTGAGCCGGTAATAAATACCGATCAAACTTCCTCCCAGCCATACAAAGCAAATAATCATGTAGGCGAAAAAAATGGATCCGTATTATCGCCTGCACGACAGGTAGCTGCGATTTCTACGGCTACCCCGGCCGTGCTTATCTCGCACGCTGAGTCAATAAGCACGCCTGCACATGTAGATGTGCATACTGTCCCCGCGAGTATCCCTACGCACACACGCAGGCGCACCAAGTCCATTGAAAGCGGAGAAGCGCTGCAACCGGTTACTGAGTACACGCCGTCGTACCGAGACGTTATCCAACGCGGTAATAAACAGCAAGCGAAAGTCAACCGTAAGTTGCGGCCAATACGTAATCTAACTGAAGACGACTTTACTATTGTGGAGCGCAAAAAACGTAAATTTAAAATTAATATGAATGGGACAGCGTTACGTTCGTGCAAAATAATGGCTGCGGACATGGCAGTTGCGATCTATGTGTCGCGGGTTTCCAAACTGACGAATGTTGAACACCTTAAAGAGCACATTGAGGAAATGGGCGAAAAATGTCTGGATATCCAGTTGCTTCAGCAAAAGTTTCCCACAACATTTAATTCTTTTAAAGTTAAAGTACTTAAAAGCCAGTTAAACAAATTTTTGTCGAATGAGTTCTGGCCAGAGGGGATCAAATACAGGGTGTTCCGGGAGAAATACGTGCGAAAAGCAAAGAGTATTGAGAACGAAATTTCTATTAATAATGGATAGCGCATTAAACGATAAAACCACTATGATCTCTTTTAATTGTAAGGCAATTAAAAGATCTATAAACTTTGTGAGGGACCTATGTGGGATGTGTGACATAATTGCACTGCAAGAGACTTGGTTGCTGCCGCATGACCTGGATTTCGTGCACAGCATCGATGGTGAATTCGGGAGCACTGCTAAGTCTTCGGTGGATACGGGGGATAAAGTGCTACAGGGCAGACCCTATGGAGGTCTTGCTTTGTTGTGGAGAAAATCAAAATTTGCCAACGTGTCAGTAATCCAGACTTCGTGTGACAGGCTGGCCGCGATTCGTGTGACCGTGGATATGAATGTTTTCATTGTTATCAACGTGTACATGCCCACGGATTCGCAACATCCGATAGACAACCTTTCCGAATTTACAGCGTGCCTAGCACGGGTTAACGCTATTATTGAAGAAAGTGATGTGCAACTTGTTTACGTGTTGGGTGATTTTAACGCGCACCCAAGTGCGAGGTTCGGTTGTGAGCTCACACATTTCTGCCAGGAGCAGCAATGGTACTGCGCGGACATTGTGAAGCTGGGTAGTGACTCGGATACGTTCACATATATAAGTGAAGCGCATGGCTCATGTCGCTGGTTGGATCACTGCGTGACGACTGAGGCGGCGTGGAATACTATTGAGTGCGTGGAAGTGGTACGTGATGTGTCCTCATCGGATCACTTCCCGTTGCGTATTGTGTGCAATATTGCGGTCGTGAATCAAGCTTTTGTACCGGTATCTATGGTATCAGGTCGCGGAGTGATATGGGGTGATAGAGACGCTAGTCAAATAAGTTATTATAAAGAACTATGTAGTGTAAGGCTACCTGAAATTAACGACGTTCTTATTTGCAACGACTGTGATAGTAATAATATAAGTAAGTCTAAATGCCTAAGACGTGATGAGCACCTTGTGTTCATTAATAATTTATATGTTAATATTGTTTCAACGTTGCAAGCCTGTGCTAGTAGAAAATCCGACTCTTGTCCTGATCGCATGAAAAAGAAAAAAGTAGTGGGGTGGAATTTTCATGTCAAGGAATTACACGAAAAATATAGACTTGCATTTAACTGCTGGGTCTCAGCGGGTCGGCCGTCCACAGGAATAGTGTATGATTTGTTTGTTAGCAGCAAGAAGGTTTTTAAAAATAAACTAAAATGGTGTCAGAATAATGACGAACAAATTAAAGTAGATATGTTGGCCCTGCACCGAAAAGAGAATAATTTCGCGAGTTTTTGGAAACAAACAAAAAAATTTACTGACAAGCAAGGCTTACCTGTTAGTGTGGACGGTCTACAAGACCCGGCACAGATAGCCAATATGTTTGGTCGAAATTTCATGATCGATCCGCTACCAATCTCTGAGGCAATGCTACAGACTGGGTCTAGGCCCGTCCGGGGTTCTGAAGAACTGAAACTGAGAATTCAGTTCTACCCAGACGATATTGAAAAGGCTGTTTTAAAGATGAAGAGAGGCAAGTCACCTGGGCATGATGACCTCAGTCTAGAGCATTTACTCGGAGCAGGTAGATCTTTATATGTTAAGCTCTGTTCGCTGTACAACCTTTGTTTGAAATATTGTTACCTACCGCCGGACCTCATGAAAACAGTCGTTATACCTATCGCAAAAAACAGAACCGGGGATCTCAGTTGCGCGAATAACTACCGCCCTATTTCTCTGGGTACGGTGATAGGTAAGGTCTTTGAACGGTTATTGCAGCCCGAGCTGATGAACCATTTAAATATTGATGATGCGCAGTTTGGCTTCCGTCCCGGTCTCTCAACGGACTCGGCTATACTAAGTTTGAAACACACCGTAAATTACTACACAAGCCGTAATACGTCTGTGTACGCGTGTTTCCTCGATCTGAGCCGTGCGTTTGATCTTGTTAATTATGACATTCTCTGGAACAAACTGTACGGCTCAGGGGTAGCAGAAGAGGTGGTAGATCTGTTGAGGTACTGGTATGGCGGTCAAACTAATTGTGTGAAATGGGGTGAAGCGACATCTAACACGTACAGGTTAGAATGCGGTGTTCGCCAGGGTGGGCTTACGTCTCCGGACCTCTTCAACGTCTATGTAAACGACCTCATTCTTCAGCTGAGGAGTACACGTGTAGGATGCCACGTTAGCGGAGACTGCATCAACAGTATAAGCTACGCGGATGACATGGTGCTCCTCAGCCCCTCGGTGAAAGGCCTCAAGAAATTGCTCTCAATTTGTGAGGAATATGCAAGTTCACACGGATTGAAGTACAACGTGGGCAAAACAGAAATGGTTGTTTTCAGGGCGGGAAGAGGCCCGGAGCATGTGCAAGAAGTTAGGCTAAATGGTTCTGCGGTTCGGATTGTAAAGCAATTCAGATACCTAGGTCATATCTTGACCGATGACCTGAAAGACGACAGGGACATGGAGCGGGAGAGAAGGGCTCTATGCATACGCAGCAACATGCTTGCGAGAAGATTTGGCAAGTGTAGCAACGATGTCAAATTAACATTGTTTAATGCTTACTGTCAGTGTTTCTACACTTGCCAACTCTGGGCAAACTTTCGACGCAAATCGTACAGCACTATGAGAGTACAATACAATGACTCGTTGCGTGCTCTCATGCGACTGTCACGATGTTGTAGTGCGTCAAGCATGTTTGCCGAGGCCCGGTTGCCAGATTTCTTTGCGGTTATGAGGGAGCGTATAGCGTCCTTCTGGGAGAGGCTGTGGCGTTCTGATAACCGCATACTCAGAGCGATCTCTAGTGACCTAGATAGCCCAATCTTCCGCTATTGGCTATCTGTGCATCGGGACAAGAACCGGAAATAGTTTTAAGGACCAAGTACCTACTACTATTTTTGTAGGTACTGGTATTTGTTCCATATTTATTTATTGTACATCGTGTGTGTCCAATTTTATTGTATTTTATTGTATTTTATTTTTTACACTGTAATTTTTTGTATGTACAATCTGGGTCTCTTGCCTGTAAATAAACGATTTATTATTATTATTATTATATTATTAATAGGAACGTCTAAGTATTAATAGTAGGTTTTGACTCGGAGTTTAGAGACAAAGTATTAATAGGAACGTCTAAGTATTAATAGTAGGTTTTGACTCGGAGTTTAGATACAAAGTATTAATAGGAACGTCTAAGTATTAATAGTAGGTTTTTACTTGGAGTTTAGAGACAAAGTATTAATAGGAACGTCTAAGTATTAATAGTAGGTTTTGACTTGGAGTTTAGAGACATAGTATTAATAGGAACGTCTAAGTATTAATAGTAGGTTTTGACTCGGAGTTTAGAGACAAAGTATTAATAGGAACGTCTAAGTATTAATAGTAGGTTTTGACTCGGAGTTTAGAGACAAAGTATTAATAGGAACGTCTAAGTATTAATAGTAGGTTTTTACTTGGAGTTTAGAGACAAAGTATTAATAGGAACGTCTAAGTATTAATAGTAGGTTTTGACTCGGAGTTTAGAGACAAAGTATTAATAGGAACGTCTAAGTATTAATAGTAGGTTTTGACTTGGAGTTTAGACACAAATTATTAATCTCTAACCGTTTTGAATTTTCTGTTACCTATTGCCACTCGGGCTACTTATTACGTAACCAAACGAGGCAACGGCGCAACTCCGACTAAGTCCGGCCTATTATGTTTAAGTATTGGCTCTGAGCTCGTACGGTCACGACACACACACATGCAAACCGTACAATGTATCTTTGTTTAAAGATGAACTACTGTTTATACTGTGGTTTAGTCTAAATAAGCAAAGCCCGTAAAAAAAAAACGGCTGTTATTTTTGACAGAAACTTATTTTGCTAGATTAAGCATTGTTGAATCAATGAGTGCTCGCCTTTGCCCAGGGCAAGGAAATTAGAGTGCGAATGCTAATCAAAGTTAGCTGAAGGTTAATTAGGGCTTTACCTGATTACCCTTGCCCTTTACAAGTTTAAGGTCGTCGTCAAGGTTAGACAGCGACAACACAACTAATCAAGGAGATTCACTTGGGCCCGCGTGCAATGCAATAAATAATATGACATAATATGATATGGTTGCCTGTATTGCGGTGGTAAAGCATCCATCACTCTCGCACTTACGCATTGGTCAGAAAATGACAGATATTTTAATAACACTTTATAGTGTTTTTATTGCACAGTTTCCATTAAAATTGCCATTGGTAGCGTCTTAGTACAAGAAACATACATTAATATCGAACAAGGATCCTCTTTTTTTTAAATAGCGGGGCGAGACATCGTGAATTGAAAACACTGTATTGTCTTACAATTAGTATTTTACGTTAATCATGCATTTTTACCTTCCAGTATCACTAAGATGTCATACAAATAAATAAATAAATATCAGGGAACTGTCACACTAATTGACCTAGTCCCAAACTAAGCTTTAGGATTGTACTATGGGTACTAGACAACGATATTATTACTTTAAAGAGAAATATATACTTAAATACATAGACAACATCCATGACTCAGGAACAAATATTCGCACTCATCACACAAATATCTGCCCTTACCGGGATTTGAACCCAGGACCACTAGCTTCGTAGGCAGGGATACTACCAACTAGGCCAGCGCGACGTCATACCCATCTACCATCAGAATATCAGCGTACTTCGGGGCGAGCAGCAGTGCAGTACAGTCAACAGCATAAATAAGTGATCATTTATGTACCTTGTCACTTTAACGTCGAGTTTGAAATGTCATACAAAATTGTGAAACGATTGAAAGCGACAAGGTACATAAATGATCACTTATTTATGCTGTTGACTGTACTATCAAGAATAGAACAGAATGTCATGAACCTAGTTATCATTGTCAATATCAAATAATACAACGATTATCAAGCATATATCACAAAAGATATTTGGGAATTACAATAGCCGAGACAATCAAGTATACAATGATATTTTCTCAAAAATGTCCGGAAATGTTGACATTCCTATCTACATATTGAGACGCGATGTACATAGTTTACTGACATTCTCAAATTTAAAAAAAAAAATGCCTTCTCGCTACACAAGCCCGCAATGTTGCATACAAATTCCATTACTATCTAGCTTGTAACTTTTTAAAGTGGAAAGGGCCGTAATAAAATGAGGGCTCAAGTCTTATACATCCAAATTTTATTCGAAACATAACTTTTTTATCTGTGTCTGGAATAGCTTATGTTTTTTTAAAAACAAAACTTGCGTTTCTCCTTGTCATAAACAAAAAGGCGGTAAAGAGTGATAGTTTTTTCACATGAAGTTTCTGTTTGTATGCAATTTAAAAAATGAGTTCAAGCGATGAAGATTTGACTCCAACACAATTTTTTCTTGCGATTTTTGAGAAAAGCACTATATTTGCCTCGGCAGGAACAGCAATTGCGGGCTTCGTATTTTTAAACGGACTCGCAAGCTCGTCCATTTAATCCAATACTCGGCCCGCAATTGCCTATTTCCATGCCTAGGCAATAATGTACTATTGCTCGAATGCTCTTGATACTTGTCACGACACCGATATTTTGCCTATCAACTGCCTAATAGGCAAAGCGTTCGTTAATTTACCTCGCTGGGGTATTCTCTTTCTTACTTGATCGTCACTTATTTTAATTGCAAACATAACTTGACCTCTAAGAGCACGTAGGTTGTAAGTAATTATTTTGTTGATCGAAGAATTATTAGGTCAAACGTTATTGGTTGAAGTCGAAGTAAGTGACCAAGGTCAAAGGTACTCATGACACGTTATTTACTGTGCTGCAATTTTTTCCTTCAACTATTAATCAATGAAATACTATGGTAACTTTAAAAAATATACGTCATATACCTTGAAATGTACTGATTGTCCAAAATTTTTGAATTATATTAGGCATAATTCTGGGGTCCTAGTGAAAAAGGGTATAAGTCTTCTCAAGATCAAGTGAAAAAGGGTTTAAGTCCAGTATATTTCGTTCATGTATATACCCTTTTTTATTACGAGTTTTTTATGCACATTCAAACCTTTCAAAACTCTCGTATATGAGGAATGATTAGTAATTACGCAAAAAAAACGTTCAAGGCGAAATACGAAGAATGCCCAACAGTGCAATAACTTAAAAAAATATAATAACTCAAAATCTAAGGTAAGAAAAACATCGACTGACCTAAACTAGTAGGTGCTGAGGGGTCAAGTTAGGTTAGTCGATGAGTTTATCGATGATGTGTTACTTAACAGAATAACACCATAGGAGCTTAATAAAGATCTTACGTGTCTAATGCATACATAATAGGCTATCTCTGTCATAAATCTGCGGAGAGAGCGGTACGGCAATCAACATTATAATTTGTAATCGTGTGTTCAGAATTGACGCTATATTCTCTAAAATTAAAAGCATTTTTGATGAGAGATACAGAGCACTGAGTTTCAACAATTTTTGATTAAAATAAATGATTTATAGTTGTTCTTATATTGTTATTGTTTTCTATAACTATCTAATGAGAATTTCAAATTAGTTACTTGAATCATTTTACTGTGAGCGTAAAGGACAGAGCTATAGAAGTTAGATAGCCTGTCCTGCAGCGTAAACTGAGGGCGTAGCTTTGCAGTTCAGAGGGCTCAGACAAGATGCATTACGCTAACTAACGTTTCTATTCGATTCGTTTTTAAACCAATCGCGTCACTGGTAGACCACGTGACTTTTCGTATCACGTCATCTTCCAGTGACGCGATTGGTTTAAAAACGAATCGAATAGAAACGTTAGTTAGCGTAGTGCATCTTGTCTGAGCCCTCTGAACTGCAAAGCTATCCCCCGTCCCCCCTGTCCTACAAAACAACGCGTTAAAATTCGTTTCGGGGCGCTCGCTGCGAGGCCGCGGATAACTTACAACTCACAGACAAGGGACGAAAATTATTAAAAACACGTTAATAAATTTGTCATGATTGGTAACATAAAACTTTAACGATTGTGTCAATATAAAAGGAATGCCTTATTTATTTGTCCTCAGAAATTTATCACATACCTACATAGACCGCTTAACTCCTACTTTTACGTTGAATTATTAAAGATAAAGATAAAAATAAAAGATGTTAATTGCGTTAACCAGGTGTATTTAAGCCATGCTCCACTCTTACCCCCTTACTAATAAACGTTGAGTAACGGTGGTATAGCTATACAATGTTTTGTCCTTATCTGTCAAATTCAAATGTCACAATGACAGATAAGGACAAAACATTGTATAGCTATACCACCGTTACTCAACGTTTATTAGTAAGGGGGTTATTATTTATTTATTTAACCTTTATTGCACACAAAAAAGGACAAATGGCGGACTTTATGCCTTATAAATATTATTTTTACCTCGAAGATGTATGCACTTTTTTTTACACACCTTACATGCACCTTTCTTTTATTTAATTACTATAAAACCTTGCATTGTAAAGCTTTATAGTAGTTTATGTGACTAGTGCATAATAAGAGGCATTAATACACGAGTGTGGTTTTACGAAACGAGCCGAAATGCTCGTTTCACAATAAAATCACACGATGTTTACATTAAAGTACAACCACAGATACAGGTTTCTTAATATAGGCCATTTGCCTATATTTCTGAACATTTTGTATGGAAGTTATGATATGGATGTAGAATATGTAGATAAACAATCTTATAATTCCAATCAAAACAAAAATAAGTATAAATCGTAAGTGTAAATAGAAACATAAATATTTACTTCAACTAAATTTCAATCTCAGAGACGTTAAGCTCTAAATATTAAACTCACGCTAGAAAATTGGAATGCAAAGTAAATGTATGTAAAGTAATTCCAATTTACAGATGTGGAGTGTGATAAGTGTCTACTTTGTTGAAGTACGTGTAAATTGGATGACACTTGCAAAGGGTACAATTTGGACGCTTTACAACCTTTAGTAAAAGTCGAAGTAAGAATGAACCTTCTTTTGTAATGCTAATCATTCCAAGAAAGCGTAGCGGTTTTTGTAGCAGCCGTAGAGCTTCGACGAATCTGTATCAGCAGCGTAGCTGACATAAATTGCTACGCGTTCGTAGAAATGCCCGAATCGTAAATTTAATACGATGGTTACACGCTAGCACTACTGATCTGATCACTTTGCATTTTCGTTTATACAACGTTCATATTGCCATTAGAATTTGAAAAAGAACATTAGTAATTGTGAATCAGGGGCCTTACTTCTACAATGTTTTAAACCTATTGTTATTATTTGTTTATTAACTCGGCTACCTTAACTGATATCTTAACCTCGTAAGGCCCAGTGTCCAATATTAGGATGTACATAATCAAGGCAATTTAATTTGAACTGTGTTGCAATAAAAATAAGGTTTATTTTCCTATGTTCATAAACTGAAAATGGCATTATCGAACAAACTTAATTGAACTTTATTGCCTTGATGGTGGATTCAAAGTCCCACTCACAAAAAACTCCCTGTTTATAGTATGGTGGGCCTTACGAGGTTAATGAGAGCTGTCACAATGTTGACAATACGGTAGCAATAGAGTAAAAGTCAATTTAGAATAAGGGCTCTGTGTATGGATGATGGCCTTTGGAAAATATAAGCCTACATTAAAATGCATTAAAATTCACAATAAAATGTATCTTTTTGGTTGTCCCTCTCTTCCACATACGAGTACCTATCCTTATCTTATATTTAGTTATTTGCTAATAAAATCAATGTAAAAGTTTGAAATTATGTACAATATTTGTCTTTCATTCACGCCTAAAGATTTAGTCCATCGTTTATCGTGTTTTGGGCATAGTTGTCAAAAATAACGAAATATATTTTATCTACACACATAATTATCATAAAGTCCTCTTTTATGCGTTCAAAACCTGTAGGAAATGACCAGTATTACCTGTGGTAGTAGGTGACAGCGATGACAGCTGTTAATTTTGGAAGATGTTCCAAATTTGGATCTCATTATCTACCATACAATATTCGAAAACGTAATTTCAAAATTACGTTACAGCTGTCATCGCTGTCACCTACTACCACAGATGCTGGTAATTTGCCTTTCGGCTTCTGAACCCATCTTAGAGTACTTAAAATATGTGTGTAGATAAAGTATTTTACGCGACTCTGCGTAATTAGCATTACGCAACCGTCACGTAAACTACTATTAAAGTCAGCAACATTGAATGTTACATTACGTTACATTTTGTATTATAAAAATCGTTCTTAGATAAGGTCAGAAAATATTTATGAATTTACGGCCTGACGATCTCATGCATAAATTGATATACGGCTGCAATATTAGCATATGAATGTGCATTCAGGGCGTGCACTCGATGGGTTCTTGATTTAAAACAGCCTATTATCTTACCAGAAGCCTGGGAATAAAAACAGGGAATAGCCTGAATTGCTCTGTAAGACGATAATGCAATTGACATGTTTTCATTTAGTTTCTAACTCAGCCTCCATTACTAGTAAATAAGAGATATCGTAAAGTTACACAAGCAATAATTATGATTTTACCGATGGAATGGAAACCCTGAAATGATTTTTAAATTTAAAAACGCAAATTTAAGTACCTTGGGGTTTATTAGATTTTTTTAATATATATTATTGTCTCTTGTTATTTAAGAGAAGAAATCTTGTCGGTGAAGTATAAGACCGGTAACGTCCTCCGCTTCTCTCTATCCATTGTTTTTACCTGTACCTACCTACACGACATGACGGCAACTTTCCGTCCTATTTCATTCATGTGTCTTATTCTTGGTTTCCCCCTTCCTTGTTTCCCTTCATCTTTCCTTCTTTGGCGATATTTATTTAGCCGTCAAGTTGTTTAAGGTGTCCCACTTATGATATCTCGTCTATAATCATACTTCTTGCTTCATCGATCCAGTTAAGAACACATTCAATCCAGTTTATTCTCTCCTTCTTTCTCCAACACCTCATACCAAATACTCCCAGAATCATATCAGAAATATATACCCTTCAAAATTATTATTAGAAATCCCAATTAATATTTGCTACCCTGTCTATACGCATCGACTCCCAGCTGCCAAGCATTAATATCCATTGTTTAAAAAGCTACAAAACACGAAAGTATTTTCCTTAGCAAAATGACGAGCATTTTATATTTCTGCGTCCAAACATTTCTGGGATATTTTTATAAATTTTAAAGCGCGAAATAAAGCGTTACGAAGCGTTTCATGCTTATCACGGGGTCTCTTTCCTGGAAACTATGAATAAAGCGAGCGCAATAGCTGAAATTTACATTTGGAATTACAGAATGTTTTATATAAATGGCGCTGTGCTCTGGTCCGCCAAGTCAAGTTATGGGAGAATGTTAATTTAGTTATCTTATTAATAGAAGCGAAAAATAAAGTGCAAAATGAAAAAAAAATATATCTAAAAACTGACCAGAGAAATGTAATAAGTACTTATTTGTAGCTTTTTGACTTCAAGATTTTCATACGACATAAAATCAGACACAAAATAGGTAGATACATACTAAGAATGATTGATTATTTAATTCTTAAGCAAGCAAACACAGTCTCATTATTGCGTGGGGACCTAATGTGAGGGACATTTCCGCAAAGAGCTAGCGTCGTTAGCCTACCGTGTCATTTCATCAACCGAATCCCGTGCACTTTGCATGTAACCCAAAGGCTACAGGGGATGTAGCCTTTGTTTAGCTAGCTCTCTCAGGTAACTTCAAATTAGCTCGTCCGTAATCAAGCAGATGTTTCTACCACTCACAAATCTCATGCTTTGTTTTCCAACTCACTCGCTCATTTAGTTAATGGCCGACAGTTTTATAGGGTGTAATAGTTT
The DNA here is from genome assembly GCA_946894065.1 of Acleris literana. NCBI lineage: Eukaryota > Metazoa > Arthropoda > Insecta > Lepidoptera > Tortricidae > Acleris > Acleris literana. The sequence continues at coordinate 21,196,335 of OX335671.1, read as the reverse complement.
GCGCCGCGCGCACCGCGTCGCCAGTGATTGTGTGTAACGCAGGGATAGGAGAGGTGGGGAGCAGCCGCGCGCGCAGCCGGCGGCGGTCCCCACGCGACGTCTGCGCACTCCCTGCTGGACCAGATGCTCAGTAGAGAAACCGAACGAAGCAAAGTTAATACTGAAACAGCGCCGACAACGGCCAAGTAGTCGCGCCTCCCTTCTACCCACTCTGTGCGATTAGGTCTTTCTGTTATGTTCAGCTTCGATCGATCGTCTCCTGTCCTGTTAGTTTAGAGTCTTCCCTGTTTCAAACCATTTTGGAGACACTCCAAACTGGTGGTGTTCTGTTGCCTTTTTACATAGGTTATATTTCCACTGTCATAATTTGAGAATGATTCAAACCGAAGCAGATTTTTGCCGATTTCTATTTGGGTTTGACTCATGCTCAAGTAGTTATAGAGTCTTCTGTTAGATTAGTCTCGATATCTCCGTATGTCGTCTTGGATCCCTTGTGACTGGTCTTACTTCATAAATCTTCTACTTTTCGCTCTCCCTCAGGCATGCATCCTGTTTTCTAAAATCTAGGTGTTCGATAAACACGCACCCTAGATTTTTAGCTTTTGTGTTATAAAGAAGTCCCCAGCAACCTGTCCTTCAATACTTCACTTTTTCAGCTTCAGATTTTGTTGAAATATATTTTTTAGACGCATTGCTTTCATTTTTATTTCATCGCTTACCAATCATTTAAGTATTATAATATTTATCAAACGATTTAATTTAAATTATCTTACTGTATCAACGTTTTGAGTTTAATTTCATTTTCTTAAAAAAGCGAAGTTATCACTCAAGGTAATGTTCAATAAGTACTTATGTTCCACAAGAGTGTCCTTATCGAATCACTTAGATAAAATATTATTAAGAATTGAAAATGGAAGAGAATTTCATATTCCAATCGGATGGTACCCTTATATAAGTACTTTATAATATTTTTACTATTATTTTTGTACAAATAGGCATTTTTTGTGTTATGATTAAGTTTGTGACGCCATTTGCCTTGACGAAGACCTTGAAAATCCTTGCTTTATATTGTATCAGTTTTGTGGCGATGAAAGGCAAGTGGTCAATGATATTGATCGTACATCACTATCCTTTTTCCTGGTGTGAATCCTACAGTCCCATTGACGGCGTGTTTTATTTTAGACCGGCCGTGGCGCGCCAGCAGTCGGCCCCAACCCTGGTGTTTAGGTGTGTCGATGTTACCTCTTACTACAGTTTCCACCGCTTCTTGAATACCAACAAAATCATCACAGTCTTACTCAACATCATCCTTTGTTTTGTCGAATTCAAGAAGCGGTGGAACTAACCCTGTTAATAACCCATCAGCATCCTAACTGCTTATTTCGTCGTTCGTTTTTTGTGACACGTTGCTTTCCGTTGTTTGGTGTGAGCTTACTAAGTACAGTAAAATTACATTGAGAATAATAATGGCTTTGAAACAAAACTTGAGAGGTAAGAATGGTATTTGCGCTCGTTGAAATATAAACGAACGAATATTAGGCTCGGCATTCGATGAGCAAGTCTTTGCAAATCCGTTTTTCCTTTTGCCAAACAAAACCGTGCGAGCCTCTTCGCTCCAACAGTAAGCCTGTGTTATTCACTGGTTCTTTTGTGATCGTTACCCTGATTGGATTATCGGAATCGAATTTCTCCTTGTAAAGTTTATGAATTCTACGATTCAAATCGGATTTGTAATATGAATTATTTCAAACAAATAAACATTATTTAATTATATTATTTTCTCCTTGCCAATGTGAATATAGTACGAAAAATATACTTTTGGAGTAAAGCAAAAGTTAGCAGTAACCTTTATAAAAATTGAACACTATTGTGAATTAAAAATCGCAAGCTGAGTAAATGTTTGTGCAGCAGATTCATTATCATTAAATATACGAACCTTTTTTCTTTCAAATACTTCACCACTTGCACCTATGTCATAATCAAAAGGTCTACTATCAGTAAAACTTACTACCGGAATTAATTCAGTTAAATTGGAAAGCAATGTATTAACAAAACATTCTTGAGCACGCTGCATGACGCCCCCTATCCATAGCTAGATGAGTCTGAAGATACCGCATGCTCTCATAATTTCGATCTTAAATATTTTCATTTTATTTCTATTCGAATATAGCAAAAATCAACAAGGGATTGAGTTCTGAGAATGGCTCCCCGCTGTTCGAATTTATATTCCGATATCAATGGCGAATTGGAATAATCACGTGAATTCACAGACATCGTTCGTGGTAAAGATGGCCTATCAGACGTCTATTGAGAAATCTTTTCAGATTTCTGCTTGACTAACAAATTGCTTCGCATATTAAAACGATTGAGTGAAAGGTAATGTGTTGAAACTATGGCAGGTTTTGAAATTTTCTATATTTTCGAAATACCCGTTTTCTATTAGTGGCTTACAAATAATACTTTTCAAGTTTCTATAAACTAAAAAAATAGCAAGACTCAAAATAGAGGTAGTACTTTTATCATTAATTAGCAACTAATTAAATAACTAGGATTTTTATAACACATAATGCACCTGTATAGCTAGTTAAAATTAAGTTAATTCCTTTGAAAATAAATACTGTCGTAAGTACCTATTGCTGTGGTTTAACACAGCCCTTTGAAATCGTCTGCAATGACAATACGATTGCATTCCTCGCTAATTCAATCAAATGTTGGATCAACATGTTGGACAAAGGCTAGCAATTTTCCAATATCAATCATGTAGTTGAAAGCGACCTAGTCACGTACCCACTACAAATTGCTTTTAATAGATTACCGGCATTCGATAATCCTCTAACGGTTGATTCATGATTCGGCAATCGAAACCTTCTAATTCGATAGCGCTTGGCGATTCGCTTTTGTTTCTAATTTTAATTCCAAAATTCTAATTTTGAATTTGGACTGTGCGCAGGCGATTGGCTGACGAAGATGACGAGTTGTCCGAAGTGCAGCCGGATGCCGTGCCGCCGGAAGTTCGAGAATGGCTGGCTTCGACGTTCACGAGGCAGCTGGCGACGGCGAAGCGGAAGTCGGATGAAAAGCCGAAGTTCCGGTCGGTGGCGCATGCGATCCGCGCCGGGATATTCGTGGACAGGATATACAGGAGAGTGACCAGTACAGCACTAATGCAGTTTCCGCAGGATGTTGTTAGAGTGCTAAAGGTTGGTATAAATCTTTTCTTTTCTTCTTAGCCTAAAGATAAATTATTTCTTTAACACTGGATAGAACTGGAAGACTAGCAAAGTTGCATTTGTCAAAAGTGACTGTATATTTGACAGGAGAACGTTCGTCAGCATACGTAAATCCAAGGCAAATTCTTTGATTTCTTTAATCGTGAACGTTAGCTAAATGCCACTTGGTTATGTCCACTCTATTCTAATGTTCGATCTCAACATGTAAGTATTTATATAGTTGTCTAGTACCCGCCTAGACAAGTACTAGCCTAGAGCTTAGTTTGGGACTAGGTCAATTGGTGTGACGTTTTTCCCCTGATATTTATTTATTTTATTTATTTATGTTATGTTCTAACGACGTTTGAGGGCCGCATAAAGCTATGCATTGCATTACCCAAAACTTCTAGAATTTACGATCGTTATTTATTAATACTATTCAACATTTACTTTAGATGAATTGTGAAGATGAAAATTTCCATACAAAATGCGATAAAGATTCCCTCTCCTCTAATTTTAACGATTTTTAAATGTTGTAGAATATCATACGAAAAACGTACATACCTATATGTACGTTATTCTTTCTAAGAAAATATTTATTGGATAGAAATAATTAAAAATAAAAACAAACGGATACGTACAAACCTAGACTTTTATATTAACTACAACATATTCATAAATCATGGAAATCAGACTTAGAGGGTGAGAAACTTTACCATCCGTATCTGAATTTGTAGGTATTATAAAAAATGACATCCACTCGATTTCAGCGTCGCCTTACAACCCTCTTAACTCTTATATACATATTTTATATATACTTAAATACAATTGTGAAAAGTATTGTTTGTTCTCCATCATGTTTTTCATGTAAGAATTAAGAAAAAAAGACATGACTTTTTAAACAACGGATTAGACAATGTGGAAATGGCTCTGGGAGCACCAAACCTTGCTCCAAGCGCTTAGCAATTTACATAAATACGACGAGAGATTATACAAACTTATTCGTATTCATAAATTGTTTTCTTCTGAAGCGCTCTGAAGGGACATGACGTAATTATATATCTTGCGGGAAAACGTTTTGTTTTTAGGGTTCCGTACCCATAGGGTAAAAACGGGACTAAGACTCCACTGTCCGTCCGTCTTTCTGTTGCCGCTATATTGCAGATAAGTAATCTATTTATGTTGCCGCTATATTAACAAATAATAAAAATAGAATAAAATATATATTTAAAGGAGCTCCCATACAAACGTGATTTTTTGGCGTTTTTTGCTCGATATTAATAACTACAACAAGTAGACACTTGAAATATTCACAGAAAATTTAACTGTACGTTCACTTGAAAAAAAAATAAGGGGCTCTCATACAAAAAAGTGATTTTTATTGATAATGGACTTCGTGCACGAGTCCAACCCGCACTTGGCCCTTTTTTGTGTTTTCTAGCGTTTGTGTATGGTACAATTTTAAAGAATTCGGCTGCCAACTGCTTTTTAGGATTCCATACCCAAAGGGAGCCTAACGGGACTCTATTAATATGCCTACGCTGATCGTCCGTCCGTCCTTTTTTTAAGGAGCTGTATCTATCTTACGACAGCATTTAAAAAAATTGACCACAAATATAATAGTAGTTTATGTTACTGTACGTAATGAAGGGCATTAAACACGAGTGTGGGTTTATGAAACTCGCCTTCGGCTCGTTTCTAAATAATAACATCACACAAGTGTTTTAATGCCTAATTATGTACAGTTACATACTCTACTTTATCTACCCACATATCTTAAGCCTGCATGATGCATTCAGGAGTCGCATATTAAATTTAAACCGGTAATGGCGGTAATGAAAAGATTGAAAAGTTTTCTGGCAACTGTCATAGTTTTTTTTTTAATTCAGAGACAAACTAGTGTCGGCTCCAACTATCATATCGTTCGATATCTTACTTACGCGCGAAATTTGTCAAATTTGTATGCAAATTGACAATTCATTTCGAACTAAACGTCATCTCGACTGATACTAGAATAGAGGTCAAATCAAATTTCTTTGTATTTCAGAGATGTTCGAAATTTGAATGTCATAAGAACATCGAAATTAATGTTCTTAAGAATCCATAAGATTAAATTATAATAATAATAAATATCACGAGACGATCTCACACAAATTGACCTAGTCCCAAACTAAGCTCTAGGCTTGTACTATGGGTACTAGACAACGATATAAATACTTATATAGAGAAATATATACTTAAATACATAGAAAACATCCAAGACTCAGAAACAAATACTCGTGCTCATCACACAAAATATCTGCCCTTACCGGGATTTGAACCCAGGACGGCTAGCTTCGTAGGCAGGGTCACTACCAACTAGGCTAGCACGTCGTCCACAGATTGCTGCCACAGATAAAAAATTGCTCTAACAACAGAGTTGATTATTATGCTGATCATAATTTGCGGTCTCTGGACGCATCATAGAGAGTTTATGATATGTGTGTAGATAAATACACAATAGATATCGCAAATGCATCTACTTCGCGTGTCCGCACCCCGACCAAGCGTCGGGGTTGGCCGTCGCTATTGACGTTCCGCGCGCGTCTGTTGTTGCAGCCGGTCGGCCGTGAAAATTAAGAAAATGCCTCGTTACGTGATAATTAACTGCAATAGCCCAAAAAAGCGACGACTTTGAATCGATTTTGCGCGGAAAACGGGGAATTCACATCACTTATTCGCTCTTGTAACGTCCCAGTTGGTAGAAAAAGTGACGCGGTTAGTTTTCATACAGATCGAGTTGTTTACGTTATCTATGTGTATATATCTGTGGTTTTGACTGACTAATTTTAAAATTGCATTTCTTAACTATATAATAATATTATAAATAGACAGTGAGCTATGGAACCTATTACAAAAATATTTAATCATTTAAAAGGTAAACTTTATTCCGGATGCACATAGGCAATTTTTTATCTTTTTAAATATGAGTGACGCGAGCGGGACGCTAGTTTATTAATAAAATGGAAAATTCATTTTAGATAACATAAAGAGATAAACCCAAAAGTGGAACAATATGAGGCACTCTAAATAATAACTTTTCGTTATTTTTTAGTAGTTGGTTGGCTTTGTGTTTTCCTATTAATCTTACATTCTATTAACTATTTAAAGTCAAGAGCTGTCCTGTGTTTAAAATTTAACTATAACATAAAAAAGATATTCCTAAAATATCATCGACTGCGTTTCGTATTTATATAAAACAAAAACGTGATATCATTTAATTAATTATTTCATACTAATTAACCCTAAACCCGCTTTGTCCGACGCCTAATTGAAAATTCCGCTGGCGCCCGGATTCTGTACACGTTCTCCAATCGAGATGCGTTTTGGGAATTCTAAGCGGACATTAGAAGTCAGCTGCGGAGGGTTAAAACCCTATTTTAAAATGACTATAGTCTAAAATCTGACAGTTCTCATATTGATTACCGTAAAACGGGGTGAGTAGGGACACAAGCTAAAATGAAGCATATGTTACTAATTATAAGACTGAAATTATTTCCAATAGACGTAACGTTATTATCCATTTAGTAATTGTTCTTATTTGTAACAAGTTATGACTTGTTTTGGGTTGTGTCCCTACTCACCCCTCAATCCCTACTCACCCCGTTTTACGGTACTTAGGTATTTTAACATTATGTCATAAAAAAACATGAATGAGAACTTGAGTAACCAGTAATATTAGGGTAAGTTAGTTGTTATAGAATTATCAACAAGTTTTTAGAGATGTTTATAATTCTGTAGCTCTGCCTACCCCACTCTGGGAACGAAGGCGTGAGATTATGTATGTATGTATGTATGTAGATTTCAAATGTCTATGGATCTTAAATCCCACTTACCATCAGGTGGCCTGAGTACTCGTGTGCCCTATCCATGACATAAAAAAAAAGTTTTAATGATAAAAATACCTACACTTAAACCAAAATGCAGTAATCACAGCGAATATGCGCCAGTTGAGGTTAGGATTTTGTTCTCGAATTCGATCACCGACTGTTTACGTAGCTAGTCATTTGTTCAGTGTTTGCATTATTGTGTTTCGGTGTGGGTATAAGACAACCGGAAATGACTACGAATTGTGCGCTATTACGCCGGATACCAGAGATTGGCTTTCAAAATTAGACATAAGATTGTGATCAGAACAAACAACCACACGATTATTATTATTACTATTATCTATTATTATTGACGATTTGGCGTCTTAGGACTGTTATCTAGAGATTGCAAATGTCTATGGATCCTACTTACCATCAGGTGGCATGGGTTTTTATCGAAAAAACACTAAAAAGGATTGTGAAGCGCCGCTAAAATCACGTAGCTGTCAAATAAAATTCATACAAATTTAGCTCCGGGCGATATCTTTTGTCAACCCTAAATCAAGTTCAATTTACACGATTTTTGAATATGTTGTAGTTGTTATAAAGAACTAGGTTTGTATGTTTTTTTTTATTTATTTCATTCTTAGAAATATTTTCTTGGAAAGGAAAACGTACAGACATAGGTTTTCATGATATCTATAACATATTCAAAAATCGTAAAAATCAGACTTGATTTAAGGGGAGAGAAACGTTATCACAATTTGTATGGAAATTTTTAGCTTCACAATCCTCTTAAATTAATGTTGATTAAAATCTTTTTAAGGAACCATATGCGAGAATTAATCATAGTAAAATTTGTTTCCCATTATTTCCCTTTTTCTTTCCCGTCGTCGGTAGAATTTGGGAAAAACCCTTTTTAGTGCATCCCTAGGGTAATGGACTACCTAAAAAATATCCCGCCCAATCTTGTCACAGATCCACCGGTACCTAACTCAATTTCTTTCAAAATGTAGCTTGATGGGGTTTGCCTTTCCACCTTCGATATTATCGTCAGGTACCTAGATATGCGGAAATAATTTATTACCTCGCAAAACATTGTTATTAATGTATCAAAAATGTAAAATAAACTAATAATATTCAATTTGTGTTGTAATTAGTAAAGTTATAACAGAATTGTTAGTAACCTGAAAGTTACCACAGCGCTACATAATGAAAGTTTGCGTCGACGACTAATTAAAAGTTTGCAACTTGAAATTAAAGCGTTTGGGTATGAATATTAAATAACAGCAAATATGAAATTAAATTATGCAATAAAAAAATTACATTTTGAATCGTTAAAACTTTGGTCGTTCTACGTTTTTGCCAACCCTGAGGACTTTTTTAAATATTAAACATCGTTTCGCTCTCACTTCGCTCCGGTTTAGATAAATAAAACCGGCCAAGTGTGAGTTCGACTCGCGTAGAGAGGGTTCCGTCTCCACACCATATGCCTGTCTGTTAGTCTGTCTGTCTATCTGTCCATCTGTCACAGCAGATTTGCTCCAAAACTACTGGACCGATCGAGTTGAAATTTGGTACAAATATGTAAGTCGGTAACTCAAAGACGGACGCGTAACGTAAATAAATGAATTTTGGACAAGGGGGCCACTTTTGGGGAGTTAAATTTCGCACTGATGTAACACCATTATATCACTATTTATTTTATTACACGTACAAAGCTAAATCTACGTTAAATGAAATAAATAAAAATAATTTAGTTTCGTAATCTAGCCACACCCCAAGAGTGAGAAGAGGTAAATGAGGGTAGGTCCCGGTTGTACCGCTGCTGACCCTCGCCGATCGTTATGGGCTGATGTTGGTAGCACCGATTGGCTCTTTTACCCCCTTGCTTTTATTTTTCTCCCACTTCCTTTTTTCCTGTGCTCAGTTGACTTCCTTTATATTTTTTGTAGGTACTGATATTCATGACTGATTTATTATATTTTACTCCTCTATTCATTCCCATAGTAAAATATTAATTTATTACTTATTATTCCACTTATTACACTACTACTATATAATTCTCTTATTACTTAAATCACTGTTTATGTAGTCAACCGCTGTCTCTTCGTTCGTGTGTCACGTTGGCGCCACTGAAAATCAGCGTCGCGGTTCATGCCGTGACATAGTGCTGAGTGGCGTCAATTTCGACGTCACAGAATCACCCATGGCAACATTATGTTACAATTGTATTTTATTCCTTTTCTTCATTGTTTAATTTTGTTTTCTGTGTTGCCATTGTTTGTTTTATGTTCAATTTATTTTGTTTTTTTTTTCTTGTGATCGTCGAATAAATGTTTCTGTTTCTGTTTCTGTTTCTGTTAATTAGGAAATTAAAAAAAAAAGTTTGCAAACCTTATTATGTGACATGTCAAATGAAAGGGGCTGTTGTAAGCATCTCAATTTTTTTTTATATTTTTAATATAAACAGTTTTGAAGTTATTTAAGAAAAAACGCAAATATCGACCATCCCCCTCCCTTATCTCTGAAACTAGGGTGATGGAACCAGTAATGGACAAGGCACCAATAATGTACACTTGATTCTTATTTTACAGAAGATAAGGGTTATTCATTTGTTTTGCAACAATCAATTTAGGATCGTATGAAATTTGAATTAAGAGTGAAGTGTCCATTACTGGTGCCTGTCAGTTAAAAGTGTCCATCATTGGTGCCGTCACCCTATATACTATCCAAAAAAAAACTGTGAAGTTTTGGAGGAGGAAATAGTGTAAACCAAAACTTTGGTGTCCTCTATTTTAAAAAGGTATATCACTCCGTGCTTATAAAAATACACACATCAAAAGTGCCTAAGGATATTTTTTATCCCTAGACAGTTTTTAACATTTTAATTTAGGCATATTACTAGAAATAGAAATAGAAATAGAAACATGTATTCGTCGAACACAGAGAAAAAAACTGAACAGAGAAAAACATCATAAAAAAAGGATGGCAACACAAAAATAAAAACAAAAACAATATAGAAGGAAAGAAAAAATACAATCATAGAATAATGTTGCCATGTTGTGATTCTGTGACGTCGAAATTGACACCACTCAGCACTATGTCACAGCATAAACCGCGACGCTGGTTTTCAGTGGCGCCAACGTGACACACGAACGAAGAGACACTACTACTGAGTACTACTGAGTCAAAACATCAAAATTGTCTAGGGATACTGAGTAGCCCAAGACTTTTTTGATGTGTGTATATTTGAGACAGCGTAACAGCAATAGATCTTTTGAAAACCTCTTTTTCAATAGTCTTACGACCCCTTTCCTCTTTAGGTTTCAAGATTGTATACCCTTTTTAAGCCAATTAGCGAAGCTGAAAATAGAACCTAGAACCAAATTCCCTTTTGTACCTACAGGCCTCTTCACTCCAACGTTCAATATCGCTAAGAGATTCTCGACGCGCAATTTCATTTCAAGTACATAATAATATACCCAAAAATAGTAGAACAATTAAACCTTGGATAACAATTGGAATATTGCGATGCATAAGAAATCGCAATAACATGCAACGCAAGCTGCGTAGTCATCCAGAAAACCTAACACTAAAATTATCATACAAGCGATACCGGAATTTCTGTAATAAATTAATAAAAAATCTGAAACGAAAATATGACAAGGAACAACTAGAAAAAGCAGGAAATAACCCTAAAACTATATGGAAGACAGTAAACAATATAACACACCGAAAAGAAAACAAAAATACAAACTTAGAATTATTAGATATTAATCCCTCACCACAAGCATCAATTGATTTTGTTAATAATTATTTTTCTAATATTGGTAAATCTCTAGCAAATAATATAATACCCGCATCTGGTTCATGTTATACAGGATTCCAAATACCCTCTCCGTCTTCTCAATCACAGTTACAATCGTTTGTACTATTCGAGACAGACCCTAATGAAGTTTTCATGACCTTGATGAATTTAAAATCAGATAGCGCCCCTGGCTGGGACAATATTTCCAGTAAGTTTCTGAAAATGGCTAGTGGCATTGTTGTACCTATTATCACCCATCTAGTAAACCTATGCTTTAATCAGGGAATTTTCCCAGAAGCACTTAAGCTAGCGGTAGTAACTCCTGTATACAAGAATGGGAACAGAGACGATCCAAACAACTTCAGGCCTATATCTGTTTTACCGGCATTATCAAAAATATTGGAAAAACTTCTAAATTCACGAATAGTTAAATATTTAAACAAATACAATATTATTTCAAAATCTCAATATGGTTTTAGATCCGGACTATCAACTGAAGATGCAGTAAAAGCACTAACATCACTAATAATAGACAAAGTTGACAATAATAAGAAATGCCTAACATTATTTTTAGATCTTAAGAAGGCTTTTGATACTGTCTCTGTCCCTATTCTTGTAAACACTCTCGAAAGCATAGGTTTTAGAGGCTCTTCTTTACTACTACTGACTGATTATCTTCAAAACCGTAAACAGAGAGTAAAACTCGGTACATATACTAGCAATGAATTAGAAATGACATTTGGTGTGCCTCAAGGTAGCGTTCTAGGCCCGACCTTATTTTTAATTTACATCAACAGACTATGTGCCATGAACATAGAAAATGGCCAAGTTATATCCTATGCAGATGATACTGCGGTTGTGTTTTATGGCGATACATGGGAACAAGTTCACTCCTATGCAGAACTAGGTCTGGCAAAGATTGCTATGTGGTTGAATTCTTATCTGTTGACGTTAAACACTACAAAAACAAACTACATGTGTTTTACCAAATATGATAGTACACAGCCTGATTCGAACTTAGAAATTAAAATTCACACATGTGTTCCAATGATCAACAACAGTAACTGTCACTGCCCTATCATACAAAAGGTCACAAGCACAAAGTACCTAGGGGTCATGATTGACCAACGTTTAACATGGCATATGCATATAGAGTTGGTAATGAATAGAATAAGAAAGCTTACTTGGATTTTTAAGACTCTAAGACATATCGCATCAAACAAATTACAAAAACAAATATATACTTCTCTGGTTCAATCTGTTATAGTTTACTGTATATCATTATGGGGAGGTGCCTCAAAGACAAAATTTCTTGAATTAGAAAGGGCTCAAAGATCTTTACTTAAGGTGATGCACTTCAAGCCCCTTAGATTTCCCACCTCCGATCTTTATGCGTTGTGCGGTGTTCTCTCAGTTAGGAAACTGTATGTGTTACATATTATCCTAAACATGCATAAACGTCTAACATATAATCCAACCGTTATAACTGGGAGGAGAAGAAGAAATGTAACCCCAGTTGTCAAGACGAACTCTGCATATGCTAGACGGCAATACACTGCCCGCTCTGTTAATCTATACGATACTGTAAATAGACAGGTAAACATTTATCCCCTTACATATCATGCATGCAAAAAAACACTCTCATCTTGGTTACAAACAAAGAATTATAATGAAGTTGAAGATCTATTACTATATAAAAAATATAAAATTGTATAAAGGGTATAAAGGGAAAAAAGCAATCACTAATTATTGTATTATCACTAGTTTTGATTAATATCAAATTGACAAGTATCCCAAAATGTACATGTTTTATGAATTTTATAATTAGCTGAAATAATCTCTTAACAAACTGTTGTGTATTGCGTATTTGTGTGTGTGTATGTGTGTGTGAATGAGGAAGTGTGTATGTGTAGCAATGTGTATGTGTATGAGTGAAGTACGTCGTGTGTCGGCCATAACGTGGCTGCATGTCATGTAAGCATATTTATATTTATTATATTTATTATGAGTTCTGTGGCCATGTTTGGGCGGGTGGACGACCTACATGCTCATCATATTATTCTGTGTTCTGCATGTTATTTTAAAACCATTTGTTACCCTTAGTTTTATTTTTATTCTAACGCCAATTAAGAAAGAGCGATGTTCCTTAACACAAGTATGTTTACATACTTAAAAAGGGGCATCAACCACATACTTTTGTAAAACTACAACAATTGAAATAAAAACATTTTATTTTATTTATTTTATTTATTTAATAAGCCTTTTCTTCGGGCCAAAATATACCACTTAAGTATGCAATAAACCAGTGTGTTTCTACGAAACATTTTCTGTTTTAGCGTCGATAATCGGATTTCAGGCACTTCAACGTATAAAGTACCTACTGCTTACGTCGTATTACTTCGTCATGTCATGGTTAGAAGCTATGCGAGATGTTGGTGATTTTTCTTTTGATACAATATCTGTAAATCTATACTAATATTAAAGCTGAAGAGTTTGTTTTCTTGAACGCGCTAATCTCAGGAACTACTGGTCCGATTTGAAAAATTCTTTCAGTGTTAGATAGCCCGTTTATCAAGGAAGGCTATAGGCTATATATCATCACGCTAAGACCAATAGGAGCGGAGCACCAATAAAGAATTTTTCAACCTTCTACGTTAACAAAGTAACTATTCCACGGGGACGAAGTCGCGGGCAGAAACTAGTTTATCATAAATCAATGTTGTATCCAGAGTGGCTATGTGCTGGTTTTAAATGTACGTATCGATCCTACTCATCAAATGCTACTTCTTTTCTTGTACGAATTTGATAATAACTTAATTTTCAGTGAATTATAACGGTAGGATACTATCTCCCATGTTTTGGTATAGGGTCGGTACCTAAAGCTGACTTGTTTCATGTAACACCCTATATATTTTTGGAATTGTAGTTCGACGTTTACAATCGCGAAGGAAAAATCAAAAAACCGGGTAAGGACATGTCGGACCATACTCTATATAGGGTTCCGTCCGACGCCATTACTACAAACACAAACAAAGATCTCGAAACTCAACAAGAATTTTTAGTAGTATAACCATTTTAGCCACCTGTATCTCAAGAACCAAAAGTCTACTTAGTCGTGATAGCTATCCTATTAAGTTGGTTTTAATATATCGCGACTAATGGCCTGTTGTTTGATCGGTAGTTAAACTAACTAATAGTCAAAAAACGTTACTAATGGTTAAAATCTCAAGGAAATGTGTCAAATTTTCCATTCCTGTTTCGAATTTTAACAATTAGTTAGTTTAACTACTGGGGGGTTATTATGACGTAGCTATGCAGTTCATTTTACGGCGAGCGTAAAGGACAGTGCTATAGCAGTTATATAGCTCTATCCTTTTCTCTCAGCGTAAACTGAACTGCAAAGCTAGGTCATAATAATCCCCCTGGTCAAACAACAGGCCCTAAGTAGACTTTAAGTAGATATTATGTGCTTTCATTCAAGATCTTTTTGGGGGGAGACACATAACTCCATGGAAAATTACACTTTTTTAGTTCAATATTTCCTAAACGGTCGTCCAAATCTAAAAATTGATAATACGAGTAACATGTAAATAATGTTTTTTAAGAGCTATCCAACTATACTTTTTTCGATGTCATAATTTAAAAAAAACGTATTGCTTTACTTGTATTAATTAGAAAAAAAAACAAGTATTTTCTTACGATTTTTTCGGCGTTATTAAACTATGCCAAATTACAGCTTTGTAGCACCAAGAGTATCTGATTTAAACCGCGGACAGACGGACAGACATGGCGAAACTATAAGCACACCTTGTTGACTACAGAACCCTTAAAAAAATACAGAAAAAAGACTCATTAAAATTAGGAAATATTTTGATATAAACATGCTGATGCTAAATGACTAGGCTCTCTCTAAATTACTTTTTTATGTAAAGCTACGTAAATCACAGTCTTTCTTAAAACTGTGGGTGAGCGCAATGGTGGACAAAATGTTAGGTATTGCTAGTGACTGTAATATGGAAAAATAGATACTTAAAATACATCAAGAACATACAAGACCTACGAACAAGTAGGATCGTAAAATTGGCAATAGTCAGGATCGAAACATTTGATAAAAATCGATCTTAAATTGAAAATACTACCATAGATCATGGGCGGCTTAATACGGCTGCGTTTATCGCGTGACTAAGTGTGGATAAGAATAGAATAGAAGAATATAATAACTTTATTTCAGACTACAAGGCCCATATTTACAAATACCTTACAGACTAACATACATATAAATATATAACATAAAATGAACACGACTTCTAATAAATTTTCGCAGTGTCTGCTAGACGGCGACCACGAAATCGCCGAAATATGACACCCCTCGGCCAGAATTCCTCCTTTAAAAAGGTCGAGAGTACCGACCAAAGATCTGTATCTTTGGTCGGTACTCTCCAAAGGCATCCGTTACCTTCTGACACGTAAATAAGAGCGATAGTGACGGCTGTTTTATCCACATTTGAGACGCGATATACACGCAGCCATACTAAACCCTGTTCAGACTTACTTGTATTAAGTAGTAAACAACTTTCTAACCTCAAAATTTTACTTTATTTGTAAACTGAGAAACATTTTGGACATCATTTGGTCAATGTAGGGTTGCCATCTTGCTATTCGTCCGGGTTTTCCCCGGATTTGTCCTAGTTTAGAGGTCGTCCGGGGAGCGTCCGGGCGGGGTTTCATTTGTAGTCCGGGTTTAAAAAATTAAAGTCTTGGGCCGCCGCGCCGTCTGGACAACCGACGAACCGTCCGGGTTCTGGGCTCCAAAATCCGGAATTTTCACGCCTCCTGTCCTAGTTGCCAAATTTTAGAGATGGCAACCCTAGGCCAGTGTGTTGTCCGTGATTGCTTTATTTTATTTAAAATATCTGTGTCATACAAAAAAGTTGCATTTTGTGGTTAGAAAGTTGTTTACTACTTAAGACAAGTAGGTAAGTCTGAACAGGGTTTAGGCCCGCTGGTTTGGCTCTATTGTATAGACAATAGAGCCAAACCAGCGGGCCTAGCATAGGCTTAATTTACTATCCTAAGAAAACTCTGCCTAACTAACTATAGCAACTATAATACTTATCCCTCAATTTGACCACAACTGCTGTGTCTGCGAAGCTTACATTCATCTTAATCTCGGTCTGTCCCTACTTAATTATGGAACTACGAGGTAATCCAAACTTGATCAACAGATGAATTAATAAAACAACTATCTTTGCTAGAATAAGTGGCTTCGAGAATATCTAATGTAATACCATTGTGGGCGTAATTTTTTCCTGGTCATAATAAATGTCGCCGTATTTTTGCTAACTGAAGTAAGTTTCCTCAAATTGATTACTTTGTAAGTATTAGTATCTGAACCTTAACTTAAGTAATATTAGAAGATGCTTGTCGTGACAGGGGAAAGAGCTATCAAAGCAAGAACAAGTTTCAGTTAAAAACACATTTACAATGCAAGTTTTTACTACCGCCTGTTTTTTTTGCACACTCATCTGCTATCCACACGCGGCGAGTATATCTAAACATGACTCTTAAAATTGAAACGATATGGTTTGTTATTTACTTTCAAGTCAAAGAAACGAACAAATTAATCAGCAAAGATGAAACCTTCTAGAAATTCAATTTAGATTACCGACTAAACTTGGCTCTTAAATAAAAAGAAATAGAGAGGAGATACATAAGTCAATGTAGGATGATCCCTGTGAGAGCCGTAATTCATAATTTAAACAACTTATTATCAGGGACCGTATAATGCGAGCAAAATCCATTGAAATGACGTATGACAACCAGTTAGGGTTGGCGATGGTTCTAAATTTATGAACTAAAATATTAGGTACTAAAATAATACGATGAAATTTTAATATATTTTTTACTGATGAAATTGAACACAATCCTAAACTCAGTTTACTGGCTGGTATATTTATACAATGTCTTATCAAATAATTCCCAATTTTAGACTTGGGATAGAAAGTAATAATTTTCGCAAGTACGATGGCGAGACAATGCAAACAATACAATCAGATTGACAATCATGACAAGATAATACTCATAAATCTATAGACAATGTACTTATCAGTTTTAATAAGTTTTAGTTTAACATTATAACTAGATAAACCATGAACCATAGGGGCAATTTATTACCATAATGATAACAAGTCCTTTCATAAGTAAAAACACATTCCTCCATACATATTTAATTTATTCGATTATGTTATTAAGTGACAACCCTAGCACTTCAATGAATTTTGCTCGCATTTTACGATCCCTGCTTATTATGCTCTTGCGAATAGGAATACAAAAGTAGTTAAAAAATTTATAGAACGTCGTCCCAATGTATTGTACTACATTGTTGTATCAAACGTGATCGTCTTAGATTAACCCTAGACCAATTTGAACTATACATGCCAGAAATAAGATGAAAACATTTTGACAACCAACACCTTTACTTACTTACTTGTGTCACACAGCAGCTGTTGCTTAAAGATTCTTTGACGAAGCCTGTGGCGGATTATATTTTGTCAGTATCTAAAAAAAAAACACCTTTAGTACTATTATGGATACTCAACTGTCCTAATTCAACAAACGTCAAATTTTTGCCACGGACATTTACGTTCAACATACAATGACTACAAAAAAAACAAACAAACAAACTTGTGTCAAAAGAAACTTGTGCACTATGAAGGGATTTTCGGAAATTCATCTCTTAACGGGTTAAAATTCGCGGGCGTCCTCTAGGTACAACATTAGTACAAGTTTTACGAAAACATGTACGGTCACGGACTTTAATGAACCACTATAGAACCTTGTCGCATAAAACCATCGACTAATTCCTATGTCATTTCTATCTCGCCACTTGACGCCGTCATTATGACAAGGTTCTATGGTAGTTCAATCCAAAGTCCTTGTTGGTACACACGATTAAAATTTTTACCTAGTCATTATTAATTTCCTAGATTCCTACATTAAAGACAAATTCAGGTGCCTCGTTGCTCTCACAAAACATTATACCCAGTGTAATAACGTTCATTATAAACCTCTAACCTCTAGAGCAGCTATTCTCAAAGTGTGGTCCAAAGTCTCAAAGTCTCTGTAAAGGCAGTTGGCTATTCCAACAGAATATAGATTATCTGTTTAGTTTTTAGGTTGGTATTAGTCAGCCGAGCATTGCTCTGAACGGTCATTCACTTCCTGTAAGTACTTTTATTAAATTCTCCATGTGATCACCGCAACAAAATAATGTTTTAATGCTGAGACTCCTGCCCAAGAAGTGCCCTAACAGCTTCACACCTCGCTATAAAACTCCAACGATAAATCAACTTAAGTACGGCAATACGCAGCTTATTTTTTGCATTAACTAGAAACACAATCACTACAATCTGATTTTGCTAATATTATTTTTGGCTTTCAAAATGTGTGGTGTTTTAAAAACGGATGTCAAAAAAGTTTGAGAGCCGCTGGTCTAGCGCTAAAGGTTCTTCACAAACAATGAGCGGTTTCACAAAACGGTTTTTGTTCCGCTCGACTCGGCCTCGAATAGTTCCAGCTTATTGTGGCAAAGCATCACAAACCCACAGGCATTGTTAACGAGGTTATGTTTTCAACACATATTGCTTAAGGCGACCCTCGCAGAATATTAAATATATAATCTGTGACTCCGTGTACACTAAAATAAAAGTTTTCACAATCGTGTTATAATAGAGAGCTTTTTAGTTGAGTACCGTGTTTAGGCCACGTAAGTGGCCTAAGTAAGTTACGAGATTAAAAAGCTTGATTATGAATTATGACACTATTGTGAACAATTATTTTTGTACGAGTTCATTAAAATAATTAAGTGGTTAGTTTTTATTTTAACTTTTTAGCTTAGCTTTGAAAAGAAAAATTATCACACCACCGGCGTCCGTAATGTTGTAGTACTGTGCTGTGATTGGCTAAATACTAGCCAATCACAAAGCGTAGTTTTTTTAGTTTTTTATGCCCTGGATACAGCAGCAAGTTTAAATAGATTTTTGACAGATGATGCGACGCTGCTACGTTCCAAAACGCCATAGATTGGCAATTTTGCATCGGATCGAGTCTCCTTAAACAAGAACACAGTATTGAAATACCTACGAAGTTTTTCGGTTGTCTAGAGCGTATCGAAACAGTTATTTCGGTTGTTTCGAGAGTAACATAGACTATTCAACTATGAAAAGAGTGACGTTACAGTATTCTCTATGAAATCTTAATACACAGATTTAAATCGACGAGTACAATAACTACTTTATTCAAGCAATATGATTTAAGGGTTCCTTGTTGACTACGGAACTCTAAGAAAGATACTTTTTCTGGTTTTGTAGAAGGTTAAAGCTAAAAGGAATCAAACTATAAAAACGTTCTAACGTCCAAACTCTTCAAATAAATGAAATTTAACGTCGAAAGTGACGTTGCGGCTGATACCAAATATAAAATTATAGAAAACTGACATTTCTAAAGCATTTTGAACCAGCTTCTCGACCATGACCAGTTAAATAATGCTCTCTATGCGGCCCGAAAAAAAAACAAATAACAAATGTACTGACAGATGCAAGATTGAATATGGTAGCTAAAGCGCGGACGCGGACGAAGAAATTCGTACATCGACCTTCTAGCTACTGTTAACGCTTTAACTGTCAATTACAGCGCAATGTTTTATCCGTTTGACTTTACACCCAACTCCCAAACGGCTTTGTTTAGAACCGGCCCGACTTTTGTGTGAGTTCCCTTTTGTTAAACGACAAATGAAATTATAATTTGGGAACAATGTGGTTTCATTCAATTGAGTGGATGTGAATGTGGATGGAATACTAATTTAGACAATGATTGTTACTCGTACATGTTTTTAGGAACGAACGAATTGGCGAAGCCTGTTGCTGAGAATATGTTAATGTTTTATGCTGAATTTCAGCATGCTGTTCAGCAGCTGAAATAAAGTAACTGTTACAACGCTTTTTTCCACTTTTTTTATTTTTACACGACTGCCTCAAAAAAGGTGTGTAATGTTTTCAGGGTTCATGTTTGTATGTATGTATGTGATTTTCTTTATTCCACTATAACTTCTAAAACCCCTGACCGATTTAGATGTGTGAGGTATCGTTAGAATCCTTACGTCATCCCAAGTAACATGGGCTATGTGACATTAAAATAAAAACAAAATGCGGGGCCGAAAGAAAATTATTTTTTTATTATTTTTCACTTTCAATTCACTCACCTTGAACCCCCACTGCAACTGAAATAAAAAAATATATATATAAAAAGACGAGAGTGTGTAGATACATTCACGGTCATAAACCTCTATAAACTTTTTCGCCTAATGTCATTGAAATATAGAGAAAATGTGTAAACATGTTTATGACTGTGACTGTACTCTATATTCTAGTTTACATTTATTAAATTAACTACCATATCTAAAATTTATTTCTTACTTTTTTCAGTTTGTTTTTATGTTGTATAAAAACGGTAAAACATACAAGTGTTTTGGTATGATTATACTCGGAGCCTGCCGTTTGGCCGAAATATGTTTGCCAAATGTATCGTTGCCCAACCTTTTCATTTGCAACCCAATTTCCTGTAACTGTAAATATTTCAGGATTTATTTCAGTACCATCGTGTAGAACCCACAGTGTGTGGTTAGGTCAGGTTAGTTTTTATAAGATCCTGAAATATTTACGGTTACAGAAAACAAAGTAGGTCCGCGAATCCGATTCGCACTTGACCGGTCTTTCTAAAGTCCATTATTTGTTTACAGACCCTGGATGAGTGGTCTTTCGACGTGTTCGCGCTGCATGACGCTGCCATCGGCGCTCCGCTGAAGTACCTGGGTTATGAGCTGCTTAACAGATACGGGATGATCCACAAATTCAAGGTAGGTTGTTTTCTATGGTACCAGGCTAACTAGAACACTAGGCCAAGGCCAGCTGATAAGTAAAATCTGAGAACCAATAGACAATTAGATCGGACTAATTCTGTGACAACAACTGTGCTGACAACCCTAAAGACTAAACCTATTTTAGTTAAACTATTCTTTGTCCATTTCTGTCAAATTCAAATGTCATAATGACAGATAAGGACAGAGCATATTTCAAGCACACGGGTAAGTTGTTTTTGCATGGCGAAGGCAAACTAACTTACTTACCTGATAGTGAGACGGGATCTGAAATATTTACATTCCTAAAACTACAATCATAAAACTGCAATCCTAAGACTGTAAAGCGTTACCAACCCTGAGGACTACGCTGGAATAACTCTGGCTATGCTTGTCAGTTCACTCATTTTCTTATCCCCACACCGGAACATAATGCGAGCAATGTTGCTTCGCGATAACTACCTTTAAATTTAGGATGGTGGGAGTGATAAAGGTCGACCCTGCAAAAGATCCTACCACCATACTTCATAAGGCCCAACGTCCTAAATTTAGGACATTTGTCAAAGTGACTTTTGACTTTAGTTGACCGACACAAGATTCATTTTCGAACTAACGAAATTTGACGTGGGCCTTGCGAGATATACGCTAAAAACACATAAGCAGGAGCAGAGGGGCTAAAATGTGTAAGAAATATTTATCTTTCAACCTTATAAACACTGCCAATAATACACTATTGTGATATTACCAACCGCATTTCTTTGGGCACTATGGTATCCAAGGACTGTCAAGTGGATAGCATTGGCTGTGAGGATATTGTATTGCGCCGGTGTAGAGGTGACACAACCGATGAAATAACTACCATACAGGCATTTTAAACTTAGTCTTGACTTGCCCTTGTTCCGATGGGGAGACCCATGAACAAAAAAATTCAAAATTCAAAATATTTATTCAGCAAATAGGCCACATGAGGCTCTTTTACGCGTCGGTAATATAGAGTGAATCTACCAGCGTTTCGGGCAAGACCAAGGTTTGCAACCTATGTTCATAGGTCTCAGAATCTGCTTACCATCAGGTAACCTGTATGCTTTGGCCTTACCAAAAATACACCATTTTACCCACTAACCTCCTAAGGCCCACCATACAAGGAAATTTGTCAATGGAATATGAATCTATTGCGAACGAAATAAAGTCAAATTTCTAATTTGATCATTAGTCATAAAAACAAAAGAAATTCCACTTTACTTCCTTAGCACTAGATTTTTATTTGAATGGCCGTATTTTGTACTATTTTTAGTACAAGGAACCCCAGGAGGCTAAAGCAGTGTTCCATTTGTGATTTAGTGTTATGGCCAAAAAAGCTCGTGAAATTATCAGTATAGAGGCATTCCATCTTATTCTTATTTGCAATGCATTTATAATAAGCGTTTTTCTTACCTCTAAGTGGCATAATGACCTCGACTTCTCTGATACATAGACACAAAGTATCTGGTAAACATCAGTCCAATTATATAATCTATTAATTTGAAAGCTTTCAACGTTTTAATAGAATTAGAGCTACAAAATCATTCTTAAAGTGAAAAGAGACACTTAAAGTGGAAATGTTGAAGTTGGACATGAGATTTTAATTTAATTAGCCATCCTCATCGTGCTGCCGTCGTAGTAGTAGTATAAGTATTTTGAATTTAATGTGGTTATCAATAGAGTATAGAATGCTTTGACTTCTACATTGCATTTAGCCGCCTTCTTTGGTAAGACGGCAACGTGGACCTGCGGGACATTTGTTCGTAAAACAAAGGAATTTCTATTTCATTTAGGCTTCGAATAAAATTTGAATACCAAAGTAATTAGCTAAAAGTCTAATAACCTAGTAAGGCCCACGTCAAATTTAGTTAGTTCGAAAAATAATCTTTGACAAATGTCCTAAATATAGTACGTTGGGCCTTACAAGGTAAGATTAAAAGTGGTGGTAGGACCTTGTGTAGAGTCCGTCCGGATCGCTACCACCATCTTATCCATTAACACACTATCAAGCAACAGTGTTTTCATTGTTGTGTTCCGGTGTGATAAGACAACCAGTGAAATTACTAGCATAGAGGCATCCCATCTTAGTCCTCAGGGTTGGCAACACATTTGAAATACTAGGATGGCAGTCAGTAAGGTCTGTTCATTCTTACTTGTCTTCATTAGTAAACAACTTCCTAACCTCAAAATGAACCTTTTTTGGCTAAAACAGCTCTTTTATCGTAAATAAAGCAAACTGAATAAACATTATGGACATCACTTGGCTAATGTATTGTCGGTGATTGCTTTATTTTGTTTAAAATAGCTGTTTTAGCCAAAAAAGGGTTCATTTTGAGGTTAGAAAATTGTTTACTATATAAGACAAGTAAGAATGAACAGACCTTACATGGAGATAACTAATAGATCCGTAAAGGTTATATTGATTTTGTACAACAAAAGAAAAACATGCACAAATATAGTATGGAAAGACAATTGCCCTACCCATCGCCTTAAGCCTACTTACTACACCCAAAAACTGCAACCCTAAAACTTTGCTGTTTTAACGTACCTAAACATAGCTATAACTTAGTACTGTATGCTAAACAAATGACAGGAATGCCTGCAAGTACAAAATGCAAGTGTAGGTCTTTAAAAACCCTAACAATTACATCTCTAACTATGTACCTTCCTTTAACCTAAGAGCCTTTTACAAACACTCTACTTGAGTACATTTTAATTTCATCCGCAGAAATTCTCTCAAAGAGATAAAATTGAACCGTTTATTTAAGTTAGACATAAGACTTCAATTTAATCAGCCCTCGCTCATAAGGCTTCTTATTGGCTGGCGGACGTGACATTTGAAAAGTACGTCTTTGCGTGCCTTTGAACTTAAACAGAACTTTATAGTGGTTTGAGTTTGAGGATGATTTCGGTGTCAAGTGGAAACGTGGACCTACGGTTACGGTATTAACTCGAGCACGCATAGAAATGTATGAACTATTTATTTGTTTATTTCACAACTACCACTTATTTATTTATTTTGGCAACATAGTGCAATGCTGATAGTTTAAAGCGATATATACGGTTATTTTTAATTTTTTGTACACAATACACATCTTGCCAGGTTCAGCCTAGGCCGACCAGTTTTGATAATAATTATTTTTTCGTTGAGACTAGTTTTGTTGGTACAGTCACCAGCAATAATATTATCCGAAATTGACCGCAAAAATATCCCACACGCTCTTATACCTCTAGCAATAAAGACGTGTCAAATGTTCTTGCGCCCAATGTTGCATAATAATTATTGCTGGTGACTGTACGCATTCTGGGCCCCTATTCAACACAGTGAAACCATATCGCTTTTGACATGTTACCGTATTGTCAACGTTATGATAGCTCTTATTTACTTGACAGTAATGGCGGCCGAGTTGAAAACAACACCCGTAACATGGTTTTACCCTGTGAAATAGAGGCCCTAATAGAGTTACCGACAATACCCGTAGGCTTTCTATAAAGAAGTCTTTTAAGGTCCGGTTATATTGTTGTACTGGACTAACGATTTCTTTACGAGCTAAACAAGGTATTTACAACCTTATTAACAAGCCAAAATTCTTGTCAGAATAAGGAAAAACCTCATTTACTCTGAGATTAAAGCAACTTACGTATTTCCCCATTAATCTAAATTATCCTTCGAAGGGCCTTTTCATTTTGTTTTTCGCTGAAGAAAAGGGACATCTTTATCTCCTTGTTGGTTTATTTACTCGCTGTTTATTAGCTAAGAAAAAAAATGGTTTATCCATTTTCCTATAACGCGGGTCGTAGGTAGTAACACAATATATTCGGCTGAGCACAACTTCTGAATTTTTTATCATATTTGGCACGCAGAGACCATTTTGTCTCGTGTTTACCAATGCGTTGCCAATCTTGAAGATTAAGTTGGAATGCCATTTGTCTAGTAATTTTACCAACTGCCATAAAATCCTCTACACCCAATTATATCAGTACGATCACTGCCGCTTTACGCGTCGGTTACGATTTTTTTAACCTGTAGTAGTGTCCCACTACAGGGTAATTGCCTCCCCTCTTTTTCGCCATTTTTCCCTACTGATTGCATGTTACCGCCAGTCGCTTCGAAAGACGTCTAAATCATCCCGCCATTCCTCTGTTTGGTCCGCCTCTGCTCCGGTGCTCAAAATGAACAGGGCAAAGATACAACTGATGTGATGACCAATAGCACGAAACGTAGGGTCGTAGTAGATGGGCTGGATGGATATATAATATGTCAGTGTATCTACTTATTTATTAAAAACCAGCTTTCCTTCCTACACAAACAAGATCAAAAAGTGTATCAAGAACTCCGTCATCTTAAGTAATAATTTGTACGTAAAAATAACTTCGCAACTCCAAAGTCTCGTGTGTCGCTAACGCCCGAAATTCCCATCGACGACAACACGGAGAAAACTTTTAATAGAATCCAGATAACTTAATAGCGCCGAATTCTTGGGAATACTTCAGCCCTACGTGCGTTTATTTGTGAAAATATATTAATAAGAATACAGAGAATAAGGGAACTTTAATAAGTCGAAAAAGTGATTCTTTATTTTTTGGGCTCTCTTACGTCCTGTGGATTTCGTAAGGAAATTACTTTCGAAATTTTCGTGCCGGTATTGTTTGCGTCTTCTGCAACTTTTTTGTTGAAATTTTCTAAAGTTACGCATCACAACAGATGATTACTGTTTCCAGAAGGACTAGGGTAGCTGAATTGGGAATGTACCACTCTGTCACAGAGT
The DNA here is from genome assembly GCA_946894065.1 of Acleris literana. NCBI lineage: Eukaryota > Metazoa > Arthropoda > Insecta > Lepidoptera > Tortricidae > Acleris > Acleris literana. Next base: position 21,170,764 of record OX335671.1, on the reverse strand, counting down.
ATCAGCGTAAAGCCTAGTTTGGTCAGTAAGTGATTTCTCTTATCCTCTTTTACACTTGTTCTTGGGTCTTCACTCGTATTGGAACCCATCTTGTACTAACGCATCGTTAGTCCGAATCTTTGTTTACACTAAAACCTTTTTCGCCTAAATTTTAAAACTTTTTACTGTCGTTATAAAACAACCCTAACCTAACCGCAGGTTTTTCCGAAAGCTAAAAAGTTGAAAGATTGATAATTCGGACTAGCAATACGTTAGCACAAATGTTTTTAGGTGTTCCTAGAGACACCCCTTGTCTTTCCTACTAATTTTGGAATTTATTCCTTAAAGGTCAGTATTAACACACATGTTATTTTTTGAGGTCTTATACCAATTACATGAGGAATGACTCCACTGACCTGTCATGTCACAGAACATCGGCAAAAGATTATTATTTCGTAGGTACTCGTATCAGTATCACGTAAGAGTTTTGTTTGGTCGGATGTTAAAAAACCTGTCTCATCATTTTTTCAACCCTTCCTCACTCGTACTGTTTGTTAATCTATCCTTAAAGACCGGCAACACATGAATTCCTTTGGCATTACAGGTAGGTATTTGGGTGAGGACCAAAAAGTTGGACCATAGTTAAGCGTAGTTAACCATACAAACAACGAAGTCGAAAAAAGTTCCGTTATGCGACGAAAAGTATCCCCACAACAACTGTATGGCTAATTTACGTGTCATAACGGAAAATTTTCATAGATTTAATTGAGTGAGTTAGCATGCCCAACCTTTTCGACCTTACCCATTTGTGGGGGGGGGCAATGATCACTTAAAATCTCGTGATCCACTCGCTCGTTTTTCTTCTGCACATATTTAAAAACACAGATGAAAGAGACTAAATTACAGCAATTTTTTAGCGAATTTAGTGCTAAGATTTAGCTGGAATCCAATAATCTAGGCTATTTAAGTAAAGCCTGTAGGCACACTTTGCAATTTTGCACTTTATCAATGCAAATTTATTGGTCTACTAGACGACGAGGTCCTTAACCTGAGGCAATTTAACTTAATACCTCACTTGTTTAACTGTTATCATCAAATTAACTGATTACTTTTACATTTAATAACACTATCTTACAATTGAGTGGTTAAATATAAGGACACGAACAAAGGTCAAAAAATGCTTAAGACGACTTATGTTTAGTAACGTTTCACATCTTAGAGGTTTAGTATTGATTGTATTAGGAGCTGCAACTTGCTGAGGTTTCGCTTGTTTCTTAAAGAAGTCTGGATTTAGTAACAGTAGCATCAAGGTCAAGACTCGAACACAAAAAGTACTGGATTTTAGACTCGGACTGTTATAGCCCTACCACAAATCCATTGTCTATCAAATTAGAGATTTATATTGTTTGATAAATTTGATTGAAATTGATTGGACAGTCAACTATTTGCACTTATAAATTACTCAATCTATAGACTGTTTAGTCTTGATTAATATTTTAACATTGAAATATAGCATTGGTTTTCTACCCTAATGTCCAAGGGTAGAGAGACGGCGGATCTAGATAAAATTGGTATGCACCTTTTATTCCAAAAAAACATTTTCTACGTGGGATGGGCAAAGCGAACGAATTTGCGGGCAAGAGTTGTACCTTAGATACTAAGTTTATAAATGCAAACGTAACTCTGTTTGTTTGTTACGCTTTCACAGCTAAACCACTGAAATGATTTGAATGAAATTTGCTATGAAATTAGCTTGAAACCTAGTAAAGGACGCAGTACTAAAATCTTGGAAAATTGGACAGTTCCTGCGAGAATAGTTCTAAACGACTTCAACACTGATTATTTTTTGTAAAAAGCTTAGTTGGTTAAGCTTTTATGATGCTTAATTAAATATGCCAACAGTTTTTATCCGGATATACCAACCTATTGGCGCATTTTTCCCAGTTAAAAGCATTATTCGGTCACAGAATTGTGTTCTCAGTCTTATTAACACCGCCCTTTTTTTCCACTTGGTTTTTGATAAAATGTAGTAACATATCGACCATTCAAACTTTAATATTTATTGGGCACTTAATTATTATTAGCGGTTAATTAACTAGAAGGGTTTTAATATTTGCGTGACGCGCGAATTAGAAAAGCGATGCGTTAATTAGGTTTACTTGCTTGCGAATCAAAAAAACTACGCGTTTATTAGATAAATGTTCATGCCAAATATATATATTTTTAGGAAATAAGACAAAAACTGTCAGACTGTCTATTAATTTTATCATATTTATTATATTGCAACGTTGAAACTATTAGGAACATAAAATATCCATACATAATAACCTAACTAATATTTCACTGAAATAATCGTTCTATAATCAACAATGAAAACGATAAAAAAAATCAGAATTAATAACTTTACTAACATAATAACTAAGGTATAAACCTTAGGTATTATGAACAAACGATAACAAATAAATTGCCGTATCTGCTAAAGAAAAAATAATACTTCTTCCTTCTACTTTTTACATTCCCTATCTATCTTTAAAAAAAGTAATTTAAAATTTAAAGACCCGATGAACTAAAAAGATATAAATAAACTAGTTAATTTTATTGAATCTAAGGACACCTCATAATTCATGATGCTAAAATCCGTCGAGCCGTTTAAGCTTTACATACATAAGTTATGTAACATAACATACAGACATTCAACTTTAAGTATGTAGTTTAATTATTGCGGGTAGTTTTAATACATAATTTATACAAATATGAAGAATGATGCCGGGTCCCTAGGATTTTCTTTACCTACATGATTAGAATTACAGTTATCACTTTTTGTCAAAATGCAACTTTTTAATGCGGTCAGCAAAATTTTCATGTTTTCCAAGAGAAATATGCTAGGAAAAATAAAATAACCTCTAAAAAACATATTGTCCAAACACTTAAGCACACAGATACGATCATAAGGATGATTTTAAGGTTAGGGCCCCTCTAATAACATCAGTTTGACATAATATATGTCATTCTAATCATGCCATCATTCTTCCGGGAATTACATTTTTGTAAAAAGATTATTCCTGTAAATTAATTTAAACTGGTTTAGCTTAAGCGAGCAATTAAAAATAAAATACTTTTATGTACCAAAAACCTTTTTTACTACTCTTAAACTAATTAACGCGTTCATTTTTGACCCGTGAATTAGACGTGTGTATTAGGGATTCTCGATAAAAAAAATATAACTTCTTTTAGGTACATGTGATAAACTACATAATCCAGTAACTGTTAAATACTGAGGTTCTTAATGTATAAAATAATTTACAGAGCTATAGAGTTATTGGCTGATTTTAAAAACGTGAACGTGTTAATTAGCATTTACGAGAACCAAAACATGCGAATTAGATACTTACATTCGTAGTGTGCGATCCACATAACATTAACACGTCTTTCTCTCAAGAGGGTCTTGACATGAGTGTCTGCTCACGCAAAATGCATTACAGACATCTGTCTATGTCTTCAATGGCCTTGCACGGACAAGAATGAAAGCGGCGCGTGAATTAGTACACGTATCGGGACAAAGTTTCTTTATTTTATATCTTAGTGATATATTACTAAATAAATTTGGTATTTTTTTTGTAATTTGGATATCTTATCTTTCAATAAATAAAAATACTTTCATTCATCTTTCCTCTTGTATATGATCGGGGAAAATAGTAATATTAGTGATTTCGGAAGTGGGACGCGCGGTGTTAATTAGGAGAATGGGGTATTGATTTTTTTTTTCTCCTAGAAAGGTATTGAATATTTACTTGAAAATTCATGTACACCTCAATACGAGTACCTTCTACGAACAAAAAATATAAATTATACCAAATTCAATAGTTTTATATTTTTTAAGCCCGAGGACATACAGAAATGGCTGTCTGGAGAATGACCGTATTAGAATTGAACCGTTTTACAAAAGCTATGCAAACTAAAATATAAAATTTATAAATATTTAATTACAATATATTTTTCATTCACTCTACCGGTTAAATACGAATTTACAATATGCCTATAATCACCTTATCACTGGACTAGCCTATCTGCTTCTCTGTAATTCCTTGACTAATCGTTGACTATTCATCAGGTCCCACCCACGATCCTGGAGAACTTCCTCAGCCGGATAGAGGAGGGCTACTGCAAGTTCCACAACCCGTACCACAACAATCTGCATGCGGCCGACGTGGCACAGTCCGTTCACTACATGCTATGCCAGACGGGTCTTATGGTAAGTCATCATCATCGTCATCATCATCGTCATCATCAAGCCTAATCCGCTGATCTCCTCCAGAACCAGTTATGTGTTACTCGCTTCCGCTATTTAGTAGGGTGCCGGCACCAATGATGGACACTTTTAGCTGACAGGCACCAGTAATGGACACTTCACTCTTAATTCAAATGGTATACGGACCAAAATTGATTGTTATTCATTTGTTGCGAAACAAATTAATAACACTTATCTTCTGTAAAATAAGAATCAAGTGTTCATTATTGGTGCCTTGTCCACTACTGGTTCCATCGCCCTTTGGAACAGAAACAGAAACATTTGGATAGTGCAAGTACATCAAAATCACTAAAAATAGAACGAGGTTACGTGTGTAAAAAAAATATTAAAAGGACCCTTTTCAGTATGTAAACCGTAACGCTTATTCTCAGAGGAGCCTAATTAAAAACTGAACATTGTCTTACGAATTTAAACGACAAAAAAAAGATTAAGCCTAGGGTTCTATTGTACTTGGTAAAACCATATACCATATCGCACTGCCAGATCAATACAGCATTAACTCAAAATACGACTACATTTTAAAATGGACTCTATTACATTTCCTATGAACTTGAAACAAAACAAGCTAGTTTTTTGAAATGATACTGTGTTGATCTGGCAGTGCGATATATGCTTTTGACATGTTATCGTTTTGTCATCGTTATGATAACTCTTATTTACTTGGTACTTAAGTCCGCCCGGTTATAAAAAATTTAAAACATGTCGCATCTTTAGAATTATACTGACCTAACTCAAAAATGTTAGATTTCGAGTTAGGTCTCTATAGTAATAAATATATGTTTCAAAATCGACAGCTGAAATGTTGATTTAGGTCACTATAATTCTAAAGGTGCGCGTCAAAACCAATAGAAACGCGAGTAACTAGAATTTCACCCCTGATCAACATAATGCACTCGTATGACATTTCATTCCAGTGTATGTTTTTGAACCAAGTCTTATTGTATAGTCACCCAATTTGATTTCTAGGCCACTATGGACTTTGTCAAAGTTACGTTGTGAACCAAATCATAGGAAGTCTCTTACGTTTTGGTTGTCAACGTCACTTTAGTCATAGTGACCTAGATATCAAATTGGTTAACCGTACCTGCATTTCTCAATACTCCAAACCTTCCCAGAACTGGCTGTCGGACCTGGAGATCTTCGCCACGCTGGTGGCTGCGGTGATCCACGACTTCGAGCACACCGGCACCACCAACAACTTCCACGTGATGTCCGGCTCCGATACCGCGCTGCTGTACAACGACCGGGCTGTGCTGGAGAACCACCACATCAGCGCCGCTTTCAGGTGAGGCCAACGTCAATCGAAAGGAAAGGGACATAATGAACTAATACTAAACTAAGCTGTCTACTGTAGGTACTAGATAACAGTATAAGTACGTATCTACTTACATAAAAAGACGCAGCTTGGGAACGTTTAGCTTGCGTTCACACAGAATTTCCGACTGTTAACGCTTCATTTAAAACAATAATGGACGTGAACAGGTGAATTTCAAGGTTATTCTTTACATTACGTGCGTTTTACTTGGAACTTTTTGCCTCCTACAGTGAAACTGTGGAACGAACTCCCTTTGTTAATTTTATTTCAAGAAAGGAGCTTTAATTTTCCTAATAGGCCGGCATCGGACCGACTACTCTTCTTGAGTTGCTGGTGTTTATTGGCGGTGCTGATTACTTCCCATCAGCAGGGCTAGTACATGTTGTCCGCGACTTGTTTCACTGAAAAAAAAAATAACTAAACTAGTTCGGCTACTTGACGTTTAGCCAAAATTTAATACTTAGGAACAAAACTATGTTAATATTGCAAAACTGATTTGGAAGACATCACGAACTAGTTTTGTTATTTAGTGCCTTAGTTTTGTATTCACTCAAGTTATGTTACAAGCAGCTAAAAAAATTGCTACTGTTAGCAAAACTTTTTTTTCAGTGTTGTCGTTCGGATCTCCCTTTCTTTCTAGTCTGTAACGATAGAGACGCACTGAGCGACAAGCGAGAAAATACAACTTCAGGTAGCTCGCATGCGCGTTTTGTAATAAAAATACAAAGATATTTTTTCCTGTTCGTGTTCCAGTAAAATGACTAACATACACTGGCCCGCAAAACTAAGTATCACACTTTTAATACTACGTAGTATAAAAAGTGTGATACTTAGTTTTGCGGCCCAGTATAGATCCATTTTAGTCCTCAGGGTTGGCAACGCATTTGCAATCTTAATGCAATGGTCTATGGGTCCATTTACCATCCAGGGTGATTTGTCTTATCGATATATTCACGAAGAACATATTACCTTGAAGTCTAAAATATAATTAATACAAAAAGATTAGTAAATGGTACACTCTGTAGAGCATAAAACAGAACGTGCCAGATGCGTTCAATGAGTAATGAAAATCTAGCCGCGTATTCCCTGGAAAGGTAGACAATGGCATCGCGATCACATGTAAGGCTTCGTCTTCACATATTAGACACAGAGAATATTACGCTGCGATTCATAGCCACTTATAGGGTGTTCTCGTAACTCTCTCTGCATCCTATTTGGATATGGCAAATCTCATGCCTTCATTCCCAGAGTGGGGTAGGCAGAGCTATAGAATTACCAACCACTCTAAAAAAAAAAACATAATTCTGTAACCACATTTTACACAATTAGGCGAAGATGTTTACCAGTATTTTAATCACAGGTTGCAAGCCCATCGCCTAAAATTAAGTAACAGTATGGCAAAAAAGTGTCCGAGAATTTTTGTTTGGCGATGATTTCTGCCCGGGTAGGGATTTTCTAAGCTATTTTCTTAAGAATTTTCCTGGATCAAGCTTACGCGGTATTATAAAAATGTCTGAGGGGACCCGAAATGGGTGCGTAAAGCTCGCCGGCTGAAAGTGGCCTGAATACCCTACCGGTAAACACTCAGAGTCTTTCACGGAGATGACATGGAACGGGTCAATGTTGAAACTTTTATTGAATATTGTAACACCTATGTACACAATAATGCAATAAATCTATTCTATTCTATTCTAATTGTTCGCAAATTGTTTGTGAAAGAACTTACCCTTCCACATCCACAACCTAGCAATTACAAAATAACATTCATGGTAACCACCCTTTTTTTGAGGTACCTAATAAAAGGCACTACAACTTTAATTAAGTACTACGTAAATGAGATAAGTATTAAGGTTATGTATGATGGACACTTGGACAAGCATCAACTAAATTTGTTACCCCTTTACAGAATCCAGAGCAATAAAAATGGTCACAAATAATGGTAGGTATTTCTATCTACGATGTTTTGATTACACACATGAAAGTTTTGAACTTTGAGCTTGCGATTATTTTTCATTTTTGCAGTTAGGTAACCCTAACAGGTTATCGGCGAGAATAATATTCCTGCAACTCAAAATCACGCCGCATTACCTTCCTTCGCCTTCACCCCATAATTCCGTGATAACCGTGACAACCTGTATATATTCTACATTATTTTGCTCGCAATTACGCTTTCGTAGTCTGACGGAAATAGTCTAGGCGCGGTGACGTAAATATTACGATTCGTTAGACAGGAGATCTTTTGTCATCTCCCATTGATGTACATTCGTTTTCAAATATAAATTAGAATCGTTAAAGACGTTAGAGCGTGTTTAAATATTTTTGAACACCTTGTATGTTTTGAATATATTTGGTGGCGTGGCGACTATAACATAGTTTTATACAGGGTGGGTATTCTAAATAGGTCGGTCTAGAAAATTTGACACTGTAGGACAGGGAAATGGATTATAGATCATAAGAGCTTTTGAGGGCGAGTGAGAGAGAACATACTCAAACTACTCTCGAATAATTTTCTTTGGTTCACTTTTGATTTAAGTTCGCTCATCACGCATCACATGAGTATAGATTATTCTGTCTCGAAAAGTAATCTCGTTAGATGTTCGATAAAAAACGAGATTGCGACTGTCGCGTCTTGTAATAATTAACATTTTAATCAAAGCCCTCCGAAGAACTAGTAGAACGCGCTTGATTGAAATTCTGCAACGTTTTTAATTAGTTTTCCTACTCGAGTTTAGATCAGAATATCTAAGTAGCGTTTCTTGTTTGTCTTATTAGTTTTCTTGATTGCATAACCTATTTAATATATTTATTTTAACTGTTTTTTTTTCGTATGGCGATTTCATTTCCTCTCAACTGATTAAAAAAAAAAGATCATTTAATGCTGTAAAGTCAATAGCAATAATATATGATAACATTGCGCTCAAAAATATATGAGGGGGCTCTTTAGTAATAGAGTGTGTCAGATATTTTTTGAACGCAATGTGGAATAATGTAATTTGACCTATCAGTTTTTTAATTTATTTAACTGAATAAATGGATTCAAACCAAATATTACGGTGGCGCTTTTTTTTTCCTATCATGATAGATAGTGATGGTCTAACGGTCACTTTGCTACTAAACGGGTATCCAGAGCAACCATCATCTTTTTTTAAAAATAGTGTCTTATGTGCATTTGCGGCGTCTGCATGATTGTGTTTTTTTTATGAATAACTCGTATTGTTAATAAGAATAGCGTACCTATGGGTAGTTATTAATTAAAAAATTGTATAAAATACATAATTACATAGTAAAAATATGATTTATCCCAATTACGTTATAGTATTTACCAAGATCTTAGCATCCGCAAAACCGCAGGTTGACCTTTTAACCCGTTTCATGTTGTAGTTTCAAACCAGGGAAAAGGTCAACTTTATACGGCGTGTGGTTGCGCCGGTTTGATCTCAAAAATATGGGCTACACCCATCTATGACACTTTTGCTAGCTTATAACTGTTAGGTCGCAGGTCACCAAACTTGGAATAAGACTTACTCCAAGATTAGTCTATACAAATTTAGTCGAATGCAACCTCAGACGACGACATCGGACGCTTACGTTTTCCGCTACTCCCCCTATTTCTTGGGCCTTGTTTCGGCCTGGGGACAATATAATTTCCATTAAATTTAGACGTGTAATCTGAGTATAAGAGATGTCTTTCCTATCTTGTTAAACGAGAGTCAAGTTTGACGTTTTTAAAAGTCATTTCGGACATGAAAATTAGAAACAACAATTTCAAGTTGTACGCGAAATGGAACCCTAATTCAAACAAATTGGTGTTATATTTGTTCTTTCTTCACGAGTTGCGTGTAATATTGAAGAACAGATTATCGGGACCGTTCGAAAAAAGATAATTATTTAGATGGTAAGATTGTGGTATATAAGTAAGTGAACTAGGCAACCATCCTTAAAAAAATACCATAACACGTCAAAGACAATATGGTTTTTACCGCCTAGAATAGAGGCCCAGGGGGCCTAATATGGCTGCGTTTATCATGCGACAAAATGTGGATAAAACATCCGTCACTTTCTGACACTTATATAAGCACGACAGTGATGGATGCTGTATTCATATTTTGTCCCACGATAAACGTAACTATACGAGGCCCGCTGGTCAAAAGCGATATTGTTTCTCGTCGTGGAATAAACTCCCTGTATGCCTGTTTACGCGTACGTCACCAGTGCCTTATCGCCGCAGTTTGCCGAGGCCCCATCCATCAATCCGACCGTCCTCCCACGAATTACTTCGAATCCGCCATTATAATATAAATTGCCACTGTCTCCGCTCAAATTAAGTGTCAAGGCAACCTTGAGATGTTAAAGGCTTTAGCAGTAATTTAAATTATTTTAAGCTTTTTCGGCTGAGTCAGTTAATGACAATTTTTCATAAACAAGTTTATAAAACTCACGGGTTAACTGTTTCTAAAACGTCCCCGAGTAAGTTCGACGGTTTGACTTATATCCGGTATTTTGTTGTATTTTTTAAATCATAATATACTTTTTTTATTAGTTTACTTCACCTTAACTCGATGACGTTACAAAATGTCATCAAAATTTTAACTTCAATGTTTGTGCTGAAAATCTGGGCAACGCGGTGCTGTTCCAATTGCATCACTTTGCATCACCGGGGAGGTGAATATGAATTATAATGCGAAAGAGAAAGAAGCGAAGCAAGTTCCATCAACCTCAGGGACCCAAGCTCAGGGATACGTATTTCCCACATAAAATTTACTAAATAAAGTACCCAATTTTATATTGTGAGGAAGGCAAAAACGCGACTGTGACTTGCGACCTGTTATCCTGGTTAACGGTTAAGTCGCAAGTCTTCAACTAGTGTTGCCAGTGTTGATTTATTGTACTGAGACGTGGACGCTAATGATGGCTGCATAAGAAAGCTCAAGGTCACTCAAAGAGCAGGAGAGGGCTATGCTCGGAATTTCTTTGCGCGATTGAATCAGAAATGAGGAGATCCGCACGAGAACCAAAGCCACCGACATACTCGTTGTCCTAGAATTGCTTGAATTAATTATGGGTGGGGCACATTGCCCGTAAAACAGATAGCCCATGGGGTCGAGGGCTTCTTGAGCGGCGTCTGAGCACCGGACGATGCAGCGGGGATAAACCTATAACAAGATGGACCGATGACGTGGCTCAGATTGCAGGAAGCCGAAGGAGGCCGGTCCTTGTGACAAACCCTGGGGGAGGCCGAAATCATAATACGATGTTTTGTTAGTCATTTGGAAAGGATGGATGAATGAAGATTGACTAAAGAGATATACAGAGCGAGTGAGTGGGAGGGTCGGAAGGGGCCGCCCTAGGCGTACTTTTTCGAATAAAATCGGAGAATACTGGAAAAGGGCCGAATCTTAAGTACCCGAAACCGACGTGTATGCATGACTCGATGTATGAATGTGGAAGAAGCGAAAGAGATTTGTCACGATCGTAGCAGGTGGAAAGAAGTGGTCTCTGCCTACCCCTCTGGGAAAAAGGCGTGATTTAATTTATGTTTAGCAAGAGTGCCTTCTGTACTATTTCATATTCTGTGCCTCCGCCGACCCTAAAAGCACTTTTCACCCCTAACCAAACCCTAACATTATTTAAAATGGGCTCTAAAACCTTAACGTGTTTGTTTCACGTTCCTCAGCGGAGTTTATTTTCTAGCAAAAAGCTTTTGTAAGGAAGTATCTAATAAAATGAAGGAAACCATTAGGTCCTTTACATCGACGAAGACCTAATAACAACTGACTTGTTGTTCCTCTTTCGAAGCTGGCTTAAATGAAAATAAAATAGTAAGTTTGAGTTGTTTGTTTTTAAAGGGGATTTGAACGGGGAATTGAGAGGAGGGGGATTTTTATTATATCACTACATACCTATATATTATAAAACAAGGTCCCCCACCGCGTATGTCGGTCTGTATGGTATGTTCGCGATGATCCCAAAAACTGAACGGATTGTCATGCGGTTTTCACCACCAGGGGCATGTTTTATAAAACTACTAGTTACAATTTTACAGGTCTAAACTGGCAACACTGCTCAAATAGCTGGTCGTCATTGGTCGAGGTTGTGTCAAATGGAAAATTGTAATTTGTAGCTTTATAAAACGTGCCCCAGAGGGCCCTGCCAAGATGCACTGCGCTAACTAACGTTTCTATTCGTTTCGTTTTTAAACCAATCGCGTCACTAGTAGATCACGTGACTTTTCGTATCACTTCATCTACCAGTGACGCGATTGGTTTAAAAACGAATCGAATAGAAACGCTAGTTAGCGCAATGCATCTTGGCAGAGCCCTCAGTTAGACAATTTTTCTCGGAAGGTTTTGCTATTTTAGTTTTTGTACGGATGTCACAGAAAACTCACATTAAACGAAGCGAAGCGTGGGCAGGTCGCTAGTAGATACATATATTAGTTATACTCCGTACTCTTAGCCTTTGAGTGGCATTATTTATCAGTGTTGCAGCCCCGCAACCCATGTCCAGTTAATAATTCAGAAATTCCTGTACTCGGGAGTCAAAGTGATTCGGTTATGAGAACAGTGCCCGTTCATTATTTATTCCCGGTAGGAACGCGTAAATTGGCTTCGGGGAAATTCAGGCATGAGCCGTATGTAATTTATTAACCGTTAATATTTCATTTGTTAAGATTAATTGATGTTTCGTGTTAAATAATTAGGGTGTTCTGAAAATTCATTAAGTTTATAAGGTCTGTTCATTCTTACTTGTCTTATATAAACAACTTTCCAACCTCAAAATGAAGCATTTTTGGCTAAAACAGATATTTTAAACAAAATAAAGCAATCACAGACAATACATTGGCCAAGTGATGTCCATAATGTTTATTCAGTTTACTTTATTTACGATTAAAGAGCTGTTTTAGCCAAAAAAAGGTTCATTTTGAGGTTAGAAAGTTGTTTACTATATAAGACAAGTAAAAATGAACAGACCTTACGTATAGATAGATACATCGTGTTCAGTTGCGTTCATAAATGAAGCGTACACGCATAGTCACCTTAGTAACTTTTTGAGTTACCGCGATTTAAAGTTACGAATCATATTGTAATTTCATACATTATTTTTGTTTAGAGGTGTTTAGTGGAAATTAATAAATCAATTTATGATGACTGTACAGTCTTTGAGGTCCAAAGTCAATCTGACATTCTACAACAATAAGGTTGAGTTTCCGTTTAGTTACAAGTGACTTGGCATCTCTAATGACATTGACGACTTCAAGCATATTTTTGTTGAAATGGGTCACAAATGAACTTTCAAAGCCGTACATTAAAAAATAATATTAAAACCTTTATTTAATTCCACGTAGGCTGGTACTGACTTGGGGTCGAGATTAACTTACTGTCCCGGAAAAAGGGTTAACAGACCAAATGTCCTCAGGGAAGAAAACTACTCTGAAAGTTAATCATTTTATGTTAACCAAGTTGTTGTTAAGTACCTAGTCTAAGTACTTAGTCTAAGTGGTAGATTTTTGACGTGTAAAAGTGCCCGTGCGGCCTACTTACTGAATAAACATCTTTTATCTTTTTTTTTTATCTTTTTTTACGAAGTTACGTCTGTAATATTCTAAAAAACCGGTCAAGTGCGAGTCGGACTCGCGCACCGAAGGTTCCGTATTTAAGATAATGTGGTTAGAAAAAGCAAAAGAAAATACTTACTTTGTTATGAACTTTATTATCTATGCATTAAGGCCCATTTTGACGAGCCTAAATTTTAATACAGATTTTTAAAGTTTTTTGATAATTTTTCCAAAACTGTAAAGTTTGACAACTTCATTTTATTTTTCCTGTAAAATATAAGTAATTATTTTTAAATCAGGATTTTTTCAGATTTTTTGGTCCATAATCTTCGGAGATAAGGGGGAACGGTCATTTTTTGTATATTTTAGCGTATAAATCAAAAAGTACGTCCCGAAAAATTATAAAAAAAATTGTTTCGAAATGTGCAGACTTAGCCCTTCCATATGACACCCCGTTTGCTATAATCAAATAACTTTCATCTTTCAACCCCCCATTCTAGACCCCTTAACAAATACTTAGAAAAATAATTTCATACTTATTTTACTAAAAACTGATGCGGGCAAGCAGGTTATACAACTATGCCAAATTTCAAATTGATAGCTTCTGAGATTGATAGTTTCTGAGAAAAACTGCTGTGACATACAGACAGACAGACAGACAACGAAGTCTCACCATAAGGGTTCCTTTTTTACCGTTTTGGTACGGAACCCTAAAAACCGACCAAGTGCGAGTCGACCGAGTTCGCGCGCGAAGGGTTCCGTACAATTATCGAGCAAAAAACGGCAAACAAATCACGTTTGTTGTATGGGACCCCCACTTAAATATGTATTTTATTCTGTTTTTAGTATTTGTTGTTATAGCGGCAACAGAAATACATCACCTGTGAAAATTTCAACTGTCTAGCTATCACGGTTCATTAGGTGTATCTCCCGCACCGAAAACCCCGAGGTATGGTCATTAGAGAGTTCAAGTCATTTGTAACTTTTTGGAAACTCAACCTTATTGATGTAGAATGTCAAATTGACTTTGGACCTAAGGTGGGTACTAAATTTAATCTCATGACTGTACATCATGGTAACCTCTGGGTATTATGTATTTAGGCCCATGACCTGTCAGAGCGGGGCGGGGGCGTTGTTCTAAAGACATATTTATGCTAATCCACGGTCTGTTGGTTCGAAGTTTAAATAAGTTTACATTTCTAGAGTACTTCTTAAGTTATAGTTGTTTTTGGAAAGTTAAGTTACGAAAGATATTCAATAAGCGTTTATTTTTGCCATTTGAATAATTGATTCAAGATATTAAATAAGAATTATTATTTTATGAAACGAGTTCATTTCAGTTTGTTGATCTGTTAATTTTAAATAAGTTTATATTTCTGGATTACTTCTTAAGTTATAGTTGTTAATAGAAAGTTTTTAAGATTATTTAAGAATGATTATTTATGAAACGAGTTCGTTTCAGAGTAGTTTTTATTCGTAATTTAAATCGGGGCCCAGGTTATTTACTGCAGCCTTTAAATACATTCAGCACTGGGGTCACATCTGGCGTGTTCAAATCTCATACAAACCTTACCATTGGGTGGAAGATGAACATTTAATTTCAAATATTTCAGGCTTATTAAAGACGAGGAGTGCAACATTCTCCAGAACCTATCACGGGATGAGTTCCGTGAGTTCCGCACCCTGGTCATCGACATGGTGCTGGCTACGGACATGAGCTTCCACTTCCAGCAGCTGAAGAATATGCGCTCCCTTCTGACCCTGGCGGAACCCACGGTGGACAAGTCCAAGGCAGCATCGCTGGTGCTGCATTGCTGTGATATCTCTCACCCTGCTAAGGTATCGTATATTATCTTAATATCATCTTCCTAGTGGGATCTTATCTAATCTTATGTTACAGATGGGCTCTTTCGGATACACTTCGACCCTTTAGGATCTTTTGTGCAATTACCCTCATACACACTCAGCTGTTCGAATGTGCAGGTGTCCTCAGGATGTTTTTCCTTCACCGTAAGAGCATCGGGTAATGCACTTAAGTTAGAAAAAATAATTGGTACATGGTGACCGCGGGGGTCCGAACTCTTCCTAAGAATTGCTATGCTTAAGTGGTAATTGGCGAGGCACATCGCTCGCAGAACAGATGGCCGATGAGGTCAAAGCTTTCTCGAATGGCGTCTGCGTACTGGAAGACGCAGCGTGGGTAGGCCTCCAATAAGGTGTACCGACGACGTGGCTAAGGTTGCGGGAAACCGATGGATGCAAGCGACGCAAGACCGGTCCTTGTGGCAAACCTTGGGGGAGGTCTATGTATCTGCGTAAGGGAAAAACATCATAATTACTTTTATATTTAAATCAAAAATGTTGCTGCGGGCCTCTTATGGTTGTGTTTATCGATGTGGATAAACGTGGATAAAGCGTCTGTCACTTCTGACCGGGTGGTCACTGTGTGACCGGGTACATAAGTGCGACAGTGACGAAAGCTTTATCCACGTTTGTCTACCGTGATAAAGACAATCATAATACAGCTCTGGTCTTTTGTTTTTTTTAAATAAAGAAGTTTGAATTGTAATAATGGTCGAATAGAATAAAATATCGTTATTACATTATTTAGGTATATGTTAATAGGCTTCCTTGTTAGAAAAACTGGCCGGGGATAAATCTACTCATGTTTACATCTACTCGTATATACCCACTGCATCTGCTACACGTGTTCCTCGAATCTTTCCATTGTCATTGAATAATCGTGTCAGTAATTATCCGCATATGCCTTCTTTTAACATACAAAAATCTTAATTTTCAGAGATGGGACCTCCACCACCGATGGACAATGAGTCTCCTTGACGAGTTCTTTCTGCAGGGAGACAAGGAGCGCGAATTAGGGCTGCCGTTCAGCCCTCTCTGTGACCGGAACAATACCCTGGTGGCAGAGTCCCAGATCGGCTTCATAGAGTTCATTGTTGAACCCAGCATGGGGGTCTGTGCTGATATGCTGGAGTGTATCCTGGGTCCCCTGCATTCTAGCAGCAAGGGTACTGCGAGCCAGGAGCCTATCAATGAGGAGGCAGGGAAAATAGGTATGTTTGTTCAAAAGATTTGTTATCCGTCCTTTAAAACTTTTGGTAGGAACGATTAATAACCTACATGTCTGAATGTATACTACTCTTTTTTAACCGACTTAAAAATAAGAGGAGGTTCTGTTCCACTGTATGTATATTTTTTATGGGTAACTATTATTTCATCGAAACAGCTTTCAACGAACGTATCATTACGCAGAATTTTCATTTGATCGAAAGGCATTTCTCGCCGCATGAGTTAATGTTTTTTGGTAGTCACAAGTCTAACCTAACCTAACCCATAATTAATGTTTAAGATTTCCTGAAAACATCATGGTATCAGCAGAAAATAGCGTTCGATGAACTGATACAATCGATGAAGTGAAATTCGACAAAATTATGGGTTACCATTTTTTATGTATGTTCACCAATTTCTCCGTCATTTAGGGACCGATTTTGTTTTTTTTTGTGTTTTTGAAGGCGGTTTTTTTGTTTTGTAAAACTTTTTTTTATTTTTAAGCCGGCATCGCAGTCGCTATAATATATCTGATATTGCAGTCATGTTGATCATTAAGTATCAGATGACCCCTCTGCTTTGTTGATTCAGACGTAAAAAGATTTGGCCCACAAATCGACGTTTAGTATGACTAATACGCTAACACCGCTAGAAACAAAACAGAATATTAAAAAAAAATTCTCTGTTGGATTTCAGTCAACGAGACCAGCGCCAAGTTCAAGATCCGGAAGCCGTGGGTTGCCTGCCTCGGCGACAACAAGAAGATTTGGAAAGAGCAGGCTGCTAAAGGTAAAGATCTGTCATCAACTTACGTAAACCTATACATTTTGTCGATATCGAAAACGAAAATCGCGACCTATCTTACATCTGACTAAGCCCCCTAAAAGGCTCGGTATGTCGACACTACACCTCGATCATTTCAATCGGAACCATAAAAGTACGTTTCATTGGGATCGTAACACATATACATTTTTATTCTCAACACTACAATCTAAAGACTTCAATCCTAAGACTGCAAATGCGTTGAGAACTAAGATTTCGTATCCCAACACCAGAACATAACAATGCGAACCACAGATATAAATACGCATAGATTACGCAATTATGCATCTACTTCGCGTGTCCGAATCCGGACTTAAACCCCTACCTAGCGTCGGGGTTGGCCGTCGCTACTGACGTTCCGCGCGCCTGTTGTTGCAGCCGGTCGGCCGTGAAAATTAAGAAAATGCCGCGTTGCGTGAAATAGCCCAAAAAAGCGACGACTTTGAATCGATTTTGCGCTGAAAACGGAAAATTCTCTTCTCTTGGTGTGTCCCAGTTGATAGCAAAAAGTACACGGTTGGTTTTCATACAGATTGAGGTGTTTACGTTATCTATATGTATATTATCTGCGATGCGAATACCGCTGTTTAGCGGTAGTTTAAAAGATAAGATGGTGGTAGCGATCCAGACAGACCTTGCACAAGCTCCTAGCACCGCCGAAGAAGTCTTAGGGCCCATCGGAGACGCCGTTCTACAGGTTATATTCCTTGTTAAAAATGTTTAATACAACATTAGGAAAACCTTCTTCTTCCTCTTCAAATTCCTCTCCACTACTGCAGGTTAACAGTCAGCTCTGCATTCGACTTGCTATCTCTCGCCAAACGGAAAGGCTCCTCAACCGTGGTGACGCCTGTCCAGGGCCGGTATTCTAGGCGGTAAAAACGATATCGTAGTTTACCCGTTATGGTATTGTTATGACGTCAGCCGCCATTACTGTTAAGAAAATAAGAGCTATCAAAACGTTGACAATACGATAACAGATCAAATACGATATTGTTTTTTCATCTCACTAGCTCGGAAAGCCCTTTTTGTTTGTTTGATATCTATTGAGAAAATCGCTTTTTATCCACATGTGAAGAAAGAGTTTTGACATTTGAAAGCAGCTTTAGTGATATTTGACAGCTAACAAAACGTAAAACGTTAAAACCGCTGAATTTTTAACATCACATTTAATGAATTGCATCGAGTAAAAAATACTAAATACAGTCTTATAACTTTATTTTAATTCATAAATATCAGCATTCAACATTACCCTTAATTCTGTTGTAAAAACGGATAAAATGTTCTGACAGTCCAAGTAAGTCGATGTGCGAACAAAACGCATCCGAAATAATAAAAAAAAACTTAAGTCAAAACTTTTTAATTAAGCCGTCAACGCGTAGAGGTAGTAAAGCAGAGGCCCTACTTTAAAAATCGAAGTTCGAAGTTACGTTAGCTCCATCTCTGTCACACGTCCTTCGAGACTAAATCGAGAGAAAGGGATGGAGCTAACGTAACTTCGAACTTCGATTTTCAAAGTAGGGCCTCTGTTTTCCTTCATCTTTGGGTCAACGTTAAATACTCGCATGTTTTTCTAGTTTGTTTTGTTATTAAAAATGAGTGATTCGAGTGACGAAAGACGTATTAACACCTGTGGAATTACGGGAAACCATGCAAAATGCGGAATTGAGCTTATTTTCCTCGCTGTAGTGAGGTGAAAAGTTTTGTGTTATACACGGGTGAAAAGTTATTTTACGTCTCGTGTGTTGAAACACTCGCTACGCTCAGGATTCTATTTTTGAACCACTCGCTTCGCTCGTAATCAATCATAGAATCCTTTCGCTAGCTCGTGTTTCAAATGAACACTCGCAGGTAAAATACAACTTTCCCCCTTGTATAACAAATAACTATTACCGTCTTGAATAGAGGCGGTGGTCTTTATGTTCCCTAGCCATGACATCTTGGGTCTGCCAACGTTTCTCAACCTTCAACCTTAGAACTTATTTATTGAACACTTACTTCTCTAATTAATAAAACTTAATAAGCCATTTTTAGGGTTGCGTAGTCAAACTAGGAACCCTTATAGTTTCGCCATGTCCATCCGTCCGTCCGTCCGCAGCTTAGCTCAGAGACTCTTAAGTCCTAGATCTGTAATTTGCCATGAATATAATACACGTCACGTCGATAAAATGGTAAAATAAATTATTGTAAAAAAATCAGGATACCTACCTCCCCTACGCGTAATGTGGGGATGTTATTTTTTTTTCCTGTCTACCCCGTGGTTCGGGGTGTCGTTGAATAGGTCTTTTAAAAATATTGCTGATTATGAACACAATTTTTCGATTCAGGGATGCATTTGTGAAATATTAAGATTTAAAGTGCAAATTTTTATTAAATTTTTTATCAGCCAAAGCTACAAATACTAAAAATCTATAAAATATCTTAAATGAAAGCACATATAACGAATTTCAAAGAAAACGACTAAGTAGACTTGTTTGGTTCCTGAGACTAAAATCATCTAAGTCGCACCAAATAACTTTAAACAGATAATTAGTTCATACTTGTTGCTTTTGAGATAGTTTTGTGAGCATGGTCAGATATGCTCTTGCCCGGTTTTTAGAGTACAGACGTACCTTCTCCAATCGGTAAAGAACAGACTCTTGTAGGAATATCATAACAGCATGTATGTTCTTCACACCCGTATAATTCCTAAACGATGAAATCTTTAAAAGTATCATAAATTAATTGCCAGCGATACTACCTAACTTGTTTCATGCATACCTATGCAGATTGCGTCCTGAAATTTTAATAAAGTAAGGAAAAATAAAATATGCATGTCAAAAAAATGT
This sequence comes from Acleris literana, assembly GCA_946894065.1. Taxonomy (NCBI): domain Eukaryota; kingdom Metazoa; phylum Arthropoda; class Insecta; order Lepidoptera; family Tortricidae; genus Acleris; species Acleris literana. Next base: position 21,150,887 of record OX335671.1, on the reverse strand, counting down.
GTTTTTTTATTCTCAGATGCCGAGGCCAGGGCTAAGGCCGAAGAGGAGATCAACCACCCGCTTGCGACAACAGAAGAATAGTATTTAGCCACATTTGTAAATAGCGTTAAATCTAATTGTTATAACTTTTTCTCTTCACTCATGAAGAAAAATTAAATATTTTCTGTTGTGTGTAAACGCTTGGACGCAACGTCGCTGCATTCGAATTTTAAATAAATACATGGCAATATTGAGGCGGTGAACGATGTTATATCCCTTTCTATCAAGCCTTGTGAAAGGAGCCAAGTATTAGGCTATGGCTACACCCTTTGCGTACTGGCCGCTTAGCTTTTCCTTCGTTTGTTTCTAGGTACCTAAAAACAATGCCGCCAGCCTAACAACAGTGACCTCAAAAAGTATTTATTTAAAAATCGCCATTCAAGTTCGTGTTTTGTTACGCACAAATTTTGAATTAAAAGCACAATGTGAAAAGCCTGAATGTATAAAGATACAATTTGGAAGACACCATAGTGAGCCAAATTTGAAACGGCGAGCCGCGGCGCGGCGCTAACGCCATTAGTTTATAAATTCATTATAAATTATTCGCGGTTAGGATTTTCTTAAGATTTAAGCCTGACAAATGGAATGGAACATTATTCCAATGTCAAATACCCATTGTAGTTCACATGCGTTTGAAATTTTAGGTCCTATTGATACAGTATGTTTTAATTTTACTCCGGTTGTCATGTTTTGACAAGTGCATTGTGTTCGACACTTAACTGAGTCCACAGCTGTATTATACTCGTATATAACAAAGACGACCTAACCCAGGGCTTGCGAAACTTCATAAACAACTATGGAAACCATAATTAGTTAAGTTTTGAGGACATAATTCCATCATCTATCTCTGTAGACAACCGCGTGTCATATTTTCTACCATGATCGAACAATGCTGTCAATTGACTTAAAAATATATTTAGGACATCTGATCATTCTGCCTTATCATAAGTTATTAGGACGAGTATTAATACAAATGGGGTATATTGTATTGGTATTACCACGATTAGATACTTTGTCCTGTTATCATTTCGACCTAAGTACCTTCGTTCACTGCTGGAAGTGGATATAGGCCTCTCACACTATCCACAACAGTGGATTTATAGATTGACGATATCAAAACTATAAAACGTATATTATACATATTATTATATAAGTACTTATCGTTGATTTTCTCTTAATATAATTCCTTTCGAGCATTGAATGTACTTGTCAAATATTTAATGCTACATAGTTATTTATAATGGTACCGATGCTCGATATTACAAATATATAATAATAATACATAAGTAGTTTCATATGTCAAGGTGTCCTTTCGTACCTATTGCGTTAGAATGCCAAGATTTTCTAATTTTCGCAAATATTAAATTAAGTAAAGCCCTAAAAATAGTGTAAAATGTATATCTTTGAAAATGCTGGTAACGGAGCAATTGATTCCTTATTGAAACTTTATATACTTACTTATCGTGTGTACAGATGTGCTCTTCGCAAAAAAAAACATCCTATAGGTATATAGAATAAGCACCTACATAATAAATAAACATGATCTTCTATTTAACGAGTAAATGTAGCTTAACTAGTTTTAACTTATCCCGTAATATATAAAAGATACGCTTATTAATTTTAATGTTTCCGATTAAATTGGAGATTTGATATTCCTGACCAAATGTTATTTAAAAAGAGATCATTTTCTAAATAATATAAACCTTCTCAATAGATATATAAATAGGTAGATAGTTTATTGTTTTAGTTCGATAATTCACGTATCCGTACCCATTAAGACTTAGCTTTCAGGTCTTAGAGGGTCTGAACATTCACAAGTTACTCGAAAAAACAACCGATTTACAAAATATACTTAAAAGTAGTCCACGTTTCGCTAAAATTCATGCTCAAACAGGAAGCAACTTATGCGTAAATGAATGAATTTAGACTGAATGGCACAAGGTTTAAAGGCTATTTTAAAGGCGGCCGCAGCGTAGGTAGACAAACTTGAAATTAAAGGAATATGTATAAGGACCCAATGTAATGTGCCGTCCTTCCATTAGGAGCTCTCGACGCTTGGGAGAACAATTGTAAATTATCGGAGACCCTTTTTAACAAAACCCACGGTTGCCAAAACGTTTTAACATTTCAAAATTCGCTATTATAAAAAATTGCACTGATCTGATACCTAAAATTTTTAGGTACCGCATCAGAGGCCTAGATTTTCAGGTACTTGGGACCATTGTCGTTAATATCAGCATCAAGCAACCATAGACAGTATAATCACAGTAAATTTTAGGTCCCTTTAAAGATAGAATAAAGATTTCAAGAATGGTGAGGATCTAGATGTAACCAACCGGTGACGCTTATGTAGTAAATAAACAATAGATCTTTTATATATTTACTATCTAAAAAATATTAGACTTATCAAAATTCTGTATATTATGTATGGTAGAGTACTTATTGTCTTTACGAATAAGATTAATCAAAATATTACTTAGAATGTGGTTTATTAACGCCATTCTGATTGGGAATATAGCTTTATAAAATTGTAGTTTAGAATATTGAGCCTTATGGACATCATAGTAAATGTTGTTTCTGTAAAAATAGCTTGCGATGTCACTCCGTTTTTCTCCACAAATAGACACAAGGTATAGCCACTTATTTTATTCTAGAGCACTACAAAACTTTGCGGAGCATCCGTAGTATATTAAACATTGTAAGTTACGTCTCTTTTGTCCTTCATAACGTTTATTTAATTAATTACTTAAACATTTTTGAGGTACTTATTTCAAGCATGTGTTTTAAATCCATGCGTTCACTAAGAGGTTAAACTTAACTCGATTGTAAACCGAGGCTTAAATCGAGTAGCTGTCAAATTTATTCGATACCAATTTAGCTCCGGCTGATAACTTTTCTCACCCTCTATATCAAAGCCGACTTCCACGATGTTTGAACAAAGTTGTTATGAAAAACTATTTAGGTTAGTAAGTTTATTTGAAAAGAAAACGTACGGACCTAGTTTTTTTATAATACCTACAATATATTTAAAAATCGTAAAAATCGGACAAGGTTTAAGGGGAGAGAAACATTATCGCCTTTTGTATGGAAATTTTTAAGGTTTGCAATTCTTTTAACTTAACGTTGGGAGATTGCGGAAATATATATATTTATAATTTCCGACGGCAAATCTATTCTAAGTTGTTTTAGCTTAACTTGGTTCTATAAATCATTTTATGATCATATTGTTGACTTTGCAGAGTTTGTTTTGTTGTTCTGCAGCATTTTACTGGAATACCGACGTTCTGATATACCTATAGCTCTCCAGACTTTTATTTCCCCTATTACGTAACACATTCACCACCAAATACCCGAATATCGGGTATTCTATGATGTTGTTTCTGCCGCACTACCCGATACTACCTATAGTATTTTTTGCCCCTACTCTGGCGTGTGGTTGAGAATTTGTTTCGTGAGCTGGCAGTGAATGTGTTAAGTATGAGTTATTAGAGCTCTTACTGTGAAAATAATAACTCTGGTTCTAGTGAAAACGGATACAAGTCGATTTAGCTCTTAACACTTTCATCGCCGCCGACCGGCTAGGCGGGTCGATTTTGTAGGAAAATCGGAGAGCTTGGCAATGAAAGTGTCAATAAGAAAGGGTTAACGTCAACTCATGTACAGAGTATAGTATACTGGACTTATACCGTTTTTCACCTAAACCTCAGTAGACTTGTATCACTAGAGTCACATATTAAGAGCTATAATAACGTCTACCATTATGATTACGATACAGGACCACATGGCTAAAACAAAGTAAAATAGTGCTGGAGTGTATATTTTCACGGATTGTACTGACATTATCATTTTGTATTATTTTTTTCTTTTGTAATGTTTAAATTCTCGAGTCGGAAATATTTTAATTAGGTAATTGAGTATTTTTTTCTATAATCCACTAAAACCTTATAAACTAAAGCGCCTACAAATAAGACATTTACAAGAAATAATATTCAATCAATTGTAGCCAACTATCAAAAAACAGCCTAAATCTTGACTTGACTTGATTGCTTATTAATTTATAAACTCGTTAATTGATACCTACACTTTATAATTGCTTGCTCGCTCGTTCTAGCTACTCTTTAAAACACGTTAGTAGAAAATACTGGAGGATTGACTTTACTTTAACAAACGTTAAATTAAATAAACAGCTCTATTATGATTGTAATACCCTTAAGGTATTAATTTGATGACAATTTGTGGCATTATCTATGTAAATTGACCTTATTGTCGATGGCGCTTACGCCGCACTGCGTGCCGCGACGTTTTATTTATATCGGAGCATCTTTAATAATGGCGAAAGTGCCATCGACAATAAGGTCCCTTTTCATAGATAACGTCACATTTAGTGTGAAGAACTTAAGGAACTTTAAAGCTTAGTAATTACCTGTTAACTGTGTTTTTCTGTAACACTAAGTTCCACAACCGTTCATTGCCACTAATGTCTCATTAGGTCACCTGTCACATTCTAATTAAATAAGATAGAAAGTGACAGCACGCGATTTAAGACGACATTAAAAATAAACATCTGTGCAGTCAATCAGGCAAAGAGCTGTAAGCTCTTGTAGGGTTTCAATAATTAACCTTTTGTTAAATACAAAAGTCGTCACTCACACGTCAATGACAGCTAAACAACAGAGCTAATGTCAACCTTACCACACAAACACTCAGGTCTATTTTACGCTGTCACCCATGACGGATATATCCGTCGGTGTCGTTGAACCAGTGGTGCGGAAATATCCGTCAATGGTGTTGAGCAGGTTAAATTTCCGTTCCAAATATTCAATATTTGATACATTCTGTAAGCGGAAAATTTCAAAACGGAAAATAGCCATACTCGTTGCCGGTGGAGTGAAAATTGAAAATGAAAATGAAAGCTGTCAACAAGAGATTGGTTGAAAATTAAAACTATATTTGAACAAGCTGTGGCAAGTTGTATTCTATCTATTGTAACTATTGAAGAAGATACAGGGTGTCTCACTGGTAATAAGTTTTACTCCAGTGGCCCGTTTCATGAAGCTACAAGTTACAAATTACAAGCGGAACTCTTTTTTTAGCAAAAGGAGTTAGAAAGAGACTTACGCTTGTAATTTTTAACTTGTAGCTTCTTGAAACGGGCCTCAGGGGCCTGTTTTATAAAGCTACAAATTACAATTTACAGGTTACAAGTTTCCATTTGACACAACCTCGTCCAATGACGAGTAGCTATTTGAGCTGTGTTGCCAGTTTAGACCTGTAATATTGTAACTTGTAGCTTTATAAAATGTGCCTCAGGGGTTGACTACTGTTTTAGATACCTAGTAGAAAAAAAAAACTATAATCGAAGGACATAGACAGCGGCGCACCCATTATTTTCTACTGTATTTTGTTACCCCAGTAACCTTTTAACATTGTCGGCTATAGTGCCATGCCGTATTAATAATTAATACAATATGGTGCAGAAATAAGTACTTTTTGGTAAATTGTACAATATTGCACCTTGAATTGTTTAAGCAGGTAAACCGTATGCACTACCCCGAATAGAGAGCTGTTTTGTTCCAGTGTTGCTTTTTCCAAAAAAGGAATGAAAGAAATAAATCTTAGCAATGTTGCTATAGGAATTAATTAGACACTACGATAATGGGATTTATGTTACCATACGCCATTACCAAGATTATATTACAAGATGTTATATCTCTTCTTTTCTTCTTCAATAGTTATAATGTCGATGTCTAAGGCCTACAGTTGTTAGACAGAAAATTGATCAGTAGATACTGAAATATTATGGTTACATAATGGATGGTATTATAAAACCCATCACTCATTTACTGAAATTTGACTAAAAAAGGTGAAAACGCTCTCACAACTAATATCAATTTGTTTACTCCTATGGCTGACACGGTCAAAATTTTACAAATAACAAAATAAACTATTTATTTCTCGATACCTACTTACAGACACATTAATTAATACATTTTAATTTCATATAAAATTAATCTGGCTATTGCATTGTCTATAATATTGATAATTTATGGCAAAATGCTTATAAACACACTAATTTATTCTGAATGTTTGTAATATTATTTGAGAGTAATAATAAAATCAAAGACATTTATCTACTATAGCACTTATATGAGCATTTTATGTGAAATCTCAATTTATGTGTATTTTTTTCTACATTTATGTAAATAGTAATAAACACCTGTATGTGTAAATTGTATGTAAAATAAAAATAAAGATTTTCGTAGAAAATGTGGTATTTTATTTATACATTTTTTTATCAGATATAAACATACAGCTAGGTAACATGTACAGTCGAGTACAAAGAGAATAAAAAAGCAGCATCTTAAATTGATTTAGTTTTATCAGCAGTGAATATAATAATTGTCCAAATATACAATGTGTCCCAAAAATCAATTTCAACCCGCCTAGGGCTGATAGAGCAGCTAAAAAGCCTATTGATTTAACCCTTATGTATGTTCAGCGATTTTTACTAGTTTCGGAGATATTGATCAGAAATTATGATCTAAATTTTTGTAATTTTCCCTTATGTCCATGTCACGAAAAATCCTCAATTTCATATATTATTTCAGAAATTTTTCAATGGTTCCTAAATAATTAGAATCATTAAGAATCAGTGAAGTTTTTACACCTACTTCCCTAGGCGGGATGACATTGATTTTTGGGACACCTGTGTATACTCATTTGGTTTCGAATTTTGTCGGACATGTTCGTATTCTCGTCTTGCTTTGCACATTAGCTTATTTATGGGTATTAAAGCTGACTAGAAAGAAAAATAAATACGAACTTTTCCGATCAAATTCAATATCATTTTCACAAAATTTATCAATGTTTACCAACGATACACATGGCCAATCTATAATGCTAATCATTCCTTTATTTTATTTTAGTTAAAATTTACCTATTTTTTAAGAGGTATCCGGAGAAACGTATTGGACAAATTGGCTTAGTGGAGTAGTACTATCAGGAATAAAGATATATTATCCGCGCAAAGTTGCAAAAATATGTAAACACCAACTGTATCACCATTTTGCTGGGGTTTATCTGTATATGAATTCATAAGACTTTGTGGTATATGGTGGCTTTTTAATACTTAGTACTATACAGCTTCAAACAAAAACAAAATTCAATAAGGAATCAATATGCTAAATATTTAAATTGGAGTCACTTTACATAACTTGCTTTAAGAATAGAATCTTTAAGATATACATTAAAATATACTGAATGCTGTTTCAAAATGCTGTCTTAATTTAAAAATACAAAATTCCTCTTACACAGTTCTAAAGCTGAGAAACAAAATTAGCTTAAAATGTACTTATGAGTTTTACCAAATATATCAATTTGCACAGACAGTGCCCTAACATCAGTTTTTTGCCGACTACATATAATTGTCCCTTCAATAATATCTCCCTGTTTAACGGCTTTACAATCTCGAAAATAAAACACAGTTTGTTTCCAATGTGTGGAAGTTGCATGTGGGCCGGTTGAGAAAGAAACTTTATTAGGAAGGTCAAAGAATGTATCAAAGTAACCAACCAGGGATGTTAAAGTGCCATCACGTACAATAGGTAGTCTAAACGACGATGTAAAATCCATAACATCAGTATTGCAAGTATTAATATCAATTTCTTTGACAACCCAAGGCTCGGACAAAACATGTTTGGAACCAACAATGTCCACACTGGCTTCTCGTACTACTTCTGATTTCATACAATTCATTTTATATCCATAAACATCAGACCAGAATTCTATTAACTTTTTATGTGTATCTAAATCACCACTAGCAACCAAACTTATGTTACATCTATTAGGCAGTAATAATCCACCAGGTTTGAGGCAATTGTCTCTGGCATATATCACGCTGTCCAACATGCCTTCAAATAACAAGAAATAACCCATCCACTCTGACACAATAATATCAACTTTCTCATCTAACTTTGTATTTTCTAATCTACCTTTAACAACTTTAATAACATCATGTAGATTATTCTCTCTTATTATATCCATCGCATGGTATACTACTTCAGATTGGTCTAAGGCATACACTTTCTTAGCACCCGCAGTTGCTGAAAACATAGAAAGGATTCCAGTACCGCATCCTAAATCTAAGACAACCTTCTCTTTTAATGATTCTTTGTTATTCAATATTGCATCTCTATAGCTTTCTGTACGTACTTTGTCTGAGAGCATGTCATAGTGAATACCGAAGTGTGCATAAGTGTTGAAGTAACCTTCGTCATCTTCTAATGGAACTTTTGATACACAATCCACGATCATAGTACCTTCGCCTCCGTTTGGGCTCGTTGAACCCACATCCACAATGGTCTTCATTGATGCTTGCATCTTATTTATATCTTCTTTCGCCATTTGCAAATGCGCTTTGCTTTCGTTTAGCTGATCGGTCAAAACTTGTATGGTCCTCTGAAGCTCAAGAAAATGGCTTTGTGATAAGGTGACAAGCCCGTTTTCGACATTAGCGTGATAAGATTTCGGGGATCCTGGTAGCTCGGCGATCGATTCGAAGTCAAACATCAGCCACTCATCGTTTTCCACAGGTTTTAGGTACTTTTCGTCGTCCCATAGAACTTCACCTGCATTTGTTATGGCGTCCGAATTAGGCTTGTGAGTCTTAATGTAATTGATCAGTTTGATGTAAGAATAGCAGTCCATATTAAACTTCGCCTTCAACGTGTTCAAATTAAAGTTATGCGCATTCTCGCAGTGTTTTACAGCGTCTTCAATAGATGTGGAAATATTAGCGCAAAATAAACAAGTTACCGAGTCGTTGCTGGATTCCATCTCCTGCCATTCTTCTTCCTCGAAGTGTTCCTCGTCACTACTTAAATCTGGCACGTCGGTCATGATGATTTTAATAAAGAAACAGGGGAAAAAACGAAGTGTTTAGGAAAAGTAGTGTGTAATGACCATGTGGTAAAATGACACTTTTTGTCAGTGTGACAGATGACAGTTGTAGATGTCATTGAACTTTTGAGGCATTTTTTCACGGTCAACTGCGTTCTGAATCTAATCGAGTCATTTATTCGAGTGGATGTCAAAACAAAATACCACAGACGCGGGAATTTTGAAGCAGTAACCATGGATACAAGTTTTATACAACAAAAAATAGTTATTGAATAGCGTTTGTTGTCACATTACTTGTAAATTGTATCAAGATGAAGTTGAAATTGTCTTCGTTTAAGGAGCCGAAGCACACTGGAGTAGTGGTTTGTGTGAGTTGGAACAACACAGAAGACGTGTTTTCGTGCGGGTGATTATTTATGTTTAGAATTACACTGAAACTGAAACTAATGACCAGTAACCGTTGCGTTGTCATTGGTTTACATGCATCCAAAGCATGCATCGTATTAAATGGGATCGAGTCAAAAAAATCATAAAATACCATTGAGTTTTATAGGATTATCACCGGTTCTAACTTTTTTTAGTGACGACCACAAGCTTCTAAAATGGAATCTCGTGAACAGCGAATGCATGGTGGTGACCACGTTCCCCGATGACTTTTATCCGACTGAAATGCACTTGTTCCCTAAGATCAACCAGGGTGTTAACAAGCATCAACATGATGTTATATTAATTGGGTCTGCTGATGGCAAGTAAGTTAAAATATTTCAGAACTTCGATTTATTTCTCACTAGCTTTCGCCCGCCACTCCATCCGCGTAGTACTTGTTTATCGCTGCTCCCTCGGGAACTGTCTAATTTTCCGGGATAAAAACTATCCTATGTCCTATTCCAGGGCCTAACCAATATGTGTGCGGTTTCATCTCGATCCGTTCAGTGGTCGAAGCATGAAAGACCGAGAAACATAAACATTTTCACATTTATAATATTAGCATGGATTGTATACTGATTGATAACAAATTACTACTTCTACTTATATTCTTAGATTCCACATAGTAAATCATAATGGACGTATAGAAAAAAGCGTCGTCGCGCACCAAGGCGCCTGCCTCGTCACACAATGGAGCCCCGATGGGGCCAGTCTGTTGACAGGTAAGATACTTAATTACATGTATTAGTTTATAATGACCGCTCGTTTCTTGTAATAAATAGGTAAAGCAAGGCTTTTGTGGTGACTCCATACGCGTAGAACTCGTTTGCAACTTCCAAACGAAAAGTCTATAAGTACCTATATCCTTATCTACAATATGAATTAAGTGTTTTCATCCAAACCCGTTTAACCATACTCACAAACTTTTATCAAATCAAGTAGGATTCTTAACGTTATGTTTTTTCTTTATGGCCCATCGGTCAACTGAAAGGAAATTCTGCAATAAGTACCTACTACATGAAATCTGTCTTTAAAATGCATAGACTCATAAATATTTTTAATATGATTCCTTTGGGCATTGTGCGGTGAACTTTCATTAAAAAAAAAATAGAAAAAAATAATTAACTTTGGACTAAATTAATGATGTGCCATACGATTAATAAACTAAATTCATTTAATTAGATTTTTAGCTAAATTAAACCAACGGTGTTGACGTTTTTCATAATCAATAGTGCTAGGTAGCGTTAGTATTGACACTTGAATCAGATAAAGTTCTTTTTTCATAAATCATTTTAGGTATCAACATATTAGCCGAAATACACTGCTGGACAGGACAATACATACATAAGTCTTTTCCAAAGCTTCTGTTGTAATAATTACTCAAAATAATACTTCTAAAACTCTAAATGCGTTCTTTCAGCTGGTGAAGATGGCTTTGTGAAAGTGTGGTCTCGGAACGGCCTCCTCCGATCCACCCTCGTCCAGTCCGACGTGTCCTGCTACAGCGCCGTCTGGAGCCCCGACAGTGGCGCCATCCTTCATACTAAAGGAGACTTCCTTGCTATCAAGTTCTTGAACTCTGGCTCTAAGATTACCAAGGTTTGGTTAGGTTATCAATACAGTTGAAATCTTTAGCGGCCAATTTGTTGGTACATGTCGATGTTTTTTTAATTCGTTTTTATCTTTTTGAAGGTTTTGGTTTAGTCAAGAATAATAGTTTTATGTGTAGGCATTTTCATGTTTTTATAATTCCTAACATACATTATTTAGCTTAATTTGACATCAATTTGCTTTTTTTTTAATTATTTAAATGTTTATCTTCTCAGTGGAAAGCTCACGAAGGAATAGTGCTATGTGTGGCATGGAACGCTAACAATAATTTGATAATATCTGGTGGTGAAGACGGGTTTTTCAAGGTACCTAACTAATAAAAAATTTATGCATTGTCAAAAAGTTGGTACATTTTTAATCTTATTTTAATTACAATTACGAAGCACAATCAAATAAATAACTAAGTTTTTATTTATTGATGATGTTTTTGTTAGATCTGGGATACATTTGGCCAGCAAATATCAGTAAGCGTGAAACACGATCAACCAATTACAAGCGTATGTTGGGCTCCAGCTGGAGATCTTTTCGCTGTTGGTAGCTACAACCTAATAAGATTGTGCAATGCTAATGGGGTAAGTAATACAAGTATACACGTACCTCAGATTTGTCTCTCAAAATGGCACCATGATCATCCCTTACTTAGGAAAATAGCCGTCAATTCTTATCTGTCAAATCTAAAGCCTCTTCTCGCTGCAAAATTTAAATACATCAAAGACTGTTAACATCCTACCAGCAATAATGTCTCTTCATGTTTCAGTGGTTCCATTGTCTTGACCGTCCTTCAACAGGCAGTATTTACAGCATCGCATGGTCATCAGATGGAACGCAACTAGCAGCTGCCTGTGCTAACAGCCAAGTACTTTTTGCTCATATTATTGACAGGTGCTTTTCTTTATTGACTTTAAAAAGAAGATGAATATTTTATACATTGAGGTGTTTATTGTTTATTTTAAATCCGTCCTTTAAAAACATGAAAAAGTTGCCTACCAATTTTTCCAAGACAATTGCATCAATTATCCTAATTACCCTATAATAATGTACCCTATAATTTGCTGCTAGTTAATTTGCTATTATTTTCAGGGAGTACGTCTGGAAAACCTTTGCTTGCACCCAAGTGGGTCGTAAAGTCATCGCAATTAAAGATATCACGACAGACCAAAGCGATCAACTTGATTATCCTGACAGAGTCATCCAAATGGCTCTAGGTTTCAACCATCTGGTGATAGCAACAGTCAAGCAATGTTTCATACACAAACTGAGTTCTTGGAACACGCCAGTAACGTTCGATCTAAAAGAGGGCACCATTAGCATGATCTTACTCGCGGAGAAGTAAATATTTGTTAAATGTAATCGCTTGAGTGTGGAAAGTTTGATAATGTTCATAAATTGATTCGTAATTAGCTTTGGCTTGTCTATGCCTATCTATTAGTAACATTATTTATTGTACACATTTTCATGCATTAGCAGTCGATTACCAAAATAAATTTGTTAGTACGACTTTAAATCTTTGCCTCAGTTAAACCAATGAAGACTTGCCAAAAAATCAAATCAAATGCTTAAGCAAAAAGAAAACCAAAGAAAGTGCAAAAGATTAACTGAACGCAAACAAACTATACAACTTGGCCTACTCATGAATGTTTTAATGTTTTCAGATGTCTATGCATAGTTGAGCGGGCGGGAGTGTCGATCTACAGTTACATGGGGCGGTTGCTAGCCAGTCCCCGGTGGGGCGCCCGCCCTGAGACTATAGGGCGGGCTGCCCTGTCTTTAGGGCCTGATGCGCTAGCTGCCATCGACCAGGCTGACAGAAAATGTAAGGGGCCTATTATACGAGTTACACCTATTTGTTAAATTATATCTATGCTTTTTTATTGCTTCTACGCGTGTTGGTGACGCTGCTGGCTGCACATAGAATCATGGTTTAGATAATTATAATACACTGTTTTGGTGAGCTAGAACCTAAAGTTCGAACTAGACTGGCAAAAAGATGTGTATTTACAGTATAAATGTGTAAAATTATGCGTTTAATTTAATGATTACCGAAGAAAAAAAAAGAGCACTACAAGACATTGTCTTATTTACGCTTAAGTTAAATTCCATACTTAGAAAATGCATTTCTTTTATTTACTTTCAGTGATTCACATTTTCGACCTACCCACCGGCCTTATCGTCCGCAGTTCCACAGACAATACAGTCACCAAGTTGACTCACAAGATGACAGTGTCCACTATAGCTTTAAGCCAAACGGGGCCTATGTCTGAGAGGCAGCTAGCTTTGTTGGACTACAATAGGGACTTGTATGTAGCCACTGTCAAGGATAACAAGCCAAAATTCGTTAAATTGGGTAAGTGGCATCAGTAAGTGATATGAAAGAGGTCGTTAGTTAGGTTAGTGCTAAATGCAGGCCTGCAATATAGCGAATTTGTGTCGATCTCGAGGAGTTTTTATGATTTGATAATCTGAACGAAACATAAAAATCTACTTTGACCTCAATTATCGCATTAGATCATCGACGGGCTGCTTGTTTCGGTAGAGTAGGTACAACACTCACGACTCATCATTTGACAATAATTCCTTTTTCAGAAGGGTCTCTATAATATGACACTAACTCCTTTTTCAAAAGGGGCTCTATAATGTTTGGTATTCTATCCACTATTTAAATACTGTTACTCTTCTCTAAGGGTCTCAAATACTAAGCATCGCATGGAGTGCTGAGACTGAACTCCTAGTCGGGCTTCGAGCTAACTCGGTGGTAGCCTGGTGTTGTCCTAAAGCAGCTACACAGCCAGACTGGCTTGCCTTAACCACTGTCAGCAAGGAGATATCGTAAGTGTTATCAAAATCGAAAATATACTTAAATAAACATTTTTACACTACATGGATGTAATGGATGTAATTACACCACCAAACTGTCTACTCGTAACTTAATATGATTCCATTTTCAAAACGGTTTGGATCTAAAACATTTAATTTTACAGATTTGCCAAGTCTTAGGAACAAATGGAAATATCGATAAATGTAAATAGTATCAATTTCCAGGATTTATACGTGTAATGCGTCCTATAAATTTACCCTAAAACTAAATCATACGCACGTTGATCTTTTTTTTTATAAATAAATATATACGGAAGGTTTAGGTAATGTAGTAGTCTGACATTTGCATAACAAAAGATCACAACAACAGTCGGCCATATGATATTTCCCAAACTATAATAAGTTTCAAGGTTAATGATAATTATTATTCTAATGTTTTAAGTTTTTGGAGCGTGCAATGACATTTCGATGTAATAAGTGTAATAAATAACGCTTAACTTCCTTCCGACTTAAACTATTCTTTAACTGGAATGTGGCTGTGGTTGCTACCAGTTGTATTAGGAAGTAGGATTGGTGAGGCCTTGGCAGAACTAATTAACTACCTATCTACAGTATGTTGTTTAAATAGGTCATCTTGTACGTACAAGTTATGATTTTGAACTTTCTTCTAGTTAAACGTAATGCCAAAATAGAAAGAAAGAAAGAAAAATACATTTATTCACTACACACATAAGACACACAAAAAAGCAAAAACAGAAAACAGTAATAAAAAGAGTAGTGAGTGTGTCTTCGCGGCAGTGAATCGGACACTGGCTTAGCATAATGCTGAGGTGTTAAACACCTACAGCGCTGATTTTCAGAGCTCCGTTTGTAACAGATGGACGGTACTCAAAAATAGACTAAAGAATAGTTTTACATATAAATAAGTTCACATGTATCAATAAAATTCTTTTAGATCTCGATTCCATGAAAAAAAATAATTATATCAACAGTGATCTCGGGCGCAACCCAACAATACAGAGCGTGGAAGATGGAGTCGCTCGTATTTGTCGCGGCAACGGCTCACTGTTGCACGTCTCTCTGGCAACATTTCCAGAAAAGTTGTTGAAACACGTGGCTGCGAACATGTGGCAAGCGGCTTTACAGGTAAACAGATAATACCTATAGTTTAACTGAATCAGAGGACTTATCTTAACCCCTTTACTGACTAACTTAACTAACCCCTTAACTTATCTTCTTTCACTAGAAGACAGGAATAAGTTTCCCTTAGGGGCCGAATATGCACAAATCGTTTCGCCTGTGCTTTGATCGATCAGTCAGCCAGTCGGTTTCTTCTTTTTAACCGACTTCAAAAAAAAGGAGGAGGTTCTCAATTCGTCGGGATTTTTTTTATATTTTTTTATGTATGTTCCCCGATTACTCGAAGACCGCTGGACCGATTTGAAAAAATTTTTCGTTGTTTGAATGGGTATACTTTATGGTTGGTCCCATTTTCAACACGTCAGGATCTGATGATGGGATCTTGGAGAAATCAAGAAAACTCCTCAAATATTATATGCACACCTATAGCGATTTTGGTATTTTTCACTGTAACTCGTGCATTTGCTTTTGAAAAGTACTATATGGTGAAGTGGAACTGATGATGAAGACCACAGATGGCCACCGGAACTCATTAACGGTACCTATTTCAAGGGTGGCGACAAGATTTTCGATTAAGGTAGTTGAGCGACTATGACGAAGAACATTTAGGTTTAAATATGACTATGACATTCCCGCGGCGTTGTCAGCGGCGAGCTTGAAATGTTATATAGTTTCTCATTAATATTTAGAAGTGGAGCTAATACGTAACAGCATAAATAGGATCACTAAAAAGTATAAAATAAAATAAATGTTTAAAAAAACAAAAACCCGCATTCAAAAATGCAAAAAGTAACTTCTTTTAAAATGGTAGGTCAGTCCAACTGAAGTCGGCGTTCCACAATATTTTAAACCAAAAGCCGAATGCAGTTGGACTGACCTACCATTTTAAAAGAAGTTATTTTTTGCATTTTTGAAGGCGGGTTTTTGTTTTTTTAAACATTTATGTATAGATATAGATATACCTACGGCGAAGATACGTATGAAGTGTAGTTATATTAATAATGTACCAATAATATACTCGAAAACTGTCAAGGAAACTAAGGACCGTATTAATAAACGAATCTCAACTCTTATGCTCGTCTCGAGATGAGTCAAAAATGACAGTGTTCTATGGTTTGACGTTTACTTTGACGTATCTTGAGACGGGCATCTCACCCAAGATTAGTTTATTAATACGGCCCTAAGACATAAAAACATACAGATAAAACATGTAACCTACTCGTACTCTGCTCTTGACTTGCCTGCTGCTTATTTTATTATGTAGAAAACTGTAGAGTTTTAGGGCTGTTATAAATTAGAAATTACATGTGATGATAATTTGATATTTTTATTTTGAATAGCTATGCCGTACTGTAGAAGATGATACTCTATGGGCGTGTCTAGCAGTCCTAGCATGGCAGCATCATCAACTAGTGGTCGCAGAAGAAGCCTTCTCGCTAATAAGGCAGTACCATCAAGTTTGCTACATCCAACATCTAAGGGTATTTACACACAGTTAATAATGCTACACATTCGCTGCCGTTCTTTTGAATAGGCCTTACCCCAGTGGCCCGTTTCACGAAGCTACAAGTTACAAATTACAAGCGGAATTCTCTTTCTAGCAATAGGAGTTAGAGAGCAAGCGAAAGGAGCTTCGTGAAACGGGCCTCTGGTGACGTATCACTCTAACACCTGACGCAAACGGAGGGGTGTTATGTTATAGGTTTAACTTGTGTATCTGCGTGTCTGTCTGAGGCATAAAAGGTCCCAAACGGATGGACCGATTCAGACGAGTTTTTTTAAATAGAAAGCTTGGGAGCTCCTATGCCACAGACAAACACAGTCACACACGTTAAATTTCTGTTTGCGACGGAGGTTGAACAAGTAATAATATGTCAGCGAACAGTGAGCAAATGACCAATGAAGCATTTAAAAAGACCGCGATCTTTAATATCCAGTTATGTAGATACATGTTTGAAATTCTTAGATCGCAGTATGAAAAAACCTGACGTTCCGCTTAAATCCTCACTAAAATAAATTTGAATAAGAAGAAGCGTCCCATTATTCCCATTAAAATAATTAAAATTATATTTGTTTAGAGTTTTTGTAGTACTAACCATGTTTTTTTATTTCAGAGCACAACTCCGGAACGTTTACCCATGAAAGAAAAATTGACGAAGTAGTATTTAATTCATTTAGAAAAGTCTTGTAATAATACAGTGATTGGTAATAAAATATGGAAAAATAAAATGTTTCAGTCATAAATTATTTTATGTTACCTACTCTGGACCTCCAAAACTAGAAGTGTATTTGTGTAAAAACGCCTCAAGAAGTCGAATAAAAATAATTATGCTCGGAATCGGTACTGTGTCGCGAATAACTTCGTTTGCTTCGTATAGTCTCTCTCTCTTTGTTTACTGAGAACTCCGATAGTTGGTCTCGCTTTAATTATCCACCCTTCTCTGTCACACAGTACGCGTACGACACGACTACACACACATACACACTACATACGTTATTCGCTCGTCGCCTCGGCTCGCTCGCTCCTTCATTCATTCAGTAAATTATTATAGGCGTGAGTGTTGGACGTGTGTCGTTAGGATTTGCAAGCTTTGTGTTGTTTTCCGAAATAAATAAAAATAAAACTTAACACAAAACCCAATTTGGTCACAAAAACAGTTACTGGCTGCTCATCGGAAACCTGAGTCTAGTGCCGTTCTAAGAGTTTCTAAAACAAGCGTGCGTGCCCCACATTTAAAAAGACGAAAGTTGTGTTTTAGAAAGAAAAGTTGTGATGTCCATTTTAAATTATTGAGGAAAATGCGTGTCGCTGATCAGTATCTAGTGTTAATTAACTTTCTTCTGTGTGTTTGTGGAAAGAGCTATGAAATTTCAAATGATATAGAGACGAAGAATCACTCCTTAGAATTGACCCAGTCCTTGAACTTGGCTCGTCAGGAACTTATTCAAGATACTTGTTCCCGATTTCCGCCGCGTCGGAGCTTGAATGACCTGCTACCTAGCCGCTTAGAACATATTTTAATAGATGACGACCGCAAACTCCTATACTGCTATGTGCCAAAGGTGAGTTCTCAAGGCAAACTTGACGGTGTTTACTTTGTCAGTCAAAACAATTAAAAAATTCTTAGAAGTTTCAGACACGTGTCATGGTATCGTCTTCGTCCTTGGGCATTAATTCTATGGAATTATCTAAAACAGTTTTTTTTCTTTATAATTCTTCTTTAACTGTAAAAAAACAATTGAAGTCAAAACAACAAATTCTTCCAAATTGGAAATGGATAATTTTTTATCAAAGGAATCTGTAGTTGCTTGGTTTAGTTAAGTTTTCAGATGATAAGTAAATATTAACATTTAATAACTTTCACAATTTATGTTTTCTTATTTTACAAAATAACCTGGTTCTAAACTAAGCCCTAGAAAACAATAAATATACTAAAATGTTTAAATAAATTAATACAATCAGTAATAAATAAAATCCAAGACAGAAACCCCCATGATCAACACACTTTTTTTCCAGTAATTATTGCTTAACCCTTAATAACATGAAAATGAAAAAAAAACGTGAATTCAAACCCTATTTGATTTTAAATAAGCATAAAAAAACCGATACAAAATTAAAAAAAAAGTTGGCATTATGTTATGATGGAAATTTCCATCACCATGCAAAGAAGGGTTAAAACTTGTTAAACAAACTTTTTTCTCCATAGGTGGCCTGTACGAACTGGAAAAGGCTGCTCATGATACTCGCTGGCAAGTGGAACAACACCGACGTCCTGTCCATACCAGGCAATATCGCTCATTCACCAGGAATGTTCCGGAACCTCAGCGCCATTTCAAAAGACGAGAGAGATTACATGCTAGAGAATTATCATAAAATGATAATAGTGAGAAATCCATTTGAACGGTTACTCTCGGCTTATAGAAATAAATTGGAGGGTGAGACACCAAGCGCGAAGTATTTCCAGGTATTTATCTTCGGAGAATAACTCTTAACTTTTATTAAGAGATTGTAAACCAATGCTTAAATCGGTTGTCAATGGAATGTAATTTTTTTCCAAACATATTTAGCTCCGGGCTCCCTAAATCAAGTCTGACTTCCACTATTTTTTAATATGTTTAGTTGTTATGAAAAAATAGATTTGTATGTCTCAATTTTTTTTATTTGTTACATATAGACCTAGTTTTTCATAATATCCACATCATATTCAAAAATCATAAAAATCTGACTAGGTTTAAGATAAGAGATGTTATCGCATTTTGTAAGGAATTTTTTAGCTTCACAATCCTCTTAATGGTTTTTTTATCGATGACTAACCAGAGATTGACCCTTATCTTTTTATAGTGTTTTAATCGTGGTCAATGATGGTGAGATTTAGGAAAAAATGTCAGGCATTTTTTTTTTCTTATGCTGAATTAAAATCTTTGACACACCTAGTCACAGAATGATGAAGACAAACCAACATACAGGGTCACACCTAAGACGTAATACAAAATGTTATTTTCTGGATCTACTCATGATTATGATCAACTTTTAATATGGGACCAACTTCGAAAACGTAAACACAAAATCGACCCCTCCATACATTGTGAAACCAGCTGATTGCTTTTTTGTATGGGAGGTTCAATTTTTTTGTACCGATTTCGATATTACCCACATAGTAAAAGTTGATCGTAATCATGAGTAGATCCAGAAAATAACAGTTAGTTCAGGATAATTTAAACTGAATAGTTCAGGTTAATTTAAACTCACGTAGCTGCTCAATTTAAATTGATAACATAGCATTGTTTGATGTCCAAGTTCCAGCAATGTTGATTGTTGGAAGTAAACCGAGATATAATTTAATTACTGTTAAAATATTTGCTATTGATTAGAAATTGGTTAACTTCAAATATTTTCAAACCTAGATACCAACTGGAAGACACAATGGGCAGACTTGCGTTATGACCTAGTTATAAATAGGTCAACCACTTAATTGTTCAGTTATCATAGAACCTTGTCACAATGAC
Source organism: Acleris literana (assembly GCA_946894065.1). Classification (NCBI taxonomy): domain Eukaryota; kingdom Metazoa; phylum Arthropoda; class Insecta; order Lepidoptera; family Tortricidae; genus Acleris; species Acleris literana. The sequence continues at coordinate 21,130,952 of OX335671.1, read as the reverse complement.
AGCTTCAAGTCACGTGAAAGACATTACGTCATCATTAATAATGTGTTATCTGCGACAAGGTTCTACTCAACAATTAACGTTTGTGTTCAAATATCGTTAAGGCTTGATTCCGATATTGGCGACCCGCTGTTTAGTATGAACTAGCGACCCGTACATAATCCAGAACTTATTATAAATAAAAACCTTCCTCTTGAATCACTCTATCTATTGCTGAAAAATGCATGAAAATCCGTTGAGTTTTAAAGATCTAAGTGAACAGACAGCGGAAGCGACTTCATTTTATACTATGTAAAGAAGATATTAGATATCCTACTTAATTATTATAAATGCGAAAGTTTGTGAGTGTGTGTTAATTCGTTACTCCTTCAAGCTGCAACGGCTGAACGGATTAGGATGACATTTGGAATGGAGATAGGTTATGCCCCGGGTAAACACATAGGTAGGCTACTTTTCAATCCGGAAAATTTAAAAGTTCCCGAGGGAATTATCATAATCGAAATCTACGCGGACTAAGTCGCGGACAGAAGTTAGTTAGATATATTTCGGTTTTCTAAGCTAAAATTAACCTTAGTATTGAAGATAGAGGCATAAGAATAAACAATAACTACACGTAGAAGCGAAACTCCCAGCTCCGGACGCGCGCTCTTCACGTTAGATACCTACCGCCTGGCGACACCTGAGGTGTCGAGTCAGTCAGGGGCGTCACACACGGAATATATATGTATTAACCAAGATATTGATATTGTGTCTTGAAATGGTTTTCGTATTTGTGTTGATTTTAGTGTTTATGGTTGAACTAAGATAGTGTTTTAAAAAGTGAACGACTATTTACGGCAAAATATATCTTAATGTCATCAAAAGGTATTAGTATCTAATTTAACGCAAATGTAAAAAAAAATTTGCAACAATGTTTACGTTGAAGTAAAACATTAATAAGTTAATAACATTTCGTGACTAAACCTGTATACCACATCCATAAAACGATTAAAATATTTCGCAAGTGACAGCCCTAACTTTGAGCGCGGAAGACAGAGGGGCGTAGCGGGGTAAAGGGGGAAGTAGGTATTTAAAGCGCGGCATTTTGGACCTGCGTAAAAGAGATTCGCTTCTACGTGTAGTTATTGTTTATTCTTATGATAGAGGTAGCTATGTAACTAGGTCATAAATACAAGCATCAAGTATGAAACTAGCAGCCGCAATTCGAGATGCTAAGAAAGTCATAAATCTTTACGTCTCGAATTGCGGCCGCTATAATTATCGTTACTACATCACTACTAGTAATATCATTAAACCCGTCGGTTTGTCGTTGCGTGATTTTTACTGGACGGACTTTACGGAACATGGACCGGTTTTTACGTATCTGCGCGAACATAGGGAAAATACGTAGTATGTTGAAATGCTTGATCTCCTGTGTCCACAGGTGGGGGATATGATATCACAAGCTGTGTCCACAAATGGGGTACTGATCCCACATAACAGGATACCACAAACATATGGAACACGATCCGTCTGCTTTGATAACCGAAGTGCGAAATTTAAGTCCATCCCTTTCTCCCGATTAAGTCATGGACGAGTAAAAATGATAGGGCATTCGAAATTACGACTTTTAGGCTTGTCAAACCTAGATTTGGATTTCTTAATGTAGTTCTTATTCTTTTTCAATTTGTTTGCTCCCATTACTAATGCATGCATATTATCGTCCGCGTACAAGTCGATTATCGCAGTTCCCTCGAGTCAAAATCCAAATTTCTAGGATAGTAAGTAACTTATGTTATGTCCTTCAAGCTATCCCCATACCTTTCATTTATATCGGTTCAGTGTTGTAGATGTGATAGCGCAACAAACAAACAAACAGGTTTACTTTCGCATTTATACATTAGGTACTAGAGGACGCCCGCGATTTCGTACGCGTAGAATTAGTTTCCCGCTACTCCCCCTATTTTAACCCCTTAGGGGATGAATTTTCAAAAATCCTTTCTTAGTGCTCACTTACACAATGAAAGGAACCCCTGTACCAAATTTCAAGTTTCTAGGTACAGTAGTTTCGGCTGTGCGTTGATATCTAAGTCAGTCAGTCAGGTTTGCCTTTTATATATATAGTGTAGCGCTCCATAAAAATAAAAGGTACGGAACACTACACGGGATGGTTGCGATAAAACCATCAGCACGTAAATTTGGACCTGTATAAGTAAAATAAAACCGAACGAAATTCAACAAGGTCATATAATAAGGGGAACACACAATGATTAAATTAAAACAAACTACTTACAATGTAACTATAAAAACAAGATTACTAGGCTGACACGGAACTTAGCTTAGGTAACAAAACAATTTAATATGAAACGGTCTGCGGATTGTCACGTTAATAAAGCCTTTCTAATTTAAAACACATTGCCTAATAAAGGGTAAAAGACCACCTTAGAACACGGTCAGGCCAAAACTTGTATTCAATTTATAGGTAAATCTGATTCGAACTATATTAACATGAATCTGTTGAAATGCAAGAAGCGCTTCAAGATTAAAACTGATGTGTTCGGAGTATTATGAAACAGGGATAACAAATTGTGGTGTTGATCGGTAAAAAAAAGGTCTAGAAATCTAATAACATTTATAGCCAAAATTATTCTGAATAAATAACCATAGGTAGGTTAGGGGTAAGTTCGCGGACTCTATTTTGAATTTAAAAAAAAAAAAAAAACAACGAAATGGTGTCTATCCTGTGAACTTCCGTCGTCGCTTGCCGCCGTATGAAGATGTAACCGTAACGCTGCGTTCGTCGCAACTGTCGCAGCGGGAAAAGCCTGCAGGCGCTGCCGCAGACGACGACCCGTTGCCAGCGAACTCGATGGCGAACCACACGCTGAATGGCCAAACCAGTCGTCCAAATCTTCAGTCGGGGCGATGAGTCGCGAGATATGGGGTAAGCGGAGGTGCTGCAAAGGACACCTTTACTCACAAAATTGAACGAAAAGGACGGAAGAAAGGCTTCCTAAAGATGGGGGGCAGTGAAGACTGATCGGCAACAAAAACCAACTCACCCGCTATCCGGACACACAGAAGACAACAGCACTAACACGATCGGCCCACAATTGAGACCACGGCGTAATAGAAAAGGCTTCCACGTAACATTACAACCGGACGCGGCACTCGAAGCTGGCTTCAGTTAAAGAGAAACTTGGGATGACTAGAGACTATCCAATTTTTCTGGAGTATCAAGGCAAGAGTACGAGAATGAATGACAGTCCCATAACAAGGAACGGATCTAACAAAAACGAATTCAAAATTCAAAACTGTCAGTAGAAATTACAAACTCTAACCGGTCAATGAACAAGTCCGCAATACCAAAAAGGCTGAGAAACGAAAAAGGCGAAATAAATAAGCAGTAATTAACGCGAACCAACGCGATTTGTAGCGGTAATGCTACAATAGATAATATTAGTGCGTATACATACCTACTTACCTTCTTGATCATAAACGCACAATAACTAAAGTATGCTTCAAATGTCTGTCTTTATCTTTCATCGTGAAATTTGAAATTACAGAAAGAGGCAAAGCATACTTGAAGTAAAACAGGTTCATTGTAAGTTTATTAATAAGTAGGTTATATGTTTATTTTCGCTGACGTCATAAGCTTTAACTATTGGTAACAGAGGGCACATTGTTAAAAATATTTTGAACTTCGCATGACCTCACATCGCATCATCCGTTAGCTTGCGGCTAAAGCCTGGCTTGCAGTACATTGAACTCTGATACAAACTATAATTATTTAGCCATAAGCGATTCATGTTATTGTTAGATAATACTTAACTACCTAAGCATCTGTGAAGTCTTTGGCAGTTTCGGCTTTTAAAATTGTGCCGTTTATCAAATTTTGTTCGTGGCAGTGACCTCTTCGATAATAAAGGCGTAGAAAATTTTGTGTAACGATAAGAAAGATACATTATTTAACTGTGGAATAAAACACGTTACTACCGGTTGAGAATATTTAGAATATATTAAAGAAGCAGCATAATCGAATGTGCCTTATTTACAAATTAGGTGACTGAGTTCTTCGCCTGCTTTTTTATGCTGTTACTAAGAACCAGTCTTCCGGTTGGAATGCAAACAATGTAGACCCTATTGAATGTAAAATTTAGGCGGCCTCTGATATAAAAATTATATTAAAACAAGTCGTTTCAAGGTCAATCTTTACAATAAGTTATAATATAAACTAAACGACTCACCTGCGATTCTCTCCTCGAAAACTCTTGAAAACTACCTATCTGTGTGCCAAATTTTTGATTAAGGGAATTGTTAAGCTAAAAAAAATCATACAAAAAGGTGTACCTAGATATTATGAAAAACTAGGTCTGTAGTAACGTTTCTGTTTTTTTTTTTATTACTTTTATTAATTTTATTTATTAATTTGCAAGAACTGTTTTCTTGAAATAGAAAACGTACAGACTTTGTTCTTCATAATATCTATAACGTATTGGAAAATCGTAAAAATCGGACTAGGTTTAAGGGGAGAGAAACGTTATCGCAATTTGTATGGAATTTTTCAGAAAACTAACCGTTAAAAATCGGTACTAATTGTTAAATTGATGGCTTAAGAAACGTGTCTTTTTGCAAAATGTGGTAAACGCAACCGTACTAAGCCCTCTAATCAGCACCGCCTCAGCTTAAAATACCTTAAGGCTACCTTTAACCTTTAGGCTTCTTCGTGCTGAACAGTACCAGGTTGACCAACATGTACTCCATAGATAGCTATCCCTGCTATCGATTAAAGCCAACCCTGTAGGTATAATTCAACCGCACCAGCTAGTGTATGGTCCATTTCAATAGACTTGTCTTATTAAGTAAACACTTATAACCTCAAAATGCATCATTTTTGGATAAAATGCCCGTTTTCAGCTGAATAAAGCAACTAGAGACCACATTTTGAACACCATATTCCTGGTTTTACATCATGGATAGTTTTTTTACGAAAAAATTGATATTTTAGGCGAAAATGGAGCACTTTGAGGTTATAAAAGTGTTTACTAAAAAGAAAATTCTATTGGAATGGACTTTAATGCGAAAGTTAAAGTTACCAAGTATTAAATCACCTATCCTTTTTCAGAACCGCGTCGGCCGTCGCATCATTAAAGTATACAGGCAGAACCCCAGCAACGAATCGTTGGAGCACGGACACGACGTCACCTTCAAGGAGTTTATCCTGTTCCTCACCAACAGATCGGAAGAGCTGGCTGACGTGGTCAACAATGAGCATTGGCAGCCCATCACCAACCTGTGCCACCCTTGCCTCATCAAGTACACTTTAGTCGGTAAGTGCAGTTGTATAACCAAGTATTTTTGTATTATAATACAACCCGACGTGACGTTAGCCAAAGAGTAGGTATTGACAAACAATGCACTCTAATAGGATTCTGCCTAATTAATAATTATTTGAGAAAATATACATCATTACTTAATATTATATAAATGAAAAAGATCAGTTATTAATGTCATTATCAACCTGTTCAGTTAAGTCCCTACTGATTTATGAGTAAATAGATAGATACCGGACTTTAATACTGCAAGTAATTAATCTCATAAGGCTTTGTAGTAAAACTAAAGTACCCCCTACATGAGTCAAAATAAAATTGTATCATAGTGTGTATACACACCTCAGAGTGTGTATATACACATCGCACAGAGGTAGTTGTTCATTAGACATAATATAACTTTTCTCAGACTAACCTATCTGTTTATCTCTACTCTTTCTCAAATCATTCCCACACCGAAAACCCCGGGGTATGATGATAATTTAAGCATTACTTAAGGTGTTTAGCGAGGTGTCGTTAGGTTCGTCTTAGCTTTGTGGGTGTCACTGGGTACTTTTATTTAATATGAAATTGGCGAAATAAAATATATACATCACTAGCTTCTGCCAGCGACTTCGTCCGCGTAGAATTCGTATTTTTGGCATCCCACGGGAACCCTTCATTATTCCGTGATAAAAAGTAGCCTATGTTACTCAGGGGTAATATAGCGATCTAAATGGTGAAATAATTTTTGAAATCGTGTAGTTTTGAGTTTATTCAATACAAACATAGAAAAATACAAATCTTTCCTTTTTATAATAGTAGTGAAGATGATTACTAACATTATATTGACGACATAATACAAACAGCAGATGGGATTTTGAAAGCTTGCTTTTTTGTTAGACTTGTTCCTATTTCGTTATTCACAGCAATGTTACCACTACATACATACATAAACTCACGCCTTCATTCCCAGAGTGGGGTAGGCAGAGCTACAGAATTACCAAACACTCTTGAATAAGTTGTTGATAATTCTGTAACCACGTTTTGCACAATCAGGCTAAGATGTTAACAGTGTATTAGTGACTAGCATTCTGGAATATCCGGTTTCATGTTAATGAAAGACTAGCGGTGAAATGACTAGCATAGATTAGAGGAATTCTAGCTTAGTATTTAGAGTAATGCATGCATAACCATGCATGAGCCTAGGAGACAACTCGCCATCTTGGCTTGTGTGCTCGTTCGTCTTCTCCATGAATAAAACCTACCTACGAACAATGTGATATTAAACGTCTACAAGGATTGCAAGGGGTCAAAAAAACTTGCACCTACACTTAGTTTTTCTCACTACACCAAGCGGTTTGCTGATTCCTTATTGGTCAGCATTTTTAAAGGAAAGAAGAAAAAAGACAATTTCCTACGTCTGTAGTTTTGCAATGTCATTAAATCAAGGGCGGATATGCATTTTGTGAGTAAAGCAAGGGTGACTAAGTATGCCGATTTCTTTATCAATGCCATCAGGGTTGACTGTATTTAACATTTAAAACATATAAGTTTTATGCTCGCTTAGTTTTTAAATCACGGGAAATACTACTATTTTGAAGTTCGTTTCTAAATTAGATATTTACTCAATGTTAGTTTCAACTTAAACATTTATAAAAACCACAAACCGCAAACAATCAACTTTGACGTCAAATCTGCAGGATGTACCCAATACCAAATATGCAATGTTTGAAATTTCAATCGGCAAAACCATAGGCGTGTTCCCAAGCTAAGCTCAAGACTGGTTTACCCCTCAGTGTCGCGATATACTCGTAGTTCTACAAACACGAGCGCCTTGACAATTTATAATAGTCACCAGACAAATTGCGACATGTTGAGCGGTGAAGGCTGGGTCACATGCAGTCTGTTACAATTTTAGTCTATCATGATGACAAACAAAGCTGAAGGTTTTCACAAGGCTAATTAAGGCATTAAATGCGAAGATGATGTTAAAAAGGCCTTGACTTGTCAGGATGTTCTGTGATATATGTGTTTTTAAATGTTTACCAACAGCCTAATTTGTTGTTGACATAGTACATTCAATAACGTGTCTATTAATTTGTATCAAGGTTTCAAGTTTAAAACCAAACGCCGAAAATGCCGTTGCCGATATGATTAGGATGGATGGGTTAGGATTTTGGTGGCATATCGTCGTTTTAATACCTACATGACACTTTGATTTTGACCTTCAGTATGGTCATATTTCAAAATGAATTAAATAAATTTTTAGTTCGGTTATTCCATACCTACAAATATTTGCTTATTTGTAACGCTGTCACAGCAGAGATATCCTCCATACCAAAATTCATTTAAATTGGTTTAGCGGTTAAATGAATAAATTAATGAATAAATTATTTATTAAGTAAGTATGTATTATAATAAATAGGAAATAGCGACTCCATGGATTCTAGAACAACGATTTGCCACCAAAAGTCCGAACTCTAATGATCATTATTATGACAGCTGAAACACGTTCTTGCAAGACAAAGGCATTCCCCAAAGATCTCCATTCCAATTGGACCAGTGCTACTCGTATCCAGCAGGGGCCTATTTCTCGAAACTCACTAGACTAATAATTTAGTCCATGCGATACATTTCACTATTAAACTTGTCGAAAATTATTTTGAGTGAACTAATATTATTAGTCTAGCTAGTGAGTTTCGAGAAATGGGCCCCTGTTTGCCGTGATTGCCGACCCGCCTTGTGGGAGGCCTGCCAACATTGCGCCCCCAGGTACATGGTCGCCACTCCAGAACCTTTCCTCCCCTATTTCCGTCGGTTCTAAGAGCGATGTGCTTCATCCCTTCGAATGGAAAGAGCTATGCTCAGAGTTTCTCTACGGCTGGAATCAGAAATGAGGAGATCCGCAGAACTAAAGTCACCCACAGAGCTCTGCGAATAGCCAACGTAGCGCCGTGAGTGGAATTCATAATCAAAGTGGATATTTCAATTAAGTTACTCTTATTTTCGCATTATCACTCAGTAGAAATAGAAATATCTATTTTTCTTTAGAATATCCGGTTGGAATAATTTTAAATTTGTTTCTTGTTACAATTTGTCCTTTTGTGGTGAGGCCTGTGAGGGGTTTTTCTCAGAAGTGGGACAGAAATAGCTAATTAATAAGATAACATTTTTCCTTTTAAACGGGAGATAAACAAGTCGATACAAACTCGTAAAGATCAAAGCAACATTCGTCTTTTGGATTTTAAGTACTCATACTTTATAATTATCCCTTAAAATATTGATGACTGATACCACTTTTATCATCGTACTTTCGTAATCCTTTCGGTACTTGCGTCATGACTTGCGGGCTGACCTTTTAATGCTAATCTTCAATGAGTTGTTTATATGGTTTCAAGGTAAACCCGACTGTATTTGTATTGAGGTTTGTTCCTTTATCGTTGTCTTTAATTCGTTTTAAATATTAGATTTCTACAATTTCGAGGTACAATGTGCCATTCATTCAAAATAACTAGCACATGCCGATATTGGCTGCGGATGCGATTTTTTTATTATTTTCTCTTCGTATATTTTATTGACATTCACGTCTCAAAGTTGACCACAAGCTTACTTTAGGCTACTCTCATAATATGAGTGTTGCCCATTATAGTTCCACTTGGTTCTTTCTAGATTGAGGAATACGCATATCCGCGTGATTAAAACTTAATTATGAAGTTTACGATTTAATCACAAATATGAGTGTGTGGCTGGCCTTATTATATTTTACTCGCTCTACTTTATATGTTTGTCCTCAGTTCAATTTAGTCCAATTTAGGTCATCAACAACTGGAATTGTCATTAAAAACGCGTGTTTTTTGCTTTGCTGGTAAAGTATTTAAGTTTACATTTTATTGTTTGTCGCCGTTTGAGCAATACGACCGGTGATTCTTTGGGGATTTTTATCTATTGATACATACTTACATAGTTCTGATTGGCCAATGTTACAGTATATCTAGTACTAGCGATCTAATTATTATTTCGATTATAAACTAAACAAATCCTCATATTCTGTTTTAATAATATTAAGTACCTAGTATTCGAAACTATGTTATTTAACATGACATAGACTATATTTATTGACGTAGTCTGCCTGTCACTTCTTTCTTGCTATAGACATATAATTAAGAAAAATAACACACAGTCAGTTAGCATGTCGAGTAAAACTTGATTAGCTGGTACTCGTAGTATCGTACGATTCGTACGTCAGCGCTGACGTAACATCGTTCGAAAAACGTTACCAGGGCCTCTACTTAATGATTAGTTGTACTACTGGGTAAAGCTATATTTCTATTGACGTGTTATCGTATTGTCAACATTACGATTATTAACTCGGCCCGAGTTAAAAACAACACCATAACATGCCAAAGGACCGCCGTTCCTTGCATAAAGACCCTGTTTTTTTGTGATTTAACTAAAAATGTATAGTTTTCTGTTTTTTTCCTATACTTGTAGTATAAGGCAAATACATGCCAAATCTCATAGATCTAGGTCACCGATAAATTTTAATTCCCTTGAGTGTCGAAATATACCGTTTTTTTTCGGCAAAGACGGCCGTATCTGTTTTTTACCTGAGTACTTATATGGTTTAAATTTCAACTCGATACCTCTACGCGTTTCCGAGATAAAGGGTCTTGACAGACAGACGGACAGACAGATGGACAACAAAGTGATCCTATAAGGGTTCCGTTTTTTCCTTTTGAGGTAAGGAACCCTAAAAAAGTGACTACACATGTATTTTCCAATAATTATTGCGCTAAGTACCTTTTTTTTATCAGTTTCCTTTTGTTTCAAGGTAAATACGAGACGTTACTGGACGATTCGCTCCTCGCTCTCCACACCATCAACGCGTCCCACGTGGAGTTCCCGCGGCTCGCCCACACCTCAGGGACCGCCGAGAAACTCTACAGATACTTCTCACAACTAGACCTGCCCCTCATCAGGAAACTCTACAAGATCTACAAGTACGACTACAGAATATTTGACTATGACCTTGATAGTATAGTAGGATTTGATTTAGGATAATTTACTTGGATTGTTTGAACGTGACAGTTTTGATGTCGATGATAGGTCGGGCGTTTGTAAACCCGGCTATGCGAAGCTGAGAAGGGTAACTTAAATCAGTTTGACAGGCTACGTATTGGACCAATTATAATTAGATGTCATGCTTGATTCCTCAAGAACATGTAAGTGTCAGGCCATATCAAAGTTATAAGTGTGCGTCATCACCAGGCGGGTTTTAGCGTTTTACCCGACTGCCGAAGGAGGAGGGTAATGTGTTTCACAGCATATATATGTATGTTTGTTCCTTTGTGGCACTATAAAAACTAAACCCGTTGTCCGATTTTGATGATTCTTATGTCAATCGATTTGTCTTAATCTGGTGAGTGTCACTGAACATATGACAGTAATCAAAATTCAATATGGCGGCAACCAGACGCATATCAAAAAAATAAGTCGACGAAGTATGAGAAGTGGGGTATCATTGAATAGGGATTTAAAAATCATCTTTAGGTTTCCTTCATCATTTTTCATTTTGAGTGATCATGTAGGATTTATAACGATTTAAAGTTGGTTAGCAACAGTCGGGTTTTGAAAGCTTGCTTTTTGTTAAAGTTATTTACTATGAATCATTGAACATTTTATTTGCTCCAGTTGTGTTCCGAAGAAGTACTAGCGTGCGTTCTTTTGAATGTTGCCCATAGAATTGTTTGTTTATATTTCGACACGCTGTGGTGCTATTTTTATCATACATTTTGTATGGAGTCGTGATTCGGTTTTTGAATAACCACTTGTTCTACGTGATGTTTTGATGGCTTTAAAGGAATTGTTTTTTACATATCGAATTAGTTATAGTCTTTACTATATTAAAGATTATATTTATATGCAACCGATGAATTTATTATCACGGTTTTGTAATCTTTATAGCTTTTAATTCCTTGAATGATAAAAATCGATGCGCCGGTCAAGGTAACACATTTTTTATGTATAAAGTAGTGTATATTTTTTTAATATGGTTTTAACTGTTTTGTTTCCTTCTCAGCATAGCAACTTAGAACGAGTTGACCTCAAGGGTTATTTTACGCTTGATTATAGACGAATAAAATATTATATCAATATTCATGTTTAACAATGAATTGGTGCTACTGTAAGAATCGGTTGGTAATTAATTCTTAGGCACGGACTGTATTGGTAAATCATTCAACCTTGTCACAGGAAGTTAATTATTACTTTGAGTTAATTTGAAGTTGCGGCACTATGACAAGGTTCTAATATTCAAGTCATAACTCAAGTCCGTGATGGGTACATAAAGGTTGTAAATTAGAATTATTAAGGTATAAGTACATTTTACATTACATTATAAAAGGGTACATCTCAAACATACGCGAATACTAGTCCTTATTCTAAAATTAGATATAGTTTTATCTCGTACAGATGTATTAAATAGACATACGACATCGTATTTGGTCGGAAAAGGTCTTATTGATCTAGCTGTCTCTCAAAGCTTTAGAGTCCATCGATAAGGTAGAGATATGATAAAAATTCCGATGTCGTATGATTATTCCTTACATCTGTAATTGGACACAATTAACTAGCCTTATCAGTCAGAATAGTAGCTGATGAACTTTTGGCGATTTAAAGGATGGCTCGGTACTGAAAGATTCAAAAGGGATCGGTTTTCGGCATCTGGTTTTGCATATCCTTAAGAGGATTGTGAAGCTAAAAATTTCCATACAAAATGCGAAAACGTTTTTCTCCCCTTAAACCTAGTCTGATTTTTACGATTTTTGAATATGTTGTAGATATCATGAGAAACTATGTTTGTACGTTTTCCTTTACACGAAAATATTTCTAAGAATGAAACAAATTGAAAAAATAAAAAAATATAAACGTACAGACCTAGTTCTTTATAATAACTACAACATATTCAACAATCGTGGAAATCGGACTTGATTTAGGGGGTGAGAAACACTTTCGCCCGGAGCTAAATATGTATGGATTTTTCTTGACAGCTACGCGATTTTAGCGGCGCTTCACAATCCTCTTAATATCCTTATTGAACTTTTTGAGTCAACGATGCTGACAAAGTGCAAACAACAACAACAACCAATTATTGACCGATATTATTAACAAATAAATTGTAGTAATGTTGTCATTATAATTTTTATTTCGACGCACAACTAACTACTGCTCTGGTATTATTTCTATTATACAATAGTCGCCGAATTGCATATATTTATGCGAACATTGACACAGTTTACCATCGGTACTTGCAAGTGGTGAATATATTTATTTATTTTATTATCATCTGTGCTTAATATTACCGCGCGGCAATTTACTGCTGCCTATTAATACCGGAACATCTTATCTGCTACACCTACAAGAGCACACTGTGTGCAAAATTTCCTCATTTTAACGTTATCAGTCCCAAAAGTTCCGGCTTTATTCATAGTTTCCGTTGACCTGCAGAAAAAATACTAAACAAGTAATGAAATATTAAATATTTCTGAGGAAACTTCATGTTATTGCGGTTTTTCCCTAAAAAAGAAAACTAAAGCTAAATAAATATGTATTTGGAAATTCTGTAGTATTTGTTATTTGGTTTATGTTGTACTTAATTAGTTAATTACCAAAAAAATTGATTTTTAATCGTTTGCAAATAATGTAATAATAATATCAAATTGACCTATCGAGTTTCATCGCATAAATTAAGATTAAAATCTCAATATTGATCGATTGTTGTAGGGTTGTTAAGTTAACCCAATCCAACTTTTTTTACAAACAGATATAACGTTAAATCATTTGATGAACTTAATATATCCTCGTAAGGCCCAGTGTACAATAGGATGTAAATAATCAAGGCAATTTAATTTGAACCGTGTTTCAATAAAAATAAGGTTTATTTTCCTATGTTCATAAACTGAAAATCGCATTATCTAACAAACGTAATTGAACTTTATTACCTTGATAGTAGATTCAAAGTCCCACTTACAAAGAACTCCCTGTTAGTAGTATGGTGGGCCTTACGAGGTTAAAACCTTTTCTAATTTAACTTTCATTATTGCCAATATTCGTGTTTAACAATAGTTTTACTTTATTTAATCAATTTAAGGGCCGTAATCCGATAAAAGTAATTATCGCTACATACATGCATAAACAAAAATAAGTGCCTACAATCGTTTGCTGAATATAGCACGTGTAACGCACACTAATCATTATTTAGTTATACTCGTATTATAACGTTTAATGAAAAATACCAGCTGCGTTAATTATTTATATCAACGCATTCCAATAATTAATATGCGTATCGATGGGGATTCCAAAGCTTTCTGTGATAAGCTTATTGTATCGATAAATGTACAGATTATGTTTAAGTTTAATTAATAAGTTACTGTAGGTAGGTATGTAAACGAGGTACTGTACCAAAAGAGCCTAACAAAAATATATAGTGTGCAATATGTACAATCAAAATTTTAAAGTTGAGTTATTTTTAAATAGGTGCTATAGTCATTTTCGCTTTCACGCACTTTTTAAAGGCCAGAAATTTTTGGAACTCGCCTCGTATATTTAAGTTAAGTACTGGTTTTTTCCTGAGATTATGACAAGAACTGGCCCAGTGAAAAAGTGTAGTAAGTCCACGCATAATCTAATACATATATAACCTTATGATTCTGGGGTGCTGCTGGCATGGGGTAGCCGAAATAATTGTTATTTGAATTACCTTTACAGAGGTATATGTTCAAATCGTATGTTAAAAGAAGTAACTCGAAATACATAACCAGAGCTCGGAATAGGTAGTGCCTATTTACCTAAACTTCGCGGTAGGACGTAACTAAGAGTGGTTACAACCACCAAAAATATTTATTTCTTATTATTGAATGCGGGATTTCCCGGGATTGTCTGTATTACTCTAAAGGCTTAATACATTTAACTTTACTTATAAATCTTGCTATATTGCATATTATTTATTTATTTATCTTGAAATAACAATCAGTCATAAAACAATATAATATAGATCAAATTGAATGAAAGGGTGCCGGGAATTTGATTTTTTTTTAGTTGATTTGAATAGAATTATAATATCGTAAAGAATGTATTCAACAAAAAAACACTTTAGCCGTGTACTTACTACCTACAGTTTACAACCCTGATTTATAAGTAAAGTTAAATGTATTAAGCCTTTAGAGTACCTAATCCCATATTCAATAATAAGAAATAATTATTTTTAGTGGTTGTAACCACTCTTAGTTACGTCCTCCCGCGAAGTTTAGGTAAATAGGCACTACCTATTCCGAGCTCTGTACATAACCCAACAAATCCCGTCCCATGTAAAAACATAAGGTACTCAATATATTAAAAATATAAACGAAGAATTATTGCTTTTCATTTATCATTATACCTATTGCGTATTCGCACGAGGGCCGAAACTGAAATTAAAATCCGAAGGTACCCGAAGGCAGCCCAAAGGGGCCCTGTTAATACTGCCCTCCTTAGAAAAAAGGCCGTATGTCTCATAGAACCACGCATGTATTAGTGACCTTATTTCATTATAATTAAGGTTTAATTTACTTTGACTAACAAATTACGCATGCGTCCTTTTTATTTAGGAGGGCAGAATATGCCTACTCTGTCCGTCCGTCCGTCCGTCCTAACTTAAAAGAGCTGTATCTTTTGAACCGTAAATAGTGGATTGTTATTTATTTTTTATTTTTGTTGTATCGTTTAAACGGTAAAACATACCTACAAGCGTCAAATTTGGTATGATGATCAGTACGAAACCTGAAGAACAACAACAAATACTAAAAAAATTACAAATAGTGTGAGTTGGGCTCGTGCCGATTCAATTCCAAATCGATTTTAAATTAGAATATAGTAATGCCTACCGTGTGACGGCACGGAAACCTCGGTGCGCGAGTCCGATTCGCACTTGACCTGTTTTTATTATGCTAGCTGTTGTCCGCGTAGAAGGCGTTTATCGGGAACTGTCCAATTTTCCGAAAAATGTCGTCCCAGGACTATCTCTATACCGAATTTGACTGAAATCGCTTCAGCGTTTTGCCCGTGAAAGCGTAACTAATAGACAGAGAGGCAGACAGATAGAGTTCCTTTCACATTTATAATGTTTTTATAGAATCTAATAACTAATTATACTATTCCCGTAACAATAATCTGTAGTAATGTCTCTATGTTATCCTCCATTTCACTCTCTCTTAATCCCACATTCATGCAACTGATACCTTTGTTTCTTACTCCATTTATCCCCTTCCCTCCTCCCTAGGCAAGCTCCAGATCCAACCCCTGTTCTCTAATTACACGTCAATTCCACAGATCACAGAAACAAGGGTCAATTCCCATCTAAAAACCGTGAATGTTCCAGCTCTTATAGGTAAGTAACTAAATTCTTTATACAGGGTGGTACTCGATAAACTGTACATATTGAAAGGGATGAAATTTTAGGTTAATGTAACGGTAAATCATTTTTTTTTTAAATTTGCCCAATGTTTTTTACAGATTTTAAATTAAAGCAAAAATGTTATTTTGTTTTCATAAAAACACGATTTTCTCAAAATTTTGTAGATATTTCACAATTTTTTTTTGCTTATTATTATTCCTCGTTTAATGTTAGATCTAAAAAGGTTAAAAAAAAAATTGCAAAATATCTGCAAAATTTTGAGAAAATCGTGTTTTTATGAAAACAAAATGATATTTTTGCACTAATTTTCCACAAAAAAAGCAGTTACTCAGTTATTTTTTTTAATTGGTCTAATATTGTTATCAATTATTATAAACCTAACTAATGTCAATACTATGCGTTTTGTTTTATCTTTTTTGGGCTATTAGATCAAAAGTTACACCGGCACAAGTAAGTGTACTACCCAAACTTTTTTAAGAAGTTTGACAATCTGTAAAAAAAAAACCAGTGGCTAAAATTAAAAAAAAAATTGTTTTACAGATAAATTAACCTAAAATTTAATCCCTTTCCATATGTACAGTTTATCCAGTACCAACCTGTAGCACAAAAAATAAATGTTTAAAAAAACAAAAAACCGCCTTCAAAAAGCAAAAAATAACTTCTTTAAAATGGTAGGTAAATAGGTCAGTCCAACTGAAGTCTGCTTTTGGTTAAAATATTGTTGGACGCCGACTTCAGTTGGACTGACCTATTTACCTACCATTTTAAAGAAGTTATTTTTTGCTTTTTGAAGGCGGTTTTTTGTTTTTTTAAACATTTATTTTATTTTATACTTTTTAGTGATCCTATTTATGCTGTTACTTAGCTCCACTTCTAAATATTAATAAGAAACTATAGAACATTTCAAGCTCGCCGCAGACAACGCCGCGGGAATGTCATAGTCATATTTAAACCTAAATGTGCTTCGTTATAGTCGCTCAACTTCCTTTATCGAAATATCTTATCGCCACCCTTGAAATAGGTACCGTTAAGGAGTTCCGGTGGCCATCTGTGGTCTTCATCATCAGTTCCACTTCACCATATAGTACTTTTCAAAAGCAAATGCATGAGTTACAGTGAAAAATACCAAAATCGCTATAGGTGTGCCTATAATATTTGAGGAGTTCTCTTGATTTCTCCATGATCCCATCATCAGATCCTGACGTGGTGACAATGGGACCAACTAGAAAGTATACCCATTCCAACAACGAAAAAATTTTTCAAATCGGTCCAGTGGTCTTCGAGTAATCGGGGAACATACATAAAAAAAAAAAAAAAACCCGACGAATTGAGAACCTCCTCCTTTTTTTGAAGACGGTTAAAAAGAAATCGTTTCATAAAAAACACTTATATGAAAATAAATTGTACTTGAAAAAACAACAAAATCGAATTTGGTTCCCGAAACTAAATTAACAAACACCTTTAGCGATGCGTTGCTAACTAAATCTGACCTTTGTACCTCAGCCAAATGTTGCTGTTCTGTCACACTGATAGCTGCATCATGGCTGTATCACTCGGCCCACATAACAACCGATTGCTGAATTGACACCTGTCATTTGAAACTGTATTTTCAAGTTTCGTAATCCACGTGCGTGATCTTAATTAACTATTGCTTTGCTGATATGATGTAACTGTGTATCTGTTTCCAATTAGATATTGAAGGTTTCTGTGTAGGTATACCGTATTGCTAGAAACTTAGTTTGAATTTCATAAGTATACTTACTTATGAATGCGTAATGGTTTTTAAATCTAACTTGAACCTTTGAACGACGATTAATAGAATATTATGTGAGACGGCAATAGCTAAACGAAAAATGTATGAGGCGTAGAATAATTTTACGCACAAAAATCCGCTAAGTTTTCCTCAAAGCTTTATTCTAGTTACCTACATAAGTATATCTTGTATTGTTATCGTGTATTGATTGTATTTTAGTAACGTTGTTAATGTAACCTTGTAACCTGGCTGAATTTTATTAACTGATGAACGTTTGGTTTCGTCTTCATTAGCGTATGTCTGTGTTAAAAATAATAGATTTGTTCTTCTTTAATAAGATAAGGTGAAATGTAATATTTCGAGTTATTTCCTTTTACTAGTTGGTACGAATAATAGCTGCTATTATTTACAAATCGATTGATTAATAAAAAATGTCACTACCTACATTCGAGCTACAAACTAATGATCTAATTAAAATGTGAAACAGTTTAGAGATTGTGAATGTTTGTAAAAAATGTACATACAATAATTATCAATACCGGAAAGAATAAAATACCATTTTCCTAGTCCGAATGGAAATTTCGAATAAATAAAACTGCTAATACGAACGTTTGTACCTACTTAATTATTTTGTTTTATTAATAAAATATATAAATTCATGTTATTTGACTTGAATACACCACGTGACACGTATAACACGCTCTCTGTGCGCAATGCTCTGAAACCTAGTTAATTTATTCAACTAGCTCGTCAGAAACAGGGTTTGGAAACCTGTTTTTTTTTAACCATCTTGTCAGAAACGTCGTACATTTCAACTAGAGCATTTTCATTTCGATTCCGAATAAAGAGCAAAACTGTTCCTGCTCGAAATAACGGTTAATTTCGCTCGCTTATTTATTCGCACCGCCCACCACCACCATCTTTTTCTCCTTCCCAAACCTATTAGCTAGTCATTTCACTTTTAAAACACCATAGTCGCCACGCCATCCAACTGCAGAAAGAATCATAAACCAAAAATATCATGGTAACCCCCATGGGGGGCGGCGGGGGTATTATGACATGGCTCGGCGAGCGTAAAGGACAGAGCTATAGCAGTTATACTATAGTTCTGTCCTGTTTTCATGTCATATTAACCTCCCTAAACTTAGCTACATATATTCCGTCAGTTGCCAAAAATGGCTCATAAGCAGACATAGGAATCCAGGGGGCAAAATTTTATGACAGGTAGGGAGTTCCTATATCGATAAACTCAATTATCGGTACTTTTTCCATATACTAGTGATCGCCCACAGCATTGTATGTACCTACTTCTATTGTAAGTTTTCAGTTCTGAAGACCAGTAGGTATGAAGTTCACAAAGTATTTAAAAAAATATATGCCCCTATTACTTGTACAGAAATTGGAAATCTATTTAGCCACCTGAAATGGATTTTCAGCCAAAACGGAGACGTTTCATTTGACATTTGGACCAAATTATGATGAGTAAATTTCAAAAATCTTTTTGAAAAAAGAAGAAGAGAGTTATGTTATTATTTTGTTGAATTTTTACACTTTTAATAAAAAATATTTTTACACACAAAACTTGGAGTGACCACTAGTATATAAAACAAGCATCGATAATTCAGTTTATTAGCTTCCACTCATGCTTCTTCGGAACTTGTTGCTCGTATTTTATTAATGAATGGTGACAATATTCGTATCCCTTTTGTGGAGGAAGCTTTAGTAGAGTGGACGAATAGGTGTCCCAGTAATCTGCGCCCTGATAACCTCGCGCTACAAAAGTCATGGGATGACATTTTGAGCAAGCAGTCATATGATAGTTTGTTGGGTGCAGCGTCGGGATCTGAGATGGCACTTCTTAAGGCCGTTGTGCAGCCTGAGTCGGGAGCTTGGCTGCACGCTTTACCGTCGTCACATCTGGGTGCTTTGCTGGATAACGACTCGCTCAGAATAGGAGCAGCGTTGAGGCAGGGTTGCCCGGTGTGTGAGCCACACCAGTGTGTCTGTGGTACCATGGTAGAGGCTAATGGTCACCACGGTCTAAGTTGCGTACGGTGCGCGGGGCGATTTTCTAGACACCATTCAATTAACGACATAATTCGTCGGGCTCTGGTTGCGGCCAATGTCCCTTGTGTGCTGGAGCCACGGGGTCTTAATCGTTCGGACGGTAAGAGGCCTGACGGTTTAACACTGGTCCCGTGGGTTAGGGGCCGTAGCCCTCTGTGGGATGCAACGTGCGTCAGCACTGCTCCCTCGCACCTCGGCTACACGATTCGGGGCGCGGGTGCCGCCGCAGAAGGTTCTGCAAGGCTCAAACATTCTAAGTACTCTGATCTCAAACCAGTGTATGAGTTCGTTCCCGTGGCAGTGGAGACCAGTGGTCCTTGGTGTGTAGAAGCAAAGACTTTTATTAAGGCTTTGGGACAGCGATTGAGGGATAGGGGCTGTGATCCTCGGTCCGGCTCGTTTCTGGTCCAACAAATTTCGTTGGCAATACAACGTGGCAATGCTGCCAGTATATTTGGAACCTTCGAGCCAGGCGCTATCCGAGCCGGGGAATAGTTATGTTTTTTGTTTTTTTTGACGAAGCATGTTGCTGATTGGTTTATGTACGCTGTTGACGAAGCATGTTGCCGATTACTTTATGTACAGTCAACATCAAATATATAGACACAGTAACACTTTCAAAAATATGTAAACACGACACTGCTGCAAGGGAATAAGGGTGTATATATATTTCTGAAACCTTGTTAACGTATATATATTTATGACGCTGACCGTACATTGTTGACGAAGCATGTTGCTGATTAAATATTATAAACTCTTGACGAAGCATGTTGCTGGTGATTCTTGATACATATTTGATAAAGTAATAAATTGATTTAATATTAGTTTATCGATATAGGAACTCCCTACCTGTCACACAATTTTGCCCCTAAATTCCTATGTCGATAATGTTATATGTATTTTTTCTAGCCTGCCTGAACTGCATTTTTTTTTATTGAATGGACTCTACTAACTCTTTCCCTTACAGGTCGAAGATTTTTTTGTATGCAAATGTCATTTCTGGACTGGATAGTAGCCATATAGCAAAGATATAACAAAGAGTTTTTAACTTGATTTTTGTACCTATTTGGACAACGACAGCTTTGAGAACGAGTAAATAGGTAATGAAATGAAGTCTCCAAGGGCTTGCTTAACCTTTTTATTTTCATAATTTCGCATTTTCGTCATCGCCACCGTAATACCAATGAAGGCGGCAAACAAGTTGATTGATTATGTTTTCATAGCACTGTAAGACTAAAGAGAGATATGGAGTCGATATTCATATCAAAACTAGCCCCATACTCATACTTATACTCAATCATTTCTGGCCACAGTTTATTTATCATTAATAAAAAAAATAACATTATTTCTATGTATAGGTATAAATTGCTTGGTATGCTTTATTTAATAATCCAGTAACAATATAAAAACACTCAAAACGATCGTTTTTATTTATTTATCATAATCATTGACGACGCGCTGGCCTAGTTGGTAGTGACCCGGCCTACGAAGCTAGCAGTTCTGGGTTCAAATCCCGGTAAGGGCAGATATTTGTGTGATGAGCGCGAATATTTGTTCCCGAGTCATGGATGTTTTCTATGTATTTAAGTATATATTTCTCTATATAAGTATTAATATCGTTGAATTGTTCGGTGCAATGAATAAATGATTGGGCGCGAGTTTTAATATGAATGTCGACTCCATATCTCGCTTTAGTCTCATCGTGCAACGAAAACTCCTATCCCTTATCATCATAATCATCACCATAACCATCATCATCATCGTGTATCACACACCCGCGGGCCGCAGATAAGTATGCCCTATCACATCTGCGGGCAGTTTGCAGTCCTTCCACGGCGAGGAGCGAATCGTGAAAGGGCCCTCTCCGGTAAGCGTTACTGAAAAAAAAAAGTATTTTGAATTTGTGTTTTTTCAAGGCTTGAGAAAAAAAAACATTTTTTTTTCTAAGCGTAGGTAAGTACTAGTGTTTCAAATAAGTTCTTCTTTATTAAAAAAAAAAATTCTCAACATCGCTCGGACATATTATTATACTTATATCGGAATATGAAATGATTGGTTTGGTTTGGGGTCAGAAAACATATATTTTATTTCCTCGCAGTAGTTGAGAAAAGCACTGCGTCTGTTTCGGCAGAAACTCTTCCATAAATCGCGTACTTTCTACCCTCGGCAACAATGTACCTACTATTGTACGCTGTCAAAATTTGAGATGTGTAAAGCAGTTTAAACACATTGAGTCAGACTTGTAGCTTCCACGAAATTGCTCGCCTCATTTAAGTTATCTTATCTATTTCCAGTTGTAAAAAATAGTAACGGCAGATAGTCTTTCCGTATAAAGTTGTTCGTATCAACTTATATCGATTGGCACTGATAGAAATCATTATTGATTATAGAGCTCAATGAAATGTATGTGGCCAGTGTAGCTTTTTGGGCCATTCTACTTTTCGATGCCTAAAATAGAAATGAAAATTTAAGATCCATTTAAAAAATTCGTAGATATTTTGAGATTATTTTACAGGAACCCCACGTTAAAACTTTACCAGGTCTCACTTTTTACTGTAAATTTACCCGCTATTTTTGTTCTTTTTTCTATATAAAACAAGAATTTGCTGCCCAAATTACCACTGCGTTACCAGTCTCCACGTCCCGTTGCAAATGTCGACCACTGCGTTACTATATTAGCCTTTTTTTACCCAACCCCACACAATTTGGTATGAAACTTTATTCAGGTACGTAGATCAAAATCTGAAAAATGTGTGCATTTCTAATGTCATCAATTTTTTTTGAAAATTATTACTTTAAACAAGCGTTCACGTTAAGGGACGTTTTCTTAGGCATCAAAAAGAAGAATGGCCCTTTTACTATGAATCACCAAGTTAAGGTACATGACTCATGTAAAAAATAAAATGGAATAAAGGCAATGCAGTGTTTGTATTGTTGTGTTCTGGTGGTGAAGTACCTACATTTTTATCGAAACGCCTTCCAACAAGAAGAGAAGGGCATTTCTCGCCACATGAGTTTTTATTACAGTCACAAGTCTAACCTACCTAGCAGGTAGGTGATGATAGCAGTAATTAACAAGGACTAATAATGAACACTTGATTCTTATGGTACAGAAGATAAGGGTAATTCATTTATTTTGAGACAATCAATTTATATCCTTACTAGCTGTCCCCGTGCCCACTTCGTTGCGCAATCAACGTTTTTTTGGGCTAATATATAGCCTGTGACACTCACAAATAACGTGGCTTTCTATTGGTAAAAGAATTTTCAAAATCGGTTCAGTAGATCCAGAGATTACCCCCTGCAGCCTCACAAACTTTACCTCTTTCTAATATAAGTATCAGGGACCGGCCCGCTATCCCATTCAAGGGGTTTTGAATGGGTTTTTATAAGGATTTATTTAGAAAGGCCGTATCGCTTGAAAGCCATTCGATTTGCTTTTTAAAGCGCTATTATTATATATAAAGGATTGCCCTTGTCTTGTTAGATTTTGCTTTTAAAGCGCTATATTTTGAGTGATACCAATATCCCTTTAATTTAAAAAAGCCGTTCGATTGACTTTTTAAGCGCTATATATAAGGGTTTCCCTTATATTTGGTTATCAATTTACTGCTGACGATCTGCGCCTCTATTCTAGGCGGTAAAAACGATATCGTAGTTTTCCTGTTATGGTATTGTTATGACGTCAGCCGCCATTACTGTCAAGAAAATAGGAGCTATCAAAACGTTGACAATTCGATAACAGATCAAATACGATATTGTTTTTACCGTCTTGAATAGAGCCGCTGAGCTTTAGCCCTTTAGCTTTCCCTTATGTAATCATGGTTAGTTTAAAGAATAACTAAGTCATATATTTCCAAAGGGTTTATTCTTTTAGTGGGTTATACTTCGAGAGGTAAGTTTTTTAAAGGCTTTTATCGTTGAATGGGTGGTCGGGTCCCTGATTAGTAGTATACATGATCTTTGAATTAAGAGTTAAGTGTCCATTATTGGTGCCTTCAGCTAAAAGTGTCCAACATTGGTTCCGTCACCCCAATTATTGTTAAAGATATCCTGAAAACATCATGGTTTCAACAGAAAATAGCGTTCAATGAAATGAAATTCGATAAAATGATACATACATATATACATAGGTATACATACACTCACAGGTATACATATACATAGGTATATACATATACATACACTCACGCCTTCATTCCCAGAATGGGGCAAGCAGAGCGAAAGAATTACCAACAACACTAAAAACTTGTTGTTAATTCTGTAACCACATTTTGCACAATCAGGCTAAGATGTTGTTTGAATGTCCACGATAAAATGATAGTGAAATTCAATAAAATTATGGGTCACCAATGCGTTCCGTTGTGGTAAGACAAAGTAAACGGTGAAGGCATAAAGGCATTCCATCTTTCTTCTCAGGGTTGGCAGTCTGCAATCTTTACATTACAGAGGTGTATGGGTTACGATCAGCTGGCCTTGTTACTCGTTTGCCTTCTTCATGCTTTAGAAAAGGATACTCACTCGTCACGCCAGCCGCCAGCCTAATGCTGTTCTTGCCGTCGTGGTACGTGAGCGGCCAGCTGTCGTCCACCGCCGCGACGAGCAGCGATGTCTGCGTCTCCTGGATGTCCAGGGTCAGGTTGGCACCGAGATACTTCAATCCTGAAGTTATTGGAAAGCTGAGTAACATCATAGCAGTAAGTAAAACACGACCAACAATCTATGATCTAACTGCTGTCGTAGAATACATATATTATATTGATCTTTACAGCCAAAGGCATACCTCGATTTTGGTTTGGTGGGGGGCAAATCAGAAACTTAAGAGCTTGTTTTAAGGGCGCTGCATACGTAACTTGTTTTTTTTCGGACGGAACAAGGACGGGACGGAGACGGGACGTGGTCTGACGTAAATTTTAATGCATAGGTACGCAAAGTGACAGTGACGGGCAACTAACGTGTGCAGAAACTAGTGTTGTAAACAAGATGAATTTTACATTTGAAGAATTGGCTTTGATTGCTATTGCTATAGACGACGAAGAACAAGAAGCTACGGCTGTCAGGAGAAAAAGGAGGTTTTCTGTAAGTACATCTTACATGGCAAAAAAGAGAAACGGGACGGGGCACGTGCGGGACGGGACGTGCTAAACATCGTCGCCGACGATGTTTTTCCCGCCACGTTGATGCCACGTTCCCGTCCCGTCCGTGATTCCGTTGCGTATGTACCTACGTTCAGATACCTTTTCTATGAAACAATATTTGAAAATTTCCCCTTCCCGTCCCGTCCGTGTAAAATCACGTTACGTGTGCAGCGCCCTTTACTCTTGAAACAAATAAAACTAGAGGCATCCAAAAGCCAGAGGGGGACTGCCCTTCTCTGCCCCTCCAGGCTACGCCAATAAGGACAAAAAGCATCAAAATTATTTATTGATGCTGCAGAGGTAAACGCTGGGTGAGGGAATAAAGTCTTCGGTTGTATAACTTCAAAATAAATAGTAAATAAATATCAATGGCCAGCTCGTAACGTACTTCCTTAACTACTGAGATAAGTTGTAAGTTAACATTTGTTTGTGAGTACTTATAGTTTAACGGTTTTTATGAGTTTGTAAGAAACAATGCATAGGTAGTGTATTGTGTACTGGCTGTGATAAATATATATGTAGTAGGGTAGAAGTACCGGTTTTGGCCATCTTAAGACCGTTTTTGGCCACTCTAAGTTTGAACTAATATGTAAAGCATTAATGAAACTACAAAAAAAAAACTATTTTATATTTTATTTTATCTTCAGTCTTAACTATTTATGAATATTATTTTTCATGTTACAGTAATTTTGATACTTATTTCAACCTTAAGTGGCCATAAAGGGTACAGTGGCCACAAACGGTACTTCTACCCTAGTAGTAGTAGTGTGTATATAACGGGCCTAGCATGGTTGCTATTATCGTGCGACAAAATGTGGATTAAAGAACCCGTCACTCTCGTATATACGTGTCAGAAAGTAACGGGTGTTTTATCCACATTTGGTCACGCTATAAACGCGCCCTGGAGTATTTTTTATGTGTCATGTGTTTTGTATTTAAATAATCAAAGTATGAAAAAACCTTGATATACCAATAGATCACTGAGGAAAACAATTGATTATTGATAAAGATAGTGAATAACGTGAATAATCACTAAAAAGTAAAGAATTTAGTCCACCTGTGCCTGTTAAACCATCGCTACTGATCATGTTAGCAATCGTAGATATTACAAGCTCGTAATATGAACCGGTTTTTTGTCGTCTATTTATTTTACTTATCGTCATTCCTCTAGAATTTTAACTTTGATGAAGATTTGCCACCAAAAGTATATAACCTATAGGTAAAGATTATTTTTAAGCGTACCGTCCATGACGTACTAAAGGCCACATCACTGAAGTTTGTAATATGACCCGTCGTTACGTCATAGTACATTGCGCCTATGCAACTGTAGATTATAGAACCTACCTCTTATTCTAAATCTGTTAGCGCCCGGCGGTAGCCGCGGCCTGTCAATGCGCAGGTGATCCAGGCGTATGCTGACGCCCCCGTAGCCGAACGCGAGGGTCTGGAGGAAGCCGCCCATCCCTGTGAAGAAGTTCGAGGCGCCGTTGGTCTTGGGACGACGGAGTTCCGTCCACACCTGGGTAAGTCAATCGTGAAGATAAAACAATTATTTGTGCTGCCTTCAAAAACAGCCTGGAGCTCTATTAGACTCGGTAAAACCACATTGCTTTTAAAATGTTACCGTACCTATTGTGAACGTTACAATAGGCTAGTGTCTTAAAAAAATGGAATTAGTCCGTAATTTACATTATCAAAAAATATTGAACACATCTTTTTTCTTTTGTCAATTAGACAACAAATGACGAAATGGCGAATGAGCGCGTTGAAGTTTCGCGTGACGTCACACCGTGCCACACTTTATATCACGTTGTGACGTCACGAGCCTCCACTCCCGAACTTTGATGCGCGTTATATTTGTAAATTTTGATTGAATTGAAAAAGCAAACAATACGTGTTCATTATTGTTTGATAATCTTACTGATGGACTAATTCGATATTTTTTTTACCCAGAACACACTCCTATTGCTGGGGCCTCTATTCAACACGGTAAAAAATACTTAGGTACTGAATAAAATGCGATAACGTAATCTTTTTAGGTTGTACTAATAATTTGTATGCCCGAGCCGAAACAAGCCAGCGCCACTATTCTATGCGTTAAAATCAGAAAATCGTATTTGACGTGTTATAGTATTGTTTTTAACTCAGCCGCCATTACTGTCAAGTGAATAAGAGCTATCAAAACGTTTACAATAGTATAAGTAGTATAACAGCTCAAAAACGATATGGTTTTTATACTGTATTGAATAGAGGCCCTAAATTAGTTAAATTGTTTCAACTCTGATGCACACATTGTACTGTTACCATATATTTGTTAAGACACCAAACCTTCGATTTATTTTGATCTAAAAGAAATCCGTCTACCTTATTATAACGTTACAAGAACCAAAGTCATCGAAAAAGCCCTAAGAATTTCTAGACTTAAGTGGCAGTATAGGTGGGGCACAGGTGGCCGATGGAGTCGAAGACTTCTCGAGTAGCGTCCTCGTAGCGGAAGACGCAGCGTGGGTAGGCCTCTAACAAGGTAGACCGACGACGTGGGTAAGGTTGCGGGAAACCGATGGATGCAAGCGGCGCAGGACTAGGCTTTGTGGCCTCCTCCTAAAGCGATTGGTGCAACGCCCCGGTTCTAACTAAACTCGGATTCATAATTAGATTCCATCAAATCTACCAAGAAATGTCACTGTCACAATAACATCTGTCAATGTCAGTATGACGGTCCAGAAGCCACCAACCCTTTCTTAATAATAAAAAATATAATTATCTTACTGCAGGTGAAAAACCGAACGAAAGTCTTTGTAGTGGTGTAGAGAATTAAGGGAATTTACCTCCAAATTCAAATATAGTCTCCATTTTCTCTACACTGGCACTATACAATTACATAAGTTAAGTTTGTTGTTTCGTTAAGTTTGTCGCCTATACTACTTTGATTCCTAGATGTTTGTTATGTATCGAAGTAAACATTTATATTAATATAATATATTCCTAAATTATAAGTTATTAAAAGGATCTTAATTGTTTCGCTCTAATTAGTGAGATGGTTTAACGCCCCTGCTGCAGTTAGGATGCTACAGTCAGGATAATGTACTACGCCTTAAAAATAGGCAACACAACTAGTTTTAGGTATAATAATTAATAATATACGCACATCTTCAAACGATAATATTATTGCATCAAAACGGATACCAAATGTTATCGAGACCTGAAGTCTTACCATTGCAATATGAATATTTCTACCACAAAATTGCTTCAAATAAATATTTATTTAAACAACAGATTTTTATATAAGCATTTTTATTTAAAGAAAGCACTTAAATGTTATTCTTAATATTACTACGTGCATTCTTGCAACAAGAGTAAATTTACTAATGATGGAATGTTTCATTTCAATGGCAACACCGTGGTAGATTTGATGGAATCTAATTATGAATCCGAGTTTAGTCGGTGCAATTTGGACATAACCCGCCCAGGCTCCCGTCGGGGCAGGTCTGGTATGCACACGCATTTCCCCCAGGCCCATGCAAAAGGCCTATGAATGATGCGTACCTTGAAGGGTTCCCTGACGTAGCCCTTGTAGCTCTTGTTGAACATGTGCTCGGCCCTGCCGGAGTCCACTTGCAGGTGGCCCACGGTGTGCATGCTCCAGGTCATCGCCGGGCCGCTGCTGCGGGTCACTGACTCGTAATAGGTCAGGTCGTTGGTTCGCGTCGTTCTGGGGATTTGAAGCAAGGCCTACTAAGTAAGTACATGGAGAAGGCAAAATGAGGACTCAGGCTCAGAGACATTTGCAATATCAAGATGCCTTGCTAACCTTGAGGACAAAGACATGATGCCTAGTCAGTTCACCAGCGGTCTTAACCATGCACCGGAAGATATCAATGCAAACGAAACATATTCATTCATGGTGATCTAAAATGTGCCAAACGGTACAGACTTGCCATAACAAATTAAATGATTGTTAGTTAAGGTACGGTGGGGCAAGTGCGTCTACGGGGCAAGTCCGTCTAACCAACAATATCTCCTAAAAAATACATGGTTTGTCGCACTTACCCCGTTGACGCTCTTACCCTACCTTACGAGGTGAGGGCGCGGTCTACGGGGCAAGTCCGTCTAACCAACCATATCTCCTAAAAAATATATCGTGGGTCGCACTTACCCCGTTGGCGCTCTTACCCCACCTGACCTTCCGTATAACTGTTTCAATGTGGAGAAAATTTTAATCAGGTTTCTATTCTACTCGCCAAGACTGTATTGCTTTTGGCATGTTATTGTATTGACATAAGTCGGCCACCATTACTGTAAAGTAAATAAGAGTCATCATAACGTTGACAATACGATAACACAAGGCCGTAGCCAGGATACGGTCTTGCGATTTCAGATAAAATGTTAAAAGCGATGTGATTTTGCCGAGAAGAATAGAGCCCCTGAACAAAATTCAGTAGCAACTCATCAGTTACTGCATGTTGTAACGCTATTACTAGGCGTTTTGTTTCGGCGCCCTGTCGTAAGTTCACAAAGTCAGGGGTTCGACTCGGGTAATACGTCCAAATTCTATCACATCACCTTGATGAATGGTGTTCTTCCAGCGTGTGTTTCACCAGGCACTTATTGCCTTGCACGGTGAAACTGTGGAACCAAAAAACCCTCTGCGGTGTTTCCGGCCAGTTATGGCATGGCGGCCTTCAAGAAAAGAGATTTCACATCACCTATTCGGAAAGGGGACTTTTCTTCCCTGCTAGGAGGGATCAAAGTGGCACTTTTCTGTTCAAGGACATTTTGTTGCCAGTATAAAATATTAAGGTCGTGGAGAGCCTTGGGGGAGGCCTATGTCCAGCAGTGGACGTCTTTCGGCTGACATGATGATGATGATAAAATATTAACGCAATGAAATATGAAAATAGTAGGTACCTATGCACATAATCGACTACAATTTACTTTTCATTGTTCAAGTGCATACTATTTGCACATAATTTGTTTCATCAGTAAGATCTTTTATTTTTCTCATAGGTGATGTGAAAAGCAGTATGTGTCACACAGTAGCAAAATTATTTCCACCTTGGGCGTTAACACTTGAATCCCTCACTACGCTCAGGATTCAATGTACGCCCTCGCCGTAAATATGTAATTTTATTCCCTCGTGACACAATCTACTATATCATTTCCCTAAAAGACTGACAACGGACCGACTAGCTACCCTTCTTGTGCTGTCGGTATTCATAGGTGGTGGTGATTTATATGTAGTGCAGCTGCTTTGTAGATTAGGGGCGGAGTCACATCTATCAGCACCGATTCGCAGTTTTGCCTTTATAAAATACCTAGTTACTTTGTATCAAGATGCGTACGCATCAATTCTCCTTTCGCATATTCCTACAAAACAGCCATTGTCTATAGACAAAATGAGAATCGGTGCTGATAGATGTGACTCCACCCTAGTTCTTACTTGTTCATCGGGTACTGCAGCGGGAACCCTAGCAGCACTGCATCCGCCTGCTTGATGTAGGCTCCCCTGCGGTACCCTGAGTACTGCGGGTGGTAATCCAACTCCGCGTCATATGGCAGCGCAAGGCTCCAGGCTATGTCGGCCCACAAGTCGGTGTTATTGGTCATGAAGTAGGACTTACAGAGGCAGGAGACGTACCTGTAGATAGGTTTGTACAAACGAATTATAATAAATTAGCATTCTAAGCATACTTAATAAGTATATGCTTGTCTGTCTGGGTTCATTATGTTTTCTTTTAGTGTAGGATAAATTGAATAAAACAGCTATAGTCAAGAGCAATGAAAGCGAGTCAGTTATATAGAACTAGAGGACCCCCGCGACTTCGTACGCGTAGAATTTGTTTCCCGCTACTCCCCCTATTTCTTCCCGTTGGGGGTCGATTTTCGGAAAATCCTTTCTTAGTGCTCACTTACATCATGAAAGGAACCCCTGTACCAAATTTCAAGTTTCTAGGTACAGTAGTTTCGGCTGTGCGTTGATATCTAAGTCAGTCAGTCAGGTTTGCCTTTTATATATATATAGATAGATAGATAGATTTCCATAGAAAGTGACTCGTTTTCATTGGTCTTGAGTGTACATCAATGGAAGCTAACAGGGGCTCTATTTCTACTTTGTTAAACCATATTGTTTTTGACATGTTATCGTATTGTTTTTAACTCGATCGCCCTTATTGACAAGTAAATAAAAGCCATCGTAACGTCGACAATACGAAAAATTACAAAAGTAATATGGTATTTCCGAGTAGTAAAGAGAAAGCTTTAGTAATAATATTAAATTCCTTTGTGATTTAACTTGGATCTTAGTTGATGTATCTATCTCTTGTAAAGTTTTATGGAATTATGCCGCTATTCACAACAATCACAATCTTGTAAGAAGCTAGCCATTTGGTTTAGAGTATAGTGTCTAGGTGGTATACTTAGTTTCACTAAACGTAAACAAATCATACAGCCTAGCTGTGATTAACAGCCAATCAAAATGATTTTTCTCAACACTGCTCGGAAATATGAACATTTTTGGTCTGGTTTAGGCTAGAAAACATCACGTTTAAACAAAAAAATCTTGGCCAATTTTATACTAATTACGATAATAATTAATAAAATAAAATGTTTTATTTCCTCGCAGTAGTTGAGAAAAGCACCGGCTTCGGCTGAAGTGCAGTGAATAGTCTCGTGCACTAAAGGACCTCAACTACGTTTCGGCCCTCTATATGACTCGTTCAAAAATCGGGTACTTTCTACCCTCGGCAACAATGTAGTTACTATGGGGGTGTATCCTGGGTAATAGTACTTTATTGCCTAGGCATGGAAGCCCGCAATTGCTGTTCCTGCCGAGGCAAATATAGTGCTTTTCTCAAAAATCGCAAGATTTTTTTTTGTGTTGGAGTAAAATCTTCATCGCTTGAACTCATTTTCTTAATTGCATACAAACAAACTTCATGTGAAAAAACTATCACTCTTTACCGCCATTTCGTTTATGACAAGGAGAATTACAAGCTTTGTTTTTAAAAAAAACATAAGCTATTCCAGACACAGATAAAAAAGTTATGTTTCGAATAAAATTTGGATGTATAAGACTTGTGCCCTCATTTTATTATGGGGTTTTTCACTTTTTAAAAGGTTACAAGCTAGATATGTCCTTCGCGTCTCAATATGTAGATAGTAATGTCAACATTTCCAGACATTTTTGAGAAAAAAAATCTAATTATTCCGTCAGTAAGATTATAAAAAAATATTGAACACGTAGGTTTTGTTTTTTCAAATCAATCAAAATTGACAAATATAACGCGCGTCAAAGTTCGGGAGTGGGGGCTCGTGACGTCACAACGGGTATAAAGAATGCCACTCCATGACGTGACGCGAAACTTCAAAGCACATTTATTTATTTATCTTCGTAATTTTTTGTTTAATTGACTAAAGAAAAAATATGTGCTCAATATTTTCTGATAATGTAAATGACGGACTTAATAGATTTTTTAGGACACTAGCCTAAATGTCGAGCTTGCACGCATCAGTGTTCTGCTTGTCTTGGAAGGCGAAACATAACACGTGGCTGTTTTGTTTACATTTACTTTAATAACTACACAAATGAAGTATAGTTTGTATTTATGTTTATAATAGCAACTTACTGGGCTAGGTATAGCGAATATCCGGCGACGACGTTGGTGAACGCAGAGTTGGTTATGTTCTTGTGATCCTCGTCAGGACCCATCACATCTTAAAAATAACGCCAGTTATTTACAGTCATTAATATCCATCAAAGTCCCGGCCGTAAGAAAAGCTCTCATATGTACAGAATTCTGATATAGTGCATAAATGTACGACATCTTATTATGTCGCATAAGCACCTACGTATTCACCTTGCTTTCTCCTTAAGCTGAGTGAGAAAGCAAGACATACGAAGTTTTCCGACCAAAAACGATGTCATATGTTTATTCACTACCCCCTTACTAATAAACGTTGAGTAACGGTGGTATAGCTATACAATGTTTTGTCCTTATCGGTCATTGTGACATTTGAATTTGACAGATAAGGACCAAACATTGTATAGCTATACCACCGTTACTCAACGTTTATTAGTAAGGGGGTATCTATACTGAGTCGAAATTCTAGGCGGTAAAAACCAACTCTTTGACCTGTTATCGGTATCGTCAACGTTTTGATAGCTCTTATTTACTTGGCAGTAATCGCGGCCGTGTTAAAACCGTTACAGGTCAGAGACGGTATGGTATTTACTCCCTTGAATAGAGGCCCTGGACTGAGATTTTAATTGTACACAGTAAAACCTTATTGTTTTTGACGTGTTTCCGTATTGTCAACATTTTGATAGCTCTTATTTACTTGACAGTAATGACGGCGGTTGAGTTAAAAACAATATAATACACGTTTGTCCTGCCCTTCTAAATAAAAAGGACGCATGTGCATTTTGATAGTCAAAGCAAATTTAACCTTCTTCCTTAAGAAATAAGGTCAATTATACTTATGTGGTTCTATGAGACATGCCCCCCTTTTTCCAAGGAGGGCAGTATAGGCAATATGGTTTTACCAAGTAGAATAGAGACACGGCACTTAGGCTGGGATAAGAAATTATAAAAACTCGTTACATTGGGGAAAAGATGTAACTACTTTTCTGTTGCAAATCACTTAACCCAGACTTTTTTAAATACCGTCGCCAACTGAAGAAGAGAACTGAGAATTATAGTGTTTAAGGCTCAGAAAAAGTGTATCCGGTCTGTTTGTAAGTTAAAACCAATGGAATCATGTAAGCCGTATTTTATAGAATTAAGAATATTACCTATGCCCTGTTTATATACATATATATATGAAACAATTATGTATGTTAAAAGCAATCTGCACCTATTCCCTGTTTTTAAAAGTTTTCGTCAGAAACATAAAATTAACTTTAGGCCATTAAAAACGGCCTTACTTGCAAAGAGTGTTTTTGGAATGGCACCAAAATTGTATAATAAGTTACCGGAACATATTCGAAGCAAATCGGGCATATCAGAATTGAAAAAACTGTTACTAGATTTTTTAACAGAGGGTCGTTTTATTCCGTATTAGAGTATTTAAATTGTAATATGTAAAACTAGTTTAAGTACCTAATGCATGATGCATGCTGTCATATTTGTATGCCTAATGGCTAAACATAGTGATACTTATCCACTTTTACAATTGTACCATTATTGTTACCAATGTTTTACAAAAAAATCAATTGATTGATTGATTATTGGAACTGAGGCTACGTCCTGCCTGGCTAAGGTTACGGGAAACCGATGGATGCAAGTGGCGCAGGACCGTTCCTTGACTCAAAGCTTGTGGGAAGTCTGACCAGTGGACTAGGGTTGTGCGCGCTCGTTCACTGAGCGGATCACTCCAAACTAATACAATCGCACAAATGTACTAGTTCGGTCTTTTAGTTCTTTTAGTACACTAGTACACTGAAAGAAACTGGTCTGTTCATGGTCCTTATTTATGCTCCTTTGACCGAATGAGTGCCCGATCGGTCATCCATTCGGATCACGGATCATGTCACTCACTGCTCTCCCTACTCTGTCCGGTTCTTGCTCCGCGTGTACTAAATGAACTAAGAGCAGAAACATTACGGAATAGTTCGTTCACGTACGGTGACGGGAATTCATTATTTTTGGCTCTTAGTACATGTACTACACAACCGTAAGTAAGTGGAAGTATTTCGGCTGAAATGATAATGGCGATGATGTGATCATTAACTTACTCGCAATGTCATGGAACCCCGTCATAAAGTTGATGACCGCACGAGACGCCCAGAAGTCAGCGATCCCAGTGACCAAGGAGCAGCCGCCTTGCTGGAATATAATACAAATAAATTGCATGTAATAGATCTAGCTAGTCCCGAACTAAGTCTAGGCTTGCACCATACAAAGATACTTGTGCAAATGAAGAATAATCTCCTTCATTTGCCTAAATAGCAAAGTGAAAGAGGAAATAAAACAATGAGATGTCATGACAAAATTTAAGGTATGATTAATTAGGTAGTGATTAGTGAATCGATAGCGACATATTTTCATACATAGGTACCTCAAAAATGACCTGGGATAAAAATTATCTTTACATTATTTTGATATTTTGCATTTCGATGCATAGTAAATTCTGGTCAATTTGATAGGTGTATTAAATTCTACTTTTACCCCCTTACTAATAAATGTTGAGTAACGGTGGTATAGCTATACAATGTTTTGTCTTTATCTGTCAAATTCAAATGTCACAGATAAGGACAAAACATTGTATAGCTATACCACCGTTACTCAACGTTTATTAGTAAAGGGGATAGTGAATAACTTTATACAACGCAAAACATAAACCGCTGAACCTAGCGACTTGAAATTTTAAGGGAATATTTATTCCATGGATTTAACAGTACCCAAAAAGAGATCTTTTCGAAAATCGATTCCCAACGGGAAGAAATAGAGTAAGTAGCGGGAAAATACGCTTACGAAGTTTATGTAGAACCGATGGTAGAACTCTGCTGCAATGCCAAAACAACATTGCATTTTGATTTTTACCCACGACAGAACGGAGACGGTATATTCGTAGGGTGAGAGGAAGTTTGTTTGTTTGTTTGTATGTTTTGATTTGTGTTTCAATATTTCAGCTTAAATCACCAGAAAAATGGATAAAACTATCAGGAACTATAGTCCTATAGCACTATCCTGCATGGCAATAGAACTTTGATTTAATTTAGATTTTCAGGAAAATGCTCTGCCAATTTCTCGGTCATGTCTCGGACATCCTCTAGTCTCACTATAATTATCCATCATGTTTACCTAAGGGTCGCAGTGATCACATACCATCAGGTGACTCCCTTACTCGTCTGCCACCATTTTTCTTAAAACGAAAATGAATGCCCACCTTCAGCCACTCCTCGTCCCTGGTGGTAGCCAGGTACTGTCTCGCCGCGAAGGCGATGCAGCCAGAGATGTGCTGCTCGTACTCTGCCACGTCAGGACAGCATGGCTGCGTCACCTCCGTGCCTGTGTACGCGCTTTCCCATGGATATCTGAATACATATTGATTGAGATGAAGTTATTATGAACTGTTTTAACCTGTTAAGTTTCAGGCAGAGAAGGAGACTTTAGTGGCGGTCGGAAGGTCTTACCTTAAACACCTTCTACACGGTTGTCCAGAGAGGGGTACCCCCCGTGCATAGAAGTTCTACTTGCAGCAGGAGGGTTTGCTTATCTCTACAGCTGACTGTAGGTACAAGCTAGGCCTGTTTGAAATTAGGTCAATTTGTGGAAGGCCGTCCTCTAAAGGAGCGTTCCCGCTGAGAGCATTCGCGTGAATATTCGAGTTTGGACGTTGAGCCGAGCGTTACAAAGCTTACACACCACTCGATGTTCGTGCCGAATGCTCATTACACGCGAATGCTCTCAGTGGGGACGCTCCTTAATATGAATTTATTTCAGGTCAAACGGTAATTGTCGTCAATCCTTCTGATAATATTTCTCGTTAATTACCTATAGCCCTTATGTCCAGTGGTCTTGGCCAGGTCTTCGGCGGCGTAGGCGGTATCCAGGCGATACTGGAGCAGCTTCTTGGCATACCCAGGGTACAGCAGCAGGATAGACGGGAACATCCATGTCTCCGTGTCCCAGAAGTTGTGACCTGGAAAATGTAGTTTTTTAATGGCATGAGTAAAGCAAATGAGCAAACGGCCACATAATGGTAAAAAAAAAGAAGACAATAAATTCAAAAATACAATCTTAAAACTGCAAGTTTCCAAGTCTGAGGACTCAAATATGCCTTTATGGGCGATTTTCAAAAAAAGTGTACATAAAATTAAGGACTAAAATTAAGAAATGGTAACTTTAGTCAGTTGTTTTTTTTTTAAAACCGGCCTTATGCTAGACTAGTTATTGCACCAGTTGTCTTATTCCTACACTGTAACACAACAATACGAACAGAGCTGGTTGGCAGCAGGTTGAAATGTAAGAGAGAATAGTGATTCAAGGAAGCCCAGCACATAAAAGTTGATGACCTGTGTTACAGCTGATATAAACACGTATTGACACTTGTTTCTTTTTTACTTTGACGACGTTCACAAATTTAAATAATTAAATTACACATTTTTATATGGTTCTGACAATTTACTATGTTTTTGAAAATACGACATACGGCTGTCCAGTGAGCATCCTTTTTTCCACGCTAGAAAATGACTTTTCTCATACCACCTGGGCACAAAAAGGGTTGGGGCTAGGTGGTTATGTGGGATACCCACTAAAAACCCAGTGATCCTCCCCCCACGCCGTTGTGAGCGAGGGTAGCAGGTGCTGTAATTGTCCTACATTGACCAAATTATAAAATTTGCGTGAAACCTTCATAGTCTTCAAAGGTGCCTCCCCTGGCGAGGCCGGTCGGGCTGAGCCCATAGAACCGCTCCTGCGGCTGGTTGCTGGTCTCCGATGGTAAGGAGCTCAGGAAGTAGTACCAGATGCCGTTCACCATCTTCGACTGGAAGTAACAAAGAAGCTGTGACAAGACTTGAAATATAACTACTTAGTGCCATCAACATGTTATCAAATTCGCACCTAATTTGGTAATTAATTAGGTTACACCTGTATAATAATGTTATTGTTACTTTGATTCGTATTTGTTTTAAAATTATTAGCAATTTTCATTTGAATACAAAGTACTAAAGCGTATTATTGAATTTCTTGAGCTTTATTTGATACCAAAATATTCGTTTTGGCAATGCGGCATGTAAATAAAAAGAACGATATTTTCCAGTTTCCAGAATATTGAGACCCGTGTTCGGTTTCCATTTGTTTTTTTTTTATATTTGCCATTACAAGCGCCACTGTAACACAGATTTTATAAAATTTTATTTTTTACAGTCATTAAGATACAATAAATAGAGATGATATGCTTACGTTAACGTTCCGTACCTATGTACTTTCTGGTATAGACTTAGGTTGTGACTAATGGCCTGTTGTTTGATCGGTAGTTAAACTAACTAATCGTTAAAATTCGAAAAAGGAACGGAAAATTTGACACATTTCCTTGAGATTTTAACCATTAGTATTGTTTTTTGACCATTAGTTAGTT
Source organism: Acleris literana (assembly GCA_946894065.1). NCBI lineage: Eukaryota > Metazoa > Arthropoda > Insecta > Lepidoptera > Tortricidae > Acleris > Acleris literana. The sequence goes on along the minus strand of OX335671.1, from coordinate 21,093,173 downwards.
TAACTACCGATCAAACAACAGGCCATAAGTCTTTCTTTAATTAAATTAAATGAAAATATTATTTATTGTGATAAGTGCCAAGGTATTGACGCGATACGAAGAACCACGTGATCTACCAGTGACGCGGTTGGTTTAAAAACGAAACGAATAGACCCTAGTTAACGTAATGCATCTCGACTAGGGCCTCTGGAAATTGTATTCAACGTAATGTCTTAACATGGTTTTAACAAAGCCCTGGACTTACCAGCCTGAGGTTCCCCTCAAAGTCCATCCCAGCCTGCTCATAGAGCGCGTGCCACTCCCGCACATGTTTCTGGTACAACGCTTCCCCGTCCTCCTGCAATACTATCCAGACTTTAATATCTTCGCCTTCTGGAAAGGGTGTAGCAGGATAGCCCTTCAAAAATTGCCCCCAAAGCTTTGAGTTTGGAACTATTATTAGATGATGCCCCGTCAGGAGAAAATACTTCATACGATTTTTTAACCCTCTACTGCCCCCTGGAACCTCACAGCATCCATTTATCCCTAAAACGTTTTAAATTTATTTCTCAAAAAGAAAAAAAAGTAAGTAGTGGGCTGGTATTATTTTTATAGTTTCTATTGGTCACAGCAATATTTATGCAAAATTTGATATTTTTCCGTTTCATACTTTTTCCAAACTCAAAGCTTCGGGAGCAATTTTTGAATTGCTATCCTGCTACCCTTTAAACGTCAAGTCATATCTTGACAAAATTTTAAGTCTATTATTAATTACACTTCGTAACAAGAAAGCGGATTGTGAACCGACGCTCAAATCGCATAGCTGTCAAAATATAGCTATCTATAAAAATTTACCGGGCGATTTTTCTTACACCTTAAATCAAGTCCGATTTCCATGATTTTTGAATATTTTGTTATTAAAAACTAGGTTTGTACATTTCGTTTTTTTTTATTTAATTTATTTCTTTGCAATAACTATTTTGTTGGAAGGGAAAACGTACAGACCTAGTTTTTTGTAATATCAACAACATATTCAAAAATCGTAAAAATCGGACCAGATTTAAGGGGAGAAAAACGTATCGCCTTTTGTAAATAAAATTTCAGCTTCACAATCCTAATTTAAAATTGTCTCATCTATTTCTAATTTTAATTTAAACTTGTGCCAATTTAAAAAACAAGTGAAGCACAACTGATTTCGAATAACAAAACCCGATTTTAATGTTATTACACAAATTCTGAAAATTTATTGTTTCCTACTGCCTAGTTCATTACTTATCTTTATTATAAACAGGTAATTCACCACCAACCTTTAATAAGCTCTTGTTTAGCAACCGTTCTATTTTTATCCACCGTCATGGCAAAAGTGAACACCCTGGACCCATGCTGTGGCACAACCAAATGATCCGGCACCGAGGTCCAATAAACACACACATCCACAGGCATCGGCTGATAGGCCAGGTCTTCTGACTCCCTTGTCTTCCCACAAGTGGACCACACGGTTCGTTCCTCTAGTACTTCGGGGACTGGTGGATCGAAGGCAATGTCTTCACTGTCAGCGCCTGGCATTAACGTCACGGCAATCCAAATATCGTGGTGTGATAGGTTTGGATCTAAAATAGGCACTTGGTTTATTGCTACAGATTACTGATAACCTGATGTGCCAAAGGAAACTTTCCAAAATTGCGGAAAATTTAATGTAGAAAATTTTCGGAAACTTCTCTCAATTTTGTACGGGAATTGAAAGTTTCCGTTTCTTAAATTAAAATTTCCTGTATTTCTAGTGAAAGTTTCCTTAAATTTCTTAGAATTTGCACATCAGTGTCTACAGATATTACACGGCACAATATGTTTGGCACTATTTAATAAGCACTGTTTTAACGTAATTCAATAGTAGCATATATTCTGATTATTGGAACATAAAGGATGTATTCACAGGTCTACAATCGATCTGTGTAAAGACGATCCTTTGCTCTATCAGATAGAGCAAAGGATCGTCTGTTTAGATAGAGTCTATCTTAACAGCCTAACATGCGTCTAGTTAAAGATTGCTCTAAAATATCAGTTAGATAATTCACTACAATATTTATAAAGGCGCTAAAGCGTGTTTAGATATTATGTTTGAGCACCCTGTATGTTTCCAATATGTGGACATTACCTACCAAAGAGGTTTCTTATTGTGACCGAGAAAAGTAAAAAATATAGGTAGGTATTGACATAATTATTGGTTTGTGTTGGTATTGAATATTTAATAACACCCTAAGCACTTGCAAAACAGCATTATTTAATAAATATAAAAATAATTATGATGTAATTTGGGGATAATTTGCAAATACGCCCGAATTTGTCAGTTATGGTTTAAAAAGTATAAGAAAAGTTTTTTGTGAAAACGCTTACTCGACCAACTGGCTCCAATTGGCGTCTTAAACAGTTTTTAGCAATTAGACACACATCTTATCACGTCATAATTAGTTGTACTTTTAAAATAAATAAGTTTTTCCTACGTTTAAAAGGATGAAACTCCTACGGTCACAGGTAACATACATTTTGTCTAGGCATTTCTTATGAATCAACCTAGGGTTAATAAGCTATTGACCTAATTACTCACCGGCATACGACTTCGAGTACACTTCTACTTGATTCACGATAGCCCTCGTATAGTACCTATGAGCATAGATCCTCTGCGTCACCACGGAGCGATCTCGATCAACTCTCACTTTGAAAACACCGTCTTTGGTATGGAGGCTGTAGACTGGGGCGAAGGGGCGGTGAGTCAGAGTCGAGTTGAGTCTGACGTTGGCCCAGGAGGGTATACGGGCGCGGTGGCTCTTGCCTTTTCGACCGTTGTAGAGACCGTTGAGGTAGACGGTGTCGCTGAAGATGTTTGTTGCTATGTGCCCGTTTCCAACAGATGGCATTAGGCGAGGTTCGGGTAGGCTGAAAAGGCGAGAGATTTCCCGTTTGAAATTATCATAAGAAAAAAAAACGTAATGTACCCTTACCATGAGTAACAATAACCGTTTTCGCTACCAAGTCCAATGCTCTGTCACTTACAGTACCTATTGTAATAGAGTGCGAGGGACAGAGCATTCGACTCTCTAGCGAGTACGGTCACTGTAACTCATGGTAATAGTACATTGTTGCAGAGGATAGAAAGTACGAAATTTTTGGACGAGTCACGTAGAGGGCCGAAACGTAGTTGAGGCCCTCTAGTGTACGAGTCCATAAATTGCACTTTCTACCGAGGCAGACATAGTGCTTTTCACAACTACTGAGAGGAAATAAAATGAAAATTCATATTCTAAACTCAAATTTTAATTCATGTTAATGTGACATCACCGCCAATTTTACCATAGATCACTTTTTTTTTAATCTGGACCCCTATTCTCGTGGTACTCGAGATTAATAAACTAACATGCGAGATGAAAATGTCAACTCCATATAAAATTGTATTTGTTTCGCCATATCTACCATGTAATTTCATGTCTAGTGGTTCGAGATTAGGGGCCAAGTTTGAATTACATTTAAAAAAAAAGCAGTGACATAGTTTTTAGTCTGTCTATCTTTTAGCAAAAATACACCTAATATACGACACAAAATGGTGTGTGCTGATTGGTCAATTTCAATTTTTCATTTTAAGGAGCTATGACACAAAAATTGATTGCTTGATTTTCATTGGTTCTTAAAGTTGGACAACAATGTTCTCGACCAATCAGCAAACACGCCGACAAAAACATTCTTGGTCTGTCCTTATAAGTGACGTTTTGTGACCCCAAACAAGACCATGTATGGCCATATTTCCGAGCAGTGCTTTTTTTTTTTAAATAATACTTATGCTCTACACTTATATATATACACCAGTTGACTAGAAACTTTTATAACTACACGAGCGAAGCGAGCAGGTAAAAAGGCAATGTATTGAAAATATCACAAACAAACCGTACTAACACGTTCACAATTTTTTTAATATAAATCTCACCACAGTATTATACGTTGTATCAACTCTTAGATTTATTAAATCGAATGGGATATAAGTACTTAATAATTTATACAGGCTGGAAAAAACAAACTTCATAATGGACGGCAACTACCGACCTTAAATATGGGGAATAGCAAATTTTACGCTAAGGAGACTTACTTTTATTTTTGAAAAAAATATAAAAGGCAACTATGGATTTTTGAAAATTCGTCTACTTAACTGGGATTTTTGACTTTCGAGCGCTAGAAAGTTTCACTCAAAAGTCTTCGAAACCGTTTTTTGAAATAGATACGAGTGGTAGAATTGAAAACGAATGGTGTGGACCACTCGTCTTTAACTTTTCTATCGCTCGTCATTTCAAAAACACTGTTTCACAGATTTTGCTCACTCCCGAGTGACACTTTCGAGCGCTCGAAAGTCAAAAATCAGCCCCCTGCGGGCCGATTATGGTCGTGTTTATCGACGTAGATAAGCGTAGATAAAACATCTGTCACTTTCTGACCAGTATGTAAGTGCAAGAGTGACGGAAGCTTTATCCACCGCGATAAAGGCGACCATAATACGGGCCCTGGTCGAATATGACAAAAACAATAAAGTCGTATTTTATGAAATGATACAGATCGGAAGGTCATTGATAGTGATCAACCGATTCTTTAAGATCGAACTTCACTTCAGCTATTGTACCTATCATTTCCTCGCGTTTCATTTCATCGAACGCCATTTTCTGCTGAAACCAAAATGTTTTCAGGATGTCTTAAACATTGATTACGTAAGTTAGGTTATGTTAGACTTATCAGCAACACATAAACTAAATATAGACCGTACCTAATTTATTTTAGCTTTGTAACTTCAGTAGTTTCGTAGTAAAAGTGAGTGTGACATACAGACAGACGCGCATAGCGAAACTGTAAAAACTACGGATCCCTAAAAATGGTTGTAAGTTCAGAAAACTTCATCCTAAATATTAATTTGTAAGGGCGCAATCTCAGAAAACTTCATCCTAAATATTAATTTGTAAGGGTGCAATCTCAGAAAACTTCATCATAAATATTAATTAATAAAAATAAAAATCGATGCAATAATAAATTCCTGGAAATGACTCACGGCTCTTTGTTAATTGTTATGCATCATTCCAATACATAATTGCTTTTTTATTGCATCGTGACGTCTCTTTAAGTGGACGAAAAGATTCAATAGGATTAAATTTGACGATGATCTTATTTACGATGACATAAAATAAGAAAGGCCAGCCGCCAAAATATTTTAAAAAGTGCAGATGACAGTTAACAGAATAATGTTTACTGCTTATAGGACTACGGCGTTAGTCACTCGGTTTGAAATCAAAAAAGTTTTTATTTAAATGAACAAGTCCCTCGATGACTAGAATGTCTTGTAGTTTGGCATTAAGCTTAAGATTTTTTTAAATATTTATAATCTTAGGTTAAACGACTTTAAGAATCAAAAAATATAATAATTTTAAATGAATTGCGCAATTGTTTAAAATGGGCATGGTGAGTTCACCTTATTATGTATTTCCTCAATTACACAATTAGCTCAATTAAACATACCTATGAGTAGCAAATACATGTGGGTCATCGCTCACATCCTTCGGGTCCTGGTGGATAACGTCAACACTACTACTACTACTAGTAGTAGTCAGCACTATTACTACAACGGCTGCGGTCAACAAGACTGCCAGCATCGCGGCAACCTGCTTGTTTCGCGTCAAAAAGGTCCACATTCGAACGCAAGAACGCAACCGTCAATTAAAAATAAATGCCACTTAAAATTGCGCGGCAGATAACTTTTTAAAACATTCGAATTTTTTGAATTTGGAATTGTTTAGATAAGCGCAAACCGCCGGCCGCCCGTCGCCGTGTCCGAGCCGATATATGCGACTCGCCTGACACGACACATGACACACTTTATTGTTCTAGTAGCAAAGATAACAAATGTCATTTGTAGGGTCATCACTCTCTGAAATGCTATCAAATTATTTACAGGTGTCGTGTATGTTAAATTGTATTTTATTGTTCACGTATTTCTACAACAACAATAGTAGCCATAATAATTTTATGTGGTTATTCATCCTGTTTATTACATAGTATAAAACAAAGTCGCTCCCGCTTACTGATGTGCAAGTTGCGGAAAGTTTTGACGACGTGCTAGCCTAGTTGGTAGTGACCCTGCCTACGAAGCTAGCGATCCTGGGTTCAAATCCCGGTAAGGGCAGATATTTGTGTGATGAGCGCGAATATTTGTTTCTGAGTCTTGGATGTTTTCTATGTATTTAAGTATTTATTTCTCTGTATAAGTATTTATATCGTTGTCTAGTACCCATAGTACAAGCCTAGAGCTTAGTTTGGGACTAGATCAATTTGTGTGAGATTGTCCCTTGATATTTATTATTATTATTATTATTAGTTCCCAAAACGTTGGAAAAGTTCTAAGAAATTTAAGGAAACTTTCACTAGGATTATAGGAAATTTAAATTTAAGACACGGAAAGTTCCAATCCCCATACAAAATTGTGAGAAGTTTCCGAAATTTCCTTCATGAAATGTTCCGCAATTTTGGAAAGTTTCCTTTGGCACATCAGTACCCGCTATCTGTTCGCTTAGATCTTTTAAATTACGTAAAAGGATTTTAATGCAGCAGTAGATAGAGTGATTCAAGAGGAAGGTTTTTATGTATAATAAATTCTGGTTTATAAACGGGAGTTGCCGAAAACTCACATAAACCGAAGCGAAGCGCTATCGCTAGTAGAGTATAGAATGCTTCAGTTAGCCGCCTTTTTTGATATTACGGCAGAGTAGTTAGTCACCAATCATCAAATAGTTCGAAAAAAAAAAACTATCTATCGCAAACGGGATGTGGGTACTATTTGTTCTATGATTGACAACCCTCACCGGTGTGGTCTCATCTAGTTAAACCTAATTCAATTGTCGCTTCCTCATTGCATTAACTCCTTAGATGTACCTACACCAACTTATCTGTGCAGGTGGTCAAACCTCTTGCTATCGTCGCACCATACGATACTATCCGACAGGTCAAAAACAGCGACATTCTTGATGGCAAGTGTAAGTTTGTCGTGGTATAGTTGTAGAAAATATGCAGATGAGACGAATTAGACGACGGTCCGATGACCCTTGTTAAGTTTTAATTACGTCAACGTGGCGATATCTCTTGCCCCAGACACAGAGTAGACATAATTTAGATTATGTTGTTTACTTACATTATGTTTTTTATAGTCGCTATCAAATACACCCTCTTGCTAAGGAAACGGCCACTTTTGATTTTGTAAGTAATTTTGCAAGGAAATGAGATTTTATGCTTCAAAATAAAGAAAGTCATACATACATCATCATCATCATCATCATCATGTCAGCCGAAAGACGTCCACTGCTGGACATAGGCCTCCCCCAAGGCTCTCCAGTCAGACCGGTCTTGTGCTTTTCGCATCCACCGCGTTCCCGCGTTCCTACAAGGTCGTCACTCCATCTTGTTGGAGGCCTACCTACAGCTCGTCTCCCGGTCCGCGGACGCCACTCAAGAACCTTCTGGCCCCATCGGCCGTCAGTCCTGCGAGCAATGTGCCCCGCCCACTGCCACTTAAGTTTGGCTATTCTTCGGGCTATGTCGGTAACCTTAGTTCTACTGCGGATATCATCATTTCTGATTCTATCACGCAGAGAAACCCCGAGCATAGCCCTCTCCATAGCCCTCTGAGTGACTTTGAGCTTCCTTATAAGGCCCACTGTTAGCGCCCACGTCTCAGATCCGTAAGTCATCACTGGCAACACACACTGGTCAAAGACTTTTGACTTCAGACACTACGGTAATTTGGACGAAAAGGTGCTGCGAAGCTTCCCGAACGCTGCCCAGCCGAGTCGGATTCGACGAGTGACCTCTTTCTCAAAATTGGACCTACCTACCTGGACCGTTTGTCCCAGGTAAATATAGTCGTCAACAACTTCGAGCGGAGAGGAGTTGGCGCGACATGGACATTGGACATGACTTTCGTCTTGTCCATGTTCATCCTCAAGCCAACTCGGTCGGAAACTCCACTGAGGTCAGCGAGCATTGCACTGAGGTTCTCCATGGTCTCAGCCATGACTACGATATCGTCACCGAATCGAAGGTGAGTGATGTACTCGCCATTTATGTTGATGCCTCGTCCTTTCCAGTCCAGAACCTTAAAAGCATCCTCCAATGCAGCGGTGAACAGCTTCGGAGAGATCACATCTCCTTGTCTGACTCCCCGCTGCAGAGGAATAGGCATCGTGCTCTGGTCCTGTAGTCGGACGGACATAGTGGCGTTTTCGTACAGACACTTCAACACTTCGATATATCGGTAGTCAACTTGGCACCGCTGGAGAGACTGCAGTACAGCCCAGGTCTCGATCGAATCGAAGGCTTTCTCGTAGTCCACAAATGCAAGGCAAAGGGGGAGGTTATACTCTTGGGTCTTCTGTATAACCTGCCGCAACGCATGTATGTGGTCTACTGTACTATAGCCTTTTCGGAAACCGGCTTGTTCGGGAGGCTGGAAATCGTCAAACCTGCGCGCGAGACGATTTGTGATGACCCTCGAAAACAGCTTGTAAACATGGCTCAGAAGTGAGATGGGTCTGTAATTCTTCAGCAAAGTTTTATCACCCTTCTTGAAGAAGAGAACCACCACACTTCTGTTCCATGCTTTCGGCGTTCTCCCTTCGTGGAGGACGGAGCTGAACAGCGTCTGAAGGCCCCTAAGGGTGGGTTTACCACCCGCCTTCAGAAGTTCGGCTGTAATTCCATCCTCACCTGGGGCTTTGCCATTCTTAAGCTGTTTGAGGGCTATACTAATCTCGTACAGGCTGACGTCGGGGAGATCTTGGGTATAGTGTCGGGTTAATCTAGCCCTCGGGTCTTTAGCTCGATTTTCGACGGGTGTTCGGGTTGTCGTGTACAGCTGTCCATAAAACTTCTCAACTTCCGCCAATAGCTCAGGTTTGGATGAAATGACTTGCCGTCGTCGGTCTTCAGCTTCATCAGTTGGCTTTGGCCAACAGACAGATCCCTGGCAAACACCTTAGAGCCCCTGTTACGCTCAATAGCCTCTTCAATACTTTTAGTATTGAATCAGCGCATATCACGTTTCAGAGACTTCGAGACCTGTCTGTTGAGCTGCCGATAGCGACAAGCGTCACCAGAGGACTGCAGAATCATTTCGCGCCTCACCTCCATGAGCCTAAGGGTGGAGTTCGAGAGCTTCTTGGTTTTTGTACGGCGGATCTTGAAAAACTTAGACCCGATCGTTTGGACAGCTTCCACGAACCCGTCGTTGTAATCGTCCACGTCGCTACCTAGGCACTCGAAACGGTTTTGAAGTTCGAGCTGAAAGCTCTCGGGGTTTTGGAGCTAAGCGGGTGCCGGGCGGAGCGTAGACTTCATCAGTCTAGACCTTTCAAGCTTGAACTGGATATTCAATGAGCCTCGTACCATACGGTGATCACTCCCGGTTTTAACCGCACTGATCACGGAGACATCACGTCGACATGATAAAGTCTATCTCATTCCTCGTTACACCATCAGGGCTCATCCAGGTCCACTTCCTATGCTCACGTTTTCTGAAGAAGGAGTTCATCATATAGAGTCCCTCCTTCTCCATAAAACTGGCCAGTAGGTGGCCCCGGTGATTCCTGTGCCCCACTCCAAAATTCCCCACTCTCTGCTCTTCACCGTCTCGTTTACCCAGCTTTGCGTTGAAGTCCTCCATAACAACCGTGAAGTGAGTTTTGGAGCTATGCATGGCTCTGGAAACATCCTCATACATAGCCTCCACCTCATCGTCGGAGTGTGTCGAGGTCGGCGCATATACCTGTATGACCTTCAACGAATATCGTTGGGTCATTCTGAGTACAAGGCATGCTACCCTGCTCGACACGCTCTCGATCTTCACCACGTTGTTCACGAGGGACTTGTGGACGATAAACCCGACACCTCCCTATGACTAGAGGACTACCTATAATAGAGCAAGTTACCGGACTTCAGGGTTATCATGTCCTCCCCCTCTCTACGGACTTCTGACAACCCTATGATTCCCCATCGTACCCTGCTCAATTCCTCCTCCAGTTCCAGCAACTTTTCGTCGGTCCGCAATGTTCGGCAGTTGTATGTTGCCAGGGCCAAAGGTCGTCGTTTCTGGTAGCCGGGTCTCTGCCGGAGATTACCTAAAGCACCCCCTGCCCCGCCGTTACCATGGCCGCTACCGGAGCCAGGAATAGCGGGGCCGCCGGGGACTAGGGGTCTGGGCTGTCGTTTTAAATTCATAATTGGCTTTTGATCTAGAACCGTTGGGGGGAAAATGCCGTAGTCGCCACGCTTGGCAGGCGGGTTGGCGACCGCAGTTATACCATGTAGTCCGCGGAAGACGCTGCTGCCCATCCTCCGGTTTATCCCTTAGTCGCCTCGTACGACACCCACGGGAAGAGATGGGCCGACCGGCACCGGCACCAACACGGCTGCATTCATACATATGTACATTAAATCAAGCCTGTTTTCCAGAGGAGTAGGCAGAGACAACTTCTTTCCACCTGCTACGATCCTGACAAATCTTGTTCGCTTCTGTCGGTTACGGGTACTTAAAATTCAGCCCTTTTCCGGTATTTCTCCAATTTGATTCGAAAAAGCACGCCCTTTCCGACCCTTCCACTCACTTTCGCTCTGTATATCTCTTTTGTCAATATTTTTACATCCATCCTTTCCGAATGACCGAACCATCGAAGCATGCCCTTTTCAATTTTAGTCGCTACATCTTTAGTATTATTTACTATGAAAAATAATAATTCTACATAAATAAATACTTAGTTTTAATTTTGTTGCATAAAACTCCCTTTCTTATGCTGGTTTCACAGGGAGACAGAACAGTGGAGTATAGATACTGCGTGAACTCACAAAACAGTACAGGGCTTAGTCAAGATGCATAACGTTGAGTTAGCGAATTTCAAAAGTCGACAAAATGTATAGCTTTGACGTGAACCGATATCGGTTGATCTAAATTTTTTTGGCCTATTTTTGTTTCTCATCATATTTTTTTGCATACCAACGTTTCTTATAATGATTTAAATGTCGAAAATTGTTTGATCGAAATTGTTTTGCATAATATTGTTTGGTCGAAAATTTATTTAGTATAAAATTTGTTTGGAATAACTTTATTTTATCGAATGATTTTTTGGTATAACGTTGACAGTGGGGCGAAGTTGACGGTGCTCCGCTTCGCGGAGCTCCTATTCCGCGTAGTTGTGGCGCTTCGCGCCTTGACACAATTCTAACCGAACCTATAGATTAGTTGAAACCTAGCCTAGGTGTTGGGCTATACTGGGAGGGGCTTCGACCAAACAATATAATGGATTTAGCCTTTTAGTAATTAAAATTTTAGACAAAACAATTTTAGACCAAAAGTGCTTTAGAACAAAAAATATGTATGCAAAAAAAATCTTTATGCTAAATATGAAGTATGCCATTCAATATTATAGGAAACATTTTCGACCAAAAAATTTTAGCACATAAAATTTTAGGTCAGTCGACGGGCACCAAAACCGATGACATGCCGAGTTGACCGCTTATGTCAACTCAGTACATTTCGAGTGGATAGAAAACAGAAGCGTTTGCATATTGTTTACGCCTACATTTTAGCGACGCAGTAATGTCGCTAAAAGAAGCGGCAGAGCGGGAGCGAGAGAAAATGATCTTGGGTGTTATTCTCTTAAGAGCGCACAAAACACATTTCAGCGCGTGCATTCTCAATTAGGCAGCCTTATACGTTCGATCTTATCGACAGAAGCCCTGCTGCCTGACGGGACTACCTAAACTCGCCGGTGTGGCGCGTTCAGCCGTTCACTCTTTCGCTGGTTCGACCGACCGAGCGCCATTTTTAAGAGAATAACACCCCCTAACTCGCTCCTAATACGCCGCAGAAGACCTGGGGGCTGTTTTATAAAGCTACATATTACAATTTACAGGTTACAAGTTTCCATTCATTGGACACAACCTCAACCAATGACGACCAGCCATTTGAGCAGTGTTACCTGTAAAATTGTAACTTGTAGCTTTATATAACGTGCCCCAGGCGTGCGGTGGTTGGCACATGTCAACAGGTTGCTGCCGTAATGGGAACCCGTGGGTTCAAGGGTCCCGAGCTGGAAGGCCTCCGAGTGTTCCGGAGCGCTTTTAACGGAGAAGGGGAAAAAACCCCCGTTGAAGACGGGTCCGTTAAGGCAAACGCTGATAGACGAGTTCCCGGATAGAAAACCACTCCCGCGACCTCGGCCAAGGTAGGACAAGGAATACCTCAGGGATTTCACCTGAAAAAAAAAGGCTGGTTGCAATGCAGGTCATTTGCCTTCGGATTAACCCATGTTAGAGTAGGTACATACTTATAATATGGGTGTAAATAAAATAATGTATGCAACTGAACATAATTAAGGCTTAAAACACTCGTGTAATCTTATTATGAATCACACATGTGTATTAAGACCCCTGATTATGTATCAGTTACATATAAACTACTATTAGTTTATACAAAATTATTACATTACAAATATACAAATTATTCAAAGAAAGACATACAAATACAACTACCACAGTAAAACTATAACGCACATGCGTCGTTGTCAACTTAACACACCTATCTATGCTAGACTTTAATTTCGAAAGCGTTTGGTCTTGGACTTGCTGCATTTTAGTTTAGCACTTCAGACAAAGTATAATAGAGAATTCTTTAAACTCTGGCCCTCGATTAAGGTTACTACCCACACCTGTTCCTGTATAGGTCACTCACACGCACACAAGCGTCGCAACCACTACTCATTCAGCTTTATCACCCACCCAACACTCTGGCTTGTAATGCGTACGGGTAAAGCAAGCACATAGGGGCACATAAAACCCGCTTGAGGTACTCTTGTTCGAAGAATCGAAGATGATCTACCGGTTTGTTAATACTGTCCTTCAGATGACAGCCGTTTGTCCAAATTGATTGGTGGCCGGCTCGGTGCGTGGACGCATCAGACCGTGGCTCTGGTCGCGCTCTGGTACCTCCATGGACACTGTTTCAATGAGTTCCGAGTGCCGAAATACATGATGACCGATTTGAAATGGAATAAATTAAATTATTTAAAAATTGGACTTTTAGGGTTGTGATTCTTATTACGTCTTCATTTTATTCCTTTAACTTTAAGTAATTTAAGATTGAAGTAATAAGTAGCGGGCTAACCGTATATTAATCCTTAAATCGATCGATGAGGAAAATTTGGATCAAACGTAGTTTATAGACTGACAGAGTTAAACTACTTTTATAAGCAGACATTTAGAAGTTTAGGTATAACAGTAAATTGAATGCCTTGAGACGTTTGGTAATATAAATATACTTATGTATGTAACCAATACTTTGTTGTACTAAAACTATACATTAAATTGAAATATGGATGTAGAGCGGCTAACCTTTCTTTTTTCCAGCTCACCTTTCGCTGAATGTCGATCGTATGGCTGTTTTACGTACACCTACGTTCGATCTATTTGAAAGGGAAAACACCAGGAGCATTGGAAGTTCTTGGCCAAAGCATAGACCCTTTTGTAAAGCTTCTACATTGTATCTGTTTGTTCGCATGTTTCGTGGTGGATACTTTAGCATGGGAGAAGGTTCAGGTTCAGGAGAAGTTTCGCTCAAATTGGTGGGATTAAAATATAGTAGTATTGTAAATGCGCTACCTATTTCATACAGAAGGAAGCTCCTGGTTGCGGTGGCCGATAATTCAAGCAGCTTTGCTTAGGATACGGTCCAATACGTAGAGACTATTGATTATGGGATCTCACGCCGCAGCCCTAGTCTTTTATACCTAGCTAGACAACTCGAATATACGGTGGTGGTCACGTAATTACGTAAGGACGCTTGCGGTTTTCCCATACAATTGCCTACAAATATGACTTAAATTTTGACACTCAATCAAAGAGTTCTTGACCAATTTTATTGCTAAATATAACTTACTTTAGATCACCAACTGAGGTTTAAACTAATGTATACTGAACTACAGGTAAAAACTGACCTTATATTTTTTAGGGATTTAAAGACTTGGTGCTGACGCGTCCATGTCCATACAAAGTTTTACTACTTACTTTGTATGAACGCCAAACAATTAGATTTCAAATCCTTATAAAACGAAAGATTCGTCATCAACAGAGATAAGTTGTACATGCATTTAAACCTTAGTTTATTAGTTAACGATCAGTGTAACTAAAAATTAAATTTGTTTAAGAACTTTTTGATTGGTGGTCAAAATTGAAAAGTCATATTTGCAGGCAATTGTAGGTATGTGAAAAACGAAGGCGTCCCTAAGTAATTATGTGAGCACCACTGTATATGCCGTCAATAAGTCATCAATACACTTTGACAATGTTAAAATTGCAAGAGACATTACGAATCTGAAATAGGTTTATTTTTTTATGTACATACATACATAAACTCACGCCTTCGTTTCCAGAGTGGGATAGGCAGAACTATAGAATTACCAACAACTCTAAAAACTTGTTGATAATTCTGTAACCACATTTTGCACAATCAGGCTAAGATGTTTACCAGCGTATTAGTGACAGGTTGCAAGCCCATCGCCTAACAGTACTACAAGCCTTTATTCCCTTAGTCGTCTCTTACGACATCGACGGGAAGACATGGAGTGGCACTATTGTAATCCGGCAACCACACGGGCAAAAAATTTTTTTATGTTTGTCTTGATATATCGCTTATTATGACACAACGCAGCAGTCAACGTAATTTTCCTAAATCAAGGGGATCATAATTTTATATACAAATATATGATATTGAATATTGCACTTATGTATACAGTTTTTCAAATTAAATAGTAACTACAAAGTCCAAAAATCGAGGATCGGGCATTATACGCGACATAACACCATTACCTACCAGTAGATTACTATCAGTATACTTACCCCCTTACTAATAAACGTTGATTAACGGTGGTAATAGCTAGGTATACAATGTTTTGTCCTTATCTGTCATTGTGACATTTGAATTTGGCAGATAAGGACCAAATATTGTATAGCTATACAACCGTTTCTTAACGTTTATTAGTAAGAAGGTCAGTCTTCAATAATTTAAATCTATTCTGTAAAACAATTGATTCTGGCGTCATTGTTGCCCTTTCCAGATATTAACTTGTCCGTTTAGTTTTAAAAAACGTTATACAAGGGATTATAGGTCCTTAATGGCACGACTACGATTTTTTTTGGAATTATTTTTCTGTCGTTAGTTTGATATTGAAAATGAGCTAAGGGGGAGTAAATATTACACATGTGCCTGTCAACGTGGATCTTTATTCCAATACCTACACACTTCTGCTTATGCTTCTATCATCATCACCTAACTTAGGAGTTAGGCTCTTGTCGGTGCAGTAATTGCCACTTTTCTTAATCTTTCCATTATTACCTTTTACCACAGCATCTTGTTCGAAGCGCACGTTGGTTAATACATTATGTTACTCCAAGCTTCGCACTACTTGTCCTCAAACTCTATTTACGGACTCCGCAGTCAGGTGAAACTTTTAAAATCACACTGAACAAGAACGTTCTAATTGTCAGGAACAGTGAGATATGATTGCTCAAAAAACGATGTCATTATCCCGTGCGAGCAGCGGAGCGCGGCGCCCCCCGTTCCGCCGCGTGCGCCGGTCAGCCACCTTGCAAGACGCTGGCGCTCACGTTGGCACCAGCGTGGGACCGATGTTGGAGCCAATGTTGGTTAAGGCTTTGCATTGCCGAGTGTGAATGTTGGTAGACGTGTGAAAAGACTGAAGCATTTAAATTATATTTGGATACCTTCAAAAGTGGAGCATTTGGCCAAGATATGGTTAATGCTATAATGATGCAATGCAAACCGCTATTAATTAACGCTAACTTAGCGATTTTCGAATTCTGCAATGTTGACATAGATTGTTAGCTTATGTCAATGTCATAAATGTTGTCAGTTTACGCTTACGTCAATGTTATGTAGGCATCTTGTTTAGTCGTCTCTTCTTAGGTTCGACTTAAAAGAAGAAAGGGTAATGAATTAAAAAGCAAGCTTTAAAAAACCCGACTATTGTTGCTAACCAACTTTAAATCGTTATAAATCCTAAATTATCGTTCAAAATAAAAAATGATTAAAGAAACCTAAATATGATTTTTAAATACCCATTCAATTATAACCCATTTGTCATAGTTCGTCGACTTTTTTTTTTCTTTTTTACAATATGGCGTCTAGTTGCCGCTATATTGAATTTTAAACACTGTCATATATTTAGTGACACTCACGAGATTAAGACAAATCGATTGACATAAGAATCATCAAAATCGGTCCACGCGTTTAGTTTCTAGAACGCCACAAAGGAACAAACATACATATATAGGCTGTGAAACACAATACCCTCCGGCAGTCGGGTAAAAAGACTTTGATGCGGAGTCATCATCATATAGAAAATTATATTGAAATGGTTTGTGTGTGTAATAAACTAAGTTGAGCTGTGCGTTCTAGTATAAATATAAATTGTAACAATGGCTCCGGAGAGGATTACGAGCTACAAAAAGATTTATTTAAATAACAGTAGGAAAATAACAAAGGAATCTTCTCTACTACAAACATAGCCGTATTCTAATTTCAACAATCTCTATCTATAAGTTAGACAAATAAAATACTCTGTAAATTACATAGGTACCCTAAACTTGTGCAACTATGTTTAGGTATGTTCTTTTGCCCAAAATTAGAGAGATCCATCAAAATTTTCGAGGGTCTTTTTAAAGCAAGTAATCTACTGAAGACCACCACCAATCTTCATACCGAAATTCCTTATTTTCCATTTTAGTCCAAAGCGTAGGGAAAATATGCCAAATTACAAAAATGTACATCAAGCTAAAGTTTGACGAAAGCTTGCGTATTTGCATAGATTTGTGGTGGTTTGTGGTGAGTCCGTTCGAAGCTACAGTAGATACCTTTAGTTCTATCTACCTGATAACTTACCACCAAGCAGCCAGCTCCTTTTTAGTCCTCAGGGTTGAAGACGCATTTGCATTGTTGAGATGTCAATGGGTCTTAGAACTCACTTACCATCAGGGTCTGTGCTTGTTTGTATTCTTAACATTTTCAACAAAACCAGCGGAAAGCTAGTGGTGGTAAGGCGTTGTGCAGGATACGTCCGAATCGCTTCCAGGAGCACCAAAACCTACTACGAAGTTAGTTTTTTTTTTATTATTTAGAACACATACAGTAATATTCGAATGCGATATAGAAGTACACTGTACTGATGATGATGATGATGATGAAAATGCGCAAGTTTAAACTAACAATGGACATGAAGTGACGAATCACTAGAGATGACAATATAAGATACTATTAAACAAAATATATATAGGATACTAAAACAAATTACATTTTAATAACCTTTTAGGCTGGTAAGAGAAACATGGAAAGGATCAATATTACACAGATGCTTATTGTAATACCTAGGAACTCGTATGAAAACGTTTATTTATTTATTTATTGCATTTTGCGCGAAAGAAACTTACGTCTAAGTACAACCCTGTTAGGGTATTGCAATGCGTAATTTAAACTATATTTAAACTTATAAAATAACTAATATTAATCTATAGTTTTTAACAAGTTAAACATGCGCTATAGGTAAGTACTCTTAATTTAGTAATCTGAGAACACTTGTGATGATATCACTCAAACAACGTTAGGTAGGTATGCTTATGATTAAATCTATAATATGTATATATACGTATATATTTATGAGCTTGACTATGATATTGTATTATTTTATTTATTAATTATTTTTGATTGTCGGTCATAAATTCTTCAATAGAGTATTAACATTTTTTGATGGGAAAACCTTTTAATTTTTTTATAAATAAATGGGATTTTTCTTAAAAAAAATTTTATCAGGTATTTTGTTATATATTATTAAGGACCGGTAGTATGGGCTACTCTATTCACATTGTTGTGTTTCGGTGTGGGAATAAAACATCCGGTGAAATGACTAGTACTTAGAGTTGGCAGAGCGCGCCTGCAGTCTTAGGACCGCAGTGTTGAAATTGAAAATTTCGATATCCCTCAGACCCCACTTACCATCAGGTGACCTGCGAGCTTCTTTACCTTCTTACCGTTAAAAGAACCTGTGAAATAACCACCATAGATGAAGGAACTAGTCAACTGTCTTGCTGCATACTGAGTGTTGACATTTTATTGCCAGATCATTGTGGATTGGTTCCTGTTTGCAGAACTACATCCTATCTTGGTCCTTACGAGTTGACAGCGCATTTGCAGTCTTAGGATTTATATCTTGAGATTGCAAAAATGTTGACGCGTCTCACATCTCAACTATCTTAAGCTTGTGTGCTGGTTTGTCAACTCTATGCCATAAAAAATTACAATATACCTTCACTGTCTATTAACAGCACGCCACACCACCAACATTGGTGGCCAACGTCTCCCATCGCCAGTTCCTGTGATTAAACATAACAATCCGTGGGCAGCCATAAAATAATAAGTGTGGTCAAATGGGCGCATGCGCGTAATTAACTAAGATTGATGCGACTTACCTAGAAAAGGCTTTTTATTTAATTGTAGCTATACTATGCTTGAAAAAGTTGGTAGTTAAATTTGAACCATATGAGTTATTCTTCACATGCTTATTTTATTGGAATTGATTGACATCGGTTAGGGTTTTTGTTGGGAGTATTATTATGATAATAATATAATAGTTGGTGATAAAAGTGGCCTTCTATGATTTGCATTAAGGAAACAACAGATAACTACTGAACTGACTGACTCATAAACAAACATGTTAAAGTCAAGTATAAAAAGCTGGTAAGTGAAAAATTATCCTCAAAAAACGTATTTACTATAATAATTACTTACCCAAAAATTTATTAATCCAAGATTTTTAATTACTATATTTGACCTCAAAACGTTACAAAGAAACAAACGCCATGTATGTGCTTATCATAGTTACCAAAAAAACAAGAGAACACCTGTATTTTTCTACTGAGCAAACTGAACCTACATAACTTTATAAAGTAGGTAAGTAGGTATCTCAAAACGAAAAAAGATGAATCCTAGCGTTTAACAAACACAAGGGGGCAAGATTGGATCTCTAATGATTTAAGGAATAATTTTTTGCTACATTTTATGTTTACATTAATAACATAACGTAAACATAAAAAGTAACAAAAAAAAAACATAATCACTGGTTGATACCTTAATATTAAATTTCTTTTTCTGCTTCCCAGCCAGTACTTCTTACAGCCAAAACAAAACAATTGAAAACTGCGCATAATTACAACCGCAATCTAAATTCAAAATTCGAATGCCGTTAGCACGTTCCGTTACGCAAATTGCGACGCCACAAGCCTCTATGAGATATTAAGGCGTAAAATATAGCTAGGGCTTAATAATTGGTCTAAAATATCACCTATTATTCACCTGTCTTGGCACTGAGATAGTTGAGGGCTTAGGAGTTAACAATATCGTTCTGATGACGATTTAGTGGGGCGCTGGCGGTGCGTTGCAATTATTTTAGTTGCGTAGAGCGAGTACACGGAATGGCTCGTACTAGGATCGTCATGACAAATTACTTTGTTATGGTTGAGCCCAAAGGGTATAATGTTCAGATTGTGTAAGTAACCATCTATTTAGTCCCCTTTTCTAATTCGCTTCCGAAAACAGATAGTTCCCAACAAATAAAATTGCGTATTTGATTTGAAGAAACGGAATATACATGGCATGTTATGAAATTGTATAAACACGTTGAAAACTGTAATAAAATGCACTTCGTTAGCTACTACAGATTATAATTTTTCGGGAAAGTAAATCGTAAACCACTTTATTAAGAGGTTTGTGAGGCTGGGAATTTCCATACAAAATGCGATAGCGTTTCTCTCCTCTAAACCTTGTCCGATTTTTACGATTTTTGAATATGTCGTAGATATTATGATAGACTATGTCCGTACGTTTTCCTTTCCGAGAATTATATTTCTTAGTACAAAACAAATTCAAAAAACAAAAAAGAGAAACGTACAGACCTAGTTCTTCAACATATTCAAAAATCGTGAAAATCGGACCTGATTTAGAGTGTGAGAAACGTTATCGCCCGGAGCAAAAGTATGGACAATATTTGACAGCTACGCGATTTAAGCGTATCCTCCTCCTCTTCTATAATTTAAGAAATTTGTAGCGTTTTGTAGCGTTTTTAAACGTGTGTAATTAAGGACTTTAACTTTGTCAGTTTTATGACGAAAATAATAGCCATATATTGCGGTGTATTTTGTACCCGACTGCGGTATAGCCCAAAAGGAGGGTTATGTGTTTGACCTGTATGTATGTCCGACTCTAGGTTCCCTCGTAACTACTAAACGGCTAAACCCATTTTTATAAATTATACGTGGTTAGATCCGTCTTAACCACTAGAGTGTTATAGGCTATATTAAAATTATTGGAAATCAAAATGGCGGATTTTCGGCGCCAAATTGCGCGGCATGTAAACTAACATTATGTTGACGACATAATTCAAACAGCAGTTGGGTTTTCGAAGCTTGCTTTTTGTTAGACTTGTTACCCAACCAGTCACAAACATAGTTAAGTTTCATTACTTACCCAATGATCAAAAATAAGTACACTGATTCCCGAAGAGTTGCACGTGCGTAGACATCTTTAAAAAGTAAAAACCGAAAGCGCTTCAATTGACTGAAGTTGGTACTTATGTAAAATTTAACACAAAAATTGTGTCCTACCAAGTTAATAAAAGACATAAAGTTAAGAGTCCTCCAACTTGCCAACTTCACCGCCGGCGATAAACACGTGACGGTTAAAAGTTTATTCACTTCTGGGGCTTTTTAAAGTGACTCATTAGAGTTGTGTTTAGGCTACTGACACTTTTAATCTCAGGTAACTTGTTTTACTTCATTTAATTTCCTTGTAAATAATACCTATCCTAATTTACCTTGTTATTTATTTTCTTTGCGCGGAGAAAGAACCTGTCATAACAATTGGTAGGGCATGTGAGCTGCCGACCCTGAGTACATCCTGACTACCCTGACTAGTTATTTAACCAGCCCCTTAGTTATCCTCCACATAGAAAGTCACACAACAGCGTAAATACAGCTGCTTTTCGGTAGAGCACAGAAAACAAACATGGTTTTAAAGGGACCGCCAAAGTTAAACTAAAATTGCAACTCCTATTATCAGAACTCCGAAAACCAATATGAACCAATATGGACCCGATTTTAAAGAAACCGCTTTCAGAGCCGTAATTCTTTAAAAAGTCCAATGAATAATTTAGAGTAAGAACTATTTTTAAACTATTGAAACTATCTCTGTCAAAGGTGAAACATAAAACAATTTAAGCAAGGCAGCTGGCCACATAACTGAGCAATCCTTAAGGGCACGCTTCCGCTCCCGTCAAATTAATATTCCTGACAATTAACAAGGATAATATAAGTTGGTTTGGTATTGCACCTGTTTACTCGGCACGCTCGGCCGAGCGCGACCGGCCAGCCAGCCGTGGCCGGCGAAGAAGCTGCTTTAAGAATAAAATAGATTTAAAATTGGAACGTTATGTAGAAAACGGTGAGCAGTGTTGGTTGCCAGTTGTTACCCTGATGCGCCCTCTTGAGTCCTACGGGAAGAGAACTTAAAACCAAGAACAGGGGGCCGAATTTTGACTTTCGAGCGGTCGAAAGTTTCACTCAGAAGTGAGCAAAATCTTCGAAACCGTTTTTTGAAATACGAGCGGGTGAATTGAAAACGAATGGTGTAGATAACTCGTCTTCAAATTTTCTATCGCTCGTAATTTCAAAAATACGGTTTCATAGATTTTGCTCACTTCGAGTGAAGCTTTCGAGCGCTCGAAAGTCAAAAATCAGCCCCTGTGCTTCTTTCTCACTCACCTCTTACCCTCTTATGCGAAAACTGATTTTACCAAAACCCACTGTCCACGAACACCAGCAACTCAGGAAGGGTTGCCAGTTGGTTGCCAGAATTTTAAGGAAATGACAGGCCTTTTCTTAAGAATAAGAATAAGAATAACTTATTTAACAAAAGAGTACATGTTCCATATGTCTAATTTACAGCGGATCCCAAACTAGACTGAGCCTGTATCTTGGGCATCCCAGGAGTGAAGCTATCATGTAGGCGTTAAACAAATTACATTGATCAAATGGCTCTAAAAATAAAATAAAATAAAATAAAAATACCAAAAACCAAGCAAAAATGAACTGTGTGTGTGTGTCTTAAAGGTTTTGGTCGTAAATATTCCGGCACACCGCAGAGGGGAGTTGGTCTTACAGGTTAATTTACATAAGAGCTATAGCTCTTTTCGGTGGACTCAGTTTCATTATATCTACGAAGCATATAAAGTGCCAGTGGCACGGTAGAAAAAAGACAGTTCATCACGATAATGTTGATGAAATTTCCACTCTCGACGCGTAAATGGTGGAGCTTTGCTGATCTGCTCTGATCGGTCACTCTCCCTGACGTACTTTCGTATAGACAAATTAATTCAACCGGACAGAAATCGGGTTGATGATGATTTGAGCCACTCTACGTGTAATCCATTTAAAAGTAAGAATTATTGGGATGCGCCAGCTCAGAGATCAGAACAGTATTTCATATGCGGCCGGATCAACCTTATATAGTTGGAACCAGTGGTCAGCCGTAAAGTGCCGTCACGCTCTACAAAGCACATCAGTTTCTCGACAGCCAATGGACTCTCGGAACTAATCGTTACTGAAATTATCGGACACTTGCGACTTAAAATCAAGCTTCCTTTCCCATCCCTACCACTCCAAGTCTAACGTCATTTTTAATTTGAGACGACGTTGTTAGGTTTAATTTTGCATTAAATTAAACAAATAAAAAAAAACACGAATCTCGCAATTCTCAATGCTCATTACTAATACTTAAACTGTGGATAGATTTGGTTACTTTGTATTATTTGTCATTTGCCATTTAACGGTACTATAACGGGGCATTAGCAAAAAAATCTATCCACGGTTTATTTTTGGGAAGGAGCGTAAGGTGGCTTTAGGAAGAAGACATAGACTTGCTTTGTCCTTATTTTGATGACGGTAAAACCCAATCCGCAATCCGCTCAGTTTGAGGCTTATTACGTGGATGATCATCAGTCAATACCCTTACCATGAGTTATAATGAACATACTCGCTAGCGAGTGAATGCTCTCTCCCTCGAAGAACTCGCAGTATTCTTATAGAGTGCGAGGGGCAGAGAATTCGACTCGCTAGCGAGTACGTTGATTGTAACTCATGGTAAGGGTACAGGTGAGCAAGCTGTAACTGTCATGTAACGTGTCAATATTCAGCCTAATTAAAGCCTGCGGCCGTAGACAAGATGCATTGCGAGAACGTTATCGTTATCGAATATGGATAGGATTGAAGTAAACTGCCGGACAGTCGCGTCGACTGCTTATGTTAATTCGATACTTTCTGACAGTTTTCGAACATCGTTTACGTTACCGTTAAACATGTTCCCCCTTACTAATAAACGTTGAGTAACGGTGGTATTGTCTTTATCTGTCATTGTGACATTTGAATTTGACAGATAAGGATTAAACATTGTATAGCTATAGCACCGTTACTCAACGTTTATTAGTAAGGGGGTTAGTCTAGGGCCACTGGATATTTTGTTGCAAATACATACACCTATAAAGTAATCGGTATACTTTATACCCACGGTAATTATCGCATTGAATCCTAAAATGCTGTCAATCAAATTGAGCTATATATTTTCAGTTCTCAAGTGCCATTTATAACCTACTATTTTCTGCCCGCAACTTCGTCTGCGTAGATTATGATTATCGATATTCCATAGGGAATTTCTAAATTTTGTATGTGTTATGATGTGTTAATCCAGTGTATAAGCTGTCTTCATCTCAAGGAACAATGCCAGGTCTCTATAGAAGTTTTGGGCTAAGAAAAAATTGTGCCGGCTAATCATACAGTTTGGTTTATTTGATGTAGAAAATATTTAAAAAATGCTGTGGTGTTAGAATGTCAGAAGAAATTATCTAAAGGAAATTTAGAAATAATCGTAACAACACGTTACTCGCAAGATGTCTTATTTACAAAGAACCTATCTTAATATATGGCTATATTTTTCGTATAAGTTCCCTAAATGTGTAAGTAATAAAATACTGAATTTAAACCTCATACAAAACAGGTCATCAACATCCTTCGTATCTCCGGGCTTTTTCTTTTAAAGTGTTTTAAGCCAAGATCTGGCAATGCCCTTTCATCCAAATCCATCCAGCCGTTGCAGCGTGAAAGAGTAACAACAAACAAACGTTGGCATTTATGATATTGATTGATATATTAATGAATAACAAAAAAAATCTGCGATCGATGACACTAGTAAATTTGATTTAGTGTTTTGTTTCGAGGTATCATTATAGTAAAACCAGCCTTTGATATGTAACGATAGTTCTTATAGGACAGTGACTTTTTAGCGCTCAACTACAATCGCTTATTTGCTTTGCTCTATAATGTGGCTAGTGTAGTTCCTGAACTCCTAATGTGACAACTGCAAGTGTCCACAAAGATGTTCCTTGAAGCGAAGTACGCAGCGTCTCCAGCGCTGCGCTACAATCGCTTGTGTGCTTTGCTCAACAGGGGGTGTTTAATTTAGCCACCTATCACACCGTCGTGTAAATCAAACCAAACGGGACTTTTGACCATTGAATTAAGTAAATCGTTTTTATGGATCCGGGTTTTTTTGAAGCCCTAGATCTCAATGAGTCCTTTTTGTTGCCTCTTCCAGCCAGTTGCTGAATGCGTCCTAGTTGTCCCGCCATCTCCGCTTAAGCCTACGTTTCAACGATGTCTATCTTGCGGCATCCGCTTGGTGGCTACGCTAGCCTACTGTTCAGGGTGCTTGGGGCAGACGTGACCACACTTGACCCTGGCGGTTTTATCATCACTCATGTAGGCTATGCTTGGTTAGGATCAGTTGTTTTATTGATTCGATGGTTTCATGACAGGCAGTGTAAAAAGCGTACTCCGTCAAGTATCAAGAGTTTATATTTCTCTATTTTAGCGCAGATAATAGCTCTAGTCATAATAATATATGGTTCATCTACTTGTCTACCTATTTATCTTTGTCTGCAATGTACCTATACAGCGTGTGTATTCAATACGATCCTAAATTTTAACATACGATGGATTTAAGCAGTATTAAGAGGTATAGTAATAAATTTTAACAAATACTCTCAATAATTAAGCGTATGATTGTTTTAAAGTTTTCCCGGCCAGCAATGTAATGCAAATATTGAGTTGACAATAACGACGACGTCAATAAATCAATGAACACAAAGTGCTTACGTAGACGACTTGGTTATTTGAATACATTGCGTGCCGAATTAATTTGTATGAAAAAAAAATATGTTTTTTTTGTTAACTTAATGTACCAATTTACGTTAATTAGGGTCTTATCTAACTGCCCTTCAAATATAGGATCGTATGGAATACACACGCTGTATAGTGTACCTACACTCTTGTGAATCTTGTGATGCCCTTCAAATGGGAGTTTTGGATAGAACTATAAATTTTTCCATTCTGTTACAGTCCGGTGTGTATGTCCGCCTTGAAACATGGTTGCGCGCGCGCCTGCGCCGCTCGTTAGGCCGGTAATGAGGCGGCCATATTTACGACCCCACCTAACGCTTGTCCGGATTCGATCCACATTACCCACCTTGTAATTTACTTGCCTAGGCTAAGTAACTATCTATTAAGAAAGGTTGTAAATTATATGCTAGCTTCCTTTCCTGTTGATATTGCGCTTTTGTACCTACGTTGGTTTCTTAATTTTCACGTCGAGTCTGGTAATCTGGTTCTAATTTGAACTATTTAAATTACAGTTGGGAAAGGATGGATGGCGTTAGCACGAGACCGGGCGAAATGGTTTGAAAATGTAGAGCACTTTACCCTGCAGTGGATGTGGGCTGGAATGAAGAGTACAAATGCGTTGCCAACCATCAGGACTAAGATGGAATGCCTCTATCATTTCACCAGCTGTCTCATCCCAACACTGGAACACAACAATGTGAACGCTGCTGCTCTGCGGTAGGCTAAAGGATGATGGTAGCGACCCGGTCGGACCTTGCACAAACTCCTACCACTACCACTACTTAAACTCATACTGGACATAGACTTCTCCCATTGTAGGGTCGAGCACGATCCTCAGTCATTCTCATCCATCTCTTGCCAGCCGCCTGATGAACCTTATAAATACAACCGATAAACTTTTTTAAATCACTTTAGGTACAAAATGCCGGCACCTGGATCCCTCCGGGTAACGAACGTGTAATTGTTTATTTACATGCGAGGTTTGTGAACCCCTAATTTCGCTTCTTCTTCCTATTTATATACACCTAGTTCCTTAACTTTGATTTCTACTAAGTGTATTTCATTCGCAAACACGTACTCATTTATATATAATATCAAGTTATTATTTAATACACTGTCTAGTTACCGACTTACACATACAATAAAATATCTTTTTTTTAGGTCAGACTTCCGATATACAAATTGGCTTCTGACCTGTTGGACCAATTTTAATAAATGGGGTGTCATATAATGATTATATTACCAATTTCACCAAACGTTAATTTTAATCAATGTTAATCAACTGTTAGTTATACATTCTGACAGATTTTAACGCTCTAATCGTCTGTTAAGTGGTTAACATCGTATAGTGAAATTGGTACTAAAGCTGTAAGTTAAGGCTAAATAAACAAACATTACTTATAACGATTTAGGTTTATTGCTTTTAAATTATTATTTGTTCAACGAGTGCCTATCGTTGTTGTAATGGAATTACAATGTCAATTTTAGCCTGGCCAAAAGATGTATTTCGATATCACCTTATTCCTGAACTATTCCTATTTTATCTGCTTGCATTGATTTATGTAGGTAAGTATGTAAATATAGTCGTAAAGTAAATAAACAAACGTACAAACGGCTACACTATTCTATTAGGCGACATTCACAAAAGAAACTATCCCGTTTATAAAGTTATTCGTACCATTGTATTCGAAGCTGAGATTTAACATCGCGCATAAAAGGCGAAGGATTTGTTCGTGTTGTTTTGTGGTTATGCCCAAACAAACTATCTCTGAGGTGTTATTCTCTTAAAACCGATTCTTATCGATCGAAAGAGCAAGCGAGCTCACGAGCGAGCGTTAACCTACTAATTTAAGAATGCATGCCCTGTGGCTCTAATTTGCTCTATACATGTTATAAATACATATGTAATGTGTATGTTAACTCTTTATTGCACAAAAATATAAATATTAAATACAAAATTGTTATTAAACTAATGTACAAAGACGAACTTATCCCTAAATCTCTTCCAGCTAACCCTGAAGTAGATGAATAAGGACAATCAATGCATTGCAATAGAATGCATTGTTTTTAATGTTAACTCGGCTGCCATTTCTCTTGTGAATAAGAGATGCTTTAACGTTGACGATACGATAGCATGTCAAAAGCAATTAGGTTTAATCGAGTAGAATAAGGCCCCAGAATTGTTGTACGGGACGGGACAACTTAAACTCGGCGGTTAATAATTCGTCTGTCGAGTTGAAAGGTGAGTTTCTTTAGAGAATAACATGGCTGCGCCATAACCATACGAAATATCGTATCTAATCTCGTGCCCAGTGTTTCTCTATGAAAATTACGGACAATATTGTTTTATGTTCCGCCCACCTCTTGCTATGTGGCCTATTAATGTACCATGTTTCGGTGTACCAACGTTTGTAGGTTGGTAATGGCCCCCCCTGGAGAAGTCATTTAGGTAAGCAAATTGTAGTAGTTCTGTTCTTGTTTGTGGGTAAGCTGGAATGTTCTCTCGAGCAACTCATTGTCTGTGGATTAGACCGGCTAGTAGTTGGACCCATTTCAAATGTTATTCATTTTAAAGTGAAAAATTACTTCGTTAAAATTCGTCGGTCGTCAAGGTTGATGTGGTCTTGACATTGACATTTGGCACACGGGATATGATCTTCGGTTTAAGTTTTTCAGCCGATGAATTCATCGACAGTGAGTTTCGAGAGTATTATCTTTGGGCCGTATTAATAAACTCATCTTGGCCGAGATGCCGGTCACAAGATACGTCAAAGTAAACGTCAAACCATAGAACACTGTCATTTTTGACGCATCTCGAGACGAGCGTTAGGGTTGAGATTAGTTTATGAATACGGCCCTTAGTGTAAGAGGTATGGAATTCAGAGGACAACTCAATTAACTGATTGGTATTTATTCTCACCACGTAGCAATAAACCAATCGTAAAACCATAAAATTTTGCGGGGAAGTGTCAGTTGTCAAAACATAACTGTCAAGCGTGAATTGTTTTTAACACGTTCGGCGCCGGCAGTGATTCACTGAGCCCTAAGCTATGCCGGGTGAAATTATCGTGGTCACGTATTTGTGTCACTGGCATAGGAGTACGAATTACATGGACACAAATACGTGTCAACTGGCATAGTTTATAGGTAAAATATTAAAATGCGTTAATTTTTATTTTGCGGCGTCAATCGTCTTTCTAACGTGTAGTCGAATGGTGCTAGTCCTGGAAAAAATACTGCAAAATATTTGAAAAACGCCGATTTGTGTCGAAAAATAACACAGATTTGTGTCATCGGCATTGTATAGGGGTAACTTTTATGGAATCTAAAAAACTTACAGATTTTAAAACCAAAGCGGAATTCGATTAATATTTCAATAACATAACTGTACATTTAATTTTTTTAAAAATTGGAAATTTGTCTAGAAAAAGGCTTGAAAATAAAAACACAACATATGTGTCACCGGCATAGTAGTCAGAATTTTTCGATCACAGACGTTGTGTCACCGGCGCCGAACGTGTTAACCCCCGACGCAAAGGTGTTTTAAGTTGGACCGCTATGTGTGTGTGTGTGCTGGATTTGGATGCCGTTTTTTTTTAATTTGATAGCAGCTTTTCTAGCGATGGTTCTTAGCTAGGTTTCATGAAAATCGGTTGAGCCGTTTAAGAGATATCAGCTCCGAAAGAAGGGGTAACCATTATATCAGGGGTTTTTAACTAATTGAGTTCGTTTAGAAATTATATAACAAGGTTCGTTGACCAACCAATCTGCTGCCTAAAAACTTTATCAAAATTTGTTTTCATAATTATTCATCATCATCATCATGTCAGCCGAAAGACGTCCACTGCTGGACGTAGGCCTCCCCCAAGGCTCTCCACTCAGACCGGTCTTGTGCTATTCGCATCCACCGCGTTCCCGTGATCTTTACAAAGTCGTCACTCCATCTTGTTGGAGGCCTACCTGCAGCTCGTCTCCCGGTCCGCGGACGCCACTCAGAACCTTCTGACACCATCGGCCATCAGTCCTGCGAGCAATGTGCCCCGCCCACTGCCCCTTAAGTTTGGCTATGTCGGTAACCTTAGTTCTACTGCGGATATCATCATTTCTGATTCTATCACGCAGAGAAACCCCGAGCATAGCCCTCTCCATAGCCCTCTGAGTGACTTTGAGCTTCCTTATAAGGCCCATTGTTAGCGCCCACGTCTCAGATCCGTAAGTCATCACAGTTATTAGTGTATTAATATAAATATAAATTTATCTATCATGTATTAACTGTTACCTTGTTGCATAAGGTGATATACACTCCTTTATGACCCGCATTAACCCTTATTAATAGTTTAACAAGGCGGAAAATGGCACGTTTAACAACAAGTAGAGCCATTTTACGTTCAGTGCCGAAGTATATACAAGTGGTGTCCACTTTGTAAGATAATCTTGAAGCCTGGCAACAAAATGAATGTTAGTTTATTGGAGAGTACTTAATTACTTCGCGGATTATATTCAGATTCTGCGCGGATCCGTTCCCGTGTGAATAGAGTTGTGCAGCTTTAAATTGTGGGTACTTAACTAAAACGAGTTAATTAAAAATATGTCTACACACACACACCGCAAATAATTACTTTAAATTTATGAAAAAAAATGCATGTTGTTCCTTACCAATCACCATTCTAGATAAGAAAAAAATCTCAATATAATGACTTCAAAACATTACTCCTAATGGTCCATTTTGTTACCAACGAATGTATTTGGTAACAAACCGGACAACTAAAAACAACCAACAAGCCAACTTGCAAAAATCAAAAGAATAAAACATCAGTCCTAGTTTTTTGAAACGTTTTTTGGCGGTCCACTGAAAACAAACTGTATCAACATTCTACTGAACTTTAAGTAAGTATATTTTTAAGGTTTAGCAGCGCGCTAAGTTCAAAAGAAAAAATAGCTGCTCGCTTCAACTCTTAATTCAATAAAATAAATGTTTAAAAAAACAAAAACCCGCCTTCAAAAATGCAAAAAATAACTTCTTTTAAAATGGTAGGTCAGTCCAACTGCATTCGGCTTTTGGTTTAAAATATTGTGGGACGCCGACTTCAGTTGGACTGACCTACCATTTTAAAAGAAGTTATTTTTTGCATTTTTGAAGGCAGGTTTTTGTTTTTTTAAACATTTATTTTATTTTATACTTTTTAGTGATCCTATTTATGCTGTTACGTAGCTCCACTTCTAAATATTAATGAGAAACTATAGAACATTTCAAGCTCGCCGCAGACAACGCCGCGGGAATGTCATAGTCATATTTAAACCTAAATGTGCTTCGTCATAGTCGCTCAACTACCTTAATCGAAATATCTTATCGCCACCCTTGAAATAGGTACCGTTAAGGAGTTCCGGTGGCCATCTGTCGTCTTCATCATCAGTTCCACTTCACCATATAGTACTTTTCAAAAGCAAATGCACGAGTTACAGTGAAAAATACCAAAATCGCTATAGGTGTGCCTATAATATTTGAGGAGTTCTCTTGATTTCTCCAAGATCCCATCATCAGATCCTGACGTGTTGACAATGGGACCAACTAGAAAGTATATCCATTCAAACAACGAAAAAATTTTTCAAATCGGTCCACTGGTCTTCGAGTAATCGGGGAACATACATAAAAAAAAAAACCCGACGAACTGAGAACCTCCTCCTTTTTTTGAAGTCGGTTAAAAATACACTTAAGCGAAAGGTCCGTGGCATGATTGTAAATAACTAACCAAAAAACCCTTTTAATTTCATTAACAGCAATCGAATAAGCCTTCAAGTCAAATACATCAAGATTATTTTAATTTCATTGGCACCCGTATCGAATGAACGCAGCGAATCAGTTGACACCGCCCAATTACGAATATGTCATATGGAATTCTTATTTTAAACAGAAATTAAGATGGCTCCGTTGTAATTGGCGGTAAAATGACGTATAAAAAAGGCAAAGGCTACTTAACCGGACGGCCTAAATGCAAATTTCGCACTGGCTGAAAGCTCTTCGCGGCTCAATTAGCCAGAATGTTCGGTATAAGATTCTTTATTTGAATTTTAATTGAGGTGTCTCGTTACAGAAACATAAATAAGTAATGGGCTTTGTTACGGTATGTGTATTAATAATAATAAAAAAATAACATGATTTCGTGCTTTGCTGGAAAATTACTGTAGGTAATTTTTCAAACAGCATTGCCGAATATAATTATGTAGGTAGGTATACAAATTATGCGAGGTAATTATGTTAAATAAAGCACGCTGATAGGTGACATGTTGACGAACTCAACGACGATGAGCCTAACTTGATCTGTTAGCGCGTAAACACTTAGGCATGTCTTGAGGCTCTATTCAAGACGGTAAAAACAATATCGTATTTGATCTGTTATCGAATTGTCAACGTTTTGATAGCTCTTATTTTCTTGACAGTAATGGCGGCTGACGTCATAACAATACCATAACAGGAAAACTACGATATCGTTTATACCGCCTAGAATAGAGGCGCTTGTCATTTGACGCAACTTTGCTCAAGGACGAAGTCAGGTTCTTGTCACAATGACATCTTATCATTCAAACTTGTTTTCTACGATTGCAACGGATACATTTTTTTATTCACTGTTACAGCCAAATAAGCTGTTACAGCCATGTAGTTAAAATACCAAATGGCGCAGTGTTCTTAGTTGTCAAACGAGCAAGTAAGACAAAACATCACAGAAATCCAACTCTTTTCATAAATCCCATAAAGTATATTCATCAACAACAACATGGTGTTAATCCCGAAAATATTGTCATCATATTGTAGTCAACCAATTTGAATCAAAGGCCACCATGGAGTAATGTCAAAGTGACGTCATGATTAAAATCGTAAGGAGACTTCTTAAGAATTGGACTATAAAGTCACTTTGACAAGGTCCCATATTGGCCTATGAATCAAAAGGACCCAATTAAAAACGTCACATTTTTTTCCTTTGTTTTACGCAAATTTACCATATAGGTAATATGATAAATATTTTCATTACGATTCAACAATAATACAATTAAAAATTAAAACTAAACGTATTTAAATAAAAATAAAACTAAGCTACTCAAATATTAAATATATAAATAATAATCACCAGTACAAAAAGCACACCCCCTCTAGCAGGTCCGCTCGCGGCATGGTCCCTATGACACTGGCTGCATTACCTCTCTGGATAATTGCCTAATTTTTGTTACACAGAGGAAGAAAGTTAACGTTGTCTCAATTAAGTCCTTAACTACGTATGGACAACATTTGTGACGTGTACCTACCCATTAACAATGGTTCAAAAGGTCATTGAACTCCATACACCGTGGTCAGATAGCGCTCTGTGCAAAAAAGGGCCATAAATCTGTCTCTCTCGGCGCCCGGCGGTCTGCGCGTGCGCGGGTTATACTCTACCTAGGAACAGTTTAAAATGTAGGTACTTTTTTACGGGCAACCTGGGGCACGTTTTATAAAGCTACAAATTACAATTTACAGATTACAAGTTTCCATTTGACACAAGCTCGACCAATGACGACCAGCCATTTGAGCAGTGTTGCCAGTTTAGACCTGTAAAAATGTTACTTGTAGCTTTATAAAACGTGCCCCTGATGGTAAGTGGGTAAGTCTTGGGAATTCAAGTGTATGAGTCTCAGAAGACTCTTATAGGGTGACGGCACCAATGATGGACACTTTTAGCTGACAGACACCAGTAATGGACACTTCACTCTTAATTCAAATTTCATACGGTCCTAAATTGATTGTTGTTGCAAAACCCTTATCTTCTGTAAAATAATAATCAAGTGTCCATTATTGGTGCCTTGTCCATTACTGGCTCCATCACCCGACATTTGAATTCTCAAAACTATAATCTTAACACTGCGATCATAAGACTCGAAATGTGTAAAAACCTATAAAAAAATCGAATTCCATATTTGCTATACAATCAAATGGCATAAAATTAAATGCTATAAATTTATGATGCTATAAAATCATAAGCTATAATAACCGTCAAAGTTAAAAATACAAATTGTCAAAAATAAACCAGTTTATTCTAGTGTCAAAATGTTAAATTGTTAGGTCGTAAGTAGGTAATCAATTCCCTCATAGGTATCTCTAAAATGAATAAACGGACGTAGATCTCTTTTTTTTTAAGATTTCCATTACTATTACGATAATACATTCGACTTATGCTTATATCTATTTTAACATCTAGATCGATGCTTACCGAATTATAGAAACCACCTTTTACGATCATAATATTGAAAGGAGATTTTTTTAGTTCCTGGAATGGCATATAAAATACCTTTTGTGCCAGAAAAAGTACAGCGGGATATAAATTAACTAACTCTGTAAATAATAAATTGAATTAATTTTTAAATGACTCATAGGTAACATTCCTGATTTGTTACCTTTAGTAGATGTAGGTACCTAGCATGTTTTTCTTATTGTAATGCAACTGCGTTAAGGATAAATGGGCCCCAGGTGTCCTGACTTTAGGATTTTTCTGATAAATAATGTTTTATTCATCGTCACTGAACTTTTTAACATTCAACAATCTGATGTGACGCAATGGTTAAAAATAAACGACCCTGTATTTGTATTTTGTTGTTTGAAACTATTTCAAATCGTATAAGTACTCAGCATTTCAAAAAATTGCAAGCTGTTTAGTATAAATGGTGTTTAAGTTGACTGTATCGTAACGACAAAAGTCATGTGGGCCATTGAGAGCCATACGTACGCATTGAGAGCATAGGGACAAGCAATGATATAAAAAAAGAAACAAACATTTTTGTCAAATAATTATAAGGGTAAGCCTATTTTTGCAAACTGCAACAGTAAAAGGTAATGCAAAAAAATCTGGCCAAGCCTACATCACAACTTATAACAACATAATCTATATAAATAAAATTTAAATGGTGTCCGTTGGTAAGCGAATCGCTTGAGAATGGCTGGACAAATTTGGGTGAATAAGGTTTTTACAAAAATAAATACGGAAAAGGTACCTGGAATATATTATTTGATTGGGCACTTTCTGTCGGGTAAGCTTGTTCAAAATAATTTGAAAATTTTGGAAACTTTCAACTCAAATTCCGAATGCCGATTAATTAGACTGAAATTCAATTTTTCAACAAGTTTTTAGAGCTGCTGGTAATTCTGTAGCTCTGCCTACCCCACTCTGGGAACGAAGGCGTGAGTTTATGTATGTATGTATGTGTCAATTTTTCTGGACCATAAACGTTGCCAAAAGATAGCTTAAGACGGAACGTTTTGACAAGTTTAAATGAGCCTTGTGTTAATTATTTCGTAGAATAACTAATCGTCTGTTCGTCTTAGTACACAGCAACATGCAATTTGTTGTTCTTATTCCATGCATGGTTTCTTAATATTCTAACCAGCCAGTTGGTTCCCACATAAATCGCCACAATTTACCGCTTGCCAGTGCCGATTATTTTAAGTTATGGTGTTACTTCACTGCAATCCTCTGCTATGTTACTCCTTAATAACTTCGCCTCTCATTTCAACGACCATCAAAACGTAACTTGGGGTTTACTATGACATACTAAAACTGCTATAGCTCTGTCCCTTTCTGTCAACCTAATTTGAACTGCTTTAGTATATCATATTATGCGATTTTGTATTTTGCTTTTCAATTCAAATTATTAACGGACATAGTGGAGCGTTATAGAATGCTTGTGTCTAATATGCTTCAGCTTTATCAGCGGCCCGGACTAACATTCGGATTTATAGGTCGGGCTATATCTATATCTATACTTCTATACTTACCCCCTTACTAATAAACGTTGAGTAACGGTGGTATAGCTATACAATGTTTTCTCCTTATCTGTAATTGTGACATCCGAATTTGATAGATAAGGCCAAAACATTAGCTATACCAGGACTTGACAGAAGCTAACTCCATGTGCTTCTGTTTAGTCCATTAGGGAAAATACTCTTTTACCGAACAATTGTCTTCGCGAGTGATATCCATGGACTTATGTCTCTAATAAGTCCATGGGAGTGTCTATAAATAACTTGACATTGGCGAAATACGCCTTAAAATTAGAATAGAATAGCTATACCAACGTTACTCAAATAAAATAAATAAAGCAAATATTATAAAGCGGTAAAGTTTGTGACATTGTAGGGAATGTAGGGCATCTACTGAACCGATTTTGAAAACTCTTTTACCAATAGAAAGCCACGTTATTTGTGAGTGTCATAGGCTATAAATTAACCGTAAAAATGTTTATTGCCCAACGAAGTGGGCACGGGAACAGCTAGTGTTAGAACAAAGAAGTTATATACGTCTCTGTTCTAATACGATGAACGGAAAGGCCCAAATAAGCCGGCGGACTGTTTAGTCATACGTTGCTCATAACGTTTCCATAATATGTGGCATTATCTATGTAAAGGGGCCTTATTTTCGATGGCGCTTACGCCGAATTGCGTCACGCGACGTTGTATTTATATCTTAGCATCTTTAATAATGGCGGAAGCGCCATCGATAAGAGGGTCCCTTTTTAACCGACTTCAAAGAAAGGAGGAGGTTCTCAATTCGTCGGGTTTTTTTAAAATGTATTTTCCCCGATTACTCGAAGACCACTGGACCGATTTAAATTTTTTTTTCATTGTCTGAATGGGTATACTGTCTTGTTAGTCTCATTGTCAACACGTCAGGATCTGATGATGGGAACTTGGAGAAATCAAGAGAACTCCTCAAATATTATAGGCACACCTATAGCGATTTTGGTATTTTTCAATGTAACTCGTGCATTTGCTTTTGAAAAGTACTATATGGTGAAGTGGAACTGATGATGAAGACCACAGATGGCCACCGGAATTCCTTAACGGTACCTATTTCAAGGGTGGCGATAAGATATTTCGATTAAGGTAGTTGAGCGACTATGACGAAGCACATTTAGGTTTAAATATGACTGACATTCCCGCGGCGTTGTCTGCGGCGAGCTTGAAATGTTCTATAGTTTCTCATTAATATTTAGAAGTGGAGCTACGTAACAGCGTAAATAGGATCACTAAAAAGTATAAAATAAAATAAATGTTTAAAAAAAGAAAAACCCGCCTTCAAAAATGCAAAAAATAACTTCTTTTAAAATGGTAGGTCAGTCCAACTGAAGTCGGCGTCCCACAATATTTAAAAACCAAAAGCCGAATGTAGTTGGACTGACCTACCATTTTAAAAGAAGTTATTTTTTTCATAGATAACGTCACATATACATATAATAATACCAAAAAAGGCGGCTATTTTAAATTTAATGTGGTGACCAATAGAGTATAAAATTCTTTAACTACTACATCGCAGTTAACTTCTTTGGTATTGAGGTAGATATATGTCAGCTAGTCTTACATTGACATGCACACAAAGATACAAACCCACACATCGACCGTAACGTGTGCATGCACATCAATTTTAACCTGAATCACTGTTATGTTGGCAATACACCTAAAGACAGCGCAATTTACTATACGTTACAAAACAAAGGCTCTCGAGTGCGATAACTAGGTACCTAGTTGTTTTATGAGGTTTACAATTGACGCGCTGGCGCATTATACCTCATCTCGCCAAATGTGGCAATCGTAATTACTAAAATATACATGCATTTTGCTTTTGATTGCATAACGATGTTATTTAACCTTTGTTTATTTAAAAGACACATAAAACATATCGTGGACTGAATGCTTGCCATTTGAGCTAATAGTCCACCAAAGCAATGGAATATTGCTGCTTTCAAGTAAATAAAGACGGTGTTTTAGGCTTGGGATCATAGTTAGTAGGCAATTGCCAACGTTTAAAGTTTGAATGCCACTACACGCAAATTAAATAAGTACAGTACCCTTACTATGAGTTACAATTAACGTAATCGCTAGCGAGTCGAAGATCTGTCGCTCGCAGAAATTAAAAAAAAAAAAACAGCAAATAGGCCACATGAGGGCTCTTTTACACGTCGGTAATATAGAGTGAATCTACCAGCGCTTCGGACAAGACCAACATTGCGGAAAAGGAGCACCACAAGAAACTCCAGCAGAAGGTAATTTTTTCAATCATAAAAACATACAACAACAATACTTAAAAGTAAATTACATTAAGTAATTCACAGATTTCGCAGTATTCTTATAGAGTGCGAGGGACAGAGTATTCGTCTACGGTACGTAATTATAACTCATGGTAAAAGGGTACTGTATTCCCAGCTTCATAATAGCTTTCGGCTGGCTATCGCTATCTATCACGCTTGCACTCACAACCAACAGTTATATTTGTCATGGTGTCATAGAAAAACGAAGATTGCCGATCGCTATTAAAAAAATGGTAGCACTGTACGTATTAAAATTACATTTTCCCATGTTTTAGCATGCACTTAGTACCTACATCATAATTAGGTACCTATATGTCTATTTTTTTAAATAAAATTAAGTCTACATCAAAATGTGCATTGATTCCCGACTGCTACTCCACTCCAAAACTAGGTCGTCAATAAAGCAAAGTTCATCACTATCCACTTTCAATGCCCAGTTCCTGCTTTCCATAGAAAATCGACTCGATCTCGAGCCGTAAGCACAGAATATGATAACGTTTTCACGGCCACAAACTAGCATTTGCATGTAATTTGGAAACGCCAGGCGTGTCGTTGGCACGGAACGTTTCAACAAAACGCCCGAGCCGGAACGCAACAGTTACTCGCTCCTCTGGCTAACGGTGTTGCCGTTTGCAGTACTTTTTCTTTGTGCGATGATGCAGCGTTACTATTGGTTAACAAGAACTCGCTCAATTTCGATTGAGTCAAAAACAGCTTTGTTCGATTCTGCGGGTGGAGAGACCTTGTACGGGATCCTTCTAGACTGCTACAATCATCGTTCCCGAAAAAATCTCAAATATTAAACAACGAACACTAAGGTTATACTGACACTTTCTTTCTTGACTTATCCTCAAAGTGCCATGTGCGATGTTTCGCGTGGAAAATCATGTAAGACTTTAATTTCCGCAATTTCCTGCTTTTACTCTTCGTTGCAAAAGTGGGCGTCAGTCTTGTTTTACTTAAAGTATCAGGGCCCGTATTATGGTCACATTTATCGCCGTGGATAAAGCTTCCGTCACTCTCGCACTTACATACTGGTCAGAAAGTGACAGAGGTTTTATCTACGCTTATCTACGTCGATAAACACGACCATAATCGGCCCGCAGGTGGCTTAAACGAAGTTAAGCCTACCAGAATTTCCATTACGTATGGAAGAATTAGTCGTCATTCGATATTCAAGTTCAGCAGAGAACTAGTTTCCTTTTTTTATACTCAATGGAGTCTATTTATAAACATACCACAAAATATTACATAGATTTTTGTCTTTACTACTTCATTATTCTATAAATGAGACCACCAAATTCAAAGTGAGACCATATGAAGTGATTGAAGACCGAGAGAGTGCAGGTACAATGGTAACGCAGCACTAAGTGCATATCGCACCTTCAGAACAATAGTGACCTAATTGAGAAATTTTAAATTTCGACTTAGGTCTCTATGATAATAAATTTATGACTCGAAGTTTGAAAGCACAAATTTTGAATTAGGTCATTATTGTTCTAAAGGTGCGATATATTTATAGCGTTCTGTTATTGCTTCCAAGACAATTTGAGATTGTTTTCATATTGTCGGGGAATAAAAATGCTGCTCAGAAGCGCTTGCGTATCTTGAAGATTTTAAATGGTTTATTTCTCAATCGCATACCTAACCTAAAAAAACGCGCATACTTGAAACAACGTTTTAGTTTTACAATGATGCGCCCCACTAATTCATTTGTAATAGCAAAAAGCCCGATTTTTATTAGTCAAGGACAGTGGCAAGTACAGTGCCAAGGACAATGAAGTGAATAGAAAGCGATTCTATTTGGATCCACTGGCAAGGCAACTGTATACTGTCCTTAGCCAATGTAAATAGGACTTCAGGGTAAGAGGATATGTGGGCTGCATCTAGTCTATACAAACGTATTCCCCCGTTTCCTCTCTGGATAATCGCATACGCCATTTTTTTTTAAACAATCATTATCAGCCATTGGCCATTGCCATGTCTCTATGTTCTCTTTTATCCCATTAATTCATTATTATAGGAATTAGAAGCCTTTTAAAACCACAAAAACAACCCGTTTTAACGCCATTTATAGATAATCCATCAAAAAATCTTCATAAAAAACATAGACGGCCAAAGCCCAGATTTGGAAATAGGGGAATACTCGATACAGATTTTGATTATTTCACATAGGTGCAGCATATAGTATACCTTATGTTATACACCTTTACGTGCTCTATTCGACCGCCAAACACACGAAGAGCGATACTTACCTCCGTACTCAGATTTTAGAGAAAATAATTTGTTCCTTTTTCAAACTAGTGTACGAAAATCGTCACTATAGTCGCGCCGTTTCGTATGGTTCGATTTGACAGCTGTCAACTCAGTACAAAAATGTGAACATTAAACTTGGTCATATTTCCTTGAGACTGGTAAACGTGAAAACATGATTAGAAACAAAATCCTCGATAGATCTTTCAAAAATGACACCTTTTTCGCATATTTTTGGTTGAATCGCCGAAATCCCGTAGGATTTATAGAAAGCCATCCCTTTTTACCCGACTGCGGCAAAGCCCAAAATAAGGGTTATATATTTGGCCTGTATGTATGTCCGACTCTATGTTCCCTCGTAATTACTAAACGGCGAAACCGATTTTAATAAATTATACGTGGTACGTGGTTAGATTCGTCTTAACCACTAGAGTATCATAGGCTATATTAAAATTATTGGAAATCAAAATGGCGGAATTTTGGCGCCAAATTGCGCTGTATGAATACTAACATTATGTTGACGACATTATTCAAACAACAGTTGGGTTTTCAAAGCATGCTTTTTGTTGGACTTGTTATTATTGTGTAGAGTGGCATCATATGAGGCCTCTTAATAAATAAAAAAATAAGATATCTTTATTTCGTACCACAAGTCATCCATAGGATGTTAGTAATGAGTTATGCTAGGTTAGTAAAACTTATTTAGTGATTGGATTTGTAAAAATTAAAGTACAATTTGGGCTACGCCTTTGATTTGTCCCACCCAGAACTTTAAAATGGGACAGTCAAATCTGCCCCAACAGCGACACTATCTTTTTGCGTATAACCGCCTGAAAACAGTCCGTGCGAGCTTCTGCGAGCACACCAGATGCACTACACCTCCTCGGCAGTCCCATCAACATTCTAAACGCGTTATTGTATTGTACGCGCAGAGCGCTATAGGTCTTTTTTGTATACCTAACCCACAAGTTGCTCGTGTAAAAAGATTGGCTAAAAGCTTTAAAGAGCGCAATTTTTACCTCATGTGAACAACGAGCAAACCTGCGGGCAAGCATATTACTTCGGACCGCTAGCGCCCTACGCTTAAACTGACTCTGGGTGCGGTTATACTTTATTCGAATAGCTAACTTCAACCGCCTTTCCTCTTAAAGTGGATGAGGCGCGTGCTCGCGAATTGATTGAACAGCATAACTAGTGGATATTCTAGATCAATCTCGTAATTAAGTCATTAGCCTGAGCTATAAATAATGTGCGATCGATAAGCACGATCATACTGTATCATAAATAGGGATGTCACTTACTTAATAAATAGTGTCCACGGATTAATTTGTTTGTTAATTTTATGAAGTTGCTAACTTGCTATATGGCTGAATGCTAATTCTATTTAGAATTTGTTTATTGGCTTTCTCTTGAACTACCTTCAGGGATGTCACGTCGTGTGTAAAGATACATGTCGGTTCTATTTAGGTAAAGACAGTGCCGGATTAACCCTCCGTGGTGCCCTAAGCATTTTCGTGTGTGGTGCCCCCTGTGACCTTAGCTATTACATACCCAAAGGCCTCCCTTAAGATTTCGTGGTTAAACTATACTTTCGTTTGCCGTTCTTCTACCCAAGGAAAAATATCTACACTTCACATGATATTCAATTACTTTTCTTCTCAATCACCCATGGGTTAACGGAATTTCACGCAAAATAGGCGCATTTTTAAGTCGTCGAGTTGCGGAAAAGAGCCAGGGGCCACAACCTATAGGGTTCGCCTCTGTCATCTTTGTATTTTTTTCTGTGTATAATCAGGTATATAATCTATCAATTATACTGTATTTTTCAAGCAAAAAAAAAATCTGATTTTTGATCGGAGATTTTGGTACCCCCTGACTCGTGATGCCCTAAGCAGCTGCTTACTTTGCTTAATGGCTAATCCGGCACTGGGTAAAGATTATTAATCATGAGATCACTTTTTATCTTC
Organism: Acleris literana; assembly: GCA_946894065.1. Classification (NCBI taxonomy): domain Eukaryota; kingdom Metazoa; phylum Arthropoda; class Insecta; order Lepidoptera; family Tortricidae; genus Acleris; species Acleris literana. Next base: position 21,051,450 of record OX335671.1, on the reverse strand, counting down.
AAAAATTGTACGACGTCTTTTCCGCTCTTTTTACATGGACATACCACTTTTTAACCGTCCTACTTCACTTTTGCGGCGATTTATTAAATAAAAAGAATTGATTAAAATTCCTTAATAAACCTCAATTTATTAGATAATTAGCTTCTGTCCGCGACTTCGTCCCCGTGGAATAGTTACTTTGGGCTAACGCTAACGTGATGATATATAGCCTGTAGCCTTCCTCGATAAATGGGCTATCTAACACTGAAATAATTTTTCAAATCGGACCGGTAGTTCCTGAGATTAGCGCGTTCAAGCAAACAAACTCTTCAGTTTTATAATATTAGTATAGATAAGATATCAAAACAACAGACGAAACTACACAGAAACTGACGCCGAATTATGAACTCTTAATGTCCCAATTAGTGAAAGAGGGGCATTTCTTTAAAAGTTTGTACCTAGTTAAGGACTAAAATTTAGAAACGTTAACTTTTCCGCTGAGTTACGAAAATTAGCTATACTGTTATAAGACCAATGTTGGTATCTCAGACAAAACTCCTGTAGCAAGTGCAAGCATATTACTAACGGGTGAGTATTGAATCTGCTTCATTTATTGAATTTGAGATACTGCTAATTGGCGTTGAGAGGTACTAGTATATAAATGTACGATTAATTTTCGTAACTCAGCGGAAAAGATAACGTTTCTTAATTTTAGTCCTTAACTAGGTACAAACTTTTAAAGAAATGCCCATATACGAGTCATATATCTGTCCCTTCCACTGATATTTATATTAATTAAATTTCCTATAATTAACAATAAGCAGTAACATTTGCAACCCTAGTTATAAATAAATCAGCGTATCATAATATCTTTGATACGCGTCTAGAATTCCGTTACTTGCCATCTATTCGAAACAATAAGGTAGTATGAGCCTATGGACTCTGTTGAAAACATAAACCTTTTCTTATCAAGGACCACTAAGACCAAGTGAAAAATGGTATAAGTCTTTTTAATATCAAGTGAAAAAGGGCATAATTTTAGTATACTCCGTATATAATTTAAACCGGTTTTTATTCCGAGTTAAGTCGACTTAAACCCTTTATCACCAGGACCCCAGTTAACGTTGGTAAATAAAGTGCGCTGTTTACAGACGCCAGGGATAAGCTGACGTTTGATAACTAAACCTGTAATAGATGAAGAAGTAAATTCATAACTTAATGCAATTTGAAAGCTAAGCCTTCTTGGCCACTATGTAATTTGTTACATAGTGGATGAAAGTGAAGTGTCCTCCCACTTCATCAAAGATCACAGCATCACTTAATGTCTTTAGTGGGCCTAATGCGAACGCTGCTAAAGTTTCTGTTTTGTAACGACTCAAAATGTATGGTTATATCTGTATGGGCTAAATATGTTTGGCAAAGAGTAACGTTTGCCAACCTGCATTTTTTTTCTTTAACCGTAAATATTTAAGGATATTTTATGGAAACTAACCCAACCTAACCTAAGGTCGGATTTTTATTCCCACAGAATAAATGTAAACAAAGGTGTTGCTGTTAACGAAAAACATTTGCAGCATTGAAAATATTTATAATTTCCACATTTATAAGAAAACTACTGTCTATAAAAAAAACTATATATTGTAATCAAGACGAAGGAATTTAATATGTTGATAGCAAACTTTATTTTGATATTAACTCTTTGTTGTATCAAATTAAAACGAGAATACTGTTTTTATACGCATAATTTATTTATTGCACTGGTATCATTGACTCGATACACCCGTGTCAACAAGTTGCGGGCCGCTTGATTTATGTGAGACGTCATTCACTTCACTTGTTTCGCTTCATAATTCGTGCTCTCGCCGTAATCGCTTTCCAGTGACTCATTTGTGCGATTTTAATTTAATTTATGTCTCAAATTGATGTTTAAAATCACGGTTCAAGCGAAATGATAACTTAATATTATATTTCTTACTGGCCCAACCTTTGAGATCCCCTGAAACGTCAATTGGGCAGTGACGTAACTTTGTTTACATTTTTTCTGTGGGAATAAAAATCCGACTTTAAGGGTTAAATGGGCGTTTTCACTGGGACTAGTATTAGACTGAAGAATGAGACAATGGGATTCGAAGATAAAACAGTATTTCTAGGTATTACTTTGGACTCAAAACTGCAATGGAATGCGCATATATCCAGCCTTGCAGGTAAACTTAGTTCTGCAGCGTATGCAGTAAAGCGCATCCGCCAACTTACAGACGTCGAGACAGCGAGACTGGTGTATTATAGTTATTTTCATAGTGTTATGAGTTATGGGATTTTGTTGTGGGGAAAAGCGGCTGACATTCAGGCCATCTTTGTATTACAGAAGCGGGCTATACGTTTTATTTATCAGCTGGGTTCACGGGTCTCACTCAGAGATAAATTTAAAGAAATTAATATTCTTACTGTCGCGTCGCAGTATATCTTTGAAAATATCATGTATGTTCGTAAACACATACATGACTTCAGGCATAACCGTGACGTTCACAAGTTCAACACGCGAAATAAAGATAAACTCGTAGTCCCAGGTCACCGTCTTCGTAAAGTAAGCACATCGTTCGTGGGGAACTGTATACGTTTCTACAATAAGATACCTATTGATATTGTCATAATGCCGTCCAATAAATTTAAGTCACGCATTAAGTGCTGCTTGCTGGGTAAGGCATATTATACTGTAAATGACTTCCTAGATGATAAAGACGTTTTTAAGTAGTGTGAGCTATTACTGATATTACGGTTGTTTTTAAAAAACTTTTTTTTTTTGAATAGTTATAATAGCTGAGCGCTGAGCAGCGCTTATTGCAAAATGCCTTTAAGCCAATAATGTAGACACTTTAAATTTAAGTATACCTAATGATTTTTTTACTTTTTAATCGTATTGGTTCTTGTGCACAAGTCACTTTAGAAGTGAGAACACATTGTGATGTTTCTCGCCGGACAACTACATTTTATTGATATATTTTGTCCGGCAGCATGAGCATGTCATGCTCACTTAAAGGTCTTTGCTTACGGCGGCGTCGTTGATCGGGTCGCCACCTTCCCGAACAGATGGTTGAGGGAGGCGATGGCTGAGATACGCGTCATACTCGTGAACGGGTGCTGTCTGTGGGGTCCGGTCTGTTCACGCTTGCAAGGACGTGTTTTCCAGTTAGTTATTTTAATTATCGTTCCTGACGTAGAGACCTCGTCATGTTGTTCTCCTAGTCACTATTTTTAATTTAAGTAATGTAGCTTACATTTGTAAAGATTTTATTTGTGTTAGTTTTAAAATAATGATTTATTACTGTATTACCTTGTAATGTTACTTTTAAGTATTATTGTATTTTATGATTGGAAAAAATGACCTTCTGCTGGAGTTTCTTGCGGCGCTTCTTCTCCGCAATGATGGTCTTGTCCGAAGCGCTCGTAGATTCACTCCATGTTACCGACGTGTAAAAGAGCCCTCATGTGGCCAATATACTGAATAAATATTTTGAATTTTGAATTTTTCAAAAAAAGAATTCGTTTTTTTTTTTTTTTCTTACTCAGAATCGTTGATACTATCGATCCTCATACGATCCCGATAAGTGTCCCAAATATTCCATTCCAGATCGTCACATTTTTGTATGCAGTCTTTTTTATTTATATGGTCGTGACGCACTGGAAGGTAAAAATTTCATAGTAAAATCTGGGACACTTTTTTTCTTGTATGAGGATCGATAGTATCAACGATTCTGAGTAAGAAAAACAAAAAAAAACGAATTCTGGAAAAAAAATCATGTACACTTTATTTGGAAAACGCCCTTCTACACTATGGTACTGAAATAAATCCTGAATTATTTACAGTTACAGAAAAAAAATGGGTTGGCAAATGTAACGGGTGGGAAACGATACATTTCGCCAAACAGTTCGGCCAAAAAGGTGGATATCTTATGTAGTTGGCATAAGCGGTCCACGTGATCTGTCACCAAGTCCTCTATTCTAGATGTTAAAAAACATATCGTATTTGACCTGTTAGGGTATTTTTTTTAACTCGGCCGCCATTACTGTCAAGTAAATAAGAGCTGAACCTGAAGTGGCGGGGCATATTGCTCGTAGAACTGATGGCCGATGGGGCCACAAGCTTCTCGAATGGCGACCACGTGTCGGAAGACGCAGCGTGGGTAGACGTCCCACGAGATGGTCCGACGACCTCGTGAAGGTTGCGGGAACCCGGTGGGTGCAGGTAGCACGTGACCGGTCGTTGAGACGATCCTTGGGGGACGCCTATGTCCTGCAGTGGACGTCGTTTGACTGAAATAATGATGATGAATTAAGAGCTATCAAAACGTTGACAATACGGAAACACGACAAAAACAATAAGGTTAAGTATTACCTACGTCTATTTTCAAGAATCGCAAACTTAGCGCTAATTATCTTGACTAGGCCCTAGTGCCACATTCAATCACAACCAGTAGCCCTATGTGATGTTTTGACAACGCGGTTTGCTTAGGTGGTAGTGACCCTGCCTACGAAGCTAGCAGTTCCGGGTTCGATTCCCGGTAAGGGCATATATTTTTGGGGTGTGTAATGTTTAGCATAAAAACAAATGGTCTAATGATCATTTTACATAAAACGAAATGCATAATTTCAAAAACCATAATGTTTATTAATTTAAAAATAAATATTTCTAACGGCTTTCATTACTATTAATGTGGTCACAGTTCTAACCTAACCTAACCTAGTTAGAAGAAATTGACTTACAATGCATAATAACAAGAAAATGATAGTTATACTAAATGAGTGTTATGTTATTCGATCGTATGCCAGATAAAATTATACAGTTGGTTTTTATGCTAAACGTTCATTATGCTTTTCGTGGTTAGTTCAATGAAATTATACTGATTGAAGCGCATCCATATTTTTGGGTTGAGCGCGAGTATTTGAACATGTCTCGATTGTTTACTATGTAAGCTTATCGTTGTCTGATATCTACAGTTCAGTTTAAGGCTAGAGTTTAGTTTAATACTATGCCAATTTGTGTGAGATTGTCTCCTGATATTTATTTATTTGTAAAGGATGCCCGCGATTTGGTACCCGTAGAATTAGTTTCCCGCACCTATTTTCGAAAATTGTTTAGTGCACCCCTAGGTCCCGTAAGTTATTTCGGAGAACGGTCGGTTAGGTGCTTGGATGAAGGGATAGATGCAAAATAAACAGTACTTCTCGCCACGAACTTAACTGTTAGAAGGTTCCTCTTTCTGCAGCCCTAACGGGGCAAGGCTCCAGCTACCGGAGGTACCCTAGGATAAGATTTGTATAATGATTTTTATTTCACTTGTAATAGAATATAATTTACATTGTACGTTCTCTTCACCTACGATATAGTATGAATGGTCAAAATAATCGTAGCAAGCCATCCATTGACATCAGTCACTCGATAAACTCCTCCTCCCCTCCTTATCTTAACCAGCAGGCTAGACTGGAGTGACAAATGCAGAACCTGTGCTTCAGGCATGGGCACTAGGCTTTCAAACAAACAAGCAGCACAATATTCGTGGTACGGATAGTCATTTAGCAAAAGAACTCTTATCCGGAAACTAAGCAAAAGCCTATAGTTAGCCTGCTTGGAACATGGAAGGTAATAACGGTTTGTAAGTCACTTAGCCAATAATACCAAAGTCACTTAACGGTTGAATTCAGTTGCACCTTAAAAAGATTTATTGTTACAGATTTAACCAAGTCTTCACTTAGGAAGAACACAAAAAGGCGTAATTCATCAATCAAATTAATTAGCCAACATAAAATTTTAATTCCTCTGCTATAAAACCATACATTCGCAGGGGCTGGTCCGATAAAGATAAAGAACTTTATTTCGGAAAAAAAATGGTTGATGAATTGCACATTGGGAGTTAACAACCCAAGATAGAGAAAAGAAAGCTACTTTCAGAGCTACCTAGGTGGTATTTGGCGGCTGGATTCTAGGCAATATATCGTCTTTGATCTGTTAGGGTCTTTCCAGATCTCATGAAATATAGTAAAGTAATACCTCTTTAAATCGGGCGAGATGAGTGATATAACGAACTTCCGTCCCATTTCCATACTACCAGTTTTAAGTAAAGTCTTTGAGAAAGTAATGCTGAAGGATATGTTAGGTCACTTTAACAGAAAAAACTACTTAACAATAGAGTCTGTCTAATGAAAGCTGAACCTGGGAAAAAGCGGCAAATTCAAAAAATCTTGATATGGTATTACCGATCAATGAAGGAATAAACGATATTGATACTTTTATTATTTTATTTATTTTGGTGGGCACAAAGGAAGAGGAAACGCGTACTATATTTTCATATATATTATTACGAGCGCTATATTTTGATGAAAAGCACTTTAGGTAAAATACGATGAAAGTGACTGGAGCACATTTGGTTTTTCGAAATATATTTGACATGAAAATATAGTGATCTGCACGTGTAGCACAAGTTGTATTTTCTCGCTTGTCGCTCTGTGCGTCTCTATCGTAACAGACTAGATAGTAAGGGAGATCCGAGCGACAAACAAGTCACGAGCAACTTGTGCTAGTCGTGCTGTTGATAGATTTCATTGATACGAGAGGTTTTCGTCTGTGTCGCACACAGCATAATAAAACAATGATGATGAGGAATATTATATTCAACCTTTTTAATAAAGTAATTAGAGGTAACATTATTCTCATCACCCTTACACCTCTATCTAACGACAATTATATCTTGGAGAAGAAGCGCCGCAAGAAACTCCAGCAGATCATTTTTTCCAATCATAAAATACAATTATTCTTAAAAGTAACATTACAAGGTAGTAAAGTAATTAATAATTATTTCTAACAACACAAACTTAGTCGTTACAAATGTACGCTCAATAACATTGAGTAAATTAAAAATAGTGACTAGGAGAACAACATGACGAGGTCTCTACGTCAGGAACGATAACTAAAATAACTAACTGGAAAACAGGTTCTTGCAAGCGTGAACAGACAGGACCCCACTGACAACACCCGTTCACGAGTATGACGCTGATCTCAGCCATCGCCTCCTCAACCATGTGTTTGAAAAGAATAATTAATGAGGGCTAATAAAACAACGGAATCTTTAGCACTCCTGGTATGAAGCGACCTCATCCAGCCACGGTTTCTAACTTGGATAACTTTGATGTTAAAACTATCCGTAATAAAGTCTATGAGTTTTATGTTGTAAAAAAGCAAATTCCGACTCAGAACACTTCTGGCAAATTTGAAAGAAAATATGGGTTTTACAGGCTCCAGATAGACTCTACGTAAAATACTGATGAGCAATGGTTTTGAATAAAAAATAAAATAAAAAAAACGTTCAGTGCTCATAGAACGATATGACATTGCAGTCTTGCGACAATGATCTTGAGAACCAAAGCCACGAAACGTGCCAAAAATAAGCCAATTATATATCTTGATGAAACCTATCTTCATCAAAATTACAAGCCAAAAAGATCATGGCCGTGGACCGTCGACATCTGGTTTAGATTTGGTAAATTAGACACCGTGGCCTTGTGAGGTCGCTTTTTTCCGGGAGTACTAAAGACACCGTTGTTTAATTTTCCCTCATTACTTATTCTTTTTAAAGATGAAACACTGATATCTGTAAGAAGAAAGAAAGTGTTAAATAAACAGAACACCATTTAGAAATACATTGTGTGGTTGCGCAGTACAGCCCCATTGTACAGTCCGACAGCCCTAAAAACATTTGGGTTTAGGTGAAATGAAATTGCATCGGTGAGGTTCTAATCGCAACGGTTTAAGAACAAGGAAGACTCATATAACCCGAACATCTTTTATATCTGGCCGATCAAAAATGACATTAAATAAATAGATAAGGTACTAAAGTGTACACATATTTATGAAATCGACTGTACAGTGTACATTTGGTTCATAAACAACAAAATGCTGTTTGCTCCGCACACAGAAAATACATATCAAATAATATGTTTATGATATCTTTTAACTAAACACCTCCTTATTGTTTTATTGAAACTATGAGTGTCAGTTACATTAATCATCTGTCTATTAAATTAATTTAATAAAATTGTGAATGCTAAGAGATTCAACATGATATAGGGACAGACAATAGGTACCTACACCTATTATATAGGGAAAGACAATGATAATTTTAGTAATTACCGGTCATTGAAGATACTTCTTCCAAATATTTCGTCTGAGTCTGGCAGGCTAACTCAGTTTCCTCAACCTCTTTCAGCTGCTTTACGTTTTCCAGCACACTTTTGTCAACGTGCACGTCCAGGTTTTCTGAAACGAATTTAATTTCGTTTAATTTCTTAATCTCATCGTATAATAGACAGAAAAAGGTAAATTAAACTTAGGATTGCACATAGAGAAATAAGAAGTATCAAAATGAACATGCCGTACTAAAGCCGTACTAACCTATAAATTTGGTCACCGTAACTAAACAATTAATTTTTTGCATCAATAATGCTTTTCTTTCTTCTTGTTTTTCTTTGTACTTCTGTATAATAGTATACAGAATCTCCCGGACACCGCCTCTTATCGTCGACGGCATGATTACTCCGTATTTTTATCAATTTAGATCTCGAATTGACAAGTTTCTAACAACAACAAAGTCCAAACGACATATTAAATAGTGTTGCCAGACTCGTCAGCCAAGAAAAATCCAGGTTCAGCTTTCATTAGACAGACTCTAACCAGTTTGGCTTTACCAGAGGTCGATCAACAATTGATGCGGCATCTGTACTCATTAAACATATATATAACAGTTGGGAGAAATCTTGCGATGCAGTAGGAATATTTTGTGATCTTTCTAAAGCTTTTGATTGCGTGGATCATACGACCCTTATTTTAAAATTAGAACATTATGGATTGTCCAATAAAGCTTTAAGCCTTATGTCTTCTTATCTAAGTGATAGAACTCAAACAGTTGTTGTAAACAAAACGCAATCTGTTGGAGCTACAGTGAAAATAGGTGTGCCTCAAGGCTCTATTTTAGGTCCTTTTTTATTTTTGGTCTACATAAATGACTTGCCACCAACAGTAGATAAACTTTGTGATATTGTACTTTTTGCTGATGATACTTCACTAATTTTCAAGGTAGATAGAAAATCCGTAGACTACAGTAGGATTAACACCACACTAGTTAAAGTACTTAATTGGTTTATTAGCAACAATTTGCTACTAAATGCTAAGAAAACGAAATGTGTTAGGTTCGCTTTGCCTAATGTTAAACCGGTACATTCTAGTATTTTTCTAAATGACGAGTGTTTGCAAATGGTAGATAAGGCAATTTTCTTAGGCATAACATTAGATCAATATTTGCAATGGAGTCCCCATATAGCTGTACTGGCAGGTAAACTAAGCTCGGCAGCTTACGCCGTTAGGAAAATTAGACAACTAACCAATGTTGAGACAGCTCGCTTAGTCTATTATAGTTATTTCCATAGTGTCATGTCGTACGGTATTCTGGTTTGGGGTAAGGCAGCTGACATACAAACTATATTTGTGTTACAAAAAAGAGCCATTCGTTCTATTTACAATTTAAATTCCCGTGACTCATTAAGAGAACTTTTTAAAGAAATTAATATCTTGACTGTAGCGTCTCAATTTATTTATGAGAATATTATTTACGTTATTAGAAATTTAGATTCTTTCACCAAAAATTCTGATATACATAATTTAAATACCAGAAATAAAAATAAAATCGCTATCCGAAAATTCCGCGTCCATAAAGTATATAAATAATTTGTTGGTCAATGCATTCATTTCTATAATAAATTACCTGACGAAGTTTTAAAGTTACCCTTTCCAGCACTTAAAAATTACTTGAAAAGGTCGTTAATGTCTAAAGCGTATTATAGGATCGAGGACTATCTAACAGACAAAAATGCATGGCCTAAACCCGAAACTTAGTCAATAATAATCTATTCAAATGCAAAATCTTTATCTTGTTTAGGGGACACCGTTGATGTAGGAAAACATATCGAAACTTTTATGTGGTCGTCTCGCACCATCTTATATACACATAAGTATGTGGTTTTTTTTTCTCTCTATCTCTCCCGTAAGATTCATAATTGGCATGTTTTCCTGCTGAACTACGCATGTTATTCGATACTATATTTAATTTAATATTTATAGCTTTATATAATGCTAGACTAAGTAGTACCATTGTAATAATAAATATGTTTAAAAAATGACTGACTGCTGAGTTTCTTGCGGCGTTTCTTCTCAGCAGTGTTCTTCTCTTGGGAAGCGCTGGTAGATTCTTGACGTGTAAAAGTGCCCGTGCGGCCTACTTACTGAATAAATTTCTTTTATATTTTTATCTTTTATCGAATTGTCAACGTTTTGATAGCTCTTATTTCCTTGACAGTAATGGCGGCTGACGTCAAAACAATACCGTAACAGGTCAAATACGATATGGTTTTTACCGCCCGGAATAGTGGCCCTGTTATGGTATTGTTTCTAACTCGGCCGTCATTAAGTAAATAAGAGCTATATAAACGACAATACGATAACAGATACGGTTTTTATCGCCTTGAATCTCGGCCCTGGCATAAGAATAAATAATAACTACACGTAGAAGCGAAAGTCCCGGCTCCGGACGCGCGCTTGGCGCGTTAAATGCCTACCACCTGGCGACACCTGAGGTGTCTAGTCAGTCAGGGGCCTAACAGACGGAATATATATATATATATATATATATGTATTAACCAAGATATTGTTATTGTGTCTTGAATTGGTTTTCGCATTTGTGTTGATTTTAGTGTTTATGGTTGAACTAAGATAATGTTTTAAAAAGTGAACGACTATTTACGGCAAAATAATTAGAAATAGGTAATTGATTGAGTGAAGGAGTTTTATTTGTTAAATAGTATATCCCCTAGATGTTGAACATAAAAAAATGGAAACATTAAAAACCAATTAATAGAATAGAATAGTATTTTGAAATAAAGCTTTCTCAAATTAAAAATTGAAATTAGTGGTCCGGAAAGGAAGGTGAAAAGTAACTCCGGATCCCAGACTAAAACTTCTTGAGCTTAAAAGCTTGTTTATTTATAGACTCGTTTCTGTGTTTTATAAATGATTAATAGCCACATAAGCCATTAAATTTTCTGAAGATAATCTTAATATCATCAAAAATATTATTACCTAATTTAACGTAAATGTAAAAAACTCATTTTGTAACAATGTTTCCACGTTAAATGAAAACATAAATAACATTTCGTGACTAAACTTGTATGACACATCCATAAACCGATTAAAATATTTCACACGTGACAGCCCTGACTTGGGCGCGGAACACAGAGGGGCGTAGCGGGGTGAAGGGGGAAGTAGGTATTTAAAGCGCGGCATTTGGGGCCTGGGTAAACGAGATTCGCTTCTACGTGTAGTTATTGTTTATTCTTATGGCCTTGGCCCTACGTATGGCTCGTCTAGAAGCCCCCTTGAATAGTTTGAATAATAGAAATAAAAAATAAAATTGCCCTTAGTAAATTTCGTGTCCATAAAGTATATAAAACATTTATAGGTCAACGCATTCATTTATATATTAAATTACCCAACGTTTAAAAGTTTTAAAGTTACCTACCTCTTTCAGCATTTAAAAATTACTTGAAAAACTCGTTGATGTCTAAAACTTACTATAGGGTCGAGGACTATCTAACCGACCAAAATGTTGAACCCCAATCAGAAACCCTAATAGCTTAAGGGCATAGAGTTCACCAACAATTAAACGGATGGTTAAGTCTTAATCAGCTGTTAATCAATACATTTGACATCCGTTAAACCGCTAATCGTCCGTTTAATTGTTGGTGAACTCGGCTCTAAATATAACTTAATCATAAAAACATGTTTACATTTAATGTATCTTTCTAAGGTGTCCCAGTTTATGTCGGAGCACCTATCGAAACTTTTTTTATGTGGTTGTCTTGCACCGTCATATTTAATAGGTATACAGTGGTGGTCACATAATTAGGGACACTTGTTTTTTTCCCATACAATTGCCTACAAATATGACTTTTCAATTTTGACCACCATTCAAAAAGTTCTAAACTAATTTAATATTTGGTTACACTCATCGTTCATTAATGAACTAAGGTTTAAATGTACGTACAATTCATCTCTGTTGAAAACGGATCTTTCATTTTATAAGGATTTGAAAAAATTAATACCTCGCGTTCATACAAAGTTGTAAAACTTTGTATGGATAGGTCAGCACTAAGTTTTTAAATCCCTATAAAATATAAGGTTCGTTTTTAACAGTAGTTCATTGTACATAAATTTAAACCTTAGTTAATGATCTAAAGTAAATTGTATTTAGCAATAAAATTGGTCAGGAACTTTTTGATTGGTGGTCAAAATTTTTAAGTCATTTTTGTAGGCAATTGTATGGGAAAAAAACAAGTGTCCCTAATTATGTGACCACCACTGTATAGGTAAGATACTTCTATTCATTTTTTATTTATTTGCTCTTGTGATAATTCTGTGTTTTGACACGAATTCCTGCTCAACCACGCATAATAATTTTATTTTATGTTCATTGTATTATAAGTATAAATGCTAGGTTAAGTCATTGTGACGATGAAATTAAAATAAATTCCTGTGTCGAATTTCTTGCGGCGCGCTTCTTTTCAGTAGTGTCTCCTCTTTGGAGTGTAAAAGTCCCCTGCGGCCTACTTACTGAATTTATTTATTATAATTTGTGTACAAAAGGTGAACTTAATGCCTAACGGCGTTCTCTACCAGAATAAAGATCTTTTATCTTCTTTAATAATACTACATTTATTGAAATCATAACTTACGTGTGACGCATAAACCCTGTTCTATATTTCAGTTGAATTGTTTAACCCATTTCAAAGCTGCGCTCGTCCAATTATACCACTGAAATCTTTAATTGCGTCTGCACGAAACCTCTCTGTTCCATCGTTACGCTTCATTAAACCCCAGTTCATTACTTGATTAACACGGCTTTAACACACGCAGTTGTAAAAACAAAAACAGAAAAACAATGGGAAACGAAATAATAATACTAATACTCAACTTAGCGTTCCATACTACAAACGGGCAGCTCACGGGCAATATAGTCGGCGGCGATATTGCGAAAATAGAAGATTTTCCTTATGCAGTGTTTCTAACTGTAAAATACCGTGCGGAGAAGAAAGTGTATCAACATATATGCGGTTCGTCGATATTGAATCAAGCTATTCTGTTAACCGCTGCACATTGTTTGGACGAGTGTGGCAGTGGATCAAAAATAACAGCGTACGCAGGGAGCGCAAGCAAATACGCTGGCCATGTGCGCTCAGTCATTAGATATCTTATCCATAGAAAATACGACTCATTCATGCTTAAATATGATATCGCTCTAACTAAATTAAATAATGCTCTGAAGCTTGGAAAATATGTTCGTAGAGTGGCGTTGTCGCCGAAACCGCCGTATTTTGAACAATCTGTGGTTGTCGGGTGGGGGGTCACAGACGTAAGCATATTCCATATATCCTAAGCCCTGATACCAATGTGACAGTTTTTGTGGTTCCGTAGTCAAACTAGGAACCCTTATAGTTTCGCCATGTCCGTCCGTCCGTCTGTCCGTCCGCAGCCTAGCTCAGAGACTTTGAGTACTAGAAAGCTGTAATTTGGCATGAATATACATATTATTCACGCCTAGAAAGTGGTAAAATATAATCATGAACAAAAAATTTTTATGCCTCCCCTGCACGTAACGTGGTGATGTATTTTATTTTCTCTTCCATCCCATAGTGTGTGGTGTCGTTTGATAGGTCTTTCAAAAATATTACAAGTTTGTAAAAAAAATATTTCGATTGAGGGATCCGTTTATGAAATATTTAGCTTTAAAGCGCTAATTTTCAAGTCAAGTGTCCCCCCCTCCCCCTACAGCCAAAACTACAAATACTAAAAATCTGAAAAGTATCTTAAATGAAAGCACATATAACGAGTTTTAAAGGAAAACTATGACGACTAAATAGACTTGATTGGTTCCTTAGATACAGGTGACTAAAAGTGTTTATACCTACTGAACTGCTGAACTGACCTAAAACAGCACCAAATAACTTTAAATAGAGAATTACTTCATATAGGTACTTGTGGTTTTTTGAGATAGTTTTTGTGTATTAACGGCTTCGGAACCCTACACTGAGCATTGACTTGGAACGTTAAAATAAATGCTGCTCTTATTATTTGTTATATAACGCTTCGGACCGGACAAGAACAGTCGGATCATGCTCGGAGTAGGGTTCCGACGCCTCAACTACAAACACACAAGTGTTTATACCTACTGAAATCGTCTAAGACAGCACCAAATAACTTTGAATAGAGAATTAGTTCATACTTGTTATTTTTTGAGATAGTTTTTGTGTAGTAACGGCTTTGGAACCTTACACAGCAAAGTCAGACAATTGTAGTTTTGGCTGTAAATAATACGTTAATTTTAATAGGAACTAATTTAATAATACATAAAAATGCTTTTAGGATGAATATAAGAGCCCGACGGAAATGCTCAAGCACACGAACCAGACGGTTTGGACCCACGATAAATGCCTCTCCTTGATACCTACCCTGCACTCGGGATGTTTATGCGCGGAAGGCTTTCGAAACAAAGATCACGCCGCTGGGTATGTTGTTTTAGGCCCGCACTAGCGACCCGCCCTCGCTTCGCTTCCGTTTATGTGAGTTTTCTGTAACAAACATAAAACAGAATTTATTATACGAAAAAACTTCCGCGAAAAATTATCTAACTGGTAGTGAACACCACGGGGACACCTTAAAATTCCGAATTACTTTTTTCCGAATATTCATTTGTCCGAATTTTCGGTTTTCCGAAAGCTATGTTACGCTGGAGCTATTTTAGATTAAATGTATAATTTAATTGACATACGTAGGTAAGGTTAGGTTTGGTTTATAAGCGATACCGTAAAATGTGCCTACTTTGCTCCTTACTGGGTAACTTTACTCCGAATCTGTATTTAGTTTCATTGGCCTATAAGTCAGTCTTCGGTCAATTTGGCAAAATTGCCGATATCATTCGATACATTTGCAAATTAAGAGGCAAAAATGAACGTGAATTGTTCGCTTTGCCATTTCCGTTTACTGTCAGGCGTCGCACAGTGCCAACAAGAAAATTTACTAAAAAATTATTATGAGAAAAAGTCACTTCCATCTCAGCAATTGTTCATCGAATCACGGTTAGTGTGTTTTGATGTGTTCCTGTATATAATAAGCTATTCCATGTTAACAATATTTCTAGTAGCTTTTAGCTAATTCAAGGCTTCATCTAAAAAAAATATACGTACCTACTTTGCTCCACGTGTTGGCGTAACTTTGATCCAGGAATATAGTTATATATCTTTCATGAAAAAATGTTGAAAGTGGCCAAAACCGAAAGTCGAAATCCATTATCATTGGAATGACATTTCAGAGTCCATATATCCACCAAAAAAAAATGTTCGACTTGAAATTTTTGCAGTTCCTGAACTAAACCGAATTTGGGGATAGGGTATATGAAAACATTACAGCATGAGATTATTTATATCCTAAAATGTTAATTAACAGGGTTATGATACTCTTTCAGACGATAATTTAATTTTTTGTTGTTGATACTGCTTTTTTTTTTACGTTTTTTCTTTTTACTTAAGTAAAGTGAGGTACGTACCTAGGTACGTACTCCTTTTCAGAAGACTTTTATTTACTTTTGATTATTGTCTAAGTGAAGCAATACTAAGATTGAACAATATTGTGATTATATTAAAAATAAAAAACTTTAAGTAAAAACAAATATATTTTCGTTCTTCATTTCTTACTTTGCTCCAAACCTACTCAAACTTAGGCTTACATGATTGTTACTGGAGCGTACTTTGACTGACGACGGTGTGAAACTGCACCAAACGCTTTCTAATACAAGTTTTAAAGCAAATTTAATTCGGGGGCAAAGTTTCCCAAACACTGGGTAACATTGCTCCTAAATTAAAGTTTATGTATTTATATTAAAAAAAAAATTCTATGTCATTTAAGAATACAACATGAAAGTGGGGATGTTCTTCTTTACAAAGATACATAAATCAATATACCACAGTATAATGATTTTCAAAGAAATAAAATGATTTCGGATTTTGGAACAAATTTAGGAGCAAAGTAGGCACATTTTACGGTACCAAAAAGTTAAGTTTACTATCAAAAAATTGCGTTCGGAATTACTAAAATTCGGAATTTTGATCAATTCGGAATAATGACTCTTCGGAATTATGTAGTGTACCTGAACACCACATCAAAATCCGTTGCGGGGTTTAGGAGGAGTTAGCGGATATTAACACAGTCAGAAAGACAAAAAGGTAAAACAGACGCAGAAAGCGACTTTGTTTTAAACTATGTAATAATAAAAAATATTGTTGGAATAGAACCCTGACCCAACAAAAAACTGTCGCAGTACCGTAAAACGGGGTGAGTAGGGATTAGTTAAGGGGTGAGTAGGGACACAAGCTAAAATGAAGCATATGTTACTAATTACAAGACTGAAATTCTGGACTACTAGCTTCGTAGGCAGGGTCACTACCAACTGGGCCAGCGCGTCGGCGAAATTTATGGGATTTATGAGGAATTGACGTAAACTGTCATACATTTTGTCAGTTTTCAAAAATCATTTACGTTACCGTTTAGCTGGGGGCCTAGTCAAGATGCATATCGAAAAGTTTTCAAAAATCGACAATATGTATAGGATTGATCTAAAATAGTGACAAATCGCGGGTTATTCCGATCTATTACTAACCGCATACTTTTGCTGTCTTATGATATGACAGAAACATAAAGTTCAAAGTGGCAACAAAAAAGTGGTTCACTGTTGGATCGCATTTTTTTTTACGCATAAATTCGTTTGATCGAAAGCAGTTTTTACAATAGAAACGGTTTTATTTTAATTATTATAAAAAACTAACCTAACCTAATCTACAAAATAGACATTTATTAAATCCTGCAATGTCAGCCTAAGAGGCTGTTATGCGAAAAAAAAATATGCGAAAAAATTAATATGCGTAAAAATATTATGCGTTTCAAAGAGATACCCAAAAAAAACACTGGGTGGTAACACCTAAATCGCTACCGGTTATTTCAACTCCATACATTTCGATTCGATAGAAAATAGAAACTTAAGTTTCTTTGGCAGCGTTTACATCTTGGTTAGGCCTAAGGACGCTTACTACGAAGCACAAAATCCGAAACTTCGCTGACCCCATCCCTTTCATTCGATTGTAAATCAGGGGAAACAGATGGTGATAACGTATATCGAATTGCGTTACTGCAAAGCAATGACCAATGATTTCCTTTTCTGTGTTCCAGAGGCGATTCAGGCGGTGCGCTCGTAGTTCGCAAGTACATACAAATCGGGCTAGTCTCTTACAGCATGCCGGAAAAATCCAGGAGTCTCGTAGTCTACACCGACGTCGGATACTTCTTTTATTGGATTCGAACGAACGCAGTATTAGTTTATTGTTAAAATATCAGATCAGGTGTGCTTATTACCAACCACATTGACACATTTACAACCCTCAGTAAAGCCAAATGTCTCGTCAAAATGGCACGTCGCACTCGCAATCGCAATCGTTTTCATTTTGACAGTCAGAAGGGGAGTCTGCATACAAAATAAAAAAAGTTTAAAAAAACAAAAACCCGCCTTGAAAAAGCAAAAAATAACTTCTTTAAAATGGTAGGTAAATAGGTCAGTCCAACTGAAGTCTGCTTTTGGTTAAAATATTGTTGGACGCTGACTTCAGTTGGACTGACCTATTTACCTACCATTTTAAAGAAGTTATTTTTTGCTTTTTGAAGGCGGGTTTTTGTTTTTTTAAACTTTATTTTATTTTATACTTTTTAGTGATCATAATTATGCTGTTATTCTCCCACCTCTCAATTAATAAGAAACAATAGAACTTTTCAATCCCGCCGCAAGCAACGCCGTGGGAAAGTCATAGTCATATATTTAAACCTAAATATGCTTCGTCATAGTCGCTCAACTATCTTAATCGAAATATCTTGTCGCCACCCTCGAAATATATACCGTTTAGGAGTTCCGGTGGCCATCTGTGGTCTTCATCATCAGTTCCACTTCACCAAATAGTGCTTCCAAGACCAAATACACGAGTTACAATGAAAAATACCAAAATCGCTATAGGTGTGCCTATAAATTTTGAAGAGTTCCGTCGATTCCTCAAGGATTCCACCATCAGATCTTCATTTTGAAAAAAATGGGACCAATCTGGAAGCACCAGCTTTCAAATAAAAATAAAATCTTCAAAATCGGTTCACCCAGTCAAAAGTTCTGAGGTAACAAACATTAAAAAAAAAAAACAAACGAATTGAGAACCTCCTCCTTTTTTTGAAGTCGGTTAAAAATTGTTCAACTTAAAAGTCGATTGCGATTGCGAGAGCGTTAGGCAATAGGCCAGCCGGTTGGCTAATTCGATAAGCTACGTCGATGACTGTGGGTCTCCTTCGCATCGATCACACGTTTCGCTTCCATATGTCATCATGGTCAGATACTCGGACGTTATCAATTACCTAATTACAAGTACTCGCACTTCTCATAAGTTTATGTTGCGGACAATAAGCGAATTAAGGCAAAATGTCATTTGACGTTGAATATGATGGTGTTGAATAATCAAAATTAATATGGTGCTAACAAAATGTACGATATTTTCATTTGTTTTTGGAGAATTTTAAAAGACAACATTGAAATAAAAACAATATTTTATATATATTTACTTTCCTTTTTTTTATTGCCGTCGACGGGCAAACATGCAGATAAGTACGTGCCAGAAACGTTCCTTATTCATGTACTTTCAAATTTCAACCATCCCAATAATTATTTATTTAAAATTTAAATAACTTACAACAACCTAATAGGTACCAACCAAACCAGCACCCATCTAACTCATGGAGTATTACAAGAAGAGAAGAGATAAGAGTTTCTTCAAAGCCGTGTATGCGTTCGAGTTTCACTTAAAATTCAAGATTGCAGCAACACAATTACGAGAGATTAAGTACGATTAATTATGACTGTACCAATTCTCGTAATTGATTTCACAAACGCAACCCCGACTCAGTTCAAAAATGGTAGCCATTGGTTTTACAAAGCTAATATATAAAATCTCAATCTGAATAGCTATTTTAATTATTTAAAAAGGTACTTATTGTATTCTTGTACTTTCGGTCGCCTAAATATTAACATACACCGAATAGTATTACAATGACGTGTTAAATTAACGTTAATCATCATAAATCAACACGTGTAAACTGATACAGTGTGAAATTTGCATTGTAATGATTTTAACGAAAAAGAAGCAATGGCGGAAGAAATTTTCGTAGTGATATTTTTAAGCATAGTAAAGGATATAAAAGCAGGCATGGAGGGCTTTATCGTCGGCGGCGAGAAAGCTCTAATAACCGATTATGCACATTCTGCGTTTCTTGGGATCGAGTGCAACGCAGATGACGGCCGGTTTGCCTACAGCTGCGGCGCCTCCATAGTCAACCAACTGATTCTGCTTACCGCCGCGCACTGTCTAGAGGATTGCAAAAGGTCCACCAGAATAACGATCAACGTGGGGCACGCAAACAGGAAAAAAGGTCAGGAGAGGTTGGGCAAAAGTTTCATGATGCATGAAAAATACGATATGCAAGAGACCTGCAACGACTTGGCGTTGATTAGGTTGAAGACAGGCTTTGAGTTTGGGGAAACTGTGCGAAGAGTAGTGCTGATGAGAGAACCCCCGTACCACGAAAAGGGTGCGCTAGCGGGGTGGGGATTCACTAACGTAAGATAATAGACATATCAGTAGCTCTCACTAGTGTAACATTATTGCTGTTAAGTATTACGAAAACCTACGTTTTGGAACCGACTTTTGTATGTTCCTATTTTCGCGATTATCTCAAAAACTACTTCACTGATTTGCAAAATTCTCCTCGTACTTCTGAAATGGTTCTTCAAAATAATACATAATGACTTTCACACGTCGTTGCTTGTGGCAAGATTTAACATGAAATGATGTTTACATCATAGAATCCACGTGGTTCTGCTGATCCTCAATAAGTACTTTACTGATTTGAATTATTACCGTCCTTCTTTCTTGTCAATACCAAGTAAAGCAGAGATGGAGTGGTTGAACAGTCTGAAAGAGATCCAGGGTGTAGCGTGGTGGCGCTTAGGGCAGTCCTTGGGTGAAAGGCAGGAGTCTTAGCATTAAAACCAACGTTGCGGTGGTGCATATTGTGGTGGAAATTTGGAACATTTCCAAAAGAACAACTTACTAAACAAAAGAATATCTAATTTTATCTCGTATAGGTGGGCCCTTTGAATACACTTTGACCCTGTGTGATCTTTCGTACCGTTACCCCTCCTACGTTCTCAGCTGTTACAATGTTTCCTCACGATGTTTTCCTTCACCCCAAGATATCGGATAAGCATTAGAATTGGCACTCTTAGACTAATACAATAAGTATATGTTACTTTTTTTTTTTACTGTGTTTAGGACATGGGTAATCAAAAGACATTTTACTTGAAAAAATTAAATAATCTGCAAGTATGGAGCCGGGCGAGTTGCACTCAATCCCTAAAGAGTATTCCGGAAGGCACTTTCTGTGCAGGAGTAAGGAAAGGCAAGGATTACGCTTCTGTGTATGTATAATTTAAACAATTCCAACGCTAGACTTATTTTCTACTAGCTTTTGCTCGTAACTGTGCCTGTGTGGACTTCTTATTTTTTGGAACACACATACAGTCCGCGCGCGAGCTCCAAGGAATCGGGGGTTGAGTTGAAAAGAAGACGGATGAGCGCCGCGCGTGCCCGCCCATGGTATCGTACCCCGCCTCTTCCATCATTAACGTAATATTGACTAAATCACTGCACTAAATCCTGACGTCGGTTTTTTTGAGATTCCTCGGAGCTCGCATGCAGACTACCTCTATACCTATTTTTAGGGTCCCTTCTCAAATACTGGAAAACTGAATTTTTATTTATTTATTTAAATAAAAAGAACGTAAACAGTCATAAACATAACGCTGATTCATAAAAACACATTGACAAACAGTGTTCAAAGAAGACATAATAAAAATGTAGCAAATCAGGGTAAATACCTATTACTTTATCGAAACACATGTCAACGAATGTATCGTTACGCAGAATTTTCTTTTCATCGAAAGGCATTTCTCGCCGCATGAGTTTTTTTTTGGTAGTCACATGTCGAACATAACCTAACCTTACGTAGGTTAGGTTATGTTAGTTAATGTTTCAGATATCCTGAAACATCATATTTTCAGCAGAAAATAGCGTTCGATGAAATGAAATTCGATGAAATGATACAATCGATGAAGTGAAATTCGATAAAATGATGGGTTACCAGTAAATCAACCTCCTTAATAAATCTACACAGTTAAAAGGTGACTTAGTGGTCTTTCTGTCCGTCTGTCCGTCTGTCCGTTTGTCCGTTTGTCCATCTGACCGTTTGTCCGTCTGTCCGTCTGTCCGTTTGTCCGTCAGTTCGTCTGACCGTTTGTCCGTCTGTCCGTTATTCCGTCTGTCCGTCCGACCGTTTGTCTGTCGGTCCGTCTGTCCATCTGTCAATACCCCTTTCCGCAAGTATGGAAAGAGGCGAGGTGCAGTCAATCTCTGAAGAGTATTCCGAGGGGCACTTTCTGCGCAGGAGTGCGGAATGGCAGGAACCCTGAGGGAACCTCAGCACTAGACTTATTTTCTACGAGCTATTGCTCGCGACTTTGCCTGTTTATAATAGATTTCTTTTTGTGAAATAAACAAAGATAAATATACACAATCTTTTAAAGACTCATTATATTTACTCGTACACAAAAAGTATCAAGCTTGACATCTTAAGATCAAATTCGCACACGTTTTCTTTACGCAAATAATTTATAAACATATTTATCAAAGTATTTAAAAAAAATGTAATTAATTTTAAATAAATTCAATATTATTAAACCCTTAACAGAAAATGTATGTGTTTCAGAGGTGACTCGGGCAGCGCTCTCATTGTTCGCGATGTCATCCAGATCGGGCTAGTCTCTTTCAAGTTCCCCACACTCTCTCAGAGCCTGGTCATCTACACCGACATCGGATATCATTATGATTGGATAGCAACTAACGCTAAGATACTTTATTGTCGAAACAAATAATTAATGACAAATGTATTTTGTAATAAATATTAAACAGATAAAAACTATTAATATTACATTTGGTAATGTATGTGTTATCAAGAGAATCTGCAATCATAGAAAAGTAAGATGTGACGACAATCGTAGCGAGGAGCGTTTGAACGACTGGCGAGCGAGTGAAGCGAGCGTGCCGCGCCCTGCAGTAGACACAATAAAGATTTTAGTATATAATTATATAAACTTGTAAAGATACATTTCGTTGGCCTCACTCGTATTTTGTTATGGATTTTGTACGTTATGCTAATCAATTTTATCGGTCAATTTCGATGTCTATTTAAAATCATTAGCTATTCGAGCACGATCGATACCTAGCCGAATAGTAATTTAGTTTAGGTTCAGAAGAGGATGAAAAAAAAAACGAATATAATAATTAATAATCCTACGTATTCAAAAGTCGAAATAAGTGCTTAAAATAACTTATTATATATCTTATTTTAAACCGTTTTATTATTTACTCAGAACATTTATTGATATTTTTATAAAATAAAAAAGGCAAACTTATATAACTCCCAGTTTAAGTAGTTAGTATCCCTGAAGAATTAGGACTGAGGAGTTTGAATTGAAAATTGAAAAGTATTCGACCAACATGCTCGGGAATGATAAATTTTCTTTTAAAAAAAGAAGACACGAAGCGCCTCATTTTCTTCCTAGGAGTAAAATAAACGTATGACAACGCATTCCTGCCGCTTGCGTTTTTATTAAATACTTTCATTTACATACAAAATCGACAGGACCAAGAACAAAAACCCATACAGCCAACATAGTAAAAGGCGGTGGTGGCATTCGACGGTTCATTGTGCGTGAATTTGCTATAGTATTTTATTTTTTAAATGACGTTCTCAAATAGCCGAATACTTTCTGACAAATATATTTGTACCATTTCCTCAGATTGTTTAAGAAAAACCTTTTATAATCCTCGACGGAAACCGGGCTTTGCCCGACTCGGGTCGGGGAACTGTTTAAAATTCCGAATTACATTTTTCCGAATATTCATTTGTCCGAATTTTCATTTTTCCGAAAGATATGTTATGCTGGAGCTATTTTAGATTAAATGCATAATTTAACTGTCATACGTAAGTATTTGATTCGATTTAGGTTTGATTTATAAGCTCTACCAAAAAGGTAAGTTTTCTATCAAAAGATTGCGTTCGGAATTACGAAATTTCGGAATTTTGATCAATTCGGAATTATGACTCTTCGGAATTATATACTAGTGTACCCCTCAGCTCGGCCTGCTAAACACCTCGTCAGGCAATACCCTACTTTCCGGGCCTCTACTATAATGTACGTTATGTTTTTAATACAAAATAAAATTAACGAAGAGGAGGAAGGAGGAAGGGCTTCTTCTATCTGTCAACCTTGTCCGCTAAAACAGAAATGCTGGATTAATGTTAAATGTTTTATTTTTATTTTGTATTAGGTATCTAATGACAGAATTATTAATTTTGTCCGTTAATCCAACGTCACGTACGTATTACGACATAGTTGAGTAGGTACCTAATAACATGGTTTTAAATATTTGCTCTAGGTGGACTCACAGTTTCACTTAAAAGTACTACAACACTATTTACAAGTACTATTTAATGTGAAATAATATAGATATTTTCATGGACAAATTTAATATAGTTTATCAGCTGCCCTAGGGAATAAAGGCTGGTAGTAGGCGAGTTAGGCGATGGGCTTGCAACCTGTCACTAATATACACTGGTAAACATTTCAGGCTCTTTGTGCAAAATGTGATTACAGAATTAACAACAAGTTTTTAGAGTTGTTGGTACTTCTATCTCTGCGTGAAGGTATATACGTATGTATATGTATGCTTCTTGCAACTTTTCTAGCCTCAGTCTATCTAACTAGTGTCATAAGAAAAAAGGTGCACTAAGAGATAACTTAAAAACCTAAATTATGTAATGTCTGTGAGCACTTGGAAAGTGCTTCGGGTTTGTACTTTTCTCTCACTCGCTCTATTAATAAGAGCGTATGAGAGCGAGTGAGAGACAAGTACAAAGAATCACCTTCTAAGAGCCATAGCACTGTAAGTTATTTGAAGGTTTGATTAAGATGTTGGCGACACCACCGGTGACCACGACCGACGACCGCGCCCGGCGTCACGCAACCCAAAGTTTAGTATGAAATTATAACTTTGGTTTGACATAAATTCAGTGGTAATTACATATACTCGTGCTCTTGAGTGGAGACCGCGTCTCGGTAAACGTCGTGTGGGACGCCCTGGGGCAAGATGGAGCGATAAAATTGGCCGGTGTAGGTTGGATAAGAGAAGCCGAAGATCGGGAGCAGTGGCGTGCATTTGGAGAGGCCTTTTCCAGCAGTGCACTAATAAATGATGAAAAATGATGATGATGAAAAATATCTTGGGCAGCTGCTGATCAGGCCCAAACCCTCAAGCGCCGCAAATATTCGTCATTATTAAATAATTACGAATTTGTAGCGCTTGCAGTGGAGACCATGGGACATTGGTCAGCTGATATGAAAAGCTTTATTAAGGCCCTGTCATCCCGGCTCATAGACTTCTCCGGAGATCCTAGAGCTGGTGCTTACCTCTCCCAAAGGACTGGGCTAGCTATCCAGAGAGGGTATGCAGCCAGTGTCATAGGGACCATGACGCGAGCGGACCTGCTAGAGGGGGTGTTCTTTTTATAGTGGTGATTATTATTTATATCTTTAATATTTGAGTAACTTAGTTTAATTTTAATTAAAATACGTCTAGTTTTTTTAATTGTTCGTCGGTCGGTAAAATCCTACCTTTAACTATTACTGTATTTTATGATCTTGGGCATTTAACATAGTTATGTATGTGTAAGAAGCATGCTCAAAATCAAGAAAATTAATAAAATACGAAGCACTAAGATAAGAAGCATAACTAAAGCTACTGATGCTCTAAAATATGCCCAAAAACAGAAATGGAAATGGGCGGGGCATGTAGCGCGATTGACAGATGAGCGATGGACCATAAGGGCGACATCGTGGAAAGGCCCATGCGGGAAACGCGGAAGAGGAAGACCTATTTTGAGATGGGAAGATGAAATAGCAAAAACGGCTGGTCCAAGCAGGATGCAAGCAGCCAGAGATAGAGTTAATTGGGCATCTTTGGAGGAGGCCTTCACCTGCGGAGGGGTTCCTGCAGACTTTTTTTGATAAAAATATTTTTTTAATTAGTATTAAGTAATATAACAGTATAGCAAATTATTCCTTCCTTAAATAAAATATATCTAGCACAAAGTACAAAAAGTATACACTATAGGATTAGAAAAAAAAAAACGTAATTTATTTAAGTTATATTTAAGCGTTATTTGGTTTGCATGAAATAAAAGGCTTTTTTATTATTTATTTTATTTATTAATGTTGAATTCTTTAAAAATCCTACCTTTAACTATTACTGTATTTTATGATCTTGGGCATTTAAAATAGTTATGTATGTGTCTGGTGCATAATGCCTAATTATGCGTACAGTCGCATACATCACTTTATCTTCATGCACATCATAAGTTTTCTACAATATGTGAGAAACTTGTATCTGTCGTTACCCTGTATCTTAATTGTACCTGTTTTCTTAATGTTCACATTAAAGTATAGGTCACTGATACTTTAAAGTGAACATTAAGATGCAACTACAGCGATAACCGATACTTTAATGACATGTAATACTGTAATGTTAACTTTAAAGTACAACCACAAATATAGGTTACTTAATATAGAACCTTTTTGTTTCTGAACATATTATATGGAAGTTATGATATGGATGTAGATAAAACACATAGTTGAGGACAGTATTATTGTTCATTATGGCGACATTTAATTTTGTGGTGGAAGGAGCTTGGGCAGGGTCCGTCCGGATTGCTATGATCTTCTTACTCTTTAACCTGCCACCAAACAGCAGTGTTCGCATTGTTATGTGCGGTGCGGGGTAAGTCAACCGGTGAAATAGGGTACACTACATAATTTCAAAAAGTCATAATTCCGAATTGATCAAAATTCAGAATTTTCACAAATCCGAACGTAATTTTTAGATAGAAGACTTAACTTTTTGTTATTGCTTATAAATCAAACCTGACCTAACCTACGTATGACAATTAAGTTATGCATTTAATCTAAAATAGCTCCAGCGTAACATAACTTTCGGAAAAATGAAAATTCGGATAAATGAATATTCGGAAAAAAGTAATTCGGAATTTTAAGGTGTTCCCGGTGAAATGAGTAGTATTCATCTAGGTCCTCAGAATGGCAACGTATTTCCAGTGTTGAGATTGTCATCGTAAGACTACAATCTTGAGATTGCAAATGTCAGTGATCTTTAGATTCTACTTACCAGTTGTTCTGTGTGATTTTTTGCCTTCTCGAGCCCCTAAAAAAATGCATTACCCATAGTGTTTCCTTAATTAACAAATGATTATTGATGGTGTTTTGACATTTGTTATTGCATTCCATGTTCATTAAAACCATAGAAATTAAATTAAATGTGTAGGAATAACGTAAGCTGTCGTGCGTTCGTCTGTGACATTTCCCAATTTTATCGAATTTATAATTTTAAAAATATTTTTACAAATTATATTTGATATTATTTCAATGGTTTGCAGTAAAGTCTCTTAGCGTGTTTTATAATCCATTTGTAGAAGTAGCCGACATCGGTGTAGACCGCGAGGGTTTTCGAGATGGTAGGGTACTTGAAGGAGACCACCCCTATCTGGATGAAGTGACGAACAACTAAGGCGCTGCCCGAGTCTCCTCTGAAAAATAACAGTTGCGATAAAGAGCTAAAGAGTTAAAAAATATTAGTCTAATTGTCTCAATTTATATTGATGTAGGAAGAGATTTTAGTAGAGTGATCCCTCTTCAGGCATGGGGATTGAAGGTCTTTGGGATGATGTTGAAAGTACTATACATCGGTCATTCTCCGGACAGCCATTTCTGTATGTCCTCGGGCTTAAAAAATATAAAACTATTGAATTTGGTATAATTTATATTTTTTGTTCCTAGAAGGTATTCGTATTGAGGTGTACATGAATTTTCAAGTAAATATTCAATACCTTTCTAGGAGAAAAAAAAAATCAATACCCCATTCTCCTAATTAACACCGCGCGTCCCACTTCCGAAATCACTAATATAACTATTTTCCCCGATCATATACAAGAGGAAAGATGAATGAAAGTATTTTTATTTAATGAAAGATAAGATATCCAAATTACAAAAAAAATACCAAATTTAAATAGTAATATATCACTAAGATATAAAATAAAGAAACTTTGTCCCGATACGTGTACTAATTCACGCGCCGCTTTCATTCTTGTCCGTGCAAGGCCATTGAAGAAATAGACAGACGTCTGTAATGCATTTTGCGTGAGCAGACACTCATGTCAAGACCCTCTTGAGAGAAAGACGTGTTAATGTTGTGTGGATCGCACACTACAAATGTAAGTTCTAATTCGCATGTTTTGGTTCTCGTAAATTCTAATTAACACGTTCACGTTTTTAAAATCAGCCAATAACTCTATAGCTCTGTAAATTATTGTATACATTAAGAACCTCAGTATTTAACAGTTACTGGATTATGTAGTTTATCACATGTACCTAAAAGAAGTTATATTTTTTTTATCAAGAATCCCTAATACACACGTCTAATTCACGGGCCAAAAATGAACGCGTTAATTAGTTTAAGAGTAGTGAAAAAGGTTTTTGGTACATAAAAGTATTTTATTTCTAATTGCTCGCTTAAGCTAAACCAGTTTAAATTAATTTAAAGGAATATTTTTTTTACAAAAATTTAATTCCCGGAAGAATGATGGCATGATTAGAATGACATATATTATGTCAAACTGGTGTTATTAGAGGGGCCCTAACCTTAAAATCATCCTTATGATCGTATCTGTGTGCTTAAGTGTTTGGACAATATGTTTTTTAGGGGTTATTTTATTTTTCCTAGCATATTTCTCTTGGAAAACATGAAAATTTTGCTGACCGCATTAAAAAGTTGCATTTTGACAATAAGTGACAACTGTAATTCTAATCATGTAAGGAAAATCCTAGGGACCCGGCATCATTCTTCATATTTGTATAAATTATGTATTAAAACCACCCGCAATAATTAAACTACATACTTAAAGTTGAATGTCTGTATGTTATGTTACATAACTTATGTATATAAAGCTTAAACGGCTCGACGGATTTTAGCGTTATGAATTATGAGGTGTCCTTAGATTCAATAAAATTAACTAGTTTATTTATATCCTTTTAGTTCATCGGGTTTTTAAATTTTAAATTACTTTTTTTAAAGATAGATAGGGAATGTAAAAAGTAGGAGGAAGAAGTATTATTTTTTCTTTAGCAGATATGGCAATTTATTTGTTATCGTTTGTTCATAATACCTAAGGTATAATATAAACTTATTAATTCTGATTTTTTTTATCGTTTTCATTGTTGATTATAGAACGATTATTTCAGTGAAATATTAGTTAGCTTATTATGTATGTATATCGTGATGGATATTTTATGTTCCTAATAGTTTCAACGTTGCAATATAATAAATATGATAAAATTAATAGACAGTCTGACAGTTTTTGTCTTATTTCCTAAAAAATATATAATTGGCATGAACATTTATCTAATAAACGCGTAGTTTTTTTAATTCGCAAGCAAGTAAACCTAATTAACGCATCGCTTTTCTAATTCGCGCGTCACGCAAATATTAAAACCCTTCTAGTTAATTAACCGCTAATAATAATTAAGTGCCCAATAAATATTAAAGTTTGAATGGTCGATATGTTACTACATTTTGCATAAATTTTATCAAAAACCAAGTGGAAAAAAAGGGCGGTGTTAATTAGACTGAGAACACAATTCTGGAGAATGACCGACATATAGTATCTATGTATATCCACTGACTGGGGAAACTTGCTCTGATTTAGTTGCGTTGTCTGACGCTGGTGGCACTGTCATTACTGATTGTAACAGTTTGTGCTGATTATTGGGACTCAAACGGACTATGTTCGTCCCACAAACTTGTAAATGTATACATACATGTAGGTATATATACAAAAATGCAGCTTTTATAGTTTTGGCCAAAGGTGCTCCTTTTCTACCAGAATATTTTCACAATAATCTTTAGGTCACTTGTGTTGTCATTTCCCTTCTCCTTGCCATAAAAAGGTATTATAGGGGTTTTAAATTATAAACGTTTTACATTACCCTTATATCGTGTTAACACGTATTTATGTACAACTTCGTATGGGTTTGGCTGTAGGAGAATAAATCTGGACGGCTAAGTTGTGTTGAATCAATAAAAAAATCTTGAATCTGTAAAAGCTGTGACTCCATGACGTTACATTGACGTCTCAGCGTAGTCTCGCGTCGAATACGAACCCACGAAACCTTAAATTATTTAAAATTTGAAATTCCGAATTGTGTTGTTTTGAAATCGGTAAGGGCTACTCGTATGTAGTGAGACGTAATAAATTGACCGAAGTTGCTTGACCGAACGTGACATTTTTCATTTTTCATATGGCGAATAGGTAGGCTGAAAAATTTCAGTCCCGTATACTATAATTAATAAAAAAAATAAAAATTAACTTCGTTTTAAAAAAATAAACTAGCTTGTTTAATGGACAAATTAAATACCAATCGAAAGTATGAAGCCTACAGAATATGCAAACGTTAGTTTGACTTTATTTTCTCGTCAAGCTATTGGGTAGGCAGGTATAAACAGGTAAGTCGGTACTAGTAATTTGCACCAAACCTAACGTTTGCATATTCTACTCGTATAGGCTTCATACTTTCGATTAGTATGTAATTTGTCTATTAAACAAACATTTGCAATTTAAAAAAAGTTCATTTTTTTTTAATGATATAAGTACAGGACTGAAATTTTTCAGCCTACCTATTCGCCACATATTATTTAGCGTATTAAATTTGATATAAAATACTTTTCATCGAATAAACAGCCCGGTCCGAATCTTCTCCTATTCGGATCTTAGACCATAGTTGTATCAATGCGTGTTACGATATTTTAACGCAGTTTGATATGTCTACTTAATATTTGAGACAGTGTTGAAGCATCTAGAAATCAACGCATAACTAAAGGTCAATTGACCTGAGTCCAACATTGTGCATACTTAGAAATATAATCCTTCCCTTTCTCGTCTCCCGCGCAGAAACAGCCTTCGGGAAAGTGTTTCAGTAATTTGAAGCATTTCTCTCGGCTATACACTGGTACCTTCGCTATGTGCTTCAACAAAAGTGTTCTCTCTTTTTTCACATCCTAAAAACAGTGCAAAATTTAAGAAAATCGTCTCCGTGGTTGCACATAACTAAATCCATAATTGCCGTATTCGCATCTTACATAGTTCCTATCCTATCTATTCGTGATCATAAGAACATATTCTCATTAAAAAAGCATATCTTCACTATACTTCCCTACATCTATCGACGCAGGATAGCCCATTCCAAGCCAGTTAGAAAAAACTTTAAGTTAATGCAATAGGTATATGCTCGGCTAGCCAATTCACGCCAGGCCGCGGCCGAGCCGAACCACGTCTTTTTCACTATTATTGCATTGACCTAAGTCGTTCATCTTTGTGACGCCCTGTTTAGTCTCGGTAACTTTTTAACAAGCTTTTACCTCCGCTATCCGTTCTCCTAGTTGTAAATTTTTTCGAAATAATAATTTGCCAAAAGACTAGGGGAGACAGGGGTAAAGCCGTATAGTTAATAATTTGAAGCTAAAGATTAATAATTTTCGACCACAAATTTATGAAATCAACTTTTTAATTAGTCCGTTTCATAAGCAACGTTATCAAATCAACGAGTTTATAAAAGACTAATGGCTGAGTAGAAGTACATTGCGTAGTTATAATAGCTGTCGCTTAAAACGTGAAAACCAACTCTTCAATGTACTTCTACTGGCTTGCTTTTACTGGCCCAATGTAAATCAGCCATTACCGTCTTATTCATAAACGCGCAATAGCTAAAATGTGCCTGAAATAATATATGCTCTGCCCATATGTATCTGTCATTATGTCGTTTGAATTTGACAAAAAGGGACAAATAATACTTTAACTAAAATAGGTTAACAAAACTGAAACCTCTATATTAATATATATATATAGAATAATCTCTATATTCGTTTCAATCTTATTAGAAGTTTGCAGTACAGCATATGGCAATAGTGTTAAAAAGGTTCAAAAAAGGTTTAGAACACGTCAAAGGTAGTTTAACGATAGGTGAAACAGAAGTTGATAGTGTATGTCCAACGAGAGGCGCAGCCGATATCGATGGAGCCTAGGCATGCCTTGATGGACGGTTGCAGCAGACAAAGGCTATATTAGTTGATGAGTAGCACATTAGTAAGATTTGTTGCATTGCCACTGTATTTCAGCTGCTCAAAATCATCCCCAGTAAACCAAGTTTCGATTTCCTACATCAGGTACCAAAAGCTATAAGGGTGCTTACACAAATCTGCCAGTGCGATGTCGCATCGTAAAATTCTCCGACAGCGCGCCTTATCTGATAAGTGATTTTCATATAGCGGTATATAATTTTACAATGCAACATCGCACTGCAAGTGTTGTGTAAGCACCGTTACGAAATAGGGGCATTGGTGTTTTTAGCCGGTGCGAGCCCGGCAGTACCAGGGCCCTCCTTTCCCAGGTCTCCGGAAGGGATTTTCACCTCTGCCCCTTTTACTTAAAGTAATTAAAGCAAAAAGCAAACAAAAGCAAGGACTTTTGTCTTTGGCCCTTCAGGCGATTACCAAAAGAAAAGCACAGTTACGTCTAATATCTTACGTCTACCAAACCCCATCCTGCTACTGCTGCTTGTTCTTGATACGGAGGTTTTATCATCAACACCACTCTCTTCACGTTATTTCCCAGGTTGAGGTTCTTGCTTATTTTCACTAATGCCACGTCGTTTGAAAACGTCTTCGGGTTGTATTTTTCATGTATTACGTATTGTTTACCGATCCTCGACATCCCCTGTTTTTTGCGCACATTTCCCGCGAAAACTGTTACTATGGTGGACTTAGCGCAAGAACCGAAGCAATGCGCAGCGGTAAGCAGAATTACTTGGTTTACGATCGAGGAGCCGCAAGCATAAAATTCTTTATTCCCGCTGTCTGCTTGGCACTCGATAGAAATAAATGCTGAATGAGAGTAGTTTTGTATATCAGCGTAATCGCCCCCAACTATGAAGCCTTCCATATCCCTATCCGCTAAAACATTAGTGACCAGGCTCAGCAATATCACTAAAAACATTTCGTTCGCTGTTTTTATTTACTTTATTCCCACATTTTAGGTTGCTTGGAGTTGTGTTCGCGAAATCAATTACGATAAAACAGTCATTAAATGAAAATTCTAGTAATTTTGCTGTTGTAATTGAGTACTTATGGTAAGTATTATCGAGGGACTAGCACAACTGGCCTACGCAGTAAGTCCTCCTTTGACTAGTAAGTATGTAAGCAAGTACTTAAGTAATATCTTTATTGCGTGGAATTGGGTGGGGTTGCACAGTGTTAATGCTTAAAACTAGTCTAGCCAAAACCTGTTTTCATCCCTACACAATTTTACATAAAAATACACGCTAGTTAAACTATTAAGTCGAAGAAAAAAGAAACTATACATATCAATCAATTGAATTTAAATTTGTTATTTATAAATTAGTTATAACTATGCCTACATGTCAGAATTCAAGTAATTGTTAATATATTTTTTAGGTCACGACGAAAGGGATGCCCTTAGTGACACGAGAACAACAATACAACCAAGATATGCTAGCCCTACAGCCGTATAAGCTCTAAAAATACGATTATGCATTATAGAGTCATTTTAACCGTACGAGTATATTGTAAGAAATTAGTCGGTATAGAGAAAAAGTAGTCTTTAATAGTGATCGATAATCGCAAATAGAAACTCAACTTGGTGCTATCAGTGACATATTTAACCATTTGTGAATCTAATCACGTAGATATTTTTAAACTTTCGCTATTACATCACATATTAGTTAGTTCAGAAACTTTGGATTAATAACGAGGTATGTATCGACTTACCCGTCGTTAGTTTTTCGAGCGGGCCGAGCGGGGTATGCTTGGCCTTCGAAAAAACGCTAGTAATTCCATGCTCAGAGCCTCTCTTCTATTGGGTTAAAGTACTTGTGCCACCGTCGACGATGAGCGAGAAGAGAGTAGAGTCAGCGATCAACTATTAATATACTATAGGACGCCCGACACTTCGTGCGCGTAAAATTAGTTTCCCGCTACTCCCCCATTTCTTCCAGCTAGGGGTCGATTTTCGGAAAATCCTTTGTTAGTGCACCCCTAGACCTCATAAAAAATCTTCATGCCAAATTGGGAATCTCTATACCCAGCGATTCGGACTGTGCGTTGATATATAAATCAGTGAGTCAGGTTTGCCTTTTATATACATATATAGATGTGTGTCTTATAATGACATGGGATAATTATATTTTTCTCAAAAATGCAATGAAATATTGATGGTATGTTCCGTATAATAGGCTGCGAAGTATGTTGTTTCAGGTGCGGCTAGGACAAGAGATCGTTAATGGAATTTCATACAAATCGTGCAGGCCTAGGCCGGCAAAGTCCTCTTTTTTAGTTTCTATTCCACTTAAATTTGTGGCACATACATCATGAAATTCTGCCACTATGCGTATTAAAACAGTACATTTTTTAATTTTAATGTAAACATGGCGGCTGTGTTTATGAACAGGCTAAATAGCTGTTTTTTTTTTTAATTTACTATGCCGTGCATCCAATCAAAGAGTTTGCATGTTTATTTAAAGTACCAGGAGATCAGAGATAATTAGGGGTGCGTTGCGTAGCGCAACTTAGATGGCAGGCGGTGCGCTGCGGAGCACACGGCACAGCGCGGATGACTGAGCACTGTAGGTTACTTTTAATGATTATGCACTCCTAGTACCTATTTGACATTGTAATTTTTGTTTTAATTATTTTAGAGAGAGAGAGAGTCCATACAGGTAGTGTAAGCAGATCTATGTCTTTTGTTCGTTTCTTGAGCGAGATAATAATCTAGGTATAGCTAATCGTTGATGTTGGGACAAGTATTAAGTAGTAATAAGACAGTGGCCGAGTAAAAAACAAAACCGACGATAACTTGTCAAATGTAGTACGGTTTTACTCAGCAGACTAGAGGACCAGTTCAATTGTTGTTCATTGACTTAAAATAATGAGTCATACACAGATTTAGGTTACCGTCTTTTCTGTGGATATACGCAAAGGCTGGACCCACATCCGCATAAACGGCCTCACGTCTACTTTAGTCCTATCAAATAAAAACATAATTTATATGCACACAAACCTATAACTATTGACCACAGGAGAGACAACTTTTGCTTTTGGGAATGTGTATGACCCTACATAGAGAAAATAACTCTAGTAGTAAGCTGCTTTCTATTTCTACAATGTACCACAAAGTTCTTTATTTCTCCTTTGAATCTCGAGTGTGTGTGTGTATTCGAAGATTATATAACTCTAATATGCCAGACAATTAAAAAAAGACATCTGCGACGGCTATTTTGTAAAATTTTACTCAAATCTTTTAATTACAACCACACAGCTAAAGGATATTTTATCGTAGTGATTTGATAAACGCAGCGCCAACTCACGTAAAAAGAGGTATAACAAGAAAAAAATGCCAGAAAAATTTTTCATAGTGATACTGATGACCCTATCGAAAGATGTCATAGCGAGTAATATGACGGGCTTCATAGTTGGCGGACACGAGGCTAACATAAAGAAATATGCCCACTCAGCGTTTCTCGCAATTGAGTGCATCTCAGACAGTCAACAGGTGACTTTTGGCTGCGGCTCCTCTATTGTAAACCAAGGTATTCTGCTGTCTGCTGCGCATTGCTTCGAAGATTGCAGAAAGTCCACCAAAGTTACTGTTCATGTTGGGGATGCGAACAGACATAAAGGGATCGTGAGTATGGGAAAAAGTTACAAAGTACATGAAAATTACCAAGCTAGATCAGTCACAAATGACATAGCATTATTGAGACTGAGTAAGGAGCTCGTCCTGGGGAAGTCCGTGAAGAGGGTGTTGTTGATGCGAGCGCCCCCGCATCAAGAATTAGCCGCGGTAGCAGGATGGGGGTTGATAGACGTAAGAAAATCAAAAACATCACCCACCCCTTTAGCAAAATTTTGATACTGAAGTTTGGTTGCTTATTTCTTTTCTTCCATCATCGTTAATTTTCGTTTGTTTCAAAGTTATTTGGTTTTTCAGAAAATCTTACCAAATTTCGCAAGATTTTGTTATCGTTTAGTGCACCGTCTGCCTTAACTTTTTTTGTTGCTTGGAAGAAATGTATGTAAAAGAATACAATACACCAACACGAAAAAAGTAAAGTTACAAATATGTAACTTACAACAGCTACAATGTAGCTTCGATAAAATTTTACATAGCCAAATAACTTTGAAACTTTGGGGATGTTATGGTTAAGTATCTCACATGCTTTTTCTTAATTTACGCAGCTACATCTATGCACTTACTTATAAACGTGGAGTAACCGTGAAGAATCTAAACCATGCTTTGTCCTTTCTGTCAAATTCAAATGTCAAAATGACAGATAAGGAGAATGCATGGTTTGCTTGTCACTTTTTTCTGGTTCTTGCCGATACCGTCGTTGAAGTGTCATTCTAGTGCTAATCTAGTGCATGAAGAACGGATTGGCATGCACCAAGTTGTGCCACCGTTTTCGTCAATCTTTGAATTTTAACTCCATTTTCTAAGATGTGATGGTTTGAAAGTCACAATTTTTACAAGGTTTACGAGCTAAGCCTGAGCATCCCATATTACTATTACTACTTAGGTATCGTAGAAACTTTCAATTTATAGATAATTTTGTCTCCTAAATGATTGCAGAACTTCGGTTTGCGCTAAAATGCGCTAAAGCGTAATAGCAACGAAGACCAAAAATTGCCCTCAGGGGAAAAAACTACAAAGTGTATTGAATCTTTTTTGTAGAAAATTTGATGTAGATAAATTATGCACTGGAACATTTTTTGCTATGGGCCACCGTTTACGAGTTATTTACGAAAAACTAAAAAAAGGGACCTTTACACCCCCCTCCACCCGTTAGCTCCACCCCCACCCATCAGTACTTTTAGCATGTGGTTTAAAACACCATTCCCTACAGCTATGCCAAAATTCGCTTATACACGAGTTTTTTCCACTGATTTGTCTTCGTTGCTTAGGCTATAAATATGGGAAGAAAACTGGAAAAGGAAACAGCTTTTGACGGTAGCACTCCATATATGATTCCATATCTTCTGTCCTAGAGGTCGTGGAAAAAATGTTTCGAGGCAAATTAAACAGGAAATTTTGTGATCTACAATATTGCCCAAAACAGTTTGCGCTAAAATGCTCTAAAAAGTAAATAGTATGGAAGGAAAAGTAGAAAAAAGTAGCAATTTTTAACGTTTACTCCCCATAGACGATTTCATACCTTCGTCCCTAGGGGTCGTTTAAAATATATTGAAGCCAAAAGTTTCAGCAAATTTTGTGCTCTACAATAATGCCAAACCATGATTAGCACTAGAATGAACTTCAACGACAATACCGGCAAAAAACAGAAAAAGTGACAGTTTTCCAAGATGGCGGAGAAAGAAATAGAGCTGGAGGGACGAAAAATTCGGGTTACCATGGCTATATTGTCCTTAACGACATATTAAAAAACCATAACAATCGAACCTTTTCTACGGTACCGCACAACGATTTACAAAATGTACGACGAAAAATTGTGTATGGGCTGCACTTATTCCGGTATAGCATACTCTCGGTTCAAATTTTGGAATGGCGACAGGCAGGCAGATCCGTATTCTGCAGGGTCAACCCCTCGGATAACGTTGTCATCCCAACTGAGGGCCCTGCGAAGATGCACTACGCTAAATAACGTTTCTATTCGATTCGTTTTTAAACCAATCGCGTCACTGGGAGATGACGTGATACGAAAAGTCACGTGGTCTACCAGTGACGCGATTGGTTTAAAAATGAATCGAATACAAACGTTAGTTAGCGTACTGCATCTTTGCAGGGCCCTCGATTATATGATTTGCCGCTTGCATTGGTTTAGAGACGCGTTTTTCAGTTTTGGGCCTAGTCTATTAGCGGTTGTGTTAACAAGTGGTTCTTCGCTATTAAAATGACATGTTTTATAGACCGTAGAAAAGGGGTTTCGTATGCTGTATGTAATATTAACGCTGAGTGTTCGGACATCCTCTATCATTGTATTGTACTTATTTAGGAAGGCAAACACAAGGGGACATTAATCCTGAAGGATATAACGCATCTTCACGTGATGGAACGAGAGAGCTGTCTGAAAGAGCTGAAAAGAATGCCCAATGGGACATTCTGCGCGGGAGAGAAGAGATCGGATGAGTATATTGCGAGGTATATAAAATGTTAAGAGCTAAATCAAGTCCGATTTTTTCGACTGAATATATTGTAGTTATTATATAAAACTAGGTACTTTTCCGTTTTTTCTAGTAATAAGCTGTGTACTCATGAGAAACTTCTCAAATGGTGAATGTTTCTTATGAAAAATTCTGTTCACTGTTGGATTGCCTAAAATCATTTGTATATGTAATGCAATGCAAAATATATTTTAACCGAAATAGCGTTATACCTAATCATCTTGAGGCATATTTTTGTACGCATAAAATTAAAAGCATACACATAGAAAGCATAATCTTCACAAAGACTAACATCAAACAGCATAAATACAAAAAAACATAATAATTAATTGGCATCATTACAAAATGCATAAAAATATTGACCTAAAAATATGAAAATTCAGAGAACCACCACCACGAACCTGATGCACTACGAGGAAAGGTTAGTTTTTTGTTTATATATAATTAGGAACAAAAGAGAAGGCCGACAGAGACCTCCTATTCTACGTCATTTAGGCGCTTCGCGTCTGGACAACATAATAACCTAACCTAACCTAATCTAGCCTAGTGCCCTAACCTTAATTATGGTTAATGAAAGATATAGCAAATAATTATTAGCCCAAACAATAATATGCATAATGTATATTAGTCGAATACAAATTAGTTCAACTACAATTATTCTATAAGCGTATTTTGCCCAAAATAGTAGGTCAAAGTATTACTATGCGACTGTACTTATTATGCCAATACTAATTACGCGAAATCAATTATGCCAAATTAAAATAGGCTAAAACAAATTAGGCGAACGGAAGGGATCCCCAAAAATTCTTGGTTACCACGAATGTTCCCTAACATTTTAAATATTTAGTTATATGGAACGAGAACATTTTCAATGCCCTCTGTTTTCGACTTGAGAAAAACTCCAAAGTTCTGGAAATGTTCTGCAAAATGAACATTGCTGCTTTAGTTTTATTTAGTAAACCAACTCTAGGTTGCAACTTTGTATTTCAGAGGAGACTCGGGCAGCGCTCTCGTCGTCCGCCAGTTCATCCAGATCGGCTTGGTGTCCTTCAAGTACCCTTCAATCTCCAAGAGCCTGATCATCTACACCGACGTCGGCTACTTCTACGATTGGATACATACCAACGCTAAGCTCCTTTCTTGCAGAGTCAAAGTTGACAACGATAAAACGATTCTTATACTTTGATGCTGCTGTTCAAACTTCATTTGCACAACGCTTTCCAGTTTTCTTGTACGACCCTCGAACTGATAACTTACTAATCAAGATAAGGATGTAGAGAATAATTATACTTACGACTTCATATGCAACTTGCTTTCTCAATTGACAATAGGACTTTTTAAAACGTGTCCTGATAAAAATCTGTCAAGTATCATACATATTTATGGGTCCATACTGCTAAGTACGTTAATTGAATTACACCTAAAAAAATATAATAAAATTTAAGAAATTAAAGATATAAAAGTGTAACGTATGCTTTTTCAATTTTTCCAATTCCTTTTCATTCCTCAACAATTCAAAAAATCCAACAGTTTTTTTTATATAAGGGTTTGTCATAAATGGTACATTGTTGCAAAAGCCAAAAAGTATGTATGTATATGTATAGTAAGTGCATTGGGGTAATTGCGAAATTGGGTATATTCCGAAACTTTATAAAAACTACCAAACGCCGCGATATTTTCTTACTGGCAACATTAGGTACTTTAGACGCCATTGTTATCGGCTTTGACGCTCCAGTCGCAGTTCGACGCTGCTAGCGTAAGTGTGTGAGCGACACGTGCCGTCTCGACAGACAATTGATTTTTGCGCCTTTGTAAGTGATTCACAATAACCCCAACACTCTACACCGTGACCGGGACGTACCCGAAAGATTTTAACCATCGATTCTAGACCCTATTTAGAGTATATTTATGTTGTACGTTGATGATAAATGCTACTTACAACATGAATCTTTCTTAGTAAATAATGCTTTAGGTTAAGGTGACAGAGTTCAAATTAAATTAACTATGGAATTGTTTTTTAAATAATAAAAATCTCGGAAATTATGCGTTATTGGACTACATTTTATATCACATTATATACTCCAAATAGGATCTAGAATCGATGGTTTAAATCCTTTGGGTACGTCCCGGGCACGGCGTTTAAACCATCAGTCTATGAGTAGTAAGATCTACTTTTCAACTATTTCAGAATTACCCGGGCATATTTCGTATTTACCCCAAATGACCAAAAAAGTGAGATATGACAATAAATATGCATAAAAAAGAAACAACAGCGTATTTTTGTATATAATGTCCTCTAATCATAAGTGTATTCATCAATTTGCAAGAGATACGAAAATATAGGCAGTACAATTTAAAAATAAAATGATTTTTTAACTGAAATGCTGTCGTTTACTCAACTCGTCAAAATTACATACATACATAATCTCACGCCTTCGTTCCCAGAGTGGGGTAGGCAGAGTTACAGAATTACAAACATCTCTAAAAACTTGTTGTTAATTCTATAACCACAATTTTCACAATTAGGCTAAGATGTTTACCAGCGTATTAGTGACAGGTTGCAAGCCCATCGAATAACAGTACTACAAGCCTTTATTCCCTTAGTCGTCTCTTACGACATCCACGGGAAGACATGGAGTAGCACTATTGTAACTCGGCAACCACACGAGGAAAAAAATTATATCGTAATTAGCTTTTGCCCGCGACTCCATCCGCGTAGAAGTCATTTATCGCTGCTCACTCGGGAACTGTCCAATTTTACGAGATAAAAACTATCCTATGTCCTATTCCAGGACCTAACCAATAGGTGTGCCAAGTTTCATCTCGATCCGTTCAGTGGTTGAAGCGTGAAAGACGGACAAACATACACACTTTCACATTTATAATATTAGTATGGATTAAGGGCGCGTACACATAGAACGTCCGTTTTTACAGGATCCGTTTTAACCGATCTTTTCACCTTGCAATCTTCTTTTTACTGGATCCAGAATACTGTTTTGGGTGTAAACTCGCTCATACAACTACATACACGCCAAGAAATAACGGACCTGTAAAACGGATCGCTATGTGTACGCGCCCTAATAGATATTATAATGTTGCTGTTTTCGCTGAGGTTCCTGAGGAACTAGGTACTCACGTAGGTGCAATAGATAAATTAGTAGCAGTATCCCACAACGACGCTTGTTTTTTTAAACTGACTTTTCAAGACCATGTTCTCTATTCTCTAGATAATTTTTCTCATAAAAAATGTTTTTTATAGGTGAAAAACTTAAGTATATGACCTCTTGCATCTAGTTGTAACACATTTGTATAGACCAGTCGACATTCTATATTTAAATTTTGACGTAAATTCCATTTTAGTTTTGCACACAACTACATGCAAGAGGTCATTTACGTTTTTCACACCTAAACATCGCTGGGGGCCTAATACAGCTGCGTTTATCGCGTGACAAAATGTGGATAAAAACATCCGTCACTTTTTGACACGTATATAAGTACGGGAGTGACGGAGGCTTTATCCAGATTTTGACACGCTATAAACGTAACCATACTTTGCCCGCTGAAGTCACTTCGTCTCGAGTGGTTCTAGAATAAGTCAGAGACTAAGGGTCGTATTAATAAACTCATCTTGGCTGAGATGCCGTCACAAGATACGTCAACATGAACGTCAAACCATAGAACACTGTCATTTTTGACGCATCTCGAGACGAGCATAAGAGTTGAGTTAATTAATATGGCCCTAAAACTTTTTAAAAACGGTAGGTAGTGACATGGGGGCATAACACGTACAAATTATAATTCGTGCTTATAATTTGTACTAGATGGCACCACCGGTATCATCAGGAATATTATTTTCTTCATTTCCGTTAATCAAGGAAAAGTTAAGCTTTTATTAATCAGATATACCTTAATTTAAATGCAAACATCATTCTTTACATAAATTTAAGGCTTTATTTTAGAAACTAAGAATGGCATTTTTTTGCGGTACACTGAACGGCCATCATTAGCTATTGAACTTGCTACGTGATATTCATTAGATCCGCTAGATGGTGCTTATACGAGGACGTTAGCGCCGACTTGTGTCATCGCGGTCACTCCCGGTATAGATATTCAATGGAACAACATTTAATTAAAGCGTTTGTTATTTCTTATTCCAAATATACGAAAGTTTATTTATTTTAACACCACAATAAATAACTTCCCAAGTATTTTTCACTAAGCGTTTGACACAAACAAAACTAAAAGTTATCTTTCTTACTCTCGTGTTTTTCGTATCTGTCCATCATTCATTAGTGAAACAAGTGAACATAATTGTAGTTTGTATAGCTATCTATATGCAACTGCGACTATTTCTAACCGACTTCAAAAAAAAAGGAGGTTCTCATCGTAATTTGTCCTGTATGTATGTATGTTCGCGATTATCTCGCGTTTGGCTGAACCGATTTTGATGTGGTTCATAAAAGTATTTTTTACACTAAGGAGGTTTTAGTTATTTAACCGACTTAAAAAAAAGAAGATTCTCAGTTTGAACTTTTTACAGAGTTGTCCGAGTTAAAAAAATTTTTTTTGGTTTGATAGAGTATACTTCCGAGGTAATCCCATTGTCACCAATCATGAGTCTAAATCTGAATCTGATGAGGGGATCCGTGAGGAATTGAGGGAACTCCTCAAATATCATAGGCATAGGTACATACAGCGATTTTAGTATTTTTAGTAACAAGTCCAGCATTTGCATTCAGCAAGTATCATTTGGTGAAGTGGAACTGATGATGAAGACCACAAATGGCCTCCTGAACTCCTCAACGGTAGGTACCTATTTCAAGGGTGGCGATAAGATACCTCGATTAAGATAGTTCAGCAATTGTAATTTGAATGTTTAATTGTTTAAATATGACTATGACTTTCCCGAGGCGTTGCTTGTTTAATTAAAGGCCCAGCCACACCGGATGCGTGCGCGTAGACGTGACGTGCGCTTGCGCTTTACACTGCGTTGTATAGTGACATAGGTGGTCACATTTGCCTACAAATACCTACCTATGACTTCGATTTAGACAGTCAAAAGTCCTTAAACATTTTTATTGTTAGTTACCTACATTTATTGTTACCTACCTACTTAAAAGTAAGATATAAATTAAGGACAATTTTATTGACTATTTTAGATGAGTATAAATAAAATATATTTAGTGCACGGACCTAAAAAAAAGGACGTAACGTTGCCCTAGACAGGAATGAAGCATGCAAGGTCGGCAATTTCGTTCGTTATAGGTAGGTACACAAGTTACCGCATGCACACAGATACCTA
Source organism: Acleris literana (assembly GCA_946894065.1). NCBI lineage: Eukaryota > Metazoa > Arthropoda > Insecta > Lepidoptera > Tortricidae > Acleris > Acleris literana. The sequence continues at coordinate 21,008,450 of OX335671.1, read as the reverse complement.
CACTAAAAACGCATGCAGTTTACGTGTATGCCAATTTGCATTCTTTACTCATGATAAGACGAGGAAACACGTCCGTATTTTTTTAGGTACGTACTTTAATAGTGTTCATAATAGTTGTTGGTACAATGTTGTATGGACGCGTGACGCGTCATCACTTAGGTTCTTTAGCTTTTAAATCCCAATATAAACCTATTAGCTGTCCGCGCCCGGGCCGCCAATACTTAATCGATGATGATGATGATGATGATGATGATGATGATGATGATGATGATGATGATGATGATGATGATGATGATGATGATGATGATGATGATGATGATGATCTTTTATTTTCCTTATAGGTGATGTGAAAAGCAGTATGTGTCACACAGTAGCAAAATTATTTCCACCTTGGGCGTTAACACTTGAATCCCTCACTACGCTCAAGATTCTATTTTAGAATCCTTCGCTTCGTCACGCTTCGTTCAGGATTCAATGTACGCCCTCGCCATAAATATGTAATTTTGCTTCCTTGATACACAAATAACTATTACGACCTACCAAATTCCTATAAGTACCTATCTATCTATATAAATAAAAATAAAAAATTATAAAAATCGGTCGACCCGTTTCGGAGGAGTTCGACCACAAACACCGTGACACGAGATTTTTATATAAGTAAATAGATCGGTTCGTTTTTAACGGAGGTTCAAACCGCATCAGTTTAGAGCTAAAGTACTTACGTACTACAACGTTATATAGTACAAGTATAATAAATAATTATTCTGTTCTTTCACTTACTAGTCTAACTACGGCGATTGCAAATCACTAAGAAAGTGAATAAATAGATAGGCAAACAAAAGGTAGTTCACGCCAAAACTTGATCACAAGGACCCAATGTTTTTGCAAAAATATGCTTAAAGAATGTAGAATCAACGTTTAGTTTTATATGACGGCGCGCTTCGGCGGCGGCAATTCATAAAGCTTTGACAAAAATGCCATCTGTCGAACTGATTGCGAGGTTACGTGCCGTTCATAGCTTAGCAGACATGTCGATTGTGCTGCCACTGCTGGCGAAACCACAGAAACTTATAGTGTCGGCGGCTATCGACTTTAGGACGGCAACCATTTTCGATTCGCGACTGAGTATCTGTAGAGTATAGTAATCTGTGGTAGTGACAATATTTATGGTCTATGTATCCATACTAATATTATAAATGTGAAAGTGTGTATGTTTGTCTGTCTTTCACGCTTCAACCACTGAACGGATCAAGATGAAACGTGGCACACATATAGGTTAGGTCCTGGAATAGGACATAGGATAGTTTTTATCCCGGAAAATTGAACAGTTCCCGAGGGAGCAGCGATAAACGACTTCTACGCGGACGGAGTCGCGGGCGAAAGCTAGTAGTATAATACAAAAAAAAATGCGAAACTAATAAACGGTAAATTGTTGACAGTCAAACCAGTTTATTTCCACGAAATGCATTTTGAGCCCGAGCTTGGCTCATTATGTGATTGGCTCATGTTTCAAGACACGTTTGGGTAAAAGAATCACATCGTTCTTGCTTTTTAGAGTTCCGTAGTAGTCAAATTTATTTCCACCATGTGTTTTGTCCGGCTTAATGGTATAGTCGCCTTATTTAGAAACTACAAAGACAATAGTAATCAGTTTTGGTAAAATTGTATGGATATACTAGCTAAAAAGATTTATTAATATTTGATAAAAAAAACTCACTCCGAAAGTATTTTTGAAAAAACGATTAAAAATAGGCATCAGATTTATCGACGGGTTTTAGAACATACCCCAATTAAGTACCCTTTTTTCGGATAGCATATCCTACGAGATTACTTATAGCGTCGACCAAGTTATACTTGCAGTCTAATTAAACAATATGTTAGCTCAACTGCAAACTAATTGTTTGTAAGGTCTGTTCATTCTTACTTGTCTAATATAGTAAACAACTTTCTAACCTCAAAATGAACCTTTTTTGGCTAAAACAGCAATTTTCAACAAAATAAAGCAATCACAGACAATACATTAGCCAAGTGATGTCCATAATGTTTATTCATTTTACTTTATTTACCATAAAAAGCAGTTTTAGCAAAGAAAGGTTCATTTTGAGGTTAGAAAGTTGTTTACCTACTATATAAGACAAGTAAGGATGAACAGACCTTAGGTACGGCTACTGATACGGAACCCAACAAAATGGCTCGGCATTCTCTTAACTGATTTCTACAATTGACAATAATCAGTAGTTCAACTCACATAAAACTTTAATCCAATTTCTGTTTTATCGTGAAGTAAATTAATCGACAAACTTAACTGATCGGCGCATTTGAAAAAGTAGAACAAAGGCCACGCTACGGCAGAGATGTTATTTTTGATAACATTAAGTTTCCTCTTTGTTATAATAAAGGGGCAGTGGACAGGGAATATAGTCGGAGGCGAGTACGCTAACATATCCGATTTCCCGCATTCGGCGTTCCTCACTGTGGAGTGTGCCACCCACGGGGGTGGGGCAAGTTATTTTATTTGTGGCGCGTCCGTACTCGCTCAAGAGCTCCTGCTCACTGCCGCACACTGTCTCGAAGGCTGCTCAAAAGCCAGCAAGGTAGTTGTCAACATAGGCAGCAAACACCGGGAGCATGGCAGTGTAAGGTTTTCCAAAAGTTTCCTGATACATGAACGATACGATGTGTTTGACATCTCAAATGATATAGGCCTGGTGAGACTGAAATCTCGTATAAAGCTTGGAAAGCGCATCCAGAAGGTGCTGTTGATGAAGAAACCTCCAAAGCTTAGGATAGCTCACCTCGCGGGATGGGGTTTAGTAGACGTAAGATATACTTAACACATTATCTATTTATTTTTTGTCTGATTCTGATCTGACTAATTTTTACTAAGCTTCCGGGGAAGTATAACTGGTTTCACAACTGGTTAAAAACGTTTTGTTTTTTCAGGAAGAACTGCAAACTGGTACATTTACGTTGAAGCGCACAGACCAGGAAGTATGGTCCCGAAAACGATGTATAAGGGTGCTTAAGCACATCCCCAGGGGAACATTCTGTGCAGGATCACGGAGAGGATACGACTTCGCGTCCCAGTATGTAAACGACGGTTGACGATGAGTATCAAGAACTTAGCTTGTAAAGTCCCTTTCATTCACCATTAACTGAACTGCATTGAAATACAATTGCAGTTCAGTTAAGGTAGCGGTTCATTAACCACACTGCATTGAAGATGTATAAAGCTAATCAAATCCAGATGGTTCTCAGCTAGGTTTTATCAAAATGGGTTGAGTTGGGCAGCTATTTGCTAGTAATGTCTATTGTTTACAGGAAAATCTTAACATTTAGGTATAACGTCGTATAATATAGGTTTGAATTATGACTACCACAAAATTTAACTCCAGAGGAAGTAAACCATTGAAATTATGTTCCAGAGGTGACTCGGGCAGCGCCCTCGTCGTGAACGAATACATCCAGATCGGGCTAGTCTCCTATAAGAACCCCGCCGTCTCCAAGAGCTTGGTGGTCTACACAGACGTCAGCTATTTCAACGACTGGATAAAAAGCAAAGCGATGAAACTTTTTTGCAAACCAGGAAAATACGACTAGGTTCAGCTGAAAATCAGCGTTGTGGCTCCGGCTGCAGCGAATGCTGACCTGAGTTCTATTTGACTTCACACTACAGTGCAACGATTCCAATTCTGCTCTAATCTCAATTTTTTTTGTACTATGTCTGTTGTGTTGCCAAATAAATGTTATGAGTTTGCTCAATCAATCATCGCTCAGCCTTCAAATACTTGAAAGAATGGAAACGAAGATACGAGATGGGTAAGGTGACCCGGGTTAATGTATCTTTGTCTTCTTTATCCAAGGTTATAGTGGAACGTGGCATCTAAGGGCCGTATAATAAACTGGGGGGTTTCATGACATGGCAAGTTCATTTCACGGGGAGCGTAAAGGACAGAGCTATAGTAGTTATATAGCTCAAGAGAGCTAAACAAGAGAAGAAAATATAAATTTACAAAATAATACACCCCGTGGATACAATACTCGAGTCACCTTACTCAAATGTCGAAAAACGCATCTAACCCTTAATTTCCTTTATTATTCATTATTATCTTTAATAGTTGAATCGACATAGATGAACCTTACGTGGAAGACCATAAGGGCTAGGAAGAAAAACATCGAGCTAGTATGAAAATAGAAAAGAAACCGGCAATAGGCAGTTTATATTCATCCATCCAGAACCTTATCCAATCCATCCACTCCAAAGTTTTTACTCATTACAAGTTTGGAATTTTTTGAATTGTATTTTAATAGTGAGTTATCATGTATACAACGACGGTCAGCAGTAAAACGTATCATAGTTATATTCCTTTTTTTACATATTTTTCTTGTCCCAGTGCTGCCTCCCTCAGTCCTCTTTTCAATTCCCTAAAAATTCTAAGCCCATTATTTACATAACTGTTCCAGTTAGCTCTGCTATCTCCTTGGTCACTCCTTTAGTCCTTATCCTGTGTCTTGGTATCTATTCTGTAATAATTTTGGCATGCGGCATACATGATAATCCCTTTTTAACTTGGCTGCTGTCAAGTTAACGTGAACGATCTATATTATTGTGCGGTTTATTGTGTTCTAAACTCGGTGTTGCCATTTAATGCCTATTATGCTACTCGTAGGTAAGTTTCATCGCAGAATTCCTACAAGATTAAAATATCAAAATGTAGGCCATAATTGATGGTTTTCCTGCGTAGGCGTGAAAATATACTAGAGAAGCAGATAAAAAGATAAAAGATGTTTATTTCGTAACGTTATGTTTTTTCTTTAATTCTAAGCACTGCTACAACACCTTGAGCAATACTCAACAGGTGTTTGGTAAGTGAAAAGAAGTACTAAACATCCTGTAGACACTTACAAAACTGGTCCATTACTAACTGACTGCCAAACCTCGTACTTATAACTTCAGAATTGCTCTAAGACAGGATATTTTGAAATTCAACCCCTAACAGGAAAAAAACAGGTAAAAAGTGGAAATAAAAACTAAACTCTACGCCATGGTCCTTGTGTTCTTGTAATATCCGTTATTAAAACTTAAAACTGCGTGGCAAATTTTGAAATGCTTCTCTTTTTTCCGTTGGTTTATTTAAAAAAACGATTCGTTTTATAAGAGAACCCTAGCATGATCAATCCATACTTGTTATCATAAATGCGAAAGTATGTTACGCTTTCATAGCTAAACCACAAAACAGATTGAATTAAAGGAGAATGGGCAAAAATGTATGAACGCTGGCCTAGAAACCAATAACAATAAGCACTATATCATCGGATATCCTTTTTAATTTTACAACGATTTTTTGTAGCGGGAACCTCAAATAACTGTGTTTTTTTTTAAATCGGGAACTTCGGGACGCCTACATAGACGACTTTAGCATAATTACTATGATATACCGCCGTCTTTGCATGGCGATAATTTATTTCGCCAAAAGATTTCGAACTACCTGCCATAGTAATAGTTGTAAAACTTAGAATTACCTATCCGGTGACATATCGCTTGTCCTTTTTGGTCATATATAGGCCACTTTGCCCACCCTCTTTTGGAACGGCGGAGCTTGAACTCTGGGAAAGGGTATACAATACTTTTCATCCGGGATAGGAATAGCGATATATACCTTCTACGTGGACGAAGTCGCCGGCAAAATTAATTTCAATATAAATAATTGAATCTATTTTACAAACAACCATAATTTGTCGTCAATGTAGATATACAAACATACTTGGCCATCAATTGGTTCCTCCCCCTTTTTGTTACTTTTTGAAGGTTAACAAATACTTATCTGTAATAACAAAAAGCAAGCTTTCAAAACCCGACTGTTACTAACCAACTTTAAATCGTTATCCTAAATGATCATTCAAAATAAAAAATTACGAAAGAAATCTAATGATGATATTCAATGATACGCCACTTGTCATACTAGGTCGTTTTTTTTTTAATTCGCACAATATGGCGTCTGTTTGCCGCCATATTGAATTTTGATTACTGTCATATCTTCAGTGACACTCACCAGATTAAGACAAATCGATTGACATAAGAATCATCAAAATCGGACAACAGGTTTAGTTTTTATAGGTACACACAGTAACAAACATACATAAATAGGCTGTGAATCACATTACCCTCCTCCTTCGGCAGTCGGGTAAGAAGCCTTGAATTTGTTTACAGGAAAATAGTAGGTTTTGCGTATATTTAGAAACGCATGTAATGCTTAATCTACTTAACCCATTAAACTAATCAACCGTCTGATCGTTACTCTCTTAATAGTTCAAAAACCCAATTGATTAAAAACGTAGTTTGACCGTTTTAATCACAAAACATTAGGTATTGACCAATCAATGTGAACCAATTCTCTTAACATGGATGAGTAAGATCAAAGCGATGGCTAAACAAGTTTTTTTATTGATAATAGCAAGTTTGGCAAAGATTGCGCGTCCGGAGATGGAAGCGTTTATAGTGGGGGGCGTATTTTCCAACATAAGCGACTTTTCTCATTCGGCATTTCTCAACATAGAATGCCACACACGCGGTAAAGCCAGTAAATTTGTATGTGGCTCCTCAATACTGAACCAGGCAATACTACTCACCGCTGCGCACTGCCTCGAGGACTGCAACAAGTACAGCAAGATCGTCGTCCACGCAGGGCATGAACACAGGAAGAAAGGGCAGGTTAGGTTCGCCAGAAGCTTCATAATGCATGAGGAATACGACCCTACCTATATTGCAAACGATATCGCCTTGGTAAGGTTGACGCTAAATTTGATATTTGGACCAGGAGTAAAGAGAGCTACCGTGATGAAGAATCCGCCTTACGACGCAACGGCACAAATCGCAGGATGGGGTTTAACCGACGTAAGTTACTAATTTATGTTAAGGATGTTATGAACATTCGCATTCGCTTAGAGGTATGCAAATGATTTGCATTATTTTAAACATGTGCATCGACATCAATCAATGCGAATGCCAATGTGTGCAATGATGTGCCAGTCGGACGAGGGAACGTATAAGGCTGCCTAATTGAGAATACACGCGCTAAAATGTGTTTTGTACGCTATGATGGGCCTACTTAAACTCGCCGGTTAATGCGGAGCTGCGCCACTGGTAGATGACGTGATACGAAGAGTCACGTGTTCTACCAGTGACTCGATTGGTTTAAAAATGAAACGAATAGAAACGCTAGTTAGCGTAATGCATCTTGGCTAGGGCTTCCGGTTTTGTCGTGCGTGAATCGCCGGTCGCGCGTCTTTTGTTTTTCGCGCAAGCTGACATCACGTATTTCATTCGACCGATAGAAGTGCGTAGGACATTGCTTCTTGCCAAATAAAATTATTCTAGATAAACGGTAAGTTCCTATCCCTATAAGGTTTTTTTTTTGAGAGTGTCTAAATATGCGATATAAATGGCCGTATCTTGCATTGCGTTAACCCCAGACGCCCTAGCCAAGAAGCATTACGCTAACTAGCGTTTCTATTCGTTTCGTTTTTAAACCAATCGCGTCACTGCTACGTGACGTGATGCGAAGAGTCACGTAATCTACCAGTGACGCGATTGGTTTAAAAACAAAATGAATAGAAGCGCTAGTTAGGCTAGTGCCTCAGATGTATCTATTTTACGTGAATAGTTGTATTTTACTTCCTCACAGTAGTCGTGAAAAGTAGTACTTTTTGTTTGCCCAGGCGGAAAAGACAATAGATGGACTCATTTATTTATTTATTTATTTATTTATTTATTTATTAGGCATAATTACAAATTACAAACTTAATTTATAATATACATAAATCTTTCGTAGAATTAATTTACTAGTTCGTAACTCGATTACAACTATGCACGACATTTTAATTATGTTTATTATACACAACAAAACAGAACTGCCTACGAGTATCAAACTACTTACCTACGATTTAATTTGGCTTCTTAGAAATAGTTCCAAGGAGATTAGCAATACTGCTACTAAAAATATCGACTTTTGGATTATTTATCAATAGGTCGTTGAAAGTACGCGACATACGCATAATAGGGCTATTATAAAATACATTATTAGTGGCTAGGGGAACAGAGAATAACTTTTGTGTGCGACTGGGCCTATTTGTTGCTCGTATAGAAAAGTAACTTAACAGATCGGAGGAGTCTATCTTATTATTTAGAATTTTGTGAGCATATATAATATCAGCAGTCCTACGTCTTTATTCTAGAGTGTGAAGATTAAAGTGAACAAGCCTTGTCTCATAACTAGGGAGTAAATACTTCATAACTCGTCCATCAATTGCCTACTTCCTTCTTCTTTATTAATTACTACCCACGACTCCGTCCGCGCAGAAGTCGTCGATCTGTTCATTGGTTGAAGCGTGACGGGTAACAAACATCCAAAAATCCAAACTTTCTCATTTATAGTATTAATAAGATAAGATAACATAACTCTTTTGTTATGTTACATACTCGTACTATAAAACAAAGTCGCTTTACGCGTCTGTCTATGGCGCGGGCCAGACAGAAAAGACGTAAGACGCGGACGCGTCGGCGACGACGGGCGCCGGCATTGCCTTCTATCTTCTATCATCAAAATGTATAGCTTCTATACATTTTGATTGAAAATTCATTAAATGGGCGCCTCGACGCCGACGCGTCCGCGTCTTATAGTAGGAGATCCGAATAGGAGACGATTTGCACCGGGCTGTTTATTCGATACAAAGTATTTTATACCAAATTTAATATGCTAAGTAATATATGGCGAATAGGTAGGCTGAAAAATTTCAGTCCAGTATATAATTAATTAAAAATTTAAAAATTAACTTTGTTTTACTAAATTGCAATAGCTTGTTTAATAGAATTACAAATTACATAGGTACCAATCGAAAGTAAGAAGCCTATAGAATATGCAAACGTTAGGTTGACAATTTTTTCCCGTCAAACTATTGGGTAGGCAGGTATAAACAGGTAAGTCGGTACTAATAATTTGCACCAAACCTAACGTTTGCATATTCTATATATAGACTTCATACTTTCGATTAGTATTTAATCTGTCTATTAAACAAACATAATATAAGTACTGGACTGAAATTTTTCAGCCTACCTATTCGCCACATAATACACATAACGCCATAAAATACTTTTCATCGAATAAACAGCCCGGTGCAAATCGTCTCCTATTCGGATCTTAGACCATTACGTCTCTTCTGTCTGGCCCGCGCCTATCTGTATATCCGCTAACTCCTAAACCACACAACGGATTTTGATGCGGTTTTGACCACCAGTAAACATCGGTATTAAAGTTTAACTTTCATGGCAGAGTACTTTGTGCAGAAAAATAAATACAAACAAATACATCTAGTATCTTGAACCTTTATTTTATATAAACAAAAAGAAAGACGCTAAAAATATATTAAGGGGTTTGAATAAATTACTGAAAGTTGTTCACCTTTTACTTCTGTTATAAAATATCCATTTTAAATGCCTAAATGAACTTTCCACACTGACTAATATTTTTTTGGTGTGACAATTAAATTGACATTTTTTACCTATTTGACTTAAATTATTTTTCGAATGCAAAATGAGGATTAAGGTTCTATAACATTATTAGGAAGTAAAATTACTTTAAGTATAACTAACTAGCTGCAGCATAATAAGATTAAAAAATAACACAAAATAAAAGTTATTATTCATTAAATAATCGAATGTATTTCTTTTTTGCTACCCTTACCGGGTGCCATGAAAGTTTAACGTGGATACCGATGTTTTACAATCAGTTAGATAATTTTTCATGGAAGGTTTTAACGAATAATAAATTCTAGTTTATGTGCGGGTGTTACAGAAAACTCACATAAAGAGAAGCGAACCGAGGGTGGGTCGCTAGTTAAACAAGTAGACAAATAAATGTATACATACATACACACATAAATACATAAACTCACGCTTTCTTCCCCAGACTGGGGTAGGCAGAGCTACAGAATGACCAAAAACTGTAAAAACTTGTTGACAATTCCGCAACCACATTTTGCACAATCGGCTAAAATGTTTACCAGCGTATTAGTGACAGGTTACAAGCCCATCGCGTAACAGTACTACAAGCCTCTAGTCGCCTCTTACGACATCCAGGGAAAGACGTGGCGTGGCAAATATTCTAACCCGGCAACCACTACGGTATATTACACAAATTACTGATAAAAAATATTTACTTGAAGGAAATAAAAAAGGATAAAACAAGGCTCCTGAAGCACGCTCCCCAGAGACTGTGGAACCGGGAGAGATGCATCGACAAGCTGAAGCAGATACCCGAGAAAGCATTCTGCGCGCAGTCGGACAGCGCGACAGACTACGCAGCTCAGTATGTACTTGATAAAAAGGTTACTCTCTCTTTCTCTTTATCTCTCTCTATTTTACTCCCAATGATATAGTATAAAAAGAGGGAGATTTTGTTACCTATACGGTAATCGGCGTGTAAAAATGGCCCGGCTTACGCACGCACTGATTATGTAATCAGTAAATATTTCAATTACACACTAATTCATAAATGACAAGTGACAGCAGGATGGTATGCTAATTTCCGGGAACGAAACAGAGACGAGTGTATGTTGCTCTGCAGACTAGTTCTCGGTTCCGTTGACGGCGCAAGACTAAGTAAAGGTGTACCAATTGGCTTTATGGAAGTGCGTATAACATATCTACCTCTTTTTACTTTATTATATCATTGTTCACTCCTATTCTTTTTCTACCACTATTTTTGTCACTTTCTCTATCTTTATCCCTCTTTTTATTTAGGAGTCAAGCTAATGGCAGTGGAGCTGTCAATTTATGTAATTGACATAATCACTCGACGTGACCGTCCGGCAGAGCTTATGACATTTCCGATAAAAATAACGTTAGTAGAATGCATCTTATTTAGGGTCATGCGCCGGTCTTCTGTCATGTTTGTCTCACGGACTATATCCGACCCTCAAACTAGGGCTTCCAATCCCGCAGCCTATCTTCAATCTCGGTATCTGCGGGACTGAACATTTCAATCCCGCGGGTCCCGGTATTTGCGGAATCCCGCATAGAAATTGATACTAGTGATATAAGATGAATGAAATAAAAGAAATGAAGAACCTATCTTCACTTTTATTAAGGTTATAAAATCTAATTGTGCTTTTATAGAAAGCGAAGAAAATATATACATACAATAAACAAAACCAAGAAAATTATCAACAAAAAAATTCATACTCTAATTAGTTTGGTGAGCATTCAGTTGAACTTTTTTAAAAACATTACATTTCTAATGAGTCGTCTGCAAAACTATTGCGTCCTGAAAATCCCGCAGATCCCACGCTCGAAATCCCGCAACAAGCGGGACTGGGAAATAGAGCGGGATCTCGGAATACCGGGATTGGAAGCCCTACCTCAAACACATATTAAGACCCCTTATACAGAGTGTAAATGAAATAACGCAAAAGCTCAGATATAACCCATTGATTTTGATTATTTTATTAAGTTAATGATTGTAGAAGGTATCCGTGTGTTTAGTTGACTTAGTAATTCCATTCGCTTTATAAGTCTACATTACCTACCTGGCCTATCTACTCGTCATTTGTGACGTCAGCTGTCGTAATACGCATCCTCTAACTATCTATTACACAGTAACGTATCTTGCATTCTTAACTTTTAGACATGGCAGGATAAACAGCGGTTTTATACAAAAAAAAACACTCATTAAAAATTGTAATCTCTATTCTCGATTTTGAACTAACAACTTTCAAGTTTTGCGTTATCTCATTTACGCGTTGTATATGAAATAAAATATAAAAAAATATTATTATTTTCTGTCGGGTGTGTTTCAGAGGTGACTCGGGCAGCGCTCTCATGGTACGAAAGCACATCCAAATTGGGCTGGTCTCCTACAAGAATCCCAATATATCGAGGAGTCTGGTGATATACACAGACATCGGAGCCATGTTTGGCTGGATAAAGAGCAGGAGCAAAATGCTTATCTGCAATACACTACAACAAAAGCCATTAAACCAAACTTTTTGATAAAACAATTTTTGTACATTTCTTGAAACTCTCCTTAATGTTACACGCAAACTGGGGATGAAGAATATATTTATACTTTTAGTTGTGATACATGGCTAGGGTTGCCAACCGTACTATAATATATAGTATTGTACTATATTTTGACTCTGTGTACTATACATATACTTTTGAAGAAATATATAGTACGCAAACATACTATATTTCAGTCAGTCCTTCTACATATTCGGTTTGGATTGGCCATTTCAACCTGAATTTAAATAAATTCAAACTCAAACTCACAACATTTATTTTAAGCACCAATGTAGTTGCAGTGGAGAATTTGTTTTTTTTTCAGCTCAGATAGTTGCCCCAATAGCAGGAAGAATGTTAGTAAGTATTAAATGTTGTGCATTATATTTAATGAATAAATTTACACATTTTTTTAAAAGATTTTCTTCAAAGTACTATATTTCTTATACCTTTGGCTGGAAAATACTTATATACTTACCTTACTATACTTATACCTATATTTGCCCAAGAAATAGTTGGCAACCCTATACATGGCGGTGTTAAAACAAAACTAAAGCAAAAACTTCTGACTTAAACTTGAAAATGCTGAATTTAGAGTAATCCTACTATTGTAAATGCGAATGTTTGTGTGTGGGTTCGTTCGTTACTCCTTCACGCTGTAACGGCTGGACGGATTTTAATGAAATTTGAAAGGAGATAGCTCATACCCTGGATTAACACAATGGTAGTCAATCCAGGGTATAACGAAAGTATAACATTATAGTATAACGTTATTCGGTCAAAATAACGTAATGAAAGATAACGTTACACAAAAATAACGATTATTAAAGGTCTGCCCACATCCACCCACTGCAGGGTAAATAAAGACTTCTTAATTTTTACGCCAATTTTAGATATAGGTACAGGGTGTCGCAAAAACCAATGCCAAAACTGAGAGGACTGATAAAGCAGCTAAAAAGCTATCGATTTAACCCCTATGTATGTTCAGCGTTTTTACTAGTTTCGGAGATATTGATCATTTTTAATCAGATTTTTTGTTAATTTTCCCCTATGACCATGTCACGAAAAAACATTAGTGTCATGTTTTATTTCATAAGTTTTCAGTGGTATCTTACATTAGTAGAATCATTACGAATCAGCGTAGTTTTTGAACCCATTTGCTCATTTTTTTTATTCAACTTTTTAAGTAATGACAACAAGTTTGTTTCTCCATATATCCCAGTGTTTGTTTTTCACTATGTATGAAAAAAACACCTTTATGTGATTAATAAGACAGCTGGCAAATAGGTTTAAAAACTTCGTTGATTCGTAAGGATTTCTAATTATGTAAGATACCACTAAAAACTTATGAAATAAAACATGAAATTAATGATTTTTCGTGACATGGATATGGATAAGCGAAAATCACAAAAAATCAGATTAAAATCATCAATATCTCCGAAACTAGTAAAAATCGCTGATCACACATAGGGGTTAAATCATAGCTTTTTAGCTGCTCTATCAGCCCTCTCAGTTTTGACGTTGGTTTTTGTGACACCGAGTAGGTATAGTTAATCATTTCAACGTTGCAAAGTTACTTCAAGACAGCGATAGGATAAGCCTTTATCGATTGTAAGTCGACCGTGCCTCGCCAGGGGCATGGTAATGAGGTGATAAGCGCCGTGCGGGAGCTTCCGGAACTACCAACATTGAAAAACTTTTAAGCAGGTGTACAGTGAGGAAACCACGTATTTGTACACGATACAAGATACCACGAATGTTTTTATAAGTATGCGATAGTAAAAAAGAGGTCAAATATCAGTTACTAGCTGTTTGGTTTGTCCGAATTATCATAGGATAGTTTTTTTTTTAAATAGTTTTTACTAGATTGTTATAAAACAAACATAGCCTAACCTTCAGGTTCTGTAGGTTCTCTTTGAAAATATTTATAATGGTTTAGGAAAAAAAAATCTAGCTTATAGAATTTCGGGCAAATGAAACAGTTGGGAAACGAAACTTAGGACTTTCTATAATTTTCCACCTTTATCCTTTTCAACGCCTTACATCAAAATACAAAGTGTATATTTCCTAAGCTGTGCAAATTCATGCAATTTTTTTATCTTCAACTTGATTACAGCCAAAACTACTAATACTAAAAGACTGAAAAACAAAGCACATATTATTATATACCTAGTAAATTTTAAAGGAAAACTATCACGACTAAAGCTGCGACCACACCGCTGCTTAAAATACGGTGACGGTACGGAATCGCAGTGACGCGTCGTATCAGTACCGTTTTTGACGCATGCTCCACACACCGCTGCTTAAAATACGGCGACGGTACGGAAACGCAGTGACGCGTCGTATCCGTACCGTTTTTGACGCATACTCTCCACACTGCTGCTTAACGGTACGTATATTACGGTGCGTCAAAAACGGCGCCATGTTTTTACAATGACCCCGTCTTTTGTTTACGCGACGACACCGTATTTTAAGCAGCGGTGTGGAGGGCATGCGTCAAAAACGGTACGGATACGACGCGTCACTGCGATTCCGTACCGTCACCGTTTTTTAAGCAGCGGTGTGGGGGGGCATGCGATAAAAACCGTACGGATACGATGCGTCACTGCGATTCCGTACCGTCACCGTTTTTTAAGCAGCGGTGTAGAGGGCATGCGATAAAAACGGTACGGATACGATGCGTCACTGCGATTCCGTACCGTCACCGTTTTTTAAGCAGCGGTGTGGAGGGCATGCGATAAAAACGGTACGGATACGATGCGTCACTGCGATTCCGTACCGTCACCGTTTTTTAAGCATTGGTGTGGGCGTAACTTAAGGGAACTTAATTGGTTCCTGAGACCCAGGCGACTAAAGTGTGTATACCTACTACAATCATATAAGACAGCACCAAGTAACTTTAAACAGAGAATTATTTCGTATTTGTTGTTTTATGAGATACTGCTTTGGAACCCTGCACTGAGCATGGTCAGACATGCTCTTGCTCGGTTTTTTTTCTTAGAAAATAATTATGTTGCAACGTTGTTTACCCTCTCTTTTGCTCTGAAAACCTGACAGGGGCCGTATTCAGAATTACCGGAGTTCCGGACAGTGAAAGGGATACACCATATGACTTTTATTACTCTGTCCTTTTCCCTTGCTGAATATTTACACGTTTTAACAGCATATACAGTCTTTGGTACAACGAAGGTCCACACAACATGTTTAACTTATCAAAAACAGAAATGTATGGAAAAAATGTAACTATTACATGCCATAAAACATTGTAATGATGGATAAGCCCATTTAATTCAGGAAGATGTGCATAAAAAATGGGAAATTGGTGGTGCCTACTCAAATATCTAGGAATAAATGAATTTTTGACAGTTACAGAGTCAGTCGATGGGTTAGCCTATACTCCGTTCGCGTTAAGAATGCAGTAAATCATTGTTTTCCGCAGGCCTAGCCACGCCCCCTAACCAATCAGGTCGCTCAAAATTAGGTTTATTTTTATTCATTAAACTTAATCTTTTTAAATATAATTTGTTTGAATTTTAAACTCCACTGCGAATACACATTTACCCTCACTGATCAGACAGCATTCAGTGCATTCTTAACGCGAACGGACTATAGTTAGTAGTTATCGGGTTAGAACTTTTGGTGGCATATCGAGGTTCAATAAACATATAGGTATTATAAGTATTGTCATAACCGTATTTTAAAATGCATTCATATGTTAAATCGCTTAACCAGTTTAAATGAATTTTGGTACCTACGTATATATGTAGGATGTCCCCGCTGTGAAAACGTTACAAAACAATATTACTAAGTAGAGATGAACCGAACTAAAAAGGTATTTAGTTTATTTTGTAATATAACAATACTGAAGGCCAAAATCAAAGTGGTATATTTATAATAATTAGGAAATAGCGACTCCATGGATTCTAGAACCACGATAAGCTACCAAAAGTCCTAACACTAGTAATTATTTAGTTTAGTAGTAAAGTTAGTCGTTTCGGGTTCGATCTCCAACATTAGCAAATATTTGTGTGATGAGCTCAGTTTTTGAGCCATGGGTGTTTTCTATGTATTTATGTTTCTACCTAGATTTATTTGTCTCTGTTTTTGGATGTTTATGGGCATATATGTGTGTTTCCATACTACTATACCATACTTACTATACTAATATAGAGGTGTTGTATGCCGTGTGGTTGAATTGTGCCACTCCATGTATTCCCGTGGATTTCGTAAGAGGCAACTAAGGGAATAAACGCTTGTAGTATTCTTAGGCGATGGGCTTGCAACCTGTCACTAATGTACACTGGTAAACATCTGTTTGTGCAAATTTGGTTACATAATTAACAACAAGTTTTTAGAGTTGTCGGTAATCCTGTAGCTCTGCCTACCCTATTCTGGGAATGAAGGCGTGAGTGTATGTATGTATGTGTGTTTCCATTACTAATAGTAGACTAAACGTACCTAGATTTTAATTAAATTGGCGGGGAACGTTTTCTGATTTTTATTCCAAGTCACGGACTACCTGTGTATAATCTAATTACTGGATTAAACAACGAATATTTTTTATCAAGGAGTAATTGATGATACCCTTGTCTTATGCCTTTATCTCGGGTCGGTTCCCTTTCTTCTCGCAGCAGTGTACTAAAGGTGTTAGGTAATCATAGAGTTAAAAAAAACTTCTAGATGTCGAATTATTCGTGGGATACGCTGGCTTAAAATAAGAGTTACAAGTTTATTATGTAACAATCTACAAATAATTCCAAATTTATTTTCAAACAGGTATCGCACATGCCCACAAGGTTGACAATCGGCCATGAGGCTCAAAAAACCATGCGGGACGCGACCTTGCTCAAAGACAAATTGACAACCGCCATTGTACCTACTCCGACGAGTATGGTGTGTTCTTGCGCAGGCTAAATGATACCTTTACATTATAATAAATATCAGCAGACAATTACATACAAATTGCCCATAGTCCCAAACTTAGCTCTAAGCTAGTACGAGTAGGTACCGTGAATAATAGGCAACGACTATGTATGGAAATACATACTTAACAACATTACAAGGGTGCAACACCCAGAAACAAATACCTACTCGCAATTATCGCACGAATATTTGCCCTTACCAGGAATCCAACCCCGGACTACCTACTAACTGGACTTAGGTTGTCAAATTAAGCTAATTAAGCAAGTTTATGTATGTTACCCTGGTCGCCCTCTTACCACGTGTTGGCTGAAAAAATCACGGAGTGGCCGCAAAAGGGACGTTGGAAAGTGCTTTTTACGAGCCCGAGTTAGTAGACTCTGCCTCTTTTGGATACACTTCCACCTTCCAAGATTATTTGGGAATTTACCCTTCTTACATGTGTCGCATGTGGCGCATGTGTGCAGCATGTGTCGGTTTCCTCACGAATTTTTTGATGTACTACTGGGGTTCGAACTCGGTACCTTACTACTCCTAAAATAATTTTCGACGTAACATCTTGCTTAAATCTAATTTCCTATTTAAAAACTTAAGTAAAAGTCCTCTTGCATGTAGTTGTAACACTTGTAACACATCTGTATAGACCGTTCGACATTCTATATTTGAAATTTGACGTAAATTCCATATAAGTTTTGTACACAACTACATGCAAAAGGAACTTTACTTAAGTTTTTTACCTTATCACACCGAATACAGTGTCCAAAAACAAAAGAAAACCGTTTTGTATGAATGCGCAAGTTACTTGCGTAGTCACAACATGCATTGCGCAGTGACAGTCGCATTGTATTCCGTTTAAGAACCCCTCGGGGGAAAACGCAATGAATGGATGCGCCCATTTGGGGTCCAAAGGAAGCACTTTCCATTCGGGAAAGGAATCTAGTAAAATGTAGCAGTACTAAATTTTAAGTGCTGCTGTGGCTACATTTGGATCTCGACTCGCTTTGTCTTCAGGCTAGGAAATAAGAAAGGAAATTAAATAGGTTATGGTGTTGTTTTCGATAAATTAATGTTATTTAGTACACTGGCGTAGCTACCGAAGGGCGAGGCGTTGCAGTGCCCCGGGGCCCCCAGACTCGGGGGCCCTCCAAAACCTGATTGGCAAAATTTTTATTGAACTAGCTAGTCAACTAGCTGATGATACCTAATTATGATTATTTATTATAAAGTAGATTTATTTAGTATAAACTGTTGCGAATCCGACTAGTACTCTCCTTACATTGTACCAAGGAAGTTAAGCACTATTCATCTAGATTTTCATTGTGAGTATTATAAATTTTGCATTTGGCGTCGCAACGCTCATGCGCTGCGCCAAGAGCTACAGAGTCCTTGGCATGTCAAAAACAATATTGCGCAATATTATAACAATATTACTTACTTTGGTGAATACAGAGCAATACACCTTATACCTACCTATGTTAAAATACATGAAGCCGTTTAGCGTGCCAAATAAATAGACATCATACATGTATAGAATACTTTCGTTCGAAACCCATAATCCGCCTTCTGACGCAGTCAACACTGAATCTGTCGGGCGTTTATACTGTCAACTATCATAAATAGTAATAAACTTTACCACCTTGTCGCTTTAACGACATATTAGGTCTGCCACATGAAACTGTTCAAGGCGTTAAAGTGGTCAATGACCAAAGTGTAAACGGTAAAGCTTTATGATTCTGATCGTAAACTAAGGGTAAGTACACATTTAGGGAAGTACCATTAGGTTTCCTAAGGTAGCCCTAAGAATTTCTATACTTAAGTGGCAAAGGATAAGGCACGTGCACATAGAACAGATGGATAGCAGGGTTTCTCAAACTTATAGCCCTACAGATAACTGTGAACCTCTTTTTTTATATGTATTAATAAAATTCTATACAGGTAAAAAAGAGGCAAGTGCAAGTCGGACTTGCGCACCGATGGTTTCGTACCGCACGCACTTGGTAAAGATATAACATTCAAATCGAAATACATCATAAGTTTTTAGAGTTGAAGGTTATTTTGTAGCTCTGCCTACCCCACTTTGGGATTGAATGCGTGAGTTTATGTATGATATATGTATTGAAATAAAATAATAGTGCGGCGGTACAGAATCATCGGTGCGCGAGTCCGATTCGCACTTGACCGGTTTTTAGTATTTATCGAAAAACTAGGTTTAACTTTAGGTTTTGTACTACTAAAATTTGGAAGCGGGTATGTTTTACCGTTTTAACTACACAAAAAAAGAATACGTTGATGACAAACGGTTTTTTTGTATGGTGACCGCCGTTTTTTTTTACTTTTTTATTTTTTTATTTGTCCGCCGTTATGACTTATGACACATACTTTTAAAAAAAAACCGCTATCTCTTACGGTTGAAAAGTACAGCTCTTTATAGGTAGTTAGGACAGATGGACGCACGAACGGACAGCGTAGGCTTAGTAGGTACTATCGGGACCCTAATAACGTGTGTCAATGATAGCTAATGTGACGGGTGGGCATGTTTCTTGTCGCAAATTGAGTCGAATTCTGAAACAATTCTGGTCAATCCCAATCTTACTCCTGATTCAGTAAATCTTGTCGCAAACCCTATACGATCACCGGTGAGCCCCTGGGGGTTCGTAACCCCACTTTGAGAAACCCTGGTGAGTGTTATAGAGTTCTTAAACGGCAACCTTGTACCGGTATTGGAGAACCAGAGGCCCTAACAAATATGCAAACGCTACTAACGTTTTTCTTTTCTATCACTCAAAATGTATGGGATGACATCTTGTGCGTTGCGATAAACAACGTGGTCAAATGTCATCCCAGACATTTTGAGTGATAGAAAATAAAAACGTTAGTAGCGTTTGCATCTTGGCTA
The DNA here is from genome assembly GCA_946894065.1 of Acleris literana. NCBI lineage: Eukaryota > Metazoa > Arthropoda > Insecta > Lepidoptera > Tortricidae > Acleris > Acleris literana. Next base: position 20,988,579 of record OX335671.1, on the reverse strand, counting down.
GGGGCTCTGGAAGGAAGGACTGAAGGAGGACCTGGTGAAGGTTAAAAGACTGTGCTAGATGCAGGCCGCACAGGATCGATGATTGTGACGGTCCTTCGACAGGCCTAACTCAAACAAACGTGTTTGAAGTGATATAATGATGTAGATGATCATCTAGGTTCTCAACTAATCATTCCATTAGCCAATTAATTAACCGCACAATTACTTCCTTGCTGTAACCAACTTAAGAATAGACAACTCCAACAATCAGCTCTAAACAATCTTCGCAACGCCATACCCGTCCAACCTGCGCCAGAGGCGACCTCTACAAATAACGAATTAATCTTTGACTCCGTCGCCTGCGAGGAATTGGTAGCTATCGGAGTAATAAATAGCCACGTCAGTGCTTTAGAGGCAGGCGACGATAAATAACCTCTTATCGACCGAAGTGCAGACCGACTTGTTAACACGTGTCCCGGCCATCGATAAACACTGATCGATAGGGGCGAAAACGGCGCGAAAGTCGAAAGGTGCCCGTCGGGCGTAACGAACGCTTTCTAGGTTTTCGATACGCCTGTCGATTGTCCTGGTGTCGTGATAATAGTCTTACAAATAGCTTTCCTATCGCTTATCGCAGTGTAGGCTTCTTGATTTGTAATTAGCAAGCTTGGAACCCATTTACGTCTTGAAAACTGAGAAGCGATATATCATTAAGTATCGGGCGATAAAACCACCTGCTGCATTGTATTGGCGCTTTGCGAGGGTCGTTAAAACTAACAGTTCCCATAATATTTTCCACCTGGAGAGTACTTTAAGCTCGGAAAAGCATACGCCCACGTAATCTTGGCTTTTGTCTGTATCTATTATCTTTTTGCTAATAAATATTTAAATATTTATATTTATTATTTATTCGATAATTTAAAATATCGAATATTTCCACATTACGCTCATCCAACAGAATAATGACGCAAATGCATAAAGTCGATTTTGAGATTTTAATGTCATATGTCTTGAGACCTCAAGGGATAATCTAACGTGGGGGAGACAGAACTGTGGTCCCAACGATTACCGCTAGATGGAGATGATTGTCATAATTGATTTTCTTTGACGTTCGATAAAACTTGCCGCGACTACTGCCGCGTTACTGTCAGTTGTGAGGGGAGCCCCGCGTTGTTCAAAGATAGGTACGTAAATGTAAAATTATGACGACAGATAGCTACTTTTTTATATTATTGGCGATATAATGAATCATTTGTACAATTGCGTCTTTGTTTTATCAAAATATCTAGAGATATACTGACGTAAATGTTAAAGTTATTTTGCTCTAAAATATCATAATTCTCTCTCTCTCTCTCTCTCTCTCTCTAGTGTAAAAAAGACCAAAGTAAAGTAAGTCATGTTTTTTTTGTTAAGTAACTTTTTTTACAACGCATTTATTTTGTTTATCAAACGAATTGTTTGTAATTAAGATATTAAATAAAATAACATAAACAAATCCAATTTCGTATGATTTACAAATGCGTTGAAATCTTTAGGTTGCTTTTCTGTTAAATCGTAAAATAGCAATTTCGTGATTATTCTGTTGGATGAGCGATTAAATAGGATTTAGATTCCACAGTAAGTCTCTTTGCGGTATAACTTCTCGTTAAAATTGGTTTTAACAGATTAAAAAACGGCAAATACAACGAGCTCTCAACAAACTTCACCAAATTGAAGCAATAAAGCTACTTACTTACAAGAAATATCGGTTTTTGTTGCAAACTGGGCTGAATGCTACTGCGGTTACCCAGGAGGGGCAAAAAGATGATCGAAAACGTTTTATAACGGTCTTTGCTGATCTAGCCGTTTCGCGAAACTGAACGATTTCACTCGGGCGTAAAAACTAATCGATTATCGAAACGAAAGAAAGTTTGAGGTCTCGTTAAGCTTTTTGTGGTCGCGAGCTGATTTTTGGGTACGATTTAATTTAAATAGATAAAAACAAATTTTATTCGACTCACAAAAACCAAACGAATTGGCTGGACGTTTCCAAATTAATTGGTTTTGGCATTGCAAGTATAAATTTACATTAAAAATACCTACTTATATTTTGCATGCTGACTACCACAGTAGTGTTTCTCCCCTGTCTCCAAAGCTAGTGATCCTGGGTTCAATTCTCAGTAAGAGCAAATATTTGTGTGATGAGCACGAGTATTGGCTCTGAAACTTGGATGTTTTCTATGTGTTTAAGTATTAATTAATCTACTACTTAGATCAATGAGAAGAATCAGTTTTATACCTAAATCGTATTATACGAATGTATTCGGAACGGCGGGCCTGGTTGTCACAGAATTAATCTTGCAAGATTGAGCAAAGGCAGATCGAAAGAGATTGCGGAATGATTGACAAGTTTTAAGGCGATTGCTGTGACTGCTGCTAAACTAAAAACATCCGTAGTAACTCACGAAAGAGAATCGAATCTGCTTTAGCACAATATGGTAACCGCTTTTTGGCTTAGGAGAGCCCCGGTGCCGAGAAAATTAAGTTGGACTCGCGCACCAAGGGTTCCGTATTCAAGATAATATGCTTGGTAACCGCAAAAGAAAATACTCATTTTGTTATGAACTTTTTTTCTATGCCATAAGGTCCATTTTGACTAGCCTAGATTTTAAAACGGATTTTTTGTTTTTTTGTTATTTCTCAAAAACTGTAAATAATGAACACTTTATTAATTTTTTCCCATAAAATATAAATAATTATCTATACGTCAGGATTTTTTCAGATTTTCTGATTAATAAACTTCGGAGATAAGGGGGGAACGGTCATTTTATGTACATTATAGGTTTTAAATAAATAAAAAAACTTAACAATTAAAAAAAATTGTTTTGAAATGTGCAGATTAAGTTCTTTTATATGACACCCCATTTGCTATAAATCAAACCTATTTCATTTTTCAACCCCCATTTACAATAGACCCCTTTCATTTATTTATAAAATTAATTTCAATTTTTTTTTACTTAAAACAGATGCGGGCAAGATAGTTATACAACTATGGCAAATTTCAAGTTGATAGCATTTGTAGTTGCTGAAAATACCTGCTGTGACATTCAGACAGAGAGACAACAAGTCTCACCATAAGGGTTCCTTTTTTACCATTTTGGCACGGAACCCTAAAAACAATAGTTTGTTAGACCTTCAAATTGGTTTTAAATGTTTTGAAATAATACATTTATGACTATACCTAATATGCAGTGATCGGAAATAGGTGAGCTAATTTGCCTAAACTTGATGCATGTTCTCTCTCACGCATGAATGAATATGCGGCAAATTAGCTCTACCTATTCCGATCACTGCTAATATGTTACACGTTTCCAAAGTTTTAGCACCATCCGTTTAGGCCTTCAAACTGCCATTTAATTTGCAATTCAAGATAACATAGCGCCTTAAGAGGATTGTGAGGCTATAAATTTCCATACAAAATGCGGTAACGTTTTTCTTCCCTTAAACTTACTCCGATTTTTTTGATTTTTGAATATGTTGTAGATATTATATTAGACTAGGTTTGTACGTTTTCATTTCCAAGAAATATTTCTTGGACAGAATAAAATGAACAAAATAAAAATCGGAAACGTGTAGACCTAGTTTTTGATAACAACTATAACATATTCATAAATCTTAAAAATCGGACTTGATAGGGATGTAAAAAGTTATCGCCCGGAGGTAAATTTGTATGTGACTTTGACAGCTATGCGATTTAAGCGTAGGTTTACAATCCTCTTAAAGCGATTGGCGGGACATGTATTCAAGGGACAAAATGGCGGGAAAGACTGCCCCGCAGATGGAAACTCCGGCAAAAAAATTAGTGATATGATGATATAAAACAAACAACAAACAACAAACTTCCTTAATATACTTATCGTCACCCAAAGTATCGCTGCAATAGACATCATAAACGTTATCCCCAATCGCCACATCCGGCACAATATCCACACATTAACATACAACTTGGAATCAATGCCATTCGTAATGTATAAACCAATGATATATCATATATGTGACAAAGAGATTGATCTAAAGGCGACCATAATGTGCTCCAATGGCATTCCGAGAGCCTGTCGCACTCCATCATGGAGGCACCATTCAGCCATCAAGTCGTTATAAGACATAATACGGACTTTTTTATTTAACTGCAGAAGGCAGGAAGCAAAAAGTTGGAAGGTATATTATGTACCTACATTAGAACTTTCTATGAGTAGAAATAGGTGAAGCAGAATCTGTTGTTTGGGCAATTGTGTAACGATGTACCTTAGGGAGTCGTTTTTTTCCCATATATTTTTTAAGTATTTTAGGTTTACATAATTATTGCCAGACGTATATTTCTGTATCTTAACTCGAATATCTTAAACTAGCTTCCGTCCGCGAAGAATTCGTAATTTTGCCATCACACGGGAACAGATATTTATTTCGAGATAAAAAGTATCATAATATGCTATTCGAGACTATAATCTATCTCTAAGCCTTTCATCCAGATCGGTTCAGTATTTTTTTAAATTATTTATTTAATCTTTATTGCACGATTAGCGGAGTTAATGCCTATAATGGCATCCTCTACCAATCAATCAAATTATTATACGGAAACAAACAACAAAACAAAATGCGGTGCACAGAAAAAGAAGAACAAAAAAAAGCAAAAAACATTTTTCTAAATAATACTTTATGCAAATAAGTACTATTAAAAGAATAAATAAACTTACCTTTGCAACGCACCGACAACTCTTCTTCAGCCGCGCTGGAGTTTCTGGGCGGTGGTGATTAGGTACTTCCCATCAGGTAAAATGTACTTGATATAATGTACATAAATATAAATATACATACATAAATAAATACCTATATTTTTATATGGTTCCCATAAAAAAAACACCGGAGACTAAAACATATCCACACTTTTCAACTTTACAAGTCAAGAGGGCTTAGTTAATCGGTGTGAGATTGTCCGAAGATCACTTTGCTTTGAGATACATCTATAACACTAGCTCTTATCCGCGAGTTTGTCCGCGTAGAACTCATTTATGGCCGAACCCTATATTCATACCGCGGATAGGTAGGCTTACTAAGGATAACAATTTGACACATTTTGCATGGGCAAATGTCAAATTTTATCCCGGAGTATGCTTTATCTATCCGCGGTTTGAATATAGGGTTAAAGTTATTCCCACAAGAACTGTACAACTTTCGGGAATAAATAGTGTCCAGGACTTCGACGACCTACTTCAAATTTAATTTATTACTTATCGGACAACATAGATCTATGATTGTTTATATGACTAAAACTAAACCCGTGAAAACAAACATCGTTAAACATTCATACATAATATAATAAAAAAAAAATCAGACAAAATACGGTGGATAAAATTTTCATTTTTTCCTGTGCTCTAGCACAAGTTGCCCGCGACTTGGTTGTCGTTCGGATCTCCCTTTCTATCTAATCAGTAACGATAGAGACGCACTAAGCGACAAGCGAGAAAATGAAACTTGTGCTACTGTTCAGTATATTTCAACGAAATTGAATACAGGGTGTCCCAGGAAGTCGTATCAAGCGGAAGGCTAGAGGTAGAGTGACTACTAAAGGGTCATTTTTTGTTTCAATGTTATCCCAAATTTAAGCGCAAATAATATTTAAGGTAAATTGACCAATACGTTTTAGGTAAAAAAAAAACACCTTTTTTTTATTTCAGAGCACACAGTAATAAAAATAATCTGCTTAATTTTTTATTCAAAAAAAAGATACAAAACTTGAAAAGGAACGTTAAAAACACGTAGTTATCTTTTTTCTTCAAGCTAATAATTTAACAACCTTAATAAAAACTAAGTCATATTTCGCTCAAACTCAAATTTATGTCTGAAAAATGGTACAAGTGCCAATATTTTTCATTAAAAATTATCATTAAAAATACTTTTACTCAATTTTCTTGAAGCAATATTCCAATGATACGTAATGACAAAACCGATGGAACCGGACGATCCGGCGCCGTCCGGGTAAAAAACCGGCACGCGCCGTAGCTTTCTAGCGCAATAAGTGGCGCGCGCTGTAGGCATATTATTGAAGAAATCTCTCGACGCGGTTATTGCACGCGCAGCAAGGTATAAGCTGCGGCGATTTTGTAATTTTGTAATTATTTAATACCAGCCGCAACCGAATTGTGGTGAGATTTTGGGTCCGTCGGAATCACTCCCGTCTTATCATTTAATTCACCGCTAAGCAACAGTTTGTTTATTGTTTGTTATGTGCCGGTTTAACGTTAAAGTAAGCATAAAGGTATTTCATATTAGTCCTCAGGGTTAGTCAGGCATTTGCAGTTTTAGAATTGCTAATATCCACAAGTCAAAATACTCACTTACCATCAGGCCTGCGTGCTCGTGTGCCTTGCTAATGTCATAATTTAAAAAGAGTCGTTATTCAAGATTTGCTAACGCATAACGCAGTGCTGCGGCGCCGTGTCGCCTCGCTGATATGCAGGGTGCGGGGGAGCGCCAACACCATCCTGAGGATCATCAGTGAGAAGCCAGACTGCCCTACCCAACGACACTGGGTACAAACACATATGCACGTGCCCGGGGTCCCACAGGGTGGCAGATTTTTGAATTAATTTATTTATTGTCTTCGTTTTTATATAAATAGTTACCCACTAATATAGTTTTCTAACCCTAATGTACTTACTAATAAAATATGGACACTGTCTGCAATAAACTGATTTTATTTTATTTATTTCATTTTATAAGAGCGATTGAGATTGGTTCGTGTAAATGCACTAGGTACACACATAAGTATGTTAGTTAAAGTAAGCTTTGCCACTTTCTGCATATTGCCATAGCAAAAAGGCGGTGTCCCCTTGTTTTACAGACAGAAAAATTACAGAATTTTGTTTCACAGAAAATGTTTCATATACTATATGGTCCTTGTATTTTTGCTTCGAATATTATTATTTTTTAAACTATTCACTTGAAAGAAACACATTCCACAGAAAATCAATTCAATGAATTTTATAATTTTATTTTTTCATTACACAAACTTATCAAACAAAATATTTGTTTTTTAGCGAATAGCGACCAAGACCTCTCTGGGCAGAACCGACTTGAATAGGTTAGGTTAGAAGGCTATGGCGGGAGCGAAGCGAAGCAAGCTCCCGCCTTAGTCTTCGAGGTTATTTTTTTTATATTTTAAATAAATAATATTAGAACAAAGAATATTTAATTTGCTATTCTATGATATGAAAAAAGAAACATTGATTTTTATTTGAAATAAAAAACGATGATTTAAATGTCTTCAAAGTAATTATTCTACATATTGATTATTCTATGAAATGATAATACGAGAAAAAATTTATATGAAATGAAATTCTAAACAAATTCAGTCTGTAAAATAACGTACAACCGAAAAAGGCTTTTAAATGCATAGTAATAGTATAGGCATTTTAAACCTAATGTGGTAGCCGATCGAGTATGAATGCTTCGAGTACTACATTGTGGCTAGCTGCCTTCTTTGGTATTACGTCAGGGTGTTCATAAAAAAGAGGGATATTCCAGGAGGAATAAACCCCCTTAAAGTGGTATTCTTGTAAACAACTCACCTTTTAACTTGTTAACGAATTAATAAACGGTGAACTTGAGCTCCCGCCGTCTGTAAGGGCAGCTGCTTTCTTTCAATTTCACGAACTTAAATGTTAACGGGACAACCTAAACTAGCCAGTTAATAACTCGTTGACTACCTAATTGATAGGCAAACTGTTTAAAAGAATTAAAATTAATGATTAAAAAGTAATTGATGAACTTAATCGCGTAGTAATAAAAAAACCATATCTGTGCCGGAACGCGTTTTTTAATTTTCTATGTGAAACAGAAGCCGAGATATGTTTAAGTGTCGTGTCACAAATGTTGGTAGGCATTACAATGGAATTGACAGTATAGTCGGGAAAGCTATCATTTAGTACACAGTACAGTACTCTCAGGTTCTGTAGGTAAAATTGCTTATGCCAGCAATTTTTATTAGTAACCTGACCTTTTTTAACGCAGTAAATATCTATATAAAAAAATCAAAACGGTAAAACGCTGTCCGCTCCTTACTTGCGTCTGCGCATCACCCCGCTGAATGCGCCGCAATAGTACTTTCACGAGAATAAAAGCATAAACGTATTACAGTCCATACAACAGACTTGCATAGTAAGTACAAATCGTTTCATACCAACACGTACATACATACAAATCAGTGATCTACAACATATTCGTACATAGGACAGGACATTAAAGTTAACTCAGTACACAGATACAACAAATATATAAAACATCGTAAATTTTAATGTAATTTTATGCAGGACATAAAGTAATTCATTTCGTAAAATGAGGTGGCAAATAAAATATCCTACCTCAAATGAGCTATGAATGCTGTCTGTCTTTCTCTCACCTGAAGTTAGAGGTGAAAAAGTAAAGCCCCTATTGCAGTTGTATACTAAACTAATATGGTTTTTACGTCAAATTTTAAATATAGAATGTCGAACGGTCGAAGATGTGTTACAACTACATGGAAGAGGGGCTTAACTTAAGTTTTTTACATACTCGATATGCTACTCTATCATATAATTCACTCGTTATACTTTGGTGTGACAAAAACAATCAGGTGGGCCATTTATACGAAATGTTGTGACAATCTAATAAAGTAAATGCAAAGGGAACCCCAGAGCAACAGATTACCGGACGAAATCCATGGACCTGTCAGGTCAAATCAATGGACCGCACACAAACAATTTATACCTGCTGGCAGTATTTGTACGGCCGGTTTTAAAACTGTCGCCTACCATCGGGTTCGGAGTTTTCATAGCAGGGTAAGACTAAAGAGAGATATGGAGTCACCATTCATATTAAAACTCGCCCCATACCCATACTCACCTTCAATCATTCATGGCAGTCAACATTTTTTATTTTATTTGTGGTGTTAACAGCAATACATCAATGTTATAAAAACTTTAATATGATACAAAACAGTAAGCCAATGAAAGATGTCCACAAAAATACAGTTAAGCTATAATTTTAACAACTTGCATAATATGATATGAGAAAAATAAAACTTAGGATAAGGATAATTATGTTGAGTAGCGAGAGAGTATGCTTGTATCATTAATAAAGAAAACAATTGCGTATTACAGCTACCTTGCTTGGTACGCTTTAACATAATCAGATGAAAGACATTATTGCAAGCTACATGCTTTATGGATATTGGCACTAAAATGCTATACAAATGTTTTTATTTAAACGGTAATTAAATAAAAACGCTTAATACGATAGTCTTCTTTTATTTATATAATTCAATTGTAGAATGCAATACACAAATGAGTATGAGTATGACGTGAGCTTTAATATGAATGTCGACTCCATATATCGCTTTAGTCTTACCGTGCTATGAAAATTTCGAAACCTGCTCATCATCAGTTTTCAAACGATAGGTTTAGATCCACCGACCGCCTAGTGACGACGTTTGTCACGTTACCTACTGGCTATCCGTCAATGTACAGCAGATTTGGTTGTGAGCCGTCGGACTGTCCAGTAAAATCGCCTCGCGCCCCACGAGGTCTGTCAATCTATGTTCCAATACTAAAGACTGATACTGAAGTACCGCATAACTAACAAATTAAGTAAGGTGCAAAATAAACCTTAGTAAGTAAATCAGTAAGGTACATTTTGCAACTTGTTGAATTTGTTAGTTACGCGATATTTCATCACCGACGATATGACAGGTTAATATCGGCCGACGGATTATCAGTCTGAGTGAGTAGGTCTTGTCATTTAAGGTGCTTCATGAATAAGCAGCTCAACGCTAAATGGCCCAAAATAGGGTTCCCTGAATATTGAAAACATCATTTGTAATACATTCTATTTAGATTTATTCAATTGAATTGAATTCGAAAAATATAGTTTAGACACAGTCAAAAGTGTACGAGTAGGTACTTAGTCTAAGTTAAAATGTTTTGTATTTTGTTTATGTTATCATTCACATCAGGTATTTTTTTTGTCTTGTTTGACACGTGTTTTCTATTGGCCTGAAAATTAAGGGAAATAGATAAAAAAGGTATCATTGAACACACTAAAGCGGAAATAAACTATAGATTTCAGAAACCGAAGGCATAACTTCCTTTTTGACATACTTCAAAAAGAGGTTCTCAATTTAGTTCTTTTTTTTTTATTAAGGAAAAATAACGTAGTCTTTCCTTGGACGTGTGTACGACCAATTATATACAAATCCTTTCAGAGGCATGTATGTAAATATTCCAAGTATTATTAATTTAATATACGTTTTTTTAAACGGCATTGAATAATATATGTGATTCAAGGAAACAATGCAGACAATTTTGCGGTTATTTCTTACACACATAAATTGGCGGGGAATAAAAAAAATATTCAATGTACACCTGCAACAAAACTCCCGCACAAAACAACAGCCAAAAACACAAAATACGATATACTTTCTCGTGACTAAGTATATCTTCCTTTTTCTATCTTGTTCTTCATCTTAGGTTCAAGTTAACAGTCTTCTAGTTTCCTGTCCTGATTCTCGTTTCCATGTTATCGTAGGATCGCCCAACACTAGTGATGCCACTAAGAGACCACGGGACTGTAAAACTTAACCCGTGAATTCTTCCAGTGCCATTGCCTGTGCATGGTGCGAGTTCTTCTTTATTCTGCTCTTCTAATTTCTTCCTTCTTCTTACTTCTTCAATTAGTCTCTTTACGTTGTTAATTCGAGTTTCTTTGTACCCTATAAAGTTGCCCATTGTACTATAACACCACTACCTATGTCAAGTCAAGGAAATGATTCCTTGACCAATTTGGACTATGTCAAAGTGACACTGTAATAAAATCACAAGAAGTCTCTTTACGTTTTGATTGATTACGTCACTTCGACATAGTCCAAAGTGGTCAAGGAATCATTTTTCGTTACTGTACTATCGAGGAATTAGCAGCTTTTTGCTATGTTTAGCAGTTTGACTTAGTAATTTTTTATAAAATTCCTTGATGGTAGGTACATCAATGATATTTTAAATATACTCTATGTAGGTCTGGCCACATAATTGGCTGAATAGAAAAAGACATCAGTAATTTATACCTTTAACCTTTTCAACGCCACAGTCGGCTCTGGCCGTCAACTAAAAGTCGTGCCACTGACGCCACGTCGGCTACAGCCGACAAGAGTTCAAGATTAAAAGAGACTTTAAGACTTTGTTTGGTAGCAATAAGGTGTAATTTGCATAGCATAGCAAACATGTTTGGCGTGTGAGTGGCACATTTAGTATTCGACGTATGGCGTTCAAAAGGTTAACTAAATTTGATGACATAGATAAATTTATGGGAATAACAAAGCTTTCAATTTCAAGCTTTCCGAAGATCTCGAGTCGTTAAATTACACTGAAATATTAGTAGTATTAAATAATTTAAAGTCCCATAAGTTTCAGCTACCTGTCACACTTACACCATCATGAAATGTACTTACACAAATTACACACATCGTACCTAACATTAACTACACGGTAGACCCATGCCATGCGACAACACAAATTACACATATTTACGAGCCTGCAACGTTGGCTAAAACCTGGCTAAAACGTGGCTAAACCCAGCCAGCCCGTTAGCCACCATTACCCCCATTAGCCCCTCGTCGCACGCGCAGGCTGCGCCGGCGCAATTAAAATTAATGAAACCCGCGCGCGTACGTTATGTGTTTCTATTACCCGCCCGACGGAGATTCAGATATACCCATTTTATACATTTATACAGGGTGTTGATGTATAGCATTGATATTCGCAGTGGTAAAACAAAACACTGCAAGCATTTTTTGATGACGCGTTTGTCTAGTTGGTACCTAGTGTCCTTTCCCTGCCCACGAAGCTAGTGGTCCTGGGTTGAAATCCCGGTAAGGGCAGATATTTGTTTGATGACTGATGAGCGCGAATATATGAGTACCGTCATGGATGTGATCTATGTATTTAAGTTTATATTTCTCTTTATAAGTATTTATATCGTTGTTAATTGGTGTGACACTGTCCCCTGATATTTATCTATTGTATGTATCTAATACAAATATTTTCATTTAGTAAATAATTTCCAGTATAAATAAAATTGAACAACAGTATTTTTAAAACGGCGTGTGTCTCAATTTGTTAAGCTAAATTTGATTATGGTTGGAAGATATTGACTTTACATACAAGGAGCGTGAGTTTCTTGAGCGAGCATACGAGAGATCAATCAATCAAAAAAATATAAAAAAGCATTCCTCAATTTAACAATGTCTTGTTAAAAGCACTAACGCGTGTTAAACCGGAGATATGAGATGATCACGATAGTTTGGCGTTACGTCTTAATAATAATCCACCTGTATAAAAGCTAACTATATGTATAGCTTAATTAAAACGGAATGGATAGTTTACAAGTGTTAATGGCGGGCTCATTAGCATAGCAACTCAACTATTGCTCTGTGAATGTAAGGGGTATTTTATACGTTGCGTTAAATGTATCTTTAATTGACATTAACGGCGTTAATTCTGTTATTTAGTTTGCTAAACATGTGGCTCTGATATTTATGATACATAAACTTCTTATGTTATTTAAATAGGATAGAAGGCCTTCGTTAAATGTAAGTTCCGCAAAAACTTGTTACGAAGTAGTAATTTATCTCAAGAAGTTTTACCAATTAACACATTGTTTCAACAATTTCCGTAACAAGAAAGCTCGATCATCATTAACGAATAAGTTAGATATACAGTAACGAGGTACTTCGTACAAGTCATCAATTTAAACCAACATTGTGTTTATAGTAATTATAAAAGAAGCAATAACATATACTTTCACACGATCGTAATTTCGATTGCGAGAAGTTTTCTGTTATTAAATCCAGCAGCTAGATGAGACCGATGCTTCCAGGATATCGCGGATTTCATCTAGAATGCGCACACGCAACTAAAAAACCATCGAGTCTATCTGATCTCCGAACACCTGCTCTTTGAAACTGTTTAACTCCATCTTTGATTCTACTTTCTTTATCGACTATGGCGCATCGGTTATAGCCCTGCATGAGGTTATTACGTTTTTCAATCGCGTTTATAATCGACGATATGACGACTCGACTATTCGCTGCGATATTAGCTAAGCAAACTGACGTTTCCTTGCTAATCATTTGTTGTATAGGCGCAAACGCTAGTATCAACGCTCTATTCAACTATGCCGCCAATTGCAAGCTTAATGTGAAAACACCCTCTAGTTAAGCAGAATTAAATAATCATCATTTATGTAGATTGTAAAATAATTCTAATAATTCTAATAACGTGAGGTGATTTTTTAAACAGAATTAAACGAAATTTCTTATTATATAGCAAAACACCGTTTATGATGTGTTGAAGTCTTGAAGTTAAGCTTATAATATATAAATGTTGTTAAGCATGAATGTTCCCATGCTTTATTTCTTAAGCTACAGGTCCTAAAAACTTTTTAAGTTTTAGCAATTATCCTATTCAATTTTAATTGTTTTCCATAATCCTTACAAAATTGCCAAACGATTGTCAGCGACAAGGCGCAATTGTGATCACAATTGTGACGTATTGAAGGCATACAATCAAGGCTAACATCATCCCCCTGTACTAGGACCTCATAAAGAAGCGGTGTAGTATCAAACAACCATCTCTACTATAATTGTCCGGATTCCGATTTAATGTTTATTTAATAACACACCGAGTCCAATCTGGATCTGAGATGCGGGTCGATTTATGGCGTGTTCTCCTAATATTATAATAACAGATAGTTAAATATATGACGCGTAAAGCGGATGTTAGGATTATTTAGATCATTTTCTTATTTTTTTTAATTTCCTGAAGCATTATTTCCATTCGCTTTTTTTCATTCACGAATTTTACCACATTCATTTATTTTCCCCCTTCTTTTTCCATTCGCATTCACACGCATTAATAATATTGTAGCTTTTTCAGAGTAGCATGTTTGTCCATTTGTGAATTTTACAGGACGCATAGGTACCTAGGTTTATGTTACTTTTGCAGCGAGACCGAAGTGCGAAGGCGTGTGGAAATAGCTCCGTTGACTTTGTAAAATATATATTTGATATGGGCGGACATGCGACTCGGAAAAAGTTACTATATAAAATTATGAATAGAGAAAAATGTTAATTAAAAAAGAAGGAGAAGAATTTATGAATGCGTGTGGTAAAATTCATTAACGGGAAAAAGCGATTGGAAAATACGCTTCAGTAAATAAATGATTTTGAGAAAACGATGTAACCAGTCATTATTGGTACAGCTTTGTGACATACACTCACAATGGGTCACTGTTGGTACAAATTTGTACATAGAAAGGCTCGTAAGAATAGGTACCTATCTACTCGAAGGATGGTTAGTGGAGAATCTTTGAAACGAATCGTAAATTCGTGATTAAGAAGCTCTACTCATGTCACCTAAGGAAATGCGTGTCTGACACCTCATAATTAATAAACACGTTTTTAAGCATATCTTCACATGTAATTTATTCTGATGTGACTTTTTAAACGATGATGATTTGTCAAGGACCGATCGTGGAGATTTTGGGGTAGGCCTGTATCCAGCAGTGGACGATCCATCTTTACACGTCAATACACGCTCCATACTTAACATAAAATACAGTAAACTTAGTATATTTCAGGCCTTCTAACCGTAACAGAATAGTTAAGACACATAAATTGTGACGTATAACCGCACACCTAGAATTGTACTCGACGCCCGCGACGACCGTGCAAAATACGCAGCAAGATTGCAAAATTGAAAATGTAATTACTCGTTCTAAATTTAAAGCTATCAACAGCGGCACTAAATCCAAATTAAATACAATGTTGATTAAAGCAATTTAAATCGGCTCCATGGGAATTTGATCAGTCGTTCCCAGCAGATTAGTTCCTCGCTCCCAACGAGTCGACTAGGTTTCGCAAGCGCTAGTCATGCCGAGATTTAATGCTGTGCTTACGAAGAGAGACTCACGAACCCACCGCACGAGTCTCCACTGTAACGTGCGCGTTTGCGTCCCAAACCCAACCGACTAACAAACGAAACACAACCCAAACGCAAACCAAACCACCCAGACTAACGAGCGGTGGGAAAAGAAAATTGTAAGTCAATTGAATAGCAATAACTAAGTGCGAATTTGCATTGTCCGAGGCGAGTTGTCTCTGATCGTTATAAATAGATCCTCGGCTGCAATAAATAAGCGTTTCAGATATCTTATCGTTAAGCGAACGGCGATAAATCTCGGAAGTATCTGATATGGGGAGTTTATTTATTTAACTACTGACGCAGCGATCACTCATAATAGTATCGAATATGACGGTTATTAATACGTTTTTTGGCGTTAAATTCGTGTGTGTCGACACGCCCGTGAATCTTGTTAACTGTACACGCCAGCGGTTGTCACGACGGTAAAGCACCCGGTACACACACTCCCTGCTTCCGGATATCTCTATGGAATTATATTCGGAGTTGGGCAATAAACTTGGTGAAATTGTGCGCGCGCCGCGGGTGGGTGCGCGTACGCTCTGCGCAGTTTCATGTTCGAAATTAGAAATTATCGCCTATTCATACGCACGAGGGAATTCCTCATTTAAATTCAGAGGTCTTTATTGCCTGTGCATCGAGTTGCATACTCGTTTAGAATACAGGGAAGTGATAATGATAAGGCATTGTTCGGTGTGTACGTCTGTTATACGCATCATGCTTAACTATATGTTTACGTGGAATTGGTTGATGTAATAACAATCAAGTTAAACATAAACTATCACGATCAGGGGTAAAATTATCAATAAGGTTTACGCTTAAGTTTACGCAAACCGCGATATCTATGGTAATCGTCTATTCAAATTGTCCCTAACTAGATGGTATTTCGCAATACGAACATTACAAACTGCGGCTGCGACTTTGACTCCATAAAATAACCGATGTATCTTGAATTTAATTCCTATTTCGAATAAATTCTACTTACAGGCTCAATTTTACATCACGACGTCAACACAAGTCAAAGGGTGTACCTAGATCCATTTTCCTTCTCATAAAAGCAATACGGCTCAAGTATTTATAAATCGAACCAGATTTTTTTTTTCTTGGGTGAATATTCGGGCGTTTCAACCGCCCTCGCTACCGTTCTCAAAATAATGAAGAAAACAATGATAATTACCACCAACTCCTGACGTAATTAGAAGCAGAACTTGGAATACTTTCCATTTATTTTAAGGGAGGTTGAAACGTCCGAATATTCACCCTCTTAAGGAAATAACCCGGAAACTGTATATTTCATTTGTGAGTTAATTAGCATTGTACGAGTAGCTACAGATGCCATCTTAAACGTATCTTATTGTGGTCACAACAAATAGAACTTATCTACGAGTATAACAAAATATATATTGTGTCAAACATGGAAAAAATAACGTTTGTCAGATAGTTCCGTTCTACTAATTATTACACATGTCATGTTTAAAACTTGAACCAGTTTTTATAACCAAATAGCAAACGAAAAGAAGGTCAACCGATTTGTGACTTACGATTTATATAAACGACTTTGAACACCGCATAGATCGATCTAATACCTTAGTCTTGTAAGCCAACGTGTTGTCGACACAACTTCTCGTCTGTATGTTACTTGCCGTATTTTTTATCTGTTCGCATTGTCTGCAGTCTCATTATTCCGAATAGTTTTGGTGGAGACAAAAACTATCAGGCGGCATCATTTAATCTACTCCGATTAAAGGTGTGAACGAATTTGCATGGACGTTGGATATGGTTTCTTGCATTGTGTATGGGCAGAACAAATGTATGAAGTAAGTAAAGAAAGTACATTGTCTTTACTAGGGATCATTATTATGGTATTTTATATAGATGCCTACCTATGTGACTTAATTTAGTTCTCTGGCTGAACAAAGTGTTTCAGAAAGGATGCATTAGTTTCTGAGCCTCCCATATGGAGCCGCCATTGGGTGGTGTAATGATATCATGTCGAATTACACAAGTCATTTAGCATAATATAAAATTACGTTGCTTCTGACTTCCAAATACGAATTTGAAATTATTTCCACCGCTACTGACACAAAAAGGAGTCTGTAGCTCTATGGTCATTTAGACCTCGGTTTCAAACTAACCTCATAAACTTCACACCTCAATAAGCGGATGATGAAGTGGCCAATGAATGAGTATTCACGGCAGTCAGGTGGGTGGCTACTGTGCACCGTACCCTAATTAATTCCCGCCACCTGCGCGGCCTACGCGCGGGGAATCGGCAAGTGGAACGGCCGTTTGAATTTTATTTGCGGCCAGTTATTTAATAATATCATTTTTCTTTGAAAGTAACTGAATGCGACCATTTTTGAATTTTAGAATTTTCTATTTCTAAGGTGTTTTCTACGCCAGATCCTGAGTAAACTTATGTCTCAAAGATGCTCGGTAAATATTCGTTTTCTTTTCAATGTGTGCAATTTAATGTATATGTTTGAGAAAATCACTATACTGACGAACTAAACGGACAATATATAGTCTGTGTAATTTAAACTTTCCTGTATAGAGCATCGCATCAGGGTTTAGTTTAACAAGTATGACTTATGTAATATGTTATGACTTATGTAGTATGATTTTACGAAATATAGTAATATAATTATTTAGTACCAATTTCACCAAACGATGTTTAATTTAATCAATATTAATCAACTGTTAGTTCATACATTTTGACAGCTGTTAACGCTCTAATCGTCTGTTAAGTGGTTAACATCGTTTGGTGAAATTGGTACTTAAGCTGTTTACATTTTGACGGCCAATCAAACTCGGACTGATACTTCTCTGAGTCGAAGCCTTTAAAAAATATTGCGATGTAGGAGTAGGAAGTTCCTACTCACTAACTCTATTTATTATTATTTACCTAGTTCCTAGTAGGAACTAGGTAAATATATTAAATAAAAAACATACTTGAAAGAAAATTGGGCCGTTATGTTGGTCAGAATTGGGGAACATCATTCTCGATATTAAATAAAGCTTTACATTTATTTGGTATCGACCCCAAATAAATGTATGTATGTAACACAATTTTGTAACCGATAAATGAATTTGGTTTTGGAGACAAAACGGACAACAAGTAACAGCTTTTAATATTTGTTATATCAAGAGACCCTAAACCTTAAAACGAGAATTAAATTCGTGAACAGAGTTTTTATGATCCTGTAAGGGTTACAAGTAAAATTAAGTACTTTATGTAAATTGAGTTTTACGGCCTGTTTGCAAGCCGAGTAGCTTTTGAATGAAAGGAACATAATTCAGCTTTCTTTATAGCTATTTGATTATGGCCGTCTACAGAATGGCGCACAATATTTCAATCGCAAACGGCGTTGTTAGTACAATCTAGTATACTAACAAAGAATCAGACAGGGTAAAGCCCCACATACATACATACAGTGCAACCATTTTCGTAATAGCCATCGGCAATCTTCGTTTTTCTATGACACACGAGTGACAAATATACTATCAGTTGCGAGTGCAAGTGTGACAGCGATAACCGGCCGAGAGCTATTAAGAGGATTGTGAATCTAAAAAATTCCATACAAAATGCGAAAACGTTTTTCTCCCCTTAAACCTAGTCCGATTTTTACGATTTTTGAATATGCTGTAGATATCATGAAAAACTATGTCTGTACGTTTTCCTTTACACGAAAATATTTCTTAGAATGAAACAAAGTGAAAAATCAAAAAATAGAAACGTACAGACCTAGTTCTTTATAATAACTACAACATATTCAAAAATCGTGGAAATCGGACTTGATTTAGGGGGTGAGAAACGTTAACGCCCGGAGCTAAATTTTTATGGATTTTTTTTGACAGCTACACGATTTTAGCGCCGCTTCACGATCCTTTTAAGAAGCTGGGAGCACTGTACATAACATGATATACAGCCGAAAAACATTACCGTCCTACTCGGAAAGCCGGGTAAAGAATAATTAACATAAAACAATTATTCATACAAAATAACATGCGTCCACAGACTGATGCCAGTCGCTTAATATTCTTGAAAACCAACGGGTTTCTTACTTTTACTCACTTTCTAGTACAAAAAAGTTGTTGACTAATCGTTTGTCAACTTGTTTCTTTATTCATTTGTTTCAATAAACTTTACTAAGATAAATTACAATCACATGACTTAGTCGAATGTACGTACAGTACATACACTTTAGCCTAAGGCTCGAGATCCGACAGACGCGCAGTCCGTACCATAGACGAGTTCTACAGGTTTGAATATTCATACACCACTAGTGGCAACGCCCGCCACACTATGCGATGACATAATGATTCGAATAGATTTATTGTATCGATTCCGTATCGATTGTTGGCTCTCCGATGTTAATGGGGTTATAACGATCGATTAGTGCTGTTCGGTTGGTAATATAATTGTTACTGGTTTGCAGCAGTGTTGACATGTTCTTGGGTGATTTTGAGTTCTTTCTTTACTATCGTTTTTAAGGGATTGAGAACCATATTTATAATTAAGTATATTTGTTTATATAATAAATCAGTGAACGAAGGAGCTATATTTTATATCTTGATTACTATTAAGTTCTACAAGATTATGTCTAAAACATCACAATTTTACTCGTCAGAAAAAAAACAAATTGTCGTATACAGCCTCGCTCACTTGTTTCTTGTTCCAAGTTCAAACGACCGGTTATGCGAAAACACGACGCGGACGTGAGTCATTCGCACATGGCCACTATCTTACGATAATGACTGGACAAATTAAAAAAAAACCTACCACGTTTGAAATTTTTTGGTTGAATAGCGCTGGCCACTTGCAAATAGTGTTTGTTAACATCGATAAAGTGTTGATG
Source organism: Acleris literana (assembly GCA_946894065.1). NCBI lineage: Eukaryota > Metazoa > Arthropoda > Insecta > Lepidoptera > Tortricidae > Acleris > Acleris literana. The sequence goes on along the minus strand of OX335671.1, from coordinate 20,968,697 downwards.
AGATTTACTACCGACGCACCGTCATACTAACGATGCAGAAGAGTTTTTATATATTACTCAAATTGTACAGAAGCGTTAAGTTCGTCATTTGTATTGTAATAATATGTACGTGCTTACACTTATCATGCATCGCGCCATAAACTTTAATGTTGTGGGCTTTACTTTTGGTAGTTAGTAATAATAATAACTCGTATGAAGCGGCCGGGTTTTAAAGCATAATTACAAATTATTTTTATTCTGTACCAAGATTATTCTTTTATGATTAGTATAACATAATGTCATACCGCGCATGAGCTGAGGTATTTCCCATTACAAACATAAATAAATTTTAAACCACTCCTGGCGTTTCGTCAACCTACTGGATATCCAGTCACTTCCGTCCACTAGCGCCATCTCTGAGAACAGTTAGGCAACTACTTGAGTTACTCGTAATTGCAGGAAGACGTATTACCACGTCATTTACTGCATCCCACGATAAGCTGAATACAACTCTAAAACTAATAACTCAAGGCCTAAGTTGGTTAGCATACAAGATAATTTGCACGTTGAGCAACTCATCAACGGATCCATCCGCTGTTTTATGACAGTAAATTTGTTTCTATGTATAAGTATAAATATAATTATTAATTTTATGCTTTCATTCGTTTTTAAAACCAATCTATTTTTAAAGATCCTAAATCAAATCATATCTAAATACAAAAAAATGCTATGAAGAAGGCAAACGAGCACACAGACCATCCGATGGTTAGTGGAATATGAGACCTATAGACATTTTCATTCTCAAGGCTACAATCGCAGGACTGCAATCCTAAGACTGCAAATGTGTTGTCATGCCATTAATTTCATCAAAATTACCTTTTTCAATCCAGGTATATTTCTTACTGCGCTACATTCATCAAAACCTTTGCAAATCCTGCGAGATTTATCTTTTAACACGAGCGCTGACAGGTCCAACGGGTTCGCTTCCCGGACGCGAAACAAGTATTTTTTACAACTCGGTTTACTTATTCCATAACAGCTTACTGGATGCAATTAGGGAATTAATCTTATTCATTCGTTAAATTCGAATAAAAAAGTAACGGGTGAATTATGTTGGACACAATTAAATTAAATTAAAATATTCTAAATTCAAAATGACACGGAAAAATAACCGAATATAAACAAAAACACGAAGGCCCGTTAACGAATTCAAAAATATCATTTAATAATAATTATCGACAACTTTTAGCATTTACTCTCCGTACCTAAATTATAATCACTTTGCATAGCATGAACCTTTTCCCTAACTCTATAATTTATGGCCAGTATCGTCGTTTTCACGTCACTACGTGTGACGAGAGGGTCAGGGGTCAACACTACATCGATATTTGTCTACGAATCCACTATTTAACAGTTGGCAGGCTTGACAGCTGGCATGTGGGCGGACGGCTACGTTTTAAAAGTACTTACCTAATATTTATTTTAATTTTCACATGGGCTTAGCTTAGGTCTGTCTTAATTCCATTACCTTTTATATTATGAATAACGTTATTAATGGCATGCGGCTTTGCACGATGAACTCGGTAAAAAAAGATAACGTAACTTACATAAAAAAAACGATAAGTCTCATTTAAATTCATCAATCGCATATCAGCGTTCAGTGATTTGGAAACACATGATAACAATCAACTTAGTAACGTGACTAGGTTTAAAGAACATAAATGTTGATAAAAAAGAGAAACCTGCCTAGTTTATATCGTTACTTCTGCACTGACATTTTGTTTTTTTAAACCAGAATCTTGCAAATTAGCCCTATGTGCGTATTCAGCCTCGTTGATGATCGAAAGCCACGTCCGTTCGGAAACCGAATGGGTTACGAACACGCCCGAACCAGTGACGCCGGTCGGCTGTTTCCGAACGGAACAGCCAATTTTGAACCACTCGTTCTGAAATCGATACGCGATCGGGGAAAATTGAGCCATTAGGGGACCGGTTGAATTATCCGATGGTACGTCTGTTTTATTAACTCCAGCTATCTATCCAGCTGTGGTGGCATATGCTCCGATTGCTGGACGACACAGCGGTATGTTTAGGTGCGATGTCTAGGTTTTTAACTTTACAATTGTCTACTCAATTTTGTACTAAATCCAATTAATTAATAAAAAAAACTATACTTACACAAATATCACAAAAATATACTTATGCCTATCTTTATTATTAGCCTATGCCTTGCCTGTGCACGTGTCTTATACCAATTATATGAGGACAATTCTAAAAACACATTAAAGTCTTATGTAAGCTTTGTAAAGTTAAAAAGGGACTACGAGTACGTAATTATTACTTATACACATGTTCATAAACAGTATGGGACGCCAATTTAAATTGATTTATCTTTTAAACTACATTTCCCAATTAACCAGTTCGCTACCGCAAACATTCCTGACCCAAATCGATTTAATTACGTAGTTACAATACTCAATTAGATCAATCGGTTCTATTCGTTGTCGCTACTCGTTATCAGTTCAATTAACTATGAATGGGTGAACCTTAGCCGGTAGCAAGGTTCCAGCGTGCGCCCGCGCAGGCTGTTACTGACTTACTGTTATGTGTTCATGGAAATATGCGGGTTATCGGGCCTTATTTTGTTTGGAACGGTATGTCTAGGTGAATTGCTTGGGTGCGCTACGAATATCGACGTTTGAAGTTGGATGTTATTTCTCAAAAATCACAATTTATAAGAGGGATGGGGCATCCAAAGTCTCGAATCGAACTTGTTTAGTAACCTTCCTAAGGTAGTTGAATAAGTAGATAGAACACCGAGAGCGTATTAAGAGGCAAAAGACTGAATAGAGGCTATTTCCACATAATTTCCTTCTTAAAAGGAGATAGAAGGATCTTGGAAGATTTCTCCGTTGAAAAAGGGTGGTATGATTTCCAAATTGTTTTCTTTCAAACTACGCAACTGATTTTAATGCGGTTTTCGTCAATAGATAAAGTGATTCAAGAGGAAGGTTATGTTTAACACATTCTGGATTATGTACGGGTGTTACAAGAAACTCACATAAACAGAAGTGAAGCGAGGGCGGGTTCGCTAGTATTTTATAATCCTATCAAGCAAAAAATGAACTTATATTCACTTGTGATTATTTAATATAGTAAATACACACTCCTTTATCCATGGCAATTTTGTACGTCACTATAAACAATAGGTATATATGCATGTATATGTATTTTATACTTTTGTTAGACAATACGAATAGTTTTTATCGTAGCTCAAGATCTGTCGAAAACATAGCCTCAGGTTGCCATTACTCTACGCAGTGATTACCTCAGTTTTGTCATTACGGGTAACCATTTTTTTCCACGGCGATGCGGACATCGTAATTTAGTTTATTTTTGTTCGAACCACGTCATGTTGTACAAATAAGTATGGCGTGTGGGAGTACCCGAATATTATAAACACTTAATTATTCCGCGTTCGGTACTAATGTTTACTACGAAATGCATTAAAAAACGCGTAGGAAGCATCTGTACGCTTCAAAAGCCAAGTAAACACGGACAATGAACCGGCAAGCAGTCGCACGACTGTGAAAATTGACGGGAGTGTCGTGCGGTTGCCACGTTTCGAAACACCTCCGGAGAGCCAAACACAAGCTAGACGCAGCATAGACAAAGGCATAATCCGTTCGTTCTCAGTTCGCGCTTTGCGACGATCAATCACTCCGCACGAAACCACTTGGCGGTAATCTTCCTATGACCGTGTGAATGCGGTCAGCTCGCCGCTCGGTCTCGACTGCTCCATATCCAATAGAAGCCTAAGGCTGCGGCTCCACTGAAGCGGAGACGAGCGGAGCGGCGCGGAGCTGTGCCAATATTAACCAATAGAATCTTAACCAACGTGCGCAAGGCGCGCTCGACGTGACCGCATGTGCCTTCTATTGGTTAATATTGGCACAGCTCCGCGCCGCTCCGCTCGTCTCCGCTTCAGTGGAGCCGCAGCCTAACTCCGCTCTGGGAACTCACCGAAGTGCACCGGACGATTTCAATTCGATTTACCATTCAAACCGCGGCGCATTAAGCATTCACTTGTTTCTTTATGAATTTCAATTCTCTGCCAAACTTACCTATTATGGCCGTGTAAACCGAGGTGATTACGAGCGGCATAACTCTATAATCGTGGGAACGCATTTAAATTTACTTCGGATTACATGCAACAAAGGGGCTAATGACTTCGAGGCATACGTGCCAAGTTCGATGTTAGAGTTGACAGTGACATTATTTAGCCTGCAAGTCGGTGCGTGCCGGTCGTGACTGCGGGCAGGGTCGCCGGTGTGGCTCGTCTGCTCGAGATCCAGGGCCTTCGAGCACGCGAGAAGCCTCGCACAAGATTGAGCGAGTATTTTAGCTTCTAAATGAGTTCGTTCACACCCGCGTACATTTATGGCCCGCCGAGCCGGGCTTGATGCATGTAGGATGTAGACAGTAATAATAATCATGTTGTACAAGTTTATAGTGCTAGGTTCGGCTATACTTCATCGTGTTGACAGGGGAGTGACAAGCCGTCGAAAGGACACGACGGGCTCTCGGCGGTATGTTAATCGCGGAGTATCGATTGCGAGCGCCCGCCGAGTCGATTTCTGCTCGTATTTGAACAGATGCGGGAAACGCGTCCGTCCCACGGGTCTCACGATTTCTCGCGGGACTCCACTCTTCCCATTGTCTCACTATTCCCACGCGCTTCATCAATGAGAAACCGACTCTAATTTTAATCGTTTAAAGCACATAATTAAAATTGCTTTACGATTACTAAGTTTAGAATTTAACGTTATTCCGTGTAAAGGAATCGATACGTCTAACGTTGGGATTTCCGCGTTAAATCGGTATAGGTAGTTTAACGCAATGGATACCTAGGCAAACAACAGCGTCTCATTATCACGTTCGGCGAGATCGGATCTCCGTCAGGCTATTGGTATAGTAATCGATATAAATTACGTCACAAAGGAACTGAGAAGTCAAATAAAAATCCTATTCTAAGAAGCTCAATAAACTGGATGTATGTTTAAATATGGTTCTTAGTGAAATTGTATAAGGAACACGTTTATTGTTTTATTTGCTAACCAAATATGTATGCGGTGTTCGGTCTTATCAAGGGCCAAATCGCAGAGAAAGCAAATGAACTTGCAGCGGACAAATGCCAAGTCATTTCGTGGCAGTCAATTCAATCTAAAGGCGAAGCGGCACCTAGCGGTTAACCTATTCAAGTTTTACTTATTTGACGTGTCTTTCGTAAGTATACAAGAACCAAATCTAAGCCGTCAAATTCACAAAACACACGGTATTTCTCAAAATGTTTATTTGACTTTGGTCTTTACACACATCGACATCTTCATGGTCACTGTATATCGATACTAACAAACGAGCAAACTTTCACACACTTTAATCTGATTTTGTAAATATATTTCGGCCAAACATCGTCGTCATTGCGCTCGTAACGTACGCGTACAACGTTTCTATCTACGCAAAAGGTATTTCCCAAAGGCGATAAAAACGCTAACTCCTAAGTAAACTTCGAAAGGAAAACACTATCGTTCGGAACGAGCGCGATTCGAAGCCATATCCGAACAAGATAAGCAAACATACAGTTTAACTTGTAGTACAAATTGGGCGGTCGATCAAAGTGCCACAAACGCGCCATTGTGGCCGATTCATGCTGTTCAAACATTTGCCCAAGCTACGAGAATGCGGTGATCTGTATTGGAACAAAGCATTTTCTTGAGCATGCCTATTCGAATTAACGTTTTCGAATGTACAGGAATTTTATTGAAGAGAAGAGTTAAGGGTGTTCTAACATTGTAAGCCGAAAGTCATCATTGCTGGGCTACATAAATATAATCGCCAAAACGATAGGATAGCAACACCCGTTTGTTTTACTTTTAACTTAATCACTTTTTTTTTCAATCTACATAACATCACGTATATAATTTCCCCACACTATATCCTGTTACATTTATACCTATACGAGTACCTACGTCACATTTCGCTATCTTTGATATCTAACCCGAATTTACGCATTTAATGATATCAAACTGAGTGTGAGATACTTTGAAGTTATAGAAAACGTGATCCCATCGCGACTTGAAACGGACACATCACTTAAGATCAGTTAATTAATATGGACACATTTGATGATATTGGGCACATTTTCGTGAAAACACTGATAATTAGATTGATCGAAGATTCCAAAATCGAAGAAGTAATTATGTACAATTAAATAAATAATTCAGATTCAGCTTTGTGTAATCAGCTTAACAATTCAGTCGCGAGCAAAAAATGCACCACTTTGTATTTATTCATGTCCAGTGTCCACCCATTGTCTTTGTAAATCGGCTTTTTTTCTGAAATATTTATCAGATATTGTTTTTTTTAACTAAGCATTACAAAAACTTAAAAAACATGGAAGTCATTACAACATTTTAATATTTCAGAAAGAAAAGCCAGTTTACAAATGCAAAGTGATGCAATTGTTTTGCTCGCAAGTGTAATGCTGGCCACTTGTTTTCTTGATGTTGATTGATAACATTAATAATGTTCAATGTTAGTAATATTCTTATGTTAATAGTGTATTCATTTGTACAACACATGGTGTATTTAATAAAAAATGATTTAGTGTAAACAGAAAAATCCAATCTTTACAAGAACGTGACTATGTCCCTGTAAAATCATTCAACTTTGGAAATGAAATTTTACAATATGAGACATTAATAAACTTAACGCAATTTACCAATAAAACGTTCAGGCAACGTGTAAAATTAGACGTAATTTTCACTTTCTAAATTTATTATACGCTTTCTATTGCGCCACTTATCTTATATATGCAATTCACGAGATTACCTTCGGATTGCACTCGTCATACTTCGGCAATTATTGGCACCTCGAATGACGCAAAATGGCGTCGGTCCGTATACTCCGAAAACTGAAATTCGAAACTGTTCAAGTACTCTTTTACACGTGACGTTATTGCATAGAGACACTTTTATTTTAACATAAATTAAAAGGCGATAAGTATACAAACTTTATATCTAGAAGTACTTTTTCTGATTAATTGGTATGATTAGTTTAGAATATCATCTTTCCAAGTATTTAGCTACGTTTTTAGTTACCTGGCTTGTGTGTATTTCATCGATTCCTTTCTTTATCTGAAACAAATATTACACAATCAGACATCTTGAAATCGAATTAAAGTTATTGGCCAACGTCTGATAGAGATCGTGAATAAACATTGCATGGCAGTTAATTTGCCCTTAAATTCAATGGGTGACCTTTTAGATCTATTAAGATTCTTGGCAAAGGTTGGCTTATTTGCCTTAAATGTGGGCTAAGCTCTGCTATCTATACGAATCTCCACTTTACAAACAAGCGAAAAGAAAAGAAAAGGGTGTTTACTTATTTTATGTTTGTTTTTTCTCAAAGCAAAATAACCTTTCACTTTTGTGATTTTTAAAACCAAAATGTTCGGCTCGTCAAATAGTGATTTATTGTTTCATTTCGCCTGAAAATTTTACTAATCCCGAATGAGCCATCATATTACCATTAGGTAAGCAATAAATCCAACGCATGCATGTTTTTTCTTTGGGTAAAACCTACTTGCATATTTTTATGTATCATCCCGTATCATCTGGCACAAGTTTAACATTACCTATCCCTTATCCAAAATGTTTTTGTACCTTTTTGCCAACTGTCCAATTTTCCCTTTAAAAAGCACAATCGCCCCTAACTAAAGGGTGTCCAAATATGCGTTTGACAGTTGGCGGGGCACCTGCGCACGCACATGTCGCGCGCGCACGTGCCCGCACACGATTTAATGACTAACGGAATTCGCTCCACGAAGTATGGGGAAAACATGGCTGTATATTACACGAGCAAATGAAAGACTCACGAGAGCGGCGCCACAATCTACGTCAAAGTGTCACAGTTATATATCGAATTAGTTCCATTTTCATTTTGAACCGCCTGTCTTTCATCCGGTCAAGTACTTTACTTTAAAAATACCAAAAATCCTTAATTATTTAGTATACTTTGCAACACTTGTAATGTCAAATGGATGAAGAAAACATGTGAACTAGATTCACAGGTATTTTGGATATGTCAATTTATTTCAGTCGGCTCAATACTTCTTTCAGAATCAAATCTATTGCGAATTACGACCATAGCGATGACAACCTAATTCTTCTAACGATTCCAGGATTTAAGTGTTAATTCCTCTTAAGGCATATCAATTAAATATATTAGAAGATACAAGGTGTTCTGAAATAATCTGAACACGCTCTAAGAATAGAGTCCTGTGGTAATCTGTGAAGTCGGGTTCAGATAATTCTGAGCACCCCGTGTGCTCTAATACATTTGATGGTCAAAACAAATCAACGAAATGGATTCCCGGGGCTAACATATAAAACTTTGCCAAAGTGACGCAATAAGTCACGTCATAAAAATCTTATTAAGGTTTATTGATTACTGCACTGTAATATATTACGCTGAAAATCAGGTTGACTACAGTTCAGTCGGAACACCAAAGACCAGCCCATACTAACAACTTTAGTGTTGTAAACCCATAAGGCACGTACCTATAGGCTAATTCGGACTATTCGTTTTTGTACGTTGACTAAGATTTATTACTCAAAACAAGTAGAGCATTTAACTTGCTAAAAGGCCATTTGTAGCGTAATTACGGCTTATGTATCGAGATGGCAGAACTAATAAGTCAGCTCTCTACGGATAGAAAAACTGGGAGAATATAGACCAGTCGAGCACGCCTGCTAACGGAGCGACTCGATGATAAATATTAACCTGCTATGCAAGTAATCTAAGCTATAAAGTATAGTTTAATTTGCTGATTGAATACAAATTGATTTTAAGCGAAGTCCTGAATGTTATTCATTTGTTGTATGACATACATTTCTACAAGGAGCTAAATTATTTAAGTATATCGTCTCGTTAAGTTATTGTCAATATCGTCGTACTGTCGATTTTTTTATTTGCGTCAACGTTTTTTCATCCCGTTTGAAAATATTTAGACGGATATCGCAGAGAGGGGAGATTAACGACAAACCCTTATTCATCCTTAGGGCCTTGGTTTTCTGCCATTTTTTTTACCAATAAATTATTAAATAGGTACACACTAGGTGACCCCTTTACAGTTATAATTAGAAGCTACAAGGGTGCCAGCGCCAGGATAACGATGTACATACTGATATAAATAAATGAACATTTAAATACGTAGAAAACATCCAAATTATCGAAACTAATTAATATTCGGCTTGTCACACACTATTTGGCCTTAAGAATCGAACCCGAGACCGCTAGTTTCCAGGCAGGGTCAGTAACAACTAGACTAACCCCGTGTACATACAATTACTCTTCACTCATACATAGATAAAAAATAAATGATAAAATAACAAACAATTTAAGTAAGTATACAATAACGACGTAATTTTTTGCAGTCTGTTCTATTTATTCTAATAATTTAGGGAAAACAGGGACCTATTTTCTTTAAAATTAAGTACCTATTTTTACTGAATTGATGTTGAATTTCTACATTGTGCTAATTATGATTCGGCCTCTCAAGATGTTTTAAGTTTTTCTAGAAAATAGTTTTTTTATTCTTACTTTTACGTTTGACTACTACAGATGTGGAAGTTCAGATTCCCAACAATGCTTAATATTTGTTGGAATACCACTTAATTTCTGAGATTTTCAAACGAGTTCATGTTTTCCGAAACCTCACAACTTAACAGATTGATCTTGTCCGGAAAATACCATATTTATTATCATCAAAATCGTAAGATACAGGAGCCGTTTCTGAGGAACGTGTGTTAGGTATATATTTATGTTTACCGCACTTTTAGCATAAGATATGATAATAAAAGTATTATAAAGTTTTTTTTAATTTTAAGGCACGAGTTGCATTAAAAACGCATGTAGGTAACTGTTGTAAAGCGCGAACACTTATTAACACTATGTCATTAAACACATTCAACATACAACCAGTTATACACCGCGACAGGCTGTAAAATTGGCTGAATTATACAAATTGAGATTGTTATCGGCTTATTTTGAATGTTTTACATCGCACCACACACCTCTGTGACAAAAATCTTTATTTAATTTGAATTTGAGGACCACTTGAACGAGTACGAAGTTCATATTCATAAAAACCTTTTTTATATTCTATAATAGCGCTACCAAGCATTATATTTTTTTTTAATTTGAAGTAAGGGCGAAGGAAAATCTTAAAGTTAATTAATTTATAGCCAAAGGTAATCGTTGAGCAGATATAGTAGAAGTTTTTTTTTTTAATAGTGTTTGTGTGTCATTGAAAAGAGCGATGCATTATTTAAAACCTAATAAATCCCCTTGGTGACTTCTATTGAAAAAAACTAATAAAATATCCTCTTGTTATCGACAATTAAAAACAAATGATAAATAATTTTCAACGAGCACTTCCAAGAATAGACAATCAAGTTTTTTTTATTCAATCACAAAGACATCGACCCCGGCCGTGTCGTCGCGGGAACGGATTTTGAATATCGAATGTCGAAGCATTACGGGCGCCATTATTAATTTACTTTTAATCTTTCCTTATTAACTTCTTAGTACATTATAAATTTGGCACGTTCCACTTGTAACTGGACATTACATTATTTTACCAGTATTTTTACTTCTGATATCGGCCATTAACCCCAAATAACCTGAAAGAATATTCGATTTCACATTAATTAAATATCTGCATAAGCAAAAGCAAAAATATTTGGTTTCGATACTTTCGATCGAAATAAAATAGGTACATATTTAAGCTGATTAAAATTGCAAATTAAAGCGCAAATAAATGCAAAATAGTAATTTAAAGTAGGTCCCCAGATTATAGGCAAACAGTTTAAAACAACTCTTTAGTTTCATTGAACTTTGATCGGAAATAATAATGTGCTTAACTGCTTACCTACGAATATGAAATGCAAACACATTTTATATGGATTGCTGTGGTTAGTTAGGTACTTACCTGCTTTTTTATCGTAACACTTACATAGGTATTCATGAAGAATCTATGCGTTACTGCGAGATATTTTAACTAGGTAGGTAATTGTTTGCAATTTTAACCAAAAAAAAGTATTACGTTGTAGCACAATTTGGAATACATAAAACCTTTTAAAATCCAACAAGCTTATTATATAGTTTATTCTATTTTACTAACCTAAAATAACCCAGCTAGGACCTTGGACTTCGCTAACTTAACACTGCACCTTGATAACACTGGAATTCATATTAGGCCTCATTATTTCACTGTCCATTGCCGCACAAAGTAGCACTACACTGTCACCGAGCGAATGACTGCAGCGATGTATGTCTGGTTTAGAAATGAGCGCATAGTTTGAAGGCGTGTGAAGAGCGCCGGGGTAGGGGCAGGCATCGTTGCGTGACGGCTAGAAACGTACCTGCGGTTCAGTCCGACGTCATGGCAATTACCATGTTCCTCGTTTTACAAGACATTATTTTGTATAAATACTGTCAGTTGTATAATAGCAACCGGATTTTTGTTAAAAACGGTGGAAACTAACTAAACTTGTTTCAAAATGTTGGTTTTATCGACAATATCGCTGTCTACGGCATTTCAAACGTCTTATCTGTAGTTTGGTAGCATATTCGAAGTTTCGGCGGTTTTAAAATTCGAACGCGTATAAATTTTGGGTTGACTTTTAGCTGCCAGCATTTTACACAAGTCAAGACCAATTTAATGCATTTTTGTGTCAATAATTTAAAAGATACCAAAAACGTCTAAAAAGACTTAACGACTTGGCCCGCGTGTTTGTACACAGCCGATGAAATATCGATTTAAATGTTGATCGTATTAATTATGAGATAACTTATGCAGGTTCGTTTTACTTACCTTTATAAATTCCGTCATTGAATGCGAACTCGAAATGTAATCCGATTATCTGTAACAAGAGAGTTATGTTAATTAGTAAAGTTACAACAGTATAAATTGGGAAAACTTATAAGTAGCTTCTTATCCTAAGTTAATAATGTAAATCCGTATATAGGACGTTTTATCCAAAATAAATTCAAAAATACTTTACACCTAAATTGCCTACACCTTGCAGAGTATTTCTACTTATATATTTATTGCTTACTCTAACTCTAATTTTATTGTAATTCCAATCTGGCCGAAACAATAAGAACAGGTAATAACACACAAAATAAGCAAACAATACATATTTTGCCTAACAAATTGTGATATAAAGCGCTTCCTTTATAATGCATAGCGTGCGGTACCGATTGTGCAGTAAATCCTTTGCTATGAAAGCTTTGTCCCGAGGCGTAATGAGAGCCGATCACTAAACCTGATACCGCGAAATGTTAAAAGTATAACTGTTATTGCAACTTAACAACTAGGTATTTATGCAGATTGCAGACACTTTCACATCAATCCTTTATTACATGGATATTCTGTCCAGTGGGTCAATTCTGTATAAGCATATAAAATTAAAACAAATGAATGATAACATGCCTAACTTTAAAACATTTTCTTCAATCTGTGGACCATAAGAAAAAAATACAAAATTTAAAAATGGAACGTAGCTGACTTCTGGCGTGCTCGACTTGCATCCGATGAATTCGCGCCCTTTTTTTCTTAATTTAAACCTGCAAGTTCTCGTGTGACCTTTCATGGGCGCTTCCGAATGCGCTCGGGTTTTTGCACAAAAATGAATGGCGGACGGGGATAGAAATCTTTCTCACGGGTGCCATGGGAAGAACGCGTTCCTTGTATTCTAAACGGTTGGGTTGTTGACGCGCATGCAACGTATTTAGTGCATTCCGCGTTTACTATAAGAATTTAAAAAGGTCATGCACAAAAAAAATGTGATCAAAATTTAGATATTTTATTTTTATATTCCAGCTTTGACTTCAACATCGCTCAAATGCACTTGAAAGAAGACATTAAGATTAAAAAAATAAGTAATAAAACGTTCTAATGTCATGAAAATGTACCAAAACCGCAGCAGCGGTAAGCGCCCGCGCCGGGGGCAGGATAATTAGGCGGTGGGGGGAGGGGGCGGGGTCGTTCACCGCTGTTCCGCGAAGCCTCGTCGGTTCGTCTATGCTCATCACTAGATGTCGTCACAATCCTCGGTTTTCGTAATCAAAACTTTATAAGCTTTACGTTTTTATTTTGCTACGTACCTACAAGTATATAGATAAAAAAAATCGATACGAATACCACGCAAGTCATGAACACGATAGTCACTATGGAAACAATTAAACAAGTATTGTAAATCATTCACTACAAGTTGAGTAACGCCGCCATTACTATAATGCGGAGGTTGATTGGCAATCAGACGTCGGCTCCTGTTCACAATAGCTCAAAAAAAGCCCAGTTTCAATCCGCTTGTAATTCTGTTTGATTATGATTATACGGTGCTTATTAAGGCAATTATGAGCGGAGACGGACGGATAAGATCTATTGTGGACGGCAATTAGCATACTGCCGTCAGTGCAGCTGAAAACGTGGGAATATTATACAGTTCTCTATTCAAAATTTAAGAATCGCTCCGATCTTTGGTACTATGGAAATTTAACGATTATTTGGTCTGAATTGTAAATCGTTTCGTAGCCTAGAGCCGTGTAATGCGTTACTCCGGGCACGACTGTGGTTTCGACGCCGTCCAAAAGTCTTGTCCTTAATAACAGAAAATGTCTTCGTCCGCGGGCACCGTCGTAATGAATATTTAATTGCGTTGCGTGGAAATATTTTGAGACCGCCACAAGTAGTCGTCTAGGTTTGAATTATAATTACGGCCAGTTTACGGTATTGAGACGTTTTTTCGGATTCTTCGCGTTCTCGTTCGAAAACAACCTAGCTAAATTATTCATGTATTTTCTCATTGTACAAAAGGTCATTGGTCTTCCACTCCCGCTAACTGCATGCGTATTGTTATGTGGTAACACTGTGTATATTTACAAAATCCTGGCCGCGACGATTTTCCAATCGCATTTTTTCTGGCTAGCCGTGACTTGGGAACGAGAAAGTACGGTCGGTCTATTGGCCCGACTGTCATTGCGCTAACGGTACTCTGAATGGATAGTATGACTCTGCATGATTCGATCATAATTGAGATCCACTCTAAATGTAGGTGTAACTACACAATTTCCTTTTACAAGTCGTCACGAACTTGAACCGTTTTGAAGTTAATAGTGTCGGTAGCTTTCAATTGAAATTTATACGCCATTGAAATACGGAGCAATGCAAGAAAGGTCCAAATTCTTAGGCAAATATGGCTTAAGCCGCAGCAAAAATATGTCTGGGAAATCTGCTAGCAAAAACCGGCCAAGTGCGAGTTCGACTCGCGTGGAGAGTCTAGCCATATTTTTTCCAAAATTTTAGGCCTTCAGTATCGGAGATAAGGGGGGAATGGTCAATTTTCGCGTATTTTCGTAAATAACTTAAAAACTGTTAATATTAAGATTATAAATCAAATATATTTGAGATGCTCACAATAGGCCCTTTCATTTGACATGTCACACAATAAGGTTTGGAAAACTTTTTATTTTAATTTCCTGATTTACCCCCAGAAGTGGCCCCCTTGTCCAAAATTCATTTATTTACGTTACGCGTCCGTCTTTGGGTCACTGACTTACATATGTGTACAAAATTTCAACTCGATCGGTCCAGTAGTTTTGGAGCAAATCGGCTGTGACAGACGGACAGACAGACAGACGCACGAGTGATCCTGATCCTATAAGGGTTCGTTTTTTCCTTTTGAGGTACGGAACCCTAAAAACATGTCTGACAGAGCTTTAATATATTTTAAAACAATAATTAGGAACAACTTTACCGTTCGTATTTAAATTTCAATATCTTTCTACCATAAATGCTAACACTAAGGTCGAAATTATTTCCTAAATAATAAACTTTACTAAGGAAGCATTCATGTAACCATGTTCCCATGTAAGGTAAGCACACTCATTTATCGATCTCACAAAACGCGTCATAAATAAATACAACAATAACCTATAAACAATTGGTGCCCCAATTGTGATACTTAAGTGATCCCTAATTAAAAATTTCGTCAAGAATTTATTAACGTCAAACTCGATTCTAGTGTAACAAGAATAGAGATTGACGGTTATCTATTTAGGCTTACGGATATTTAAAATTAGAGAGCATTGATCCGAATTAGTTCCATTATACCTACATATAAATAACTCATATGTTAATTTTTATAAATCAAGTTTTCTACAAATATTTTAGAGTGCTAGTCTTGTTAAGGCGCGATCCAAATACCTTTTACCTTTCCCGTTCCATATCATCACGTCCTGATATAACTAGCATGCGCGCGCATCACGCAGCAACATATAACGCGACCTATAAGGACCAATAAAATGCCCCCGGACATACTAAAAGACATAAAAGGCTATGCTAATGCCGTACCCGAGCTATTTTAGTTGGCACTATAAATTTATAAGCGAACATTAACGAGTTCATGTTCTATACGTAGGACACTGCTAGTTCAACATTAATGGCCTTTTCCTGGTAAAAGTCTACTGAATGCAAAATCATATCATAAGCATGGTTTATACAAAACTCATTATTTTATCGACGTAAAGACTTGAATGTCAAAACTTATTTTTAAGTACGTCATAGATAGCTACTATACATTTTATTGTAAATACTTTCAAAGTATTGAAAGGCATCATTAAAATCGCATCAGACAAAAAAAAACGTGTAGCAAAAAATAGCACGAAACTAACAGTCAAAGGAGGAACACATCGGCTGTCATTCCCACGGCGGGTTGAAATATTTTAATAACCGCGCCATTAGATGGACAATAAATTTGATAATATTCAGTCGAATAACTTTCCAATATTGATGATGTAAAATCTGGAAACGGTTTGGCGAAAACATTATAAAATTATAATTTCCGTTACCCCGCCAAGTCAATCTCGGCTTACTAATAGAGAATGCCGATGATAAGTTCACCCTTTATACACTTATGCCCTTACTTATAAACGTTGAGTAATCGTGGAGTAGCTAAACCATGCTTTTTCCTTATCTGTCAAATTCAAATGTCACAATGACAGATAAGGACAAAGCATGGTTTTGCTACTACACGTTTACTCCACGGTTATAAGTAAGGTAAGCGCATTAGTGTACCTATTATGTTGTGCAATAAAGATTACCTAAATAATGCATTGAAATTTGAGCAAAGGCAAAAAAAATTGTGAACCTCTCTGTCCCTTTAATTTTTAAAAGCGGCTAACTTTGAACTTTCGTTATGCGATTAAAGCCAAAACGTTCTCATCAAACTTTATTGAAAATGTTTACCACTAATTATACTATAATTTTAATGTTTTCACGTCTATTTAACAACCTCTTTAACATCAATTAAGTTTTAATGCTCGTGCAAACTAATCCAAAGTACATCCTGCCATAATTACACACGTCTCTTGTTCTTGGGATTTATTTCCTTTAAATGGAAAGACGAGGCTTAGAAACTACTGCTACAGATTAAACAAAAATGAAAAACGGTGGCAAAAACCATCTCCGGGAAACAGCAAAGCAATATGGAGTTACTTTGAAAGACGAGTTGAGATGTTAAATGTATGTATCAACGCATAGAAAGCATACCAATTCATGTTATATTGTAATGTTGTTTTGTTGGGACCATCCCTTGAGGAGAAGAATACCTTCATCAATAGTACATTGTTGCAGAGGATAGAAATTACGCGATTTTTGGACGAGTCATAAATTGCACTTTTTACCGAGGCAGACATAGTGCTTTTCACAACTACTGAGAGGAAATAAAATAAAAATTCATATTCAAAACTCAAAGTTTAATTCATGTTAATGTAACATCACCGCCAATTTTACCATAGAAACCTTTTTTTTTATCGGGTCCCCTATTCTCGTGGCACTCGAGATTAATAAACTAACATGCGAGATGAAGATGTCAACTCCATATAAAATTGTATTCGTTTCGCCATATCTCCCATGTAATTTCATCTCTAGTGGTTCGAGATTAGGGGCCAAATTTGAATTACATTTAAAAAAAAGCAGTGACATAGTTTTTAGTCTGTGTATCTTTTAGCAAAAATACACCTAATATATTACGACACAAAATGGTGTGTTCTGATTGATCGATTTAAATTTTTTTATGACACAAAAATTTATTGATTGATTTTTATTGGTTCTTTAAGTTGGACAACAATGTTCTCGACCAATCAGCAAACACGCTGACAAAAACATTCTTGGTCTGTCCTTATAAGTGACGTTTTGTGACCCCAAACAAGACCATCTATGGTCATATTTCCGAGCAGTTTAACGTTTTATTTTAACTACCCACAGATAACTATTAAAAACATTTTTTCCTACATGGTCAATATTTTGCGGCAGTGTGTCCGTTGATACCTTTTGGTTCTGAATATAGGTGAAAAAATGTCAAAAAAAAAATTTTTTTCAAAAATTCATGGTAAAAATTTAAAAATTGGATTTGGGTGAGCAATCTAAAACTTCAATATGGTTTTTGAATCACATCGTATATCGCAACAATGTGGTCTACGCCAATAAACTGCATAATAGTTTTAAAAAACATTAAATCCTCCTTCGTCTTATAAACTTCACCGCCTGCACGCTAAGCAACTACAATACTATTAAACCTTTTATTATCGTATCTGTGCATTTCCGAACCACCATAAAAGTCATATAATAGTCGTATAATAGTCGTATGCGTAACTAAGAAGCCTTAAAAGGTGTGTCTGTTTTTGAATGACGATGATCAGCGGATATTGTGATTGTGCCGTGGGAATCAATAACTGAATCATGAGAACTGTTTGTTTGCTGATAACGATGTGAAATGCTTCGATTTGGAAAATTTTATTAGCAAGGTAAGTGCAAACTTCCCCTCCTCTCTTTTCTTGTCGAGTTCGCGATTTTTTTAAGTAGGCCTTTGATGATTTTGATGCTTTTGATAGATTCTCAACAAATTAAGATTATGTGGATAGGCATAGTGTATAGTTACTACAAAAAAATTAAAGAGAAATTTTGGAGTTGTCAGAAGCGCGTGGAACTAACCCCATGTGCTTCTGTTTAGTCCACCAGAGTAAATACTTTTTAACCCAACAATTGTCCTCGCGTGTGATATCCATGGACTTGTTTCTCTAATAAGTTCATGGTAATTGTCTAAAACTACGATATTGACGAAATACACCTTGTTAAAAAAAGGAGTTAAAGCCATTAATGAAGAAAAAAGAAGTTAAGTAGACGGCCTAAATTACCAATTATTGACGCAACTCCAGATAACATTCTTAATTTGTATTAAAAATATAAAACCGCAAGCAGTTTTACGCATAGGCATACTTAAAATAAATCAAACTTTAAGTTAAAACATCATCCATATACAGCACATTCACTTCCTCTTACAATGCCGTAATAAATCAAGTTTGTCGCCACCATAATATAAATGGAGAAAACCTACGCAATTCATAAATACAAATGACAATTCCAACAGCCACAATTAATTGATATAATAAATTACATGCGAAAATGAGACAGTTGCAACAATTAACCAACTGCATTAATTAGACACATAAAACTCGGAACAGAAAACGTGATCAAGGCAGATACCAGAGGACATAGATCGTTATCCCTATATCCGTTACTATATCCTAGACTGCATATTAAATTGGTCATGTTTCATAGATAATTTAATATTTCGAATGGCTCTGTAATTTGTCCGGGTACTTCGAATAAAATCTATAGAATTGCTCGCTAAGGGCCATAATTTATAGTTATGGGCCGCTCGTGGACTTGTGGTATATTCACGAACCTAATATCGAAAATGGCGGAGACGTAAAGTCTGCAGTTTCGAATCTATCGTCAATAATATAACAGTGAATAGGTAATAGAAGTTAATACGAGACGATATTTGAAATGTCATATGGCTGTATAGTCATTATTCACTGAGACTGTCACATGCATTGTCCAAATTTTGTGAATTCGGAGATGTCGGAGAGAGATAATTAGGTACAAAGTGAAACTCAAGGGATAGATTAAACGGAGCAAGTCCATGGCGGACTTGTTGTACTTAAATTTAGCGATTTTCTACGGTTTGTCAGTCAAGTAAAGTCATAACATTTAATGCAAATAACACAAGTCACATTTAAAACAAAAAAAGAACGCAATAAATTGAAATTTTAATTATTAAAAATAAACTCACTTATAAAAATCCCTAACACTATAAAACGCTTCAATTGAAAATATTTTACTTTTGTTAAATTTTAGAAGCACATAATTCATAATTCATACTGTTAGTTGTCATATCACCTAACATCAAACTAATGTATATATAAATACCATAAATTATTTCTATTTCTATTTCTAAATATAATTAATTTTACAGCTGATTTATATTTAACTTCCAAAATTCAATCGATGATTCGCCGTCAGCATTATTCATTAATTTTGCAGAATTTTAGTTTCGCCGGACGTTACTTCCCGCCGCGGCCGTTTGTTGTCACAAGCCCAACAAAACCTAGCCTATGTAAACGTTCAAGATATCCTGAAAACAAAATGCTTAAGTTGTTAGAAGTTCATTGCACAATGAACAAAATTAAATGGCGGACTTAACTGATGCCTTGTTAGGAATAATCTGCTAGTTAACTAATGGATTGGACTATCAAATTGAAGTTGATGCTGAGTATAGATAAAACTTAAGTGACATATTTGTAATTTTTAAATATTTTTAATAAATATCCTTTTTGAAATGTAAACATGATCATTACCTACTTAAGCGATCGTTTTACTGTTGGTACACTTGGAAAGAAGATATAATTTTAAGTAAATCGTACCTTTTGTAACAGCCTACAATTTGAAAATTTAAGAGTGCCGGCCTAAAAATATTGTCAATACTAACAATTGACATTTGACATTGACATTATCTCACTCCCGTTTAGCCGAATCAAACGATTTTTTTAAAATATCATCCAAATAAGAACTCATCATAATATTTTGGCGTTTTACGGACATTTAACAAAAAAACATTTTATAGATAACACACCTCCACCAACATAATAACATAATAAAACAAAGCTTAATCTAAAAATGTTATTGGTGGAATGTGACACCAATAAGGGTCCCACTCAGCATGTGCTGCAGCACTCGGTGCTACAACGCTGGCTTTCTGTGGATCCCTTTGTGATTCACACGCGACGACAAAACTAGTTTTCGATGTAGAACAGATAATAATTTATGAAATATTCCCAATCAAACTTAGTATCTTCTTAAACTTAAACAGCAGTTTTAAATGGAGGCATTAAGCTGTAAAACGTTTCGTTCAAATCAAAAAACCATAAAGAAGCAGCTCAAGCAGCCGTAAACTCTTTTCTACAATCAAAATGATCAGCGAAAGACTTTATTTTATAGTTATCGATTAGAAATCACCACACGGCAGGAAAGCGTATTTATTGCAAGTAATTGTCCATGTGTGCATAAAAGATCTTTATGACTGTTCTTTATTAGAGCGTGGCCGGCAAATATGTTTTCAGACTCATTTATATGTGTACAGTTTACTATATAATCATAAAGTAGGTTAAATTTATCGCGCATGGACTCAAAAGTAGCCTAATTTCACTTGTGTGGGTAGGTACTATCCAAAATTTAACAAACATTAATGTTAGTAAAGTTTCATTATATATCATGACTATGAAGGAGCTACTAGTATACTTCTAGAGGTATATGTTCAATAACCCTATTTTAGTTAAAGTATGCCTCTTCAAATTCTGTAAAATACAAATGTCACAATTGCAGATAAGGACAAAGCTTATTTAAGCATACTTTAGCTATTGCTCGTTTATGAATAAGAGGTTTGTGTTTAAATTCAGATCTATACGTTGATGAAAGTGTTTATAAATGCAGAGATCTTCAAAAAGTTTGTAATTCAAAATTATGGCCAAAGCTTAACCTTCAACTTAAAAGTTAAACATAAGAAAATAGTCAATGTAATGTACCAACCACATTGAACTTCTTAACCGCCCTAAGAAAGCTGCACGAGTAGATTAGAAGTTTGAAAGAATAATTCACAGATATCTTTCTACTTCAAAGTGACCGTGCCTTCTGACAAATCACAACAAATTTATTTCTCTCATGTTTCATTTTATCTTATCTTTTAACAACAGCGTAGACTATTAACAAAGTGGTGTCTCAGATCATCCGGAGATACTGAGTATGGATTTTATCAAGATCTCTTCAACGCCTTCAAAAATTGTGGCCTGAATTGATTTTTAAGTACAGCTAACGATGCCCGATTGGCTAATGCTTCTATATTCGAAATTATATGGAACTTTCTCTGAGCTAAGTGTCTCTTTTGTTCAAGAGTAAAAATATGTATATATTTCAAACCATCTGACGGTACTTAATCGTACACGAGTTTATTCATTCTTATTTTGTATGCACTTTGATACGGGTCGTAAATATTTAACTTGAGTTAAGACAACTTAAAAAAACAAATTAAGGTGAATTTCCTTTTATCATCCTCTTCTAATTATAACTTTAATGCGTACGTGTCATTTTTATTTTGCTGCTAGAGAAAACCTTGCACCATAATCGTGTATTGTTTTCTAAGCTGAATATCACTTTTGTAAACTGCATAAAAAAATACTTTTACCTGCGAAAGAGCCACGCGAGGTTACCGCCCGAGAAGCGATATCTCATCAGTCAAACAATCACCAGACAACAAAAAGGGCCGAAACAGTTAGAAGCGCTATTGCAACAGATCGATGGACGGCCGTGTCATTACAGGGTCTCAATTTAAATCAGACCTCGCCGTTGCGCAGCACTCTTCACGGAATACCCGAAATACAGGAAGAGCAAAGATTTCGACGGTTCAACTTTAGCTGGTCGGAGCCATTAAATCCCAAGCATTTGTGGTGGCGGAGTAGTTTCTCCCAATTACACCGTCTCTAGCCGGCGATTGGCCGCGCCACGAGGAATCCGGCCTGTCGTGACTGTGATAAAAAAAACTGACGCAAATTGCCGATACGCCTCGTGCACACAATTTCATGCTCCGACTTCTAAAAGATTCGTCATATTTTCAACAACAATGCGAACGAAACTGGTTTGGCTTTGGATCTGGATTCCCGGCTAATGGCTGACGCTACGGATCCGAGTAATTAATAGCAGCCTAAATCTGACGCTAATGACTATTTAACGCGCGTCGGAAAAAGGAGAATCATTCATTTGTATGCCAACAGATCTTATTCAATTGTATTGTTCTAATTAGCAGTTTTTGCTAAGATGTATCATTGCTGGTCTTGGTATTATAGCACTGACAGTGATCTTGGCGGCGCATTTGTCTCGTCGAAAGGTTACGGGGACGCGGCAACATCCATTTGGAGCGTGTCCACCTCTTCTCTTGTTTCCACTCTTGACCTTCCCGGCCATTTAATTAATATGCCTTTTATATAAGTGTTATATGCCCTAGGGAACAGGGAGAAAACAATGACGAAATCGTAATGTCATCACATGACACTACCCATTTCGTTCCAGTCCGACCGTGACTATGTCCAAGTAGATTAATCCAAACCGCACTAAATGATGTAGGTAGAGTTTTAGAACAAGCTGTGTAATGTTTTTTACTACAATGCTGAGCTTATGATTAGGTTTTTCAGTAAAATCATCGCAGACTGTCTTGAAGCACATTACCATCAACTATCAACTTTTCTATCGCCATAAATGTGTCCCGTAACTACCTAAATATTTATACCATCTTCAGCGTAGAGCGCGTCCGTATATGCTTGGCAGTAATTATGTCTTCTGTTGTCAGCATATTTAAGAGAACACTTAAAATATCTTGGTTGTTCAATCCAGACATAATAATCCAATTTAGCTCATCACTAAATATTAGTTCCCTGGCTATCGTTGCCGTCTCATCGGCCGAACCTTTGAAAGAAGCTTCAATATTTGAAGCAGTTGAAACGCCCAGTTTATTAACCGTTTGTAGCTCTGGTTCTGTCTCAGCGTCTTCAGTCCGATGGTTATCGACGATTCGCTCCGGCCGGACCGCGCGTGACGCGTCGTCGATTAGAAATCTCACTCGGATGCCGACGAGCATCGGGACTCTGATGCCGTGATTCAGTTTGGTTAATTAAGCTTAGATCGCATTGTTTGAGATAGGTTTGGTAGAGTTTTATTTTAAGGGGACCTACGGGATTCCGAAAATGATTAAGTCATTTATTTTGTAATTAGGATCAGCAATGCACTTTT
Organism: Acleris literana; assembly: GCA_946894065.1. Taxonomy (NCBI): domain Eukaryota; kingdom Metazoa; phylum Arthropoda; class Insecta; order Lepidoptera; family Tortricidae; genus Acleris; species Acleris literana. The sequence goes on along the minus strand of OX335671.1, from coordinate 20,945,410 downwards.
TAGATAAATATGCGTCTTATCTAAATACTATTTAAGCGCAACACGAGAGAATGAGTTAGAATTACTTATCTAATAAGACGTTTTAAAGTTTGTAATGTACAAGCCTAAGCAGGATAAACATAAATCAAGAGCCACAAAAACCGGCTCCAACAACGTGAAATTCAGTGTTAATACAGAATTTTACATTGTCATGGAGGCATGATCAGCGGAGCGCGGCGGCGGGAAAAAACCAACCTATTCTCTTACCGTGCCTAATAGCGAGTTCAAGAACCGAGAAGCCGCTGCGCTCCACGGATGTGGCATTTCAACTCGTTACTAGATTAGCAATCAAAAACTTTGCTCTTGCTTCAACATTTTTGAGTTGGCCATTAAGAACATCATCTGTACAAACATTTGCACCAATTCGTTCTGGTTTTTCATAAGTAAAATTAGGCTCTTTCTCAACAATTTATCATTTCATCACTGACAATTTTCGTTTTATTTTTCATGAATGATTGCATTATTATGATTATTCTGCTTGATCAGAACCATTAAATTATTGGCTCATTCGTATAGGTACTTTTTATTTAATCGATTAGCTACGACTCAAAATCAATTATCGATGTCCGTATCGATTTTAGCATTCTTGTTAACACCAGCGCCGACAAATATTGAATAGTAGGTAGGTATGTATATATATAGTTATTTTAAGCAACAGTCGTGATGATAATTAGTTAAGTACTGCTACATTGTATTCATTGTACCTATTTGCTATAACAACTTTTTACCTATTATTCGTAGCCAACTCTAAGGGATTACGTTTCTTGTTACAAACAATACAAAGCGATTCTTACCTGATTGTAGCCGCGTTTTTGTTGGTTTTATCTCATAATTGAGGCCTAGCTATTACCCGCGGCATGGCTCGCAATTTGAAACCAATTTTAAAAGCCAATCAGGATCCTCGATCTAAATGTCAACGATAAGTGATATAGATGAAGAGATACCGCCGATAATTGGAACAAAGTTTTAGTCATTTCTTGAAGTATGTGAAATTTAAAATTTAAAATCTTTATCAAAGTGGAATTAATGAAATATAAAAGAACAATGACCCAGATCCAGTACAGATAACTATCTTCGTGACGCATGAAATCGATAACAGGAGGTGTTCACACACGGGCGCACTCGCCGAGGATATCGAGCGATATTCACCGATCTACTGACAGCGACGGCAAACCGTGTGAAGGCGCTCGACTTTAACCTCGTCTAATTGTATTAGAGCCCTTAGACGCTGAAAGGGCGGGCTCATTGAATGACCCAAACGTTACGACATCATGGCGATATAAAAAACATATTATACCTATTCAACTGGCAGCAGCTGCACCGAAACGGAACGGCAGATGCGCGTGAGCAGCCGACGCTGCTATTACAGAAACTACAATAACGCGGCAACCGATTCCAGTGTGCGAGGCAATTGAGAAATAGGTTTGTGGAGAACTTACAGAGGCAGGAGCGGAGGAGCCGGCAGCGCTGGCACTCACAAACAGTACACGTGCACGAACGGCGGCGCACACCTGTCGCGGCCTGACCGGCCATTTCCATATTTGATTCTGAGTGGGCCGCGAGCAGCCGCGCGCGCAGCCCGGCGCGCCGCGGTGGACTGACTGCCGACGCGCGCGCTACCTGCGCCCACCTGTCCCCTCCCCCCTACCATCACAAACCGGATGGTACTCCAAAACAAAACGGCCAACAAAGGACGTGCCGCGAATGTTCGCGCCGTCGATCGCTCCGCGCGGGGGTCGCCGGGCCGACGACGGGGACCCCGTATCTGTTTACTTGACACCTGACTCACGCTGCCCAAAGCCACGAGAGCCGATAATTTACGAGCCCACGCCGATAATAAAACGGGCCTGGTTGGTTCAATTGTTCCACTCGCCGAAGAAACAATTGTTATGCGTGCGGTAGCACTTTATGATAACGATGTCCCTTGAAATGAGGTTAAATATTTTAATGAAGTAAGTGATATTGTGTACTACGAAATCGCTGACGCAAACGGCGACGGTTTGTCACCTGCTGAATACGCTTGTGTGGAAAAAAGATTGCTTAACTAATTACCGATGAGCTGTAAACACAAACAATGGTGCACGCCGCGCCGGCGCAACACGGATTCGGTCTCATTTACAATCCGTTCCTGTGTTATTTGTCAACAGACAACGCGATCGAACGAGCTCCACTATCACGCACTAATGCGATAAGATAGTGTATCCAAATCAAATCACAGATTTAATATTGCCCCATATTGGACATGATCTACGTCGAGTGGAATTTCGCCCTCTTCTTTTCGTTCGGCTTCAGTTGTCGCTACAAAATTGTAATTAACGAACATTGTGCTCTTTTTTTCTTCAACTACCGGTTGGTATCTTATCTGAGGCAGTAAAAACTACTTAATTTCACTCATGGCACAACACAGTTGCTCTACATGCATACATGAACAATTTGCTGTAGAATAGGTTTGCACTGTTTACTCATGAAAGCACATGAACACGCCTATCCTCCGGAAACTACTTAACAACACAACACTCGAAAATACTCGCTGGAACCGTTAGTCATTTATTTCCTAGTAAACCTTGCACGATTTTTCACACGCTTATAAGTAAAGAGAAACAGAAATTCGATTTGGACTGGCTCGATAACGCGCGGCGCCCGCCGATAACGCGTCCGTATCGCGCTGAATTTTGTGCACTTTTCTTTATGCCGCTTTATTTTAATAATACTAAAATTTCCTTTTAGATTGCTGGATATAAGTACTTAATTACTTGTTATTCTTATCGTCTTTTGTTGCTTGGTTACCAACACATTGAACAAAAACATCTCTGTTGAATCCTTTACATTACGCTGATCAATTTGTTACCCCGCCATTTCTCTTACGTCTATAATTTGTTAAAAAACTCTATCGACCAGAATCGTATCATATGACCGGATGGGCGGGCGCATCCGACTTCACAAAAACGCGTCGCCCGCGCAGAGGAAACTGGGAAATAACTTCATCTAGAATTCCGTGAATCGATCCAGCTCGATCTAGATCATAAAATATAGTAGATCGAGTGTGACGGCTGATAAGATTGCCGCTTCATCTAATGTTCGTTATTACTTTCTGCGTGTTGAACGAACCTTTGAGGGCAATAACCCTGGTTAAACTTAATATGTAAGGACCACGAGAAGTGTTACGGTGTAAAAACTAAAGCCTTGTCGTAATGAGCTTCAAACTGAGCAGAAGTCTGCAGCATCAGGACTTAGGGGCTTATGCGGATGCAGGTTTGTGCAAGACACTGCAAGAACGAGGCCCAGCGGGAGCTAGGTGCGTGTGCGTGTGTTAGGTTTAGGACTTGCATCGATTTATAACAAATCATGATTAAAATTAATTGCTGAAAATTATAATTTTTTGATTACTTAATTTATGTTATTAGATATCTGTTTAAAATATAGTTTTCCCTACATCCGCAACTGCAGCCGCGAAAGTAAAAAAAGTCGCATTTGTAAAATCCCTAATCCACGGGACTGTTCAATCTAAGTTTAAATAAATAATAAATAAATAAATATCAGGGACATCTCACGCAAATTGAGCTAGTCCCAAACTAAGCTCTTGGCTTGTACTATATGGGTACTAGACAACGATATAAATACTTATATAGAGAAATAAATACTTGAGTACATAGAAAACATCCAAGACTCAGGAACAAATACTCGTGCTCATCACACAAGTATCTGCCCTTACCGGGATTTGAACCCAGGACCTAGCTAGCTAGCTTCATAGGCAGGGTCACTACCAACTAGGCTAGCGCATCGTCAAATAAGTTTAATTGACATTTTCTATAAGTATGAAGTAAATCTAACCAAGGTTTCTTATGAAAGTCATATAATAATGAACTTGCTATAAAGTATCCGACTGGACAGCTTGTATTATTTTCACATAAATCTATAGAACTATGACACTTGGAAATAAAATGCGTGACGATATTAATACCTAAAGGGGAAACATGCGGAAACCTTATCGGGCAGCGATATCGAGAATATATCCATAGACACGATCATGATATGTATGATTCACAAGCGCTAGCGGGTGCGTCACTGAAAATAATACAAATGTCATAAATACATTAGTTACATTATATTACTCGTATTTATTTGTATGTGACGGGTAGTTTACATTCATCTGGCATAACTTTTTTTGGCATAATCATCATTTAGCATAATGATCATTCGGCATAATCATCTTTTAGCATACAGTCGTTTTTTCTGAAACCGTATACTTTTCAGGATTGTTATAAAATAAACCTAACCCAACCTAATGGGTTCTATGCAATAATATTTTAAATAATCCCGAAAAGTATACGGTTTCAGAAGAAAATACTGTATGCTAAAAGATGATTATGCCAAATGATGAGTATGCCAAATGATGATTATGCCAAAAAATGTTATGCCAGATGAAGGGTACCCGTGACGAGTAGCTTAAATTGCGGTTACTTCTAAAACTAAAAACCGGCCAAGTGCGAATCGGACTCGCGCACCGAGGGTTCCTTACAGCCACGCAGTAGATATTATTAACCGAATTGAATCCGATTTCGAATCGAGGCGGCGAGAGCTAACTCAATCCGTTGAAAAAAAACGTTTCTTGTATAGCAACCCCCTTTATAGCACTTTTTTTTTGTTGGTAAATCCGCCGTTTTAATACATATTCCGAAGAAAAAACAACTTGCTATCTATTACGGTTCATAAGCTCTAGCTCTTAAAAGTTAGGACGGACGGATAGACGCACGGAAGGAAGGACAGCGTAGACATATACACCGTGCCCGGGACGTACCCGAAGGATTTTAACCATCCATTCGAGACTTTAAGTTAAGGTGACAGAGTTCAAATTAATTTAACTATGTAATTGTTTTTTAAATAATAAGAATCTCGGAAAGTATGCGATAATGGACTACATGTTATACCACATTATACACTCCAAATAGGGTCTAGAATCGATGGTTAAAATCCTCGGGTACGTCCCGGGCACGGTGTATATTAATAGGGTACCTACCTTTGGGCTTGCTTCGGGCACGGAACCCTAAAAATTTGAAAGCAGATATAAATAAAATAAAATAAATAAAAAAATATTTATTGTCACATAAAAAAGAAGAGATACACGGCATTCATTACCACACAGTTTGAACAGGTAGAGGATATGTACTTATTACTTGGACTTTTACTGACTAAGATCTTCAGATTTACGATTCTCTTTAGAGCTGGCAATAGAACCATAACTCTAGTATGAGTACGTCATACAATGAAACACTGAAATGAATGTACATGTAGAATAAAACATTTCCTACCTACAAATTTTATTTACAGAGCAGAGGCGGTATGCACGTTACTCATGCTACTGTATCAAGAAACTGTATACCTACTTAAACTTTACTTGCCCAATACCAATATTCAAACAGCGGATTAAAGTCCATACCTACGGACTTGTCATATTTAGTAAACACTTTTAAAAACTCAAAATGCATTTTTTTGGTTAAAAACGACCGTTTTCTGGTGAACAAAACAACTAGAGACCAAATTTTGAGCACAATTTTCCTGATTTTACATCATGAATGGTTTTTTTAATGACAAATTTGTTATTTTAGGCAAAAAGGGAGCATTTTGAGGTTATAAAGGTGTTTACTAAATAAGACAAGTCAGATGGTACGGAGTATAGTTCCAACTAGTAAAGGTGATGACAAATTTTGAATACACAAGACAAGCAACCAGCGTATCCTGATCTCCCATATTTTTAACTGATGCTATAAAATCCAGGGTATAATTAAGTAGAGTACACTGCATTAGCGAATAATTCCACAGATAATAGACGAATCATGAAAGCTATTTAACGTGCAGACTGGGGAGGAATTAATGGAACGTAATTGTAGAATTGTGATTATACAACGGGTTATTGCCGTTTACCTCTAAAAGTCTACAATAGGAATTAAAATTCCTACATCGACATTTAGTTCACGTGTTTTATCGTAGTATTTATAGATGGGAGTAAAAAATAACACCTTGCGTGGACAGCGAGGGGTTGAAAGGGCAACGATCGTTGCGACATTTTGCGATTAAAAATGCAATTTGCTTCTCAGAAGGTATAGCTAGTTAGGTAAAAATTTATTAAAATTTAGTTGTAATTAATATAGCTTATATTTTTTAATCTGCCTTCATAAATGATTTTAGACAAACCCCTACTTGTCAGCATAAGAAAGTGATATGACAAAAAGGTTACACAAATTTGCAATAGAATGTAAAATTTTACCTTTAAAAATCTCACATACCAGGTGTAGATTTTTCTCACATATCGATTTTTTTAACTGATTGCATTTTATCCGCTAACGTCCGAAGCGTTAAACTCGTAACTAAAGCCATCTAAAGCCCTGAAAAAATAAGCAATATAAAAAGCGTGTTTTTGTAAAAAAAAATATCATTTATAATTTAATGTCGGCCAGAGCCCGATTCCTTCCCCTATTGTTTTAGTACTGGTAACAGTAGATACGAGTACGTATTATAGCTCTCATTATCTTGGCAGTAAAAGCGGCCGAGTCGATAACAATACTGTTGCAATAGGGGTGAAGACGCAGTAGAATGGCGGCCAAGTAAGACATCCGCAAAAAATATGTTGTAAAAAATTGTGGTATGCTATTCTAGCTAACTTTCCATGTGCTTATCTTCTTATCATACAGATGGGCCCTTTCGGATACACTTCGACCCTTTAGGATCTTTTGTCCAATTACCCTTTTACAAAACTCAGCTGTTCGAATGTGCAGGTTTCCTCACGATGTTTTTCCTTCACCGTAAAATGTTAAGTGCATTACCCGATGCTCTTACCATGTGCAGCATGTGCTACGACGCATCGTGTGCGTCAATATTTTTCTTAATCGTTAATTTGACTTTACTTACTTGCGTATTAAAGTACTTGTAGTAACTCACGATAAGTTACGGCCGGGCCATAATTTACATGTCTAAATTGATATTAAAATTGACGTTTGGTCATTAATTGTAAATGTGCTCGGTAATCAATGATGATAATAATAAAATTCAGCAGCTGCCGGCGCCGAGATATTTAAATGAGGTGAGTATTAGTCGATGTTTAGACTATTGTAAAGTATTTTGGACTTTGGATTGCAAACCTGTATAATTAACCACCTACTTGCACATTTTTGTTTATTATGTTTAGTGACTTAGGTACCTATGTTGAAGTTTTTTGTTATGAATTTCGTATCGTAAATAATACACGGTTTTCTGATAGGATTGCGGCTTCATTGGCTAGCGTATTTTTATTTAGATTCTTAGTTTGTGACGTTTATAGTTTATAACCAAAGTATTGAATTGACATTTCAACGGGGACATATAGTTCGGTTTAAAAGACGTACAAACCGCATTTTTAACCTTAAAAAAATGGCGAGTGACGTCCGGGGCATAAGGCAGTACCTACATATAAATAAAAAAAATACAAGGACTATAGAATTTACTGGATTCAATTTGAAATAAGAACATCCCCACGGGCTGCGCCGGCGCATCTGCGCGGCAGCTGCGCGCGCACGCGCCAAGACAAATAATACTACTTTAATAATACTACCTCCTTAGATAGTTTTTGTCACGATACCACGCTATGGGCATAGGGGCGAATACTAGAAGCTTGCATAAAAAGTTGCCGGCTACGTGCCGAATGCCGACCGAATGGACGACTCCAGCATTGTTATTTTATAACCATCTAGAGATGAAACAGCAGCTTGGCTATAAATTGTATTACCTACGTGAAATGTAGACTCATGGAGTAAGCACGGCAAAAACAAGTTTCATGGGGTAAAAAACGTCCATGGTGCGTAGATAAACAATATTTAAAGAATTGCTTTAAAAAAATGGATAGAAGTTGCACTAGAGATTCAAGGATTAGATGGTGATGAATGACGAATGAAAAAAGCCCAAATAGGTATAGATATTCGTAACGCCTTTGGTTTTCATCTTATTATAATCCACAGCAAAAATCACGTTGCAAAAAGTAAAACTGATGACTACGCTCATTTTATACGGGAACACCTCAAAAATTCCGAATTACTTTTTTCCGAATATTAATTTGTCCGAATTTTCATTTTTCCGAAAGCTATGTTACGCTGGAGCTATTTTAGATTAAACGTGTAATTTAATTGTCAGACGTAGGTTAGGTAAATTTGGATTTATAAGCGATAACAAAAAGTTAAGTCTTCTATCAAAAAATTGCGTTCGGAATTATGAAATTTCAGAATTTTGATCAATTCGGTTATGACTCTTCGGAATTATGTAGTGTACCCGTCGTCCGTACGCTTATGACACATATTATGAAAGGCTTCTTTGCGCAAAATATTCGGAATCTTCTAAACCGAGCGTGTCGCTCAAACGCGTCAATACTGAAACAATTGAACATTCGTACCCGGCTCTCGGTGATAAATCTTCCACGAGTTCTCTCCTTTTTCAGCCACGTGTCACGTCGAAAGTCCAACAACGGCAACAACCTAAAGAAACTTATACTGGTTGGCCGCGTGGAACAAGAAGCAGCAGAAGGAGGCTCGCTGGATTTATATCCCTTACTGGAAGCAATAAACAAAAACTACATCAATTTGTCTGCACGGCTCAGCAAAAAGCTCTAGACCCAACAGAGCTAATGATGGTCATGACCCACAACCATGATTAAATTACGAAGAGTCGCGTTTAGAAAGAAAGAAAGAAAGAAAATCATTTATTCATGACAAAAGTAATCAAGAACAGATACAAAAACGTAGGTACAAGATGAAGGTAGTCACGAAATGGTCCCAACTCAGGGTAATGCTGGCATTAAAGTCAGCGCTGGTCTTCCTTTGGAACCGTCACCGTTTGTGGATAAAACTCAAGATTGTCAAACGGGGATATTTAGGTCTTACACTGGATAAGACTTTTTGTTATTTTAGCTACGTATTAATTCTTTCTGTTAATCTTTGGAACCGGATGTAATTCTTAGGGTTCCGTAGTCAAACTAGGTAGTCTAGCTCAGTGACTCTTGGTATTACAAAGCTGTATAGTTATACATTTACATTACGCCGACAAAATTGTAAACTAAAATCTTGAAAAACAGGTAAAGAAAAGGTATTTTTTTAACATTATAACATCGAATGAGGTGTCATTATATAGCTCTTAAAAATCATTATATATAATTATATGTTGTCATCATATTTAGATTTGGGGGACCGTTTAGGAATTATTGAAATTGAAGTGTCGTTTTCGCTAGACCACAAAATCGTTCATAGGTACTTGTTGCTTTTGAGTTGTTTTTTTTTAGTTCATTGTAACGGCGTCGGAGTTCGGAACCCTACACTGAGCATGGTCCAACATGCTTTGCCCGGTTTTTAATTAATTTTAAATTGTCGTTGTTATACTTTGTTGTTTTGCAACTTAGTCGCGCCATGTACAAAGAAAGTCTACATGTTAAACAATGTCATGTTGCAAGTGACGAGGAGACATAATTGCTGTTGTAAATCCACGCCACGGAACCATATTTCTAGTATCCGTTGGATGCACTAATAGTTTTAATTGGCTTATTAGTGTACGTAATTGAGGCCCTTTCTAGCACGCATGGCCTGAGATTTGGAACGATAGATTAAAATGGTTAATGTATGCTATGAAGAGTTTGTAATACCCATGAATTGATATTATAGTGTGGAGCTCACTTTAGAGCCTTGTCGTTTCAAGTTGTGTACATGTTTGAACTTGTATGTACTTGAATGACTGTTGACGTGTTATCCAGGGTTACAGGTTATCAACTTTCGGTTGACGGTTTTTAGCTATTCGGATTATTTTTACTTACTAATGAAATTGAATTTTACATAGCTCTAAATTACTCCATCTTAGGATTTCATACGTATTTGTATATAAGCAATAAAAATTGTAATAAATAAAATGTGGCATTATCTATGTAAAGCAGAGATGGGCGAATAATTCGTAATATTTTTATTCGCGAATAATTTATTCGTTGAATAATTTATTTGCGAATGATTTAATCGCGATTAATTTATCCACGAATGAATCATTCGACTACTTTTCGAATAACGAATAATTTATTAATTTATTAGAGAACATTGGAGCAGGTATAAAAGTAGTACATAATAATTATTCGTGGCAATTCATTCAACGAATAATTTATCCGCGAATAAATTATTCGCAAATGAATTATTCGACGAATAATATATTCGAATAAGAATAATCATTCGAGAATTTCATTTATTATTCGCGAATAATTTGGTTATTCTTATTCGTTATTCGTCATTCGAATAAATATTGCCCATCTCTGATGTGAAGGGACCTTATTGTCGATGGCGCTTACGCCGCACTGCGTCACGCGACGTTGTATTTATATCGGAGCAACTTTGATAATGGCGGAAGCGCCATCGACAATAAGGTCGTAGATAACGTCACAAATATCAGAGGCCCTAGATAAGATGCTTAACGCCATCGAAAACGTTTTTAGTAAACTGTCAAAGTGTATCGAACTGACAAAAGCGTTTGACACGACCATCTGACAGCTTATGTCAACCCTATACATTTTCGATAACAATAACGATCTCGCCACGCATCTGTCTAGGACCACAGGGGTCAATTTTACACATTAACCTATACTTTGTTCGGATAGGTCTTTAAAGAATGTAAACAAAAAAAGCACGTGACATAGTTGGTTAGCCAATAGGAGCAGAGCACTGATACGTCAAAGCTCGAACAAACAGTTTTGATTGGCTGTTCAACAGAGCCACGTGGTTTAGTTTGTTTACATTTAGTTAAATACTTATCCGAACGAAGTATAGTCCCAAACTAAGCTCTAGGCGTGGACACTAGGTACTAATTAAGGAATGCAAATAACCGGTTATAACCGGATTTAACCGGTTATTTTCATACAAAATCGGTTAATAACCGGTTAAATTGCATTCCCTAGTACTAATACGATAATAATACTCCCGAGCAAAATAATGAGGTCTTGTTGTACCAAAATTCTTTACAAAGTGATCCATTTAATATGCTCGCCAGTTTACACGGAACTCTCAAATCGGAATCCAATCTCACGCAGGCACAGAGACTTGTGTGCGTCAATTTGTTTCTGAATTAATGTTTTACTGGTTTATTTACTATGCACCAAGGCCTGCGAATGATTTATTTACTAAGGGCCACTCGAATAAAGAAGATAAATGTATATTTAGTCCCAAAACTAGATTTAATACTGACAGTTTCATACACTTTGACAATTAAACTGAATTTAAGCCTCAATGAAGACTTACGTTTTCGCTCCCAGTGGCCCTTTAAACTTTAATAATTAAAGTGCATTGGGTCAATTTGTTTGAAAAATATTGTCTTTTTTTATTCAGCGGCCACGGATGATTTTTACATAGTTATTTAGAGGACCTAAATAATATCGGAGCGGACATTTTAAAGATTTAAGTATTCAGTTTTTAGTACAAAAGTACGCCCAAGTATGAATACTCGTACGCGAATGGCCGCTCACCTTGAAAATGTATGAATTTTACAAATTACAACACTTTTACCCAAACCCCTTTAGATAGAAAGACATTTTAAATTGTGCATTTTCCCCGACAGAAGACACAACAAGAGTGGACGTGGTTTAACGTGTAACGTATTGTCCGAGTCAGTGATTCCTCGTTGGTACTAATAGCGCTAATATGCAAAAAAAGTGACACATATTTCTAATTAATTTTTTAGCTGCGCGTTTGAAACTGCATAAGACACGCGTGCAGGATGCGCGGACGGACGTACAACCGTAATATATGATTCAATCGATCGCCGCCGGAAAGTGTGATCCAGTTATAACACGTAATAGTGCGAATTAGTGGTGTAAGAGCCGCCTAACGGGTCAGCGTCAGGAAGGAAATGTGAGATGACTATGATTACCTTAGTCGAACAGTGATACCTACAAACCTAGGTTCTTCTCAGGGCTAAAGGAAAAGGATGAATACAATTTAATTTTCCGCTAATTAACATGTTTCTTTCGATTGTTTGTTATGACTGCTAAAAAGGGAGGGTAATGTTTTTGTTGACCTGTATGTGTGTTTGTATATTTGTTTTTTGTTGTTTCATAGGGCCTGAGCGTCGTAAGTGTCATTTAAGTTTAATTTAAGAAATGCCACCATGGTAAAATAAAAATAGGTACAGCCAACAGCATAAATAAGTGATCATTTATGTACCTTGTCGCTTTCAATCGTTTCACAACTTTGTATGACATTTCAAACACGACGTTAAAGTGACAAGGTACCAGTGTTGCCAGATCGTATTTCTGAAAATACGTAGACGTAGCAAAAAAATCCGTAGAAATCCGTATTTTGTCGCTGTAAAAATCCGTAAATCTACGGATTTTTTAAAACAGGTTTATTTGACAGTTTCTGAACCTTACATTACTCCGTTCGACCGTTCCATTTTACTTACTTTAAAAACAACACTCAGTTTTTTTACGTAATACGTTTTGATGAAAATTTGGCTAGTCTTAAATTCCGTAGATTCAGCAGCAATCCCCGTAGATCCGGGAACTAGGCCTAAAATCTGTAGGTCTACGGAAAAATCCGTAGATCTGGCATCACTGCAAGGTACATAAATGATCACTTATTTATGATGTTGACTGTACACAGTTTATTAACTTACATTGACGACAATATTAAACATACACTCGAGTTTGTTAAACTTTTTTTTTAGACTTGTTGGTTCACTAAAAAGGTCTAGTGCGCTTAGGGTCATCTCAACAGTCAAGCTTTTTTGGGATTCCGTAAAATATTTGCTGTTTCAATCCTAAAAAAGTTTGAGAACCTCTGGTCTAAAGCAAAATGAAGGTAACTGAGCTCTGTGCCCATATGTTGGGTTGCTCGAGGAATACCGCATCCGCAGGAAGCATCTCCTGGATCCAATCTTAATGATATCTTAGAAAGTTATCATTAATTTCTTCCTAGAGAGATGAGTCATCTTACTAATTTTATAAATGTGAAAGTATGTTTGATTGATTGTTTGTTCCGTCGTAACGGGTAAACGCTGCAAAGTGCAATTTTTTATCCCGGAATATTGTAATAAATGGTTATACCCCGGATAAACGACTTATATACGGACGGAGTCGAACACAAACGTTAGTTTGGTCATATTCCCAATTTTTTCATCATCCTAACATCTGAACATTGTTTATTGTTTATTGTACATTGTTTATTGCAAAATTGGTGTGGATAGAGAAGTGACGAGATGAGAACATCACCAAAACATCACCAAATCATCTTCCTAATTAGGAAGATGATGAGTCGGGAACGAAGAATTGCAAATGCGTTGCAGGCCTTTGAGGAAAGAAGAGCCCCATGTCGGGCGCCAAAAAGACAGCCTAAGTCGGAACTGTATTTTGGCGCCCAACGTGGGGCTCCATACTGGGACATGTTAATATTTGAGTATGTACTTAAAGACAGTACCTATTATCGATTTTATTACGTATTTTTATTTATTACCTTGATTCACTGATTGAGATTTAGTTAGTTTCTGAAGTAAAGGGGTAGACAGGGTGTTTTTCTTTGTAATTCTCGTTAATTACCTAAATATCCCAAAAATTATCAGTTTTCTTAATGTAACAAAATATGATTATCCTACTTAATTTAAGAGCTTTTAATTGATATGACACGTGATAGGTTGAAACATTTTTATAAATACCTTCACCGAAAAGATCTGCAAATCACATAAAAGTTGCAAGAACCAAAGCAATATAAATTACCGAATCCTCCAAACCAGTCGTGATATTCGTATTTTAACAAATCGATAAGAAATCTCTCACAAGATACGTTGCTTTTATTTTTGAAAACAGATACTAAAGCCTACTTAAATTAAGTGCCAAAGTTCGGTCATCGTCTTACCATGAGGGCATTTTTGTATCAATTTCAGACGACATTTTGGTAGCGAATGCGAACGGACACCCACGACCATAAATAACTATACACATAAGCACCTCGTTACTTTAATCGCTTTGATAATTTTACGTGGCAATTCAAACATAACGTTGAAGTGATGAGGTACTAAATTGCGCGGGTGTTTTGGGTATCGTAGAAACGTAAAAAAAGTTGTCGACTTTTAATAATGGAATTGAAAACGACTGATTTTAGAGAATTACACCTCAGTATTTTATTAGGTTTGTAATATTTCATACAATAAAAATAAGAAGCAGGTGCGGAAACCACGAAGCTCAAAAGGAGGGTTAAGACTTTGACCTGTATGTATGTATGTTTGTTCCTATGGCCCCTCGTGTAACTACTCAAAGGAACAACCGATTTTGATAAATGATACGTCATTAGACTCGTCTTGATGGCGCGAGCTTCACTGAGTATATAAAATTTAAAAAAAAATTTGACCGGATTTGCTGTTTTAATGTTTTTAACATATATGGACGACAGTAACAAAAGATTATGTCGGATGTTAGGTTGCTTTTTATTTTTCTCTATTCCAACGATTCTACCAAAGACTCCTTAAGCGTCTCTTTCTAGAGATATTATTATCATAAAAACGACGTCCTATAGGCAACCCGATTCAGAGTGCACGCCCTAAAATATTATTTGTACGCGGGACAACCTATTTTCGTCGGTTAACGATTCGACCGTCAAGTTGAAAAGCGAGATGTGGTATGTGATACATATTGTTATAGCCAAGTAGCATAAGCTATAATCATAATGAATTCAATGCTGAGTACGACTAACAGACAACGGTTTTCATAACTTTTGGATATAAAACACTTCCCGTATTGTCAGCATGACTCCAAAGCGAATAGTCTCTTAGAATAACGGTCTATCTTTATGTTACGGGCACCGAGCAAACTTAATTATAATTACTAGCACAACTAATGTTCTCAGTGCGTTATGACCGCCTTTATAACAAAAACTACACACGACCAAATCAACTAGACCCTCACATTCAAAACAACTCTATAGACGTAAATGACGTCCAACGCTGGTCGTGTTGCATGAAAGCAATTTTTATCAACAAACCGATCTCCTACTGCTATCCATTAATGTATCTTTTAATTAATGTTATTTGGAGTCATAATTAAAGTAAAGAGTCAAAAGAGGCATCGCACGGAATAATTATGATTCCGCTTCGGCTCCGTGTGAGTTCTGTTCTGTTTGTCATTGGGCCCAACGTAACGTTTGTTACAAAGAGACACAACTCAAAAGCTTACCTAATGAGTTTATATGTAATTAGAATGTAGCGTGTTTTATGAGCTTAGATATTAACTTTAAAATGAGGGCGTTTGTTAAATACACATCAGGGAACAAGCTCACACTTTGCCTAGTCCCAAACTAAGCTCTAGGCTTATATAGTTACTAGGTACTCATACCACTATAAAAATCAAAATAAAAGCTAGTAAAAATGCAAATATTTCTGACCCACCTTATCCTCGTCCTGCCCAAGCATTTTGTTTATACTTCCAGTTTCTGCCCAATGTCCTCTACAAAGGACAATTTTACATATAAAATTTGATTTCCCGGGCAGAAACTACCAAATCGAATGTGTCCTTTATTAAGAACACTAGGCAGGACGAGGATATATTTATTTAGTAAATTGGCCACAAAAGGGCTCTTTTAGACGTCGGTAATATGAAGTGAATCTACTAGCGCTTCGGACAAAAACATTGCGGAGACGAAGCACCGAAAGAAACTCCAGAATATATATGTACCTATATATTTTATTGTTTATATATGGTTAGGTATTATTTGCTTGTGAAATTAATAAAAAGCATTTAAAGGCTCTGGCTGAAATGCTCGCACCCAGCTCAACTTTTCTCTGTTTGGAGTTAGCATACTAAAAACGCCTCTGCCTGCTCCCGCTCTCAGGGCGTTTGCGATTTTAAGGCGTTAAACCGTGACGAAGAAATAAACTCAAACAAACGCTTTTTTATTTATAATATTAGTAATGATAATCGTAACAGAACATAGTTCTTTGTGGTTGAGTAATTTTAACATTTAGGGAAACCACAAAGTGCGTCACGCATTTTGATGCCGTATACGGCCTACATCAAAGAATGGGGGAATGTCTTCGGTACGAGTACAAATAAAATATAGAAAAAATATTTTAATTAATTTGAATACCCCTATAAAATTCATGTCTCTAAATATGAACTAAGTACTTACAGTTTGAACTCTTACTACTCGTAGTATCTGCCCCAACTATCCATAGAGGTTATTATGACATGGCTATATGCAGTTCATTTTACGGCAAGCGTAAAGGACAGAGCTATAGCAGTTATATACCTCTGTCCTTTTCTCTCAGCGTCAAAACTAAACTGCATAGCTAAGTCATATTCTACTGGGCAAAAGAATATTGCTTTTGACGTGTTATCGTATTGTCCACGTTACAGTAGCTCTTATTTACTTGGTAGTAATGGCTGCAGAGATAATAATTATTGGTTATTAAGTATTTTATTTCACCTAACAATATAGAGGCCCTGATAAAATTTAGGAAAACTAGGTATGTTGTAATGGAGCTGACATTTTATTAGATAGACTTTTGGTGGTGGTCATATTCGACTCCTGATAGTCCAAACCCTGTAATGATATGAGTGAATGAAACTGATAATCCGTGTTATATAATACCATTAACAGCCTCATTTACACTTAGAACTTGGTTGTCCTAATTTATAACATATTTGTAGTCTATGGATAACTTTGGAATGTTTGTATTTTGTACAATAAAGTGTTTACGTACGTACATAAACTGCAGACAGCCCAATATTGGCCGATGGACTTATAGCCTGTGGTCCTTTTAAGTCGCACATGCAAAAACCCCCTTTTCGCCGCGCCTCCAAAATCAATGTCAACGCTTAGCATATCAAAATACTGTCAAAACCGGTTACTCACATTCGGACGATATAAAATTGCATTGTACTGTATGACGCACCGTTATTCGGAAACAATCCAGTTCGGAGCCAAATCGCGCCGCGCTTCAAACAATACCTAAGTGGACGACCCAACAATAGGTGACGCAATCAACGGACTACGGAATAAGGTGAGTGCAGCCGAATGAATTAACGATGACGGCAAATTTGTTTGGATACTGCTTATTATTTTTAAAAGGCTTTAAACAAACAAGAATATAGTACGCTAATCGGGTATTACATCATTAGATCATTACGGTTTTTACGCACAAATCTATATAAATATAAAAGGCAAACCTGACTCACTGACTTAGATATCAATGTACAGTCGAAACTACTGTACCTAGAAATTTGAAATTTGGTACAGGGGTTCCTTTCATGATGTAAGTAAGCTCTTAGAAAGGATTTTTAGAAATTCATCCCCTAAGGGGTTAAAAGAGGGGGAGTAGCGGGAAACTAATTCTACGCGTACGAAGTCGCGGGCGTCCTCTAGTATTAGTATATAACGTCAGCACATTAATATAGATATTTACCAAAGATGTATTACAATACTAGCCTAGATATAGATTTCAATTATTAAAATTTCAATTATTAGCCTAATTGTGCAAATTGTGGTTATAGAATTATCAACATTTTTTTTAGAGATGTTTGTAATTCTGTAGCTCTGCCTACCCCACTCTGGGAACGAAGGCGTGAGATTATGTATGTATGTATATAGATTTCAATTAAATTAACTGCATTGTTAAGTACCTACCTGAGAGACCGAAGATTGAAAACTTGACATAGGAAAAACCCCTATTCCGCAATTTTCATCAAAATCTAAAGAGCATTATGTTTAGTTTATATTGCATGTGCATTTTGAACAAAGCATATTTATGGGTTTAAAAAGTTAGGATAAGAAATCACGCAAGTATTACGCGTTTTTTGCAGTGTTAACTTCTTGAAGTGAGGACCAAGTTCACGGCCGCTCGCAACTCACAAGAGCTTCGTCATGTCACCTTCGTTATTCGGTATTTATAACCGCAATATTGGTTTTAACATATCGACTTAATTGCTACGCGGTACTTGCTCGAAATTTAACACCTTTAAGATTTTAGAGTGGTAAGATAAAATCTATTCGTACCATTACATGAAATTCCAAATGAATCGCCCGAATTTTATGTGGCAGTCCATTTTAATGAAAACAAGATGGTTTACATCTTTTTGTCTTTGACATTAGGTACAGGTTTAATTTCTGAGTTAATTTTGAGACGAGGATGCAAAAAGTGACCTCGGAGACTTCCTGACATGATGGAGTAGTCACGAAGGTTTGTAAATTACTAAATTGACTTGTCCACTGAAATAGGTAACACGTACCTACTTATAGATTTTTATCGTGATTTCACTTTGATAAGTTGTTCATTGCAAGACAATACTGTTTCCGGGACGGTTTTAACGTGTACTGTAATTATTATTTATCTCCGTAATTAAAATTTACCGAATACCGATCATTTATCTCGTATACCGCACCAATTAAAACTACCCATAATAATTAAAAACTATTTTCTTCACGCTCGTCCTAAAACCAAATCACTTAAAATTATGAAATGAAATAAAAAAATCCAACAGTTGAACGCATCGAGAACAAAAATGGCGTCTCGAATTGTTCGAAATCGGTTTAAATTTCGAATCCGTGCCGAAACTCTTTAGCAGCAAATGTAGCGTAAAAGATAAAATCGTGCGGTCGATGCACTTTCCCGCCAGAAACTTGAAAATAAAAAAGTGGTGACGATTGTCTTGTTAACAAATGACAATCAATGTTAGCTACTGTTATAACTGGCCAGAGATTGCGTCACGTTTTTAATATTTTTTTTATGTGCTTTGTTTCGCAACTCACTTTATAAAATACCCTTAGTTGAAATGGGATAGAAAACAAAGTTTACGGCTTGTTTTTAGGGTTTTTAGGATAAAATTAGAAGCAGCAACGTTATACACACGCGTACTTTTTTAATTATTTTGCGATAATTCCTCATTGTGGATTCGTCTTTCTACGACTTATTGTAATTCGGACTTTTCATTCAAAATTGACATCCAATAAGCAACGATACTCCGATGGTAATCATGAGAGATTTAATCCACCTGTCATAACATGCAAAACATATCCGTATGCAGAGCATATTATGTTCATTACACCAGGAGGCCGCATTTGAGCGAAGATAAGTGCATTTTAAACAATCATAATGGCCAATTGTCGTTTGTCGGTATCATTTTCGTGCTCTCAATGTTGCATAATCATTTCCCAGTAGTCTTTGTACTAAGCAGAAGGTGTAAACGAGTTGAGCAAGATAATTTTATCCAGGGACAATGAATAAAGCTCAAAACTGGTTGGTGTTATTAATTGGGCTGAAACGTGGGTTCTCACGGTGCACGGATTTTTGTGAGGCATTCTCTAAGTCGCTAGATAACGTTTTGGTTCGTTTGGAGTTTCGGACCACGGAGTATTTATTTAGTATTTACTTAGTCTGTGGTATTCTTAGTTTTTGGCCGTGTAAATGCAAAGTGTGTGGTAGATTGTTACCCGTCCGGAGATCACGAGTACCTATGTTTTCGTCGACGAGTGATTTAAGAAAATAACAGAACATTTTACATTTTCCTAAGAATATTACATACATACAGTTATTTCAGAAACTACTTATCTGATGCATATTTAAGATAATTACTTATGAATTATGTATTAAGATGTGTTTTATTTGGAAGATAGAAAGCAATTCCGAAAAGGTGAAATTAAATTAATGAAACGACCAAGGTTGAAGTAACAATACGACACAAGTAGAACCCGCATAACGAAGCTGGAAATGTAAATTGTTTTTTTACAAAATCGAATTCCTACGGGGAATTGTACTAGGTACCTACAGCTATGTTTAATTACATTGTTTCAGTATCATCAATGTACCTATCTTTAATTAATTATCATTGACTCGTGATACTTAATAATATTGTTTTATCGGAAGGAAATATTTAGGATGTTCGCAACAATTTAGACTGCTATCCCATTCGAAACCATAATGTTATTTTTACAATAGACAAGTTAAGTTAGCTACCAGCAATATTATAAGTATCCAACATCGGGCTCAAAGATATCTGACAGATATTTTTTGGCGCTATGTAGGATAAGTAATTATATTATTGCTTGTGATGAACCAGACCGCTCCATTGCACAGACCGGTCTTTACTGTCAATATAATAAGAGCTACAATGTCGCAGCAAAATAATTTATGTTAACGTTTTGTCAATGTCGAATAAAAGACCCCGTGCCTCTATTCCACTTTGTCAAAAAGTATATCTTCAACGTATTGCAAACATCATGATAGTTCGTATAAAGTTTACAATGTGACCGCCGTATCTTTGACAATTCGATAACTTTAAAATAAAACTTCAAGAATTTTCGAATTCCATTTTCAAACCGCGTGGAAATTCAAAATGTCAGCGTTTACGCCGGGACCACAGAGAGGCACGGGCAGATTCCTGTACAGCCACAGTTCATTAGGTGCTTTATCATGTCGCCGTCGGCGCGAACGGACCGCTGCTCCAGATGGAATACCTCGCATCCGTTCCGCTCGCAATCGCCTCCAAAAAACACCTTCACAAGAATGTCATTTACGCGGCTCCCGGGATAGGCAAACAATTATTATGACAGGGCTGGCAGCTGACCATAGAGTACCTATGCTACACATATTTTTTTAATTACTTATTTAACTGTCTAGAGGCTGTATTACTGTTGAGCTAAGTGCAAGATGGAGCCCGCTATCCAAGAGAAAAAGGCTGTATAAGGTACAGAGTTAATATGCGCTTAATGCCTTTTCCCTTTAAATGGCAATCGTTAGGCTAACACTGCAATAACCCAGAATATTTTTTTTGTACATAATTACATACGTTTGCAAGGCAAAGCAATTTATATCTCATTCAAACTGAAGTACCTAGTCCTTAAATAAGTCGTAAAGTCTGGCTCCTATACAACGATAAACATACCTACTTAGAGAAATACATAGTACAGTCAAAGACTTTAATTGTTATGCCACTAGGGAACCCTGTCGCATAACGTTAATCATTCATTTAAGCGTAATTTCTGTCATGTGGTTTGACGCTGTCATTATGACTGGGTTCCATAGTGGCATAACAATTCCTTGACTGTACCTAATTATTATGGAGAAAAAGACATGCTAGACCTAGGAACAATCATCACACGAATATTTGTTCGTACTGGGTATCGAACCTGCTCACTAGCACTACCAACTAGGCGGCGTCGTAAAATTAAGTCATCATAATTTCTAAAAAAAAAGTTGAATATAGTGTGTGTACAGTCGAGAACATAAAAATACGTTGTCTATTTAATGTCATGTTTAAACTGCCATATATTAATTGTCACAATTGTTAAAGTGACAAGGTACAAAAGTGTACCTACACATATTTATGAACTCTAATGTACTGGCTACAACACTCGCATTTTTTTAAATTAATTGTAAAAGTAACTTAGTGATTTATTTTTTAATGTATTATCTACAAACGCATGCGTTGCCAGCCCTGTCAACGCTAAAGCCAATTGCTGAAGGAATGTCGGTTGTCGCGTCTAATGCGATCGCTCATCGCTCTCGGATTCTTTATGATATCGCCGCTCGAATACCTATCTAATATCTACGCTATTCTTTGGCGAAGCATCGTTGAGGAGCAAATTGACGCACGCCGAGGTATTTCAAAAATTGTCAACAGGGGTGTTATTCTCTTAAAAACGGCGCTCGGTCGGTCGAACGAGTGAACGAGAGAACGCACACTCGGCGAGTTTAAGTAGTCCCGTCAGAGCGAACAAAACACATTTTAGCGCGTGCATTCTCAATTAGGCAGCAGAGGGCCCTGTCAAGATGCATTGCGCTAACTAGCGTTTCTATTCGATTCGTTTTTAAACCAATCGCGCCACTGGTAGATGACGTGATACGAAAAGTCACGTGATCTATCAGTGACGCGATTGCTTTAAAAATGAAACGAATAGAAACATTAGTTAGCGCAATGCATCTTGGCAGGGCCCTCTGGGCTTCTGTCGATAAGATCGAACGTATAAGGCTGCCTAATTGAGAGTGCACCCGCTAAAATGTGTTTTGTGCGCTCTGACGGGACTACTTAAACTCGCCTTTGTGGCGCGTTCACTCGTTCACTCGTTTGACCGACCGAGCGCCGTTTTTGAGAGAATCACACCCCAGAAACCGTTATTAGAGTTGTTTTCAAAGAAAGCATTTATAGAAATTTGTCTCAAAAGTATTTTTTTATTATTATTATTTACTAAGAAACTTAAAAAAAAGAATATTATCAGTGTTTGCTATGCCGGCTTTGGACTAGTACAGAATGACGTAATTTTGTTTATTACCGTGTTACCTACGTAGTACTATAAAAAAAAGCGACTGATTAACCTGCTCCATTAGCCAATAACGTGCAACTACACTTTTCCAGTACTAGGTCGTAAAGTAAATGGAGTATAGCCGTGACGTAGAAAAGACCATGTGGCGTTTCAGCTCTTTACCCATTAGCAGAAATTAATTTATTTTCATCACACTTGCTCGTAAATGGTGTTATTCCATGCCTTTATACAGAAGGACAATGGCCTAAATTGTTCCCGCGGGAATTATGGCGAGTTTGTCATCCCTAGGGAGTAATGACTTTCTTTTTAAAATTTGCAACTCTTTCGTACATCATTTCTGACTAAGGAGGTTTAATTTTCAGCCAAAAATTAAATCGGTTTCTATTTTCATCTTTAAAAATTAGCTATAGACTAACTTACATTACACAAAACCTATACGCTTCTTTAAACTTCATTATTTTTATACCTATTTCAAGTTTATATCAACATTTATCATTAATTTTTGTAATTATACATTTTTAGCAAATTGGCTAAATCTGGCTCGAATCCAGGTCGAAACTAAACGCAGTTATTATCTGTGGTAGAGGTCACAAAAAAAATATCGTTTCCATTTACGTTCCCGTTCGTCAAAAGTTATTTCTTTATATTTTGCAGAGTTAAAGTGTTTTATTTTAAAATGGATAGGTACAAAACAAAAAAGAAAATGGCTTCTTCATCCCAGGATTCGGACACAAGATTAATTATCACCAGTACACCACCGGAACTAAGAGATGCAGCTGAAGTAATACATGGCAATATGTTACCCGCCAAATCGAAAGAAATGTACTATTTAATTTTCTCTTTGTTTTTTTTCCTCGCAAATGTGATGAAAACCATTGTGTGTATCACAGGCAGTAAGGGGATTACTAACTCGGGTCATTAAAAGCCCTCCGCCTTATTCCCTTCATACTACCCTTGATGCACAATGTACTATTATTTACTCAGTAAATAGAATGACGGAACCAGTAATGGACAAGGACCAATGACACTTGATTCTTATGTTACAGAAGATAAGGGTTATTCATTTGTTTTGCAACAATCAATTTAGAACCCTAGGGAATTTGAATTAAGAGTGACGTGTTCATTACTGGTGCCGGTCAGCTAAAAGTGCCGTCATCCTAGTGCCTTTTGTCAAGTATTTTTTCCTAACTAATTTATTTGTCCTAAACGCGAAAATTAGTTCCTGATTCTTGGATGTTTTCTATGTATTTATCGTTGTCTAGTAATAGCCTCGTAAGGCCCGCCATACTACAAACAGGGAGTTTTTTGTCAGTGGGACTTTGAATCTACCATCAAGGTAATAAAGTTCAATAACGTTTGTTCGATAATGCCATTTTCTGTTTATGAAGATACGAAAATAAACCCTATTCCCATGGCAACACAGTTCAAATTGAATTGTCCTCTGATATTTTTTGATGGTTTAGTGGTGGTTAAACCTTATGAAACTGCAAAACCGCGTAAGTAACATTTTTAATGAGAAGCAAAATGCACCTATTTTCTAAGGCGTTAAGGTTTAATTTGCTTTATAGTAAAATTGTTGGTTACGCGGATTTGCAGTATCACCGACGATTTGCATTGCTGTGGTCCGGTGATAACCGTTGAAAGTACTAGCATAAAGGCATTTCATCCTATTCCTCAGGGTTGCCAACGTATTTGCGATCCTAGGATTGCAATCTTAAGACTGTAGTCTTGAGAATGCAAATGACTATGGGTCACAGGTCCCACTTATCAAGTGGCTTGTGTGTTCGTTCGTCTTCTCCGTGTCATTAAAAAAACTTTTTTTGCATTTTCAGGTTATATTAATTGAAATTCTCAAATAACTCTGTGCACCTGCTGTTAGATGACTGAGATATCTATATCTGTTTCTGTTATTTACATGTATATTTTTTTACTGTAGTTATGGTTTCTCTGGGATGTTTCTGTATGGTTTAAGTACACAAAAGTGTTTTTGTGTAGTTCAGGAAATATTAATTGGCCGTCTGTAATCTTCTCTAAGATGTTTTTGTTAATATCAAACAAAAGGTAATCGTAAAACTGCCCTCGTTCTTACAGTACAGTGGATTGAAAGGTTAAGGTTAAGGTTAAGGTTAGGTCCGGTAAGTATTTAGATTTAAATATATGACTATAACTTTCCCACGGAGTTGCTCGCGGTGAGATTAAAATGTTCTATAGTTTCTTATTAAATGAGAATAGGGAGAATAACAGCATAATTATGATCACTAAAAAGTATAAAATTAAAAAAAAACTGCTTTTGGTTAAAATATTGTAGGGCGCCGACTTCAGTTGGTCTGACCTACCATTATAAAGAAGTTATTTTTTGCTTTTTGAAGGCGGGTTTTTGTTTTTTTTAAACTTTTTTTTTTTATGATTCCAGGATAATAATTTTTGTATGGTTATTATGTATAGGTAGATAGATAAAGCATGTCTGTCAACTCTGTACAGATGACCGGTGTTTTTGATCGCAACAAAACGCATAAACGCGAAATAAGTTAAACGTGAGAACTGCGAGCAAGACAGCTTGGGCCTCTTGGGCCTTAAGTACGCCGCTGGGACACATAAATTATTTCGCAAGTTCCGTGGGAATGACAAAGATTCAATCTACACTTCCTCAGCTGGCAACACATTTAGGATTCTAAAATTCAAACCTTATATGCATGACTTACGTCCGATTCTAATATTCAAACTGGGGAAGATTTGATACTTCGGGTTAAAATTTGAAACATTTGGTCCGCGGTAAGTCTGAAGTTCCAAGTTTTGAAAAATAAAACGAACACTATATCTATTTAGAAAACAATACAATTTATTAATTTCAGACATCATGTTTCATCCAATAGATTTACTGCTTAAGACCTACACAATCGATATCTAAATAGAAATAGTGTTATGTAGTTTTATTTTTCAAAACGTCCGGGTTCGATTCCCGAGCTGAGTACAAGTATTTTTTAAATGTATGAATGCAGTTTTGCCTGTTACTAAAATCGATGATATAGTTCCTAGGAACAGGGGCCCGTTGCAGAAAGCCACTCTGCAAGTCTGCACTCTGCACTTTGCAAATCCACGATAATGCAAAGTGCAGAGTAAACGTAAAAAACACTCAGCGTAATTTGAAAACTCTGAAAAGATTCTGTTCCTAAAAGATACTTTGCAAATCCACAAATCCACACTTTGTATTTGACTCTGCCTCTTCAACTTTGAAATTGTCTTGTGGAACAGAAATACTCTACAAATCCACAAACCCACACTCTGCATTTGACTCTGCCTCGACAACTCTGCAATAGCTTTGTGGAACAGAAATACGTTTGACGAGTGGGATTTGTGGAGTGCAAAGTGGCTTTCTGGAACGGGCCCCGATCTTCGTTATGTCTTAAAGTTTCAGACGTTCCCATACTGACCGATTTACATATTATATATCTGAATTTACGTCTCATGCTTTGCTTAAAGCTATTATAATGACCTAGGTACCGTTAGACTTGTCTTAATGTCTAGTGTCACATGAAATATAAAAACAGGCATTCAAGTTTAAAGCTTCATCAGTCGAATACTTCATCTACTTAAACGGTCACTTCTAAATCACCTCTCGCCGCCATTATACAGTTTTCCCACCGACTGGGCTGATATTAAGAAAGTAAATTGTCGTCCCACGCTGAGGCACGTACGGTAATCTTCAAATCTCATTCGGAAGCCAATATTGCAACCATATTGCGGTGATGGGTACTGTCCACCAATAAGTTTCTCCTTACTAGACTAGATACTACTAGTTTAAAGCTACCAGTACTAGAGAGAATATAATGTAGCATTAAATTCGCCTTTTGTAGTTGTACCGTTCGCACTAATATGTATGTTTCTAATTTATTAAGACACAAACAATATACAGAAAAATAATAAAATCACAAATAAAACTAATTACTTCAATAAATTAACTTAACTCTAAGTAACTATAATTTTTATGTACAAATGTCCCCTAGGCGACTGCCACCGGGAATGTTGCCCGAATTTTAAAGTTGGATAGCTATTAATAGCCGTTGGCCGAGGAAAGAGCCCAGCCCTATGGTCAACAGAGACACGTTTTTTCTTTTAAATCGTTTTAAATAAATGTACAAACTCTCTCTAAAAAATGAGAGCCAACTAAGAGAGATATTCTCTTTGTTGACAACAAAATAATACAATAGTTACCTATGATATTAGTTTGTCAATGTCAAACAAAGGTCATAGTAATATAATAATAGCACGTTCTTTAGTGATTTTACTAACATCTTAGTTGATGTTTCTAACGTCTTGTTTGGCCAGTATGGAATCAAGACTCGGCCCAGCAATCACAATCTTGTTAGAGCGACCAATTTTTTTTACAGTAATAATAAAAAGCTTTAAAAAACCGACTGTTACTTAATGGTAGTATACTTATATTGACTTCTACAGCATTATGAATTCAGGACTGAAGAGTTGTAACTTGTAAAGTAGTGGTAAATTGTCTTGATATTTCCACCACCAAATTAAAATTCTGTAACTCGTAAACCCCGCGGTTTAGTTAGGTAGACAGTACCCAGAGGCTGCTGAAGACAGCATCAGAATTTGAAGATCAAACGTTAAAATGGCCTATGTCACTTTTGTATAAAGTACCAAACCAATGCAAGACATATTGTCTTGCATTTCAGGTCACAATAAATACAAAGGAAATAAACCTACATACCTACATTGATACACCAATTTATATATATTAAATATAATACATGAAATGAAGATGACTTCATTGGGTCTTTTTTTGTGGGAAACTCGAGCCGATTAATCTTCCTCATCAAACAAACACATCCCATGTGATAGAATAACATGTAAAAGGTTTTGGGGAGACTTCGCTTCATTATTACGACATAAAAAATCTGAATGCGCCAAAAAATCTCTAAATCTGGTCATTTCAAATGTCTATGATGTAATTCAGCCGTAGTGAAAATTGGGTGGGTAGGTATTGAAATACGAGTTTTTTTTTACTAATACAGTGACCTGGGTTTACTTACAAACGAGGAGAACGAAATATGCCTCTGTGCATGTGCCTGTGTGTGCACCGAGTGCATGTGCCACGGATGCAGCAGCTTTTTGGTAAAGGTCCTCTGGTAGTTGAATTGACCATAGATTATAAGATTAATTTAAAATACCAACATAACAAGTTGACAAGAAATGGGATAAATTGTGCATCGCTGAGGCGTTATTTCACGCCTGAATAATATACATTACAGTATACCTACCTAAGTCGACTTGGATCGTAATGAAAAATTAAATCATATACGGGGGCTCTATTCTACTCAGTAAAACCATATTGCTTTTGACTGTTCCAAAAATTGGGGCTTGAAATCCTGTAATGGGCGTACATCCAAAGTTGTGAAATATGCGGAGCTTTAAACTTTTTATGTATCTTTATTATAAGTGGTAACAGGCGCTCTCTTCTGGCTTCTCAGTTCTGACCATAAACCGCGACATTTTTAGTCCAGTTAGTTCCATTAGCGAGATGTCTTCATGATCGGCGGCGTTCGGGAGACATCGAGCGGCTTCGGCGCGGGCGCTGTGATCTATGAATGACGCCATTATGGTCGGATGTGGCGGGAACTCCATCTTAAAGCTTTTATTTTCAACTTATTGTAGCATAGATTCTTTCTACAAGCCAAGTTCAAGGAACAGAATACATTGTTTTATACAATGTTCCGAGAAAATACGTAACGATAACAAGATTAAGATAATCATTATCAGCCTTGTCTATCTATCAAGACGATGCCGTCTAGACATTAGGAAATGATCTGCTCAAAGTTAGCTGCAACGACCAATACTACATATATTATTTACAGTACATTAGTAGAGGATTGATTACCTACTTACTAGATTTCTGGTTAAGCGCTATCTGTCGAAGGGCACAGATTAAGTACCAGTTGCCAAGGGTGAGTTTATCCATAGGTTTTCAACAAACGACCTAACGAATTTTACGTTTCTATTACAAACATCCCTCTTTCAATGATTACGCCCCAAAAATTACCAAACCGAAGTATGTTTTCTACGCTTCCAAACCAACGCTTCCTAACGCCAACGGATCCGCAAAATGTTGAATCAATTCGACGCGAGCGCAGCCCGCCATTAAGTTCAATGCCCCCGTACCTTCTGCAATTACTACCTAGATTTTTTTGTCTGCCGCACGGTGGATCATCAAACCAGAACTACGTGTTTCATACAACTCAATATTTTGACAATTAAGATTTCTATCTTAATCTTGAACTAACCAAGTTCGTTTAGAAACGAGTTAGATTTTCATTGTTTCGCAGCACAGACCACACAGAAATATACTTAGGGCGTTATAAAATATTCTCGACAGCTTATTAAACGCATTATTGATATTTCCTTGAGAAACGGGAAAGCGTTGAGTTTAAACTGTACCGGGACGAAGTATTTATGTTATCTTCTTTAAGTAATAAAATTAAGATACGGACACGCCTGAGAAAGTTCCATTCATTTTTATCCCGCACTCACGTTATCCTGGATTCGGTGGCGATAAATTTTAAATTATTAACAGGGAAAACAGTAACTAAAGTAAACTAAATTATGTATGTCGGTTCACGGCTTGAGATGGAAGCCTTCCCATGGCCAAAAATAACAACATTAAGACATGAGCTCCAACAAGCTTGCAGTAACACAAAACATTACAAAACTACACCCTCACTATACCTACGAGTATATAGCATAAATTAATTAATAGATATACGAGTAACTATCAGGGGACAATCTCAAACAAGTTGACTTAGTCCCACCAAAACCAAGCTCTAGGCTTGTATGTACTGTGGGTACTAGACAACGATACACTTACTTAAATAGAGAAATACATACTTAAAAACATAGAAAGAGTCAGGAACAAATAATATAAAATATATAGTATCCTTATGGGGCCTATTTTACACAGTTGCAACTTACAATTTTACCAACAAAAATGGCAATCACTGATCAAACATTCCACACAACTAACGGTAAATATGAAATTGCACGTCCATGGTGTACGTCTGTGGAATTGCAACACATAACTTTACTAAATTAGCCCTAAAAGTGGAGTATCAAACACAGTAGAAATGCGAAGACGTAAATTTTACCGCGCTTAAGTAATGCTCCGCAGTATACTTAGGTATGTGATATTAACTTTACCTGTAATTTAAATTAACAAGACGCACAGAGAATCAGAGGTTTTAATAGCCTAATTTACTGGGCATCGGTCGTATTTTCTTAATCAAAGGATTTCAAATCCTAATAGGCTTATTCGGGTAAAAGTCGGACATACAAAATACTGGACTTGTTACTGTAAATACCTAAATCGCTATGTGTATGGTGATTATTTGCGGAGTTCCCTCCAATTCCTCACGGATCTCCTTATCTCATCAGATCCTGACTTGGTGACACTGGGACCACCTTGGGAGTAAGAATCTTAAACAAACAAAAATATTTTCAAAATTCGCGTAACAAAAATACAAACTATCGAATTGAGAACCTCCTCCTCCTTTTTTCAAGTCGGTTAAAAACTGCCAAGTAGGAGCGTGGCAGATTTATGTGTGTATATGTGTTCCCAGTTTAATATTCAAACCGCGGATAGATTTGATACTTCTTGGGGTAAATTTGACACATTTTGTACGTGGCAAATGTTAGAATTCAAACACTACAAACGTTTTTCTTTTCTATCACTCGAAATGTATGGGATGACATTCTCAGGGGTTGCGATAAACCACGTGGTCAAATGCCATTCAATACATTTTGAGTGATAGAAAAGAAAAACGTTAGGTATTAGCGCTTGCATTTTGGGTATGGCCCCTGAAGTGACCTTACTTATAGGTACATGTAGTGACGTTACTTATAGGTAAATATTGGGCCGGGCATAAGTGTTCCTTAGCCAAAGTTATCGAGCTATCGTATGATCAGCCAAAGTGCAACGCTAGGACTAGGGCTTTATTCTAGTTACCATAAAATGGGGTGCGTAGGGATTAAGGGGTGAATAGGGACACAACCTAAAATAAGTAATAACTTGTTACAAATAAGAACAATTATTAAATGGACAATAACGTTACGTCTATTGGAACTAATTTCAAGCTTATAATTAGTAGCATATGCTTCATTTTAGGTTGTGTCCCTACTCATCCCGTTTTACGGTACCTACGTTGTCTCGACACGTAGGTATTGCTTTTAACTCGGCCGCCATTACTGTCAAGTAAACAAGAGCTATGATAACGTTGACAGTAAGATAACGGTAACCCATCTAAGTATCAAACACTTCATCGATTGTATCATTTTATCTAATTTTATTTCTAACGCTATTTTCAGGTGAAAAATTAATTACGTAGGTTTTTTTTAGTTTTTTGGTAATCGCCTGAGGGGCCAAAGACAAAAGTCCTTGCTTTTGTTTGCTTTTTACTTGAATTACTTTAAGAATCCTCCTCCAAACCCTCGCAGCGGCTAAAAACACCAATGCCCCTATTACCAACTACAATTTAGACTCCCGCGGATACTAAGTACCCCAGCCAGTGCTGAAAGGACGGAGGAGAAAGTACTTCCTCCGTTTACTTATCCGCGGGGATTTTCCAAAAAAGGGGGGATAGGAATGGGGGGTTGGGATGGGGGGAGACTTATAGCTATGTGAGTCACGGAGTGTGAATCCTAGCGCATGCATGCTTACTTACAGACTACGGGCTTCCTTTCTTTTGCCCGACAATGGAAGGGTTGGGTCGGAGATCTTTTTTGGACCGCTTGTGTGGCTGTGGATACCATCTTTATGGGCGGGGCTCCCCTTTTTTTGAGGCTTTCTCTTTTGCCTGGAGAAACTATTTTTTGCGCGTGTCTCCTTGCGCTGCCCTCTTTTGTGACCTCTTCCATTGCAACTTGGCTTATACATCTTCTATAATTAAAGGGGGGCAGGTGTCAGTTTAACGAGGGGCCAGTGAATCGCGCGCGGAGCCTTACCCCAGCCAGTGCTGAAGGGCCGGAAGAGAAAATCATTCTCCCGTTTAGGAGGCCGCAGGATTCCCCATCACCCGTCCTACCGACAACCGTTAGGTGTTCGAGAGTGAGAGTGTGCGTCAGGAGGTTGCTTATAATATAGCTAACTCTAACCTTAAGTGTATGTTAAACACTTAAGGTTAGAGTTAGCTCTGGGTATAAAATTAAGTAGGTTAGGTTAGGTTAGACTTGTGACTACCAAAAAAATATACCGCATGTGGCGAGAGCCCTTCAATGAAATGAAAATTGTGCGTAATGATACGTTCGTTGAATGGTGTTTCGATAAAGTAATAGGTATCCCAAAGTTTGAGAACTAAGATACATTGATATTTCTGACTAATCGTCATTTGTCCTAATGCATCGTTTGTCCTAAAGCCATTTCCGCTTAAATTTTAAAACTTTTTAGTGTTGTTATAACACAACCCTAACCTAACCAAACCGAAGATATAGTTGAAAAACTTAAAAAGTTGCCTGGCAAATGAAAATTCGGACAAACGATGTCTTAGGACAAACTTTGTTAGGGATTCCGAGGGACACCCATATTTCACGCATGCGGAGCCGGGACAGAACACTAGTGTAATTAATGAATGCTAACAAACACACAAATGCAAAGTTATACAATAGTTTCGAGTATATCAAAATATGGCTTCAATTTGTATGGCATCATTCCGTTATTATTATAATATCGTGAGCATCCTCTCCAAGCTTACTCCCGATAAAATCTAAATTTCGTGGCGGATAACTTATTTAATTATTGCCCGACATTGTTTCCGTCCACGGCGCGTGCGATTATGAGCCGAGACGATCACGTGACCTCTTCGGGAATTCGGAGCCATTACAAATGCTTCGTAGACTGCCACAGCGAACATACTCGTATAAGCACGGTTTAAGATTTTTGTAAAGATATAATAGTGCCCCTTATTTAAGTAGTTTATTCAAAACAAACTACAAGTCTCTTAGCTTAAAGCACTTCGTGAATTTACAAGTAAGTAATGTGAATCATTTCGAAAAATATAGAAGACTTATTAAAAATAGGGCAGGGGCCAGTGTCCTCTTTCTGCAAAACATCATGATAATCTGTCTCGTCCCCAACGAATTCCTCTCAAAAATTTGTTAAAGGGCCTATCTACCCACGAATGCGTCTTCCTTAAACCGGGCTCCACTTGTCGGATATCAGATCCACAAAATGTCGGGTGTTAAATTTTACATGAATCCGTCGGACCGACAGATGTGAACAGCCTTATATAAAATGTATTGCCACCAGAACATCCGACATTTTATCGGACTGGACAACCGACAAGTGGAAACCCGCAGTTACTTTAGAGCTAACTCCAACAGCCAAATGCATATTTTTATGACATACCAGTACGGCGAAAATCAACGTTAAAAAAACATGAATCCGTCACAAATCTTGCCAGATCCAGTACGGAACTGTATCTTTCCATTGTTATAAGTACGTAAGTGTACTTAATATAATTGTAGTGAATGTGCAGGTCCGTCGGCGAGCGCAATTATCATATCTGCGCATGAGATGTAGGGCTTCACGGCGCGTGCGCAGACACCGTTTTTGAAACTGCACTGTTCTCAACTGGTAACCACATTTAGAAGCAGTTTTTGGGAGAAAAATTGGATCTAATATATAGTTCACTAGTTCAATATTTTGTGCCCTGGGTTAGACTAAATATATACCTTTCTTTAGCCTTAGAGCTAGCAGAACTTACTCGTATCTATTAACTTAAGATATACTTAAGTTAATTCCTCTCCTAAGCATTACATCAAGAACATTTGTATCTGTATATATAAAGGTAGTTTTAGGTTTGATCACAGACAAGTTTGTTGCACTAATATACATAGATTTAACTAGTATCTAAATAGATATTGTTAGTAAATACTAACAAAATGTATGTAGGTACAGATCCCTCATGATTGAATTTAATTGAATTTATACTTCGAAGTGTTCCTTTTTTTCTACTTAAACGCTTGTTTACTTAAACTATGCGACACTTTTGCTGTGCTCGCTTCATTAATTAATTACATCGTAATTACTTGTCAATCCAATGAAATAGCTTTCAGGTTACCATGACTAATGCATGAACCCCCAGTATAAGTGCAGCTTAAGTATCAAACGAGCTTTAAGTTCGGCCACTAATAGCCTCCTCGCGCCGGTATTTGGCCTTCGTTGGTTTTTGTGCTTCTTGCAACACCTCCTGTGCCCAGAACCCATAATAGCGCCCAAGCTGTACGTGAATTAAGACTCCGAGCACTGAATGCCGAAAAGCATTCGTTGCCAACAACTGACCATTTGTATGTAACTTGAGCAAGCGAAGTGCGTCAGAGGCACTGAAAGTTTCGAGGTATTTGTACACCCACATGCTTCGTATTGTGAAGCCGAGTTGTGGGGGTTCCCGAAAGATAATGACAACTGGTCCATATGCTATTACAATTGTTTAAGCGTTTGACTGTTAAAGGTAGAGTTCGAACGGGAGAGAGCGAGACAAAGCTGCGATTTAATACGTTAGTACTCCTTGTCTGCGGGAGCTGAAAACTGGGGTTTTCCCAATCTGTAAACGCACAGAGGTGGTTGGTAGCGATGCATCGTGGATAATGCCAAAACTGTATTAATGTAAATGTAATGTAAAGTGCCATACTGGGCATGACCGGAGGCGGTTTTAGTCGCACCGCTTCCGCTCCGCCGCCGACGGAGCTTGACGGCAGTCTCAATTGAATCGTCTTTCAGTAAGCGTTCGACTGACCTGTGATGGCTAGATATCAGTTGGAGCAACAGTAGCCACTGTGTACACCAATGAGCCAACTTAACCCACACTATCCATACAGACAGACCGTAAAGGAAAAACATCGTAAGTACACAAATATTCTAGAAGGATCCCGTGTAATCGATAGTGTCTATCTGGCTATGATAAGATATAAGATGTTACATATAATAATAAGCCGTTCGAATGAGCGCAGCTGCAGAGCAGGGAAAAAAAATCCACTCCTGTACTGCGTGAACACCACAGCTACGCTAGACAGCTAAGCGGTGCGAACGGAAAAAACTAATCATCATCACCATCCCTCCATACCGTGTCCGGTAACAGCGAATCCTGCAATAGTTCTAGTCTGGGTGATATGCTCTAAGGTGGCTGGCAAAACCGAATACCAAGAGGATAACTGCCTTGTGCTAGGCTAAGAAAATCAACTGATCCTAAAAGTGGTTTCATTCTCCCCGCAACGCTTAGATGCCTGAGGAGAAAATTGTAATGTAAACGCAGCCTTAGTCGACGAGTTATTATTACACAGAAGTAAACCACCTGTCACTAATACGCTGGTAAACATCTTAGCCTAATTGTGCAAATTGTGGTTATAGAATTATCAACAAGTTTTTAGAGATGTTTGTAATTCTGTAGCTCTGCCTACCCCACTCTGGGAACGAAGGCGTGAGATTATGTTATGTAAGTAAACCAAGTCGCAAAATTACCTTATATTCATTTCATTTTAAGCTGGGCTTGTCAAATTGTGCAATGGAACCGTCGTCATTCCCACCACATCCGCGACAATTGTCAGCCCTAAAACCTGTCGAACTCGTCGATTTCACGCCCGCTCGAGCGGCATTCGCCGCGGTATTGTTTCATCGCGCCACTGACTGCGATTGCGTGGACAATCGCTTCCGATCGGACTTGAACAAAGAACTGACAGCAGCAGAAGTACCTGTAACTCAACGTTTCATAAGGTTTAGCTTTGTACGGTTGTAGCAGTACCATCAAGGAACTTCCCAAATTGTAAATGTTTTCGAAAATGTTCTCAGCAATTTCTTGAGGGTTCCAATAATTTTTGTAACATTAAGGCAATGGGCAAGCTTCTACCTTAACTTAACCTTAAAAAACCAAATTTATAAAAATGAAAACAAGACAAAATCATAAAAATGTCTTAGTTTCTATATTATTGCCATTTTATTAGTATTTATTAAAACAATTAGTTGTCTTTACTACTCCGATGGGTTGACACTGCTAACAGCATTCCTCTCTAAACAAGAAGCCTTCTTTATCGAGCGGATAAAGGCTATTCCGCAGCCAATTACAATATTATTAGGAATCCGCGCCGCGCCGGAAACTGCGGTTGCTTGCAATGGCCGCCATTATTTAGGAGCTAGAGCTGCCGTAGTCTTCAGGTCAACCAGAACACTTGCAATTTTATGGTCAAGTCATTTCGAAAATTGGACGCAGCGAATTGTCTTACAATGTGAGAGAGCTCTAGCTATAACTATGTACTTAATATCATCACCTAGAAATAGAAGTAGACTTAGTGTACCTCCTTTGATAATGGAACCAGTAATGGTCATGGACCAATGTTGGACAGGACACCTTAATTCTTATTATAAAGAAGATGAGGGTTATTCATTTGTTTGCAGTAATCAATGCTGCAAAGCTCCATGTTAGTAATGGTAGGACCTTCCTTGTGCAGGGTCCATCCGGATCACGCCAAGCAGCAGTGTTCCCATTGTTGGGTGATATAACTAAAATAGAGGCATTCCATGTTATTCTTCAGTGGTCCCTGCCAAGATGCATTGCGCTAACTAGCGTTTCTATTCGTTTCTTTTTTAAACCAATCGCGTGACTTTTCATCGTCATCTATCAGTGACGCGATTGGTTTAAAAACGAATCGAATAAAAACGCTAGTTACCATAATGCATCTTGGCAGGGCCCTCAGGACTGGCAACGCATTTGTGGTCTTAGGATTAGTATAGACTTGAGAATGCAAATGAGTATAGGTCACAGATAGGGAATGCAAATTTTCATACAAAAACGGTTAATAACCGGTTAAATTGCATTCCCTAGTCACAGATCCCAGTTACATGGGACCTGTGCGCTCGTTTGCCTTCAAATGACATTAAAAAAATATAACCGTTAATGTTTAAATTACGAATTGGATGGTAGAGAATAGATAATAGATAGTGAGTTTCAACTACACTGTTTAATTTGGAACCTTAAAATATGTGTTGATATTTCATTCGCTGGCCCCTTACGATCACTCTCCATAGATAATCTAGTGGACAGATTACACATAACCGCCGCCGTTCATTCTCGGCGTCGTCACGCGCGCCGGCGCAGCCATGGACCCCGACGACACTTTTTTCTACGCCCAACCGGTGAAAAAGTCAAAATGAACAAAAAGCCAGCGCTTACGAAATCACGAAAACTCGTGTCGTCAAAATTACTCTCTGTACCATTACCGTTGCTGCCGGGCAGAACGCTTTTTACCCGAATTGTGCTCTACGCCGACATAATAGAAAGAAAATTAGTTTTCGGCGATAGACAGGACACGATGGCTGCGTACGCCGACGGCTGTAAACAAATTGCTTCCATCAAGTGTCAGCTAAACTCATAGTTTGGATGCAATTTGTTTTCTACAAAGGGCTCATTATTAGGCATAATTTGAACAATTTTGAAGGAAAGTGTGTCGATGGTTCTTGCTGGACTTTCTTTTGCATTGTTGTCTTTGTTGAATTCATCTGACTTGTACTGAGATGGCTTCTGGAAAGTTCTTATTTTAATGAGTATCAATACTATCAATGGATTGCTATGCTGGCATACCAAAGAACCTTTTCAAAGGTACAAACAAAATTGGTGCGCGGTTCATTCTCAACGGCCAGTTGCAATTTTACTAACCCGCGTCGCTGTTGTCTAACGCATTCGGCTTCAAAGTGGGACAATTGTTTTCATTTTGTATTCATGTCTGCATTTTCAACGATTGCGATTTCGAGTGCGTTAGGCCACAGCCCCTCAGGGGGCCGATTTTTGACTTTCGAGCGCTCGAAAGTTTCACTCGGAAGTGATCAAAATCTTCGAAACCGTTTTTTGAAATACGAGCGGTAGAATTGAAAACGAATGGTGTGGACCACTCGTCTTTAAATTTTCTATCGCAAGTAATTTAAAAAATACGGTTTCACAGATTTTGGTCACTTCCGAGTTAAACTTTCGAGCGCTCGAAAGTCAAAAATCAGCCCCCAGGGCCTATTTATTTTTATTATAATCATTCTCAGCCTTCAATTGTTTCTCTTTCTTTGGCCCATTGGTTGACTGCTAGAGAATGGCTTAAGGCATTAAAGTCCGCCATTTATAGCTTTTTTGTGTATTGTGCAATTAAGTATAAATAAATTAATAACAAATGTAAGATGACAATGGTTTTATTTTTCAATCATCATCATTAAATTTAAGAGCCAGGCTCTTGTCGGTGGAGTAATTGCCACTTTTCTCTATCCTGTGCCAGCCTTTTCACCTCCTGATACGACACGACATTCGCCTTCCGTCTTATTTGGTTAAAGTATGTGAGCCTAGGTCTTCCTCTTCCTCTTTTTCCTTCGACTTTACCCTCCAAAATGTTCAAAAAGAAACTATCGTGCCGCATCAAGTGGCCCATCATCTTTCCTCTTCTACATTCTATAGTTTTTAAAATATGTCTTTTCTCGTTCACCATCTTCAAAACTTCTTCGTTGGTTTTCTTTTCCGTCCAGCTAATTTTTTCCATCCTTCGCCAACACCACATCTCAAACGCTTCCAACCTTTCTCTATCTCTCTGTGTTAGTGTCCAAGTCTCGCTACCGTACAACGCAATGCTCCAGATGTAGATTTTAATTAAGCGTTTTTTAGCCTTTTTTGATATTTTAGTTCTTAATAGGTGCTTCTTGTTATTGAAGGCTTTTTTAGCCATGGCTATCCTTTGAATGATGTCTGCGGTGCATCTGGAGTCATTGGTAATTAAACTTCCTAAATATTTAAATTTGTTTACTTGTTCTATTGTACTATTGTTAAGAATGATTGGGTTATGTTTTTTTGCATGTTTAGATGTTATAAGAGTTTTAGTTTTACTGCTATTAATTTTAAGTCCAAACTGATTGAAAATTTCCTCCATTTTTACAACTAGGTCTTGTAGTTGACTGTTGGTTTCAGCAAATGCTGCAATATCATCCGCAAACCTAATGAAGTGAATTTTTTGTCCATTAAATTTAATTCCCCCCAAATCTGAATCTATTACCTTTTTTTATGGCATCTTCTATAAAAATGTTAAATATGAGCGGTGAGAGTGGACAACCCTGTCTGACACCTTGCCTTATCTTTGCTTTTGCTTTTTCCTCTCCAACTTCTATAATGGTCTCCTGGTTCTTATAAAGTTCGCAAATAATCTTTCGGTCCCTGTAGCAAACACCAACACCACGCAGGCTATACATCATCTTCTTCCAGTCTATTTTATCAAAAGCCTTCTCCAGGTCAACAAATGCTATGTGTGTATCCATATTTAAATCTAACCGCCTGTCAACTATTAATCTAAGAGCTAAAATAGCTTCTCTAGTTCCTTTATTCTGTCGAAAACCATACTGATCGGAACTTAAATGGTTTTCAGCAATTGGTCTCAATCTGTTTTGAATTATTTTTAATAAAATTTTAGATGCTTGCGAAATAAGGCTTAAGGTTCGGTGTTCTTCACATTTTAAAGAATTAAGTTTTTTTGGCAATGCCACTGTTCTGCTTATTTGGAAATCTACCGGTATTTGTCCTGTTATGTATATATCTCTCATTAACTCAAAAACTTCCTGTACCATGGGTTCACATACTGCATATTTTATCATTTCAATAAATATTTGGTCACACCCTGCTGCTTTGTTATTGTGAATACTCATCAAGGCTTTCAAAAACTCTTCTTTTAAGATGTCTGGCCCTTTCTCGTCCTCTTCCACTATTTGTTCTTCCTCTATATCATCATCATCCAATCCTTGTCCTTTGTAAAGTTGTTCTATGTATCTCTTCCATCTTTCCAATATATCCCTATTATTTATAAGTATATTACCCTGTTCATCTAGAATAGTTGTACTTTTTGCATTGTGTTTGTATTTTTCAATATGATGTTAATATTGTTTAGAAAAAAATTTGGCTCCCAACAGCAACATACTTTATCATCGTTCGTCAAGTTGGAGATCAGAAGAGCCAACTAAAAGGGGTGATCGACGGGCGAGTAAGTACGCCGTACTTGGACATTTTCACGAAAACACCCAATTAAGAACTTTAACTTTGTCAGTTTTGTGACGAAAATTAGCTATACATCGACGGCCGCCTCCCCTCTTACCCCTTTAATCAATCACCTCAATCAATCACCCCTTTAAGACGGAGAATAGCCAACTACAACAGTTTTGCAGCTCACTTTACAGCGAATGTAAAAGATAAAGTTTTAGCAATTATATGGCATTGTCTCTTTCTTTTAAGGTAAACCTAGCTGCTTAAGCCGCTCTGAGCACGTTTTGCTTCCAGCAACTGAATCATACCTTCTTACGTCATTCATTATTTATGGCAATTGTCGTAATAGCACGCCGTCGGTCATCGTTCGCAGCAGATTGGCCATTAGGCTAGCTAGCCACGGTAGCCAAATTATACTTAATAACTAATGAAATACACAAACACCGATAGATATTTAGCGTGTGAACCGTTTCGTAGATTGTGATGGGTTCAATTCAGTTTAAAATTTACTTTTTATGAAAAGTTCTCGTTGTTTGATTTTAACTTTCTTTTTCCTCTATTTTCCAAACATTATGTTGGCAAAAAGAGTTGGATATGAACTACAATATTCACCACACCAACAGTTTTTCAATAAAAATTAGATCGGATCATTGGATTTAATCAAGTTACTGTTGTCGCTCATGCTGGCAACACTGGATAGCGTCGGATCAAGCTCTAGCCGGGGTTCTCAAGTTGAACTGTCATGGAGAAACTACACTCGCGAGCAAAAAAATCGACTCAAGCTGCACGTTTGGGTTCTCCGCCCAGTATCTCTTGACCCATCCAAAATATCTTGAAAAAAATGGTATCAAACGAAAGCTGATAAAGTAACGATTTCAAAAATGTATAATTTTCAGTCATGCCAGGTTCCACAACTGATGGGGCCAGGTTTTGCAAAGACGAATAAAAAAAATACTATGAAAATTAAAAGGAAGTCGTGAAATAAACGGCATTTTAAGAAAAATAAGATTTTATTTGTTAATTTAATATTTTGTATTTCCACCCCTAGCCCTTATCACAGCATCCAGGCGGTTTTTCATCGATCTGATGAGCTTTTTGTGAAGCTCCTGGGGGATGATATCCCACACCTCCTGCAGAGCTGCCTTCAGCTCCGTAACATTTGACGGAGCTGGTTCTCTCTTCCGAACTTGTCTTTTCAGGTAGTCCCAGACATGCTCAATGGGATTCAGGTCCGGGCTGAGAGCTGGCCAGTCCATGGTGGGTATGCCGACCTCGGCAAGGTAGGCCCGAGTGATCCTTGCGGTATGACAAGGGGCATTATCCTGCATTAGGACGAACCCCTCGTCATAAAAACCGGCGTAAGGAACAACATGATCCTCAAGGATCTCGGTGATGTACCTGGCAGCGGTCAAACCACCGCCACGGCCCCCACCAGGTACAAAAACGAGCTCGGTACGCCCTTCCATGCCTAACAAATGAAATGCCCGCCCACACCATGACGGAACCCCTCCATAGGCAATTGTTTCCCTGAAACAGCACTGTGCGTACCATTCCCCTGACCTCCTGTAGACCCTCCCCCGTCTGTCACAGCCATTCAAGCACACCCTGGACTCATCGCAAAAAAGAACTGGGGTCCATTGCTCAATGGTCCAGTTTTTGTGCTGATGAGCAAATTCCAGGCGTGCTTGGCGGTGACGTGGGAGCAGTCTGGGGCCCGTGGCGGGCCGTTTCGGGGTCAGGTTAGCTTCCTTAAGCCTTCGCCTTACTGTCCACTTACTGGCAGTAACCCCTCTTACATCCTGAAGATGCTGCTGGATGGAAACGCCGGTCTGGTGCCGATTTCTGAGAGAGGTAGTGACCATAAAGCGGTCATCCCTCTCAGATGTGCACCTCCAGCGGCTAGAACCTGGTCTTCGTACCAAGGCCCCAGTCTCCCGATACCGTCGGTAGACTCGGGTTACTGCTGACTGGCTTAAATTCAGCTGGTCAGCCACAAAGCGTTGGTTGTGTCCCTCTTCCAGCAAGGCCACGACTTGGGCGGCTTCAGTCATGGTGGTATCCATTTTCTCCAAGGCTTCTGAGTAGGGTCGTTAGCAGAGATGTGTACCGGTCAACTTCTGATAAGTGACTAATGACATTTCCCCCTCCACCCCCTTATTTATAGGGGTCAAAGGGGGCACAACTCGTACGTTTCGGAACGAGTAAATGACCCACATATCGGAAAATAAGGCATAACTTGAAAAATCGTGGATGGATTTCCACGGTTTTTCATTTTTTTATCGTTACATTATCACCTTTCGTTTGATACCATTTTTATTAATATATCATGGATGGGTCAAGAAATACTGGTCGGAGAACCCAAGCGTGCAGCTTGAGTCGA
The DNA here is from genome assembly GCA_946894065.1 of Acleris literana. NCBI lineage: Eukaryota > Metazoa > Arthropoda > Insecta > Lepidoptera > Tortricidae > Acleris > Acleris literana. The sequence goes on along the minus strand of OX335671.1, from coordinate 20,903,663 downwards.
TTTTTTTGCTCGCGAGTGTAGAAGAGACCGGGCCTCACTTTCTGTGCTTTTTACTGGACATCTAGATATTATACATTACAAATTATAGTATTGTTTTTTTGCCAAGCTATACAGATGATATTGCATGTTAGAGATCTACTTACTGCACTGCTAGACTGATTCCCTAAATATCACCACTACAACTTGTCCTAAAAGTTCATAGAAACTACACAGTTCTACCATATCTATATTAATGGCTTTCCCTCCTTGATTTAATAAGGCGTATTTCGCCAATGTCGAGTTTTAGACAATCACCAAAAAACAACCACAGATAGGTACCCGTAGGTTTCATAAGATAGGCCATTAGCTTATCGTTTCTGAACATATAATAGGGAAGTAATGATATCCTTCGGATGTAGATAAATAACTATTAATGAAATGAGCGTCCATGTCATTCAATCTTAATCCTCAGGCCTGGCACCGCAAGTGCATTTTGATATTGAAAATTTCTACGGTCTTCAGAGCCCTGTACTGGCCTGTCTCGTTTGCCTTCTCAATTAAAAAAAATGAAGTCAGCTTGTGTTAAGTTTAAAATTAGAATATTAACAGATTCATTCTTAATTTGAAAAACTCCGCGCCATACTCGCGCTCGGCCCGAGCTGTTCGTCGGCGGTCATCCACCGTCACGGGCGGCGACTCCTGCGCAAGTGCACGCTCTTGAATCATTTTAGTCGTAATCTGAAGAATATTGTAGATTATTTTTTGTGATAACTGTGAAGCTGTATTTTTTATTTAAAATATTGTAAAGAGAGGCTTTGTGGTTCGCCCGAATATCATCCGAATCCATTAAAACTTATTATTGGGTGATTCTTCGGCGTTTTTTAATCGTTGTCATTGCCTTCTTCGCATGTAATTCCAAACAACGTGGACATGTTCCTTATTATTTTAATTAAAATGGAAACTACCATCGGTGCTGCCCTCCTGGTGGTTATCATATTTTCGTCAATAATTAACGAAATAAATAATGACAGCATAAACGCGAAATATCTGACTCAATCCAGGATTATCTGAAGTTATAAAACTTTATTGCAAGACACCAAATCGTCGACGAAAATAGATAAGTTTTATGTTACATCAAAATCGCTATGCCGTTAATTTAACGGTTAAAGCAGAACCTAGAAAAACCTCTTCTATTTTAAAACGTCTGTTACACAGCACGTTGCAGCAGCTAGAACAGTTACAGGTGTCATTGACAGCAAGGAGTGAAATGCCAACAACCCGTCACGGCGCGGGGGCACATTATGCACCCTCCTTAATTAGCGGCCTTTATGGGCGCAATTAAAAAATAAAGAGGGCTAAGGAAAGTCCAAGGTGAACGGTGGCGGTTTTCTAAGGCGTTTGAAAGAAAGGCTGAGCTTAGGTCACATGACGTTGCAAATGCATAACACAATGAAATCGATAAAAGGATGAAGGCGAGTTGGTATTTAAGGGATAGCTTTCAGCTCACTTTGAGCGACTGAAAAAAACTATTACTAACTATTTTTTTAACAACTGTATTTTATGTGCCACGAGTAGATGCTAAAACGAATGTACGGCAACGTTAGCGTTTAAAATAAACTCATCTCAACGATTTAATTTATAGTGAATACTCTCTATACTGTCTTTCTTTTATTTAAGTCGCTCTAACGATTTCGTCTATCTCGTATATTTTGAACTTCTCTTTGGGCCTTCTTGGATAGGTATACTTTGATGCTGTAGAATATTTTGTGTGACTACCCTTTTATACATTCAGCGGACTACAGGTTTCTTTACGATGATTTTCCTTTACCATAATAGCATTAATGGTTACCAGAGAAACCACTCTAGTACTAGTACTTGTGTAGGAACTTATGTTAGAAAAACTCACTGGTTCCCAGCGGTCCCTGGGATCGAACTCCGCACCTTGCGACGGGTCGACACCTCAAGCCACTAGGTCACCCACACTCGACATTTAAAGTTTTTTTTTATGACTTGGTGAAGTCAAACGAGCACACGAGGATCTGTGACCCATAGACATATGCATTCTCAAGACTACAATCTTAAGAATGCAATCCTAAGACCGCATAATGCGTTGACAATCCTGAGGACTAAGGTAAAATGCCTCTAAGCTAGTAACTTCACCGGTTGCTTACAGAGGAACTTGGTTGGGGTTACTGAGGGCAGCGTGAGGATGTAGGAGGAAGTAACACCACTGATATGTATGATCAAAAGACACTCTTTATTACTGGGTGACAGTATTTATACATGTTAGGTTGATGCTGAGACAAGCAATAAGCGTTTATGTTTCAGTAAACTATGTTACTGTACAACACTGAAAGTGGCCAATTGCCATAATTCACTACTTTCTGCGTCTGTCTTTCAGATTACTAAACATTACTAAACAAGATGGACTTTCTTATGGCAAGGAGAAGGCAAGCGAGCACACAGGTCTGTGTGGTAAGTGGGATCTGACACCCAACATATTTGCATTGTCAAAGCTTCAATCATGAGATTCCAAATGCGTTGCCAACCCTCAGTGCCGGATTATCCATAAGGCAGTGTAGGCAACTGCCTAGGGTCCCTGAACAAGAAAGGGGCCAAACGCACCGAAAAAAATTTATTTGCAAGTAAGGAAAGTCAAAGGCCCCCAGAATTGCATTGCTTACGGGCCCCGACATTGTTATCCGGCCCTGCCAACCCTGAGGACAAAGAAGGAATGCCTCTATGATAATAATTTCTTTGGTTGCCTTATCCCCACACCACCGGAGCACACCAATGCGAAGAATACTGATTGGCAGTAGGTAAAATAAAGGATAAGGTGGTAGCAAGACAGACCGTGCACAAGGTCCTACGACCACTGTACACAGTTGCGTCCGTGGCATTGAATATGAAAATCCTTCGTTAAAGTTATTAGTCTCCAAGCTCCGGAGGCGTCGACCTGCCACGCGCCGCCGCGCGCGCACTCAGCGTGGCGTAAGGTGCGCGCCGCCCGCGCAGGTGACCCCGCACCTGCGTGCGCAGCCCACATTATGGGACTGTTATGACATTTGCAGGCTGACGGTTGGCGTGTACGGGAGCTGGCGAATAGGTAGTACCTATATGGACGATATGTGTAAGTCGAAAATTCAAGTTTAAATTGAGAACAGGATTTTTTTAAAAGGCGTTCTAAAAAAATGTTTATGGAGGTTTGTATCAAAAGCATAAGTAGGTACTTTTTTTAAATTATTCACTAAGGAAATTAATAAACCAATTTCTGCTAATGTCTAAAGAGCTTGAACGCCGAATGGTCTTCTCCACGTCACAGCTAGTAGTGCTAGACGTAAAAAAACAAAACGCAGTTACAAACAAAATTATTTCGACCACTAGTCACAAGCGGGCTAACACTGATAATATTCAAAAAAAAAACTCAGTAAGTAAAATTAAAAAAATGCTACAAACCAAACAATTCCTGTTTTAATTCTTCAAAATTTCATTTAAAACCGTTGATCCGTTTGGGACTCTATTTGGGGTCTATATTGACTGACATAATTATTTTTAGTCATAATGTGCTTTAGGTTATAATCATCGCAAGTCATAACGTGATTTTTTAAAGAAACTAACTAACTAACTAACTAAACTAACTAACTTTTTCAGGATTTTTTATAAATCAAACCTAACCTAGCCTAGTCTACACGTTACATATTTCAGAACTTCTGAAAAGTTTACGATTTCAGCGATATAAAAAATTATGATTATCAAAAATTATGTCAACAATTACATTATGACCAATAAAATTATGGGAAACAAATGGCTCCCCCCTATTTGAGTCACAGATGCTGATTTTTTATTTAATGGTACCTATTCAAGATCAGTATTATACGGCCCCTATTCTACGGCGATGATGTTTATGGTTATATTTATACCTATTCATTGCTATACCATCGGCAACACAATAATTAGATTTCCTCATAATTAATCTAACACCGTTAGAGCAAGATTGAAGCGCCTTCATAGCGAGGCGGGGTGAAATTGTGCATATCCAGCCAATGATTTAAGACATGTTATGCACATGAACACGATTTTTTTCTTAGTTATATGGCAACGCAAATTTCCTTATATGCTTTTTAGGGTTGCGTACCAAAATGGTAAAAAAGTTGTTGGTCTGTCTGTAAGTCTGTCTGAATGTCACAGCAGGTTTTCTCAGCAACTACAAATGCTATCAACTTGAAATTTGACATAGTTGTACAACTTGCTTGCCCGCATGTTTTTAGTAAAAAAGTATTAAATTACATACATACATACATAATCTCACGCCTTCGTTCCCAGAGTGGGGTAGGCAGAGCTACAGAATTACAAACATCTCTAAAAACTTGTTGATAATTCTATAACCACAATTTGCACAATTAGGCTAAGATGTTTACCAGCGTATTAGTGACAGGTTGCAAGCCCATCGCCTAACAGTACTACAAGCCTATATTCCCTTAGTCGTCTCTTACGACATCCACGGGAAGACATGGAGTGGCACTATTCTAACTCGGCAACCACACGAGGCCATCGAGGCACGAGGAAGTATTAAATTAATCTAATAAATAATTGAAAAGTGGTCTATGAATGGGGGGTTGAAAAATGAAAGTGGTTTGATTATAGCAAATGGGGTGTCATATGAAAGGGCTTAATCTGCACATTTCAAAACTATTTTTTTTTTAATTTTCTATGATCTACTTTTTAATTTATAGACAAAAATTTACAAATAATGACCATCCCTTATGCCATCCCATGCCCTTATCTCCAAAGTTTATTAAACAAAATATCTGAAAAAATCCTGACGTATAAAAAAATATTTATTTTTATGGAAAAAATAAAATGAACTAATCATTATTTACAGTTTTTGAGAAATAACAAACAAAAAAACTGTACTAAAATTTAGGCTAGGCAAAATGGATTGCGTAGAATATAAAGTTCATAACAAAATGAGTATTTTCTTTTGCGGTTACCAAGCATTTTATCTTAAATACGGAACCCTCGGTGCGCGAATCCAGCTCGCACTTGACCTGTTTATTATTTTTTAAGTTAATGATTTACACAGAAACAGTAACGCTCTTCACGCATGTCTAATAATGAACTGCCTCTTGTAAGTTTTTAGTCTGCTGTAGCCCGTGCCTCCGTTCGCGTAGAATTCGTTTATCATATTCCTTGGGAACTTTCCAAGTGTCCGGGATGAAAAATACCCCATGTCCGTCACCAGGCTATAAATTAGCTCCCTACCAAATTTTTAGCAAAGTACTTTGTCTGTGTAGGATTCTCCAGTGTTTGAGAGAAATATTTGGTCGGATGTATCTATCATTTCTCTAATTTTAACTTCTTTAAAAGTGAGTTGAATTATTTCGTATTTTCAGGAGACCAAAAGCGATACAAACGTCGTCGGTAAGGTTAGATTAGACCTTGTGACTGTAATAAAATTCAAACCGCTGCAGAGGTAAATACTTATATTACCTACACGTATTAGGTAAATAATAATTTTGGGACATGACACATTCCACCCAAAAAAATGGCCCACACCCGAGGGACTATTTGCCATCGGAGACTATCGAATTCGGAACACAAAAAAAAACAACTTGTTAACCCAGGGGGAACGAGTCGGTAGCCCTATCTGATCGAGTATTAGCAAAACGTAATCACTTTCGGGAGAAAGACATAGGGACCTACACTTTATTTTAGGTTGCTCTGCCTTGGCGGTATACGTCAGATCTGACTTTCTTGCTTTTCTTATCATTTGTTGGTCCCAGAAAGGCATAGGTTTCCTCTAGTTTGTGTTGTGCTGCATTAAATCATGAAAAAAGCAATCAAAAAATAGACTCCTCTTTTTTTTTTAGTTGGTTAATAAAATATGTCATGAGGTAGGTACCATTGCGCTGTCCATTTTTGCTCTTCAGAGATGATTGTTGCTAGGCTCGCTTAAGTTACTTTTAACTAAGTAGTTACTTAGCTACTTAGCTAATAGCTACGCTCATTACGTCAAATCCTCGGTGAGAAATCCGTCAACACCATTTCACACTGCAAGTCACCGCGGCGTCGGGGAAATAGAAAAAACGTAGCATATCGTTTTGTGGGCAGCGGCATCACGATTTCACGGCCGGTAATGGGGGCATTAGACGTAACGACACGGAACACGGCCGACGACCTGCCTGTACGATTACGATTTTATATCGCTTGGAAGAAGTACAGCGTCGAAAAGATCATATAAACAATGGCGAATCCAGGTGGGAGGCTGGAAACTCCCCAGCGTATTTGGATTCGATGGATCGATTCCCATCAGTTAAGTTAAACAGGCACTAGGTTGCTTTCTGTGTTAACCGATGCTCTTATGGTAAATGAAAAATATCGTGACGAAATTTGCACGGGAAATTTGAAGACTGACTGAATGCGTAAGAAGGGGAACCTTAATGCACAAGATGAAGGTTTGTGGTTTATCGGAGAGGGTTCGTCCAGCGGCCCTATTTATTACCTATCGATGTTCGTCGTGTTGATCGATGTGGATAAAAGTGGATAAAAAAATCTGTCACTGTCTGACTAGTAGGTACCTATGTAAGTGCGAGATTCCTGGTGCTTTATTCACCGCGATAAACGCAAACATAAAACGGGCCCAGGATAAGATAAGATATGTGTGTAGAAATAAATTTCTACCCGAAGTAACATATCTACTAGCGTTCTGTATATTGGGAATGGGCATTAGTCTAGTTCTAGTTAACATTATCGAGATTGCCATCCGTTCCATTCCGCGCACAAATCCGTTAACCATAATGCTCTTCCGCGTACCACAGACAAAACAGTAACCTATTCTACAACATAGATAACACTCATAAACGCATAAATTACAGATACATCTCATTCCAGCAATTAACTCTGTATATCTATGATTTTCTAAATTACAAGAAAGAAACTTTGCTCCTCGAACGGGAAAGATAAAAAGGTACTGAACAGTTGGAAAGCATCGCGATAGCGCCTCTTGGATCCAGTAGGGTTGGCAGACTGATGCTTTTAACTGTTAAATTTATATTAGTAGTACCAATCATCAGCTCAATAAATATCGGGGGACAATTTCACACATATTAATCTAGACCCAAACTAAGCTCTAGGCTTGTACTATGGGTACTAGGCAACGATAAACATAGGTATAGGTACTATCAGGCCAATGGAACCCTGAACCTCCATTACACCGGTGACATAGTGACATTACTAGGTGCACTTGCCGACCCCGGGCAAGTCTAATGATCGTATTAATAAACTCGTCTTGAATGAGAGACGTCATAGTAAGCGTCAACCCATAGAAAGCTGTCATTTTTAACGTGTCTTGTGTCTGACATCTCAACTAAGATGAGTTTATTAATACGGCCCTAAATGGAGCGAAGCGGTTTGCTAATATAACATACTACGCCAAACAACTTACGTCAAACTTGACAGCTGTCAATCGTAAGGCCTGCTACACATTTCTCATCATGTCTGTAACAGTAACTAAAGCTAAAGATGAAGCTTCAAAAAGGTTAAGAGTGAAGAGCGCCGCTTAAAATCGAAGTTTCGGCACTTTTTCCGTTGTAAGTCTATGGGAACCGATTTTCGGTCGATCCTCCGTGGTATGTCCGATTTTCAATTTTATTTTTTCTTTACCATCTATGGCTAGATATCGTATTGCGCTAAATTTGATCCTGATATTCCTAATAGTTTGGGGGGATTATGCGGACAAACGAAAATCCGAATCGGGGAAGGATGGATCATCCAATAAAACAATTTGTATGACTCTTCTTTCGACTCGAATCATAACGTCACTGAGACACAGTTTTATGGTAGATCTTAAGAACTTAAATTTGTAGAAAACACAAATACTGGCGCTCATCACACAACTATTTGCCCTGACCGGAAATCGAACCCAGTTAACAAAGGGTGTCCCCAGGATGGGGGAGGCACAGCACTTGCACACTTCAAGCGTATTTACATACGACCTTTTTAGCCCAATATTTCCTAGAGTTGGCACCCCTGAAAGCCCATAGAGCGCAGCAGATCGTAACTGGGCTTGGGACTGCCAGTAATTACGCGCATGTTCCGGACAAAGACAAGCTAATTGATGCGCTCCGCCATCTTGGCCAGCCCTGATCGAAATGTAGATCAACTGATCGTGATTTGTTTATTTGTATTGTACTCTTAAACGAGTTAGATTTAAGGGAGCATATAGCAAAGTGGTGGTAGCGTCAAACAAGCAGAATCAAGCAAGTTTAACAAAAACCAGGATTTAAAAACCCAACTACTGTTTGGATAATTTCGTCAAAGTAATGTTAGTACCTAACCTATAACTAGTGTTGTCAGACGTCCCGAATTCTGCGGGACGTCCCGATTTTCAGGGGTCTGTGCACGCGTCCCGATTTACTCTTGACCGGGACGCAAATTGTCCCGATTTTCAGCACATCGCCAGTGTTTATACCTACGATACTAATTTATAATAACCGCGAAGACCAAAAAGGGTTTACCACAACAGGTTAAAGACTATAGGGTTTTTACCACCAAGAATAGAGGCCGAGTGCGGCTAGCACAAGTTGCCCGCGACTTGGTCGTCGCAGATCAACAAGACTAACAAAAAGCAAGCTTTAAAAAACCAACTGCTGTTTGGATAATATCGTCAATATGTTACTTATCATGTAAATATTTATTCGCGAACAATACATGTTGCGCCGACCCCAATTAAGTTGGGATAAGGGCAGGAGAATGATGATTTATTTCGCCAATTTCACACTTTTTTTAAAGTAACCTGTGACACCCGAGACGCTAAGACAAATCTGCCATGTCGCTCGTACATACATACTACAGACCAAAAACATTACCCTCCTCCTTCGGCATTCGGGTAAAAAGTTATGGCTATGGTTTTATTAATAGGTACATACATACATACATACACACATACAATCACGCCTTTTTCCCGTAGGGGTAGGCAGAAACCACTTCCTTCCACTTGCTACGATCCAGACAAACTTCCCTCGCTTCCTCCATACTCACAAGTCTCTTCATACATGGGCGTCGGTTTAGGGCACTCCTGACCTGGCCCTTTCTTAATACGTCCCTGATCTGCTCGTGGATCGTTAACCTAGGCCTTCCCCTTCCAACATTCACATATCGCACAGGACAATCAATACCACCGTCTTAACTCGAAATAAGACAGTGTTGAAAAATTTATTCTAATTTCAAACTAGTACAAATAGTTATGCATTACAATTTATTTTTAAGTTAATACGGTATTGAATGTCATGTGCGATATACTCTTGCCTTCATATATCTGTTTTGTTAATCTCACTTCATCCATTCTCTCCACTTGACTAAACCACTTCAGCATTCCTTTATTAATCCTAGTCACTTCATCTTCTTTTAAACCACAACGTTCTCTTATTAATACGTGATCAACATTATTATTGATATCTGGGACACATGCTACTGGAATAATTTTCAAGTGACGTGGAAGTACATTTAGGTACCATGTATATGGTAACATGTATAAAAAATATATTCACACACTAAGTCAGGAACTAAGCTGCCTCTCTACCATCAGGATAGCTCGATAGGTAAAAGATCGCTTATTCCCAAAAATTCAAAAAACTGTCTCTATTTTACTCAGGCTAATCCTTATTGCTTTTAACATATTATCGTATTGTCAACGTTATAATAGCTCTTATTTACTTGACAGCAATATGGTTTAATAAAGTAGAATAGGTTCTTTGGTCCCTACTTCCCTACTCGCAACAAAACAATCAAAATCATCCTTGATCGAAATAAGTTTCTGTCAAAAAAATCATTTTTAGGACAAGTTTTTGTTGCCGACTGTACTTTTTTTTGCAAAGTCTTCATCTTTTCGTCAAGACGATTCTAACGAGCCCTAACACGACGGGTTTATCATGTGTAATTAAGGAGTTTCTATGGCCACCCTGAGGGCCTGGACATAACACCACGGCAAGGCGTCGTTAACGTGAAACGGCGCGGCGCCGTAGAAAGGCACGTCGCCGCGACGTGCAGATACACGGTGCCGTAATTCATTATAAAGAGCAATATTAAGCCCAATGTCCCGTTTAAAATAGTTGAAGCCGTTGTCACACGGCACCGTGTATTTGCACGACGCGGCAACGTGCCTTTCTACGGCTCCGCGCCGTTTCACGCTAACGACGCCATGCCGTGGTGTTATGTCCAGGCCCTGAGTCTCCATCATCAAACCAGCTCGATGGTACTATATTATTGTATTGTCATCAGAACTAAAGGTGTATGTTAATTTCCAGCTTCATCGGAAACCGGGAAGAGGGTCAAATTTAACTTGCAAGATTTGACCCGTACATACATACATACACAAGTTAAATAAAAGCTTGTAAAAAGGGTTGAGAACCGCTGGGATAACATTATTAAATGATTTTGGAACTTAAGAAATAAGAAAAGCAACTTATATAAAAATATTTTATTTAAAATGTTTTAACGATAAATTATTTACAGGCTTACAGAGTACTAAGTATACACTAGATAACAGATATACACGGTATTTACAAGAGCGCTTTACATTTTTGGACCCCACTGTGCTTCGTTTATAATATTACGGGAGTTAATTTAACCACATATTCAACTGGTTTAATAATAGCCCTTAAAGCACTAGTAAGTTTCCAAGACAAATATATACATAATCATTACAAAATGTACACCATAAACAACAAATTTAGTCAGTTAATAAAATGCTAACAATTATTTATGTTTGTCGTGTTGTTTAATAAATAGTTATGATGAATAATTAATTTCAAGATCTAGAATAATAATAAAACGAAAACGGTAGATTACAAGTAGAACTTAATAAATAATGCCATAATTACGATTGTAAAATACCACTAACAGAAAGACAGCGACAAGCTAAACTCCATGTGAATCTGTTAATCACGACAAACGTCATTTAAAACCTCTGTTGATTATTTAGTATATTCTACCACATCCATTACGATTTATAATATTATCTTAAAAACTAGAAAATATTATTAAAGAGGCGGTTCCGAAACTTGAATCATCATATCTTCTTATTCAAATTCATCTATTTACAATTTTTATCAAGCTGTGAGGGTTGACGTCCTAGAGTAATATTATTGTCGCATCACAAAATAGCAGCTCAAAGACATTACGCTAACTAGCGTTTCTATTAGTTTCATTTTTAAACCAATCTCGTCACTGGTAGATCACGTGACTTTTCGTATCACGTGATCTACCAGTGACGCGATTGGTTTAAAAACGAAATGAATAGAAACGCTAGTTAGCGTAATGTCTTTGAGCTGCTATTTTGTGATGCGACAATAATATTACTCTAGGACTTAAAAACTAGAAAATATTATTAAAGAGGCGGTTCCGAAACTTGAATCATCATATCTTCTTATTCAAATTCATCTATTTACAATTTTTATCAAGCTGTGAGGGTTGACGTCCTAGAGTAATATTATTGTCGCATCACAAAATAGCAGCTCAAAGACATTACGCTAACTAGCGTTTCTATTAGTTTCATTTTTAAACCAATCTCGTCACTGGTAGATCACGTGACTTTTCGTATCACGTGATCTACCAGTGACGCGATTGGTTTAAAAACGAAATGAATAGAAACGCTTGTTAGCGTAGTGCATCTTGGCAGGGCCTCCAGATGGATGATTTTGATGCGTCCAGACAATGGGGACTCGCGCACGTCAATCCTAAATTAAATAATCTCCACATATGGCTCTCTCACAGTGTCTTGTAAAGATGAACCTACAGGAATCTATATGGACACCTAGTTTTTAAATCACATCTAGTGGAAACTAGCAACTAATAAGTACGTAAGCTAAAGTCAGATTTTTCATTACATTAAGTAAACTGTCAGTTCAAGAGTCATATTTTGGGTGAAAGTTAACAGTAGCTAAATTAACCAAAACTTGTCTTAATAATTTTTTTTTTAAACTGTTATTATTGAGATAAACCCTATAAGAACTGTCTCTTTACTTTATGTAAGAAAAAAACCGAAACTTCGCGTTTAGGTCATCAGTTGCTGTTAAAAGGTTTGTAATTGGTTGCAGTTAATCTAATTTGATTCTAAGCGTGTTCAGTAAATTTTCGATGTTTCTAGATAATATATTAATACAGAGGGCTAGGACGCAATTTTTGCTTTTACGGCCAAATCTCCGTATGTATGTACATAACATTATTAACATCAAGGAGAAATTTCATATTACACTCACACGTTTAACACTGAAAATATATTAAGATTTAGTATATTCAACCCCGTAAGACGCAACAACCAATAATTCACAACTTCAGTTCCAAATTCATCTACAAAATTTGGTTGTGGCCACACGAGGTTTGCTCAATAAAATTAGCTACATGAGAATCAGAATCGACATTGGAGAGATACATACAGTGGTGATCACATAATTAGGGACACTTGTTTTTTTCCCATACAATTGCCTACAAATATGAGTTTTAAATTTTGACCACCATTCAAAAAGTTCTTGACCAATTTTATTGCTAAATACAATTTACTTTAGATCATTAACCCTTAATTTGGCAAAAATAAAAAAGGTCGGGAATTCAAACCCTTTTTGATTTTGAATTAGCAAAAAAATAAAAACACAATCCAAACAAAAAAGGGGACATTATGGTATGTTCACTGTGATGAACATTGCCAAATTAAGGGTTAACTAAGGTTTAAATTTATGTACGATGAACTACTGTTAAAAACGAACCTTATATTTTATAGGGATTTAAAAACTTAGTGCTGACCCGTCCACAGAAAGTTTTACGCGAGGTAGGTATTTATTTTTCAAATCCTTATAAAATGAAAGATCCGTTTTCAACAGAGATGAATTGTACATAAAAATTTAAACCTTAGTTCATTAATGAACGATGAGTGTAACCAAATATTAAATTAGTTTAGAACTTTTTGAATGGTGGTCAAAATTGAAAAGTCATATTTGTAGGCAATTGTATGGGAAAAAAACAAGTGTCGCTAATTATGTGACCACCACTGTATATATTAGTATCTCAATCGAACGATAGCCAGTTCTGCATCTCAGCCATTACATAAGGAAATTATATCTCCAAGCAGTCCATACAAAGTATTACTAATTACTTACCTACAATAAATAATAATGCCTTTTCACTTATTATGCTACACATACTTGCCAACTAATGTGTATCACAGTTCCTAATCAAATGGAAACCACTTCAACGTTCGCTATGATCAGAGATGGGACAAATGGGCGTCATCACTCACAATAATGAGGACATGACTCTAAATATTTTAAACAAATTAAATTACATTAATTAATTACTTACCCTAAAAATAATGTTGATCAGCAAGGCAGTAATAAATAAATAATAGAAAGACTTGTTATTGTGTAGATTTATTAAACGAAATAAACAGTATTTTTTTTATTCCGTGGTTAGTTTATTCCTTTTCACGGCTAAATTAAACTGAAGAGGTCAAAAGCTCCTTTCGAAATCCACGGATGTTAATGGAGCCAACTTAAGTACATTAATATTAATGGCCACTCCTCACGTCTTTGTATTATTTATTTATTACTGTCCTGCAAAGGATCAAGATTAAAGTTCAGATAAGACATCAATGAATGTAATTTAATTTGTTTAATTAAAATCTTTGGAGTCATGTCCACATTCTCGCGAGTGATGTAGCCCATTTGTCCGATCTCTGGTTATGATGCTTAGAAGTTACTAGATTGCTAATTTAAACTACCTGTACAAAAAGCCGGCTTTTCATCTTACATTATTGACACAACACGGTAATTTCACCTTATGGTATACATAGGTTGTTTTAAAAGAGATGGTGCAGATGCAAAGATAGAAAATATATTACAGACGAGACACATTCTGTAAAAGTTGACGATTAGAAATCTATGAATATTATACAAATACATACCATAAAAATTGACCTAGTCCCAAACTAAGCTCTAGATTGGTCATTGACCAACGGTTAGCCTAGATTCTAGACTAACTGGGACGCCGACACTTGGAATTGACAAAGACAAATTGACGAAAGCTCGTTGAATCCTATACATATTTTTTTATTTTCGCAATCGTTTACCTTTACAGAATACAACATGTTTAGTCCCACAATGATTGTGTAGGTAACATCCCATCTAGACATGGAATTTACGCTTTAGTTTGTTGTAAAACACACACACATACTCTCATTCGTCCATCCAATCGGAAAAATGTTGGGAAACCACCATTATACACACAAGGTGAGGCTACACTGACGAAATAACAAACTCTTCCTCTTACTGGCCAGAACGACTGAGCAAGCGAGTCTCAACCGGATTAATAAACTAATCTTAACTAAGCCGGCCTTAAGATGCTTTGAAAATGACAGTTTTCCATGACATGACGTTTACTTTAACGTCGCTTTACAAGAGCATCTCAGTCAGAAACATTTGAAGCAAATAAGCAGTAAAAAAGTCAATTTAACCTATATCACTGTTAATACTTATGATTCTATGTTGAGTTTTAATGTAAATCATATAGAAAACAGGCAAAAATCCGAATTATAATAATGTTGATAAATATTATTAAGCCTATGTTTCATACTGTCTATGTATGTTTTGAAAAGAATGGTGTTTTACATCACGAGATTAAATTCGGTACCCACCTTAGGTCCAAAGTCAATCTGACATTCTACAACAATAAGGTTGAGTTTCCTAAAAGTCACGACTTGACATCTCTAATGAAATTGATGTCTTCAAGCATATTTTTCTTGAAATGGGTCCCAAATTAACGCTCGTGACCGTACATTACTATGCGACTGGGGTGTTATTCTCTTAAAAACGGCGCTCGGTCGGTCGAACGAGTGAACGAGTGAACGCGCCAAACCGGCGAGTTTAAGTGGTCCCGTCAGAGCGCACAAAACACATTTTAGTGCGTGCATTCTCAATTTGGTAGCAGGAATTCAGTCGTAAGATCGAACGTATAAGGCTGCCTAATTGAGAATGCACGCGCTAAAATGTGTTTTGTGCGCTCTGACGGGACACTCGCCGGTGTTGCGCGTTCACTCGTTCACTCGTTCGACCGACCGAGCGCCGTTTTTAAGAGAATAACACACCTGTATAGTTTACAGCTATTATTAACTGATTACTTCTTAGCATATTAACTGGCCACATATAAGACGCCGCCAGAGGTCCCATGCCGCAACGCCTAATCGACAGTTTATGTACAACACACTACCGGCGTATGTACAATATAAGTAATAATATTACAGTAATTTCCCGGCGAGGTCTACTCGTCATTCTACGGTATTTTCAACCAACGATGGCGCACCCCGTCGCTCAAATTTGACTTTGCGAATGTTATTTAGTACAATTACAGAAGGCGCCTTACCTAACAAAACAGCGTTTAGATAAGTTTGCACGCAACCCAGCCCAGGAACTCCCAATGATACTATGGAGGAATTTAAATATTTAGCAGGTTAATAACATACGTAAATTTTCCGGGTTATAAATTTCCCACGTGTTTGTTGTGCCACGTCGGGAAATGTATAACACGGCTAATTTACGTATTGTGCTAAACAATCAAATTCTTTAATGGTAATTGTATCATCGGGCCTAAAGTGCGGAGTAGGCTAGGCAGGCCCGGTAAAATTAAGACGGCACGGAGCAAGCGCTGATCGGCCAGTGGCCTCCTCATTACTATTGTTGTATATCATCATAATCGAGGATTGATTATTTTGTACAAATGAATACACAATTCACAGGGTATATGATACAGCTTAAAGGTGCGACCACACCACTGTTGAAAATACGGAGATGGTACGGAATCGCAGTGACGCATCGTATCCGTACCGTTTTTATCGCATGCCCTCCACACCGCTGCTCAAAATACGCTGACGGTACGGAATCGCAGTGACGTGCCGTAAACGTCATGACTTTACCTATACGTATTTTAAGCAGCGGTGTGATCGCACTTTCATCCCATGGAATGCCTGGGTCTGTAAAAGCAAAGCAGTTGAGTTGATAAATATCAAACTCCAATATGTCCTTGAAATTTGGTATACGAATTTAAAACTTAATCCGAACAAATTACGTTTTATATTCGTATACCAAATTTCAAGGACACATTGGAGTTAGATATTTATCAACTCAATTGACCTTCGAGTGAATAACATAATAAAAAATGGCCACCTTTTTCCGTTACTATAAAAACAAAATAATGAGGCCGCTACTGTACATCCGGCGTATGCTCGGCGTAGTCATAAGCAATGGGGAGCGCCTTTGTAGCCTAAAGACAACAACATTCGATGCAAAGAGTTACATCTACACGGCCTTCTCGTGTAAAAAATCCATGTTTCTCTGTTAGTTTCGGACGGTACGTACGGCCTGTATTGCCGTGGTCGGTGGCGCCAGCGACGACTACTCGTCGCTGTCGGAGGGCTAGCTGTCGCGCGCGCCGGGCCGCACCAGCACCAGCTGCTTGTCGCCCTCCTCGCCCGGCGTGATGGTCTCGATGGTCAGCATCATCTTGTCGTCGCAGCTGTCCTCGCCGGAGTCAGAGTACATGGACTGGGTCGATGTGGCTACCTCCTGGTTGAGGAAAGGTACAATGTAATCCTGGATGAGGAAAGGTATGTAATGTACTATACAGTGTGGAAAAAACTAACACCACATGGACAGCAACTAACTACCTTAAATATTGGAAATAGCAAATTCTACGCAAAGGAGACTTACTTTTATTTTTGAAAACAATTATTACTGCATTTATGGATTTTTGAAAATTTGAAGGCTTGTAGTACTGTTAGGCGATGGGCTTGCATCCTGTCACTAATACGCTGGTAAACATCTTAGCCTAATTGTGCAAATTGTGGTTATAGAATTATCAACAAGCTTTTAGAGATGTTTGTAATTCTCTGGGAACGAAGGCGTGAGATTATGTATGTATGTATGCCTGCCTGAACTTGGAATCGAACTGGTCGAATATGACAAACTAATCCAATTCTGTACCAAATTTCATCCTGATCTGTTCCGTTCTAGTGTGATTGAGTCTATTGATTGAGTTGAAACATTTGCATTTATA
The DNA here is from genome assembly GCA_946894065.1 of Acleris literana. Classification (NCBI taxonomy): domain Eukaryota; kingdom Metazoa; phylum Arthropoda; class Insecta; order Lepidoptera; family Tortricidae; genus Acleris; species Acleris literana. The sequence goes on along the minus strand of OX335671.1, from coordinate 20,886,587 downwards.
ATACCAAGTTTACCGAGTAGAATACAGCCCCAGATGTTTTGGATTTAAGTCATTATGTTACAAATATTTGGGCTGATTACACAAATTGGAATAGAGACCAGTAGCTTCTTATGCAGGTCACCTTTTGACGGTTGTCTTTCTTTATAAGCAACTAACTACAAACTTACATAGAAACCAAAAATTCATTAAAATGAATGCACGTCGATTCACGAGAGTTGGCACGAATGGATTGAATGAGTGAACGAAAGTATACAAGTGTGTAAAATAATAACAGGGTTTCGGTTTGAAATTCGAACAACGGTTCAAAGGACGGCACTCACACAGTGATAGGTGACATTACTTTTGTTCATTCCATTCGTGCCAACTTTAGTGAATCTACCTGTACATCAGGGGACCATCCTACACAAATTACTATGCAACAATAAACATACTTAAATACATAGAAACATCCCACCCTCTGAAACCAATAATCGCATTCATCATACAAATACTGCTCTTACCAGGAATTGAACATACCGCTAGCTTTGTAAGCAGGTTTAACTCGTCTATTACTCAATATGTTTGTGACAGGTATAATAATAGGTTATAATGTAGGTTAAAGGGGGCTAACTAATTTGCCACAACTCAAAAGTGTTTTGACAGGTATGCCGTGTACGTACCGAGATGCGGTTCTTGGTGTGTATGCGGACGTGCTTGGCCAAGTGATCGGAGCGCATGAATCGCTTGCTGCACTCGGGGCACTCGAACCGCTTTTCCCCGGTGTGTGTGCGTCTGTGTCGCTGCAACTCGTCTGACCGCGTAAACCTGCAGCCAATGGTTCAATAATATTTATATGGTAAATTTGTGCACATTTGAACTTTCTTACACACAGTTTAGGAGTAAACCGAATATTTTTTTTTTTAATCTCTGAGACTTTGACAGTGAAGTTGTGTGATTTCATTTCATTTCTTCGAGAAATAGACAAATTCACATGGAAAACCGTTTAACATCCAGCAATTATTAAATGGTCGAACATATTGAAATGAAATATAGTTTTTGGAGCAATATGTTGTTGAAATAACAACTAGAAATTATAAAACAAAAAGTAAGAGGAGTAAAATTTGTCATTGATATTGAAGAATTTACTAAAAAAGCACTTTTTCGATAATGTTTCCACTACGGAGACTAGTGTTAGCCCCATGATAAATTCATAACATTTTCTTTGTAGAAACAAATTACAACATATGTATTATGTCCATACCTTTTCCCACAGAATAGCCAGTTACAGAGGAACGGTCTCTCCCCAGTATGCCACCTTAAATGCGCCCGGAGATGAGAAGTCTTCCCGTACACCTTGTTGCAGCCAGCTATATGACAAACATGCTGCTTCTTACGGTCTACCAGTCTGCTGCGAAAGAGATAAGTGTTATCAAGACTTCAGTATATGAACAACAACCATTCTGTAATTTTAACATAAGTGCCACTGAATAATTTCGTGGATAAACTTACTTTTCTCCTTGATCACAATTAGGGCACGTACAAGCAACCCTCTTCATGAGCCGTTTCCCACTGGGACTTGTGGCCCGCTGCTTCCCATTCTCACACTCTGTGCCTGAGTTGTTGCCGCTGTTGTTGCTGTTGTTACTGTTGGAGCTGTTATTGCTAACGGTGACTAGCTGCCACTTGCCTGGCTCATTGGGGTCTTGCTGAATTTGTTGGCCTGGAATGCAGTTGAATATTAATTAATGATAAAAAGTAGGCATTGTGCGTATCAATGTGTAATAACTCCACTGCATGGTAATGATGGATGATATGGTAAACCCTCATTTTGGAGATATTGTCGGTGATACTGCAAAACCGCGTAACCAACAAATTTATTATAGAGCAAAATAAACCTTAACTTCTTAGAAAAAAGGGACATTTTGCTCCTCATTAAAAATGTTACTTACGCGGTTTTGCAGTTTCACCGACAATATATAACCAGTTTTGGGGACTTGAGACACTTTTAAATTTTGCCTAGAAACTGTCAAACCAAACAGTAAACTGAATGGTTATTCAAATTTATTAGAGAATCAATGGAGACAGAAAAATCAAAATGGAAGGAGCTTTTCATTTAACCCCTGGAGGCTCAGCATTTTTCAACATACATTTAGTTTGGAATGTCCGAGGGGTAAATAAGTGTCATAACTAAAGCTAAGAGGTTATGTTTTTATAGTATTCGATTTTACTAGGATTGAAAAATGTTATGTCCCATATGCTCGATACAATATTTCCCACCATAAAGAAAACAACCAATACCTTACAATTACTTCAGACAGACAGACAATCAAAATGAACCACTTTGCTGTGTAAAAAGAGTTTCAGGCGTACAAAAATAAAGGCAGTAGGTACTAATTTACTCGGTGACAAAGTCAAACTAATAACAAAATTTAGTAAATACAACATGTACAACATAGGACGTGGAGTTTTTCTAATTCGCCGCCATAGTTCAAAAGCGTTACCTTCTTCATCATCATCAGAGATAATCTCCACCTTAATACATTCAACGGCATCTGCCGCGTCCTTTATTCCAGATTTTTCAGAGTTTGACTCCGAGTTTACGTTTCCAACTCCCTTACGAACCATTTCCCTTAAGCTATTTTTCAATCAATAAACTACAAATGCACATGTAAAACTTAACGTTTGTATTGAATAAACTTTATACAAATTGTAATCGAATTACAATAAAAGACAGTCAACCAAAGCAAATGCTGTGAAAGAAGAAAGTGGGATGACAGACGCTAGTGACGCTACGCTGCGTTGACAGTTGAGCAGTGTTGCCATACCACAAGCGGAAAAACCGGTAATGGGCGCGACACTAGTGAATTGACGTGTTTTTGGTGGTACGCATCTTATCTTTTTGTATATTTTCAATTTTTACATTAGATGATTTCTTTAACTTCGCATAAACTTTTTTTTGACAATTTTGAAATAGGTACTACGAAAATAATAAATAGGTAATGTTTGTTAATGTAAAAACCACACCATGTCAGACCATGCTCAATGTAGGGCTCCAACGCCGTTCCTATAGACAATAAAACTATATCGAGAAGCAAAGATAAGATCTCGAAACACAACAAGTATGAACTAATTTTCGAACTTACGCTAATTGGTGATGATTTCTAGCAGGTGTGAACACTTTGGTCGCCTGTATCTTAAGAACAAATAAAGTCTACTTATTGTAGTTTTGGCTGCAGTGGGTCCTTGATCACTGATTTTGGTGCGGTTTGTGTACAAAATTTCAGTTTCGTAACTTTGATAGTTTCTGGGAAAAAGTGAGTGTGACATATTACAAACAGACCGACGGACATGGCGAAACTATGTATACATTCGTTAGGCTTCGGAACCCTAAAAAATAGGGAATATGTATGTTATATTTTACAGCTTCAATAAAATCTTATTCATGTAACAAACAGGTGAGAAAAATCATTTTTTGAATAGCTATAAATATAACCAATAAGCCAACAAAGATTTGTTTCTATCTCTTTCTAGCAAAACAAAATTTAACATAAGAGTTTATATGGCAGACCCGTTACATGACGTCACAGTGCATATCGTATCTCTCTGTCTAATCGCTGACTAATTAGCAGTTTAAAATGCTTGTATCATCCGTATTTCTCGGACGATTTTAATTTAATTTTACTTGTGGTGATCTCTTTTAATGACGTGCTAGCCTAGTTGGTAGTGACCCTGCCTACGAAGCTAGCGGTCCTGGGTTCAAATCCCGGTAAGGGCAGATATTTGTGTGATGAGCACGAGTATTTGTTCCCGAGTCGTGGATGTTTTCTATGTATTTAGTATATATTTCTCTAAATAAGTATTTATATCGTTGTCTAGTACCCATAGTACAAGCCTAGAGCTTAGTTTGGGACTAGGTCAATTTGTGTGAGATCGTCCCTTGATATTTATTATTTATTATTATTATTATTTTAGTGTTTCGATATTTTGTTCAGAAAAGCGATTAAAAAAAATCATGCTTATTCCCTATTTCAAAGGTTGCAGTTCTCTTACCTATGACGGGCTGCTGTTGCTGCGGCTGCTGCTGCGGCAGCTGCGCGAGCTGCACGCCCGGCAGCCCCAGCGCCGGGACCAGCTGCACCGCGTTGCCGATGCCGCCCACACCCAGCGTTGGCATCTGAGGTAATGCCATTACTTATACCATGGCCTGACGCGAAAAATACCCCTTTCGTTTCTGCCTGACTTAACTGACTGACCAGACAACGCCCAGCTTAAACCGCTGAAGTTAGGTAGTTTAAATTTGTAGGGATTATGGTGTCTTACTACAACGTGCGATGCTGCCCAATGTTTGAGTATGAACTTGGGTGGTCACATCGTGTTTCCGTTTTAGGAAACCTAGACTTACTTAAGGGACAATTACATAGTTTAGTCCGCCGCATGCAACATGCGGCGACCGTAACGCAACAGTGTAAATACGACAGTAGACGGCCGCATTCGACCGTGACAGCTGCGGCCTGCGATCGTCTTAATAGCTGAAAGGCGAAGCGTGAACACGGTGTCTGTCGGCCACATTAGGTCACCGCATGCGGCGAACGCAAAGACATTAGACGAACTGAATAGCGTATACCCGGCACGTTAATTGATCGAATCCGTTTGAGTCGTGTGGCCACCGCATTAGGCGGACGGACTAATGTAAAGACGGTATTATACTTTGTTTTTTTAGCATTAGAAATTCGGTAAACAATGAAGCAGCAGGTGTCGTTAATAGTTGGCCGTAGTATTTTGAAACTAGCTCGTTGGCCACATGAGGCGGACTAAGCAAAGTAATTGTGAATTACGCTCGTTGTTTGGGTTTCGTGCGAAACTCTAAGGACCTAAATTGAACTGCGGCGAAAGGTGTCAGGATCTTCTTTCTGTCACTACCGCGACACGCGCTTTATCGATGTCTATCACTATAATTTTGTTGTTGTTGTTGGCGGGTATGACGACAGTGACTTGCTGCCCGTTGGGCGTGACTATAGAGAGTACAATAGCTACATTATAACGGAAGGAAGAATAAAGGGCGCTGCATACGTAACGTGATCAGGACGTGGACGGGACGGGGACGGGACGTGGTTGCATACATATTTGGTTTTCCCGTTCCGTCCGTGTAATTGTTGCGTATGTACGTTCAGATACATTTTCTATTAAACAATATTTGAAAAAATTCCCCGTCCCGTTCCGTCCGAGTAAAATCACGTTACGTAGGTATGCAGCGCCCTTATCCTCGTAAGGCCCACCATACTACAAACAGGGAGTTTTTTGTGAGTGGGACTTTGAATCTACCATCAATGCAATAAAGTTCAATTACGTTTGTTCGATAATGCCATTTTCAGTTTATGAACATGAAACCTGAAACTGAAACCTTATTATTATTACAACACAGTTCAAATTAAATTGCCTTGATTAGGTACATCCTATTGCACACTGGGTCTGACGAGGTTAAGACGGCAATTCTGACACCATTCATCGGAGTTCAATTTATAACCTGCGGCCCTACTTTGAAAATCGAAGTTCGAAGTTACGTTAGCTCCATCCCTGTCACTCGTCATTCGAGACTAAATCGAGAGAAAGGGATGAAGCTATCGTAACTTCGAACTTCGAATTTCAAAGTAGGGGCTCTGGTACGGTTTGAGGTTATAATTTGTACTGGATTGACAGGTGTCAAGATTGACTTATCTACAATTGACTATAGCGACGCGCGGTTCGTCGACGTCTATCACTAACATTACCTGCACGACATTAGCAGGCCGCACGTTGTTGTTGGCGGGTATGACAGTGACTTGCTGTCCGTTGGCTGTGTTCGCTATAATAGCCTGGGTGGGTTGCTGCTGAATCGTAGCGTCGGTTTGTATAGGGTTTTGAACCGCCTTCATACGTTACCAGTGTCCAAGCAGCGTGGATTTAAGCGTTGATTAGTTAGGTTTTTATAGGTTAGGTTAGGTGATAAAACGTTACGGTTATTGGATAGATTATTTTTAGGGAGGCACAGATCAAAATAAGGTCATTTGGTATAATGTCCAATAGGCAGAAGTTACTAAAAAAATATACTTTTATTTAATTCATGTCGATGTCCAACTTAAGGATAATTTCAATGAATAAGTAACTATCTCTGTGTAGCCGATATTCCTAGTAACTTTAGTAAACTATCTCTACATTTCAGAAAACGCCTTTGAAGTTTTGTTAACAAATGGCATTTTCGGTCAAGACCTACTACATAACTTTTTTAGCGGCAAATTATTTCTACTATACCCCCCTAAAAGTAATATATCAGATATGTAACACCCTGTATATTACACTGGCCCGCAAAATTAAGTATCACACTTTGAATATTAGAAGCATTAAAGATGTGATACTTAGTTTTGCGGGCCAGTGTAGCATCGTTCGTACATTACTATATTACCTGTAGTGTGATGGTCGCCGGAGTCTGTCCTCCGCTGGCGTTGCCCTGCGTCGCTGCGTTTTGCTGCGCCAAACCAAAACCCGCATGTATTTACAGCATTATCAGTTTAAATGTCATGGATTAACGGTTAAATTTGACGGTTATAAACCGGAAATGTACGGGCAACAATGCGGGTTGGGTTACCAGACTATTTAAAAAAACGCACTGCCGGACGCGCCAAACCCCCCAGTCTCCGAGCCGAGCGACGGGATTTTTGTTCAGTAATCAGGATTTTTGCGAGTTATTTCAAAATTTGTATCTGGTAACCCTAAGTGCGGGGAGAGTCGTCGTGAACGCCTTCATCCCCTGATAAAGACTTCTAATGTATCCGAAACGTGACGGACATTGCCGGTTTTTAATCGTGAGTTTGAACAGTTTATCCACTATATTAAATCATGTCTAAAGTATGTTTAAATGTTACTATCATCAGTTTTATTTCCGAACATATTGTTGATCCTATGTATTCAAAAAGGTTATCTTACTTATAATAGGTTAGTTCTTAACGTTAACGTTATTGTTCGTTTCTTTAATTATATAACAATTATTAACAGTTATGGAAGAGTCTCCTACTCTCCTATCAAACTCATAATTTCATATACTAATGATTTCTACAGGTTAGGTACAGTCAACTTTAAAAATATGGGAGAACGCAACATCTCAAAAATGTCCCAATGCACCTTTTCCAGTGTAAGAACTTCATAACATATTAATCAGACGTTTTTTTCCGATACATATTTTTGCACTTGACTGTACTAAGGGTAAGGTACTTATAGTATACAATTGTATTACCTGTACGTTGGCTAAGGATGCAATCTGAATCTGCTGTATTTGTCCCGACGGCGTGAGCACGTTAGCCATTTGCGGCTGCGCTTGCATCTGGACAAACAAATATTAATCATTAACTTTTAGTATTGTTTCGCCACGATTTTTTATTTATTCTTCCCAATCGGCTGATTCCCAACCATGAAAACATTTAAAAAAACATGGGGGGGACATGGGTGTCATGCCCTCACCTTGAGCCATTCGATGTCGATGAATGCCTTTTTTATCTATACTATGAAAGGTCGTTGTCGTATTTTGGGTACCTATGTCTCCCCCTAGACTGAATTCTAGATGCACCCCATGTGTGAACGCCATAATTAAATGACGGGATCACCTTCTTTTATAGACAAACATTTCATAGACATTATCCCTTTTTTTTTCATAGAATACTATTTTCTGCTGAACCTGTGTTGATTTCAGGTTATCATAAATATGATTCACGTAGGTTAGGTTAGGTTAGACTTGTAACCAATGTCACAAGATAAACTAAATTCAACACGGGTTCAGCAGAAAATAGTTTTCTATGAAATGAAAATTCTGTGAAGTGATAGTGTGTATGAAATGTTTGTCTATAAAAAAAGGGTAAACCTTAAATGACCACGTTTATTTTATCACGGAAAATAAAAACATTAAAGACATATGACGCCCAAGGCGAATTCCCAGGCAATATAACAGTATGTGAAGTCCCGTGGCCCGCATGGTCCCATGATAGCTTTATAGACGCATTACACTGAATGAGTGACCTTCAATAGTTACCAAATGATCTTGAGTGAAAATCACTCTCAAGTCAAGTCACAATTTATAAATACGGATTTAGGGCTCGTGTAATCGTGGCTCGAGCGTAATGTAGCAATAGTTTCACTTGACAAAGCGACCAAGAGTGCAAGTAATCCCAAAAGTACTGTAGCTTTTAGTAATCGTATGATACCTGTTGCAGCTGCGGGATGATCTGCAGGTGCTGCGGCGCATGCACGGGCAGATGCACGGTCTGGTACACGGTGTGGCCGTTGGCGACGCTCACGGGCACCTGCACGGGCACCATGCCCATGCTGCCCACGCCGCCCACCCCGCCCACGCCGCCGCGGACCGCTACCCCGCCTCCTACAAACGGAACAGCGGTTTCAGGCTACCATAGACGTCGGTCTATGGTACTGACAGGCCATGAAGCTGCTTGTTCTAATGGCAATAAGGAAATCAAGCACACAGGCCTGTGGAATCTGAGACCTGAAGACTCAAGACTGCAATCCTAATATAACACTGGAACCCTGAGGACTAAGGTGGAATGCCTCTATGATAGTAATTTAATTACACTTTTATACCTATACCTACACACATCAAAGTGAACACTGTTTGGCGGTAGGGTAAAGGATACTTAAGATGGTGGTAGACCTGGACGGAGCCTGCACTTTCTCATTCAAACAAAAAGCTGCATCTCTCTCGGGCTGTCAGTCCGACGTTTCATCTATGGGAGCCTCTCGAATGTAACTGATCAACAGATAATTTAGAACTACAAAAAAACTTGAAGTATCTAGTACAAAGGGCACAAAATTGATAGAGGTTGTGAAAATACGAACAAGTCCCCTTACTTGCTTTTTTTTTCAAAATTTGCTGGATCTGTGCTAACGTTGTGGATTTAAGAGTAAAGAAAAGAAGTCTGGTGTAAGTTGTGCGGACCCCGAGGAAAGCTGGTGATGCTAACATGGATACCAAAAAATCACGTGTCATAAAACGCAAAGACAAAAAAATAGCTCTTCAGGCTGTTTGTTCCTATGATTTCTGTGAGTAATTAGTTGTTTAGATAAATGTAAATCAAAAATTGGGAAATACTAAACCGCAAAAAAATTAAGCAGTTACAAGTTGACTTGGTAATGTATTTATTTAAAACGTTAACATTAATAAAGTGAAGTAAACTCTAGCCGTAAAAGCAACACACAGACAGACAAAGACTTCATCACAAATCTTTTGGTGTCTAAGGCTAAAATTAGTGATTCAACGTGATTGCCATGAATGTACTAACACAAAAATAAGCATGACCAGCGGAGATCGTTTTTATGATCTCCATCCCACCAAATTAAAACATTTTATAGTAGAATTAAGTAATCTGTAAATAAAAACAGGTTCCTGGGAAAAAAAGTTATGCTGAGGGTGGGAAATAGGCCTGAGTGGGTTCGAGTACACACTACAGTGACGCTCGGCTTTTTCTTCGAACTTGTCCGGAATGACTGCCGTGTGTCTAATCGAGACCTTACAAAGGTCTATAATTGGAACAACATCTCTAAAATGTTTCACATTAACTACCAGTAACCTGACGTGATGAATTGCGTACAATCATGATGACTAAGATGAGCCACTGTACAACCCTGTCGCAAAACTCAATTATTACTTTCAAAGTTGGTTCGTTATGGTGACTTGACGATGTTATTATAGCAGTGTTCTACAGTGGCTCAGTAAATAGTCAGTGCGATACAATCCATAAAGTGCCAGTGCGTTGATGTTATTGAGTATTTAAACAATGATAGTGCGAGATGATGATGAAGGAACAATTACACCAAGCAAAGGAACCTTAACTGCAAAATAATGAGTAAGCTTTTGGGAGTAAGAATTGAAGAGTTGGGTGAGAAGAACTTTTAGTGTTATTAACTTTTGAAGAATATAATTACATTTTAACCGGTAATGGCGGTAATGAAAAGATTGAAAAGTTTTCTGGCAGCTGTCATAGTTTTTTTTAAAGTCAGAGACAAACTAGAGTCGGCTCCAACTTTCATATCGTTCGATATCTTACTTAAGTGCGACATTTGTCAAATTTGTATGCAAATTGACCATTCATTTCGAACTAAACGTCATGATATTAGAATAAGAGATCAAATCAAATTTCTTTGTTTTTCAGAGATGTTCGAAATTTGAATGTCATAAGAACATCGAAATTGATTTTCTTATGAATCCATAAGCTTACTGCCGCAGATAAAAAAATTGCTCTAACAACAGAGTTGATTATTATGCTGGTCATAATTTGCGGTTTCTGAACGCATCATAGAGGATTTATGATATGAGTGTAGATATAATATTTAATTTGCAAAATACAAAGCGGTTAGATAAAGACATTTTATGAATGTCCTAAATATTTGAGAACATAACAGTAAAAAAAGATTCAATCTGGTTTTAGATTTGAACTATGCACATTATTAATAATTTTAATAACTAATTAAATCGGATAGGATTTTAACTGATTGTTTGTAGTCAAAAAAAGTACTCGTACAAAGGTTTTTCGTGAATTCATCAATATTTAGGCAATTACTTTTAAATAAAAAGTTCTCCCCACCCATTGAAGAAAGAATCCTGCCCTCACCTTGAGCTGTCGGGCTGCCCTCTTGCTTGGTTTCCTTGGACTTGTCCCCCCCAAGCCCCTGCAGCGGTATCGATATCGCCTGACTCGTCGGTATCGTTATATGCTGGCTCGTCGGTATCGAGATACCGCCCTGGATTATATTCGAGCCAGGTATCGATATCATTTGGTTCCCGGTCAACGCGCTTAGCGGTATCGTTAAGTTAGTGCCGGGAATGTTGACAGTGGCTTGTTGCTCTGTTAGCGGGCGGGGCGATAACAAACATTGATTAGTATGGTAGTTGTTTAAGCGGCATGCCATGCTTGAAATGGGAAAAAGTGTTGCGGTTTTTAAACGAGCCTTTTTATTTTTATTCAGGCGTCCATGTGTCTTTATATACGTATATTAAAGCAACGCCCATAGTTTTTTAAAATGAAATTGTAGCTCGTTTATAAACCGCTTAAGGGTGCACCGATTTCTTTGGGAAATAAATTTGATGGAATGAAATGCGTGATTCAGGGTAACAACAACGTTTATACTTCTATTTTCTACTTTCAATACTTTTTTTTTATGTGCGTATTGACAAACGAGCAAGGAGAACACTTATTAACCAAAAAAAAATACAACATAGCATCCATCAACTACTGGGTCTGCTCTTATATTCTTTTGACTCGAAAGGGTTTTCAGGCATCGAGTTATGCGTACACAATGGATATTACATATAATACATTTATTTCACAAACAAATAGGTGAGCTTCAACAATATTTACAAAACCAAGAAACAGTAACAGTAGAGCGATTTCAACACACGAAGTAGAACGTACCACTATTGGCCCGACAAATTGACGTTGTACTGAATATTTAATGAACGTATTTTTTTATAGCAAGGAGAGGCTAACAAGCACTCGTGCCACCTGATGCTAAGTAGGATCTGAAGCCTGACATTTGCATTATCAAGGCTGCAATCCCAAGACTGAAAATAATATTAGGTGATGTGGCGCGACTTCGTGAATTGAAAACACTACATGTTCCATTCAAACCTATGAAAATGATAGTAAAATTAAATAAAATGAATTTCAACAAATTTATAAAACTAAAATGAAAATGTAACAAGTATTTACAATGACAAGTAGACTTTAAAGGCAAAGCGTATGAAATGAAATAAGACAGCAATCCCAAAGCAGAGATCAAGTTATGTTATGAATATAATCTACGCTTATGTCGCCGGCCTAATTTCCTATGGCTCTGTTAAGTTGGTCTTCGTAACTCACCTGTAGGTAGATGCATGACGTTTTGTAGGAAGCCCGCTGGTAGAACCGGAGTTCTTACTAGTTGCCCGTTTACGAGACTGACTTGCCCCATGCCCGAGAAATTCTGTAAATACAATTTTTTTTTTAAAAAAATACCAAAAAATATACACAGTAGGTATTTCGTTACTACTTTACAAAAACTCGTATCTGATATTTCGAGATATACGAGTTTTAACCTTATTCTCTTCATGTTTAAGTTTAAAATCGTACGTCACGAATTATGAGATACTAGGTTTTTTTAAAGCAATGACGATTTACTGCTCATCGAGCAAGACTAATCGAACAAGATCAAATTCGGCGAAGCATACATTTCTAACATTTCACAAGAATGAGACTGGTAGTTGATTCACTAACGAACAGGGGCCTTATTTTACTCTGAAAAACCTTATTGCTTTCGACACGCTATCGTATTGGCAAAGTTATGATAGCTTTTAGTTACTTGACAGTAATGGCGGTAGAGTTAAAACCAATACCGAGTAGATAGAGCCCCAGGGGGCTAAACAATAGCTATTTTCCAGGGTCTGTATTATGGTCGCCTTTATCGCGGTAGATCAAGCATCCATCACTCTCGCACTTACATACTGGTTAGAAAGTGGCAGATTTTTTATCTACGGTTATCCACATCGATAAGCACGACCATAATAGGCTCGCTGAACCGACAAAATGAATAGAGTCGACAGAAGCGGCCGATGCGTTAGATCGTCAGCATACGCAAATCCTATACGGTTCGTAATATATCGAAAATCGCTAGCCCTGTCTATACCCCAGAGCCTTTATACATTCTGCACTTTAAGACTAAGTATCACAAAAACATACAATTGACAGAAAACTTTCACTAATTCCCTAGGGTTACCTATCTGAAACACTAAAAAACGTTTGCCAGCTGTTTCATTTGCCATAATTTTCATTTGTCCGAAAGTAATTTTTCTCTGAAACCGTTTAACTTTCCTGAATTATTATAAAATAAACCTAACCTAACCTACAGGTTCTGTAAGTATATCTCATTAAACATTTTGAAAAGTTATTGGGTTCAGAATAAAATGAAAATTATGGGAAATGAAAATTATGGCAAATGAAACAGCTGGCAAACGTTTTTAGTTTTTGCGATAGGATACCATTCCCTAGTGCTTCTTTATTACTTAAATTTCATTACTTAACTAACCAGATAAAACACTCAAATGTGCCTATTTAACGCAATATTTAGTGTAGCTTGACCTCTGTATCACGCATGCCGTATCAACAAAGGCCCTTGTTCATAAAATTGGGCCATAAAAATGACAGTGATAAGGCACATTTCGTCGAAACGCTATCGTTTGCTGCGTAAACTCTTACCACCAAAATGCTACAAGTGTTAAATTAAGTGCTAACGACGCGGTATATTTATTTATTGTTAATAGGTACAGTCGAGTTCATAAATACGTGTACACTTTATTACCTTGTCTGTTTAATGTCCTGTTTGATTTGCTTTATACGAAATGTCACAGCAATTAAAGTGACAAGGTATTAAAGTGTACACATATTTATGAACTCGACTGTACTCGTACTGTTTACACAGACCACCCTTTTGACTTTAATAGCAATCGCTAGCGATACTGGAGCGTAGCTATCCTAATGTAGTTGTGAGTTCTGGCTTGATTCTATCTCCTAAATATTGTATCAACTGTCCTCTACGTAAATTTTATGAATATATATATAATTGTATGTAGTATTTATTTAATCTTTATTGCACAAAAATACAAATTTGAGTACAGTACAAAAGGAGAACTTAATGACTAATGGCCAGTGATCGGAAAAAGTAGAGTATATTTACCTAAAGTTCGCAAAAGGACATAAGAGTGGTGACAACCGGATGAAATATTAATTTATTTTTATTGAAATACGGATTTCCGGTATTTTTAATGCTAAATATACATAATATTTACTTACGGTATGGGATATTTTATCTTAGTTTGTGATAAAAGGGGCCTGTAACTAATTTTTTTTAAGTATCTAATTAATAGGTTGAGCATATTTACCTAAACTTCGTAGAACAGAGACATAAACTAGAGACTTCCTTGCGACTACATTTACTAGTACCAGAAAAATACCGGAAATCCGGAATTCAATAAAAATAAATTAATATTTCACCCGGTTGTAACCACTCTATATTATGTCCATTTGCAAACTTTAGGTAAATATACTCTATTCCGATCACTGCTAATGGCATTCTGTACCATAAATTTAGTACATGTAAGTTTAAGCAGATATTTTAATGCATTTTTTTATAGGTTTCATTGGTTAGTAATTTTCTCTCTCGGATTAATTTGTAAAGGAAAGTTGGGGCAAGTGCGTCAAACCAACAATATCTCCTAAAAAATGTATGGTTTGTCGCACTTACCCTGTTGACGCATTTGCCCCATCTGACATTACACTCAACGCACAACCTGTCACTTTTCCCAATCTCTCAATGGTTAACTGAAAAAGATTCCTTAAAGTTCACCTTAGTTTTTTCTTTGACATTATCTTAAAGGCGAACTTAAAGCTTCTATAGCTAAGCAGGCTTTGATCTATTAGACGTTAGTAATCTCAGGACTGCATCCATCCCTATTGCGATTCCACCAGCGTTACCTGCGAGTGCTGCGCAGGTATGAACAGCGCGTCCTGCCCGTCGACGGTGACGGCCTGCATCTGGGTGACAGGCGCGCCCACGCCGCCCATGAGGCAGCCGCCGTACACGCTGCTCGGCTGTTGCTGGAACACGCACTAGCATCTAGCATACTGCGACTTGCAAACTACCAAAATATAAATAAACACTAATAGTACATTATTGCCTAGGCATGGAAGTAAGCAATTGCGGGCCGAGTATTGGTTTAAAAATACGAAGCCCGCAATTACTGTTCCTGCCGAGGCAAATATAGTGCTTTTCTCAAAAATCGCCAGAAAAAAATTGTGTTGGAGTAAAATCTTCATCGCTTGAACTCATTTTTTAAATTGCATAAAAACAGAAACTTCATGTGAAAAAACCATCACTCTTTACCGCCTTTTTGTTTATGACAAGGAGAAACGCAAGCTTTGTTTTTATAAAAACATAAGCTATTCCAGATACAGATAAAAAAGTTATGTTTCGAATAAAATTTGGATGTATAAGACTTGTGCCATCATTTTATTATGGGCTTTTTCACTTTTTAAAGAGTTACAAGCTAGATAGTAATGGAATTTGTATGCAACATTGCGGGCTTGTGTAGCGAGCACGCAATGTTTTTTTTTTTTAATTTGAGAACTGTCAGTAATCTATTTACTTCGCGCCTCATTATGTAGATAGTAATGTCAACATTTCCGAACATTTTTGATAAAAGGTATAATATTGCGCGGCGTGCATGTCTGCGTGTCTCGATCGTACAGTAAAGAACTTGAAGGACAATGATCTTGGCTTAAAACACTTTAAAAAAAAAACCGCAGATACGAAAGATGTTGATATGACCTGTTTCGTAGGAGATTTAAATTCAGTATTTTATTACTTACACACTTAGGGAACTTATACGAAAAATAGAGCCATCTATTAAGATACTTTGTAAATAAGACTTGCGAGTAACGTGTTGTTACGATTATTTCAAATTTTTTTTTTTAGAAAAGTTCTCTGTTTGCTGATACTACTTGCTACAGACTCGCTTCTTCACTTCAGTGTATCTTAAGATGGTTTTAAGGCGGATACTTACATTTCAATTTTCAATAGTCGCCAACTCTAGGTTTCAATTGGGCACCTTTAAGGTTGCATTCGACCTAACTGGAATAAGTTCTTAACCTAGATTAAACGCCGAATCTGTATAAACTAATCTTGGAGTAAGTCTTATTAATATTATAATACTTATAACTACTACTACTAATATTAAAAAGACTTACTCCGAGATTAGTTTATACAAATTCAGCGTTAATAATATATTATAGTATTATATAATTATTAAGTAGGTGAAATAAGGCCTAAGTTAGCTAATCAACACAGCTAGCATCGTAACATTTAGCTTCTACACTACTATCTCTTCTTAGTCTTACGCTCTTGTCAGAGTGGTCGTGGCTGTTGGGATGATATACACGTCTGGTTCTAATCTACGATAACTAAACAAATAGAGAGCACTGTGAAGTAGTACAGCTACAACTAAATGTAGGTAACCTATCACAACTTCGAATTTTGTTCCCAATGTTTCATTCGTATGAAAATTCATAAGAAGTGCATTTTTTCTAAATCCATTATTTTTTTCAATATGCTTAAAGAAATGTAAGTTTTCAGAAACGTTTTCGGAAAGAAAAAACTTACTAGCGACCTGCCCTCGCTTCGCTTAGGTTTATGTGAGTTTTCTGCAACACCCGTACATAAACTAGAATTTTATACATGAAAACCTTTCGTGAAAAAATATCTAACTGATGGTGAAAACCACATGTTTTTTTTTCAGTTTTTGAGATCATCGCGAACATACAGATAAACAAACAGACGCGGCGAGGGGCTTTGTTTTATGACATGTAGTGACAAATTGAACAGTTAGGGTCTCCCCAGTCTTATCGACGCGGAATCGGCTTGAGCCGATAAGAAATATTTTTATGCCCATGCAATAAGAGCGAAAACGACGCCGTTCCGTTCGCAACGCCGAATCGAACCGAGCCGAGCCGAGCTACGCCTTTTTCACTCTTACTGCACGGACATAAAGCATTTTTTTACCGACTCAAGCCGATTCCGCGTCGATAGGTCTGGGGAGACCCTTAAGGTCTAAAATTCGACCTTGTGAGAAGTATCCCTAAATATACATAAAGCATATAGAAACCTGTAAAAGTTGCGGGTGTATTTGCAACAGTTGCTGCGGACTGTTCTGGTAAGTTGCGCCCTCTCCGTTGGACACCACGCCTCCGCCGAGCAACGACTGGAGTTGCTGCATCGAAATAACCTGAAAAAAGCATCATTTGTGTTTGAGTAAAGTATGTTTTTTGTTAAGAAGACATAAAGGAAATAAAATAAAGAGATTAAGAAGAAATTAAATTATAATATAGATTTGACAGATTGGTGAATAGCCATTTCGGAGAAGGTTGATGTTTTTAACCGTCTGCGTCAGGAGGGAGATGTATATTTCGAGTGTATTTATGTACAGTGCTACCATTTTCTTAATAGCTATCGGCAATCTTCGTTTTTCTATGACACAGGAGTGACAAATATACTGTCAGTTGAGAGTGCAAGCGTGATAGCGATAGCCAGCGGAAAGCTATTAGGAAGCTGGGAATACTGTATGTATTTATGTCAATTACCTTGTCACGATCTGCAGCCTAAACGGCTTGATGGGTTTAATATAAGAGGAGGTTAGATTCGCAGTGGGATTTTTGCTTTTATTATTTTTATAGTTTTTCTTTTAAAGGCTTAAACTTAACTAGGTTTTTCCTACGACTTCGTCTGCCTAGAACTTGTTTACCGTTATCCCCTAAGGGATTCTATCCCTTATTTTATCAAAATCAGTTAAGTGGTTTCGCCGTGAAGGCGATCAAACAGACAGACAACCACTTAAGCATTCATTATATTAGTTGGATTTTGTTATTACCTGTGGTTGTTGGACTTGTATTCCATTTGGGACGGAGTTGGCTGCATTTGCAATAGCTGCTGTGAGTTCATTTCCCTGTAAAAGAATAATTTAATAAATTATTTAGTTTACATTTTGAAATAGCGTCAGTGAATCTGCAAAACCGCGTAACTTACAAATTTATGATAGAGCAAAATAAACCTTACGGTCTTAATAAAAGGTGCATTTTGCTCCTTATTAAAAATGTTACTTACACGGTTTTGCAGTTTCAACGACAATATGACTAAATAATATTGCAAATCTTGCTAATAACGAGATAAAAAATATATGCATTACACTCACAGAAAGCCCTTGCGCTCGCAACTGTTGCACGACGGCCGAGCTAATAACTCTAAGCTGAGGCTGCTGCTGTTGCAAGTACTGTTGCTGTATCGCGGCAATAGCATCACTCTGCACCTGTTGCTGTAGCAGTTGCTGCTGCTGTTGTGCTTGTTGCGCCTGTTGTTGGGCCTGTTGTTGGGCCTGTTGCTGGGCTTGTTGCTGCGCTTGTTGTGCTTGTTGCTGCGCTTGTTGTTGCGCTTGTTGCTGCGCCTGTTGTTGCGCTTGTTGCGCTTGTTGCGCTTGCTGTTGAACCTGCTGCTGTTGTTGTGGCGTTTGTTGCTGAGGGCCTGGAATGTTGAAAATTGATGTTGGTTAAGCATTAAGGTCACAGCTCATTAGAACCACCCGGCCCCCGACCCGCACAACGTCACCTTGAGCGGTTAGTATTCTTTATACGGATTTGTATGGGCATGCGCTCACTACATCAACTACGTATCGTACAACCACCCGGCGTAGCGTAGTTGATGTAGTGAGCGCATGCCCATACAAATCCATATAAAGAATACTAACCGATCGAGGCGAGGCGGTGCTAGTCGGGTGCCGAGCCGGGTGGTTCTAATGAGCTGTGACCTTTATCCAAATATCTCATTTTTATAACAGCTTATAAAACAATTCCGAGATCTGGACTTAAACTCAGCGAGGACTTGGATATTTATGTGGTCTACCGGTCTTTACCACTTCTCAAGTTAATGTAACCGATAAGTCTTAATTCCACAGCTAAAACTATTACCAAATGTCCCGAAGCGTCTTGACTGGATTAAAATAGGTTAGTTAGGCAACCTTACTTATTTTAACCCCGTAAAGATGGCTATTTAGCTTCCAAATAAAATTCGAATTTACTAAATACACACACCAAAAATGTCTAGGGATCCTTATCTTACTTTGATATTTTGCAATGTATAGCAACGTAGTAGTATTTTTTGCTCTATGTTCTGTTATGTAGTTTTTTTCGACTCTAGTGTATGCTTACTGAAGTGCTGTGGGGGCTCCTTGTCGGGCTGCTGTTCGGGCCCCATGGTGGCAGGCCCGAGCCGGCTACACGTGGCTGCCAGCAGCGCTAGCGGCGATTGGGTACCGCTGCACTCCTGATATTAACACATAACATTAGACGATCCTCATCCAAAAGAAGGCAGTATAAGAGTTTGAGGTAAATATGCAAATATTGCCTTTTAAAAAAGGCAGTGTTGTAACAAGGCAGTATTTCTTAGTTATGTACGGTACATGCTCAATCACTGGCCACTTTAGTTCTCATTAAGCTGCTGGCCATTAATTCTGTATCACCTTAGTAAAAATACTTCTAAAATGCTCCATTCTGGAACGAATTATTACGTAATTTGATGGAGTTATATCCTCAGACTTCATTATTTATAAGTATTGGTATGCCAGTAACTGAAGGGTGGTGAGTTATTGGCTATTTACCCTAAAAAAAAATCAAATGTAAAAACAGTCACGACCGTATGACGATCCTGCAAGCTTAGCCAGAATAGGTAATGTAACTTTTCAACTTCTAGATATTAATAAAGAAAGAGAAAATATGTTGTTATAATAAATATAAAGCTGCAGTAAATTGGTGATTCTAGAAATAGCAGTAAGTAATAACAGTAAGAGCTGCTTATAAGTACATAGCTACAGTGCAAAATAATTTGAAGACCCACCAAAGTTTATCCTGGATGGTAAGCTACAATGAATAAGAAAACATTTATTTATTATTAGTATTTTTTTAGCAGTAGAAAATAATGATTTATTAGTAAATTAAAACAATGAAGCAAAGGTAATATAAGAAATAGTATACAGTATACAATACAATGCCACAGTAGATCAGTAATTGTTGAAGCAGCACACAAGGCCCATCCCATCCTCCCACCAATAATAAGAATACAGTAAACACAGCACAGAGTGAAGTGAGTGAAGATCTCGAAACTTGTACTACAGGTTTTGGGTAAAAACTAAAAAGTTCCCTCATTATTTCCAAACTTTTTTTTGCCCTGGCTATTAGTTTGCGTAGACAACAGTAAAGTATAGTTAATTAAGAAGATTCAGGCCGAAACCATAAACATACATTCATCTAATCAGTGTAAAGTGCTACTCATTGATTCAATAACTCTGCACCTTATTAGTACCTACCATGATCAGAGAATGCGGCCTCTTTCAAAGTTTTAAATGAAGTTAGGTCTGAAACTCTTATTGGTGCTGATAATTACAATACTTCTTCAGCTACATATTTGTTAACATTTAATTGACACGAAACCATATATATTTGTCTTCTAGAAATATAAATACAATCTTATGTCAGCTGTTTGAGTATTGGTAGTAAATTTTCATATTCATTACTAAACTGATACTGCAATTGTTTTATAAAGCATTTGACACAAAATAAAAAGTAAATAATAAACAGTTTTGAATCAAGGTTTCCTACCAATATGCATGACCGTAATGGGCCTGCAGCGAGACTTGCACTTTGACTAATCTACACAGCCTGCTTTCAAATTATATGTAATAACTTGTTTTATAAACATCAACCAACGATGTACATTTTCTGTTTAAGGAGTCGGGTTACAACACTCCCAGTTTCTTAATAGCTTTCAGATGGCTACTGCTACGTCACTTGTACGTCACAGGAAAAAAAAAGAGATGACTGCAGGTAAATATTTAGGACTGTCATTACTATACGCTTTAATCAGACATGCTATTTAAGTAAAAAAATATTTTCACTATAATTAAATCTGGTAATATTCTATCTTTGATTTAGTTTATATTCAAGCAGACATACAAAAAATTTATTCGCTTCATTCAACTAGTGATACGGCAAATTCTCAGAGTGAGAACTAATTGGTTATAACTCAAGTAATCTCATGACAAGATCTCTGAAGACTGCTTGCCACAGACACATAGCCAAACAATAAAACTAAATTACTAGGTAAACTCATAATTAAATGCTAAAACTCATCAGTACAAATACTTGCTGTGTAATTTATCCTCATTAAGTAGTGCCATCAGTTAATTCTAAGATTTGACATGAGAAATAGGCAATTAACTAAATAGGAAAACACTCAGATCGCGTTTGCAATTGATGCAAATCAATTAAGTTCTTGGTCCACTCTACCTAGCTAAACAGCCAGTTTTAACTCTCAGTAGGGGAGATGTTTCGACATAATTCATTGTATAGATAGACGATAGAACACAATAGAAGCGAAAGGCGCGCATGAGGGGAACAATTCACACAGAGCTGACGAAATAGCCCCTCACCATAACAAGTAGGTTTTACGGTAGCCCAAAAAAAAACGGCGCAAGAATACTTACTATTTTTCTGTACATCAACCTACCGTGTAAGGCAAAATAGGAGCTGCTACCATTATAGGACTGTATTGTCCAATTCATAAAAAATAAATAGAAAAACTACAGTATTTTGGCGGGTGACGATTTAAATTTTTAAAGTCAAAACTATTTCGCTAAGTTTGACATTTGACACAGATAAGTGAAAATAAAAGTGAAACAAAGTGTTAAAATTTTCACCGCTCGCGTAATTAGCATAGACAAATCATTCAATCACTTCAATCAGTCATGCGTTTGCGCTTTTAGTATTAACACTTCCGGTTTTTCTGCACATCATATAACTACAGGTGAAGTGGCGTAACAAATTTAACGTATTATTTATCAATTAAACTGTTACTGCGTCCAACGCCACACGTGATTACAACCAACGCGAACTAAGTTTTGCTGGATACTTCTAGGAAGTTTAAAAGTTGCGGCTATTCAGTGTATCGTAGTAGTTAAAGTCGACACGCCTTTTCCTAACGAGTGTCGGGAGTCGTCGCACGCAAGGCCGCCGCCGCCCTTTGATCCACCCACCTCAAATCGCGTGACTGATTTTATGCAGTCGTTGAATAGGTTTATCTTAGACGTATCGAACAATTAATATCTGTTAGTCTTGAGTATGTAAGAAATCGATTTCAAAAATATAGTGATAATACAATTAACACAAGCAACGATGATGCTTATGTTTGAAAATGGCGACATTGACGACCTTCATTTTGAGTAAGTAAAATAAAGTGTTGTCCTGTTGACAGATGCTTGTACGATATCACGTAACTATCTTATATTATTATAAGTGTTGATTTGAAAATGGGTGGGAAGCGGAATCGGAGGAGGACGCTGATGCTGTTTCGGCAAGGGAGTTGCTTGCAAAGCGGTCACAACCTCCTGCGTGTGGCCTGGCGGCGGGCCCCACACGCCAGGGGCCGCACTCGCCCCGCCCTCCCCCTGCGCCGACACGAGACCGCTGCCCGCTGGCGTCCGTTTTGTTACACAATAATACAATGTCCTTTCACTTCATACCATTTACCTTGCTTGTTTTGTCCTCGTTAATGTATTCCACCTGCACTTTCGTGGACTCAGACGACATTATCCACTTGACACTTACAAAGTAATATTTTTCTTTGTTTGCGAACGGAACGCACCATCCTCACGACCGGCCGCCAAACTACGGCGCGCGTACTGACGAGCATAGGCGAAAACGCTCGGCAAAGTCCGGAGATCCGCCTCCTATCGCGGTCGGTTTTATTTCAGTTATATTAAGTTTTCTTTAATATTTAAGCTTTCACACCTCATAAAAGTGGCCGAAATTTATAAATAATTCACTATCTTCGAGTTTTCTCAGTCGGGTAATGTTTTACGGTCTTTAAACAACTTAAATGTTGTATTTAGTAGTTTGTTGTCATTATCTCCGTCCCTTTCTATCGAGGACAGGTCTCGATTATTGGTAGGCAGCAGCTGCGCCTCTCTCCTCCTCCCCGGTGCGGGTGCGGCGCCGCCGCCCGATAATAATAATTGAAAGTAGGAAGGACGTAATAATGGGTGTATAACCTCGCGCCCGCGGCCTCCTTGGGCGGGCAAAAAATGCACACATGTCGTGCGTTTGAAGCGCACCAGCCGCGTCTGGTAACAAGACGTGGTCTGTAAACAAACGATAACAGTAGGGACTCCGTTGCACACTTGCAAGTCTTTGTTCACATGACTCCGCGCCGTAATAAAGATTACGACGTGTTCATGTCTGAGAAACTTTTATCGTGTTTGATCGATTTCCCTGGAATGTGACTACCTTGCCTTAGACTTCATATTTTTTTGTTGAAAGTTGAAGATCCCATGTGGCCTAGAAACTAGAAACACAATTGCATTAGCAGCTCAGTCGTGTTCATGTAAACAAATTAGGAATGATATCACCGCGCAGTATCTATTGGCATTAATTTATACTGTAAAGGAACTGATAGATACAATCTTAAAATAGGTATCTTGCACAATTTTAGTACCTATAAACAATTAAATAAGCTCTAAGAAACAGTTCTGGTGGGCAGGTTTATTGAAAAGTTATATACTTATGTGTTATTATAATTATGCAAATGTAGAGGATGCATTGCATAGGAACATTGGTCAAAAAGTGAAAGCCAAAGTTACAATTTGAAGTGCTGCTGCTGATGAGCCTAGGACTTATATTATGCACCTCGATAAAGAGGTAGTCTCAACTCAAACTAGTTCGAAACGAGAGTGAAAGTCGGGCCACATTTTGTCAAGCATCAGGCGCGTCGCCCTGAGTCCATTATGCACGAATGAGCAGCCGCCCCGAGAGAACGTGTGCGGCTTAATTATCTCTACCGAGAAAAAACTGATTTCAACCTTAACTCAGTGAGCATAGAACTCAGTTTCGCCTAAAAAAATATCTCGGACAACTGTTACTGAGTACGCAAAATTGTTATTCAATTTAGAATCTTAATTTCACGTTATCAAGGTTCTCAGATACAGGTTGTTATTTAATAACGCGTTGTTAATTTTGCGTATTTCTATTATGGGTGTAGCACTCGGATGCCGCGCGTGGTGGCATTTCATGCAACAACGTCGTAGCGCGATGGTGTTTGCGCTCAACTAAGCACTTAATGAGTTGAAAAATAAAAGCTTGTAAAAAATTGATCCTGTTTTGATTGCTTGATATTTAAAGTTTTGAACTTAAGTAACATTTACAAGAAAATCATAATTACGGTAGGTATTCCCTTGCTTGACTGTAAGTAAATATGACCACTTTTTCCCTAATTTCCCTTTGCCATACAAACCTACAACGCGTAACGCATAAAATGTAACTATTTGTCACATGTTATCTTACATATTTTTTATTTTGTATACCTAGGTATTAATAATTTGATCGAAATACGTATCTTATCGACTTTTTGTATAATTTTCGTTTATTCTAATCTTATTGATCATGTTACCTTATTCTTGCTTTTAGTATAATGTTTATTAGATATAAGATGGTGTTAATACATAAATTCATTAAAATATCGTTTTTTAAGTGAAACTACTTGTTGGTATTAAAGAAAAATAATAGTTAGGTGCGACGACGAGTGAGGCGAGCGTGCCGCGGACGGAAGTGGCCGGCGAGGGCCAGAGTTAAATTCTTTGCATTTTTATAAATATGTAAATTGAAACTTGAGAGGTTTCATCGATCACTTGTTTTAACTATTACTTTTTATTTTCCTCATTCAGGCTGATGGCAGTATGTATTGGCTATACTTCATTCTATTATTATAATGTTCGTATGCTTTGAAGTGGTTGGTGGTGGTGGTACTAGGTTTTATTATTTTAATCTTAAGCTTTTACTTTTCATCTGTAATACCAACAGGTATCTACCCTTACTTGGGCCTCAATTCCCTTCCCATTATTTCGAACTCCTAATCTCTTAGATTGTTTGAGTAAGGGCTTAGGAACTTATGCGTACCTACTTTTCGTATCCTGCAAATATTTGGATTTACTTAGTTCCTTGAGACGGCACCGGTTTTTCTAGAAGTTTTAATTGTAACATTTGTAACCTGCATAAGGTTAAATGGTTTTGCAAAACCAGCAACCGAACATAAACAAAATGTTTAAATGGATGAGAATATTTGTTACCTAGTTTCGGTTCATCGCCTCCAATGGCCGTGAATACTAATTTTAATTCGCGTGTAAGGATGTCTGCTTTGTTATGCAGTAGGAATGTACCTATCTAGCCAAAAAAAGTAAAACAAATCTTATGAACTAGAATCCTAGTCAGTCCCTATTAAGTTAAATTATTAATCTAAGGTAAACATGATTTAGGTACCTACTTCGATCCATATTAAAAGAGTCTAGTAAACTGTACAAGTCTTAAAAAAATATTATCTACCGACCTACAAGCGTGTCTCATGGTACGGCAACGGCATCTGCTAATATCAGGTTTTTAACATTTTTTTACGATTTCTTGCACCGAAAGATGGTGAGACCAGGTAACCATGGTACTTTCAATAGAACCGCGAATCAAAGAACCGCTTAAGTACAGGGGATTACATATTCAATAGTGACTAGAGATAGATATGAATGGAATTAAAGGAGGCTGGGGCACGTTCTTACACTTTTCAAACTTTTGTCCGTAGTTTGAAAAAATAAAAATACTTCACGTAGGTACGTGTTTTGTTTTCATATCCATATATTTTGTGGATATTCAGCTAAAATATATAAAAACAAATAAATATCACCATTATTCTAAAAACAACAATAAAGGGCATTGGGTAAATTTGTTTGAAGAATATTGTCATTATTTTTTTCAGCGGCCAGTGATGATTTTTACATCATTATTTAGAGGACCTTTAATTACACATAGATATATATAATTTATGGCGTTAAATGATATCGGAGCGGAGATTTTAAAGATACAGTTATTCAGTTTTTAGTACAAAAGTACGCCCAAGTATAAATATTTAAATATCTCGGCTCCGATGCACTTCAGAGTATTACAATACATAACAAAATATGTTTATTTTTAATAATTCTATCATAATTTACCACTTTTACGAATGGCCGCTCACCTTGAAAATGTATGAATTTTACAAATGACAACACTTTTACCCAAACCACTTTAATACTTAATAATAAATTTGTCTTACTCAGTCACTCGAATTATTTAGAGAATCACTCCGAGAATTTATCCATATGCAAAAAATCTTTGATTACATTATATTACTTAGTATAATTATCTCCTTAATACTTACCCCACCTGTTTTGTTAATATATACCGGTCTCGGAGATACTCGCAACAGTAAACATTAAAGCTGTGAAATAACATCATAGTAACAATTATGATCATTAGTTAGTCAAATTAGCTTTATTCAATAATAAAAAGTTATTACAATATGGCAATAATTAATGAGTAATCAAAAAATTGCAGGATAAGAAAAGACGGAGCACAACTTTTGTATTTAGAGTCCAGCTGACAATGACTGGTCACAACGTTTTACGCACCATAATCCATATTAGGATTTAAAAAATCGTAATTTAGATTTTGCCGCTATGGAAATGTTAATACTTACGCCCGTTTAAATAAGCTCTGGCCTCCCTGATCCTAGAGAACAAGCAAGGCCGTTACGATCGGGGTTTATGGCGCCCCAGAGTATGTGAACATATCACCAGATCAGCGACAACCACCTGAAGGCTTGCTAGGTCTCCGGTAGGCCCACGTGCTAGCGGAAGTGGAAGTGACTGTGGGCGGTCCGGACCGCCCGCGCCACCCGCCCCCCGGGCCCGGACACGCCCTAGGTCTCATGATGCACCTCGCACTAATTAAAATATTAACCTGAACACGTGACATTCCGAAACGTCTCCGAACCCATTAGTTCTCGGGTTAAAGCAATATACGCACGCGGCCGAGCCCAATGAGCACCCTCCCACGCGTCTGATCGACGCGCGATACGATTAATCATTGTGGTAACTGGTAACATCCGGAAGAGTGATCTTTTCTTTTATTTTTTCACGGCTCGAGGACAATATTGTAACCAGTTTCTTTGACAAATTAAAGTTATTTTTGGATTATTTTTGTGGTTTTTTAATTAGAATTTCAATTATTTACCCGTTTACTAGATGGTTGACTGGTTATTGGTTAGGTAGGTAGGCAGGTAGGTGTTAAATTCTGTCCGAAATAAATTATTTGGATTTCAATTGAATAAGTTGGTTAACAGGATATGGTGGGATGACCAGGACGCATTTACGAGGGATTGGCGGGAACCCGCTCTCCATAGGGACGAGTGGAGAGACAGAGGGGAGGGCTTTGTCCAGCAGCGGGGCATAAGCACAGGATAACACTAGAAATATTGTCCCTACCTATTCAAATAGTTTTATTCGTAGTTTAATATCATTGTTGGATTTAAAGTGCGATATATACTATGTTACAACGTAAACTGATGTTGATGTCTCAAAAGAAAAGTAAAAAAATACAGGCTACTCAAGATGCAGGTTTTACAATGATACCTAATAAGTATACTTACTAGGTTCTACCAAAATCTATGAAATGAAACACTAGAACTAGTAGATATCCTATCACTGAGTTACTTAAATAATTTTTCAAATATGTAGGTGCTGTGGTTCCGGAGGTTTATTTATTTATTTATTTAGGAGATAACACAGAAACATACATACATACATAGATTGTAACATAATACCACCCTCCACATATATAACTACAATCTTAAAAAATCTGCTCTCTAGAGTAAAGATTCAACGAGTGATCAACTTAGACGACCTTTGTAAAACACAATCATGTAACAAAGTTAACTAGTCACTTGAAATTCTACATGATATTTTAGATACAATATACTAGTCCCTTTTTCAAAATTTGTATGAAAATAGTCACTAAGGAACCACTTTATCGTCACTAACTGAATCTAAGTGTGTCCGTGTCAGAAGGGATTAGTGCGTATGACGAATCAGGTGATAGGCTACGACCAATGTCCTTATTTAAGCACGAGACCATCCAATCCGTCACTCCGTCATTGCACATAGGTATGTACGTACATCGTCACTCAAAGGGGTCAAGACT
Source organism: Acleris literana (assembly GCA_946894065.1). Lineage (NCBI taxonomy): Eukaryota > Metazoa > Arthropoda > Insecta > Lepidoptera > Tortricidae > Acleris > Acleris literana. The sequence goes on along the minus strand of OX335671.1, from coordinate 20,858,892 downwards.
AAAACCTTGCAGTTGCCGATCCAGGACCATCCATCCTTTTTGGGCTCGACTTTATCCGGATCAAATGGATGCGTGGTCACGTTAAACTGTTCTGGCGAAATTATCATTAAATAAAATAAGCATTATTTCATTTTATACTTATTTTAGGCATACCTACGTTCATGATAGATAACACTTCTATTGTGCCTAGCTTACACTTGACAGACTAATTTGTAAAAATTATTAAACATGATGTTAAAGTAACAATTTAAAAACAAAGGTCGTCCGTTACACCCTTATAACGTTGACTAAACATGTGCGTCTGATCTGTTAACAGATCGTAAAAAAAGTAGGTAAGGAAAAAGCATTAAACTAATATTTCCACTGGGTCTTACCCTTCAGATCGTCGATCTTTCATTTAGTTTCGCTATGTAAAAATCAATCTGTATTTAAAAATCACAAGAACGCGCAAAAGACGCTCCCACCCACCCACCGCCCGCCCGCGACATTGAGCCGCGGGGGCGTAACCGCCGCCCTACGCCGCGCGGCCCACGTTACCCACGTTGCATCACTTACATCACAACGCTTTCCCGCCAATTTCCTACAATTATTGCTAACATGTATTTATTGATTAGTGACAGTTAGTAAAATTCAGAATCTATGGTAATTCATTCATTTTTAATCATTCAATTTTTAATTAGTTGATATTAGTAAGTAAAAAGACACCGCAAACAGTACAACACTTTTTACAAGATTTTCTTTTCGATATTTTATTTTTATTTTGTAGACTAGAAATAAAAGAAAAACTGCAATGACTAAACCGTAGGCAGTTTCTATATTTGGTAAAAGAGTCATCTAGTGAAAGTTGAATCAAACATTACCACTTATAACGTTGCTAAGGTTAAAAACGTATTGAGCTTGCAGTAGTTTTAATGGCTACCGCTAGGGGTCGTATTCAATTGTACTAAATTTGCTTACCTAGCTTGAAGGCTTTTGTTTCTATTGTTGTCTATAGTACAAATTATGACTTGGTATAAAAAAATCATCGTGGTGGCAGGAGGAACTACAATATTCTTAATAGCAACAACCAGTACCACCACGTTCAGCAGCATTTTTGGTTCAAATCGAATCATACTTAAATTCAAATTAAAATTTCATTTATCTCAAACAATCAAAGCTCATATTATGTCATCTTACATTAGACGCAAAAATATTAATAATTATTTCTGACTATGTTGCAATGTAAATGCACTGAGTAGTATGCGTACATTAACAGTACAATATTGCCAATTTAAATCCAAGCTATATTTTCCCATTATACCTTCCCAGAAACAAGCGGTTATCGACTCTGTGGGCATTCGTATGTTTACATGAGTTAGTTTGTTTGACTTGAGTGTCGTTGATCCGATCTTTACGAAATTAAAATAGAAGACTACATAATAGTTTAGGCAATGTAATTTTAAAGTTCGAACAGGATTGGTCAGGGCAATCAGCATGATCCCTTTGGCAATCGTATTTCGTAATTTCAATCACTTATTTTACTAACAAGCGAGGTTTGTAAAAATAGGCGATTTATTATTCAAATTTCTGAACAGCGTCGTTAGGTTGGTAGGTACATACCAATGTAGTATTTATGTTAAGTGAAACAATTGTAATACGTGTTTATATGAGCTGTCACAGGCATCATGCATCATCCTAGATTATACTTGTTTTAAGTAGAATAGACAATACTTTTGTTTTTTTTTGTCACTGCAGGGGCACGTTTTATAAAGCTACAAGTTACAATTTTACAGGTCTAAACTGGCAACACTGCTCAAATGGCTGTGGCCCATTTCACGGAGCTACAAGATACAAATTACAAGCGGATTTCTCTTTCTAGCAAAAGGAGTTAGAAAGAGACTTCCGCTTGTAATTTGTAACAATGTTCGTCGAGTTTGTGTCAAATGGACACTTGTAACATGTAAATTGTAATTTGTAGCATTATAAAACAGGCCCCAGAGGAATCACGTATCAGCTCATTCACTCGCAACTTCCAGTTCATTCAAAAGATTCATTTCATACCCTAAAAATCCGTGATCTGTGTGCTTAATGTGCTGTTTTATTTCCTTAGCTGTGGCGTCGCATATTATTCCAAACATACCAACCAATTCCAAAGTTCTATATAAAAAGTTACTTTATGGTTCTATTTAACAAAAGTGTTGCGTTGTGTTTTGTTTTGTATCTGCTTATTAATCGAAATAACTAACCCTGTTGTTGTTGTTGTTCGTCGTGTGCCGATAATGTGAGGCTAGTCGAAATTGATTTGAAAGAGGCGCTGATTTTATTAAAACAATACGGCTAGCAAAACTTGTATTTCGTTGCTCAGTGAGTCTCTTTCGTTACCTATTTACTTGGCTGTTTAGCGGGGATTAGGAATATTAGGATCGCCTACCGACGAGCAAGATGTACCTACTAGGCGTAGCCGCCTGTGCAGTGAGTTCAAGTTGCCCCGCGAGAACACGAGCGTTCTAAACTATATAAACTTGTAAACGGTCGGTCACTCGTCCTAGTGTGGAGCAGTAGAAGTAGTGTATACTTACATAGGTATAGTACTTAATCGAGGCATTAAAGCCGCAATTATGCAGTCTACAGCGGAATGCGCGTTCCAATACTAAAAGCGTAGCGCAGGGTATATTAGTAGTTATGGGAAGGGAACGTAACCATAGGCAGCCATTACACGGCCAATCCAGATCGTGATCCGACCAAGGTCGTGGATCGCAGGAGATTTCAAAAAATATAGATAATATGTAATCCGATGTCGTGATCCGTCAATCTAACACGTTACACAGTCAATCTGGATCGAGATCACCTAATCACGATCACGGATTGCGATCTAGATTGCCTGTGTAATGGCTGCCATAGACTTACTGATGCAATTCTTATGTAATTAATAATTATTTACATGTATTACCTACTTCATAATATATGAACTTGCCTCTAGGACAATAAAATTGTGTAAAATCTATAGTTAAGTCGAAGGAGAGTCTTCATACAAAATGAAAACAATTGTTCCGCTTTGAAGCCGATTGCAATTGCGAGTGCAATAGCTAAGCCAGGCCGTGAAGTCGACAATTATTTAAAATTCGAATTGTGTTGTTTTGAAATAGGCTGTACCTACTAGGTATTCAGTGCGACGTAGTCTGTCAGAAATCTGAGAGATGGCGCTTTTTTTGCTCGTGTCACAGTTGTTCGCGCCCCCGCGCCCCGTGTGGTCGCCGGGTTAGAATAGCTCTGCTCCATATCTTCCCGTGGATGTCGTAAGAGGCGACTAAGGGAATGAAGGCTTGTAGTACTGTAAGCCTGTCACTAATAATCTTAGGCTAAAATTGTGCCAAAAGTGGTTACAGAGTTATCAACAATTTTTTAGAGTTGGTAATTCTGTAGCTCTGCCATGCTCTGCCATGCTCTGCCTACCTCACTCTATATAGGAAAGAAAGCGTGAAGGTATGTATGTAAGTAGATCTCTATACGTGATTTTGGTAAATAAAGTTTATATATTTAAGTAGTATTAATGATACCATTGTTATTTAGGACAACGGTTGCCAAATAAGAATGGTTTTGAAATAGACATTGCACATTGCTGCTTTATTATTTTTAACTCTTTCTTGCTGTGGTCAATAACTTTAGTAGCAAATCAACTTCTATGAGGAAAATAATACATCGATACACAAAAATCTGATTCAAAATTGATTTATTAAATTGCACATTACACATACATAAAGATCTTCAAATTGGTTATAAATTCTAATATTTTGTGGTTTTATTTCATAAGTTGATTTATTTCTGACTATGTCAATACAGAACATAATTGTTTACTTGATGTATATCATTTATAAAATAGGTTTTTAAAATAAGTAATTATTAACATTTTGAAAATAACATAGCACCTTTACTAACTTAAAATATGACTAACGTAATCTACAACTATTTTATTTAACAATGATTTCGTTTTTCTTTACAAGGTCAAGTACAAAATGTTCGACTAATCATAAGATATTAGTATTTTTGTTCATTGTTCATTGATTTGTAGAATACTTAAATAAAGCATATAATCTACAGAAATAACATTCTAAAGGGTTAAATCTATGTCTACATTAGGTGTTTTGTCTTTACATTTATAAATTACGTTTGTGTAAGTAACTATCTAAATAAATAATGAGTTTTTCTTCCAAAATGTTCTGATACATTTTTTGCAATAAAATCTATTCAATGTAAAAGCTTATGCCAAATAGCTTTATGTGGGTTTAACTAAATTTCTAATACCTACTAAAGGGTACTACAATATAAAGAGACAAAATTAATACTTTTGACTGGGCGATATTCTGAAGTCTCATCTGAAACAAAAAACATCTCTTTAATCTACTTATTCATTAATTGATTTAATTTGCCAACAGATGTAACACCATGGAATTATTCTTAAAATTACATGTGAAGGGAAGAATAATAATACAAATAGAAGAAGAATACTTATAATGTCAAATAAGCTTGTTTTGCTACCCGAGGGACTTGCTGAAGGCTAACTTTACTATGACATAAGAATAGCTTGAGCTTGTATTGCATGTTTCTTATGCTTCAACTACGACATAGCTTAATGCATAGTATAGTCAAATAGTGCTTAAGAATGCATGTTTTATTAGGTATAGCTTGGAAAAAATAAAGGCTTTAGAATAATATTGACATTATCCAATTTTTACCCATTTAATTTCAGTCTCGGCAGTTTTTCACTCTGATCTGAACAGAGCCCTCGTTTCCCAAGCTATACCTACATCGTTACAATTTCAGATCCATAATTTTGCGAAACCTGAAGAGTAATAATGGTCGAATGCAGAGTGGCTTCTCCGATCGCATGCTACCCGCTTGATGGTAAACAGTAACCGTAACCCTCACCGCTTGCAACATCAAAGGCTTTAATCTCAAACTAAGTATATCTAATGGCGCAGAGGCAATCCCTAATATGTTATTACGGGGCTCGTTCTTTGGGATTTTTTGTTGAGGTAGGTACTTTTTTAAGCAATAAACACTGAACAGTTACAAAAATGAATGGAACAGAATGTTTTAAATATAAAACTTCCACGAGACTCGGACATATTAAAGAGATAACAACGGATTACGGGATTAGGGGCTCCGGACGAGCACGAAATATGCCGAGCGATTTTCGACATTATTTACATGAGTAACCTTTTGTTATTTCTTTAATATAATTCAGAATGAATAGGTCAGTTTTACTTCCATCTTTTTGCCGTACATTACACATTGTAAACTTACGATGACATCCTACAATCCACCGCCACTCCTCTCGACGGTGATCTTCTTCTTGAGCAATTCCTTCTCATGGATTTCCTCCTCCATTTCTGCCATGCGCGCGAACCGGGAGTACGCCACGTGGCCGGACTTGATGGCCGACATCATCTGGTCACACGAAAACGGTCAATAGGATGGTCAAAAATTTGACGACCATATCAAAGACGTTAAGTTGTAATTGCAATAATTCTAATTCAGGCGCTATATTGCTGGATTCGATTTTAATTTAGGTACGTTGTAAGTGAACTAGTAGTTATGAGGACATTTTATAAATACAAATTTACTGCCATAAACTAGGATATGTAGGTATATAATCTGTTTACTTCGTCAAGTTACGTTAGTTAAATACTTAGAGGGGAAGCTAACCGTATTTGTATAGTATCTTGTAACAACTTTTGTATTTAATATAAAGTGCTTTAGAAATTTTACTAACACCTGAATCAAAAGTACATTATTTTATTACTCTAAATTGTATGCTGCAAGGATTAGAAGGGAAAATGTTTGACCGTTTGATTGTAACTTTTAAGTTAAATTTTATTATTTTGTTAGAACTAACTACAAATAACTCCCAATGAAAATCGTTAGTTAGGTTAACTAGCTACATGCAAATCATGCGAATGCAATCGAAAACAAAGCGGCAAGAACGCAGTAGCCAAATAAATCACAAACAAGTAATGTTAGATAGAAAGAAAGAAGGAAAGAAGGTAGACAGAAATAATAGGACGGCGTAGGCATGCTATTTTTTAACTCTCGAAAAACAATAGTACATTATTGCCTAGGCATGGAAGTAGGCAATTGCGGGCCGAGTATTGGTTTAAACGGACGAGCTTGCGAGTCCGTTTAAAAATACGAAGCCCGCAATTGCTGTTCCTGCCGAGGCAAATATAGTGCTTTTCTCAAAAATCGGAAGAAATAAATTGTGTTGGAGTAAAATCTTCATCGCTTGAACTCATTTTTTCAATTGCATACAAACAGAAACTTCATGTGAAAAAACCATCACTCTTTACCACCTTTTTGTTTATGACAAAGAGAAAGCAAGCTTTGTTTTTAAAAAAACATAAGCTATTCCAGACACAGATAAAAAAGTTATGTTTCGAATAAAATTTGGATGTATAAGACTTGTGCCCTCATTTTATTATGGCCTTTTTCACTTTTTAAAAAGTTACAAGCTAGATAGTAATGGAATTTGTATGCAACATTGCGGGCTTGTGTAGCGAGCACGCAATGTTTTTTTTTTTTAATTTGAGAACTGTCAGTAAACTATGTACTTCGCGTCTCAATATGTAGATAGGAATGTCCACATTTCCGGACATTTTTGAGAAAATATCTTTAATTGTTTCATTGTTAAATAACGAAGCGTCCAAAAGTAGGGAAACAACTGAACGTATTAATCGACAGAAAAAGGTCTCAATGAAAAAAAGGATCAATCAACAAACGTCCAGCATAAAGAACGCATTTATACATTAGAGAAGTATATACGACTCGCTCTAACGCATAAATCCACCCCTCTCAACTGCCTATTAACACGGCATAGATAAAGACCTGCAGATACTCGTCGAGCTCGACTTGTCCGTTCATGTTAGTGTCGATCTCTTTCAATATTTCGTGTAACTGTTCTCCGGTCACTTCTTCGCCGCCCGCCTGTGAAAAAGCTCCGAATTCAAGCGACATGGACATGTGAAACAAACACTTTGCTCTATGAAACTTGCCTTAAATTAGTACATTTCCGTATCGTTACAGTATTCTTTAGCTGATTTAAAATTTCAAGCAAGTTCCATACAACATCATTTCGATTTTCCGTATAATCGAAACTCAATGGCGACACAGACATGACATGGCCCCGTGGCTAGACTATTCCCTTTTCTACCTGTAGGTAGTCCGGTATCTCCAGATGCCCATGGTATGTAAGATCTATCTCTGACAGAATAGCGCTTATCTCAGCGTCAGTCGGCATCACACCCATACTCTATAACATTGTTGTTTAAAAATATAAATCATCATAAAGATTTGACGTTTCCTTGAAAACATACGTTGTAGAGCCTTGTTGGATGCAGGGTCACTAGTATTCACGTTGAATGATGTAAGATTGGCTGGACAAATCTAACTATAGATATATCTGTACACAATTCGTACAACATAATGTAGGTGTAAAAATGCAATCGTTTTTGTTCTTTTCACTTCCTTTGCCTCTGAAGACTTTTATAGATAGTTTATCAGTTTTAACGCATTCGCTGCTGTCCTTTTGCCTCCATTGAAGTTCCTGTTTTATCTCTCGTTCAAGGCACCGAGTTTAATGTTTATCTGCATTGCCAGAAGCGAATGCGTTAGTTAAGATTTAAAAAAATTGATCTAAATTGGAACTATTATCTGTATATTTAAACATTATCTATGTCAAAAATTATGTTTAGGAACGTCAAACTAAATTAAGACATTACAGTTTCGTTGGGACTCTTGGGACCCATAACACCCATATGTCGAGTGTAGATCATCCATATGACATCCAAATGGTTTGACTTTGACTTTGACAGTGTTTACTTGTAGTTTGATAAAATCAACATATCTATTATACTAGGTATGCAAGACTGCCCTCCTAAGCAAAAATGCAATAACTAAATTCAATAGCCAAAGCAGATTCAACTCTCTTCTGTTTGTAACTAGGTTGCAATTTCTACAGATGTTTTGTTTGAGATAACGCCATTATGCTTAGTAGGGCGGAAGAGGACACCCGCGACGCGTAGAATTAGTTATCCGCTTCTCCCACTATTTCTTCCCGCTGAGGGAGAATTTTCGAAAAATCCTTTCTCAATTGGTACACTCCTACTAGGGTGCCAAATAAATATTCCCTCCGAATTTGAAGTCCCTTGGTTCAGTATTTATTTAAGCTGCGCGTTGTCGTCAGTCAGTCAAACAAGGAAAAGTTGTATATGCAAAGATGAACCCGCATAACATTACCTTAAGACTCCTCCTGATGTCATTGATGGACACGTATCCCTTCCTGTCAGCGTCGATGATCTGGAACCGCTTGATGTACGTCTGGATCTCGTCCTTGCTGAGGTTGATGGGGATCTTGTCGCGACTGGCGCGGTTCACCATCTGGCCCATCTCGCTGGAGAAGAACTCGTTGGCGTCCTTGATTTGTTTCTGGAATGGGATGATAGTAATGAAATTGCTATGGTTACGTTAGGTAAAATAAGATAAATTCGGCATTGTTCGGCCTGGCGATCTCCCGGTACCTTCTTCTCGGCGTCGCTCCACTTGAGCTCCTCCTGCATGATGTCGGCGACGCCGGGCAGCGCCTCCACGGCCGCCTGCACGTTGAGGAAGGCGAGCCGCAGCCGCCGCGCCAGCATGTCCACCGCCGTGCACGCGTACTCGCGGCAACCGTATCTGGACAATAGGGAATATGCATGATTTTCTTTAAATCTCATTTCTGAACAAAATAATTAAATTAAACTGCTAATTAGGCACGAGAGATCCGATACGCTTTGTGGCGTCATGTAGCACGTCGGCGGCCTATCAACTCCATGTTAAATTCTGTTTTGCTAGAAAGAGAAAGGAACCTCCATTATATTAATTTAGCAACTATTCTACACGAATCTCTCATTCATCTCATTTACCTTCTACCCGTTTTCAACCCAGCAACAGCCCGACATTTGTGTTCTTTTTTAACTGTTCTAGGAAAGTAGTTATTACATGTCTTTATTGTCCCTGAGAGTTCAACTTATCGAGACACCCATTTCATGACCTACAAAATGATTAAACAATTCAAAATAACCTTACCTAATTTCTGCGTCGATATAGGGGAACTCTGGATGGATCTTCTTGCCAATGATCGGCCATCTCTTGCCAGTCATGGATGCCATCTTAGCAACCGCGAAAGCTCTGTCACCGTAGGAAATTGCCAAGTGTTGTGCTACCTGAAACGCGAAGGATATAAATCAGTGACTTAGCTAAACCAAACCAAGACGCCTTTGATAAATAATGTGGAGCAAAAAACATCAATTAAATTAAAAAAAGCAGCATCTTTTGCTTTGCTTGATGTTATTCTTTCAGTGCATTTCTTAAGTAAAGACAGAAGAGTTGTTAAAGAAGAACATAATGAGCTAATGAGCGACAAACTAGATGCGAGTAAATTGTGATAGCCCCTTGATTATCAACTTTTTAACATCAGTAGATGCCTCTATTTAGAGTGCCATACGTATTTTTTTTATGGTATAGGTGGCAAACGAGCAGACGGATCGCCTGATGGTAAGCGATTACCGTCACCCATAGACACCTGCAGCACCAGAGGAGTCACAGGTGCGTTGCCAGCTTTTCAAATGAGAGTACGCTCTTTTCTTGAAGGTTTGCTTGATTTTCACGTCGCATCATCCTCAAAATGAATTAGGTATATACAATACCTACCTCCATCTCCAAGCCGAAATCCTGCACCAATCTGATGTACATGGTGGGCGTCCAGCCATGCGCGCCCTCGATCAGGAATCCGTCTGTCTGGCAGTCGCGGTACAGGGGTTTCAAGTTCGCGCCTGAAATGTAACAGACACGTTTGATCCTTCGAACCGGATACTGTTGGGAGGCTGGCGTTAATGCGTTTATATATTTGTCACCAACTATATGGGCTCAATGATTCCTGTTTTATGGGTTCTGACAACGGAGTCTGGCGTTTAACCCAAATAGGGTTCTCAAATAAATAAAAATTTCTCGTCTCTGAGTGAGTGTTATAAAACAAATGCAAGCGCTTAATGGTATCGCGATTAGGCGTTTAGTCCTGAACTTCAATATCTGGCATCTTTTAACTTCTTTTGCTTTGTGTTTGATTCTTACGATTTGGTATAGGGACGGAAGGGAGTAAGTTAGGAAGCAAATCGAACAAAAAGAGGGTAAGAAAATGCGTCCTTATCTGAGGTGCTCTAAATTCTCGTGCTTTATAGAGACTCACTCTCAATAGCAGCGTCGATGGTCTCAGACGCCATGGACCGGTACGTCGTCCACTTGCCACCAGCGATGGTGACCAGGCCCGCCTTCGACACGTGAACGATGTGGTTGCGCGCTAGCGACTGCGTGTCTTCTTTGTTCGGATCTGACACTAGAGGTCGGATGCCCGACCAGGCAGAGAGCACGTCACCACGACGGACTGAGGAGATAATATGGGTTAGAGGTCAGACAAACATACATGGATAATTCCAACTAGATTCATAATCTAATCGTAGACAATGAAGATCAAAAGTTCAAACTGAAGAAATGTAAATGGACCCGATTCTACGTGCACATCGCTAAAATAGCCTAAAACTAAATTGTCTAATTTTTAGACTTAGTTTAGACGGCAGATTTAATGGTTGCTCTACACAATGGCCCATCATGGGCCAACGTAGGGACGGAGTGACGCGTAAGATTGAGATGCAAGAATATGTTGATCGCTCTAAGGTGTAGATGCGTCCCTTACGTTGGCCCATGATGGGCCATCGTGTAGTAGGGCCATAACAAGTGCTATTCCAGTATGTCAATATAATATTGAATAAGACCGCCTGAAATAAGAAGTGTCAGATTCAAATTAGCGCTGTCATTTGATTATGACAGCTGCTCATAGAATAGCAAAGTGTTTTAGCGACGCCCTTGCGACACCTAAATAAAATTAGGAAGTTTAGAGGCCACTGTAGAATCGGGTCCAATGAGTTGCGAACCGTGAGGATGAAGATGAAATGCCTTTGTGCTAGCAATTTTATTTTACCGGTTGTCTTAACCCCATACCGGAACAACAATGCAAACACTGCCGCTAGGCGGTAGCTTACATTAAGTATAGGATATAAGAATTGTCTCCAAAAATAGCAAAGATTTTTGAGCAATACCTTCAACATCTGGGTTCAAATAATTCTTGACCTCCATGAGGATGAAGAGGATCTCGTCTTCGGTCGGCTTGGGGTTGTGCGTGACCTTGCAAGGCATGTCCGTGGTGCCGGCGATGGTACCCTTCAGCCAGGGCAGGAAGAAGATCACGCGCCCGTCGGAGGTTGCAGGGTCCAGGAGACCCATATGCTCGGGACTGTCAAAATAACATCATTGTAACGCATAAGTGCAATAAATGATATGACTATGATTATGAAAATCAAGCGTTTGAATTTCGAGTCCTTAATACTATGGTAAATAAATATGCTACTGTTGTAAATATTTACCTGTGTTAATTTTTAAGGTTACGTTACCACTAGCCTCGTAAGGACCAAGCTAAATTTAGGACGTTTATAATAATCACCGACGTTTATAGTGTCCTAATTAAAGGCACATATACTTGAAGCCCAGAACTTAGGGTTGCTATCACATGTTTAAATGACATATTCCAGGCAAAAGTCTTATTAGTTATTGTAAGGGCAAGTAATATAAGCAATGTACATACATTGCATGGTTGTTGGGTCTTATCATGAAAGAATTATATTAGTATTAATGGTTTTCAATAGTTTTATACCACTATTTGGTTATCAGTTTGAATAAATAGGTTAATAAAATAAATAAAAATAGAGACAACTCCTTTGTTTATAAGTTTCTATTGATCATTTTTATGAGAACCACAACAAATATGCAGGTCTTACAAATAGTAACAAAAATGCTTTATTCTAAAATATAATAATAACATCAAAAATCACTTCCCAAACAAACTACCCTTATATTCATTACAATAAACGCCCAATGTCCCAAAATTATGACAGAATGCATTGCAATAACAGCCTAGCAACCTATTTTTAGGACATAAAACTTTGCACGTATTTCATATTCAAATGAAATCGTGATAGACAGAGAGATTTAGTTATCGATGTACTATAATACTTGTATTTGGAATAAAACTTGATTTAATATATAATTCAAGATCCACAGAAAAAACTGATTTACTTACACCGATTCCGCGAAGTTGCCATTTTTTCCAACATCCACGTGGCAAGTGTCAGATTTTTGTTTTCTATACGTCTAAATTGTCAGCTGAGCATTTGGCTGCGTTCAGCCCCGACATATTTTAAAAGGTGAAACTCTGTTTTACGCATTTTTTTAAGAACGGTATGTGTTCAAAGTGTATGTCCTTATTTTAGGGCTCCGGGCCGCTTATTTATAAATTTAATCATTAACTTGGGCCGCAAGAACTACAATTCTCAGTCCTAAAAATAGGACGTTGGGCCTTACGAGGATAGAGTAGCGGAGTGGAGAGGAGCAAACGACTTTGAAGTTTGGTTGCACCGTTTAAGAGCAGCTCAGAACCATCATCATCATCATTACGTATCAGCCGTAAGACGTCCACTGCTGGACAAAGGCCTTCCCCAAGGTTTTCCACAACGATCGAATTTAGGGTCGCAATTATTTTGTGGATTTTTATCTATTAGAGTTATGTAATCTGATTGGCATTTGCGGGTCTAGTGGAGCACCCTTTGATTCGAAAGAACTCGGTAGTTGTAAATGCAGGTACATAATCGGCAATAGATACACTTTAAGTACCTACTCATATAATCTTCAATCACCTGTAATAGCTAGGCAGCACGATGTGCACTCCGGACGAGGGGCAGCAGATCTCCTTAACGGTGGGGTCGTCCATCTTGCGGATGCTGTCGGTGAAGGGGCCCGTCGCGTTGATGATGCACTTGGCTTTCACGTCCCACTCCTTACCACTTATCTCGTCCTGGAGATAAGGCAAAGAGGTGTTAGTCAGGAAAACAATTATACGATGGCGCGAGTTTAATGCTCCCATTCAGTGAGTTTGATCACAGATCAGGATTTTCTAAAATCGACCTACAAAGGGAAGAAATAAGAGGGGTACCTAGTAGGAAACTAATTCCACGTGTACAAAGTAGCAAGTGTCCTCTAATTAACAAATAAACGCTGAAAGTATATATATACCTATACAAATTTGTCAACTAAACCTACAAACCTAGTGAAGAACCTCTACGCGACTTAATTAAAGGATACCGTTTTGCCGGTGGATTTAGGCGTATCATTTTCCATCGTGATGTTTGGTGCTTTGGGAGTGTTTTCAGAAGGCTGAAATATCGTTTCAGTCCGTTTCAGAGGTAGAGAAGTAGTTAACCCGATGTACTTAACAATAGGTATGTTTTCTTTCGAAATGTAACTGCGAAAAGTTTGGCAGGTTTAAGAACCAGCAAGTTTCTGGGTTATCTTTTAACATAATTAAGTCTTGTTGACCTGAAAACAAGCACTGCAAGTGATAATAAACCTTCTTACTTTGACTCTCGCGCCGCTGAGCTTGCCAGCAGTCTTGTACAGCTTGGTGACGCTGACGTGGTTGACGATGGTGGCGCCGTGCCTCGCGGCCGTCAGGGCTATGGCCAGGTTCATGCGGGCATCGTCTTGTTGACCTGGAACATAGGCAATAATATTATAAGATGTAGGCTCGGTTACACACACAGCACAAGCATTCATACGTACGTGCTGCACTATACATGTTATGTAACGCAAGTGTAACATGCAGCAAGGAAGAGTGACATGGTGAAAGGTAGAATTACTATGTTCTCAAGAGGCAAAATTGAGTAGCAGTTTTTGGGTATAGGTAAAAACCTTTCTACACCCTGTAGCTCGCACAAAAATGTTCAAGACGATGCGACTAACCAAAACGTTCCCTTATCTTACCTTAAATAAGAGCAACAAGCATTTCAATGCAAGGCAAAACAAAACCAAGTTTACTTGCCGTCATAATATACGATGCCGCCGCAAAGGTTGTCAGATTTTAGCATAGGAAACAATTCCAGGGTGTTCTTTTTGGACAGATAGTAAGAGCTTTTCACGTTTCTGTCGCCGGCGACCACGTCGTACATTTTAATACCGAACCAGTAGTAGGGAACCTGCCACCATCTGAAAAATGTACATCTTTTAGCTACATATATACATACATTAAATTACGCCTGTTTCCCAGAGGGGTAGGCAGAGACCACTTCTTTCCACCTGCTACGACCCTGACAAATCTCTTTCGCTTCTTCCACTTTCATACATCGAGTCATGCATGCACGTCGGTTTCGGGTACTTGAGATCCGGCTCTTTTCCAAAAATAAAACTAAATTATTTTAAATAAAAAGATTAATAAGGATCATATCAGACAACTGCTTTTTGTTGCCATAAAACATTTGTATCATAAGACTTTTACTAGACCTTAACCGTGACTAACCTAACCTAGATCTAGATAATACTAATGCATATTTATGAGCATATTATGTACAGGGTGTATCTTTGCGGCCTGAATTGCGCAATTGCTATTGCTGTCAACAGTACCAACACTATTGTTATGAGTGCAAAGTTCTTTTCGGCCTCCTGTCATAAAAAATTCATCCCTTTGACGCATACACGAAAAATCTGACTTTACTTACTTGTATACGGGTAGCAAGATCGGCAATGGCCTAGTCAAATGTGGCGCCACTTCTAACATATTGGCTCTCTCGTGTAGCGCTTCCTTGACCATCTTGTACTGATCATAGTCGAGTTGCATAATAGCTTTCTGGAGATATCTGACGCCGCCGTGGATGAGCTTTGTGCTGCGGCTGGATGTGCCGCTAGCGAAGTCATCGGCCTCCACCAGAGCCGTGCGGAGTCCTGGAAAGTATAAAATCCCGGTGAAATAGGAAAAAGATGTAAAAGCCAAACTTGACAATTTATTTTGCTCTAACGGTTTGAGAAAATGACTGGAAGGTCATAATTTCAACTATGCATAATCAACTAATTTCCCAATGCATCCCCATGACTAATTAGTGTTTTGAATCAAGAAAGAGTAACACCCGTATTCACAAAGAATACTTAAGGGATCCATCACTGAGTAAACGCACTGCGTTCAATACAGCTTTGTGATTGGTCCTTTTTGACCGACCTTTTCTTTATGAGACGATTTGAACCGCCCTGTGCGTTTCGTGAGCACTGTGGTCTGTGAGACCTCATAGTGACGTTTGTGAATACGAGTGTTTCCGGCACCCAGCATCATAAGCTAGTAACAAGGTCACCGACTCACCTCGTGTTGTGGCATCCAGAGCGCATCCCACTCCTGTGGCACCGCCTCCGATGATGAGTACGTCATACTCGTGGCCGACTTGAAGACTTGTGATTTGGTCGGTCCTGGACGGTAGGGGACGCTTCTTGCGCTCAGTCTTGGCTGAAACCGAGGCCGGTTTGTACCATACCTGGAGAAAAAAAAGTTTGTAGTCGACAGATACCCAGCTCGTGGGTATTGAAACTACATGTAGTAGGAAATGAATGTGGAAGAAGCGAAAGAGATTTGTCAGGATCGTAGCAGTTGGAAAGAAGTGGTCTCTGCCTACCCTTCTGGGAAACAGGCGTGATTTAATGTATGTATGTATGTATGTAGTAGGAAAACGAGCGTACAGAGGCCACCTGATTCTAAGTGGGATCGGACATCAATGCAAGGAAAAGACGCAATCCATTAGAACAAAGTTGTCCTTTCTCTTGAACACAGCTGCTGGCAGGGTTAAAAGGTTACACCAATCAACTTGAAAATCATTGCTTCTAGCTTCTAGCATACTATGAGCGAGACCTCACATAAAACTATAGGTACCTACGGTACAGTCAACAGCATAAATAAGTGATCATTTATGTACCTTGTCGCTTTCAATCGTTTCACAATTTTGTATGACAATTTCAAACACGACGTTAAAGTGACAAGGTACATAAATGATCACTTATTTATGCTGTTGACTGACTGAATATTAGGTTAGCCTAAATATTTGTTTTTTAAATTGATCCTGATGTAAAAAAAATATATAAGTACCAATAGGTATTACCTAACTAGTCCGAATGCACAAAATCACAAGATGCACTAGTTATTTCTTGCTTTTATGGTTTTCCACTTCAATATAATGAGTAACAAATTCAGTATTTTAAAAGTGCGTTTCATTATCAAGAACCAATTTAAAAATATTGATTTTGCTATTTACCTAGGAATGCACGTGTTGGCAAAGGAACTTAAAGGAAGTAATCACATCTGTTGGCCCCGTGCACACTATCTCACCTCTAGGAATGCCAACACGGCCATAATTAGAGTATGTTTGCTTGTTGATGAAAATGATGAATGATAGATGCGACGATGTACATTGTAAGACTAGATATGTAGAAGGTACATCACATTTCACAGTTCTTAGATTACATTTTAAGCAATTTATTGTGAGAGTGCCAAAACAACCCAAAAAGATTGTGGGAGTTCCACAACTTTTACATACATACATAGGTACAGATGTAGTGCATAATTGTTTTCCACCGTATTTTCACGGAAACGTACGAACGTGTCTTGCTATTTCAGTCGGCACAGTTCACAACAAAAGTACTGAGGTTGACTGAAGTAGCATGACAAATACGAACGTTTCCGAGAAAATACGATGGAAAACAAATTATGCACTACATAATATCTGTACCTACCTTAAATCACGCCTCTTTCCCAGAGGGGTAGGCAGAGACCACTTCTTTCCACCTGCTACGATCCTGAAAAATCTCGTTCGTTGTTTATAAATGTTTTAGTTGTTTATAAATAGTATTACCTACTAGGGCCTGAATAATTCCAAGTACTGCATCTTCCAAAAAGTAGCACCATGTGTTAGTTTGTAATAATAATAACTAACTATGGATGACGTGAGTGAGCGTAACGACATAATCAATGTTATTATTGAGTCAGACAAACAAAAAACAAAAGTACACTGCACATTGGACATTGGTGCACATGTACCTATCTAAGGTATTATTCAAAACAGCTTGTGGTCAAACAAACGATCGTATCGGTCGAGCGAAGCCATACGAACAAGTTTAATACTACCTACCTGTACCCTTATTATCTAGCCGCGATTAGAAAGGGATTAGAGGTGACAGTTTTACCCTATACTTACGTCAAAGTGCATATGAATTGACTGCTATTCCAATAGGTACCAAACTAATCGCGGTTTCACAATACCATGAGTTACAATTAACGTTCTCGCTAGCGAGTGGAAGCTTTGTCCCTCGCAGACCTCGCAAGTATTCTTATAGAGTGCGAGGGATAGAGCATTCGACTCGCTAGCGAGTACG
This sequence comes from Acleris literana, assembly GCA_946894065.1. Classification (NCBI taxonomy): domain Eukaryota; kingdom Metazoa; phylum Arthropoda; class Insecta; order Lepidoptera; family Tortricidae; genus Acleris; species Acleris literana. The sequence continues at coordinate 20,841,534 of OX335671.1, read as the reverse complement.
GTAATTGTAACTCATGGTAAGGTACTGGGGGCTGATTTTTGACTTTCGAGTTTCACTCGGAAGCGAGCAAAATCTGTGAAACCGTATTTTTTAAATTACGAGCGATAGAAAATTTAAAGACGAGTGGTCCAGACCATTCGTTTTCAATTCTACCACTCGTACCTATTTCAAAAAACGGTTTCGAAGACTTTGTTCACTTTCGAGCGCTCGAAAGTCAAAAATCGGCCCCCACTTAATTAAGAATGCACGCCCTAAATTTTTTTTATGCTCTGACGGAACAACGTAAACTCGCCAGATAATATTACGTCCGCCGAATTATACAGCGAGTTGGTTAAGAGAATCACCAACGCAGTTTCTATTAGGTAAACAGTTTACCTAATAGAAACTGTCGGCCATTTCACTCAAGATCATTTTATTAATTAGCGAGAATCACCTACCTACCGTTTTTATTAAGGGGCTCCTAAACGGGCCATATTTTCACTGCAATATGTGGCCGGCAACTATTGGTGTCTTTCTCTAACATACGAGTAAGAGAGGGACACCAATAGTTGCTGGCCACATATTGCAGTGAAAATATGGCCCGTTTAGAAGCCCCTTTAGGTAAAACAGTAACCGGCAGAATGGAAGTCTTGTCAGAAATGACAGTTTTCTGTAACTTGAGATTCATTATTTTGACGGACATCTAACTCAAGATCTAGATTAACGGCGGGTGATAAAACCTAGTGCTTATCTCGTTAGCAAAGCGCCATTACGCTGTAGCTATAGCGATGTTTTAATCCATCGTATCGACCTTACTCGTTACTACAAAATATTCCTAATATTTCGTAATCTTTAACTTTTTTCGCGTAGATAAGCGATACGTCTATTTCCGCGGCTGACGTCACACGTTATCGCCGCCGGCGCGGGTTCCCTCGGTACTTACGCCGGGTGAGTCATCCGCGGAGAACGCCCACGCCGCTAGCGCTGCGCCGGCGACGCCGGTGCCTCCGATTAGCAGCTTTCTTCGGGACATTTCTGAAATTTATGGATTTAAATGACTAGTTACAATTAACGACTCATTCAAAATAATTACTCAGCAGGCTGTCGAGTTTATTTGGTATTATTTTTTCAGTAAATAATAAACAAATAAAAAAATATATATGTTTTGTGACGAATCTCTGTAAGCACAATTGTATCAAAACACCTTTTCAAAAAATTCATGTTGTTAATTCCGGCCTCCTACGGAAAAAAGGCACATCTACTAGGAAGGTACCTATATGAATTGTATTGCACTTCCAATCTTATTATATAACCTTTGAGAGTTTAATATGCTTCTATTAATTAATTACACTTGTGCCTTTTCTCCGTAGAAGGGCAGAATTGGCTACTCGCACGTTTAATCAAACAAAGGATTAACTCAAAACCAAAGTCAGTTTTAGATAAAACTCTATTATCAAAAGTTAGGGTTAAAACTCGAATGTATTTCTATTTAGAGATATTTCTTTGTTTGATTAAACGTGCGTACTGTCAGTAGTGCTTATAGTGTCTGACTGCATAAGTACTCGTAATTATCGAAGATAGTATATCGCAACTAAGGCGGCGTAGCCTCCGCTTTAAAAAGCCATTACCTATTGACAATAGACTAGATATTTTTAAAGCTTTTGTCTCTGTTCTTTTGTCCTTGAGTCGAAGCCACAAACCGCTTTGTTGCGAGTGCTGCGACGTAACATCAAACCATAGCAATCAATAAAGTCTGCTACAAATTGTGATGACGAACTTTCAATGCATATTGAACCTTAAAATTATATCGTAGGACTTCTGATTTCGGGTTTATCAATAGGACATTGTACAGTACAAGACTATAAGTAGTTACATAGTAGGTACAAGGTACCAACCTACTCAAAAAATATTTGAACATGCTCTTACGCCTTTAACAGTTGTGCTTAGATATTTTTAATCAACTATAACGTCTCTGCCTACCCCTCTGGGAAACAGGCGTGATTTTATGTATGTATGTATATGTATAACGTATATATTTGATGGCTTCTGTACTAACCTCATATAATAATACGAGGGCTGCTACTTATGTATCCGGAATCTGGGATTCCAACATTTATAAACGTTATATCTGACCTCCATGGTAAAATTTGAACTTTTTTTTAATACTGGCCGCTATAAATTTTTTTCTTATGTACGCTAGTCTTTTGTTTTTGGCGGGATCAAAATGTCATCTCGCTGCAAGAATGGAACTCACTCGTGAAAATATTCGTGCTATGATTTATTATGATTTTCGGCGTGGTTTAACGCAACAACTGTGCATAGATCAATTAACTTCGACTTTTGGTGATGAAGCTCCATCGAAAAGCACTGTGTACCACTGGTTTAGTGAGTTCAATCGTGGACGTAGTATGCTCACGGACGAAGTTAAGGAAGGTCGCCCGAAATCGGTCGTTGTACCACAAAATATTGAAGCTGTGCGAAAACTTATAATGCATGACCGTCATGTTACATATCGCGAGATAGAGGCGACTCTGGGCATATGTATGACGAGCATTAATAAGATATTACATGATCATTTAGCTGTAAAAAAAAATTGTGCCCGTTGGATCCCTCACAATTTAACTAAGGATCAAAAAGAGGCTCGCGTCGAATGGTGCAAGAAAATGTTAAAAAAATATATCCGTGGTGACTCAAAAGCTGTTTATAATATCTACACAGGTGACGAATCCTGGATCTATGCGTATGATCCGGAAACTAAACAACAATCAACAGTGTGGGTGTTTCAAAATGAGCCGAACCCTACGAAAGTAACTCGTGCAAAAAGCACCTTGAAGCAAATGGTCGCCTGCTTTTTCGGTATTAATGGCCATGTGGCTACAGTGCCACTAGAGAATCGTAAAACGGTTAATTCGGAATGGTACACGACCATTTGTTTGCCGGAGGTATTTGAAGAAATACGTAAAAACAACCAGCGACGCAGAATCGTTCTTCACCATGACAATGCCAGCTGTCATACATCACGCGAAACGACTCGATTTTTGGAAGGTCAAAATATAGAATTAACGGGTCATCCGCCGTACAGCCCTGATTTGGCACCCAATGATTTCTATTTATTCCCAAATGTAAAGAATAAATTACGTGGTCAACGATTTTCGACCCGTGAAGATGCAGTCGACGCGTTCAAACAGCACGTTTTGGAGATACCTCAGTCAGAGTGGAAAAAATGATTTAAAAATTGGTTTCAACGTATGCAAAAGTGCATCGATCATAAGGGAGAATATTTTGAAAAACGATAAAACCATATTTAGTCGTATACGTTTGTTATTTTTTTCTATTCCGGTTGCATAAGTAGCAGCCCTCGTATGTCATTAATTCATTAACCATATGCTATAGAAAACGCTAACAAGAAACGACTGCGGCGTTGGTAACAATTTTAAAAATAACTTTTTTTTATATTTCCCGAAGTGTTCGAGTGTTCGTGCGTGATGACAATTTTTTTTTCAAATTCAATGCTTATTGAATGGAAATTAAATAGATATGATCCCGTATGTGTACGTGGTCCAGTTATCGCTATAGTAGGCAAGGGAAAACGTGTGAAAATTATGTTGAACACGCTCTAATCACGTGCACGAAGCGTGTACTTAGTCAGTGTAGTGGCGCGATGCGTTAGGTATATTTATATTTTCTATAGTAAGCAGAGATTATCACTGCAGGAACGTGTGGCACATAATATCAATTAGGTAGATAAATCGAAATACTTAGCTTATCGAGATGAGTCAGGGATGCATTTATAATGTGTTATTTTAAGATATTTCAAATAATACGGGAAAAAGGTACAACGTCTAGGTACATCTTATAATTTATTATGTTTTTTGTAGATCTTAATTAGTCAAAAACGGAACTCTATTATCTAGTTATCTATACTTGTATACTAATATTATAATGAGGTAAAGTTTGTGACGTTGTAAGGGAGAATCTCTGGATCTACTGAACCGATTTTGAAAATTCTTTAACCAATAGAAAGCCACGTTATTTGTGAGTGTCATAGGCAATAATAATATATTAACCCAAAAAAAATGCTTATTGCCCAGCGAAGTGGGAACGGGAATAGCTAGTAAAGTATAATCTTAACATAAGAACATCATTTTCACAATGGATGAGTGATTTGTTGATTTGATTAGTACATATATTACCTATGATGGTGTTACAAATATTGTGACTAATTAGCAGATCAAATAAACAGATAGTTATGTATATTGAACGTTCTTGTTATCGTAATTACAGGAACACTTAAGGTGATTAAGGTGAACGATTGATTTACTGTGACAAAGTTCTATAGTAATTCAAAGGAAACTTTTGTGGGCTAACCCGCAGTTTAGCTGAACATTCAAAACATTCTTCACCGCTTTCCTTGGTTGCAAATTTCCTCAGGGCCTTTCCGTATACCGTTACCGCACCTAGAGATTGTATGTGTGTAAATAGTAACTTGGTACCTAGATGTCGGTATTGTAGGTATATTTAAATGCCATGAAGAAATCTACAATCTAAAATCCGTGAAGCAGTTCTTTGATTGCTAAGCGTATCTACGTATTTTCTTTAATAATAAATAAACATAAGTTTATCTTAGTAAAACAAACATTTATATAAGTTTTATCTTTAATAACCTTTGAAGGTTAAATGCAAGCGATCGTAGTAAATCTCTATCAAGAATAGTAACATGAAAGTTCCTTCCCATACATACAAACATATACAGGTTGAATCACTTATTATTAGTTCTAGCACTGCCAATTATTAGAATAGAACCGAACCGACTTTTAACGCGGTTATTGCACCGATGCGGATCCGCACTCTGCTTTGGTGTGTGAACGGGACATCGCTATAGACGTGCATAGCGCTGTCTCGCTTACATAGCGGAGCGACGGTCCAATATGAATACCGCCTAACAGCTGTTCTGCGGTGGTTCTGAGAAAATAAGGCAAGGGTTGATCCTTTTATACAGGCATATACAGTACAGTTACAAAAAATGTACCTGCTGGTATGACAGCTGCTAGCAACCTAATCTTTCAGTTTAACCCTTATCACAGATTGTGGCCATTAATTAAAGGGATTACAACTTCCGACTAGACTGCCTAACCGGTTTTTACCCATCACGCACCGATAACGCTCAAGGTTGACTTACACATGTTCCGCCGTACGGCAAGTTTATACCTCTAATAATAACATAGGATAAATAGATATTGCGTTGTCATGTCACGGGTGCTCCGACTCATACAATGTCGTTGGCCGCATAGCGGAGTTCGATCCGTTCAGATAGCTGGTGAAATGTTGGCAAAGGATCGACACATTCAGTTCCAATTTTATTCGAGTCTCCGAGTTTACATACCGCTTAGTAGGTACTTTATTGTATACGCTTCTTGCCTAACGTACCTAAGTATACCGCGGTACTGGCCAGAACTAAAATAGCCTGAGCTTGCGAAATAATGACCGGCGTACGGTTTACACGCGAGAAGTCAGGTGACGGTAGCAGTGGATAAGTTCTATCAACTAATCATCTTGTTACTGCACATCCGTAGAAACTACGCATGTGATAGCATAAATAAATTGATCTATAAGTTTATCTATCACTCTGTAAATAGATAGTTAATCAATTAGGTGCGTAAAGCCTAGAGCCTCCATAAAATGAATTAAGACCTTGAGCTGGAACGCTGAGGACGATGATGTCATTACCGTCGCGCAGCGTAGGTTTTAAAGTGTAGTTGCACATAAGGAAATATCTTTTTACAAGTAATAAAATTAAAATAAGTTTACCTTCAGTAAAAATAACTACAGGAAAATGCTCTATTTAGAACATCCTTTAACAAAGTTAATTGATATGCGACTTTTTATTTTAATAACCCGCAAATGATCGCCTAATTGTATTTTATATGCATTTAAAATGCAAATTCATGTCGCTAAAACACTTACGTACTCACTCATCCACTTGCGTTGCAAATATAATCGCTAGCTTCCCGTTATTATTATCATATGAATACTACACTATAAAACATAAATATTATTAAACATTGAACTGATGACGAACTCACCTTTTGATATTAAATTGAATTTTTTGAGGAACTACGTTGAAATCATTGATCAAATGTTATATTACAAGAAACAATCTGCAAGGACAACAAAGGTTGTCGTATTTATGAAAGGATAATTATGTGTGAACACTTCAAAATTTCCTTGTTCGATTCACTATTTTTAGTACGTTATGTAAGGTAACAATACACTAAGCGCGTGGATATTGTTTTGGTTAACTAACACTTATTAGCTAATCGTGAACGACATTCATTGGAGCGGCGTTGTACGCCCCGGCCCGGTTTAGCCGACTGACCGTATTTTCGTTCGATCCCGCGCTCATGCGTGATTCACTCAGCGTTTTGACAATCCGTAGTCACTAACTTCAGTTTGAACTAAGCGACATCTAGCGACGAGTATTGAATCTTCGTAGAAGCTCAAATAAGCGCCATCTATCTCTCCATGGTGTCTACTAGTTGGCGAATGTACTTTGTGAAAAAGGATAAAAAAATCTTGCCATATTGCGGAAAAACATAAAAACTATCTTTTCCTTCGCCAGTTACGTAACACAGATCAATAAAAGTATTAGTGGCGTCCCATTTTTGGTTTTTATAACCTCTTCCAAGGTAGATGAAGTGAGCTCTCTTGCTTTAAGAGTAGTGTTACAATTATTTAAGAAAACAGCGCCACGATTAGGTTATCCGTCCAACATAGTTTTCTCTTAACGTCAATTACAGTTGAAAATCAACCTAGTGGACTATGCAAGGCTCGTCCCACACTGCCTATCATAGCAGATAAATATTGTGCCTTGTTTTAACCGATGAGGTATAATTTCAAAAACATAGCTAATTAGATCCACATTTATTGAGACAAAAGTTACAATTACAAGTTTAACTTAACTTTTAAATCACTTCTCTTTCTTTTCAGATGACAGGGAGTTGTAAAGCTTATTGACTTCACTCAAGACGAGGTTCTGGGCGACCGTTCCGTTGGTGTCAATGAAGTTTCCAAAGGACTTGTTGATGGAGGCTTCCCGGAATTTGCCATTGGTGTCACGCAGGACTAGGATCAAATTGTATTTGTCATCGTGCCTGGAAATAAAGAAGATAAAAAAATGCTGGAAATTGCCAAGTTAGCACTGTCAGTGGTAATCACAACAGACGTTTTAGTGACAATTAATTTGTGTCTTTTCAAATATGTGTTTGAAAAATCGTCACTAAGGAACGACTTAATCGTCATTCACCGAGTCTGAGTGCAGCCGTTACGATAGTGCTTTGTTTTTGTTTCCGGATTGATTAGGCTTCCAGTTTGTAATAATACTATTCATTACTTATCCGGTTTGAAGGACTATTTGAGAATATGTTCGGGCCGAAGGACCACGGAGTGCGGTTTGAAGGACCATTAAGCCGTTAGAGCGGTTAGAAGGGCCAAATTGCCCAACTCATATACTCAGGAGATATTTACCTACATGATGTTGTTGCCGTTTTTATTTGACACAAAATATCTTACAACATGTTTTACGATCTGTCCGTCTGACTCACTTTGTAACTTTCCATGCTGTTATTGTTATAGTGTTCAATAAAGAATATTTGTATTTTATTGTATTGTATAATGGCTTGCTATTGTAATTTCGTAGACAAATTTTATCGATGCCATGTCATCCATGGCCATTTTGGCTACGTTATTACCTCATTCATTACTTATGACCAAATCGTATTCGATTTTGGCAGTGAATGAGTGACAAATGGCTCAAAATGTTTAAATCAATGGGAAAGTAACTCTCACATCACAACCACAATATATTTAAAAGAAAACTCCATGTTACTGGCATTTAAAATATACTCACTTCTTGACATAGGAGCTGGCTTCCCACACTCTGGTGTTGTTGCCCACTTTCTCCTTCGCGACCACAAATATTCCCTTTTCCTTGAATGTGGTGTACAAAGTCAGAATGCCCATAAGTACAAAGTAGGACGACACGCAGATTATGAGTACCAGTCTGAAATCAATATAACATTTGACTTTATCATCACTTACCCAGTTTGTAAATTTACAGTTGCTGAGGCATCCCTAGAGCTAGGCATCCTTAGACTTACAAAGTCTGTGTTGGGAACATGATGTACTATATTTAACTCCCCGACGCCAAACGAGGGTTGTAATAAATTTAACGTGTGTATCAGTGTATCTGTCTGTGGCATCGAAGATCCTAAGTAGATGAATGATTCGGACGGGATTTCTTTTTGGCCAGTATTAACCTTTTGAACGCCATACGTCGAATACAAAATGTGCCACCCACACGCCAAACATGTTTGCAATGCTATGCAAATGACACCTTATTGCTACAAACAAAGTCTCTTTTAATATTGAATTCTTGTCGGCTATAGCCGACGTGGCGTCAGTGGCATGACTTTTAGTTGACGGCCAGAGCCGACTGTGGCGTTGAAAAGGTTAACTCATATTTATCAGTTAGGTATTATTTTTTCAAAATTGCTAATATTCATTTGTTAGTTGCGTCACGATTGTTTCTTGGACTTATTACGTTTCCAATTGAGGGATTAGTTGCATAATCGAATCACTAAAGAAGAAAATACGTCTGATCAAACAGCCTACGTTATCGTGTTTTTTGCTTCGTTCCCTTTCTAGTTTACTCTGAAGTTTTGATCGAAGCAACTTAAATTAGGTGGCGAGAGACTAGAAGATGACCCTTGTAGGGCACGCCCAGTTTCTGCTGTCACCGCAATGATATAAAAAAGTCACCAATGTAAAAACGATAGTTTTAGAAGACCGAGAAGTGAAGCAATGGAAGATAGCTAGTAATGTGGACTTCAGTATAAAATGAGTCAACTAAATACTTCACGAAGGTTTAAACATGTCCGAGATCAGTGCACGATGGGAGTTTCCACCCCCCTAAATACCCAGATTTAGCCCCCTGTAAATATTTCCTATTAAAATTTCTGAAGATCTCACTTACTATTCAAACAAAGGTCGCCGAAAATTACTATTTCCACGAGAAAACTAAAAGTGTCATTATTGGGTAATTTTATAATAATGTTGCAAGTGCAATTAGCTATCAAGGAAGTGTATAAAAAACTAGGTACACGTGTCTTTTGTTTCATAGTTAGGTAGATTACTTTCAGTCATCCCTCATACCACTCTATTGTACAGTCAGATAGATTGCAGCATTTACACCGCCCAGACCCCAGTCGACTTTCCCGCAGTATGATTAAACTTTGCTCATAAATTAGTTTCGTATAATATTAATTTTCCTATATTTTTTTGAATTTGTATCGTCAGGATAGTAATTTTAAACATATAATTAGAACAGGTTAGACTTTTTTTATGTGAAAAAGGAGGCAGACGAGCGAGCCACCATCAGGTGGCTCTGATGGTAAGTGATCATCGCGATCCATAAACACCCGCAACACCAGAGGAATCGCAGGTGCGCTGCCGGCCTTTGAGAAAAGAGTAGGCGCGTTTTTTGAAGGCCCCCAAGTCGTATTGGTTCGGAAATACAGACGCCGAATGCTGATTCCACATAGATAAGGTGCGTGGCAAGAAGGCCCTCTCGCGGAGGTTAGACTCGACCTCCTTCCAAAGTAAAAAGTCGATAAATCGTTTTTTGATCAATTAATAGTCCGTATTTGGTGGCAACATTAAGGCAATACAAATTCTTACTTTGATTGGGGAAAAGGGTACAAGTAGTCCCAAAGCAAGGCATAGAGGGCCACCCCCACCGCGAGCGCGCAGAGGAACAGACGACCATCAATCAGAGCAAAGCTCTCTTTGCATTTCAGGTCTCCTGTAAGTACCTGAAAAAGAAAACAAGGCTTATCAACAATGACAGTTTCACTTCAATTTACAACTAAGGATGAAGCTAAACAAGCTTTTTTTTTGAGTTATGAGCCATAATTTCTGCTACAAGCACAAAAGTCCTGTTTGGTTCACACGGCGACGCAAAATCAGCTGGACTGAAACCGAATGTAGAAGTAATTACACGAGAAACTAGGCGACTCACAACAAGAAATTACGCTCCTTCGGCTTCTGGCTCTTACAACGCCAACGACGGGAACGCATAAATAGGCGTCTTAGTGACTTTTACCCAGTGCCTTGAACTTGATGTGATTTTTGTATAAAACAAAATATGTGGCAGCTGGCGAAAATTCAGAGTTAATCAACAAAGGTAACTTTTCTTAATTTTAAGTAGAGAGAATCAAGCCAATAAATAAAATAACAATGTTATAAGCCCATTGCAGTTGAAATGTGTTTTAACATTAATATATTTGGTATGTGCTCCAAAATAAATAAATATCAATAAATAACTAAAGTAAAATTTAAAACTTTGTTATTGATAAAGTAAACAAATCAGTAACTGGCTGACAGCCGATCAACCCTTCGCGTGGGAGCTGTAATCGATCTCGCGTCGATAGATTTGGGAAGAGCTAACTGGGAATTGGCTCATGTCAATTAATTAAATTCTTTATTTGAACTATCCTAATAGTCACTCAAATTGTAGGTAGTTGGTTATAAACAGTCAGTAAAAATATAAAGATTTATTCTATTGCAAAATCATAAGTAAATATGAAGGGTACATGGAATGAATATGTCAATTTGCTTTAAAAAAAAACAGATTTTAATCTCAAAAAATAAAGCTTTATGGTAACTGGGCCCATCATTATCATCACCAGCCTATACTAGTCCACTGCTGGACATAGGCCTCCCCTAATGAGCGCCATAGCGCCCTGTCTTCAGCTCGTGGGCCCATAAACATTTGCAATTTCAAGACTAACTTCCGTGCCTCCATACTACTTATTTTACAGTTACATGGTCTACAATCACAGGTGCGGGACTTCGTTTTATAATATGTAGTGATGAAGAATAGCCCGATTCTTTACATAGTATAAAACAAAGTTGCTCCCGCTGCCTATTCGCTTAGATCTTTTAAACTACGCAACGGACTTTGATGCAATTTTCAGTAATAGATAGATTTATTCAGGAGGAAGGTTCTTATGTATACACTGGTTTCTGTATGGGAGCAGAAAACTCACATAAACCTAAGCGAAGCGTGGGCGGTTCACTAGTTAAATATAAGATAATTAAATAATGAACCTGGCCTTATTTGTAAATAATATTTTTACCTCTCTGACTGCATCATCAATTGCGTTTTTTGCCGCAGCGCCATCCCATTTGTTGATTTTTACTGCCTATTAACAAATAAATTTGGTTATAATAAGAAGGTATTGTTATTAGCTGAGATAATTCAGATATTATAACTAAACTCCTATCAATTTAACGGTAATAAAATATACTTAAGTTTTAAGTATTTATTTTAAACATACATACATATACTTGAATTATTGTTATTACATTTAGTCGTTTAAATCAAAATCCACAAATATTATAATTTTGTACTTTCTTTGTTCCGGCATAAGACCAGTGTCAATAAAGTGCACGATTCGAGGATTTTTGTAAAAAGGGAAAACATGACGTGTCTCTACACAAGGTGAAATATTGGCAGAAACCATAGGGAACTATAGTAATTAAGAATATAAAACCATTACCTCAGGTGTTTCAGTCATGTTAATACGTTTTAAAAGCAGATAACTATGGAAAACCTTTATATTTTAATAAATCTTGATAAACCCCCGGCACGGCACTACTACCCCGACCGTATCGCTTGCTTGCTTTGACACTGACCACAGACTATGAAATGCAGAAGGATATTGAGTTGACGATTCTGTGAAAAATAATATATGCTCTTATCCTTATTTTATTTTATGATTATAGTAAATATATATAAAATTTACATAATTAAAAATAATTAATAAAAAATGTTGAACGTTGTTTTAATTGTTTCTTTTCATGTTTTGACCCGGTTTTTGACATCACTACAATACTATCACTAGTCTAGATGGCTGCCATAATTAAAAAAAATATTAATGAACTGACTGGGGAAATGATTCGCTTTGACGATTTATAATAAATATATCTTTTACGTTTTATGAGAAGCGTCAGGTGTTATTTACACGACCTCAATGACTATAAAGAACATTGTTAGATCAAGAAAGTAATGGTATGTACTCATAATTTCAATATTTCTATACTGTGCTTTCAACCGGTGGTTAAGGTACCAAAATTTTCATAAAATGTTACTAACATGTCGCCCATGTCCATGGTTAAAATATGTAAGAACTTTACTACATTGCTTCTTAGACATTTTTGGTATCTGAATAATAGGACATGTGGCGTTGACAGGTATACAGAAACAATAACGATCGAAAGAGGTCAAATAATCGAGTTTTTGTATTTTTATGTTGGCAGATTAATTGTCGTTGTGGTGAGCCAGTAGAACGATGGCAAGGAGAAGGAAGGCAACCGCAACGCCCGCGACGCGGCGGATGCCCCGACGGGGCAAGCAGGCCGCGGCAGCGGCCGCGGACGCCGAGGCGTCGACCTCAGTTGAACCCGCCGCACCAGACGCCCCCGCCGAATTAGACCCGCCCGCTGAGCCTCCCTCGGCTACCTCTGATCTCCTAACATCGGCGTCACAAGATGTTCAAGCAGAAACACCTAAACAAACCCCTATACCAACTGTAGTACTTCATAAGAAGTTTGGCAAATATCGCTGCTTGTTCAAAGATGAAGACTCTAGAAGATATGAGATAGGAAGTGATAGTGAAACTAATAGCAGTGTTGAAATAAGGGTTGTTGACCCATGTGCTAGTTCAGAGTCAGATTCTAATGCAGCAACTGATACTCAGTCAGAACACTCGCAACATGTAAATGGGGAGGTCAACTTCAATTTGAGTAAAGCTACAAACCAACAAAATGATGGTCTAAATATGTCTCCCCGTGTGATGTTGAACTCTTTGCCAATGAATTCTGAAATACCAATTACTAAAGAAATTCCATTGTCTGATGAATCATCAGAACCAACAAATTTGCCATTGACATCTGATATTCTTCCTATTGAGTTGCCAGTGGTTTCTGCAGTGCAATTGCCATGTGAAAACCCAGTAATTAATGAGATTCCATTACCTCCAGGAAGTCCTTTGCGTACTGGTTTGCATTTAGATTATGGTATAGCATTACCTACTGAAGATTGTAATTCTTCAGATATACCTTTTCCTAATGGATTACCAACGACTTTAGAAATTCCCTTTCCTGCTGAAACTCCATCTGATGAACCAATTCAAATAGATGATGAGCCAATCTTGGTTGAAGATATTAATTTACCAGCCAGCCTCCCACTGTTAAAAGATATCCCAATGCCCCCTGAAGCACCAAATAATGAAACTTTAAACCATACACTTAAAGATGACACAGCTCCTGTTTTTGGGAATTGTGCAGCAACAAACAGAACAGACACAATAATTGATCTGACTGAACAGGACTCTGGTGCCACAAGTAAAGAAAATATAAATCCAGATGGTGCGGGCGAAGTTGGTAGTGATGATGAGCTCATCACCATAATCCAGATAGTTGAGGATGACAACCAAGACTTATACACAACATATAATATCAAAGTAGGCAGTCCAAATCAAGAAACAGAAGAACAGAGCTCGCACGACAAGAATGATCAAGAGGGAGAGTTTCAAAGCCATTTTGAAAAACTTAATATCAACACACCTTCAGTTCCTATGGATTGCTCTGAACCAGAGCCTAGAGCACAAACTTCAGGTTACCTGCTGCCAAAAGAGGGCATAAGTGAGATTTTAGCAAGACCTGATCCTAGTTCAACACCTAGTTCTACATTATCTGATGATAGTAATTCTTCAAGGGTGGCAGAACCAGTTGTTAACTCCAATGAGTCATCAGAGTCATCACCCACTGGAGTAAGGCGTTCAAGTCGTATTAAGACTATAAGCAGTCAGAAACAGAAGTCCAAAGGCTATGGACTGGTAAAGACACCACTTAAGAAGGCTTTGATCACACAGACCAAGCTTAAACTGGAAGAACATAGTTCTGATAGTCAAGAAAAGTCAGGAGATACAATTTCAAACAACCCTCCCAACTCTCCATCATTTCCCGTGCCTTCAGAATTACCTGTGAAAGTGAAGTCAAGATGGCGGCGTTCCAGTGAGCTAGAAATGGGGGCTAACTCCCCTGCCAACTCCCCACTGGCTAGTCCTAATTTACCTCAAAGACTACCTCCCGTACCTGAAGTCCAGAATCCTGAGAATGATCATGTAATGACTGCATTGAGCAAAGAAGCATATGACAAGATAATAGATGAACGAATGAAGCAATTCCAGCATTTAGATGAGAATGAGTACTTGTGTGAGCGTATGATAAGTAAAGACACTAAGAAAATGATCTGTGACTGTTTTATGACCAAAGAGGAGATTGAGAGGGGGGAGCTGGGGTGTGGAGAAGACTGCCTAAATAGACTGCTTATGATTGAATGGTAATGTATCACAATTATTGTTATTTCTTATTTTTTTTTACATTATTATGATCTTGGTTTACCATATTACTGTAGGACAATTCTAAGATTAATATTGTTTTTTTTAGTAATTCCCGCTGTCCAGTCGGCGATCGGTGTACCAATAGAAGATTCGAGAAACGGGAGAATGGGGCACTAAAAGTATTTTATGCCGACAAAAAAGGTTGCGGCGTTGAGGCTGCTGAGGATATATTATCGTAGGTTATCTCCTTTATTCTTGCTTATGCGACGATTTACTAGTTATAAGCTATAAGCCAAGATTAACTGCTTTATTAAAATTAGTACCTAATACAGATTGAGATTACGAGTAGTTTGGTGCATGGGCGAAATTTTAGCGTAATAAAACGGCGTCTAGTTATTTAACTGCATTTTGCAATTGCAATACGTACTATGATTGCGATATTTGCATTCGAAACTATTTTTGCCTGCAGTATTTGAGTCTTTCGTGATGAGAAATCTGATCATATATTTTGTTTTGAAACTCAACATTTAAATAATTCGTCTGGCTAATTTTGATTTAAATATGAATGGCATTTCTTTGTTTGCGCGCGTATCCATGACGACGTTAAGAGCTGTTCAATTGTTCATTTAATTTTCTTAAGTTAGTAGCTCGCTGAAATGCCCACTCATACCAATATTTAGAATATCGCGTTAAACATAGGCCCTATCTTATCTATATTTTCATGCGCTACTCATTATTTTGAAAATTTCAAAGCTGCACTGGTTCCAAGTTTTAGACTGGTTAACCAAGGCTAAGTCGCGGGTAAACTACTAACGTACTAACATGCACCTTAATGATTCAACATACTATCATTTATATACTACTAGCTTAGGCACCTAACTTCGTCCGCATGAAATTCTTAACTATAAAAATCCAGCTCCAATTTAATCCTATGTTCTAATGGCATGGGCTACAACCAACCAACAGCTACATTATATTCCCCCAAATTTCAAGTCCCTAGGTTCACCAGTTTAGATTGTACAGTCACGAACTTTAATTTGGGACCCACCTTAGGTCCAAAGTCATTCTGACATTCTACAACAATAAGGTTGAGTCTCCTATAAATTACAAATGATTTGGCATCTCTAATGACATTGACGACTTCAAGCCTATTTTTCTTGAAATGGGTCACAAATTAACGATCGCGATAGTACATTGTCTGTCAGTAAGTCAGTGAGTTACGGAAGGGTTGCGATAGCTCTTAGAAGGTGTTTTGGGTTTGTACTTGTTTCTCACTCAGTCTCATACGCTCCTATTAAGAGCAAGTGAGAGAGAAGTACAAAACTGAAGCACCTCTTACGTGCTCACAGACTGTACGAGGGGTGATCAATAAGTTTTTAGAATCGGTATGAACCATCCTCGTAATGATATTATTTTAATTTGGACTATACCATGGCACTAATCAACGTTAAATTAGAGAAAAAAAAAACATTATTCATTTGTTTTTCTGTGATAGCTAAACAAAAAACGTCTGTATGAACAATTTTACAAGACGGCAAAAATAAGAGTTAGTTTTGTAATTATTTGGAGCGGTGTGGAGAAAGTCCTGATGGCCTAATTTTTTTTTTTTTTATTGAAAATGAAACCTTGGTTTATCATTATGATTTTGAGGATAAACAAGTTATCTTTGCAGTGGAGTTTTTTATTTCCAGCTCGGTCACCAACATTTAGGGTGGATTTTTTGGCCTTTTCCGGGATTATTGAGGCCTACAAATAAATACTGTGATATAAGCTTTTAGCAATTATCAAAAAACCTAGGAGAGTTATATAACATTATTCTGCCGTATAGTTAAGGAAAAATAAATAAAAAAAAGTGCTGAAAAAAATTTACGTATTTTCGACAGGAATTATTCTTCAGAGCCATCTAATTAACAAGGATGCTGCTCTCCGACCTAAGTTCAGAACTGATTACCGCTCCCCCTGTTATTTAGCCCTAACTTTTGACTACTACTTCTCATTCATCAATGTTCAAAAACAACTACATAAAAATCACAAGCTGATGATGATTTAGTTAAGGTACAAAATTTGACCTACAAAAATAAAAATATTTTTATAGGGGTAAAATAAAACATTTAAATGACGTTAATAAATGTTTGTAAATATAGAAAGTGTGCATATTCCAATTAAAATATAACGATTTACATATCTCCCATTTTTTATACCGATTCTAAAAACTTATTGATCAACCCTCGTATAGAGTAGGACTATACTAGACTAGCCTAAAATTACTTTGGAAAGATGAGTTTGATGAGGTGAAATGTAGAACAACAATTTTCTCAAGTGGCAACTAACGGTTGTGGACTGGTGGTCCCACTGCTTTTTGTCCTATTGCTATTGGACAGAGCTCTGCGTAGGAGTTAGGGCTCCTATTCCTGGGCGGTATGCCCTTCGGGCATCTAAAGATACATAACAAACCTAACCTACCTACTTTTGTGGGGTTCCGGACTCGTGGTACAAATTATTTCTGACAAAAGCTAAAAGCAGTGGGAGTGGAACAAAAAGTAATGGGATCACTAAGCCTAATCTCAGATGTCACATAGAAACTCGAGAAACTCTGTACAGTCGAGTCCATAAATATGTATACACTTTAGTACCTTGGCTATGTAATGTCTGTTTAAACGTAAAGTAAAGGTACTAAAGTGTATACATATATATCAACTCTACTGTGCGTGACTACTGTGAAGAGTTATCATCACGTTATTAGTGGTATTATTTTATTGAAACACCTTTCAATTGCTACGCAGAATTTGCATTTCACTGAGAGACATTTCTCGCCACATCAATAAAAAAAATTTGGCAGTGGAAAGTCTAACCTAACCTTAATGTTTAAGATATCCTGAAAACATCATGGTTTCAGCAGAAAATAGCTTTTGATGAAATTAGAAAACATGGTTACCGTTATTAGTATGTATGTAAATATTTTATTGCAAATAAACAATTTGCATCAATACAGTAAATGTACTATCAGTTTAATAGACTGACCCACCATAGAACGGTGTCACAGTAACATAATAAACAATTTGTTTGACATTTCTTACGAGTTGAATCATAACGTCACTGTGACACAGTTCTATCGCGAGTCAGGGTTTCATTGGGCTAGTGTTAGTACATAGATAAACTTTAACCATATGGAATCTCTTCCAGTTAATCTTTAAGTAGAGCAACTAACGAAGTGCAAGGGAAGATACAAATTAACAGGATAGCAGTATTAGGGCCTGTTTCAGAATCGACGAGGAAATTTATCTGCCATTTATTGTTGGCTCTTTCCTTGTCTATTTTCTTGTCAAGTGTAAGAAAGAGAAAGTGCTAAATTTATCTGTCAAATACGTTTTACTTGTCGATTGTGAAACAGGTGGTAAAACTATTGTCTTGATACATTATCAAACTTGGTAAGCCATAATTTTATTGTATTTCACTTCATTAATTGAGTCATTTCATCGAATTTCATTTCATCAAACGCTATTTTCTGCTGAAACCACGATGATTTCAGGATATCTGAAACATTAATTACGTAGGTCAGGTTAGGTTGGACCTGTGCAAACCCTAAAAAAATTGTGGTGGGAGCCTTTAGATGAAATGATAATACTTTGTAATTATGTTTTTTGAAAGGATTTTCGTTAAAGTAATTGGTACCCATCAAACTTGCATGTCTTACTTCCTGATAAAGTAGTTTTTAGGGTTCCGTACCCAAAGGGTAAAAACGGGACCCTATTACTAAGACTCCACTGTCCGTCTGTCTGTCTGTCTGTCTGTCACCAGGTTGTATCTCATGAACCGTGATAGCTAAACAGTTGACATTTTCTCAGATTATGTATTTAGTTATAACTGTTATAAAAATAAAAAAGTAAAAACAGGATTAAATAAATATTTAAGTGGGGCTCCCATACAACAAATGTGATTTTTTTGGCTTTTTGCACTCAGTATTAATAACGGCAACTGGTATAGTCTAATGTTGTATAGGTAATCGTACGAAACCTTTCGTGCGCGAGCCCAATACTCAATTATTAATTGCATTCCATAATATACATATAGAGATCATCGATATCGAGATCATTACACCCGACTCGCACTTGGCCGGTTTTTTTTATTTAAAACGATTATCAAAGAAGCTGGAAGCTTCTATTTTGAGTTGATGTCACCTAGCTTCACCGTCTCTTGGAATAGCTTTATTTCAATTCAGCAGTTTTTGAAAAGTTTCTTAAGTTCTACAGTTGTTGTGGACCAAACTCGCCTTAGTCCTAATCAACCTTAATGTACGGAATCAAGATTTTTAAAGTCTTACATTAAGAATTATCATTTCTTTCTTAGGGTAATATATGCATTCCACACGGGTCCATATTGGCTCATATAAAATTGGTCTTTAGATTTTTTATACAAATAACGATTTGTGTCTATACTCATCATTTGTTGGAAAAATTTTGCTCATACTTTTTTGTTCATACTTTTTTAAGTCATAATTATCGCTAACTGTAACTTTTTGAAGATTGTTATAAATCTAACCTAACCTAACCTAATTTTATCTACACCTAAGATATTTAAGAAATTCTGAAAAGTGTATGGTTCCATGAATATTGGCGTTATAAGTTCAGATGAGTGTAAGTTCCGATCATTAGTATTAAAAAATATAATGAGGAGTATGAAGAGTGATCATTATGATATAAAATGCTATGAGAAAATTTTTAGGAGTTCCAATAATCGGAGTTGCAATTTTATATGAACTTCGGCGCACCCATTCCACACCAATCAAAAAACGCTATTCATCGAAGTAACCATTTGTTATAAGTGGTCCGCCGATGATGCTAGAAGAACTTGATCATCACCATATAACAAAGTTTCAAAAACTGACTCATTCATCCTTATTCCACAAACATACTCTCTGAGATCTGAAACAACTGTCCATAAATAGGCTGAAAGCCATGGAGACGCTACACTGCCCTGTCGAACACCACGTTCGATGCTAAACAGTCCGTAAACGTCCCATTTATCCTGACACAGGCACTCGAGTCATCATATAATAATTTGAATGCCACTATCAGAATATTGTCCACTCCATACACGGAAAGAGTTGCCCAAAGTTCATCCCTCACGCTAACGTTACCAATAGGGCAGTGACCGCTAAATTGTTAAGTTATTCTTTATATAAATGGAAATTGATAATAGAGTCTTGTGACGTCATAGGTATAGTAGTACTTCATAATGAATCCCCATAGAAGGGTTCGGTATTAGATATATATTAGAATGTCATAATTACTCAATGGATATGAAAGCAAAATGCCCTAGTAATCAAACGTTTAGATTTTAAGAGGATTCTGATGCTTAAATCGCGTCGCCGTCAACTTTTTTCCATACTAATTTAGCTCCGGGCCATAACGCTTTCACCCCCTTAAGAGGATTGTGAAGAGCCGCTAAAATCGCTAGCTGTCAAAAAAAACCATACAAAACTAGCTCCGGGGGAAAACGTTTCTCACCCCCTAAATCAAGTCCGATTTTCACGAGTTTTGAATATGTTGTACTTATTATAAAGACCTAGGTCTGTACGTTTCTGTTTTTTGTTTTTTAAATTTGTTTCGTTCTAAGCAATATTTTCTTGGAAAGGAAAACGTACAGACATAGTATTTCATGATATCTACAACATATTCAAAAATCGTAAAAATCGGACGAGGTTTAAGGGGTGAGAAACGTTTTCGCATTTTGTATGGAGATTTTTAGCTTCACAATCCTCTTAAAGTCCAATTTTCACGATTTTTGAACATGTAGAAACTAGGTCTGTAATTTTTTGGGTTTTTTTTAATATTTTTTAATTCGTTACTTTCCAAGTAATATTTTATTTGAAAGGAAACCGTACAAACCTAGTTTTTCATAATATCTATAACATAATTATTCAAAAATTGGATTATGTTTAAGGGGAGAGAAACGTTATCGCATTTTGTATGGATTTTTTTAACTTTATAATCCTCTTAATTAGTTTTAATTCAACATACCCTTGTAGCAGTTGTAGCAAAATGTCTGGATCTTAGAATTACATAGTTACTAAATAAGCATAAATGATAAAATGGAAAGCGCACTAGTCGCGAAAGGTTCAGTTGTTTTGTCTATTTCATTGCTTTGTTATTTAAAAATATGTTTTTTTGTAAAAATCCTTATAGCGAACGAGTTGGAATGCGCTTTTTGAATGAAAAATATTGGGTCACGGTCCCGTATCATCGGTTTTAAAACCCATTTAACCCTCACAAATGAATGTTATTGTTTACAGAGGCGAGTTTCTAATGGAATATGTAGGGGAAGTGCTGGACTACGAACAATTCTACAAACGAGCCCAAACTTACTCCGACGAGAACAACCTGCATCATTACTTCATGTCGCTAAAAGGCGATACGGTCATCGACGCGACGATGAAAGGGAACATATCTCGCTTCATCAACCACTCCTGCGATCCCAACGCTGAGACCCAGAAGTGGACGGTGAACGGAGAGCTCAGAATAGGGTTCTTCAGCAAGAGAGATATCATGGCCGGCGAAGAGCTCACGTTCGATTACCAGTTTAAAAGATTTGGGTGAGTGTTGCTTCAGTGCACAATGTAGTTGCAGGTAGTCGTTACTTTTTTCTTGTTATTGGCGACTTTCCTGTCATCAGTAAAAAAGGTTTATGGCAGTATAGTTCTATAGGAAAAGTTACAATTGCAAATTATTTACTTTACGTTTTGTAGTCTGTGCAATGTTTTGGCTTTTCCATATCAGAAAAAAACAAGAATTCGTTGTTTAAAGTATTTAAGTCACCAATAAATGCTAAAAGGATACAGATCTCTCGACTCTATTTGGGCTGATTCGAGTGCGAATTAGAAATTGGTTTTGGGAGACTAACCGCCTGGAACACACTTGAAAGACGAAAACACAGATCTGGCGATCCGGCATAGCATTAGTAAATGTGTTTGGATTAGCCAATGATTTTTCAAGACTTATTTCATTGTCGTTTGGCCAACATGATCTACATTGTACACTTTGTGCCTATTCCAGTAGAGGTGTGTTAAGAGGAGTTACAGGGTGTGTTGTTGTGCAGAAAAGAGGCGCAGCGGTGCTACTGCGGCGCCGGCACCTGCCGCGGCTGGATCGGCGCGGAGCCCGACTCCGACGACGACGAGGAGGTAAGGCTACTAGTATATTGAGGTTAGGACCTAGTTATACAGGGTGTTCACAATCCCTGCGGGTGCTGAGCAATCCAAATGGGTAAATATGGGGCATTCGGAATCTGTTCTTAGAAACCGGATGAAAAAGGAAGAATTTTGAAAAAAAGTATAAAGAGAGGTCCTATAAAATGTAGTGAATAATCAAATGACATTGTGGTCTTTCGGATAAATTCGAATTTATCTCGCCTTCTCAGTTTGCTTTAGTAATTAGTAACCATTGATAATCAAATCTAGAAAGCAAAACAAACACAAACGAATCCGAAAAAATGCGATGTCGTATGTTTTTTTTTGCCGTATCCCTTATTTAACGTCGTGTTTAGGAGGAGGAATACGACATATCGACGTCAAAGAGCGCGCAGTCAGAGCCGGTGTCTCTAGAAGAGCCGCGCGTGGCCGACGTGCCCGAGACGCCGCGGCGGCGCCCGCGCAAGCCTAAGCGCGACAGGTCGTACAAGCCGCAAGCGGCTGATCTGGTGCAGGATGCTGACGTGAGTATTAGGCTATATGGGTATGTAGGGTTTAGCAACGGTATTTAAAATCAGTCCTTGTAGCCAATAACATCATTGTTGATTGACCACTGGTATGCCTTTTTGTAAGGTGATAAGATTTACAAATGGTCAGTTAACTGTGTTGCTGGTAGTACCTGGGGAACGTTACTCCCTGTTTTAATGCCCATTCGACCAAACTAAGAAGAATAAGGTCTCATACCTAGATTAAACGCGGAACTAGTTTAGACTAATCTCGCAGTCTTATTCAGAGTTTGGTGAAATGCGGCGTTAAATTTCGTTTTTTTTTACTTTTTGTCTGTAATCAATACAATTAGCAGAAGCTCGAACTTCGACGTTGATCTTTAAGCAGCCTTTATACTTATACTAAATGACATCGAGAGCTGTGTATACACCGGGATTACACTTTTTTCAAATCATCAAACGTCCCCTATTATGGAGCGTATCCCTACGGCCGAACTTATGTGAACATGATCCCTGATCACAGATCGAAGAGGACCTGGAAGCGCTGCACCGCACGGGCGTGAAGAACCAGAGCCACACGCTGCGCCTGTCGCGGACGGTGGTGCGCGCCAAGACGCGGCGCGCGCAGGTGGCGCTGCTGCGGCTGCTGCGCGACGCCGACCTGCCCTGCCGCCGCCTGTTCCTCGACTACCGCGGCCTGCGGCTGCTGGCGCCCTGGTGCGCCGACGCGCCGCATCACTTCAGGTACATACATAACAAGTCTAATAAGCAGGCTTTAAAAACCCAAATGCAAGTTTAGTCGTCTACAAGTAAAATAACTTTAACAAAAAGCAAGCTTTCAAAACCCGACTGTTGCTAACCGACTTTAAATCGTTATAAATCCAAGATGATCATTCAAATTAAAAAAATATGAAAGAAACCTAAAGATGATTTTTAAATCCCTATTCAATGATACCCCACTTGTCATAATTGGTCGCCTTTTTTTTTGCACAATATGGCGTCTGGTTGCCGCTATATTGAATTTTGATTACGGACATATCTTCAGGGACACTCACCAGATTAAGACAAATCATTGACCTAAGTATCATCAACATCGGACAACGGGTTTAGTTTTTATAGTGACACAAAGGAACAAACATACATATATAGGCTGTGAAACACATTACCCTCCTCCTTCGGCAGTCGGGTAAAAAATAACCCCCTCTCTTATTACTTTGATTAAAACATTATAGCCTATGTCACTCCCACAACCAAGACGAATCTAACGACACCTCATAATTATGTTAAAATCCATAAAGCCGTTTAGGAATAGACATGCATACATACACTCGAAAAACATAACCCTCCTTCTGACGCAGTCGGGTAAAAACCTCAGTCTCGACTAGTATGTATTAACTATCAAACCAGCAGCGGTAGCTCCGCACCGTCCTAGTGCAGGTGACGCGGTTCTATCTATTTGTTCTACCCTTTAGTCCCTTAAGAAGGGACAAATGGGGAAAAAGTCCCATAATTTACCACTGGGGCGACTGGGAATAAATTATTCCCATGTGATACTGAAGATAACGGGAGAAAAAAATATTCTCATTTGTCCCAGTGTTCATAAATGGAAAATGAAAATTCTCAGTTATTACCATTAATTGGAACCATAATGGTATTAAATTTAAATAAACTGATTTACTATTTTGAACAGTTTATTTAAATTTAACTTTTTTTAATTGTAACCACGGGGACAAATGCCAATTACTTCCTCCCGATTGTCCCCAGTGGTTTACTTGCTGCTGCCGCCCGCCACTTAAGGAATGCCCAGACAATACTATAGGTGGAAATAGATCAGAAGAGATCTTTCGACTTAGGAGACATTGATTAGCTTGGTTAGGCCCTAAGCAGTGTCATCGCATACAACAATCTCTTCACTTTTTCCCTCTAGTAAGCGCGGTTAGACTCTAATTCTGCAGTATGATCGCATACAACTATCCAATCTCTTCACTTCCCCCCTCTAATACAATTGTTAATATTACAGACTGGAGATGCTTCAGACAGTGGACAGGCTGCCGATAACCAACAAGACCATGGTGTCCGAGAGCCGCTTCTTCAGCATCGTGGAGCGCTGGCTCGCCGACGCGCCTGCGGATGTGTTCCTAGACGAGGCTACCGGTAACGTGAATTTGTGACCAATTTCAAAAAAAATATGCTTGAAGGCGTCAAGGTCATTAGAGATGCCAAGTCATTTGTAACTTATAGGAAACTCAACCTTATTGTTGTAGAGTGTCAGATTGACTTTGGACCTAAGGTGGGTCACAAATTTAAGTCTTTGACTGTACAATGATGACGCTGACAATATCACATTTGTATTAGATGAATAAAGCGAGGAAAAAAGAAAATTTTCACGTACTTTTTTACGACTGTTTCATCTAAAGGTTGACTGGTTGAGAATGCTTGTAGTATTAAGACCTCCTTTTGTACATTATTTTAAATTATTTTCCGAAACGGCAGTATGTACACTGTTACTTTTATAAGGTCCTCGGTTGCCCGATTAGACTATGCGAATATGGCGCTTCATACAAATTAATACGAATCGTTCTTCCACAGGTTTGCCAGTAGAACTACCCAACCGATCTCAAGATGATAGTCCAGACAAACCTAAAGATGATGCAGCAATCATTGAAAAAGTTAAAGATCTCTCCAGTCAGTTGCTAGAAAGATGGTCTAGCTTGAAGGTATGTAATGAATCAAGTAAAAATCATGCATAAAAACATCCTAAAATTAGGAAAGTATCTACAACACTTTGTATATAATATGTCTAGAAATAATCCCTAAAATTTCAGGAGGTATTTAAAATCCCGAAAAAAGAACGCATCCAACAAATGAAAGAGCACGAACGTCAAGCGAACGTGGAGCGACGCGCGGCCGACTCTAGCGGGTCGCGCGACCGAGACCGTCGCGACGAGCGCGACAGGGACAGAGATAGGGACCGGGAGCGGGACAGGGAGCGAGAGCGCGAGCGCGAGCGGGACAGGGAGAGGGAGCGCGAGCGCGACAGAGACAGATACAGAGACCGGGACCGCGATAGAGACCGCGACAGGGATGAGCGAGATAGAAGGAAACGAAGGAGCAGCCCTGACGGCAGGAGGAGTATAAGGTTAGCTATTTTAGTGTATATACTTATTTAGCGCTTTAATTGTTAAATTCATAAAATTTTATGTTCCATAATAAGAGTAATAAGCATTTAAAAAATAGAATATGAGCAATTTCACTTTTAAATTTCTCTACAAATTGTATAAAAAGTTTTTTTGATTAGTGACTTTGGTCTCATGGCCTTGGTTAGTGTCAAAGAGAAAAGTAACCTAAACTCGCTTTTCTCACAGACTGTACATTTTTCTAATTTGATATAACTTTGGACGTTAGGAGCAATAGTCGCCTAAGGGCCGGTACAGACGGACATCAACTGCATCAGAATTGCCCTAGAACTGCCATTTTGCAGCTGGGTTGTAGTTCAAATGCAGTCCGTCTATACCGGCCCTAAGTTGGTTTTGCTTCGATTGGCATCAAAAGAAAAGTATCCTAAACTGTCGCTTTTCTCATAGACTGTAATTTTTCCTAATTTTATATAACTTCGAAAGGCAATAAATGCAGGGTTGGACACTGACACTGACAAAATTATACTTAAAAACGTATCAATCCGGCGCCGTGTTACCCAATGGTAAACGTTGCCAACCGCAAGGAAGGTTCCCGAGTCAGTAGCAGCACTGACAGGCGGTGACGTTGCAGACTCAACGAGCGCGTGCTGGCCGCGGTCCCGCCGATGAGCAAGGAGGAGCGGCGGCGCGCGTTCGCCGAGGCCGCCGCCGCCGCCGAGGAGACGCGCCGCCAGCGGGACCACTTCGCGCACTACTGGCCGCCCGAGCCGCAGCCCTTCCCGCAGGTAACACAGGACCATCCTACGAGCTCATGCCCATATTTAGGACGGGGAGGCCTCGCGTACACATAATTCGAAAGGGACGACTTATGTGTTTCCACGCGAAGCACGTGAGATGGATTATTGGAAATTGTTTATTTGCACTTCGGTTATAGCGTCGAATTCGGCATTAAAAATATGGTTTACCAGAATTTTGAAATTGTAGATCCTACTCAAATATCATCGTAAAAGATTGTTTTCGAAGATTTAACCAAAATCATACTAAAAAGATGCCATATTTGAAAAATTAAAGTGTCGAGGTTTTTGTTTCTGATCGATTTTCAGGTTATCAGTTTTAATGAGAAAATATCCAAAAGAAAGAAACATAGGCGTTATGGTTATTGAGATTAGGCGTTGTGGTATTTGAGATTCCACCAAACCACCTACTTCAGCATAATGTGCCCTATTAAGCTCGAGACACAGCGAGCTTGTCACAGGCGCCACGCCCCTCTCGAACACGCGACGCTTCGCATTCTGTGCGAGAATGGGCGCGAAAATTGCGCACTCAATTTGATTAGCTTAAAATATACGTGTCAAAATAGTGTCTAATATGGTTACTCAGTCTGACAATGCATCGTTAAAAATGTCGAATTGTCTAAAATTTTATTTATTTACAGATGTTTCCCCCCGGCATGATGGGCGGCCCTCCCAACATGCTTTCTCAAATGGTTCCCCCGGGTATGCCTCCCGGGATGGCTCCCGGCATGACTTCCGGCATGCCTCCGAACCTGCCTCCTGGCATGCCCCCCGGCATGATGTCCGGGGTCATGCCTCCCGACGTGCCGCCGGAGTGGATTGGACCCTCGGGCGAATTCCAGGGCCCTCCTGGGTTCTGTCCCCAGTTTGGAGGGCCTCAGCAGTTCTGTATGCCGCAAGCTAAGTGAGTAAATTCATTTTTAATACAATGCAAAAGAACAAGTGGCGTAGCTGAGACTCAAAGGTCTTCTCTTTACTATATGTTCGTCATATTCCAACTAGACCATTGGGGCACCTGGCCTTAGTATCGTATTTTTTCCACGTTTTTATTTAGCGTCAGTGTCACACCAAGTACTTCTTTACGATACCTGGGTAACTGCGCAGCTGTGACAGCTTTATTTCGTTATTATAAATACGTACTACACTCGCAATAGAGGCATATAATAACCATAATGCCGGTTTCGTAATACAGCAGCACCACACCATTTGATCCTTGGATGACAAAGTGTTGTACAGTGAATCAGAAATGATTGTACACTGTTAAACAATAAATGATCTTAGTGTCCAAGTAGTTATTTTTTATTTCCATTCTAGCCTCATGGATTAGATTTTGAACTACATAAATACATTTGGTCCTTGGATCAAAGTGATGCTACAGTGAATCAGAAATGATTATATTATTATGCTGTAAAACAATGAATGGCGCTTTGCCTCGTGTTCAAGCAGTTATTTTTATTTCCCTTGTAGCCTCATGGGCATGAGCGGCTTCGGCATGGGCGGGTTCATGTTCGGGCAGCAGATGCCGCCCCCCGACTTCCCGCCCCCCCAGCCGCCGCCCACGGATGGAATGCTGATGGTAAGTTTATTCTGATAGGGCTTGTATGAGTATGAATAAATTGAAGTTTTACGTGCCCAAGACGCTAGAACGACATAATTAGTACATTATTGCCTAGGCATGGTAGTAGGCAATTGCGGGCCGAGTATTGTTTTAAACGGACGAGCTTGCGAGCTTGCGAGCTCAGGATTCTATTTTAGAATCCTTCGCTTCGTTCAGGATTCAATGTACGCCCTCGCCGTAAATATGTAATTTTGCTCCCTCGTGAGACAATCTACTATTAAACAGGTGCCGCCTGCGGGAGTCCCGGCGGAGCCCCCGGAGGTGGCGCTGCCGTCCATGTGGCGCTCGGCGCGCGACGCGCGCGGCCGCATCTACTACTACCACGTCAAGCTGCGCCAGCCGCAGTGGCACGCGCCGCCCCCTCCCACAGGTAACATACCATACATCATTACGAGAACAAAGATCGGTATCCCAAACTGATTAATGCCGCTTATTAAACTTTCTATTCGCATTTTTCCCTATGCTATGGCCCTTCGGGCCTTCTGCAAAACTAATATAACCTAAACCTATCACCTGTTTTTGTTTGAAAAATGCGATTGTAGAAAAAGTGATCTCTCTGTGATTTAATGTATGTATGTATGTGTGTATTTATGGGGAAATATGTGAATACAAAGTTTGCTACAGATGTCGTGAAATATCCTTTCACATCGTATTTTCTCGGAAATGTTCGTATTTGTCATGCTACTTCAGTCTGACTCAGTACCCATCAAGACAACGTGGGGGAACGTCGCATCGCGAGAGTGATAATCGATATAGAGTGGTTAATACCAGAGTATTTTTTTGTTAATCAAGATTAAGTTTGCTTTCAGTTCTTTTTAATAGTCATGCCGAAAGCAGTAAGACCTGGGAAACGCTAAGATCGACAAGCCTGTGATATTATTTACATCATTTATTTATATTTCTTCTTGTTTACCTACACCTAATTTCTATATATTTGATCGTGGTGGTTTTAACATCTCGGTGTGATATACTTCAAACTCGTGGTTTGACATTTGACACTGATAACTAAAGTACTCTATTTATTTAATTCAAACATGTCATTTAATAATTCAATAATTCATAGACACGTCGGCATCATACGGAAGTAGACTTGAGTTCCGAGTTTACCCGATGTGAAAGGTTTATTCACTAGATCTGTACGCGGAATTAATCAGTTTGGGGAACCGATCTAACTATTCATCATTAGGACCAGTTTCACTACTCAAATGTACAGATGTTGTTGCATTGTACATTGCTTTCGCGGAGCTCTGATGTCTGGGTGGTTCGGTTCGGACCTTCAGAGCGTTGCAGAACTTGTGTACTTAGAAAATTCCATTTGAATGCAAAAATCTATAGACGGAAGATATTTAGAAGTATTTTTTTTAATTGATGTCGTCAGAAGTAAAATTAGAAATATTATGTAATCACTTATTTGTTTATATATAGATGACAGTTCGTCGGAGGAGGAAGTGGAGGTGATAGCCGCCCCGGACACGTCTCGCCGGCCCAAGGGGAAACAGGTGGAGGGGGTCAACGGGATCATCTATGAAGGTATAGTTATACTGCTTCCGCTTGCGATTTTAACTGGAATTTATCTTACACAAGCACACCATAACGTATTTGTGTAAATTTTGTTATTGGGCTAAATTAATTTTATGTTGAAAGTTTATTGAAATTTTATTATTAAAAAAAACATTCATTGATACAATCACATCTAAAAAGAAAACTTTTTTTTTAAATATAGGTTAGTAGATGTGTAATCAACATAGTTTCCCACATTGTGTTTTTATACATTGGTAAACGTTGCATTATTATTACGATAGATATTTTCTTTTTAAATCTTCTCCTCCAAAGGTCACCAGGATTTTTTTGCAAAGAAAACAATTGTTTCAGTGATTAAAGAGAGCCCGCACAACGGGTTGATCCCCGACCACGCGCTAGTGAACGTGAAGCCGCGCAAGCGCCGGCCCGGGCTCGTCTCTGAGAGGCCCATCAGTGTAAGTACCTACTGTCGTGTCTGTTTCTTGGGATTGCTCTTTTTTCCACTTACAAAAAAAAGGTTAATAAAAAAATAACTAATCCCAAACTGGGGTAAGTAATACAACATATAACAATAAAATATATATTTCTCATAAACTCATAAGATAATTATATACTCCACTTTGTTTATATTTTTTTTACCCGACTGCCGAAGGAGGAGGGTAATGTGTTTCACAGCCTATATATGTATGTTTGTTCCTTTGTGGCACTATAAAAACTAAACCCGTTGTCCGATTTTGATGATTCTTCTGTCAATCGTTTTGTCTTAATCTGGTGAGTGTCACTGAAGATGTGACAGTAATCAAAATTCAATATGTCGGCAACCAGACGCCATATTGTGCAAATTTAAAAAAAGTAAGTCTACGAAGTATGACAAGTGGGGTATCATTGAATAGGGATTTGAAAATCATCTTTAGGTTTCTTTCATCATTTTTTATTTTGAATGATCATTTAGGATTTATAACGATTTAAAGTTGGTTAGCAACAGTCGGGTTTTTATATAAATCATTATTTTTGTATAATGAACGAAATTAACTATAACTATTAATTATATCCAAGCCTATAGCGTTTCCAGATTTATTAATTACTAGCTATCCGTGCCCGGCGCCGCCCGGGTGTATTTTTTTTCCATACAAACCTTGTCCTGATAAATACGAACACACAAAAAAAAATTGGTCGAGCCATTCTCGAGTGACCAAGGGAAACAGGGATTCATTTTTATACATATAGATAGATTGACTCCGTTCCTTCCTCCAGCCTCGCACTGAGGAAGACAAGCTTGCCGGTCGGGAGGAGGTGAAACGCTACAAGCAGACGAAAGAGAAGCTGCGCCGGCGCCGCGAGAAGTTGCTGCAACGCGTCCGCGAGCTCGCCGCGCGCACGCGCCGCACGCCCGCGCCCGTCGTGCTCGAGCGAGAGGTACGAGTACGTAGACAGTATTATGATTTTGATTTTTTTGAATTACAGAAATAAACGTGACACAAGAATACGTAGAGCGAATTTTGATTCGTAATTAACTCAATTAAAAATCCGAAATGAAAATTAAAAAAAATCGTTTCGGATTTTGAATTGAGTTTATCAAATATACTATTTTCTTTTTAAGAGATTAGAATGATAAACATTTTTTTTTTCATAGGAGATATATTGCAAGGAAATATAAAATTACATCTGAACAGTAGATTGTTTAAACAACCAAATTCGTAGATATAATACAAGGTTAAGATACCACAAAAATACGTTGTTACTATTAATAAAAAAAATAGTGCACGCCTGTACAATGTTAATATGCGTAAATGGTTTGAAACAAAATTAATAATTACAATTTAGAAATTTTACAAAAATAACTCAACTGTTATAATATAATTTCTGTAAATTTTTAGTAGTGGCAACCGCCGTTCCTTCATTTTGTATTTTGGGGTCGTTGCTTGCAAAAAATTATAAAGAACTTTCATTGCGAGTGCTAAAGCCTTGTATACCTATAATTATATTCATTTGAGTTCTTAGATTTGCTTAACTTTGTTAAATCCATCGTTTATTAAGTTTTTGAAGTGTTATGTTACGTTATTTGTTTTTCAATAAAATAAAAAAAAAATAGTTTGAATAACAGTAGCAGAGTATTTCTAGTAACGTCAGTCTAACATCCGCTATCCTAATCATCTAAGGAAAAAATGCAGTAATTTGAGAATATGGACATAATCCGTAACAGTATTTTAAACTTTAATTCCATGCAGCATAGTTGAAATTGTATCACGCATTTTACGACTTATAACAATCGGATATAAAACCACAAATTAGCTTACAAAGTGCTGCCATCTAGCGTTCAGTAACTTTTGTTGTTCGAGACAGAGACGGACACCTTCATTTCGGAACTCCGCATAACCATGTCACATGTGCCACGCCTACTTTACACTTCTACTGTTTTTCCTCAAAAATGTCCGGAAATGTTGACATTCCTATCTACATATTGAGACGCGAAGTACATAGTTTACTGAGATCTTAAATTAAAAAAAAACATTGCGGGCTTGTGTAGCGAGCACGTTGCATACAAATTCCATTACTATCTATCTTGTAACTTTTTAAAAATTGAAACGGGCCGTAATAATGAGGGCACAAGTCTTATACATCCAAATTTTACTCGTAACATAACTTTTTTATTTGTGCCTGGAATAGCTTATGTTTTTTTTTTAAACAAGAATTCCGTTTCTCCTTGTCTTAAACAAAAAGGCGGTAAGGAGTGATGGTTTTTTCACATGAAGTTTCTGTTTGTATGCAATTCAAAAAAATGAGTTCTGGCTATGAAGATTTGACTCAAACACAAATGTTTTCTTGTGATTTTTGAGAAAAGCACTATATTTGCCTCGGCAGGAACAGCAATTGCGGGCTTCGTATTTTTAAACGGACTCGCCAGCTCGTCCGTTTAAACCGATACTCGGCCCGCAATTGCCTACTTCTATGCCTAGCCAATAATGTAATATTTCTGTTCTGTATGCATTCCGGGACTGGTTGTAACATCCCGATCTCGATCCAGATGGTGGACCTGGCGGAGACGGGGTCGGAGTCGGAGCCGTCGCCGCCGTCGCCGCCGCCGCCGCCGGTGGCGGCCCCCCCCTCCCCCGCGGGCTCGCCGGGCGGGGGGGGCGGGGAGGAGGCGGCGCGGCGGCTGAAGGAGCAGTTCCGCTCGAGCATGGCGCGCATCATGGTGCAGCACCTCAACCCCTACCGGCACTCGCTCGCGCCCAGCGGCCGCATCACCTGCACCGCCGACTTCAAGCACCTCGCCAGGAAGGTGAGGCCCCCGCCCCGACACGCGACACATATCGCTAAACACGTCTCACCGTATTGTCAACTTGCGATAACTCTCATTTACTTAACAGGCAATGCGGCCGGAGTTAACATTATTCCCATCACTATTTAGAGACGATTACGGTCACTATTTAGAGACAATTACGATCATGATCACATAAAAATCTAGATATTTATCAATGCTCGTCTTACTAGTGCATAAACTACACGGGGCTTACGTTCCAGGCCGACGCAAAATAGTACAATACTGCACAGACCGGGAAGTAGGTCGTTGCGGGACGAGTAGAGTTAGCGTGGCCGAGACGCAGTCGAGGCCGCGCTATATACGAGGCTTGTATAGTGCTTTTCTCCAACAATATGAAGAAATTTAACACAATTGTTAATAATTTTAAACACAGTCCCAACAATTCCTTGAAAAAAAAGAACAGCAACGTACGATACGATTTTGTCATACAACACTGAAATAAAGCATTTAAAAATCACAAATTTAAACGTAATAAAATCAATTTGAATAAAGTATAGTTTAAACTATAACATCTATTACGCGTTTTTTGTTATTTCAACAATTTGTTTTGTTTATGAACGCAAATAAAAGACTTAACTCTTTAGTCTATAACATTTACAAAGTAAAATATACGAAGAAAAATTTTGATTGCACGAGTGTTTGACTATTTGGAGATAGTTATCCTAGTCCAAACATGGTTTTAAAAAGTAAGACACCAGGTACGTAAAAAAAATTCATACATTTTCGCGGCTTCTGCCGTTGGTAAATAATAACTTTGTTTTTTTTAATTTTGCCTGGACCTGGAACTCGGAACTTGGCGGGTTGATTTTACAACAGTAAGGTTAACATTTCCGAGCATGTGGGAGAAAAAGCTTATTATTTTTCAAGGGAAGCGGCCGCGATAAGTGTGAAAATGTCACTTTTATTTTCTCGCATTATTGAATAAAATCACTATACATACGAGCCACGACCGGGAAGAGCGGTGGTTACACTCGTATAAAGCGCGGCCTAGACTGAGTCTCGGCCTCGTGACCTCATACTCGTCTCGCAACTGTTTTCTTCCCGATCTTTGCAGTAATATACTTGATATTTTGCGAAGTTCAGTTAGTAATATTCAATTCATCACTCGTTCTTGACTACTGAAGATAGTGCCCAGATGTATTGGAAAGGTTTGATACCTAGTTAGGTACAATAACCATAGATCTTCAACCGTAAATTCAACTTTTTAACCGATATTCGACGCCATATTTTGATGACAAGTACAGAGTATAAGTGCGTTTGTTGAACCCTGGAATTTTTTCTACAGCTTCGTGATAAAACCATTCCAAACCATTACTTTAGTTAAGCTTTACATGTGTCATTAATAGAAATAAGATCGTTATCTGTTTTCTCTTTTCCCCAGCTTACACACTTCGTGATGCTAAAAGAGCTGAAACACTGCCGCTCAGTAGACGAACTGGTGGTGACAGAGTCCGTGCGTTCCAAGGCTAAGGAGTTCGTCAGGAAGTACATGGCCAAGTTCGGGCCGGTGTACCGCAGGCCCGCCGAGGAAGCAGACTAGTTACTGCTGAGGGGCGCGCAGCTCCTCGCACAAACGTCAACTTTGCAGTCTAGTGAGACTGAACAATTACTGCAAAGGGGCGCGCAGCTCCTCGCCCCAACGTCAACACAGTTTAGTGAGAATGTACAGTTACTGTCAAGGGGTGCGCAGCTCCTCGCATCAACGTCAACTTTGCAGTGTAGTGTGACTGTACAATTTCCGCGAAGGCGCGCGTAGCTCTTCGCACAAACGTCAACTTTACAGTCTAGCGGGACTACAATAGTCTAGTGAATCTACAATTGTTGCAGAGGGGCGCGCAGATGTTCTCACAAGTAACTTAGCAGTTTAGTGAGAGTGTACAATGAAATAGTAGCGGACATGCAGCGGAGCTATTTCTCCATAGCTTCTCAACAACAGAACAATTATAGACAGGAAATAAGTAAAAATGGCACAGCTGGGTTTTTGAACCTAGAGCTACTCTTTACTATAGGAATGTTTTAACCAAACAGGTTAGGCATTACTTTTTACGTTTTGACGCTGACTAAGTTAAAGGTGCAAACGTGGCGCGGCGGTAGCGGCTCGGGCCGAGCGCCAGCTGTATCCTTATAAATTAAATGTCAGGTGTCGCACTGGAAAAGGCATGGCGGAGGCGGTGTTAGTACCGGGTCGCGCCGCCGCCGCCTTTCAACGCCTGCAGATTTAGAAATAAATAGTGAGATGTGATCAAATATGTGCGAGAATAGACAAGTGGTTGAATCAGTGTGGAACACATCTTTTTGTGTATAGACTGAAATCTACGAGAGGTGTCCTGTTGGACTGGTTTAACAATAAAAATGTGATTGCAATAAATATTTACTGACAGTACTTATAACTGTCTCAGTTTGATTTTGTTTAAAGGTAGGTAAACATGGCTACGTTTTGTGGCGACACACCTAGTACCAAGTGTCATAACCCGCAGTGTATACAGCGCATTAGCTCTTGGTCGTTCGGATTCGAGTAGTCTTCTAATCTAGCATAAGAGCGTATTAAAAAGAGAAGGACGTTATAAGAGCTATTGCGCTGTATTTCCCTTAAGCCCAGTAGCATTTATTACCAACATAAACCATCTAAACTGCCCCATAAAATAAATTAAAATAAAGCAATATTTTATGATGCTTTGTTGATAGAAATTGATGTGGTTAATAAGTATTTAGAATAGATTTAAAATGCACCATACATATAACTCGAGATAAATGAAGGCTACCAAATGTGCTAAATAACTCGACAATAGTAAAAATCCATTCTATTAATGTAAGTCCCAAAACATATCTGCTTAATTAAGTTACTCTTTGATTTTGGTAATTTTTCAACACATTTCTAGACGAATCTAAAATATTATACCAATGGCACATATGACTCGACAATTTTTTTTAGCACGTCAACGAAATCAAAATTGAATTGCGTTGTGATCCTACTGTTAGTTCCTATTTCAATTCGTTGATGCTTAGTGTCGTTAAGGGCGAGTTAATCACCCCGTTGTAGTTAAAAGATTATGTATTGCACCTTTAGAATACGAAGGAAAGTAATAACTCATTCTATTTTTAAATAGGTTTTTGTGAAGTGAGTTACTGCTCGAGTTAAAACTGAACACAGATGATTTAGAGATATAAGGTTATGCATGCACATATAGAATATCTTAGTATATGTATTAAACGCCTTTTGAACGTCACAGTCGGCTCCGGCCGACATCTGGAAGTGGTACCATTGACGCCACCATCGGCCACAGCAGGCACAAGTTGCAAGATTAACGCATTCACTGCCAGCAACGCATATAAGCGTTCTCCGGACTTCCACCCAGTGCCTTAAATGCATATGTGCGTTCTTAAAGTAGACAAGCTCCATATAAAACAAAAGATGTGTCACCTGGCGAGAGTTCGAAAAACAGTCCTGGCAGTGAATGCGTTAAAAGAGACTTTGTTTCGTATGAATACAGTTGTAATTTGCATAGCATAGTAAACATGTTTGGCGTGTAAGTGACACATTTTTTTTTTGACGTAAGGAATTCAATGGATGGAATGGAATGGAAGGATGATTTTCACCAAACGGCTCGCCAATCGGATCGGAAAGGATACGTACGGATGCGTCGACAGCCGATCGCGTCCGGCAGCATGTCGACGCACACGATCGGCACCGTACGGTTGCTTGCGAACGTATCCGCCCCCAGTCAAATAGTTTCGTTCCTACCACGTGTTTGAGTGCACTTTCGAGAATGAGTGGGCTCGCCCGGTCACGGCCGAAAGGTTCCGATCGCACACGACGACAAGCGAAAGGGGCCGATCGCTTGTCGCAGCATACTTTCGGTGACGTTCACATGTCGCGGAAGACGCCCGCGGTCAAGCTTGGTAATGTAGACTTAAAAACAGTACATTATATGATTCAGTATCGTTTAAAGACCATAAAATTCTTTCCGATCAGATCCGTTGCGGGCCGTTTGGAAATAATGGAAATAGTGCTTTAGTTTACATGTTATATTAAAGAGGTATGTAGCGCACGTAAATTTCAGTGGGCAGTTATTGACAGTGTATTTATGAGCATGTCAGTATTTCGTTACAATCTCTTCTCCGGTTTGCTTCTATGTAGCACTTAAGCGCAATATTCTAAGATGTCTCCTTTGTAAATATAGGATAATGTTGAAATTAAATCGGGTCACCCCTCATTTTCCTAAGCGTAGTAAGTAGGATCTGTTAAAAGTAAGCTAGTTGATTGGATGGTTATTTTTGATGCTAGGGCTCTGTAATCGTAACAACTGTTATGGTGGTGCCGCGGGGAGCGTGGACTATCGCATCTCAGATGTCGGCGCGCACGCCGTCGTGAGGGTCAATATACAACAGAACGTACTAATAGTAGCATTTTTTTTTACCAAAAGATACAATTCGTCAATGCTTTGAAAAAAACCTCGTACCTCATATTTCGTGACGTACGATTTTAAACTTTAACGTGAAGCGAACTAAGTTCAAACTCAAACATCTCGAAATAGCAGATACGAGTGTTTTCCGAAGTAGTAACGATTTTTTTTATCTTTTCAACGTCAATGAAAGCTATAGAAGCAGCGCGATTCCACTAGAAAGTACCCATATAGAATTGAACTTGAAGCGGCGCGAGTTTTAAATTTACAGACACGGTCAACATTAACAATATCTTTGGCAACATTGGGCTCAAAAATGTCTGACACTTCTCTAACCTGACATCGAATGTCGTTTGTAATGAAACATGAAAAAAAATTATAGAAGATGTTTGTTAAGTAGGCCGCAAAGGCTGTTTACACTTTAAAAATTGTAGCAAAGAGTAGATTACAGGAATAATTAGAAGGGAACACACGGACGTAACGTTTTTATTATAGTTAAAAAGGTAAAATAACTCTGTCGTCGGTTTATAATCTACTGACACATTTTGTTGAATGTTGGCCTTACGCGTCTTTACATATTCGGGACTGAGCGTAACCTCCAACGCCGCTATTCTCTGAACAATATGGTTCTTTTTTGTTTAACCTCGAGGTCTCGCTCATTCCCTAAATATTGTTACTCTAAAGAGACTATGTACTCAAAAATTAATGCAATTAACGGTATTTATATGTAATAATGATCTCGGGATCGACTGACGTTTGTAGAATTAACGCTTTCACTGCCGTCGCTTGATCCAGGTGTTTGATCCGCATTTCGGCCCTTTGCTTTCTCAAGCTCATATCTAATCGAATAGTTAGATAGGAAAGTAGTCTTTATTCTTTAGGGAACATGAGTGACTTTCCTATCTAACTATTCGATCAGATACGAGGCTGAAGGAAAATAGTCTTTATTCTTTAGGGAACATGAGTGCTTTTCCTATCTAACTATTCGATCAGATACGAGGCTGAAGGAAAGTAGTCTTTATTCTTTAGGGAAAATGAGTGCTTTTCCTATCTAACTATTCGATCAGATACGAGGCTGAAGGAAAGTAGTCTTTATTCTTTAGGGAACATGAGTGCTTTTCCTATCTAACTATTCGATCAGATACGAGGGTGAGAAAGAAAAGGGAGGATTGGTTGTTTACTGTACAAAGGGGTCCCTATTATTTTATTGAAAGACTCAACGAACGTATAATTACGCAGATTTTTTTATTTCATCTACATAAAGGCATTCGCCGCAAGAGTTTTTTTTTGGTAGTTACTTGTCTAACCTAACCTGAGGGGTTATTATGACGTACCTATGCAGAGGGCTCAGACAAGATGCACTACGCTAACTAACGTTTCTGTTCGATTCGTTTTTAAAACAAACGCGTCACTGGTAGACCACGTTACTTTTCGTATCACGTCATCTTCAAGTGACGCGATTGGTTTAAAAACGAATCGAATAGAAACGTTAGTTAGCGTAGTGCATCTTGTCTGAGCCCTCAGTTCAGTTTACGCTGTGAGAATAGGACGGAGCTATACAACTGCTATAGCTCTGTCCTTTACGCTCGCCGTAAAATCAACTGCATAGCCATGTCATAATAGCACCCCTCATCTACAAAATGAATGTTTAAGGTATCCTGAACACATGGTTTCAGCAGAAAGCGTTCGATGAAATTAAATTTGATGAAATGATGGGTTACCATAAGAACTCTCATACGCGTTCAAGGCACTAGGTGAAAGTCAGGAAATCGCTTATATGCGCTGCTGGCAGTGAACGCGTTAGTTAAAGTCCTACCGCGGGGCTACAACTCGAATATGGGATACAATGACATGCTTACTATATTTTTGAAGTACACAGTATTATAAGTAGGTTAATTTTAGCAGGACTCGTGCCGAGTTATTATTGAACTACGAAATGAAATAGTTTGTAAGAGATGATCATTATTCTTTTAAATAGTTGCAAATATTTTTCATTTATTATTAAGCCAAACGATTAATCATTTTCTTGTTTAAGGAAATATTTACAGAAGACTTTTTTGTGTTTTTTTTTTATTCACATCGTATTTGAATGTTGTTAGTAATTCGAAAATTGTAGTCGTTTAGACTCTGTAAATTGATTATGTGATTTTTTTGCTTTTTTTACTATTTTATTTTTCGACTTTAAACATTATATCATATGTATTAAGAAAGTTCTGTTTTATTAGAACTTTGGAGCAGACTTAATGTGAAACTCGTGTTGCACATTACTGCCCTACTAAGCTAATAAGTAGTATCCCAAATTTAATAACCAAAGCAGTTTTAACTTTCTTTTGTTAGTAATAAGGTTGATATTGCTACAGGAGTTTTACCTGAGATACTGCGTATTGGATTAGCAGGGCAGATTACCTGTCATTTATTTCCAAAATTATGTGTTTAGATTAATGCGATGAATTAGAGACGGCGAGAACTGCGCTAGCGCAGACTGAAAGTTTTAACTCATACAACTCTATCTTTATATTCCATATTCAAAAGTCAGTGATGTAACTTATATTTCATGTTTTTTTTTAATTCAAAACTATGTTTAAACCGTCTAGTGTAAAATTAGGTGGAACGCAATAAATGCTCGACCTAAGTCGCAGAGTGGTGTAAATATTGTAAATAAAACTCTTATTTTAGTAATTCGTATGTTCAAGTTGATAGAGTGACAATTTTTATTTTTAATCGTAGTGCGTATGGTTTGCTGATTTTATCATTTTGATGTGGCGATGACATCGAGGCCGTCTGAACAAATAAAATGTTATTTCTTTTAGTAAAGTGTCGTTTCTTTTCCGAAGCCTTTGGTTACTTTTCCTTCATTGAGTCTAGCATCGATTTGCAGGTTTTGGCGTGTTCCGATAACTTTTTGCACGTGTCGTCCTTCTTCCATGCTTGACATTCCTAGAAAAAAAAGGTTATAAATTTGTTAAACCCAAACATAATAAAATAAAGAAGCCTCACCCTTTAACCTTTTCAACGCCACAGTCGGCTCTGGCCGTCAACTAAAAGTCGTGCCACTGACGCCACGTCGGCTACAGCCGACAAGAGTTCAAGATTAAAAGAGACTTTGTTTGGTAGCAATAAGGTGTAATTTGCATAGCATAGCAAACATGTTTGGCGTGTGGGCGGCACATTTTGTATTCGACGTATGGCGTTCAAAAGGTTAATGCATGGTTTTTTAATCGATATAAAATATATTACTCGTAATAGTGTGCTGGGCCGAGATTTTAGGCGGTAAAAACGGTATACCGTTACTACTTTATAAAAAACTCGTATCTGATATTTTAAGATGTATAAGTTTGAACTTAATTCTCTTCACGATTAAGTTTAAAATCTTACGTCACGAATTATGAGAAGAGTTTTTTCAAAGTAATGACGATACTTATTAGTCAAAAAAGTACCAATTTCACCATACGATGTTAACCACTTAACAGACGATCAGAGCGTTAACAGCTGTCAAAATGTATGAACTAACAGTCGTTTAACATTGATTAAAATGTGTGTGAGTGAAATTGGTACTAAGGTAAAAACCTATCATGTTTGATCTGTTATCGTGTTGTCAACGTTTTGATAGCTCTTATTTGCTTGGCAGTAATTACCGCCTAGAATAGAGGCCCTGATTGTAGATTGAAAGCCGGCCGCTAAAATTCCTACCTTATCGAGTTACCGGAAAAAAACGTACCTAGACCATTGGTGGTCCTAAAATAATTTGGTCGGCCTAGGTGCAACCTGACACTGTTTGGTAGGATTTTTTTGTAACGAACTTTTAGCCTACAAAATTTCTCATCTTATCAACGAACGAAACGAATCTGTGTGGGGATAATACGGATAAGGACTTGAATCTATTGGTCTGCCGTGGGCGACGTTGGCGGGTCCCGCCGGCAGATCTAAAGGAGCCCATTTTATCGAGTTACCGAATGAAACCAGCTTATGATAGGTCAGACTGTTATCTACATTTTGGTCTTCCAGGATGCAGCCTGGCAGATTTTGTGTATGAACATTTTCGTTACAGACTTATTAACTAAATTGAATTACCGTTATCCACTATTTTTGCAATATATTCAATCACATACGAGTATCATCATAAGGTATTCTTACAATATATAAAACAATGTAGTTTTCCGCCGTCCGCTTAGTTAGGGCCGGTACAAACGGACTGCATTTGAACTGCAACCCAGCTGTAAAATGGCAGTTCGAGGGCAGTTCTGATGCAGTTGATGTAACTGCATTAAAGGCCGAGCCAGAACGGTTGCGTGACGTGCACGTGCACGTGCGCGTTCGCTTTCCACTGCGTTGTATAGTGACGTGTCGCAATGAGAATTCATACTATACAACGCAGTGGAAAGCGAACGCGCACGTGCACCTGCACGTCACGCAAGCGGTGTGGCTGGGCCTTAAAACTGCAAACCAATGCAAGCGCTCAGCTGGGTTGCAGTTTTAATGCAGTTACGTGAACTGCATCAGAACTGCCATTTTGCAGCTGGGTTGCAGTTCAAATGCAGTCCGTCT
This sequence comes from Acleris literana, assembly GCA_946894065.1. Taxonomy (NCBI): domain Eukaryota; kingdom Metazoa; phylum Arthropoda; class Insecta; order Lepidoptera; family Tortricidae; genus Acleris; species Acleris literana. Next base: position 20,800,055 of record OX335671.1, on the reverse strand, counting down.
GTACCGGCCCTTAGTTAGATCTTTCGAACCACACAATGGATTTTAATGCGGTTTTTTATCAATAGATAGTGTTTCAAGAGGAACGTTTTTATGTATAATAAATTCTGGTTTATGTTCGGGTGTTACACAAAACTCACATAAACCGAAGCGAAGCGGGGAGGGTCGCTAGTTAATAGATGAAAAAAAAACGAAAAGCCAAGCGAAAAAAGTCAATTGTGTACCTATCATATTAGATTCAGACTTTAATGTGTACTTATAATGATAGCAATCAGTATGTTTTTTGATCGTAACCTTGCGCAGAATGTAATGTTCGCGTGCCTAATAATGATTTGTTGTGGACGCATTATTGTATAATACGCGAGCTGATACTATCGTTTTGATAAATGAGAATGATACCAAAATTATATCTTTGTTCGTAAGGTAAAGGGTCTGTTTTAAATTGTATGCCCTACGTACACAGCATGTGAAGTATAATGTTCTTTTTAACGATTATCATAAGTTTAGAATTACCTGAAACATAAAGAAAGTAGTCAATGTCAGATGTTTTTTCTGACAAAAGGCACCGGTATAAATAATTTTAAATTTGTGTGGGATTATTGCTATAATACATTCTGAATTTTTAGCTCGCCACTGGTAACCTATTCCAAGGTCGATTTTTTGTTGCCAACATTTGTCCAAAAAGAGACAAGTTAAAAATGCATTATTTTCTAGATTCATACATTACCTATAGAAGTAAGTATAGTAAGTATACGGGTTAAGTATGAGTTAGGTTTCAGAAAAAAATACATATCATTATGGAAATTCGGACAAATTAAACAGTGGGCTACAATGATAGTTGGCAAAGAAAATTCGAAATTGTCATACGTATTCATCGCTATTACACTTACAGATGGCAAGCCTAAACTGATCGAACACCAGTACTCACCACAGCACTGTTGATGTAGGCGCAGATCTGGAACTTAATAAGCGGGCAGGCTTCTTTAGGCGGGTAGTCTTCAAACTTCCCCTTCAGGCACTGACTCCCGACACGCTCGAACATGGCCTTGTCGTCCGGCCGTTCCTTCTTACCCTTCTCTAGCGCTTCCTCGACCTTCTTGTCGTCTATCGTTTCACCATTTAAAAGACCTGCCTTTTCTAAAATGCATTTTGAGTTGGAGCACTGGAAAAGGAAAGGTACAGTCACGAGATTAAATTTTGTACCCACCTTAGGTCCAAAGTCAATCTGACATTCTACAACAATAAGGTTGAGTTTCCTAAAAGTTACAAATGACTTGACATCTCTAATGACATTGACGACTTCAAGCATAGTTATTCTTAAAATGGGTTCCAAATTAATGCTCGTTACCGTACTATAGGTGTGATTTTGATTGGATATTCTGTCTTTCCTTTCTTGCGTTAATTTCAAATGGGAAAATGAAAATAGTTCGTAAAACATGACATGTTACCGTCCGCTTGTTTTTGTTTAAATAATAAGTAGAACGTTTTTGTCACGCGTGTGTAACGCTGTAACTAAACAGGTAAACTAATTATTTATTATTACAATCTTGCACAAATTGACCTAAGAAAATTTTAGTTCTAAGATTGTGCTATTGGTACTAGGCAGGCAACTTTATAAAAATAATTATAATTAGGTATGGATAAATACAAAGAGAATATTAAATACTCTGGAACAAATAGTCGCGCTCATCACACAAATATTAGCCAATACCGGGAATCCAACCCGGGACCGCTAGCGTCATATCGTAGGCAGGGTCAGTACCAAATCAACTAGGCTAACCGCGTCGTCAAACTATCTTTGACAAGCATAAGTTGTATTTTGTCGCTTGTTGCTCAGTACGTCTCTATCGTTACAGACATGTTAGAAAAAGATGCAGGATCTACCATTGATTCCAGTGGACCCGATATTACTATTTGGCCCTCTTTCTCAGTAGTATTTACTTACCTATAGATCCCTTTCTTTTTTCCTACCTTTTTTAAAATCAAATTTATCAGAGTCGACGGAGCTCTTATTTCTGAGCGTTTTGGCCCTTCGGACCCTCTGAAGAATTAACATAACCTAAACCACCTCTTATTTATGTAATATTTGAGTGGTGGATCCTCCCAAACTCCTTGAGTGTGGTTTGATCCAATAATAGAGCAGACAGTGGATCCTAAATGAGGTGCAAGTGACTACAGGATCCACCCTGACCACCGGTGGATCACAGAGAAATTTTAGAGTGCTCTTCGTACCACTAGTGGATCGAGTCGGTGGGGCCTAGCGGATTGAGGGTGGCTTTTACACTCATTGACATTGGAAATACTCTGATAGGTGCCAGAGAGAGTGTGATAACGATAGACACCCTCTCTTAATACTTTGGTTTTACTGAACTTACTTCTTCAAGCTGTAAAGAAAAAATCTGGTCCTACCTCCCATTCGCCATCCTTGGTTATGCACGACTCCATCTCTTCTTTAAACACATCCAGGCTGTCGCAGCATTGCTTCTCTATGTTCTAATGGAATACAATAAACCGCTTAATTAAGGTTAATACATTGTAAAATTAATTTTATGTGTTTTCCAAAGATTAGGCACCCAGAAAACCATATTTAAACATCACACACATTTATTAATTTATTTGGATGCAAAATCAAATAAATAAATAAAACATTATAAATACTTTTAGCTCAAGAGCGGATTTTACCTCTGGTTTGAACAGCTCCAAGCACGACATGATGTCGCCCTCTTCGTCCGCAAACACCTAAAACGATAACCATTTTATGACAGTGAGAAGGCAAAGGAGCCCACATGCCAGCCGATTTTAAGTAGGATCTGAGATCTATGGAAATTTGTATTCTTAAGACTACAATCTCAAGTCAGCAATCCCAATTCTGCAAATGCGTTGCCAACTCTGAGGACTGAGCTCCATTATTCCCTAGGGAATCCTTGTATTCCCGTACGGCCAATTACCTTAAATATACATAACAATATACACTTAAGGACCATGTCGCGTTAACTCCTTTTAAAAAATCGTGTTGCTAGAGTCTGACCATCGAAACGTGATATTGAAAATGACCGCGAAATTTAAAATTGTAGCTATAGTATGCCTGAATGATCTTCAATTAAACATTTTTTATGCTTTTGTCATTAACTTATAACTTCATACTTAATGACAAAAGCATCAACATTGTTTATTTCTACCCCATACAGGCATACCATAGCTACAATTTTAAATTTAGCGCTCATTTTCAGTATCACGTTTCGATCGCCAGACTCTATTCTAACAAGACTTTGTATGTTATATCTAGTGTATATGATGATAACTGTTTTACCGTTTAGTTAGAACCCTGTCGCTATGAGGTAGCGCATAAACGCTACTTGACTCCAGTTTGAATGATACTTGCTTGAATGGACGTAACTAGATACTCACAATGTGCGCTATTTCTATCAAATTCAATTACGGTACCGGGATAATGGGGTTACAGGAAGGAAAAACCACGAACTGGGTGCCACGGCCAGTATTTATTTATTCCACTTCGAGCTCTGCAAGGCGAAACCCGTGGCATCTAACATTTAAAGTTTATTCATCATCATCATCATCATCATCATCATCATCATCATCATCATCATCATCATCATCATCATCATCATCATCATCATCATCATCATCATCATCAGCCTGTATTAGTCCACTGTTGGACAAAGGCCTCTCCCAATGCAAGCCACTGCTCCCGATCTTCAGTTTCTCTTATCCAACCTACACCGGCCCGTCTGCGCATATCATAGCTCCATCTTGCCCCAGGGCATCCTACACGACGTTTGCCGAGACGCGGTCTCCACTCAAATAGTAGATTGTTCAACAAGGGACTAAAACAAGCCATAATGACAAGAGATATTTAGCCGCGCGAGCGAGCGAGCGAGCGAGAGTGGCTATAGTTCGAGTGTCGTTATGGTTGTTTAGTCTCGTGTTAAACACTCTACTTTTCTCTTTGAATGCGAGGAAAACAACGTTCGACGTTCACTGCCGGACTAACCACGTAGCAAGAGTAGCAAATGCTACGGGCCCCGCGCACCCACGTCTAACCTCTAAAAAAGCGGCCTGTACACGTAGAGTTCGGACCGCGGGAAACGCCACGCGCCATTCCAATCTTCTTGCCGAACCGTACGTGTAAATGCAACTGTAATAGTAAAATAGTAAAAATGTACGGTTCAGAGCGAAGATTGGAATGGCGCGTGGCGTTTCCCGCGGTCCGAACTCTACGTGTAAAGGCCGCTATTCTCCTGTTTTGGTACTTCCATCAGTATGCGTGTACTCATATCCATCAGGGTTGACCATAGGATGAATAATCCAGTCGATATTCTCCAGCAGAATAACCTAAAACGAACCCCCACACAAAATATCTAAGTCGCCCAGTTGCAGAAAAGAGTCCGCCACAACCTGTAATCTAAAGCGAACCGGGGTCTCTTTATAGAATTTGCTACGGACCCCGTGCTTGCTCAATCCGGCACTGACGACGTTCTTTAAAAAACTACAATATCTATATACATAAAAGGCAATTGATTATAAGAAAGTTTCTTACTAATTCGTTCCGCGGTTTTTTCTTTTCTTTTATTATTTTTTTGTACAGTGCCGCTTTAAATGCTCGCATATTTAGCCAACAGGCTCAAACTTGAAAACTATTTTAATACTAATTGCACCATGCATAATAAAATGAATTCATCCTTAATATAATTAAATATATTCATATTCGTAATTATTATTTGTGTTTCACGAAATTAAATCGTTTTTTTAAATATTTTTGCACAGTTGTCATTTTGAGGTTATTTCCATGGCCTAAAAATGGTCCATACACAATCACTGAAAACGGCAATAAAGGCAATAATCCTCCATTCACAAACACTGTGATTGGCGGTTTAGGGGTTTCCAAAGTAAAAAAAAAAAAACTTTAATCCCTAGAGATTAATAAGAAGCTTTAGTCCCGATGTGCAGAGACTAAAGTAGTATTTTAAGAGCATGAGAAGTGAAAAGTTTATTATAGGTACTCGTCGTAGATAGAATAAAGTTACATTCATGCCTGCCGAATAATGCAAAATCGTCGAAAACCCATACTACTCCGCATTCGGTATGTTCTCGGCCGGGGCCTAGGTAGGTAAACAAAGGTCCTGCCTGGTGCAAAAAAACTGGGGCCCTAACTACCCAAACTTTGCTTTGCATCAGGATCCGAGGACCCTTTGACCTTGGGAGTTCTGGGATTAAGTGACTGATCTTCCATTTCTTAATGATGTCTTGGAAATACAAACTGTATCAGTTCAAACACTTGGATAATCCATGCTGCCTGTCTCCAATTATTGATTTTCTTAACCATTGTTATTATTCTGAAAATAATGCGTTGGATAATTAACTATTTTACGTACCTGAGGTGCTGCAATAATAAATATAACAAAGATATAGGGAATCATGTTGACACTAACAAGGAACATGCAAACTGCGGGGCGCGGCGGTCCGTCGAGTATTTTATATGGAGCCAACAAAAGAGCACTTCCTGTCCTGAGGTAATCATCTCTCTTCAGCAGCCATATCATTATAATAATACATGCCATGAACGCCATATTTCGCACTTGCTGCAAACAACATATTGTTATTTTGATGCTTTACGAGTATATTATTAAGTTGAAAAAGATAAATGGTCCCGAGTTAAAAGTCAGTTGTTAGTCCAAAATGGCGTTGTGTAGGTATTCATTCCTATTAAATAGGTATAACATCGAATTTGGTAAACAGATTTTTAGTATTCACACTCATTGTGGTTGAGTCCTATACTAAACTATACTATACTATTCTATACTATCTCCGGTCTCACGGTCAGAAGTAATCAGAACTAGATGCTGCCGGTTGGTTAGCGTTCAACAGGCAGAAGTGGGTACTGGTTTTGGGTGACAATAAATAATTATTATTCTTATTCTTAAGTTGTATTTTTGCTCGCCTTTGGGTTGAGCAAAATACTGAAGGGATCCAAAACACATGTTTCGTATGCCTAGTTCCACATTTCATCTACACTCGTAATAACGACAACACCAACAATACCTACATGCAGTGACTAGATCGTTAGTCAGTGACGAATGTGTGTGTATGCGAGTCATGCTATGCCACTTAGAGGGATTTCCCTCACACATTGTTGATAGCTATAGTCAAGGGCAATCATGTTATATAAATAAATAAATATGGGGGACAATCTCTCACAAATTGACCTAGTCCCGAACTAAGTTCAAGGCTTGGACCTACTATGGGTACTAGTAACTATAAACATACTACATATTGAGAAATAAATACTTGAATAAAAAGAAAACATCCAATTTAAGATTCAGGAACAAAAACTCGCGCTCACAACACACATTTTTTTTTTCTATACCTGGAATCGAACCTGGGACCGCTATGGCTTCGTAGGCAGGGTCACTACCAACTAGGGCTAAACACGGCGTCAAAAGCCGATCATATCTCATTTGGAACTGTAGGCCTAGCCAAGATCCAAACGATGTTAGCGTTTTTCCATTCCATCGACTTGAAATGTATGGGACGACAAGTTGGTCACGTGGTTTATCACAATGTTGTTTAATACGTTTCGGAACCACGCATATTCTCTATTGTACTTATTATAAATGCCAAATAAATGTTTACGTTGTGTGCATATTTATATAAACGACTAGGTTAGGTAAACGATTACAAAAAACTCTTTCAACTATTTTATTCAGTTTTACGAATAATCACGTTAAACACAACACAAGATGTCAACAGTATGTCACAATAAGTGTTCCATGGGGGCTACGCATATGGTTTTCGGTTATGAATATGATTACAAAATCTGTAACTTCACCTATACACAACTTCTCCATTTTTGTGCCAGACAAGAAGTCCTAATTTGTTCTACTATAACTAGGTAGGTATGATTAATGTGGCCGCGCCGTCTGCTGCTGCCGCCAGAACTCCTCCCGATTCTCCAGAAACCTCAGCGCCTCTTCCGCTTGCTTCGTCACAATATCGTTCTTCTTGTCAGCGATGGCCAGGTCTGGGTTCTTCAGGAGGTTTTCCAGGTATATCTTGTCAGACATGAGCTGGCCCAGCACCGGACGCGCTGACTTGGAGCGAGTGCGTTTGGATGTCTTTTTCACAGGCTTAACGCAGCCTCCTATTGTGTTCTCTATGGCCTCCTAGAACAGAGAGATTACGATTTGATTTAGTGGTGTGGTGGTGTAACCATGGTAATAAATCCCTACGAAAACCAGACGATCGTGGGGATTTAAATACAATATTTTACCTACTAATTTGGGCATAAATTAAATTCGTATAAAGATTTAAATATATACCTGTACAGTCACCCTATAAAAATATTGAGCATACCTAGAACCTTGTCATTGTGACTGCCATTGTTAATTGTCATACTTGTCATTTGATTTTCAGTTTGAAGTTTATTATGAAAGTGTACTAAAGTGCTTAACATTTTCGTCGGGGTACTGTACTGCTTAGATACTCCTATACAGTGTACGAAATGTCAGTGACACACGCCTAGACCAATTGATCCACGTGGCACGTGTGTAGCATGTGGATGCGTAGCGTGCGCCGCAGTGGAATTCCTGGACTGTGGGGACAACTGTTCATAGAGAAGGTAATTTTTAAACGTCCCAGCTATATATTTTCTCTATTTCATCACATGATGTTTTTTAATAGCAAAAATGACACTTATTGACCAGTTTACCAATAGATATTCTACACACCACACCGCATTTTTGCCATCATCATACCAAATGTCTCTTTACTCCTTATTCGAAAAGATAGCTACTCTTATATTTGGAACGACTTGTGCCCAGTTAGTGGTATAACAACATACGTATATAGTTTCGCGCGTACCTGTGCCTTCTGTACTCCAAGCCTGAACTCGTTGAGGTCGGGCCGCGCACGCAGTCCCCTGTGGTAATGCACGAGACTCATCTCGAACTCTCCGCAGTAATACAGGGCCTCGGCCTTGTGCAGGAGCGCCTTGCCGTGCTTCGGGTCCAGCTTCAGTGCCGTCTCGGCGTCCGTGAGGGCGGCTCGCGGCTCCCCGAGGAGCAGGTGGCACTTGCTGCGGGCCACGTAGGCAGCCTTTTCTTCTGGAGCCAGCTCTATTGCCTGTAAAGAAAAATAGATAAGGTCGCGGGATCACAAGGTGTGGCAAATGGCAATCGTAGGAAGGTCACAGAGCCATATGGACTTCTTTCGGCTATCACAACATATTTCTTTCGGCTATAATCACACTTTACTTCTAGATTTGGTATTGATGTCGGTTTTCCCTGTGTATACTAGTGCAGAAATAATAAATACCTTGTTAACAAAATTAATAGCCGTTTTAAATCTCTCTCTGGTCATTTCAGCTCGTGCCAAGGCCAGCAAAGTTCCAGCGTCTGCCTCCTCAGGCAGATGCAGAGCGCTGCTTCTCTCCGCCTTGTCCTTCATACTCAGCGATGCTTTTATATCTCGGGACCCCATCACGACGGCCGCGGCCCGATCCTTGTCTGTATACACCTCCTCCTCCCTCCGTCTCCGCTCGCGTTTTTTCTTACTTTTAGCACTCTTCCTCCTTGGCTTAACAGCCTCCTCTCTATCCTTCCCCGAGTGTTTCTCCTCCGCGACCGCCGCTTCATGGCCCTTGTCAGCGGAAGGCGGCGCTCTTTTGCTAATCGTAGCCTTTGGCGTAGCGTCTTCCTCCTCGTCATCTCCAGCGCCGACTCGAACGAAGCTTGCGAGAAAATCGGCGTCTTTTGCTGGTCCAAGAATGGACCGCGCAAGGGCCTTTGCAGTATCGTTGCTGTCCATCGCTTCTACGTTTTACGTAACGTGAAGTGTGTGAAGAGATAGTATTGACGCCCGGAGTGCCGTCACCATGGCGACTGAATGTGTTTTCGCACCCACTTTGCCACCTATCCCGCCGCGGCGGTGCTGGGGTGAGCGCGTATGCCGCTGTTAGCGTTTACCGACGTTATGCGCGTTACGAGTGCCTAATAAAACCTAACTAGTTTAATGGGCTATATTAATACACGTCTGGATGCATGTAGAGATATTAAAATTCGGCCATAAAACTTCGCATATGAAAAATTTACGAAGGTTTATACGAAATGGCTGAACTAGTCGTACCTAAGTACACGTAACCAAAGTTATGTAACATAAAGTACAGTCAGTGTAAAAATATAAACAGAGTCTAAAAGTATACAACGCCGATCCTAGAGCAATTTTGCAAGTGCATTCTAGATTGCGTGCTTACCAAAAACAGGCATGGCAATGGCATCGCGGGGGCCCGCAAAAAAAACAGGCAACGAAATGACACAGCTCGTAAATAAAACTAAGTAAAAAATGAGACAAAAGACTAATATTATTAGACTAATACTTTTTGAGAAACGGGCCCCAGATACGGTGCTTAGTCTGTAGTACCTTTTTATGTACTTATTGAACGAGGTGCAAGCGCGCGCGAGTAGTATGTGTTCTTGAGGCGCCCGGAGGACTCGTCGCGGTGCTTGTTGGCCTCCACCTAGGGCATGCTGCCGGGAACTCCCGGTACTGAAAGGACCGGGAAATTCCTGGAATTATCAATCCAACTGGTACCGGTACTGGCGAAAAGAAATCCCGGTTCTTCAGTTCCTTCGGTACTGAGTTTGAGATTAGATTAATTGTCATTTTTTCAATTCAAAACTACGTAGCAGCGCAAAAGCAGTATAAAGACCATGATACTGCTGAAGCCGATTTCATGAGCACTTCAGCTCCTTGTACTGTCCAGTCAACGAGCCCTCTACGGCTTTAGAACCATTGAATAACGAACTGAAGAAAAGCTTGAGCTGAGGGCCCTGCCAAGATGCATTGTGCTAACTAACGTTTCTATTCGTTTCGTTTTTAAACCAATCGCGTCACCGGTAGATCACGTGACTTTTCGTATCACGTCATCTGCCTGTGACGCGATTGGTTTAAAAACGAATCGAATAGAAACGCTAGTTAGCGCAATGCATCTTGGCAGGGTCCTCAGTCGTTCCACTACCGATAGAATAGACCACGATGATATTTCTCAGTCCATTCAAGTAGAGATGGTAGTATTTGAAAATGTAGGTGTTCGTGGACGTTATCAATCACTGGCCTACGATTATCTCATGACTATACCGCCAACGAGTGCTGAGTCTGAAAGAGTGTTTTCATTAGCTGGCGTTATCTGTAATAAGCAGTGATCGGAATAGGCAGAGTATATTTACCTAAAGTTTGCAAAAGGACATAATATAGACTGGTAACCGGTTGAAATATACATTTATTTTTATTGAATTCGGATTTCCGGTGTTTTTCTGGTACTAGTAAATGTAGTAGCAAGGAAGTCTCCAGTTTTATTCACTAATGTTTTACCAAATCATCATTTAATAAATTATATCATTTTACAAACTTTCAATTCGCAAAGACGTACTTCCCGCCACATTTATAATTATTTTGGCCATTAATCTAACCTAACTTAACTTATTTAATAAGCCCATGCAACGAATGTAAGTAATGGTTTAAGCACAATTACATTTTTGCGAAATGAAAGTTTGTAAAATGACATAGTTTGTCAAATGATGATTTGGTAAAAGTCAGGATACCCTCCAGTTTATGACTCTGTTCTACGAAGTTAAGGTAAATAAACTCCACCTATCAATTAGATAGGTACTTAAAAGAAATGAGTTACAGGCCCTTTTTATCACAAACTAACATAAAATATCCCATACCATAAGTAAATATTACGTATATTTAGCATTAAAAATACCGGAAATCCGGAATTCGATAAAAATAATTTAATATGTAACCACTCTATATTATGTTATTTATGTCCTTTTTCGAACTTTACGTAAATATACTCTAGCCATTCCGTTCACTGGTAATAAGCTCTACCTCATTGAGTGACAGTAGCGTAGACGCCATGACCTTTTTGAGGAACTATTACCGGGAGAGAAAGGCGATGCAATTGCCACCTCAATAATATTTAAGATTTTAAACATAAAACTTCCGTGAGACTCAGACATATTAAGGAGATCACACCGGGTTACTCACGTAAAAATTGTCGAAAAACGCTCGACATGTTTCGGGCTCGTCCGGAGTCCCTATTCATGAGCAGACGCGGCCCCAGCACGACGAACACTGCGGGCCTGCGCTCTGTCAGCGCGGCTGCTCGGTGCGAACGGCGTGGCCGGCGAGAAACTACCCCCGTTTTCCTTATTATTGCAATTCTCAAAAGTAGGGTCGCACACAACACTAACTACGTCACTTGTTAATGACGCTTGCCACCGGAGCAGTACACAAAACCGTTTTCCAACTCGGAGGCACCGACCATCCACCATCACGGTTAAAATTCGGATGACGACCAATTTCGATAGCTTCGCGCACTTTCCTAGGGATAAAATACTTTTCCCTCGCCAACACGGCTACCTTATCAAATCGTATATAATGCGTTGAATCCGAAACCAGTGAATGCTCCGCCACCGCAGAACAACGGATGTTCTGCTTTTTCATACTCCGTATGTGCTCAGTCACTCTCGTGGCAATGTTCCGGCCAGTCTCTCCTATACATATAGTTTTTCCCACAGGAGCAGGGAATCATGTAAACTCCTGGGACGTTCAAAGGCTCCCTATCTTTTGGCGAACGCGTCAACTGTCTGAGCTGCATACGAGGACGGAAGATCGTCTTAAATACAATATCTTCGGCGTAATTTCGTTGTTGGTGGGCCTTAGGAGGTGTTCATGCATAAAGACTTATTTTAATAATTATTATTTACTTTTTCCAAACGTGGTTTTATCTATGTACCTAACACTAGTACTCTACTACTGTAACACTAGTAAAAACTAACCGCTATTTTTAAATGAGATGAATGTTACTTCATCTTCCACTTATTTGGCTATAATAATTGTGTATTTCAGTTTGGATACAAAGCAACTGCGCCAAAATATAATGGTTTTCCCAAAAAGTGGGAAACGTACGAATGCACCCCACACTTGGGGTGGCTTAGTACACTATTCGTTTTTTCCCAGGATTCATTGGATTTTCAGCTATTTCACCTGTTTCAGTCATCTTTTAGGCATATCTTACTTAGGCATATATTTTTTCATCTCACTAGCTCGGAAAGCCCTTTTTGTTTGTTTGATATCTATTGTGAAAATCGCTTTTTATCCACATGTGAAGAATGAGTTTCGACATTTGAAGGCAGCTTTAGTGATATTTAACAGCTAACAAAACGTAAAACGTTAAAACCGCTGAATTTTTAACATCACAATTAATAAATTGCATCGAGTAAAAAATACTAAATACAGTCTTACAACTTTATTTTAATTCATAAATATCAGCATTCATCATTAACCTTCATTCTTGTTGTAAAACGGATAAAATGGTCTGACAGTCCAAGTAAGTCGATGTGCAAACAAAACGCATCCGAAATAATAAAAAAAAACTTAAGTCTTAACTTTTTAATTAAGCCGTCAACGCATAGAGGTAGTTAAGCAGTTTTCTTTCATCTTTGCGTCAACGTTAAATATTCGCATGTTTTTCTAGTTTGTTTTGTTATTAAAAATGAGTGATTTGAGTGACGAAAGACGTATTAACACCTTTGGAATTACGGGACCCCGTGCAAAATGCGGAATTGAGCTTATTTTCCTCGCTGTAGTGAGGTGAAAAGTTTTGTGTTATACACGGGTGAAAAGTTATTTTACGTCTCGTGTGTTGAAACACTCGCAGGTAAAATACAACTTTCCCCCCTTGTATAACAAATAACTATTTCTTATTCGAGTAAAATTTATTAGAGACAGACGCTTTCAAAGGATAACCAAAAATTACTTTCGGGTCGCGAAAACACACAATGTGTTAATATTAATTATTTCTGGCGAAATCTGCTGTCGCACTGCCATCGCTTATTGAGGGTAGCCTATGCATATGAGCGGCAGTCACGCATACAAATATGAACGCTTCAGCATGTTGGATAGTCGAGATATGGACCACTGTACGAATGCTCCCTTTGTACGAAGCCACCCCATCTTCCCCTACCAACTAAATAGTAACAAGTAATCTTTCTTCGAGCTTAAGACTTATAAAAAATGCTAATTATGTGTCATTTTTTTGTTATTTGTTGATTTATATTGCCCTTTGTTGATTATTCCGGATTAAATAATTAATAATTATCACGTAACTGGTGTTTTATCTAACAAATTAACCATTAAACAACAAAAAAATATAAATAATTTAGTCAGTACCAAAAAGTACCGAAATCCCGGGAATTCCCGGTTCTGACTCAGTACCGGAAATCTTAGTCCCGATTCTGGAAATGGTACCGGTACCGCATGCCCTACCTCCACCTGGTTCCTTAGCGCCTTACCAGGCTCCTTTACCCCGTCCCTTGCTCAGCGGCTCCTCAGTCTCTTTGGCCCGCCCTATACTCGTCTCTAGTACATTTTTATGTGTTTGTTATTCACCTTGTTGAGCGAGGTGAGGGCCCGCGAGTAGTACCCGTTCTTGAGGTGCCCGGAGGACTCGTCGCGGTGCTTCTTGGCCTCCACCGGGTTGCTCAGCGGCACCTCGGGCTCTTTGCCCCGCCCCATGCTTGCTCTTTAGTCTGTAAGTGTGCATTTAAGATATTATTAAAAATTGCATGGTAGGTTGAGATGTGCTGAATGGAATTCGTGTAAAAGTGGTGTACTTAAGAGAATTTTAAGGCTAAAATCCTCTTAAGACCCTCTCATTACACAAACATTTGCCCACACCGGGTATCAAATCCGGGACCCCTGCGCCAGCTCCGTTTTTCGTTGTTACACAATTATTTGCCCTTATTTGAATTTGAACGGGATTTAAGGCCACACCGGATCCGTGCACGTAGACGTGACGTGCGCGTGCGCTTTCCACTGCGGTGTATAGTATGAATTCTCATACGACATGTCACTACACAACGCAGTGGAAAGCGCACGCGCACGTCACGTCTACGCGCACGCATCAGGTGTGGCTGGGCCTTTAACCCGGCACCGCTAGTTAGCTTATCACGCAGGGTCAGCAGTACCAGGGGCAAACGGCACGTTCAATTATAATCATTCTCTTGTTTATGGTCCATTCCAATAGACTTGTCTTATTTAGTAAACACTTTTATAACCTCAAAATGCATCATTTTTGGATAAAATGCCCGTTTTCTGCTGAATAAAGCAACTAGAGACCACATTTTGCACACCATTTTCCTGGTTTTACATCATGCATAGTTTTTTTTACGACAAAATTGTTATTGTAGGCGAAAAGGGAGCCCTTTGAGGTTATAAAAGAGTTTACTAAATAAGACAAGTTGAAATGGACCATAGATTCACTCGTATAACCTTCGATCAACAATACCAACTCGTCGCTTACAAAATCAAAACTAAATACCTTACTGTCCGCGTGAATATACCCTACAGTTGCATTTGTTTACTAACGAACCGAGACAAACGTTTTAAAACAGTTTTTACTTCAACCTAATCCGGATCAAAATCCAGATCTGTAATATAAAGTAAGGGTATTCTGTTCCAATGTACGAGTAGCTTCCTTTTTCGTAGCCTACGTAAATCAATACGGCGCAAAATTAAAATATGTACCTACAGTCTTCTAACCAGCACTCTTCAAATAAATTTGCCAAGTGGCTTTCCGGAATAAAACAATATTACGAATAGGTAAAGCAAATGTTAGCAAAAGGCAGTCCCGAGACATGTTTGCCTATCAAACGACACTGATGAATCGCCGAACAACCCACGGGGGAAATAAATAACTATTTCGCTTTCATGATCAGATAATACTAACGATTGTTGGAATGCGAGCCGTTTCCGTGAGGAGAGACTATTTCTCCGAGGGTTATCGTTTAGCTGAATCGGCCTGTCAGCGTTCTGTGTGCTGGATAGATGCATTATTTGGGTTTTCAGGCGGCTTGGGGTTTAACCAGCCTTGAAGCTTAATGGGATCATATTTCTTAGTCATTATTCTTTACAAAGCATGACAAAGGTTCAGGTTATATTGGCTTTTGTTTGACAATGTTAGCAATAATGTCTAAAGAATCTAACTTTGAGGTTACTGCAACCAGTTAGAGATAACTTAGGACCTTGTGGTTGGAGTTCGTTGCCCGGGGAAATTCTTTGTGAACTTCTTTTCAGGTAACTGTGTTTCGTAGCTTTTTAACTCGCTTTTAACGGTCTAACTTGTAACAATGCAATGAACCACACAGAGGCAACCGTAACTTTACTTTTTAGTTGAACATTGGATATTGAAAACCTTTCTTTACTTATGGCCTGTTGATTGATCAGTAGTTAAACAACAGGCCATTTGGTACTCATATATTTCATCGGGAAGAGCTCGTAAAATGTATTTTCATTTTAAACTGAGATTTTTAGCAAACTTATAAAAAATCTTGAAGAATATGACTTTAGAAACCTAGTAATTAAATGTACAGTCTCTAACAATAATATCATCTAACATTGGACTCAAAAATATCTGAAACACTCTTATGCTTATAGTCATAGAGAACGGTCAGATATTTTAGCACAATAGTCGATCAAACAAGTGAATTTGCCCTGTTTCTAAAAATTCCGAGGTAATAACATTAAAGGCTTCTCTGCAGATAGGATCGTGGGCTAGCTTATGTATATTTTCGCCAAGGAAATGCTCCCCCAGCCCGATAGTGAAATTCTAGAACCGCCTCTGAGCAACGTCAAAGTTATTAAGGTAAATAAATATTATTTAGTCATAGACTATGACATAATCGTTATCTAGCAGAGCACGACCTCGGGGAGGGCGAGCTGCCATAACTTTTGCTTCGGTTACCGGCTCATTACAGAAATTATTCATGCAAGGCTAGCAAATATCACGGTTTCATTATGCAGTAAAAAGTTGCTGCAGTATGATACAATAATATGATATTAGAAAATTGGAGCTTTTTAATTATTCGCAGGATTTCATGGTAATATCAATGTATCTAGCACTAGATGGTATAAATACAGAATGATTTTAATATGTTTTGTGTTTTCAGAACTAAGGAACTGATAAATTGAATTAAAATTAAAAAGGTTGTTCAAAAAAACAAAACAATAATAGTGATATGATAAGGATCGCGGGAAACCGCTGGTTGCTAGCACAGGACCAATCGTGGTTGAGATCTTCAGGGTGGTCTATATGGACGATTTTGGGTGATATGAAATGTGTTTTTCTTCCGAGGTGCAAATTAAGTTCTGAAATGTTTCTAAAGTATTATGTTTGACACCTGTACCAATATCATGATCGACGTTGCATCCGAGTTTAGAACTTGGTCACGGCTTATTAAAAAAGTTAATATTGTCGTGCATGAAAATGCGTTCAAAATGAAACAAAACATACCTACATTTTCACACAACATGCTCGAAATTGCGCAATTATATAATCATGCAAACCTCACCTAAAGTAAGTCATTATAACCCGCTGGTTAATAATGAGATTTGAATTCCTATGAAAAATTACAATTTGTAAGTTTTTAAATAAGGTACTTTAAACTTAACTAAGTTTTAATAAAACGTTGTTTCTAGTAAGTAGCCTTGCTTTTTATTGTCTAGTAAAAGGTGAGAAAAGTAGAGTATTCTCCTTTGGGATAATGCTGTTTTCGTCTTGGGCGGCTCCGTTTTAATTCCCTCGCTTCGCTCAGGAATTAACTCGTAACACCCCGCTACGCTCGGGAGTTAAATCTGAAGTCCCTCATTTGCTCAGGATTCAATATCGCGCCCGTGACATAAAACAGTGTTTTATCGCCTCGGTGTATAAGCTACTATTATGTTATTACATTACGTGTCAAAAACACTCCTCAGTGAGGCAGAAAATTAACAGAACGTTATTATTGCATTCACTTAGCTAAAGAGATAGATCTAATCTTTAAATTTTTACCTAAAATTGGAACAGAAATTTAAGTAGTAAGGACATGGGTAGTAGGTACTGTCGAGGTATTAAAAGTTTCGCCACTTTTTTATATACGACTACACTTCTAAAATCTTGCAAATTATGTGAAGCGAATTCCTCGCAGTATAGAAACATTAGGTACGTACTGGCCATCTGATAAATCAGAAATATACATGGCTACGAGTAGTTAAGTGATATACTGCGTCGTTTGATTATATAAACAACCTATTTCTGAGTGCTTGGAACTCAGCAACGGAAATTAACTTCGGAACGATGCCCCATTCCTCTCAATCTTCATTCAAAACCGAATCGAGTGAAAGTGACACAGCTAATGGAACCTCGATTTTTGGAGTAGGGCTCATGACGGGAAGACTGACACGCGAAACCACAATTACGTGACGTCGCGGCCACAAAAATAATCAAATTACAGATTGTAGGACAGTAAAGTATTTTATGACATCGGTTCTTTTAGTTTCGCGTAGGTTTAGTGGAACGTAGTGAGTGAACGATTTTCGTAGTCCAGGTATAAATATGTATTTAGTAGTTAATTAAGGTTTCCCATCTTAATTTACATAATAATAGGAAGGCAGAGTTATTCGATTCGGAAATTAAACTTGCAAAGTGGGCAGGGTTATTTTAAATACTTTTTTTTGCTAAATAAATATCGTCTTTTTTATTTAAGAACTCATTTTTTTTTAAATGAATCGTCATGAAATTTTCGCTTTTTCTTGGTTTAAGTGGACTTAAATAACATTAACGAGATAGTAGCTCTTATCTTGTCTTATCAGTTTTTAATTGTAAGTATTTTGTCGCAATCGAAGAAATTAAAAAGCTGGGTGTATTTGCTTTTGCTGGGTGGACTTTAATGAAGAATGTCAGTAGGTACGCCAAATCGATTGACACTTTGTAGCGGTAAAGTTTATAAATAAACAAACATACTACTTTTTATTTTATTCAAAAAGACTCAGTAGTTTTTATTCTATGAATGTTTAAAATTTGGGTCAATAATATTAAAGCGCGCGGGGGCCATCTTGCTGGGGTGACGTCATCGCTTAACAGCGGTACGCGCCCTTATTATGAAAAAGTAAAGTTTACAGGGCTATAACTTTTTAACCGTTATAAGTAGCCAGTTGAATTTTTCACAGAATACGTGTTATTATAAAATCTATCGTTTAAAATTGTACAATGAACAATAAATCAAATCCCGAGAGGGGTCCCCATACAAGAAACATGAAAATAAATCAATTTTTTTAGTATTTTTATACGGATTGTATTTTTATAATGGCTTCTTATTTTGATGCTATTTTGAGCTTAAATTGTAGTCTAATTTTCATAGTTTACGACTAAATAGCAATGTCAAGTAAAACTGCTACAAATATGTGACAAAACTGATTTTATCAACACGATATTTTAAGCGGTCACCTATCCTGTTTTACACTACTGGTGTAGTTGCTTAACTTTGGAAGGCGAAGTACGGGTTGTATTTGTATAATAGCTTTTTATTTCCGTGTCACATTAAGTTTAGATAATAATCAAAACTCCATACAAACATATATAGTTTACGACCAAACAGTAAACTGTAGTAAAACTCTTACAAATATGTTAAAAAGTGCCTAGTTTAAATCAACACGATCGATGTTTAGGTAAGCGGTGGTTGCTTAACTTTGGTGGTAGGCCTTTACAAATTTCGTGTCAATTTAGAATTAATATCGCTACTGTATAAAAGAGTGAACTATAAAACATGAATTTTTGATTGACCTAGCAGTAGTTCTGATACTAAGTGTATTCATTTCATCGATTTCAAATTTCGCGGGCGCTACCAAGTCGATAGACGTACCTACCTACATAACTACAACACTCTCGCTTTGCTAGGTCTAGGCATTATTGCCACTATCCCAAAATTTAAAGTGCTTGATTATTATTCTAATTTTATTTAATCAACTTATTCGACAAACATTACAAATAGAAAAGCCGGTCATTGACAGACAGTTAGTTATGTAATACAAAATAATAGATAAACATAGCTGCCATAGTAACATCAAAACGAATTCGTAAAAATATTACGACTTACAAAGTTAAGCAAGTACAAGCGTAGTCTATAACAGGATGGGTGACCGCCTAAAACATCGTGTTGATAAAATCAGTTTTGTCACATATTTGTAGCAGTTTTACTTGAGATTGCTATTTAGTCGGAAACTATGAAAATTAGACTACAATTTTAGCTTAAAATTGCATCAAAATAAGAAGCCATTATAAAAATACAATCCGTATAAAAATGCTAAAAAAAATGTTTTTTTTTCATGTTTCTTGTATGGGGACCCCTCTTGGGATTTGATTTATCATTGTACAATTTTAAACGATAGATTTTATAATAACACGTGAAAAATTCAACTGGCTACTTATAACGGTTAAAAAGTTATAGCCCTGTAAACTTACTTTTTCATATAAGGGCGCGTACCGCTGTTAAGCGATGACGTCATCATCCGTGAGCGCTAGCCGCCGGGTTTCGAGCGCCACATACGAAGTTTAAAATTTAATATCTCGAAAACTATTTGACGTATCGAAATGATTTTTTTACAGCTATTTTTAGTTTTTATTGAATCTTTTACCAGCGCCAACTGTGCGGCCATTTTGGAACCAAATGGTCTCATGCGTGACGATGGTAAAAGACCTGATGGGATGACCCTTATTCCGTGGAAGTTGGGACGGCCATTAGTGTGGGATGCTACTTGCGTGAACACCCTTGCGCCGTCACACCTTCCCGGTTCGAGAATTAAGGCTGGATCCGCGGCAGAATCAGCGGAGACCCTGAAAAGGCGCAAGTACAGTCAGCTCGATAGAAGCTACGTATTTGAGCCTTTTGGGGTCGAAACTTTAGGACCGTGGGGACCAGGAGCTCATAAAATTTTTAAAGATCTTTCCAAGCGCCTGGTCGACACATCTCGTGACCAAAATGCTGGCCTTTATTTGGCACAAAGATTAAGCATTGCCATTCAACGTGGCAATGCTGCCAGCATTTTGGGAACGATGCCCACTGGCAGCGGTTTATTAGATTAATGTAGTTTTAAGTTAATTTTAGGTATATTTTATTGTATATATTTTTAACAGTCCTAAATAATTTGACTGCGTTGTGATAATTGTAATTAAAGTTTTCTGTAGGTATAAACATTTAAACCGTTTGTAACTCAAGGAACAATGAATAGTTTTAATGAATAATACGGTAAGTCAAAAATCTAAACTGGCTGACATTCTCTATTGTTATGCCACTATGGAACCCTGTCGCATAACGTTAATCATTCATTTAAGCGTAATTTCTGTCATGTGGTTTGACGCTGTCATTATGACAGGGTTCCATAGTGGCATAACAATTAAAGTCCTTGACTGTACCTATAACTCGGTCATAGAATGCATTTTATCCTCACCTTGAATATCCACCATATCACAGATTACTATACTCTACGTATCTACCCTATCGATGGCTCGGGCGGATAAAGTTCTCAGATAAAATGGGTTTTTTTTATGCCCTTATGTTATATGTACAATCTACTGTACTATTGAATTAATGTGTAGTGCAAATGGTTATAATGCTTGCTAGATTACCCATGAGGAAATTACAACTATTGTTGTAAGCTTGAAGAGTTTTTACCTACTTAAGTAAGTACCTATATGTTCCTAGCTTGGAACCGTATGATACGTGATTAAATACCATTAAACTAGATTAGGTGAAAAAAAACAAAAAACATCAGTTAACCGTAAATTAAAACCGTAAATTAAAACCGTAAATGGAGATATGCAGAGGAAATGCCTATATACATTAGTACCTACTGTTCTCTACGTGTGCGGTAGGCAGGGCTGTCTTAAACTATGCTGGGGCCCTAGGGCACACAAGAATTTGGGGCCCCTTTTGGAAAGTAAAGAAAGTGAATTATTACTAACATTTTTACCCCGTGTACCCTTATGGTAAAGACGGCATTGACGGTAGGCCTAGTAAGTAACTAAGCTAGTAGTAGCTAGTAGTAAGTAGCGTTGCTTTGTCACTTTAACCGTTTAAGAGGATTCTGAAGCTAAAAATATCCATACAAAATGCGATAACGTTTCTCTCCCCTTAAACCTAGTCTGATTTTTACGATTTTTTTATATGTTGTAGATATCATGAAAAACTATGTCCGTAGGCACGTTTTCCTTTCCAAGAAAACATTTCTTATAATGAAACAATTAGTAAAAAACAGAAACGTACACACCAGTTCTTTATAATAACTACAACACATAGACCGGGAGATACTGACACAAAATTTCCGGTCATTTGTACCAAGTATGGCGACCCTTCAAGGGTCTAATTACGTAATGACGAGAAGGAAAATATAGTCATAGCGCTGGTACCGTCGGATAAATTACGTAAGTCGAAAGATTCGTACCACTAAAATTCTTGTATTTTCCTATAGTCGATGAAAAAAGAAGTAGGCGGTAGCGTAATGCCATACTTCTCCGGTGTGGCTTACAGCCCGCCGTAACGACGAAAACATTCAAAAATCGTGGAAATCGGACTTGATAGGGGGTGAGAATCGCTATCGCCCGGAGCTAAATTTGTATGAATTTTTTGACAGTTACGCGATTTTAGCGGCGCTTTACAATCCTCTTAACGTCGTGTTTGATGTGCTGCACAATCTGTCAAAGGCGTTAAAGCGACAAGGTACTAAATTGGGCCGACTGTACAATAATAGTTATTACGTGCATACCTATATATTATATTTTACTACTTACATAAAAAAATGATCCGAAATATAAAACTACACCTTTAAAGTTTTCCTGGAGCTCACATTAAATAACTGTAAAATTGCCCGGCGGTAAGATGCGCTGCTACGGGGGTAGCTTTTAGACTGAGCAACTAGTGGACGGGTTCTAGTTGACTTAATGAAAGAGGTTGCTTACACTATACGACACGACGTGACGTGATCACGGACTTGATTATTATTTTGAAGATTGATTTAGGCCCTGTTGTTTGATCAGTAGTTAATCTAACTAATTGTTAAAATTCGAAAAAGGAATCGATAATTTGACACATTTCCTTGAGATTTTAACCATTAGTAACGTTTTTTGACCATTAGTTAGTTTAACTACCGATCAAACAACGGGCCATAAGTCATTTATTCTGTAATGATCTTTGAATTAAGAATTAAATGTCCAATAAAGATGCCTGTCAAGTAAACGTTTTAAATACTGGTGCCTTTACCCTAATTGATATTAACTGCAGGCCTTTCGCGTAAACACACTCGCAATTACAATCTTTTTCATTTTGAAAATCGAAGGCTTGTCTGCATACAAAATGAAACCAATTTTTTTGTTTTGAAGCCGATCGCGATTGCGAGTGAGTTATGCGAAAGGCCTGCTGGTTTGGTCCAAGAATGGACAGCGTGCAGCATGAAGTGTCTTTGCTACTACGTAATTACTGTAGGTTTGTCACTTAACTACCTGCTCCTTAAAAGTATCTCGGTATACTCCGTGATGACGTAGGGTAAAATGGGGTGACTTTGGAAACGCGAGGCGACATTGACAATTTTTTGAATCTTCGATTTTGTGCAATGTCTGAGTTATTATAGAGCTCTTTCGCGACATTACTTACGTTCATATGTTTCATATGCGAGCGCAAAATATTAGTAGTTCAAGTATTTTCAGACAAATTGGATTTAAAACCTTCGAAACAAAAAACCAAATTTTTTGACATTCTTCAGGGGTGACTTTGATATTGTGATGTAAACTCAGGGAAAATCAAAGTAGCCCCATTTTATGATTCGAGTTTTAAGCTGCGTAATTATTTTTTCCTACTAAGCCGTCTACCGTAGTCTGCCTCTAGCTGCTTTAAGTTACACCAAATGAGTTGTCGCCAATACAATATTTTTAATAATTTATTTTACGATCAAATGCGGGAGTTACAGAAGATTTATTTTTAAAATTAATCAAACTAACCCCATTTTACGTAATGAAATGTGATGGTGTCAAAGTTAATACAGTGTATGGAAAGAATGATGGGCAAAAATGTATTGAACCCAGCCCAATCACCAACAGAATTATAACGTATGTAGGCTTATTGATCCCACTATTTGCTGTAATTTTTATTGTGACGACTAGACTATGAAGGCTGGAAAAATCGAGATATTTTTTAACCCCCGACGCAAAAAAGAGGGGGAGTTATAGGTAAGTTTGACGTGTAAGTTTGTGTTTGTGTGTGTTTGTTTGAACGGGATATCTCTGGAACTACCCGTCTGATTGGAATATTTTTTTTGTACATGATAGCCCAGTTTCATTAGGAATAGTTTAGTCTAAAAAGTTGGTCAAGCGTGAGTCGGATATACGGGAAATAGCATTGCAACGCATGCGCGGCACAGCTACTGTAGTAATAAACGTTGTGTGTGTGTGAATATTTGCAGGCTGATAACTCTCTTCTCCGGGGTTTTGTAGTTTGTCCCCTATTAGAAAATGAAGCTTATGTAACTAGTTTTCACTTGGTATACATGACATTTGTATTGGTTATATGGGCCAATTTGCCCATCATTCTTTGCAAATGATCACTAGGTCGAAGGGTCACTAACGCTGGTTCCAATATTCAAATCTATCTCCTATGTGCCATTATATCGCTAGAAGGGCTAAATGAGCGATAATGTGGGATACAAGACAGCCCTACCTCTTCCCCGGCTGAAAGACTGCTCCAATCTGGTTACTAGAGCCTATATCATGGACCGCAGAGCCACTTAGGGCTCCGTGCAAATGGTGACATTTGCAATCTCGTGATACCTTTGAATTTTAACCTTTGCTTTGTATTTCAGGGGATCCCCTTGAATCACCGACGCTTATTTGATCGACTTTAGGTATCATTTCATGGAAAGCTAATTTCTGCTGAACCCTTATTGTTTTTAAGTTATCTTAAACATGGGTTACGTAGGTTAGGTTCCTGAACGTGTAAATGCCTGTCGAGGAAGTTCTGCGAATTAAAACATTCTATGAGTATCGGTAATTCAAAGGGTAAATAAACCACATTGCAGCCACGAGCAATCAATCGTTGAAAACGAAAATATTGACACTTTCTCATGCCTCTCTCATACCGTCTATAAGATTTTTGTGAGCCCAATCTTGGTTAACATTTTATTGCTGGTGGTGGCTGGACTTGTACGGTAAACTTTTCCTCAACCAACGTTAAAAGGTGGTCGTCAGACGTGACGTGAGTTCTAAAGACCTCCTGGTGACATGCGATCCGTAAATAACCGCTAAATTATGCCTTGCCATTAGTCTCGTATCGAACTAACCCAAACAAATAAAAAATAATAACTGCCAACTTCGCTAAATTAGTGTTTTTATTTTACTTTCCTGACTACGGTTAGAAATGAATTTTGTCACGCATTTCACAATATTACTTACTGCAACATACTTATTGCTCTGTAATACTAATAAATTCCAAAAATTTGACTTCGGGACTAGGTACCTATGCACTGGAAAAAAAAGTGATGAGAGTGGGAAATAGGGCCTGAATAGTTTTGTGTAAATATACAGTCACGAACTTAAATTTGGGACCCACCTTAGGTCCAAAGTCATTCTGACATTCTAAAACAATAAGGTTGAGTCTCCTATAAGTTACAAATGATTTGGCATCTCTAATGACATTAACTACTTCAAGCCTATTTTTCTGGAAATGGGTCACCAATTAATGATCGCGATAGTACACACTGCAGTGTCGTCGCTTGGCTTTTTCCTTGAACTTGCCAGGACACACTACCGTCATGTAAATTGTATATTAACTCTACTGTTATCAACAAGTTTTTAGTGTTGTTGGTAATCCTGTAGCTCTACCTACCCCACTCTGGGAATGAAGGCGTGAAGAAGGTATAACATAGGGCCTATGTATCAATGCATCTAGGCTAGCTCCTCTGTAGACTTTAGGTACATGATAATCGTTAATGGTCTTTTCTCATTTGAATACCTACCTACAGTCTAAAGTTTTAAACGATTATCATATGGTGCTTGAAACTGGACACGTTAGCTTCAACCCTAAATGATTCGTCTTCCGATATAAATTACCTCCATTATTTCAGTAGTACGCCACGATATCGCTGTTTGCATTTCTGAACCCCCAGTTTCGTGACGGGGATGCACGCAATCCGTGGCGCAATACTGTAATTAATGTGGGGGACTGGGGGAAATAATTTAGGGGGATACTGTGACAAAGACTTGCTGGAAAACGGTTAATAAAGGTAAAGGGTGTTTTCTTAAACATTCAATGGAATGTTGGCGTTATGTTAGTTATTTTAGGCCTCAAAGTATCACGTTGCGGGCGCAACACCTCGAGAGAACTGTAAAGGAATTTCATATAAAATTGAAGGCCTAGGCCTGGAAGTAGTTCTTTTTTAATTTTCATGTAAACATGGCGGCTGTGTTTATGAACAGGCTAAATAGCTGTTTTTTTTAAATATACTAAGCCGTGCATCCAATCAAAGCGTTTGCATAAAGACAGCAGGTACCAGGAGGGCAGAAGTTATTAGGGGTGCGTAGCGCAACTTAGATCGCAGGCGTTGTAGCACGGGGCGGCGCGCCGCGGGGCGCACCCGGCACAGCGCGGATGACTGAGCACTGTAGGTAACTTTTAATGTTTATGCACTCCTAGTACGTGTTTGACGTTGTAATTTTTGTTTTATTTTTTTAATGGATAGGTAATTTATATGTTTGAGAAAAGCACTATACAAACCTCGGCGTGAAGTGGGGTTGCCAGCCTCGTAACTATCCGGCCTCGCTTCGCTCGGCCGTCTATACGAACTCGGCCTTTTCAGAGGTTTCTGTTTCCAATGACATTTGATAATTGACTATTAATACAGGGTATATTATACACAAACCTGCAAACTTTGCAAATATTTCGAGAGTAATGGTTCAGTTCGCGAACATTAAGGTGAGCAATATCCATTGGTATTGGCCAAATACTGCTAAGTGAAGAGCTAAAATTTGACTCAAAAATATTTGACACATCTGAGAGATACAAATATCGAAACTTATCAGATATTTTTGGATTCCAATGTTTAATATTACACCTTGTGTCTATACAGTAGAGCATGAACGTGAATCCGTACACGTAGAGTTCGCCTCCCGATATTCCCCTGTTTCTTCCCGGGATTGATCGTTGAATAGTACATTATTGCCTAGGCATGGAAGTAGGCAATTGCGGGCCGAGTATTGAGCTTGCGAGTCCGTTTAAAAATACGAAGCCCGCAATTGCTGTTCCTGCCGAGGCAAATATAGTAGTTTTCTCAAAAATCGCAAGATTTATTTTGTGTTGGAGTAATATCTTCATCGCTTGAACTCATTTTTTTAATTGCATACGAACAAACTTCATGCGAAAAAAATATCACTCTTTACCGCCTTTTTGTTAATGACAAGGAGAATCGCAAGCTTTGTTTTTTTTTAAAACATAAGCTATTCCAGACACAGATAAAAAAGTTATGTTTCGAATAAAATTTGGATGTATAAGACTTGTGCCCTCATTTTATTATGAGCTTTTTCACTTTTTAAAAAGTTACAAGCTAGATAGTAATGGAATTTGTATGCAACAAAAGTTCGCTACATAATCCCGCAATGTATTTTTTTTACATTGATGTCTGTCAGTAAACTATGTCCTTCGCGTCTCAATATGTAGATAGTAATGTCAACATTTCCAGACTTTTTGAGAAAACTTCCTTTTCTCAAAAATGTCCGGAAATGTTGACGTTCTTATCTACATATTGAGACGCGAAGTACATAGTTTAATGACAGTTCTCAAATTTAAAAAAAAAAACATTGCGTGCTCGCTACACAAGCCCGCAATGTTGCATACAAATTCCATTACTATCTAGCTTGTAACTTTTTAAAAAGTCAAAAGGGCCATAATAAAATGAGGGCACAAGTCTTATACATCCAAATTTTACTCGAAACATAACTTTTTTATTTGTGCCTGGAATAGCTTGTTTTTTTTTAAAACAACAATTGCGTTTCTCCTTGTCATAAACAAAAAGGCGGTAAGGAGTGATGGTTTTTTCACATGAAGTTTCTGTTTGTATGCAATTCAAAAAATGAGTTCAAGCGATGAAGATTTGACTCCAACATAATTTTTTTCTTGCGATTTTTGATAAAAGCACTATATTTGCCTCGGCAGGAACAGCAATTGCGGGCTTCGTATTTTTAAACGGACTCGCAAGCTCGTCCGTTTAATCCAATACTCGGCCCGCAATTGCCTACTTCCATGCCTAGGCAATAATGTACTATTCTTAGCACCTCTTTGTTACTACGGAATTAACATTCCAATTTTAAAGTTTCTACTATTAAAAGCGGGCTCTATTCTACTCGAACTACGCCTTATTGCTTTTGACGTATAGTTATCGTATACGAGGGCTGCTACTTATGTATCCGGAATCTGGGATTCCAACATTTATAAACGTTATATCTGACCTCCATGGTAAAATTTGAACTTTTTTTTAATACTGGCCGCTATAATTTTTTTTCTTATGTACGCTAGTCTTTTGTTTTTGGCGGGATCAAAATGTCATCTCGCTGCAAGAATGGAACTCACTCGTGAAAATATTCGTGCTATGATTTATTATGATTTTCGGCGTGGTTTAACGCAACAACAGTGCATAGATCAATTAACTTCGACTTTTGGTGATGAAGCTCCATCGAAAAGCACTGTGTACCACTGGTTTAGTGAGTTCAATCGTGGACGTAGTATGCTCACGGACGAAGTTAAGGAAGGTCGCCCGAAATCGGTCGTTGTACCACAAAATATTGAAGCTGTGCGAAAACTTATAATGCATGACCGTCATGTTACATATCGCGAGATAGAGGCGACTCTGGGCATATGTATGACGAGCATTAATAAGATATTACATGATCATTTAGCTGTAAAAAAAATTTGTTCCCGTTGGATCCCTCACAATTTAACTAAGGATCAAAAAGAGGCTCGCGTCGAATGGTGCAAGAAAATGTTAAAAAAATATATCCGTGGTGACTCAAAAGCTGTTTATAATATCTACACAGGTGACGAATCCTGGATCTATGCGTATGATCCGGAAACTAAACAACAATCAACAGTGTGGGTGTTTCAAAATGAGCCGAACCCTACGAAAGTAACTCGTGCAAAAAGCACCTTGAAGCAAATGGTCACCTGCTTTTTCGGTATTAATGGCCATGTGGCTACAGTTCCACTAGAGAATCGTAAAACGGAATGTTAATTCGGATTTTAATTCGGAATGGTACACAACCATTTGTTTGCCGGAGGTATTTGATGAAATACGTAAAAACAACCAGCGACGCAGAATCGTTCTTCACCATGACAATGCCAGCTGTCATACATCACGCGAAACGACTCTATTTTTGGAAGGTCAAAATATAGAATTAACGGGTCATCCGCCGTACAGCCCTGATTTGGCACCCGGGTAATTATCTCAACCACATTTTTTGAGCGGCGGACGTGATAATTGGGGTGTAAAGTACATGTATTGGAAAACTATTTATTTTATAAATAATCTTACTCAAAGTACCATATTGAGCCAAAGTTAAAATTATTATTAACTTATTATATTTATGGTAAAAAAATATTTTAAATCCAAAATCAATTTTGGTGTCGTGTCCTGTACTTCCCGCATATACTGATATGTCGTGGTACAAACTTATTAAGCCTCAACTAGACTTATATTTTAGTTATCTGTATTCCTTATTAGTTGAGGTATTTTAAAATGTATCAATTATTGCATTTGCGAGTAAAAGGAAACTGGGAGCAGTGTAAATAAAACTGTCCAAGCGAAATAGTTAATTTTGGTGGTGAATATTGAAATTGATTTTATGATCGAACGAAACGTGATTAAACAAACAAATATAGCGTCAGATGTTCGTTCAGTTTCACTCCAGCAATAGACGGTGAAAGATTTGTACCATCTTTCTGCGTCTTCCCGCTAAGCACATAAGTATCTAATTTTGGTGGTATGAAATACACTTTATTAATCGTGATAACTTAGATAAGTCATTATTTCACAAAAAGTTTTGTTGTGTGATAGTTTTCTCAAGTATGTTTATGGTGTCTTTTTAACTGTAACGAGTTAAGTTTTTGTTAAACTAAAACATTTGTTTTTAATTTAAAAAAAATGTTAAATTTTATAATTTTGGTGGTACAATTTTGGTGGCTTTTGCGAAACACCAAAATCATCAAAATTTCTGGTCTCCACCAAAATTATTTAAACAACAAATAATCATTATTTATTATATTAGAAACTTACGTTTTGGATTTTCAAAAATAACAAGGAAGATTCCCTGACGATTATATTTTAATTAGCCCGATATGTTATTATTGATCGTGAGTTTTGCTAAGAAAAGTAATTTTGGTGGATAATAACAATTTTGGTGGTACATAATTAGTAAAATCGTTATATCTTAAAAAACACTTGGTATAATAAAGGGCCATTTTAACACTGTTTTTATAATGACTAATGACGTCACTTAAACGTTTAATTGTAAACCCTACTAAGAATATAAAAAATACCACCAAAATTAGGATAATTTGACGCTTGTTGAAATTCACCCACCCAATGATTTCTATTTATTCCCAAATGTAAAGAATAAATTACGTGGTCAACGAATTTCGACCCGTGAAGATGCAGTCGACGCGTTCAAACAGCACGTTTTGGAGATACCTCAGTCAGAGTGGAAAAAATGTTTTAAAAATTGGTTTCAACGTATGCAAAAGTGCATCGATCATAAGGGAGAATATTTTGAAAAACAATAAAACCATATTAAGTCATATACGTTTTTTTTTTTCTGTTCCGGTTACATAAGTAGCAGCCCTCGTAGCTCTTATTTACTTGACAATAATGGCAGTCGAGTTAACAAAACGATACAAATACGTTTAGGGATAGATTACAATACTGCCCTGCTAATTCAATACGCAGTATCTCAGTTAAAACTCCTGTAGCAATATCAACCTTATTACTAACAGAAGAGAATTAAAACTGCTTTGGTTATTAAATTTGGGATACTGCTGATTAGTGTAGTAGGGCAGAATAGGCTCCGGTTGTGTTGACTGTTGGACGGAGCAGTTTTAAAACTACTGATTTGTTGATGTTTAATACTTTGCTACAAGATTAATGTAAGGGTATATGAACCAATGATATTTTATATAAAGATGTTATCTGCGCGCGAAAACGTTCCTCAAAAAGGAAGGCAAAATTGCCTTACTTTTTATCTATTTATCTCTTTCTAACAATAGCGTTCGCTATGGATTGCCGTCTTTGTCTCTGTCAGTAATTGGTCACGGGTTTTGAATGCGTTTAGTATGAGCATAACGTATATTAATATAAAATATCATTGATATGAACGCACTTAAATATTTCTGAAAACCTGATGAGCTATTACTTAGGGACTATGAAACGATTTAGTTTATTTTGTGTACCGCTATTGCTATCAGACTATATAGTTTAAGCGATGTCGAAAGTAGACCAGAGTCAAAATAACTCGAATATTACAGAACAGCCTTTAAATTGGAGGTCAAACATAAAATATAATTTTGCTGCATGCTGAAACAGGTGATGGAATGTTTAAAATAAACAATTATGTTATAATATGCATAAATCCTTTATTGACTTTATAGACACTTATTAAAATATTAAACCCAGTTTAGGCTTTTCCTTTTTTCTATAGCTAACACTTATTTTTTCACTTTTTTTAATTTTTTTCTTTTAGCTCTTGACTAGATAAATATATTAATTGCCAAATATTGTAAAAGATAACAAATAATTTAGAAAATTTGAGCTTTTATAGATAACAAGATTATACTTATTATGTTCTACTTACTAACACGTATATAAGTATAATTCGAATATAAACTAATGCATTTTTAATTGGCGCCCAACATGGGGCTCGATACACTTTTGTAAAACTTAGTTATCTTTATAAATTTTAATTAATACTCAATTTTCATTTATTTTATATTTATTTATATCTTTTGCTAAAGCAACATACAAAAAATAAATCACAGTCTATAAACATTATAAAATATGTATGTTTTCACTACTCTACACAGAATCATTTGACACTGATTACTTAATCTTAAAACATTGATTTAAGTCCTATTACTAAGTTGGAAATGTCATCGAAGTTTATCTTATTTCATTAAGTACTTATAGTATGGTAAAAATGGTAAGAAATCTGAATTGTTTTAAACAGATTGTAAAAGTCGACACTTTTTTTCCAATGCCAATACAAATTTCGCAAACATTTTTATTGGCTATAATAGAAGCCACAATACATATCACAATCAATCACACAGGAATCAGGGGTGCACAAAAAATGCAAATCTACCTGTATAACTCCCATAGATAGATAGATGTGCTGCCTACTGTTAATTTCAAAATCGCTATTTGTAAATTTTGTTGTTTTAAGAGTAAATGACATAACAAAATCCGCTTCAGTGCGTTTGACGCGCGACATCGCGATTTCAAATCTACGTAGGTCAGCATTTTTTTTATGTGAAAAATACAACTTAACGGTTTTCAGATATTTTTCCTGTACCTTACGTCTTTCCAAATAGGTCAACGGAAACCATGGTAAGAGGGATTATAATAGCCAATCTCCGTTTTATATACAGTTTGTATGAAGCTGCCAGAGTGCCAGCGTCCACTGTTGACTCCATCCCAGCCACTCGTTTTTCGAGACTAAATCGAGAGAAAGGGATGGAGCTAACGTAACTTTGAACTTCGATTTTCAAAGTAGGGCCTCAGGAAAGATTCCTCATAGGTGGAATGACAAGCAGTGTGTCACTCGGTACTAAAATTATCTCATGTTGGGCCTACGTCCTAGAAAATTAAGATGCATAACGTTGCCGTAAACGATTTTCGAAATGTTGAAATGCGCGACCGTCCGGCAGCTCATGTCAATTATTTACGCAATGCATCTTGTCTAGTGCCACTTGTGGTTTCCTTATTCGCTGGAGAAGACGATTTTCGGCAGAGGCCCGTGGAACCTCGCGAGCAGCGGCACCGGCGCCGCAGGCTCCTCCTTGTCCGAGAGAGTGTCTTCGAAGGGCTGCGTTTAAAAAAAACTCAAGGTTAACATTAAGTTTCTATTTCCTTCTGTAACTGTTGCTGAGAATATTTCTGGGGCTTGCATTTGGATTGGAGAACACTGGTACACTTAATCTGTTGCTACTCACTTCCCGCAAGTTTAAATTGGCGACATGATCCAAATTCCCCCTAAGCAAAACCAAGGAATGAATACGAACGAAATTTCATAATTTTGACAATGACTTGGGGACATGTTCCTTAAACAGTTAAACTTGGTTTTAGACTAAAAAAGAAATCGGTCTTGGAGACTTTTGAAAAACAGGTATTTAAAAAGCTGACGCACTCTACGAATTTAAAAAATAATCATGAATCTAGTTTATAATGTTACAAAATTAGAAGTAGGTAAGTCTCATTTGTGAAAAATTTGCTATTTTCAATTTTTAAGATTTTGCCCTCTATATTGCATTCGTTTATTTTCACACCGTATGTATATGGTTATGACCTTGTTTTCGGAGATGACAGAAAGCTTGCGGCGTGAGGTGGCGCTCTGCGCCCGAGCACGACGCTCTCCGGCCCGGTCTGGGCCGCTCCGTTCCGCGCCGGTCTTGTCAGTGCCGAGCCGGTCTGCACCGGTCTTGTCCGGGCCGATTCGGTCCGCGCCGGATCCAGCGCTGCTGCCCGATAGACCGGAGCTGCGGCGCTTGCGCAGGCCCTCTGCGCCTAGAGGGGAGGCCGCGGCAGCTGCAGACTTGCGAGCCTGGACAACATGATCTTAATAAATACAGATCACAGACCCGTGTAAATTCTTTGGACTGTGTATCGAGGGACTTTAACACGCAATTTTAAACAGGCATTTAAACTTAAGGTAACGTGTCTCGATGTGTGTATCTTGTTTCACACAACTTAAAGCATCTGTTAAAACATCTAAAATTGTCAAAAATAAATAACTTTTTTAATATAAGTAGTTGCTCAAAAGTGGTACTTTTCGTAGCCAATCTTAGCTGTATCGTGCGGAAAGTTAATTTTTTCGAATACTGCTTTTTACTTTTTTAGTTGCATGCGGGAGGTTGGATTTTTCGAACTATTATTTTTACTACTCCATTTTTTTTCCTCGTTAATTGTTCAAGTTTTATCAGACTAATAATTACATAAATAATATTGTCTCTTTTAATTATTGTTTTTTTATTGTTTATTTTATTTATTTATTTATTTAATAATTGGCACACCAACAAAGTACAAGGCTATACATTTTGTAACTTAATGAATAAGGATCACGTCTAACCTGTACCTCAATAACAGGAGTGCAAAAACATTCATCATAGAACTAGGTCAAACAGTAGAAATAACAATTTTCACTAACGAGACTAGAAAAACTAAATTAAATCCTAACTTTTAAAATAAGTTTAAATTTAAACAGAGATAATTTGGTAGAAGAAGTAGAAAGAAGTTGATCAAAATAAAAAAATTATCTAGCCTAATAACAATTTAATTGTATCTTTAAAGTTGTATCTTAATTACTCTTACTTAAGTACTAACTATTTTGAAACAACTATTTTGGCAAGAGCATTTTACGCCTCCAGCAAGCAATACTGTCAAAGTAAACATCAAGGCCGTACGTCTTTTGATGTTGGTTATATCGTGTTTGAAGTCTGTGCAGTACGGGAAATTTACCTAGGTTAGACTTGGTCATCTTAGGCCGGAAGGTAGTGATGCGTGATGGTCTGACATTGGCACTCGGAACGGTGAATCTCAAGCTTTCCAGGATATGGCTTTCATGAATTTCACCGTTAACTATTTTATGTAACAAAGTGAGGTCCAGAAAGTCTCTTCTTTTCTGTAGAGTGCACATCCTAAAATGCCGGAGCCGTCCATCGTAACAAGTTCGTTTTCCGATATCTTTAGCACAATCTTTAAAGGCCATGAACCGGGTATAGGACCGCTGCACTCTCTCTAGGCGATCAATATGAACCTGGTATGATGGGTTCCACACCTGGCTACAATATTCAAGTCGCGAACGTATATAGGTGTAATAAAGCGTGGTAAATGTCTTCATGCGCTTGAAATTCAGAGCAACCCTTTTAACAAATCCTAACATTTTAAGACTGCCTTTGACAATGTGATCTATGTGACTTATAAAGTTTAATTTACTATCAATAATTACTCCCAAATCTCTTATAGTACAGACCTCCTCCAGCTCAACATCCCCAATCGCATAGCTGCTGTTGGTTATATATTTTTTCCGGGTAAACTTAATATGTTGGCATTTTGACGCATTGAGGATCATATTGTTCGCTGCGCACCACAGACTAAGACTATTTAAGTCATTTTGAAGCAGATCAGCATCACCAGCACATTTAACTTCTCTGTAGAGCTTTTAATCATCTGCATATAGTAAGCATTTGCTATGTTTTATGACGTCGGCAATGTCGTTAACAAATAAAACGAAAAGTAAAGGGCCCAGATGTGAACCTTGTGGTACCCCTGATGTAGCTAGATAATATTCCGACCTGTACCCATCCTTTACGACTCTTTGCCTCCTATCTGTGAGATACGATCTAAGCCAAGCTAACACTTCGCCAGAAATACTGAAGTTATGGATAAGTTTGTTTACAAGTATGTTGTGGTCGACTTTGTCAAATGCACTGCTGAAGTCAGTGTAGATGGCATCCACTTGTGCTCTTGAATCAACTGAGGCTGATAGGTCATTAATGTAATTGGTTAAATTAGTCGTTGTAGATTTTCGTGGTACAAAACCATGCTGTAAAAGGGAAATTTTATCGCAAATATATTGAAAGCCGTCGTTTAATACACGTGCCGAGTTCGGGACTGTGTAAAATGTCACACTTTCCGCACTTGCATCATAATGTAAGTACTATTTATGAAACATAATACTTATTGTAAATGGATCTGTTGTAGCTTAATCTAGCGAAGAATACCTATATATAATAGGACTAGTATATAATAGGATGGTATTCGCACCTACGCGAGCACTAAACAACAAGCTCGTACCTGTCGGTTGGCCATGCGGCGCTGCGCCTGCCTCTCGGCGTTCTCGCGCATCAGCTGGTCGGCGCGCCGGCGCAGCACGAGCGCGGCCTGCCAGTGGTGCTTCAGCGCCGCGTTCAGCGCCGTGCGGGTCAGCGCGAACAGGGATGCGTAGCCACGGGCCCTGGGGGCACCATGACATACTAAAGCAGTTGGTTAAACTGGCTGAAAATCAGCGCTGTAGGTGGTTGACGCCTCAGCATTTTGCTGAGCAAGTGTCTATTTCACTGCCGCGAGGACACATATTACGTGCTATCCCTGTTACCTTCACTCTTTTCTTTAATCATTTGTACTTGTATATTTGTGTCCTATGCTAAGTACATAAATGTATTTCTTCTTTTTCTTCTTCAGTTCGGTTTAGGGTGAGAGAAGACAGAGCTATAGCAGTTATCAGAAACTTTCTGATATTGTCAACTAAATTTTAAATTTTGACTTGATCTAAGTAGCAAATTTTCTTAGGACCTTTTCCATTTCTTTTCATAAAAGACTACCTAGTCCAAAAAGTCTGGTTGTGGAATTCCCGCTTTAATCAGGACAGGAGCAAAGGCATCATAAATTCCTTTACAATAAAAAAAATACTATTAAGGAAAGTGTGTGTGTATAAATCATATACACCTGCGCTACCTGCAGATACCTGTATGGATCTGTAGATTCCTTTATGTGGATTGTGTATGTGTTTGTATGTGTGTATCATACCTGACAGTAGCAGTGCGCCGCCTGAGCCCCTCTAAGCCGAGAAGGCTGATTTCCCCGAACACGGAACCCTCGCCTAGAGTTGCTAGCACTTCCGTCTCATCGTGCGACATCACCTAAACATGGAACAACCTAGTCTTACAGTAACTTACAAAAGTATAGTTGTTTTATCTCACGAAAGCGGGTGGGCCGTACTTGTGTGTGTAGATGCACGTGAACATTATCTCTGAGTGCGTAAGCTGTCGTCACTAAGCGTCGCCGGTGGCGTAAGTTTAGGAGTGTTCGTGTCAAACGCATTACAACTACAAGTTCATCAGTTCGGCAAATCCCGTCGCGATTGGTCGTGTCCACGCAGAGCAGCGTATAGAACCAGTTTATCAAGACCCCTAGCTTACGACATTGGTGCATACTAGTAGTGTCTAGCTCCACTGGACGCTACGGTTCGAACAACCAGCCGACAAGACCCGCCGCTTACGGAGGCAAGCACGGGCGACCGGTGTCTCGCACGACTGGTTTTTACTGGAATAACAAGTGACTGGTTACCGTTATAAAATTAGTAATTATTAATTGTATTTATTTATTTAATGGCTTCGGTGGTCAAAATGACTATTAAATACTAATATTGACTATTAATTGTGGTAGGAGTGTTGCCAAAAAACTAGTTTTGCAGTGTTCAAAGGAAAAGTGCAAAGAAGTGTACGACATACAGTGTCTTGGAATGAAACAAGAAGATTTTGTATCATATACGGAGGGTCAGAAAAAACAGTGGGTATGCCCAGAGTGCGTGTGCCCAAAGCCCACACAGGTACGTGATACACCCGAGCAGAGAAAAGTGTTCCCGACAAGCTCAAACGTCAACACTCAACGCAGCGGCAGCAGTCGCATCAAAGCACCAGAGTCACCTACCATTGATGATAGCACAAAAAAAGTTTTGGCTGAGCTTAGGGAATTGCGATCGGAACTAATTAACCGGTTAGATGCTCAAGCAAACACAATTAAGGATATTTACCAAATATGTCATGCCACTAAAGAACAGTTGCAAGATTTAAAATCCGTAGTGCAAAATAATGTTAGTGCTACCAATGCACTAGACAATCAACTGAAAAAGTTGTCAATAAACAGCCAAAAGCTCGAGACGTGGTAGAGCAGCAAAAGATATTAAATCTCGTAATGATAACACACGGGGAGATACCTATGCCTCAACGTTACAAAAGCGGGTAGTTTGCAGCACAAGCAAACCGGCCGCGGCCGTGACCCTCGCCAAAGATAAAATTGTGATTGAGGCCACGAAACCGGCGGAAAGTGCTTTAGGAGAGACAGTGCAGTTAGTGGATACGACCGTTGTTATCGGGCCGAACTCAAGGGTATGTATTAAAGA
The DNA here is from genome assembly GCA_946894065.1 of Acleris literana. Taxonomy (NCBI): domain Eukaryota; kingdom Metazoa; phylum Arthropoda; class Insecta; order Lepidoptera; family Tortricidae; genus Acleris; species Acleris literana. The sequence continues at coordinate 20,762,965 of OX335671.1, read as the reverse complement.
AGGTGGACAAAATAATGAACATGATGAAAACATCGCTCGAAAATCAAGCACGGGGGTTGACAAAAATAAACCAAAATCGTCAAAACCAGCCACGAATACTGGGAGAGAGGAATCACGCCTAAACCTCCCGTCAGAAGATTTAACGGAAAATAGTAAAACTGAAAAAGAAGGGCGTAAACATAGCGCTATTAAGAAAAAAGGAGTATCTTGTCTTGCAAGGATACTTAAAGGGAATAACCCCAACATAAACGAAATACAGGCTATACAGAGTAAAAAATATTTACATGTATGGGGATTGAAGAAGGAAACCACTGTAGATAACTTAATGGTTCATATTAAAAGTGAGTGTGGACCACAAGTGAAAGTAAAAGTAGAAAAAATTACACCAAAGACACGTATTCTTATTAGTATACAAAATATATTATTAAAAGTATACAACTAAAAGCGAGACTCCACAAACAATATAAATCGAGCGGATCGAGCGACGATTATGCGGCTTTTTCAGATTGTAGGGCAAAAGTTAAAGAGCTAATAAATAGTACGCACGAGGAATATGAGATGCAAGTGCAGAGCCAATTGACACAGGATCCAAAGTCTTTCTGGAACTATGTCAGGTCGAAACGCGGGACGGTAAATCGGAAGAGAATTAAAAAGAACGGAGATATTCTATCGGATTCGGAATGTGCCGAGGAGTTCGCTACATATTTTCAGTCGGTTTACGGGAAGGAGCCGGCGGCCCTGGACGTGGGGGCGGCGGTGCGCGGCGGAGGCGGCGGCAGCGCGCGCGTGCACCTGCCGCGGCTCGAGCTGCGCGACGTGCATGCGGCGCTCCGCACGCTCAAGCCAAAGCGCTCGGCGGGACCGGATGGCATTCCCGCTTTCATTATGAGGGTTTGTGGCAGAGTTCTGGCGGAACAGCTCCTCCATATATTTAACTTGTGTTTGGAGAGTTCCTATTTCCTGGAGCGATGGAAAAGCACTCGAGTGGTACCGATACCTAAAGGTGATGCAGGTTCCGAGGTACATGGTTTTAGACCGGTCGCGATTCTTTCCACGCCGGCTAAAGTGTTCGAGTCGGCAGTGCAGCGTGGCATCCAGGAACAAGTAGCAGCTCAATTATCGGACGCCCAACACGGGTTCAGAAAGGCGCGAAGCACGATGAGCAATCTGCTCAACGCCATGGCGTATGCGGTCCCTCATGTGGACGCGGGAGTGCAAGTCGATGTCGCATATTTTGACTTCAAAAAAGCTTTCGACTTGGTCGACAATGACATTTTGTTGTCAAAAATGGCGGCGGTTGGCTGCACTCCTAAACTGTTGCAGTTTTTTGCGAGCTACATGAGGGACAGGCGGCAATATGTTGAGTATGCGGATTGCAAATCGCAGCCTTATTTTACCAGAACTGGTGTAAGTCAGGGGAGTAACTTGGGACCGTTGGAATTCATAATTATGATCAATGATCTTCCTGGCGTAGTTAAAAGTGCCAAATGCCTACTTTTCGCGGACGATCTCAAGTTGCTCTTGGCAATCAATGATGAGGGAGACTGCAGGCGCCTCCAGCAAGACGTGGAAAGAGTGGTCGAGTGGAGTCGGAAAAACAAGCTGCAATTCAATGTGGACAAATGCGCCATAATGACATATAGCAGAGCTCGAACGCCACTAGACTATAGCTACGAAGTGGTTGCACGGTTAAAAAGGGTAGACTCGATAAAGGATCTAGGAGTACTCTTAAATAGGGACTTGACTTTCAGGGAACATATCGTACGCGTATGTCGTAAGACATACAGAATACTGGGCTTTGTACTTAGGCGAGCAGCGAGCTTTAAGAATATAAAAGCTATTTCAGCTCTATACAATGCACTAGTAAGAAGCCAACTAGAGTACAACGCTGCGATATGGACTCCATATGAGATCAAGTACAACCTTATGATAGAGAAGATACAAAATAAGTTTATCAGGTACTTATACTGGAAACTATATGGTGTCTACCCTTTCTATCCGTTGATGTACCCTACGTTGTTCGTATTGGGCATGGTAGGCTACAATAAATTAGAAACGCGTAGGGATTTGGCATTCGCATGCTATATAGTCAGAATCCTCCGCGGTAACATCTGCAACCCGGGTATATTGCGGCAATTGAGCCTGAACGTTCCAGACAAGTACGCGGAGCGGCGGCGGTGGCCGCGGCTGCTAGCGGAGCCGAGCGGCAGAACCAACTTGCTTCGCAAGGCACCCCTCAGCCGCATTATCCATACGCCGAATCTGATTGCCGATAGAACGGATTTATTTTTTTGTAATTATAAGGAATTTTTAAATGTAACTTTGTACGTATTGTCTATGTAATGTCTAATGTATTATTTATATGTAAAAAATATGTGATTGATTAAGTTAATTTAAGGCACTATTGTATTAGGGTAACCCTGTAAAGATAGTAGCTGAAATGAAACAATAAATAAATAAATAAATAAATAAATAAAGTTCTTATGGTCGCTTTTGTGAGATAAATCAACTGCAGCTAAGATGATACTATGATTTTACTAAAATTACGTTGAAATAATCAGTGTACAGGTACAGGGGCTTTGCATTTTGGGATTCATTTATAGAAACGCGGCGGGTCCGTTACCAGAGGGCCCTGCAAAGATGCACTACGCTAACTAACGTTTCTATTCGATTCGTTTTTAAACCAATCGCGTCACTGGGAGATGACGTGATACGAAAAGTCACGTGATCTACCAGTGACGCGATTGGTTTAAAAACGAATCGAATAGAAACGTTAGTTAGCGTAGTGCATTTTTGCAGGGCCCTCTGGACACCAGGGTGCGGTGTCGTAGTTATATAGTAGGGAAGGGACTCACGTAGCACTCGCCACACTTGACGATGTACATCTCGCGGCCGACGTCCCCGCGGCGTACGACCACGTCGCCCGGCAGGAAGGACACGGGCCGCAGCTGCAGCACCAGGTCGCGCAGGAGTGATGCCGAGCAGTCGCGGAACAGCTGCACCTGGAAAAAATACGAGTAGCATAAATATGGAACATCTATAACTATACTAATAAATAAATCTAAATATCTGTGTGTAAAACTTTTCAAAATAAATGCCAAAATTTAAGCAAAAACTGCTATTTAATCTGAATTTTTATTTCGGATAGGATCCTTAATGGCGAGGACGGGTCGCTAGCTAACACATATATTTAATATTTTACACGAATGAACAGAATTACGATAAAAAAACACTAATTTGTTATAATAAATTATGTATATGTAACTCTTAATACCTTGCTTAGAGTTGACATGTGTACTTCCAATGCCACATCACATTTCATGTTGTACGGCAGCACGTCCAAAATGTTTGACTCAACTGTAAAGAATAGAAATAAAACAACATACTTTTACCATCATGAAATGAGATCGTGATTCAATAACCAGCGTATGTTTTACCAATAGCTATTTTATTTGGCCCCACGTTGGGCGCCAGATTAAATTGTTGTTACATTTAATGATTTAAAGGCCTCAAAAGGCTCCGAAAAGACCACAGCTCTTAAGTAAATTATGATGATGAACGATTTAAAGGTCAAAACTAAATCTTGTATGGAGATTTACTAGTGTGAAGCAGTAACCAATAATTAAAATACATAGATGACACAAAAGTAAGTTCAACATTGATATTTGCGTGTATTTTTGTTGTCAGTGTAAAAGAAAATACCACTTTATATGTTGATGAAATGGTGATTCTTTTGTGTCTATGTCAGAGGCTCTATGCTACTCGGTAAAATAATATTACCTTATTGTGTTTAACTCGGCCGCACTTCACACTTACTGTCACATAAATAAGAGTTATCGTAACGTTAACAATATGACAACATCTCAAAAGCAATATTTTTTATGCAGTAGGATAGAGGCCCTGTGCGTATGTCACAGCTTTTTTCCTAAATCACTCACCGAAGCACCTCTGCTGGCTCCAGGTGTACTTGAACCAGCAGGTCACACGCTTTTGCAGCGACGCCGGCATATTCAGCTGGCGCAGATAGCGCGTGCAAGTGTCCACTGTCTTGCGATATTCAGTCTGTAAATAATTTAACTTCAGCCAGATCTTATAAGAAAACGGTTGTTTTAGGGTAGTCTAGCTAGAACAGCCTTATTTTTTTACACCTTAAGCAACAGAAAGCAAAAGAAAGCTGCTACCAATACCACTGGAAGACGCAAAAATAAGCGAGCCAGAGATTCTGGCACCAGGTCCCTACAGCATCGGACCAGAATGCTGCTGCGATACACTCCTGCCTGCCGTTAGATGTGACTAAAAGGGACTTGAGGTCTCAAAAGTACTCATACCGTTCAAGTGGATCAAGGTATGTGACCTGGGGAAAGCTTAAGCAAACAAGTGCAACAAGAAACGTTGAGGTTCCGCTGCGGGTCCTAAAAAGATCGCAGAACCTTAAAAAACTCATTAGACACGGGGAGATTAGTAATAATTTGTAATTACAAGAACCTCTCACCCGTCAACAAAAAAAGGGGATCATCTATGTAAGGCAGTTACTTATTAATAAAACTTGCGCACAGGGGAATTTGTGTACGTAAGCAGATTTATCCTGACCCGGGCGCGGGTGGCCGTGGCGATGATGTCCCGGATCTGCCCGATGAGTAAAGCGAACACGAACACGCCCATGAGCCACGCCACAGTCATGAAGAGGTACTCCTCGGTCTTCTCCGGTTTTGGGTTCTTGCCTATCGCAAATTACAGTATTTTATTAGTTCTGAAGTTCTGTCAAAGTTTAACCAAACGCGCAAATCTTGTGACTTATTAATAAAATACGTGGTTATTTATTTTTAAGTATAAAACGGGTGAAGGAGCTAGGGGAAGCCACTATTTTTATTTCAGTTCCACAGGGCACAACACTGGACCCGATTTTATTTTAATTTATTTGTCGATAGTAATTATAATATTGTTTAAGGATCAATGAACATTTAAGAATGTAAAATCCTAGTATAAAATAAACGATTACGAATAAAGTGTGTTTACCAATGGAAGTGGCAGTCTTTGTGGCGAAGTAGAAGCAGCGCAGGTAGGCGTTGCCCTTGCCGTCGTAGACAAAGTCGTTGGAGCCGAGGCCCTCGCGCAAACTCATCAGGTAGTAAGCGCACGCGTTTACGTGGATCAGATAGAAGATGTAAAACAGAGTCTTGCCGACGCGGACCTGAGGCAGAGAAATGGAAAAGTTTTTTAAATCCCGATGGTTCTTAGCTAGGTTCCATAGTCATAGTCAGGCGTGCCGTATCAGAAAGTGTAAAAGCTGGGAGAATAGAGAAACGTGGAAATTACTCCACCGACAAAAGAATAGCTCTTTTGACCCGGAGTAGGGCTTGAGAACGTACCTTTAACTTACCAACGTAACGTACCGTACAAGTAACTGTATGCCAGTGCAAGATAAAATCGAGTAATGATCCCCGTCCCTAAAAACATACTCCGTCGCCTGAAACAGTACTTAATTACTAGATAAATTATTTGTAACTTACCACGTAAGGCGACGACAGTACTCTGTCGAGGCACAGGGTAAGCTCCCAGAAGGTCTGCAGCTTTAACATGCGCGGCAGCCGTAGGATCACCATGTCCGTACTGAAGTAGAAGTAAAGGAGATCCAGCGGCATCAGGGATATCACGTCGAACTGGAAACATTATCATTCATAGATTCATTCATTCGTGGTCTGGTGCCCTTATACATGGTTTGACCTTAGTTCTGGCCTTGGGCAATTTATAAGTTTATATCAACTAAATAACATTATCGTATTTGTTATGGAATAGGAAGCAGTACTAAATCGCCGTAAGTATGCGTTAATACATAAGTTTAAGATAATCTCTGAAATAAAAGAAGGAGTTACGTACATTCGAGCTTTTCTTCCTACCTATAAACGTAGTTAGTTTATGAGCAAAATATAAATTCACCTTATACTGCATTTTCTTCCTGTAGTTTTTCCTGGTTTCCACTGGATCATCGACCCAGAACCCCTCATGCAAATACATAAGCCTTGGCTTCACGAGGGCCACATCGAGCAAGTAAATCAGATCGCAGAAGTAGTCTGCTATCAGCCATTTGTAGAGGTTCTCAGGGGTCTGGTAGGGAAACGAGGCTCGCAGGACGATGCACCAGGAGTTGTAGGTGTAGCAGAAGGCTACTAGGACGAGCCAGGTGATGTATACGCAACCTGTGATGATGAAGGTAAGGTAAGTAAATTGTTGTAATAAGCTCTAAAGATCATTATCAAAGGGCCTTTTCCAGACAGTTATGGAAAACCTCTGCTCTGGGAAGAAACCTTGGTGTCCCTCGCAATCCATGATAGCGTTTGTCTTGAAATCATATGCCATAATACTTTAGACCTAAACCATGTTTGTGATGCCATACATTAGCCACAATCATATCATAACGTTCATTTGGCGTAAACGTCTTTAGCTATATTTTTTACACTACCTAAGTGTCTAAATACCTAATCTGATTTATACTTATCATTTTAATTGAACATTTTCGTTCGGGTACTCTCTTTCTCCTGCCCTTATCCCAACTTATTTGGGGTCGGCGCAACTTGTCTTTTTCTTCCATATTTCTCTATTAGTCGTCATGTCGGTAGTCATTCCCTTTTTAGCCATACTTATCATCTTTCACCAGACCATTTCTTTAGTCCTGCCCTACTGTATAGCCATCCACATTCATACTCAAAACTTTCCCGACAATATTTTCCTCATTCCTCCGCATCACATGCCCATACCATGACAACCGATTTCCAAGCAAATTTCCAGTCACCGGTGGCACTTTCTTTCGTTCGGGTACTGTAACTGTTTAAATTTGCTCCAGCCAAACTGAAATTAAAGAGACTGAATGCCAACTGTGAATGAGAGAAAAAAGACTACGGTCATCTCTGAGCTATGAATTGCAGGTCCCTCTCACCTTGAGGGTCGATAGGCGCGAGGGGATAGCAGAAATCTGGCAGCTTCAGGAAGCCCTTCCATTTCTTGCTCCGAGACGGAGAGCTTGGTACCGGGCTCTGTGGTTCTTCGGCCGCTGGTAGCTTCTTTTCTGGTCCTGGGCTAAAATTCAAGCAAAAATCGTTAAAGAGTTGCCAAGCACGCAATAGTTCAAATGAATTTGTAGTATCTACATATTATTACATCCTAAAAAGAGTTGATTGGTCTGTCCGTTTATTTGAGACTACCGTTTAGGCAAAATACTTGTGTCAACAAGTTTATTTGCAATCACGTCTAACCTAATCTAACTAACGTAATAGCCGTTTTGGTATTCTGAAAAATAAACGAAATAAATAAAAATGAAATACTTTTGGGAAATTATACATGAATTCGATTCAAAATATTACGGTCAAACGGCAGACCCCCGTTCATCTCGATACTAACCGATTTACCCCGTTTTGACACAGGGAGCAAACATTCACTTATAATAAAGGGGTAAAGGAATGGTTCCAGTGATGGTGAGTAAGTAAAAAAGGAATAAAGTAAGGAAGGAAAGGAAGGTAAAGGAAGGTAAGTAAAGTAAGAAGGTGGTAGTAATATGTAGTGATTAATTTAGGAAACGTTCTTGGAATCTGGGATAATCTGGAAATGGTAAAAATGGCACAAGTGAGTTCAATGCCTAACCTATTAACCAATAGGTTATGTTGTTAGATATCTTAAAAATCTTGAACGCGTGTATAAAAGAGTTTCATATAAACACAAAAGGAAGGCTCGTTTATAAATAAGACTAACTTAATTTTATTTTAAAGCTTCCACAGACCAACAGTTCATCTGCAATTCCAAGACTGTCAGGCCGATAAAGACCAATCTCTGTAAGGAAATATATAAAATCTTAGGCAAAACTAATAATGTTACGACAGTCCTCATATGTCAATAGGCGTTATCTCAAATTCAATCGCCAACGTACTTAGATTCAATCCTCTCCCGTTAGTTACATTTCAATCCTATACATTGTTATTGTTATACATTGGCTAAAGGAGTTTTTTTCGCCATTTGTTTTAGCAGGGCAGAATATGGCGGATGCACTGTTAGTCTGTGATGCCTTTTAGTGGGCAGTGGGCACCTGTTTGACGGGTCATCTTTGGTCTCGGAATTCTTGAAGGATTCAAGTTCAGTGTCTCCCTTAACTATATCGAAGTCCGTGCCGTACTCGTGCGGTGGTGTCGGCGTAAATAACCGGACTATCTTGATTGTATCCAATGTTTTTCTGTAAAATAAATGAACTAGAATATCTAGCAGAGTTATCTTTTTAAAATACGTTTCTGGTCGTTCGCCGTAACAAAATAGTGCATCGTTTTTAGCATTGCTATGTCTACATCCCTTGACCAATCAAGGGCTCTATTCTACGCGGTCAAACAATAAGTAACTAACTATTGATTTTTAACGTGTTATCGTATTGTCTAAGTTATGATAATTCTAACTTACTTGACAGTACCTAATGGCGGCCGAGTCATGGCAAAAGCAATATTGTTTTACCGAGTACAATAGAGCCCATGGTTTCTGCCTGCAAACTGTTTGTGTGCAGTTTCGCGGAGCAATCAATGTTAATTGTATGCCTTTTTTCAGTAACAAACTAGAGACCATTTAAGTCAATTCCATACATTTTGTCAGTTTCCGAAAATCTTTAACGCGAGCAGAACAATCAAAATCTTAGAATGAAAAAATATTTTACTTATTTATAGGTATAAAAAACTTACCGTTTTTTCTGGTCCAAACCATCTCGAAACAGAGTTTCGATATTAGGGTTTGCATGCTTGATCCTGTCAAACACAATAATTATATTTTATATAAGTTCTTCAAAATACACTGAAAAAAAGCAAAAAAAAAAGTAGGGCATGACATCCTTCTTCCATTAAATCCTAGAAATTATTTATATGCTGTTATTCAATCTATCTAAAGGCTCCTTCAACAGTTGGACTGATATGCTGATCTCTCTCACATCTCACGCTCATCTCTTATAATATCTTTCTCTTTCTAATGCGCGCGATGCGTCCCTCTCGGCCTGTCAGTCCGACTGCCTGGTCCCAGCATGTAGGTCTTACGGGGTGTGCGCCGGAGTGGTATCAGGGGTGCACCAGGAGCCACACGGCGCCCCGGGCAGTCCGGGCTTCACCGGCTCGGGCGCCGCTGACGGGTACACCGCGTGCTGGAAATAAAAACGTGCTCGTTCATTTTTTTTATCTTAATATTAGAATCTCGCAGGCAAAGGTGTTTTCTCAAACATGAAGAACGAAGACGCGAAAGCCTAATTTTTATCCTAGTAGAGTAAAGTAAGCGTAAAGAAAACCCCTGTACTTAGCGATATTTTTTTATAAATTCTGTCATGTGCATACAAAATCTAAAGGACCATGATAAAAATACCATACAGTCGGTTTATAAAATGCGGTTGCGGCGATTCGCTGCTCGTGAAACTGTAATAAAATTTCCTTTTAAACGACTGAAAAAGCAGGAGATTCTCAACACATAGTTTTTTTTTACATATGAATATTTATATAATTTCTTCACATTGTTTCATAATAGCATTGATTGGGTACAAATGGAAAATCGTTCACGTGAAATAGCCATTCTGAAGTTGGGTCAATAGTAATAGTATCCAAAGTCAATTTAGTCAAAACTTATTTACAATTGGTCATATTTCTGAGTGTACGTAAATACAAATAGACATATTTTATTTCGACCAAAATCATATTGGACAATTTTACCATGGGACATGATTCCATTTTACACGTTAGGTATTCCGGAGTGTAAATTTTCCCTTTTGTTGTATTTCAAATGGTAATTTTTCTGAACTGACGTATAATTTCAAGTGGACGATTTTCCATTTGTACCTAATGACAGTAAATCATAGCATTATGTATATGCCTCGGCGGAAACGGTTGTTGTAGTATTTTAGCTTTCCTCGCTAGGGCTCGGCCTGCTAACCGATCCGCGGGCTTCTACTATAATTTACTATTCCATAAACAATTAACTATCTAACCAAATTCGAATTTTTCGAGACGATCCTAAACGTAAATCAAAGACTTATTTACCTTTACAATATCACGCAATATCTTCGCATACAACCAAAAGTCGAAGTCGGTTAAGAATAGGCAAACAATAGATCTATGTGTCAAATAGAATAGATAAGTACAGGCTGTTAGTCCTTAACGTACCAATAACAGGCTCAAACTACTCATAACTGAGGCAATTAATAGAGGCATAAACTAGCCCGAGCCTCGCTGCAGGGTTCCATAGACAAGCCAGTCTATAATATAATATCTCCACTAAACGAGATTTGAACGCCAAGACGACCTAATTTTACGTTCTTTTTATTGAAGCCATAAACAATAAAATTATTAGTATTCCACCCAACAACAGCTATTGCTTTTAGCCGATTGATTCTAGACACCTACGCTTACGCTCGCGTAAATCGGATTGGGTACCCGACTAATCGCCAAACAAATCCACCCTACGTACACTTAAATCATTTTTACAACCAAACTTACACAGTTGGTTCAGGTTGCGTGGACGATCGATATGGCCGACTAGCTGACAAACAATCGATTTACCGCTTCGCTTTAACCGGTACTTTGTGTTTATTAACACGTACCTAATAGCAGGGTTGGGTTTCAATTAGTTGTATTTGGAATATAAAAACGTATTTTGTATTTGTATTTTAAATACTACTTACCTGAAAATATATTTTGTATTTGGTATTTCAGCATTGTAGTAAGTGGCTTTGCAACAATGCTGAAAAGATTTTCAGTAAGTAATCGCTTTACTTAATTCATCCACCTGTCTTTATTATTGTTGTATAATATGAAGAAAATGTTAAGCACTTTAGTGGTTGTCATAATACTCATACTAAAATTCAAACTAAACATCAAATGACGAGCATGACAATGATAAAGACATTCACAATGACAAGGTTCTAAGTATGCTTAACATTTTCTATTAAGGTATGTCCCTTCTACTCCTATGTGTGTAACTCTCTAACTTGTATTTTTACAATCGAAGACATTTGTGCTGCTGGTTAATTTAATTGAAATGACAGCGGAAAGAACGGGCATTATGGGCGACTTGAACTGATATATTTACTGCTCTCATGTCCAGACATTCTTATTCGATGCTATGTTCAATACTGTCGATAGAAGTATAAATCGCCTGCAGGACTTATCACTACTTTCCTTTAGTTTTGTATGCAAAAATCCTTTAGACGCGCACGCCCTATTAACAAGTGTCGCTTCTGATCGCATATTTGTATCTTTGTCTGTTTCCGACATACCTGTTTGGAATGCATAGTGTAATAAAGTCGTTTTAATGAAGAATTGTTTGTGGCCGCAGTAGGAAAGCACTTAACGGTGTTTGGTATTCAAGTCACAGTGCGGCGGCTAATTCGTATGCCCTTGAGTCATCGGATTGAGAACTTAAAGGACGGTACCGGGTGACGGCAGATAATGATGGCTTTAGATCCCGTCACATCCGAGGAAATAGTATGTGGATAGAAGATCATTTCAGTGCCCATCTTCGTCAAAGTCCTACATAGTTGCTACCAATTTAAAGGTGGCGATTGAGTTGTAACATTTCGGTGTAATGTATCACTCGCGGCCCTTATCTAATGGGTGCGATAGGATGAGTACCGCAGGTGATACATTACAGTGAAATGTTACAAGTCAGACACCATTTCAAGGTTGTTTAAATACTATTTAAAGAAAAGCTAAATATGGGCTGTTATTTAATACAGATGTACCTAATGTTAACCCGGTGAGTATGCAATATTAAGTCTCTAAGAGCTCATGATTGAGTTGGAAATGGAAGGAGATGTAGAAGGATCTTCGTTGAAAAAAAAGTAGACCTACCAAGTCCCAACTTTGTTAGATTGGTCTGGCTGGAAGACCAATTGATGGCTATGAAAAAAGAAGTCGAAGTCGAAGGTGGGTATAAAGTCGAAAAGTTTTGTCAATAATAGGATAGAGACAAATTCAAGAGTATGTCTGTCAACCTTCAGTGATGGAGAGGGACTTAAAGAAAAATAATAATATACAGGGTGTAGGTAGCAGAAAGGGGGTTAAACGTCTCTTGTAAAGAGCCCATTGACAATATAAGAAAACCGTATCATGATTTTATGACTTTATTATTTTTAATAAACAATGAATGAATTAATAAATGAATGATATTTATTTTCCAAAGTAAGATACATTGCATGTTATGTCAAAAGTACAAGAAATTACATTGGAATCGTCAAAAATATACACAAATTTAATTATTCTTGAAGTGCAACCCTATTACTCTAATTATTAGAGTTAGAGTCTAATACCTACTACCTTTCTGTTAAATATAGTCTATGCCAATTCGAATTGACTGAGATGACAGCTTACTAGAGTTGGCATTATTTCTGGCTTTGATCATTATTTTTTTTGGGTATTATTGTAACATGTACCTTTATAAGAAACACTCGTTCGGTGCGTCGTACTTTAATTTTTCGATGATCCTACCCGGTGTTGAACTTGTAATAGATATACTTGTTCAATCTAATCTAATTCATAAGTGGTGAGGCAGCAATAAAACAAACAGCATGACATGATATAACGTATCAGCGTGGAGCCTATTAGCCGTTGAGTGGTCTAACTAAAAGCTCTAATTAAGATGCTGCGATGCTGATATTAAGTGCGGTAGCCAATCTCATCGTCATGTCTTGTGTACAGTCGGCCATATAAGCCAACTCGGTGGATCTACGTTACTATAGTGGCCCAAGAAACTCCTTTACCACTTTTTACCCGACTGCCGAAGGAGGAGGGTAATGTGTATCACAGCCTATTATGTATGTTTGTTCCTTTGTGTCACTATAAAAACTAAACCCGCTGTCCGATTTTGATGATTCTTATTTCAATCGATTTGTCTTAATCTGGTGAGTGTCACTGAAGATATGACAGTAATCAAAATTCAATAGGTATGGCGGCAACCAGACCCCATATTGTGCAAATAAAAAAAAAAGTCGACCAAGTATGACATGTGGGGTATCATTGAATAGGGATTTAAAAATCATCTTTAGGTTTCATTCATCATTTTTCATTTTGAATGATCATTTAGGATTTATAACGATTTAAAATTGGTTAGCAACAGTCGGGTTTTTTGACCTTAATAATTATGCTACAAAAAGAATCGAATGTATAGTCAAATAAGAACCCCTTTACGACTTTTCGACTCTACGAATTTATCAGACTCATGGCACCATACAATTGCATTATTGGTAGATCCGATGACAATACTGAGTTCCAGCCCGTCTAAAATGGACTTGCAAAGGTTTATCCACTAACTACCAGGTAAACTTAAATAACTATCAGGCTTGAAAAATGCAAAGCTAATATAATGTTTTCTGCTCCCAATATTCAAGCTACGAAAGTTAAAATTTTAATTGGGACACATTTTATAAGAACGTAGACCCGATATAACCTAATCTATACCTCTGTCGTTTGCATATCAGGCACGAACATTATAAATCAACTATTAATAGTAGGTAACTTAATGTAAACAAAATTATGTGAATAACTACTTAGGTCTAGTCATGATCGATTAACAAACGCCCTAAATGTGCCATTCATTAATGTACAGTACAGGTAGCAGACTGTGCAAAGTTCAAACAAGGTAATTAAGCAAATTAACCTTAACGTCCCTAATTGAAGAGCACTCCTTAAATATTTAATTAGTGCTTAATTAAAACTTTTGAACTAGAAGTCTGGTGCGACTTTTAACGGTTTGGATATAGCATTATAGTTATTTATGTAACTATTGCATAATGAATCATCTTAAGGTACGAGTGCCGAGGTTAGAGCGCGAGCTTGCGAGGGCTCTTATTACAGGCCTAGGGTTACGAGTACCTTAAGGGTTAATAATGTCCCGTTGGATAGGTACATAACTTTTCTACAAGCTTAAAATGATAATGACAAGAATAAACAATCGCTAAGCTAACTGTTCTTGTATAGGTACTTTCCTCGATTTTTCTGCTAACAACTTAGGTACTTGTCAGCAAAGTCATTTTCATTATTCCGATTGGCGTTAATAGTTTGTGAATTTTATTGCTAAATGTTTACAAATTTCATGTAAATTTTAATAGTTACTAAAACAGTTCTGACAATTTATCATAAAAGTTGCAATGCCAAACGAAACGCCACTTTTTTGATTTCCATATGGAACGTAACCATGGCTTACGATGGTAACCAATTTTAACCAATAAAATTAATTTTGTTTTTTAATGTACGTAATATTATTTGGTATTAAAATATTTTTAACAGTTTATTATACAAATTAGGATGCGGATTGTTGCACTAAACGCCAAGACTGTATCCGGAATGATCGTAACCATGGTAATAACAATGCTATACCTAATAATTATTATAGAACTGTTATTACCATGGCAACACCCATTATAGAATTGTTTTCACGCTTCGGTTACGCTATAGCTGGTATTCTGATACCGTTAACAATATAAATATTAGCGGTTTATTACGCGAGAAGAAAAAATATTTAAATACTTTAATGCACAAAAAAAACAACATAAGTACAAAAATTCAGATTAATGCCATAATCTTAATATTTAACTTTACATATATTAAACGATAATATTTAGTTCATCATTCGATCGTAAAAAGCGTGTTCATAAGTGTATTTAATGGCGACTGACAATGCATGGGTGCGGTCACTAAAATCGCGTACCACTAAATAGTAGGCTGCGTTTTATTGATTTTATACAATTTAGGCCTGATTTTTCAATGTCCAGATAACAGTAACTGTTGGGTAAATTTTAGCTTTATCCTTTTCTATGTCAAATAAAAGAAAAGGACCAAGCTAAAATTTACCCAACGGTTACTGTTATCTGTACATTGAAAAATCAGGCCTTACAAGAGATTATTCGCGCGAATTGGTCGCGTGAATCACTAACAGGGGATCTATTCAACTCGGAAAAACCATATTACTTTTGACATATTATCGTATTGGCAACGATATAATAGGTCTTATTTACTTGATAGTAACGGCGGCCGAGTTGAAAACAATACGATAACATGTCAACAGCAATACGGTTTTAGCGAATGGAATAGAGCCCTAGTACGATACACAGAAATTATTTAAGGCTAAACAAAATTACAGATATTGAATACTGAATCTGTAAGGTTCATTAATTAGTTCACAGTGAGTGATGGAAATGGAAAACGCTGCGGCAAAATTAATGAAGATTATGATTGGACTTGTAGAAGTTTTAGATCGATTAAACAGATTAAAAGAAATCGGTTAAAAGCATGGCTGGTCCTGGCCGGACAATTAGCGAACAAAATGCATGTTATTTTCTAAAACAATAATAAGTATTTATTGTTATAGCAGTTATAATGATCTAAGTGTACCAAATATGGCCTGTAGTTAATAGTCTTTGAATAAATCTGCTGTGACATAGGTACAGACGGACAAGGCAAACCTAAAATTGAGCCATGTCTGACTAGCGCACTCTAAAGTTCGATCACAAAAGTCATTAGAGCACATTCTTATTTTAATATAAAATAAATATTCGACTCAGTAGATATCTAATTATTAATTAACTAGAGTACTTCTACGTTAAGCTCTAATATCAACTTACTACGTCAACTTTAATTTCCATTTTCACTCGCTATATAGCATCATTGAAAGCTCCCACTAATTAATAACCGCCGTCACAAACACATTATTGTCTATGAAAACACTTTTTAAAAGTTCGATCACATCCGTTTCCGTTGGTATTTTTTGTGGACAAACGCGTGCGTTCCGCTCGGAAGTTATAATGCTACTGTTGATACTTCATTTTATTCGATTGGAACTTGAGGCGGTTTACATCGGAAAAATAACAAGGCGAGGACCGCCTGCTGAACCAAATTGAAAATACATTTTATTGCTCAATAAATAAGTACTATCACCGCTACAGAGGGGAGTAGAAAATTGTCCGCTTTGAATACCTAATTAACTGAAAACTCAACGCTGGCAATTAGGTACGGTAAGCAACGAAAGTTAACGAATACATTTCGTCCTTCAATTCATATGAGTAGTAGATATTTACGTACATTACATTTGACTGCAGTAGATGTACAGATATTGTGCTTAAGCATGCGGCGTCGAATTTTTTCAGATGATATGTTCATATTCTTCTCGCCATCTCAATTACCTTATCGTTGGGTCCAGAGGCCGACTGAAAAAGCAAATTAATTCGAACTTTTTCGGCCGAATTCGATGTCTTTTCACATCTGTACAATCTTAATGAATGATACCATTCATTTAGTAGATTCGCGTAAGCTACGGCAACTAAACCTAACTTGAACTGTTGACTGGAGCCACAACTGGTCACGCCTTGTTTAACAAACACTTCACATTAGGTGTTACAGACAGCCCCTGTGTAGAGCCTGTATGACGGTGGAGGAAACCGCAGTCCACGCCATCATGGAATGCCCCGAGGTGGCAGCATAGCGGGCACGTCACCTCGGTCACCTCGAAACGTCGAGGTCGCTACCAGAAGCCGTCGGCAACATCAAGGGTCTGCTAGGCTTCCAGGTAGAACTAGGTTGCCAAGAGTAGTGCCAGTAACCCATCAAGTAAAAAAGGCGCATAAATTAAGGCGTCGAGATACGGAAATTTAGCCCGCTCTATCTAACCTATAATCTATATCGCTACAAGTTTAGGTCAAAAAGACCATACGTGCACGCACTAAAGTCACTGACACTGGGTACCGTGTCGCGAAACTTAAATGGACATGAGCAGTTCACCTGTTTTGTTCATTTCGGATATCAACAGGTGGAGTATAGGTAAATATGCGTTGCAGTCGGGTAGTGAAGAAAAGTGTTGGCAAAGCGCCAGCGGGATGCTCCGACGATATTTAATATCGTTAATGCTGGTCCGCGACCTGACATAACTCATAATAATTAGGAAGAAGCTTGGAGAGGCATATACCCTACAGTAGTCATTCAAATAAAATGCTTCAAAATAAGAAGAGAAGAAAGAAGAAGGGTTCGAGAAGACGGATGTTTTAAATATATTTTGTGTAAATACTTATTATTTTATATTGAGCAGGTAAACTTTATTCTTGTTAAGAATTACGAATACTATGTAATCCAATATTGTTTGTCCTTTCAAAGACATAATAATTGTTAAAGTTAGTACGTAATGGTAAAATATTGATAGAGGTACCCAATGATATAATATAAAAAGAGGTAGATATGTTACCTATACGGTATTCCGCGTGTAAAAATGGCCCGGCTTACACACACATAATCAGTAAATATTGCAATTACACAATAATTCATAAATGACAAGTGAAAGCAGGATGGTATGCTAATTTCCGGGAATGAAACAAAACAAGTGTATGTTGCTCTGCAGACTAGTTTACGGTTCCGTTGACGGCGCAAGATTAAGTAAAGGTGTACCAATTGGCTTGGTTTTAGGGTGCCACTATCGAAGTGCGTATAACATATCTACCTCTTTTTACTATATTATATCATTGGAGGTACATAAATAAAACTCAAAAAGCTTTTTATTACTTAGGTATATTGTTTCATTACATAAAACATGACTCAAACATATGGCTTAAAATAATGTCATTAAACATAGAATTCTCAGAAAACATACTTAGTAAGTCACTCATAGTTTTTCCTTTAAACTTAAAATAAATATAAACTAAACAATATTGTCCACAAACTGCGGTGAAAATATTTTGTAGTATTTTCTGGTTGTAAAACCATATCTTTGCATTCCTCTCTAGAAATAACATGTGATCACTCGTCGGTTTCCGACCAAACGAATCGAAATATTCGCCTTTACCATCTTTATCAATATGAATAGCTACCCAGTGGGAGCCAGGCTTCGAGTTGGGGTCCAAATTGCTTATAATAAAAGCTGGGAGATTTACCAAAAAAGGGATTTCGTTTGCAGCAAAAACATTTGATTCAAAACTAGAGCTTATTTCATTCATTACTTGTTTCATTGAATTTGTGTTCATGATAAATAAATAAAACACACAACTGCTAACAATGTTCAAGAGTCAATATAATCTACGGTTAAAACACGATTTTCATTAAGTACTACAATTACTATAGTTCATTGTCAATTAACACGATGTTTTTTAACAGTCACCAATCCCGGTTTCGATTTCACTGCTCACCAGATTGTTAAACTCTGAGGTTTGGATTTTGTTAAGAGTTTGTACCTATGGCTCTAACATCTAGATATCTTATTATTTCGTTTCTATTTTATGATGGTTCTGATGGTCGGTTCTGACACTTCCGACTCTCAATTTTCACTTGTCGGTTTTTGATATTTCATATAATAAAAGCCGGTCCATTTTAAAGTACGTAGATGCCATTTTAATAACGGTTATGGAAAAAAAAAAGTTTTTTTTCCGTTCTATTGTAATATGGTTCCTTAAAGTCTGTTTGGCACTTTTCACTTAGTCGGTTTTGATATTTCAGTTACGTTTCAGTAAAAGCGGGTTCATTTTAAAGTAGATACCCGTTTGAAACTGACATCGAAACAATTTTAGTATTTAAAATTGTTTAAAGAAGTAAAAGTCTGTCCTTGCATGGTTCACTTTGGTTAAAATCAATAGAATGTGACATAAAAAAAAACTAACGTGTGTACCCACACTGCGTCACAAAGTTTTCCTTCATACAACAGGTAGATCAAACTGCGTCACAATTTTTTCCTTCATACAACAGGTAGTCTCATTCGCATAGGACATTAATTATACGTAGTTATTTTGACGCGTATAAATAATAATTATTTTCAGTTCCACATGTAAAATCTCTAGAAGATATCTAGCCGTGCTAGATAGGCATAGATGCATCCTAAATAATGTAACACTTATTGTCGATAGTGCATCTTATGTACTTTAATCAATGCAAACTTACCCTTTTTAGCAGCCGTAACCTTTCCAGCATATTGACCACTGACTGAAATTTACTTGAATTAATCAATCACAGTGAGCATAATCGTGTTTTTCATCAACACGATGCAAATGGAGGCAAAATCAAGACCTTTTGCCAATATCATTATCACTTGTCAATTTTATTGCCGTGAACGATTTTGAACTCTATAAAATGAAAATGACTTGAACTAGTAGTATCAGCATGGGCTAGTTGCACTTCTTGTTTTGTCCGCATTATACAGGGATGTAAATATTTGCCATGAGCAAGGAGTTCACTGAAGCTCAGCAATTTCAGCGCTTTCAATGACGAAGAGCTTTCCACTACTTTCCTAGTATGTAACTAGTTAGGTACCTACTATAAAAATAATTATCTGATGATGTTTTTGATTTATTCAGTGACTGTTTAATAAAGTATATTTCCTTATATTATATTAAATTGCAGCACATTTGTTTATAATGAACATAATATGTTATTTATTATTCTAAGTTTACACCAGAGATAATAATAATAAATCACTTCGGCGATATGATGCAAGCGCTGAATACACTATTTCACAAGACAAAATCGAAACTGCGCGCGCATGAATCTCCCGCCAACAAACGCACGTCGATAAAACAGATGGAGACTTGCCGATTTTAGTGCCGGTCGGTCCGAGTCGACCCAAATCGTACTGAACGATATCTAAGCGATACCAATATTACATTAATTCGATTTATTCTGTGTAAAAAATATTATTCGGTAAACCGGTAAACGGTAGTGAAATGCTTCCTAGTTAGGTAATTTATACACACATGTTTGAAAATACAAATTGAATAAATAAATATATTTGGTAATAATTATGGATGCAGGTTCGTCTTAGTTTTTTTCGTTTGTTTGGATTAGTGCAAAAACAAAACAAATGACAAATGAATATAATGTTGTTGGTTGAAATTGAAAGGTGTCAATCGAATCAATCACACTTGTCGGCGGATTTGTTTGATTTTTATTAAATCATGTATTACGTTTTTCTAAGATTTAAGAACTCGAAAGCAAGTTTCTTTGGGGCAGCTAAAAGGGCTCCTAGATTACTTGAACGAGCATCGAGACCTAGCTAAGGGACTAACGAGGGGTCGCCGCGGAAAACTGCACTCCGTAAAACTTTGGAATGTTTGCGCCAAAAAGCTCAACACTATCAGAGAAGGCGCCGTGAAGGATGGAAAAGGATGGTCAAAGGTAAGCGATATATAATGATTTGTCTAAATTCGGTAAATGTACGTGAAGTAGGTACAGCAATGAATGCAAAACATGCCGCAATTGCCGCATTCTAAAAAAAATATCTTAGAATCTGTGTTTATTCCGTACCTACCTAATTAAAAGTTCCTCCACTTTATATGTCAAGACCTATGCTAGGTCCCATAAATATCAGGAAACAAATTCAAATATTTCTAATGCAAATTCCTTAAATGACAATTTAATTTACTGGTATCATCATGATATTATAAAATTTTAACTGTTGTAGTACTGGTGTGATTGGAAGTATAGGGTCCGCAGAAGGGCCCTAGAACTCAAGGCAGCGAGGGACAGCAACAAGCTTCCCCCAGATGGTGTGTCTGTTCTGACGCCGATGGAAGAGACCATCCTGGAGATCATCGGAGAGAGTGTTGTCTCTGGTATCGTGATCAGAAATGATCCTTTGGCTGAAGGAGTAAGTATGACTTTATAATTATAGGACTAATTTTAGTAAAATTACTCAGTCATATACAGTGGTGGTCACATAATTAGGGACATTTGTTTTTTTCCCATACAATTGCCTACGAATATGACTTTTCAATTTTGACCACCATTCAAAAAGTTCTAAACTAATTTAATATTTGGTTACACTCATTGTTCATTAATGAACTAAGGTTTAAATGTATGTACAATTCATCTCTGTTGAAAACGGATCTTTCATTTAATAAGGATTTGAAAAAATTAATACCTCGCGTTCATACAAAGTTGTAAAACTTTATGGACAGGTCAGCACTCCGTTTTTAAATCCCTATAAAATATAAGGTTAGTTTTTAACAGTAGTTCATTGTACATAAATTTAAACCTTGGTTAATGATCTGAAGTAAATTGTATTTAGCAATAAAATTGGTCAAGAACTTTTAGGATGGTGGTCAAAATTTAAGTCATATTTGTAGGCAATTGTATGGGAAAAAAACAAGTGACCCTAATTATGAGACCACCACTGTACATATGTCCTATGCACACACACATATGTTCGTGCATAAGACAATTATTTTGTGTGTAATATAATCGACATTATTAAATTTGACAATTGATTGACATGTCCATGTGTCTTATACACCGCTTGTTTGTTCTTTGCAAATATACATTGATGTGTTTCCTGAATACTACGAAAACTGAAGTTGCAAAATAAAACAATAATAGTAATTGCTAATATATATTATTAAGTGTAAGGAACAGCCAGCAAAAGAAAAGCAATACTTAGTTCATGTTTGTGTAACACATGCTGCCATATAGCGATTTATAGCAAAAACTGCCTACAAATAGAGAACTCAGCGAGCAGGTTCCTGGTACGGAATGTGTCATTAACAAATCAAGGTACATGTTTATTACAAAAAGTTATTTAGCTTTCAGATGCGGAATCATACATTGCTGAAAACAATGAAGAGGCTGCAATAAATAATGGTATGTATTTTATGTTATAACAAAAAACATAAATATTGAAAGTTAATCTTGATCTTTAGATTCCCTAAAGACACCACTGACAATATTAAAAAGTTATCTACTTGGCTTACGGATATATAATGTTTTTATTAAGTCAAAAAGTTCCTTACTGACTTAGTTGCATACAATTTTAGTTAAGTTTAGTTAAGTATTTGCACACCTTCATAAGATAGAATTTAATAAATTAAAAGCACTATCTGCATGAGACTTGTAACTATACCTACATTTTTAATTTACTTCCATATTTTAATTTAATTACATCAATTTTTGAATCTGTAAAAATATTTTGTATAGGTGACACAATAACAAAAAGAGGCAAGAAGAGACAACATTCACCATGTGAATTCTCGTTCAGAGATGACGAGAGACCGAGTAGTTCATTTGAGCAGAAACGGGAGGTAGAAAAGTTTGAAACCAACACTGGTAAGTCACTAATTGGTTTAAGATATAGATATAGATATTCTATAGACTTTTTTGAGTTAATATCTACATTATTTTTGTTTCTTAATTTAGTTCCTACTCTCAGTTACTAGTAATGTACTGTAAATTATAGGGAAACCTATTATTGGCCTATGTTAAGTTACCAATTATTCTAATACTTACTTTCAAGTGTATGGCTGTTGGTTTTGTAAATAAACGATAAATAAATAAATAAAGATAATGTTAATGCATTAACTCCTCTGATAATTAATTTGTATTTAAGTAATTACAATACTTACCATGCAACATGTAAGTTATTAGCGTTAAAAGCGGCACTTAAACACAATTACGAGTATTGTTCCAAATAGTGTAGGTGCCTAGAAGGTTTCATAATTTTTTCAATAATGTGTGTTCCCATGGTAATAACTGTTCTTCTATAATTATTATACCATTGTTATCAACATGCTTAAGCGCATGAACAATGTCAGTGATGTTAGAAAAAGTTATGAATGCTACTATACGTAATTAGCTCGTGCCGAGGTCTAATGACAGGGACGAGTTACATTATGTACCAGTTACATAAATAACTATTTCACTATAATCTGTATACATACTTAAAGATAATATGAGTTTTAATGTCTGTAATTTAATTAATTTGAACGCCGAAACGGTCTTAGTTAAATATTTAACACTGAATTTTACCTGACTATGCAAAGCCAAGAAAAGGAGGGTTATGATTTTAACGGTCTATGTCTAAGGATTAAAAATATCCCTATTTTTTATATATTTTAAAATGTATCCTTTTACATTATATGTATATGTGTGCATATGTAATAAAAATCTGTTGTTCTTCCACTACCTCCTTATATTATGAAACCAAAAAAGAATATGACGTAACTACACCGGTCGGCGTAAAAGACGCGTTAAAAACGTGACGCAATAGACGGGTCACTGCGTAAAGGTTGCGTCAGCCTTTGTTATTTTACTAAGACCGTTGTTTCGGCTTTCAAATAAGAGCTTCAGAGGATTGTGAAAAAAAAATTTAACTAGGTAAAGTACACCGTTCGGCGTAAAAGACGCGTTAAAAACGTGACGCAATAGACGGGTCACTGCATAAACCTTGCGTCAGCCTGTGTTATTTTACAAAAGACTGTTTTTTCGGCGTTCAAATAAGAGCTTCAGAGGATTGTGTAGAAAATAAACCCATTCAAAATACGATACCGTTCCTCTCCCCTTACCTAAAACTAATCCGATATTAATAACGATTTATTAATAAATATTGTAGAAATTATAAAAAACTAGGTCTGTACGTTATCTTTTCCAAAAAACGAAAAAAAATTACCGACATGTATAGACATAGTTTTTTATAATAACTCAAACATTCAAAAATCGTGAAAATCGGACTTTATTTAGAGGATGAGAAACGCTTGGAGTTAAATTAGTACTAATGGAAAACAAAAATAGCTAAATACGCGATTGAAGCGTCCGTTCACAATCCTTTTTAAACTGATATTAACCTTAAGTACCTACCTACTTATTAAAGCAAAAAATTGTGAATCTAAAGGTGAACGCACACATATCCGAGTCTAACGCGTGGAACGAGTCGAGCGAAACAAATTTTAGAAGTCTGTATATGAAATCTTATGAAACCTCGCACACTTGCGGTTCTTTCAAATTTGGACGCGTTCGGCTCGGATAAGTGTGCGTTCACCCTAACCAATACTTTTTACTGAGAAAAGTCATTTGAATATGATTGTCGACACAATTAAATTTGAACATTAACAATCGAACATCTAAATATTTTGAAAACCGTTATTTATTAACTTTTATCTTATCTTGAATAATGAAATAATTTTGTTATTGAATTAAGTTAACGTTTTTAGATGACGACGACGATACTGCAGAACTGATTCTGTTGGAAAAGGAAAAATTGCAAAGTTCGAAAATGTTATTAAAAACTACAGAAGAAATCTCCGGACATTTAGGAAAACTTGTGGACGTTATGACTGTGATAAAGGATATATTATTGACTCACAGAGCGGTTTAATTAATAAATATATACAAGTTATATAAAAAAATAAAAAAAGATCTCTCCGGCGGGGAATCGAACCCCGGTCTCCCGCGTGACAGGCGGGGATACTTACCACTATACTACCGAAGACTTGGCGACTACCTCGAAAAAGTGAATTGGAATCGTAAAGATACTTTTACGTCATGTGACGAGTCGATAGTTACTAAAGATATCTTTGAAGATATTTGGGTGTATATCAAATTGCGGTAGGAATATATATATTCAATAACATACCTACCTTGTTAAAGACTTATATCCAAATAAATTAGTATACTCAATTCGTCCTAAGTTTGTATGAGGTTTTTTATTACACACAACTAAATTAGAATAGGTAGATCAAAAAATATATGGAAATAATCCAAAGACATAACCAATACCAGCTTTGTTTAAAATATAATGACGCAAATCCTGATTTAAAAAATATTTTAAACCCGTATTAAAATATAGAAAATCATATCAGTCAAAAAGAAAAACATACACGTATGTCTTAAATACAATGTTAATTATCAAGATATTGTAAACTACCTTTGACTTTTTCTGGTGCAACTTTGTCGTTTTTTTTTCTTCAAATCTGCGTCCGTACAATTCCTGATTACCTCTTTTATTTTTGGTTTCGCCCTGTAATCATTATATTCCTTTAACCCTTTATTAAAATGTTTTTATGATTTTATATGTAGTGTAGCGTTATTATCGCTACATGACATTATATCTATGCTATGCACGAAGTGCCTCCTCTCACCTTTTTTTCCAAATGGATCTTTGTCATCTTCTTTATATTTTTGGCTTTTCTCTGGGCTTAGTCTTTACTTTTAATTGTTCACTAATAACAATATTATTTTTTATTTTAATGTATTCTTGACCAGAAATTCATTACCTCGTATTATGAATTTCTAGTTCTTTACGCGTATTCCTGTCCTTTTTGTAACTTCTTCCAAATTCGAAAATATACAAAAGTAGCCAAACCCACGCACAGCCGCCACTTTGGACCCCCTTTGGCTGTAAACTCTTATGTTGGTACTTATAAATATTTTGAATGTGATATATCATTTTAGGATCCTTACTTACAAATTTATTGTTTTTTTAAATAAAATGTATTCCTTTTCTATGTCGTTTAATACATATGTGCGTTTAATTTCTTAGTTGAATAAAACTCTTTAAAATGATTTCTTTATTTCGTGTTAAAATTCAATCGTGTTACACCTTTTAGCAAGTGTGCAAAGAAGTGCAACCAATATTTTTTATTATAATTTAAATTGTTGTGCATAAGTACGCCAAAGGGTTTCCAACGAAAAGGGGTTTGGGTACAAGTGTTGTCATTTGTAAAATTCATATATTTTCAAGGTGAGCGGCCATTCAAAAAAGTGGTAAATTATGATAGAATTATTAAAAATAAACATATTTTGTTATGTAATGTAATACTCTAAAGTGCATCGGAGCCGAGATATTTAAATATTCATACTTGGGCGTACTTTTGTACTAAAAACTGAATACTTAAAATCTTTAAAATCTCCGCTCCGATATTATTTACCGCCATAAATTATATATATAAATGTGTATTTAGAGGTCCTCTAAATAACTATGTAAAAACCATACGTGGCCGCTGAAAAAAAAAATGACAATATTCTTCAAACAAATTTACCCAATGCCCTTTGCGCTTTAAAGCTTAATATTTCATAAACATGTAACTTAATCGAAAAATTGTTTTCACAAAACCCGCAATATTTTTGAAAGACCTATCCAACGACATCCCATACTATGGGGTAGACGAGAAAATAAAATTACATCCCCACGTTACGTGTAGGGGAGGTACACAAAAATAAAAATAAAATCAAGATTTTATTTTACCACTTTGTTGGCGTGACTAATATGTATATTCATGCCAAATTACAGCTTTCTAGTACTAAGAGTCTCTGAACTACGCTGCGGACGGACGGACGGACGGACATGGCGAAACTATAAGGGTTCCTAGTTTGACTGCGGAGCCCTAAAAACGCGCCCGAGTTGTCCAGGGCGGCAGCGACGCGTGCACGTCGCTGGCACGCGTTACATTTAGATGTGCCGGGTTCGATTTGTTTTGTTGTTTTACAACTCGCCCGTGCACGCGTTCAAAGCGCGACGCTCCTGACATGCGTTTGGTGTGCCGGAGCCTTAAGTATTGGCAGTTTTATCTAACAACAATAATATTCTAAAATAGCCGTAATCTTTAATAGCCGTACGTACGTCAGTACTTATACCTACATGCTATAAATGTGTATACATATAGGACACTATCACACGTCCGTATAGCCAGTGATCCCCAAAGTGGTCGACGATGACCTGCAAGGGGTCCATGTGAACGGAAAAAATAAATGGGGGTCCATGAGCTGAAAATGGGGGACCGCGATAGTAGAAGCAGGTCGTGCCTTTAAGTTTGGCTTTCCATTAATGAAATAATCCATATTCATACACCAGATAGTAGGTACCTACTAACTTACGTAATACTTTCTTAGAAATATATAAAAAAACAAATATTATCTATATAAATTAAGTTTAAATTTTCTCTGTCTGTAGTTTTTTACTTTGTAAAAAATATTTTTCCGCGCTTAATTTTCATTGTAGGTAGCTTGTGTAATTTTTTAGCCAGCTAGACCTCCAAAGTTATCCGTGCAAAAAATCCCGAAGATTTTTTGCTTAGTTTTAACGTGATAACGTAAATATGTATTAGGTAAGCAGGGGGTCCACACAAAACCGAAACAAATGCCAAGTGGTCTATGAGACAAAAAAGTTTGGGGACCTTTGGTCTAGACCATCCGATAATAGGAGCGTACGAATCTTACGATGGCACAAACAGACCAACAGATATATAGATACACGCGTTAAATTTATAACACTTTTTACTAATATTGATAAAATTACCTATGACAGGGTTCTATGTGACTCGAAATTTTATAAGTATCTACTTACTTTGATGGCACTTTGATCATAGCCATTTTTGGTAGCCGTTACGAAAATTGTCGTAACTTATGTGTAGACACAGACTGATTCTAGTAACACGTTTGGTCGCTGCTTCGTATTTGTTACGTCGCCGCGACTAAAATTGGGGAAGAGTCGACAAAGTAACTTTTGGTTTCACTGTTCCGTCGCTGTGTGGTAACAATGTTCCCATTTTGAAACCAGTTCGTTAGAAATCATACGTTCATTCACTCTTTTAAATGAAATTCGTTGGAGTGTCTGATGTCGTTTTCATAGTGATTTAAAAAAATATATATGAAGAGACGCCATCATAAAAAAGTTTGACAACGTAAATATTTCGTTTTACTGTTAATTCATTATGATTGTGTTCAAATCTCAATGGGAAAATAATTTCATCGTGTCATTTGATCATATTGGTTGAAATTCATCAACGCGCCATCATAAAATCATTATTTAGCCAATTTAGCGAAACACATGAATGTACTGCGTATTATTGCATTATTGAATAAGTCTATAATTTAAAGATCTCTGAAGCTTTCATAGACGGAATAATATATTTGAGCAATAACAATAAATATAAAAGCAAGAATAAACCATAAAACTTATTAATTATAATAATATAAATATGTTATTATGACATTATAAAGTAGTAACAAAGTTACTGAAATCGTAAAATGGTTCCATGTATTTTTTTATTTACAGAGACTCTCAAAGTTTCACGGACACCGTCATTTACCGTTGCAAAGTTCGAAAACATTGACGTAACATTATTACACTTCGCGTTTATTGTTTATAACTTGGTTAAAGAGTCACCACACGGTTACTACACATTATTTCCTAGTTTGTACACTAGTCACAAACTAAACGCAAAGTGTATAAAAATGTGTGACGCAAATGTTTCCGTTATTAGTGGACGCAGCGACTAAACATTGTTACTAGTTATTTAGTGGTAGCATTGTGTAGCAACTGTTACTACACTTAGAAACCAAACCCTTACACAGTCGCAATGTGCCGAAACAGTTACGAAACGATTGTGACTTGTTACTGCTTTGAAAAGTCTGCGACCAAAAATGGCTATATGGGTAAGTAATCATAACATAACCCGATGGCCTCTAAAGCTCAAAACTTATTCGTGATAATCGATTATCGTACTTACTAAGAGTACGTGTTTCATTTTAAGTACCTATTTGTTATAATATGTAACTGACGTTAATTGTTAACCCACAATAGAACCTTGTTGCTGGAAGTCAAGGACAAGATTGATATAAGTAGGTACAGTCACAAGTCACAACACGGGAGTGTTGAGCGACTTGCCCACTGTTAGTATTTTGGCCGTGTAGCGCAAATCGGGTTTAGTGGGTCAATGGACCCGATTCTACGTGCACATCGCTTAAATAGCCTAAAGCTAAATGTCAAATTTTTAGACTTAGTTTAGACGGCAGTTTTAACAAGTGCTATTCCAGAATGTCAATATAATATTGGATGGACGGCTTAAAATAAGAAGCGTCAGATTCAAATTAGCGCTGTCATTTGATTATGCAAGCAAGCATAGCAAAGTGTTTTAGGGACACCTAAATAAAATTAGGAAGTTTAGAGGCCACTGTAGAATCAGCAGGCCTTTCGCGTAAACTCACTCGCAATCACAATCGTTTTCATTTTGAAAATCGAAGGCTCGTCTGCATACAAAATGAAACCAATTGTTTTGTTTTGAAGCCGATCGCGATTGCGAGTGGTTACGTGAAAGGCCTGCATTTGTAGACATTCTTGGCTATAGGCTATTATGAAGAGTATAAAGTGGCTTAACATTCCCGAGTTTTTTTCGGCAAAAAAATAGAAAATGACTAGCACAGATCAAAAATAATGTAGTGATATTTTTGATCCTTACACATTTTGTGTGTAGAAAGAAGTCAATGATTTGACGCGTAGGTACAATTTCCCTATTCCCTGCCAAAATAAAATCGTAATTAACCTCGCCTTGAATTTCTAGTAAATTATTAAAGAACAGTTTATCTCAATTCACACGAATTGAATCATTCAAGTCATAACACCGGGTTCAGTAGTTCACTGATAAATACAGTATAGAGGCAAATCTGCGTTACGAAGTTACAGTACGGATATGGGCGCGTAGTTAGTGGCGGTTTATTATACTTATTCATTATGAAGGTTTTAGTAATATTAGTGTTAATTGGAAGGTAAGTTTTTCTTTACCATTATTCTTGTTTTAAGCGAGCTGATATATTGTTTATTTATTATAAACCTCACTGCAAAGATAACCCGAAGGGCACTTGCGAATATTTCGAGTAATTTAATTATGTAATGCTACAAAATTAAATGAATAAAGTTTTTATAACTTGGTTTTTTCTTTGTAATATTTTTTTCTTTATTAAGTGGCATTAAATGTTTTTTTTAGTATACCTAATTGTTTCACTATTGACTTGAAAAACAAGCGAGTGGGTTGCTGTATAACCTATGTAATGGTGAAAATAAATGTTATTTGGAGCTAAATAACTTAATTATAATGTTGTTATACTTCGCCTATACGGAAGACACAACGTGTAAACTACCTCTGGACACTAGATGTTTTCAATTGAGCCACTTGGGTACGATTTTTGTAATCACACAAATACTTTAGTCAATAAGTGTGCACTAACTTTATTTTTAATATACACAAATTGTTTGCTCACGACTACCGCCGCGTATAGTTTATTTATCGTGATTCTGGATAAACGGTCCAAAAGACAGTTCAAGTATTGTCGACGTAAAAAGTGCAAACAACAACACTTTGCATTTACAACATTATTAATGATAATGACATATGCGAGGATATAAGAGAATGGGTAGATAGTAATAAAAGTCCCATTCACAGCGCACATAGTAAAGTAGTACTACGGAATGAGGAAGACCTCGTGTCGAACGAGATAAGGAACGATGATAAGCCGCTAGCAGTATCTACTACCGCTTCACCTAAAGTCGTAACAACACTAACAACCAAAGCGCCAACATCGAACGACACCAGTGAAAACGAGATCGACCACGAGCATGACACAACCCTAGACCATGACACCACAAGTAATATTGAAACTACATCGCTACCCACAACTCCTGTTGATAATGGAACAGCGTTGATTCTAACGCCGTTTGTAAAGGAAGGTCGGATTGAAGAAGCTCGGAACGCATCTAGGGTTGACCCTGAATTATTTTTGGGGTTCGAAAGCTACAGTGGCTTCGTGACTGTAAATGAGACGTACAACTCGAACCTGTTCTTCTGGTACTTCCCTGCGCCGGACAAGCCTGTCAATGAGACCCCGTGGATCCTGTGGCTCCAGGGTGGCCCTGGCGCTTCGAGTCTCACCGGCCTGTTTGATGAAATCGGCCCCGTTAATTTTAGCCCCTATGGAACGTTAAAAAGTAAGTATGTGTAATTTTTCGAGCTCACCTAGAAGATGCCTATTCACCCTAGCTTTAAATACTTAGGTTCAATATTTATATAGGCAAGAAGTAATGTCCAAACCATGCAAAAACAATACATTTTACTGTAGGGATTGATTTGTAAAAAAAAAGATCATTTCGAAGATACCTATTAGGGATTTAAAACAGTTACTATACTGTCTTAAGGTCTGTTCATTCTTACTTGTCTTATATAGTAAACAACTTTCTAACCTCAAAACGAATCTTTATTGGCTAAAACACCTGTTTTATCGTAAATAAATTAAACTGAATAAACATTATTGGACAATATTTTTGCAGCAAAACGTGTTCCACTAAGATTATATTCCGCACTTAATCTTAAGTGAAATGACAAGTACCCAAGCAGGTCTATCACTTCATTTGAACTAGTGTACTAATTCCAGAGAACCCGCACACATGGTTGTCGGATCACTCGCTGCTGTTCATTGACAACCCGGTGGGCACGGGCTACAGCTTCACTGACAGCAAGGACGGCTTCGCGGTGGACTTGGACACGGTAGTTAACTTCTACTTGATCATCATCATCATCATCATCATCATCATCAACATCAACATCATCATCATCATCATATCATGCTGTACATCGACAACCCGGTCGGCACGGGCTACAGCTTCACTGACAGCAAGGATGGCTTCGCGGTGGACTTGGACACGGTAGTTAACTTCTACTTGATCATCATCATAACCATCATCACCATCATCATCATCGTCATCATCATCATCATCATCCTCATCATCATCATCATCATCATCATCATCATCATCATCATCATCATAATCATCAACATTCTCATCATATCACGCTGTTCATCGACAAACCGGATGGCACAGGTTACAGCTTCACTGACAGCAAGGATGGCTTCGCGCTTAACTTCGACAAATGCACAAACGCATATCATTGACTTACCAACTCTGTGGTTTTAATAATATTTTTAAAATTTCCCTCTTCGGCATTTCATAAATACGTTAGGTATCGCCCTGTACGAGTATGTACGACATGTACGTTCTCAGTTATAATATGCAAAACATATACCTATTGCTTCTTAAAAGTAGTTTGTTCTTTCAGTACGCGACCCACCTTTACATTGCAATGAAGCAGTTCATTCAGATATTCCCTGAGCTGCAGAACGCGCCACTATTCGTTGCTGGCGAGTCTTATGCCGGCAAATACGTGCCCGCCCTGGCCATGCGGATACACAGGCAGAAGGAATGGCCCGGTGGACACTTCAACTTGCAGGTTAGTGCAACAAATAGCTAGCCAACAAGTAAATGCGAGACACCCGTATTCACAAACGTCACTATGAGGTCTCACAGTGCTCACGAACGCACAGTGTGGTTCAAATCGTCTCATAAACAAAAGGTCGGTCAAAAAGGAACAATCACAAAGCTGTATTGAACGCTGTGCGTTTACTCAGTGATACCTTAAGTATTGTTTGTGCAAATTTTGAAGTTGATTTGTTGGTAATTCTGTAGCTCTGCCTGTGAGTGGGAAGAGAGAAGGTGCGTGTATGTATGTATGTACACCCGAAACAGCTACTTTTTATTAGTGATTATCTCGTAACGTATTCTCTTGTACTTTTAATTATGCGTGTTAAGGAAAAGAAAATATTATCCAAATAGTAGACCATTCACTAGTCATTTTCCTAGTTTCTTATTACAATATCGAAATAAACCTTAATAAAAAATAGCTGTTTCGGGTGTTACGGTGGAGTGACCCTACACTTAGTATATATTTATTCGCAGTTTTGTGAATACGGTACTTACTACCTATTTTGGTTTATTCCCACCCATAATATTTTTTTCCAACTGATCATTTCATTATTTTTACTTGTTTGTTACAATGAATCGTGGGATTCCCAACCTTATCAACGTCGGCTTGCGTATCTTGGATATCGGCCAAAACATTTGAATAACAATAATTCTAAAATAACTCAGCTTTACGAGTATGACAGCAACTTTTTTATTGCATAGTACTTACAACATATTGCGGAATGTTCAGGAATATCTATGTAGGTTTGTTTTTGTGTGTTATCTATAGAATTGGCTTGAGGGATTTCTAAAAACAAGGTATTTTTTGGATGATCTTTATCTAATGAGTGCCATATACAGGGCTACCAGATTGTATTATTGAATACAACATTTGTATAATTTGATTGTCTATCTATTCTCTTCATACAATTGACCACATGGTATATTTAATACATAGATAAAAAAATAACAAAACTTGCGTAACCGTCACATTTTGCCTAAACATTTGGTGTGCGAGAGCGTTTTCATTTTTTGTAGAATGCTAGTGGAGTTTGTATAATTTTAGCAAGCTATCGGTAGAATAAATATTTAACCGCTGCATACATAGAATCTATAGAATGAATGGAATGATATTTATTTCTCAAAGTAAGTCTACAGTATACATTGCATTTTATGTAATGTGGCTTAAGAAGTTACATTTAGATCGTCAAAAAATACGGTGTATGAAAAACTACAGTCAATTTATTGCCAACTTAATTTCTCTAAAGCGTTTTCCTCTAGGTTTTTAGGCTATAAAAAGTTAACTTCCTCACTCAGGGACTGATGCTAGGCAACGCGCTGGTGGACCCCGAGGTG
Organism: Acleris literana; assembly: GCA_946894065.1. Lineage (NCBI taxonomy): Eukaryota > Metazoa > Arthropoda > Insecta > Lepidoptera > Tortricidae > Acleris > Acleris literana. The sequence continues at coordinate 20,729,815 of OX335671.1, read as the reverse complement.
ATATCACACATCGCGCTCCCCTTCCAGTATTTCGGGCTGATTGACCAGACCCAGATTAATAGCATGCAGCCCCTCATCGATGGCTTCCAGAGTGACATCGCCAATAACAGGAGTGTTGAAGCTAAGCTGGTAAGAATTTAACCCTAAAAGGTGCTAAGTAATATAAATTACTAATTTTTGTGTTATCTATGAAAAGGGACCTTATAGTCGTTGGCGCTTACGCCGCACTGCGTCACGCGACGTTGTATTAATATCGGAGCAACTTTAATAATGGCGGAAGCGCCATCGACAATAAGGTCCTTTTTCATAGATAACGCCACATTTATTTATATGTGCTAAATCGAAAACCCTACAGAATGCAAACCCGGTCAAGTGCGAGTTGGGCTTGCATACGCGCATTCTTAACATGTTTCTTGAACGGAGACCCTCTTTAATTTTGAATGTAATTTATTTTTCATTATTAGTTACAGCGGCAATAGGAATACAGTCACGGTAAGAAAAGGTTCTTCACTTTTGGACCTTAATAGCGCAGAAATAGAGTCGAAAAGTGACGAACGTTTTCTTACCGTGACATACAATATGTAAACTACAGGTTGACGTTATTTTTGTGGTTAAAGATCCTTAAAAGAATATAAAGTGCCTAATATCAATGTCAAATGTCAGGCTTGATAAGGTATCTTGAAAAGGACGTTATTTGTCGCAAATGCCAGTTTATTTTCTCTTTTTACTTGATCGATCACAGGCCATTTTGATCTGGTAAAGCATGACCAGCTGCCCTATTGCCTAACGCACTCGCATTCGCATTGTTTTCATTTTAAAAGCAGACTTGCCTTCGGACTGTCAAAATGAAAACGATTGCCGTTGCGAGTGCGTTAGGCAATAAGCCTGCAGTAAAGGTAATTAGATTAGGTAGAGCTAATTGACTGCCTAACCTTGACGCCATTTGTACAAATAACTATACACAGTGATTTATTTAATAGACGCTTGATTGAGAACGAGTTAAGTCGTTATTTGTACTTACAACAAGAGAAAATGTATTCTCACCTAAGATTCTCACGGATAAAAATTGGAAATGTGACAACCTAACCTAATTTTGAAGCCTATATTGTTCTTAAGTATATCATAATATTCTATCAAAAAACCAAGATCTCAGGACAAAATCTAGGTCTTACTGCTTACCTCTACTTAATTAATTAAAATATTGGTTGTTTTACCGACAATTTTTTTATCGAATTTATAATTTGACCGAAATTCACTTCATCGAAAGCTATTTTCTGCTGAAGCCGTGTTGTTTGGTTAACTTGAATAATAATTTCGTTAGACTTGTGGCTATATGTTAACCCCTGCGCCTAGAAAAGCCACATTCTATGAAATTAGTGTCGACAAAACCAGGGTAAACCACTATATGAGTCGCTTAACTTCAAACTGGTAAATCCATGCAAAAGGACAACGGAATTTGCGACTTTTTTAGAACATGTTAAGTTTTAAATTCGTATACCAAATTTCAAGGATATATCCGAGTTTGATTTTAAGCGACTCATATACAGGGTGGAAAAAACGAACACCACATGGCCGGCAACTACCTTAAATATTGGAAATAGCAAGTTCTACGCAAAGACTTACTTTTATTTTTGAAAACATAAAATACTGCGTTATTGGATTTTTGATAAAAATCCTATTCCTTAACCGAGAATCGAACTGGTTGAATATGACAAAACTATAAAGTCGTGTTTTATGATACAGATCGAAAGGGTCATTGATAGTGATCATTTATGTCTATAACGCATACACCTTTAAATTAAATAAACACCGTAAAAAAACCCTTCTTTATTATTTTGACATATTCGACTAGTTCGATTCCCGGTTAAGCCAGGCAAATTTTCAAAAATCCATAAATGCAGTAATAATTGTTTTCAAACATAAAAGTAAGTCTCCTTTGCTTAGAATGCTATTTCCAATATTTAAGGTAGTTGCCGTCCATGTAGCGTTCGTTTTTTTCCACCCTGTATGTGTACGTGTAATTTAGTAACAACTATTCCACTTCTTTTAGAAATGGATGCACATCATCTCCAACCTCCTCTACTTCTCGTCTCAGTCTCACGCCTACAACTTCCTCCGTGACGATTTAAACGTCGGGAAGTACTCGACGTACCTGGCAAGGTCTGACGTGAAGAGAGCGTTGCACGTGGGAGACATTCGGTTCAGCTTCCTCAATTTCACAGTGAACTCTAAACTGGCTCCTGACTTCTTGAGTAACACCACGCCGCTGATGGAAGAGCTCTTGGAGAATTACAGGGTTTTAGTTTATTGGTAAGGCTATTTTCAATATTTAATTATGAACCACGGACCTAAAAAAAATACGGACGTAACGTTACACTCAAAAGGTGCGAAGCAAGCAAGGCCTGTTATTTCGTTCCGTCATACACAATCTACCGTCTCACAAATGCACTAGGTCTGTTAAGCCGCCGCCATTACGCGTCCAGCCACAGCCCGAGTGACATATCACTTTAAACCGAAGAAAATGCTGCATTGTGTAGTAAAAACGTGTAAAAACTACATTAGTAAATATAAAAAGCCACACGGAATCACTTATCACCTGTAAGTATGTTTATTCGTGTTATTTTTCATAAATACGTGTTTATTTACTTTGACGCAAATTACAAACAAAAATGACAATCAGTGTTGCCAGTTTTTTCACGGATTTTTCTACCTAAAAGTGGGGAAATCTTTAACGCCGTTAGTAATGGTACGGAATCGTGCTTATGCGAGTCAGATTTGATTTTGATCGGTTTTTTTACATACTTTTAACTAAGTCACAAACAATCTAAGAAACTTAGAATGTAATTAAGTCTTGGATCTCTGTTTTAACTTAGTTACTTCTAATTTGTCAGATTCTCTTGAAAATATGCATACTTATGTAATTGCGATGACAATATAATTATATGGTATTATCGAGCAATGATATTGAAACTTTCTTGCACATTCCATACAATCAAATTGAGGAAATAAAAAATTGCTCAGTCTAAACCTTACGTTTGGTACAATTCTTAAACTCTATTATTGCAACAAAATAATTGCATACAATTATTGCCGATTCTTGTACAAGAAACTTGCATAATCTAAATGGGCCTTTACAGTGGGTAAAAGGCCTTAAAATGGGCAAATTGACGATTTATATGGCAACCCTCAAAGCACGCACACTCGTAAACGGACGGCCATTTTGTCTGCTTCACTCATGATTAGACTAGGTTACGTCCGTATTTTTTTTAGGTCCGTGTTATGAACCTAAAGTTTAGGTTACCCTGCCACCTACCCTACTTTATATTCTTGAAGACGAACATAACCAGAATATTTTATATATTTAGTTATCATGAAACTAAACCAGATTCCATAATACGACGCATTAGTTGGACATATACCTAGTACTTGAAAAAAAAAAAGATATTTTTTTACGGCAAGGAGAACGCAAACGGGCACACAGGCATCTGATGGCACTGGAAGTGTGATCTGAAACCCTCAAGTCCAAGTCATACTGAACAAATACTAGTCCATTAAATGTTATAGCTCCTCTACACTATCGGCGAGTACAGACGAATACGGGCAAGCACGATAGTGTAGAGGGCATACTCGGCTGTATTCGCCGATGATCGCCAGCGACCCGTGATTTGTCGGTTTTTCGGGAACGCATCAAAGGGATTCGCCGAGTTGTTCGTTGAGCTGCCCAGAAAATTTAAAAGTTCCCGGGGGAATACGATTATCGAAATCTACGCCAACGAAGTCTGAAATGGATTCTGGATAAGTTAAAGTAGCTTTTGTAAAACTCTAGTCTTTTTATTATCTAGCGGACAGCTGGACCAGATGCTGCCTTGTATGCAGACCTCTCAAAACTACCGCACATGGAGCTGGAATGGAACCCAAGAGTTTCTGGCGGCTCGCAGATCCCCATACTTCTACAACCGCCGCCTGGCTGGGTGAGTTCATATTATTATTAGTTTTCCTAGGCCCTATTTCAATAGGGATTATCCATGTTTTTCTTTCACAGTTTGTTTAAAAATATTCATGTAACAAATAGTTGGCAAAAATATTTTTTGAATAGATACAAAAATAACCAAGATATAAGCCATCAAAGAGTTGTTGCTGTCTAATTAGAAGTTTAAAATGCTTGTACCATTCTAAAGGCCCATTTACATTATACAACTTTCTTGCACAATCCATTCAATAAAATTGAGGAAATAAAAAATTGCTCAGTCCAAACCTTACGCTTGGTACAATTCTTAAACACTATTATTGCAACAAAATAATTGCATACAATTATTGCCGATTCTTGTACAAGAAACTTGCATAATCTAAATGGGCCTTTATTTCTGGTCCCATTTTATTATACTTCTAGTGATCTCTTTTACGGTATTTTCATATTTCGTTGAGACATGCGATTTAAATAATTCATGCCTATTCCCTCAACTCGTACAGCTACCACAAGACGGGCGGGCGGCTGACGGAGGCGATGTTCCGCGGCGCGGGCCACATGGTCCCGCTGGACGCGCCGGCGCCCGCGCGCGCGCTCGTGGCCCGCTGGGCGCGCGGCGAGCCGCTCCACAAGCCCGCTACCTTCAACCAGGAACAGCTGTTCTCGATCAATGACACTATTGTTAACTTTTGAGAAAGAACTAACTAAAATATTTTATTGGAATCAAAGAAACATATTTTATTGGAAGCCTCCACCTACTTAAAATTAAGTTAAACGTAAGACTGACATCCGTCGCGTGAGTGCCGTCCTTTGAAACGAAAATACTACACACGTATTTTTCATTCAGTCATTCGATCCATTTGTGGCAGCTTTTGTGACATGAACTTTACCTACGGAACCCCCCGTAGTACTAGTCCACTCGCAATAAGCCCGTTTTAACAATTGGCCAACTAACAAGATTTTCTCTATAATTAGAATTAGGGTCACGGAACACGTGAAGAGGTAGCACATCCGCCTTGAAGGACCAATGTCAAGGCCCTACCTATAGTATCAACGTTAGATAAAGAAAATACCTAGCCGACAGCGGACTGCATGAATAGGGCTGGTACGAGTATATTCGCCGTCTATAGGTAGGTACGGTCGGCCAAGAAAGTGGTCTACCAGTTTTGGCAAAAGATTCTGTGAGATCTAATTATCGCTAAGGTTGTCACTTGGCACTGTCATAATATTATTCCAAGGGAAAATCGAACTTGTTGTATCATGACATGCAAATGAACTTCAACCGTAGGGTGGTAGACCGCATTTTTGGCCGACTGTACAATGACCTACTAATGTTAAAATCAATTATAATAAAGAGAAGACTGTGGTTGAATCTGGTAAGACGACGAGTTGCTATTACCCTCAGACTCCATATGAGAGTAGCTTTTAGATGCCATTAAGTATAGGTATTGCATTGTCATCGGGATAATTATGTTTTCCTTTCAGCAAAAGTTGACATTCCTTGTAGATTTGACCCAAACACACTACGTGAAGTTAATTAAAAGCTTGTACCTATAAATAATGGTTGCTTATTGCACAACATAAGTTAACATCGCCGGCCGGCACGATGCACTAACTTGCTCACCCACGGAAGGGATACCATGGAATAGGCACTTACCAGGATTATTAATCTGCCTCTCTCTAACTTAACCTACTCATTACAAGAGGAACGTTCTTCGAGTAATCAATCTGGATCATCCACAAGCACGTAGTATAGTGCAGGCAGACGTCTAGATTATACTGCGTTAAGTATAAAGGTCGAATCTTTAATACAATGACCAAAGGAGATTGAATCTTCTATGTTGCGAATAAAGTTGCGAACGCGATTTAAAGCGGATGCGTGAGTCAGGCCGCGTGGTGACGGAGGTTGTTTGCCGTCTCAACCGGCCGGCGACTGGCGACTGTTTTATAATTTTAGTACGCTTCTGGCCGCGAGTTAGGCGCGCGTGTCGCACATAACCTCAAAATCACAACCAACTAACAAACAAACTGTGAACTGTTAGTAATGCAAACGGAGGAATTACAACAATCATCATGATCACACGGATTGCAGTGGCCATTTTAGGATTAAGGTAAGTTGTTTACATTTGCGAATTTAGCTGAATGATTACTAAGTTGTGTTTTATCAGTAATTTAGTTGTACAGGTATAACGGTATGTGCTTGATTATACATAGGTGCATGCCTTTATAAGTATAAATAATTTTGATACCGGCAGCCTATTAGGTAATGACTATACCGGCAACAAGCGATATAGGATCGAGATCACTTGTTGCTTACCTTACCTACTTCGTTAGCAAAGCAGTACCTGTTATTTATTTTGATTGGAAGGCAGTCTTTCGAACAGTTCATGAAGTCTTAACTCTTACGTTACGGGTAATCTAGTAATAATACCGTAGGAGTATAATATGATATGATAACGCAAGCGATCAGGAGCTATGATTGGTAGATTTTCAAGGGCGTTTGGTTTTGTCCAATAGCGTGCTTTGTTAGTGCTTTGTTTATAAATAGCGCCGATGAAGACCCAGATTTAACCGTCAGATTTATACCAGCATAGGGTTTTCCCCGGGTTTGTTTTTGTTTAGATTGCATTGTGGAATGAGAAGAAAATGACAGAAACTTTTAAAATGTTACAGGTATTAGGTATAAACACAATTTTGATCTTAGTTTTGTTTTCCCGCCGTTCTTCGCGAAAAAGTGTTCGGCCAAAAAGTTTTTATGTAGGTAAGTAGGTACAGTCAAGGAATTTAATTTGTGACCCACCTTAGTTCCAAAGTCAGTCTGACATTCTACAGCAATAAGGTTGAGTTTCCTATCAATTACAAATGACTTTTCATCTCTAATGACAATGACATCTTCAAGCAGATTTTCTTTGAAATGGGTAGCAAATTAACGTCCGTTACCGTAGAAGCTTACAACTTTGCCCGCTTTCTGCATTTGTTGCTCTTTTTTTACAAGCTTTTATTTAATTTGCAATGTATATGTAGGTACTTATGTAATGTAAGTATGTATGTATTGTACGGGTCAAATCTTGGAAGTTAAATTTGACGCACTTCCCTGTTTCTGATGAAGCTGAAAATTTGCATACACCTTTACAATACAATAATATAGTACCATCGAGCTGGTCTGATGATGAAGACTCAGGGTGGCCATAGGAACTCGTACATTCATTACGAATGATAAACCCGTCGTGTTGGGGCTCGTTAGAATCGTGTTGACGAGTATATGACGACTGTGCAAAAAAAGTACAAGAAAAGCTTGTCCCAAAAAAATAATATTAGACAAAAAATTATTTCACCTTTATCATAACATTTTGAATTAAGTACAAGTCTGTACACTTACATCTTTGCATACTGTAATTGGTGTGTGTTAAGAATCTAATACATAAATAGGTACATACGTTTATTTATTAGTGAAAATGCCTTTATAAATGATGGGCAAAAATAATATTTTTTTACACTTTTGTATAAACGTTCAACTTTGGCATCGTCGACTTTATCATTAAGAACTGTAAGGTCTATAATAAACAATAGCTATGATCTCCTGGGGTGGTACTCGATAAACTGTACCTACATATTGAAAGGGATGAAATTTTAGATTAATTTATCGGTAAAACAATTTAATAAAAAAATTAGCCACTTTTTTTACAGATTCTTAATTTTTTTAATAAATTACAGCTAAAATGTCATTTTGATTTCATAAAAACACGATTTTACTCAAAATTTTGTAGATATTTCCCTATTTTTTTTTGCTTCTTATTATTCCTCGTTTAATTTTAGATCTAAAAACGTTAAAAAAAATTGTAAAATATCTGCAAAATTTTTGAGAAAATCATGTTTTTATGAAAACAAAATGACATTTTTGCAGTAATTTTCCACAAAAAAGCAGTTAAGTAGGTACCTACTCAGTTTTTTTTTTAATTGGTCTATTATTGTTATCAATTATTATAAACCTAACTAATGTCAATACTATGCATTTTGTTTTATCTTGTTTGGGCTATTAGATCAAAAGTTACACCGTCACAAGTAAGTGTACCTACTACTCAAACTTTATTAAAAAGTTTGACGATCTGTAAAAAAAAAAAGTGGCAAAAAAAATTAAAAAAAATATGTTTTACCTATAAATTAACCTAAAATTTCATCCCTTCTTAATATGTTTAGTTTATCGAGTACCACCCTGTATAATTATAGGTCCTTTTTGGCGTAGGATTATCCACCTAACTTTAGTGGGCAAAGTCGTGAAGCTATTTTGTGGGTCCTTCATGCAAAAATTCAAAATCACAAATCTCACAAACTGAAAAAACACCACAATGACACGGAGCTGGTTTCTGAGTCTCAATTTTCACCTGGTTAAATCCACTTCTAGGCATGGCAGGCGTATTGTTTATTTTTTAATTATTATTTACATCCAACTAAGTACAGAATTCAACATTAATACAATTAAAAATTAAAACTAAACGTATTTAAATTAAACTAACCTACTCAAATATTAAAGATATAAATCACCACTATAAAAAGAACACCCCCTCTAGCAGGTCCGCTCGCGGCATGGTCCCCAAGACACTGGCTGCATACCTCTCTGGATAGCTGGCCCAATCCTTTGGGAGAGGTAAGCACCAGCTCTAGGATCTCCGGAGGATTCTATGAGCCGAGAGGACAGGGCCTTAATAAAGCTTTTCATATCAGCTGACAAAGGTCCCATGGTTTCCACTGCAAGCGCCACAAATTCGTAATTATTTAATAATGACGAATATTTGCGGCGCTTGAGTGTTTGGGCCTGATCAGCTGCTGCACCGGCCCGATTACGGGTTGACTGGACGTGGGAAAGGGCGAATGTGTCAACGCACGTCGCGTCCCACACCAATGCCCTACCTAGTTTCCACGGCACCAATGTAGCTCCGTCTGGTCGCTTGCCATCGTCTCTATGCAATCCTGCAGGTTCTAGGATATCTGGTACAGAGGCAGTGGCAAGCGAACGATGGATCAGATCATTAATTGTGCCATGACGGTACAAACGGCCGGCACTTCTGAAGCATGAAAGGCCATGTCGTCCCAGCTCACTCACTTCCTTCCCGCAAGTATGAGGTTCACAGAGTCTAGCCCCAAGCCGCAAGTTTATTGCTATGCGCAAGCTGCTTGCGTCCAAGACTGTGCCTATATTGCGGGAAGGAAGAGCGTGGAGCCAGTGACCTGATTCGCCTGCTGAGACAGCGAGGAGACGGGCGCGATCTGAATCGTCCGGACTATTTTCTATGAGTGATGCATGAATTGATGTGAGGCGAGGTGTATCCCTTGCTCTCTGGATATGCCTCTTGACTGGCATATCCACTCCCGGACACGACTCACACCAAGCATCCCTAGCCTCCACCAGGTTCGCAATCTCAACGTCAAGTATCTGTGGGTGATTTAAGATAATACTGACGAGAGGCAACGAACCATAGGCGGAGGACAGGAAAGCCGGTAGTGCCACGCTAGAAATCGAATACCAAGTCCACCGAAACGAATTGGGAGAACCGCTTGAGTCCAAGGCCTTAAACTAAAATTAATGTTTAATAATTTTGAAAGAGTTGATTGAAGGGAAATATCTATATAAGCCAAAATGTCTGGAAATTTCCAAATTTGACAACTCCGTAGCAAATACATGAACTTTGGAGTGAAAATACAAAACCGAATAATAAAAAGGGCCATGTGGGGGTTTATTTCGTACAAAAGGTTAGAAGTATTTTTATTATTATTATTTTCTTCCGTTATCATTATCATGTCTTGCTTGTGTGACAACCCTAAAGGAAATATTGTACTGGGCAAAATCATGAACAGCACTCCCGGAATGCGCATATGACATTGCCCACCGCCATAAATCAGAAATTAATGGAGATACAGTGTCGAGTCATTCTTTGTCTTAAGCGTTTAGGTACTTGCTATAAAGTTACAGCGTGTAGGGACGTCGCAAATCAATTTAAATCATAAGTTTCTTCGATCTTTTTGTCGCACCAAAATACACGAACGTCTTCGTAGCCAACTGAAGAGTGACTAAAGTATAGTAAGGACAGGTTAGCCGTTAGGTACTCAGTATTAGGACGTTTAACTTACTTCCACAGCTTGAAAAAAAAGTGGGCGTTTGATATTTTTTGTTTTATTCTGGTTATTTATATTCATAAGTGACGGCTTGGGCAAAGCTTATGTTTCAAGGGCAAAGTTATTTAAAAAGTTTAAAGGTCTTTGGATATTTTATTCAGTGGTAGTTTTCAAGACAATTTTCGCCATTTTTCCGTTCTAGCTAAAACTAACAAACATGCCTAGTAGCTAATCTTTGTTTTAATTCGTGTAAAGCACAGCACTGTGGCCCCAATACAGACACGAACAAGATGCATTCAGCAAAGGTTATCGTTATCGAAAATAGGTAAATAGGTAGGCGTAGGTATTGACGTAAGTAAGTAAGCTGCCAGAAGGCCGCGTGAATCGTATAGTACCTACCTATGTCAACTCTACATAGAGGGTGTCCTAGAAACCGACGTCAACCTACCTAGGGCCGATAGAGCAGCTAAAAAGCTATCGATTTAGCCCGCACGTAAATTCAGCGAATTTTACAAGTTTCGGAGATATGAATTTTTGTAATTTTCCCTTATGTCCATGTCACGAAAAATCATTAATATCATGTTTTGTTTCATAAGTTTTTCAGTGGTATCTTACATAATTAGAATCATACATTACGAATCTGCGAAGTTTTTAAACCTATTTGTCCTATTTTTTATTTATTTTTTAAGTAATCACATAAAGTTTGTTTCTCCATACTAGGTGTGACGTCCCAGTGTTTGCTTTTCACTTTGTATGGTATTTTTTTTAAATTAAAATTAAGATTAATTATGTAAACTTGTTTCATTTTGTCATGGCGTAATATGTGAATAAAGATTTTTATCTATATATCTATCATTAAAATGATCTATATCTCCGAAATTAGTAAAATTCGCTGAACATACATTAAATCGATAGCTTTAGAGCTACTCTATCAGCCCTAGGCGGGTTGACGTCGGTTTCTGGGACACCCCTGTATACAATTTGACAGTAGGTACCTTACGAGTACCTACCTATTTGAAAAACGTTAACCCTCGGACCTAAGTTCCCTATATCTAATAACATTAGAAATATTAGAATACTTACCTACATTGAAAAGTTGAAAGATAACTCATACTATAAACTAGGTACATACCTAGCTACCTAACGACTCCGAGATCATCTTATTTTAAATCCAGATTCCAGATCAAAGAAATTATAATACCTAAAATTTAGTTGCGTAAGTAGGTAGGTCTATATGTAAACCTAAGATGTTTTTCATGGTAGATAAGACGGATGGTATCTACGCCAGTAAGTCTGCGTGTAGCTAACAATATATTTTACTCAGATAAGTACCTACTTACTTAAACCAACATAGGTATTATTTTTAATAAAACATTTTTTTTGTTAATCCGCTGTCTGAAATCCACTGAAATGCTTAGGTGTAACTTTTTGTTTTCGTCTACTCCAGAGCAAATGGACGAAATGTAATCCAATAGGTAGGTATAATGAATGAGGCTGTTTTTAATGACAATTGGGTGGACGAATGAAAAACCATCCTTCGACTACAAGACAATACTTTAATCTATTAGATAACACAATAATAGTAACGTGGGCCACAGCACTGCACTGACCGCTCGCTCGGCTTGTCACTACCAATAACTTTTTTTTTCGTAATAGGTGTGTGCAAATTCTCAAGCTTTTGCAAAAAAAAATATCCCGCTTGGTGGCGAGGTCAGCTATTTTTATCCATCGACGCAAACAGACGAGTGTTATATTATAAGTTTAACGTGTGCATCGATGTGTGTCTGGCATCTGTATGTGGCATTGTAATTCCTAAATGGATTTCCCGTTTCTTCCTCCGCGTTCGCCAGAGTTGCGCTGGCGCGGCGCGACGGTAGCGCGACGCTCGCAGCGTGATCTGTGCCGGCCTCACGGACCTAAAAAAAATACGGACGTAACCTCGTCTAATCATCAGTGAAGCTTGCAAAATGGCCGTCTGTTTACCTGTGGGCGTGCTTTACGTGATGCCATATAAATCGTCAATTTGCCCATTTTACAGCCCCTTAATTAGCCATCGAGGAGTTTCTTACACTACCTGTCTCCACCATCATAACAGCTTGATGGTAGGTACCATATTATTGAATTGTTATCGCTATTAGGTACATACAGCCTTGGCCAAAAGTATTGAGCTCCCCACTTTTTCCTTTGTAACTTATATAAATAAAGTATTATTTTCTAACTTCAATTAAAAAAACAAAAAACCGCCTTCAAAAAGCAAAAAATAACTTCTTTAAAATGGTAGGTAAATAGGTCAGTCCAACTGAAGTCCGCTTTTGGCGGTTTTTTGTTTTTTTAAACATTTATTTTATTTTATACTTTTTAGTGATCCTATTTATGCTGTTACGTAGCTCCACTTCTAAATATTAATAAGAAACTATAGAACATTTCAAGCTCGCCGCAGACAACGCCGCGGGAATGTCATAGTCATATTTAAACCTAAATGTGCTTCGTCATAGTCGCTCAACTTCCTTTATCGAAATATCTTATCGCCACCCTTGAAATAGGTACCGTTAAGGAGTTCCGGTGGCCATCTGTGGTCTTCATCATCAGTTCCACTTCACCATATAGTACTTTTCAAAAGCAAATGCATGAGTTACAGTGAAAAATACCAAAATCGCTATAGGTGTGCCTATAATATTTGAGGAGTTCTCTTGATTTCTCCATGATTCCATCATCAGATCCTGACGTGGTGACAATGGGACCAACTAGAAAGTATACCCATTCGAACAACGAAAAAATTTTTCAAATCGGTCCAGTGGTCTTCGAGTAATCGGGGAACATACATAAAAAAAAAATAAAAAAAATATCCCGACGAATTGAGAACCTCCTCCTTTTTTTGAAGTCGGTTAAAAATACACAAAGATGTAAAAAATACATAAACGGTGTTTGTACAAGTGAAAATGATTAGTAGGCAGATTATCATTTCGCACTATTTTCGTGTGAAATCTGAGGCTCGAAAAAATCGGGTTTTACAACAAAATGATTAATTGTATTTTTTTTTGATTAACGGAATTACCCTTAACATCAATAAACATGACTATTTTTTCCGATAGATATACAACTTTCTATTATATAAGGTATAAATTCACGTTTTAAACTTTGACTTTTATAGGAAAAACGCATGGGTGCTCAATACTTTTGGCCAAGGCTATTAGTATGCAAAATTTCAAGACAATCAGACAAATTAGAAGTACTTATACCTACGTAAGTTAAAACTGATTCCCAAAATTTGATAACACTGTTAGTTTCTTGAATTGTTTGTGACTTAGTGATAAATCAAGTTTGACTCGCATAAGCAGGGTTCCGTACCATAACTAGCGACGTTATATATATAGCCTGGCCAAAAAGTCGAGCCAGTGGTGACAGCTGCAACTAAAAAAATTCCATACAAAATTGTTGCCATGTTTACGCATTTTACGTCAAAAATGTGACAGTTACATAGAAAGTGGCGCCCTCATTTAATTTCTACTCTTTTTGGTCGCACTATACTACAGATTTCCCCACATTAAAAAAAACTGACAACACTGTTTAGGGGTAGGCAGAGACCACTTGCTACGATCCAGGCAATCTTCCCTCACTTCCTACACACTCATAAGTCTCACATACACGTGCGTCGGTATAAGGTACCTACACATGACCTGGCCAGCCCTCTTCCAACATTCCCATTTACTGCTGCCTAATATACCTATCTAAAGTAAATAAAAGATGTTTATTTATGATAAATTATGCTAATCATCATAACTTACACGTGGTATGCGATACCGTGTGTCTTTTTAAATTTACTCCTGTAATTTTTGCATGTTTTAACTACACAAGACTGCATTTTCTTCGGCGTAAAATTTTCTTTGTCACTCCTGGGGCCTGTTTTATAAAGCTACAATTTACAATTTACAGGTTACAAGTTTCCATTTGACACAACCTCGACCAATGATGACCGGCTATTTGAGCAGTTTTGCCAGTTTAGACCTGTAAAATTGTAACTTGTAGCTTTATAAAACGTGCCCCTGCTGTGGCTCGGCGCGTAACATATGGCGGCGGGTTGTCAGAAATTGCCGAGCTTGCATGCTTCACACATTTTTAGTCCAACGTTTTTTTTTAGGTCCATGGTCGGCCTATCGTGGTGGATAAAGCATCCGTCACTCCCGCACTTACGTACTGCTCAGAAAGTGACAAAAGTTTTATCCACGTGTATCCAAATATACAGGACCATAATCTAATAGGCCCGCTGCATATGTACGGTCAACCAATTTGATTTCTGGGCCACTATGGACTATGTTAAAGTGACATTGACAACCTTAACGTATGAGACTTCCTATGATTTTGTTCATTTCCACGCCAAGAACACGCCTCGTCACCGTCGCGTGCTCTTTGGCGAACGCTTTAAGCTGGCTCCACATTTGTATCATTTTGCCGATCACGATCACGCGTATCGTATCGAGCTCCCGTATCCTAAGTATGGACGCTCACTTTGGGCACACCGTATCACTATCATAGTCGCGTGAAAAATGCGTCCATACTAACCGTAGCGTAGCAGCGTATCGTATCATAACGCCGTATCATTAAGTGTGGACGCTGACAAACTTGTCAATTGCGTGTCCGTATCCCCTTTGATGATCGGGGAAAAACCGCCTCGAGAGAGATCACGGCGTATCGCGTATCAAATCATAACTTTGTATCGTGATACAATATCAAAACACGTCCATACTAACCAATCTTGATACGCGTATCCGATCGCGAGTGTTCGGGGTATAAAATAAACGCGTATCAACATCGATGCAGCTGCATGATCGCGCTGTTTTTGCGTCCACCCTAGCGATCTAGATACGCATCGGTGCAACGCGACGGAGATACGATACGACGAAATGATACAAATGTGGACCCAGCTTTAGGTATTAACCAAATGTTTTTTTAGCTTAATCTAGTCTTTATCTTATCGGATAGCCTGGAGTGAAAACTCCATTACAATCTACAGTAATAAGCAGAGCACTTAGGTACCTAAATTAATGCAGTCAAGGGTTAAAAATATTCGTAACTTTAAGAGTCCCCGAAACGGTCATTTGCGAATGACAATGTTTACGTGATTGATCGTTTCAAATGACAGGCCAATGAAGCGTATCATTCGCGCATGCTTCAGTCGGTCGTTGGACTTCAGGCACGTCCGACATTTATGAGGGCGCAATCAAGAATTAGAAACATGTCAGGAGTATACGATCATTTTTTGCATCAATGGGTATCAATCACATCATGAAAGAACTCTGGCATAGGTACACCTACCTACATGTTTCGGGTTTTTTTATTTTTTTCTTGTAATCGTACCCTATTTAATTTTATCCTTGCAGCTCAATAATAGCAACAATCAGGCCTGCTACGGGATCCCCAGCGCTTATACTCACTCCATACATAGAAAAGAATAATCTCTCAGAGGCGAGAAATGCCTCTCTAGTCGACCCCAAACTGTTCCTCAACCTCACGAGCCACGCCGGATTCCTCACGGTGGACAAAGTACACGATTCCCATTTGTACTTCTGGTACTTCCCTGTAGCTGATAAACCAGTCAACGAGACCCCTTGGATCATCTGGCTGCAAGGCGGACCTGGGGTCTCCAGCCTGGCTGGACTTTTCGATGAGATAGGCCCCTTTAAATACGAGAATGGAGCGTTAAAACGTAAGTATCTACCTACTCCTCATATCTATTTTAGTCATACGTATATATTTGTAGCTAAGTAATCGATTACAGTACTTCTATTGTTGAGAATATAATAGCTTCCTTTTAATATACGTACGATAAGTTGTTATAATTAAAAAGCAATTAGAACTGTTTAGTTACCATCCTCCTTTTGTGTCGTTATTTCCTGTTAATGTAATAAGCTTATTATTGTTCAAATTGTTTATCTACAACTCTACAAGTCATTGAGTCAGTCACTTATTTATACATATAGACGAAGACGGCTGCTTCCGTTAAAAAAAACAGTATTTATAATGTAATGTAATTTATTGCGATTATAGTTCATTACCTACATGAGCACGGTACTTACGAGTTTATTATGTGTAAATATATACTTGTATTCTTGAATTTACTTACTGAGACATTAGCGTAAACCGATCAAGTAACTATGTATAATTCGGACTCGAGCACCGAGGGTTTATAAAATTATCCTACACAATTTGAGAGCTTACATTACAAATCGTCGGTCTAGATCTGACATCTGACACCTCGTAACGAGGTACCATTTTATAGGGTTCCATAGTCAAACTAGGAACCCTTATAGTTTCGCCATGTCCTTCCGTCCGTCCGTCCGTCCGCAGCTTAGCTCAGAGACTCTTAGTCCTAGAAAGCTGTAATTTGGCATGAATATACATATTAGTCATGACAACAAAGTGGTAACAAAAAACTATTTTTTTTTGTATACCTCCCCTACACGTAACGTGGAGATGTATTTTTTTTTCTTGTCTGTATACCCCGTGGCTGGTAGCGGTAGGGTGTCGTTGGATAGGTCTTTCAAAAATATTCTGAGTTTGTGGATACAATTTTTCGATTAAGGGATTCGTTTATGAAATATTAAGCTTTAAAGTGCTAATTTTTGTTAGAGTCAAGTGTCCCCCCCCCGCCTACAGCCGAAACTACAAATACTAAAAATCTGAAAAATATCTTAAATAAAACCACATATAACGAATTTTAAAGGAAAACTATGACGACTAAGTAGACTTCAGTGGTTCCTGAGATACAGGTGACTAAAGTGCTTATACCTACTAAAATGACCTAAGGCAGCACTAAATAACTTTAAATAGATAATTACTTCATACTTGAGGTTTTTTGAGATAGTTTTTGTGTATTAACGGCTTCGGACGGAACCCTACACTGAGCATGGTCAGACATGCTCTTGCCCGATTTTGTACCTAATGCGGGACACATTTACGAGTTATCACCAGAAGTTACTTACTAGTTGAAACTTTCTGCTTGAAATCAAATTTTACAAAAGAATGGTAGTTACGATGTGTAGACTGACGAAATTATACCTACCTCTCATGGTAGTTATTATGATTATGATTTGTCGCGGAAATATTTAACTTTTTCAGGATAGGACTTTTTAATGGTAGGATTTTGGAGCATGTTAGCTTCAGTCGTTTCAGAGAAATAGAGTCTAGTCGGATAGACGAACAGACGGACAGCAAAATGTAATCTGATGATGGTTCCGTTACTGTATTTACATACATACATACATTAAATCACGCCTGTTTTCCGGAGGGGTAGGCAGAGACCACTTTTTTCCACCTGCTACGGTCCTGACAAATCTCTTTCGCTTCTTCTACATTCATAGATCGAGTCATGCATGCACGTCGGTTTCGGGTACTTAAGATTCGGCCCTTTTCCAGTATTTCCCCCATTAGCCTACGGCGGCACCTTCCGACCCTTCCACTCACTTTCGCTCTGTAGGTATATCTCTTTCGTCAATCTTCTTTTATTTATCCATCCTTTCCAAATGACCGAACCATCGAAGCATGCCCTTTTCGATCTTAGTCACTACATTCTTCTTTTAGTCCACATTTCTCTCTGACCTTTCCATTCCTTGCTCTATCAATCAGTTTCACATAACACATACTACGCAAAGAGCGCATTTCAACTGCATTCATACGACTTTCATGCTTGTCCTGCCACACCCAACATTCACTACCATACATCAGAGGGGCTAACACTCCATTGTGAGCAGCCCGTCGTCGGGCACGTGTATCTTTGTGTTTGTATATGTATCATTGTAAATACTTTCTTGTACTAAAATAAGTACCTACATTATACAAATATTAAAATTACAGAAATAAAAGTAGTACAAAGGCCAACTTATCCGTAAGTGAGTTATAGTTAAGCCTAAAAATGTATAAGTATTCGTTGCATTTTATTCTATTTCATACGCCCCAGACACCAGCAGGCCTAATGATGGTCGCGCTGGCTGGGGATTGAAAATACCCTTTACTTTTCAACCAGTAAGATGCGAGAGGGACGAGTGCTTTATCCACATTTATCCATAGCGATAATCGCGAACATAATAGCCCATAGTAGGACAGGACGTCTTCTACAGATTCAAGATTATTAAGCGCACTTCGAACAACTCACCGAAAGTTTGGCATTCACGACACGAAAATCCATTAATTTAACTTGTCGACTGTCGTTAACAGTGCAAGGGTTTTATTTTCAGCGCGCGAGTGGCCGTGGACGGCTAACTACTCGGTGCTCTTCATCGACAACCCAGTAGGAGCAGGATTCAGCTTCACGACTAGCCCCGACGGTTTCGTGAAGAACATGCAATCGGTGAGCACATGACTAATTTGAAAATCAAAACAAGGGGATAAAGTTCATTTTTCTTTATTTCAATATTGAAAATGGCATTTTAAAACATAGAAAGAAAGAAAGAAAGAAAAGCAATGTACTTTATTTCCTTGCAAGTAGATTCAAATTCCCACTTACGTCATATTAGTAAAAGGGACTAGCGAATTGATACTTAGGTAAGTAACTACATGTAACAGGTCCCACGGTCATCCCTCTAGCGTCGGACTGCTCTGTATTAGACGTGTCACGCCTCAGCTAATTATTCTTCTCGGCCTTCCAGTGTTCCAACCACCTGTACAGCGCCCTGCAGCAGTTCCTGACCATCTTCCCCGAGCTCCGAGCAGCTCCGCTCTTCATCGCCGGAGAGTCCTACGCGGGCCGCTACGTGCCAGCCTTTGGACACAAAATATGGGAGAAGAAGCCTGCTGGAAACCAGTCTTTGAATTTGAAGGTGAGTTTGAAAATATAAAATATGAGTGTAGGGAACGAGTAAACGGCGTAGCGTTGAGCTGCTAAATATGAGTCACCTCAAATGACACACTCGCAGCACTTGCTATGCTCGTAGAGTATTAAACCTACTTAACACTTCACTTCATAATAATTCCCAACATTTTCCACTAAAGAAAAATACGCCGAGCAACAAGTAAGTTAGCCGGAAAAGATGAAATAAATAAGAGTAGTGAGTGTACGTAGCACCCCCTGGTCGTCCTCGGGTCCGGCTGCTCATATAGGGCATTGTATCACCTCATTTAATGGAATGAATTACTTCTTCAGTCTCATTATGCTTTAATATCCTGCTTAACACTTAAGCGGCTTATCATTCTCAAAATGTTTCTGTCAAGGGCAAGGAAATACATGTAAATGCCATTGTTAACAGGTTCACTGATGCACCGATCATAATCAAATCACTTACCTACGGCCGCTCTCAAAGTCAGTTAATGACGATGAATTCGTTCCATGTTGACGATTTTCCATACTTGGAACGAGTTGACTATCCCTAAAATGTCTCTGAGTACGGCGGTTATTTGCTTTAAACATGGTAAAGCAAAAAGTTGCCACAGTTTATGCAAGGTTCACATGTTTAATCATAAATATAGGCATGCAAATGGGTGCGTCTCACGAGATATAACTACAAAATCTATAATTTCATGTTAATAACGTTTAAAAGATATAATAAACGTTAGCTATAATAACAAAATCAATATTTTTATAAGGAATAACGGTCAATTAACATAATATTCATTTTATATAATGTTTTTTTCTATAACACTCACATTATCTAATTTCAATTCGTATAACATACACGACATATAGCGATCATAATATATATTATCTTTTAGTATAAGGATTATAAGATCTAATATCGTATGCTATACTCAATAGGTAGGTACTGAAAGGAGCGGGTACAGTCGAGTTCATAAATATGTGTAAACTTTAGTACCTTGTCACTTTAATCGCTGTGACAATTCATATACTTATGGCAGTTTAAACATGACATTAAATAAATAGACAAGGTAATAAAGTGTACACATATCTATGAACTTGACTGTACCAGAAAGGTCTTGCTTGTAATTTGTTTTAACTACCCAGAAAATGCCACGAGCAAGACGAATCAGGGAAGAACCGACTCGGTTAGGTTAGGTTAGAAGGCCAAGGCGGGAGCTCTGCTCCCGCCATGGCATCCGAGGTTTTTTTTTGCCCAGTAAATCCAGAAAACTGCTGCCAGTAAAGTAAGTATTAAAATCGTTCTATAGGCGTTTATATTATAGGTGCATTATGTTTTTTGATGTTAGATTCATTGATTTATACATGTTTTAAATCTTAGGTGTCATGAACGTTATACGTTTTAATAGTTATAGTATTTGTTATTATATATTAATAACGTTATACTTTATGGAAATAGATATTTTGAAATTATATCTTTCGTTCATTATATCCAGTGAACGTTATACTAAACATGTTTATACAAAGTGAGCGAATATATTGTGAGTGTTATATTATCCATTATTATATCTCGTACCTATTAGTTACCCCATGCAAACGTTACCTAACCTATCTACCTACCTACAATACAACAATGACAACCTTCCGCCCGTCTCCCATTCCCAGTCACCCGTCTGTAGCCATTTTTCTTATCTTTCGAACCCTAAGCTAACTGAACCATGTCATGTCTCCTGAGTTTACAAAGCTGAAACACGAGTTACCAAAGAAAATAATCTAGGTACATGTCTATCTCGTCACAATTTCAGACGCCACAGGCCCGAGGGTTAATTCATGTCCGGTTCCTATATTCAAGAAACGAATCGTTTTCCTTACGGGCAGTAGCGTTATGACATTCGCTACGTACAAAATGAGTCAAATTTTAACGAGACGTCACAACTCTACCAACGGTTTTGAATATAGGAACGCATCATAAGATCATCGTTCCATATTACCCCAGGTGACCTTACGTCGGAGATACTGCAATACCGCGTAACTAACAAATTAAATAAGATGCAAAATACACCTTAGTACGTAAGTCAGTAAGGCACATTTTGCAACTTATTGCATTGTTTAGTTACGCGGTATTGCAGTATCACCGACGCTTATCTTCTCGCTCCAGGGCCTGATGATGGGCAACCCAATCATTGACCGCATCGACGCGGCTAACATCTCGTCGGTGTACTACCACTGGGGCCTGTTGGACCCCCAGGGTATGCTCGCGGTCAAGAGTCTGCAGGACCAGTACTCTCAAGCCATAGCGGATAAAAAAGACGAAATTGCTTATGATGTAAGTAACGTGAACCTGTAAAGTCTTAAGGGTGAAATAGACTATAGCAATAAAAAATCCAAAAGTTGATTGCTGTCCAGGGTTCGAAATTATAAGATAATTACGCTTCATGATTACTATCGGATAGTTATCGGATAATTATTTGATAATTATCACCAATTTAAGAAATTCATTTGTTATATTGTTTCATAATAAATTCTAACAAAACATAAACTAAAACAAAAATTTTTTTATGTTGATATTAATCCAACACAAATCTACACTAATTAAAGCTAGATCGAGTTAAAATCAGAGCAATTGCGGAAATACACGTTTGAATACTTCGAATACAGTTCTCTTTTACAAGCGCAATTTGTTGTTATTATCAATTGATAATTATCCGTCTGTTATTTTCACGATAATTATCATGATAATTATCACGATAATTATCATTGATAATTATCGTTTCACACCCTGTTGCTGTCTTACTTTAACTTTATTTCTAGAGCAAGAAACATAATTTTGCTGCCTTTTTCTAACTTTTAAGATAGATAAGAAGACAGCATTCAACTTCTGCAATGTTTATTGTCAGTCTAAACCTCGCTTTGACGTAGATAGCCAGCAAGGTAGATAGACTTGATCATAAATTTTTACTTGAGCGTTCGCTAGAATGGTCGGCGAATGTGTATGTACAGTACTGTGTCTATAAGCAGCTTTAAACTAGACCATAAATATAATTAGTTATTTTAGCAATGTAAATAACTACACCGAGCTAAATCCCCATTCTCGTAACTAAATATCAAAACGTGATACGCACATTATTCGATAAAAAATATTTTGGCTACATTTCTCGGCAAACAACAACACTTATGGAGGGAAGCTATATTAATTTTGTTTTGTTCGTAAATAGTTTCTTTGTTTTTTTACTCAGTTCTTGTAAAAAGTACTGTCTGCCTTGATGTTAAGGACAATAGAAGAACTCGTATACAATGTATTGTTTTCAGCTTACTATTTATCTCATTTCTAATTCAAAAAAGCAAAGTACCTACCTCGTCATTTACTTTTGAGGACGTACAATCGGCAAAATGTACCATAGAACTGTGTCACAGTCACAGTGACATTTGGGTTGACAATTGTTACGATTTGATTTATACGTCACGCTGACACAGTTCTAAGTTGGGTCAGGATTCCATTTTGCTCTTTGAACATTTTATTTCTGGACTTCTTGCGCATTAATACTTTTGTTTCGTTAATCCAAACATTACCTTAAGTACTTAATTAATAGTGAACCTAATCTAATAAAATCATTTTCGCTTTACAGCTTCGAAATAAATTGTTAACGCTAATAGACAATATCACCATGCAAAGCGACAGCTACAACCTGCTAAAAGATTCCGGCGACCTGGAGGAGTTCGAAAGGTAAATATATATATATTTATTTCAAAATCTACACGATGGATGTTTATTAAATCATGTAATTTCAGCCTGAAAGGGTGTAGGTTAGGTTAGTTTTATAACAGTTATAATATAACTTACCTTTATACTGAAAAAATCGATGTCGTGAAAAAAATGCGTTGACTTGCGAAAATTATGCGTAACAATACATTATGACCAGAGGCCCGTTTCACGAAGCTACAAGTTACAAACTAAATACAAGCGGAAGTCTCTTTATAACTCCTTTTGCTAGAAAAAGAGTTCCGCTTGTAATTTGTAACTTGTAGCTTCGTGGAACGGGCCACAGAGGTCGGAATAGGTAATGCTTATTAACCTACTTGATGCATCTTCATTCAATAATGTATTCCCATCTCACTCACATCTCGCTCACGCATGAATAAATATGTGTCAAGTTTAGGTTAATAAGCACTATCTATTCCGACCCCTGATTATGAGTAACAATAATTATGCTACTAGACGACCAATATATAACATATTTGCTAGCTTCATCAAGGGGGCCGGCATGGCGGATGCTCTGCACGTCGGCGGCATCAACTTCACCTTCAGCAACGGCTCAGTGCATCAGGCCCTGATCAAGGACTTCCTCGGACCCATCACACCACAGATTCAGGACCTGCTAGAGCATTACAAGATAATGGTTTACTGGTGAGTTGGCACAGTTGTTTTATGACAAGTATAGTTTAATCAGTGCTTCACTGCCGGCATTGTCACCCCGAACACGTTGTACTGCCGTAACACCATAGAAGCCGGAAGCACAATGTGGTGGTAGAAGCAATATTGTTGCAATAACCACATTGAATTTGAAATGCTTACCTGTATACTACGGCAGCGTACTCGGAGAAAATTGACCCGTTCCTTTTGTTGTGCATGAAAAATCGTAGGTACTTAACACCCTGTTCAGACTTACTTGTCTTATATGGTAAACAACTTTCTAACCTCAGAATGAAACTTTTTTGGCTAAAACAGCTCTTTTATCGTAAATAAAGTAAAAAACATTTTGGACATCACTTGGCCAATGTATTATCCGTGATTGCTTTATTTTATTTAAAATAGGTAGCTGTTTCATACAAAAAAGTTGCATTTTGAGGTTAGTAAGTTGTTGACTACCTACTTAAGACAAGTAAGTCTGAACAGGGTTTATGTTTTATTGTATTTTATAAAAGTGTATCCCATAGAGCCCGTTTATACAAAGACACCGCCATTCTTGCCGCTAGACAAAGTATATACAGAAAAGTTAAACTTTAGCCCTTTATAGCCCAAAATTGATCACACCTCCAAGCAATTTATTTGTAGCCTAGAAGGTAGTTATTAGCTATTTGCTAAGATAGTAGGTACTAAGAAAGTTCCGATTTTATGATAAGGAAGTAGAATTAGGTCCGTGAAAACACTCATTTTGTTATGAACTTTATGCTGTATGCAATAAGGTTCCTTTTGACTTATTGTTCCAACACTTAAAATATGAATGATTATCTTTAATTCTGGAATTTTTCAGATTTTTTGACTTTGGAAATAAACGGGGAACGGTCCTTGTTTGTATATTTTCGGGCCAAAAAGGGCCAAAACTTGCATATTGAGCCCTTTATTATGGGACACCCCGTCTGCTATAATCAAATCAACCTTGCATTATAGACCCCTTTTCAAATATTTGGTACGGACCCCTAAAAATCAAGGCAGGTTTACATATCCCCCCTGTATGAGAAGAGGAATCTAATCTCCGGTTGTTCCAGCGGGCAACTGGACCTGACGGCCCCCTGCGTGCTCAGCGCCGAGGCCCGCCGCAAGACCTGGCGCTGGAGCCGCCGCGGTGACTTCCTCAACGCGCCTCGCAAGGCCTGGATGTCCAACGGCACCGTGGCCGGGTGAGTAATAGTTTTTTTTTTTCCGGGGTTCATTGTACATGGTCATCAATGCCGGACTAACCACGTCGTTGCCCGTAGGCAATGCAATTCTGGGATGGTGATGCAGGCAGCGGCGTAACTATACCAACTGAGGCCCGTGGCAAAATAGTCGGAAAGGGCCCTTCATTCACTTTTATTAAAAATGAAATAAATATTAGGTTCCTGTGCTCACGGCCTTTCGGACCGGGGCTCCCTCACAGGCCGGGGGCCCGTGGCATTTTGCCCGCTCTGAGACCCAATAGTTACGCCACTGGATGCAGGGCCCTTAGGTGATGCATGGCCCTAACCGATACAGGGCCCCTAGGCAGTTGCCTACACTGCCTAATGGATGATCCGGCCTTGATGGTTATGTGTCGTAGACTTCACAAAAATAAAGGTTTTAAATCTGGATCAACCTGGATTTTATCGGTCTATATAAAAATCCCTAATTGTCATTTGTCCTAATACATAATTTGTCCAAATTTTCGTTTATCCTATAAAGCCATTCCCGCCGGTTTTGTTGTGTTGTTAGAATACAACCCTAACCTAACCTAATCGCAGGTATTTTTGGCAAACTTAAAAAGTGGTCCGAGGTCTGACTGAGCTGAAAACCACAAACGATACGTTAGGACAAGAGTTATTAAGGATTCTCGGGTTTAACTTGTCTTTTGTAAAGTCACCACGCCAATGACAGTTAAAAATTGGTGCGAATTTAATTTTAAAGGCAACGTTAAGTACAGTACAGTCAAGGACTTTAATTGTTATGCCACTATGGAACCCTGTCATAATGACAGCGTTAAACCACATGACAGAAATTACGCTTAAATGAATGATTAACGTTATGCGACAGGGTTCCATATTGACATAACAATTAAAGTCCTTGACTGTACCTACAGTTAAGCACTTAAAAAGTCTTTCGCGGTTGGGTCAAGCATAACAGCGTATGAGAGCGAGCGAGAGAGAAAAGTACAAACCCGCACCCGCAGGCCATTCTAAGAGCTATGGCACGTACGCAGGTCTATTTTATTTTGTGTCAGATTTATCCGCCGTTGGCGTTGAACCTATGCTACGGATATAGGTATTCGCCATAGTGATGTTAAAAAGGTGATTTTAGGGGCGCTGCGCTGCATACGTAAAGTGATCAGGACGTGGACGGGAAAGGGACGGAACGTGGTTGCATACATTTTTGGTTTTCCCGTCCCGTATGTGCAATCGTTACGTATGCACATTCCGATACATTTTCTATGAAACGATATTGTCGTCTCGTCCCGTCCACGTCCCGTCCGTGTAAAATCACGTTACGTATTCAGCGCCCTTTAACCTTTTGAACGCCATACGTCGAATACAAAATGTGCCACCCACACGCCAAACATGTTTGCTATGCTATGCAAATTACACCTTATTGCTACCAAACAAAGTCTCTTTTAATCTTGAACTCTTGTCGGCTGTAGCCGACGTGGCGTCAGTGGCACGACTTTTAGTTGACGGCCAGAGCCGACTGTGGCGTTGAAAAGGTTAAACAGCGGCGTATATATTATTTTGTCGACAGTGGCGGACGGCTAAAGCGTATGTACTATTTGTGGTCTGACCTATTTTCCTACGACAATATATATTTTCTTAACTATCCCGCGTGCTTCACAAGATCAGACCAGACTCTAAAACAGTACATAGAAAATTGACAAACTTTTGGTACAAACAAAAACACGACCATTAATTACGGCGCGGTGGGCTGACCATTGTACAGTCATAGGGTTTGTTTGTTCTGCAGGAATGCACACTTTTAGTTAGTTTTATCCATCCACCTGGACCGTTAATCAATAATTAGGTAACCAATAGCGAAATATAAAGCAAGCTTTAAAAACCTGACTACACTACATGATATTGTGTCGATATTTATGTTAAAAACATTAACGCGCATAAAATCCGCCATTTCGATTTGTAACCAATTAATTTTATGTACCCAGTGACACTCGCGACATCAAGACGAATCTAATGACGTAGCATTTATCAAAATCGGTTGACCCGTTAAGTAGTTACGAGCGGACTTTTGAGTTTCGCCCCAGTCAGGTAAAAGCTAGAAAGCAAATAGTGACGTCGATCATTTCGTTTCAGTTACGTGAAAGATGGTGGTGGGTTAACCGAAGTTCTGGTCCGCGGGGCGGGGCAGGTCCCGACCGACGCGCCCGTCGCGGCGCGCGCACTCCTCGACTTCTTCCTCTCCGGCGCACCCTTGCCTATACACCCTAACTATACAGACAAACCAGAGTACACGCCCGAGTACAAAGATACTTCAGAAGATAAACCAGAATCCACCCCCAATCCCACAGACTCACCAGTTAAAACAGAATCGAACTCGGCTCTAATCACATCTGTGGTTTTCAACGTGATACTATGTATTTGTGTTATCGGAGGAGTGATTCTATTCCGGCGGTACAAAAAAAGAAGCGAAGCTTTCTTTTACAGTACTGTAGAGGACTCCATATCCGATGGCATATTGACCATGACGTGATAGCTAGAGTAGATTTTTTATTGTTATCTTTAATTAGTACCTACGTTTATTGGTGCTACCAAAAATTAATATCATAGTGAGTCCCGTTGTTATTTCCAAATTTTATACAGCTAATATAATGTTTGATAATTTTACATTTTGTTTTATTTCGACCGTACTATAAAACATTGAACTGGTGACGTAAAGAGGCGGCATTTACCAAGGCACTAAACCGCTCTGCTCCTGCGGATCAGAACAAAGGTACAATTGCGATTTTATTTTAACCTTTATGCCATTTTATCCTCACTTTAGTGTTATTATTTAATCTACTACAGCGTCGCGCCTGTCAATTATAACGTTGAACGGTTTACTCACAATAATTATTACTATAACCATCTGCGAGGAAATCAGGGCCAACCTTGGTTCCAGCACTTCCAGCTTGATATCCTGATTTTTCGTATCATCTACATATAATTTTTTCGATACAAAAATATCTCGTCAGTTTCCATGCCATATTCGTCATACATTAGGTAATAGTTAAGGCCCTTTAAAGACAAAAATCCTACATTTGAAAACTTCAATTCCTGTCTATGGGAGCCAATTTTCAACCAGTGAATTTGAAACCTACTGTGGTGGGGCGGGACGACGAAGATACGGATACACTTCGACCACTATGGGATCTTTTGTGTAATTACCCAAGAAACAACCAATACTACACATAAAGTGTATCCCAGGATAAAGTTCACAGACGAATAGGGATGAAACTAGGTGCAAATTAACCGACAGAAAAAATATAATAAAAATGGTGTCTTGATTTTATTTCTTAACATTAAAAACAAACAATTGATTGCTGTGAACCTATCGGATTAAAATGAAATATCTCGCCTCATATGAGGTCTATTGAGATGAAATAAACGGTTTTTGAATCCCAGAGCATTTCCTGTGTCATACAAATAAAATAAAAATCGAAAAAATACGACATTTCACTTTGTTCCGATAGGATTCACACACAACAATCAACGATTTTCTTAAAAAAACTTTTAAAAAAAGACACATTTTTTTTTTATTATACCTATTCTTTTGTTGGTGAAATTTCGCCACAGTAGGATGAATAAGATTAAAAGCTTTCTAAATAATTAGGTACTATAAAATAACATAAAATCAAGGATTAGTAAAATATTATTCTGCTTTATAACTTTATGCCTACTAAATAGTATGCGATACACATTTCGCCGAGACAATTATTCCATCATTGGACTATTATTCTAATCAACGTTATGCCAATGTATTATTCTGTCAAAGAAAATTGTGCAAAATGACATGCAAAGAAATTTATGCGAAAAAGTTATTCTTTGAAATGATGACTCTGCTCTGCCAAGGGTTGATATGCGAAATGAAATTATAATAATCAATTTTCGTTCGCAGAATTTAGGTAGGTATTGCTAAATAAACCCTGTATATTTTCAGCTACGTGAAGGAAGGCGGCGGCCTCACAGAAGTGCTCGTCCGAGGCTCAGGCCACCTGGTGCCAAGAGATAATCCTGCGCAAGCCATACAGCTGATCACAGCCTTTATCGACCAGCGACCTCTCCCCTACCCTACCTTTACGCCCAACCTTCCGCCCTACATAGACGAACTCGACGACACCTTCGAGCCAACCGCTATCCAACAATCGCATAACGGAGTGTTAACTTTTAGTATCGTTGTAAATGTGATCTTAGCGTTGGTTTTGCTTATAATTTTAGGTTATTATTTGAAACTGAGATTCAAGAAAAAAGATATAGAATACAGCAGTGTGGCTTTTTCGCCGCTTCCGACGGCTTAATTTTTCTTCGAGGTTATTTCTGATGTGTCCGGTTTTTGCTGAGCTGGAAAATGTGTCATTCATTTACGCTTTTTTTTAAACATAATTTAACATTAAGTTGCAAACTAAGCTATAGAAAGAGACGATGACAAGAAAAACTTACACGTGAATTTATCACAAGACAAGAAAAGAATACAGCCCTCGCCCTAGACAAGATGTATTCGGCGTTCGCTATCGTTATCCAAAATTGACGTAAGCATGACGTAAGCTATCAGACGGTCACGCCAAGCACCCTATATACTGACTTATTGTCTTATTTTGTAAACACTATTATAACCTCAAAATGCTCCCTAAAAATTTTGTCATAAAAACAACCATCCATGTCGGTTTCTGGGACATCCTGCCTGTATGTACATAAATTTAACCCGTTTTCGAAAATCGTTTACGTTAGCATTAAGCAACTTGTCTAGCCTCTTTGAGTCGAGATCATCGGTGCATGCATAAGGAAACATTAATTTGACGTTACATTGGTTTTGCTGTCGTGATACCAAAACAGGGGGTTAACTGCAAACTAATATTATCAGAATTTTAAATTCAATGTGGTTACCAATAGAGTATAGAATGCGTTAACTACTACTATTGATGAGAAGTCTATGCCATAATAAAGTACGTATAATTGGTCAAAACACTTAAATTACGATTTAAGTTTTATTAAAATTACTTAGATTTAAATAGACACATACTTAAAACAAACGAACGAACTTAAAGAAATACTTAAACTACACTAACCTCACAAACCGCTACCAGTGGGCATTGTTCCCAAAATGCTGGCAGGATTGCCACGTTGAATGGCAATGCTTAATTTTTGTGCCAAGTACAGAGCAGCATTTTGGTCACGAGATGCGTCGACCAGACGCTTTTGAAGGGTCTTTAAAATATACGTAACAAATACCTTACTACTCCCCAAATAGGCTAGCTTCTATATAGGACTGACAAATGACGCACGTTTATACGGGTAGGTAAAGGAGCATGTAATTTTACACAAGAGTTCCTTAAATAACATAGGTAAGCCTAACAGAGGTTTTTTTTAACCTGAAAGGGGCTTAATTAGGATGGAAGTTCGCCGAAAAGTTGAATGGATCCTGAGGGCCCTGCCAAGATGCATTGCGATAACTAACGTTTCTATTCATTTCGTTTTTAAACCAATCGCGTCACTGGTAGGACACGTGACTTTTCGTATCACGCCATCTACCAGTGAAGAGATTGGTTTAACAACGAAACGAATAGAAACGCTAGTTAGCGAAGTGCATTTTGGCAGGGCCCTCTGAGATGTTGCAGATAAGAAAATTTAAAAACATTATGGTTGTCGATTGCCAGATAAATTAACGGTTTTCGGTGTAATGTGCCATAGTCCCAATCACCAACCGATTATACCTCGTGTTTTTTCACGTTACAATAATAATAGTCAAATTTGCACACGTTCCCTTGAATAACGAAGATAATAATAGTCAAAAACATTTGTCTAAATATTCTAATTATTCTTAATAATTACTTACGTACCTACAGTCAAGGACTTTAATTGTTATGCCACTATGGGATCCTGTCATAATGATAGCGTCAAACCCCATGATAGTAATTACGCCACAGAATACGAACATATAGCATAGAAACCGGACTATAAGACGTACTTTGCGTCAGCTATCTTTCTCTACTTTTTAGATTACGTATTACATGAGAAAAGATGAAACAAAAAGTAGGCTGTTTTTTCTCCTTTAACTGTCATTGTCACAAGGTTTTACACAAGGACTTCTTTGTCCTTCCTATAGGAAGGATTTGTCTTTCCTTGTCTATAGGTCCAAATACTATAGGTGCTTATAGGTCCAAATCACGCCATTCTTGTGACGATGTACCAAATAACGAAAGAACAGCTATAGATTCATCTCTCTCCAAGTCACTATGAAAACCATAAGTAAAAAGAAGTGAACCATAATGTATTTTCTGCTTATTTAGTACGGTTTCCATGCCTTTATTCTTTCTTCTGTGAATTACGCTTAAATGAATGATTAACGTTATGCGACAGGGTTCCATAGTGGCATAACAATTAAAATCCTTGACTGTACAGAATATATGATCGGGAATATTTATGTTTTTTTTTCACAACTTCAATAAAATCTGATTCATGTAACAAACAGTCGAGAAAAAAGTTTTTGAAAAGCTATAAAAATAACCATGATATAAGGTAACAAAGATTTGTTCCTATCTCTTTCTAGCAAAACAGAATATAACATCGAGTTTATATGGCCGACGTGTTACATGTTACATAACCTCACGGCGTATCGGATCTCTCTGTCTAATCGCTGTCTGATTAGCAGTTTAAAATGCCTGGTAAAGTTACCAGTGGTCAGCCTAAACCCAGTACTCGAAATTATATGAGTACCTACGAAGTGTGGGAAATATATCTTTCGTACTCTTCCCACTCATACAAAGTATAGGCAGAGGCCGATTACAGGTGGCTGACCACTGGTGACTTTCCTGTCATCCGTTTTTCTTTTTCTGGCCGATTTTAATTTTAATTTCACTTTTGGTGATGAAATGCAATTTTTAAAATCCATGCATATTCCCTATTGTTTGACTTTGTATAAACGTGTAAACGTGTGCAAAATACGCGGTCATTTTATTTAAGTACACTCATCTAAAAATAAACGAAGTACAGTATTAAGTAATTTAGTAAATATACATATTTACAATTATTTATGTTAATTATTTCTAAATATTGTATTTGAATTTCTGTGTTTTGTACAATAATGTGGTCATATACATAGGTACAATGTACATAGGTACATACATTTCTACGTAAGTATTCACAGATTAATTACCTGTATACTACAGATAAGACAGTCGATTTGCCTTAGTTCCAATTTATCCTGTTTTGGCGCTGCTAATCTACATAGTCTGTGGAGGCTGGATGACAGTTGTAGGGCTTTCAACAGCGTCACATGCCGATATCGAGGACCTAGTGATGCGCTTACGATAAATAAATTTTCTGTGAGGGGTCAAAACTTTTACTTTATTTATATAATTGTAGAAATAAAACTAAACAAAAATATTTCCTTTTATTTATTTGTTTTGGTTGCTTTCTGTCTTAATCTATGCGTTTTATATTTCTTAAAAGCTAACATTTGAATATTATCCATTTTTATAACAAGTTTCTCTTCAACTCTTCCATTCAAAATTCTGTTGATGGTGTTGCACCAATTGTGGCAATGAAGCCGGATCACAATACATTTAAACAAGTTTTTCACCTCATTGGTGTGGTTTTTGCAGCCAAGCCAAGTCATGTCGCTTTTACCTATAATGGTCTTTAAAGTTTTCTTAACATCGCTCCTGTGGCAATTCGTATTTAAATAAGTGTGCACAGATTGAGCTGCATCTCTATACAGTCTTAATAAGTTTGTATTTGGGTACGCCAAATTGTTATTTTTTAATCTTTTGAATTCTCTATGTTGAATATACTTATGGATCCCTCCAATTTCTTTAGTTATATAAGTTTTTGCACATGCTTGGCATTTAATTTTTTTTGTCAATTTCCGACATATGTAACCAGCCGTGTATGCCGATGTCTGCACTCTTACTTTTTCCATTATTGCCTCTTGTAATGGAGTTTCTTCGTGGCGGACGAGGGACGGTCTAAATGTGGAAGATGATGGCGGCGCAGTTACATTTATATTAGGTGGTGTGTTTTCGTCACCACCACCCGAACTTTCAAAAAGATAATTCATATCAATTAACGTCGCACCGTCATCTTCCTCACAATTAGAGAATTTTGATTGTGGACTTAGTATATTAGATATCACCAACGATTTGAAGGCATATGTAAAAGCATTGACATCGGGATTTACATTTCGATAATTCATGGCTCTAATACGACCAAAGAAATTTTCAAGAGGATCCTGATTTAATAACCTAGGGTAGAAGTATTCTACCCCATTCTCTGTAAATAACAATTTGGACAGTCCCTGAAAACTATTTAATGTAGTAATCCACCCTTCTAAAGAAGGAACACGCACATATCTTGGCTTGCCAGTCCGTGCAGCCAGCTTGCTTTTGTTATCTACGTATTTCATGTCTTTTATTTTTTTTATAGCGTTTCGCCAAAATTCGTGGTGCGCAGAATTCGCTTTAACAGCACATCTTAATTTTCCCTTTGTTTGTCCTGGAGAACCGTTGACGCTGTCAAAGAGCTCGTCGAAAAATAATACAAGTTCACTTGTCGCTGCCATGGTTTCACTAGGACTGCCGAGAGCTTCATCTGAAATTTGAATTATACTTTAGCTATTTAAAAAAAACCTAGTCAATAAAAAATATATACGTCGTAATATTTTATTGGTGAAAAACAACTTCGCAATTAACTTTAAATAAAGGCATTGAAAGCTGCTATTTTTTGTGACAGGGATAAAAAAACGTGGCGAGATCTCGGGAGCCACGAATAAAAATCGCAAATACATTTTTATATTTCGACGTGGTAAAATAATTTTGTCATAAATGCTAAATCAACTCTGACTCCTGACTGTAACCGTGGAACGATCATCGTTGTGCTTTTCGATGGAGGACAACCCGATCACGCATATTTTAAGAGGATGTTCACGTTAAGTTTAATATTGAATACTTACAAACACTGATAGTGTAATCTAGCATTGCAGCAGTACGGGCACTCAGTACTTGGGCTGCCAATTTTACTTTCATTTTCTTTATTTTCTTGGGCTCCACATGCTCAGCCGTCAATTTCGGCAGGGCTCTGGTGTGACCGCATTTATTGTCTAATTCATAAACGCGGAGTATGTCACTCCATGTCGCTCTCTTCTGCTCAAATATTAAGTCCTTGTCCATAAAATTATTCCGGATTCCTTTTAATAAATG
This sequence comes from Acleris literana, assembly GCA_946894065.1. Classification (NCBI taxonomy): domain Eukaryota; kingdom Metazoa; phylum Arthropoda; class Insecta; order Lepidoptera; family Tortricidae; genus Acleris; species Acleris literana. Next base: position 20,696,085 of record OX335671.1, on the reverse strand, counting down.
TGGTGGATCGTGGAACAAAAATAAGTCATGCCCAGCAATATGAATTGTATCACCTGAAAAACAATTGAAATATATTAAGTTTGGTTCAACGGGGCGCTTTGGTGATATATTAACGCGGTAGACCTCGTCGGTGATAGCGGGATGACTTGGATTCCTTTTTGAAGGACTGGCCAGAGAGTGCAAAGAATAGGGAAACATGGAAAAAGTGGTGGGAGGCCTTTGCCTAGCAGTGGGACACATCAAGCTCTTAATAATAATAATAGTAATAACTAGAGACTCTGGCTAGATGGAGATGAGAATAATGACAAAAAAAACAAGTGTTTAAATAAATAATGAAATATTACAAGGAAGCAATAGGTCATTTGGATCTAGCGATATCCACAGCACCTAGTGAATATAGAACTAAATTCGTGAAATTATGTTATTAGTTAGCTTCTGTATTGCATATTCACGATTTGCTTGGATAATTTAAACTCAAGTTAGTAAAGTAAAATTAGAAGTTCAAGATTGTTGGAAAACATACCATTTTTCCTTTCAGCAGAGGTATTCATCCAAGCTGTAGCGGCCTTCATGTTTTTAAAACATGATCGGAATGTGGATCCTTGATCGCACACAAGGGCCATGGGTTTCAGGCCAGTTTCAGAGAGCTTTCTTATTAAATCTTTAAGTATTTTCTCCAATTCTGGCACAGAAACAGTTCCTTCACAAAAATAGAAGGCAATGCTCTGTCTCCATGAAGAACATATGCCTCTAATCATGAATACTAGGGCATGGTCAGCAAATTTTTGCCTTCTCTCTCCGGCTATTTCCACAAACCCATTTATTTTGTCTTTACTTTCATTGTATGTGAGGTGTGGTGAAAGGGAAACTTCATCAAACACTACTGAACATATTTTTTTGCTTCCTTCCCAGTTTTTTATGGTCATTTTTATGTGGTTAAATATGTTTTCATTAATTCCACATTCAAATACTACTTTCTCTGAGAGTCGAGATAGTGTCCGCTTATTAGGCAGAGCAAAAATGTTCTCCAACAGTTGGTAACCTTTTGGACTTTGCTTCATCAAAGCCAGGGCAAACAATTTGTCTTGAAGAGAAAATCTTCTAGCCATTTTATTTTTTCGTACAAGTCTTAGCTGCATCAATAAAAAGGCTTTGGCTTTTTTATTCAGCTTAACAAAGTCCTCTAATAGTGGTACCGAACATTCGGCATATTTATGTGCGTTTTGTAGCCTCGTCGTACTTATTTCCCCCAGATTTGCTGTAGCAGTCTTGGTAACTTCCCGGATAAAACGGCGAGTTTTCGACTTCAACTGCTTCATTGGAGATTTTCCTGAAATTGATTTGAAATAAATAACTGCTTAAATTGCAATGCACAGAAATGTTTTTGTTTTTTAATTTTGCGTTGACATGGGACGCAAAACTACCGGTACCGTTTTTGTAAGGTGAACATTTCCGAACATATTGGAGAAAAATAATATGGATTATTTTTTCGCATTAAATCCCAACTTACTTGATTTAGGCTGCCCGGTTTTCTTGATATTGAGCAGTATATTCTCGGTTCTCAGTTCTGTAACCAAAATATTATTTATTATCATTGGTGAATCCGTAATGCACTTTTGACAAAAAGCTTTTTTTTTTGTACTGATCAGAGTAAATTGGTAACAATATCCGATTTTGACTGGTGCAGCTTGATCACTATCGCCACAGTTGTCACCACGTCAACTAAATTCTCTAAGCCTCCCTTTCTTACCGAAGAAGAACTAAATTCTAATAGTGAATTCCATCAGATTATGGATCAGACAAGGGCCAGGTTAAATCTCTATGCTCTAAGTCAGTTTGGGCTAATTTCACTGGTCTTTTGATAGTGAAATTATTATAATTGTTAGAATAGAATTAAATTAGAAATGTTTTGACGGAAAAAAACTTATTTATAAGCTAAAGTTTGACTAAATTAAGCTGTACAAGTTTATTGTGCATTTATAAACCATCCCAATGAAACTAACTTTCTTTTAAAAAAAACCGCGTCCCAATCGGTTCATCCGTTTGGAAGCTATGATGCCACAGACAGACACACATTAAACCAAAATTATAATACATTAAAATTATTATTGAAATCACAAAGTGTGACTTAAAGGACAATGCCAGATCTCGGCTTAAAACACTTTAAAAAAAATACTTGCGGATACGAAAGATGTTGATATGACCTGTTTTGTATGAGCTTTAAATTCAGTATTTTATTTTATTACTTACACATTTAGGGAACTTATACGAAAAATAGAGCCATCTATTAAGATACTTTATAAATAAGACAACTTGCGAGTAATGTATGTAATGTAAAGTAAAATAAGACAAGTTCTTCAGAAAACCTAACACCACCCGCATTGTTTTAAATATTTTTCTACATCAAATAAACCCAATTCTATAATTATCCGTCACAATTTATCCTTACGCCAAAGCTTTTATGGAGACCTGGCATTGTCCTTTAAAAAACTTTAATTTTTTAGTTGTGATGTCATTGAACAGCTCCTACTAAATATAAGTGCCCAACTTATGACTGTTAAGTGTATTGTACAAAAACTCTTACCCTGCACCTCTGAAGAGACTACTTCACTCGTCGGTGGCAGTGCGGGCAGCTGTTCTTGGATAAGAGCATCACCTGAAAAATGAAACATTTTTTTTTATACTAATGATGCTAATAATATAGGACAATTTGCTGGTTGGGGTGCCGCCCATGTACGCCTTCCAAAGTACAAGGACTCCTGTAATTGGTCTAGACTAGGAGATGAGGTTTTTTTATTAATTTTTCTATTGAAACAGAGAGAAGGATATATTGTTACTGAATAAAGTAATCCTAAATAAGAATGAAAATTCTGAAAAAAATAACTAATATTCTAAGACTGCCTACCTTTTTTTTCCCATAAATTCACAATAGTTAGCTATTAGATAGATTATAGTCTGGAACAGCACATAGGCTACTTTTATCCCAGAAAATTGGACAGATTCCGAGATAATAGCCGTAAACAAGTTCTAGGCAGGCAGAATCATGGGCAACAGCTGTTATTAATATAGAGTATAGGCATTGAATTATGAGTTTTGAACCGAAACTGAAAATGACAAAGCATAATGAACTAAGGGGTTAGGTGTTTTTTCACTTATTCTCGTCTAGTATAGTTTTTGAGAGTTAACTTCAGAGAGTGACATAATAAGCTTATATTACAATAAAACTCTAACAATTAGCAACAGCCATCCAACAACAGAACTATTAACTAATTTTACAAAACAGAACACTCACCTTTACCATGCACTTCTGAAGAGACTACTTCACTAGTCGATGGAAGTGAATACAGGTGCTCTTGGATAAGAACATCACCTAAAAAAAAATACAAATTTATTGTTTTAGCAATGTATAACAATTTGAAAACCAAATTGAGAAAGTGCCTTTGCAAATCAATCATTGCAGTTAGTTTTTAGGAAATATGTTACAACTTCATTTGCCTGCTAAAAGCAGTCAGAATTCGCCTTTATTATGCTTTTATGAAAATAAACATCTTCAATATTTAAGCTTATTAATACAATTCAGACAGCTAGAGTGACACCTACATTTGACATCTGTTGTCATGTAAAATTTATTTATTTACAAACAGAACTTGACAGAAGCGCGTGGAGCTAACCCCATGTGCTTCTGTTTAGTCCATTTGAGAAAATTCACTTTTACCGAACAATTGTCTTCACGTGTGATATCCATGGACTTATTGCTCTAATAAGTCCATGGGAGTGTCTATAAATAACTTGACATTGGCGAAATACACCTTAACAGGAGTGAAAGCCATTGATTAAGAATAAAAAAAATAATTACAAATAACTATAATTGTTATAATTTTTACAAATAATTGGGATAAGGGCAGGAGAATGATGATGAACTATAATTGTTATGATTAAATTAATATAATAGATTAAACCATTTCTCTTTTAAGTTATCTGTGATAAATAATAATAATTAGTTTGGTTAACATTAACATTTAATTTTATTATTGAAACTCATGATTAGAAGTATGGGACCCCTTATAAATACATTTTTATTTAAATTTAATGTGAAGTCTTTTTTCTACTCTAGAAAGAAGGGTCATCTAAATGTCAATGGTATTTTGCTTAAAGTTATTTGTCATGTCACTGACCAAGTCAAAGGCAATAACTACTAAAAATGTGATAAAAAGTAATGGGAATAAAAGTCGCGTGTGTTCGTTAGTTAAAACTGTTTATCTTAGTTTTTCCACAATCATTTCATAAGGTTATTGCATCTATGAGATACGATACTAATGAGGATATCTATTTTTTTTAAATCAAGAAGTTTTAATACCTACGCAATATTGAAATTGAACAGAGATTTAAAAGGCAAAAAATAAATCGCTTTGTTGAATAATATAAACTACAAACATCGATATAGAGATGGTCGATAAAAAAAACATTCAATCCCTACAAAATAGCCATGTCACTGCGACAAGATAACGGGGTCTAATTATAAATGTGGGAGTAACTCTGTATGTCCCTTTCACAGCTGACCCGATTTCAATGAAATTTGCTATGGACACAGCTTGAGTCCCAGGGAAGGACATATTATGGTACTTTTCATCCTGGAAAATTAAACAGTTACCGTATAAGTGGAAGGAGTTGCAGGCATCAGCTAGTTCTTTGTATACTGATTTATTTTTTAAATTTATCTTGTGTGCTCAAACGTACATAAAATACTAGATTTTTACAATGCATCACTTTCTTATCTTAAAGCTAATAAATCTACTAAGTTGAGGATAAACATTTTGAAAGAATTTAGTGTGTAGAATCTGACTTGCAAAGCTGGCTTTATTCTTGAGCAGTAGCAGTAAGTAATAATAAGAGTGCCTTTAAAAATAAGAGAGTTCTAATATTAACCACAAAAGTTTACTTCACATACCTGGCATGCCCATGATCACATTGGGTTCTTTGGATGAATCATCTTCAACTGGTGCTTCACAGTAATTATGTTCGCAAAGAACACTATACTCTGAAATGTTTTTTTTTATTAGAATTCAAATAGGTACTTGTTACAATGTCATGTTGCAATAAAAAATACCACATGCATTACCTTATGAATCAAAAATTACTTACCTCCAGATGAGAGTGGTACGCCGTGAATAAATTCCTTGTCAGTGAATAGACACGGATAGGAATAGCGAATTCTCGCACCAGTCTGATCAAACTGCGTTTCATCAAAATGTTTGTTACAAACACGCTTTGTCAACAGGACACTTTGGGTAAGCAGGAGTAAATACGGACTAGTCGGAACGAGCATCGACATCCATAAACTGCGTAAATTGTCATTCATGGGCATGCAGAATAGCCTGTGAGTGTTACTTGTTGAATCACATCCAACAACACAACACTTGAACTTAGCCATGTTCGGCAAAATCACAGCTAAAGCCGCGTCACACACTGGATACAGTACGGAGCGAGGGATTGTATTGTTAAACAGGAGGAGAATGGCTTTTCAAGGGACTCAACTCAACCAAACGGGAGGAGAACTCAAGATAGCCGGCACTCGAACTCGATGTTTACAACACAATGGCCGTTAGAGGTGTCGAGGTTGACATTGACAGCGGTACAGATTATAAAAAAGACCATGCGACAGCAGCGCCATAACAGGACAAATGGAACTAAGCTGTCAGCCCCCTTTATACAACACTACCTCTTTAAATGTAAAAGTTCAACAGTAATCAATTGTAGGTATGTATAAATACTATAAATACTCGAACATGGTCATTATTTTTTAACTTTTACAATTTTTATGCTCGATGTCTTCCTAAATTTTAAATAAATAAATAAAACTATATTTGTAGCTTTACCTAATTGAAGATTAAAATGTTTATCAACTCAAATGGCCTGTTGTTTGATCGGTAGTTAAACTAACTAATGGTCAAAAAAACGTTACTAATGGTTAAAATCTCAAGAAAATGTGTCAAATTTAGATTTAACCATTAGTTACGGTTAGTTCGTTTAACTACTGATCAAACAACACAGACCCTAAGCCACGGTAAGGATAAGCAATCGCAAAAATATTGCTAATGACGTGTTAACATATGGTTTTTACAGTTGCCATTTGCCATTACTACCAACTAAATAAAAGAAATGTCAATATCAATATGGTTAAAGAGCAGAAATAAAAATGTGAAAACGATATCGAAGCAGAATGAAATACAATGTGCAATGGAAACACTGGCCTCATACTTGAATTGGTTGTCAACGTAGAATAGGCTAGTGTCCTAAAAAAATCTAATTAGTCCGTCTTTTACATTATCAAAAAATATTGTACACGTATTTTTTCTTTTGTCAATTAAACAAAAAATTACGAAGATAAAGTGCGTTGAAGTTTGGCGTGACGTCACGCCGTGGCACACTTTATACCACGTTGTAACGTCACGAGCCCCCACTCCCGAACTTTGATGCGCGTTATATTTGTCAATTTTGATTGATTTAAAAAAGCAAAAAATACGTGTTCAATATTTTTTGATAATCTTTCTGACGGACTAATTAGAATTATTACTTTTTTTACCCAGGACACACCCCTATTGTCCATACATACATACAGTGCGACACAAAAGAGTAGAAATTAAATAAGGGCGCCACTTTTTACGTAACTGTCACATTTTTGACGTAAAATGCTTAAACATGGCAACAATTTAGTATGCATTTTTGTTTCCTTTTTTTTAATTTCTACTCTTTTGTGTCGCACTGTACCCTCACGCCTGTAATCCCAGAGTGGGGTAGGCAGAGCTACACAATTACCTACAACTTTAAAAACTTGATGATAATTTTTGTAAATATGAATTTTGAATTTTGAGTAACCCCATTTTGCACAAATAAGCTAAGATGTTTAAGTATAATTGTTGTTTTTTTAAATAAAACTTACCTAGTACTTAAATACAAAATCTGCAGTGATTACCTCAAATAAATGGTTGTTGTTAATTTATATTTTAGTATACCTTATTTACCAAGTACCGTCTTAAATATGAAATGAGTCACAAAGCAAGTTATACAACGTATGACTGAGATGTCAGCTTACTAGGGTTGTCACTATTTTTATTAGTCATTTCTTTTTTTTGTGTATTTTGTAAAATGTTGTTAAGGCCTTTACACAATTTTAAAATGAAAGTACACCTCGTATTAAAACAAAATTTGTATCCATATTATAATTGTTTAATAAATGTGTTGAAATAAGATTATACATTATTATTCCTACGCTATTCCTAGTACATACCTAATATTATAAATGCAATAGTTTGTCTGCCTGTTGGTTGCTGAACCGATTTTGATAAAATTTACATTGGAAATGCCAAACGATAGGATACACGAGTTCTACAAGTCGACACACGTAAAAAGAGCCCGGGGGCCCTAACATGACTGCGTTTATCGCGTGACACAGTTTAGATAAGGCATCCGTCACCTTCTGACACGTGAATAAGTACGACAGTGACGGATGGTTTATCCACATTTGACGCGCGATATAGACGCAACCATACTAGGCCCACTGAGCGATCTACCTGCGCAGTGAGCAAATTACGGACCAAAGTGGTGGGGCGACGGGGGGAGTGTTAACCGCTCCGATTTGCTGCCACGCTATTGGTTTGTCAGTAGACAACATCACAGAATAAGTAATAGTACAAGATGCGCAAACATATCCCTATATAGCTCTTTTTACGTGTGTCGACGTACGTATATGAAGTCACGATCTAAACCAAGGCTAGATTAACTACGTATTTTTGATCGAGCTTGTCGTGAAAGCAACCACGGTTGCTCGGTTTTTTTTAAGGCATAGAGAACGCCAATGCGCACACCCTTAATTGCGTTTTCCCACCATAATAATATTATCTTAAATACGCAACCCTCGGTGCGCAAGTCCGAGTCGCACTTGACTTTATTTTTAATGTCGTGGCGACCTCTTCTTGAAAATACTTTGTATACCATTACCTAGAGCGCTCGTTCAAGCTTGTTATTTCAATATCATTTAGATTAGCCTATTAGGCTCATTACTAGTATTTTCCTATTACCTACCACTTTATAAGCAAACACACGGACCTAGCTAAGAATATCCTGTGCTTAGGTAAACTTAAAAATAGTTACAGTACCGAGTAGGCATGTTCGGTCGGGCTTATAATTAAGGCCCAGCCACACCGCTTGCGTCACGTGCACGTGCACGTGGCCGTTCGCTTTCAACTGCGTTGTATAGTATGAATTCTCATTACGACATGTCACTATACAACGCAGTGGAAAGCGAACGACGGATGCAATATGGTGACGAAAGCACAAGATGGATAAGACATTTATTAAATTTCGATTAATATTTATGTGTGAAAATATATGCAGTTTTTGTTATACATCAGTACATATTTTGTATATTAAGTACCTAAGTACTGAAGTATCACTAACGAATACGCCCCTCTTACGTCTGTAGATGTAGAGAGGTCATTTTCACTATATAAATAGATAGTGAACTATAAAAGGAATGTACTGAAAATATGTAATAAAGAAAAAACTATGATTATTTACGTCAACAACAAAATTCTATAACTTTTATTGCAGTGATCTTGTCTTTTTTTTAAATCAATTGTAGTCATATCCATATTACGGATATCGTTCGACATTATTTTGACGTAATTTGCATCCGTTGTCCGCCCATTACTTATAATAATAGTACTTAGCTTAGCACATGAGGATTGTGAAGCTAAAAACTTCCATAAAAAATGCGATAACGTCTCTCCCTTTAAACCTAGTCCGATGTACACGATTTACGAATATGTTGTAGATATTATGGAAAAACTATGTCTGTTTTCATACCAAGAAATTAAATATACAAACAAAAACGAAACGTATTAATCATGTTTTTCATGACAGATAACTGCAACATATTGCAATCTATATTAATATTATAAATCTGAAGACTGTTTGTTTGCTTGAACGCGCTAATCTCAGGAACTAATGGTCCGATTTCAGAAATTCTTTCAGTGTTAGACAGCCCGTTTATCGAGGAAGGCTATAGGTTATATTACATCACGCTAAGACCAATAAGAGCGGAGCACCAATGAAGAATGTTCCAACATTCTACTTTAACACAGTCGCGGGTTAAAGTTAGCGTTAGCCCAAAGTATCTATTCCACGGGGAAGAAGTCGCGGGCAGTAGCTATATCGTATATATCGGACTTGGTTTAAGGGGAGAGAAACGTTATCGCCCGGCGCTAAAGTTGTATGGAAAAAATTTGACAGCTCTACGCGATATAAGTTTGTCGCTTCAGTCCTCTTGGGTACGTGGTTTGTCACCTTATCGTCATGTTTCAACGCTACATTAACCGACAAGGTACAAAGTGTGCGGTTACACATAAGACCGACTTTACCTACAAGCACTTTAATTGTTGAGTCACCATGGAATAGCGCGTCGAGTCACGACAAAGATGTTCTGTTAAAATTAGTAATTGTCGGTCTGCGACAGGGTTCAGGGTTCAGGCAGAGGTCAGCTTAGTAAATCCCAGGAAGGGAATTATAATTTTCACATTAATACAATTAAATATTAAAACTAAACGTATATAAATTTAAATTAAACTAAGCTACTCAAATATTAAAGATATAAATAATAATCACCACTATAAAAAGAACACCCCCTCTAGCAGGTCCGCTCGCGGCATGGTCCCCATGACACTGGCTGCATTACCTCTCTGGATAGCTAGCCCAATCCTTTGGGAGAGGTAAGCACCAGCTCTAGGATCTCCGGAGGATTCTATGAGCCGGGAGGACAGGGCCTTAATAAAGCTTTTTATATCAGCTGACCAAGGTCCCATGATTTCCACTGCAAGCGCCACAAATTCGTTAATTATTTAATAATGACGAATATTTGCGGCGCTTGAGAGTTCGGGCCTGATCAGCTGCTGCACCGGCCCTATTGACGTGGGAAAGGGCGAATGTGTCAACGAAAGTCGCGTCCCACACCAGTGCCATACCCAGTTTCCACGGCACCAATGTAGCTCCGTCTGGTCGCTTGCCATCGCCTCTAAGCAATCCTGCTGGTTCCAGGACAGCTGGTACAGAGGCAGTGGCAAGCGAACGACGGATCAGATCATTAATTGTGCCGTGACGGTACAAAAGGCCATGTCGTCCCAGCTCACTCACTTCCTTCCCGCACGCGTAAGTATGAGGTTCACAGAGTCTAGCCCCAAGCCGCAAGCTTAAAGCTATGCGCAAGCTGCTTGGGTCCAAGACTGTGCCTATATTGCGGGAAGAGCGTGGAGCCAGTGACCCGATTCGCCTGCTGAGACAGTAATTTCCACTAGCAACATAAGAAATACCTAGCCTTTATTTAGTCAGGAATAATGTAGCTTTAAATTGGAAGATTTTTTTAAATCGATTCATTAGTTCCTGAGGTTACGCCTAATATACAAACTAAGACACAATTTTACATATTTTTTTAATGATTTAAGGCCTGGTTACACGGAACTATAATTTACATTACTTCATATTCATCTACCCAAAAAGTATCAAGATCACTTTGTATTTTTATCGCTGTGACGCTCGAAAATTTTCCTTAATACATTTAAGTACATAAAATTCGTTAATTTATCACCAGCGACATATCCCGGCCGTTTAACGACCGTGGGAACATATATGCTCCTTATTGTGTCAGTATTAACGTAATCCAAGTTTTTTCAATAGAGCTCAACAGTTGTATGGCTCTGTTCGAGCTGTTGAGCTCCGGCGTGGAGGGAATACGTAATTCTTGCTCTGGATCACGTCTTGTATGGCATCGATGTTTTACTACGGGCATCCTAAATATAGAGCAAATCACAACCGTCCGTGCAAGAATCTATCGCGAATGTCGAAGCGTGGGAGCGGGTTTATGCTAAACAGGTCGTTGGTACCCTGCGCGCGTACCTGTTCATCGGCCTTATACAGCCTGATCAAAAAATTATTGACTAATCTTGCAAATTATCACTAGGATATGATAGCTCTAGGTTAGACCCAGCTGAACGAAAGTTGAGGCTGCCAGAATTTCAAGGTACAAGTGTAATAAAAATCAGAATATTTTGATTTTCTCGTTTTTTTGTGGTATTTTTGTATTCCATGTACCCAGTGACACTCGCCATGCTAAGGCGAATCTAACGACACCTCGTTTGTCGGAATCTGACCATCCCTTTAGCCGCTACAATGGGACAAGGAATACTTTCATACATACACATGGCAAAATACCCTTCTTCTTTTTGGACATCTGTTTAGTAAATAAAAATCTTTAAGAAAAAACGAATCCAAATGATTTATGGAGGGTCAAACCCATCCCCACCCCTCTCTCTCATGAAACTAAAATCATCAAAATCGGTTGACAATTGGCGGAAAAATCTAGTTAGAAAAAAACTTCTTTTTCTGAAGTCGGTTTAAAAAGGGTCGAATTTATAGTTAGGCCTCGTAAAGATTACCTACCACTACAATATTTAAACACTAATAACAAACTATGGCAATAAAATTGTGTTCCCAGTTTAAGTTGGTAGTACTTGGGTACATCGATCATTATTCTTATTAGCAAACTGGGCATAACCAACAACATCAGGCTCATTAATTAAGCTGAGTTTTATAATTAGATAAGCTTCATTATTTAATGTTTTTTTTTAGGTCAGATTAGAATTATAGTGCTACAATATTCTTATAATTAACAACAGGATTTTTTGGAAAAGGTTATTTTTGATTTTATTTATTGAGAAAAATCATATTGACATACATACATACCCTGTTTCCCAATAGGTTAGGCAGAGACGCCAGGTGCACGTCTAAACATACAACTTTCGCCTACTCTACATTCATCAAACTCCTCATGCACGTACGTCGGTTTCGGGTGCTTTTGATTTGGCCCTTATTCAGTACATCGCGAATCTGATCACCGTACGTCCGTCTAGGACGTCCCCTACCGACATCTCCACTCACTCTCGCTCGCCATATCTCTTTCGTTACTCTTCATTCATCCTTTCTAAATGACCAAAGCTTCATAGCATACCCATATTGATTATTATGATATCAGTGTTTGCGACGCCCGCTTTTTAGTAGTGATAGGAATAACGTCATTTTGTTTGTAGTCGCGTTTCGTTTTTTTAAGTTTTTTTAAGCTGTGACGTAAAAAAAAGTTTAAAAAAACAAAAACCCGCCTTCAAAAAGCAAAAAATAACTTCTTTAAAATGGTAGGTAAATAGGTCAGTTGTTTTTTTAAACTTTCTTTTATTTTATACTTTTTAGTGATCATAATTGTGTTGTTATTCTCCCACTTCTCAATTAATAAGAAACAATAGAACATGTCAATCTCGCCGCAAGCAACGCCGTGGGAAAGACATAGTCATATATTTAAACCTAAATATGCTTCGTCATAGTCGCTCAACTATCTTAATCGAAATATCTTGTCGCCACCCTCGAAATATATACCGTTTCGGAGTTCCGGTGGCCATCTGTGGTCTTCATCATCAGTTCCACTTCACTTAATAGTGCTTTCCAAGACCAAATACACGAGTTACAATGAAAAAATACCAAAATCGCTAAAGGTATGCCTATAAATTTTGAAGAGTTCCGTCGATTCCTCATGGATTCCACCATCAGATCTTCACTTTGATAAGAATGGGACCAATTGGGAAGCACCAGCTTTCAAATAAAAAAAGAATCATCAAAATCGGTTCACCCAGTCGAATGTTCTGAGGTAACAAACATTTAAAAAAAAACAGACGAATTGAGAACCTCCTCCTTTTTTTGAAGTCGGTTAAAAATACCATGTGACGTTTAAAGCTCTTTAGCCATTTGCAATTTTGTTTCCGATTGTGGTTTGGTCAGGGAAATGATGAATCAGTTCAAATCAGTTGGGAGTCCCGCCTCGGAAAAAGTGACGCAAATAGGTACTTACAGTAAACTTCCTATTTATTTATTATTAGTTTTCCTAGTTTAACCAACCTGACTCATTTTGTTTGAGTATTTCATTAGGTACTATTTAAAGCCCAGTAGCAAGGTGGTGACACCCGAACTAGTTTTCAGAGACGCTACTGGTTTTTGTCAATTAGTAGTTAATAAATTATTAAATCAAAGAAATAAACTAAAGTATAATTTGAATTGTGTTACTTGAATTTTATTTAATATAAATGTACCTAAGCTAATTTTGCTTTGTGTGCTAAAAAAATCACCAAAATCAATAGTCGTGTGAATCGTAAACAAGTTTTTGGCATCACCCTGTGCAGTGGATCGAGATAATAATCCAAGTTCAAGAGGCGCCGCAGGAGCTGCCGGTACAAGATTCCAGCCGCTAGGAGCGCGCTCCCATTCGGCGCCCGCAGACCAGCGCAGACGCACCTAACACCACTGGCTAGTTAACACACCCCAGAAAAAAAACCAACAGACAAACTAACTTCCGTCGAGTTTGAAAAAACATACACGCTGTAGTTTGAAGAGACTGAAATTTCCTGATCTGGTTAACGAGAGCCATGATTCTGCTGTGGACTGTTATTTTGGTGTAAGTATTCCTAATCGAATATTTGGTATATGCGCTGAATTTTAGATCAAAGATAAAAGCTTGATCTTATAAATCTAAAGTACCTACATCTTAAATTGTATGTAATGCCCTAAAATACGTAAGGGTATATAATTTGTACTTTCAGTCAGGCTAGACTAACTGCCGTGCTTTTGGTTATGTATACAGTTGGGCAATAAAAATGTTCAACGACTTAGAACCTTGTCATTGTTATTCTTATTGTCATGCCTGTCCTTCTATTTTCAGTTTGAGTTTATTACAATTAGCCAGTCCTCAACACTTTCGTTAGCTTACAGTAAATGCATAGATTTTGTCACTTTTCTACAGTAACTGTAACTACATTAATATAACAAATTGGTAATCAATTCATAACTACTCCATAAGGTGTGCACACCAAGTGCTATGTTCCGAGAAGTTCTCCCTGCCCGAACTGCCGCCTGGCGAGGCTCCGGACCCCATCCTCAATTTCATGGAAAACCTGTACAAGGCTGGTCGCTTCAAATCCAGCTACGAATGCGGCGAGCCTCTGCTCCTCACTCCATTCATAGAACAGAACAAGATAGAAGAAGCTAGGGAGGCGGCAAAAGTTGACTCCGATAATATGCTGCCTGATATGGACAGCTATGCTGGATATTTAACGGTGAGTGCAATGGATAGTGTATGGGAGCCTTATTTTGTGCTGCGTGGTTAACATAAAGCTCCTTATCCACTAAAGGCAGCCACTCAACCCGCGGCAGCGCAAGTGGAGACGCTGTCTGAGGCGGGCCTCAGGTTGAGAGGCAGCGTCTTTACTTGCGCTGCCGCGGGTCGAGCGGTTGCCTCGACTCGAGACTGCCTCTATGTGATACGGAGCTTAGCAAGATTCAAGGCTCCTACAGTCGTTTACTCGTGGTCCTACTGTTTTATCCTACTAGAAGGATCACGAGGGAGACCGATTCCTCGTAGTACTACTGCGGAGTAAATTATTTAAAGATGCCTAGTTTCTTTGCAGTCCTACTCCGGTACAGTCACACAAGAATTTCCCTAGAATTTGCTACTACATTTAGGTAGGTTTACGTTATGTTAGTTTTACAGCAGGCCCGGAGGGCCAAACCATCCAGAAATAGGAGATCCGCGGGAGCGGCGCTCCGTCGACACTCTTAAATTTCAAATACATTAGACAGTATCGACGGAGCTCGGGGGACGGGCCTGCTGCAAAACTAACATAATTTAAACCTACCTACGTATTAACATTTTTAGCAAACGAAAACTATGATTTAAAAAAATTCTCCCTCGTGGTCCTACTAATAGGATAAATCAGTGGGACCACGAGAAAACAGGGGCTCCTACAGACCAACAGTCTAACTGTCGGAGGCCCTAATTTGAAAATCGAAGTTCGAAGTTACGTAAGCTCCATCCCTGTCACTTGTCATTCGAGACGAAATCGAAAGAAAGGGATGAAGCTAACGTAATTTCGAACTTCGATTTTCAAAGTAGGGCCTCTGGCTGAGAGGGCTGGTCTGCGGGGACCTTTAGATACCTAATGCTACGACGCCTACGACTCCCCGCTTTGGGTGGTCCATTTTATATCCTTACATTTAATAGATTTAAAGCATACCTAGGTGACATTGTTTCGATTTGCTACAACGTACTCGTAAGTACCTACCTACCCATTAGTTAATTTTTCTTTAAAAAGTATTTTGTAGGATAAACACTTCAGCCGCCCCTAAGGGTGGTATTCCACTTGTCCAAGATCTTTGTCCAATGTGCATTGCGTCTCACATTTTTTAAAGCAAACTGTGGGACGCAAATACACATCGGACAAAGATCTTGGACAAGTGGAATACCACCCTAACTCAAGAACCGAAAGCCCAAAGCCAGGTCGAGATAGTGTTCTTTTAAATTTGAAATACTTTCCAGATTGTTGTATTTTTAACTTTGTTGTAGGAACTAAGTAGGTAGGGTGTAGGGAAAAGTAACTCTAGCGAAAATGACACTTATACAGTTAAATACTGATCGGTCGGTCCCCCTGCAAAACGTATGATATAACATACGATAAAGGTTTTTTTTAAGTAACCAGTGATGGCCAACCGCATTAATAAAATTAATATATATATTATTATGTGTCTGAGTGGAGAGCCTTGGGGGAGGCCTATGTCCAGCAGTGGACGTCTTTCGGCTGACATGATGATGATGATGATGATTATACATGTATGGGAGGTAACTACCCTGAAAAAATTGTTTCTACCAATATAATTAATTATTGTTTCTTGTACGCGTTATAAATAAATATGTGCACCAGTTTTAATAAACATATAAATATGTACAAATTTTAAGCTTGATAGAATCTGGCGATAAAGTTACTGTAACATTACCCCCTACCTCCTTAAAAATGAAAATGGAGTAAGTTTCTAATTAAAACCTGGGGCCGTACAAAGGCTCCACGGTCGCACAAAGAGTCATTTATTTAATGACGATTAAGTCGTTCGTTATTGACGAGTTATCATACAGAAGTTTGAACAAGTTTGCAAAAGGAAAGAGTTAATTGACTCTACATGTAATATAGGGTGTTAGGTCGCTACGTACAAAGCTTTAAGGGGGTGACAGTCGAGGTATTTTTGAAAATTTTAACTGTAGATATGTCTTAGACGAAATTTGTTAGTTTTTAGGGTTCCGTACCCAAATAGTAAAAAAGGAACCCTTATGGTGAGACTTCGTTGTCTGTCCGTCTGTATGTCACAGCAGGTTTTCTTGCTTGCTTGCCCGCATCTGTATTTAGTAAAAAAAGTTTTAATTTTATAAATTATTGAGTAGGGGTCTAGAATGGGGGGTTGTAAAATGAAAATGGTTTGCTTATAGCAAATGAGGTATCATATGAAAGGGCTCAATTTTACAGTTTTTGAGAAATAACAAAACTTTAAAAACCTGTATTAAAATTTAGGCTTGTCAAAATGGACCTTATTGCGTAGACAATAAAGCACATAACAAAATGAGTATTTTACCAAGTTGCGGTACCAAGCATATTATCTTAAATACGGAACCCTCGGTCGCGAGTCCGACTCGCACTTGACCGGTTTTTTTTATTGAAAATTTAAGAAGTTTACAGAAAATACCCAGAATTTGATAGTTACGTGATAATAATACCCCAATAAGCGTTATTTCTCGTATATAAACAAAAGCATTTATTTTGGATAGTTTAATGTCTATTGGACCAAATAAAACAAGTTTTAAGCGTCTTTGTTGTAATAAAAACAAAATGGAGGCATTTGAAATTATTAAAAATGTCTCAGGTTGGATCAGTCATTATTACGTGCCTTAATTATTATTTTTTGAACACTTCAAACACTTTTAAAAATATGCCTGTTTATTGCTCTTTCTTAAGGTATCAGTCATTCACATCGCTTGCCAAATCTCTGAGTAATCTGTATACACGAGTATGGCGGTTAAAGAGTCAGCAAATTTACGTATTTGCTTTATTTGTCCAGGTAAACAAAGAATACAACGCGAACCTCTGGTTCTGGTACTTCCCCGTGGCTGACCAGAAGGTGGAGGAGACTCCCTGGATCCTCTGGCTGCAGGGCGGCCCAGGAGTTTCCTCGCTCTACGGCATGTTCACTGAAATTGGGCCGATTGTGGTCCAGTCTGATGGGAATTTGAAAGGTAAGAAACTGTAGAGCCGCCGGAATACGCCGGACACGTTAGCTGTTTTACGAGTGTGGTTTTGCCATATACAAATGTGTGAATTACATTTTAACTTACTTATACTCCCTGACGATTCTGTTGACTATTCAGCAGACTTTTACGAGGTATTGTTATTTAAGTATTATTATATTGTTAGTTTACTGTGCTTCTTCATTACTTATGATATACTTATTTCATTTTGATAATAAAAAAATAAAAACCTTTATGATTGGCTCGTGTTTCTAGCGCTGCTTCTATTCAACAATGTTGGTCTTGTACAGCGGTTCTCAAACCTTTTTTAGCGACGAAACCCTTTTGAAACACAAAATATTATACGGACAATATAAAGACCTCTCTTAATAGGTACATATTACCGTACTTGAGTTTGAGTTTTTTGCTGGATGTTTTTATGTACTTTTGGAAAGTAGGTATATACGGATTATTTCGTTTTATCGATTTATCCTTGTTGATGTAACACCATGTTCCTTTTGAAAATTTCGTCAACAAGCTCGTCTGCCAATTATTAGCTGACGAGCATAGTGGTCCCACTTACTTACTCATACCTAAGGCAGAGTTAGGTTCGTACCGATATTAGCGGCCTTTACACGGGACTGCGCATCTGGGACTGCGTTCCGAACCGCAGATGAAACCGTCGGTCCGTCCGATGGTTTCGACCGCGCATCAAATTGTCCGACGACCAAATAATTATTAATTAATTATTATTATTTATTACACGTAAGGTTCTTAACGAAGATTGGAACAGCGCGTGGCGTTTCTCGCGATCCAAATTTTACTTGTAAAACCGCTATTGTTTTCGTGAATTATTTAGGTAAGCAGACCCACGCCCTGATAAGAATCTTTTTTTTAGAATTGAGGACCTCTTGGGGCAAGAACCACTCGCTGCTGTTCATAGATAACCCGGTGGGCACGGGCTTCAGTTTCACGTCCGACGACCGGGGCTACGCCACCAACCAAACAACGGTAAGCACTGAGATAGGACCTTGTCAACCCACAGCCTTTGGGCTCTATTAGATGGAATAAATGGAATGGAATAGTAAAAATCGTCGAAGAGAGATCAATGATCAATGATCATACCTAAAGACAAAGCGTTTTAACTTTCCACCTCAGTTGCTTTTTTATAGGCTACTTAATATTTATCTGTAATGTGTGTTTTGAATAAAACTGTTCCCTTTATTGGAAAGCGATGACATTTTTTAATACATAAATGCGGTTTTATCAATACCTAGGTAGATAGAGTGATTCAAGAGGAAGGTTTTTATCTAGGTATTATTAATTCCGGATTATGTGCAGATGTTACAGAAAACTGACGCGAAGCGAGGACGGGTTTCTAGTAGAATGTAGAATGTATCCATTGTTTTAATTGGGTCATTATTCGAGCGTTTCAACCGCCTCACTTTTGTGGACATATTTTTGAAGAATTGGGCGTATATTTTGATGCCGTTTTTGGATATTTGTTAGATGTCCGGTAAACTTAAATACCTAACCAGAAACGAAATCGAAATCTGCGGCCACTTCTATAAAAATGTGACCACGAAAGTGATTCGGAACAAACGCCCAAATAATGACCCAATTATGTGCCTATTACCTAAAATGCGTTTTTTTATTTTAAGTAAATCTATTCTAATACCGACCTACTACAACGGCTATGAGGCTGTTAACGATTTATACATATACGGCTATTACCGACTGGAAATCTAAAAAACATAGCTATCAATTTTAAATTTATTTTGATGCAATTTCCAAATTTTTGATGCAGACAAGAACTAAATAATTATAGTAATTCAGAATGTTCAAAATATTAACAGACAATTACTTTAATTTAACTTAAGCAGGTAATGTTATCGTTTAGGTTTAAACTTATTTTGTGATTAAATTTAATTAATTTACAGAATTTTAGATTACCTTTTTTGATATTGACTAATGAGGTATACCTACCTACTGATGTTAGGCTTTTTATAGGTAGGCCTATATGTTTAATACCTAACCAATAAACTGTAAAGTCGGAATCAGGTTTAAATTATCGCTATGGTCGCTACGCCGGTATTAAAACATGTAAGTACAAATTTTAAAAAAAGGTTACGAGTTCTTATTGAATTGAAAGGATATTTTTATTGAATTGACCTTTCTTAGTCTAGCGAAGACTGAAACATACACTATTACATTTATTACACAAAGAAAATCAATTAAGTAATACGTATATATCTAAACTATAACAATCCTTTAATTATCAAATTAGCGGAAAATTAAAAGCAGCAATGTATATGTAGCTTCTGCCCGCGACTTCGTCCGCGTGTATTCGATTATCGTTATTCCGGGAACTTAAATTTTCTTATATGTTATGTTATATGTGTATATGTTATGGACCAAATGATAAATCGGGCATTTTTCATGATGACCGGGCACTATGAAAAATACCCAATATGAGAGGGCAATTTGGTAATAATTATTCAAATAATCAAATTGACTGGGCATTATACATAATGCCCATTACCTTTTGGGCAGAGTAATACAAACATATTTACATTTTTCATAATGACCGGGCACTATGAAAAATGCCCAATATGAGAGGGCGGGCACTACGAAAAATGCCCAATTTGAGAGGGCAATTTGACCATCCACTTATGGGATTTTATTACCCTATGGTTAAGAAGATATCTATGGTTAAAGCAATATGTCGACGGGGCCCCAGTCCCCCTCACACACAGTCACACACACACGAACTTTCGCATTTATATTACAAGATTTTTAACGAGATTATGTAGATTAATAAACATATTTCGACATTGAATAAGTCCCTGTGTATTCCAGATCGGCGAGAACCTGTACACAGCCCTGCAGCAGTTCCTGACGCTGTTCCCCGAGCTGCGGAAGGCGCCGCTGACCATCGCCGGGGAGTCGTACGCTGGGAAGCACATCCCGTCCGTCGGGGTGCAGATCCTGTGGCACAGGGAGGAAGACCCTCCCATCAATCTCCAGGTACCACTGACGCCCTGATTTATTCAGGGTGCCCCAGAAACCGACGTCAACCCGCCTAAGGCTGATAGAGCAGCTATATTTGCCGGTTTAAAAAAATAAATGTTTTATTAATCACATAAAGTTTGTTTCTCCATACTAGGTGTCCCAGTGTTTGCTTTTCACTTTGTGTGGAACAAACAACTTTATGTGATTACTTAAAAAATATGTTAAAATAAACAAAAATGTTAATTTAAATACGTTTAGTTTTAATTTTTAATTGTATTAATGTTGAATTCTGTACTTAGTTGGATGTAAATAACTATTAATTATACGTTATATCAATATAGGTAAAAAACAAAAAAAATATTTTTTGTAATGATTCTAATTATGTAAGATACCACTTAAAAACTTATGAAACAAAACATGAAATTCATGATTTTTCGTGACATGGACATAAGGGAAAATGACAAAAATTAAGATTAAAATGATCAATATATCCAAAACTAGTAAAAATCGCTGAACATACATAGGGGTTAAATCGATAGCTTTTTAGCTGCTCTATCAGCCCTAGGCGGGTTGACGTCGGTGTCTGGGACACCCTATAGACCGTGAGATTTCACGGGTCACCTGGGGCCCATTGCTCGAAACTTACTAGACTAATAATTTGGTCCATGCGGTACATTTCACTATTTGACATATGCATAAAATTGTATCGAGTGAACTATATTATTATTAGGCAAGTGAATTTTGAGAAATGGGCCCCTCAAGGTGTGTTGGGTATATATTACAATCTCAAGTTTGCACATTGCGTTTGCATACCCTGTGGGTTGAGGAATGTTAATATGTTATGTAAATTTTAAAAATAAAGTTAAAAAACTATGAACATTTTATTTTGTCTCAAAACTTATGAACACACGAGGAATATTTGAAACCTCAAGACTACAATCTTAAAACTGCAATCCTAAGGCTCCAAATGTGTTGCCAACCCTGAGGAATTAGGCGGAATGCTTCTATGCTAGTAATTTCACCGGTTGCCTTATGCCCACACCGAAACACAATGTGAACACTGCTGTTTGGCGGTAGGTTATGGACAAGATTTTTTAATCTCATTGCTTTATTTTATAGATGTAGTTGCTTGGAATAACCCTTCTTGCATTGACAAGTGATTCATAGATTCTAACTATTCGACGTAGTCACAAAATCTAACCCCAACGTACCTAATCAAAGTTCAGGATTACCTGAAACAACAAGACTACAGCTGAAAATAGATTTCAGTGAAATATAAAATTTTATACAATATTTGTTAGTAAAACAAGTTTGGTTCCTTCCTTTCATAGATCCCCTAACACAAACCTTGTTCCAGGGCCTGGCCATCGGCAACGGCTTCATCGACCCGCTGTCGCTGCAGCGATACAGCCACTTCGTGCGCGAGGTGGGGCTGGTCGACGACAAGGTGGCCGACGTGATGAACCACCTCGAGCTGGCTGTCACCCAGTTCATCAACAACGGGGAGATGGTCAAGGCTTATGCGGTGAGCGTGGAACACCAAAGGCAATGGCAATTTCAGTGCAGGCATTTTAGTAGTCTCCTTGAAGTCGGAGGAGTGTACTGTTGGTACACTCGGCCTGCTGCACGCTTTTGTATCTTGTTGCTTTAACGCCCTTAACATATTTTTGCAGTAGTTCAATCATGACCTTAAACTAACAAAGTACTAAAGTGTGCAGGCAGCTATTGATGTGCCAAAGGAAACTTTCCAAAATTTCGGAAAGTTTCATGTAGGAAAATTTCGGAAACTTCTCACCATTTTGTATGGGGATTGAAACTTCTTAGAATTTTTCCAACTTTTTGGAAACTCTCCGCAACTTGCACATCAGTATGTGCAGCTATTCACTTGTAAGGTCGACCGTAAATAGACGGAGACATAATACGAGATATAAAGAGAGGGCATATTTAGGGAAGATTTTGTACATAAACATTGGTTCTGTTAGGCAGGGACTCTTCTATACAAAGTATAAATGGTACAATTATGTACTCGTATTTAGCTAGCTTAACTTTTACTTTTACTTGAGCATTTCCTTTCAGTACTACAACTACCTACTCAACGTGTTCCTAACCGAGTCCAAGCTTGATAACCTGTACAACTACCTCGAAGACAGCGCCGGCCTGGATGGCCCGTACCTGGACTTCCTCCAGCGGCAAGAGGTCCGGCGCGCCCTGCACGTCGGGAACACCACCTTCACCTCGGTCGGCGTCGTGTACCGGAAGCTCGTGCCTGACTTCATGAACAGTGCGAAGATGTGGCTTGAGGAGTTGCTGGAGAACTATAGGGTTATGCTTTACAAGTGAGTACTCCTTCGCTTCGGCATTAGGTTTACAAACGTTATCATGTGGAAATATTCAATGAGACAGTAGCAACTGTCGTTCTATCCTGTATGTATTTTTCAGTGCGTAGACGCGACGCGGGTTTAGATTTAAACACGTTCCAATCGTGATAGTAACGAGTAGTAGTTTTTGGCGCTCAAGGAACACGGCAGTGTATCCGGCCAATTACTTATAAGAGGATGACAGATTAAGTACCTACTAATCTTATAACATATTTGTGACATATTCTTTAACTTTTACAGTAGTTAACTTTGAAAAAATTATCTAGCCCCAGTTCTAACGTTTTTTTCTATTTCCATCAGCTCACAACTTCCTAGAGATCCTTGGAAATATTTGACATAGGTATCATAACCAAGTTAGGCTAGGCCAAGTTAAATAGCACCATCACAACACATAATTGAACACAACACAACATTCCTTAATACATTGTGTGTTGGCATCTAATGGTAGGTACCATAATTCCAAAAACGCAACCCTTAAGTGACAGTTAGGGCAAACACTAGGGCTGTTTTATAAGTTCTTCGGAGGCATTCGTCGGAGATGATGTGATTTTGATTAGTAATTTTACAATCACAATTAGTCTGATGTTTTGTTAATTGGGTGTTTTACCCTATATCCCTTTATAGTCAACTAACAGCCTAAGTTAGAACGTTCCGCCTGGTTCTAAAAGTATGACTGGGCCTAATTATTTATTGACCTTTTGCAGCGGACACTTGGACATCATCGTGGCGTACCATCCTTCGGTGAACACCTACAATCAGCTCGCCTTCTCGGGCTCGGCCGAATTCCGCACCGCAAAGCGCAAGCCCTGGTACCACAACGAGTTCCTGGTTGGGTATGTCTATCAATTATATATTGGGGGTCGTAGAACCGTATGCCGGTATCGCTACCATCTAGGTGGCACTCCACTTGGTAGAATTCTAAATGTTAATTTTTAGGGGGTGATCCATTTGCGAGCCGGCGAGCCAACAGTCTAAATCGTTGGCTCGTTGGCTCGCCGACTCTCGTAGTGATCCATTGGCGAGCAAAACTGTCGACTCTCGACCGCGAACTTAGAATTTCAAGCATACACAAAGAGCCAGCGAGCAAATCCGACGGTGTTTAAGTCCGCAGACTTTTAGTGCTCCATTGGCGGTTCAGACCTTTGACTCGCGAGTTCGTTGGCGTACCGGCGGTTTTGCTCGCAAATGGATCTCTTAGTGTAACATATCGAATGAAAAAAACATAACTAAATTATTTAACAAATAGCAAATTTAGCAGCCAAATGAAGTACTGCAATTACTCACTGACTTTTCCGCCAAGCAGATCTATAATTTAAAAAAAAATTAAGTCGGTAGGTGATACCTTTTACTTAACTTAGCCCGAGGTGGTGCGGCGATTCGTATTTATAACCTTGGCATTCCTCGCTCCTGGCGAATCAAGTTCGCTAGCTCACGGATCATGTTAAGTTACTTCGATCGCTCGAGAGCTCGAGCTCACCTTGTCGCTCAAGAAGTAAAATAATAAAATTGCTATACAACCATACCTAAAGCTATCTACCGTTCCAGCTACGTCAAAACGGCGGGCAACCTGACTGAGGTGATGGTCCGCGGCGCCGGTCACATGGTGCCAGCAGACAAGTCGGTCCCAGCCCTGGCGCTGATCACGGCCTTCACCCGCGGCCTCTCTCTGGATGAAGACACTGGTTACCTGGGCATAGGCCCCAGAATCATACCTGGGAAGAATTAGCTAGAGTAAACATAATTAACGTATTCACTGCCGGAAATGTGCAATCGTAACTTTTATAGAATCAAAATGCAGCATCGTAAAAAAAACTTGGCACTTGAGGAAAGGTGGGCAAAGGACGGTAGTGAATTCGTTAATGTCACGTCAAAGAACAACACAGTGAATTAGCTTAAATTACAACTGTCAAATCGAAAAAGTGCCAAAAGTGATGACTCGACTCCGTAGAAAATAAAAATTGTTTAAATGTATTCAATAAATATTATTATCGAAATGATAATAATATTTTGGATCCTGTCGTTGGCGGCATCGCTGTCGTCGACTGTAGCGTACAAAGAGGTACGTGACGACTTGATTCGACGAATTAATTTCAGTTCATGACCACCGGACCAATAAGTTTGTGGCATTGAATACTTTAGTGTGCATTATTGTAATTAAGTTTAATAAACGGTTATAAGTATTAAGTAAATGTTATTTCTTTACCTTATTAGTGTTTTCAACCTACGACACGGAACGCCGCCACTCATATTAGCGTTGTTCAGTTGAGACAATAAAGGGTAGGTAGTGGGGAGTCGTCGTGGGATTGTCGCAATCGCAACACATTCGCAACATGACGCAACTCTAGCGGAAATGACACTTTTCGAGTTTAATATTTCCTAAATGGTTCCCCAAATCTAATGATTTTTTAACAGCTATCGTATATCTCGCATGATTTATTTATTTATGTTATAACGTAAAAAATACCTTCGCTTTACATGTATCTGGGGCCTGTTTTATAAAGCTACAAATTACAATTTACAGGTCTGTCTATCTGTCCGTCTGTCCGCGTTTTAACTCGGAGATACTTCGTAATACAAAGCTGTAATTTGCCATAGGTAGCTATTAAATTACGCAGATAAAGCTGTAAAATAAAATTTTTAAAAGAAAAACAGGGGCCTGTTTTTTAAAGCTACAAATTACAATTTACAGGTTACAAGTTTCCATTTGACACAACCTCGACCACTGACGACCAGCCATTTCAGCAGTGTTCCCAGTTTAGACCTGTAATATTGTAACTTGTAGCTTTATAAAACGTGCCCCTGATGCCTCCAGACGCCCGTTTCACGAAGCTACAAGTTACAAATTACAAGCGGAACTCTCTTTCTAGCAAAAAGAGACTTCCGCTTGTAATTTGTAACTTGTAGCTTTGTGAAACGGGCCACAGGGGCCTGTTTTATAAAGCTACAAATTGTAATTTACAGGTAACAAGTTTCCGTTTGACACAAACTCGACCAATGAAGACCAGCTATTTGAGCAGTGTTGCCAGTTTAGACCTGTAAAATTTTAACTTGTAGCTTTATAAAACGTGCCCCAGCCATTTGAGCAGTGCTGCCAGTTTAGACCTGTAAAATTGTATATTGTAGTTTTATAAAACGTGCCCCAGTGGCCCGTTTCTTGAAGCTACAAGTTACAAGTGAAACTCTCTTTCTGGCAAAAGGAGTTAGAAAGAGACTTCTGCTTGTAATTTGTAACTTGTAGCTTCGTGAAAGGAGCCTCTGAGGCCTGTTTTATAAAGCTACAAATTACAATTTACAGGTTACAAGTTTCCATTTGACACAACTTCGACACAAAATAGATAAGTACCTATCTGTTTTGTGACTTCGAGCAATGACGACCAGCCATTTCAACAATGTTGCCAGTTTAGACCTGTAAAATTGTAATTTGTAGCTTTATAAAACGTGCCCCAGTGGCCCGTTTCACGAAGCTACAAGTTACAAATTACAAGCGAAACTCTCTTTCTAGCAAAAGGCGTTAGAAAGATACTTCCGCTTGTCATTTGTAACTTGTAGTTTCGTGAAACGGGCCTTAGGTATCTAGTATGATGAGTAGCTTATAGTTGAGGATGATAATGTAATAAGTAGGTGTGTATTTCTCTATTCATATAGACATATCTATGGTTGGATGTTTGAACACATAGTCGAAACCTCGAGATTGTCCCCTAATTATAGGGTTTTTTATTATCCCACCGAAGCATTTTTTATCAATAGGTTATAATTTCATGGCTACTTGCTTATTATAATAATTTTACTATCTAAGCCGCCCTCTAACATTTGAAATTGTATTAATATGGTCTAACTAGTTACGGAATAATATAAACATGTTATATTAATTTGAGTGAAACGGAAAAAAGTTTTTAACATTTATTTTTTATCCTGGCAGCACTCACTGTGGTGACGTTTTCCAGTGCCGTCCTTCGTGTAAAGAATTTTGCAAAAAGAGTGAAAAACTAATACATTTTAAGGAATAATTCGTGTGTCACTTAGCGAGGTCGATTATGTGGACCGCAATTACTCGTTTAATCGTAATTTAGCTAGTTATTTGTAGCGTTAGTGACGGAATAATATCTCATCATGTCTTCGCTGCCGTTTTTGTTTTTCGTATGCGCATTAGCGGTTTTGACAACTGCAAATGCGTTCTATTTACCCGGCTTAGCTCCAGTAAATTACTGCAGCAAAACAGGCGAGGACAGTGCCAATACTTGCAAAGTGAGTAGAAGACATTATTGTTGTAAAACTACGAAGTACCGCCCATCAGTCCACGGAACTCCACGGTCATGCCATCACATGGCTCACGGCTTTAAACAATACTTCCGTCTCATTTATTACTTGTAACCATGTAATTTATGATAAGGAAAACAAGATAGTCCTGCCTAATGCTATTAAATTTTAATATTCAACAGCATTCATTAGCTAACTTTTAATTAGCCTAAACTGATTAAACTAAGGATATTTTTTTTTGCAGAATGAAATTCCTCTGTACGTGAATAGACTGAACACAGAAGAGTCAGTTATACCATTTGAATACCACCACTTTGATTTCTGTGTAACTGATGAAACCCAGTCCCCGGTTGAAAACCTTGGTCAAGTTGTATTTGGGGAGCGGATCAGGCCTAGCCCATACAAGCTTAACTTTATGGAAAATGTGGATTGTAGAAAAGTTTGTTCTAAAGTCTATGATGGATCTAAGGCAGATAGTATGAAAAAGCTGAACTTATTGAAGATGGGTATGGCACTGTACTACCAGCACCACTGGATTCTGGATAACATGCCGGTAACATGGTGCTATCCAGTAGATAAGGAAAAGACTTATTGCAGCACTGGGTTCCCAATGGGATGTCAAGTTCGAAGGGATATGGTAAGTACATGATTGAATTATGTGAACTAGTAATAGCGAATGAATGTGTTTTGTGTGAGTGAATGTGGCTTCAATATTTCAAATGGAAAGAGTCAACTTTGACATTTGTCAAACCGATACATATAGTGAAAACACGAAATAGATTTTAGAGTATGGAGATATACAGTGTGTTTTTAGACCCATAAGGCGGACATCATCATTTGACTTCTTTTTTAGACACCTTCAACCATTTCAATTGCATGACAAGAACACCTTGAGTGCCACATATAATTATATCAAAAGTAATAGTGAATAAAATAAAATAGGTCAGTTTTGATGATATTAAATTTAATATCTTTATTATTTATTAAATAATGATTTATTTTGGGTGTTCATTAGACAAATGTAAAATGATAACTTAAAAAAGTAAAAAGATATTTGAGATTATTATGATTTTGGTTTTTATTTTTCATCTGTGAAATCCTGTTGCATTTTTATTTCATATAAAAACAAAATATCTGCATTATAATAATACACAAAAAAAAATTGAATATAAATCTTGCAGGATCTCGGTGCAACAAGCTTATATAGGTTCTTATAAATTTCTATGGAAATAGGGTTGTCCCATCTCTAACAATATTAAACATAATGATTAAACTTAAAGTTTTCTTGGAAAAAAAAGTTGGTTCTATTTATACATGTACTAAATTTAGATAATATGGTTATGAACAGTTTATAATGAAATCATTTACTGGCTCTTCTGATATGAGAGAATCTGAGTTGGAGTCATAATTTTCAATTAAGTTTATATCTTCTTCACAATTTACACTAAACAGTTCTTGTTCTTCTTGTGTAGGAACCTTGTACGGTTGTAATACTCTAATACAACGGCTGACGTTTAAGTTTAATAATCTTTTCTGTAATCACACAAAAGACAAAAGGATCACAAAAGGATCAGATGACTCCAATGCTCTGTGAAATAAATCTAATCGACTAATCTATGGTCTTTTCCAAGCCAACCTTTTGTGCATGACGTTCACGGTCAGATCTCCAGAAATTATTCCTAGCCTCACCAGTTTGCTCTAACAGTAAGCAAACGGGCATCGTTGAATTTTCCATGATTTCTTTACCATGAACTAATATTTGGTGGAGTGTCACAGTCATAGCATACCACTGATATTCGCTAACAAATTATCTTTGGCGGCTCTATGGTGCCTCACCCCATTCCCTCTGGAAAATATTCATCCACATTGGATTTTGGTTTTAACCTGAAGAGAGTGGACCAGCTTTCCTTTGCCAAATATTTACCTTCATCAAGAAAAAAATGGTTACAGCTGTCAATACGCATCAACGTGTACAGTCGAGTTCATAAATATGTGTACACTTTAATCACTGTGACAATTCATAATTATGGCGGTTTAAACATGACATGATAAATAGACAAGGTACCAAAGTGTACACAAGGGTCACTTGTGCATCTGTCTGTCCGTCCGTCTGTCACAGCCAATTTGCTGGGAAACAACTAGACCAATTGAATAAAATTTGGTACACATATGTAAATTGATGAACACAGATATACAAACTAAATAATTTAAAATGTTTTTTTAAAAATAAGAGTCATTTTCGGGAGACAAATTAGGAAATAAAAAAAAA
Organism: Acleris literana; assembly: GCA_946894065.1. Classification (NCBI taxonomy): domain Eukaryota; kingdom Metazoa; phylum Arthropoda; class Insecta; order Lepidoptera; family Tortricidae; genus Acleris; species Acleris literana. The sequence continues at coordinate 20,666,975 of OX335671.1, read as the reverse complement.
AGCTTTGCTAACCTTACTGTGTCATATATCAAATAAAAGGGTTATGAGGATCTCTGATATGTTTTTGTTTTTATCTAAAGACGAAAATTGGCCCTGATCTCCGAAACTACTGAGACTAAAAATTTTCGAAAAATACTATATATAGTTCATTGTTTGTAGATTACAGGAAAACCTACAAGAATCCAATAAAAAAAAAACTTATGTACGGAACCCTCCACGCGAGTTCAATTCGCACTTGGCGAGTTTTTTTTGTTCAAGAATAATGGCTAGTAAACTGCCACATATAAATTTACAAACAATATTCTGAGTTGGTGACAACCCTAGTTCATTTATTTGAAATTGTTATAACTCCTATGTCTCACGTGATTAAGATTGGATATTTAATACTTATACATATAGATAAGGTTGCACAAATAATGTAGTTTAAAAAGAAAATACAAATACCAAAGGAATAACAAATAATAAAATGTTTTTGAAAATCACCACAAATTCAAGTAACACCTGATTTATTAAAGCTAGCAATATAAAATATGGTTCATGTTATAGAAAATGAATACTTTCATAATGTTTCAAATACAAAACAAAGAATAGGCTAGTGTCCTAAAAAAATCTAATTAGTCCGTCATTTACATTGTCAAAAAAATAATATTGGACACATATTTTTTCTTTTGTCAATTAAACAAAAATGAAGATAAAGAGCGTTGAGGTTTTGCGTGACGTCACGCCGTGGCATACTTTATACAGTTTATACCACGTTGTGACGTAACGAGCTCCCACTCCCCTACTTTGATGCGTGTTATATTTGTTAATTTTGATTGATTTGATAAAACAAAAAATACGTGTTCAATATTTTTTGATGACCTTAGTGACAGACTAATTTCAACCAGGACACACCCCTATTCGCAAGAAATATTCATTTTATAAAGGTTTCTTCGGTATTTATTGCACTATAAAAAAATATTTATAGTGCAATAACATTCGATCTAGATGCGAGTGACATTCGGGTGTTCTCGGTATGCGTTTGAAACAGTTTTAGATGTCTATAAAGGGAATAAAATGATAATTTCTACTTTTTGGGTCAAAAAACACACAGTGTTTTTTGACGTTTATTTCAAGTTATTAGTTTGAACCTACTTTTGTCCCGCTAGTAGCAATAAATCTACCCGGACGAAGTCGCAGGCAATAGTATGGTTATAAATGTTTTAATTAAATTAAGCCCCTTTGCAACACTGGCCTACAACTCTGCTGCCAAAATTTAGGTGAATATATTAAAATCGAATATCCGAACCCTACATATGTGTTAAGCATTGTAAAGTTGATAGTGTATACACCGACGCTATCACTATTATCACTATCGTTTTTAGAACACAATCAAGCATTGTGTTTGTAAACAATTTGTTCTGCTATCATTCCTCCCATTTCTCAAGATAAAACTTAGGCTCCAAATAGTTTGTGCCGAATCATTATTAAAGATTCAGTAAGAAATCAATAAAAAATGGATTATAATTTATTTTATCTACATCCATATCATAACTTCCCTACAATATGTTCAGAAGCGATAAGCAAATCGCCTATATTAAGAAACCTGTATCTGTGGTTGCATCTTAATGTTAACATTAAAGTATAGTGCATCGTAATGTTTACATTAAAGTGTCGGTACCTAAACATGAAAGTATCGGTAATACTGTACCACTAACTTGAAAATGCAAGCCATATCTGTACATTATAAATAAAGTTTTTTTTTTAGCTTTGGTACAAACAAGTTAATAGTAACACTAACTTAATAAAAATACAGGCCATATCTGAACATATTATAGAAAACTCATGATATGCATGTAGATAAAGTTATGTATGCGGCTATACATAATTAGGCATTAAAACACTCGTGTGATCTTATTATGAAACTCGCCCTCGGCTCGTTTCATAAAACCACACTCATGCTTTAATGCCGCTTATTATGCACCAGCCACATAAACTACTATTATATTCCAATCTTTTGATCTGGTTCCAGTGATTGATTTGAAAACTTTAGATATGTTGAAGGAAACTTTTTGTTGTACCTCGTTGCCTTAATGATGTCTTTTAGGTCACTCTTTAAAACTGAACAAGGGTTTCTTTTCTAAATAGTGCTCTTTATCTCCGCAAAATTAATTTTCTGTAACAAGACATTCTATTTTGAGACCATGTGTATTGATATTCAAATTAAAATGAGTCACTTCCTAGTATTATACTTTGTATTCATTGTGTCGTCTATAATTACATGAATAAATGCATGTATAAATGAAGAATGTATTTTGTGGTTAATTCTCAAAGCATTTTAATGCCTGGTGGAACACAAGGTGATCTAGTCTACCATTAATAATAAAGAGCAAGGATTCGTATTTTTGTACTTTTTAACCAACTTTAAAAAAAGAAGGAGGTTATAACCTCCACCATATGTTTTTTTTTATGGATGTTCACCGACCTATTTAAAAAAAAAATGTTTGATAGAGTGTACTTCTGAGGTCATTGTCACCAAATCAGAATCTGATGTGGTGATCAGTGAGGAATTGAGGGAACTCCTCAAAAATTTGTAGGCAAACATATAGCGATTTTAGTATTTTTAGTAACAAGTTTAGCATTTGTATTCAGAAAGTATCATTTGGTGAAGTGGAACCGTTGATGAAGACCACAGATGGCCACCGGAACTCCTCAACGGTACCTATTTCAAGGGTGGCGATAAGATATCTCGATTAAGATAGTTGAGCTACTGCAACAAAGAACATTTACCTAATTGTTTAAATATGACTGACTTTCCCGTGGCGTTGCTTGCGACGAGCTTGAAATGACTTAAAGTTTCATATCAATTAAGAAGTGGGACTATATACGCTTATTATGATCACTAAAAAGTATAAAATAAAATAAATGTTTTAAAAGACAAAAATCGCCGTCAGGAACGCAAAAAATAACTTATTTTAAAATGGTAAGTAGGTAATAGCCATATGTTAGTCCAACTGAAGTCGGCGACTCACAATATTTTCAACTAAAAGCCGACTTCAGTTGGACTAACCTATTACCTTCAGTTACCATTTTAAAAGAAGTTATTTTTTCCGTTTTTGAAGGCGACTTTTTGTTTTTTAAAACATTTATTTTTGTTTGTTATTAATAAACTTGAAACTACTCGACCGATTTTGACCGATTTTACCAATCGAATGCTATATCATCACTGAGATACATAGGTTATGTGCCCGTCTTCCACTGCGAGCGGAGCGGGCTCCGTACGGACTCGGTTTAGCATACAACGGTGACTTCAAGAGGCTTGCTCGCGGTGGAAACACTTGAAAGACACCGTTGTAAGCTAAAACGAGTCCGTGCGGAGCCCGCTCATTGTGGGCACTATTTTTCTACGCGGACGGAGTCGCGAGCAACAGCTTGTATTTAATACAGTCAATAATAACTATCCATAGCTCTTGTCAATGCAGTAGGGCATGTATTCAAACGCTGGTCTCAAAACTGCCTCATACGGCGTAATGTGATTCTTATCAACCATTGAAAATGAGCTCTATGAGGCTCCAGTTACAGCTGCCGGACAATCAGGTGATTAGGTATTTACATAAAGTTAGCGGTGGTCCGGAAGTGGTAAATAAGTGTTGTGGAGTTGTGTTTTTCTTATAAACAGCAACCAGAATTTCTTCTAATGTAAACAAGCTTTTAGAATGTGTTTAATATTCGGTTCGCTTAAATTTGCATTCGTTTTGACAAACTTGCTCTGTACTCTGTAAGAAGTATTATAAGACGATCTACAAGCCGTATAGTAATAATAATCATAAGTAAACTAATTATGTATGACACTAATCTTACTACTATTATAAATGCGTAAGTTTGGAAGTTTGTTACTTAAACCCGCCGGAATGGCTGAACAGATCCGGATGAATCACTATTCACTTTGACCATATTCACATTTCGTCCACATTCCTATCTCGTCCGCATTCCCAACTCGTCCACATACCAATCCCAAATTGTTCACTTCCTGTCTCGTCCAAATTCCCAATTCGTCCTCATTCCCAACTCGTCCGCATTTCCAATTAGTCCACATTCCTAACTCGCCTACAACCTAACTTAGGACTGTAGGGCTGTTCGATATCAATTCGATCACTCGGTTGTTCACTACACTATTTGTTGGGAATGTGAACGAAATGGGAATGTGGACGAGATAAGAATGTGGACGAGATGGAATGGACGAAATCGGCATGTGGACGAAATAGGAATGCGGACGAGTTGGGAATGTGGACGAGATGAGAATGTAGACGAGATGGGAATATGGACAAAGTGGACGTGAGCTGGAATGGAATGAATTGGAATCCTAGTGAAAAAGGGTATAAATCTTCTGAAGATCAAGTGAAAAAGGGTTTAAGTCTAGTATACTCCGTTCATATTGTTACGTACGTGGGGGTAGGTAACTGATAGAAATGCACGAATACACCGATAACCAAAAGTAGACTTTAATTACGCACTCACTTAAACCGTTACAAAACAATTATCGCACAATAAACTTCGAATACTCAGATGATCGCTCGGGTCGCTCTTATTCGCACTGATCGCTTTCCAAGTAAAGACTGACTCGTCGCAACCGGTGTCCGCCGTTTTATAGTTCCCGAGTCCGATTATTCTAGAACGCCTTCCGGAATGTTCGATGTACTTCGCCCCGCCAAGGTCGATCGAGACTGTTCGTTGCTGGAATATTCTACGCCTTGCTACCTTGTTGTTTTTACGATCGCAATGACCTTGACTCACGGGTCTGGATGAGTCTGGAATGTTCCGCGTGTTGCCGTCTCATTTCGTGTTATCTCTTTCACACGTTTCTGGAAGGTTCTCAGTATAGCTGTCTCTTTCTAATCATGCTATCTCTGTCACTCTTAGTGGAAAATTGCCATATACTGAAATGTACTTCAAAGGCCCATAAGGGGTCCTGAAAATGCCCGAAAATGGGTTTTCAGGTTATGGCGTCATCTGATAGAGGGTGGCCTGAAACGGACTGAAAACATGTTTCAGGCGCCTGAAAATAACGGCAAGTTGGTCGAAATTCTGATAATCTGGTATGTGATAGAGCTACCTCTGAAACGGACTGAAACGATATTTCAGCCTGCTGAAAACGCTTCTAAAGCACCAAAATTAACGATAAAAGATGAGACGCCTTATGCCATCGGCGTAACAATATATATACCCTTTTTAACCGACTTCAAAAAAAGGAGGAGGTTCTCAATTCGTCGGGTTTTTTTTTTATGTATGTTCCCCGATTACTCGAAGACCACTGGACCGATTTGAAAATTTTTTTCGTTGTTTGAATGGGTATACTTCCTAGTTGGTCCCATTGTCAACACGTCAGGACCTGATGATGGAATCTTGGAGAAATCAAGAGAACTCCTCAAATATTATAGGCACACCTATAGCGATTTTAGTATTTTTCACTGTAACTCGTGCATTTGCTTTTGAAAAGTACTATATGGTGATGTGGAACTGATGATGAAGACCACAGATGGCCACTGGAACTCCTTAACGGTACCTATTTCAAGGGTGGCGATAAGATATTTCGATTAAGGTAGTTGAGAGACTATGACGAAGCACATTTAGGTTTAAATATGACTATGACATTCCCGCGGCGTTGTCTGCGGCGAGCTTGAAATGTTCTATAGTTTCTCATTAATATTTAGAAGTTGAGCTACGTAACAGCATAAATAGGACCACTAAAAAGTATAAAATAAAACAAATGTTTCAAAAATTCGGCTTTTGGTTTAAAATATTGTGGGACGCCGACTTCAGTTGGACTGACCTACCATTTTAAAAGAAGTTATTTTTTGCATTTTTGTAGGCGGGTTTTTGTTTTTTTAAACATTTATTTTATTTATTACAAGTTAAGTCGACTTGTACCCTTTTTCACTAGGACCCCAGTAATACTTGTTAGCTCAATACAATTTATCTACTCTCTATTAGTATAAAGTAGTAGTAGAAGTAGTATAAAGCTTTTTAAAATTATCGTTATCAATTAATTTTCTCACTCAACATAAAAAAACCATCGGTGAACCCCTATGACATCACATATCTAGAGAAATGTCTAGTTCACAATTCACCTCTTGTGTATCACACAGTGTGATAGTGTGACTCCTCACCCGTGCGGTCATTTAAGCTCTCTTTATATAGTGAAGTTTACCGAATTAAGTAATATTAATATTAAGTCCAGTGAGTTTTGAGAAACGGGCCCCATCTGGTAAAATATAAAAGAAAATCCATAACAACTAACAGCACAGATAACATTGTATTTTTTTCCATAGGATACATGCTCTCCCATTGTGAGCACATCCCCGGGCCAAGTGGGCGCTTACTTCCTTTTCAATCATGTGGACATCGACATCACCTACCACAGCGGCGCGGAGGAGGAGTGGGGGGTTGGCTTCGGCGAGAACGGAGGAAGGATCATATCCGCCAAGGTTAGCTTGTAGTTGGGTCATTTTGAAAACAAACCCTGTTCCGTACGGCAGAGATACGTTTTCAAAATGACGGGCGTTTTTCCGAGTCTGGTAATAATTTATCTTTAGCCTTTTGAACGCCTTACGTCAAATACAAAATGTGTCACTGTTGCCAAATTTGTTTGCTATGCAAAATACAACTTAATGGATTCGAAACAAGGTCTCTTTTAATTTTGAACTTGTGTCGGCTGTGGACGACGGAGGCGTCAGTGGCACCACTTTCAGTTGTCGGTCAGAGCCGACGGTCACGTTCAAAAGGGGATAGAGGGGATAGACTAAAAGTGCAATTCTGGTACTTCATGGGATATTTTGATGTTTTTTCACGTTTTTACTCCTAGTAGTAGCTAGACTTCCTTGTTAAACTCTTTCCACACATACACATTATCCAGGGCCGTCTTAAACTATGCTGGAGCCCTAGGGCACACAAGAATTTGGGGCCCCTTTTGTAAAGTGAGGAAAGCGAATTATTACTAACATTTTTCTACTATGATCTTCTATTTATTATGGGTAATAAATTGTCGATCCTTCGGGGCCCCCTGTGGATGGGGGCCCTGGGCACGGGCCCCGTGTGCTCTTATGGTAAAGACGGCATTGACATTATCAATCCAATGTGTAGAATAGGTTTTGTACCTAATTGTTGTTTTTTGTTTTAGATCAAACCTGCAAGCATTCGTCACCAGAGTCCTGATAATCTCGACTGCAACATGCGCAACAATCCGCTCGAAATTCCCAACACACTCAATGGAGAAGGACCTTTCACCATAACTTACACGTACCGAGTCGCATTCCATCGTAACAACACTATCAAGTGGTCTTCACGCTGGGACTACATCCTCGAGTCGATGCCTCACACGAACATCCAGTGGTTCTCGATCCTCAACTCCCTGGTCATCGTTCTGTTCCTCAGTGGAATGGTCGCTATGATACTGCTGAGGACCTTGCATAAAGACATTGCCAGATACAATCAGATGGAGTGTGGCGAAGATGCTCAGGTAATATAATAAATCTGGGGTCCTAGTGAAAAAGGATGCAAGTCGACTTAACTCGTAATAAAAAAGGGTATATACATGAACGGAGTATACTAGACTTAAACCCTTTTTCACTTCATCTTCAGAAGACTTATACCCTTTTTCACTAGGACCCCAGAAATATCGGAAACAATCTCACACAAATTGACCTAGTTTCTAACTTTGCTCTAGGCTTATACTACGAGTACTAGGCAACCGATAAACATACATATATAGAGAAATACAAACTTAAATTCATAGAAAACATATTTGCCCATACTGGAAATCGAACCTGGGACTGATAACTTAGTAGGCAGGGTCACCATTAACTCGGCTAACGCGTCATCTAAATATGTTATTCTTTATTTTAGAATACTTGAATTCATATCTAAATCCATACTAATATAATTGTGAAAGTAACTTTCTGTTTACGCTTTCACGGTTAAACCGCTAAAGCGATTTCGATGACTTTTGGTATGGAGATACCTTGAATCTCGGGAAAGGACATGGGATACTTAGTATCCCGCATAGTTAGACAGTTAATAAAGGGAATAACTATAAACGACTTCTACGCGGACGAATTCCCGGGCAACAACTAGTTATCTATATTTTTTGTAATATAACAATGAATGTTTCTTTATTTATTCTATATGATGCTCCTAAACAACTACTGATCAGATTTCAGCAATTCATTAACTAATATCTTACCGAGAATATATATTATTATATATTGCAATTACAGTAGGCAAAGCCGCTGATGAGTCAGCTAGTATTCAAAAGAAAATGTTTTAAAGTTTGTACAAATTATATAGCAAAATGCTCCAACTAACTATTAGTATAAAAACAGTTTAATAGCTAACGAATGATTCATTCAAGAGATAACATGAATGAATATTTACTTTATTTAGCTCTCTTCTCTCTCTCTTTATTTAGATCTTTTTTGTCTATATCCTCGATAGACCCGGTATACTATAGGGGGTACTTAAAAAGATAATTTAGTTCAAACTATATATTACTGAGTATAGAGTTCATTTTTATTTCTTTCAAAATTGAAAACGGCATTTAAGAGCAAAGGTAAATGAATTTTATTTCCTTGTTGTTAGATTCAAATTACTACTTACAACCTCACGTGGCTTCACGTGGATATCATACACTTATTAACTAGTATACTGTTGCCAACAGGAAGAGTTTGGTTGGAAACTGGTCCACGGCGACGTGTTCCGCCCGCCCCGCCGGGGCATGCTGCTCTCAGTGTTCCTGGGATCAGGAGCCCAGGTATTGTACCGAAAAAAAAGAATTTATAAAAATTGTGTCAACCCTAGTAATCTTTCATCTCAGTCATAAAACTTATATGCAGGGGTCATACTTTTCGTGCCGATGACGTCATAATGACGAACACCATGCGGTATGCGGAATGCGGGTTCCAACATTATGCGGTATCTATTGGGGGTGATCTGTGTTATATGATTATGATGACAGCTTACAAGGGTTGACACAATTTTTATAATTTCATTATTTTTGTTTTTTTTTGTAATACGTTGTATAGATAATTACTAATGGGCGGACAACGGATGCAAATTACGTAAAAATAATGTCAAACGATATCCGCAACATGGATATGACTACAATAGGGAATATGCATGGATATTTTAAACCGTATTTCTCAAAAAAATATGAAAATATCAGAAAAGAGATAGAATAGACATAGAGATCCGAAGTGCACCGGTGACGTCATCGTGCATTTCGGCCATATAAACTCCACGTAAATTTCTGTTTTCAAAGAAAGAGAAAGGAACAAACCTTTGTTGCCTTATATCTTGGTTATTTTTATAGCTATTCAAAAAATGTTTTTTCTCACCTGTTCGTTACATGAATCAGCTTTTATTGAAGCTGTAAAAAAAACATGCATATTACCTATTGATTTAAAAAAAAACCGGCCAAGTGCGAGTCGGACTCGCGCACGTAGGGTTCCGTACAACTATACATCTAAATAAATGTTTTTCTTTATTCTTTATTATATTGGAGTTGATTGAATGAAAGGTAAAATGCGGTTTACGATTTATAACGTATTAAAAAAAAACTAATTATTAGATCTCGTTCAAACCAATTTTCGGTGGAAGTTTGCATGGTAATGTACATCATATATTATTTTTACATTTATCATTCCCTTATTTTAGAAGTTACGGGGGGGGGGACACACATTTTTCCACTTTGGAAGCGTCTCTCGCGCAAACTATTCAGTTTAGAAAAAAATTATAATAGAAACCTCAATATCATTTTTGAATACCTATCCATAGATACCCCACACGTATGAGTTTGATGAAAAAAAAATTTTTGAGTTTCAGTTCTAAGTATGGGGAACCCCAAAAATTTATTGTTTTTTTTCTATTTTTGTATGAAAATCTTAATGCGGTTCACCGAATACATCTACTTACCAAGTTTCCACAGTATAGCTCTTATAGTTACGGAATAAAGTGGCTGTGACATACGGACGGACAGACGGACAGACATGACGAATCTATAAGGGTTCCGTTTTTTGCCATTTGGCTACGGAACCCTAAAAAGGGAACATCACTGCAAAAAAGTTATAGATTTTATTGTTGAAGTACCTAAATATTTTTTATTTTTTCTTTATTAGGTATTTTCAGTACATTCCTTTTATAGTTCACTACCTACTTATATAGAAAAAAATACCGTAAGAGTGGCGTATTCGCAAAGTGATACTTCAGTACTTTCTTAATATACAAAATATGTACTGGTTTTTAACAAAAACTGCATATTTTCCCATATAAATAGTACTCGACATTGAATAAAAGTCTTATCCATAACGTTCTTTCGTCACCATATTGCATCCGTAGTCCGCCCATTAATAATTACTCTTGATATTGCGAGCCTTACTTTCAGGGCTGATATCTCTTAAACGGCTCAACCGATTTTCATGAAACCTCGATCTGCCCTGCTAATCCAATACGCAGTATCTCAGATAAAACTCCTGTAGCAATATCAACCTTATTACTAACAGAAGAGAATTAAAACTGCTTTGGTTATTAAATTTGGGATAATGCTTATTAGCTTAGTAGGGCAGAAATAACAAGCATGCCGATTGAATTAACTTTCTTTAAAAAAAACTCGTCCGAAACGGTCCATTTGTTTGGGAGCTCCTATGATGTGGGTACACACACAAGTTAAACTTGTAACCCTTTTTGCATCGGAGTTTTAAAAACCAAATACCTACCGCAAGTGCATTACGAGGTCTCCGGAAATAAAGCTTAGGTACAGTAAAACACAACTGATATGGCATACCGATGTACCTAGGCAGATGACCAAATTTCAAAGCACGGGAACCAATCAGCATGATCCTCTCTGTTTTCTGTGCTATTATTGGTTATTAGTGACGCCATGTTGACGAGTCAGCCGTGAGTGGGACGGAAAAAGTACATGCAATTTAATTTGCACCTTATAACTATTACGTAAAAGTCTGATCGTGTGTTTTAATTGTGCTTTCGGAAATCATCGGAATCGTTGTTCGTGTTGGCGCGAACGAAGATTCACGACACGCCATATAAATTGTGTTCTACTGTACTTTATATTTAGCGGGTTTACCCTTGAATCACCAAACACACATTTCATAGAATGTTTTACTTCGCCGATATTTCATTTCATCGGCAGGCATTTACACGTGCAGGAGTTTTTTGGTAGTCGCAGGTCTAACCTAACTTTACCTACGTAACCCATGCTTAAGATAACCTAAAAATAAGCTTTCAGCAGAAATTAGCTTTTGATGATATGATACATTCGATCATATTAGTGTCGGTATTTAGTGTTAAAAAGGGTACACTACGGGTCTCCCCAGACCTATCGACGCGGAATGTGCTTGAGCCGGTAAGAAAAAGTTTTATGTCCATGTGATAAGCAGTGATCGGAAATAGGTGAGCTAATTTGCCTAAACTTGATGCATGTTCATTCAATAATGTATTCCCATCTCTCTCACGCATGAATGAATATGCGTCAAGTTTAGGCAAATTAGCTCTACCTATTCCGATCACTGATTATAAGAGCGAAAACGACGTCGCTCGGCTCTGTGTCAACTTGACATAGTCCATTCGCTTAGATACTGTCGCTACACTCGCACGTACTTGTGGTTATTGTAATATAATACGAATATAATTCGATATAAACTGCCAAATTCACCTGCGGGTGTTACGCCTCAAGGGAATTTCCCAGTATACTTCGAATTATATTCGTATTATATTACAATAACCACAAGTACGTGCGAGTGTAGCGACACTATCTAAGTGAATGGACTATATCTGTAATTTGTTAAATCCCGCTGTTCTTCCAGTAACTTAACCCTTCTTTGCATGTTGATGGAAATTTCCATCATAACATAACGCAAACTTTTTTTTTGTATCAATTTTTTATGCTAATTCAAAATCAAATGGGGTTTGAAATCACGACTTTTTTCATTTTTATGTTATTAAGGGTTAACATTCATTAAGCCGACAAACAAAGCAAATACCAAATGAATATTCCTCGTTAGTCTTTCAAGCAAGGAAAACCCATCGTTTCTGCTTCATATAACACTAATTTTCTTTTTATCACCTTTTATAATGCATTAAACGTTGTACCTATAACACGCGCGCGGACGTGTACCAACGCGTGCGAGAACATGAAACATGTATCGTAAAACAAAGCAAATACTTAGTTCATCTAAGAGGAATTCAATTCACTGGAGGGTTACGATATTTAAATAAAATGCTCTAGGGTTCTTTCAATCCTCTCATTTTGTATATTTTTTTCCTAAATAAATTTTTCATTTTCATTTTCATTGTATTTTTAATATTTAGCTTAGTCTGGCATTTTGGCTTCTTCAATATAAATCGCTTAGTGACACTCGCGTCGCTAAGATAACTAACGATGCCTCGTTTATAGAAAGCGGTCTATCCGTTAATCGTTATAGTTAATCGCTGGCTGTACTCGCTTCCTGCTGATCGTGTCGTCGGAGGGACCAGTGCCTAAACGAGGGTACAAGGAGCCATAAAGAAACATACAGATCAAAGACATCACCTTTCTCATTTGGCAGTCAGGTCGGTAGGATAAAGTATCGGTTTTGGCCATCTTTACACCGTTTTGGCCACTCTACAGTTTAACTAATATCTAAAGCATTGTGAAATTACAAACTTAATTTGAGTTGATAAATATCAAACTCCAATATGTCCTTGAAGTTTGGTATACGAATTTCAACGACATATTGGAGTTTGATATTTATCAACTCATTTTATATTTTATCTTTAAGTTAATCTTCAGTCTTAACTATTTATGTATATTATTTTTAATTTTACAGTATTTTTTATGCTCATTTCAACCTTAAATGGCCAAAAACGGTACTTCTACCCTACTAAGTCTTAACTTGTCATGACCTGTTAAATTCTACATAGGGGCCTTTATTAATATTTTGATTTGTGATATACCCAGTTACTGCTGGGTTGACCCACTTGGCAGTGATGTTATCGGCGATTAATTGGCATTTCAAATGCGATAATAAGTTTAAGGCTCTCGACACACACTATGCCGTGATTCGACCGACCTCGCTCAGTGACGTGTAAATAAAATTATTCTCCACTAAGAAAACCCTCAGAAAATCGGTCACGTGCTCACAGACTTGTCAACTGATTTCAGTCAGGAAGCAATGGATTAAACATTACGCACCCGCTAGTTATAGCTTCTGGGATTTAGTCACAAGGTCACGAATATATTGTAGACATTTACTGCTGACAGGGATGCCTCTATTTATGCTTAAAATGTAACAAACGATCACCTTCACGAATCGCTATGATTACCGACAGGAAGGTTATGATTTCTTGATTACGAGACACTGTCTTTTGATGAAAGATAAAACTAACACTTTTGCCATTTGTTTAAACCTATTTCTTATCTTATCTTTTTGGCGGGGTCCTAACGGATACACTTCGACCCTTTGGGATCTTTTGTGTAATTACCCCTCTTTTAGCGCTTAATCCAATGCAGCCTCCACCCCTTCCAAAAAGCGGATAGTGGAGTGCAATGGCAGTGCCTTGAAATCGTTTGGTTCTGGGTAGCCACTACCGAGGATTTTCATTCTTACTCTGGCGAGGGCATCACATTCACACAGTAAGTGTTTCATTGTCTCCATCTCTTCACCGCACATTCTACAATCTGTTTTGTCATAAAGGCCCATCTTTGCTAGGAGATGTTTAACCCCAAAGTGCCCGGTAAACACTCCGATAATATATCGGAGTCGTCTTCTGCTGAGTTTCCAAAGTTTTTTAGTCAAGCTCTGGTCAACTCTTTCTATGAAGAGCTTTGCATGCCTAAGCCTACCGTAGTTTTCCACTCTTTTTGGTGATATTCTAGGGCGTTATTATTCGGGGCTGCTTTTATGGTGCCCAGTGAGGGTGCCACAAATGGTTCAGCCAGGGAAAGCCTTCGTGTCCTGGAATCCGCATCAGTTTCACTTTGTTGTGCCTACCAAGCCTGTTTAAGGCTTGGATTCCATTGTAGACTAATTTCGAGTCTACTTTTGGCGCTATAAGCGCCTTAAGTGCCGCTTGGCTGATCGCTTAGAATATAGATAGTTCTCTGCTGTGGAGGCCTACCAATATTCTCCTTAACCTAAACCTATTTCATAAATTCACTGTATAAAATGTCATATCACATCATAATGTTCGTATTGTTATAAATAATTATTAATTCGTGAAAGACCTTGAACATTGTTTGTTACGTTGATATTTTTAACAACCTAATCTTACAAATTGAGATTTTGCGTCCATTCTTCCTCACAAGCAGGTCGAAATGAAATCACTAGTACTACAAATTATCTACCTAATAGTTTCGGCGTATAACTTGAAGCAACTCCTCGAAAAGTGCATAATGTTTGTAAACCTACTCACTGCTATCCAAAACAGTTTGTTGCGGTGATATGTGGAACTATTTTTTAAGCATTATCAATCTAGTGAAGATCGGAATGTTGCCAGTATACTCTGAACAGCGCCTTCAAGTTTTCAAAACGTTTGCTAAGCTGTGTATCACCAACACGTTTGCAGGTGTTCGCTATGACCCTGAAGTTTGCGTGGCTTAGGGTGCCTATCCCCTGAGTAATGTTGCCACAATACTCTGAACCACGCCTTCATTTTCTCAGAACGTTTGCCTAGCTGTAAATCGTCAACGCATTTCCAGGTGTTCGCCATAATCATAGGTCGGAATAGGCAGTGCCTATTTGCCTAAACTTCGCGGGAGGACGTAACTAAGAGTGGTTACAACCACCAAAAATAATTTATTTTTATTGAATGCGGGATTTCCGTTTTTTTTTTAATAATACATAAATGTGGAAATTGATTCTAAAACTCATTCTACATGATCATCAATAACAAAAACATCTTTCAATCTAAATCATCAATATCATAATTACTACTATTATGAGATAAAATATTATATACGAAATACTTTGTTAGTTTATTTACATTAGAAATAAATCAGAATATGTCATTTGATCATGTAAATTTGTATACAATAAATGTTATTAACATGTGATATTGAGTTTTAGTATCAATTTCCACATTTATGTATTATTATAAAAATCCTGAAAATCCCGCATTCAATAAAAAGAAATCATTATTTTTAGTGGTTGTAACCACTCTTAGTTACGTCCTCCCGCGAAGTTTAGGCAAATAGGCACTGCCTATTCCGCCCTCTGGCCATAACCGTTACGTTTGCACGCGTTAGGGGTTTCTATTAAATAATGTTTCTATTAAAGTCTGAACAGCGCCTTCACTTTCCCATAACGTTTGCCACGCGGTATATCACGAACAAGTTTGCAGGTGTTCGCTATGATCCTGAAGTTTGCGCGACTTGGTTCCTATTCCCTGAATAATGTTGCTACTAAACTCTAAACAGCGCCTTCAATTTCTCAAAACAACGTTTGCCAAGGTGTATATCACTTACACGTTTCCAGGTGTTCGGCATGACCCTGGTGACCCTAGCGTTCGCGTGCCTCGGGTTCCTGTCCCCGGCCAACCGCGGCGCGCTGATGACGTGCGCGCTGGTGGCCTGGGTGCTGCTGGGCGCCGCGGCGGGCTACGTCAGCGCCAGGATCTACAAGAGCTTCGGAGGCCGCCGCTGGAAGAGCAACATACTGCTCACCTCGATGGTTTGCCCTGGGTTAGTATGCCACATTTGTAACAAAAAATTGCGTATTATGTAATAATGAAGGTCCTAGTTACTCTAGATTCCATCGCGAAAGAACAGGAGTGGAGTGGAGTACTGCAATGTTTCTCTTTCAACACCGACACGTCGAATATACCAAAGTGGTCAAAGAAATTTACTTTTACTTCTACACTCGTGGACAAATAATACGGGTCGGAGTGCGTTTTTCATACTAAAGAGGCTACTTCGAAGCCTTGGTTCCTCGCCGGAGGATGCTTGTAGTGAAATCTGATGATGGATAACCCGAGCATCGATACAGGACTTCGAGAGTGCCTAGGATACCCAACTGATTGAATCTGCGGTTAATGCCGGAATTGTGCATGTTCAGAAAAACATCCCAAATGGCAATAAAATGTAAGGAAATCCAAATGCTGACCCAAACTCTCTCGCTGTGGTGTTAACTGATTTTGCGATCAGTTAGGTATCTTAAGAACTTTTGACAACCTCTATTGAACCTCGGAGTATCCACCATTAAACCTCACTCAAAACAACCCCTGCCGAGGAACCAAGGCTTCGAAATAGCCTCGTTTGTATGAAAAACGCACTCTGACCCGTATTATTGGTCCACGAGTGTACTTTTAGTTCTACTTTACCAAATTATTAACATTCTGAAAAGAATTAGTTTTGAGGTCCATACCTACTGTTTGAGGTGTACCATAAAACTTACAATCTTAAAAGATTAACCCATTCACTGCCGACGCCTCATATTTTTACTCATCACGCAGTGCCGCCACCTTCCACGCGACAGTAACATTTTGGTATCAGCATTTAAGTACAGTTGTTTTCTAGCAAAAAAAAACAAATAACTCGAGGACGCGAGATCGCGTCCTCGGCATTACGATTGCACATACATGGACGCGAATTCGCGTCTTCGGCAATGAATGGGTTAAGAAACTTATAGGACTTATAAATGACAATTTAAGACAGAGAGAATAACCTAATAACTCTAAAAAACAGTTTTATGATACGATTTGTTGCCGACTGTAACAACTGACGCTGATTGCTTGCTTTATAAAGACAAGGCAAATCACTCAAAACTTGGTAGACCCTTTAAGGAGTTCCTACGGCTACCTTTTTTTCCATCAACAACAAGATCACTCAATATGATACCAAAGTATAGTATTATCATCAGAGTTATATACACTGGTATTTTAAAGTCGACTGCAGTTAAGTACAATAATTCTAAACGACTATTAAAAGTATGTAGGTTAGAGATCATTTCTTAGTTTTGTTCACATCACTACTTAAACACAAGTGAAGTTAATAATAGCTTTAAATCTTCCCTATCTAAAGTGAAACAGAATATTTTGGATACCATATAGACTCGTTCGCCTCATATATGCTGAGTTACATAACTCTGAAATCTTACGATATCACACAAGGTCACTGGCTCGAACTCATTCATTGCAAGCAGAACTTGTACGTAACTTGAACTCGCATCTCCTATGGCTGGTTTGAATGACACATACGACACAATGTCAGTCAGTTTCCGCGTGAGAGTTCTAATCGATGAACTCTCTATCGTCTATTCTACTGGTTGAAACCATATTGCTTTGTTATTGCATTGTCCACGTTGCGATTCCTCTTATTTTCTTCACAATAATAGCGGCCGAGTTTAAAACAATACAATAACAGGTCGAAAATATGGTTTTATCCCTCTTTGAATATTCAATACAAGTGATAAGAAATGACGCCTTTATCTACTTCCGTTTTTTCACATTGGACATAATTAGAATAATAACGGTCAAATTAGCACAAGTTTCCTTAAACGTAGATAATAATGAACAATATTTAATATTGGTATTAATTACTCATAGGAGACTAGTTGTTGCCCTCGACTCCATCCACGTAGAAGTGGTTACAAACTGACATACAAAAATGACAGAGTTACTTTAACATTTATAACTTAATTACTTAATTTACTTTGTTATCATATCATATATTATATTAAAAGGTGAAATCGCGTACATAATGGTAATTTCACCTAATCTAAAAAAAGCGTTCAATAACGTTATAAATTACTGATGCCAGTGATGACGTAGGGAGATACATTACTGCAGGGACCGGGAAGAAAGCGGTTGCAGGGCGAGTATAAGTTATACGAGTCCTGCAACCGCCCTTTGCGGCCCAGGCTTATATACTTACTTAGTGCTTTTCTCCAACGATGCGAGGAAATTTAATTTTTGTATTTTTGTAAAACATCTTACATACTTATTAAAAAAGGTCTTAAACGTCTTGCCTTCAAAAAGTTTACTTTCCCGCCTTGTTTTTTTTTACATACATACGGCATCACTCATAGTGCCATATTCACTTGGAAATCTTAATACTATACCATTTCAAACAATGACACATTTAAATAAAATTAATCTAAATTGAATAAATTTGAATTTAAAATATTACATTTATAACGCATTAAAGTTAATTTTCCATTTTATTTTGGTTATGAACGCAAGGTGTTTTGAATAAAATAAGTAATCTAATTGAGACACTTAGGGCCGAGTTCTCCAACAATTAAACGGACGGTTAGCGGTTTAACGGGTGCCAAATGTATTGACTAACAGCTGATTAGACTTAACCGTCTGTTCAATTAGTTGGTGAACTCTGCCCTTATAAAGACACTGTAAACGCCGGTTATTCAGACATTTTAAAAAGAAAAACAAACTTGGGAGAGCTTAGTCCGAGTATTTGGCTGTTTCGAGTGGGTTTTCCCCAGTCCAAACATGAATAGTAAAAACACTGTGATGTAATAAAATTTCATACATGCCCTGGCCGCTACGCGCTGCTAAACTTCAAAAATGACTTTTTTTTTATTTTACGTGGTCCACCACCTTCGCTGACTGTTTGGGTATTTCCGAGCATATTTTAGAAACAATAGTTGATATCAGTTGGTTAACGTCAATTACTGTTATTCCAGGGTGGTGTTCTCGCTGTTCTTCGTGATGAACCTGGTGCTCTGGGGCAAGGGCTCGTCGGCCGCCATCCCGTTCTCGACGCTGCTGGCGCTGCTGGCGCTGTGGTTCGGGGTCTCCGTGCCGCTCACCTTCATCGGGGCATACTTCGGGTTTAGGAAGAGGGTGAGTTGAGAACAACTTCTTTTTACTGTGTATATTTGGCGGTTAATAGGATTTTTAAGTTCCACAGTGGCGGTACCGATGGGGCGTGTAGTGGAAGCGGGTTTGCATGCCCAATGTTGAACTTAATTTGTACAACTTTACTTGAGGGCAGCTATTAGTTTAAATGAGAAAGTTATATACGGGGTGGTACTCGATAAACTGTACATATTGAAAGGGATGAAATTTTAGGTTAATTTATAGGTAAACCAATTTTAAAAAAAATTGCCACTTTTTTTGTTAATTTTTTTAATAAATTACAGCAAAAATGTCATTTTGTTTTCATAAAAACACGATTTTCTCAAAATTTTGTAGATATTGCACTTTTTTTTTTGCTTATTATTATTCCTCGATTAATTTTAGATCAAAATCCGTTAAAAAAATTGTAAAATATCTGCAAATTTTTGAGAAAATCGTGTTTTTATGAAAACAAAATGATATTTTTGCAGTAATTTTCTACAAAAAAGCAGTTACTCAGTTATTTTTTTTAATTGGTCTAATATTGTTATCAAATATTAGAAACCTAACTAATGTCAATACTATGCATTTTGTTTTATCTTTTTTGGGCTATTAGATCAAAAGTTACACCGTCACAAGTAAGTGTACTACCCAAACTTTATTAAAAAGTTTGACAATCTGTAAAAAAAACCAGTGGCAAAAAAATTAAAAAAAAATGTTTTACCTATAAATTAACCTAAAATTTCATCCCTTTCAATATGTACAGTTTATCGAGTGCCACCCTGTATGTCTCTGATTCGAGATACCTGCGTCTTCTTAAGCCTGTCAGTCAAGACTGGTGGTTTGTAGGGCCCTTTAGTTCCCATATGTCTCCTCCGCGCCACATCACGCTAGTCTATCAAGGTTGAAGTGTACCAGGATACCATAAATCTAACTTTAGGTGTAGTCAATGTTGCTTATTTACTTGATTTATTTTTAGTAGACTATTTAATGCAAGTGATCAGTTTGTTATGAGTGTTATGACATTTAACGTCTGTTCATTCTTACTTGTCTTATATAGTAAACAACTTTCTAACCTCAAAATGAACCTTTTTTGGCTAAATCAGCTCTTTTGTAGTAAATAAAGTAAACTGAATAAACATTTTTGACATCATTTGGCTAATGTATTGTCTGTAATTGCTTTATTTTGTTTAAAATAGCGGTTTTAGCCTAAAAAGGTTCATTTTCAGGTTAGAGTTGTTTATTATATAAGACAAGTAAGCATGAACAGACCTTATAAGAGGGGTGCCTTTTAAGTTCTGTCGTTTGAAAAAACTAAAGACAATTTAAGTGTTAAATGGTATTTATTGTTTTTCAAAGTAATCACCGTGATATGTAATACACTTTTTCATTCGATCGAACCAGTTTTCGAAACACTTATTCCATTCCGAAGTCGGGGTCTCCAAAATGGCCGTTTTGTATGCCTCAACCGCTTCTTCAGGCGTCCGGTACCGTTGACCACGAAGTCGTTGCTTGATTTTTGGAAAAGTGAAGAAGTCATTAGGGCTTAAGTCTGGACTGTACGGCGGGTGATCAAAATTTTCGACGTTTTGTTCTTTTAAAAACGCAATTGTCTGCCGGGCGGTGTGCGAGCTAGCATTATCATGGTGCAGTACTATACGACGTCTTGGGTTATTTTTTCGGAACTCGCCGATAACTTCTGGTAAACAAACAGTAGTATACCAGTCAGCATTAACTGTTTTACGATCTTCGAGCACGATGGTCGCAACGTGGCCACTTTTCGCTACAAACGTGGCGACCATTTTTTTCGAAGTGCTCCGTGAGCGTATTACTTTGGTCGGTTTTGGCTCATCTTGAAACACCCAAACAGTCGACTGCTGTTTAGAATCCGGATCGTAGGCATATATCCAAGATTCGTCACCACTGATA
The DNA here is from genome assembly GCA_946894065.1 of Acleris literana. Classification (NCBI taxonomy): domain Eukaryota; kingdom Metazoa; phylum Arthropoda; class Insecta; order Lepidoptera; family Tortricidae; genus Acleris; species Acleris literana. Next base: position 20,646,227 of record OX335671.1, on the reverse strand, counting down.
ATGTCATAAACGTGTTTAGAGTCTCCTCGGTTGAATTGCCGCAGAGTTTTGCGGCACCATCTAACGCGAGCCGTTTTTTGGTCTTCACTAAGTAAATGTGGTATCCAGCGTGAGATCAATTTTTTTACACCTAAGTGATCATGCAATATATTTTGAACACTGGTCCCTGAAATGCTTAATGAAGCTTCTATCTCGCGATATGTCGCATGGCGATCTTCGACGATCAGTTGCCGTACAGCATCAATGTTTTCCTGGGTTACAGCTGTTTTTGGTCGGCCTTCATGATGCCTATCACTAAGACTAGAGCAACCACGTTGAAATTCCAAATACCAACGTTCCACAGTCCGGATGCATGCATGGTGCTTCATTTTTAAAAACCGTAGTCAGCTCTTCAAAGCACTGAAGACGCGTTAAACCCCTTTTAAAGTTGTAAAATATTATCGCACGTAAATTTTCCTTCGAAATTTCCATTTTCACAACCGACTTGTCAACTTTGAACCGACGCTGTACTAAAACGAATCGGCCGATCTCGAGACATTCTTTTGTTTTTGAATTCTAAATTTAAATATTTTAAGATGATACTATTTTTTTTTTTAATAATCACGGGAGTTTTGCAAACGACAGAACTTAAAAGGCAGCCCTCGTATACTATAGTCCTAAAGATGTTTATAAATTAAACCTAACTTTTTTTTTAACATAGGAATAATAACGGTCAAATTCACTCGTTTCCTTTAATATTAGCACATAATGCTGAAAGATATTTGTGCAAATATTTGAATTAAGAAACTTTTTTATTTCTAATTTTGGGCGAAACCTTGTGCAAAATGCCGTATCTACACGTAACATATTAAAGAAATTCTGAAAAAGTTTACGGTTCCAGTCAATTATGTATTATGACCAGTGATCGGAATAGGTAGAGCTAATTTGCCTAAACTTGACGCATATTCATTCATGCGTGAGAGAGATGGGAATACATTATTGAATGAACATGCATCAAGTTTAGGCAAATTAGCTCACCTATTTCCGATCACTGATTATGACCAGTGGCGTCCCTAGGGTTTCAGGATAGGGCAAGCCGAGCGATATGATTTTGTAGTTTTTAAAGTTATTGCGGATAAATGTCTCAATTCGCTTTTTACCAAAATTACTAAAATCGTTCGTGTCTTATTGCAAATAAAATTCATATGCCTTTTAATCGTGTCAGCTAAGTTATTTGATTTTTCATAATCAGATAAGTAGGTATATTCCAAACTTTTTGTCGTTCGATAATAATATACCTACACTACAACAGCAGCAATATTGTGTTTTTTACACTGATCTAGGTATTAAACATTAAACCGTCTTTTACTTATGCGAGAAATGAGAAATAGGTACTGAAAATCTGATGTTTTATCAGCAAAGTTTAAAGAGTTTACCTTTCACTCGCCAAGTAAATTTTTTGCACTGTTTAAATAATCACAATCACAAGATTCACAAGGGAATACTTCCTCCATTGCCAATCCAATTGAACAACACAACAAACAAAATACTTAGTGACCGCAGTTGACTCAAACAAAACAATTCACAACAAACAAAACAAGTAAAATTATTGAAGTAAGTAAGCAAGCAAATAAATAGAAGTGAAGTCGGCCGTCAACGCGGCTCAACACGCGCATGCGCGAATTTCGCATTTTACTCGACTCGGGTACAACTTCAGACGCAAGCAGGGCTTAAAATCTCGTACTATTTGCTATATGAACCTATGAATAGTTATATCTCATTATAAGGCAGTTCTAATGCGTAAGAAAGAGATATACCGGTTAAGATAGAAGCCCCCCTGCAAGCCACCGCGTGCGAGCGGGATGACTAGCCGTGTCTCAAGCGAGTTCGGGTCGTCTCAGCGCGCAGCAGTGCTGCCCGCCGTGCGGCGGCGGAGCGCGATCAAATTCGGTACTACGCTGCTGTTGCATTATTTGAAAATTTTAATGAGAGCGCGAATTGAAATAGTTCGTGATCGTGACCTTTGATTTTTGATCGTTGTTATATTTGTAAGGCAAGCCCGGCTTTTGGGCTTGTATGGAAGTACCGCCACTGATTATGACCAAAAAAAATAATTTCACAACAGATGATTTATATTTTTGTATGATATTCCAGATCCTGGATCACCCGGTGCGCACCAACCAAATCCCGCGGCAGATCCCCGAGCAGTCGCTGTACACGCAGCCCGTGCCCGGCGTCATCATGGGCGGCGTTCTGCCCTTCGGCTGCATCTTCATACAACTCTTCTTCATCCTCAACTCGCTCTGGTCCAGCCAGGTAACTAACCGACTCAGAAACAAGTTTACTATCAAATATTTTTACTTGATTGGTGTTTTCAGTAACTACCTCTTGGAGCGCCTGAGAGGCTCGTATATATTTGTTCCTGTCGAGCGCCGGGCTATGACGTCATCGTAGTGACGTGACCGAGTTTACACGCTCCTACAATTAGATTTTTGTAAGGTGGTGCCTGTGACAGCTCATATACACTTGTTACACTTATTTCTTTAACTTTACATAAATACTATATCGGTACAAACCTGTCCACGCCGTTCAGGAATTTAAATAATTAATCGCCTATTTTTAAACACATCACTAAGTTATTGAAATTACGAAATACGGCTGTCACAGAGGCCCTACTTTGAAAATCGAAGTTCGAAGTTACATTAGCTCCATCCCTGTCAATCGTCATTCGAGACTAAATCGAGAGAAAGGGATCAAGCTATCGTAACTTCGAACTTCGAATTTCAAAGTAGGGCCTCAGGCACCATCTTAGAAAAATCACAGTGTAGATGTCAAGTGGTTTCACGTTTCGAGAAACCAAATTTTATTAATGGAAGATTGACGTTTTTTTTTACAATCAAATTAGAACCTTATCTTTTAAGGTAGTAAAATCTCATTTTAAATAACAAGATTAATTAATATTTTGATGGAGACTGTTTTGAATCTGACCTAATTTTACTTTGCACATCTGCGTAAATGTAAGCAAAATGTAAGCACGTGTTGTTCTATATTAGTGCTCACGGTTGACAACGCATCAGTCTTAAGATTACGGTCTTGAGATTGTAGTCTTGAATGCAAATGTCTATATGGCATGTATGCTCGTTTGCCTTATCCTTGTCATAAAAAAAGGCGTTATTGTTCAAATATTTATGAGCACCTTTGTATGTTGATTATACCTTTTGTTAAAACGATTTATCGTTTATTCGGTCGATAAAATTTCAGTACAATTCGTAGAAACAATTTACGCAGAATACAGTTTTGGACACAATTTAAATACAAATATTAATTTCAGATGTACTACATGTTCGGTTTCCTGTTCCTGGTGTTCGTGATCTTGGTGATCACGTGCTCGGAGACCACGGTGCTGCTGTGCTACTTCCACCTGTGCGCGGAGGACTACCACTGGTGGTGGCGCGCCTTCCTCTCAGCCGGCTCCACGGCCGGGTACCTGTTCGTGTACTGCTGCCACTACTTCGTCACCAAGCTCAACATCGAGGACGCCGCCTCCACCTTCCTCTACTTCGGCTACACCCTCATCATGGTGTTCCTCTTCTTCCTCCTCACGGGCACCATCGGGTTCGTCGCCTGCTTCTGGTTCGTCCGGAAGATCTACAGTGTCGTCAAAGTGGATTAGTGGCGTTGCTGACGCGAGTTGTGTTCACGTAAGGTTTACGATAGTTTTCTGTCTCGACACGGAGGCTATGCATTTTCAGAGTTATCTCAAAATCTTGCGTAGATACGATTTATTGATTGAGTTTTATTCGTGGCACGTGTTGTCTGCGATGCGTTCTCTGCGGAGTTTCCGCATCGGTTAGCCTATACTGATTTTAAGAGTTTCATCATATTAAGTGTAACATTGGGTATGATCATTAGCTTAATTCGCTGCTGGATCTCAAAATTGAGTGAATATTCATTGAATTACTTATTTCAACTGTTAACTTTCTGTAGCTATGAGTGCAAAGTTCAACACTTGTCGCGTGGAACTACTTTATAGTGATGTTAAGTACGTGGTAGTAGTAACATGAATCGAGTGACTGTTATTAGAAGCAACGGTGATAACAAGTCGTTGGGCGGACGTAATGTGATACAAATAACCCATACCTTGAATTGATAAGATCTTTATTTTCAGCAAAACTTATGAATGTTTGTATGAATGTTTTCTCTTATTTTACGAGGCCAGTCTACTATTTTTTCTACTCGTGTCAGTCGATTCGATTATATTTTCGAGCTCCGCCCTGGTGTTAATGCTGGCTATGATTTAGATTCCAGTGACGATATGAATATAGCCATACTAGTCTAGGTGTTCATGGAATTTTTTCGTCGCATAGGATGGATTTATCCGTACTATATATATATACCGCCAACGACGAATATATCCGTCACGTCATATAAAAAGGACAGTCGCCATCAAATATATTGGGAGCATACAAGGTGCTCAAAAGTATCTGAACACGCTCTAACGCCCTTAACAATAAATTCGAGTTCAGATATTTTTATTTGATGGCGACTGGACTTACAGAGTTGCCCTCAAGATAGTCAGCTGTAATCTGCGTAAAACAAAGAATGATTCCGGTAGCAGGCATTTGACTCCGAGCCAAAGGCGAGGGCGATAAATTGCGATCTAACTCTTTCTTTATTACCGCCTATGGTGTGTACACCATTTTACGTCGTCACCTGGCCAAGAAGTAGAATTTTCTGCCTGCGTATCGTAGCAGGCGGTATATGCTACTTACCCATGGTGGCTAAAAAAATCTTATATCGTTAAGACTATTTGGAAGCTGGCTGCAACGAAACAAAAGAAGGTAAACTTTCGTGTGTGTAAGCATTTATGACAAGTTACCGCATAGTACCTAAGGGCGCACATAGCGATCCGTTTTACAGGTCCGTTATTTGATGGCGTATGTAGTTGTATGAGCGAGTTCACACCCAAAACAGTATTCTGGATCCAGTAAAAAAAGGTGAAAAGATCCGTTAAAACGGATCCTGTAAAAACGGAAGTTCTATGTGTACGCGCCCTAACTATTACTAATCCCATTGAAAAAAGTAGGGCGTCAATTGATTAGACAAGCTCTTGATTATAATATGGCGGATGCATTATAAAACCAGCTTTTGTGTTATGTACATTTATTTTTATTTCATGGCTTTTTTCCGTTTTTACTAGTAAATGGCAGGGACGGAGTGGGAGTGGCGGGTCCTGGATGTTACAAAATGGCCCAATGTAATATTTTTATTTAGTATTACGGAGGTGTTATGAAGTCCATCTTATGCATGGTCATTTTCTTCATAATTATTTTAAGATTGTATTTAATTGTTGGTTATAAATGTCATTACTTTATAGTTTTATTTATTGCTCGTCAGTACGCTCACTGTTGCACAATGATCCTAGAATGAAATGAGATGGCTACATAGACATTAATAAGTACTTATAACATATCTAAAATAAAACTGACGCTGTCTGGATAATTAATTTAGATGCATAGACCGACGCGTCTTATATTTGGCAATAAATAAAACTTAAGTTAATTATTACTTATTTTAATAGAAATTATGTTTTGATCACACTATATAGGTGTCCTAAGTGACTTCATTTATTTATGTTGAGTTACATTACTTTACATTACTGAGTGTTTACAAATATGTCATTTATGTACACTAATCAAATGTTTTTTGGAAAAATATGCTTAGTTAACTGAGGGGAGTTGATGTAAACAATAAATTTGACTATTTTATAAAAACTGACGTTTTTATTTTATACCTTGTAACTTTAAATAAGTACTTACCTGAATAATAAACTAAACTTAATCACTGTTACTGCTTTCGGAAAGGTCTGCTTGCTGTTTTGGTTGGTTAGCTTTCCTTTTCAAAGGCTTTCTTTTACGATCGATTGTAGTCTTTCTAAATAGCTCAATAGCTTTTAATTTATTTTCCAGGAGATGCTGTTTATCCTTTTCTCTCTGTGGAATGATTTCTTGGAATCTATCTGTCTTCCGTATATCAATTTCAACGCCTGGTTTGCCCTCATCATTTTCTGAGACTATCTTAACAATGTGATCGGAATCCACTTCTATTTTTCTTCTTTTCTTAGTTTTGGAAGGACCTGCTTCTTCGTTACCTGCTTTCTTAACAGTCTTCTTTCGTTTTTTTGCTTGCTTTGACCTTTCACCTTCATCTAAGACTTTCTCAGCAAGCGATCCTTCTGGACCCATTTTTTGCACTGCTGCCTTAACTCTTTTACTCATTTGATCCTCTAAAGTCTGAAATTCTACTTTTCTTTGGAAATAGTCGTGAACAGTCTTTTGATTTTTACGATCTTTCATTCTTGCAAGCACGGGTTTGATAATTTCATCGAATTTTTGTTGGGACCAGCCAAACTTACTCTTCGTAAAATCTCTTAGAACTGTTATATCTAATTCGCCCCAAGAAAATTTCTCTTCACTTTTTTCTATATTGGGTTCCATATAAGCTTGAACAACCTAAAACAAATGATGCATTCATTTTAGGGGATAATAAAAACAAATGCTAAACAAAATGAATTAACTTTTAAATAGATAAAAAGCCATGATATAAAGGCCAACCGATTTTCATTAAACCTTAGCGATAAACTAATTTCTTGAAAGAAAACGGCATCCAAATCAGTCAATGCATTTGCGAGCTACAATGCCACAGACACGCCCGTTAAACTTGTATGGAAACTTGTAAAAACATACCCGAACACTGGGAAAGTCGTCAGTTAATGTGACATTTCTGAGCTTTTTCTTCAAACTCGTATTATCTGTCCGCTTCCCCGCCCTGACCCACTGCTTGAACTCCTTCAGTCCGTCTAGAAGTTTGGCATATCGGACTTGCTTTGACGTTTCAGTAACCACTTGTTTCTTATTGAACGGAAATGAGGCCAATATCTCCATAGCGGTAACGGGACCTACTCCAGGCACTCCCGTGGTGTAATCACTGCCCACGAGAAGTGCTAGCAATATCAGCTGCTCACGGGTTAAATCTGAAATGTTTACATCGTTTAATAAATAAATTAAAACACCCAGGCAAAAGCATGTTAGACCACGACGCTCATTAAGGTTCAAAAACCACAAGTGCAGTATTCCCAGCTTCTTAATAGCTTTCGGCTGGCTATCGCTATCACGCTTGCACTCGCAACTGACAGTATATTTGTCACTCGTGTGCCATAGAAAAACGAAGATTGCCGATCGCTATTAAGAAAATGGTTGCACTGTACACCCCTTGCAAAAAAAACGGCCACTTGCTTTTCAATTGTGACCATCAATCAAAATGGTCTTCACCAATTTTATTGCTAATTATTTAAAGCGTAACTAAAAATAAAATTGGATAAGAACTTTTTCATTGGTTGTCAAAATTGAAGTCATATTTGTAGGCAATTGTATGGGGAAAAACGCAAGTGCCCGTTTTTTTGCAAGGGGGTACACCGCCAGGGGGGAAACGAAGGTTGCCGATAGCTGTTAAGAAAATGGTAGCACATAAGGTAATGTAATATTTACACTAAGTTGCGAGATAAAAAAATATCATCATCTGAAAATTTCATTTTTAACTTATTTTATTATACTATGATAGTTTTTGATGAAAAGTGAGCGTTACCTAAAGCCGGACATGGCAATCGGTACACCGGTAAATTGGTCAAATGCAAACAAGTTGCTTTTGAAATGGGCCGTTTTTACGCAGTTTAATTTGTTTGACTAATTAATATTGGACATTCATATAATATTTCAGAACTTAGCAAGTGATAAACTGAAAATACTTACTAAAAGACCTTTCTATCCTTTCTGATACATATTGCAATACATGTTTCTTTTGATTAAAGAAGTTTTTATAAACTGTTTGACCACCAAACAGCCAAATATCACTATCGTCAGTGATAGTACCATCGGTCAATTTAACACTTTCCAGAAACGCACACTGAGCTTCTGCCTCCATGGGTGCGACAACGTAAGGAATACCGAAAATTTGTAGTAATTCTTGAGCTTCTTTTGTCATTTGCTCAGTTATGTTTCTGCCTATACGATCAAGACGACCTTTCTCTTGAATCAAATCTTGTTCTTCATTTTGAATTTGTTCCACCATTGAATTAAGCTTTTCGTCTGTCAAAGGTTCTTTTGGCAATTTATTACTTTCAACAGATTCATGATTCCCAGCCGGAATTTCCAACAAATCCGCGCTTTCTGTATCCTTTTCTAACGGAATTTGAACAATTTTTTCCGGTTTACCTTCTATTACTATAGGATTCGTGACGTTTAGTTTTTGCGATGATTCCAGGGTAGGTTGGATTTGTACTTTGATGGCGGTAGTTTTACTTATTTGATGATTAGGTTCATTTTCATTGTTACTAGTGTCTATATACTGTTCCGTATGAGTTTTCTGAACCGTGTGTATTGTTTGTTCTTTTTTCTTATTGGACTCGTAATTAGTGTCCATTGGTTCAGGCTTTACGGAATCTTCGAAAAATTCTTCTATTTCTTCATTATTTTCACTATTGATTTCTATATTACTGTTTGATTGATTACTGGGGGCAAAGACGTCGGCAAAAATATCATCATCATCAGGTGGCACTTGATCCATCTTTAAAGTGAGTTCTACAACAGGTTTTCGAGTATTATCTACTACTTCTGGAACTTCTTCAAATTCATCATCACTAGAATTGGAATCCTTGACATTGACAGTTTCTCCTGTTAAATTGCACTTTTTATTACTATCTACAGATTCCTCTAGACTTGAGTCAAGCGAAATAACATTTGGCTCAGTATTTTCAATAAACATAACAGAAGCTTGGGTAGACTCCATAGTGTCTTCGATTGTTTCAAAAGATTTTTGTATTTCTACCTCTTTGTTATATTCACTATTTTCTTGTTCTGATTCATCACCAGTATCATCACTAGAAGACAGTTCTACATTATCGACTATAATAGATTTTTCAGAGTTTATTTCCTGTAATATTTTGTCAACATTTTTTGATTTCTTCTTTGTTCTACCTATTTTAAACTGAGGAGCTACAATTTTTTCAATAGCTTTATGGGTATAATCACTATATTGCATAATGTAAGCCTTTGCCGTTGATACATCTGGCTGTTCTAGTTCACATTCTGATTCACTAGCTTCTGAATAGTCTGTGTCAGTTAGAACTGATGTCCATGAATCATCTGTCTTGGATTGGCAAGCATTAGACTCTGGTTCATCAACACATTCTAATGACATTTGAATAGCTTTCTGTAGATCATCTTCCAATTCGTCCTTTTTGCCATATAGTTTATCGGCTTCCTTTTCAGGATGTGGTTCTGCTGGGTCTTTACTAGTTTGAGGTTTATTTTCTGCATCTTGTCTTTCCTTAGCTTTAGCCAAAGCCTCCCTGACATTACTTATAAGCAGAAACCGAGTGTTGTTATTTGACGCAATGCGTCGAGTGGGTAGGCTCTCTATTTTTGTATCAATACCTTCTTCATTCAACAATGATTCTAGATCATTTAGTGACATACCAACATCACCCATTTCTTTTTCAGTATCTTCCAAACATTCTTGTACTTTCCTTCTCTTGAGTAATCTCTGCATCTAAATAGTGGGTAATGTCATCATTTTATATGTTGAGTAAGCTATTAAGCACAACACAGCATAATAAGTCAAGGGAGTAAAGTGCTGATATTCCATTTTAAGTTAAAACCGTTTTTTATTGGTTGTATTTTCCATTTGGATTTCTTCACATAAGATGTGAGAATAGAATATGTCATTTAATTTTTATTTATTCTATAAATAAATACTTACTTGGAAATCTGAAAAGTTGTCACTTTTCTTAGGTAATGTATGTAGCTTCCCCCATGAATTCATCTTTCGCGTTTCCTTAAGCTCTAGAAGCAATTCATACTTGTCTTTAGCTGGCATGTTCTTAAAGTTGTCCGATTGAATATCTACCGAATGTAAATCAACAATAGAACCACTGGAGGTGTCCTCATCATCCGACCTATAAATCAAAAAATAATTTCAATAAATTTTATGAAACAAAAGAAAATATTTTAAGGTTTGTGAGTAAAATATAAGCATTTTGGCTTGTTCTGTCTATCCCAACCAGTTGGAATACATGGTTTTTTTTTTCCACTCTTCCCAACATAGCTAAAGTAGTTTTGCAGTTTTTTTTTCATTAATTAACTTTTTTGTAAACATCAATTTTACTAATAATAAAGAAACTAAATATTTTTATCGGGTCTTCTGCATAACAAAATAAAACTCTTAGATAACATTAGTATCAGTTTTTGTGGCTTGTTTCGTTTGAGTTCATAGTTTCTTCAAAAGAATTAGATTATTCTCTCAATAACTGTACAAGTTTTTCACAAGTCGGGAAGAGTGGATAAAACAGCATATTTAGTTTTAGACATTATATCCTTTCAAATAAAAAGTACTTAATCGCCTTACTATTCTCCCAAATAAATGCTGTAACTAAAAATGGGGACACTGGAAATCTACTTCAGAACATACTAATTGCTGCTTAATACATTCAGTGCCAACAACCCGATAGTAGTGTCCACTGTTGGTAGCAGTTTCTCTACACAGCGAAAAATGCTGCCACAAGCTACAGCATAGCACTCGTAGCATTGTTGGCACTGAACATGTTAATTGTGTGTGTTACATACTCTGACTCAGAACCCTCATTCTGTGGCAAAGCTGGCAGCTTGAATAAGTCATCATTAAGACTAGTATCTGCACTGTTACTCTTCTTTGTAGGAGACACTTGCTTCCCCAACAAACTGCCAATAGCAGTCTTTTTACTAAGCAATACTACTAGTTCCCTCTTCAATCGTTCAGATTCGGAGTGATATTTATTTTTGCTGTCTTGCCTCTTTGCCTAAAACATTGAATGAAGAATTAAAACTTTTACTTCATAAAATGTGCCAAATGACTCTGTGTATGTATGTATTCTTAAAGATCAGGAAGTTCAAGGTAAAATAAAACCATCAACATTAAAAAACCATTAACTTACAATTGTTTCCTTTTTCAATTCTGGAAAGGCACCATCAAAAACAAAGACTGGTTTAATTCTGAAATACAGCAACTTGCAGAGACGTTGAAACAAACCAATAAGATGAGCGTTTGGAAGTGGCGCTCCCTTAGCATCTTGGTAACCTTTCACAACCTGATGCAACCATATTGATATATCTGTGGAAAGATAAAGGTTTAGTTGAGAGGTAAATTTTGTTTTTATATTATAAATTTATAAGACGGGTAGTCATTTATTTATGACTTCATGAGTCATACCGACTGCTAAGACTTTGTTCTCAAGAGTCTCGACGGGCACTGGCTTGCCGGCGGGCTCCACTAGTCGCCACAGACCGGTGACTCCCATCGCGTGCGATTTAAATTCCACACCCGATTTTTTGTTTTACAAACATGCTCAAACTAGCTAAATGTACATAACAAAGGTCGTTTCCCACGAGTTCTCCGGTCAAACGTCGCTCTCTTCCCCACACATCGCTGCCTTTTCGCTCTGTGAACTCCCGCACTATTTATCACACACACAGTTGCAATTGAAATGTTAGCTACTGGCGCATCATGTTCATAAATATGTGTTCGGTTCACTACAACGTATCAAATGTTTTACTACGCCGAGACGCCCACTCTTTCCCACACTTTATTTTCTCACGCCCCATGCGTAACCCCACATCCTATCCTATGACCGACCGACCGACCGGCTGTCAGTTCAGTCGGCGCTCCGCAGTCCACGATTCGACCGACCTCGCTATCATTCTGGCGATTCGTTCGTGCGCGTGCAGTCGACATCAACAATACGCTTGCATTCCGCTTTATTTAGTCTATGGCACTCAATTTGACAGTTCACAATGTTCACATTTCTGGCGTTGTCGGATTTATCATAAAATAAACACAGTTTTATAACTTTTCAAATTGCATATATTTTTTTAAAACATTATTAAATAGTTTGCTACGAGTCAGCATAAGCGTACAGAGTGAAATTATCAATCAACAATTCGTGGAATGTTGGCCGTACTGTCCGAAAATCCTGACTGGGAACAGGTGTTTTTGAAAGAAATGTGTTACAGTTCCCATCGTTATTAATTATTAGTGTCGTGAATAATAAAGAAGTGTATCGATTTACATCGGACGGGTCGCGGGTTCTCTCATTAATTTTTAAGTTCTCGTTAAAGACAGTTCGAGTCGTTTGCAAACATTGAAGAGAGATAAGGGGGGACGCCACTCAGTCTCCGGGAGTTGTTTACGTGATGAAGTTTACGGAACGGGCGCTTCGCGGGTCTAGCTAGTGTTTGTGGCGCGGCATAATGCGTATACAAGTCATCAGCCGGCCGGTGATGATATCGGGCAGGAGGTGAGGTGGCGCCGTGGCGAGGATGCCGCACCAGTTCGGCGCGGGCGGCGCGGGAGGCGCGGTGGGCGCGGGCGGCGGCTCGCCGCCGGCGCAGCACGGCGCGCTATTCCCGCGGTACGCGAGCGCGGCCGGCCCCGGCGCCGGCGCCTACCGCCCTGAGGAGCGCCGCCTCACGCGCGAGGCAATGGAGCGCTACCTGCGAGACCGCGCCGACATGGTCGTCGTCATATTGCACGCTAAAGTCGCTCAAAAGTCATATGGTAATGAGAAACGCTTCTTCTGCCCGCCACCCTGCATATACTTGTTTGGCGATGGCTGGCGGCTGCGTCGCGAGCGCATGCTGCGCGAGGGCGAGACAGAGCAGGCAGCACAGCTGTGCGCATTCATTGGCATAGGCAACTCCGATCAGGACATGCAGCAGCTCGACCTGAACAATGGCAAGCAGTACTGTGCTGCCAAAACCTTGTACATATCAGATTCTGACAAACGCAAGCATTTCATGCTGTCAGTCAAAATGTTTTATGGGAACGGGCATGATATTGGTATTTTTAATAGTAAGAGGATAAAAGTGATATCAAAGCCATCTAAGAAAAAACAGTCTTTGAAAAATGCTGATTTGTGTATTGCTAGTGGGACGAAGGTGGCTCTATTCAACCGGCTCAGGTCACAGACAGTGTCTACTAGATATCTTCATGTTGAGAATGGAAACTTTCATGCATCGTCAACTCAGTGGGGTGCTTTCACAATACACTTGCTGGATGACAACGAGAGTGAGTCAGAGGAGTTTGCCGTGCGGGATGGATACGTCCACTATGGATCAACGGTAAAGCTGGTGTGCTCTGTCACTGGGATGGCTCTGCCCAGGCTTATCATTAGAAAGGTGAGTCAGACAACTTAAGAGTCAATATATACCAAAAACTTATGCACAAAATTATCATACCTTGTTGTTAATGGAAAAGTTTTTTCTTTTAATCTTAGCTACTGACTGAATTTTAACTTATCTACCTATATGGTATGTTAAAAAAATATTTGTCAGCCCATTTTCTAAAAAGTACCTACAAACAGCTGATTAAGTTTTCTCCCAGCTGTAATGGATTAAATATAAGAATGAGACTAGATTAAATCAGAATAATTTACATTGCACCTTATTATTAAAAAAATGTTTAAAACCATATTCTTCACAATTAAGAGGATTGTGAAGCGCCGCTAAAATCCCGTAGTTGTTAAAAAAAAAACACAAATTTGCTCGGACGATAACATTTCTCAACCCCTAAATCAAGGCTGATTTCCACAATTTTTGAATATGTTGTAGTTATTATAAAGAACCTAGATCTGTACATATCTGTATTTTGTGTTTTAAATTTGTTGCAATCTATCAAATATTTTCTTGGAAACGAAAACATACAGACATAGTTTTTCATGATATCTACAACATTATACAAAAATCGTAAAAATCAGACTAGGTTTAAGGGGAGAGAAACGTTATTGCATTTTGTATGGAAATTTTTAGCGTCACGACCCTCTGAATATTCAGTTCAAAACTTGAAAGCGTTAAAGTTTAGAAGTTTCCTTACTTATCCTCTTCCTGCCCAAGCATTTTTGTTTATACTTCCGGTTTCTACCCAATGTCCTCTACAAAGGACAATTTTACATATAAAATTTGATTTCGCGGGCAAAAACTATGAACACAAATGTGTCCAACATTGGGCAGGATGAGTTAGTTGTTAAAAGTTTTTTTGTATGTTCTAATGTCTGGTGAATATTTATTTAGCTATTTAGCTCAATGTCTCATTTGTATACTTAGCCCAAATAAAAAAAAAACGTCATTTTGATAAAATTATATTTACCCATACTAATTAATGGTTATTGTGATTGACAGTCACACAAAATTATTACTTAAGTGAATAGGGAATATGCATGTTATTTTTTTACAGCTTCAATAAAAGCTGATTCATGTACCAAACAGGTGAGAAAAAAACATTTTTTGAATAGATATAAAAATAACCAAGATATAAGCCAATAAAGGTTTGTTCCTATCTCTTTCTAGCAAAACAGAATTTTACGTGGAGTTTATATGGCCGAACTGCACAATGACGTCACCGGTGCACCTCGGATCTTTATTAATTCTTTAATCTTTAATTTTAATTTCACTTTTGGTGATCTCTTTTACGGTATTTTCATATTTTGTTGAGAAATGCGATTAAAAAAATCCATGCATATTCGGGATATTGGGAAGCTGAAAATGTCCATACAAAAAACTGTAACGTTTCTCTTCCTTTAAAGTCAGTTCGATGTTTACGATTTTTGAATATGTTTTAAATATGAAAAACCCCTTTCCAAGAAATGGTTACTTGGAAAAACACGGTTTAAAAAAAAGCCGGTAATGTAAGTTACCTAACATACGAACCTAGTTTTTCATAATAACCAGGTACAGCATAAGTCAATGATATAATATAGTAAAAAGAGGTAGATATGTTATACGCACTTCGATAGTGGCACCCTAAAACCAAGCCAATTGTTACACCTTTACTTGGTCTTGCGCCGTCAACGGAACCGAGAACTAGTCTGCAGAGCAACATACACTCGTTTTGTTTCGCTCCCGGAAATTAGCATACCATCCTGCTTTCACTTGTCATTTATGAATTATTGTGTAATTGCAATATTTACTGATTATGTATGCGTACACCGGGCCATTTTTACACGCGGAATACCGTATAGGTAACATATCTACCTCTTTTTATATTATATCATTGGCATAGGTATTCAAAAATCGTGGAATTCGGACTTGATTTCGGGGTTGAAAAACGTTACCGCCCGGAGCTAAATTTGTATAGAAAAAGAATTACAGCTACGCGATTTAATCACAATCCTCTTAAGTGTTTGTCACACTGCGAGCGTGGCGCGGGCGACGCGTGCGATAGACAGACCCGCGTGCGACGCGGAATAGGTAGGTATGGCGTGTAATTTTGCGTCAACCTTACGTCTGCGCGCTATGTAACGAAGGTCCTATACTCTATTCCATATAAAATAGGACATTCAAAATAATTTGGAGCAAAAAGATCACAAAATGTGGTAAAACATGTCTAAAGCCAGCTTCGGTAAGTAGCTAGGTATTTTTTAGCGGAAGCTTATAGCCAAATACCTATTTACTAGTGATGCCTTCTTTATAATGAAACATTCCCGAAGACCGTTAAGTACTAGTCTAATGTTATTTGGAATAGAGTATAAGATTCAAAAATTACGTCGATATAATGTATCATATCATATCGTTAGCCAATTCTAATTAGAATACAAAAGATATTGGTCAAATTAAGTAGGTAGGTGTATCCTTTTATTTTTAGGAACCTTACTGGTTTTTACCTACCCACCTATACAAAAAACATATCATATGGTATCATATTGGGTTGTCCCATTCGTTTTATGTCAAGTTCTCTCATTCTGCTTTCGTCATCCATTCTTCATTCGTCATTTCGCTGGTAGTCTTAGTCGTTTTTGGTCATATTTGTTGTTTGTCTTGAATAAGAATTCAGGTTTATTCGATATCCGTCTGTTCTTCTTTTGACATGTTCGGTGTCAGGCGCGGATCCAGCTTTCAGATTAGGAGGTGGTCATTAACTGCTAAACGCAGAAGTTCGGTCAAGTGCGAGATAATGCCACACGACTATTTACTTTCTGACCCGTATCTACGAGTGCCGAAGGGGGTGGTCATGACGTACTTGACCACCCCCGTGTTAGTCTCTTTATTTTTTAGTCTCATTCGTTACTCGTCACTTTTTTTTTCGACCCGTTGGTTGTTGGTCCCATTAGCAATATGTCACTTTCGTTTTTAGGTCCATTCACAATTCATCTTGTTCAGTTTTGAAATAAGCCATATTTCATTTTTCTTTCTGTCAGAGCCTTGAACTTTTAGGGACAGGTTGTAGGTTTTAATTTACATTATAAATATTTAATATGATGGATCATTTACCCTTACTAGGAGCCGAATTTGTTAGTACAAAGAATGGAACCCCCCTCTGACTAAGTATAGTAGACATTTTTAAGACCGAGCCACACCGGATGCGTGACGTGCACGTGCGCGTGCGCGTTCGCTTTCCACTTCGTTGTATAGTAAAAAAAAAAGATAAAAGAAATTTATTCAGTAAGTAGGCCGCACGGGCACTTTTACACGTCAAGAATCTACCAGCGCTTCCCAAGAGAAGACCACTGCTGAGAAGAAACGCCGCAAAAATTCAGTCAGTCAGTCATTTTTTAAACATATTTCTTATTACAATGGTACTACTTAGTCTTGCATTATATAAAGCTATAAATATTAAATTAAATATAGTATCAAATAACATCAGCAACAACAGCAGGAAAACATGCCAATTAAGAATCTTACGGGAGAGATAGAGAGAAAAATAAACACATACTTATGTGTATATAAGATGGCGCGAGACGACCACATAAAAGTTTCGATATGTTTTCCTATATCACCGGTGTCCCCTAGACAAGATAAAGATTTTGCATTTGAATAAATTATTATTGACTAAGTTTCAGGTTTACGCCATGCATTTATAGCGCTCATTCCCGAAATACCAGTATTTTAAAATACCAGGTTCTCAATATATCGGAATCCCAAAACTAAACATTGAAATTACAGTATTGTTTATTATCTTCACCCAATAATTAGAATCTGGTTTTTTGAGAACCTGGTAAAAAGAGTAGTTTGGTATTTTAAAATACTGGTATTTCGGGAATGAGCGATTTATAGTAGGAATTCTCATTAAGACACGTCACTATACAACGCAGTGGAAAGCGAACGCGCACGCGCACGTGCACGTGCACGCCACGCATCCGGTGTGGCTGGGCCTTTATACTTCGTAATTTTCGTAATTTCTCTTTTCGTGATTTTCGTGATTCTAGTCACCTGAAAAAAATAAGTCGTATTGCGAATATCAAACGTGGTAAATAGTGAATGCGTCCAACAAAGAAAGAGATCAATTTCTAAAGAAGCCAAATAAGAAAAATACTAACTTAGAATAAGACCAAAGACGATAGGACGAATAACGAATGAGACTAAAAAACAGATAGACTAACATCGAACATGCCCAAAAAAAAAAACGAAGACTAATACCGGAATGACCCGGAATAAGAAAAAGACAAACAACAAATATGACCAAAGACGACAGACTACCAGCGAAAGTAACGAATGAAGAATGGACATGATGACGAAAGCAGAATGAGACGAATTAAGAACTTGACAAAAAACTAATGGGACGACCCAATACGATACCATAAAATTAAACCCCCCAAGTAGGGAGGTCTAGTTATTATTATTTTTATATACGTTTTATTGTCGACTGTTCTTGCATTAGGTACTGGTAATTAGATAATATTTAAAAGAAGAAACTGACGGGCTGACCTATCAACCCACAGCCGAAACCGCTGAATTTGGAGCAAATATTTCTTTACTATCTAAGGGCTTAAAATAGGGGGAGTAGCGGGAAACTACTTCTACGCGTTAGTCGCGGGCGTCATCTAGTTCACTGTAAAAGAAGTCAATCGGTACCCCTACTAGCTAGCGAGTCGAATGCTCTGTCCCTCGCACTCTTTAAGAATACTGTAAGAGTGCAAGATCTGCGAGCGACCGAGCATTCGACTCGCTAGTGATTACGTTAATGAAGAATGTCAGTAGGTACGCCAAATCGCTTGAAACTTTGTAGCAGTAAAGTTTATAAATAAAAAAACATGCTACTTTTTATTTTATTCAAAAAGACTCGGTAGTTTTGATTCTATGAACGTTTAAAATTTGGGTCAATAATATTAAAGCGCGCGGGGGCCATCTTGCTGGGGTGACGTCATCGCTTAACAGCGGTACGCGCCCTTATATGAAAAAGTAAGTTTACAGGGCTATAACTTTTTAACCGTTATAAGTAGCCAGTAGATTTTTTCACAGAAAACGTGTTATTATAAAATCTATCGTTTAAATTTGTACAATGAACAATAAATCAAATCCCAAGAGGGGTCCCCATACAACAAACATGAAAATAAATCAATTTCTTAGCATTTTTATACGGATTGTATTTTTATAATGGCTTCTTATTTTGATGCTATTTTGAGCTTAAATTGTAGCCTAATTTTTGTAGTTTACGACTAAATAGCAATGCCAAGTAAAACTGATACAAATATGTGACAAATCTGATTTTATACAATAACACGATATTTTAAGCGGTAACTTTGGAAGGCTAAGTACGGGTTGTATTTGTATAATAGCTTTTTATTTCGGTGTCACATTAAGTTTAGATAATAATCAAAACTCCATACAAACATATATAGTTTACGACCAAACAGTAAACTGTAGTAAAACTCTTACAAATATGTTAAAAACTGCCCAGTTTAAATCAACACGATCGATGTTTAGGTAAGCGGTGGTTGCTTAACATTGGTGGTAGGCCTTTCTTTACAAATTTCGTGTTAATTTAGAATTAATATCGCTACTGTATAAAAGAGTGAACTATAAAACATGAATTTTTGATTGACCTAGCAGTAGTTCTGATACTTCGTGTATTCATTTCATCGATTTCAAATTTCGCGCGCGGGCGCTATCATGTCGGTAGACGTACCTACCTACATACCGATAACACTCGCTTTGCTAGGTCTAGGCATTATTCCCACTATCCCAAAATTTAGAGTGCTTGATTATTATTCTAATTTTATTTAACCAACTTATTCGACAAACATTACAAATAGAAAAGCCGGTCAGTGACAGACAGTTAGTTATGTAATACAAAATAATAGATAAACATATCAGCAATAGTAACATCAAAACGAATTCGTAAAAATATTACGACTTACAAAGTTAAGCAAGTACAAGCATAGTCTATAACAGGATGGGTGACCGCCTAAAACATCGTGTTAATAAAATCAGTTTTTTCACATATATAGTAGGTCTAAGGGTGCGTTTCCACCAGAGATGCGTATTAATGTGTTTTCATACATTTGACAATCGGAACGAGGTGTCAAATGTATGAAAACACATTAATGCGCATCTCTGGTGGAAACGCACCCTAATTCTTAAAGAGAGGTTTGTCAGTTTTATTCAAAGGTTTACGTCTAATTACAAAAAAAAAACTATGGTAACGCTGGTTACCTTTAGGGGTGTAATATAATAACTTCGCCACTCGTATCATACGAGCCTTAATTATGAGTCAGTTGCATAAATAACTATTTCCTACTCCTGTACTTTTATCTGTCATTTATATAGTCACGAACACTAATATAAGAATATAGATAATATGTCCGCAGAACATTCCGTAGAAAAGTCTATCTAGTCTATTCCCCTTAACAGCACTTGTGCTTTTTTGAGCCAAAACGATATGCCTAGCTGCCAAAGCCTAGGTTAATTTGACCAATCAAAATACTTCACCAAATTAAACCACCAATCACAATACACATTGACTGTCAATCGGAACGTTAGGTTCTTTTTGGTATGTAAACTCTTTTACTAATTTAACTCTTTAAAAAAAAACATTTTATTTGGTATCAACCAACCAGAACGCAGCTATATTAAAATCGACCAATCAGGTAAAAGAATTCATTTCTCAAATCATTAGGTGTTTTTAGTCCCTATTTCACAAGTTAAATCGATTGTGCAACTTTTAAAAAAAATATGAAACCTGGCAAGTGCACATCAATTTAAAAACAAAGTTAACCATAGACACATATTTTATTGTTTTCGAATGTTTCTCGCTCGTTTGTTGTTCTGTGCTTCGTTCGTTCGTATTCTAACCTAGGTATATTAATAAAATTTTGTTAATTTAATTTTGCATTTTATTTGAAACCTAATCGTAGAAAAAGTATTGTATGCAACGGTGTATAACTAAGTCAAAAAATACTCACATCGTAACCACACCACTCGTCTTTTTTGACCTCTCTTATACAACTGTTGCATAAACTACTATTTTATTTCACAACCAGGATTTGTTATCTTATCTCAACGCATTAGAATACATTCGTTCCGGCGCCGCTATACCACAGACAAACTGACAATGGGGTCAAACTTTAAAAAACTCTTTTTGGTCGTGGTATAAATAGGTCGGGCCATAAGATCCCTTTTGAATTGCGGTCACATTTCATTAACGCATTTGCTGTCGTCCCTTAACCTTCTTGTATTTCCCCATGCGCTGCATCTTTTGTTTTAAACGGACAGTTAATATCTCTAAAGCCAAGGTACAGTCAACAACTTTGATTGTTATTGCACTATAGAACTAGGGAGTGCAATTACCGGCCATGTTTCAAAACCGGTTATTAACGCCCTGGAACTGTCGAAACTGGTTGACCGGTATTTTACCGGTTTTTATTTTGCCAATAGGAATATTTCCAATAGGCAAAGTGAAAAATTACATTAAATGGTATATTTAGGCCTACTCGACGACGACTCCTTTTATAGACGAATCGCTAAACAATTATGGTAATCAAATATTACAATTTATTAATAGAACAGATTTCGGGAATCAGTTCTACGAGCAATGTGCACCGCCCACTACCACCTGACGTTTGCAATTCGCTGAACTAAGTAGGCATTATTCCTGATTGAACCTCGCAGAGAAACTGTCTTCTTCTTTCATTGCCCTTTATACTTCCGATTATGCCTTAAGTCGTAAGTCGTCACTGGTATCACAAACTATACCCTTGCCATGAGTTACAATCAGCGACCGGCCCGCTATCCCATTCAAGGGGTTTTGAATGGGTTTTTATAAGGATTTATTTAGAAAAGCCGTATCGCTTGAAAGCCATTCGATTTGCTTTTTAAAGCGCTATTATTATAAGGGTTACCCTTACCCAATCCCTTTCGTATAAGTCTTGTTAGAATTTGCTTTTAAAGCGCTATATTTTGAGTGATACCAATATCCCTTTAACTTAAAAAAGCCGTTCGACTAGCTTTTTAAGCGCTATTTTAAGGTTTCCCTTATGTTTGGTTATCAATTTACTGCTGACGATCTGAGCTTTAGCCCTTTAGGTTTCCCTTATGTAATCATGGTTAGTTTAACGAATAACTAAGTCATATATTTCCAAAGGGGTTATTCTTTTAGTGGGTTATACTTCGAGAGGTAAGTTTTTTAAAGGCTTATCGGGGAATGGGTGGTCGGGTCCCTGAGGGCCCTGCCAAGATGCATTGCGCTAACTGGCGTTTCTATTCGATTCGTTTTTAAACCAATCGTGACACTGGTAGATGGCGTGATACGAATAGTCACGTGATCTACCAGTGACACGATTGGTTTAAAAATGAAACGAATAGAAACGTTAGTTAGCGCAATGCATCTTGGCAGGGCCCTCTGGTTACAATTACCGTAATCGCTAGTATGTCGAAGGTTCTATCCCTCGCACTCTATAAGAATACTGTGAGGGACAGAGCATTCGATTTGCTAGCTGGTAAGGGTACTTTACTGGTCGTAACTGGGTCGAAAAGATGCTGCTAGTTACCTACATTTGAGGATTAACCTCTTTCTCGAGGCGAACTGACGATATGGTGAAGATCGCAGGAAACTGATGGATGCGTGTAGCGCAACACTGAGCGTCTCGAAGATCATTGGGAAGGCCTATATCCAGCTGTGTACCTACGGTAACCTATCGCAACCACTAAAAACTTTTGTCCGAATATGACTTGTCTGAAAACTTTTCGAATTGTTTGGTTTTATCCAATTTTTCATTTTACCATTGGACACCATCCCAAATCCCAACATATCGTTTGTCCAAAAATCTTTTCCCAGTTGAAGTCTTTGTCCTATGACATACTTAGTTTTGGTTTTTATTGACCATTTTTTACTTACCCACGATACATTAGCCATTTGATACGCTAGAACGTTTCATTTTACCGTTTGACGATATCTAGCGTTGAAAATGACTTATAAACAGAGATCGGAATAGGTAGAGCTAATTTGCCTAAACTTGATGCATGTTCATTCAATAATGTATTCCCATCTCTCTCACGCATGAATGAATATGCGTCAAGTTTAGGCAAATTAGCTCTACCTATTCCGATCTCTGCTTATAAAATACAAGTATCTTTCAAACGCCCCTGTATTTTTCAATAAAATATTGAATCTTTCAGTGTGGATCTTCGGTTGAATATTTCGCAAGTTTAAGTTTTTTACGTGTATTTGTGTATGTATTTTTCGCATTATTATAATTATGATAGTGCTACGTCTTCGCCTGCGATCTAAGTTACGCTACGCACCCCCTGATAATCGCTGCGCTCCTGGTACTTTATTTAATCTCTTTGGTTGGATAAACAGCTTAGAACAACCGCTAATTTGTTTTTTTTTCGAAAATTACATGCATTTTATAGGAAAGATACAAATTTTCGAAAAAAACAAAACGTATCTTTCGCAATTTTCATCCCTAACGATATCCCACTTATCATTATTTTGTCCGAAAAACATTTCTCGGAACTGTTCCGTGCCATATGGATGTTGAGTTTACGGTAACCTATCGTAAGTCGAAAGTTTTGTTTCCCCAACTGCTTCATCTGGCCGAGTTTTCATACACGTGCACAGAAAAGTTCGGTACGACGACGAGAGCAGCGAGGTAGAGAATTAGGTATAATTGTGACCAAACTAAAGATATAGTTAGTCTGACAATAAGCATTCTGCCGATCCGATAAACCGATGCTTAAATCGCGTAGAGCTGTCAAAAAAGAACCAAACAAATTTAGCTCCGGGCCATATCGATTTTCACCCCCTAAATCAATTTAAACATACGAGAACGGTTTTTTTGTTCTACAGTAAAATCGATAAAACATAACTCGTATAGGTAAAAAAGTTAAGTAAAGCCAGCCTCTCTTGCATGTAGTTGTATACAAAACTAATATGGAGTTTACGTCAAACCGTCGTAACCTAAATCTAACGTCGTTTAGGATTATTTCAATCAACTGTTTCTTTTCGTTTTTTTCTCCTAATTGTCTATTAATGTTATTTATTTACCCAGTCAGCTTAATGTCTAATAGTGTTAATAACTTACAATTAAGGTTGCAACTGAAAATTAGCGCTGTGGCCCCTCTGTAGCACAAGCTGAACTGCAACCTTTTAACGCCACAAAACAACACACCCAATGTTGTATGTAACTTTACCTACGTTTGTTGAATTAGGTCTCCACATTTTGTATATTAGAAATATCTTTTGTTGTTTTTTGTGTGCGTGAAATAAACTTATTTTCGTTTATTTTTTATATTAAAGCCAGCGTTAACGTTTCATTCTGTTTCACGCATATTTAAAGCAACGTAGTCAATTTCCATAGTAGTAAGAGTTCAGCTTACAAACAGCTTTCTTGAAGAAAACCGTCTCTTACAGGTAGACAAACAAATGGCCCTTCTGGAAGCCGACGACCCCGTTTCCCAACTGCACAAGTGCGCGTTCTACATGAAGGACACGGAGCGCATGTACCTCTGCCTGTCCCAGGAGCGCATCATCCAGTTCCAGGCTACACCGTGCCCCAAGGAGCCCAACAAGGAGATGATCAACGACGGCGCCTGCTGGACCATCATCTCCACCGACAAGGCCGAGTACCAGTTCTACGAGGGCATGGGGCCTGTCAGGTAAATTATTTAACCTTTCAAACCCTTGGGCTGATACAATAATGCGATATTCCGACGTGAAATGTAGTTGGCGCTGAGAATATCCGTTGACGTGACTTTCCGGTTGTGGCGTTATAAAGGTTTAGAAGTGTGGGTGGGTAGCGGCTTGACTCGTTCGCTGCCAGTTTCACTCTTGCCTTGTTTAAATTAATTCAATGCCTAGTTGAGGGTAGCGAATGTGTAAAACTGCACTTACACGAGACGGCAAATTTAGCCGGCAATAGTAGCTACCTTACTCTAATATTGTGTAATAGAATGAGACGTCCGTACTGTTGACGAGCAATTTTTTGCTACAAAATTACCCGTGTAAGCGCACCTGAGAGATCGATTCTAAAGGGTAGAACAAGTAGGTAGGTAGGTAATAAAACGACAATAACACGACATACAAATTATGTTTTAGATTCCATGCTCTCCCGTTAGTAATGAGACTAATGAGGTTGCACATACATACTACAGATGTTTCGTGGGAGATGCCGATATTTGGTATGCAGATAACAGCTGCGGCGGCTGCCACAGCTGTTAACGCCTTGAACAGGCAGTATTCCCTGTAAAGTATGTTAATATACATGAAATCAAGATCTTGCGGTTTCCGGTAATTACATCGCTGTTAAACTACGGGGGTCATATTTCATACTATTAAACTGGTTTCGTCCAGTGCCAGCAGCCCAATTTGCCTCCCTTTCCTCCTCGCTTCCTTATACAGTGCTGTGCAGCACGGGTAGCACAAGTTGTATTTTCTCGCTTGTCGCTCAGTGCGTCTCTATCGTTCGTTACAGACTAGATAGAAAGGGAGATCCGAGCGACAAACAAGTCGCGGACAACATGTGCTAGCCGTGCTGTGCTTTCTCAAGTTGTCCATATTTAAGGTCTGTACCCACTACACCGTATCATACCATGACAGTAATAGGAACGAGCCAGACAAAAAAAATATCTTTGTATTGAAAAGTATGAGACTATGCCTACTAGACCGTTCCGTCACCGACCAACATTTTAATACTAATTACCTTCCGGGCCTGATACGTTCATAGTACGGTCATGGTATGGTACGGTGTAGTGGGCAGAGACCTTTAAACATTTCATATACGTCAGTAAAACTTAACACTAAACTATAACCGACTAGTATTCTCATGGATGAAATATGTCTATTGTATGTAATTGTAATCAATAACTTTAATTAAAAATATGACATTTGTTTCAAAGGACTCGATATTAGGTATTTAACGACATTTCGACTGCTAAATCGATACCAACCACATCGATATTGAGGAAACGAACATCCAATAGCAACGTCAGACCCATTTTATCTCCGGCCAGCTACCTTTCCTCGTCCTTCCTTCCTTATTTTTCCATGTTTGAAATGTGTAATTTATTTGTAAGTAATATTATAAAAAGAAAAGATTTGAATTATTGTTTGTAATTAATAAAGTCAAAAATGACGATCGATTTTGAAAATTCATTCACCAGTAGAATGCTATTCTGGATGGAGTCTATAATCAAAATTATAGTTCGTACTCGGCATACTTAACAACATTTCGGCTTCTAAATTTTGCCAACCAAATCGCGATTAAGGAAGGAAGCCAATAGCAACATCAGTTTTATTTGATCTCTGGCCAGTCTCTTCCTTGCATTATCTTCGAGTCGCACGCGCATTGTCACCGCCACATGCGTCCCGGTCTTTCCCATGCCTAATTACGAAAACATCGCCCTGCTCCCACGCTCTGTATCGTATTTATACTGCCGAGATATAAAACGTATCACGGTTAAAATAAATACGGTTAATCTAAATACAATATTGAATTTAGCATCATAATTTATACCTACCAAAATCTTTTTTGAAACGAGATTTTTTCCGTCGGCCGATATTGGTCTGGTTAATTATTGTATTAGATTCCAATAATTAGAACACAGAATATCAGTTTCTCTCTAGGTTTCATACATTTCTTCACTTTTTGAACTGTCAGTCGGCCTGACAGTATTGGGACTACAGGTCAACTGTTTTAAGGTGCACTTACATACACTGGCAATTTTTTGAGCATTAATTGCCCGTCAACAGTGTACCGACGCCTCAGCCTATTACACAAATCTAGAGTAAGGGAGCTATTGTTGCCAGCCGTAAATTGCCGTTAAAACTTGTCGTGCCGTGTCAGTGCACCTTTAGTCTGTCGGGGACTTGAGATTAAGGTTACATTGAATTAAACCTAGACATGCATGTCTGTTGTAAGAAGTTCAATTAGCCTTGAGACTATTCTGGTTGCAGCCTCATTGTCACCTAAACCGTACACATCTGTCATAGGACCATGGGCAAAAATGTCCCCACCCACCAACAGAAACGAAACTTGTCTCAGTTTATAGATCTTGGCAACATGATGTATTTTTACTATGACGACGGTAGCCCTATGTATGGGGATTTCTTGTAATTTCATAATTGTATCGCATGGAATTTGTTTAAAAAGAAACACATTCTTGTCTTGTTTGCTCTTGAAAAGGTTTTTAACCCCCATCGATTTTGCAACTTAAACAAGTATTTTGTCTTTTTTTGGGTCCTAATGACCATATTGACATGCAGGCAGGGTGCGGAAGGGGTCCATATAAAATCCCCCATAACTTTGTAATAACAGCTTGTAAAAAGCACCTGAATTACTTAACTCAACTTTTTCTTATTAGCTGAAGAAGGCGTCAGTTACTTATTAATTTAGTTTTTAGAGGATTTTTTGCAGCGTGTCGATTTTGAAAAATCGAGAGTTCGGAAATAAATGGCATGCGAATCGTAAACCAACCCCGAACTTTAAAAATTACAATGTTACCGTTTTACGTAGGTATATTTTCGAACAAAATTTACATGTGTTCGATTCTTTAAAATCGACCCGCTGTTATTTTTCTCTTGTTTTTCTAATGTTTGCACTTTTGTTATCACGTAGAGTAGAGTTCAGAGACCGATAAAGAAATCGCATCTTTTCTATCTCGGTTTGATAAGAATTTAAATAACGACCCATAGCAATGTTTATCTAGCTCTTATGTAAAAGCACTAAGGACTTTTCGTCCGTATTTCTTGTACCCATTTTGTTGCTACGCGTATAAAAAATATGTTTGCAAATGGCCGCCGCTGTTGCCCAATAGAAATAATTTTTGACAGTCTTTCTTCCAGTAGGTACCAGGTATCACCATTGATAGCTGAACCCGTTTCTCCTTTTTCGATCGGGATCATAAAATATCCCTTTTTCGTACTAAATTTAATAAAAATCAGTTCAGCCGTGATGGTGTAACAAACGGATAGACAGACAAATTCATTGTTGTGGATAACCACAATAGTATGTATGTATGTAAAACTCTTTATTGCACATAAACAATTACAAAACATTTTGCATCACTGTAGATAATGTACATAGGCGAACTTATCTCATATATCTTATATAATAGTTTATTTAGTATTTTAATATTATTTAGACAATGACAAAAATGTCGCTGAGTGAGATGTGTTTTTATCGAAATCATTAATATTGAATTGCCATAATTAGATTACGAGTAGGTACATTATGTGTGCCCCAACACACACCGCTTGGCCGCAACAGTAATTCAGTTTAAACAAATTGTTTGACGTCCATTTATAATTTTAGGGTTTTTAGTTACGAGGTTTGAGAATTACTGTTCACATCCTTTTTTTGGTGACCAATGTAACCGCATCCTTATCTTATCGCATATTATAATTAATATTTAAATTTTTATACGTGTGTTCGTTGTACTATCTAAATCTCCTGCTTTCTAGCACATGAGTGTACTAAAAAAAAACAATCTATTCGTACTCCATACTCAATACCAAAAGCTGATTTGATTTTCGCCAACATTGTTCGTTAAAAGAAGAAGACCATGTCGCCATTAACTGACTCTTATTGCGGCCATAAAAGTACAAGTACAGAAGGTCTCGATCGTGCTTACTCTGTGCTACCCTTTATATTGCCTAATTCTCATCAATTCGCACGCAATCCAACCTTAAAAAGACCCTCACAATGGGGCCCGCCGATGTACTTGTAGCTTCGCGCCTATAGTGCGAAGTGCGCCGCGCTTGGCCCTCCTAGTTAATTTTACGTTTATACATTGGGTGGGGTGCGCTTTCGTGGAATAAAAAAATTAAAACACCTTCCCTCTTATTAAAACCGCAAAATAGTTAGTATGTTTGGCCATATCGTTCATCGTTACTTTTGAAGTAGACTGAAAGTGACAAAAAATTGAAGAAAGTAAATAATGAGGTGATAATGTAAGATGCTCATGCTCGCGATAGCCAATGCCATAGTATGAATAAAAAAATTGTTCGTCTCCGGCCCTTTTGGAGTTTCTGTTACCTGTTGCCGCTTTGGCGTTAAGGCTGAGTCGATGTGCGCAACCGAATACGGCGACAACTCGGCCCCGACTAAACCGGCTTGGTGCGTCCTGTTCAGTTGTCCACCAGGCTCGAGGCACGCACACATGCAAGCCGCACGATATACCTTTTGTTTGAAGACGAACTACTGTTTACTTACCAATGCTCAATAGTTCCAATCTCCCCAGGTCCCCAGTAACACCAGTGCCGCTAGTCCACTCCTTGAACCTAAACGGCGGCGGCGACGTGGCCATGCTCGAGCTGGCCGGAGACAACTTCACCCCATCGCTCCAGGTGTGGTTCGGAGACGTCGAAGCCGAGACCATGTACCGCTGCGCTGAGTCCATGCTGTGCGTCGTGCCGGACATCTCCCAGTTCAGGGGACAGTGGCTGTGGGTGCGGCAGCCTACGCAGGTAAGAATTTCTACAATTTTTCTGGAATAGAGCAGGCAAACGAGTACGCAAGCCAACCTGATGGTAAGTGGGATCTGAGAGTGAGACCCAATAACATTTGCATTCTCCAGACTCAGAGTGGAAAAAACGAACACCACATATAAGGCAGAGGGAATATATTTCCCACCATAATAAATGTGATATGAATCTTAAGAATTGACAGTTAGGTTCTATTTGCGAATACCGTTTTTTGACAACCGTTGACAATTGTCATAACAATTGTCAATGACCGGTAAAGGGTTAAATCACGCCTGTTTCCCAGAGGGGTAGGCAGAGACCACTTCTTTCCCCCTGCTACGATCCACATGGACAGCAACTACCTTAAATATTGGAAATAGCAAATTCTACGCAAATGAGACTTTATTTTTGAAATAAATAAATCCTTCTGTTACTGGTTTTGTTTTTTTTCTGCCTTAACCCGGAATCGAACTGCGGTTGAATATGACAAAGCAATAGAGTCATTGATAGGGATCATTTATATCTATTACACATACACCTTTAAACTAAAAAAAGACCGTAAAAAGAACAAGACTTTTTTGTTTTATCATATTCGACCAGTTCGATTTCCGGTTAAGGCAGACCAATTTTCAAAAATCCATAAATGCAGTTTTTTTTTTTCTTAAATAAAAGTAAGTCTCCTTTTGCGCAGAATTAGCTACTTCCAATATTTAAGGTAGTTGCCGTCCATGTGGCGTTCGTGTCTTCCGCGATGTCCAGTAAGATCACCTGATAGGATCCCCTACCTATTAATTTTGTACGTGGGGGATCCTACCAGGTGATTTTACTGGAAATCCCCGTTTCTTCCACCCTGTATAATCTTAAGACTGCAAATGCGTTGCCAACCTTGAGTTGAGAACTAAGATGGATCCCCATCCCCACACTGGAACTGAACAATGCGAACACTGCCGCTTGGCGGTTGGTTAAAGGATAAGACGGTGGTGTGCGATTAGGATGAGGTCCCACCACTACTAAATGGTAGTAGTTTACGTGACGGTTGCGTAATGCTTATTACGCAGTCTCGTACAATACTTTATCTACACACATATTATAAGTACTCTAAGATGGGTTCAGAAGCCGAAAGGCAAATGACCACTCAGCATTACCTTACCTGTGGTAGTAGGTGACAGCGATGACAGCTGTAACGTAATTTCGAAATTACGTTATCGAATATTGTAAGGTAATGAGATGCAAATTTGGAACATCTTCCAAAATTAACAGCTGTCATCGCTGTCACCTACTACCACAGGTAATGCTGGTCATTGCCTACGGGTTTGAACGCATAATAGAGGACTTATATGATTGTAGATAAATGTTATTATCGAATTGGTTGATGCTTTTGGACCCTTTAGGATTTTTGCTGCAGTTACCCCTCTTACACACTTAGCTGTTCGAATGTGCAGGTTTCCTTACGATGTTTTTTCGTCACCGTAAGAGCATCTTAATGTGCTTAAATTAGAAAAACTCATCGGTACATGGGTACCGTCGGGTTTCGAACTCAGTACCTTACAATCACAAGTCGACTGTATAATTATGTTATTCTTGTACATTAATAAAAAAAGAGTACTCAAACTTACTTGTCCCCTGCTAACCGGCCCGATGCAGGTGCATTTTCCAATTATGCTTGTCAAGCCACAAAGAGATACATCTACTTATGAACCTTATTCCTATGCAATAAGATGAAAAGTAGCCGACTGTACGCATGCTAATGGCAACTTATACATTCCCATACAGGGCTCGGATATCGGTTAAATTTTCAAACCGTTAATATGTACTTGACGCAAAGCCTTTTCTTTTCTTTTCGCATAAACCGGTTTTTAACCGGTTTTTGAAGGAATCTTTTTATAAAATTCTTTTAGAATTAACCGGTTTCGAGCTAAAAAAAATCGACTCGCCGCTCGTGGATTAAACCGGTGAATATATAATAAATTTCTCTAAACGTTCGCGTTCCCTAGAAAAGCTCGCAAAACCGAAACAAACCGGTATAAATCGGTATTTTTTAAACCGGTTTCGAGCCCTGTTCCAATATAACTTCTATTCCACTTTGATTTAGCCCATCTTATTCCTATATACTAATCATATTGATGACGCTATGACACCTCTTATTCACTTGACAGTAAGCGCTACAATAACGCCCACGATATGATTACAATCCAAAAGCAAGATGGTTAGCCGTAGTTGTCTCGTTCGCCGCGGTTCCCGCGCGTGTTAGTCTACAGCCCGAGATATTACGTCGCGCGTCACGGGCTCTAGTTCCCACGGGGGGAGCTCAATCATAATCGAGCCGCTGACAGATCGCCGGCGGGGAGCCGACGGCAATCCGCTAGGGCTAAAGGCCATCTGACATTTTTTTAAACAGGTCTATATTTACGGCCATAGTTATTTTTATTCATGTGTTTGAGGTTATATTTATCGCAAGTCATAACTTGTTTTTTATGAAACTTACTCTTTCAGTATTTTTAAAATCAAACCTAACCTGATCTAGGCTTGTATACATGGTAGAAATTCTGAAAATTTTACGGTTCCAGCGTTATAACAATTATGACCATCGAGAATTATGTCAACAACAAAATAACAATCAAGACCAAAAAAACAATGGGAAACAACGGGCTCCCTTTTTAAACATTTTATGACAAATAATATCGGGTAGTTTGTTTAAAAAGGCTTATTTGCAGAGCCATCGATCGTTTTTTTTTTGTAAGTATAGCTTAAATTATGTTGCATTAATTGATACGGTATTAAATAAATCAAAAAAACAACCGCTGGATAAAACTTAAAACCTAGATTTTCTTATGTTTAAGACTTCATTTTGTTCTCTCGTAAAAAAACTCAGGTTTCTACTCGTATTTTACGGCACTTGGTAAATAACTATGGCTTGAGAAAATTGATTAATTAATTAAGGTGGTGCCACAATGTAATTATCCACGCGATAAAATAACTACTAATTGGCGCAAATACTATATAAATCTCGAGTGATATCATGTGACTTCTGATTTACTATAATTATACACGCGATTTGTATAAAATAATTTCGCGATTAAAGGTGGACTCGCACACAAGAATTTCTCATTGTGTCTCTACCTTTAGTCGCTCAAGGTAAAACTGCGATGGAGACATTATTCTCAAAAAAACCGGACAAGAGCATGTCGGACCATGCTCAGTTTAGGTTTCCGAAGCCGTTACGTGAAACACAAAAACCTTAAAATGTTCTAGTTAAAGTTGTTTGATTCTGTCTTAGATATTTTTAAACACTTTAGTCGCCCTACATCAGGATTCTCAGGAATTAGTAAAGTGTACTTAGTCGGGATCGTTTCACTTTTAAGTTCGTTATATTATTTAAGATATTTTTCAGATTTTAATTAAGTGTGGTTTTGGCTACACTTAACTCTATCAAAAAATACGCTTTTCAAGTTCAATATTGTTTACACGCTCCCCCTAATCTAAAAATTGATTATAACACATATGTATAAAATATTCAATACTACAGTCAATGCCCACTTGATGCCATAAATGCTGAAATGTAATTTTGTACCCAACCTTTGCTTAACTTGTGGCCAAATTTTTTTTTTACTTAATTCATCATTGATCTTAGTGCGCGGTATAAATATCTATACGTGCACACAAGTAGTGTTTGTATTTTGTTAACTTTGATAGTTTCTGAGAAAAAGTATGTGTGACATATAGAGAGACAGACGGACATAGCGAATCTATTAGGGTTCCCAATTTGACTCCGGATGTTTTATGTATTCTTAAAGTACGCAATGGTCCGAGGCGCCCAGGACACAGCGTGATGCCACAAAATAAACGCTTATTCCAGAGCTATAGTACTTGAAAGTACGCGTTAAATCGTTTCATCAGCTCAAGGCCTACTCTGCCGCCCATGATACGGTCAGTTGATAATTCTAGTCGAGGAACGCACTAATTAGTTAGCGAGATATGTACATCGAATCCACTTGATCTTCTCAATGACAATGGAGATGTACCATCGCAGTCACACCGCGAACGATGAATGAAATATATTTCCGTATGTCTTGGTGGCTTGAACTATTTATTACTTAGAGACAATCTCGGTATTTACATGGTAATAAAAAAGAAGAGATAGCATCCTTTTCATTCATTACTAACTATATATTTTACGCAAAATAGGCGCACATCTGAGTCGACGAGTTGCGGAAAAGAGCCCGCCACAACCTATAGCCTATAACAACCATATATTTTTTGGCACAATTGGCACAACACAACACAAAATAAGCGAGCGGTTGATCGCTGGCTGTTCACACTGCTGGCGAGAACTCTCTCCACTAGTTTGTCAATACAAAAGATATAGATCCTGTGTCAATAAAAGAGACACATTATATTTACAGTTGATCGCTGGTTCTTCTCACTTCCCTCTCATCGTCGTCGGTGGTAGAACAAGTACCTAAGGTTAAAATGTCAAATTATAAGCCTTCAACGTTACAGGCAGTAAACGAGATGGAGATATTTATACTGTCAACCTCTTTTACTGCCTGAAAATTGGTAAATTTTTGACACTTCCATAATGCGGCCACAGTAATATATCCAGTGTCGCAGTATCGGTCCAGTTTGTAGTGTTTAGCTGAGCTGCTAACAGTGCCTTCCCCGCTTCAGGTGCCGGTGTCGTTGGTCCGCAACGACGGCATCATCTACGCCACCGGGCTCACGTTCACATACACGCCGGAGCCCGGGCCGCGGCCGGCCTGCACGCCCGTGGACGAGGTGATGCGGCCCGAGCAGGCGGCCACGGCGTGGCACCACGACGCGCACGCTCCGCACGCCGCGCACGCCCCGCTCGCGCCGCTGGCCGCGCACGCCGCGCACGCGCCGCACTCGCACGCCCTCCAATAGCCGACAACCTGCAGGCTCGAACTCGACCTGCAGTGACGCCCCCTCCAAAGACCCCGAACTAAAGTGCGGACCGTGTTCGGTGAGTGAATTGCGATTCGTAGCTAGCCTCGATAGTGCCTAGATAGCTTTATTATCTGTGCGTCGCGGACGTTTTTGAAATGACGACACTGTGCCTAATGTAAACGATTAAAATAATTATGTTTATTTACGAGATTATTACACCAAAACGCTATGTTAAGGTTTATCAGCAGTGAACGCGAGCTTGTTATCGTAGTGGCTTTGCTCGATCACTGCGGCAGATATTTCTGCTGTTGACGAAAGTGTGCTTAAACTTAAAAAGAGTGGTAAGCTGTTGTTAGGAACTTATACGTCGCAGAATCCTAAGGCCTATAGCCCTGCAATCGCGAAATGTGCAGACCGCACATTGGCAATCCCAGATTTTTGATAGACGATGGCAATAAAAATATGTTGCACAATAAGGAGTGTTTTAGTAACGTAATAAAACGCTGATATTGCGTAAACCAATGAAATATTCGCTTTTATCATCGGGAAGTTAGTTCCTACGCTGGCATTTAACATTGCCAATATAAAAAGAAATGTTCGAAACGTAACGGAACGTTGAAGGAGATCTCTCTGCTCTTAGATTTGTTTCTTTGGGGCCAAATAGTTGATATATCCATGACAAGTCATTGAGTTTGTACTTTATAATGATATTGATTAGTAACACTTAGTTTTAACTGTTCTTGTGCTCAGGGGATTTAATTATTATGAAAAGTGTAGGTACGCTTCTCAAGGACTGTGGCTTTGGTCTGAGTTCATGAGACTGCTTAATAAATTCGTAAATGCGAAGCCAAATACAATCAGTTAAGTATCTATTGTCTTAAGTCAAACTGTCTTTTTGCACAATCTCTTTCATGTCAGCACTTGCAACTTTATTAGCCTATCGTACGTAATTACTACTTCAGTTACTTTTCACTAGTTATGTGCAATTTACATGTTTACTTTTCACCAAACGCTGTTCTATAAATTTACGCTGTTTTACGCTATAATTTTCAAAGACTTCTTTAAAGTATTTTAGTTACATTCTGATCTATCTTTAAATTATTTGCACAAACGGCTCAATGAGTATTCAAGCCGACGAACACAGACGCCGCATCTGCCAGAGATGGCACTTTGAACAAATACATAAATAGATAAGCTAGCTTTAGTACATAGTACAGTTTCATATTGTTTGTAAAATACAAATTGAAATTATATTTATTTTAATCAAATCTTATTTCATAGGAGACTTGTGGTTTTGAAAATTTTGAATTCGATGTGTATTATTAAGCAAAAGTGTGATTTCAAACATTCCAAATGGAAAATGTAATATTGAAGTACAAAAAATAACAATATTTTTGTAGCACAACATTTGATTATCAAAATAATTTTATGGAATTGGTCAAGTTACAGTATTACAAATACGTTAGTTTTAGAGATTGGCGTGCTTTAATATTGCGCCGCAATAATGTCATTTGTATAAGATGGTGATCTTAAAACAACTGTTTACTCGTGCGTTTTTATCATTTTACATTTGGTAATTATATATTTGAAAAATCGTGTTTGAATGAGCCGCTCGGGTGTAATAAGCGCCCTCTGTGAATCGAAGATATTGGTCAGAGCGGTGAATTTGAAATATGAATATTTTTAATAAAACTGAATTTAAATAATGCATTCTTTCATTGTTAAACCGCTCCCCGTGTATAATAAGTTTTTTACAGTTCGTAGACAGTTATTTTGGATTCTCCCACGCGTTTGCGCAGAAACGCTGAATTAATTCCTATTGTCTAATTAAGGCGCTGAGGTCAAGCGTAATTATGAATCGGCGTTAATCGAGAAATCAGTGCTCTCTGTGGGAACGTCTTCAAAAAACTCTTCACATGATAATAAGCGTCTTCCCCTACATACCGTTCCGCTCCGCCGGGGCTGACCTCAGATAATTATCATAAGTTTATACCCATTCGCATTGTTCGTGGCTGAGATTCAGACTAACTAATAGACGTTTTTATGAGGAATGCTACCTTTTCCGGGATTGGTTGAGTAGGTACTCGAAGACCTGGAAAGCGCGATGGTAGATTATGACTACACGCCTCCGGCAGCGACATAATTCAAGCAATCAATAGGATTGCAATAAAACCTACAGGTTTAATCGACGTAAAAAAACAAAGCATGAGAGCGGTTCCGCACTACGTCCGATCC
The DNA here is from genome assembly GCA_946894065.1 of Acleris literana. NCBI lineage: Eukaryota > Metazoa > Arthropoda > Insecta > Lepidoptera > Tortricidae > Acleris > Acleris literana. The sequence continues at coordinate 20,610,344 of OX335671.1, read as the reverse complement.
GAATCCGATCCGAACCCGTGAAAATACGGATCCGTATTTTCACAAGTTCGGATCGGACTCGGATCGGACGTAGTGCGGAACCGCTCTTAAAATAGTTTTTCCCTATTAAATATTATTTTGCAGATTAGTTAGAATTTATAATTAAATGGACCAACCTGAACAAATTTGAAAGTTGATAGCTGAGTTTTTGTTTTCTGTCTTCAATGTTTATATTACATTATAATTCAAAATAAGAGTAATTATTTGTAACCTAAAATTCATAATGATCAAATCATCAAAATTCATTTGAAAAAAAGGAGCATATAGGAACTAACGTTGGCGTAAACTTCGTTTTAATCTAAAATTCCGTCTATCGTACCTAATAGGCGATTGAAACATTTTGAGCATTCCACGGCCTGTAGTCCGCTTTGTTTTACCCCATCTTGCTAATATACCGAAGTGATGTTAGAAGCAAGATGGGCTAACAAATTAGAATAGAGCGCCGTCGGCGAGACGTTAGTACTCACTCATACGTTTTCTCGTAACATATTATCGAGTGTCATTCTTCGCTAAACCGACGTGTTTTAGATCACAAAAGCAAAATGTATCCTGTCAAACCCTGCGTGCTCTTAAACGCGGGGCTAAACTATTCTATTATTACACTGCAATCACGGCGGCGCCGGAGTCGTTCCGAGTATCCTGCCATGCAATCAGTGACGACTTGTGACGTCACACAAGAGATGCGTGGACATAATCGCCGGGCCATTAGACAAAAGAAAATCGCACAAAAAAAACGGTCCCACAAACTTCATTCATTTACAGTTAATAACTATAAGAAGCTAACTGCTGCGGGCTTCCCTGCATCCTGCTAGATGATTAATTATTTCCGAGCTGCAATTGTTAGAGATAACGAGCGTCATAATCCTTTATAGCCTTTTGATATCCGGTTGGAGATTGGTCTTATGCAGCCCTGATATAAGTTTTATTCTGTTTATGATAAGATTTCGTTTACGCTGTTTTGTAATTTTAGTTGAGTTCGTCACATTTGCTGCAACGAACTACGTAGATCACGAGTAAGTATATCGTTATTTGATGTAATTCAATTTTTCAAAAGTGATTATTGTGGCGGTATTTAAGTAGTAGTTTAATTTTTGGCCCACTTACCATTTTGTAATGGTCACTGACTCTTCTTTAACTTGTAATATTTTTAAGAAATTTTCATTTAATCAATTGGGATGCAACAATTAGGACCCACTTATGTCAGCCTCAACTGAGATACATTCTATGATTGTAAAACTAAAATCGCAGCGGCCATCAGTTTTTAATGGCCGAAAACCATTATTTTAGTTCTTGTTTCTAATAAGTAGTGACAATGATTTTGTAATTTAATTAGCGGATAAAATAGCGCATTACGTCTTTTATAAAGGTATAAAGAATGTTTATATAATCCCTTTTATTTGTATGACGGTGGGACGGTTTCAGAAATTATATCCTAACAACGCGCTAGCACTTATGTTCTGCGCTTAATTACCTCTCGCATGGCGTGACTCCGCCTATTACTGTCATCAATGACGTGCAAGAAATCATGACGACACAATGAGCACGTAACCATTCATTCATAACCTGAAAAAAAAACGCATCCTGTTAATAATTAGCAGGGAAACCTAATTGTCCACAGCATCTTTTCTGAAACCGTCCCGGAACAGAACGTTGGTCATTTACCCGCATTAATTAAGTGTAACACCCAGGTGGGGGCTGTGAGAATGTTATGTACACAATCGAATCATTGTCTGTGCTTTTTATTCTGCCAGCTTGATCTATGGTGCCAGTCGAGATATGCAGAGTGTGGGAACGCGGCGGTGCCCGTGTTTTCCAACATGTCATCTCGAACCGTGAGAACGCCGCCAGGAAGCAACAACATCAAATTAGCAATTAAAATATTTTATATTCGTTTGTTTCAAAAGTTGATTAAAGGTGCGCTTTGATTGCTCCGAGATAAGCCGGGTTACAGCGGCTTAGCCCGCTCAAAGATGGCGTGGGTAGGTACAGTCAAGAGTAAACTGTACAAAATTGCAAAAAATGTATCTTTTCATCGACTTTCTTACTTTAGTAATAAGGGCTAAATAATACCTGCATATGTTTTAGACTTTGTGGTGTATACGTATTGGCGCCCTTAACTGTTCAAGAATTTAGCATAATGAAATTGCGCTGCCAAAGGATTAATGGTTAAGTCGGTGGGATGGAACATACGACGACGACTTGATAAATAAAACAAAAGAACTATCTTTTTCGTCCGTCCTGATCCAATTTTGATAAAATTTTATTTGTTCCGAAAATCCTTTGAAGATTTACCTAGGTACCGCCCAACATCATATTTTAAGGTTTACAAGGATGCTACGAGTATAAAGATAGGTAAGTACCTACTTAAGTCTTGTAAATCCGTTAACAACTAGGAGTGATTTTTCCGTCAAGTGAAGATAAGACGTGATTGCCGTTATTTCCTTTTGACTTGAATAAGAAATCATTGTTATATCAGCAATTACATCTCACACTCGTGATGCAGACTTGCAAAGGTAGCTAGGTAATCTATTGTTTTGCGTTAGATCATCTCGTTGACTTAACGGAAGTGGAATTTTGTTTTACGGCTCATGACAGAATGACAGGATACATGATCGCGAAGCATTGCACTAATCAAGGGTTTAATGTTCCATCTAGAGAACATATAATAAGTTTTCTGCAAACTATGAAACGTCACAAGTTCTGAGTAATGACATCGCAACAGCATAGCGTAACCCCTCACTTTTGTTCTTCTTGTGATTTTTAATCCTTTTGCGATCAATTGGTTCGGACGCTGTGTATTTTCCATCCATTTGGCGACAATCTGGTCACGGCGTTCACGTTGATTCATTTTTTTTTGGTTTACCAGCAAATTACTCAATAAAAGATAATCATTACATCATTTTGTGACAATAGTAATGCCAATGCTAAAAAAAAAACTTGAGAAATCCTTTAGAGCTAGATGCCAGCGTTTTGAATTTGGCGAATCGGTTACGAATCAGGCCTTACATGAAAAGGGATGTCTGAACAACATATAGCTAGGTACTCCACAAGAAAGCTGGCGATGCTGTTCCTTCAACTAGAAGACTTGACTTGCCCGTGAGTGGGATTTTTATCAAATGTAAGTCCTCTACAAGATATTCCATCTGAAAGAGTAGACGAATCCACATAGGGTTTATTGGAAGACAACAGCTGGAAGTGCTGGCACTACCCACTATCACCGCGGCTTTGAAGTCCTTCAAAGCCCAAGTAAGGCAAAAAGTAACAGCAGGTATTCTAATTTCAGTCTTCCGGTGAATGTCTACCAAGATTTTTATATATATAAAGTCAGTAAAGTAGGTTGTTGTAAATAGCAATGTTCATACAGCAGACCTTTTCGTGCATTAGTACTTATTCGCAACTATGTGATTAATTATTAACATACATACATTAAATCACGCCTGTTTCCCAGAGGGGTAGGCAGAGACCACTTCTTTCCACCTGCTACGATCCTAACGAATCTCTTTCGCTTCTTCCACATTCATATATCGAGTCATGCATGCACGTCGGTTTCGGGTACTTAAGATCCGGCCCTTTTCCAGTATTTCTCCGAATTGATTCGAAAAAGTAGGCCTAGGGCGGCGACTTCCGACCCTCCCACTCACTTTTGCGCTGTATATCTCTTTCGTCAATCTTGTTTCATCCATCCTTTCCAAATGACCGAACCATCGAAGCATGCCGTTTTCAATCTTAGTCACTACATCTTTTAGTCAACATTTCTCGCTGAGCATATTTCATTCCTTACTGACATCCATAGATAAACTTAATGAAACCGCTGCTAAGGAAATGTGATGGTCAGTGCGTAACAGAATATTGGTCAGATTCCATCTTACACGCCATCAACACGCCAGGAAGAAGAAGGACGGAGTTTAATACGTAGTTTGTAACGTCCAGTGCTCAGCCGCTATACAGATATTTCTTTAGCATTGCTATTACAAAGACATTACATTTTTCTGTCTAATTTTAGCGCTATGAACAGGAAGGCAATTTCTATAATGACTCTCTGATTGCTTAAAGCAATGCGTCCATTGTTCGCTTTGAAGAGAACGAGGATCTTTAATTAAAAACCGCGTTCCTAGCCATCAATCAAACTAGATTAGACGCCAGTTAACTTAACTGCTTTGGGTATACTTCAATGGCAACTTTCTATCAGTTGGCCAAGAGTAATAATTATGGTAGCAATTCATTTGAGCAAATTACTAAGTGAGACTAAGTGAGCAGTTAGTTGCCCAAAAAGATGGTGCTGGTTATTTAGTAATTTAGATGCTGAAATTATGTTTTAGGTCAGTAGGGTTGTTACGTTAGCTATTTACTTCAATTAATGCAAACCACACGCATGACTTTATTTCGCAATATACCTGAAATTTGGGTACCCATTTAATAAGTTTATTTCGTACCGATTGCATGATTTACGTGTGGATCTATTATTAGGGTAGGTATCATACTATACTAGTTCCTAATTCATTATAGGTACTCCAGGAGGGCTAGCATAAGTCTTGCCTGCGACTTGTTTGTCGCTCGGATATCCCTTTCTAACTAGTCTGTTACGATAAAGATACACTAAGCGACAAGGGAAAAAATACATGAACCGGTCTGATAACACTATCTGACAGATTAATTGTAGCTCTGTCTTTTTCTTTCAAAGGAGAGCGATAACTTTAAACGGACAATTACTAGGTCCCTACTTATCTGGAGATTGAGAAACAGGCCCTTAGTGTTTTTAATCCTCGTAAACCCACTTTAACCCTTAATTGTACTTTGAATGATTACTTAAATGAATACACACAACATTAAATAGGTAGGTAGGCTTTTAACCCGTACTAGGTACTCGTACAAAATTTATTTTTGTTCCAACAATGCTTAAAGCCCCACTGACGCAAGTTGTGGTACACTACACATCAAATACATAATTACGTTAGTGGCGGGCGACCGGTGATTTCGGCGAACTTCGTCACCCAAAATTGCGCACTTTAGGATGAGAAATCAGACACGAAATTGCTGTAAACAGTCATATTCTTGATGGTAGATAAATGACTTCCTGCTTCACAATAGCGCGTCATTATTCCTCGCTCTACCAGAATAGGCTGTGCCGTGAGAGACTCCCACGACTTTTATTACGGATATATATATTTTTTTGTTCCAATTAACAGTTTTTCTAATAGCCTGCTTTTACCGTAATTGTTAGAATGTGTGCTACTGCTTGGGGCACTTTTTAGTATTTTGAACTAGATTAAATTCAAGTTCTTGTAATTATTTTCTAAAGAATAGAAACCTCGAACCCTGATTAGAAAAAATGAAATTTACAATATCTATGTATATAAAAGAAGAAAACGCTGGACCTAGCTTAAAATTTGGAGGGAACATTCCTCGGATATCCTAGTAGGGCATGCAATAAAGGGTTTTTGAAAATTTATCCTCTAAGGGGTTACGCGTAGTAGCGGGAAACTAATTCTAAGCGCACAAAGTTGCGGGCTTCCTCTAGTATTAAATCTTCTATATATTAAGTATATAAAAGGCAAACCTGACTCACTGACTTATATATCAACGCACAGCCGAAACTACTGTACCTAGAAACTTGAAATTTGGTACAGGGGTTCCTTTCATGATCTAAGTGAGCACTAAGAAAGGATTTTTCGAAAATCGACCCCCAACGGGAAGAAATAGAGAGTAGCGGGAAACTAATTTTACGCGTACGAAGTATTAATATACTAGAGGACGCTCCATTAAATTAACTCTACATTATTAATGTAACTACTTGGAAAAAAAGTCCAGGTAGTTCCATTAAGGACACCCTCTTTGTTGAATGTAACGACTGGGAAAAAAAAGTCCAACTAGTTCCTTCAATGGAACTTATAATGGAGCTAGTCGGAATAGACCACCGGAGCGTCCATCCACCCGTGCACCTCGGTACTCAGTTAATTTTACTACGGTTCTATCTCTATTAGTCCTTGACGCAGGCAATAGTTAGGCAGGTACCCACTCCGCAAACAGGTACTTAGTAATGAGTATTATATACCTTCATTAATGAGTGTTGTAAAAGTGGTCCGTTCAACTATAATCACGGACGCAACGTGCTTTGTGCCGTTGTACCTAATTTACGGTAATTTAGACTTTTTGTGTGGACATGGCAACATGCAATCAGACTTCGTAACAGTTCTCGATTCCACTTACCTAACAGCATTGTACTCGAGCTGGTTCTAGATTTACTTTAACTGTAATGGTGATATGATAAATGATGCCTTTTGTTTTACTTTTTGGTTGATTAGTGTCGTAAGGTAGGTCAATTAATATAATGAAACACTAGTTCATTGTGACTCATGTTTATACCACTCACAAATGCAACGTTTTTGACTAAAGCGAATAAACAAACTGAAGAATTGTCTCCGTACTCATGGCATGATATTGACAATTTAACACAATCCTACCTCCACATTATCCATAAACACTTAAATAAAAACATCGCCTACGAAATCAATACATAATATATAGACCATATTGAATTCTATAAAAAGTATAAAACTTATTTACTCTGCTTCCTCAAGCAAGGCATTTGAATAACAAACATATTTGATATGGTTAATTAATTACATTTAGATTACCTACCAAGTAACCGATCGCTTATATAAATACGAAGTAACAGATCTTTATTTTAATCTTAAAATTAATTGAAGCTGCAATGGGTATAAATATAATACGAGAATCTTGAACCTCAACGTCTCTCGTACAGCTAAAATATCCGACAATGATTCTCATTATAGTAAAATAAGTACCTATTTGAAACTTGTCTGCATGCATTTTTAATCCTTATGTAGACTTAAGAAATTCTATGCAGCTGTTTAAAAACGTATACACAATGTATCTATTAAGTTAAATTCATAAATAAAAGGTAAGACTGCTTTGAATTTTAGTTCATCAGGTTCAGGGGACTTTATTACTTGAACAAGCATGACTCAAGTAAGTACTAATAGTCAAGTACAGATAGTATAGTAAGTACAGATAGTGCGTGGAACTTGTACTTACAATCTTTTGAACTAAGTAAGTTGATAATAAAAGAAGCTTTTTACGTATAAATTATGGACGGATATACTTAATCACACTTCTGTTGAAAGATAATTATACCTATCTAAGGTTAATTTGCGAATGCGTTATTATCTTTGTGCATTAATATCCCTATCTACTACATTATAACAATATATATAGCGTAGCATACCTACACAAGAGGATAGTGATGTACAATACAAAATACGAACATGCATCATATACCATCATATACATATTTTATAATTATAAGCATTTATAATATCCACGTCCAAAATCTAAACACACTAGTAAGATACCGTCATGCACCTATGATAATGTACATAATACATACTATTCAAAAACTTAAAATAAAATGATTAGTGCGCCGCGTTAGCGCCATTTTGACCATAGATAATTTATATTGTCTTTAAGATCTAAGCAGTTATGTTTGAGCACCGTGGCTGAACGCAGTAGTTCACTTGACGCGCATGGACCGTTGTTTGTTCATGTTGGTAAGCATGAGCGAGATATAGGAGGTGAGGAGGTCATCCATCTTGTAGCCCAGCGACGTCTCGCACAGCAGCTTGGAGCCGCGCACGAGGTTGCCGATCGTCATGTGGAAATACGTGTTGCCGGAGGACCAATTTGATATTCTGGTGAATGGGTGCGTCACCAGGATGTCCTGAAAAAAATAATTAAAATATTAACTGATGAGACCTTCTAAAAAATGGTGAAAGACCGGTAAACATCCCCGATTTTGAGACCTATTTTCAAGTAGCAGACGGGTTTCCTCTAATGTAGGTACAGTATTTTATCTGGCAATTAATTTGCCTTGGACATCGGGTGATTATAAATAATCTATTTATATGCCGCATGATGTATGCTATCTGAACTTAAACTCTTATAACGGTATTGTAAAGTTCAAACTATGATGCGTGAACAATTCAAGTTACTACTAATGGTGCGTTCCTATATTCGAAACCGTTGGAAGAGTTGTGACGTCGCACACAACTCAGCAGACATCATCTAAACAACAGGGATGTTTAGGAAACGCCAAAGCCCCGGCAGCTCACCTAACAGTTCAGTTGGTGTTTGCATCACGACACGAAACTCCGCCGACGTGTTTAACCGATAAGGGCGATCATAAGATAATGCTGAGGTCACCTTTGACGTAGGATGGATTAAGCTGACGCCGTGCTTGTTGATAGCGATCAGCAGCAGCTCCGGGTAGTTGGGCTCGGTGGTCTGCTTGACCTCGAAGAACGCGGAGCCGAAGGTGGGCCACCGGTAGATGACCTTCAGGAACGTGATCTTCGCGTCCTCAGGAGTCATGCCAGCGTCCTGGTTGTAGGAAGCCACGATGGCTCGCTTCCAGTCAGCAGAACTTTGCAGCTTTATCAGGTCCGCTGGTATTAGCTCACGGAGCATTTGGCTGAAAATGTTTTTTTTTTAGATGAGCATTATTTGATTTGACTGTTAGGTTATTCCAAAATGCCTTGAAACTTCTTCAATCATTGCATTATTATTGCTTTCACGAGTAGATCTGATTGTGCCGAGTCGACGCAAAAAGTACAAGACTGCAAAAACATCTCCTATCAAAGTTAAGAAATATAAGTATTTCATGAAAAAATGATTTTTGTGGCTTTACACCATTGCATTAGTGGTAATAATTACAAAGAATTAAAGGAACACACCGAGTACGACCTTCATTGCGTATTCGGGTCGAGCGTTTTTCAACTAATCTAAAGACCGCACGAATTAACTGTACCATGCATGCAGTGAACTTAATTGGGCACGCATCAAAATTATTCCAACGATGTATTATATCAAAAAGCTCCTCACGGTATGGCCTGCAGCTCTTGCTTGTTGTCGCCGAAGCGGGCGCGATAGGCCAGCGCCGCCAGCCGCGCGGCCTCGTCGCGCCCGCAGCGGTGGTACCCGCGCAGCAACTTCGGCAGCTCTTGGTGGAAGTGGAAGATCACGTCGGCCGCGCGGTCCTTGCCTGGCACTGTGTTCGTCCACAGCTTCTTCATAAAGAACACCTGAAAACAAGGCGAGTTGATTTCCTTAATTCGATGGTATTTTGTGTTGTGGGTTGGAATTTGTGGCCACCTATGTCTCCTGAATTCCTCGCTATTTTCTCGTTCCGGTAGTTTTAACAGGTCTTAATTTATTAGTATAGTCTACTTACAAGGAAAATATTGTCTAATGTGGGTAAAATATACGTATTAGTTACGTACCTAAATTAAAAGAAATGAAAGTCTTTCGCAAATACAGAAAATATTTACCGTTGCAGTACAAAGAACACTGCTCGTCATGATTGTTATGTACATTTTGATTTTAATCATTAGGTACTTATTAGATGCTGACGATAACGTCTTAATCGATCTGTAAGTACCTAGTTTCAATAGCATGTTTAATTTTTTACGAATAAAATGTATAAAACATATATAGACAGGGTCTCTAACGTACCTATATTTTGCTATTCTGTACAGGTACACGAGATTTGCAATCATCCATATTGTACTATTACAAACGAAGGTATACTAGTTACCGCATTAAATCAATCAATCAGTACCATTTCTTATGATACTATCAGATTTAACAACATAGAATGACAAATATTTATAGCCGGCGGTTGTTATCACGCATAAAGAACGGCCAAGGACACCTACAATGTAGAGCCGATAGCAAAATTCATCATGGTTTACAATTACAACGCACCTGATAAGTAAACTGCGGAGTGATGCCGTCTCGCGTGGGGCGCGCTTTCTTGATCCAGTCGGTCAGGTGCCGCACGAAGTCGAAGAAGAAGTCCCCCTCTGGCACTGAAATCACCTTATCAGCGATCTTCACGAACAAGCTAAACCCTTCGCTAGATCTGAGGTTCAGCCTCTGCGCGATGTTCTGACAGAAGTCCTTCGCCCGCGTTGACGAATCCACCTCGAAGGCCTCGTCCGTATCGTCGGGGAAGTAAACCTTATGGAATATCTGAGTGGTCTTATGTTGAATGGCCTCGACTTCCACTTGGTGGGGAGGATACTTTCTTTGTCCATTTCTTAAAGTTTTTTGAAGTCTTTGGAGTGAATCTTGAGCAATTGGATACCTTCTAGTTCTTAGGAATAATGTTAACTCTCTAAGCAAACCCTGGCTGCAGGCAAATAATCCTGTGGCGAGCCACATCAACTCCCAACCTCTCTCTTCGGACATTCTGTTCCTGTTGTCAGTCAGTTGTCTCATTATCTGACAATACAGTTCATCCCGCAATATTTCATGTTTTAGAGGACCGTCGAAAATGTGATCAGTATATTCGTTACCAATTCGAGGTCGTTTCGACGGTAGGTCACCCATGTACTTCAGTATCGCGGTGAAAGCGAAGCAAGCTTCTTCGGCGAGCTCTTCTTTGGCCTGTAATTTCTTGAGCAATGGCTGTTTAATTGGCTCTCTGGAATGTCGCCACAGTTCTTCGGTGCCTCCCCTTTTAGCAGTTGATAGAGTGAGGGCTTTGGATACTGTACGTTTAGGCGGTAACCGGAAATGATCCATAGCGTATTCTATTAATGTGTGAGGTTTGTCTCTAGTTTCTGTTCCATTTAACGTAGCAGTCGGCGCTCGACGGCCGTGTGATGCGCCTTCTAAGCAAAACAATGCTAGTATGTCCGGCGGCGGTTTGGTCAGCGCAGGCAGGACGTATACCGTTTCTGCCGGGAAGTCGCCTCGCTCCACGGTTCTTTCGCAGCGTCCGATACACCACCCGTTATTCAATACAGACTCACCTGTGCTGTCCTCTTCTAAAATTATCAGATCTCCCTTTTGGAATGTCAAGAAGCTGGATCCCTCGCCAGGGGCCTTGTAATCTTGAAGCGCTATTACGAATTTAGATCGTTTTTTTAGCCCTTCTAAGAAATAAACTACTAAGTCTCGGATGTCTTCTGCATTCGGACTCTGGAAAGTGAACTCCTCACCTCGGACTGTTGACAAACTGAAAGTCTGCGTAAAAACTTTATTGGTTTTTTGGCTCGCCACTGTCGTTATTTCAGGGAACGAAAGCTCCAACAACACTTGCTCCTGGTCATCAACAACATAAACACCTGTCCAATTTACAGCTATGATGACATCATTTTTCGGTAAATTTGGACCAGAGTTTCTATAAGCTTCATAAAATCTTGAGAACAACAGAGGCCACTTGAACTTCGCGTAACTTACTACATCTTCCTTTACTCGGTACGTCGGAATTTTCTCCTTTACATAGTAACTCTTCTTGTAAGCTTGCACTACCAGAGCACCCCATCGGTCCACTGCTTTCTCTACTCCAGTTAGGCAATAGTCCGGAATGTAATTCGGTAACAGCGTATACAACCGCTCGTTGTTCATATCTTGACCGTATTCAATGTAATATTGCTGAGCTGCAATCATTGCTAGATCTTCTTCTTTATCACACCTGTACTCGCCGAACTTAACACCTCGGACAACTTGTTGATAAATCAGATTCGTAGCCACCTGGTCTTCAGTAGGATCGTGCCAGGGTGCAAATATTTCTTTCCTGAAGAACAGTCTCCATGGAGCATTTCTTTCCTGCGCACCTTGCTCTTTGGCGTACTGTTCACATTGTGAAATTGCATCCATCACGTGATCTCCTCCACTGCCCAGTGAGCTTACCTTATCAAACAGAGCAATGTAAAGGGAGAAACCGAATTGATCTTTCAAGCCTATTTTATCAGATAACTGATTACAGAGTTCTCTAGCCGTTGTTGCGGAGTCAGCTAACAACGTTTTCGTATTACCGTCCATAAATGTTATTGGCAACATTATAGGCTTTTTAGATTTTGTAGCTTGAAGTTCTAGCCATGACGGGGGTTGGTTTCGGGTGCCGTTGTTAAAGGTTCTCTTAAGGCGATCTTCACAATACGGTGCGTAGCCAGGGGGCCCTTCCCTAATAAAGGCCCTAAGATAGTTTACAAACTTCTCACTCGGTGCAAAGCATCCAACACACAATGACAGTAGAATCCATCCTCTTGCGTGAGATGACTTAGAAGGGTTGTTTGTTAATTGTTTGCATATTTGGCAGTATATCTCGTCTCTTAGTTCAGCGCGAAGGATTCCATGACCGATAATGAAATGTAGTTTTTCTAAGTTAGACGTTGGACGTGATTCTAGCCACGATTGGTAGCTATCTGCCGTGTACTCCTCATCCTGCAATGATAAAGATACAATTATATTGTGTTCTATATCATAAACCTAATGAATCTATATTAAAACTATTATTGGACTTACCTGTAATTTTCGCCTGACGTCTTCACCAAGTTTATTCTTCCGCTTTAACGTCAGCGATACCAATTTGTGCCTGATCGACCTTGGCTTCGGTTTATTTAGATAAGCGTCAGGGTCAACGCCCATCAACTGCGCTTCCTGGAACTCTTTAGACCTGATAAAGTTCCTGCCAAGCGTTGCTGTCACTTTAGACATGACAGACGTGTTGTCTCTGTCCATGGTGTGGTATCTGGGTTCGGGGAGATCGCCCGTAAATCGTAGGATTGTTATCCATAACGCTTGGGCCGCCTGTAAAAATCAAACGAGAAGAAAAACGTTAACCGCTTGATATTTAGTCATTAATTAGTTATATCACAGTTATGGTGTTAAATGATGATTACTTACAAGCTGATCTCCTTGGGTGTGGAGCGGCAACAACGGATGCTTCAAGGGCTTCCTTGAATATTGGTGTGTGACATTTCCTTGGAAATAAGTTGCAGCGAACTTTTGGAATTTAAATTCTGAAAGGTCCTCTTCGTCTTCTGATGTTGTCTGCATTGGTGTTACCATCTGAAAATACGAAAAGTATTTTATTTACTACTAGGTATTATCGAAGAAGAAGAATTTAAAGAACAAGTAATAAATTCAACATCAAGTGCTAAAATCGTGGATCAAAATCGGATGTTGAGGAAATCGTACCAAGTTTAAAGTAGTGGCATTACCTCTTGCTGATCCGCTCTGGGCTGCGGCAGGTCGCTGAAGACGGAGGTGTCTTTGGGCGCGGGCGCCTCGCTGCTAGAATCAGGCAGGAAGTCGAACATGGCTTCCACCAGTTTGCTGTCGTCCACCGGCTCGTCCTGCTTCCGCGTCGCCTCCTGCACCAGGGCCCGCTTCACTTCCAGCTGACGTTTTTCTTCTAGCGCCAACTCTGCATCACGTCGCTCCAACTCGTACATACGCTCCTGTGAAAAAGAATATTTGATAAGGCGGTTTGTTCAATTGTTTTAGTTCTGCTTCGGAGAGCAGATTTTTATTACCTCCCACATTTTGAGATTATTATCAACGTCTACGCGTCTTTACTTAAGGAGAATCATTCTAGTTCTATTTATGAAATAGCGTGGAATGCAATTAATAAGTCAATTATTAAGTAGCCACCTATTATTATTATAACCGGTTTTTAATAGTTGCATACGAGAACTAGGTAGTTCTTGGGTTTGTTTATTTATTTTGTAAATGTTACACATAAAGACAAATTCGAAGTTACCGACATAATGTAAATCCCCGGCTAAGTCGTGGCGAGCGCGTTGAAAACAAGTAATCATTATAGTATTCCACTTTCACGAGTTAAAAATCGGACACGACCGGCGTTTAGTAATGTGTGGTAGTTATTGCTAACTCTAGTTGTAGTAGGGTTACGATGTGGTTCGACTAGACCAGAGTTATACAACAAGTTGTGTGATAATTACACAATGTTACTACATGCTTGATTGATCGCCGGTGTCCGCCATTAGAAGAATATTTGACCATATGTTGTAATTGACAGTTGACGTGGCGTAAAGTTAATTTCGTTACGCTACTTGCTCGGATCAAACTGACAGGAAGAAAGGATTACTAAGAAACGTGCAAGACTGGTATACATGTACGCGGCCGTCTGGGTATCGTGGATAAAGAAATGCACATAAAGAACCTAATTAATTTAAGCTGTGAATATTTTAATAAAATTACTCGTTTGTAGGGACCTTGTGGGCAATATTTTCTCATTTATCATACTTGTTGCAGAAAAATCAAGGGTGCGAATTACATTAAAAATTTAGGTAGGTAATCGGATCATCGGATGTGCGACCTCGTATAAGTCTATACTATACTGAGACTCGCCACTTTTTACCCGACTTCCGAAGGAGGAGGGTAATGTGTTTCACAGCCTATATATGTATGTTTATTCCTTTGTGTCACTATAAAAACTAAAGCCGTTGTCCGATTTTGATGATTCTTATGTCAATCGATTTGTCTTAACCTGGTGAGTGTCACTGAAGATATGACAGTAATCAAAATTCAATATGGCGGCAACCAGACGCCATATAGTCCAATAAAAAAAAAAAAGTCGACCAAATATGACAAGTGGGGTATCATTGAATAGGGATTTAAAAATCATCTTTAGGTTTCTTTCATCATTTTTGAATGATCATTTAGGATTTATAACCATTTAAAGTTGGTTAGCAACAGTCGGGTTTTGAAAGCTTGCTTTTTGTTAATTTTACTAAGATTGCTTTGTTTAACTAAAACAATGAAATAGAACCCAGCTTTAGGTGAAAGTTACAAATAAGATCAATAAGTTAAGTTATCTTAATTACCTGCAATTAGGTGATTGGCGGTATAATCCAATTATGTAAATAATATTTAAAAATAAGTCACTTAAACACATTGTATATCAGCAGAAGCTACTTAATTTATGAATCCATTTAGAATGTACTCTGATTTGACAATTTTGGATTATCACCGCGATAAGGCGGCATTTTTGTTTATATGTTATCTTGCACTTTCGATTATTTTTTCAATCAGTGTTGATAAATCATGCTATCTCAATGTACGAGTAAGTTCAATTAGTTCTAGCTGCTGCATACGACTGTCTGATTTTACGCGTTCATTTACATTTCTTAACAAATTATAGGTAGAAGCAATTCGTTATTTTATATGTAGGTACTACATGCGGTATATCTGGAGGACGCATGGGACTGTTCACATGGAATTCCTTCCCATTATTCCTTCATTTTATTCTCGTTAGGGGTTAATCTAAAGTCTCTGTGATAGGGACCGGAAAACCCCTTTATTTGATTAAGGACCTGTTGTTTGATCAGTAGTTAACTCAACTATTTGTTAAAATTCGAAAAAAGAATTGATAAATTGACAGATTTCCTTGAGAATTAACCATTAGTAACGATTTTTAACAATTAGTTTAACTAGTGATCAAACAACAGGGCCTATGTCTATCGATGGGGTAACTACATCCTATGCTCTTCCAACGTTAGCGTATTTCTATCGATAGGCTTACCCTAATGATATGGAAACTGCTTCGAACTATTAACTACAACCATTGAGGTTACCAGTTTCGCAAGGGTTTCGGATTTAAGCACTTAGCATTACGTTAGTGTTACCCTATCCATTCTCCCTCTCTATTGACTCTTTTCGCAGATTCGTGTGATTGGTTGGTTTCAAGCTATGTGTGTGGATAGCCAATCAATTGCTAAGTAGTGCAAAAATATTTTGTATGGACTGCGCGTAGAGATTTAAATAGCTTGAAGCCGTTCAACAAAACTTCATACGGAAAGCCTAACGAGGGTTTTAAGGAATTGGTAAGCGCTTAGTCGAATTAATTGTATTGTATGGGATAGCTTTTCATTGGGGTAAGTTTGTAAAAACCAGTCAATTATATACCCTAACGAAAACCCTTTAAAGGGTAAGCGGTTCCGGTGCCTGCTCTGTGATTCTAGGGCTTAGTGATTTTAGGCTGTGCCTTGTCAGTCTGTCAGTTAGTCTCGGAAGCCCTGAATTCATAATACAGATGCGCATTAGTTATTTGCCCCGGTTGGAGTAGTTTTAAAATAATCATATGAAAGTGAAAAGTACACAATATACGAATTTAAAAACAGGAAATGGATCGGTTCACTACTCCAAAATGATTGTCATCTAATAAACCATCTAGATAAAAATAAGTCGCTGATTAAAAAGCTTTTAGACATATATAACAACTTCCTTTATTATTCATAGGTAATGTATAAATGAAATAAATTAAAACATTCTCGAAGTGTTTATGTACGTCATACCCGCAGTTATCTCATTAAATATTTGATATACTTATCAACATCGTTGCACAAAGCGATATGTGTAAAGGTAAATCATTAAAACCTCGCGTTTCTATATGCGTGTGCGCCGATCAAGTAGATTATAATCGCAAATGAGGGCCTAGTAACTAGTACGGTGATATAAATCTTGAAGGTTTTTTTTTTACTTTTTTAAGGCACTGACAATTTTAAATTACGTCTCATATCTACCACAAGTGTGGCAAATTTCAACTCGATTGGTCCAGTAGTTTTGGAGCAAATCTGCTGTGACAGATGGACAGATAGACAGACAGACTAACAGACAGGCATATGGTGTGGAAACGGAACCCTCTCCACGCGAGTCGAACTCGCACTAGGCCGGTTTTTTTTTACATCACACTTGCTCGGAAAGGTTGTTATAACACGCAGGCGTATAGGGCAGTTATAGCCGATTTACCTCCCTAGGGAGTTATGAGTTTAGTTTTAAAATATAGAATCCACTCGTACATCATTTCAGACTAAGGAGGTATAAAATCAGCCAAGGTTTATTTCCTATATTCAAAACTTGACTACAAACCAATTTTGAATTATATTTATATTTTACCATTATTTCAGAGACATTTGCAATTATTTTGTTAAATTTCATTTTGAAAATCGGTACTATCTGGCAGTATGGCCTGTCAAGTTTAAAAACTAAAGCAGTTCGAAGTATTATCTGTGGAAGACTATATTGAAAAAAGTTGACAAACTCTTTTAGCGAGTCGAGTTCATTTGTTTGATTGTTGCTGTTTTTCTCTAATTTTCTTTTTATTTCCTCGCAAATGTGATGAAAAACATTATGTGTATCACGGGCTGTAAGGAGATTAAAAACTCGAGTCATTAAAACTATTAAAAGCCGTCCGCCTTCGGCGTCGGGCTTCTAAGTCTCTCGTTAGCTATCCCCTTCTTACCACCCTTGATGCACAATGTACTATTATTTACATCCATATCATAACTTCCCTATTTTGAATCGACTTCAAAAGGGATCGTTTGATAAGGTAGTACTGATGATGAAGACTAGAGACGATTAGTCCATGATGAGTTCCCTCAAAACGATAACTTAACTTAGTAGCTGAGTAATTCTATGTATTAAATGTATGGGAAAATCAAACTAATTAATAAAGTTTTAAACCTTGTGTGACATTTGGGTGTGGTGTTTAAAGTTCACTACTCTCCCACCGCAGGAAGCATTTAAAAAACCATTGCCGACGCGTTCATACTAATTTGTATGAGCTTCTTCCGTGAAAACTACGATATGTACAAAGATTTATTATATACCATTTTGAACCTTATTTAATCAGCTAAGGAATTGAATAATAGCAATACAATCGGTCAACTAGTTCTTGATTGGTTGTCAATTTTGGTAAGTCATATTTGTAGGTAACCGTCGCTGATCGTATGAGATCCTACCTATAAGTATACAGGTGATATTATTATATTAGTGGCCGGAACTGTAGCTATAGCTTGAATACCGTCGAGTCTACAAAAAAAAACATACAACCTTTACTTTTAGAATTTAATAAGGATCATTTTTGTCCTTGACACTTTTTTCGTATCTATTATAGTTGTCCAAGAAAGTTAACCTTTTGAACGCTTTATGTCAAATACAAAATGTGTCACTCACACGCCAAACATGTTTGCTATGCTAAGCAAACTACAACTTAATTCATACGAAACAAAGTCTCTTTTAATCTTTAACTTGTGACGTCTGTGACCGACAGTGGCGTCAGTGACGCGACTTTCAGTTGTCGGCCAGCGCCGACTGTGGCGTTCAAAAGGTTAAAAAACCGTTAACGGGGACACTTTTCACGGCGTGGAAGGAAGCGTCAGGGGGAGGGGGTGGGAGAGTAGAGCACTTTAACCACCACACCCGAATGTATCATGTCACACAAGGTTTAAAACTTTATGAATAATCTTTGACAGGCTCTGATTATCTAATAACTACGCTACATTATGCCAAACAGATACAAAATGTAAAAAATATTTCCGAGAATGATTTGAACAAGATTGATTGGGTGATTTCGTTTGATAAATAAATTGCAGTGGCAAATCACATTCCCTGCTTATATTAAATAACTTACTAACATTATAATTACAAAATAAAGAGATTGTCTTTTTGTTTGTTACGCGCTTTCACAGCTAAACTTTGGTGACAAGTTAAGGACATAGGAATCATAGGATACATTTCGTGCTTGAAAATCAGTCAGTTGTTTAGGAAATAAGCGCGATCTAATGCGTGAATGAAGTCACGGGAAAAGCCTACTAAACATATCATGCATATCTAAAGCGAGGAAATGGGAAATAGTCATAATACCTAAGGTTTTATCGGGCAATAAAAAGGGCTATCAGATAGAATAATCCTTATTAACGATTGGATTACCACAAGTAATTTGCAACGTCATCGTATCGCGTTTTCATTGAAATTCGTATCTATTAGATTTGTAGCTCAAATAATATTTTCTAAGATTAAAACCCGTTTTAAATTCGCAACAATCGCAACGTAACGCAGCAAGTTATAAAGGATCAAAACCAAATTGTAGGTACTTGTAGATTTGTTTATCTTAACTAGATAATCTATGTGAAGTACGAGTAAAATTCATTTGTTTTTATTTTCATTATCGTTTACGTAACGTTGCACTCAAGGTGTCAAAATAGTTATTTATAATCAATGATATTTTATATTAAGATACGTCATCTGCGCGCAAAAGCCTTTATTCCTCGAAAAGGAAGGTAATTAATTACCTTACTATCGTTCAGTCGAGCCGTGGCCGCTGACAGGCACGCGTCAAAAACAGTAAAGTTTTATTACCGAAATGCAACAAATATAAGTCATAAAAAATGCCGTCTTGTGTTATTAGAGGCTGCCGAAATTATACTGTAACTATAAAAGGACGAAAGGATGTCTCATTTCATTCGTAACTACCGAAAATATTTTTTACATTTTTGGTTTACATCGCCGTATTTTGTGGCGGCCATCATGCGGGCCATGCGGCCATGGCGGGCACGCCACGTCATTCGGGTAAGCAATTTGAAACAACTATTTATCTCTTTCTAACAATAGCGTTCGCTACGGATTGCCGTCTTTGTCTGTAGAAATCTGGCAACGTAGCCACTGTCAGTAATTGGCGACGGATTTTATGTGCGTTTAGTATGAGCATAACGTATCTAAATATAAAATATCATTGTTTATAATACCAATTATCACAAGCTATTGAAATAATCAAGGACAACAATCCGCACCACAACATCCAACAACTCAACATACTGAACATACCAACGGTTGACAAAATTTAATGACTGACGAACCACCCAATAAGATTTTACATGGAGTTTATTACAATTTGCGTCGATTTAATCGCTTTTAAATGTCAGCTGTAATTTAATAATTGGTTAAGAATTACTAAAGACTGTCAATGAGGTTAGCCATGTGGGTACCTATAGTACTACATTACTAGTGATCCTAGCTAGCTGGCGATAACGGTTCAATTCCCGGGTGTGATAAGTGCGAGTAATTGTCCCTCAAATTTGGAACTATTCAATGTATTTTTGTATTTATTTCACTAAGTATGTATCGTTGTTTAATTTCCATTGTATAAACTTAGATCTTAGTTAGTCGATTTGCCAGATATCGTCTATTTATGTATTTATAAGATTACAGAGACGCGAAAAAATAAACGTCCTTACCCTGTAGTTCTGCTCAGCGATCTCCTTGGCGCGCGTGTTGCCCTGGTGCTGCAGGCGCTGCTCCTCGAGCCGGCGCAGGCGCAGCGCCTCGGTGTGCTCGCGCGCGTCCTGCCGCCGGCGCCGGTAGCGCCGCATGGCGATCAACCGCCGCACGTGGCTCTGGATCTTCACGATCGCCCACATCTTGTGCCCGTACGAGCGACGTACCAGGTAGCCGCGGGCTGCCGCCTAGAAGAATTTTCAGTTTTGCTGTGAGGATAGCTAGCGTAGGGCTCACAAAGACTGTTTGGGAACTGCTTAGACTTCATTTGGAATGTGTTGAACAACTTTATTAAGTCTTGCCTGCAACTCTAAGCGTATTTCAATAAGGAAAATATTTTGAAAATATATTCCATTATCTATAAAAGCAGAAAGTGTGATGTTTAAGATTAATTCTCAAAAGGTAAATCTTTCCTCGTGTGGTTGCCGAGTTAGAATAGTGCCACTCCATGTCTTCCCGTGGATGTCGTAAGAGACGACTAAGGGAATAAAGGCTTGTAGTACTGTTAGGCGATGGGCTTGCAACCTGTCACTAATACGCTGGTAAACATCTTAGCCTAATTGTGCAAATTGTGGTTATAGAATTATCAACAAGTTTTTAGAGATGTTTGTAATTCTGTAGCTCTGCCTACCCCACTCTGGGAACGAAGGCGTGAGATTATGTATGTATGTAGGTAAATCTAGAAGCTAAGTATGTTTGTAACAAATCTGCTGTTATAGACACTAGGCGTACGATGAGATTTAGCTTACTTGTAACGAGACGATATGTCCCCGCAGATGCCGGAACCTGTGAGCCAGCACTCTTGCGCGGATCAACGCCTGCAACCGCGCGTACCCCACTTTCATCTTATTGTACCGCAGCCGCTGTAGCTTCCCTCGCCAATGACGCTGGATCAGTATGGCCGCCGCCCTCATCTTCAGGAACCGCCGGCGGTACACCCAGCCACGGATTGACCGCTGCAGGATCAGTATCTTACGGGTAAGCACTCTATCTCTCTCCTGTTCGAGGAACAAGTCGTGAGCATCTTTCAGAAACACTTTGGTATGACCTAGTTGGTAATCAGACTTGCCTAAAACAGTAGCACAAATCTTGGAAGTCGCCCCTCTGCAGTCTGTTTTATGAGCGGGCGGGACGCCAGAGATTAAAAATCTGTATCGTTCCACAAACTCTTTGAAACTGTGTCGGATCGGGTACCCTGCCCTCCGAATTCTTATCGTCTCCATCATTCCGGAGTATCTTAGCTGTCGGCAACAGAGCCCTCTATCGAACAGCATGGGCTTTTTGAATTCGTTCGGCTTAATACACCTTATAAAGAAAGGTTGACAGGTCCCTAAAGTTCTCATTAGTAGGTCCAGGGATTTCTTGAACTGCGTCGACAGAGTAGGCGTTCGCTTTCTGGTCTCTGATCCCATTACTATGTCATTTTGAAAAATCGTTTGTAAGAATTTGTTGGTAGACACATGAATTAATTGTAATAAATCAGCACTGAATGTGTCTCGATTTTTCTCTAAGAAGCCCCTCGTGTCGTAAAATACGACACCGGCGAAGTGGTTCAAGCCAAAGCTAGTATTGATGTCCGACTTAGGTTTCAAGTAGTTTCTGTGAAGGCCGTGCGTTTTGTGTAATTTTGCTAACATAGTTTGGTCCGTACCTTTCGGGAATTTAGATTCCTCATCTATTAAAGCCATAATGTTTAATTGTTTTAGAGCTATTAAATCTAACGCATCTTGATTGTCAACGAATTCAATATGCTGCCAGTTGATTCCCTCGTGATTGTACTCTTCTTGTTCTAGTTTGAAGATGTGCCTCACAAAGAATTGTTGAAGGTTTTCGTTGGCAAAATTAATGCAAAACTGCTCAAAGCTGTTTTGGTCAAAGTTTTCGAACCCAAATATATCGAGAACTCCGATAGCGGTTCGTGTTGTTGCTTTTGGTTTGTATATAGCTGCATTAATTTTCTTGACAATTGTCACAAATAACCGCCCGTAGATTCCTTTCACGAAGGCATCTCTGATGTCCACAGACTGAGTTTTACTTAAGGTTGAAACGACAGTCTCTCCATGGGCAAACAATGTTTTTCTTGTAAGTGCTTGAATTAAAGACTGCATGGGTACACCCAAAAGAGTAGCGACTCTTCTTACGTTTGCTTGTTCAATAATTTCTGTTGCATCTAAATTATCTATTACTGTCGCTTCATATTTAATATTTCCACAGTGGAGTACCGCCGCCAGTAACTTCAGAATTTCCCATATTTCTGGCTCGGTGAAGAGCAACACCTTCATAGCGGATCGGATATCCGCGAATTCTGCTGCATCATCCCTGCCTTCGCAAGTAAAGCTGCCACCCTGAAATATCACATAAAATAAATTATTTAATAATCCGATAATCAGAAAAAAAGAACATAATTATACAACATCTAATGGTTATTTACATACCCCAGACAAATATCTATATTCCTTTGGATCACCCAGTTCCAACTTTTTCTTCTCGTCTTTGGAAAGACCAGCCAATAAACAGTAAAATACATGATAGTTCCTCTCGTCTTGTCCCTGGGACACTATTCTTGATTTCTCCAGTAGATATTGTTCTATTTTAGCGCCCTCTATGACTCCTGAGCTACTAAAATGTATGTCGATGTACTTTCCAAAACGCGAGGAGTTGTCATTCCTAACCGTTTTTGCGTTACCGAATGCTTCTAAAATTGGATTGGCTTCTAGTATCTGAAAAAAGAGAAATTATGACACTGATTAAAGAATGATGGGCGTGTATGAACGCTGGCCTAGAAACCAATAACAATAAACACTATATCATCGGATATCCTTTTAGCGGGAAACCTCAAGTAACTGGGTTTTTTTTTTTTAAATTTGGTAGGTACATCGGGAAGCCTACATAGACGACTTTAGCATAATTACTATGAAATGTTGCCGTCTTTGCATGGCGATAATTTATTTCGCCCAAAGATTTCGAACTACCTGCCATAGTAATAGTTTTACAACTTAGAATTACCTATCGGGTGACATATCGCTTCTCCTTATTGATCATATAGGCCAATTTACCCATCATTCTTTGGTTTATCGTTCTCGGCAAATGAAGCTCGATTAGACCTGTGTATTGTACTAGCTTTGACCAGTATTTTTTTTTCAAGATGAAAGGTAGCCTATTTGTATCCAGGTTGTAAACTACATCCATCCATTTTCCATTCCAAATTTCAGGTTAATTCGTTCAGCATATTAATACATAATTAATTATCATAAACTGAGTCAGATAACTTTTTTGTTTTCTTTTTTACAATATCACTTAGAAGTTAAAAAATCCAGGCAGAAATGGCTTTAGGATAAACGAAAATTCGGACAAATGATGCAAAAGGACAAAGGACGATTTGGGATTCCAATATAAACCCGTGGGACCTCATGATACAATGTTACGATACTGTACGGGTTTTTGCTCAACTACTGCCCAGAGGGCCCTGCCAAGATGCATTGCACCAACTAGCGTTGATTCGTTTTTAAACCAATCGCGTCACTGGTAGCTGACGTGATACGAAAAGTCACGTGATCTATCAGTGACGCGATTGGTTTAAAAACGAAACGAATAGAAACGTTAGTTAGCGCAATGCATCTTGGCAGGGCCCTCAGATACTAACCTGTTGTTCAATCCAAGAATGCTTCCCACTGATAGCCGCCAGGTACTGCAGGATGAGCTTGGTGGACTCCGTCTTTCCGGCGCCCGACTCGCCGCTGATGACGATGCACTGGTCCTGCCCGTAGCGCCGCATGTGCGCGTACGCATTGTCCCCGATCGCGAAGATGTGCGGCGGCAGCTCGCCGATCTTCCGCTCTTTGTACAGCTTGATTTGATCCGCCGTGTATATAGGTAATATTTGGTAAGGGTTTACTGCTACTAATATTGATCCTGTATAAGTCTGAAATGTAATAATTAAAAAAATGCTATATATATAGGTTGTCGTCGTTCTGTTGTGTATGGCGATTCAAATTCTACATTGGCTAATTCTGTTGCATGAAACTGTTGAAGTAACGCTGGCCGTAACGCTTTTTTATAAAGAATGACAATGTCTTTGTTTTCATTCAAACTTGTCTGTCAATAAAATAATGTAGAAGATGACACTGTTATTTTTCTATATATATGCGGTAAATATGTAAATATTTTTATAAAAAGTTATGGACCCAGGACGCTTCCACTGCCCTTTAACCTTTTATAACTTGTCTTTCAATAAAATAATGACACTGGTATTTTTCCTTATATATGCAGTAAATATGTAAGTAAATAAATTTATAAAAGAAACAACGTAAGGAAAAATACCTTATTTGAGTAAATTGGTTACACGCAGCAAATAGGCAGTCATGCTCATCCAGACCAAGAAATAATACCCCTTATTGTATCGGAGGCTAAAATATGACCTTTATACCTTCTGCAGTTAACCTTAAATGTATGTTTAAAGCTAACTATTACCTACAAACTTTTACTTCTGCACGTGGACTCGCCACGCTGTTTTTGTTAATTAAGCTATTACAATAGAAGAAAGGTTTTAACGACTGCTATGCCATGGAGTGGTTTGAAATTCGTTCCGGAATTTTATTGCCAAATGGCCCATTGTATTATACTAAGACCAGGCAGAAAAGGTACATTTCAAACAGTTATATTCCGCTGATTAAAAGGTATAAGAAGGCGTCGTCTGTTAGTTATAAGACTTTTATGTACATAAGCCATACATAAGCAAAAATTGTCAATTGTTAAGAAATAATGTGGGTGTCACTAGAAGGCAAACGTGCATACGGATCTGAGCGTGAGCATAAAGGACAGAGCTATAGCAGTTATCCGGTGTCCTTTTCACTCAGCGTAAATTGAACTGTATAGCTATGTCATAATAACCCCGCAGGTGGTAAGTGGGCTCTAAAGCTCATAGACATTCGCAACTCAAAGGTGCAACTAAAACGACTTAGGTGCAATGCCTTTATGATAGGTAGTAATTTTATCTTATCAATGTTATCTTACTCCCACACCGGAACACATTATTTTTTATGGTATAGAGAAGACAAACCAGCACACAAGCCACCTGGGGCACGTTTTATAAAGCTACAAGTTACAATTTTACAGGTCTAAACTGGCAACACTGCTCAAATGGCTGGTCGTCATTGGTCGAGGTTGTGTGAAATGGAAACTTGTAACCTGTAAATTGTAATTTGTAGCTTTATAAAACGGGCCACTGATGGTAAGTGGGTTCTATGACCCATAGAGATTTTCATTCTCAAGACTACTATGACAATACTACAAATTCGTTGCTAACCCTGAATACTAAAACCGCAAACGCACAGAGGGCGGTGCGGCGCGTTCCCTATTTCCCATACAAAAAACGACATCACCAAGCTTTGCAAACGCTGTTTAGCATGGGAAATAATGGGAATGCACTGCATCTCGCTGCCTCCGCTCTCAGTGCGTTTGCAGCTTAAGATGGAATGCGTCTGCGCTAGTAATTCAATGCTGCTCTGCTTGTTGAGGCATTGCGCGGATGGACGCACAAGGTCTTACGACAACACACGAAAGCGTTAAGAAACAGGATGACACAATCACTTACATAAATAAGGTTCTCATTGTATCTAATGAGCAGGTTCCTAAGGATCCCCGCCTCGTGCAGGTCGCCCAGGGAGATCATGTCCTCGACGCCGTGCACGGAGGTGGCGTGCATCGCCTTGATGCGCCGCTCGGGCGGCAGCCATTGCTCCTGGCCGTCGTCGTCGCGCACGCGTATGCGCCGGCCCTCGGCCGCGAGCACGCGCGCGCCGATCGCGACGTCGAACTCGCGCCCCGACACCGGCTCGATCCATATGTAGTCACCCTGGAAGGTAGAATAGGGTTGGTTAATATTGTGCGAGTGATTACTTTTGTGTTATGCGATACGATTAACGGGAGTTGCAATATTCAATTTGGAGTCATAGCTACCCTTAGTCATCACATCGACATTCACTTGCTATGTAGGTATGGTACATTTATAAATTATAATACACTAGCTATGGATACCCGGCATGCGTTGCAATGTCATGTAGTTAAAGTCAAAAATTTGATACTTATATATTTTTTGGGCCAGAAACCCTCACGGGCGATCAATGGTTTAGGGACGCAAAGAGGACAAAGATAAAAACATTTATTTTTATTTTTATTTGTAGATAGACTAGCCGCTCGCCAGCGACTTCGCCCCGCTGCAAATTTCTGACTTACCCGGTGGATTCATTGATAGCTAGCCTTTTATTTAGTAGGAAAACCAAGTGCCAGATTGAATATTCTTCCTTAGTTTCGTCTACTTTGTGATATATAAACCGTCTATAAATATATCTGTGTCCCAACGGAATTCGCTTTGATAGTTTAACGAATAACATCCGTAAAACTTTTTGAATCGAATGTTGTATACAATACGATCGAATGTTTTTGTAACAAAGTGTCAATATTTACGATATTGTGTCTAAACTTATTGGCTCGAGTCGCATTTCGTAATTTGAATACTGATGGTTTGAGCATACAAATATTAGATATAGGTACCTAACACCATTTTACGTACGGCACCACGTCTTACTAATATCCACTTTTAGTCTCTTTGACCCAAATTCCAGTGTTGCCAAATTCAGAGGTTTTCCCTAAAACCTAGGCGATTTTTTCGAGGTGAATGTCACTAAATCTATTTTGGGGATTCTTACCAATGGTGTTTTTTTAAACAGATAAGAACACCGAGAAATTTGAAGAAAACTTACGAATTGTGGTCTAGATTACCGTAAAACCTAATCAATTTTTACATCAATTTAGTATTTCATCAACTGTCAATATTATGTAGATTGTATGAAATACTTACTTCTGATTTACAAAAATTGTGAGAGGTTTTTATCAAACGCAATCGAGAAACGGTTTTTTTTTTAAATACATCTGGAGGGCAAGATGGATTTTTTTTTGCTAACACTGCCAAATTCTTAAAGTAAATTGAAAATACCACAAATTGCACACGCTGTTACTACAAAGTAAATTCATAATGGTTGCGTGCCAGCGCGCTCATCGCACGCAAATGGCCGGAACCTATTCCAAGACAATTGTTTGAATTAATAGAAAGTTCTGGCGACGAGATAAACATCAGTCAGTACATCTGCTGGGATCGCCTCCGAGAAAGTTAATCCGCTGTGTCCAATTTTAAATTATTCGTATATAGTTACTTAGGTATGTAAATAACGTGTTTACTACCTGCAGCTGATCAAGCGTTTAAGTCAATCATCATAGCCAATAATATCTCGAATGAAACTATGAGAAATAATGTGACATTTATTAAGTTCAAAAATTACAACATAAATTAACTTTTGAATGAGATCTATGTGATATTAGTCTCAACGCTCATCTTTCGCACGTGAATTAATCTAGTCAGCCTAACCACGAAATTACTCAAATTACCTCAAAGGTCACGCAGGTATCCATTATCACGCATCACTCACTAAAACGTTGAAATCTCGTGTTACCCGATCATAGTTAAGAATCATACTGAGTATAAATTATGAGTTTATCTCCAATACTGACCCGTATCTCCGGCAAGGTCAGCTATGATTGATTTAATCGAACTATTCATTCATTCATTATAAAGCCAAAAGCAGCTCACGAACGATCCGTACATTTTTCTTTTATTTTAATTCATTTTGACAAATTGCTGTGAAAAGATAGACTTTCTTGCTCATTTATTATCATTGAATTTAAACGAAGATGGAGAACGTAACCATAACGTAACGTAAATTTAAAGAATATTGTGTTACGTGAGTTGCAATGGAGACATTCTTATCTTTTCCTGCAATATAGCGAGGTATTTTATAGCTATTCCTGGTACCTACACCAATACTTATTTTCTACATAGGTGTGTCAAATTTTGTTCTATGGCAATGTCAGTTTAAAACGCATTTTCGGTGGGTGGCCGCATGGGTGGCCATGGTGGGTCAAAAATCCTTACAAGTGACGATCTTTGGCATCGAACGTGAAAAACATCGCGATGTCTAATCTCTTATAAATTCCGATTGGCACTCCAGCGTTCTTTTGGGACGCTTTCGATACCGGTCGTTCCGGTTACCCGCCAAACTGAACATCGTACCTACTTTCTAAATAAAAGAACTTAGACGGCTTCATAATTTGAACATTAATTTACGTATAGTCTGTGTCAATTGAAATTGCCAAAGATGTAAACAAAGTATTACTGTTTGACACTTAACCTCAAATATTCATGTAGCGTGTTTTTATTTAAAATAAACGTTTAGGCAATTAATATTTATTTAATGATAAATTGAGTGTGAAAGTAAAGATCAAGTTTAATTATTGCTAAGACATCACTTGATCTTTAAAAGCCGGTGATTATCGAGTAATAATGGTAACTTGGTTTATTTGGTTGTGTTTACATCTTTGCCAATTTAAATTGGCACAGACTATAGTATAAATCAATTTGGAAATTCATTTGCTAGTGTGTGACCATGTCCAAACAGATGCCAAGTTGTGACTAAAATTTCCTTATATCGTATACAAATTATGGTTAAGGTGGCAAATATATCGAAACTTATAAGGTGAGCGCATTAATTTTTAACAGATTTGCAAAACTGGGCGGTGAAGTGATTTGGCCAACGGATTTTATGTTAAGTTTACTGAGTGCTAAGGAGCTGGAAGGATCTTAGTTGTTTTTGATTTATAATATAATAATCCTTATCATTTTATTCCTGAATATGTTCTTACACCTTTGAATGAATGAATGAATGGTACATAGTCATTTTTCAGGATCCTAGAATAGAATCAATGACGTGACGACCAGGGACCGGTCAGGTAACCCCTTCAAGGGGTTTTTGAAAGGTTTTAACCCTTTGTAACCCTTTCAAAACCCTTACAAATCCCCTTGAAGGGGTTACCGGACCGGACCGTTGGTGACAACAGTAATGGTCAAATCCTACATTGACGTAATAAATTGCATTTGTTTTTAAATGACACCCGGTTTTAAAATCAAAATTTAATACTCGTATATTCTAAGAGTAACGATCATTTTGTAAAACGATCTGTCGTCTCGTAAGGGGATAAAGTTAACAGTTATCAGTATTTACCAATAACCTGTGATTGTAATAACGTCCAAGAACTAACAAGAACGGGTTTCGGTTTATGATCTCTTTTTGTAACTAACAACATCTGCGTGTTTGGCCTTTCCACATTTTCGAAGAACAGGCGAGCATGACTAGCATAGTTAGGTACTCGTATTAACAATTCGAGTGCCAGAAAGCACGATTGGAAGCATTTGCAGTCTTAGGATTGTACTTACTTAATCTTGAGAATGGAAATGACTATGGGTCTCGTATCAAGTGGCCTGTGTGCTCATGGGTATGCCTTCTCTATGCCATAAAAAATGTAAACTTGTTCGCCTCAGCCCTATTTACTTGTTAGCCATAACTAAATTGAGAGCCAAAATAGTAAGTTTCTCACTAAAATCATCATCATCAAAAATTTATATTTTTAATTTTCTCCAAACAAATTAACTTTTTTTTTATTTATTTTAACTATCTCTAATAAAGTTATCCCCGGATTGATCCAATTGAGGTCAACACTGATTTTAAAATACATATAAATATGGGCATAAATACCACTCAGCGTTTCAGCATCTTAACGATTAACAGCTCTCTGCACCGTGCATCAGCAAAACAACGTTCACGTTAACTTTCCGCGCAAGATTTTTAACAAAACAAACTCTATAATTTTTTCGTTAAAGAATTCACCGCCAACGGCGCACATTATGCAATGTTAAGGCATACAAATTACTTTTACGGGCACTGAATGAGTTAAAGTTCACTCTACAATAGCCGATTGTCATTCATTCGTGTCGCTCCTAGATCCCCGCCCACCGGCGTCGGCGCCACTCTCGTTCTCGTTCAGACACTCTATTTGGTCGCGGCCAGTAGGCAGGCATGGCACCGGGCCTTTTGGGACCAGTCAAAGCTATTACAAATCCATTTGTTTGACTTTAAACGCCTACGAACTAATGCTATTACTGATATGGTAAAACAATTAAGGCTACTTTCATAGAAACAAAACGCATACGACAAAGGATTTAGAATTTCAAGTTTACAATAAGTCTGATCGCTAAAAAAAAATAGATTCCAACTTATTTCCTCTGACATGTTAAAACTCAAAATGAGATTTTATTTTGGCATATATCTACCACGCAACCAAAGCATGCAAAAATTAAATAAAAGTTTTCTCTTTGGGTTTTTATGCAAAAGCGATTTAAATGCCTATGTAGGCATATGTATACTAGTATACTTTTATGGGAAAAGAAACCTCGCCGGCCGTCGACCGCCGGCCGCGTTTTCAATCAAGTTCAAGGCCCGACATGCTTTGATTAGTTTGATTTGACTATAGGCTATGCTATAGGTAAGGCACGTGGGAATGCGGTTTTTGTGTGTGTAATGGTGCCCAATACGACAATTATTCAGAACCAAACTAACGCACACACTTGACAGTTCTTATGTGATTGAGTTAAGTATTGATTGTCATCTGTTTAAGCGCTAACACTAACGCACACGTAAGCAAGTGCAAAGTCGAAGCGATTTAAGTATGAGGGTAGGTTTCAACCCGGATTCTTTATTTACGATGAACAACCGTTTACACTAGTCCGTGCCCGAAAACTGGCGGGAGTGCCTGGGTGGTGATTCTCTCAACAAGCAAAGGTGATCGTTCGTTCGAGTGAAGGTCCAAGCGGCGAGTTTAAGTAGTCCCGACAGAGCGAACAAAACACATTTTAGCGCGTGTATTCAATTTGGCAGCATGACTTCACCAACGTATAAGGCTCCATTGACAATGCACGCGCTAAAATGTGATATGTTCGGTCGGACGGGACTACTTAAACTCGCCGCTTTTATTCGCTCGTCCGTTCGACCGGCCGCCGTTTTTTGAGAAAATAACACACCTGCAGTCGAATACATTCAACAGAAAAATAGAAACACGCTATTACTGTCGCGATTATGTCGTAGAAATGTTAATGTCGTGTTATTTTATCGCCAATAGGCACAGTAAATAAGATTACCTAATACGTGCTTACTCGTTACTCATAGTATGGAGATTATTCGATGTCTAGGTACACGCAAAGGTTTTTTTGCGAACCCGGTAAAAGTGAATACCAAAATAAGTACACGAATACATACGTATTGCAGTTTTTATTGTACGGATTACACTTGGTGTTCAGAATTTTCCTAATAATTTCTCTTGTTATCGTATTGTCAATTTCATAATAGGTCTTATTTGACTTGACAGTAATCGAGGCCGGGTTAAAGACAATACGATTACAATACAATGCAATACAATACAAATAGAGCCTGGATCGCTACCACGCACCATCTAAATTGGGCTATAATAGGTACATCGGTACACGAGACACTCTACAACACTACGTATGACCCTTACAAAAAATTAACAAGAACCTTTGTATGCATGAACAAAGGTTCAAGTAAAAAATCATGTTTATTTATTTATTTATTTATTTATTAGGCAAAACCAACTAAATATGTACATTACATTTCAAATATTACATACTATTTACAGAATTCCACACTACACATCTAAATTATAGGTTAGCACAGTATTCACAATTTTAAAAGCAAGCTACGCAATAAAACAATAGTAAGAATAAGAAATATCACATTAAACGGAAAGGCTTAATATGGTGATGAGTATAAGATGATATTTTTATATAATTTTGTTCGATATAATTTTGCATGATTTGGTTAAGGCCAAAGATAAAAAGTTTTTATTAAAAACCCATATGAAATCAGTGGCAGTTTTCGACATCGCACTGAATCGTACATTGCAATAATCCTCTGACGTAACCGTTTATCGGACAACATATGGTTTATGGCTTTCCATAATCCAGTCCCTGGTCAGAATCTCTTTGTGTTCCGATCGATGCGTTTGGCAACAGCACATTCCGTCAGCTTGCCACTGCTACCAGTATAGGGGCATTCACCTCCGACACACTTGCAGACCATACATCATTAGTATTTATATTTACGATAGCTGCTTTATGTTCGCAAATTATTAGGGGTAGAATCCCTTCTTTTAATTTCGTCGCAGTTTTACGATGAGAAATATCCTGACGCTCATCCAGCATGAATTAAATTGCATGCCTCTTTATTTACGAGTCTATTAAACTGTAACCCCCTTACTAATAAACGTTGAGTAACGGTGGTATAGCTATACAATGTTTTGTCCTTATCTGTCATTGTGAGATTTGAATTTGACAGATAAGGACAAAACATTGTAAAGCTATACCACCGTTACTCAACGTTTATTAGTAAGGGAGTAAGTATTTAAGTCAAATTGCTTATTCTTATTTTACGATGAAAAATTGCCTTAAATAGTTTTTTATGGCGGTAGCAAACGAGCACACGTTACTTAAGTGAGCTCTAACCTCGTTAAACCCAATACCTTAATTATAGTCTCTTGTAATTGCAACCTTATCGAATTACCTATAGGGTGCCTGTGTGTTTGGTATTATATTCTCAAGCGAGAACCTAGGGACTCAGAGGAGGCTAAAGACCGTGGACAGTCTCAAGACTGAAATATCGTTAGGGATTAATATGGAATTCCACAGTACAGTAATAGGCAATATATTTATAGCTATTACGCATAAAAATTTTCGTGATACTCTATCTGCGTTTCCGGGCTACCTATCTCTACTTTTCAAACCGATCAGTTGAGGGGTTATGTTGAATTGGGATGATGAAACACTTTCGCATTTAGAAAATATTAGCTTCCGCGTAGAAGTCGTTACTTCCCCGTCTCAAGTTATCTCTAACGAATTAGGTCCATCGGTTTAGCTTAGCTATCAAAGCGAAAAAGACAGACAAAGTTACTTTCACAATTATAATATGGGACGTTATCTATGACCTTATTGTCGATTGCGCTTCCGCCATTATTAAAGCTGCTCCGATATAAATATATACAGTCGAATTCATAAATATCTATACACTTTAGTACCTTGTCTATTTAATGTCATGTTTAAACTGCCATATACGAATTATCACAGCGATTAAAGTGACAAAGTACTAAAGTGTACACATATTTATGAACTCGACTGTACAACGTCGCGTGACGCAGTGCGGCGTAAGCGCCATCGACAATAAGGTCCCTTTATACATAGATAATGCCACATATTGGCATGGATTAGCAAGGATTGGCACACAAAACCACAAAACATAAATATAAACCCGGAAACATATGCTTCAGCAGAAAAGCGACTTCAAAAATAAACTTTAAAACAATGCAGCGTGTTATGTGTGAACACTGAGCGCCGGATGTAGTCTGCCGTAGAAAAACGCAGTATATGAGTAAGAAGTGCATATGTTGATACTGCCTTTTTGCTTTGATTGCATAGTAGTGTTTTACAAACATCTTACCCTGGTAACGATCACCATGGTGGCGGCCGCATGTGACCAACGGCTGACCTGCAAAAAAGCAATACTTGGTTTACACAGTATCTAAATAATATGACACAGTTTCTGGTTTACATACCTAAAAATATGAGCCACGGTTGTAGTGACATTAAAAAAAATGCGTTTGGATGCATGTCAAATGAGGCTGTTCACATCTATCGGTGTAGCGTAGATGTGAACAGCCCCGTATAAAATGTATTTCCACCCGATATTTTGTCGGATCCGACACCCGATAAGTGGGAACCCGCTCCCACGGATCGCGATCTAGATTGACTGGCTGTCTTAAATGCTAAGTGTGATTTTAAGTGGCGTTATATACGTAAGTTATTCCAGTTTAAAAAATAAAAGAAGCCCTACGTTACTTTGTGGAGGCACCGCGCTAGTCCCACGACACTCGCAACATTGTTGCTGGCACATATCCCCGGTCTCGTTAAAGTGGTTTATTACCAGGGGTTCTTCAAATTCTTTGTACGGTTATAAATGAGATTGCGTTCTCGTCTAAAATGAGTAATGGATGATAAACAGTACCTACTAGGCAGATAAGTAAATTTGACACATTTTGTACGTGGAAAATGTGTGAATGTAATTATACTCTTTATTGTACAAGAAAAAAAAAGGAATACAAAACACAGACAACATAACGAAACAAAATACAAAGGCGACTTATCTCTTTAAGGGATTTCTTCCAGATAACCCTTGTTGGGAAAAAAAGTTAAATAAGTACTCTAATGACATATTGCAACTCGAAGTACCAAAATCTATATCATCAGATCAGCTTTTTGACACCATACTCGTAATTGTGTTGTCACATGTAAGTATTCCACAGCCCATTTCCAATAACAGGGACCCATTGCAGTTCCTTCCTTCCTTCATTTTAATGTTAACTTTGGGATTTCAGTATATTGAGAATCTAATACTTTAAGTTTCTGCTATTTTGGGAATAAGCGATCATGAAAACGGGAAACGGTTCAAAATTAGCATTCAAGAATTGAACCAAAACGAAAATCGTGAGTTTGCTAAACCTCCAGTATACTGAGTTACCCATATCCTAACGATAAATATAACGTATAATATAGCCTGCTGAGTCCCCAGGTTCTCGCTTGAAGACATAATTAATCATAAAAGGCACCCTATAGTTAATTCGACAAGGTTGCAATTACATGTTACTAATATAGGTATTGGATCATACGAGGTTAAAATGATGACTAAGCTAGCTATTAAAGTTTACAGTGCATAACGTCCCGGCTGATTATTGCATCATGTCCACGTAAGTGCAGTTGCATAGCCAATGCACGGCTTGAACGCAATGACTTCAAGCGTCCACCTCGTAATTCATGTTTCCGCGGTTATGTCACACATGTATTTCCAATTTAAGATATGCAGGAAAGTATGAAATACCAAGTGCCCAGAAATAGGGGAAAGTATGAAATACCAAGACAAGAGTAGCAATTTGTAGAGCCTTATAAAGTTATGAGCAACTTTACGAACGTTCAAAAGTATTATTGGATACAAACGAGGATTGCTATGAGGATGTTATCGTATTATACTTATTTCCGTACCCCCTCGATTCTAAAGCAGCATAGCATACAACGGTGCCTACAAAAGGTTTGCTCGCGATGGAAACACTTTAAGTCACCGATGTATGCTAAACCGAGTTATACAATACGCCTGCTCAATATTACAACGATAATCAAACTAACACCAAACTATGCAAGTTTTAGGCTATAACTTTGACTAAGTTATAGCCTAAGTAGGCTTAAAAACTACAAAAACAAAAGATCTAGAAAATAACATTAAAAATAACTTATAGAAAAATAACCTAATTACATCTGCAAGGAATTCTAATTATGAAAATAATAACATTTCTATTTTGAACCGTATACCTAGTTATCTAAACATTTATCACTAGACAAAAACTAACTCCTAATTGTTAACGCCTAGACCGCGCGAGTCAGATAACGGCATATGCGCACGCGTCGCTCTCTATCTCAGTTCCGAGCTCGCTCTACTCATTAATTGTCTGCAATGTTTACTTATACCTCGCATCGCTCTTTATCTAGACGAGGCCGTATAATGAACTGTTATAACTTGGTAAGTAACAGCGAGAAAAGTAGTTAATTTACGTCCCTATAGGAATTTCTGTTACCTATTGCCGCTCGGGCGCTAAGGTTGCTGCGATGTGCGTCGCTCGATGCTTACGCACGCAACCATACGTGGCGATGGTGCGACCCCGACTAATGGCCGAATTTTGTATGGACAAATGTCAAATTTTAACCCGAAGTAAGCCTTATCTATCCACGGTAACACGGTACACCGTTTGAATATAGAGTTCGGCCGTAAACCGGCTCGGTCCGTACTGTTGAGTTTGCTTATAGTGACTCGCGGCGCGTATGGTCGAGACTCGACACACACCCACATGCAAGCCGAACCAATATACCTTCTCATCTCACTAGCTAAGAAAGCCCTTTTTGTTTGTTTGATATCTATTGAGAAAATCGCTTTTTATCCACCTGTGAAGAAAGAGTTTTGACATTTGAAGGCAGCTTTAGTGATATTTGACGGCTAACAAAACGTAAAACGTTAAAGCCTCTGAATTTTTAACATCACAATTAATGAATTGCATCGAGTAAAAAATACTAAATACAGTCTTACAACTTTATTTTAATTCATAAATATCAGCATTCAACATTAACCTTCATTCTTGTTGTAAAAACGGATAAAATGTCCAAGTAAGTCGATGTGCGAACAAAACGCATCCGAAATAATAAAAAAAACTTAAGTCAAAACTTTTTAATTAAGCTGTCAACGCATAGAGGTAGTAAAGCAGTTTCCCTTCGTCTTTGCGTCAACATTAAATATTCGCAAGTTTTTCTATTTTTTTTTGTTATTAAAAATGAGTGATTCTAGTGACGAAAGACGTTTTAACACCTGTGGAATTACGGGAAACCGTGCAAAATGCGGAATTGAGCTTATTTTCCTCGCTGTAGTGAGGTGAAAAGTTTTGTGTTATACACGGGTGAAAAGTTATTTTACGTCTCGTGTGTTGAAACACTCGCAAGTAAAATACAACTTTCCCCCCTTGTATAACAATAACTATTGTTTGAAGGTATATGGTTCGGCTTGCATTTGGGTTTGCACTGATTATTCTGTGGTAACAAGCAGTGAAAAAGACAGGTTTGATCAGTCATCCCTTGTCCCTTTGATCTGCTACTTCATAATGCCCCGGGGTAAAAAAAAATGAAGGTACATAATAGAGGTACTTACAGCCAATGGAATAAGATCCATTTCAAAGGAAATAAAATGAAATTTCCTTTGTTTCTATGACTGACAATCGAATTAGAAAATTGACTATGATATTCACAATAGGCTCACATAACCATATTCCATTGACAAAATTCGTTGTATGGTGGGCCTGAAGACGTTACTGGCTGGGGCACGTTTTATAAAGCTACAAGTTACAATTTTACAGGTCTAAACTGGCAACACTGCTCAAATGGCTGGTCGTCATTGGTCGAGGTTGTGTCAAATGGAAACTTGTAACCGGTAAATTGTAATTTGTAGCTAAACTCTAAACAGCCCCCTGGAGTATCTGGTTATACAAGTTTATAATACAGCTAAGGGAGTGATTTGCTTTAGTTCCATAGAAATTCATATTTTTTTTATAACTTAGAGGACTGTTGCGTCATAGTTTAAGAGCGTCGATGGTCTAGGCCTAGAGTGTCGACTTGCGTCGTAAGATATTAATTTACCGAGTTCGTATTCCAGCGATTCCGATCTCGGTAGGGGCAA
The DNA here is from genome assembly GCA_946894065.1 of Acleris literana. Taxonomy (NCBI): domain Eukaryota; kingdom Metazoa; phylum Arthropoda; class Insecta; order Lepidoptera; family Tortricidae; genus Acleris; species Acleris literana. The sequence goes on along the minus strand of OX335671.1, from coordinate 20,573,142 downwards.
ATATTAAGAATAAGAATTTCTCTAGACAAGCATGTTTATCGTTGCCTATTACCCATAGTATATAAATGTAGGTAATTCATGTTATACACGATTTGCTACGATCTTATAACGAATCAAGTAAACAGTACGTACTGCACGGCTAGCACATGTTGTCCGCGACTTGTTTGTCGCTCGGATCTCCCTTTCTATCTAGCCTGTAACGATAGAGACGCACTGAGCGAAAAGCAAGAAAATACAACTTGTGTTACCCGTGCTGTTCGATGGACAGTGACATCATTACAATGAAAATGATATAACGGCAGGCGTTCATCACGAAGATGTGGTATTGTCATGGATATTTATAAACTAAATTGCAAACTCGACAAACGTGTTATTACGCAGGTTGCCTCCTTCTGCATTTACTTTTTAAAAATCCGTCTTCGTGAAATACAATCCTTCGTAAAATTTGGATGATTGGCTTAATCTTTGTGGTGATAATTAGGTGTGCCTGCCTGCTAAATTATTAAAGTAAATAGCAGCATCTCTTTTTTAATATTTTAGTGCAATTGTGCAAGCTCATTAGTCATTACGAGTACCAACCGAACAGAATTTATTCAGCTTAAGTTTATTGGGTTTGGAATATTTATATACCGCTCTTTAAATTAGGCGGGCACGGCAACCCGGTGCCGAGCAAAACCTTGCTGTTTTTAACGATTTTTGCTTTGTTTTTTTTATAAACAATTACTTTTTAATCTTTAAATTATGTAATCATCAAAATCCCTCGTGTAATTTGTGGAAAACTTCGATTTTTATTTCTGTCAAAAGTAAATATAGGTTGACTATATTACTCCTATAGGTATAGGTAACTATTTGTCTTAAAGTATACTTACACGATCTCTTTAGAAGAATAAGACTTTCAATTCAAAGAGCAAGAAAGTCTTCTTGCAGTTTGAGAGATTACTAATAATGTCCTTTTTTATAGCAAGGAGAAGGCAACGAGCCCACAGGGCACACCGGTGGTAAGTGAGGTCTGAGACCCTTTGACATTTGCGTTGCTGACCCTGAGGGCTAAGGTGGACTACGTCTATGCTAGTAATTTCACCGGTTGTCTTATCCCCACGCAACACAATAATGCGGATACAGCTGCATATCGGTAGATTAAAGAAAAAGAAGGACCTTATATTCATATATATATACACAGAAATATTGTAGCGATTTCGATAAATGATTCCTGAAGAACGAGCAAGTATCATAGGCTAGGCTTTAGGCATTGGTCCCACCGCAGACGTTGAGCGAGAAGCGAGTAGAGCCAGCGATCAACTGTTAATATATGTGTCTCTTTTATTGGCACGGGATCTACATCTTTTGTTGGAGTGAGAGATCTTGCCGGTAGTGTGAACACCCCCCCAGCGATCAACTATTAATATATGTGTCTCTTTTATTGGCACGGGATCTACATCTTTTGTTGGAGTGCGAGATCTTGCCGGTAGTGTGAACACCCACCCAGCGATCAACTGTTAATATATGTGTCTCTTTTATTGGCACGGGATCTACATCTTTTGTTGGAGTGAGAGATCTTGCCGGTAGTGTGAATACCCACCCAGCGATCAACTGTTAATATATGTGTCTCTTTTATTGGCACGGGATCTACATCTTTTGTTGGAGTGCGAGATCTTGCCGGTAGTGTGAACATCCACCCAGCGATCAACTGTTAATATATGTGTCTCTTTTATTGGCACGGGATCTACATCTTTTGTAGGAGTGAGAGATCTTGCCGGTAGTGTGAACACCCGCCCAGCGATCAACTATTAATATATGTGTCTCTTTTATTGGCACGGGATCTACATCTTTTGTTGGAGAGAGAGATCTTGCCGGTAGTGTGAACACCCACCCAGCGATCAACTATAATTATCTGTCTCTTTTATTGACATTGTCTTTCTTTTGGGATCTCTATATTTTGTTCGTTTCTTGAGCGAGAAAATAGTCTAAAGCTAATCGTTTCCTCGCCGGCGGTGGGAGAAGTGCCTTAAAATAATAATAAAGATGTGTGTTACTACCCGCATGCCAATCGGATATTATTTTTTAGAATTATGGCATTGTAAAACCCCGTAAGAATGGGTCCACGTACACCTGTAGAAGAGTTATTTGTTACTCCCATAAAGCACATCAAGCCAGTCACGGAGACTGAGCCCGATATTTCGCAACGCCGCCATTGTCTCGCGCTACGATGCTCTTATTGTGCCAACTATTTAAAACATCGTATGTCCAAACGAACAATGAGGAGTTACAGTCTTTTTATTCATAGCATTGTTCGCAGGTGAACACGGTTTATTGAGATGAAGGTCGGCTTCCCAGTTTTGTTTTGTTTGCAAAGAGTTCGTAATAAAATCTTTCTGCGTAACTGAGCTCAGGTTTGAGACCAGTTTGAAAGAGGTTTTTCAAATTGCTTGCAGTATTAAGTATCTCTAGCTTCTTAAGTCTAAATTCTAAATCAATATCGATATAGGTTTACTAACCTAAACTCAAATAGCAGCTTTTTAATACGAGGGGCGGCTGATAAGTAATCTCCTTGGTCAGAAATATATACAAAAATAATGCTGGCTGGTATGGATTTATATTCGTTTGTTATTCTATTTTCAAAATGTATTACATTCATTTGTTTATTGCATCACGTTTATTTGTCTCCTACAATTGTTTCAAACATGTCGGTAGAAAAAGTGAAAATGGATAAAATCGAGCAGCGTGCGGTGATTAAGTTTTTGACTAAAGAAGGGAATACGCCTTCGGAGATCAGACAGCGTATGTTACGTGTGTTTGGCAGTTTGTGTTCTTCCGAATTTGTTATAAAGTTTTGGTCAAAGCAGTTTAAGTTAGGTCGTGAGAGTCTGGAAGATGATCCTCGTAGCGGAAGACCAGTTTCGGCCGTCACCGATGAAAATGTAGCCAGGGTGAAAAAAATTATATTAGAGGACCGACGAGTGAAGCAGTGGGAGATAGCTAGAGATGTGGGCGTCAGTAAAGAGCGAGTCAATGAAATAATTCATGAGCATTTGAACATGTCCAAGGTTAGTGCACGTTGGGTCCCCAGAATGTTGACTGCATTTGACATGGAGAGGCGTGTCAAATGTTGCGAAGAGTTTTTGGAGATGAGTCGAGGGAAAGAGGAAGAAATAATTTCTAGAATTGTAACATGTGATGAGACTTGGATTCGACAATGGGACCCGGAAAGTAAGCAAGAGTCGTTACAGTGGAAATTTAAGGATGAGAAGCCGCCTCGGAAATTCAAGGTCTGTCCATCGGCAGGTAAACTTATGGCTACAATCTTTTGGGACACAGAAGGGATTTTGCTCATAGATTATTTACCGAAGAAAACTACAATGAATGCTGATTATTACTCAAACTTACTATACCAACTAAGAGAGACAATAAAAGAAAAACGGCGAGGTAAACTAAACAAAGGTATTCTGATTTTGCACGATAACGCACCAGTGCATACCGCCCGCACAACGAAGCTAGCAATTAAAGACAATGGCTTCGAAACCATTGACCACCCCCCTTATAGTCCAGATTTAGCCCCCTGTGACTATTTTCTGTTTAGACTTCTCAAGAAAGACCTCAGGGGACGAAGGTTTATGACCGATGACGAAATGAAGGCTGCGGTTACTGACTTTTTTGACGACAAACCGAAAGATTTTTTTTTTAATGGTTTAAATTCAATATTTGAAAAATTTAATAAGTGCATTTTACTAGCAGGGGACTATATAGAAAAATAAAAAAAAATTAGCCACGACAGTCTTTTGTTTCATTGTTAGGTAGATTACTTTTCAGCCGCCCCTCGTACATATTATTTTCAAAAAGTTATTCGTGATTTTTTCTCTGACATTTGTTTGACCTTTTAAGTTTTTGGAACCAAAAGACTTCAACGGGCACAACTTCGTATAATACCTATATTTAGAGTGAAGGAAGATAAAGTATTGTGAAATATTTTTCAATCAAATTCAAACAGGAGGATTTTTTTTTTGGGCTTATCGTGTTACAGGTTTGAACTTCGGGTGACAAGGTGACTGAACACCCTCGCTTGAATTTATATTTAAGTGTGTTTCAAGACAAACATATAAATAAGGCTGTTTATAAAAGGATCGAAAGCAGAAACGTGCTGTTTGCAAATCCTTTACTTTGTTAAGGGAAGGAAAGGTATTCCTGAAATAGAAATAAAGAAAGCTCCGGCACTCTAAGGGATTTTAAAAGGTCCAGGTGCAAAACGTTCCATTGTTCTAAGCTAAGCGTTACCCTTTATGCTTTTCACACGTTCGTGTTAATACTTGAAAGGCAGGAGTAATTCTTAGCACGTAAACCTCTCCTACTTTACCGAGTAATGAAAGGGAAAAAACAAAGGCGTCATAATGTACTTAGGTTCAAACAGAGTCATTTTCTTTGAAGCTGAAAAGCGATATTTCTTGCGATTGTAAGTTTTACCAACAATGGCAGACTTTGCATGTACGCGTGATTGGGTATTGCAATTGGATCTTACCGTTGATTTCATTAATCCAAAACCTTAGTCGCGATGGTTTTCGTTTGATTTCTGTTTTGACGGTTCTTCCTACTCTTGCTTTTAGAAAGGTAAATGAAGCAAGAGACATAACAACACTACATGATAATCATAGAAAACAGAAATGGATAAAAACAAAAGGGGCATAGAGGCCGAGGAGGGTTACTTGCTAAAGCATTAAATGCGAAACTTTATGAATAGGGCGATCCAGTTATCCATATATATAATAAATAAAAGAAGAAACTGACTGTTCCATCGGCACAGCCGGAATACCTGGACCTAGGGACTTAAAAACGGAGGATATATTCCTCAGATAGGTATCCTAGAGGTGCACTAAGAAAGAATTTTCGGAAATTCATCCTCTAAGTCTCTAAGGGGTTAAAATAGGGAAATAATACTGTTTTAAATAGCTCGAAAGTTTTGCTTTTTGGGTATACGCGTAGCAGTGAGTGGTAGAGCCACCTACCGTACATGGCATGGTACCATCGGCATTTAAACATGCTGACATTGCTGACACACAAACGCAAACCCAAGACCGATATGATTTATTTAGCTACTTCTATGTATGTGTGTGAGTCGCGTGAGTCGCATGGAGCTCGACGCGTGCGCGGGACAAACGCGTGCGCAGCGGAACTGATCGCGCCGGAAGCCCTTTATCCGCGCGGCCATTCATCTTGCCGCACCTGACTGCGAACGCTATTTGACTTATAAGAGCGGCATACATATACATGTTTTCAACTTTATACCATTTCTTTGAAATTTACAATCCAAAACAGATGGCGATAATCTTCGCACTGCGTTAAGACGCTGTATATTATCTTCACAATTTGATTTTCTATGTAAGTACATTGTACAGTTCTGCGAATATTCTCAAATTGAATAATGAATAATAAACTTTATGTTGTTTTACAAGAATTACATCAATTCTCCGGCTATCTCTGTCGCATCTCGCATGCCAATAAACTTCTCACCATCGGGTAGCCTGCTGGCCTGTGTTCTCGTTTGCCTTCTCCATTTTAAGACTGAAATAGTGATGAAACGTACGACATCGTATTTCGTCGGATAAGTTAGTGCACTTGCTTTCTCAGCCAGCATCAGAGCCCATCAATAAGCTGATTGAGAAAGCAAGATAAATACGAACTTATACGACAAAATACCATATCGTAAATATGATTACTTTATTATATCGTATAAGTAGATGATATTATTATGACCCGACAAGGCCCTGGTAATCCTGCCCCCTATTTCAAAATGACATTGACAGATGACATTTCAATGTACATGGCGTAGCTGATATGAATCCCACTGACGTGAAAACATGTTGACTCAGCAATGTATCTGTCTCCTGTCACCTGTCATCGTCAAGATGGTAAAATAAGGGTAACCATCTGCTCTGCGTTCCGCGTTGCCGCAGATGCGAGCGGTTTATAAACGTTCTCGGCACGCGTGATGGGTTCAGCGTAGCGCAATAATCGGATCATTTCGCTTGGTGGAGCGGTCATTGTCTCCGGATTACTTATCTCCATAATACCATAATACAAACAAACTGCCTGCGCTTGCGGATGCTCGAGTGGGGAAAAATATTCTAAGCTGTCTTCGACGAAGATTCCAGTCTCAAAGTCCTGAATGGCCTGATTAAGGGCCGTATTAATAAACTAATCTCAACTCAAATGCTCGTCTCGAGATGCGTCAAAAATGACAGTCTTCTATGGTTTGACGTTTACTTTGACGTATCTTGCGATGGGCATCTCGGCCAAGATGTGTTTATTAATAGGCCTAAGTATGTTTTGCCTAAATAGGGCTTGCATTTCCACTCGGAGTCTTGAACCTTGAAAAAGGAACGAGGTTATTGCCTGTAAAATGTCATTGGAGTACAACGGTAAGGCCATGGAACTGAACCAGGATTTTTCCCTACAAAATCGGTCCAGGAGATCTCGAGACTACAAACCGTAATCCTAATCTCAGTCAGCCTAGTTTTAAGTCCACTGAATATTATCTATGTAATCAGTAAAAAGAAAAAACACAATCAGTTTCTTTTTCCGCTTACAGCGTGGCAAAAACAGTTTTACATGGAGCCAAGCGGTATTCCGTAGTGCTACAGTATATTGTCATCTACTTATAAATGTTACATAACCACGTAAATAATGCTAAAACTTTCAGTACAAACAAAACATTCCATTACGAGGAACGAATGACAAGAGTACGCCAAACACACAGTTATCTGATTGACATGTGTCTTCCCACACTCGCAGATGAACCAACAGCTAATACTACTTTACGATGAACTGTTCCCCTTAAATCGAAGGCATGTTGCTCGAGACGAGTGCGACTCCGCGGGGGCCCGTTATCTAACGGCAGCATGCGACAAGTGACTCAAGAGACAGGTGTGGGTACCTTTATCATCACTGCCCTCCGAATCCATAGGCAGTATCTCAGATAAAACTCCTGTGGCAATATCAACCTCATTACTAATAGAAGAGAATTAAAATTGCTTTGGTTATTGAATTTGAGATTTATTTGGCTTAGGGGGGCAGCATAGATGAGAGAGATGTTTGTGGCAGTTTTTATTTATTTTTTAATTCAATTTAGGAGTGAGTTTTGATGATTAATATCGACTTGAGAATTGATAGATCGTTTGATTTGACTGATTGTTTTTTTGCTATATCCCTATACATCCAGTATTAACTTTGCAAGTCGTAAATAATATAATGTCGAAAAATGTGCGTATAAAATAAATTATGAATTACTTTTACGATACGTACCAATATGGTCTAGTTTTTTCTTATAAACTTTATTTATTCATCGTGTATTTTTGGATTTATTATACTTTTACAAATTGCAAATAGCGAATAAATTAAAACTTTATAATAATGTGGAGATGCTGGTAAAAACGGCTGTATTTGTTTTAGTTCGAAAATCTTTAGTTCATTGAAATTTCTAACCGAAATATGAAACTTGTGGAAAACATCACATTTTAAAAGCAGACTATTGAATGTAGAACAGTAAGGTAAGCCTGATCCTCCAAATTGTTTTTTTTTTAAATGACCATAAATTGTATAAAAGCATGGTTCATTTTAAAATCTTGATAACGGGGCCATTTGGTTGTATAGTCCATTGAATGTGAGTAAGCCTGGCCTACCCATTAATGTGTGGAGAGACACGAACGCTCTAAAGCTGAATGAATGTATTTATAGTAAACATGTGACGATCATAGGGTTTCTCCATACCAAAGAAAGGCCGGTTCAGAATAAGTTTAACAGTAATCCATTAAAAACCTTCCTTTTAATCGTATAGAGAACGTGGCTATCCATTAATGAGACAGTTACAAATGCTACCCTAATAGCCGAGAGGATCTTGTGAATGGTACAAGTCGACACACGTAAAAAAAACAAAAACCCGCCTTCAAAAATGCAAAAAATAACTTCTTTTAAAATGGTAGGTCAGGTCACCTGAAGTCGGCGTCCCACAATATTTTAAACCAAAAGCCGACTTCAGGTGACCTGACCTACCATTTTAAAAGAAGTTATTTTTTGCATTTTTGAAGGCGGGTTTTTGTTTTTTTAAACATTTATTTTATTTTATACTTTTTAGTGGTCCTATTTATGCTGTTACGTAGCTCAACTTCTAAATATTAATGAGAAACTATAGAACATTTCAAGCTCGCCGCAGACAACGCCGCGGGAATGTCATAGTCATATTTAAACCTAAATGTGCTTCGTCATAGTCGCTCAACTACCTTTATCGAAATATCTTATCGCCACCCTTGAAATAGGTACCGTTAAGGAGTTCCGGTGGCCATCTGTGGTCTTCATCATCAGTTCCACTTCACCATATGGTACTTTTCAAAAGCAAATGCATGAGTTACAGTGAAAAATACCAAAATCGCTATAGGTGTGCCTATAATATTTGAGGAGTTCTCTTGATTTCTCCATGATCCCATCATCAGATCTTGACGTGGTGACAATGGGACCAACTAGAAAGTATACCCATTCGAACAACGAATTTTTTTTTCAAATCGGTCCAGTGGTCTTCGAGTAATCGGGGAACATACATAAAAAAAAAACCCCCGACGAATTGAGAACCTCCTCCTTTTTTTGAAGTCGGTTAAAAAAGAGCCCTGCGCACCTACCTGCGCAGTGAGCAAATTACGGACCAAATTGGTGGGCGCGGCGGGGGGAGCGTAAACCGCTTCGCTTTGCTGCCACCTTATTGGTTCCCAGTAATACACTCCTATCTATGATTGGTTTTTTAGTAGACACCATGCGCAAACATATCCCCTCTATTAGCTCGGAGCTCTTTTTACGTGTGTCGACCTGTACACATGATCGTTAGACCATTGCTATGCTGCCGTAATACATCCCATATGATCGCGAACACTTCCCCTACCAAAAAGCGTTTCCAAAGCGTGGCGGAGGCGTTTTAAGTATGGGAACGCGCCACCTTCGCTCTCAGTGCGTTTTCGCTTGACAGTATCGTGTCATCCGCATCACGAGTCCGTTGACTTTAAAGTATGCTAATCCGTTTTGAGTATGTGCCATCTTGTCTCAGTATCAACGAGTTTTACCCTCTTGTTAATAAAATATAAGCTTTGTCCTTATCTCTCATTGTGGAATTTCCATCTGACAGACGGGGACAAGGCATACTTTAACTAAGTTAGGTTTATAGTAAGTTTATGAATAAGGTGGTTAGGTTAGGTTAGGTCGAAATGTGAGCTTATTAGTGAAACCAACGCTTATTCTTCTTAATGTAACATTACGTGTTGGATAATAACAATAGCTTCGTTGCTGCGTATATCTTATCGACCATCGCAATAGCTCTTACGCTGTTGATCCACGTGATGAAATCACTTAAGTAAACGCTTTGTTAGTTTCTAAACTAACTTTGAGAAGATTGGGAACAACTTATCTTTTGAATCTTATGATGGATTGAGAGAACAAGAAGTAAATAAGAAAAAGCAAGCTTAAAAAACTCTGGTGGTTGACGGGAGTGATCGACGGGCTTGGAAAAAATGTTTTTCTTAAGATTTTTATTTGCTTTTTCTTTAAAGTAATAGTGTTGTATCTACAAAATTTCCCTTTTAAAATTAATAATGTGCCGAGTGTTTAATGGAAAATAATTATGGAAAGCTGATCTATAGGATTATTGCGACGAGACGTTAGAAGGTTTTCGTAAGTTCATGTAGACAAAGTCTACTTGAAAAGGTAAATATTGTAGTCCTTCCGTTGTTGGAAACACTTATCTATAAGAAATCATGTCCACGAATAATTTGGTTTATGGTTTGAGAACAAGAAAATCGAACTAGTGATTTCTCATAGGTATTTTAATCTTTCGTAAATGTCTTATTACTTAGAATAGGGAAGCTTGGGAATGAGTGTTCTAGTTGAGGATCTGAAAGACGAATGGAAGGGGATGGTCGTTGTTTAGAAGGGGTTCCGTATGGTGTTTAATTTATTGTGAATGTTTGTTGTGTTTCAGGGTATAGTAACAGAGTAGGGAAAACTTTCGTAGTACAGGGAAACCTTAGTTGCATATTTAACTTTTCATTTTAATACATTTCACGCGGGAGCATGATCCTGTGAGCTCCGTCGCCTACTACGAGGGCTTCTAAGCGGTTTGAAGTCGCTGTCGTGAGAGTTCGGTTTGCGGCTGCGCGGCCTTGACACCTCGTCGGGACCCGAAGCTAAGTGTTGTCTTTTAGTGGTTACTCGTTGGGTGCATCGTTGCACTTAGGGTAGTAATGCAGTTGGTTACGAATGACATTTGATGTCGTCATTTTCAAAATATTTTGAATTATGGAAGATGTCATTGCAATTTTGACAACAAGGCTATTAGATCATTGGTAGCAAAGCTGTCCTTGTTAGAACATGTTTATTTGAATATTTTTTCTTGATTTTGATTTTTTTTATTTACGAATATTTTCAAAATGTTTTGAGTTTCGAAATTTTATTTTTTTGGAAGGAACAATTTATTTAAAAAACAGAACAATTTTTAAAAAATAAATTCTTAGAGGCAAATTATATTGAATTTAAAAGTGATATACGCTGGTCGTCGGAAAACCAAACTAGTGATAAATTTCTTTGAATTATTTCACGGGATTTTAATTCTATTGCGAAACTAATAATTATTTAAAGGTAAATAATTTTATTGTTCATTTGATATTCTTTTATAAATGTTTTTAATCAAGGGAATTCAAAGGTTTATTAATAATTCAAGACTGATCTAATTCTTTTGGATTTTGTGTACCTTTTAGGACTCCATGTCTAATCTTCAGTTTATTGGAAGAACTTTTCTAAATTTTTCCCATGCTGTTTGGCTAAGATTATTTAGTTTTCTTTCGGCTCTTATAATGGGGTTTACAGTTTTGCTTGTGTCCTGGCAATTTAAATTACAATTTATCTTTACCTTTTTCGTTTAATGCATCGGATATTATACATGTTTCTATTCGAGTCGAAGAGGGTTTAGTGTCCTGGTGAAAGTTATCAGCGGGACACAGACGTCGATGACATCTTACCGCCACTAAACATCTTGGATTAAAATAGCAAGCAGAGACACTACACACTGTACGCTCAGTATCCATACAGACTTCACAGACTGCTTCAGTGTGTTGAAGGTTCAAGGTTAATAGCTTCAAAATTTATCTTGGGGAACCGGGGGTCGGATTTGAGTTGCGTCAAGAGTCGATCTCACCTCTGGTCGAAAGACGTTAGTTAGTTGAGGTGACTTGTTGGCTTGGTTTTTATGATCTCATGTCAGCAAGGATGCCTGCGAGTTTAGCTCGGCAACTGCTTTCTACTCCCGGCTCTCATGTCGGTTCGTGGGGACTCGACTAAGCGAAGCGAAAGCTGAGCGTGTGATATCGGGTGCCTTGACGGATTCGAAGGGGAGGAGACCTCCAATATTCTGGGTTTGCTTTGATACCTGTCACACTGGATTACAGAAAACACACACATACCGTCGTCCTAAATATCCGAGGACACAAGAGGGGTAGTTTAGGTCAATAGTCTCTCCATCTAAATTATTAGGAAAAGAAATAAATCCTGTCTCTTGGAGTGACTATAATTTATCGGGCCCTCTGCTCTCTTGGTTACGAGGACTTACTTAGACTGACTTGGCGACGTAATGGAAGCTCTCCCCAGACAAGTTCGAGACAGGCTGGCGGAGTGTGACCAGTCTGGAGTCGAGCACATGAGCAAGAGCGGGGAGGGGCTCTGCTTTTACCAGATCTCAGAAACTTGTCGAATTTCCATAAACTGAAGTTCCCTAGTCGTTTCTTTTCCTCAACTAACACAATTATTTGAATTCCCTTATTCTTGAATATCTCTTTAATCAGAAGAATCTGTTATCCCTCATTCTCGCCCTAGGAACCATGGGTTACTAAAACATTTAAAAAAACACACAACGTAACTACCACTATTTCGATTGGCAAATATCTTTTGTCTTCCGGCCCGCCAAACGGATTAAATAAATTAATTTTTTTATATTTTATAAGGCCTACCCCATGGGGATAGTACAATTGGTGCCGCGTGACCAGGATTCTAGGGTATTAAGCAGATTGAGGGGAAGAGATTTTGTGAATTAAGGGAGAGGCATTACTTTCGTCTCTCGAGAATTATGAATAGTGCAATTTGAAAGGTTGAGGTAGCTTTTACTATTGCGATTGAGGGAATAGGGTTAGGGAAAGATGGGCATGGAAATTTATATCCCATATCGGCTAATAAGACTTGGTCAGATTTTGGTAGATGTGGTTTTGGGGATGAGAATAGAGTTCAGAATAGGCAAATTAAGTTGAATTTAGATGCTTTTCCAAATCTTTCCCCAAGTTTATTAGATCGGCCACGTGTTTCTGAATTTTTACAAACTTTTGTTGCGGCATCCTTGTTTGATGAAGAGGTATGTTTTGATGAGGGTTCTCGCAAGGTTAGAGCGGAGATTGTTATTGAGATATTAGGGAATACAATAAATGGGTTGATAGATACTGGGAGTGAAGTGAGCTGTATTTCAGAAGAGCTTTATGAATCTTTACAAATTACTAAAGATACAAGGTTTCCATCATTACCAGTGAAACCTATACAGATTAGAGGAGCAGTAGGGCAGAAAAGTTTGAAAATACAGCAGCTAACATCTGTTGAGTTAAAAATTCAGGGAATAAGTTTCGATACTGGATTGTTGGTAGTTCCAAAATTGACAGTACCGGTGATATTAGGCTTTGACTGGTTACTTTCCCATGATGCTGTTATTAATTTGCGAGATCCTAAGTCTTTAATTCTGTCGGGTAATGGGGAAGAAGTTAGTGTACCGTTTATTGATGAAGGTCAAGAGAGTGTAAATGTTAGAACTCTACGAGTCGGTCAGGATGATAAAAGGGATCCCACTGTGAAGAGTGAGGATTTTCTGGATAGACTTAATGTGGGAGTAAAATGGACTGATAGTATGAGGATGGATTTAAAGCAAGTTTTAGAGAGTCATAAGATAGTATTCACGAAGCAAATTGGTAGGGCAAATTGTTATGTTCATCATATAGAAATGTCTGAACACACTCCGCGAATAAATAGATCCTATCCGATTCCGTATGCTTATCGTAATAAGATTGATGAAAAATTAAATGAGATGGTAGAGTTGGGGATTATTTCTAGAGGGGCAACTCCTTATAGTAGTCCTTTAACATATACAAGCAAACCTGATGGGTCTATTCGTATTTTACTTGATGCTAGGGAAATTAATAAGTACATGGTGGCAGAGTCAGAGGCCCCACCAATGCAGATAGATGTTTTAAATGCATTTCATGGTGTAAAATTTATAACTATCGTAGATTTAAACAATGCGTATTTTCAAATTCCTATATCAAAAGAGAGTAGGCAGTATACCGGGTTTACTGTGAATGGGAGGTCCTATATGTATAATGTTTTGCCACAAGGTCTGAAGACGTCTGTGGGAAGTTTTAGTCGGGCGATGGATGTAGTGTTGGGGCCAGGAGTTAGAAGTTTTTGTGAAAATTATTTAGATGATTTGGCAATATTAACGAAAGGGAGTTGGGAAGAACATTTGGAGCAATTAGACAAGGTCCTAGAACGATTAGAGAATGCGGGTTTGACTTGTAATTTAGAGAAGTGTAAGTTTGCTTGTCGGGAAGTGAAAATGTTAGGACATATAGTTTCTACTGAAGGGATTCGGACTGATCCAAATAAAGTCAAGTCGATTCAAGAGTTTCCAGCCCTGAAAAAGGTAAAGCATGTGCGAGCATTTTTAGGGTTATGTAATTACTACCGGAGATTTATTCCAAATTATAGCACTTTGATTATTCCTTTGACAAGATTGTTAAAAAAGGAACAAGTTTGGTATTGGGATGAGGAGTTAGATGCGGCATTTAAGAAATTGAAACAGGAGTTTTCTACAACTATTATGTTGTCACATCCAGATGTGAATAAAGTTTATTATTTGCAGACGGATAGTTCAGGGGTAGGAATTGCGGGAGAGTTATATCAATATGACGATGAGGGTAATAAACGGATTTTGAGTTTTTGTGGAAGGTCGTTGAGAGGATCAGAATTGAGGTGGACAGTTACAGAACAAGAATTTTGGGCAGTAATTTATGGGGTTAAGAAGTTTGAGACTTATTTAAGGGGGGCGGAATTAATTATTAGGACTGATCATAAAGCTTTAGTGTTTGTAAAGAACATTAAATTATTTAACAGTCGGATTACAAGATGGATATTGTATTTAGAACAGTTTAATTACATAATAGAACATGTTAGGGGGGTCGAAAATGGGGGAGTGGACGTTTTGTCTAGATTTCCAAGGGATGGGGACATTCAAGAAGGGAAAACTTGGTGTCCATCGATAATGTATATGGGGGTGCAGAATAATACTGAATTAAAATCTAAATTAGAACAGATGGTTCAGTTTCAGAATATGGATAATGTAGCTAAAGGCATTAAAGAACGCGTGCTAGGGCAAGTGGAAGGAGGAAGTCGATTGTCCAGAATAGCGATGCGTTGTTCAGTTGTCGATGGTGTGCTTTATTTTAGAAAACATGTCAATGATAAACCTCAACGGTTTTATATTTACCAGAAGCTTTGCAAACTGAGGTGTGTAGACAAGTTCATTTGGAGTTAGGGCATTTGGGGATTTATAAAATGATGAAATATCTAAAACAAAGATTTTATTGGCTTGGAATGAAGAGAATGGTAGAGAAGTTTGTTAGGTGTTGTCATATTTGCCAATTATCCAAAGTGGATAATGTTAAGTATGTGGGGGCGTGTAATTCTATTGTAACGGAGAATCCAGGGGATTTAGTTATGGCAGACCTTTATGGACCCTTACCAGCGTCTAGGGGGGGAATAACATACATATTCGTAATACAAGATTCTTTTACTAAATACATTAAATTATATGGGTTGAGGGTGGCAACGGCGAAAGCGGTTGTGGTTAGGATGCAAAATTTTGCATTAACAATAAAGCCGAAAACTGTAATGACTGATAATGGAAAACAATTTATAGGGAATACATGGAAATTAGGACTACGGAATATGGGGGTTAGGGCTATATATACAACTATTAGGAACCCTAGGCCAAATGCGACGGAACGTGTTAATAAAGAGTTGGGAAAATTCTTTAGGATTTATTGTCATGAAAGGCATAGAAATTGGGGTTTATGGTTAGAGAAGATTGAGGAGTTGTATAACAATACATTTCATTTAAGTACGGGGTTTACACCTAATGAAGTTCTTTTTGGTAGTGTGACTCATTTATCAATAGATACCTATTTGCCTTATCTTGTACGCAATAGGGATATAGGAGAGATTCGGGAGCAAGCTAGGGTTAATTTACAATTGGCTAGCCAACAGAGAAAGACTAGGTTTGATTTAACTCATAAATTAATTCAGTATCAGGTTGGAGATTTGGTTAAGTTGCGAAGATTGAATAAGTCTGACTCTATGAGTGGAGTTACTCGGAAGTTTGATTTAACTTATGAAGGTCCATACAGGGTAGCAGCAAGACAGTTTGATAATGTTTATGTTTTGGTACACCCCGAAACTTTGCAAGAGAAGGGGATGTTCAATGCAATACATTTAGCACGATATTATGTTTAATCAGGAAAATGAAGTTAGAAGTTGGGGAATTAGAAATTTTATAGGGACGTTGATGTCGGTTATGAATTTCCATGCAGAAGCATTAGTGAGTGTTATGTGGGGTAGGATTAATTCGGAGTAATTTTGCTTTGGAATATATTTGAGTATTAGATTATATGGTATTTGGTGTTTAGTTCAATATTATAAGGCTTTGGAAATATTAATAAAGTATTTGCTTACTGGCTAGTGGTTTTGAATTCATATTTGGTAATGGAGGTTTAATTTAGGAGAGGGGGGGGAAAGATGTAACATAGGGGAAAAGGGATTGGGGGGGGGGAAGAAAGATAAAATAAGTTAGGGGACTCCTTAAATAGTTTTTGGGGTTCAGTTGGTGAATTGGTTTTGAAATTTAACTCTTGTTTGGGATTGATTGGAGACAAGGAGTTGGAATAAGAAGGTTAAATCTTGGCTCCGTTGAATATCGTCAAGATTTAGGGGGGGATTGTACTGACCCCATCTCGAGTCAAACCTTCAAGCAAGAATTAAATTGTCTTTGGTATTTGACTGGTTAGAAAACGGCGAGAGAGAGTGTGGGGGTTGCTAGGAAACAGTTGGTGGTTGACGGGAGTGATCGACGGGCTTGGAAAAAATGTTTTTCTTAAGATTTTTATTTGCTTTTTCTTTAAAGTAATAGTGTTGTATCTACAAAATTTCCCTTTTAAAATTAATAATGTGCCGAGTGTTTAATGGAAAATAATTATGGAAAGCTGATCTATAGGATTATTGCGACGAGACGTTAGAAGGTTTTCGTAAGTTCATGTAGACAAAGTCTACTTGAAAAGGTAAATATTGTAGTCCTTCCGTTGTTGGAAACACTTATCTATAAGAAATCATGTCCACGAATAATTTGGTTTATGGTTTGAGAACAAGAAAATCGAACTAGTGATTTCTCATAGGTATTTTAATCTTTCGTAAATGTCTTATTACTTAGAATAGGGAAGCTTGGGAATGAGTGTTCTAGTTGAGGATCTGAAAGACGAATGGATGGGGATGGTCGTTGTTTAGAAGGGGTTCCGTATGGTGTTTAATTTATTGTGAATGTTTGTTGTGTTTCAGGGTATAGTAACAGAGTAGGGAAAACTTTCGTAGTACAGGGAAACCTTAGTTGCATATTTAACTTTTCATTTTAATACATTTCACGCGGGAGCATGATCCTGTGAGCTCCGTCGCCTACTACGAGGGCTTCTAAGCGGTTTGAAGTCGCTGTCGTGAGAGTTCGGTTTGCGGCTGCGCGGCCTTGACATCTCGTCGGGACCCGAAGCTAAGTGTTGTCTTTTAGTGGTTACTCGTTGGGTGCATCGTTGCACTTAGGGTAGTAATGCAGTTGGTTACGAATGACATTTGATGTCGTCATTTTCAAAATATTTTGAATTATGGAAGATGTCATTGCAATTTTGACAACAAGGCTATTAGATCATTGGTAGCAAAGCTGTCCTTGTTAGAACATGTTTATTTGAATATTTTTTCTTGATTTTGATTTTTTTTATTTACGAATATTTTCAAAATGTTTTGAGTTTCGAAATTTTATTTTTTTGGAAGGAACAATTTATTTAAAAAACAGAACAATTTTAAAAAAATAAATTCTTAGAGGCAAATTATATTGAATTTAAAAGTGATATACGCTGGTCGTCGGAAAACCAAACTAGTGATAAATTTCTTTGAATTATTTCACGGGATTTTAATTCTATTGCGAAACTAATAATTATTTAAAGGTAAATAATTTTATTGTTCATTTGATATTCTTTTATAAATGTTTTTAATCAAGGGAATTCAAAGGTTTATTAATAATTCAAGACTGATCTAATTCTTTTGGATTTTGTGTACCTTTTAGGACTCCATGTCTAATCTTCAGTTTATTGGAAGAACTTTTCTAAATTTTTCCCATGCTGTTTGGCTAAGATTATTTAGTTTTCTTTCGGCTCTTATAATGGGGTTTACAGTTTTGCTTGTGTCCTGGCAATTTAAATTACAATTTATCTTTACCTTTTTCGTTTAATGCATCGGATATTATAAATGTTTCTATTCGAGTCGAAGAGGGTTTAGTGTCTTGGTGAAAGTTATCAGCGGGACACAGACGTCGATGACATCTTACCGCCACTAAACATCTTGGATTAAAATAGCAAGCAGAGATACTACACACTGTACGCTCAGTATCCATACAGACTTCACAGACTGCTTCAGTGTGTTGAAGGTTCAAGGTTAATAGCTTCAAAATTTATCTTGGGGAACCGGGGGTCGGATTTGAGTTGCGTCAAGAGTCGATCTCACCTCTGGTCGAAAGACGTTAGTTAGTTGAGGTGACTTGTTGGCTTGGTTTTTATGATCTCATGTCAGCAAGGATGCCTGCGAGTTTAGCTCGGCAACTGCTTTCTACTCCCGGCTCTCATGTCGGTTCGTGGGGACTCGACTAAGCGAAGCGAAAGCTGAGCGTGTGATATCGGGTGCCTTGACGGATTCGAAGGGGAGGAGACCTCCAATATTCTGGGTTTGCTTTGATACCTGTCACACTGGATTGCAGAAAACACACACATACCGTCGTCCTAAATATCCGAGGACACAAGAGGGGTAGTTTAGGTCAATAGTCTCTCCATCTAAATTATTAGGAAAAGAAATAAATCCTGTCTCTTGGAGTGACTATAATTTATCGGGCCCTCTGCTCTCTTGGTTACGAGGACTTACTTAGACTGACTTGGCGACGTAATGGAAGCTCTCCCCAGACAAGTTCGAGACAGGCTGGCGGAGTGTGACCAGTCTGGAGTCGAGCACATGAGCAAGAGCGGGGAGGGGCTCTGCTTTTACCAGATCTCAGAAACTTGTCGAATTTCCATAAACTGAAGTTCCCTAGTCGTTTCTTTTCCTCAACTAACACAATTATTTGAATTCCCTTATTCTTGAATATCTCTTTAATCAGAAGAATCTGTTATCCCTCATTCTCGCCCTAGGAACCATGGGTTACTAAAACATTTAAAAAAAACACACAACGTAACTACCACTATTTCGATTGGCAAATATCTTTTGTCTTCCGGCCCGCCAAACGGATTAAATAAATTAATTTTTTTATATTTTATAAGGCCTACCCCATGGGGATAGTACAGTACCTACATATTCTGGTTTTGAGACAAGAAAGAACAAAGTTTTAGTCGTGTTACTATTTGAAGTAAATATATATAATAATTAATTAAGCCAGTCGATGTATGAATGTGGAAGAAGCGAAAGAAATTTGTCAAGATCGTAGCAGGTGGAAAGAAGTGGTCTCTGTCTACCCCTCTGGGAAAGACGTGATTTAATGTATGTATGTATGTAATTAAACCAGTAACGTTTTACCTTAAACGGCTGCTTAATTAAGTTTTATTTGTTTTTCTCATAAACTTGATGATTCCAAGCCGTGAAAGCTCGCAAGCCTCCATTATAATGAACTAGACTAACCAAACGACCACAAGTTAGATTATATGGATGATAGTATCGCTTGCTTATATGTAGTGTAGTGTAGGTACGAGTATTCCAGTTTATTACCCTTAAATTTTAAAATTTATGTATCAATTTGCAGATTAAACGACAAGCATTTCCCATGGCCTTTTTTTACAAACTGTCCCAAAAACTGTTCTAGGACTTCTAGGTAATAATAACAATCTGCACAAATTGCAATGCACTCAGCCTACAGGATCATGCAGACATTGGTTATTTAACAGTAATGCAAGTGACATATTAACGTTATTCCTTTAATTAAGAACCTGACTTCAGAACTAAATAAAAGTACTTATATTACAATAATAATACAAAAACACGTATAAGTAAAATAGGCCAAAATGGGTTGACTTCCTGGTTAAATTCACAAGTCCACTGAAGCAACCCCGTGTGGTATTCATTCATGACGGATCCCTATGTCCAGCAGTGGACATATCTTGGCTAATATGTTGCTTACCAATTGTTTAAACACAATAAATTTAATTCCAATAAAGGCTAAGTGATAACTAAACAGTAATACTGATCGGTGGGGTCGGGGTTTGACTACCGTCCGTGACCCTCCACCTGCCGGTCGCGCTTGATTGACGGTAACATCCGGCTCCAATATTGTACCTATTCTACAACTTATTTTATATGCAAACGGCTAGGGTTAGGTACCATACGTCCGGAATTTCACGGATGGAAAATTGGCAAGAGTCATTCTATGGCGTTTGGATTTTTTAAATAAAACTGTCGATTTAATTAACCAATGACGACATTTGCAGTATCTGTATCTATGTATACATCGTAAAAATTTGCTTCCGCGATCCGTGACTGACTGACTTACAAACAACGCACAGCCTAAACATTGCCTATGGATTTGAAATTTGTCATCGTTTTTTTTCTTTACTAGTCCAGCGGTACTACGGAAAGGAGGGATTTTTAGCATTTCAACCGGAATAGTAGGAAACTTATTCTACGCGTACGAAATCGCAGGCATATTCTAGTTCAATTTTCCGGTAGCAAATCATTTTATCGAATTTCACTTCATCGATTGTATCATTTCATCGAATTTCAGTTCATCGAACGCTATTTTCTGCTGAAACCATGATGTTTTCAGGATATCTTAAACATTAATTACATAGATTAGGTTAGGTTAATCTTGTGAACACTAAAAAAAATAACTCATGCGGCGAGAAATGCCTTTCGATGTAATGAAATTTCTGCGTAATGATACGTTCGTTGAAAGGTGTTTCGATAAAATAATAGGTATCCAAATTTTCCGTATGTTTTTTTTATTGGAATTTTCTACTGATAACCCTAACCGGGAGTGAACCTGCACCGGCCGACTCGCTCCGCTCGGTTTATGGCCAGTCAGCTGCTTACAATAACTTACACAATGAATATCGCATATGCATAACGGACAGCGTGTTATTACGTATAAATGCACGCATGCCAGTTCGGCGGCGGTCATATTAGCTGTTAAACCCTGTCAAGTTCCTGTAGAAAAAGGGATAGAGCTATAAAAGTTATATATCCCTCTCTCTTTATATGCCAGGAAGTGGGGTTTTGACGACTTATAAATTATAATACGATCTCTGGGGGGTCATTATGACATAGCTATGCAGTTCATTTTACGGCGAGCGTAAAGCACAGAGCTATAGCAGTTATATAGCTTTGTCCTTTTCTCTCACCGTAAACTGTGATGTCTTAATAACCCACCTGTACTAAAGAATCGTATTGTGTGGATAGCGCTATAAAAGTCATATATCCCTCTCTCTTTTTATGCCTGGAAGTGGGGTTTTGATGACTTATAAATTATAATACAATCTGTGTACTAAAGAATCGTATTGTGTATCCTTATAAATTGTAGATATCGTACAATAGTAAATAGTTGCGTTTCTACACGACAAAAAACCAATCAACCAATCCTGCAAAAGGAAATCTTTGTTTCACGAAACGCCGTATTTCATCTACTACAACTGCCACTATAGGGTGACGGCACCGATAATGGACACTTTTAGCTGACAGGCACCAGTAATGGACACTTCACTCTTAATTCATTTTTCATACGGTCCTAAATTGATTGTTGCTAAACAAATGAATAACCCTTATCTTCTGTAAAATAAGAATCAAGTGTCCATCATTGGGTTCTTGTCAATTACTGGTTCAACCACCCTAAATGCCTACTTAGGAATATAAATACGGTTTCTAGTTCAGAGTTTCTAGTTTTTAATGTTGGAAAGGTCATGAAAAACGAGTTTGATGGAGTCGCTCATTTCATAAAATGTGGAAACACCTCAAATAAGGTGAGTTTAACGCGTTGTATGATTTGTAGGTAAGCCTTACACACGCCCGAGGTTACTACTACTAGATAGGCTTCTACTAATTTCGCTCATATTTCTTCGGTATGACAAAAACAATGAGGTGGGACATATGCGACAATGAAACAAAGTGAGTGTGACGTATTATTTTGCTTACAAGAACTTAAGTAACATGCTATCGCGTCGCAAGCGCAACCCAGATCGCCATGCCAAACGACACTCGTGCACAACATGTGAAACGTTGTAAATCTAGAGGGCTCAGACAAGATGCACTACGCTAACTAACGTTTCTATTCGATTCGTTTTTAAACCAATCGCGTCACTGGTAGACCACGTGACTTTTCGTATCACGTCATCTTCCAGTGACGCGATTGGTTTAAAAACGAGTCGAATAGAAACGTTAGTTAGCGTAGTGCATCTTGTCTGAGGCCTCTGCTCATTAATATTAACTTTTAAATTAAGTACATCGAAGGAAGTCTGTTATTAACTTGTCTCCGGATAATGCTTGATCGATATACCCGCTTGTTGCGTATGATGCAAATTGTATGCCTGATAAATGATAAATTGATAAACATATACCTACAAGTCCTTCCCGACGAAATTAAAATATTAGTAAGCAATAAAAATGTTTTTAACTATATGTTACAATTACGACTATATATTTTCAATCAAATTAATTGTAATTCACCGCTTAGCCAGTATACCAGTGGCCCTAGACGAAATGCTTAACGCTAACGTAAGTCATTTTCGAAAACGGATAAAGTGCATGGAATTAACATAAGCGCTCAATCTTCGTCAATCCATACCATCCATCAATACGATATACGATGGGTTAAAAGAGCAGATTGTAATTTTGCCCCAATTTACTCTTGTTTTGTTATTTCGTTGGCACTATCACTTTTACTCTAGTAGTTATTTACAGAGTGAAAAATAGCAAAGTGTTAACAGAAGCCCCAGCCAAGAGGCAAACGATACGTTAGTAGCTATCTGTTTGGTCTCCATCTCCACATAGTCTGAGGAATTAAGGATGACAAGAACTAGATGAGATTGGCCGCAGTCCGCAGATTGAGATTGTCCTATACTGTCCATGTTTGGACTACGCCGCGTCTATTTAGAATCTTTGGCTATAAATAAAAGCCTTAATTGGGCCTTCTATACATCAGCGGACCTATTGTGTTCGTGTTTATCGATGTAGATAAACGTGGATAAAACATCTGTCGCTTTCTGCCAGTGTGTAAGTGCGAGAGTGACGAATGCTTTATCTACCGTGATAAAGGGTCCAGGGGCCCTAATATGGCTGCGTTTATCCCGTGACAAAGTTTGGATAAGGCATCCGTCACATTCTGACACGTAAATAAGTACGAGAGTGACGGATGCTTTATCCACTGACACGCAATGTTTATTAGGCCCGTAACGCAGTCATATTAGGCCCGCAGAGCTCCACTACATGTATATTAGCCGATGATCAGTCGTAGATCGTAGGCATTATGGGTCATGAGGGCCCTGCCAAAATGCATTGCGCTAACTAGCGTTTCTATTCGATTCGTTTTCAAACCAATCGCGTCACTGATAGATGACGTGGTACGAAATGTCACGTGATCTATCAGTGACGCGATTGGTTTAAAAATGAAACGAATAGAAACGTTAGTTAGCGCAATGCATCTTGGCAGGGCCCTATGGTTCCACGAGTGTTTGGGGGAGATGAAGTGTAAATTAGCAACGTGGGATCTTTTCATAAAAGCTGCAGTTTTTTTTTTTTTTTTTTTTTTTTTTTTTTTTTTTTAAACTCACACAAATTGACCTAGTCCCAAACTAAGCTCTAGGCTTGTACTATGGGTACTAGACAACGATATAAATACTTATATAGAGAAATAAATACTTAAATACATAGAAAACATCCAAGACTCGGGAACAAATACTCGTGCTCATCACACAAATATCTGCCCTTACCGGGATTTGAACCCAGGACCGCTAGCTTCGTAGGCAGGGTCACTACCAACTAGGCTAACACGTCGTCAAAAGTTATTATGGTTATCTAAGAAATTAAACTATACGATGCTGTTAGCCTAGTTGACAATAACCCTGCCTACGAAGCTAGCGGTCGCAGGTTCGATTCCCGGTATCGAAGCTATATCACACAATATTACTTTTATGGTGTCCGGCAGCATGAGCACGTCATGCTCGCTCAAAGGTCTTTGCTTACGGCGGCGTCGTTGATCGGGACGCCACCTTCCCGAACACATGGTTGAGGGGGGCGATGGCTGAGATATGCGTCATACTCGTGAACGGGTGCTGTTTGTGGGGTCCGGTCTGTTCACGTCTGCAAGGACTTGTTGCTCAGTTAATTATTCCAGTTATGGCTTTTGACGTAGAGACCTCGTCATGTTGTTCTCTTAGTCATTATTTTTAGTTTAATGTAATGTTTTTATCTTTTACATTTGTAATGTTTTTAATTTTTACATTTGTAATGTTTTATTTAGTTCTAATCATTTATATTTCTTGCTTGATTACCTTGTAATGTAACTTACTTTTAAGTATTATTGTATTTTATGTTTGATAAAATGACCTTCTGCTGGAGTTTCTTGCGGCGCTTCTTCTCCGCAATGATGGTCTTGTCCGAAGCGCTAGTAGATTCACTCTATTTTACCGACGTGTAAAAGAGCCCGTATGTGGCCCAGTTAGTGAATAAATATTTTGATTTTGATTTGATTTTGATTTAGGTCAAACATTGGTGTGATGAGCGCGAGTATTAGTAATTGTTCGTCATATAAGTCTCGGGTTTCTTTTAAGTATGTATTTAATAATGTATTTCTTTCATAAGCAAGTAAGTAGGTTATCATTGTCAATTTGTGTGAGATTGTCCCCTGATATTTATTTATTTATGTATGCATTACAGACCTTATGGTTAAGGATATAAAGTCTTTATAGACGACAGTGAAATAGATTCTCGAACATGATCGTACAGCGCCGTAACTTGATCGCAAAGATAGCATTATAATTAGTAACTGAATAATTGTCAATGCAAAATGGTGTCAATACCGCTCTCAACCAACCAATCTTCGTTTTCTAAGAACGATCGTAGACTTGATTATTTCGCAGATCACAATAGGGCCAGCCTTACAGACAAAAAGTAAATTGTCTTTTTAATTTAACCCTTAATTTGACTAAAACAAAAACGTTGTGAATTCAAACTCTTTTTGATTTTGAATCGGCAAAAAACATTAGCAACTAAAAACAAAAAAAAGTTATGTTCTCTTGTGGTAAACATTGTCAAATTAAGGGTTTTGCAAACTAGTTTGGTGATTTGTTTAATAGCGCCAAGTAGAGAACGTAATTGGCGAGATTCAGTAATCGGCTACTTCGAACATGGCACGACAGACTGTCGTGTGTCTTGATACGTTAATGTTTAAGATTTCTACTGTGTTTTTGAAGCAGTTGGTTCTCCCAAATAAATCAATAAATCTAGTTCACTTCGCGTGACAAGTATAAAAAAAAAACTTTATTTTTAATGGTACTAGCAAGAAAGCAGCACAAACTAAAATACCCTGGGGGGTTAACATGACATCTAAAGCAATTCAGTTTAGGTTGAGAGAAAGAGACAGAGCTATAGCAGTTACATAGCGCTGTCTCTTTCTCTAAACCTAAACTTAACTGCTTTAGGATGTCACGGTAACCCCCCTGCTATAATATTTAATGGCCATTGGATAGCATGAAAATCATCCACATCATTATTTAAGATATGCTTTCGCTAAAAAGTCAATATTGTTATGTTATAACTTTTTAACAGGATGACTTTTTTATGTCGCGAGCGACCCTAGCTCATAAATACCTAGTATGCGAGCGTTGTGTGTCAACTGTCAAATGGCCCACATATTTACCGATCGCTATCATTAATTCAGACCACTAAACGCGCCTCGGCTCTAGTAGAGTCCGTGGGAAAGTGATTGTTGTTGCTACAAGTGCAACAACCATATTTATTTACTTACTACTTCTAAACTCTGCATGATATAGAAATGGAACATAGTCGTACATGAAAAATGAAGTTTAAATGTCTGTTTTAGTCACTAAAATTTTCAGTACCTAGTCTTTTTATTATTTAGCTTTGTATAAAACAGTTGATACTCAAACATAAGCATTTATTATAAAAACTCAACTCAAACTCGAACTTAATGCTGCTAGAAGCTAGTAAAGCGATTTAAAAAGAACTCCAGTCTATACATACTTATCTAAATATATAAAAGAGGAAGCTGACTGCCATATCAACGCATAGCCCAAACCGCTGGGTCTAGAGATTCCAAATTTGGCACGTAGGTTCCTTATGAGGTCTAGGGTGCACTAAGAAGGGAATTTTGGAAATTCATCCCCTAAGGGTTTAAATTAAGGGGAGTAGCGGGAAACTAATTTTACGCGTACGAAGCTATGGGCGTCCTCTAGTATGTAAAAGAAACTGTCTGGCTGATCATACACCCGCAACTGCTGGATCTCGGAACTTGAAATTTGGAGAGATTATTCCTTGGATATTTTTGGAATTTCATCCCCTAAGTGGTTAAAATAGGGGGAGTAATGGGAAACTAATTCCAAGCGTACGTTATATCTAGTTATTTATAAAACCTCTCGGCAAACATATCGTGACACAGTAATTATAAAACAATTCAAAGTAAATTCGTCGGTGATACTGCTAAACTGTGTAACTCACAAATTGAATAAGGAACAAAATGCACCTTATTTAAAAACAGTAAGGTGCAATTTGCTCCACATAAAATTTGTTAGATTCGCGGCTTAGCGGTATTACCAACGAATTGTTTAATAGAAGGTGTGACGGGTCAGCGGGTCAATAACCATTTGCTAGTATGACTAGTACGAGGTGAAACACCGACTCACAAATAAATAAACATAATGCTCTTAGTACATACAAATAGCCAAAATCACTTGTATTCCTTTAACCCTCAACCAGGCTGACAGATCACACATCACATTAGAGTTTCAGCCTTAGGCACTAACGTACAAGGTTAGTACCTTGTACGTTAGTGCCAGTTTCGTAGATTGTATGTGGGAAACACGGATCACTTACCTGGTGAAGGGTTAACTAGTAAATGTGAACAAGACAAGAAAAACCTTTTACAAGAAAATATTGAGAGTTTGTCGAATAGTAGGTCGAACTCAGAGCAAGTGTTATTTGCTTTCGACGCTGTTAAAACCCGGTCGAGATAACTGCTCTTGCGCATGTCGTCGCATACCATCAGTTACGGTTGATAGGTACAGTCACCGGCTATAATGTAATATTCAACATTGCGCTGTACAATATAAGACATGTCTATGGCTAGAGGCATACGAGCGTGACAGATATTTTTGAGCCCAATATACTATAGCTGATGACTCCACCAAAGATGGTAAGATGCAAACGCTGCTGCTAAAATTTCTGTTTTCTATCGACTTGAAATGTACGTACGACTGTAAATGTCATTAGCTTATGTCAATCCTAATATCCTATGCATTGTCGATTTTAGATAAAAAAAATTATTAAACTGTTTATTTCAAGAATAAAAATAGCGTTATACAATACTTCTTGTTACAATCTTTACTATTTTTAAGATTATTTTAAGTAAGAAGGGGTTACCCTGCTCCACAGCGTACTTTCAATATTATTCCTTAATAGGGTAAAGTCACCAGTGGTCGGCCAGAGACCAGTAGTCGACCTTATATGAGTGCGAAGAGTGGGAAATATATCTTTCGTACTCTTCCCACTCATACAAAGTATAGGCAGAGGCCGACTACAGGTCTCCGGCCGACCACTGGTGACTTTACCTAGGCATAAATGTTTTTTTAATTGTGTAGATTATCGCTAACTTAGCGTTATGCATGTTAACTGAACCCCCGGGTAGGTTAATAGAAGAGAATAGAATAGTCATTTATTAGGCTTTTAAATAAAAACAAAAAATACAGAAAACGAAAACAAAAGTAACCTATTTCTAACTAATTAAAATAAAATAACTGAAACGGTGTGCCAGCTCAGCGTGTGCTGTGCTGTGGCACGGTTAAAATACACGGTATACTCAAAGCTTGCAAAATACTGATCAATACATTTTCAATGTAGTTTAATGGCAAAAAAATGCACACGAGGACACAGGTTAGTGGGATGTTTATTGTCAAGACTACAATTCGTTCTTTCTCCCGTACGTAAATAAATCGTTAATAATAATTGGTTTTAATAATTAATGAAATGTAATGTGATTAATGTAATCAAATATAAAGTACCTAATAAAAACGTGTTTAGAAAGTTTGTGTTTGAATTACGAATCGTTAATTAATAAACGTATGAGTCAATGATAATCAAAACAAAAATGATTGAAGTATAGACAGATGCATAGTTGTTAGGATCTGTCATCTTTCGACTCATATTCCAACATGCGTTGCTATTAGTTCTAAGGTAGCACCTTAAGCAATGTCTACAAACTCTACGATAACGCTCAGAGTAAACAAGACCTAAGACAGGCATGGTTTCATTTCGAGACCTATTGCTTCTTACGTCTACTTTGAAAAAAGGGCTTTGTTTACACTGGTCGGTTCTGAGAACGTTAATTGTAAAGAATGTAGCGACCATCTACCTGCGATCAAGAAACGACCTTGCATTAATTCTTTAGATAATTATGTCGCCAGCGTCTTAAGATAAGCTATGGCAAAATGGAGTCGTGACTAATAAATAAACTCCGCGTTGTTGTATACTAGAAGTTTCGTTTAAATTTGAACTTAAATTGATAGTTGGAAACGTTGGAAAAGATAATTACAAGTTTTGTTCACATTTATCATTTGCGTCTTTGTGAATTTAGGATCCGGCATTACAGGTTTTCTCTTAGCAATGTCGGGCCCGGGCATTGAGCCGGGTTCGGGCGATATAAACGGCCGAGATAAGTATATGTTAAAATGTAGCGACAAAAGTGGTTACTACGCTTCTTCTGTATTACTCAGCCAACGTCAAAGTGATGCAATTAATTAATATTCAGCATAACGA
Source organism: Acleris literana (assembly GCA_946894065.1). Lineage (NCBI taxonomy): Eukaryota > Metazoa > Arthropoda > Insecta > Lepidoptera > Tortricidae > Acleris > Acleris literana. The sequence goes on along the minus strand of OX335671.1, from coordinate 20,544,708 downwards.
GGATTAGTTAAAACAAAGGTTACAATGTTGCCAGATCCTGATTTAAGTTTTCTAGATTATTTACTAGTACCTAAATAAAATTTTGCTAGTTGACTAGGTCAATTGCCTTATTAAATGTATTTTTGTCTCCATCATAGTTAGGATATACGAGTACCTACACAAAATTAAGTTAGTAGTCTTAGTCTACAGAAATATGATAAAATAAATGAAAGGTATATGAAATGATGGCAGACTTTGCTATTAATTTGGCTATATGGTGCAGTTATAGAAAAATAAATAGTAGGTACCTCATATTAAATAGTTAATACCTTTAACCATGAGTACAAATGCAGAACGGCTACTTATCGATCGACACATCGATAGGGCTTCTTGCAATGACCTGCTGTATTAGGTGGGGCCGCCTTGCTAATGTTACGGGGATTTTAAAATGAAGGTGCCAATTCCGTTGTGATTATACTGTTATAAATGAAGGGGCACATTGTTTGGAAGTAGTTCAGATCAAGAGAATATTAAGGCAGTTGTAATATTGCAAAGACCTCTTTCCGCAACATTTATTTAACGGATAGTATAGCTATGTAGTTAGCTGCGAAAGTCAAGTTATCATTTGTCAAATTAAAGTACTTCAAATGAATAGAAAATAATATAAACAATGACAAATCGCCTCGAGGATATTACACCACGTGTCCACGTGTCCACGTGCAAATTCAGTAAGGTGCAAAAATGTGAACTTTTCTTGGTTAAAATACTGACTTATCCTTGACGAAATCACGTTTTACAGCAGAGTTACTAGATTTTTGTCGCAATATACCTAAGCAACAAGGAAAGATGGTAGAGTTTGACGTCAAAAAGGAGTTCTTCCGAGAATTTGCCAACCATCATACGTCATTCATTATCACTGAAACACGTCCCCAACCGGACATAGGTTTAAAAGACTGCCATGGTATGATGGTAAGTATACTAGTTTATAGGATTCTAAGGATCGCCAAAACAGACAGTCCTGCGGTTAATTTTCTTACCGTCATACTCAGAATCACTCATTTTAGAAACAATTAACTTGTTCCTTTCTCAAACTAGTGTATTAAAAAATATTCAATAAATAACGGCTTAAATAATAAATAAATAATCATCATTCATAGACTGAGTGCGGCCGTTGGCTTCCTTTATAAAATTGTTAAATTAATAAATAAGCATCTTACAAGCGTCAAAACGAAGCTCCGGCACAAAATTGACATCGAATACAAAAAAAAATCTGGGCGTATTTTTTTGCGCGGATCCGCCCGTCAACGTCAATTAAGCCTTAAATTATTAATATTTACAGTTTACCAAACCGGTTAGGATGTCAAACTCATCATAAGTAATTGCGTTGTGTTGCAGATGGCGTCGGATTTTATTGCACCTTACATTTTCTATTGGGGGAATAGAAACTTTAGAAAGCGTTACCTACGAGATCAACGTTACCTTATTTGCGGAGTTGCGTGTGCGTCTCTATGCATTTGTTATTGTTATTGGGAACTTTATGGGAGCTTCGAGTATTTGTTGGAATAATTTTGTTTTTTAACATGTTTTGTTTTTAGGGTTTCGTAGTCAAACTAGGAACCCTTATAGTTTCGCCATGTCCGTCTGTCAGTCCGATCGCACCCTAGCTCAGAGACTCTTAGTTCTAGAAAGCTGTTAATTGGCATGAATATACATATTAGTCACGCCAATAGTAAATAGTAAAATAAAATCTTGAAAAAAAAAATGTTTTATTGTACCTCCCCTACACGTAACGTGGGGATGTTTTTTTTTCTAGTCTAGTCGGGGACTCTGGTTGTCGATGGATAGGTTTTTCAAAAATATTGCGGGATTGTGAAAATAATTTTTCGTTTAAGGGATACGTTTATGAAATATTAAGCTTTAAAGCGCTCATTTGTGATAGAGTCAAGTGCCCCCCCCCCCCCTCCTCCTCCCTCTCTACAACCAAAACTACAAATACTAAAAATCTGAAAGTATCTTCAATGAAAGCAAATATAACGAATTTAAAAGAAAAAAAACTATCACGACTTAGTAGACTTTATTGGTTCCTGATCCTGAGATACAAGCGACTTAAGTGTTTACACCTACTAAAATTATCTATGACAGCACTAAATAACTTTAAATACAATGATATTTTTAACCGACTTCAAAAAAGGAGGAGGTTATACGTTCCACTGTATGTATTTTTTTTTTATGTATGTTCACCGATTACTCCGTCAATTGTCGACCGATTTCAATTATTTTTTTTGGTTTTATAGAGTATACTTCCGAGGTGGTCCCATTGTCACCAAATCTGTATCTGATGAGGGGATCAGTGAGGAATTGAGGGAACTCCTCAAATATTGTAGGCAAACATATAGCGATTTTAGTATTTTTAGTAACAAATCCAGCATTTGCATTCAGAAAGTATCATTTGGTGTAGTGGAACTGATGATGAAGACCACAGATGGCCACCGGAACTCCTCAATGGTACCGATTTCAAGGGTGGCGATAAGATATCTCGATTAAGATAGTTGAGCGACTACCTACAACGAATAATATTTACTTGTTGAAATATGACTATGACTTTCCAACGGCGTTGCTTGCGGCGCGCTTGATATAAGTTAAAGTTTCATTTCAACTAAGAAGTGAGACTACGTAACAGCGTATTATGATCACTAAAAAGTATAAAATAAAATAAATGTTTTAAAAAACAAAAAACGGACTTCAAAAACGCAAAAAATAACTTCTTTAAAATTGTAGGCACCTAATAGGTTAGTCCAACTGAAGTCGGCGACCACAACATTTTCAACAAAAAGCCGACATCAGTTGGACTAACCTATTAGGTGCCTACAATTTTAAAGAAGTTATTTTTTGCGTTTTTGAAGGCGGTTTTTTGTTTTTTAAAACATTTTATATTTATAAAGATACGTCATCTGCGCGCAAAAACGTTCCGCAAAAAGGAAGGCAAATTGCCTTACTTTTTATCTATTTATCTTATTTTATCTTTCTAACAATAGCGTTCGCTATGAATTGCCGTGTTTGTCTCTGTCAGTAATTGGTCACGGGTTTTGAATGCGTTTAATATGAGCATAACGTATCTTTATATAAAATATCATTGTTTAAATAGAGAATTAGTTCATACTTGTTGTTCTTTGAGTTAGTTTTTGTGAATAACGGTTTCGGAACCCTACACTGAGTGTGGTCAGACATGCTCTTGCCCGGTTTTTTGTTGTTTATCTTATGTTGAGTTCTTGGACCTGGGGGGTTATTATGACATGGCTATGCAATTCATTTTACGGCGAGCGTAAAGCACAGAGCTATAGCAGTTATATAGCTCTGTCCTTTTCTCTCGGCGTTAACTGAACTGCATAGCTGTGTCATAATAACCCCCTGATTTTGATTAAGGATGATGCAATTCAACCCTGTCATAAACATACCTCGGGGTTTTCGGTGCGGGAATGATTTGAGAAAGAGTAGAGATAAACAGATAGGATAGTCTGAGAAAAGTCATATTATGCCTAATGAATACTACCTCTCTGCGAATTGTATACACACTATAATACAATTTTATTTTGACTCATGTATGAGGTACTTTAGCTTTACTACAAAGCCTTATGAGATAATAATAAAAATAACATTAATTAATTACCTGCAGTATTAAAGTCCGGTATCTGTGAACCATTTACTTATAAATCAGTAGGGGCTTTAAGACGTATAGTGGCTGATCTTTTTCATTTATATATATATTAAGATTATAGATTAAGATATTAAGTATTCATGTATATTTTTTCAATTAATTATTCATTAGGTATTTTAGAGTTGGTAATTTAGGTATTTTTTAGAGTAGGTATTTTATGTCAATACCTACTCTTTGCCTAATGTCAAACATTCCCGCACCGAAAACCCCGGGGTTTGGTCATAAGTAGGCATGAGTCCTTTAACTCATGCGACTTTTTTTTTATTTGGCAAAATAGTTAATGCAAATAATGTCCTAAGAGTAACAATTAAAATTCAAGAAAGATGAGAGTTCATCAACTAAACCGATCCTTACCAAAAGACAGTTTTCGTATTTGAAGATTGCTACTCTTTTACTAGTAAAGCTAGCTGTTTAAAGCGCGCCGCCACAAACGCAAAGGGCATTCAACAAAAAAATGCGACTAAAAACCGACAAAACGTGACCTCATGCGCATGCTACCCTCCAGTGAAAGTGGACGTGAATTACGATTCGCGGCGCGTCGGCGTTTTCGCCGCGTTTTTAGGACATATTCCGACCGTAAGTGCTTGTTTCCTGTGCCCTTTAAAGCTACTGAAATGTTAACGACGATAACAAATTGCACCATTTTTTTTATTTTCCTTTGTTTTTTTAGAGCGGTAACGAAGACAGCAATTGAATATAAATGGCGTGAAACTGAGAAGGCCAGGGAATTATGAAATGGCTATGCAGTTCATTTTAAGGTGAGCGTAAAGAAGAGAGCTATAGTTAGTTATGTAGCTCTGTCCTTTTCTCTCAGTGTAAACTGAACTGTATAGCTATCTCATAATAACCCCCAGTTATCAATTACAAATTGCTTTTTTTGCTCTTTGTGGTTTTATTGTCCGTTAGGTTGTGAAAATATTGGTTAAATAAATTGACCTTTCTGAACAAACGCTAAAGTATAATAGGGTAGGTAGAAACCACCACAACATATAATTTATTTATATTATTTTAAAAAGGTAAAAAGTTGTTATGTATACGTCAACTATCGCGACTCTAACTTTCTCCACATAGGTTTAAGGAAAAGTTTAGTATGTCCCTGTCAAAATATGTAAATACATGTTAATACGAATTCTGTGGTCATCGATTTCTGTAATCACGTTTCATTTTGACAGCTCTGCGACTGCGACATGTTGATCAATTAACTATCAGCGGAACTCAAAACTCTCTGGATTTAAGACGGCATACTTACCTATATACTTTTTAGTGGCCTGGCCTATCACCCTAATTATCGTCCAACATAGCATTTTGTAGATGTATTTTTTTTTACTTTGGTGATTAAAATATTCTAATAAAAAAATGCGAAACAATCAGGCCATCTTACTGTTTTTAGAGTAGTTTAAAAGTAGTATAACAAAATTAGATTTGAGGTTTTAAAATGAAATATAATGTAAGTACTAAATGTACCAATGTTTATTTTATGATTGGCACAAAATCTCATATCACACATGTGATAATTCTTATAACTTAAACCTTAACTTCAATAGCGGTTAAAATCTGTAAAATAAAAATGTATATTCATAAAAACTTGTTACAACGCAGCGGAACTATACGTACACACTCATAGTATCATTGTCTTCCTATCAATTGTTATGGTAACGGATAAGTAGGTACTTAATGAGCTAGTAACGTTTAGATTACCGTAGACAAAGACGGCCCTGCGCCTGCGTTGCTTTGCATTGCTGCGTTCTAGGAGCACTTTCACTGCGTATTGAACAAACTATCACGTTGTTTAGCAGATTACTAAATGATAAGAGTAAATCGGTCAAGCGTGAGTTGTACTCGCGCCTACTATAAGGTTGGGAAATGAAATAGGAGAAAATTAAGACATTTTTAGACTAATAGGTACTTGTAAATAGTAGAGACGTCATCTAGGAATAAATGGAGACAATTTGGGGAGGCATTATGATGAAATAGTAGTTTAGGCAGACCTACCTAATAGTTTTGTTTTGTTTTAAGTAAGGTAAACGTCCCTGTTCCCGACACTGACCCAATACATGGCACTTGCAATCTTATGTCATAGTAAGGAAGGTGACAGATGGGTGTCATCTACTGGGCGTTGAGGCATCGAGCATTGGTACGTTTACCTTAGTGTACATAGTAGTTATGTATCATAAATGTTGTAAACCAAGTCAATGGGTCCAAGATACAGGCTCAGCCTAGTTTAGGGTCCACTGGACATTGCTAATTCTAATTTCTTATTGTTTCTCAAATAAATAAATTCATAGGTATTTTTATTTTTCGAATAAGCGAATAGTCTCATATTTGTTACTAATTTCGCATAGGTATATATTTTGTCTTTAATAACTTTTAAATGATGCTAATAGGTTATGAATGTATTCCTCATAACAAGTCCTTTCCAGTGATACCTATGTCATGGAACCAGTAATGGACAAGGCACCAATAATGGACCCTTGATTCTTATTTTAGAGAAGATAAGGGTTATTCATTTGTTTTGCAACTCAATTTAGGACCGTATGAAAATTGAATTAAGAGTGAAGTGTCCATTACTGGTGCCTGTCAGCTAAAAGTGTCCATCATTGGTGCCATCACCCTACTTGATAAAAGTTTTTGTGTGTGCTCTGTAAAATAAACCCTTAAAATTTAACTAAGCGAAAATATACATCTGTATACTTATGTAATAAATCATGGAATTTTCATCTTAATGCTCCTGCCGTCGTTGAAGTCTTTTGTACGGGACTTCCATAATTGCTAATACACTATTACCACAGAATATGGAATAATATAAATGATTATCTAATTTTAAGTTATTTTTGTGGTCAGTTTTTTATTATGTGTATTTTTGTGTGGCAATAAACATATTTTTCCTCTTTCTACTATTAAGAAAATGACCCCATGATGATTGCTTCCTTTTTCATCGTTTTCTGTTTTCTACATATTCTTGTATGAACGCAGTGGAACTACCAAGTCATACTATACCAACAATGCCAATTTTGCTTGCATAATAAAAATATAAGATTTAATAGTTACATTCAGCAATACCTATTCAATAAAAGTTTTATGTCATTTATGCTTGTGAAACATGGTTGTATTTTTAATACTATATTTTATAACTACTTAACTGATAAAAATATATATTAGTGACGGACTGACTTTATTATATGTAATAATTTATGTCTTCAACGCAGTGTCCAAACAAGAATACACCTATGTTCAAAACGGAAAGCGACGAAACAAGAATGCGTCAAACCAAGAATATGTCCTCAGGCCGGTGCGTCAAAGTTCATATAAAATTGTAACTCCGATTATTGGAACTTCGAAAATGTATTTTTTATACCGCTGGAACCGTAAACTTTTCAGATCTTCTCAAATATTTAATGTGTACATAAGACTAGGTTAGATTAGGTTTGATTTATAAAAATCCTGAAAAAGTAACAGTTGCTGAAAAAAATACGTTATGAGTTGCGATGATTTATGACTTACGGTCACGGACGTTAATTTGCTACCCATTTCAAAGAAAATCTGCTTGAAGATGTCATTGTCATTAGAGATGCCAAGTCATTTGTAATTGATAGGAAACTCAACCTTATTGCTGTAGAATGTCAGATTGACTTTGGAACTAAGGTGGGTCACAAATTAAATTCCTTGACTGTACAATACGTTATGAGTAAAAATAATTATATGAGCCAATATGGACCCCGTCCCGTCAGGCATACCTACGAAACCAAAGGAAGCAATTCAAGCAATCCCCTTGACAACAGGTAATATATGGATAATCATTTTGTTAGAGAAATAGCTAGCCAATAGAGATTCGTGCCTGGTGAGTATCGGCTGATGACAAGTTGCGAGCAGCAATTAGCATCGCGTGACTGACTAACCGCCACTTCCATGATCCGCCGGACATTCCCGCGCCGGCGGAGTGGATTGGCTTAGTTGAACATTCACTTAGATTACGACTCTAAGGTGCTTTTCCACCGGCGAAGCGAGGCGAGATGATGCAAGGTGAGTATTGACATTTGTATTAAAAAAAACCCTTCTCGCGGATCTTCGGTGGAAACTGTTTCTTAATCCTACTAATATTATAAATGCAAAAGTTTGTGTGTGTGTTAGTTTGTTACTCCTTCACGCTGCAACGGCTGGACGGATCTGGATGAAATTTAGAATGAAGATAGCTTATACCCTGAATCAGATAGGCTACTTTTCATTACGGACAATTTTAAAGTTCCCTAGGAAATAACGATGATCGACATCTAAGCGGAAGAAGTCGCGGACAGAAGATAGGTAGTCCAAATTAAAATTCTCGGCCTTGTCTCGCCTTGCCTTGACAGTGGAAAAGCATCTTAACCGCCGCACTCAGAATCAGTTAATGACGATATTCGTTCCTTGGGGACGAATTTTTTATAGACACGTTTGAAATAGGAACGAGAAAATTGTCTCTGATTATTTACTGACTTATGTCCGTTACCGATGGAAGCCGCAGATAGATAAAGATACTTAGGGTTAACATTTGGCATTAGCCATGTACGAAATGAGCATAGGATGATCTATCGATCGTAATGGGGAAATAGGCAGGTAATTTACTGATGCATGCTTAATTGACCTTATATTGCAAGCAGATGTTCGGCTGTGCACCTATGTTGAAAACTATGAATTTATTGGTATCTTACGCGATTCATTTGAGGGTTTTATTTACGATGTAAAATTGGTAAGGTCACGAGCGTTAATTTGGGACCCATTTCAAGAAAAATATGCTTGAAGTTGTCAATGTCATTATAGATGTCAAGTCATTTGTAACTTTTAGGAAACTCAACCTTAGTGTTGTAGAATGTCAGATTGACTTTGGACCTTAGGTGGGTACCAAATTTAATCCCGTGACTGTACTACTCGGCCTAATGAATCATAGAAATAAAGAGATTATATTATACCTACTTACACAAAGGCAACTTTTCATCCCGGAAAATTTAAAAGTTCCCGAGGGAATAAGGATAATAAAAATCTACGCGGAATAGGTATAACTTAAAAGTTTATACTAGAATAATATTTTTTGATGTTTGATGTTTTTTATGTTTTTTATTGAATTTTATCCTAATTTGTCCATTCATTAATTTACTCAATTAAAGATCATAAAAGCCATCTGAAATATACCTAGGTAGGTATAAACACCAAGCCAAGCTGCCTACCTGTTTGGATATTTATTTATTCATGGCACAAGCAGCACTATAACCTATTGATTATATACATACCTATACATATTCATACAAGTATGCAAATATGCGTAGGCAAACTGGGCAGTTTTATGAATATCTATACTGAATATGAATATGAGTTTTATTTTGATCCTAGAATAAAATTCTTCGAAAAAAAACGAGAGATAGCCAGGTTACATGACTAATAAGCCTCGAAACGATTAATTACTTTAGGAAATATGAAATGAAATATTATAAATATGCTTCTTATAATAAAAGTGGATCAAAATAACCATCAACTAGGAGTATTTTTTGGTAGTCATCGTAACTTTGATGTTAATTCGGCGAAGTGGTTACTAGGCGATCGTGCGGTATCGCGCGGAGCAAACATCGCATTTCCACGGCGAACAATGCCGTGGAGCCATGTGTTTACAACTTTCTATGGGAACCGGCCCGCGAGCCATTGTTGATCCCGGCCAACCGATCACCACCTAACACCATAGTATACCTGCCTTTCATATAAATATTCATGTCAATAAACGAAATTTTTCAATGACTCAGCCATACGTGTGTATCGAGAAGTTAACGTCACATACTTGCCTACTTATTATGTACTTAACCATACGTAGAAACACCCGAAAACCACTTTTTACGAACCTTGAACAGTGCAAACCGGTCGCATCAAGAGCGGACATGATAACAATAAATTAAATTTAAACGGAAAACGAAACAATTCCAATAAGACTCATACAATCTAGTTTTAGAACGTAAAGAATTCAACATATTAACCGTCACTTAACTTTCTTCCGCAACGGTAAACCGCCGCCTAATTCCATAAAATTTTAACTAACGCTTTTAGCGTGATAAATTTAACTGCTTTCTTAGTAATTTGCTAAGTAAATGTTAGTTATTAGGCGTCCAGTGTCAGTCACGCGGAGGAAACAGCTCCGGTGTTATATTAGCCGAGTAAACAAGCGACGTGGAAGATAAATCTCGCCTGAAAGTAGCACGTCCAGTGCGCGCGCGGCGGCGAGATCCCGATCAATCGGGAGCGGTACCGTTAGATGATGTTGTAGTCACCTGATCACACAAACACAGATAGGTCAGAGTGTCACCCTGATAGTTACCGTTAGGATCCGCGCTGGGGGCGGCGGGCTAGCCGCTGGACGGCATGTCACGCACTAGGGTCACGGCACTTTGTCACTGCACTGTCACGTCACAAATCCTCGGGCATCACGCGGGCTCGACGGGAGCGCTCGGGCCAGCCAAATGCGACAGACCGTGAATCTTAACCTACCTGTTGCGCTTGCGTGTCGCGGCGCCCACCGAACCGCGCCGACTGCTTTACCGACACTACCTGCCGCCATATTTGTAATGCTAACCGTCCGACCTCCATTACGCCTGACATTCCAGTATAATTTTAATTAAACTCCATAAAAAACTCTTAGAAATAATAAATAAACGTGGTTATATTCTTATTTAAGCTCAGAAAACTTTATATTTTGAGATAAATGGGCGTAAAAGCCTTAACCTGCTTTACCAGCGCACCTTACTGCCATCTATTGTAACATGTGAAAACTATTTAACGTTGACGTTACTTAGTTAAGTGTGATGTTAACTCAAAACTGATCCAGTTAACTAAACAGTACGGAATATTTTAATTTTGAATTACGTTAATGTCTTTAATTTCACTCCTTTACTTGTTGAATGGTTAATTACGCCATATTCACACATAAATATAATGTTTCAAAGGATCCGGTTCGTATGAGTCAGAAGGCAGCTAACTTCACCTGTTCCGAGGCGAGTTAGATCGAAGTTAAATAGTATGAGGGTAATTTCATAGGTGGCGCTGCTTGTCCCGTGAAAGCCTACATAATCTACATCAAAGATAATCGATTTCTATTGTAAATTGCTTCTAATTCACTTCTTAACTTATTGTAACTAATACGGAAAGAACAATTTTGTGACACACTTATGATATAACCTTACCAACACACTTGTTTAAAAAGTGCTAGAACCTAATTGTTAATGAATAATTTCCTTTTAATTAATAAAATATTGTAGGCAAAGTAAATAATTTTGACTGTGACGTAATTTTAGTGGATGAGTTATGGTCCTTCTAACCGGATGCGTCTCGTAGTATTTTTGAGGAAATAAAATATGTCAATGTCACTTTAGACATAACTTAATATTAATTAAATGCTACATCATAAATTATAAAGTCAACCAAAAACCTATTTAAATGCTTTTGTGATGTGATTGTTTGTTATATAATATTTATGTTATATTGTTTTTGCTATGAGAAATATGAAACCTACTTCAAATATTTAATAAGACGGATAATTATTTAAATTTATTTATATTGGTGATCAAAATATTTCTGTGTGATTTGTAATTTGATTCGATACATAATTCAATGCATATAGTTCGTCAACGATAGTATCTAATATTAAATGATCTGTAAAAATACCACTTATTTCCGTTTCACGTATTCCTTTCACTTCAGAAAAAAATCCTGAATTTAACTAAATACGTGATATGACGTATATGGTATTTATTGAAAAACTACATAAATTAATACTTAAGTACCAATTTCACCATACGATGTTAAATTTAATCAATGTTAATCGACTGTTAGTTCATACATTTTCACAGCTGTTAATGCTCTAATCGTCTGTTAAGTGGTTAACATCGTTTGGTGAAATTGGTAATAAGTATAAAACAATAACTGGAAATTCAAAACTATAATGTTAATTAAGACAAATATATTCTTTAGAGAAACTCACTTTTCAACTCGACGGACGTATTAGGTACCAATTATTAAACGACGAGTTTAAGTTGATCCCGTAACAGCGTATGGATAAGATTTGAGGGGGTGTATTTCCAATTAGGTAGCTTAACAGTCGCTCGTATAAGCTCGCTCGCTCGATAGACACATCGTCAAGAAGCAGCGTAATGGCAATAGGTAGCAGAAACTCTTCAATAGCCGGAGATGACCTACATTGGTATTTATACATTAGTTTAGCCGTGTCGTCAACCAAAGCACTTTCGCATTTATAATACTAGACACGTTAAAGGATGTTTACTCACTCAAGTAAGATCCGTATTCGACGTTTTTTGTTATAATATCTTAAACAAATAATGGAGCTTGAGATGATTCAATATAAACACATCTTCTTGTATCCGCTGAATGTTCATTTCAGGGTGGTTATTATGGCAAAGCTTATTCAGTTTACGCTGTGAGAAAAAGACAGAGCTATATGACTGCTATAGCTGTCCTTTACACTCACCGTAACATGAACTGGGGCCTGTTTCACAAAAGCTTGTAGCTTGTATTACAAGCGGAAGTCTCTTTTCAATGCATAATGTAGAAAAGAGATGTCCGCTTCTAATACAAGCTACAAGACAAGCTATCGTAAAACGGGCCCTAGCTATGTCATAATCATAATAACCCCTAGTACTACCGCCTACATATTATCGATAGTCTATATTTTACCGACTTCAAAATGAGGATCTAATCTACTGTTTATTTTAAAGTCAATTTCGCTGAGATGTTGGTTTATGAGTATTGGTCAATATAGAATATATACTATACATAATTATAGGGTAGTACTGGTTTTGGCCATGTTTGCACCGTTTTGGCCACTCTCAATTTTAACTAATATGTATTATTAAATAACAAAATTATTGTTATAATTTATTTTTGTATAGTCTAGTATAGTATAGTGTAAGGTCGGCGTCAATAGAACTTGCGAAAGATGTAAACAACACCAAACGAACCAATTCACCGTGATTACTCGATGATCACGTACTTTTTAAGATCAAGCGACGTCTTTGCAATGATTTATACACTAGATCATTATTTTCATATTAAGTTTAAGATGAAATAACTATTCATTATACTTTATTTTTAATAAAAACACGCCTGGTGAATATTTGAGGTTATGTGTCAAACAGTACTAATTTGTTTACATTGTTCGCAAGTTATATTGACGCCGACCTTAGTCTTAACTATTTATGAATACTTATTATTTTTAATATAACAGTATTTTCGATACTAATTTCAATCTTAAGTGGTCAAAAAAGGTATTCAGTGGCCACAAACGGTACTTCTACAAGCTACAAGTATGTAGGTATATCGTTGTCTTAAACCCATAGTACAAGCCTGGGAATTTTGTGTAATATTGTCCCCTAATTTATTTCCTTATTAATAAAATACGAAAAAAATGTTTATCCTAATAATCACTCTTATTCATTTATTTTTTTTGTTGTAGTTTACAAACAAAACACAATAAGATTTATTTACCGTTTATATTTAACGCAAAGTTCCGGCTTCCAGTCAACAGTCCTTCTGAAGGTAACAAGAAAAATGTTGTTCCTACTCAATTGCAAGTCAAATGGCCGTTTATAGTTGGCTACCTGTCAAGTATAAATTACCCTTACTTTGTAAACAAGAAGTCCGTACATACGTAAGGTAAAAACAGGCCAAGTGCATGGTGAGTTGTATATTTTTTTTACCTTTTGTTACCATAAACTCCAAACGGTTTGCTTACTGCATAAGGAATTGGTTCATAATTGAATTGACAAATTACTTATAATGGGGTCTGTAGTGCTCCATAAAAATAAAAGGTACGGAACACTACACGGGATGGTTGTGATAAAACCATCAGCACGTAAATTTGGACCTGTATAAGTAAAATAAAACCGAAAGAAATTCAACAAGGTTATATAATAAGGAGAACTCACAATGATAAAATTAAAACAAACTACATACAATGTAACTATAAAAACAAGTTCACTAGACTGTTACGGAACTTAGTTTAAGTATCAAAAACAATTTAACACAAAACGGTCTGCGGATTGTCACATAAAAAAAGAATTTCCTAGTTTTAAACACATTGCCTAATAAAGGGTAAAAGACCACATTAGAACACGGTCAGACCAAAACTTGTATTCAATTTAAAGGTAATTCTGATTCGAACTAAAACAACAAGAATCTGTTAAAATGCAAGAAGCGCTTCATGATTAAAACTGATATGTTCGAAGTATTATAAAACTGGGATAACAAATTATGGTTTTGATCGGTAAAAAAGGTCTAGGGATTCTATAACATTTATAGCCAAAATGAAACCGAATGAATAACCTTAGGTAGGTTAGGGGTGAGTTCGCGGACTCAGATTAGAATTTAATAAAGTAAAAATCAACGAAATAGTAACTGTCCTGCGAATATCCGCCGTTGCTTGTCGCCGTGTGAAGATGTAACCACCCTGCGTTCGTCGCAACTGTCGCAGCGGGTAAAACCTGCGGGCGCTGCCGCAGACGACGACCCGTTGCCAGCGAACTTGACGGCGAACCGCACGCTGAATCCAGTCGTCCAAATCTTCAGTCGGGGCGTTGAGTCGGAAGATATGGGGTAAACGGAGGTGCCGCTATCCGGACGCACAGAAGACAACAGCACTAGAACGTTCGGCCCTCAATTGAGACCACGGCGTAATAGAAACGGCCTCCACGTATCACTACACCGGACGCGACACTCGAAGCTGGCTTCAGTTATAGAGAAACTTGGGATGACTAGAAATTATTAAATTTTTCTGTTGTATCAAGGCAAGAGTACGAGAATGAATGACCTTCCCAAAACAAGGATCGGATCTAACAAAAACGAATTCAAAATTCAAAACTGTCAGTAGAAATTACAAACTCTAACCGGTCAATGAACAAGTCCGCAATACCAAAAAGGCTGAGAAACGAAAAAGGCGAAATAAATAAACAACAAATAACGCGAACCAACGCGATTTGTAGCGGTAATGCTACAATTATCCCCTCACTAGAACAAAAAAACAAAAAATTGACAACCCTAAAATAATACTGAAGTGACATCCCTAAAATTTCCAAAAGTGACAACCCTAAAATAATATCGAAGTGACATCCCTAAAATTTCCAAAAGTGACAACCCTAGAATAATATCGAAGTGACAACCCTAAAATTTCCAAATGTGACAACCCTAAACATCGAACACGAAACACCAAAAACACACTTTAAAATATAAAGGTTAAACACAAACAGCATTTGTCAAAGTCGACCTTGATAAGGTTAACCTAAAATGAAAAACAAAACTACAGACGCGACGAAAATCACACCTGAACACCAAAGATCGCTCACCTAGTATAGTTGAACCGAAACGATCTTGATACTAGACTGACTAAACTAGGACTAATTCTGACTAACTGCAGCCACCTACCCTAAAACATCTAGCCTAACACTTTAAAACTATTTTATTAATAATACAGCCTGCTGGAAAAAAGCACCTCTATAACTAACTTACACCTAGTACAGTCAGCCAACAAAAACTGCAAAAAATGTGTTTAACAGACCATTATTACAAACCTACGCAAAGACAAGAAATAACCTACTACAAATACCATCTAGAAACCCTAACAAATATCCGCGACGAAAATTGAATCAAATTATCCTAACACTAAAAACTAAGGATTATACAAATCAACCACCACAATATACACCAATAAGCCTATCAGAACGACCAACCAAAAACATAAAGGCAAAACGAATAGTCCGAAAAAGCATTACGATCGGGATAAGTACTCTAACCGAAAATTCCAAGACACTAGCTCTTAAACTAAGGCATACCAGTGCACGAAGTTTACATACCAACCAAACCGCTATGATACCAAAATCACAGATTAGCTAGTTCGCGCAAACTAACTAACCGTTAACCCAGTAAGATAGCCCAACGAAACAATTCCGTCTTGGAAATTAGCGCGAGAAAAACCCACAAGTATCAAGACCTGTTATTGCACTATAATTGATACGATGGCAAACAAATGCCTAACGTGAACAAAGTGATAGGTGATTAACAAACTTTCAACTTTGAATAACAATATGTATAGTCAGACCGAAAAACATGAACACGGCAAGGTAAATTCTCACAACAAAAGTCGACTCAGAAGAAATTGGGGACAAAAAAATCTGACCACCAATTCTAACTGATAGCAGAAATACACTAAATGCAACAAGAAAGGTGGAACGAAATTTACTCTCAATCCGAGAGTTGGAAGGAAGAAGAAGAAAGAAGTAAACTCAAGACCACCGCGAGGGCGGCCTAATGCCCTCGCGGCATCTACCACAAAACCTCCACGGAGGGGGCGTAAGGCCCTCCGTGGAGTAAACTGGGAGGAAACACCTCACAACCTCCGCGGAGGGGCACGACGCCTCCGCGGAGGGGAAACAGGGAAATAGTGCTAACAGACCCGCTCCACGGAGGGGGCGCAAGGCCCTCCGTGGAGTAAACCGAGAGGAAACACCTCACAACCTCCGCGGAGGGGCACGACGCCTCCGCGGAGGGGAATCAAGGGAAAAGTGCAAACAGAACCTCCGCGGAGGGGCACGACGCCTCCGCGGAGGGGAATCAGGGAAAAAAGCACAAATTGCAAGAAAAGGTGGAAATATCTTATATTTCCTACTATATAAAAAAAAACGACTAGCCAAGATAAAAAAACCAAAAGGGGGAAGACGTTGATCACAATGGAACCTTTAGAATTTTGGGAATAGAGAAAAAAAGAGAACGGGGACACCTAAAAAAAACGACAAAAACAAAACGCGCAAAAAGAATATTTGTCCAAAAATTAAAATTTCACTCATCACCGTATCGCCTAAACAAACAAATCTGTTAAATTACCACCGCAAAGTCAAAAAGGGGTTGAGGAACACCACGACCCAAAATCCCGTAAGAAAAATTTTTAGACATAAGGCGCGTTCGTTCCGACTGTCTGCCATCTTGGGCACACAGTCTGAACATATTTAAAACAGCAAAAAAAAATACGCCCGAGTCGAAAACTTAATGCGTTTCATGGTGGCTAGTTCATCCAGACCATGTTCCATCATGGACCCACGGTCTGAATATATTCAAAACAACAGCAACGCCATACGCGCACACGAGACGAAATTGGTGTCCCTACACGCGAAAACGGCATGTCACAGAGCACATGGTATAAAAACATGCTGGGGACAAAAACTAAAAACCAATCATGCTTAAACACCAGATACCCTAGTAACAAGGAGAAGTACCTAGGGGCGAAAAGGTTACATGCAAAATAAAAACAAAACCACTCACCTTAACGGACCCTAACTACGAAACACATGGTAGGAAAATAAAATACGGGGGTGAAAATTTTATTCGGTGGGATTGAAAGACTGTTTGTTTTGGACGATATACAAGTAATTATTGTTGAAAATAAACATTATCACAATAAATTAAATATGTCAAGTGGAAAGTAGGCGTCAGCTCCAGGTTGAAATACGCGACTCGAAGCCAGGGAAAGTAAAGCGCGGCGAAGTCATCGTACCACTGGAACCGTAGATGTTATGAGCTCCGCTACAACATAAAAAAAAAAGGATTAGTAGCAAAGAGGAAGGATTTATTGGTCGATTACGACCAATCTTTCCACCGACGACAAAAAATAAAAATAAAAAAAGTATTTGACACATTAAAAAAAATATATTAAAAAATCACTTACCTTCGGGCGCCATTTTGTAGTGCTCCATAAAAATAAAAGGTACGGAACACTACACGGGATGGTTGTGATAAAACCATCAGCACGTAAATTTGGACCTGTATAAGTAAAATAAAACCGAAAGAAATTCAACAAGGTTATATAATAAGGAGAACTCACAATGATAAAATTAAAACAAACTACATACAATGTAACTATAAAAACAAGTTCACTAGACTGTTACGGAACTTAGTTTAAGTATCAAAAACAATTTAACACAAAACGGTCTGCGGATTGTCACATAAAAAAAGAATTTCCTAGTTTTAAACACATTGCCTAATAAAGGGTAAAAGACCACATTAGAACACGGTCAGACCAAAACTTGTATTCAATTTAAAGGTAATTCTGATTCGAACTAAAACAACAAGAATCTGTTAAAATGCAAGAAGCGCTTCATGATTAAAACTGATATGTTCGAAGTATTATAAAACTGGGATAACAAATTATGGTTTTGATCGGTAAAAAAGGTCTAGGGATTCTATAACATTTATAGCCAAAATGAAACCGAATGAATAACCTTAGGTAGGTTAGGGGTGAGTTCGCGGACTCAGATTAGAATTTAATAAAGTAAAAATCAACGAAATAGTAACTGTCCTGCGAATATCCGCCGTTGCTTGTCGCCGTGTGAAGATGTAACCACCCTGCGTTCGTCGCAACTGTCGCAGCGGGTAAAACCTGCGGGCGCTGCCGCAGACGACGACCCGTTGCCAGCGAACTTGACGGCGAACCGCACGCTGAATCCAGTCGTCCAAATCTTCAGTCGGGGCGTTGAGTCGGAAGATATGGGGTAAACGGAGGTGCCGCTATCCGGACGCACAGAAGACAACAGCACTAGAACGTTCGGCCCTCAATTGAGACCACGGCGTAATAGAAACGGCCTCCACGTATCACTACACCGGACGCGACACTCGAAGCTGGCTTCAGTTATAGAGAAACTTGGGATGACTAGAAATTATTAAATTTTTCTGTTGTATCAAGGCAAGAGTACGAGAATGAATGACCTTCCCAAAACAAGGAACGGATCTAACAAAAACGAATTCAAAATTCAAAACTGTCAGTAGAAATTACAAACTCTAACCGGTCAATGAACAAGTCCGCAATACCAAAAAGGCTGAGAAACGAAAAAGGCGAAATAAATAAACAACAAATAACGCGAACCAACGCGATTTGTAGCGGTAATGCTACAGGTCCTAGTAAAAAAGGGGATAAGTCTTCTGAAGATCAAGTGAAAAAGGGTTTAAGTCTAGTATACTCCGTTCATGTATGTACCCTTTTTTATTACGAGTTAAGTCGACTTGTACCCTTTTTCACTTGGACCCCAGTATACCGTCAGAGCAAATAAGACCTATATACCTAACGTTGACAATACGATACTATTCAAAAGCAATGTGGCTTTACGAAGTAGAATAGAGCGGATTAAGGTGTCTATTTTCTATTTAATGCCATGTTTAAACTGCCATATATCAATTGTCACAGCGATTAAAGTGACAAGGGGGGTCCTATCGTTTGACCAAAAAACGTTTCACCAAATGATTCATTTCACAAACATATCATTTGACAAACCGCTATTTTTTCCGAAGCTGTAAATATTTCAGGATTTATTTCAAGACCATCGTGTAGATACCTATAGGTTAGGTTAGGTTTGTTTTTTAAAAATCCTGAAATATTTACAGTTTCGGAAAAAAAGCGGTTGTCAAATGATATGTTTGTGAAATGAATCATTTGGTGAAACTTTTTTTGGTCGAACATTAAAATGAATTAATAAATGACAATTGAATGCGTTTCAGTAAGCCTAATAAAATGCCTATAACTAGTGAAATGATTTTTGAATGACAAGGGGACCATTCCAGAAAGCCACTCTGCAACTCTGCACTCCACAAATCCCACTCTTCAAACGTATTTCTGTTCCACAAAGCTATTGCAGAATTGAAGAGGCAGAATCAAATGCAGAGTGTGGATTTGTGGATGTGCAAAGTATTTCTGTTCCACAAGACAATTGCAAAGTTGAAGAGGCAGAGTCAAATACAAAGTCTGGATTTGTGGATTTGCAAAGTATCTTTTAGGAACAGAATCTTTGCAGAGTTTGCAGATTACGCAGAGTGTTTTCTGGAACACGTTTACTCTGCACTTTGCATTAACGTGGATTTGCAAAGTGCAGAGTGCAGAGCTGCAGAGTGGCTTTCTGGAACGGGCCCCAGACATTGTAAAATTATGGTGTAAGGCATTTTGCAAATTCTATTCTGTTAGAGGTATACTTAATCATTATGCCTTCATAGATTTAACACGAACAAACTTAACGCGAATTAAGACAATGGTCGTGTTTATCGATGTGGGTAAACATCGGTCATTTTCTGACCAGAGTCCACGTAAATTTAATCCTAGGTTAACCCCAGGTAAAACTATTCACGATTCATATGAGAACTGTCAATTTTAACGAATTAACCTGTTAACCTGGGGCAACCTGGGGTTAACATTTGCCTACTCTTCTTCTCACCCTAAATCAAGCCCGATTTTCACGTTTGAATATGTATATTGTAGTTGTCATGAAAAACTAGGTTTGTACGTTTCCGTATATTAAAATTTTATATTTGTTTCTTTCTAAGAAATAATTTCTTGGAAAGGAGAACGTTCTGTTTATTTTCATAATACTACAACATATAAAAAAATAGTGAACCGGACTAGAAAAACGTTATCGCATTTTGTATGGAAATTTTTAGCTTCACAATCCTCTTAAATAGAGAAAAACAAAGGTGCGTGAAATACATAGAAAACATCCAAGACGCGGATACAAATAATCGCGCTCATCACAAATATTTGACCACACCTGGAATCGAACCAGACTACCAAGACCACTGGCTACTATTCCTTCGTGGTAGGAGTAGGACCTTGTGCACCCGACCTTGGCCGTCCGGATCGCTACCACCATCTTATCCAGTAACCCACCACCAAGCAGTAGTGTTCACATTGCTGTGTTCCGATAGAACAACCGGTGAAATTACTAGCATAGAGGCATTCCATCTTAGTCCTCAGGGTTGGCAACGCATTTGAAGTCTGAGGATTGCGGTCTTGAGAATGCAAATGTCTATGGGTCTCAGATCCCACTTACCATCAGGTGGCCTGAGTGCTCGCGTGCGCTACCTTGCCATAAAAAAGAAAAAAAAAAAAGAGTTAAAAACCGGTCAAATTCTGCCTGCTAATCCAATACGCAGTATCTCAGATAAAACTCCTGTAGCAATATCAACCTTATTATTAACAGGAGAGAATTAAAACTGCTTTGGTTATTAAATTTGGGATACCTACCGCTTATTAGCTTTGTAGGGCGAATGCGAGTCGGACTCGTCTCCAAGGGTTCCGTACCACCACATAGTAGGTTTTATTATATTCCGATTTGAGTTCGATTTCGTATCGAATCAGCGCGAGCTCAGAGGGCTCAGACAAGATGCACTACGCTAACGTTTCTATTCGATTCCTTTTTAAACCAATCGCGTCACTGGTAGACCACGTGACTTTTCGTATCACGTCATCTCCCAGTGACGCGATTGGTTTAAAAACAAATCGAATAGAAACGTTAGTTAGCGTAGTGCATCTTGTCTGAGCCCTCAGCAGATACTTGTATTTTTTTTTGTATTTGTGGTTTTTCTTTAGGATTTGTAGGTACAGTCGAGTTCTTTAATATGTATACACTTTAGTACCTTGTCTATCTAATGTCATTATTACTCATGATTAAACTGCCATTATATGAATTATCAGTGATTAAAGTGACAAGGTACTAAAGTGTAACACCATACCAAATTTGACGCTTGAAGATGTTTTACCTTTACGATACAACAATTATAAAAATGTATATTTGTGTGTGTTTGTTCCCCCTTCAGTGTTTTTTTTTATTTGTGAGTGAATCCGTCGGTACAATAAAACATATTGTGAAAAAAAAACAACACTGTATTTAATGTAGGTACTAACGTAGTTTTTTTAAGTATTTTTGTAACTAACAACCTATGGATCTCGAGAAATCTGAAAAAATAATAATATATATATATATATATTATTACGGTTCAAAAGATACAGCTGTTTAAAGTTAGGACGGACAGGCGAAAAGCGCAGGCATATTAATTGGGTTCCGATGGGCTACCCTTTGGATACGGAACCCCTCATAAAAATATAGCTTAGCAGCAGATCCGACCCGGATGAGAGGTGAAACGGACACGGAGCATCATCGAGTCAGGAATGCGCGCAAAAACCCGCGATAATTCGACCAGAAGGTACACTCGCGGTAGGTTGAGTGCCCGTCATTTAGACTTGTATGTAAATTAGTCTGGCCGGTCGTGTCACTGGTACTGAATGTGTAGCGATGATAACGACTCCTTTAACAAGACACGCACGATTGTTGACGAGCTTTGACCAGCTTAACGTGATCTCCCTACTCTGTAACTATTATACAGACCAGTATAAAAATGGAGGATAATCTTTCATTAGTTGACCTAGGCCTAAACTCATCTGTAAATAGATAGTCCCTTCCAAAAACACTTCGACCCGAGTTCTTGGGCCACTAAGTATACATAGAACTATGTAAAAGTTAATTAATTTAATAATCAAAACCTTTATGATTTGACTATTAAGCACCTTTTCCTGTCTTTGAACAGAAGGGGCCTTTCGTTTACAATCCGTCCCTTAGGATCTTCAGTGCATTTATCAGAGGGCAAGAGAACACGCTCATCTGTTCCTAATTACGTGCAGGTTTCATATTATTATTCATATTCAATTTATTGCATTCATGGTATTAGAGTGATATTTCAGAGACTTTCCTCGCGATGTTTATTTCTCACGACTCGTGATCGTGTGGAACGAGTTCGAAGTCCAGCGTCGACAGTACCAATGCGTTTATCTACCTCTAAAGCCGAGTACTCACTAGCGAGCCGTAACTGTAACTGTTGCACGTAACATCGTGATGTGTACGCGGCTCGCGAACCTGTGGGCCGTGCCAAGATGCACTACGCTAACTAACGTTTCTATTCGATTCGTTTTTAAACCAATCGCGTCACTGGTAGATGAGACGTGATACGAAAAGTCACGTGGTCTACCAGTGACGCGATTGGTTTAAAAATGAATCGAATAGAAACGCTAGTTAGCGTGGTGCATCTTGGGAGGGCCCTCTGTTCTCCGCTAGAAGCTCGTTAGGCTACGGCTCCACTGAGGTGGAGATGAGCGGAGTGGAGCGGAGTTGTGCCAATATTAACCAATAGAATCTAAACTAACGTTCGCAAGTCGCGCTCGACGTGACCGCATGCGCGTTCTATTGGTTAATATTGGCACAGCTCTGCTCCGCTCCGCTCGTCTCCGCCTCAGTGGAGCTGCAGCCTTACTGTAACTGCTACTGCAGCAGTTAAATACAGCTCTCTAGTGAGTACCCTGAAGTTTCCAGAGATGGTCATTCTCATTCCTTGCTATCCGTTATTTAACTTTTATCAAAGCTTGCCATTATTTATTTGAAATCGCCTCAGCATGATTTCAAGAAGCTCCTATTTATATTCACACATTTGTTTGCGTTTTTGTCCGCTGATTGAGTCGGAACGTGAGCTGATCCGATGATTGAGTCGGAACGTGGCAACAAGATCTTCGTTGTACTTAACGTGGACCTACCGAGTTTGGGCTCGTAAGATTAGTATAGATAAGCAGCGGATGTCCATGCCAAAAAAAAAAGTCGGCACAAAAAAACGGTCTAAAATTAAATGATTAACAGAAACTTATCCTGCACACATCTAAAGCCGCTTTCTCCAAGACGGTACGAATCATTGATACCGTTGTGCCTTCGTATGTGGACACCTCATTAGTGGTGGTAGAACCTGGTCCATGGTCTGACTGAAAATAGCTATGGCAGACGATATAGACCCCTTTTTACATATATTGTATTGTCAACATTATGGTAGCTCTTACGAACTTAATAGTAAAGGCAACCGAGTAAAACCAATACAAAGGAGTCAAAATAGAATAAGGCCCCGAGCCTGTGAGCGTGTTTACTTTCTCCTTGACATTTATAAAGGCGTATAGTTACTACATCTGTCTGTCTGTCTATATAAAGAAGAAATCATGTTCGTATGCTTGTCCTCTATGTGTTCACCATTGATCCGATTGTGATGAAAATTGGATGTGTTCTTCTGTGTATGCGCGCGAAGGTTTCTCGACCAAGAAATCTGTAAAAATTAACCCTTTTTTACTTTACGTGGCATTGCAACGCATGTCGGGCGCAGCTAGTATAGTACAAAGCTCAATCATGACTTATGATTTATTATATTAGATTATCAGTACAGTGTTAGGAGTTGGTCTACTTTGCCAATCGTAAACACTCGCTCACGTGTGCATTGCCAACTGAATCACGACATGGGTCGATTAATTAGCATAAAATAACTTATAATCATGTATGAGTATCACGCGTGCGCGTACGTAATACAGGCTCGTGATATAGAAGCCTAGTTGAGTCCCTGTACTTTAAAAAATATACAAATACTAGCGACACGCCCTCGCTTCGCTTCGGTTTATGTGAATTTTCTGTAACACCTGGGGCCCTAGCCAAGATGCAAACGCTACTAACGTTTTTCTTTTCTATCACTCAAAATGTATGGGATGACATTTTAGTTCGTAACGGTAAACCACGTGGTCAACGGTTATTCCATACTGATATTTTGAGTGATAGAAAAGAAAAACGTTAGAAGCGTTTCATCTTGGCTAGGGGTACATAAACTAGAGTTTATACATAAAAATGTTCCGAGAAAAAATATCTAAATGATTGTAAAAACCGCATGAAAATCCGTTCACTAGTTTTTGAGATTATCGCGAACATACAGACAGACAGACGCGGCGGGGACTTTGTATTTATAATATGTTGTGATAGTGATTATTACAACTTACAGTGCGACATCTCTTAGAAGGTGCTTCGGGTTTGCACTTGTCTCTCACTTGCTTTCATACGCTCTTATAAAGGGCAAGTGAGAGAGAAGCACAAACCAGAAGCACCTTCTGAGTGCTCACAGACTACTTATTCTACCTAACAACTTACTTATTCTAACTTTGCCGACGCAGTTAGCTGAGTTGGTAGTGACCCTGCCTACCAAGCTAGCGGTCCTGGGTTCGAATCCCGGTTCGCTACGACTTAGGGACCTTCAAGAGAAGAGCATACTCTTTTCTCAAAAGCCGGCAACGCAGCTGCAATACCTCTCCAGCTGTTGCAGGTGTCCATGGGCAGCGGTGAATACTTCACATCAAGTGACCCGATAGCCTATTTGCCCCCTCTAGCATAATAGTAGTTTATGTGGCTGGTGCATAATTAGAGGCATTAAAGCACGAGTGTGGTTTTATGAAACGAGCCGAAGGCGAGTTTCATAATAAGATCACACGAGTGTTTTAATGCCTAATTATGTATAGCCGCATACATAACTTTATCTACATGCATATCATAAGTTTTCTATAATATGTTCAGATATGGCCTGTATTTTTATTAAGTTAGTGTTACTGTTAACTTGTTTGTAGTACCAAAGCTTAAAAATAATAATAATAATAATAAAAAACAAACTTTACTTATAATGTACAGATATGGCTTGCATTTTCAAGTTAGTGGTACAGTATTACCGATACTTTAATGTTTAGGTACCGACACTTTAATGTAAACATTACGATGCACTATACTTTAATGTTAACATTAAGATGCAACCACAGATACAGGTTTCTTAATATAGCCGATTTGCTTATCGCTTCTGAACATATTGTAGGGAAGTTATGATATGGATGTAGATAAAAAATTATAATATTGCCTTGCCCTCGGGTTTATATACTTATGTATTCCAAACTTCATCCATTACCTAGCGAGAAGTGTTTCAAAATTGACTTGTAAGATTTGTACCGAAATACGAACCAAGCAAGTTTAATAAAAAGCTCGTATAAACCTTGTACACATATCGAAATAAATCTAAGCGGTAATACCGAAATTCAAAAAAAGCATTAATTCCCTAAGAAATTAAGTACTCTGTAATCACTGCAAGGATTTCCCAAGCCCGGTATTTCCATCAAAACACTGTGATTAATCGATTGTTAAACTATAGCTGACGAAACTTCGAAGTTTCTTGTGGAAGTTTTTCTGTGATGTCGATAATGATAACTAGTAAAGATCGACTACTCGTAGAATTTAGTGCTAAGTGCGACATGTAGGCCTAGCCAAGGTGGAATCGCTTCCAACGTTTTATACGTTAGCGTTATGCATCTTGACTAGGCCCCCTCTAGTAACAAACAAAACGTATCTTTTAGCAAAAAGACTTGAGTTTGGCGTAGGTTTTGCAAATTGTTAGTAAACATCCAAGTACAGATGATGATGATGATGATTTAATAGATCTCTTGATGTTGTTTTTGTATACAGGGTGGAAAAAAAGAACGCCGCATGGACGGCAACTATCTTAAATATTGGAAATATCAAATTCTACGCAAAGGAGAGTAACGTTTATTAAATACATACTTTTAACCGGGAATCGAACTGGTCGAATATGACAAAACAATAAAGTCGTGTTTTTATGATACACATCGAAAGGGTCATTGATAGTGATCATTTACATCTACAACACGTACACCTTTAAATTAAATAAAGACCTTAAAAAAATCCCGATTAAGGCAGAAGAATTCCCCAAAAATCCATAAATGCAGTATTTAATGATTTCAAAAATAAAAGTAAGTCTCCTTTGCGTAGAATTTGCTATTTCCAATATTTAAGGTAGTTGAAAACCATGTGGCGTTCGTTTTTTCCACCCTGTATACTTAACGCTTTCAGGAGCAATAGCCTTTATAGACTTTAACAAGCGCCTCTATTCTAGGCGATATAAACGATATCGTAGTTTTCCTGCTATGGTGTTGTTATGACGTCAGCCGCCATTACTGTCAAGAAAATAAGAGCTATCAAAACGTTGACAATTTGATAACAGATCAAATACCGTCAACTGCTGCAACTTTGCCAACTAGCTACAACATTACCCGTTTTGTAAAAATTTGATTTTCTACCAAAGCGTTATCTATTTTTTGCTAATATTAATGGGAGAAATACTATCATTTACCTGGAAACCCATTTAAAAAAAAAAAAAATGGCAACACTGATAGTTTTGAACTCAGTCGCTGTCAAAGCTTGTAAAACGGACATGTGCTTTTTCGGTGTCTCCAAATCGTTTGTCATTACTCAAAAAATACATAAGAGAGCTACTTGGTGAGTGTTCATATGGTAAGTAATAATGGTCTTTTTGTTATTTCACGTACTTTTACTTGTAAATGTAATGATTTACAGCTAATTACGAGGATGGGTAATGTTGCAAAGTGTTTCTTAGAACATACATGCTACAAGTTTGCCTAGGGTTAGGGTTGTCACTATTTACTCGATTACGAAAAAAAAAGATTGATGACGCGTGTGGATCTTAATATGCGGATATTTGTGTGTTGAATAATGGTTTTTATTAGTCATAGGTACCTACGTAATTCTCAAATTAAAGTTCTACATAACGTTGCTAACGTTATAATAAAAAATGTGATTACAATAAATGAGACTGGTACTTGTTCCCAAGTAGTAGAATTATGAATAGGTATTACTATCGTTGTGATTTTATATAAGATTTTATTTAGTTCTACATAACGTTGCTAACCTTATATATAATAAAAAATGTGATTATAATAAATGAGACTGGTACTTGTTCCCAAGTAGTAGAATTATTAATATTACTATCATTGTGATTATATATAAGATTTTATTTAGTTCGATTTTATTTTTTTATGTTGGTTTTTTTCTAATTTTTTTTTGAGGATTACCAAAGGTTGGTAGGCAATTAAGTTAGCACTTGCAATTAATATTTTTTTTTTATATTACTACATTTCATTAATACACATAATTTCATTTTCATTAAAATTTCATAAAAGTACAAATTGTTTTTTTTCATCATTCGACTCTTATTCATTCGTAAATTTAAATGCCAGTAAAGTACCTAGGTACTCTGAACTACCTATTCTGTTTTTCTGTTTGGCACAACCCTAACTATGCTTGAAAATTTGTATGGAGAAAAACGGGAATGCTATTGGACACGCTACAACATTGCCTACCAGCTAGAAAAAAATATATATGGTAGTTTGGTGATTTCCAATGACATCCCGGCATAGACATAACAGTAATGAATTTAAGAATTGGCCCCTTTTTTAGATACTGCATGTAATATCTCTGATAATCCGCCAGGCAAAGTTAACGTTTTTGGCTACAACTTTACCTGCAACTTTGACAGTTTCTACAAGCCAATTTATAATGATTTGAAGCATTTCGTACTGAATTTCATATGCCTTATGATTTAAAATAGCTTAGCAATGCAAAAAAGAGCACAGATAACGTACATTTTTAGAGTTATTTAAAAAAAACATGAATTTCCGTGCAATGTTGAAGCAGTTGACGGTACGATATTGTTTTTACCGTCTTGAATAGCCGCAGTAGGTACCTATGGTCAATCAACCTTTACACGGTAGGTACCAAGCTAGATAGTATTATTTTAGGTTTTATGTGATTATGAAATGATGGCTGAGACCTGTGACAACGTAATTATTTTGATTTGATTTCATCTTAGTTACTATCAATGACATAAACAGTTAATATTTTTTACAAGGCGAGGTGTGTTAATAATTCAGTGCCTCTATTCTACTGGGTTCCATATTGCCTTTGTCGTGTTATGGTTTGTTTTTAACTCGGCCGCCATTACTGTCAAGTAAACAAGGGCTATCGTAACGTTTACTAAACGATATGTCAAAAGCAATATGGTGTTACCCAATATTTTAATCAGAGATCGGACAATTGGGTGTCATTACTCGCTATAATGTGGACTTGACTCCTAAGATTTTAATCAAACAAATTAAATTACATTAATTGATTTCTTACCTGAACTTTAATCTTGATCCTTTGCAGGACAGTAATAAATAAATAATACAAAGACGTGAGGAGTAGCTATTAATAATCTACTTAAGTTTGCTCCACTAACATCCGTAGATTGCGAAAGAGCTTTTCACCTCTTCAGTTTATTTTAGCCGTGAAAAGGAATAAACTAACCACGGAAAAATTATGAAAATTACTGTTTATTCGCTTTAATAAATCTACACAATAACAAGTCTTTGTATTATTTATTTATTACTGCCTTGCAAAGGATCAAAATTATTTTTACGGTAAGTAATCAATTAATGCAATTTAATTTGTTTGATTAAAATGTTTGGAGTCATGTCCACATTATTGCGAGTAATGACGCCCATTGGTCCGATCTTTGATTATAATATAGGCCTAAATGTATTTTTTCCTGAAACCGTTCCGTCTTTGACTTGTTATCGTATTGTCCATGCAATGTAATGATAGCTTAGCTTATTCAGTAGCGTAACTATAGGGTGGCAGAGGGGGCAAAATACCACGCTGCCGCGCTAGCGATATTAAAAAAAAAAGTATTGGCAGTAAGTAATTTTTTATGGTAACCATTAGGGTGATGGAACCAGTAATGGACAAGGCACCAATAATGAACAATTGATTCTTATTTTACAGAAGATAAAGGTTATTCATTTGTTTTGCAACAAATGAATAACAATCAATTTTGGTGCGTATACAATTTGAATTAAGAGTGAAGTGTCCATTACTGGTGCCTGTCAGCTAAAAGTGTCCATCATTGGTGCCGTCAACCTACTTACCTACTGCCAATATCGCTAGCTTGGCACAGCACGGGTCCCCGGCCTAAGAGGGGCCCCGGTCCGAGAGGTCGTGAGCACAGGAGGAACCTATTTTTTTATGTTAAGCTAGGGCTACTGATGTGCCAAAGGAAACTTTCCAAAATTGCGGAATTTTTCATGTAGGAAATTTTCTGAAACTTCTCAAAATTTTGTATGGGGATTGAAACCTTCCGTTTCTTAATTGTCTTATATTTCTAGTGAAAGGTTCCGGAAATTCCTGAGAACTTTCCTAACTTTTTGAAAACTTTCCGCAACTTGCACATCAGTAGCTAGGGCCCTATCTGATGCATTTACCACAGGCCTCAGGTGGTATATTTACGCCACTGCTGCTCTTATTTACTTGAATAATGGCGGCCAAGATAAACACAACACAATACCAAATTAGGTTTTACCCAGTAGAATACAGGCCGTGGTTGATATAAATATTTTGTTAGTTAAAATGTACCGTTTAGTAGGCTTTTTATCGTGTTTATATATATATATATATATATCCTAAGTACAAGGATAAAAATAAGTAAAAGACTATGTTTTTTGCAATCACCTAGCCGATTTCCCACAAGCTCACGATTTTCCTTAACACGATAGTGTTAATGACCTACTCGTATTTAGATGACTTCACGCGCCCCGAGGGTGATCGCCGATTGCACAGATACTTAATAATACAAAGCCGGATTTTCACGTATGTAAATGCTAATGACCCTCATATAAAGTGGGATATTGGTCACCTGGATAGTTGGCTCAGTTGACCAAATTTACGTGCGCGTTCCGGGTTCCATGTGCCGTCGATGGGTAAACCTCATAATTCCTACTTATTTCGAACGTTAGTTTTCTATCGATGGCTTTCTCTATCTATATAGTCTATTTAGTGTCGCACTGCTGGGCAAAAGCCTCCCATCACGCCTCCATTCATCTCTTGTTCTGACCAATCCTCGCCAGTCTGGCTTGAATTTACCCAAATCTACCCGCCTAATCTTTTTTTTTTATCTGCCTCTACACTGCCTCTACTATCTTTCTGTTAAGTAAGGATTTGGTTAAATTAATGAAATAAACGATATACGGTGAACTAGCCCGATGTACACATAGCGATATATTGGTCTATCAATTGGCGTTGGTAGACTTATGGTCAGTCAAAGCAACCACAGGTTGCAGGTGGCCGTGCGTTACAGCCCATATAGCCCAACGTAAAGAGTTAGCATTCAATATAGTTTCAAAAGTGCCAAAAGTCATGTGTCAGAAACTTTGAATCCTAGAAGAGGCTTTTCTTCCCCATCTCTTAGTTTATTGTGATTTTCAATTTTACATGGCAAATTTTTGTCTGCCGTTACTTATTCTATTCTAATGAAATCTCTTGCATCAGGATGAACACAGTGTAAGTAGCTGCGAGGTACAAGAATGTACGCAAGCGCATGCTGCGCGCCAGCCGGATGTGTGCGCGACCACGTGCCAATTACCCGCATATTTTTTAGCGCCGAGATCTAAGCGCGGACGTACCGCATGCCGAAGTGAGCCAAGCTTGAAAAGGCAAATGTCGTGCAATAAACTTTACGTGACACGGAACTAATACCCTGAGAATTTCATGTTTTTAAACAATAAATTGTGTTTAATTTAGGCGGATCCAAACGGCTGGCACAACTCGATTTATGTCGTTTGTCGGGCAGTCTGATTCGTTCGATGCGAACTACCTACCTACGAAAAAGTTGAACTGCGCGACCAAGTTTCAAGCAAGTTATCTATCTATGCATACGAAACTCTTCCATGACAGACAACGCACTAAACCGCTAGACCTAGAGACTTGAAATTTGAAGGGATGCCTTAGGTATCCTATCCTAGGGATGCACTAAGAAAGGATTTTTATTAAATCATCCATCAACGGGAAGAAACAGGACGAGTAGAGGGACACTCTTCTAGTTTTGAATATAGCCTTCCTGACAATATTATGTCGGTATTTTTGTATATAAATAAAGCCTACGTGATGAAGCCCCGAGTACCACGTGAGTAGGCGCTTGAACTACGTTACATTGTTTACATATACACTTTGGTTATTGGGTGTTTCAGTTAAGGACTAAAATAAAGAAACGTCTTTTCTGCTGTTACGAAAATTAGCTATACTGCTGTAAGACAAATGGTGGTGTCTCAGACAAAGGTCCTGTAGCAAGTGCATGCATATTACTAACGGGCGAGGATTGAATCTGCTTCATTTATTGAATTTATGATACTGCTAATTGGCGTTGAGGGTGGTATATAAATGTACGACTAATTTTCGTATCACAGCGAAAAAGTTAACATTATATAATTTTAGTCCTTAACTAGGTACAATTTTTCTGAGAAACGCCCAATAAACAAAGTGTATATGTAAGCAATGTAACGTAGTTCAAGCGCCTACTCACGTAGTACTCATGTAGATAATACCTACGAATATTAAAGAATGTAGTTTTTACGCCAAACGTTAATATGTTCACAGTGCTACTTGCATCCGCTGGCTTTCTGCGAGCTTCACGCTGAGGACCCTGCCAAGATGCATTTCGCTAACTAACGTTTCTATTCGAATCGTTTTTAAACCAATCGCGTCGCTGGTATCTACCAGACGTGATCTGAAAAGTCAGTCAGTCAGTCAAGTCAAGTCTACCAGTGACGCGATTGGTTTAAAAACGAAACGACTAGAAACGCTAGTAGTGTCAAGTTCGCTTTACGGTAGGGCAGGATACGCTTTAGGGCAGGATTGATTGTTGTAAGGTTGTTATAATTATAAGTAAATATTATTTCTTAATTTTATTATTGTTCCTGTGAGACGCATTACTTGCAATTGCAAACGTCTGGAACGAGTTCGAAGATAGGTACTATTAAAATTAAGATAAACATTGCATAAATAATTTCGTATTACCGTAATCTGTATTTGCTAAAAACACGTCGGCTCCAAGTTTTAAAACTTTTAAATAAACATCGACTTACCTCTTATTACTTAATTATAAATACCTACCATAGGTAAATGCAGATGATCCCTTTCGAAACCACTTCGAGTCTTCGACCTTCTCTCACGGTCATTTTCCTGAATGTGCGAATTTCCTCACGATGTTTTTCCTGTACGGTAGAAACTAAGATGACCCCAACCGTAACACTTATTTAGTTTTATAATGATGAACGATGTTGACAAATTCAACGCATTCTCATATAATCTAAACAGCATATATCTACTTTGCTGATAGAGTGGTAACTTTGCTCCGCCTAAAAAACAGGTTTAGTTCCTTTCCAGACCAAAATCCCTACGTACAAAAAACATAGTAGGTATCTACTGTAAATTAGCGGATACCCGACCAGCCCAGCGCCTCTATTCTACCATAATTATTGCCTTTGATTGAAGTGTTATAGTATTGTTTTTAAATCGGCCGTTATTGCTTTCAAGTACATAAGAACTATGCTATCGAACATTGACAATACTATAACACGTCAAACGCAATACTTATATGGTTTTTACCCAATAGAATAGAGACCCTGTTGCAAGGTAAATTTATATTTTTATTTTAAGTGTTCTTCTTTTTAACCGACTTCAAAAAAAGGAGGAGGTTCTCAATTCGTCTGTTTTTTTTTTATGTTTGTTACCTCAGAACTTTCGACTGGGTGAACCGATTTTGAAGATTCTTGTTTTATTTGAAAGCTGGTGCTTCCAGATTGGTCCCATTTTTTTCAAAATGAAGATCTGGTGGTGGAATCCATGAGGAAACGACGGAACTCTTCAAAATTTATAGGCACACCTATAGCGATTTTGGTATTTTTCATTGTAACTCGTGTATTTGGTCTTGGAAAGCACTATTTGGTGAAGTGGAACTGATGATGAAGACCACAAATGGCCACCGGAACTCCTAAACGGTATATATTTCGAGGGTGGCGACAAGATATTTCGATTAAGATAGTTGAGCGACTATGACGAAGCATATTTAGGTTTAAATATATGACTATGACTTTCCCACGGCGTTGCTTGTGGCGATATTGAAATGTTCTATTGTTTCTTGAGAAATGGGAGAATAACAGCATAATTATGATCACAAAAAAGTATAAAATAAAAAAAAAGTTTAAAAAAATAAAAACCCGCCTTCGAAAAGCAAAAAATAACTTCTTTAAAATGGTAGGTAAATAGGTCAGTCCAACTGAAGTCGGCGTCCAACAATATTTTAACCAAAAGCAGACTTCAGTTGGACTGACCTATTTACCTACCATTTTAAAGAAGTTATTTTTTGCTTTTTGAAGGCGGGTTTTTGTTTTTTTAAACTTTTTTTTTGTTATCATTTTGATATTTTATCAAAACTATGATTTTTGAAAAAGCTTTAATATATCATCTTTATGTTGCGCCCTCTTAACCCGGCGACACTCGCTACTGGGAAAAAAATACCACACAGTAGGTACCTACTTGGACTTGAACTTTAAAATTTATAATAATAAGCAGGGTTAGCATTTTGGTGGCATATCTTGGCTATGTATTATAATAAATAGGAAATAGCAACTCCATGGATTCTAGAACCAAGATTTGCCACCAAAAGTCCTAACTCTACTAATAAGGAATAGCGAAATACCGCGTAATACCTAGCAAGTTACGCCGAGTTAAGTTAGAAAAACTTGGCCATAGCAACCGCTAGATTTCTAACCCAGTTGCTACAAATATCGAATATTTATTTTAACTTCTTTGCACATGACAAAAATGACACATACAGTCACATTATCATAAAAACAAAAACCCTCCAAATGACGGACTAAATGTCAAATGGTAATCTCTAGCAGTCAACCAGATATGGTAGGTACAGAGTGTAAAATCGATATACAAAGCCCAAGCGGCAACCGACGCTCTATCATAAATATCAAATTCACTTCTGGAATAAATAGTCCCCGCTACTACTTTTCATCGCCAATTCAATGCATTATCATTATCAAGGCCTCCTAGCCTACTTGCGCTAAAAAACCGACCGTTAATCTTATTATGACTTATCATCCTCGCCGAATCAGGAGCGCAGCATGTCGACCGTGCTGTCATCGACACAAACAGCTAAGTACTAACGGCAACACAGTTAACTGACCGGGTACAAATTATTTAATCGAATCTCCTTTTAACGAACATATTATTATCATTACGCAGAATTTTTATTACTCATAGCTTTTCTTGCCGCTTGAGTTAATGATTTTTGGTTAACATAAGTCTACTGTTTTTTGACCCGGGGGAAATGCCTTTGCATACACGCCTCGACGGAGGCCGGCTGCGTCTATATCGCGTGTCAAATGTGGATAAAGCATCCGTCACTCTCGTCCTTATATATAAGTCAGAAGGTGACGGATGCCTTATCCAAACTTTGTCACGCGATAAACGCAGCCATATTAGGGCCCCAGCGGGCCGATTATGGTCGTGTTTATCGACGTAGATAAGCATAGATATAACATCTGTCACTTTCTGACCAGTATGTAAGTGCGAGAGTGACGGAAGCTTTATCCACGGCGATAAAGGTGACCATAATACGGGCCCTGGACGGGTTATGTCGATAGGGCGACTGACAATAGAGTGCAAGAGAGTGGTAGAAGGAAAAATGCCCAAGAGCACGATGGAATGATGGATAATCTTAAGTTTAGTAAGACCTAGTTGTAAGTTTGTGCTGTTTTGGGTTTAGCTGTTAAGGTACAAATTTGTTTTATAAATATCTCTTCTTCTTCTTCTTCAGCGCATATACGCCCACCGTTGGGCATACGCCTCTCCAATTTTCCTCCACTGGGCCCGATTTGCGGTGGATCTCCACCAGATGGGGCCTGCGGTCGAGCTGATGTCATTCGACCATCTTGCTGCCTGCCGACTCCTCTCTTTGAGCGAGGTTGCCACTCCAAAATGCGCTTGCTCCATCTCCCATCGTTTCGGCGACACATATGGCCTGCCCAGCCCCATTTTAATTTGGCAACGCGATGGCCTTTATCCACCACTCTGGTGCGTTGGCGAATGGTCTCGTTTCGGAATTTGAAGCGAAGAGATATACCGAGCATGATGCGCTCCATGGCCCTTTGTGCGATCTTGAGCTTGTTTACCATCTGCACTGTGAGTAGCCATGTTTCGCACGCATATGTCATGGCAGGTAGCACACACTGGTTGTATACTTCAGTCTTAAGCGACTGGGGTATCTTTGACTGGAACACATTCCGCAGTTTGTCAAAAGCAGCCCATCCTAGTTGGATTCTTCTCTGAATTTCCGACATCAGTGAGTCGCGTCCGAGTCTAATCTTCTGCCCAAAGTACACATATTCAGTCACTTGCTCTAAAGATCGGGTATCCAGCGCTATAGGGTTTTGGGATAAATCGGCTGTGGCCATCACCTTTGTTTTCTCCATGTTCATTTTCAACCCAATCTTTAGAGATGCGTGGTGCAATTCTTGCAGCATTAGTTGCAGGTCCTGCGGGTTTTCTGCAATGATGACGATGTCGTCCGCGTAGCGTAGGTGGTTAAGATATGCACCGTCAACATTTATGCCCCTCCCATACCAGTTTATAAATATATAAATAAATAAATAAAATGTCCGACTTGCACGGAATAAAACCCCCGGGGCATTTCGCCTATCGCTTTAAAAGGGAACTAGGTACCTACGTAATGAATGTTTAAGATATCCTGAAAATATCATGGTTTCTGCAGAGTCCATAAACTGATACAATCGATGAAGTGAAATTCGATAAAATGATTATTAGCTGACCATTAGCAAGCCTTATTGTGAGGTGACAAGATTGATATTCGCTCATTAATGAGCAGTTAAGTATGGTGGTTGGTTAGTTCACATGACCCTCGTGCGCGTAACGGTCAAGCGCCGTGGATGCGGAACTAAGCTCGAGGCTACGTATGATGAGGCGAGATAATGATCGAGTGGCAATCGATTACAATTAGAGGAATGCCGCCGCGCGCCCCCCGCGGCGGTGGATCCATCTCGCATTCCACACATAATTCGATCAGACCTTTGGAGGCCCAATTTTACCATCACGTCAAAGTAAGACGCGGCTCAATAAAATAACCTTTAAAATTTAGGTAGTACATATATGAGACTTCGCACTACGAATTAGTTTGAGCAATTAATAAGGTACCAGTTTTTTACTGCAATGACGCGTTAACTTAATTGTTTTCGGTTACACTTACGTAAAACTTAGCTGCTATGCAAACTGGTAAACAAGCAGATCCTTTTACGTAGTAACATCCTCAATGTCGAATACCATAGTGTGCGATTACCTTAGCTTACATAAACGTTGTTATTATCCGATGCATGCCGGTGGGCTCATTCGTATGCCCGCCCCGCTTCTCGGAGATTCTGCCTCGGTACCGAGTATATTACGTATCTGCGTTTCGACACGATCCGTCTTTTTTATTTATTTTTTATAATATTTTCCCACGGGTACGGCCGCGGCATAGTAATTGTGCGATTCAATGGATGTAAATAAAATGGAGCTGCGGTTCTTGCGAATCTTAAGTGAGAAATAAACGATGATTCAAGGTGCGGGAAATGCGCGGCTATGAAGTAACATCCTGTTGCTGAGCCGCAATTCCTTGAGTGGAGCGAAAGTTGAGCGACTCGTCTTCGTTCATTCATGAGGTGTTCTACTCATTGTTACATAATAAGAAGTCAAAGTTCACGGCCGAGTTAACTCGAGCAGCAGGCTTCGACAAACAAGGCGTGTCTAGATTCCTAACTCGGAGGCTGCATCCGGGCCGCGGTCCGCAGGGATCGGGTTACCGCGGGGGCGCGCGAATGTCAAGGAACCCAGCGCGGCGCGCGCCGCCAGTCGCAGGCGCGCCGCCGACATGACTGCGCGCGCATACAGCTCGCGAGCCCTCTGCCGGCTCGCCGCGATCTTAGCGGTCACGGTGGCCGCGAAGATTGATAGTAAGCATAGCTCATTATCACTTCCTATTACATTACAGGTGTCACATAAACATATACTAGGATGATAATAAAACGCAATGATTTATTTCAGTCAGTGAAGAAATATCCTGCAGCAGAGACGGACTGTACGCCGATTACGACACGGAGTGCCGGGAGTACGTGCGGTGCGCCGGAGGGTCCGCGCGCGGGCGCTACGCGTGCGGGCCGGGACGCGCCTTCAGCGAGGCGGCGGGCGCCTGCGTGCCGCGCCGGCGCCAGCCCTGCGTGCGCCGCGTGTGCGCTGCGGGGGACACGCTCGCGTACGCCTCGCCGGACACGGCCTGCCGCCACTACTACCGCTGCGAGAACGGCACCGCCGTAGAGCACGCGTGTCCCTCGGGCGCCTGGTTCGACCTGGAGCGGCAGGCGTGCACTCGCGGCGCCGGCACGTGCTACGAGCCGCTGTGCGCCGGCCTGCCCGACGGCGACTATCCGGACTCGTCTCACGAGTGCCGCCGCACGCTGCGCTGCCGCGGCGGCGAGCTGCGCGCCGCGGTCTCCTGCGCCGGGCCGTGCACGGCCGCCTGCCCGCCGCCGCGCGGCTCCGCCGTGCCGCTGCCGGCCGGCGACGCCGACTTCTGCTCGGACGAGACGTGCTCCTCGCTCTGCCAGCACGCCGAGGACGGCGCGTACGCGGACCGGTCCACCGGCTGCCGCGAGTACTTCGCGTGCGAGGCGCGGCGCGTCACGCGGCGCGGAGTGTGCGAGCAGGGCCTGCTGTTCTCGGCCGACGCGGGCGGCTGCGAGCCGGCGGCGCGCACCAGATGCCCCCCTCCGGCGCGGAGTCCGTGCTACAACCGGCCGGACGGGCGGCACCGGGACTGGCGCGACTGCGGCTCGTGGTTCGAGTGCCGCCGCGAGCGCGTCGCGGCCCGCGGCTCGTGCGGCGCGCAGGTGTGGGACGGCGCCGCCTGCGTGCCGCCGGGCGCGTTCGCGTGCGAGGGCCCCGCGCCGGCCGACGAGTGCGAGCTGCGGCCGAGCGGCACGTACCAGGACCTCGCCTCCAACTGCACTCGCTACTACCACTGCGAGGGCCGCATGCGCACGATGATGGCGTGCGCGGCGGGCAGCGCGTTCGACGGCGCGCGCTGCTCGGCGGGCGCGGCGGCGCGGCGCGAGTGCCCGAGCCTGCAGCGCGACAGCTGCTGGGCGCGCGCGGACGGCCGCTACCGCGCGCGCGGCGCGGGCTGCCGCGGCTACTACGTGTGCGCGGGCGGCGAGAAGGCGGCGTACGCGTGCGCGCCGGGCAGCGCCTTCGACGGCGACGCGTGCGTGCCCGCGCCCGCGCGCGCCGCCTGCGCCGGGGACGACTACTCCTGCAGCGCGCTCGCCGACGGGTACCACGCCGACACCGAAACCGACTGCCACAGGTACAGTTTTTTTTTTGTATTAGGTAGGTATCGAATATAGGTACACAACATAAAATTCGAGGCAACGTATAGGTACCAGTTTTAAGGGCTCCATTTGTCAATGGCCAAAAGTGTGAGGAAAGACATTGTACGTACGAGTACATATAAGTATACTAAGGCCTCATTTCACCAATCTTAGAATAAGACTTACTCTGACATTAGTCTATACAAATTCAACGTTTAATCTAGGTATAAGACCTTATTCCAGTTTGGTCGAATGCAACCAAATTAATACATGCCTAATATTTACGAAACCCAAAAACAAATATTTAAGTAGCTGACTTTAGTGCCTTGCCATCATAACAAACATCTGGTTAAAATATAGAATTACATGCACGATTCAAGCTGATAAATGTACCCAATGTTTAATATGACAGGTTTCTAAGCATACTCTACATTTGCTTTGGCTGGCTTCATTTATACACAATTCAACATATTTTGCCCCCACATGTTTTCCCTTGCCTCGCTGTAAATACACTCTTGTTAATTTTTCTACTCGAATATCCCCGGCATTGCCTATATTCGAGTAGTCTCTATTCCACTCGGAAAAACAATATTGCTTTAGACATGTTATCGTATTGTTTATAACTCGGCCGCCACTACTGTCAATGTCATAATCAATTTAACTTTATTAACTTATACTTTATTATACCCACTGAACAGATTTTATCGCAAATTTTATCCGATTTTAGCTAAATTTCTTAACTCATAAACGTATTTTTTTATTTTAAAAACATATTACCTAGTTATTATTGATAATCAACACTCTACGCAAAATATATATCTTTAACTACTAAAAAAAATGCAAATAAGGGTCCATCACACGACCGCGGGGCAGTAGCGGGTTAGTAAGTACTACATAATTTGATGATATTAAAAAAAATGTCGGGCCATGCTCAATGTAGGGTTCCGAAGCCATTTCTACAAACACAAAAACTATGTATTTCAAAAAACAGGGTGCGTCTCACGAGATATAACTACAAAATCTATAATTTAATGTTAATAACGTTTAAAAGATATAATAATAAACGTTATCTATAATAACAAAATCAATATTTCTATAAGGAATAATGGTCAATTAACATAATATTCATTTTATATAATGTTTTTTTCTATAACACTCACATTATCTTATTTCAGTTCGTATAACATACATATATTAGCGATCATAATATATATTATCTTTTATATATATAAGATCTAATATCGTATGCTATTACTCAATAGGTAGGTATTGATAGGAGCGGGTACAGTCGAGTTCATAAATATGTGTAAACTTTAGTACCTTGTCACTTTAATCGCTGTGGCATTCATATACTTATGGCAGTTTTAACAAGACATTAAATAAATAGACAAGGTAATAAATTGTACACATATCTATGAACTCGACTGTACCAGAAAGGTCTTGCTTGTAATTTGTTTTAACTACCCAGAAAATGCCACGAGCAAGACGAATCAGGGAAGAACCGACTCGGTTAGGTTAGGTTAGAAGGCCAAGCTCCGCTCCCGCCATGGCCTTCGAGCTTATTTTTTTTTCTGCCCAGAAAATCCAGAAAACTGCTGCCAGTAAAGTAAGTATTAAAATCGTTCTATAGGCGTTTATATTATACGTGTATTATGTTGTTTGATGTTAGATTCATTGATTTATATATGTTTTAAATCTTAGGTGTCATGAACGTTATACGTTTTAATAGTTACAGTAATTGTTATTATATATTAATAA
Organism: Acleris literana; assembly: GCA_946894065.1. Lineage (NCBI taxonomy): Eukaryota > Metazoa > Arthropoda > Insecta > Lepidoptera > Tortricidae > Acleris > Acleris literana. The sequence continues at coordinate 20,504,431 of OX335671.1, read as the reverse complement.
CGTTATACTTTATGGAAATAGATATTTTGAAATTATATCTTTCGTTCATTATATCCAGTGAACGTTATACTAAACATGTTTATACAAAGTGAGCGTATATATTGAGATTGTTATATTATCAGTTTTTATATCTCATATTACTAACCCCAAAAAACAACATGTATGAACAAATTTTCTACTTGAAGTTATTTGGTGCTGTCTTAGACGATTTTTATTAGGTATAAACACTAGCCGCCTGTATCTCAGGAACCAATGCAGTCTACTTACTTAGTCGTGATAGTTTCCCTTTTAAGTTCTTTATATGTGCTTTTATTTAAGATATTTTTCAGATTTTTATCACTTGTAGTTTTAGCTATAGGGGGGACACGCAACTCTAAAAATTTATAATAATATATACATAATGACTTTTTAATACAGTTGCTCAAGAAGTGTTTTTTTTTGTGACCATTTCAAATTTCATCCAAATCCATCCAGCCGTTGCAGCGTCAAGGAGTAACAAACTAACACACACACACAAACTTCCGCATTTATAATATTAGTAGGATTTAAGAGATAGAAAGAATGTAAAAAAATTGGGAGGGTATAGGAACCCGTACGGGAGGTACGGTCACGGACGTTAAATTGTGACCCATTTCAAGAAAAAATATGCTTGAAGTTGTCAATGTCGATAGAGATGCCAAATCATTTGCATTTTTTAGGAAACTCAACCTTATTGTTGTAGAATGTCAGATTGACTTTGGACCTAAGTTGGGTCACAAATTAAATTCCTTAATTGTACCAAAAAAAAAAAAGTGTAACTATGCCAAATTACAGTTTTGTAGTACAATGAGTTTCGAAGCTAGGCCGCGTACAGACGGACAGACGGACATGGCGAAACTAGAAGGGTTAACACTTACATGTCATATTACAACCGATTACCTTCGCACCTTAACGTCTGTGCGACCTAGTTCCCACTATGACTTGACTGACCGACAATTTGGAAGTATCAGTAGCAGTAGTAATATGGAGCTGTTTATAAAAATACCGGTACGTACCTTTTAACTTGTTTAACCGAATTCAAAACAGGAGGAGATTCTGGCTGTATGTATGTACTTTTTATTTGTGTTCACCGATTTTTTATATCCTAATAACTCGTTTGACAAAACAAAAAGGTAATATTTAAAGTACTAACCAATTTATCTGTTGATAATGTTTAATGAGGTATATCTTAGTTATATGGTAGTCACCAGCAATAATTTATTATCCAACATTGGGCGCAAAAATATCTGACACGCTCTTATGCCTCTAGTAATAAAGACCTGTCAGATATTTTTGCGCCCAATGTTGGATAATATATTATTGCTTGTGACTGTACACCTAACAGAAAATGCAACTTTTTGACGAGTTTCGTTTTGGAGATAAAGCCTGAAAACTAGAATAAAATTGACAACTTTTAAAACACATCACGATATTTTTTTAATAAATAAAATGTACTATTAATAGGGAATGACAAATGAGTCGCTAGGAAAGAAAAAAAAACAACTATTTTCATGTACAATTATTTTCAAACCAATATTCTGCTCGAGGTCAACTGTTTACGTAAAAGAATTTTATTAATTTTAATAATTCTCCATCTAAATGAATCATTGACTTCTGCGACAAGGTTCTACATTGACTGATTCATGCACAAGACTAGAAGCGAAATCTTAATAGGGGGCCTTATTAAACATGCCATTATCAACCCAAAGCCACGAAACTGATTCGTTATTTTTCGCCTCAGAAAATATATAATATATAATAGGCAGTCCTTATTAAAAACTCCTAATTAATTATTCCAGTTACTTCTACTGCGAAGGCGGCGACCGGTTGGCCACCCTTACCTGTCTCGGCGGCAAGATCTTCGACGGACGTGCCTGCGTGGACCCTGTTCACCACGACTGCGGCGCGCCTCGTCGGAACACCATCGAAAACGGCGGAGCTGTCTGCGAAAAGGACGGGTTCTTCGTCCAACAAGGAACAGAATGCAAGAGGTACTACTTCTGCGTCACTGGAGAACGGACCTACCTCACCTGCCCCCCTGATCAGCTGTTCAATGGGCAAGTGTGCGTGCCAGCAAACCAGTACTCATGCCCTGGATGAGGAAGTCCTTTTCAAGGAGAGGAACATTAGTTGCGCTCGTCGCGAGGGGAGACAAGTACCTGACTGATATTTATTAGTAAACCTACAAGGCTGTGATTGTGATTATGTACTATGAATTACTATGTCCCTAACAAAAGGGTGCATCTGCTATAGCTCGACCGCTATAAGGACGGCCTTCCTATGCTTAGCGGGGCGCGGAGGGGGAGGAACGCATTCGGCCAATCATTCAGTGCCACGTCAGTATGCTGATGCTCACGGTCGGTGTATTAAAATCTTCATTCGCAATTTTAGTTTTTTCACAGCTTCATTATGTTTAAAATGTTAGATGCACTTGCGCCCTTTTGACTGGGATCCGCGTAGTTTTCTGTTGTTTATTTTAGGCTAGTAGTCCACTCATCTAAGATTTAGCTCGACCATCTACCTCTTAGTTCGATTATTAATGAATACACGCATCGTTTATCTATATTTTTATTTGCATAGAAACTGTAAAGCGACCTAAGTTTACATTTTAATTACATAGTGACTATATCTTACAATATGACTTTAAAAACAAGGTATATAATAAGCTCTGTGAATAAAAAAATAAATCTTTTAAACTTACTTAAAAGAGTAATGCATTTATTTCGCGACCCTGCACGGTATCTGGCACCTAGCTCGGAGGTTTTAACCCTCGGGCGTCTCTGGCAACACTGGCACCGGCATCCTTGCCGCAGGGTTCCATAAAAAATGTATGGGATAACATAAATCGCCGACGCCCCAGGGTATGTTCTAAGCATAGATAAAATACAAAAATACAGGGATTGCAACACCAACCCCTGTAGCATGGCAGCCATTTTAATTTAAAAATGGATCCAAATGGCCTACTGTTTTTTAGCGGAATAGGTACATATTTTATGTATAAAAATATATTTATATTTATATTATTAATAAGAAATATTATATAATAAAAAATAAACATACGTATTAAAACCCGAACTCGGTGCCAGGACACTCAGGAGGAAAAGACGTTATTACTTTTAACATTTTTATAATAGCGAAAATATTTCAAAATAATAATCTTATACACCTTGTGACAATTGATATCGTCTGAGATTATGGAATAGATATAACTAGTAACTAACTACTGTTAATGTTTGGCAATATTACAATGTAAAAGCATGTTTTTTTTTACAATTCAATGTTATTTTATTACATAAGTGTGTAATAAACCAATTTCTCATCAATCTCGTTTTTCTTAGCAATTAACGGAAGTAAATAACATTTTTTTTAATGTTAATGGCAAACGCATTGAACGTGAAACATTATCCCCCTTACTAATAAACGTTGAGTAACGGTGGTATAGCTATACAATGTTTTGTCCTTATCTGTCAACTTCAAATGTCACAATGACAGATAAGGACAAAACATTGTATAGCTATACCACCGTTACTCAACGTTTATTAGTAAGGGGGTAAGTGTTAAATTTATACACAATTTTATTTATAAGTTTTCTATTGGTCCACACCAAATACGCATATCAGTGACTTATGATGTTATTGTTTTCCAAAACATGACAAATATAAGTAAACCTTAGTTGTTGAAATATTTATATTATTATACGACGCTTGATAATGAGATTAAGTGGATAATATAACAAAGGCAATAATAATTTAACTATATTACAATGCATGATGTAAACTAAGCTGGCTAACTTTACTACCGTCCGAAGCAAAAAGTCAGTATACGCAAAAGGATTTCATACTCTTACACTGTCTTTTTTATTTGGAGGGCAATGTCATCTTATTTGCGAGCACTAAGGTAGTAATTACAATGACTTCTCCACCTCCGTGAAATAAAGACTAATGAGTCGTGGCTATCGGAACTTTGACTGTCTCTAAGAGCTATTATTGTCCAGCGAGTAAGTGTACAACACTTAGGTACGGAGTACTAAATCAAATAAATAAATAAAACAATTTTGACAAGAAATGTCCGACGACTTTAAACTCACTTTAATGGCCGGATACAAAACTGGGATTCATCCCACCTGTTCACCACCCCCTTTGTGTTCAGTAATAATAATAACTACTGGGATAAAATAGTTACCTATCACTAGGATGCGGTGTTAATAAAAACCCAGTAGTTACGACTGGTAACAAAGGCGTGGTAACTGGTGGGTAAAGGCCAAAACCCGACGACTTTAACGATCTAACAGTGACTTTTACAATATGTCGGCGTAAGATTTAAAATTGCATTAGCTTTTCATGTTCCTGGCCATTTCTGAGTCTAAAGCATATACACATCTTTGGCTAACTCGTTCCCAAATGCAACTTAAAAACATCAACACGCGAGAAAGTTTAATACAATTTATATACCAACCAAGATTCCACTTGGAATTGAATAAACACGACTATAAAACATATTTTATCGCCAAAGGATAAACCAAACAAAACTCCCGCCAATTTTGACTACTTACATATATCCATAATTATAAATGTAACAAAACCCATAAAATATACTCTTCAGTAGAATTGTTTTTAATAATACTTGATAAAATTTTGTTCATTAACAATAAACATTTTTTTTAAAGAAAATAATCACTTCGTGATACTTTAAAAATACAAAGAAGCAATCGTTACACCTCACTGTATTTAATACAAGATAAAAATACACAGGACTGACCATATTTAAGTAATAACAACACTCCGGTTAAATATAAAATAAATAAACGACATTTTACTTGACCGCAGCCATTTAAATCTGCTTGAAAAATTAAGGCAGTGTTCTAATCGATCATAGACATAGATAAAGTATACAGAAAAATAGGTGAGACGTTTTTTAAGGCTAACTTTTAAATAGTAGTATAGACAAATCTAGTTACCAACGCTACAAACGCGTTAAAATGTTGACCACAACTTCGTAAAGTCTATCATCGTGGTTATTTAATCGTATCTTTTTTTGTCAAGACTTATTGTCTAATAGCCATATTTAAGTTTGATTATCTGTATCCTTTAGATTAGACCGAAGGTCGAATTATAGCCATAAGGGCAATCATGTACATAACAGGTATTGATATAAACATCTATGTAGTGGTCTTCAATAACAAATAACATCTCAAAATTAGTCATTAGACAACACTCCAGCTTATATTACACTTAGATTGTTCATTATAAAACTTATAAGCCACCCGAAGTTCGCACGTTGTTAAAATCAGCTGTTTCAGACCCTTAGTTAGCAGCAGAAGTAGATGGACAGTAAAAAACCTCAAAAATATCTATACACGATTCTATTGGCAAGGCAATAAGAGCGTGTGTAGATAATTTTGAGTTCTTCGACCGTCCATCTGACTGCTGCTGGCTGTACCAATTGAAATATCGCGTCATTTTCCCGGGTCCAAATGTAAACTGAATGTGTTAACTCATGCGAACCTACGAATCACCTTGAACTGTGCCAATGTTAGATTGACTCTATCGATTAGAGGAACTTTACGCTGTATACATAGTATTGCATAATAATTGTCTTGTATAATTTCGAACAATTACACATTAAGGAAACACATGTAACAAACATGCATGGGAATCATATATGGAAATCAATTACCGTGCGTTAGTCTCGATGATCCTGATAATGATGTTGTATTTGTAATAGTCAGAACATGTTAATAAAAAACATCCAAGCGACGCCGGGCAGGAACAGTTAGTAATAAATAAATTTAATGTTTGTATGTAATTATTTAAGTGACGTGAAGAAATGTAACAAGTAAAAATAAAATGGAAAATACTTGAAGGAAAGGTTCAGTCTTAGTTCAATAGCTGATAGGTGAAACATTCGTTGGACCATTTATAAGAAATACATACATTTACTAACTAAAAACGATTATTAAAGACAATTCCATAAATATTTATAATTTCTAGAATGTATTTTACATTCCTTATAGAGTCTTAACAAGAAGTGCTGCCTTTCAGCTGTGAAAGATACCAATTGAGTGACAGCACCTCATGTTAATTCGCTAAGCACATTTAGAATACATGATTCTACATTCGATAAACTATGTATAACATGCCTATGAACATCTAATATACATTGATATAATCCGGTCAGTTTCACTTTGTCCATATTCCCATTTCGTCCACATTCTCATCTTGGCCACATTCCCAACTTGTTCACATACCAATCCCAAATTGTCCACTTCATATCTCGTCTATAATCCCAACTCTTCCTCATTCCCAATTCGTCCGAATTCCCAATTAGTCCACATTCCCAACTCGTCCTCATTCCTAACTCGTCTGCAACCTAACTTAGGACTGTAGGGCTGTTCGATATCAATTCGATCACTCGGTTGTTCACTAGCTAGTTGTTGAGAATGTGAACGAAATGGGGATGTAGACGAGATGGAAGTTTGGACGAGATGGGAATGTGGCCGAGAGGAGAATGTTGACGAGATGGGAATATGGACAAAGTGTACCTGAGCGATATATACGGTATCGGCTTCAAAGAGTTGCGTAAATCGAACTCTCTCGAACAGAGTGCACTTTACTTTATAGGAATTGGGACGATGCATTTGTTACTAAACTTGCATTATTTTCTAACAATTTTAAGCAGGACATATTTTGAACACATCCTCAAATATACAAATATAAGGTTGAATTTAGAACAACTCTGTACACTAACCTCGGTTTACACAAATGAATCACCCGTTCTGACGCAACGTAAGTATACCTGGTTTTCCCTTTTAAATGAACCCTTATTAGGATACGGTATCATTATTTCCCACCACAATTCGTCTTTATTATAAAATCAGGAAAATTAATATTTAATTACAAATCACACAAGTTCTAAAATCATACTATATTTCTAACAATTGAGTATGATTTTGGAAGAGCCGCGTATAATTCTCGTGCCAACTGATACGTAGTTACATGAGAGATATTGAAAAAAAAAATGTGGTTGACATTTCATCTCAAATGAAGTCGAGTCTCGAGTTGCACGAGATATAGAGACGGGCAGGTGAACAATAATTTCTCAGTATTTTAATAAGGGTTTTAAGAGCGCACCTGCAAATTCAACCTTCCACGACTACAACTAAGGTTGCACATGCAACATAACTTTCCTAACAATTGCGCCCTTTTTATTAGAAAGGCAGTGTGGTAATAATACAAACTGTAACAGCGCCATCTAGATCACAATACCGTTAAGAGGATTGTGAAGCGACTCTTGAATCGCGTAGCTGTAAAAAAAAACAAACAAATTTAGCTCTGGGATATAACGTTTCTCACCTCCTAAATCAAGTCCCATTTTCACGATTTTTCTTTATGTTGTAGTTACTATGAAGGAGGTGAAGTTCGTAATTTTTCATGTTTTTTATTTGTTTTATCCAAGAAATATTACTATATTGTTTTCTTGGAAAAGAAAAAGTACAGACCTAGTTTTTCATAATATCTACAAAATATTCAAAAATCGGAAAAATACAGAATAAAGACTAGATTTAATGGGAAATAAACGTTATCGCATGTTGTATGGAAGTTTTCAGCTTCACGATCCTCTTATCATTTCTCGTTAGCTTTATTTTATAAAATACACGTACTCAATGACATTTTCCTGCGTCTTCTCGTACCTGGCGAAAAGAAATATTTACATTTTTGAAATACACTTTTATAACCCGCAATTAGAGACTTTTAATTAATTACAAATTCAGCACATAAAAATAACGTTTAGAAATATTAAAATTTGCCGTCACCCGGACATACAGTATATAATAATGTGTCAAAAAAGAGTCGGGAGAAAATGAGGGCGCCGTTTGAAGTGACATTGGCAATATGATCCATTGTTTACTCAAAAACTGCTACTATGCATGGTGGTCGCCATTTGATAATTTAGTTTCACTTGTCACCACATTAAAATATTTTTCCTACTCTGGTATTGTAATTTTGATTTAGTTAACAGTATCAGGCCATCCATAGTGTAAGGAAAGCGTTGTTATGGTAATAACAGTTCCGTATTGAGCATTGAAATGGTAACAGTTGTATAATAATCATTATAGCATGGACATATTGAATATCAGTAATTGTGTTTGGTGAAGAATTGACATCCCATTTTTATAATAGATTGTCAGAACTGTTATTATTTAATCATTAAGAAAATATAAATTATATGGACGAGGCTGTATGGAATATACCAGGCGGTAAAATTAACGAACTGTTAACGCCACTCGAATAATGAAAATTGTTTTGCCGATAAGTGACTTGTCAGCAGAAAAGGCATAAAATATATCCATTAAGGTACATAATGAGCTCAGATAAGTATGCTTTTAATTATGCCACTCGGTAACGCTTCGTATTCGAAATTCACCGCTCATAATAGGATTCATTATGTGACAGTTGCATTATGAAGTATTATAGTACGTAGTATATAAGACTCACGGCTACTGGTCGCTGGTGCCGGCGCGCGGCGCGGGCGCGAGCAGCGCGGCGGCGTCCCACACCTTGATGACGCGGTCCTTGCCCGCCGTGACCAGCCGGCCCGTGGCCTCGTCCAGGTACAGCGACGCCACGGCGTGCTTCATGTCGTGGAACGACGCCAGGGACTCGCGGCTGAAACAACAACTCATTTACTTGTGTTTAGGCAGATCGGTAAATTGCACCTTATCCATTGAAGGAACAAGGTTAAAAAATGTAAACATATCTTTGACGTCCACCATACAAACAGAAGTGAAGGTGACTCAGAGGCTCAGAGGTTCAACACTCCTGCCCCAAAACTTTATAAGTGTACAATTTAAAGAAAATGTAAGATTTTCCATAGAATCAAAATATCAAGTAGCTACTCATTAATTTGTTAAGTTTTGTGTGAAAGGAGGCCGGTGTACTCACGGCTCGTGCCGCAGCGTGTCGTAGCAGGCGGTGCAGACGCGCTGCGAGAACTCGAACCCCATGATGGGCAGCGGCAGCCGGTGCGGGGAGCACGCCGCGCACGCCGCCGCGCCGCACCAGCGGCAGTGGTGCTGCCGCAGACCTGCCACACAGAACAACGTTACACTACTCTAAACTATACACCACTTTAAAACAATATACTCAATACTCAATACTCAATACTCAATACTTTATTGCAATCATAATGTTTACAAAGATGGAAATATAATAAATGTCTCAATTATGAACCCTGTTGGGCACAGCAAGCATATTTAGAGAGAGGGAGACTTAACCTTTTAATAATATGAAGAGACTTCATTATAAATATTTGAATTTATTGTATTTTTGTATAATTTACATTTATTGTTTAATTTAACTAATTTACTTTATTTATAATTTGGCGTCTAAGTATTCATTTATTGTGTAGTAAGCTTTTGTAATTAGTAACTGTTTGAGTTTATTTAAAAAATTACGTTCATATCGTTCGTTCGTTCGTTAATATTTCAGGTAAATTGTTGTATATTTTTATAGTCATTACGTAAGGGCCGGATGAGATGATTTTAAGGCGGGAAGGTGGCAAGATAATTTTATGTTTATGGCGTATTGGGCGTGTAGGAAGCATATCCTCGCGTTTTTTATAGAAGTGTTCATGCTTACGTACGAACTTACATGCTTCTAAGATGTAGATGCTTGGAAGCGTAAGCAGTTTGTATTCCAGGAAGTAGGGTCGGCAACTGTCAGTTTGCTTTATGTTGACTAATATCCGTATCAGTTTTTCTGCAGGGTAAATAGTGATGGCGCGTCCGTACTATTTCCCCACAGAATGATGCCGTAGTTGAGCCAGGAGTAGGCGTATGCGTAGTAAGTGGCCAGAGCAGTCGCGAAGTCGGTAGTTTTTTAATTTCACGGAGGGCGTAAACAAATTTAGATACTTTTGAATGTTTTTTTTTTATGTGTGTTTTCCAATTAATATGGGTGCCAATATCTATTCCTAATAAGGTAAAATGGTTAACTACGTCTATTTTAATATTGTTGTAGATAAAATTTATTAACAATTTCTGTTTCTGGTATGGGTAAAAAGTTATTGATTTATTTTTAACAAAGTTTATTTCCAGGTTGTGGTCCATCATCCAGTTTGTAATTAAATCTAAAATAGAGCAGAGCTTTGTATTTATGTTTATGTTATTATGGCAGGTAGTAAGTATTGAGATATCGTCGGCGAACAGTACACGGGTCGTTTATGATTTTGGGAAGATCGTTGATGTAGATTAGGAAGAGGAGACACCCAATTACTTACGTTTGAACGAACACTTGTTATTTTCTTGCTAGCAATATCAAAATGTTCTATCTCAACTACCTGTTCCCTATTTTTTAGATACGATGAAAGCCATTTGTGCGCTAAACCTCGAATTCCTATGCCATATAGTTTTTTCTGAAGTATGATGATATTACATTGTGCATCAACGGCGGTATGAAGGGGATTGCTAGCAAGAGACTATTAGAAACCCGACGCCGAAGGCGGAGGGCTTTTAATGACTCGAGTTTGTAATCCCCTTAATGCCCGTAATACACACAATGCATCACATTCACGAGGAAATAAAACATATAGAGAAAAAAAATATACAAAATACGCTTCGGAAACAACAATCAAACAAATGAACTCGACTCGCTAAAAGAGTTTGTCAACTTTTTTCAATATGATCTTCCACAGATAATGCTTCGAACTGCTTTAGTTTTTAAACTTGACAGGCCATACTGCCAGATTGTACCAATTTTCAAAATGAAATTTAATAAAATTATTGCAAATGTCTCCGAAATAATTGTAAAATATAAAGGGAAGTAATTAAATGGTCAGCCGTTATTCAAATTGATTCGCAAAAAAAAAGAAGCAATTTACTCATTTGGGCAGCATACAATAAATAAAGGCAATAAATAAAAATCGGGCTGCAACTCTTGTTCAGCAAACAATTTACAAACGGTTAACATTTTAAACAATATCAATCTGCTTCTTTGGTCATTTGTCTGCCTAATAAACAGTCGAGCTGCAAAATAATTACTTGGGCAGCAAGATTTTACAATTGGTCAGCAGAGAAAACATGTCTGTAAGCAGTTTAATTGAGAGGTGTGCATATTAAAATAATGGTTATCTATATAAATAAGTGGATTGCGTTTGGTTTGAAAAATCAGCAGTGTTCGTTATTTGCGGGCGGAGCGAACTCAGACCACGTGATGCGAGCACCCAAGCGTTGGTATTTTTGAGGCTAGTAGTAATTACAAGTTACGTTTTGTCACACAAATTTAGGAATCACAATCACACCCTACATTAACCAAAATTTGTATCATAAATATGAGGTAGGTTAGGTTAGGTTCGTTTTTATATCAGGCCCGGAGGGCCAGGACAACCCAGAAATAGGGTAACGCTAACGCGGAGCTCCGTCGGCTTTGTTAAATTTGTAAATTTGATGGTGGGTTTGGCATATGTGCCGGCACGGCACGGCAGTAAATTTTTTTGATGGACAAAATGAAATATTTTGCTTACCTACTGATTGCTTACCAACATTTGATTAACTGTGGATCGCTCCATGCAGCTCAAATATTTAATTTGCTGACCAAAATGATTTAGAGCAGTTCAGTATATTATTAATTGCAGACAGATTTATAAATGTTTGCTAACCATTAGTTGCTTACCAACTAGCTATTTTGGCTGACCAAATACATATTTCTGTTCACCAAAATAAGAATATTTTGCTGATCGATTAAATGATACCCAAATATAAATATAATGCAGAAAATGTACCGTATAAGTTTAATTTTAATTATACAGTAAAATTGGTTTGTAGCCAAGTTTTGAATATAGGAAATAAACCTTGGCTGATTTTACACCTCCTTAGTCTGAAATGATGTGCGAGTGGATTCTAGATTTTAAAACTGAACTCATAACTCCCTAGGGAGCTAAACCGGCTATAACTGTCTTGCGTGTTATAACACCCTTTCCGAGCAAGTGTGATGAAAATTGTTTTTCTCAAACATTCACGGAAAGGATGGTTTCTATTTTGAAAAACGAAGACGGAAACAACCCCATTTTGTTCCTAGGAGTAAAATAAACGTATGAAAACCCATTCCTGTCCGCTGCGATATTTTATTCGAAAATGCTCTCTATTGCATATAAAACCGAAAGGACCATAGAAAAACCCATACACCCAACTGACTGTGAAAAAGTAGACTTATGTAGGTTACATGGAAGCAAGATCTAGATCTCGAGAGATACCGTCTTTCGATGAGTTTATGGGATTTATTGAAGTAAAATTTACAGCATTACACCCCATTGCGAAAAGAAAACCGGAATCTAGTCCCGGAAAGAACACTCACACAGACAATGTATGTACACAATTAATAAGGCGCGCGTCAAAGCGCTTACACCGTTGACCAAGAGTCTATTATTGCTTAATCCACGCGCCATATTAGTTGTGTCCTGCTGTACATGCTAGTACAGGCCTCGCCAATGCTCAGCCCGCCTACCTCCTCATCAGGCAATTCCCTACTTTCCGGGCCTAGGCAATAATGTACTAATACCCAAGGCAACAACAATAGCCCCTGTGATATGTTGAAAAGAGACATGTAAAAACAGTTAGTTTTAGTGCTCACTCACCCAGCTGTTTCTTCTCCATCATGGCGCGCACGTTCCAGATGAAGGGCGCGCGGCACAGCTCGCACACGTCGCTCTCGCGCCACGTGGGCGTCTCGCGGCGCCGCACGCCCATCTCCCACACGCCGAGCGCGCCGTCCTCGCCCGCGGACACCAGCCGCAGGCACGAGTTCACGTACCACAGGCCCGACACTTTATTACTGCAACACAAAAAAAATAAAAACATAAAAAAAGCTCATGAATCTCATATGAGTGCCGGATCTATACTCCATTAGTTTAACTTAATTAAATGTAGGTAAACAAACGAAACCACGTGGCAATCTAGAAGCAGGACACTGAAACGTCAGTTCGACAAATCAGTTTTGATTGCCAGTTGAACTTAGTATTGCATATTTTGTTTACATAAAAGCCCAAAAGTGGATGTGTTCCGTATAATTATTCCCATCTTTCCTTCCTTCTTTTGTAAAAGATAATGACACCAAGCAGCAGCAAAACTTTTAGTTTTTTAATAGTTCATACAAATAAGACGTAGATGCGGAACTCTCGGTGATCGATTTAGACTCTTATTTGAATGCTCATCTTTATGGCAATATTTAGGCAAACAAACACACAGGCCGCCTGATGGAAGATGGGCTCTGATAGTATAGATATTCGCAATCACAATGCCAATGCGTTACCAACGTTAGGCCTAAGATGGAATGCCTCTACGTTAGTAATTTCACCGTGTATCTAACTCCCACACCGAAAAACAACAATGTGAACACTGCTGCTTAGTCACAGATTAGTTGCCTTAGTTGGTAAGATGGTGGTAGTGATCCGGACGAATCCTGCACAGGGTCCTTCCATCACTAAACTTGACGACGCAAACACACGACGGCGGTGAAATTATCTACGCGAGTATCAAAGTTCTATAGAATGTATCTTTTTAGAAAGAAAGAAAGAAAGAAAGAAAGAAATTGTTTATTCATGACAAACATTAATTAACACATACATAATTTTAAACACAAAAGCATATTTTGTCACGAAATGGTCACAACTCAGCGTGATGCTGGCAGAGCCAGTGCTGGTCTTCCGTTCTGGTTTTGAAGGAAATAAGTCCCTATCTTAATGACTTCTGCTTTAGATTTGTGACTAAAACCTAGACAATGTAAAACATAGATAGCATCTTATAACAAATTAATTGCAAAATAGAGACACGATCGAGACGAGCCATGTCAAAGAATAAGCACGGCCGTCCTTTTGACGCGCGTTCGTTGGTCGCGTGCCAGCAGGCGGCTTTAAAAATAGGGAAAGCAAAAACTGCATTCACGCAAACTTGATGCTTTCGATGCGTCGCCATAAATATAACGGATTTCATAATTTGTTAATTAGTCACGTAATGTTTATGAAATGCATACTACCTCAGATGAAGGTTGATGAAGTATGTACCTATCGATTGAATAGATTTTTAGGTTGTTCAACTCAAAAGTCATATGTAATAATTCACTAATTTACTTTTACCATATTTTCAACGCTTTGCTTGAAAAAATACCTTAAAGGCATAAGTTTGCCTTTGTACTTGCTTTTTTTGGGTCTACCATATATCCTATAAAATCATATAAAAAGTGTATAATACAAAATTAGATGCTATAAATTAATATCCTATAAAATCACTTGCTATAATCATTCATTTGCTATAATAGCCATTTTCTATAACCAGTAATGGACAAGCACCCAATGATGGACACTAGATTCTTATTTATCAGAAGATAAGGGTTATTCATTTGTTTTGCAACAATCAATAGGACCGTATGACATTTGAATTAAGAGTGAAGTGTCCATTACTGGTGCCTGTCAGGTAAAAGTGTCCATCATGGGTGCCGTCACCCTACTATAATTTTAAAATGTGTTCATCATGCATAACATTATTATGGGCAGAGAAAAAAAACCTCGACCTAACCTAACCTATCCGAGTCGGTTCTGCCCTGATTCGTCTTGCTCGTTGCATTTTCTGGATATTAATAGCATTTGAACGAATAGCAAATCATTCTAAATCGTATAGTAAGTAAAGATTATAGAAACGAACAGTTATAGCATTTGAATGTATAGCATGTGATTGATTATAGCAAAAGAATTCAGAGCAAGTTTAATTATAGCCATTGTTTCTATACTAACTAAGGGGATACATCATTTGTATTTCTTTTATTTATGTACAAGAAGTGTGTTGCCTCGTGTGGTTGCCGAGTTAGAATAGTGCCACTCCATGTCTTCCCGTGGATGTCGTAAGAGACGACTAAGGGAATAAAGGCTTGTAGTACTGTTAGGCGATGGGCTTGCAACCTGTCACTAATACGCTGGTAAACATCTTAGCCTAATTGTGCAAATTGTGGTTATAGAATTATCAACAAGTTTTTAGAGATGTTTGTAATTCTGTAGCTCTGCCTACCCCACTCTGGGAACGAAGGCGTGAGATTATGTGTGTGTGTATGTACAAGAAAAATGATCTGGGCACTCACCTGTGACCTTGCAATTCATACGCCGTCCCTTTCTGCCCGCCGATGTCCCACACTATAATGGTCTGGTCGAAGGATCCGCTGAACAACAGCTGGGGCTGCGCCGCCCAGTTCAACACGCGGACTGACCTGAGAACACGACACCGAAATTGACAAAAGGAAGTTTTGTGAAAGGCGTTCTTAAAAATATCATGTTTATAGAGGTACTGTTTTATCATTTATTGAGAAAAAAATATCCTGTTGTCTGAAACATGACACACTTAACGATTTAATAAAAATTAGAGATGGGCCGACTGACCAGTCGGCCGACTAATCGGTTTTCAATTTGCCGATTAATCGGCCGACTAGTCGGCAATGCCGATCCTAGGATTTTGCTAAGTTCGGGTGAACTAGGAAACGTTCGTTTCGCTTCGTCCGTCGCGCTTTGTTACCTACCCCTACCATGTTTTGACCAGTTTTTTTTACGTTTTTTCTGCGCGACAAAAATAACAATTAGAACCTTAATTATAGTATTAAAACGAAATCGAAAAGAAAATGGCGTGTGTGGTAATTTTTTGACAATATTTCCTATAGGCAATAAAGTGCCGAATATTCGGCATTTTTTGCAGACTAGTCGCCGACTAATCACCGACTAGAAATGATGCCGAATAGTCGGCTTTCCCGACTGATCGTCGACTAGTCGGCCCACCTCTAATAAAAATATAATAATTCATTACAGGGACGTACAGTCGACCTCAAAAATATATTTACATTTTTGGACCTTATTTCAATGGAGTAAGGTAAAGAAATGTAAATACAGTGGTGGCCATAATTCGGAACGATTGCGTTTTTCCCAAACCAATTGCCTACAAATATGACTTTTAAATTTTGGCCACCAAATAAAAAGTTCTTGACCAATTCTATGATTAATTAAAATTTACTTCAGTTCATCATGCATACATACATAAACTCACGCCTTCGTTCTCAGAGAGGGGTAGGCAGAGCAACAGAATTATCTACAACTCTAAAAACTTGTTATTTAGCTCATTAACTGATGACTGATGTACAGTGAACTACTGTTAAAAACGGACCTTATATTTTATAGGGATTTAAAAACTTAGTGCTGAGCCGTCCATACAAACATATATTTTTTCAAATCCCTATAAAATGAAAGATTCGTTTTCGTGTGAGATAAATTGTACATTCATTTAAACCTAAGTTTATTAGTTAAGGATAAGTGTAACTAAGAATAAAACTGGGTTAGAACTTTTTGTTTGGTTGTCAAATTTGAAAAGTCATATTTCTAGGCAATTGTATGGGAAAAACGCAAGGGTTCCTCATCTTTGATGTCCAGCGATGTCCATACACTAATATATGAATATACGGCCATCGCGTAATATATGTGTGTATATAGACTTTATAGTCAGTGGCATAGGGGCGTATATACATTTTGATATCCTGAAAACATGTATATATTTATGACTTCGTATGTACGACAAACGAGGCTTAAATTTCGAACAAACGGTTAAGAAAATAGATAAATAACAATTTTAATTCCTTTTTAGCATGTCATTTTGTGTAGGCTTTCTTTTTCAAAATTGTAACGCATTAACCCTTTAATGCATAGCATGTCGAAAGTTAAACGTGTCTTTAAAGTTCATTTCCAAATTTGAATTTTGACAAAGCTACAAATCTTACTGCATAAATTATAAGTTTGAAATTTACTTAAAATGTACGTTTGAAAATGAGCTTTAAAATATACGATGAATATCTACATCATTATGCATTTAAGAGTTAAAACTATCGCGTCCTAACTAAACTCCCCCTCCCTTGGCTTGTTGACATGCTAATGTAAATTGAACGTTTCTTGTCATGCTTACTTTTACCGAGTCCGGTGATTAGTATGAAAACAACGTAGAGGGTTTCTTGAGTACAATCAGAAACGTTAAACGACTAAAAAAACAGCAAGCGTGCAAGCTTTGAATTTTTAGATAAAGAGACGATTAAATTTAACCGCATTATATATTTAGGTGTTTTTTACTTAGCCGGAAGAATCGTTTTTAGGGTTTTATACCCATAAGATGCCAAACAACTAACTTCGTTGTCGATCGGTCCAGTCGTTCTTCGTCCTAACTTTAAATAACTGTATGTTTGGGTTTTTTAACAGCGGACTTTTTTTAACAAATAATAAAAAATAAAAATAAGTAGAATTCCCATACAAAAAAAAATGGTTTTTAACGTCTTCTCTTGTATTTTGTTCAAATGGTGTGACTATAGTGCAAACCCTAAAGATAAACAAATAATAAAAACAGGCCAAGCGCGAGTCCGACTCGGACTTATTTATTTTATTTATTTATTATTATTTATTTACATACATACATAATCTCACGCCTTCGTTCCCAGAGTGGGGTAGGCAGAGCTACAGAATTACAAACATCTCTAAAAAATATTATTATTATTTATTTAAGAGCCTATAATGTCCCACCGCTGTGCAAATGCCTCCCTCCCTTCTTTCCGGGTCTATATTGACTGATATAATTATTTTTAGTCATAATGTGCTTTAGGTCATAATCATCGCAAGTCATAACGTGTTTTTTTAAAGAAACTGTTACTATTTCAGGATTTTTATAAATCAAACCTAACCTAACCTAGCCTTGTCTACACGTTGGATATTTCAGAACTTCTGAAAAGTTTACAGTTTAAGCGATATAAAAAATTATGACCATCAAAAATTATGTCAACAATTACATTATGACCAATAAAATTATGGGAAAGAAAGGGCTCCCCTTCTTTCCACGTAGCCCTATCTTGGGCAGTCTCCAACCAGTCCCGATTGAAGGCATGAAGCTCATCTCGCCAACGTCGCTTTGGTCTACCGCGGTCTGCCGCACTTGACAGGTTTATACGGTGTCAAAATCCGAGTTATCTCACCCCGTGTGTCCCTTGAGCATGGTCACGAGCGTGGCTCCGTTATTGTCTAGCTTGAGCATCGTGATCTGCCCGCTGTAGTCCCCCACGAACGCGTACTTCGACTGGGAGTCGAACCTGATATGCTGTTTAGGATTTATTGCAATATTGACTGTGGATTGGCCGTGTGGTTGCCGGCTTAGAATAGTGCCACTCCATGTCTTCCCGTGGAAGTTAGGCGGTGGGCTTGCAACATGTCACTAATATACCGTATCTTAGCCTGATTGTGCAAAATGTGGTTACAGAATTAACAACAAGTTTTTAAAGTTATGGGAATGAAGGCGTGGTGTATGTAACATATAACACGAAACATAATCGTGATCCAAGTACAAGGGATTATTTTAATCTCTTGCGGGCCCGTGATAATCAACCTATCTATATAAGTAAAAATTCGCCCATAACGTCCGAAAGACTGTATCAAATTGTTTTTTTTATGAAAAATCAAACCAGGAATTTCGGAATTTTGCAGCGGGGCGAAGCCGCTGGCGGGCCTATAGAAGAAAATATTGTTCATCTTTTATTTTTATATGTAACCCATATCAAGCAATTGTGAAGCTAAAAAATTCCATACAAAATGCGATAAAGTTAAACCTAGTTGTTTTAACCTATCATGAAAAACTAGGTCTGTACGTTTACTTTTCCAAGCAAATATTTCTTGGAAAGAAACGAATAAAAAATAAAAATAATAGGAAACGTACAGACCTAGTTTTCCATGATAACTTCAACATATTCAAAAATCGTGAAAATAAGACTTGATTTAGAGGGTGACAAACGTTATGGCCCGGAGCTAAACTAGAATGGTTCTTTTGACAGCTACGCGATTTAAGCGAAGCTTCATAGTCCTTTTGGCGTCATTTTAAAAAAGGATACTGCAACGCTGTGCACCACGCCTCGAACGAGTAGCCGCCGACCCGCCGGCCGGTCTCGCTGCAGTGGTACGAGAACAGCTTGTCGCGGCTCACGGACAACACCCACTCGCAGCTGAGGGAGAACACCACGCCGGTCACGCGCGCCGTGTGCGCCAGGTACTCGCGCGTCTGGACAAACAATGAGATTTATTTATTTATTTAAGCTTCTTTGCACAATACAAATGTAATAACTTTAACAAAAATCAAGCTTTCAAAACCCGACTGTTGCTAACCAACTTTAAATCGTTCTAAATCCTAAATGATCATTCAAAATGAAAAATGCTGAAAGAAACCTTAAGATGTTTTTTAAATCCCTTTTCAATGATACCCCACTTGTTATAATTGGTCGCCTTTTTTTTTTAATTTCCGCAATATGGCGTCTGGTTGCCGCCATATTGAATTTTGATTACTGTCATATCTTCAGTGCCACTCACCAGATTAAGACAAATCGATTGAAATAAGAATCATCAAAATCGGACAACGGGTTTAGTTTTTATAGTGCCACAAACAACAAACATAGGCTGTGAAACACATTACCCTCCTCCTTCGGCAGTCGGGTAAAAAGTACAAATGGCGGACTTAATGCCTAAAGGCATTCTCTACCAGTCAACCACATGGTTAACGGAGAATACCTGGTGCAAGTGGAGATCTAAACAGTATTTGGTCAGGATGTTGTCACAGCTGTTTATCTCTCGAAATTGGCCATATTATCAAACCGCGATTACATAGATTACATGAAATGACATTGTCAATGGTAGTGTGCAGATAAATGAAAAACTTATTTCAGTATGATGAAGTTCTAAAGCTTGGAAATAAAAACAATTATATTACTTAAATAAAATACATATGCCGTGAATGATGAGATTCAAAACAATCAAAACGCACTTATGGAAAAAAAGCATGCGCAAAAGTTCCGATGTCTGCGTACGAGTATTACCATTAAAAGAAGTCAAACAAGTCCAAGGAGCTACGATTATATTGTTTTCAATCTACAAAGTACATTACCCCAACTAAAATGTTAAGGACTTTTTGTGCATTGACAACTTGCTGATAGACTTCCGAATTTAGTCGAGCTTTCAAAGAAATGAGCGTTCTGATTGGGTGTTTGAAATAAACGACAAATCGGAACGCTTATTTAAGCGAACATTCTAGCGAATGTGCTCAAGTCTATCAGCATCATCATAATGAACTTCAAACTGAACATCAAATGACAAGTATTACAATGAAAATAACAATGACAAGGTTCTAAGTGTGCTCAACATTTTTACTGGGTGATGTGCCAGCCCATTACAGTGTTTTTTTTTAAAAAAAAGTCTTTCAGTAAAGTTGGTTAGTCACATAAGAGAGTATGAGAGTAACTCGTGGAATGCCAGGGCGATTGATTTGTTAAGTGCGCTCACGTAGGGGGTCCAAGATGCTGACGTATTTGCTGATAAGTGGTCATTGTTACTTATTAATATAGATAGGTTCTTGTGTATGTATTGTTAGTATATAAGTAGTATTTTATGGTTTAAAATTGTAATAAGCATAATAGTTGATTAGGTAATTTTGGTATGCACTGTAAGCCTATTATTGTGTAATAAATGCATAAATAAATATATAAGTGAGAAAGACATAGAAACCGCACACTTTATTTTTAACCTTTTGAACGCCATACGTCGATACAAAATGTGCCACCCACACGCCGAACATGTTTGCTATGCTAAGCAAATTACACCTTATTGCTACCAAACAAAGTCTCTTTTAATCTTGAACTCTTGTCGGCTATAGCCGACGTGGCGTCAGTGGCACGACTTTTAGTTGACGGCCAGAGCCGTCTGTGGCGTTGAAAAGGTTAAGCACATTAATGCACCCGCCCAACATCAATTTAAGTGGCTGTTGTTGATTGAAAATACTTAAGCCATTGAAGAGTCCCTTTCAAAGTTTTTGTTTTTAAATTAAATCAAAAGATTCCGGCCTTCAGAGGTTTACTAGCATTTATAAGTCTGAGCATTGTAAGGTTAATCCTGTGAGTTAATCCTAACATTATAAAAACCGCTTAACATTGTAAGTGATTATCATAATTAGTATTAATTTACATGACACTAGTGAGATAAAATCTTGTTCCATTAATGTCACAGTTAATGTTCTAATGAACATATCTCAAGTTTAGGCAAATTTAGGCAGTTCCTAATCCATGCAACGTTACTCATACTATAAAGTACAAAGGATATGACCATTTTTTTCAGAAACATCATAATATATCTTTAACATTAAGGTTGCATTCGACCAAACTGGAATAAGGTCTTATACCTAGACTAAACGCCGAATTTGTATAGACTAATCTCGGAGTAAGTCCTATTCCAAGTTTGGTGAAATGCGGCCAAAGGTGGACACTGACGGTCAGTGTAAATAAATCAAATTGAGTTACCTGTATAAACAATTAAATTAGTGAAAATACTTACAGGATTAATTCTATTACAGTCTGTAGCCAGTGTGAACTCTGAGACGGTGCCATTTTCTTGTCCAATGAATAGCTGGCGGGTTTCAGGGGTATAGAACATGGAAGTGCAGCCAGAAGGCATGTACTGGCAGATACTTGGCCAGTACTGGCCAGAGTCCCGCTTTAGCCATACTCTGACAGTCCTTTAGACAAACATATAACATGTAAAATATTCAGCTATATATCCCGATGCACTGCAAGCATTTTATGATGAGGTAACAAAGGTAATATCAGTCAAAATCAAAATCAGAATGCAAAAGTATGTTTAGTAAAGAGTTTATCCTTTATTTTTATTCCATTGTTTACAGTATATTTGATAATCGCAAACAATTGTTTTACCCTTTACTTGTCGGTGAATTTTACTTTGTGTATAGGGTAACAAGGGTTGCACTGTAATGTAAAATTATGTTGTGGTTAATTATGTTAGTTAATTATGTTATGTTGTGTGGCAAACAAATTAATTTAATTGAGTTTCATAGCTTATTTAGATAAAGGGTAAAATCAAACATTTAAAGACAAAAAAGAAAACATGATTTTATTTTAAAGGATAAGCAATTGGTATCAGCTTTACTTTGTTCAAAACATGTTAAAATTAATTAAAATGTGTTGTAACATAGTATATTTCCGTATCAAAGAATTTGAACCTTAAGTAACACAAACTAAAAATAACTTAACTGTCTCACCCTTAAACAATCAGAATAGCTTTGTGTTACAAAACTCTGCTTGTTTACAAAATAATGTAAACAAATCCAGTTACAACGACTGAATGTTATGGCTTAACCTAATATGGTATTTGTTAGTTACTCGCATAACTTATAAAATTTTTGCTAAGCTCTTTAATTTGGTAGTCAAGTCTATTGACTTGATACAAAAGTCCTCCTGACACGCCAATGACATGTAAAAACCACAGCTAATTTCAACCTTCCGTCACAAATACTCAGGTCTATTTTGCACTGTAATTCTCGACTTGAGATTTAGTCATGGCGTGTGGGGCACTAAATGTAATGACTTTATATCAAGTCAATGGCGGTGAAAAGGTTAAGAGCATAAGTTTGCAAGTGAGACATTGAGCAGAGTAAATAACACGTCATGTCTTTTCAAAAATAGGCAAGGATTAAGAAGTAGGTTAAATTAATTTTCTTTTCAATAATGTAAACATTTTAATTGAACAGTATGTGTGCATTGCTATCAACTAATCTACATTCCTATAATACCACGAATTTGTCGATAGGATCTAAGATGACGATTTACACAATAAAAGAAATGGCAAACAACGTATTGACACACAACATTGAGGGTACATCATGCGTCCGAAAAAAATATGGTAGGCGATAAATATGCGCCCAAAAATTCGATGACCATATCAAATAGTGATATGAACTAATTAGAATGAGTCAGAATGCTTACTTATCGTCGCAAACGCTAATTACCCCATCCTCGCCAGGTATAACAACTGCAGCATTGACGTCGTCCGTGCAACCCTCCAATTTACTCAGGAGGGCCGGCTTTTTCGTTGTTGAAAACCTATCGTTCGGCGTTCTTGGCGCAGGCTTAATTTCAGCAGCCATTATAAATTATATTAAACAGCAAATAAATACGAATTTTGATACACCTCTTTACACAGAATGAATAACGTCATTATATTTTGACATTCCGGTTTGAGGGCCCCATTCTCAACCTGTGATTGTGCACGGTTTGTGCACGAAAAGGCAGCAATTGATAAATGTAAACAAAACAATATTCGACCTTTCGTGTGTATTTCATGTTTTTTTATTTTTTTTAAGGCATATTTAAAATAATGGGTACCTGCTCATGTATTAAATTATCAATCGACATTATTATCATCGAGTTTAAGAATAGTACTTTACATTCCTTTACACGCTTAATCTATTTGTGACATTTGTGTCAAAAAATTAGTGACGTTAAGGGCACTATGCACGATAGTCGCAAGATAACAAAAGTAACAAAACCAATTCGTTGTTGTAATAATAACAAATCGTTTATTTATAAATACATAACTTATTTATTATATAAAAAAAACCTAACATTATTTTGACAATAAAACAGATTTTACTACTTTTTTATCTGACCCTAACTGCCCACTTTTCTTTGTCATCACATCACCTCAGTTCTGTTGTCGGTGATCAAAGTGAGTGATGAATGAATATATACTTTACTGCAAGTTGAGGTGACCATGGGATGACCTTGCTACGACATTGACGTTATGACGTATGTTGCAAAACATGACGTTTATTAAAATGTTGCTACTAAATGCTACTACCACATTTGCAGGGAGGTTGAATTTTTCAGACTAAACATTACAAACGATTGCAAAAAAATATAAATACAATAATAATTCAACTGGTTCTTTTCCGTATATTTAAATCCTTACGAGGTAATATCCGTTTACAGAATACATGTACCGATACAGGATACCTAAAACCAAAAATTAAGTTGAGGGTAGGAGCTAGGTGGGAGTCGAGTCATAATATCTCCGAGACTATAAAAATCCGAATCACGTCTACCCATTGCATTCGCCTATGATCATATCATACACTCAGCTACTTTTGCTTCTTACCCTCTTTCTTTTTCAAAATACTTCGGTGGTAACGTTGAATCGACCCGGCAGTGATGTTTATTTTATTTGTTTTCTCTTTTATGTTAGACTGGGCCTCGCTTGGGCTATGAAGGCAATCGCTTCGCTAGCAGGTTCAAAGGCCTACATATTGGGCTTATATAAATATGTAAACATTTAAATTTAAACAACACCATTGTGGTCGACATCGTCGTCGCACGTCGTCTTCGTCGTCACCCATGGCAGATAGATAATATTATATTAAGGAGTCAAGAGGCCCTACTTCGAAAATCGAAGTTCGAAATAACGTTAGCTCCATCCCTTTCTCTCGATCTAGTCTCGAATGATGAGTGACAGGGATGGAGCTAACGTAACTTCAAACTTCTATTTTCAAAGTAGGGCCTCTGTTATTATGGTCTAGGGACTACAGAGACTACAGACCCCATTTTTTTTTATTGTCTTCTATTTTTGATTTTGACATTTTATTTCTGACAAACAATTTGGCACGCCTTTCTGGCCGAGCCTGTGACGACGCGTCTGAAAGAAAACTGAATTGAATTTGACATGAAATCAAATAGTTATGATAAGCAGAAAATTAGTAAACAAAACTTTAATTATCTCCATGAAGTGTCTTTCTACAATCGCCTAGACTCGATCGAAAAGGGTTATACTTAAATTCCAAGGAAAAACATTTTTTTGCAAGGTAAACCCAAGCTACATATGATATTTCCCGAACACCACCGCGGTGTTTTCGAGATTTCGGATACCCTATTTTTGCCGCTATAGCGAATAGTGAAGCGATCGCGGGTGGTTAGTAACCGGTCGCAGTTTTATTTCAGTCAGTCCACGTGTCGAACGCCGCAAAAATGGCTCACGCGTTAAGAAAATTACCTGGTCAAGTATTTAAAAACAACTCTGTGGAAGCCATCGGCGCCCTTGCGGCGAGAAGCAGGTACATTTTTCATCTTAGTTATTTACGTAACTATTCATTGATAATCCTTGAAACAGCTAATTTAAAATGAAACTCCGATTGTTTAATAGACTAAAAATAATCTATTTCTGTTTGATTTTATATTTATTCGCAATGTAACCTTAGCAGCTTCGTCATAATCATAATCGTCATGTTATCATAGTTTTGTCTTGTTTAAAACTCTAATAAGTTCTCGTTTCCTTAAATTCTTTAATTAATTCCATAAAGCTGAGACTGAGTTACTTTCGCCGCCGGCTTAGCAAAAAGGCCGGTTTTTCTCTAGATTATTTTTCGTTAAGTAAGCAGTAATGCAGTAAGTAACTACTTAAGGTTTGGCATATTGCACAAAGGTTAGATTAAGGTTGGATTTAAATATTATTTTTAATGTTTTAACTTATATTTATTTAAACCTTAAGGCATAGTTTCAAGTCTTAGTGTTTTTCTTTTAATAGGTACAAAATTAAATAAATTCAACTTTAGTACGAATTCACACATAAGCGTACCAATATCATACCTAATATGAATCCAAATAAATTACATAAGTAGTTAATTTAGAAGTTGTTTGTTTATGCAACAAGGTACTTTTAATTTTTTAGAGTTATAGTTCAAATTTTAAATGAACATGTCACATATACACTACTTTTGAAAAGCTATTTAGGTATATTACTAAACAGAATACCGCATAGGAATTAATGACTTTATACCTGAAAAGAATCAAACTATAATCAAACATATTTTGCCTGTTGGTATATTTATTTTTAGTTAGGGTAAATAAATTCATAAAAAAATATGTAGTTAGGACAGGATGAGTGAAACACACTTGAAAAAAGTGGCCAATTGTCTTCCATTAAGCTGATTAAGTACACGAAGATCAAGTGATATAAAGTTATAAATAGACCCTTAAAACATTTTAAAACATAAGATTATCTTGTATATTTTATAGTGTTTAATATTTCATTCAAATATTTGATAGTTATGTCCTCATCACATTGTGACATTAGTGAGACATTACATCACAGAATCAAAATCATAACAAAACAAAATACTGTCATAATAACAGGTTTCGCAATTGATACAATTTTACATTGTCAAAATGTTTTTTATATGAGTCTTATTTTCACACTGGCATGCTTTTTGGATTTTTTGTAGCATAATTCAAACTGTAGCATAAAAAAACTTTTTGCCAATGTTACTCTTTTATATGATAATGAATGATAAGGATTCCTTTTTAACACTGTCAAAAAAAGAGGGTTATTAGTTTAACATATGTATCTGTGTGTCAGTTTGTCTGTCTGTGACATTGTAGCTGCTAAACAAATCAATTGATTTAGAAACAGTTTTCTTTAAAAAAAGGCTGGTTAAATCAGGATGGTTCATAGCTAGATTTCATGAAAATCTGTTGGGTTGTTTAAGAAATATAGCCACTATATTCAGAGTTTATCTATTTGGCCACTGCACCCCTGGTTTCCGGCAGAATATCAGCGCTACAGTAGCACCAGGGTCTCAGCGGTTATCACTGTCATCATTTTATTCTATATTTCTATAACCAGTTTGGGGAGAAAACAACCAGTGAAATTACTAGCAAAGAAGCATTTCTCACAGTTGGCAATGCTTTTGCAATCTTAGGATTGCAGTCTTGCGATTATCTTGGAGTCTTAATAATGCAAATGTCTATGGGTCTTTTTACTATCAGGTGGCATGCCTGCTTGTTCGCCTTGCTGCCATACCTATTTCTTTTTAATTAAAAATAATATGAAATTATTATAATATAATAGATTGCCCTTACAGAAAGCCATCTACGTGCATGTACTCATCCAATAAGCCTGAACATGGCACATGTGGCCGGCATGTTTCTGGGTATTGTTGAAGTTCTATTTTAAAATAAAAGTATTTAGTTTGAAATCAAATAGTCATTATTTGAGCATCTAGTACTCAGCTGTTAGATTATATTCATTTTATGTGGTCTACCATTATGTTATGAATAGTTGTATGCCTACTAACGAAGGTAAGTATTATTTTTTTATAAGACCAGTAGGTATGTTAAGTTAATTATTACGTTAATATGAGGCTCATATCAGAAATAGTATCATGAGTTTTTCTTTGTTGTAAATTAGTTGTGTAAGATTTTATGTAAAAAACACCTTTTTTGTTTAGTTTGAAATTATTAGGTAATTTGTGTAATTTTGCAGTTTTGAAACTTTGTAGTCAATTAAAATTATCAGCCTTATAAATTATACCTACATGTTTTATGTAATGTAGCATTATTCATAGACTGTGACGTTTTTATTAGAAATGTTTTATTGTGGTGTGGTTGACGAGTTAGAATAGTGCCACTCCATGTCTTCCCGTGGATGTCGTAAGAGACGACTAAGGGAATAAAGGCTTGTAGTTCTGTTAGGCGATGGGCTTGCAACCTGTCACTAATACGCTGTTAAACATCTTAGCCTAATTGTGCAAATTGTGGTTATAGAATTATCAACAAGTTTTTAGAGATGTTTGTAATTCTGTAGCTCTGCCTACCCCACTCTGGGAACGAAGGCGTGAGATTATGTATGTGTATGTATGTTTTATTGTTTACTTGATCTTTAAGTGTTTCAATTGAATCACATCTTATCGCGTGCAGATTGAGGAGCTGGGTATTAATCCTGTGGTTTAATGTAGGTGGTTGTGCAAAGTTGCGAAGCAATTATGGAAAATGATTACTAAACAATAACAAAATATTCGCGATCTAGTTATCTACAAATAAAGTTATTGATTGATTATTGTTAATCGCATATATAGCGATTAAGTTATTTGCGGAATATTTTTTGTCTATTGAGATTTGAGAGGCAAAACTACCTACAATACCTACTCCCAGCTTTTTGATAGACGAAAATCAGTATTTTAATAGTATCTAAAATTAGTTCATGTAACTGATACATAATCTTATTTTATTAGGAAACACTCCTTCCAATTTTGTACAGTTGCATAAATTATTTTATCTACACACATTATAAGAACTCTAAGATGAGTTCAGGAGCCGAAGGCAAATTACTTGCATTGCTAGAAGTGCTACCTGTAGCTGTAACATATCTATAGGTGCTAAGCTAATGTTTGAACCAAAATAAGAAATAACATAATAGCTACCTACCTACTTAATAAAGTTTTTTAGACAAACCCCCACCCATCAGTACTTTCAGTATGTGGTTTAAAACACCATTCCCTACCACTATGCCAAAATTCGCCTATACACGAGTTTTTCCCCTGATAGGCAGCTCTTGGTTTTCGTTGGGTGGGCTATAGACAAGATATTTAAGATAAGGTGGGGTAAGTGAGTCGCCTTCGTATCGAAACGGCCTAAAAGCAAATCGTCCTATTAGCGTAATGACCTGAAAGCAAATTGACCCATTAGCACAATGACCTGAAAGCAAAACGTCCTCTTAGTAAAATAACCTAAAAGCAAATCGTCCTATTATCAGGTCGCCCTTTTAGCAAAACGTCCCGAAAGCGAAACACCATAAAATCAGAATGACCTAAAAGCAAAACTCCCTATAAGCAGAACGTCCCATAGTGTACAGACAAGAAATTATTATTTAACATTAAACAATAATGGACATTAACATTTATATTAATTCTTCTATTAAATTTATTGTAAAGAAACATACACAAGTAGCTTTAACGTTTAACAAAGTGTTTTTTTACCCTGCATATACGTGTATCTGATAGCACGGAACACTAATTGCCCGAATCGACTCGATTCGCACTTTGCCCATTTTTTCTTGTCTGTACACAATGGAACGTTCTGCTTACAGGGCGTTTTGCTTTCAGGTCATTCTGATTTCATGGCGTTTCGCTTTCGGGATGTTTTGCTAAAAGGGCGACCTGATAATAGGACGATTTCCTTTTAGGTTATTTTACTAAGAGGACGTTTTGCTTTCAGGTCATTGTGCTAATGGGTCAATTTGCTTTCAGGTCATTACGCTAATAGGACGATTTGCTTTTAGGCCATTTCGATACGAAGGCAGTGAGTCTACGGGGCAATTGCGTCAAACCAACAATATCTCCTTAAAAATTTATGGTTTGTCGCACTTACGCCGTTGACGCTCTTTTCCCACCTTGCGGTAAGTGCGAAACCGGTTTCAAAAAACTGACAAAATTGAAAGCGCTCGTCGCGACAGTCCGCCAGCTTATATCGATCCTATAAATTTTCGAATTACAATTTAAAAAAAAAGCAAAATACCTTATTGACTGGATAAGTAATGTGCATTTTACTTTTGCTTCTTATAAAATTTGTTCTTTACACGGTTTAGCAGTATCGCCGAAGTTTTGCAAAGCTATAATAACGTCGCAAACAAGCCCGCAACGGTATTGGGCGGTTGCGAGCTATAATCTATTTTCGAATGATGAATGATTTATTCGATTCGATAACACGAATAATCTTTCATGTACTCACGTAATATAAGTCCTCTATAATGCGTTCAAATCCCGTTGGCTATGGCGAGCATTACAACCAGGGCTCAATACCGGTATTAATTGAAATTGAAATATCTTCCTTAATTTGCATTATTTCCTTGATATTTTCGACTGTAATTTAGGTAATAACACTATTCTATTATATAAATTAATTGAAGAGCAAAAATATTCAATAATAAGCGAGATACCGGTATTTTTGTATGAAAATTATACCGGTATACGATCCCTGATTACAACAGTCAATTTACCTACCTATCAATCCTATTATGTATTTTTATCTGTGGTGGTGTGATGATGATGATGGTAGGTGTGCTTGTGGCGGATGTAGCATAATGTTCTTATTACGATATGAAATAGGTATGATAAAGTTATGACTTTCAAATTTGGAAAACGTCCCAAAACCAACGGATTCTGGTTTCGCCGGATACTTACTTCAACGGATTCTTGTTCCGCCGGATACTTGTTTCGATGGATTCTCATTTATAAGTAATTCCGGCGAAACAAGAATCCGGCGAATTGGGAACAAACCAATTTAAATAGACCCCGATTCTAGCATCAATTGGAATTAAAATTAAGTCAATGCGAAACGTCAGCTCGGTTTTTTTTTTACTTTAAATATAGCCCAACTTTTCATCTCGAACGATGTGAGAATAGGCACTTTATTAGTTTAAAAAAAAAACATGACACTGGTTTGTTTTGCCGCCATGTTTGTCGTTATTTAATTGTTGTGCCTCTCTAACGGATGAAAGGTCCCTTTTTTTAGTTTTTCGTAAATAACTCGTAAACGGTGGCCAATAGCAAAAAATGTTCCATTACATAATTTATCTACATAAAATTCTCTACAAAAAAGATTCAATTGACTTTTTTGGTGGGATCAATATTTAATGAGATGTGGAGGGAAAAATGATTCCCGAAAGGTCATAGTCGGGTTTGCATAGTAAGTCGGCCCTTACATCAAATGGGCTCGGGTTTTTTTTGTAAGTACCTCTTATGGTGAAGAATATTTATGCTGAGTATCAACATCTTAATTGTGACAGTTCTCGACTTATGATTAGGTACTTTATGTTTTTTTTAATGTACTGTTTTTCGGGATGTATTCAAGCGATTTGCTTTAAATTCTGAAATAATGTTCTTTTCATGGATTTGCATCGCCTCCAAAAAAACAAATACTAGTTGTCATATAAAAAAGGAAAATAAAGACCAGTTAAAAATATACATTATTTTTTATATGGTTGTGACAGTTTTTTTTTTCAGAATTGTCCATAAAATGGCCTACTACTTGCCAAAATATCAAAAATACCCAGGCGGTACTTCCTATAAAAAATCAGCAATATGTGTATTCAGTTCTGTATTCAATCAGTTCTGTTTTCTTTTTTTATATGATAACTAGTATTTGTTTTTTGGGAGGTGATGCAAATCTGTTATGTTATTTCCATAGTGTCATGTCGTACGGTATTCTGGTTTGGGGTAAGGCAGCTGACATACAAACTATATTTGTGTTACAAAAAAGGGCCATTCGTTCTATTTACAACTTAAACTCCCGTGACTCTTTAAGAGAACTTTTTAAAGAAATTAATATCTTGACTGTAGCGTCTCAATTTATTTATGAGAATATTATTTACGTTATTAGAAATTTAGATTCTTTCACCAAAAATTCTGATATACATAATTTAAATACCAGAAATAAAAATAAAATCGCTATCCGAAAATTCCGCGTCCGTAAAGTATATAAATCATTTGTTGGTCAATGCATTCATTTCTATAATAAATTACCTGACGAAGTTTTAAAGTTACCCTTTCCAGCACTTAAAAGTTACTTGAAAAGGTCGTTAATGTCTAAAGCGTATTATAGGATCGAGGACTATCTAACAGACAAAAATGCATGGCCTAAATCCGAAACTTAGTCAATAATAATTTATTCAAATGCAAAATCTTTATCTTGTCTAGGGGACACCGTTGATGTAGGAAAACATATCGAAACTTTTATGTGGTCGTCTCGCACCATCTTATATACACATAAGTATGTGTTTTTTTTTCTCTATCTCTCCCGTAAGATTCTTAATTGGCATGTTTTCCTGCTGAACTACGCATGTTATTTAATACTATATTTAATTTAATATTTATAGCTTTATATAATGCTAGACTAAGTAGTACCATTGTAATAAGAAATATGTTTAAAAAATGACTGACTGCTGAGTTTCTTGCGGCGTTTCTTCTCGGCAGTGGTCTTCTCTTGGGAAGCGCTGGTAGATTCTTGACGTGTAAAAGTGCCCGTGCGGCTTACTAACTGAATAAATTTCTTTTATCTTTTTTATCTTTTATCTTTTTTATCTATGAAAAGAACATTATTTCAAAATTTAAAGCAAATCGCTTGAATACATCGCGAAAAACAGAACATCAAAAAAAAAACATTAAGTAATCATAAGTCGAGAACTGTCACAATTAAGATGTTGATACTCAGCATAAATATTTTTCACTATTAGAGGTACTCACAAAAAAAACCCGAGCCCATTTAATGTAAGGGCCGACTTACTATGCAAACCCGAATATGGCCTTTCGGGAATCATTTTTCCCTCCATATCTCATTAAATATAGATCCAAGCAAAAAAGTGTATTGAAACTTTTTTGTAGAAAATTTTATATAGATTATTTATGTAATGGAACATTTTTTGCTATCGGTCACCGTTTACTAGTTATTTACGAAAAACTAAAAAAAAATACCTTTACACCCCCCTCCACCCGTTAGCTTCACCCCCACCCATCAGTACTTTTAGTATGTGGTTTAAAACACCATTCCCTACAACTATGCCAAAATTCGCTTATACACGAGTTTTTTCCACTGATTTGTCTTCGTTGCTTAGGCTACTAGGAAGGGTCTCAGGCCCGCCAACGTCATAGGAAGCTAACACCGCATGAGGGTTCAGCTTGCAAGTCGAGTTAAGCTTGTCGGGCGAATTAAAGACGCATTCCCAGACCGTAATATTACCGCTTGTAACTCACAATTACACTACACTACCCAACAATTTAAATCTATAACATTTTTGTAAACTTTGGCGCTTTACAAATTGGATAATGTGATGGCTTTTTCTAACTTATGCATCCTCCGCAGCCATTGGTGGGGTGCTGTGCCGATGGGCCCGCCGGACGTGATCCTGGGCATCACGGAGGCATTCAAGCGCGACACGCACCCCAAGAAGGTCAACCTAGGAGTGGGCGCCTACCGCGACGAGAATGGGAAGCCGTTCGTGTTACCTTCAGTCAGGAAGGTGAGAGGTTTACCTTACAAACCGGTTTTTGGGGGATGTTAAAATGTACTGGAGAAGGCTGGTTTAGGCTAGGGATATGTGAGAATTCTGAGTGGGATCCCAAAAAATCGCACAGACTTAGCCGCCATGTCGAAGAGGCAAACCAAGATTTTCTAGTCATATTCAAAACAAAGTGATGCTTTTTTCGTAATTGCCTAGGCAGACCAATTATTATAACTCGCTTTTTGTCTTTATTTAAATTGACTGTGTGATAGGCATAGGAATTCCATCTTAATCCTCAGAGTTGGCAACGTATTTTAAAATTGCCAAAGTCCATGGACCTTAGAGGCCACTTACCATCAGGTGGACGGTACGCTCTTTTGCCTTATCCATGATATAGAAAAATGTTGGGCCGATGATCCTTCATAAGCGTTTGAACCGCCTATCCTGTGTATTAGATGAATACTGACTGCCATACAACTTCCTTATTTTATTCAATGTTATTCCAATTCATCATTTTCCACGTCAAATTATTCCCACCCATTTACAGCAAAATCTCATTTTTTCCCATGTTGTCAACAGGCTGAAGAACTCTTGCACTGCCAATTCTTGAACCACGAGTATGCCCCGATCGCTGGAGATTCGGAATTCGGGGAATTAGTGGTGAAGCTGGCTCTCGGGCCAGACAGCCAGGTCATCAGGGACAAGACTTACTGCACTGTCCAGGTCAGTTACTAAACACTAAAACAAGATGTCACCACTCACGTGGCATTGAAAATATCTTTTAAGTATCTTACTAAACTGCACTCGAGCCTAAATTGAGATGGTATCTCATCATTTTTACGTTAACTTAGAAGTTTGATTTTTTCACAGCTTCAAGGGACTGTAGACCTGAGTATATAGTTTTAATTTCAACTCGATACCTCCACACGTTCCGAGATAAAGGGTCTTGACAAATAGACGGACGGACAACAAAGTGATCCTATAAGGGTTCTGGTTTTTCCTTTAGAGGTACGGAACCCTAAAAATGCCGAGCTGTTAATATTTATAAAACTACGATATTATTATTATGGCTCAGCATTGGCCGATAGCCCTCATGCGTGTAGCAATCCATTGACGGGTTGTATTAACATTTTTGAGCCGAGAGCTATTGCGGCGACGCAATGTATCACGAAAAGCATGCAGGGCGCAATGAGAATGAGCATTTAAGGTTACAATTTATTTTGCTAGCTATCAGCTACCCTGTCAGATCAAACTCGTCATTATTATGTATGTTTTACGAATAAAAACCTTTGTAAACCAGACTTTGACGTGATAATATTTAGGTGGAATTTCATTTGAATCCGTTCACAAATTCTACATCCAACAGCGTCCTAATTTCTACCAAACTATGTTTTGTCAAGCTATGTATTATAATCACACACCGGATTGACGGGGCAAAAATGTACCAGTGCTAGTGATTCATTAAATGTCGATTAATTTTATCAACATCGATAAAAAGCAATTTTTTATCATCATTATCATAAGTAATGGCCAAGTTTGAATACCTTTTAATTATGTGCAAACCTCTTTTAATTATACTTATCGCAACTATAAACAACCGGTATCTAACATTGACTCTGAACTCGAGTCACTTTTGACAACCATTGAAATTACATTGAATAACAAATTCATTCAGAACAACAATATTCTTTAGCATTCCGACGAACTGAGAACGTTTCTGTTTTTTAAGTCGGTTAAAAATGCGTTGAAAGAAACAAGATCGTTTACCTTCATGGAAATCTGATCATTCAGCTATAGAAGTTAAAGGAACGACTTACTTTTGCAAGAAATTTAAGATCCATATGTCACGAAAAAAGTTGTCGATAAACTTAGTCGATATTTAATGAATCACTAGCACTGGTACATTTTTGCCCCCATCAATCCGGTGTATGATTATAATTTAGGTGTAGTCCATGTCAGTATTTTGTTGCGTTTTGTTTATATGTATGTCACGAATAAATGTTAATTCTCTTTTATTCTATTCTATACTAAATCTATAGATAAACCAATCTTCCTTAGACTCTTTCCGGCACGGGCGCGCTGCGGCTGGCGTTCGAGTTCTTCAAGAAGTTTCACGTAAAGGACAAGGACGTCTACCTGCCGACGCCCACGTGGGGCAACCACCCGCAGATCTGCAATCATCTTCAACTTAGGCACAAGCAGTACCGCTACTACAACCCCGAAAGCATTACTTTCGATTGTGACGGCTGCATTTCAGATATCATGGTGAGTGCTGCTTAAATCCGTTCCAGTCTCCTTGTTGAGATAGTTCCAGATTCAAAGAATACGATATATGATATGTTATGGAATTTCCATACTTATTACTGGACACTTATTGATTCCAAGTTCAAAATCCCTCAACTTTACTGGACACTTTGTATAGTTGTCCACGAACTAAAACCTACTGGCTCCTATTTACTGGTGTTATGGCAAGCTTACACAGCATTTAAAAAAAATGTATTTAAAAAAGTAAAACGTTAATCGCGAATACAGCTATGTATATTTAGTCAACGAAGTTTGTTGGTTGTCTCGTTTTCTTAAGCCGGGTACTAACGATCCGTAACTGTTCCACGTAAAATCGTGATGTGTACCTACGCGAGCCTGTTCTACACTAGAAACTCGTTACTGCAACTGCTACGGTTACAGTTGCGGCTCGCTAGTGAGTACCCGGTTTTACGTTCATTATATGTATATGTGTTGGAATATAAAATGAAATTATTTTATCAAAATACATAGGTTTCCAATGGAGGTTATATCAGGAAATAATAGAACATAATACAATTCCTAAAGTCCACAAACAATGTTTTAGGTCGTTCCGTTTATACCCAAAATACACTACCAATTCCGATGAAATAAATAATATTTATTATATGCGTGCCGTCACGGACCGGGCTTAAATTATTCAATCATCATAGAAAGTTGTCATAATCACATCGTCAAATCACGAAAGAGATAAAATACGTCGAAATAAATCATTAACATTCTGCGACGACGGCAAGCTTGGCTTGCAAATTTGTTAACACATACACACAGAGTATGAACAAGATGCAAACACGTTTGCAGCCTTAAGCCTTAAAACAGGGCGTCATGTGCAGAGGTCGGAATAGGCAGTGCCTATTTGCCTAAACTTCGCGGGAGGACGTAACTAAGAGTGGTTACAACCACCAAAAATAATGATTTATTTTTATTGAATGCGGGATTTCTGGGATTTTTTTAATAATACATAAATGTGGAAATTGATACTAAAACTCAATACCACATGTTAAGAACATTTATTGTATACAATTTTACATGATCATCAATAACAAAAACATGTTTCAATCTGAATCATCAATATCATAATTACAATCATAATTACTACTATGAGATAAAATATTATATATTACGAAATACTTTGTTAGTTTATTTACATTAGAAATAAATCAGAATATGTCATTTGATCATGTAAAATTGTATGCAATAAATGTTTTTAACATATGATATTGAGTTATAGTATCAATTTCCACATTTATGTATTAATAAAAAAAACCCGGAAATCCCGCATTCAATAAAAATAAATCATTATTTTTGGTGGTTGTAACCACTCTTAGTTAAGTCCTCCCGCGAAGTTTAGGCAAATAGGCACTGCCTATTCCGACCTCTGGTCATGTGATTCTATTCCTCCTCAAAATATTTATAACAAGGTAAACCTGTTGAATATTTCGACACCCGACCTAGTTCGTTGTGTTCTATTACCCGAATGCGTCAAAAAGAGGATTGTTTTCCAAATGTATGTATAAAAAAAAAAAAACAAGGGACAATGTCATACCAATTAACCTAGTCCCAAACAAAGCTCTAGGGTTGTACTATGGGTACTAGACAACGTTATAAATACTTACATAGAGAAATATATACTTAAATACATAGAAAACATCCATGACTCAGGAACAAATATTCGCGCTCATCACACAAATATCTGCCCTTACCGGGATTTGAACCCAGGACCGCTAGCTTCGTAGACAGCGTCACTACCAACTAGGCTAGCGCGTCGTCGTCGTCGTCGTCGTCGTCGTCGTCGTCGTCGTCGTCGTCGTCGTTGTCGTCGTATGTATGTTTATTTCTTTGGCACGCTCTGCAGCCAAACGGCTTGATGGATTTTAACATATGCGGTGTCGTTAGATTCGGCTATTAATTTTAATTAAAGTCATGAGACCACTCTCTTTTTTTTTCATAATACGTATATTATACGGACGACAATAACAACATTATGCAGTCGGATTT
The DNA here is from genome assembly GCA_946894065.1 of Acleris literana. NCBI lineage: Eukaryota > Metazoa > Arthropoda > Insecta > Lepidoptera > Tortricidae > Acleris > Acleris literana. The sequence continues at coordinate 20,467,414 of OX335671.1, read as the reverse complement.
TTAAAGTTTGCCTTTTACTACACTTGTCTCTTACTCATTCACAACCGGTTCTATCGAGATATGATAACGCATCACGTACACCGTTCGTGCCCGTCGCGCGATAAGTTAAACTGTTAGAGAATTGATGGAGGGTTCGCCTTACCATCATAGCACATTATTATAATGATAAAGGTATATTATGTCACTGATAAGGAACGTAATCATGCTTGTACGGCGATTTAAATCTATCTGTCTAAATACTCAATGTATAGGATGTTTCAGTTTAGCAAGGGCTTCAATTAAAAGTACTATTTTTATTCAGTGAAAAGTACTTTTGATGTATTAAGGGCGGAGTTCACCAACAATTAAACGGACGATTAAGTCTTAATCAGCTGTTAATCAATACATTTGACACCCGTTAAACCGCTAATCGTCCGTTTAATTGTTGGTGAACTCGGCCTTAGAGTCTTAACTGAAACATATATAATTACTGGAATAAGTTTTGTTTTAGGTGTTAGGTGTGACCAACAAGCCAGTCTGGTTTTAGTTATTGAATTATCAACTAATTAAAAAATATGACATGTTTTATAGCTTCGTAATAGTAGATCCGTCGTGTTGTATATCGATAGATCAAGAATTGATTGAACCTTGGGCGTTCGTTGTGTCGCGAAAGTATGTCATGCGCAAGCGTTGATCTAATTGCATTTAAAAAGTCACATGCATGTGTTAGGACTATGAACTAACCTATATCCTCGTAAGGCCCAGTGTACAATAGGATGTACAAAATCTCTGCAATTTAACTTGAACTGTGTTGCAGTAAAAATAAAGTTTATTTTCCTATGTTCATGAACTGAAAATGGCATTATCGAACAAACGTAATTGAACTTTATTGCCTTGATGGTAGATTCAAAGTCCCACTCACAAAAAACTCCCTGTTTGTAGTATGGTGGGCCTTACGAGGGTAAGTTAATTTACTACTCATTACGTAATTTACATTCCCATGGAAACCTCTTCAGAGTTTTCAGATAGACGGACAAGTCAAAAAAAAATACCAAAAGACCCGACTGCGTTAAAACTTATTGTACCTTAACACCCCAGCACGATATCAAGACCTTTAAATCGTTATAAATTCTAAATGATCATTCAAAATGAAAAATGATAAAAATAACACCGCATTTTTTTTTGTACTGTTGCTATGTTCTGTGAGAGTTGATATCTGGACACTTGGCCAAATTCTACTATTGTCTTTCAAGAGTGTTAGGGCCAAAGCCAATGAATTTCGCCAAGTGTCCAGCTAAATTGGCAAATAACTGTAAAAAAGACGATCGTCGTTTTCAATGTCCCCTGTATCCACCCTTACACAGCCTGATGATAAATGTATGTTAAGTATAAGTAACTTGGTTTTTTTCAGGAAATGCCCGAAGGCTCCATGCTCCTGCTGCACGCATGCGCACACAACCCCACCGGCGTCGACCCCTCCCTAGAACAGTGGAAAAAAATCTCTGAGGTAATTGGAGTTAATGTTGCGCACACTTCGGTTTAAATTCGTCCGTTATTCTTATGCTAGTAAGGTACAATATCTTCTGTTGAAAGTTCTCCTCTAGAGATGAAATATTTAAGAAATCGCTGACTCAGAAGGTCGTTACCAAAAATTTCAATTTTCAAAGCATCATTTGTTCTTTTCGTGTATTAGAATTTAAGGTATTGAGATGTGTTGTTATAGTCTCTAGTAGTGTAAACACAGAAGATGTTTGTGTTGGTTTGTGCGCTAAGCTCTGTTAAAAAAAGCATTTCTAGGAGCTATCGCACTGTTTAAAAAGATACTACATAGATCTTACATATCTGGGTTACCTTTGTTTCGGCGAAATATGTTTGCCAAATTGTATCGTTTCCCAACCGTTTCATTTGCCAACCCGCTTTGTTTTCTGTAACCGTAAATATTTCAGAATTTTATAAAAACCAACCTAACCTACAAGGTTGTACACGATGGAACTGAAATAAATCCTGAAATATTTACAGTTACAGGAAAAACATTGGGTTGGCAAATGAAACGTTTGGGAAACGGCACACTTTGGCAAACATATTTCGGCCAAACGGCAGGATCCCGAAAATTCTAAAATGCAAGTAGCATGTGATTTAAAGCTGTTGATGTTTCACAGGCGGTGAAGATGAGGAAGGTGATGCCGGTGTTCGACATGGCGTACCAGGGCTTCGCGACGGGCGACGTGGACGCCGACGCCGCCGCCGTGCGCCTGTTCGTGCGCGAGGGACACGAGGTGGTGCTGTGCCAGAGCTTCGCCAAAAACATGGGTCAGTTTCAAAAGGCAACTCGTCCCTTTACTTTTTTAAACTCGTATCTGATCGAATGGTTAGATAAGAAAGTATTCTTTATTCTTTAGGGAACATGAGTGATTTTCCTATTTAACTATTCGATCAGATTGAGAAAGTTAAGGGACGTTATTTTAGCCTGACCTGCAGGTTTATTGCCTAGCGCACTCGCGATCGACTTCAAAGTCGATTCAATCGACTTCAAAATAAATGTTTATTAAACTAAACGCGAAACTCAGTGATGCTTCGTAAACGTCTCTTCTCGAGCACGATTGCGATTGCGAGTGCGTTAGGCAATAGGCCTGCTGCTACTATATCGTAGTGATTATTGTCGCCCTTACTGTCAAGTGAATAAGAGCCAACAAAACGTGAAAATATGATTATGATTTAATAGCAAAATTGTCTAAAACCAGGCCATCCGATGAAGGCTCTGAGGTCTATAGACATTTGTAATCTCACTTACAACCCAAGGAAATCTCGATAGGTATTCTGGCCTGCTTAGACAACAGGCGGTATCTCAGACAAAACTACTGTAGAAAGTGCAACCTTATTACAAATGGGAGAGGGTCGAATCTGCTTTGGTTATTGCGTTTGAGATATCGCCTCTTGGTTTATGAGGGCAGTATTGTTGACTATACGGGTATGGGTTATATGTACATATTACATATTGCGTAATACGGTCAAGTCTAATTGTAGTTGTTATCAGTCCGTAATGGAAGCCACCGCGCTGATAAAGGTAATGACGTAGTTTTATTGACTAGGCAACTGTTTTCAAGAGGTGACCTTGACCTAACTTAGCGCAAACAAAGATAACGTAACTTACATTATGTAGTGAATAATCCTTTCCCATAGGTTTTTGTTGGCTAAGTTCTTTATTTTGTTTTCTCAATTAGCTTCGGTACCCATAAATAAGCCGACCGTTTTTGGCCACTCTAAATTTAAACTAATATGAAATTTTACAAAAACATTTATTTATTTTATCTTTTTATTAATCTTCAGTCTTAACTATTTATAAATTTTGTATTTAATATTACGGTATTTCTACTGTAGAAAGTGCAACCTTATTACAAACGGGAGAGCGTTGAATCTGCTTTTGTTATTGCTTTTAAGGCCGCATTTCACCAAACTTGGAATAAGACTTACTCCGAGGTTAGTCTATACAAATTCGGCATTTAATCTAGGCATAAGACCTTATTCCAGTTTGGTCGAATGTAACCTAAGTGGCCAAAAAAGATACAGTGGCCACAAACGGTACTTCTACCCTATTTCTAAGGGAGCCCGTAGTTTGCCATACATTTTTTTGGTCATAATGTCACAAGCATAGACCTGAATTTGTGACATGGTCATTTTGTGTGAAATTGTTCCTTGGCATATATTTACTGTGAACTTGTTAGTCAACTAGTACTATGAATCTATACCAGTCTTCGTTACATTGCAGGGCTGTACGGCGAGCGCGCCGGCGCGCTGACTTTCCTGTGCGGCGACAAGGATACCGCCGACAAGACGATGTCCCAGCTGAAGATCTTGGTCCGCACGATGTACTCCAACCCGCCGATCAACGGCTCGCGCATCGTCACCGAGATCCTCAAGAACCCCGATCTCAAGGACCAGTGGTTAGTGATCAATAAAACCATAACCTCGGAATCCCTAATAATGTTTGTCCTAACGCTTCGTTTGTCCGAATTATTGATTGTACTAAACTGGTTTTCAGCTGAGGCAGACAACTTTTTAAGCTTTCCAAACAAATAGTTCGCGCGCGAGCTCCAAGGAATCGGGGGTTGGGAAGAAGACGGGTGGTCGTAGCCCGCCGCTACCAGTACGAGAGTTGGCCTTATCACATTAAGTGGCTATATCCTTAACGTAATATTGACTAAGGGCCGTATTAATAAACTCATCTTGGCCGAGATGCCGGTCACAAGATACGTCAAAGTAAACGTCAAACCATAGAACACTGTCATTTTTGACGCATCTCGAGACGAGCATTAGGGTTGAGATTAGTTTATTAATACGGCCCTAAATCACTGTACTAAATCCTACGTCAGCTTTTCTTGAGATCCGTAAAAGCTCGCGCGCAGACTGTACCTGCGGTTAGGTTAGGTTAGGTTAGGTTAGGGTTAGGAAACGTTACATCTGACATAAATGACTTCAAACCTTAACTTAAGTAATATTTAGTTGAATATCGAAACCATTCGATACATAAGATGTTTTTATTTCAAAAAGTGGGTGTTTTGGAACGGATTTTGCAGTCGTTTTTGTTTGAAGTTACCCTTCCATACTTATTATATTTCGGTGTTATAAACATATCACCACCTTGATTTTGACCTTCAATATTATCATAATCATAACATAACAATATTTAAAAATGCATTCATTCGTTAAATCGCTATACCAGTTCAAATGAATTTCGGTAAAGAGGATATCTCCGCTGTGAATGCGTTACACACAAATAAATATAAGTAGGTATAGATAAACCGAACCAAACATGTATTTAGTTTTATTTTGAAATATAACAATACTGAAGGCCAAAATCAGTGGTATGTTTACAATAATTAGGGAATAGCGACTCCCAGATTCTGGACCCACGATATGCCACTGAAACTCCTAACCCTAATTATTAGTCTAGTGAGTTTCGAGAATCGAGAGTGTAAAAGGCTGACTAAATTCTAAATATTAAATTATTTTCATTTTTGTTTTTATCTAGGTATATCATGTTTTCTATGCCATGGAAATGTAATTAATTAATTAAACGTATTTGACATTCGTTTTAGTTTAGATTTAAGTACAAAATTGCAGTGCCTTTGCAGGGTATCGCATGGACTAACCTATTCTTAAGTTTTAAAGATACTAACACCAAGGGTATGTGTTGCAATTTCTAAAAAAACCCGCCCTTAAAAATGCAAAAAATAACTTCTTTTAAAATGGTAGGTCAGTCCAACTGCATTCGGCTTTTGGTTTAAAATATTGTGGGACGCCGACTTCAGTTTTTTTGCATTTTTGAAGGCGGGTTTTTGTTTTTTTAGACATTTATTTTATTTTATACTTTTTAGTGATCCTATTTATGCTGTTACGTAGCTCCACTTCTAAATATTAATGAGAAACTATAGAACATTTCAAGCTCGCCGCAGACAAAGCCGCGGGAATGTCATAGTCATATATAAACCTAAATGTGCTTCGTCATAGTCGCTCAACTACCTTAATCGAAATATCTTATCGCTACCCTTGAAATAGGTACCGTTAAGGAGTTCCGGTGGCCATCTGTGGTCTTCATCATCAGTTCCACTTCACCATATAGTACTTTTCAAAAGCAAATGCACGAGTTACAGTGAAACATACCAAAATCGCTATAGTTGTGCTATATTTGAGGAGTTCTCTTGATTTCTCCAAGATCCCATCATCAGATCCTGACTTGCTGACAATGGGACCAACTAAAAAGTATACCTATTCAAACAACGAAAAAATTTTTCAAATCGGTCCAGTGGTCATCGATTAATCGGGGAACATACATAAAAAAAAATAACCCCGACGAATTGAGAACCTCCTCCTTTTTTTGAAGTCGGTTAAAAATTAAAAAGCCTAATGTATCATAATCCCTAAAAGTTCATAATGCCTAATGTATTTTTTTTCTGAAACCGTAAACTTTTCAGGATTTTTGAAAACGCCATTGTATAGAACTCATTAGGTTAGGTTTGTTTTGTAACAATCCTGAAAAGTTTACGGTTTCTGAAAAAACAAGCATTAGGGATTATGATACATTAGGCTTTTTAATTTTAGACATTGTAATACGTACCCAACACCAATCTGTACAACTTCTGTGCCATGTGATGCCAATGAATAAATTGAAATGAAATGAATCGGGCCTCCGATGTGAAGTGGTAGTAACAGGATGTGTTTGCAGGTTGAGGGACGTGAAGACCATGGCGGACCGCATCATCGACATGCGCAAGGCCCTGCGCGGCTACCTGGAGAGCTCGGGCAGCACCAGGTCCTGGCGACACATCACCGACCAGATCGGCATGTTCACCTTCACGGGACTCAATCCTCAAGAGGTAAGATTTGAGATTGCAAACCACAATGGGGTACCGGACAGTATTATGGAACCGCGATCAGTTTGGGATTGGAATAGCTGTCAAGTCATATCGTCCGTTTACTTTCTCAACCTCGTATCTGATCGAATAGTTAGATAGGAAAAACACTCATGTTCCCTAAAGAATAAAGACTACTTTCCTATCTAACTATTCGATCAGATACGAGGTTGATAAAGTATAGGGACGATATGAACTTTGACGTAAGAATATGGTAAAACTGTCACCTCTAATCCCTTTCTAATCGCGGCTAGATAATAGTTTATATTATTTATTTTATACTTATTTTATACTGACCACGAAATGCAATGAAAACGGAACTTATTATAGTGTTCTTCACCCTTTTGAACGCCATACGTCGAATGCAAAATGTGTCATGTGTCACTCACACGCCAAATATGTTTGCTATGCTATGCAAATTACAATGTTATCGATACGAAATAAAGTATTTTTTAACTTTGACTGTAGTAGCCACCCCCGCCACAGCCGACACAATTTGAAGATTAAGACTGTTTCGTATGAATCGCCGGGTTTTCTATGTATTTAAGTATGTATTTATCTATGTAATTAAGTTCATCGTTGCCTAGTACCGATAGTTAAGCCTAGAGAGCTTAGTTTGGGATTAGGTCAACTTGTATAAAATTGTCCCCCCTTTGGGGTTATTATGACATAGCAATGCAGTTCAGTTTACGCTGAGAGAAAAGGACAGAGCTATATAACTGCTATAGCTCTGTCCTTTACGCTCGCTGCATGTCATAATAACCCCCCTGATAACTATACAAGCCTTCTCAAGGCACCTGTCCCACCGTCGACGATGATCCGGAAGCGAGTAAAGCCAGCGATCAACTATTAATATATGAGTCATATAGAAGCAAACTCAGCAACATCCAATATGGTTGAAAATCGTATAGAAGATATTTTTTATTTAGCGATTATTTTAACTATACCAGACTACATTCAAAGTTGCTACATTCAAAAAATTGGATGTTGCTGAGTTTGCTTCTATATGACTCATATGTCTCTTTTATTGACTCGGGATCTACATCTTTAATTTCGACATACAAGTGGAGAGAGTTCCCGCCGGCAGTGTGAACAGCCAGCGATCAACTATTAATATAATGTCTCTTTTATTGACACGGGATCTATTATCTTTTGTTCGTTTCTTGAGCGAGAAAATAGTCGATATCTACTCGATTCCTCGCCGGCAGTTGGACAAGTGCTCAGCACTCGACACACCCACGACGGATAAATTCGTCGTTAGCGGTAAACTCTAACAAATTCGTAATTAGTAGGGTTAGGACTTTTGGTCGCATATCGTTGTTCTAGAATCCAAGGAGAAGTTGTAGGTAATTCTGTAGCTCTGCCTACCCCACTCTGGGATTACAGGCGTGAAGGTATGTACCTATGTATTATCGGATTGAATTACAATGTAATTGTTTGTGATTCCAGGTGGAGAGACTGACGAAGGAGTACCACATTTATCTGACGAAGGACGGGCGCATCTCCATGGCCGGGCTCTTCCCCGCCAACGTGAGCTACGTCGCCGACTCCATTCACAACGTCACCTGCTAAGCGCCAGACCCTCGCATATCCAAGCCAACCTTACTGCCTACGCGTTGCACTTTATTAGAGAACTATTGATTTTGTACCAGAAAAGTATTTATTCAAGATCAAACATGTGAATTTTATTAATTGATATATAATAATATATGTGAAAGTTTGTAAGTTGTAAGGGTGTTTGGATGTTTGTCTTGCAATCACGCATAAACATACAGGTAGTCCAAGTAAGGCAGATTTGAATTTTAAATTTCTAATAGCATTCTCATAAGGAATCAAAAGAAATTCAATATTGTATTACTTGCAATAGATTTTTTCAAATGAACACTCGGGCCTTATGGCATTTACTTGAGATATTTTCTTGGAAATATATGTAAATTTTTATTAAAGAATAAGTCGAGACCATAATCGATGCCATTTATAAAACGGTTTTATTATTATTTTATTTTCGAGATTATTAAATATACAAAACTCAAAGTTGTATGACTTTTTTATTTCCTACCGGCAAATTTGAACATGAAGGCAAAACGACGAGGTTATGATTAAACTTTTATTGTTAAAATAAGTAGATAAAATAAACTTGATGCAAAAACACAGAAATTGTATTAACACGTTTACAGTGATTCTACTACGGGAATTAAAATATATGCGGGATATTTACAGCTGACAAACAAAGGAACATCTTATCCTAAGGTTTAAAAACGGATGCAGGTCAATCGTTAACATTGTAATTAAAAATGCATATAAAACTCGAATCTTAATCTACACTTATAAGTGCGATTCCTTTCAGGAATAATATTTACTATATTTTTGGAACACAATTTATGCACAATTTGATTGTTTATATCAACAACAATCTTAAACATATTCACCTGCATCTACATCGAAAAGTTGATGTGAATCTATTCTAGGTCAGTTACTGAGGGACTTGCGCACACTCTTCCATCAAATGCGAGTTTCGTACAATTAATTATTATGATACAAATACGCTAATACATACTATGAGCTGACATACAGTCGATGATATTTCGTTATTAAAGATAATGTTTATGTACAAATTTGTCATAGAGTAAACTAGGTTCTAACCATGGCACAATTTCTCTAGAATGGTGCAATCATTCTGATGAAATTTAGAAATATGTACCGTTTCCCCACGTCTCCGTCTCCGAGACGCCCCGCTTCCTAACTAGACCATCAGGCGGACACACGTAACACTAACTTACGGCACGACATTATAAGTAATTGAGTGGCCAACGTTAAACTAAATTAAACAGAGACAACATACTTTATGTACAAAAAATTTGGTTACCTTAGCCTATATTGGTCTACAATACATTTACCTACGTACGGCTGAGCTAGAGGGAGCTGACTTCAGACGACGACTACGCTACAGAAAGCGTAACATGCGACATTGCGATTACTACAAGTAACTTTATTGCACACCTTGTACAAGATGAAGACTTATAAACATTCACTTAAACATTACCTAACTAGATATTTACTGATATCATGGAAATTATCCTAAAATCTCCAAAGATCCTATGTTTCTTAAATTTTCTAATAAGACATAGAACCATTTGCACCAATACCCTGCACAAATATAGCTAGAGTACAAATAATACTACGTATTTACAGTTCGATAAAGATATTTGAAGTTGCCCGATATACATATCACTCGCCGTTTGAAATCAGCCTGACGGAACTATTGTTACACGGTGAGGGCGTTCATAATTTAAATTTAACAGCTATGCTATAAGTATAAGAAAACAACAAAACTCATAAATACATCTGTGCAAACACAATGACATAACAGAATTGCTTGTGATAGCGGAAAGAGAAAGCTATTTTATTGAGTGCTATGTAAATAAATTAATTCATATAACTTATATCTTATAAAGTAATTATATTTTGTGCGATACATTAAGCGGAAATACATTAAACGCGTTCCGTAGCTGTGGTACTATTAGTTCAATGGAACCCTGAAAAAAATTGTTTGACACTTTACGACTTGAATCATAACGTCCCTCTGTGACAGCTCTATGGTGGGTCAGGATTACATTGGGCTCATAGTACATTTAAAAAATATAGCCTAACATAATGCTTATTCCTTGAAGTACAGCCAATAATTGCTTCCAAATGTCTTATGTTCGGTCGCTTTTGACTTTTTAGCCGCCATTTTCCGAATAATAACTTATAAGACACTAATGTCCTGTTGTTTGATCGTTAGTTCTAAGTAATGGTTAAAAAACGTTACTAATGGTTAAAATCTCAAGGAAATGTGTCAAATTTTCATTTTTTTTTCGAATTTTAACAATTAGTTTAACTACTGATCAAACAACAGGGCCTAAATAGTTTGTTTCACCGATGTCTTATAATAAGACAAGTCTTGCTTTTGCAAGATATTTAATGTGTTTACGGCGTTAAGGCTGCGCCGAGCGTCCAGTGGCGCCCTCATTACTATTATTGTGTTTTCTAATAAACTAAACTATTGTCTTGAAATCGAAGGGTGGTATTCATTTGTACAACAAAAAAACCATCCTTCGATTTCAAGACAATACTATAGTTTATTAGAAAACATAATAACGCCCCACTGGCCGCTCGGCGTAGTCTAAAGCAAATATGGCAAGCACTAGTAGTTTGATCTAATTTTGTATACTAAGCGCCTGTTGTTTGATCAGTAGTTAACTCAACTAATTGTTAAAATTCGAAAAAAGAATCTAAAATTTGACACATTTCCTTGATTCATTTAACGATTAGTAACGATTTTTGACCAGTACTTAGTTTAACTACCGATCAAACAACAGGCCATTAGTGACGAATGGCGACACTGACATTTTCGATGTCATTATCGGTGGTAAAATATATAAAAACTGCTCTGGTCCCAGCGGATAAGGTGCATATTTACTCGAGCACATTCGCTAGAATGCTCAAATCAATCAGGACCTTTATTGATCTCGCTATGACCTTGGCTGAGGGTGGGTGGGATCAATTTTAAACAGTAAATTAATAGCAAGATTCTTAGTTCGTCACACTCGAGTCATAAGAAAATATTTTAGAAGCATGAGCGAAGATTTACACGGTAGCTGGCGGTTGATGAGGGGAACCGAGAATCTCAGTGTCGTGCATACACGGTGTAACATGAGGAAACCGAATTATTTTAACAGCGTATTCCTGAGGTCGTAAGAAGCAAAAAATGTTAAATGAACCCAGGTACATTTTTACCCTTAACCTTTTCAACGCCCCCGTCGGCGAGAGCCGACACAAGTAGAAGCTTAAAAGAGACTTTCGTGTCATATAAATTAAGTTGGAATTTGCGTAGCATGTATTTGACGAAAAGCGTTCAAAAGGTTAAAAGGGTGTATTGTACTGGAGACTTCATTACAACTCCATGCTGGATAAATAATAAAAATCATATTTCGACCTGGGTTCATATAACATTTTTTGCTTCTTACGACCTGAGGAAAGCGCTGTTAAAATTATTCGGTTTCCTCATGTTACACCCGGTATATGGAGTGCCTATGATGATGACGATGACGATGAGGGTAAAATAAGGCAATAGGTGATAACATTCACAATTCGATTATTGCTTTCTTGATTTGGAAGAATTTCCATCCGTCGTTGGACAGACGACCTTAAAAGTGCGGCGTTACGTTTGTAAAGACCGATATTGCCGATTTTATGTACATTTTACAAATAAATAAATTATTTTTATAAATTTTCAGTTGCAATAAATCTGTAAAATGCACTTAAATTACTATTACAGGCTACTTATTAGAGACTACTTCACCGAAACCATTTGATGTAGGCACTTTAATTAAACAACCCATTATAAAAATCACCGCTAAAAAAGCCGCAATCCACCACGCTCAACTAACTCAACTTATTTTTTGGCATTTTGATTCGATTGAGGCGGTATTAGCAAAAAATTAATAATATTGGGAAGCGCCTATAAAAACGAATTAGTTTTCATTTTGTGGATTACTATACTGGGTGTAACATTTATATCGCTCAGTGTGGGAAAGTCTGAAACTACATACAAGACATACGAAGATCTGTTCTTAGACCATGTCATCGATTTTAGTAACAAGGAAACTGCATTCATACATTTAAAAAACTTGTACTCAGCTCGGGAATCGACCCGGACGTTTTAAAAAATAAAACTACATAACACTATTTCTATTTAGATATCGATTATGTAGGTCTTAAGCAGTAAATGTTACTATGAAACATGATGTCTAAAATTAATAAAATGTATTTTTTACTGCTTAATTAATAGTGTTAGTTTTATTTTTCAAAACGTCCGGGTTCGACTCCCGTACTGAGTACAAGTTTTAAAAAAATGCATGAATGCAGTTTTCTTTGTTATTAAAATCGATGATATGGTTCCTCAGAACAGATGTCTTATAGTTTCAGACTTTCCCATACTGACCGATTTAAATGTTACACCCTGAGCGCTGGTACCTATATCACTGGGTGATGTTAGAGTTATATCATTATATACAATGCTGAAAGCTAGGAATAAAAAATAGCTTTTGATTTCTGCGCTCGGCCAGAAATGAAATTTGTTAAAAAAAATATTGAATAACAACAAGTACAACTAGCTTTAAGAACAACCCAGCAGCTCTATTTTTCTATTGTTGACATTACAGTAGTTCTTACTGTCAAGTGAATAAGAGGTATTATAACGTCAAAAACATATTTACAATATAGAGGCAAGATGGGCTTAAACAAAGAGGAGTAAAGGCCCTTACGTTGTTTGATATTTCTTTATATAAAAAAATATAGAAACAAAAATGTGTATGTATTTCTTTGGGTTTACTTACTTAGCGTAAAGGTAAAGTTTTTTTGATAAAATATTTATTTATTTTAATGTGAATACTAATGTCGTGTGAACACTTTCTACATAGGCGAGTTGAACAACCCAACGGCTCTGCCTCATTTGCAAATAGGTAGGTAAGTAATAAGTCGCTTCAGGGTCAACCTAAGTCAATAATTCTGTGCTCTCCGAATATATTACTCGTATAAACCGAGTAGTTACACATATTTACCCATAAAAATCCAAAAATACATCAACCCAAATATTATCTAAATGATTAGGAAAGTCCTTGACACATTTTTGAAAACAACGTTAAATGCGAGGGTCGGGGTGACGCGTAGAACGATCGCGCAACTTATTCGTAAAAACTACTACACCGTAGAACCGAAATGAGATTGCTTCTATTATGAAATCACGCAACTTCGACTCGATAGCCTCATTATTCGAAGGGAAAACGAATCGTCGCGAGCGAACCGGCCGGAGGGACGATTTCAATCGAATAAATTATAAAAAGAGTCATCAAAGTTCGCGGCTCGCCCGCTATCACTGTCACTATCACTGGTCGCGGCGCATCAGGCGTCCGCCGGGCGGCGCGCGGGTCAGGGCTTGGGCGCCGCGTCGGGCGCGCGCTCGTCGTCCAGCAGCGCGTCCTCCAGGTAGGCGAAGGCGTCCAGCGTGATGTCCGCGTCGCGCAGCGCCGTGCTGAACACGTCGATGCGCTGCCGCCGCGAGCGCGCCTCGGCCACCTTCTCCGACAGCTTCTCCTTGGCCTCGCTCAGCGCCGCGCTCTCCGCGTCGCCCTTGCCGGCGCGCGGGCCCTTGGCGCGCAGCGCGAACGACGAGTCGTTGCTCGACGACCCGTCGTCCTGCAGCTGGCTCAGCAGCGTCCGCGTCGCCATCGACAGCGCGCCCGCCCCGTACGTCTCGCTCCGCTCACCTAAAAAATAAATAAAAATAAAACGTTGCCGCGGCCTCGCGTCGGCGGCGTCGCGCGATCGGTCTCATAGCTTACCGCTCGGCGTCGCCCGGCGCTCGGGGTCGCGCGCGCGCTCGCCCTTGGCGCCGCGCTCGTCGGCCAGGTACTCGGCGTCGCTGTCGCTCGACATGCCGAGGTCGAGGTGCAGCGAGTTGAGCTTGTCCTCGTCGTCCTTGCCCTTGCGCGAGACGGTGTCGAGCTCCATCTCCCAGTCGGTGACGCTGGAGGAGTCCTTGGCGGCGTCGTCCTTGAGCTGCGCGTCCTTGTCGTCGTCGGCGTCGAGGCCGCCGAGCGCCGCGGCGAAGAGCGCGGGCTGCGCCGGCTCGCGCGCGCCGCGGCTGTCCAGGATCTCGGACATGGTGGTGGTGCGGCCCGCCTGGTCGTTGTTCAGCTCGAGCACGATCACGTTCCCGGGGCACTTGCTCGCCTCCGCCTGCTCCGGCTTGCTCGCCTGCAGGAGCTGGTTCACGTTCTTGCCCATTATGATTTTCGACATGTCGTTCCCGTTTTTTGTAAACGACAGCGCTTTTCCTATCGTCGCGCCTTTCTGAACGACTATCACGCTGCCCTTGGCGCTCGCCGGCCTGACGATCGGGTTCGACATTTTGGTGGTGGACACCGGGGCGAGTCCCTTCACCGGTACTATATCGGCCAGGTTGGCGGTCTTGATGGTCTCTACGGCTAGTATTTTGGGCGTCGACGATTGTGTACTGACGGAGCTGGCCGGCTTCGACACGACGGTGACCGCGGGTGATTTAGTGACTTGAGTGAGTGATTGCGAGCTGACGGGGACCAGTTTCATCCCCGTCGGGATGCCCTTAAAATGTAGTAACGGTAATTGAACCTCCGAACCGGCTTTCGTCCGCGCTTTAGCGGGCAGTACTACCATTTTCTGACCGGGTTTTTGATTTAAAACGAAGGTCTTGGCCGACACTTTCAGGTCGGTGGCCGGGATGCCTTTCGGTGTAAACGCCTCGCTGGTTATGGGAGAGACACTGGTGGCGGCCGGTGCCGCGTCCTTACCGGGTGTCCTCATCGCGGACGATGTGATAATAATTTTTGAATTTAAGTTCACGTGTTCGGACGAAGGTTTCGACACGATGATCATCTTATCGGCCAGCGCTGACGCGGGAGGCGGCTGCATTCTCGGCACAGAGCCGATGACTTTAGTGGCGACGATCTTGCCCGCGGTGTTCAACACCTTCTGGGCGGTGCCGGGTGCGACCACGACCTGTCGGTTGGAGAGGACTTTGATGCTCTCGGCGGGTTTCTGTAATACTTTAATTTCGGACATTTGTACTTTCTTATCGCCGGGCATGTCGGGCCGCCGGCCCTTGACGAGCATGTGGTGCGGGTGCTTGGGCGCGGCGTGCTTGGGCGCGGGCGTGTGCGCCTGCAGCGAGCCGTCGTCGGCGCTGGCGGACACGCCGAGCTCGTGCGGCACCGCGGGCTGCGTCAGCAGTTGCATGGCGGGGGAGTCTGTCACCATGCCCGGAGAAGACAACACCTTGGGCTTGATATCCTCCATGTAATCGGGCTTGCTCTTTCCCCCCAATATGGACTGCGTGTAACTGGCCTGGAAGGACCCGGGCGGCCCCGTGTACTCCATGTGCATCCCCGGCGCGAACTGCTTCCCCGGCGATCCCGGCGCCTCCTGCGCTTTCTTCATTTGCGATTTCGAAAGCACAATTTGAGAGGCTTTTTTATTTTGTTTGTGCGACCTGTGCTTGTGTGACCGTGGGTGGTGCGGTTGGCTTGATTTACTTGTTGAAACTTTACTGACTTGGTTGTACGAATGCTTTGATTGCCCTGATGATTTACCTGTACACAAATTAGGTTTATATTAGTTTCATGTTAAGTTTTCTCCTAGCTTCTGCCTGGGACTTCGTCCGCGTAGATTTCAATTATCGTTATTTACTCAGGAATTTTAAAATTTTCTGATAATTATGAATTCAGGGTATAAGCTATCTCCATTTCAAAATTTCATCCAAATCCGTTCAGCCGTTGCAACGTGAAGGAGTAACAAACAAACACGTTTCACATTTACAATATTACTTAGAAGGATTGACTCGTAAAAGTTTACTGTCTACCTCAACATATTGCAACAATTTCTACATAATTTATTTATAATGCAAATCTCTAACAACGTAAGAATGATGTGCTTATTCAACTCACTCGTGGCTGGCTGTGAATACTTGGAGTATATCTGTGACAGATTAAGGTGTTTCTGGTTCGTGTTGACAGGTATGTTCCTCATATTTTTCACTGGGGTGATGGTATCGTCCGGTATTGAACCTTCCTCTGTGATTTTCCTTTTTCGATTTATAAGTTCTGTTTCCCAAAGCTGAAAAATTAATTTAGTTAAATGGTATGATCATGGAAATAAATACATTTTAAGTGATTTAATTTATTTACTTTGGAAGTTTGATCTTCCATTGCTATAGGAGGGTACATCATCTCATCCATGATATCATTTGACTGCAGAGCACCCTCTGCCGTCTCTCCCTCAGCATCTAGTAACTCCTCTTCATTGGATTTTGGAGACACCAGTTTCTCTGCTTCTAGCTTTTTCAAGAGTTCTTTATTC
This sequence comes from Acleris literana, assembly GCA_946894065.1. Taxonomy (NCBI): domain Eukaryota; kingdom Metazoa; phylum Arthropoda; class Insecta; order Lepidoptera; family Tortricidae; genus Acleris; species Acleris literana. Next base: position 20,451,089 of record OX335671.1, on the reverse strand, counting down.
TCTTCTTTTAGAACTTCAGCTTCCTTATCTGCGATCTCTGTGTAAGCCGTCTGTGGGATGCCTCGAGGCATTAGTGGTATTCTTCTCCGGCCTTCGCTGATCCATCCTAGACCAGTATTTGGACCTGTTAACCTGTAGAGACAAATTTGCACTAAAATGGATGATTCTACCAGTTGTCTCATACACTACATTTAAAGTTTGTATGAATGATACATGAAAAGAAAATATTTTTTTGTTACAATTTATCTTAAGAACTTAATAGAATAAGAGGAGCTATCTATTATTAAAATATTATTGTAATAACTTGATATTATTAATATGATAATCAAACTCATGGGTGGTTTTTAAATACCGAAACATCATCTAAAAATTTCAGTCAATAACAACATGAAAAATTAGATATTTATCTTATCTTATATCTTATATAGCAGAACCAAAATCTAACAATAACAATATTTATAATATACCATTTACAATACCTATCCCCTATAACATTTAAAATTTTGCTATAAGAATTCCATTCTCTACATACACTCAAATGCTTGATTATAACTCTTTGCATTCTACGCAGGTACAGACAGCATGAAGAACATCAAGAAGTATTGATAACTGCCGTTCAAATTGGTATAGCACTGACAACATTTACACAGTTCATGGGATGTGTGATGTGCGAGTCGCTTGATGCATTAGCATATTTAAAAAACACTAAGGGGCATATTAAGAAAGTCATCTTGGTTGTGGTGCCCATCACAAGATACGTCAAAGTAAACGTCAAGCCATGGAAAACTGTCCTTTATGACGCACCTCGAGACGAGCATTACAGTCGAGGTCAGTTTATTAATGGATTTCTGAAGTCTGAAAATAAATAAATTCGATTTGATTTTATTTCATTATTTATTAATACGGCCCTTAAACTAAATGCGCCTTAAGTTATAAAGTCAATTCTCATGAAAAGTTACCATTAGAGTGATCTTTAAGTTCTTTTTCATTGATGTTGTAACATTTTGTTACAAGTTTATGTACGGTCACTACCTGTTCTTTATCTTTTTTTTATACTCATAACTGCCCTGACTTCATTTAATATATAAATACCAGCACAGCTCAGAGTAAACAGTTTAATTAGCAGATAGCCTGTTTGATAAGTTGTAAGTTATCACAAGACAAGTTTGATTGTAACCGTTCATACCAATAAGGTGTGCTCACTTGAACAATCAAAAATCAATACAACTTTCAATTAATAAAACAAAAAAGTATAAAGACATGTTTTATTTCTTAATTCATGAGAATATTTAAGTAAAAAATTGTACATAACTTAATTTGTTCAAAATTATTGGTTCTGCTTGACTTAAAATGATTTCATGTGCATAATTACATAAGAAACATTATCATTTAATACCCTCTGATCAGTTCTTCATGGCTATGATTCAAATCAAAACTTTTTAGATTATTAAAAAATTGACATTTAAAATTAGGTTACCTGTCAAATTTCAAACACAAATTAATTAATATTTTTTAATGGAAAGCCACTTAAAAATGCAATAACTATTTAGCTAACACCATTATCTCTTGTTAAAAATGTCAAGAACCTTCACATCTATGGGGCCAAGACTGCCAGAAAGACAAGAAATAGTTCCAATATAACCAAGTTTATAACATACTTTCCTGATAAAAATGCATGTTTACAGCTGAATTTGCTAACCTTGCCAACAAGAATCATGATAAGCTTGACTCTCAGCCATCTTTGACACTATACAATGGAGTTTAAAAATAAACTCAAAAGCTAACAAATGCAAAATATTAACTTACTGATGTGCAATAGTAGCCAACAGCTCATCGTTCGAGACGCGCCGCGCCTCCGCGCTGTGACGATCATTGCTAATATGCAAAGCGGCACGCAGTTCCTCAAGCAACTTTTTTCTGTTGTCTTCCAAAGCTCCTTGTGCTCTAAACACACTGATCATATTCGAGTAGGCTTCCAATTCTACAAACAAAGAAATATTCTGTTCAACAATTGCTTAATTGCAAGTACATTTCACCTTATAGCAGCTTATAACATACGCTCACAGTCAAAGTAAATGTTAGGAGGGAAAATGAATGCCATTTATAAGACTAAAAATATATACCGAGTCTACGAAGCGTTCGACGACATTCGTCCCGCGTCATGTTTAAAAGCATGGGCCACATTTTTACGCCGTTTTATTAAACACTTCTGACCCACGGTTTGGTTACAATATTATGACCATATTTCAGGAAATTCTCAATTGGCAAATATCCATACTGTTTACTTCACTTCAAACGACAATTTCGTTCATTTTGACACTTCAACCAAGTAGATGCGAAATAATAACGGATGGCTTGCATCTTGTCTGTGGTTTTTAGGGGTAACATCCTTAAAACATTAAATTTCCCTTAATAAATTACAATATAATGTGTAATATAATATCTGACCTGACAGTCTTTGTCATTACAAAAAGAAAAACGATTGAGCGTGATTCGAACTTAGAGTCCTGCTGTTACTAACCCAGTTTATATTTAATCAAGGTTCTAAAGGATACTATATATTTTTAATATGAACGATAATTCAGTGTAAAATGCAAAAATGCAATACGTTCGTTAACTTTATTCTGTTACCATTTCTTTATTTACTTACTCATAAAGACGCGCAAACAGCGTACATATCCACCATTCATCTTGTAATATGTAATATGACTAAAATATATCTCTTTCGGTTTTAGGAATTAGAAGAAAGCTCTGTAAACTAAAGTTGTTTTGATTTTTGATTTTTTTGTGATCCTTTATGAAAGAAATCAAAACAATTGAAAATGAACACACCAATTTTTTTTTGCATAATTGTTACATTTGCACATATGACCAATAAAATCATGAAAAAAGAAAATTAAGGGGAAAAATAAGTGATATAGCCACACTGGTTGAATTTGTCCATAGACAAGTTGGCGTTTCATAGCTCAACGTTTACGAAGTTTGTTAATAAAGATTTTTTTGAAAAAATAAAAGATGACAGTTTTCAAACACAGTAAGGCCGGGAGCATAGAAGAAGAACAATACAGTTCTTTTTTCTTTTTGCCGGCATCAAACACGATTCATAGCTTGATAGTAATAGGAGATAACGCGTCGCGTTTGTATTTATAGCAACGAGCTTACGAAGTTAAGATGTGTTATTTACTATTTTTTATAAATTCGATTTTATGCATCAAAGCTTGGCAAAAAATTGTTGGCCGCTGTTCGTCGTTAAATGGCTAATATGACCTATTTTTTACTTAGTGGACCCGATTCTTCAGTGCACTCTAAACTTCCTAATTTTATTTAGGTGTCGCTAAAACACTTTGCTATTCTATGAGCAGCTGTCATAATCAAATGACAGCGCTAATTTGAATCTGACGCTTCTTATTTTAGGCGGTCTTACGCCATATTATATTGACATACTGGAATAGCACTTGTTAAATCTGCCGTCTAAACTAAGTCTAAAAATTAGACAATTTAGTTTTAGGCTATTTAAGCGATGTGCACGTAGAATTGGGTCCAATATCTGCTTCACGTGGTCACTACATCAAACTTATTTTTTGCCTGAAAATTTTTTATCAGGTGAACCAGTTTGACAACTCAAACTCGAGGTGAGTTGTGTAAATGTAACCACATATTGGGCATATTATACTACGCGTTATTCAGGGGCCCTTTCTCTAAATTAGTGCGGTGTAGATGTAAAAGGGGTGATAGACGGGCGAGTAAGTACGCCGTACTTGGGCTGAGTTGGGCATTTTCACGAAAAAGTGCACCCAATTTAAGGACTGAAAGTAAGAAACTTTAACTTCGTCAGTCTTGTGACGAAAATTAGCTATAGATTGACAGCCGCCAAAACTGACAAAGTTAAAGTTCCTTAATTTCAGCCCTTAATTGGGTACACTTTTTCGTGAAAATACATAAGTACGGCGTACTTACTGGCCCGTCTATCACTCCTTTATGAGGCCAAACTGCCCGAAATACCGGGCCCTGAATACCGCGTAGTGTAATACACCCTTAAGTAACCCAGTGTCTTAGGTACTTATCTAGCGAACTAAACGTTGACGCAAAACAACGCGATGTGACGCAATTTTTTGCCAATTCGAATGCAAAGTTATTATAAACGAATTTTGAATATTTTCTGTAAATTTTGACCAAAAGTTTCATTCGTGAATTGCCTGTTTAAGGCCGGCCGCATAGTACGTTTTCCGTATACGTTTTCTTAATACGTTTTCCGCATTCGGACATCTGCGGCCGGCCGCATTCATAAGCCCCCTACGCATTATCCTTCCGTGCCATCCTTCCGGGCACGGTGCACGACGCAAAACGGTAGTGCGTAGGCTTGCTGGACGTCAATAATCAGGGTAATAATAATAATTGACGTCCAGCAAGCCTACGCACTATCGTTTTGCGTCGTGCATCGTGCCCGGAGGGATGGCACGGAAGGATAATGCGTAGGGGGCTATACGTTTTCCGTTTACGGTTTCCGCATTCGGAAATGGTATACGGAAAACGTATGTATGCGGCCGGCCTATTCGGAACTCCGCATTCGAAAACCGTTTACGGAAAACGTATGTATGCGGCTGGTCTAATATATACGTTTATGGTATTTAGCTGCGACCACACCGCTGCTTAAAATACGGTGACGGTACGGAATCGCAGTGACGCGTCGTATCAGAACCGTTTTTGACGCATGCTCCACACACGGCTGCTTAAAATACGGCGACGGTACGGAAACGCAGTGACGCGTCATATCCATACCGTTTTTGACGCACGCTCCCCACACCGCTGCTTAACGGTGCGTATATTACGGTGCTTCAAAAACGGCGCCATGTTGTTACAATGACCCCGTCTTTTGTTTACGCAACGACACCGTATTTTAAGCAGCGGTGTGGAGGGCATGCGTCAAAAACGGTACGGATACGACGCGTCACTGCGATTCCGTACCGTCACCGTTTTTTAAGCAGCGGTGTGGAGGGCATGCGATAAAAACGGTACGGATACGATGCGTCACTGCGATTCCGTACCGTCACCGTTTTTTAAGCATTGGTGTGGGCGTAACTTTAGCAGGAATTCTATATTCTGTGCAAGGCCTTGACACCACAGATTAAAAAATAAGAACTTTAAATGTCAACCATCAGTGATCAACGTCTTTCTGGGTTTGATTTATTTTGATTCGATCAGGATTTTAGCTTAAAATTTCCTTTATAATTTGCGCGAAATTATCACTTGTATTTTGCAATGTCAGATGTAGATGAGATTATCGATTATATTAAATCACTAAAGAAAGGATTTGATAAAGATTTATTTCAAAGCAAGATCGATGAATTGGCTCAGGCAGTTGATACCGTTGGCTTAGAATACGAAGATTTTCATACATTGTTTAAAGTTTGGTTGAATTTAACTATACGTAAGTAGTCATTCCTGAAATATGTATTATGATAAAGTTTGTTCCGATGAATCAACAACTGAAGAATAATGTCTATTGTAGCTATCACAAAATGGAGCAGTATCGGCATCTGTCTGGTACCTCAGAACAGTGTGTCGGAGCAAACAGTGGACTATGCTCTGCGCTGGCTCCTGGCTAACAACCAGAACCAGAATAACTTCTCCAGGATAGCCTTCCTTCTTGACTGGCTTACAGGTGAAATTTTACAAGATAGTATTTTGTTACATTACACCAGGTACAATGACTTCTTGATGGTAATTTTTTTTTTGGTTAGTGTAATCAATAATAAATAAATAAATATCATTGTACAATCTCATACAAATTGACCTAGTCCCAAAGCTCTAGGTACTATGGGTACCACACTACAATAGATAGGTAGGTAAATACTTAGAAAACATCAGACTCAGGAATAAGTACTCATGCTTATAACAAAAATTTGGCCTTACTGGAAATTAAACTCGGGTCCGCCAATTGTGTATTTCTTGGACAGGCAGGCTAGGTGCTGATGCACATCACCAAGTGATCAAAAGAATTAAAAAAAAACTCAACATTTTGCATGATCTGCTCGGGCAAATTAATAATATTCTTCCTTAGTATTTTCATTATCTGGTTGTCACATCACTAAATGTTTGATTATTAAAATAATTATGCATTATTTTATTTCAGCTGCAATGGACTGTGAGTCAATTGACATTGCCGCCTTAGACTGTGGATATGAAGTGTTTTTCTCCTTTCTGACATATGAAGTTCTAGTAAGTATTTTAGTTTGCATTTTAGGAATTAAAAAATATAGTGCAATGGTGAATGTGATCTTAATACCTTTACTGCCATAGTTTCGCTAGTCAGGACCATATTTCAAAGAGCTTTGCATTTAATGTGATCATGATCTTGGTCTTTTAAGAGTGAATGTAATAGTGGCAATATGTTTATTTTCAGGCTGGACATGTATCTAAGCTGGTGTACACATTGACAAAGCCAACAGATGTTACTAGGAGTAGAGTTTTGGAACTGTTTGACTATGCCAGAAAAAGAGAAAGCAAAAAGGTGCCAATTTTAATTTGATAATAATTAGGCCGTTTACATTTCAATGTTATTTATGTTATTTGAATGCAAACAAATCTGATTTTACAAATGTTAAGTAATTCCATATACTCGAAAATCTAATTCAAGACCAAAATCCTAACCTCAAGAGGCGCACATTCGCTGTGATTACTGCATTTTGGTTTAAGTTTAGGTATTTTTATCAGTAAAACTTACTGTAATATTACTGGTTACACGAGTTTTCATTCATATTCTTATGAAATAATGTTAAAATAATGAAATAATCAAGATTTTGATTTTGGTCTTAAATTAGATTTTCGAGTATAGTGAAATGATAATCTGTTTGAATTGATTGTAAATATAATCTTAATTGTTTAAAGATTACCTTTTCAATAAGAGATGTAAATAAAACATTGTTCTCAGAGTATGTGCCGCCACCTGCAAGTTCTGCTAGGGTTGTACAAGTCCTACAAGCCAGAGCTGGTGCCAGAAGACGTGCCAGCCGTCCCTGTTCACGCCACATTCCGGACTAATATCACTCTGCTCACTAGGTTTAAACAGTGGCAGGTAATTTCTTAAATATCTCTTTCAGCTATGGAATTGTGGGGGATTTTCACAATTAAAAATAAACTTTCAAGTGCCTAAAAATTTGAATAGTTCAGAAAAGTAAAAAAGTTGTTTGTTATTCTGTTAATTACATAAATTCTATATTATCTCCTTGATCGAAAGTTTGGTCTGAAGGGCTATGCTGCTATATCAAAGAAGGCGGCTAACAATATAGTAATAGTATGATCATTCTAATTTGTGGTTTCCCATAGAGTATAGAATGTTGTAGTTTAAAGTAAATAAATAAATAGATATTAATTTGTACTTAAATTGGTTTTCAGGGATGCAGAAATGAGTCAATGGTAAAGAGCCATCATTTAATGTGGACCAATCCAATGCTGGTAAGTAATAGAACCAAACAACTATTTATTTAAAAAAAAGTCTTTTTATGTTATAGATATTTAAACTTACCCATTTTGAACTGTTTTCAGGGAGGAAGGAACAAGAAAGTCGATTCACTAGTACCTAACATAGAATTCCTAAATATTGGCTCACAACAGTATGCTGATAAGGAACCACAGAAAAATTATCTTGATTTCACCGAGTAAGCAGCTACAACACTAAATTTCTAAGACTTTAATTTTTGCCATGAATAGGGATTTATTTAAATTCCAAATACATTCTTAAATTTCAAAGAAAGGCCATGTGCTGAGGCGATTTGTTTTTTAAAGGTTGATTTGACTTTTGACGCCGCATTTGGGTGAAAAGTGATGCATTCACTATTTTCGTAACCAAATCAATGTTATTAACGTTATTAATGTGCGAGTTTGTGACTAATCACGCGTAAACCTTTTCGGACTTTGTTTGGAATAATTTAATGGGTCCCGAGGGCATAACAAGAGTTGTTATAGAAGATGGGGATGAAAACTAGTTTATTATGATTGTGCATTTGCGCAGCCCGGTGTCCCTGCTGCAGTACAGCGTGCACCGCGCCGTGCACCGGCCGGCGCGGCTGCGCGCGTTGCTGCGAAACGCCGCCGGCCTGGCGCTGCTGGCGCTCGGCCCGGCGCGCGCGCAGGCCGCGCTACACCACGACCTGCACTACATGCTCACCGGCTGTGAGTACTCTTATAGTGCGATGACCTTGCAGGTTATACTTATTTATGCAACTGACTTATAATGACGCCTTTTAGGATACGAGTGACGAAATTAGTACATGCGGATTCATGGACCAGACAGTTGAGAAAAATCATTTTTCGAATAGCTATAAAAATAACCAAGTTTTATCCAACAAAGATTTGTTCCTATCTCTAGGAAAACAGAATTTAACATGGAGTTTAATTGGCCGACCTGTTACATGACGTCACAGTGCATATCGGATCTCTCTGTCTAATTAGTACTTTAAAATGCTTGTATCATCCGTATTTCTTGGCCGAATTCAATTTCACGTTTGGTGATCTCTTTTACGTTATTTCCATATTTTGTTGAGAATTGCAATTTAAAAATCAATGCATATTCTCTATGGTTTTTTGTTCACCGACCACCATTACTGATATCCTTAATGAGCGTAACAATGGTAATAATAATGCTGTAATGGTTATTATAGAACTTTTATTACCATGGCTCATTACAATACTTTGTGGCGCGATTTACAGTATGCGACAAAAAAGCGGAACTGACATTGTCTTCACAAGTTCTATGAATCGAGTCGCACTCTTAATGAATTGTTATTGTCGTGTCGGTCGCGCAGGCTTCCTGGACGCGTCCCCGCACAGCGAGGCGGAGAAGCGCGACGCCCTGCACCGCGTGGCGGCGCTGCAGCGCGCGCTGTGCCAGCCGCTGCGCGCCGTCACCGCCTTCCTCGCGCACTTCCTGCCGCTGTGGGACGAGACCAGATACTTTAGCGAGGTACATCTTCCTACTGCCATAGTATAAACGTAAAAGTTTATTTTACCATGCCGATCGCTACCACCGTCTTACACTTTAACAGCAGTATTCTCATTGTTGGGTTCCGGTGTGGGGATAAGACAACCGGTGAAATTACTAGGATCCATCTTAGTCCTCAGGGTTGGCGAGTTCTAGTGCAAAGGAAGAAAAGTAGAATTTCTTTTGTTTTTATGACTTTATTTCATTCACAGTAAATTCATATTCCACTGACAAATTTCGTTCAATGGTGGGCCTTGGAGGATAAGATTTTAGTCTTGAGAATGCACATAGCCGGTGAAAACGCACCTTTTTTCTAAGATGTTAAGGTTTATTTTGTTCTATAATAAATTTGTTGGTTACGTGGTTTTGCAGTATCACCGACGAAATGTCTATGGGTCATAGATCCCACTTGCCATCACCCGGCCTGCGAGCATGTTTTTCTTCTCTAAGACATAAAAACATAAGTTTGGATGTCTGTCTCTCAAACATGCTTCAACTGCTGAATGGTTTGAGAGTTTGAGACGAAATTTGGCACAGAGGTAGTCTTTAGGTATCCTAAATCTACATATAAGATAGTTTTTCTCCTTGAAAAATAAAAACCAGTGAAAAACGCGCCTAGAATTTAGTTTGGGGCTAGGTCAATTTGTGCGAGTTTGTCCCCTGATATTTATTTTATTTATATCGTAGTGTGAATTTCTTTCAGATCCTGGAGTTGCTGGAGTGGATCGACGTGGAAAGCCCCGAGCTGGTGGCGCAGATCCTGGAGCCCTTGACCCAGCTCTACCACCGCGCGCAGCCGGCCGAGCAGTGCGCCATACTCAGAACTCTCACCACTATGTACACTAATTTGGTGAGTTCCTCTTGGTTTTTACAATTTTAGTGTCGTTATAATATTTTTCAACGGCCAAGATAGATAAGTTTTTCTCTTTTTGACTGACAATGGCTTGGCCCCATAAAGGAATGTCCTTTTTTCTTAACTTGAAAAATGATGATGATGAAAATGATGATTAATGCTGGCTGACTGTAAGGATGATTTTCTCCTCAGGTCTATTCCAGTACGCGGAGTCGACAGTACTTCCTGGAGGAAACTCCGACGCACTCGCTTTTCCCCGACGCACTGCGATTCGTGGCGATCACTGTACACTCCATGTGTGGGAAACAACTGCAAGTCGACCCAGGTACTTAATGACCTCTACTTTTGAGGGTTTCGAAGTCAAACTATATGGGGTAGTTTCCCCATGTCCGTCTGTCCATCTGTCCGCGATCTAGCTCAGAGGTTCTTGGTACTATAAAGTTGTAATTTGGCAGTTTCAATTACGCCGACAAAGATGTAAAATAAAATCTTGAATAAAAAAGACATGTAAAGCACAGGTATAAATTGTTAATGATCGCTCCAAGAGAATGATCTATATCGTTTGTTCCAGAGGATATGCGGGTTCTATACACCACTATCCAGTGCGCAGAGAGGCTAGGCGCGGCGGCGCTGCGCGGACGCTGCCCGCTGGGTGGTCTGCCGGCGCCGGGCGCGCTGGCGCTGCCGCTGCTCGCCGTGTCCGCCGACCTGCTCGACAAGCTCGCCGGCCTCATACTGCTGTGAGTGTCATGTGGCTCCTGTACACCAGTATCCAGTGCGCAGACAGGCTAGGCGCGGCGGCGCTGCGCGGACGCTGCCCGCTGGGTGGTCTGCCGGCGCCGGGCGCGCTGGCGCTGCCGCTGCTCGCCGTGTCCGCCGACCTGCTCGACAAGCTCGCCGGCCTCATACTGCTGTGAGTGTCATGTGGCTCCTGTACACCAGTATCCAGTGCGCAGACAGGCTAGGCGCGGCGGCGCTGCGCGGACGCTGCCCGCTGGGTGGTCTGCCGGCGCCGGGCGCGCTGGCGCTGCCGCTGCTCGCCGTGTCCGCCGACCTGCTCGACAAGCTCGCCGGCCTCATACTGCTGTGAGTGTCATGTGGCTCCTGTACACCAGTATCCAGTGCGCAGACAGGCTAGGCGCGGCGGCGCTGCGCGGACGCTGCCCGCTGGGTGGTCTGCCGGCGCCGGGCGCGCTGGCGCTGCCGCTGCTCGCCGTGTCCGCCGACCTGCTCGACAAGCTCGCCGGCCTCATACTGCTGTGAGTGTCATGTGGCTCCTGTACACCAGTATCCAGTGCGCAGACAGGCTAGGCGCGGCGGCGCTGCGCGGACGCTGCCCGCTGGGTGGTCTGCCGGCGCCGGGCGCGCTGGCGCTGCCGCTGCTCGCCGTGTCCGCCGACCTGCTCGACAAGCTCGCCGGCCTCATACTGCTGTGAGTGTCATGTGGCTCCTGTACACCAGTATCCAGTGCGCAGACAGGCTAGGCGCGGCGGCGCTGCGCGGACGCTGCCCGCTGGGTGGTCTGCCGGCGCCGGGCGCGCTGGCGCTGCCGCTGCTCGCCGTGTCCGCCGACCTGCTCGACAAGCTCGCCGGCCTCATACTGCTGTGAGTGTCATGTGGCTCCTGTACACCAGTATCCAGTGCGCAGACAGGCTAGGCGCGGCGGCGCTGCGCGGACGCTGCCCGCTGGGTGGTCTGCCGGCGCCGGGCGCGCTGGCGCTGCCGCTGCTCGCCGTGTCCGCCGACCTGCTCGACAAGCTCGCCGGCCTCATACTGCTGTGAGTGTCATGTGGCTCCTGTACACCAGTATCCAGTGCGCAGACAGGCTAGGCGCGGCGGCGCTGCGCGGACGCTGCCCGCTGGGTGGTCTGCCGGCGCCGGGCGCGCTGGCGCTGCCGCTGCTCGCCGTGTCCGCCGACCTGCTCGACAAGCTCGCCGGCCTCATACTGCTGTGAGTGTCATGTGGCTCCTGTACACCAGTATCCAGTGCGCAGACAGGCTAGGCGCGGCGGCGCTGCGCGGACGCTGCCCGCTGGGTGGTCTGCCGGCGCCGGGCGCGCTGGCGCTGCCGCTGCTCGCCGTGTCCGCCGACCTGCTCGACAAGCTCGCCGGCCTCATACTGCTGTGAGTGTCATGTGGCTCCTGTACACCAGTATCCAGTGCGCAGACAGGCTAGGCGCGGCGGCGCTGCGCGGACGCTGCCCGCTGGGTGGTCTGCCGGCGCCGGGCGCGCTGGCGCTGCCGCTGCTCGCCGTGTCCGCCGACCTGCTCGACAAGCTCGCCGGCCTCATACTGCTGTGAGTGTCATGTGGCTCCTGTACACCAGTATCCAGTGCGCAGACAGGCTAGGCGCGGCGGCGCTGCGCGGACGCTGCCCGCTGGGTGGTCTGCCGGCGCCGGGCGCGCTGGCGCTGCCGCTGCTCGCCGTGTCCGCCGACCTGCTCGACAAGCTCGCCGGCCTCATACTGCTGTGAGTGTCATGTGGCTCCTGTACATCAGTATCCAGTGCGCAGACAGGCTAGGCGCGGCGGCGCTGCGCGGACGCTGCCCGCTGGGTGGTCTGCCGGCGCCGGGCGCGCTGGCGCTGCCGCTGCTCGCCGTGTCCGCCGACCTGCTCGACAAGCTCGCCGGCCTCATACTGCTGTGAGTGTCATGTGGCTCCTGTACACCAGTATCCAGTGCGCAGACAGGCTAGGCGCGGCGGCGCTGCGCGGACGCTGCCCGCTGGGTGGTCTGCCGGCGCCGGGCGCGCTGGCGCTGCCGCTGCTCGCCGTGTCCGCCGACCTGCTCGACAAGCTCGCCGGCCTCATACTGCTGTGAGTGTCATGTGGCTCCTGTACACCAGTATCCAGTGCGCAGACAGGCTAGGCGCGGCGGCGCTGCGCGGACGCTGCCCGCTGGGTGGTCTGCCGGCGCCGGGCGCGCTGGCGCTGCCGCTGCTCGCCGTGTCCGCCGACCTGCTCGACAAGCTCGCCGGCCTCATACTGCTGTGAGTGTCATGTGGCTCCTGTACACCAGTATCCAGTGCGCAGACAGGCTAGGCGCGGCGGCGCTGCGCGGACGCTGCCCGCTGGGTGGTCTGCCGGCGCCGGGCGCGCTGGCGCTGCCGCTGCTCGCCGTGTCCGCCGACCTGCTCGACAAGCTCGCCGGCCTCATACTGCTGTGAGTGTCATGTGGCTCCTGTACACCAGTATCCAGTGCGCAGACAGGCTAGGCGCGGCGGCGCTGCGCGGACGCTGCCCGCTGGGTGGTCTGCCGGCGCCGGGCGCGCTGGCGCTGCCGCTGCTCGCCGTGTCCGCCGACCTGCTCGACAAGCTCGCCGGCCTCATACTGCTGTGAGTGTCATGTGGCTCCTGTACACCAGTATCCAGTGCGCAGACAGGCTAGGCGCGGCGGCGCTGCGCGGACGCTGCCCGCTGGGTGGTCTGCCGGCGCCGGGCGCGCCGGCGCTGCCGCTGCTCGCCGTGTCCGCCGACCTGCTCGACAAGCTCGCCGGCCTCATACTGCTGTGAGTGTCATGTGGCTCCTGTACACCAGTATCCAGTGCGCAGACAGGCTAGGCGCGGCGGCGCTGCGCGGACGCTGCCCGCTGGGTGGTCTGCCGGCGCCGGGCGCGCTGGCGCTGCCGCTGCTCGCCGTGTCCGCCGACCTGCTCGACAAGCTCGCCGGCCTCATACTGCTGTGAGTGTCATGTGGCTCCTGTACACCAGTATCCAGTGCGCAGACAGGCTAGGCGCGGCGGCGCTGCGCGGACGCTGCCCGCTGGGTGGTCTGCCGGCGCCGGGCGCGCTGGCGCTGCCGCTGCTCGCCGTGTCCGCCGACCTGCTCGACAAGCTCGCCGGCCTCATACTGCTGTGAGTGTCATGTGGCTCCTGTACACCAGTATCCAGTGCGCAGACAGGCTAGGCGCGGCGGCGCTGCGCGGACGCTGCCCGCTGGGTGGTCTGCCGGCGCCGGGCGCGCTGGCGCTGCCGCTGCTCGCCGTGTCCGCCGACCTGCTCGACAAGCTCGCCGGCCTCATACTGCTGTGAGTGTCATGTGGCTCCTGTACACCAGTATCCAGTGCGCAGACAGGCTAGGCGCGGCGGCGCTGCGCGGACGCTGCCCGCTGGGTGGTCTGCCGGCGCCGGGCGCGCTGGCGCTGCCGCTGCTCGCCGTGTCCGCCGACCTGCTCGACAAGCTCGCCGGCCTCATACTGCTGTGAGTGTCATGTGGCTCCTGTACACCAGTATCCAGTGCGCAGACAGGCTAGGCGCGGCGGCGCTGCGCGGACGCTGCCCGCTGGGTGGTCTGCCGGCGCCGGGCGCGCTGGCGCTGCCGCTGCTCGCCGTGTCCGCCGACCTGCTCGACAAGCTCGCCGGCCTCATACTGCTGTGAGTGTCATGTGGCTCCTGTACACCAGTATCCAGTGCGCAGACAGGCTAGGCGCGGCGGCGCTGCGCGGACGCTGCCCGCTGGGTGGTCTGCCGGCGCCGGGCGCGCTGGCGCTGCCGCTGCTCGCCGTGTCCGCCGACCTGCTCGACAAGCTCGCCGGCCTCATACTGCTGTGAGTGTCATGTGGCTCCTGTACACTAGTATCCAGTGCGCAGACAGGCTAGGCGCGGCGGCGCTGCGTGGACGCTGCCCGCTGGGTGGTCTGCCGGCGCCGGGCGCGCTGGCGCTGCCGCTGCTCGCCGTGTCCGCCGACCTGCTCGACAAGCTCGCCGGCCTCATACTGCTGTGAGTGTCATGTGGCTCCTGTACACCAGTATCCAGTGCGCAGACAGGCTAGGCGCGGCGGCGCTGCGCGGACGCTGCCCGCTGGGTGGTCTGCCGGCGCCGGGCGCGCTGGCGCTGCCGCTGCTCGCCGTGTCCGCCGACCTGCTCGACAAGCTCGCCGGCCTCATACTGCTGTGAGTGTCATGTGGCTCCTGTACACCAGTATCCAGTGCGCAGACAGGCTAGGCGCGGCGGCGCTGCGCGGACGCTGCCCGCTGGGTGGTCTGCCGGCGCCGGGCGCGCTGGCGCTGCCGCTGCTCGCCGTGTCCGCCGACCTGCTCGACAAGCTCGCCGGCCTCATACTGCTGTGAGTGTCATGTGGCTCCTGTACACCAGTATCCAGTGCGCAGACAGGCTACGCGCGGCGGCGCTGCGCGGACGCTGCCCGCTGGGTGGTCTGCCGGCGCCGGGCGCGCTGGCGCTGCCGCTGCTCGCCGTGTCCGCCGACCTGCTCGACAAGCTCGCCGGCCTCATACTGCTGTGAGTGTCATGTGGCTCCTGTACACCAGTATCCAGTGCGCAGACAGGCTAGGCGCGGCGGCGCTGCGCGGACGCTGCCCGCTGGGTGGTCTGCCGGCGCCGGGCGCGCTGGCGCTGCCGCTGCTCGCCGTGTCCGCCGACCTGCTCGACAAGCTCGCCGGCCTCATACTGCTGTGAGTGTCATGTGGCTCCTGTACACCAGTATCCAGTGCGCAGACAGGCTAGGCGCGGCGGCGCTGCGCGGACGCTGCCCGCTGGGTGGTCTGCCGGCGCCGGGCGCGCTGGCGCTGCCGCTGCTCGCCGTGTCCGCCGACCTGCTCGACAAGCTCGCCGGCCTCATACTGCTGTGAGTGTCATGTGGCTCCTGTACACCAGTATCCAGTGCGCAGACAGGCTAGGCGCGGCGGCGCTGCGCGGACGCTGCCCGCTGGGTGGTCTGCCGGCGCCGGGCGCGCTGGCGCTGCCGCTGCTCGCCGTGTCCGCCGACCTGCTCGACAAGCTCGCCGGCCTCATACTGCTGTGAGTGTCATGTGGCTCCTGTACACCAGTATCCAGTGCGCAGACAGGCTAGGCGCGGCGGCGCTGCGCGGACGCTGCCCGCTGGGTGGTCTGCCGGCGCCGGGCGCGCTGGCGCTGCCGCTGCTCGCCGTGTCCGCCGACCTGCTCGACAAGCTCGCCGGCCTCATACTGCTGTGAGTGTCATGTGGCTCCTGTACACCAGTATCCAGTGCGCAGACAGGCTAGGCGCGGCGGCGCTGCGCGGACGCTGCCCGCTGGGTGGTCTGCCGGCGCCGGGCGCGCTGGCGCTGCCGCTGCTCGCCGTGTCCGCCGACCTGCTCGACAAGCTCGCCGGCCTCATACTGCTGTGAGTGTCATGTGGCTCCTGTACACCAGTATCCAGTGCGCAGACAGGCTAGGCGCGGCGGCGCTGCGCGGACGCTGCCCGCTGGGTGGTCTGCCGGCGCCGGGCGCGCTGGCGCTGCCGCTGCTCGCCGTGTCCGCCGACCTGCTCGACAAGCTCGCCGGCCTCATACTGCTGTGAGTGCCAGCGACGTCCGCCATCTTTTTTTACCACCCCGACCAACCCATAACCCCAGAAAACGATTTTTTATTTATGAGGGTTGAAAAATGAAAGTGGTTTGATTATAGCAAATGGGATGTCATATGAAAGGGCTTAATATGCAAATATCAAAACTATTTTTTTTTCTGTGATGTACTTTTTGATTTATAGCCAAAAATGTACAAAAAATGACCGTCAACGAGGGAACGCAAATTAATCGGTTATTAACCGTTTTGTATGAAAATACCCGGTTTTAATCGGTTAACCTTTTCAACGCCACCGTCGGCTCTGGCCGTCAACTAAAAGTCGTGCCACTGACGCCACGTCGGCTACAGCCGACAAGAGTTCAAGATTAAAAGAGACTTTGTCTGGTAGCAATAAGGTGTAATTTGCATAGCATAGCAAACATGTTTGGCGTGTGGGCGGCACATTTTGTATTCGAAGTATGGCGTTCAAAAGGTTAAAACCGGTTATTTGCATTCCCTACCGTCAACCCTCCCCACCTTATCTATGAAGTTTATTAATCAAAAATCTGAATAAATCCTGACGTATAGATAATTACTTATATTTTATGGGAAAAATAAAATGAAGTGTTCATTATTTAAATTTAGTTATTTTTTTTATTTTGAATTAAAATAGGATATTCCGTAATTGTCTTGGTTTGGCCAAAATATTCTGGAAATTCTCCACATCAGTCATGAATTATGATGTCAATTTTTTGATTTAAAGGGGAAATCGGTTTCGTTGATCCAAAAACCAATTATTACGGTTCCTCAGAATCTAATGTTAGATGATTTTAATGACACAAAAATAAAATATCGAAAACATTTATTTTATTGCCATTATTACATGTAGTAAATAAAACACATCGATACGCCACCTAAGAAAAAAAATGTTATTGCTGGTTTTCACTGTAACTATAAGAAATATGCAGATATTATGCTTTAAACATCATAAAATAAACTTTATGACTAACAAAATAAAAAAAAACTGTAACAAGACTTGATAATCAACACCCATCGTTACTTCGATCCCTTTTGAGGGGGGATCAAAACAATATTTTCCGAATAAGTGAAATAAAAAATACATTGGGAATTCATTATCCCTTGACTTGGCTAAAAGATTCATGTTTCCCACATAAATAAATAAATAAATAAAATAAAATCTACTCAATAGTACCCACTTGTATGTTAGTACCTAAGGCTGAAACTACGGTGTCGTGTGGCCTGTCAGCCTGAGGGGCTATTGCCTAACGCACTCTCATTCGCAATCGTTTTCAATTTGATAATCGAAGGCTAGTCTGCATACAAAATGAAAACAATTGTTCCACTTTGAAGTCGATTGCGTTTGCGAGTGTGTTAGGCAATAGGCCAGCTGGTTAAGGGTTATTTTAGCATAATTTTAGCGCCATCTGTAAAGATTTTCCGACAATGGTTTGAGGGATGGAGCTAGCTCATTAAGTTGATTTAAGCTTCTTTGTGAAGTGGTTTGATGGTGGGTTGATAGATGTCGCTCAATATAAATTGTCACGTAGTATTGTACTTTATTTATTACTGATGTGAGTTCAATATAACTGTAATTAAGTTCTGTACAATAAAACGGGACGGCTGTTTTGTGTCGTTACTCTCATTGTGATTTATTATATCAACCAAAGTAACTGCGATATATCATTCTTTAGATTCAGTCAGACCTGCGGCTCTATTCAAGACGGTAAAAACAATATCGTATTTGATCTGTTATCGAATTGTCAACGTTTTGATAGCTCTTATTTTCTTGACAGTAATGGCGGCTGACGTCATAACAATACCATAACAGGCAAACTACGATATCGTTTTTACCGCCTAGAATAGAGGCGCTGATATCTTTCAGTAATCGGAAAATCATTTATTCATTTGTTAAACATAGGTTACTTGATGTTACAAATTTAATTACAACACTATCTATTAATGAATTAATTTCTATGAAAGGCAACTACAATAACAATAAAAAAAACCGGTCAAGTGCGAGTCGGACTCGCGCAAGAAAATTTCAACTGTCTAGCTATCACGGTTCATGAGATACAGCCTCGTGACAGACAGACGGACGGATAGTGGAGTCTTAGTAATAGGGTTAAAAATTACTAGCATTGGCAAAGGAAACATTTTGTTTTAAATTCTGTTTTGACCAGCGATTGACCTCTACCTCACCTGATGGTAAATGATAATGAAGTCTAGGATGGAGCTCGGTGGTTCAGTAGAATCCTATTAACTTGATGTGAAGACATTATTATACCTCAGGAAATACAGACGAAGGAAGCGAATTACACTCTATCAGTTCGCAATAAAAAAGAAGCAATGAAAAGCTTTGTTGAACAAATGGTATTTTGACAGCATAAGGGTGAAGCCGCTTCCACTAACCATCAGAGGGCCCAGCAACTTCGCCGTCTTCGTGCTATATCAATAAATACTTTTCTAATTCGCGTCTCCTTTACAGGTACAAAAAAATATTATTCGCCATGTCATCAAATAAAGAAAACAAAATGGATCCAAGCTACGTTGAGCACAAGCAAACATTGAAAGGGTATACTGCGGATGTGTTCCGCTGCTTGGTGGAAGAAGGAGCCTTCTCCGGGCGGCAGAACGGCTTCGTCTTCAAGAGGTTGCACCCCCAACTGACGCAGAAGTTAGTAGAGTACATCCCTGAGGCAGACTCAGCTTTAAGTCTGAGGCATCACCTTGCGTTCGCCCCGTACGCGTACATGAACGTGGAAGGAACAGACTCCTCGCTCGCTGACAACGAACTCTGGTTCCAGGCAGTCATAAACAAAGAGTTCACGCATCTATCTACGTTACTGACCAAACTTGGCTGGGGGAGAAAAATAGTAACGTGAGGCATCGTTTAAGTACAGTTTTATGGCTTTTAGTGTAAGGTTTAGTCGTTAGTTAGATCTTAATGTGAATTATTTGCCTTGGCGTGCCTTCGTAGGTTTTTTTAGGACACGTAAATTCATTTTAGGCCAATGTGTTCAAATTATGCGTAAGTTAAGAGTTTGGCAGAATGTTTGTTTAGCTAAAAGATTTCTGCTTAAATATTTTTCAAGTGTTTTAAGACGTCTTTTAATACGTTAAGAGTTTATACCTTGTAGACGCCATTGAAATAAATAAATAATAATAATACTCGTATAGTTCGGTCAACAAAATGTCAGTTGCTGTGTCAAATAATTATGTGCCAATCTTCGTCAACACTCAAAACTGTTATCGCGTTGTTTTAGACGTGATAGTATTTTAATGCCTTAACAATTTAAGACAAAGTCATAGAGCATAAAGGAAATAATTTGTATATTTTAATGAAGTTATGCAGTCCAGAAACAGGATGTACAAAGTTGAATACATCCCTTTGTAAAAAAACGGGCACTTTATATTTAGAAGGATATGAGATTGTATGTAACAAAATTAAATTCACATTATTAACTAGCTTTTGCGAGCGAATCCGTCCGCGTAGAAGTCGTTTATCGCTATTACCTCGGGAACTTTCCAATTTTTCGCGATTAAAAGTAGTCTATGTGCTATTATTGACTACAATATATCTTTGTGCTAAATTTCATTCAGATCCGTTCAGCCGTTCTGGCGGATTGAGTGACAAATATCCAAACTTTCGCATTTATAATATTAGTGACATAAATAATTACTATTTTTCTTCGTAAATAATACTTTTTTTCACTCTGTAGTATAATATCTTGTTTCTATAATAATCAGGGATCGTATAATGCGAGCAAAATCCATTGAAATGACGTATGACAACCAGTTAGGGTTGGCGATGGTTCTAAATTTATGAACTAAAATATTAGGTACTAAAATAATACTTTTTTTTTTTCTGATGACATTTAACACAATCCGAAACTCAGTTTGGCTGGTATATTTTTTATTATATTTAAATTTCAAATCAAATAATTCCCAATTTCAGACTTGGGATAGTAAGTAATAATTTTCGCAAGTACGATGGTGACACAGTGCAAATAATACAATCAGGTTGACATTCATGACAAGATAATACTTGTTAATCTATAGACAATGTACCTACTTACCAATTTTAATAAGGTTTTGTTTAACATCATAGATAAACCATGAGAACTGATAGTTGCAATTTATTACCGTAATGATAACAAGTGCTTGCATATGTATAAAATCATTCCTCTATACATATTTAATGTATTCGATTATATCATAATTGACAACCCTAGCACTTCAATGAATTTTGCTCGCATTTTACGATCCCTGATAATAATATAGTAGTTTAAACTACTTGAAAAAATCGAAAGTGCCCGTTTTCTTTGAAAGGGTATTATGTCAAATAATGTGTAACTAATGTATGTGAATATAATTTCCAAGCCTTATTGCCTTTCGGACAGGTATAGTTGTCAGATCAATTGAAATCAAAATTAAAAATACCTTAGTGTTACTATAAGTACACGAATGTAAGTTGTTATAAGTAAGGTTTTCTATTATTAAATATAAAAAAACCGATCCCTTTTTTTTATTTCCTGTCAACGTCCTAGCGCATAATTCATTTAACACAGGCAAGTGCGCCCTTTGTCCGCTAGAGGCCGCCAGAAGCCTCCCCTTTTTCCGAGTTTGAAAAAATATTTGAGTGTCCTTAATTTACCGGGGATTGATTAAATTATCCGGGCTCCGGCCATCGCTTTTCAATTCCCGGGCCGGGAAGGAAAACAAGGAATCAAAATAAGCCGGAGAGGTGCTCGGGCCCTTAATTACTCCCTAAAAATCCCCCCCCCCCCGCACACGACTCGCACGGCGCACAAATTAATACAATATCATGATGTATTATGTATCGCGCTGCGTGGGTACTTGCTCGCTGTCCTGCTTAGGGTGACTATCGGTTGCTGTTGAAGTAGGACTAGCGAATGTACTCTATTTAGGTAGGGTTAAGTTTAAGTCCCGTTATTGCCCATCTTAAGACCGTTTTTGTACACTAGATTTTAACTAATATCTTAAGCATTATGAAATTACGAAAATTCTTTTACCAACAGAAAGCCACGTTATTTGTGAATGTCATAGGCTATATATTAACCCAAAAACTATGTGAATTGCCCAACGAAGTGGGCACGGGAACAGCTAGTGTAAATATAAAAACGTACTAGCTGTCGCCCGCGACTCCGTCTGCGTCGAAGTTGTTTATCGCTACCAGCGATAAAAAGCGCTAAAAAGTACCCTATGTCGTTCGTTATTATCGGGTTTAAAATTTCTCCGTACCGAATTTCATCGAGATCAGCGTCGCTATTGCCTAACACACTCGCAATCGCAATCTGTTTCAAAGCGGAACAATTGTTTTCATTTTGTATGCAGAAAAGCCTTCGATTTTCAAAATGAAAACGATTGCGATTGCGAGTGCGTTAGGCAATAGCCCCTCTGTTCAGGTTTAGCTGTGAAAGCGTCACAATTGTAATGTTAGTGTGGAAATTGATAGACTAACTGCCTGTTTCACAATCGACAAGTAAAGCATATTTGACAGAAAAATTTAGCCCAGGCAGATAAATTTACTCGTCGATTGTGAAACAAACCCTTAATATTACAAGTTAGGATAATAAAATAGGATTTCGTACAGTTGAAGGTTACATTAGTGTCAAATGAGTACTGATGCTTGTGAAATTACCTGTACATTTGTTTATGAGTATCAACCATAAATCTAAAGGCGTTTCTAAGTGGGAGCGCGAAGTAATCTTGCTGTAAAAATGAGAGTATTCGTCATCTTGGAGAGATAAATAGGTATGTATCAGTTTTTTAGGGTTCCGAAGACAAGCCAGGAACCCTTATAGTTTTGTCATGTCCGTCGGTCTGTCCGTCTGTCCCCGGTCTAGCTCAAAGACTTGGTAGGTACTACAAAGCTGTAATTTGGCATAGTTTTACCTGTAAATAAAAATCTGATTTGAAGTCTATATATCGCACCTTCAGAACAATAGTGACCTAATTCAAAATTTCAGCTTTCAAACTTAAGGTATACATTTATTATCATAGCGACCTAACTCGAAATTTAAAATTTCTGAATTAGGTCACTATTGTTCTGAAGGTGCGATATATGTATTTTTGTTGGTAAGTAGGTACCTATCGTCCCTCGACAAACGGTCAGGCACTTCTTAGTTTTATTATACCTAGGTAGTAGTGAATGCTTTCCCATATATTCTATCAGGATGTCAACTCTCGGGTCGTTCGAGATGAATCTTTATCGTGAATCTGCATAGAATGACAGAGGCACTTTAGTGGAGCTCAAATAGGAAATCATCTCGTTCGCGAACGAGAATCGCCTCACAGGCCGGATACTTACATAATATGTGAGCCGTGTGTATTTGAAAAGGGCTTCACTTACTGTTCGATTTCCTTTTCCTCGCATCCGCTTAATGAGTTTCATTGTTGTAAAGTCTGACGGGAAACATACGGGAAATGAACAAATTGAACGTTGATTTGTTACGAGCACGACAAAGAGAACATCCCAATATATTGAAACGTGTTTCAATGTAGCTATCCTGCAATTAAGAAGCTTACAATATTCCCGTATAGGATCTGTGGAATCAACAATCAGGGATTATGGCAAGGATTCAGCCGCGAGCGGCGAGAGCGCGTGTCCGTAACGTCTGACGAGCGGTTTCGGGCGACGTAAGTTATTTTTCCATTTCTCTTGTTACGGGCGCTCATTTATTTTTCGTGGTCCGCTCGAAAGCATAAATTATGGACACCGCGGCCGGAGTCTGCACGCTCGGGCGGGAGGGGGCGCCACCCTCGCCTCAATGAGAAATGTTTCAGGGCCCTTTGTCCCCTTATGCCCCTTTTTGCGAGCGACATCTTCAAGGATACTGTGTTAATCGGACCCTGCGATACTTTTTACGAATTGCGTCAGCAGAAGTCGTCTGGAAAAACTGTTTTCTCGGCGGATTCGTCTTTTGCTTGATTGTCCTTTGTCCGTCAAAATGCTTTTTGTTCCCTTTATTTTGCATTATTTTGAAATCTTTACGAACGCTTTCATTTTATTACTATATCTATGTGATTACGTGGCAATATTGAAAATGATTATTTTACAAAATGGTATTTAGATACCTGTTAAAAGGTTTGATTAATTGGGTACATTTTAGGTAGACCTAAAGTTATGGATTTAAGGGGCTGGCAAGGTCGTTTTCCGTAACATCGTTTTCCGGAATCCGAGTAAGTAGTTAGATTAAATTTATTCTACTACTGTTTAACGATATAATAAACCATTGTGTTCACATTTTGGTAATACCTTAATGGCCACTATTCGTAATAAAGCACCCTGCGTATAATACCTTAAGAATATTTACTAAATTATCGCGAACTTCTGCGCGGTCTCACGCCGGGAGGGTTGTTTTTGTGGGTAAAAATATGCGCAACTGGTAACAATTGATAGGGGAGGTGTGCGAAGGGTGCAATAGTTCATATCTCGCTCGGAGAACCCTTTGCGACCCCGCTTTTCTTTTTATCCCTACTCAAAAATCGCTTTGAGAGCCGTGTTTTCGCCGTTCCGTGAGGTAACTACTGCTCCCATTTTTTATCAAATTTTTGTTTAGGGCCGGAACAGGGTGCATACGTAATAATTCTGACCAATATTGTGCGGTATGCGGATATGATCTTCCTTGGTCACGGTGCTAGCGTCAGACATCTTCGATTCTTTATTTTCCTATTTGACTTGATGTAAGTAAAATAAAACGCTCCTAGCGTTTAATATTTACGTATTAGTCGAGGTAATGTCTAATAATTTTGGTTGGACGTTTGTTTCCTCTATGAACTGAGATAACAAAAGTTTTATTAGTACCCAAGTCCTATAAGCTCTTAGGTACCAGCTGTTAACGCTAAGAATAGTTCGATACTTAAGATAAAATATGTAATACGTGGAAATTAGTAAAACTTTTTAGAAATTAACGAACGGTCGGTCAAGGAAGTAATCTTGTACATTTATGAACCTTGTTGTTTTTGTACCTGCAAAAGTCTGTCGACTTTACCTACCGACCGTACAGTCGAACTCATAAGTAGCTGTATACTTAAGTACCTTGTAAGAGTGGTTTGAATTTAGAATTTAATATGTAGGTACAGCGACTTTTGGTATCGACCGTACTTGTACCCAATTTTGTGGCATTATATGATGTTACCTTATAAATAAGCTACAAAAGATTTTTAATAGAAACATCATACGAAACTTCGTCTCTCTGATCCGCGCTGCTTCTTTTTTCAAGTACCTTTTAAGTTACAAGTTACAGATTGTTGGCGGATTTTTTGCCATCATCCTTGCCACCATATGGCATGCTTGCCATTAATTTAATATTCTCAGTACCTTAAAAAAAAAACAAGTATACGTATCGTACATTCGTGTATCAGCGTCTTAATTATCGACACTCCTTAGAAACTTGCCGCTTTGACTTCAATTCAAACATCGTATTAAAGCGACTTGGTACTAATATTTATAATGATCACTGAACATAAATATTATGAAACCGCGATTACTTTGGGATTGGGATAGCTGTCAATTCATATGCATTTTGACGTAAGTATATGGTAAAACTGTCACCTCTAATCCCCTTCATCACGGCTAGATAACACACAGGTATTCCGTGACTCTAATAACTAAGCATAAAATGTAGTGCGTAATTTACATCAACACATCGTCATTAGGTACATATTTCGTGACGTACGATTTTAAACTCAAAGGTGAAGAGAATTAAGTTCAAACTCATACATCTCGAAATATCAGATACGAGCTTTTTCTAAAGTAGTAACATGTCATCGTAATAACCAATCAAGTCATGATCAAGAGCTCTGTTCTACTCGGAAAACCACATTGCTTTTGACATATATGTATGTATGTATGTAACTATGTTTAAACATACATAAATACTTTATTATACAAACAACAAAATAACAGAAACACAAAAGGTATGTACAAAGGCCAACTTATCCCGTTAAGGTATCTCTTCCAGTTAACCTTTGAGCGATTGGGAAATGTTTGAAATAACAAATAGCCAAACGTACAACAGTTAAAGGGATTAGATGTTTCAAAATTACGTTGATATTAAATAACAAATTTAAAGTACTAAGATTAAATAAATAAATATGAGCTAGAACTTAGCTAAATAATGTAATACATTACCAAACACATACATGGATAAATACTTATGTAAATATATAAAATTATACTCTTTATTTACTTGACAGTAATTGATATAAACAATACGATAACATGTCAAAAGCAATATGGTTTTGCCGGGTAGAATAGAGCCTCAAAAATAAATGCTTTTGCGATATCTTATTGTGTGAAACACACCTAAGGTGTTTTGTCTGTGGCAACTAAAAATAATGAATCTGTGTGTTTCTCTTTGCCTCCAGCCACCATGGCGTCAGCACGTACAATGTAACTATGTAAGTTATTATTCAATACAGTCCATTAAAAAAACATCATGTGGGGTTTAATTTACCAAGCACCATCTACCAGAGTCCCCCACACTTATGTTAAATGGTCTTTAGGTATTTATATTGTTTTAGTTATATTAGGGCCACTTGCATCAAAAATTTAACACTGGGTTAAGACACGAGTTAGTAAACGTCAGACTCATACGAAAACTGTCATTGTCTTAACCCAGGGTTAAATTTTTGGTGCAAGTGGCCCTTAATTGTTTTTAGCCGTTTGCAAGTGAAATAGTAGTGTACAATCTCGGATTTACCAAGTTTTTACCAGTCCGATGTAATAAATTGAATCCTGTGTGGTTTTGTGATTTAGATTGATAGGGTGGCGCGCGGTGGATTCACCAACATCAATTCTACCAACTGCCAATCACAAACTGGATACAAAAATACATCAAACAAACTACGGCTGTTATTATTTTTATTGCCTAAATATTATTGCGAGAGCTCATCTTTAGTCTTTACATGATATAGTGAGAAAGTTGTTGCAGTGGCTAAAACATTTCTAATAAGAATCACCACAACGATAATGTTAGGTTTAAATAAAATTTATAATAGGTATGACCTAATTCGTAAGTCCTAGGTTAGCATAAGTTTTAGCCTGGATTCTCCGGGGACCGGCAACGCAGGGCCGACGCGATTCGCATCTTTATTACGGTTATCAGGGAGCCGACAGTAGCGATTTGTTTTACGACACTGTTTAGCTACACGTACATATTTAAACAGTCCAAATGTCAGGGCCCTTCTAAACCTCCGAGATGTACAAACACGGGCGCCGAATCGTGTTAGTGTAGGCGAGAGTCGGCTGCTGTCTGTACCCGAATCGATAAAATTCGGGTCCGCGCCCCCGAGCGTCGCCATGGCAACGCGCCCGAGAGGGGATCACATCCTCCCGCCATCTCCGAGAACACTGATGTTGACTTTAGACGGATAGGGTAAGAGGCTTATTAATGGATTTATGTTACTTCTTACCTATAAAGAAACTCTTGGTAAAAAACGGTTTATCCGTGAGGCAAACTTTGAAGCAAGAGCAAGTAATTACTTCTTTTTAATAAGTTTAAAAGTATAAGATAATTGGCTTAACGGTTGTTAGCATTGTTTTTCATAGCAGAAGGTTAGTGGAAAGTAGAAAAAGCAAAGGCCTGGGTATAATTGTGGAGGGTTTCCTTGGAGCGGGCGCCGCCGCCATCTTGGCAGACCGCGTGACGCCATTTCAAATTGAGTGCGTTCACGTCGCTGAGCCCTACCGACATTACTCTCGTTCCGAATCACACTGACAATGCGGAGTCTTAATGTACCCGTATTAAATTGAAACGGACTGCGGATCGTTGAACACGGCTTACGCGATGTACGAGTTTGACAATAGCCTGTTTTCCTATATGGGAATTCAAAGGAAAAACATGTAATTAATTAATACCTACCCAATCCATTGCCGTAGAATTGACGAATAGATTTATCTCGCATAAATATCGAACAAGTTTTAACGAGATGCTTATAATCCGATCATAATTGCTTGACAAGCAAATTAAATATTTTAGGGGGTACAAATTTTATAGCAACCTTCCAATTAGGTATCTTAATTGGACCAATTAACAAACCCATTTCAATTTAAACTTCTTCGTAATGCGTATGGTTTAAGGGGAAACATCAAGGTGAGGATCCCATCTATAATCTATACTGAAATTAATGTATAGGAACATTGTATCTAAGTATTCATTATTTCTGTATATTCTATAGCTGTAAAATTATCTAAAATTAAAAGGTAACGAGCATGATGATAAGCGAGAGTATAACACTTACCTACAGTGTATGCTTATTGTATAAGCACACTGTTATTATATCGTAGGTACGGTTTTTTTGTCAATGTGTACATACTTCAGTCAGTCTGTTTCTGAAGGCAAACATTACAAAAATAAATGAGCACATGAGAGCAAATGAGGAGTAATTAACTCGAGAGGAAAACATATGCAGTTGTAGCGATTCATATAATATCAAATATCCAATTTGTTAGGACGTCAAAAGAACGCAATATGCAATAAGGTAAGTAGCCGGGAGTGGGGTCATATCAGTAGCCCGACGTCCCCCGAGCGCCGGTCCCCGGGCGGAGCCCCGCAGCTACCCGGGACACAAGGGTGCGACTATTGCGAGCTCCTCCAATATTTCCTCGCCAGGATTACTTAGCGATGAATAAATCGCATTTC
Source organism: Acleris literana (assembly GCA_946894065.1). NCBI lineage: Eukaryota > Metazoa > Arthropoda > Insecta > Lepidoptera > Tortricidae > Acleris > Acleris literana. The sequence goes on along the minus strand of OX335671.1, from coordinate 20,423,302 downwards.
AAAGTGGGAGCCGACTTTCATTCATTCAAGTTCGTTACTGGGTTTCTAATCTTTGCGGGTTCTATTGACGGGCTACGCCAGCGGAGCGCAGCAGATAAGGACAACCCCCAACTTATAGGAGCAAGAGTTTAAAGTTTGTCTCGACATATGTGGCTTTGTTGTTCCAAAACTATCGTAGGTAATCATTAAATATATCGCGGGTTTTTTGGATCTAATTACAAGAAACGCAAAGGCGCGTGGCCACCAGATCTAATTAATTAACGTGTGCACACCACGTGCTTAATCCTAATAGAGTATTCCCAAGCGTAGTATTAGTTCTTTTGTCTAGCGGACGATAAAGGTGCCTGCAAATGTGCTGCATTAATACAGGTGCCGGGCCCGTCTGGCGCTCATGGTTTATTTTTAGTCCATACTACCCTCTGTTCTCTTATTTCTGAGACTGGCTTTTAATTATTTTCTTTAATGAAACTTCGTCGCGCGACGGGGAAACCTTTGTCGCTTGAAACCCTCCTTTGTAAGGTTATAATAGAATTCTAATTCTAACAATTACGCGCTGAATATAATGTGTAGGTAATATGTTTCTATCTTGTCGTTATCGTTTTCCTTTGTTTGCTAATGATCTCGTTTAATAACGGGTTAAAATGTTGAGCGTTATCTCTGGGCAGCTTTTTCAGTGAGTAAAGAAACCTTTTATAGTGTACTTTATTCTCTTTGAGTTAGATCGCGAATCAAAAGATATTTTTTACGGCTATTTAGGTCTCGGTGAGCGCTCGTTTGCGTTGTATCTTTTATATTGCCTCAAAGCGTTCGTTTCGAGTGGAATATAATATATTTTCCCGAAGGATATGATTTTATTACAAAGAAAAAAGGAAAAAGAACTCATGTATACGGGTCGCTGTTTATTGGGTACCTTTAGAGTTCCGTCACGAAGATGAAAACAAGGACAAAGACGTTATTAAGAAATATTAACGTACGTTAATAAATCTTAACTTGGTGACCTTTGACTTGCCCTGTAAAGTACCCTAACATCGGCTTAATAGTGCAAACCTGCTAAATCCATTATTAGCACAGGTTTGCACTCTAAATAGATGGAATAAAGTGCAAATCTGCTTATTCTTAAAAACAGATTTAGCAGGTCTGCACTCTAGCCGACGCTAAGCTACACTCTATTCCAAATAACATTAGACTAGGTAACAGTATATCGACGCCATCACTACTAAATATTGTAGCTTGCGCTACAAATTACTTACACATGTTTTACCACATTTTGTGATCGTTTTACTCCAAAAAAAATTTAATGATTGGTAATTTTCGTCTAAAAATATGTTATTTGGAATAGAGTATAGATCCATACGAAATACAAAAATAATAAAAATAGGCAGTAAATACAAAAATATCTTATTCAATCATTAGACGGTAAGATTCATATCCACAGATATACATATCTACACATAGATAACGCAATACTTCGCGGGTCGGAATCCCCCCTTAAACCCCGACCAAGCGTCGGGGTTGGCCGTCGCCTGTTCCGTGGGCCTGTTTTTGCAGCCGATCGGCCGTGAAAATTAAGATAATGCCTCGGTGCTTGATAATAAACTGCAATAGCCCAAGCGACGACTTTGAATCGATTTTGCGATGAAAACGGAAATTTCTCTTCTCTTGGTGTGTCTGAAAACCAACCGCGTCACTTTTTGCTACCAAAAAGTGACACGGTTGGTTTTCATACACATTGAGGTGTTTTTACGTTATCTATGTGTACTTATTTATATCTGTGTTCATATCCTTTGCAAACATTTTGACCTCATAGTTTACAGTAAATGTCTTGGTCAATGCGGAACCCACAGAAAGCGAGTCGACCGATTGTTGTCATTGGTGGAAGTGACGGATCGCAAATGTGATGCGATTTGATGTTCAATTGTTCGAACATAACGTCACATCACGCCGCGGCGCATCGTTTGCATTTATGATTGCGGTGGCTTTAGTACTGATTACGAATAGGCTTTGGTTGTTTTGTCGCTTGATAGGAAACAATATGAACCATCACGGAGCTTAGTTGTTAAGTTACTATGCAACCCTACCATAATGACGTAGCCCTATCGTAAGAAATTTGACTTTCTGGGACAAGGCCTGTTTAACAATATATGGCAGTGACCGTACGTATCATTTGATTAAGTAGATTAAACTCAAAACGATAGGATATCCCGATAGTAAAGATTAGGCAATCATATTTGCGACGTCTAATAATTTTATCAAATAAAAACTTGTGCGAAAAACACGTCGCAAAGGAATTTACACACTTTGCATTCATAACATTAGGCTTTGGATTAAGAAAACCAAGCTAGGAATAATATTAGACTCAAGGGCGCGCCGATTCTCTCGTTTGTCTTTGTTTTTCACGCATCCCTTTAATCAGATTTAGGCCATGAAGCCGCTTCGAACGGCAAATAACGTAGAATACATGCCTATATTTTTGGGTAAAATATTTTTTGCCGGCGTGTCCCTTCTTATTTATTACGTAGCGTATAGCTCGTTTATACGCGGACATGTATAGATGCGTAAAAAAGGCCCGCGAAACGTGACCCGGGGTCGGTCGGGCAACAAAAGGCATGAATCTTATTGGTGATTTATCGAGCAGCGGTCGCGCAGAGACCCCGAGAGTACGTGCGGCCGCCATCGCTGTTACGACGACGCGAAACTTTGGGAGGAAAAACAGCGGCATTTCTACTAAACACGAAATACCGAAGTACGTAAGGATTTTTTCACTGGTTTTTTTATAAAGGATTCTAAAAGCAAGGTAGGAAATTCTGTGTTTAGGGTTGGTTGGTGATGTCTTATCTGAAAATATCTCGTAAAATGGTAGACCTAGACCTACCTCCAAAATACAGTCGACTGATTTGGTTCTTAGGCATCGCCCTAATAAAACGCGATTGCGCGATCATCGCGCGAGTAAGCGATGCGACCATACTCGTACTCGTAATTTTACTAGTAAAATTCGCGCGAACTTGCGATGATCGTGCAATCGCGTTCTATTAGGACGATGCCTAAGATCCCCATAGAACTACCTCAAAGTGTCGTTATTGGTTATAAATTAAATGCGTACTTTGTAGGTACCTACGTTGCTTTAACATGGGTCTACAGTGATCTAAGTCGACTGTATTTTTTTACTTTAAAAGGACGAGAGTAATCTATTTGTAATGTCCTGTATCACCCTTTTCTACCACGCCGTACTCTAAAATTACAACCACCGCTTTGTCTTTAAATCTTTTTCCCTATCTCGCGACGCAATCAATCATAATAATGAGTAAGCAACAAGAAGAATTGAGCGTCATCACGATGCTACGAAATTTACGGCGCTGGGGTGTCGTTATAATTTATAATACAACCCCTACAACACGGCTATTATAAGCTCAGTTATAATAATATGAGCCGGTGTTGATAAACTATTGCAAAATCGTCACATCTTGTGATACGAGTATAGGTACTCGTCAAAGTAGGAAATTACGCCAACACTATTCTATTGTATTCTTTAACTAATAGGAAATATGCATGGATTTTTTAAATCACATTTCTCAACAAAATATGAAAATACCGTAAAAGAGATCACCAAAAGTAAAATTAATATCGGCCAAGAAATACAAGCATTTTAAACTGCTAATTAGACGGCGATTAGGCGATCGGATATGGACTGTGACGTCATGTAATAGGTCGGCCATATAAATTCCATGTTAAATTCTGTTTTGCTAGAAATTGATAGGAACAAATCTTCGTTGGCTTATATTTTGGTTATTTTTATAGCTAGTTACTATTAGTTACATGACTCAGCTTTAATTGAAGCTGTGAAAAAAAGGGGAGCCCTTTGTTTCCCATAATTTTATTGGTCATAATGTAATTGTTGACATAATTTTTGATAGTCATAATTTTTTATATCGCTGAAACTGTAAACTTTTCAGAAGTTCTGAAATATCTAACGTGTAGACAAGGCTAGGTTAGGTTAGGTTTGATTTATAAAAATCCTGAAAAAGTAACAGTTTCTTTAAAAAGCACGTTATGACTTGCGACGATTATGACCTAAAGCACATTGACTAAAAATAATTATGTCAGTCAATATAGACCCGAAAAAAAGTCATGAATATGCTGATCGCGATTTTAACAAAAGACGAAAGAGTACCCAGTTAAAAATTGCTAGGATCATATTTATTTCATATTTTACAATCTGTAAAAGTATTTCAAAGTGCAGTTCAGTGTAACTGAAGTAGCAGATATGAAACGTGCTTCAACCCGACCCGAGCGTGCGGTCGAGCGAGCCCTTGACCAAGGAGCAGTTTCAGCAAACGTTGCTGTACCGTTACCGTGTAACTTATACGGTAACGGTACGGTACATTGTACTTATACTATAAGTAATTTAATGCAGGCAGCCAGAGCTCACATTTTGGATGAGGCGAATTGTCGTGACCTTTGGAGAGGTCGTGTACGTTAGATAACGTCGATATGTAAGTGGCATCCATGCTTAAATTCATAGCAATTACGATTTTACAGGATGTTAGATGACAGCGTATTTCATTGGATAAGTTCGTCTATGCTCGGTTTAAATAGTCAGACTAAAATTTGGTACAAACATTTGTCAGATGTAAAATATTTCAAATTTGGAATAGAAGTAATGAAAATATTTGGAAAGGTTTATATTCGTAAGAGCGATGCCACACGAGCGTTTCTTGTGCGTCGTGTTGTCAACGCTGCGTTGTTCTGCATATAAATTAGAACGACATGCCACACGATGCGTTGAAATAAATATAAATAGAAATCATAGCGATGCGACGACGCAACGCAACGGCAACGCTCGAGGATTAATAAACTAAGTAACTATTAACAAACTGAGCTAGCTAAAAAAGCAAGACACACATACGAACTTCTGTAATCCCCGTTCCCATTATTCAAACAGCGGATACGTCTGGTTAAGTATTTCAGGTTAAAAGGCACATTTCATTTGCAGCAAAGTACTTTGTGTAGGTATAGATTCCACCGCCACTAAAATAAAATAAAATAACACATTACTAACACTAATTCAACTGATTCTTTAGTGTATCATAATTGTGTTATCTACATAAGTCTGAATCCTGAGAATAATGGATGTTTGGGTGAATGAGAATAAACGGGCAAGGAAGTGCAGCTGCGCCACAGGTGCACTAACTACTTAGATACGTACAATCTGCAGTGCAATATGATTTCCATATTTATAGCCGTTATACGTAGGTAGATTCGTTCAGAATTTGCAAACGAATACGGGCGCTTGAAGTCGTACCCCGCAATCTAAAAACAGTTTTATGTAAGCAGCGATTTACGTAGGTAATGTTTATGTATTATATTTGTTAATCACTTAAATTAGACAGTAGGTATACCTAACATCAAGAATACCAACCAATACTTAACCAATTTTAACGCGGCTTATAGTCATTCATCTTGGTATTACTCATTCATCTTGGCCCAAAATGCCATACAAATAACAATTGAAAAAGTTGCAGGATTTAATGTAAAATTTAGCAAATGACACTTTAAAGTTAAATGGTACCGATATGCTACAGATATGGTTTAATACAAAACAAAATAAAGGCCCAGTAGTTGTTATAGTCATCCATTATTAAATTCGTTCACTCACTTTTGGCAGACGCAAAACTAAAGCGTTTTGCTATAAGAATTCTCCAAGTATCCGCAGATACGGTTGAGCGCGACTTACGTGAAGCTCCCGAGAAATATTCAATCAAGTTTATGGTCCCAATTCTTCGCAGGATCTCGGTGCGGATCCCTTATCCGACGACTTGCAAGCCTCATTTACCCGAAACAGCCGACGGTTGCCAGCCATCACAATTTTATGCCCAGATATTGCCGGTCAAGTTACAACTGGCAACATTTAATGTGATACCCGCCTTTAATTTTAGATAAGGCAAGGGGAGTTGAAAAAAAAATAACGCTGCTTTTATAAACCGTTTACGTTTATAGGCGTTTTTATTGGTTCGACGGCGCGGGCCCCGGCGCTTGCGGTGAAGCAACTGATTGATAGCGCCTGGTGAGATTTTACAGGATTTGACATATATTTTTTGTAAAAAAAACAATATTCGTTTTTCTGACACACGAGTGACAAATATTCAAATACTTAAGTAGGGAGAGCAAGTATGACAGCGAAAACCAGCCGAATGCTAGAACCTGCCTGAGTACTGAGCCTGCGTAATACCGGGTTCGGCTGTACCCCCCACGTGCCCCCATATCCCGGGCACCCACGTAAAGCTGTGACGATGCGTCTCATGCGTCACACCGAAAAACAACTATATATTTGTTCACAAGAAAAAGCAAAACAATATTCATAGGCACCATAAGTTAATTAAGTTAAGGCTAACGTGTAACCAAATGTTTCGTTTCCCAGCTTTTTCATTTGGCAACCCAGTTTTATAAAAATATTTCTGGATTTATTTCAGTAACATTGTGTAGAACCCTATAGGTTAGGTTAGTTTTTATAAAATCCTGAAATATTTACGGTTACAGAAAACAAAGCGGGTTGGCAAATGAAATATATTTCGCCGAAACAAAGGTATCCCACGTGTAACATATGAAACTTATTATAAACCTAGATTTGTGATATAAAAAACAACCTGTGAATACTGAGATGGCGGCTAATTGGAAGAAAAAGAAGTGCTGTGCCGACCACGAATGATTGGGATATGTGGAAGATGATGATGAAGTACTTGGATTTGTTTGTAACACTAAATACAAAATTGGCCCATATAAGACAGTTATATTAACCAAAAAAAATGTTTATTGCCCAACGGGCACGGGAAAAGCTAGTATTAAATATAACTATTAACTAAAAGTAAATAAAAATAAATAAATAAAATAAACATTAAACCCGAACAAACCAGACAGACGTTAATTATGAATTCACTAGCAAACATGATGTCAAAGGATACCTGAGCCACAATCATCTCGATAATGATCGCCCACGCGGCTGATATATTAACGAACAAAGGGCTGCCGGCGACACGGGGATAATGAACAACTATTCATTAACATTAACACGTTCGCTGCCACCGAGGGGCAATTGTACGTCGTTTTGACACACATCGCAATGATTACGTCAACCGTCGTTTCCTAGGAGACACCGCATGAATATAGAAAATATGAACGTAAAAAAGGTGGAAAAACACTAAAGTTAGGTACTTACTTAATATAACTTAATCCGTACCTAATTAGGAAAATATTTTGGTACTGACTTTAATAAACGCGCGGTCTTAACCACTTAAAAGGATTGTGAAGCGACACTTAAATAGCACAGCTGTCAAAAAAAATATATGGAAATTAAGCTCGGGTGGTAACGTTTCTCACCCCATAAATCAAGTCCGATTTTCACGATTTATGAATATGTTGTAGTTATTATGGAAAACTGATGTTCAAAAATTGTAAAAATCGGAAAAGGTGTAAGAGGACAGCAACGTTACCACATTTTGGTTGAAAATTTTCAGCCTCACAATCATCTGTCTTGTAGTATCTGGATATAGGTGCATTAAAAAAAGCTTTTTCTCAAAAATGCTATGTAATCTTGTCATAACATCATCAAATAGGAGCCAGTAGGTTAAAGTTCCTGGAGCACTCTCAAAAGTGTCCAGTAAGTAGAGTGATTTTGAATTAGGAAACCAAAAAGTGTAAGTATGGAAAATCCATAACATACCATACTATTTGAATTTGGAACTAACGGTACAGACCTGTGGACAGCCTTCAAAAAGGCTACAGAGGTAAGCAAGAAAAGGTCACATGTCACATGGCACAAAAAAATGTATGAAAGTGAAAACTATTTCGACTCCATTAGGATTTCTGCAAAGAGCACCATTATTTAAAAAAAAAACAATTTGAATTGCTTTTTATTTATAACTACATGAAAAGCTGAATAATCAGCTCTAGTTGGCAGTTTGATACTAGAAGATAAAGTTAATTATATAAAAAAGTGCGCGTAAAACAATTACCCCACAAAAGTACCAGGGCAAAATAAACCCAAAGCAGTTCTCGTTCAGAGCAGACATCGCGCGATTTCTATTATTTACAAGAACGTCACACGCACCATGTCCGTTTTATGCGCGCCTAGTATATCGCGACCGGGGTAACATTATAGTGAATCGTTTAAATTAATTAAAAAAATGGCTAAGCGCGAGTCGCACTAGCGCCCTGAGGGTTATGTACATGTGGTCATCAATATTTACAACTTTTTTTTTTAATCATTCTACTTGTTCTATTTTTGAGAAAAACACTATACATGCTTCGACCATTAAGAGCCATCCTGGACTCGTATGTATTAAAGGTCTTCCTCGTATCTAACTCCTACTCGTCCAGGATGGCTCACTTACTGGTCTTTGCAGTAATGTACTATTTCACACCACATGCTCGAAATTGTTCAATTATATACCATGCAAACGTCACCTAAAGTAAGTCATTATAGCCATCGGCTAACCAGCGGGTTATAATGAGATTTGAATTCGTATGAAAAATTGTTCCATAGAAACCTACAGCATAAATAACTTTTTTGAAAATCGAACTTGCCACTACAAGGAATTTACGCAAAACAAAGAAAATAAAACAAAAGGTGAGAAAAGTAGACTATTCTCCTTTGGGATAAAGCTGTTTTCGTCTTGGGCGAGCTTGAATCCCTCGCTACACTCGGGAGTTAAATCTGGAGTCCCTTATTTGCTCAGGATTAAATATCGCGCCCGTGATATAAAACAGTGCTTTAGCCCCTCGGTGTATAATCAACTATTATAAATCGACCCCCAATGCGAAGAAGTAGGAGAGGAGCGGTAAACACATAGAAGATGTTGCTTTCATCTTTAAGCCAGCCTATGCTATGTTACCGTGGGGCTTGTGGTTTAAAGAAACCAGCTAAGCATAAATAGTTAAGTTAAGTAAACCATCACACATACAAGAAAGCGGTAGTTAGTTGTGGTTGATATTGTAATAACCACACGGCTATGTGGCTATGTTTTGTCTCAATATTTGCTAAAGATAGCCAGGAAAGGGTAGAATGGGACGTAACACACGGGCCATACCAATATAGATATAGCCGTTTGCAATAATGGCCCTGACAATGTCTATTATAGGCTCTGACGGCGTTCCGGGGACAGGTTTTATTATTAAATCAAAACCTAGGGCCCAGCGGGCGGCAGACAGTTGCAATTAAATTAAGTTTCGTCGGCGTACGTAGTAGGTACGTATTTGTGTATTAAATACGCATCGCTGCATGGTGGTGCGTTTACCTATTTAATGATTTAAACACCAGACGTGGATCAGTTTGAACAGAGTTTTTGAAGAAAACGTAACCCAATAAAAAAAACATTTGAACATCCCTTTAAGTAGCTTTTAATCTTATAGATGCGAAAGTTGTATCTTTACAACCGATTGATGTATACATCAATCATAATTACAGTCATAGGCCGGAGATTATTATTACCTACCTATTAAAAGTAAAGTTTGTAAACAATATCGAAGATGTTAAGATGTAAGTCCCCCGATTGACTATACAATATCGTATTACAGAATATTTTTAATCCTGTAAAATGTATAGATCCACCGAGAGCAGTGACCTACAACATCTACTCTAGAAAAGCTAGCGAAATAAACTCACGCTGTATCCACACTCCATGTTACGTAATATAGATAGGCACATACATATTTATACGCATGTATTTATGTGCCACATTGCGGCATTTGCGGCAGTGTTCACATCTAAAACTCATCGCTCAACTTGCGAACCGCCGCGAGGGACTCTCTGGGTCGGATGTTGCTTAATTATTTCTCCAATTACAATATCCGGCGAGCTCAAAATAATGCCGCATCTCAGTCGAGCCGAGTATCGATCTACGTATGTAGAAACTAAGTGGTAATGTCATATAACACGGGCTGATGCCCCGGTCAGATATCAAGCCGGGTACCTACGGCGCATGTTGCCCGGGGCTGACCCGGATGTTACTATTGGCAACGGTGCGCTCCCTGCACGGGATATTAGATATAAACTGCTAGTATACACGATCTAGATTCCTGTAATGAATGTGGAAGTTTTAGGACGTTATAGCGTTGTAAGTGTGTTGCATCACCTCACCGGCACCTGACTCTCAGCCCCGGCGGGTTCCGCTTCGCTTTGTTCTCTGTAAATAAGAACGACGTCCATTTCGATGCACACGATGACATGATTGAGCTGGCGTCCACTAATTACTCTCGGAGCACACCCTCTTTAAATCCTATTTATGTATAGCTACCGGCATCAAAGGGATCCAATATCGGTCTCTAATTAATGCCAGATATAGGTAGTGCTAGGTATTGGGGATTCGGACGCTGATTGGGCAGACGGACAGACAGGTGGGGATGTCTAACTTTGGAAAGGGTTAATACTAATTGCGGATTGTTCCAGCCAGATGGATAGGTTAAAAAGAGTACTGTAACAAGGGACAGGTTTAAAAGGAAGCCTTTGTCGGTGTTTTGATAGGATTTGTGAAGTTTTAATTAAGTAGGTAGAGGCTACCTATTTTGAGAACGTATCAATAAACGAGAGGATAATATTAGCGAAAGCTTTATACAATTATCTTATTTGTTTTAACCGTTGTGTCGCAACTCTACCGCCCGCATGAATGTTTCATACCTACATACCCATTTAAACACGTTTCTGTAGATTTAGCCTCTAATATATTTCATGCAGTTTGGCCGTACGCCGAGAAAAACAATTCCTATCTTTTACCGCAATTTTAAAATCGTGGACATAAATATGAGAAGATTTCATTGGCCTGTAATGCGTTGAAACTATTAATGTACAAACATTAACGCCTGAAACACTATTTATTTTGGAAAACGTATTTTGCATTGTTGGCAGCGGGATTTAATAAGGCTACGACGCGACGAGATGAAAGGACGCTTTAGTAAAATATTTCTCTAAACATATGCAAACACTGACGATGCAGAAAACAGATTAAACACGTTTCAGAGTTTCTGTTAAACTCTCACAAATAACGAGAAAAAAACGGGAGTAAAGATTAACTGGGATATGAGTTAAAATGTAGGCTATATACAACTAGTTAGAATGTACAAAAAAACGGTAGATTAAATTGAACAATACGAATTAGGATGTGTTTTACCCGGGAGAATACTTATCCACGAAAGCTGTGCGACGTTAGCCGAGCGGTGTGCATGGAACAAAATCCACCAATAGGAGAGCTGCGCTGAGCGAGCCTAGGAAAATTAAGTAATCCTATTCGTGGATTTTTCTTCGCGCACCGCTACGCTACCTCGGATTGCTCTGGTGGATGATCACCCTTACCTATGTAATGAAAAAGCGTCGGTCTCCACATTACATATACAAATCGACCACAGGACAAACAAATAAATGAAACATATTAAATAGCCGTGAACCAATACAAATATCAGAGCTAATGACTCCACCCCTGTGACAGCTCATAATTAGATAATTCATTGCAGCGTAATAAGTAATAACATCAAACATGATTTCCCCTAAATCCCGATTGCCGCACTAATTAACATACGTACTGTAGAACTCAGAATTAGCTGTACATTTTAGTACCTTGTCACAGTGACGTATTAGGATGAGGGTGGTTTGAATTTAGTGTAACAATACCTGCGACAAGGTACTATATAGGTACAATGTACAGATACTTATGGGTTTGACCGTACATTCGCCAACGTCAAAGCGACGCTTTTGACTTTATTAAATCTCTACTTCTATTTTTTTTTCTATACGTCCGTCTGCGGTTAAAATGATTAATTAAACTGCGTTATTAATCTTATACATATAGTTATCGACATTTGTAGCTCTGCCTAGCTGGAAATTACGCTAAGTATAACTTCAGATTTTAAAATTTTCATTAGTGCTGTCTCTTCTGTTTAAATCGTTGTGGGACTGACTAAAAGAGTCAGCTTTAACAAAGTTCCAGGTTTCAAAATAATGCGTTGCTCCTTTGATTTCATGGACAGACATTCTGCCGATTCGATCGTTAAAAGTTTTATGTTGTAGTATGACGTTTTTAACGATACCTCTGCGCTTTGTCCGCACTTGTGAGAGGTAAAGTTGAAGATACGAGTGCGGTGCCGGAACTGCCAGAAAAGTTGTACTGATATTTGAATAAAAGGGTCATCTACATATTACGTCACACGTTAAGGGTGGAGGAGGGGGCCCATAAAGTGTGACATTATGCGGAAAAAGTACAGTTAGCGATCAAAGCTTATCTTACAAGGAAAGGTACCGAACTGTCCGGCTCCGATTTGGTTTATTTTGATGTATGTTAGAGAGTAGTCTGAAATAATAGACACGTATTTTTTTTTAGCGGCCCAAACTCTCCCGGTTCGGAGAAATTGACCTCCAAAGTACTGAAAAGTGACTAAACCCTCTAACTTCTATTTTCATGCTATTTTCTTACCATTTTTGAAGAACGTGTTTTGTTATATCGGGTAAAACTCATAATAAAACAAAAATACCCTTCAAAGTTATATACTTCTTATCGAAGATACACTTTGTTTGGTATTTTTTTTATTATGAGTTTCAGCCGATATAACAAAACACGTGCTCATAATTTTTTCATGTTCTTGAACATATAATCAAAAATGGTAAGAAAATAGCATTTTATTTTTTTAAATTGTCTATAGAAGTTAGAGGGTTTAGTCACTTTTCAGTACTTTGGAGGTCAATTTCTCCGAACCGGGTGAGTTTGGGCCGCTAAAAAAAAATACGTGTCTATTATTTTAGACTACTCTCTAACATACATCAAAATAAACCAAATCGGAGCCGGACAGTTCGGTACCTTTCCTTGTTAGTTTTTTTCTCACAAACTTTCCGTAAGTACTACTTACTAGTTTCTTAATAGCAAAGGTGGCATTTGGGCTCAAGTACTGAGCCCCTGGGGCACGTTTTATAAAGCTACAAGTAACAATTTTACAGGTCTAAACTGGCAACACTGCTCAAATGGTTGGTCGTCATTGTTCGAGGTTGTGTCAAATGGAAACTTGTTACCTGTAAATTGTAAATAGTAGCTTTATAAAACAGGCCCCTGCTGTCCGTCTCCTTGTCTGTCCGTCTGTCAGTGGGCTGTATCTCGTGAACCGTAACAAGGAGACAGTTATTTTTTTTACAGAATTTTCAGTAACTACCTACTATGGTCGCTGTAAGAAAAATAATAAAAAATAAAGGACTCCATACAAAAAACGTCATGTATTTTTTTGTTCGATCTTAATGTTGTACCGGGGTACGGAACCCTTCGTGTGCGAGCCCGACTCGCACTTGGCCGGTTTTCTACGGAACATAAGTGACAAATATACTGGCAGTTGCGCGAGCAAGTGCGCTAACGCTGCTAAGAAGCTAGGAGCTGTAAATTGATATATAATTGCTACACGACTGGCCCTCCCCGCGTCGTCGGCACTCTCCAATACGAGCTCAATACCATTGTTTATCGCTCCTTCTTACTAATTGAAAAAGTTTATCCAGTTCGTTCCCCATTTTGTTTTTATTTCCAGTTTCAAAGCGTTATTATTTCGCCCTGTTTCGACTTGGTTCTTGCACTTTAAAGGAGTCTTATTGTAAGTATAAGAAGCCAAAAAAACGTTTGAATGTTATGAATGTTGAGATATTTTCTGAAACTCTTGGAAGGGGTTTAAAACAAAGGGTTCTAAAGGTGCCGCTTGTTTTGGTAAAACTCTCAAGCCGGGGTTTTACTAGGGGACAAACGTCTCGTGACACGTGATAGCGACGGATGTCCCTTGAAATCCCTAATTACATTTGTCCTAACACTTCATTTGTCCGAATTATTCATTGTTCTAAATTTGTTTTAGCTGATTCGGAAATACTGATGTTCCAAAGGAAACTTTCCAAAATTGCGAAACATTTAATGTAGGAAAATTTCGGAAACTTCTCACAATTTTGTATGGGGATTGAAACTTTCCGTTTCTTAAATTTAAATTTCCTATATTTCTAGTGAAAGTGTCCTGAAATTTCTTAGAACTTTTCCAACATTTTGGAAACTTTCCGCAACTTGCACATCAGTAGTCGGAAAACTTTTTAAGCTTTCTATAAATACCTGCGGTTAAGTTCGGTTAGGGTTGTATTATATAAGAAAACTAAAAAGTTTTGAATTTCATGCTGAAATGGCTTTAAGATAAACAAAAGTTCAGACAAACGATGAATTATTAAATAAATAAATAAATTAGGACATACGAGTATAACGATTAGGGACTCCAATATAGACCTGTCGGCGACATGTCAAGCGAGCTGAGTGACTTCACTTGTCTGTGGCACGATGTTGTCAGACATGTCGTGCCAAGCTTCGCAAAGTAGCTCAACTTCGCCTGCCATCGCTGCCGTTACTTGGCGCGCGATGTTGCCAGACATGTCGTGCCAAGCTTCGCAAAGTCGCTCAAGTTCGCCTGCCATCGCTGCCGTCACTTGTCGCGCGATGTTGCCAGACATGTCGTGCCAAGCTTCGCAAAGTCGCTCAAGTTCGCCTGCCATCGCTGCCGTCATTTGTCGCGCGATGTTGTCAGACATGTCGTGCCAAGCTTTGCAAAGTCGCTCAACTTCACCTGACGTCGCTCCCGACACCTGAGGGTGCGATGTCACCAAGTCGTGCGAAGTCCGGCAACGTTGCGCCGCTTCACCTGACATCGTATACACGTGTCGCGGGATATTTGTCCCCTCGTGGCTTTAGGGAATAAATACATGTAGTTGTTTTTAGAAAGTTGTTTCTTAGGTGTTGAAGTTAAAATAAACCAATAGCCGAACTCAAAGTCAGTTAATGACGATTGTCGTTTTTGAGTGACGATTTTTCATACACAAGTTTGAAAAAGGAACGAGTTTATTGTCTCTAAAATGTCTCTGAGTACGGTGGTAAGTAGTCTTTTAACTTTTTTAATAAAACTTGGTAGTGCTATTACGGGATCTGTGCGAAGAAATTAGTTAGATTTAAAGGCTTAGCGAACAGAGCAGCCAAGTGCGAAGGTCCCATTATTTTCACGTTGGAATACCTGGGGCTCTTCTCTACTTGATAAAATAATATGGCTATATGTAATCGTATTAAGGAGCGCCCACACCAACGCGTAAAATACGTTGCGTAAACACAAGAACGGCATCGTTATTGTCTAACGCACTCGCAATCGCAATTGGTTTCACAGCAGAACAATTGTTTTCATTTTGTATGCAGACAAGCCTTCGATTTTCAAAATGAAAACGATTGCGATTGCGAGTGCGTTAGGTAATAGCCCCTCCGGTCGTAGTAATAACATGGCGCCAATTTTGACGCACCGTAATTTACGCACCGTGAGGCTCCGGTGTGGTTGCAGCCTAATGCTTAACTCAGCCGCTATTACTTTCAAGTAAATAAGAGTTATCATAGCGTTGACAATGCGGTAACATGTCAAAAGCCATATTGTTATACTGAGCAGAATAGAGCCTCTGCTTTATGTACTTAAGTTTTAGTGCCAGCTTCCGTTCATGGAAACGTTTTGGACCTGAAGATAAACGTTGATACTGTTGGCAATTTCCCCTTGAATCACTAATTTCATAGAATGTTTTACTTCGCCGAATTTTCATTTCATCGACAGGCATTTGGGCGTTTTCCAAAAAAAAGTGTACATGAACTATTTTTCCAGAATTTGTTTTTTTTTTTGGTTTTTCTTACTTAGAATCGTTGATACTATCGATCCTCATACAAGAAAAAAAGTGTCCCAGATCACTATGTAAGTTATTTCTTCCAGTGCGTCACGACCATATAAATAAAAAAAAACTGCATACAAAAATTTGACGATCTGGAATGGAATATTTGGGACACTTTTTTTGTAGTATGAGGATCGATAGTATCAACCATTCGGAGTAAGAAAAACCAAAAAAAAACGAGTTCTGAAAAAAAAGTTCATGTACACTTTTTTTGCAAAACGCCCATTTACACGTGCCCGTGTTACAATGGTTTGTGGTCACAGGTCTAGCCTAGCCAAACCTACGTAAGCCATGCTTAAGATAACCTTAAAACAATTAGGTTTCATAAAGGGGTTTGGGTAAAAGTGTTGTCATTTGTAAAATTCATACATTTTCAAGGTGAGCGGCCATTCGTAAAAGTGGTAAATTTTGATAGAATTATTAAAAATAAATGTATTTTGTTATATAATGTAATACTCTTAAGTGCATCGGAGCCGAGATATTTAAATATTCATACTTGGGCGAACATTTGTATTAAAAACTGAATACTTAAATCTTTAAAATCTCCGCTCCGATATTATTTAACGCCATAAATTATATATATCTATGTGTATTTAGAGGTCCTCTAAATAACTATGTAAAAATCATCCGTGGCAGCTGATAAAAAAAATGACAATATTCTTCAAACAAATTTACCCAATGCCCTTAGCTTTCGATGAAATGAAATTCGACGAAATGATACATTCTGTGAAATGAGTGTCGATGATTCAAAGGGATCCCGTTGGCAGTACGGCCCTTCTTAATAAAAAGGACGCATGCGCCATTTGAAAGTCAAAGCAAATTTATACCCTTTATCTTAAGAAATAAGGTTACTTATACATACGCGGTTCGATGAGACATGCGCTCTTTTTTCTTAGGAGGGCAGGATAGGTAGAAAACGACGATCCCTAAAATACCCTGATGCAAAGTGTACGTGGTGACGCGTTTGCTGCGTCACGTTTTCAACGTGACTTTTGCGCCGGCCGGTCTGGTCACGTTCGAAAGGACGTCATGTACCCTTTTTGCGATAATGACGCAGGTCAATTTATGGAGCTTCAGCGAATTTTAAGCTTCGGTGTGATCGAACATTTAGACTCAATAATTTATAGTTTTGCATCGGCTTTCAATATTTAACGCGTCATAGTTGAGAAAAAAGGGGACGTACTCGTAGTAATTTAAAAATGTGTTTTAAAATCACAAAAATAAGTTCTGTCTAGATATCTTTCTCTGGAGGGTTGCATTTCGTGGTATCCTATTAATAAAAAATTAAGAATTCTATAAAAACCGGTCAAGTGCCAGTCGGAGTCGCACACTGAGGGTTCCGTGCCGCCGCACAGTAGGTATTATAAGGTTGACTGGAAGAGATTTAGCGGTAAGACCGCCTATTGTATATGTACCTATAGTTAAAATGTACTGTTCCGTGTTTAGTTTTTTTGGTGTTCAATAAAGAGTATTTTTAGTGTATTGTATTGTATAAAGAGTATTTTTAGTGTATTGTATTGTATAAAGAGTATTTGTAGTGTATTGTATTCCGATTTGAATTCGATTTCGAATCGATCAGCGCGAGTCCAACACACACTTGACCATTCTTTAGTATTTGTTGTTTTTTTTCTGGGTTTGTACTATATGGATGGAGTCACATCTATCAGCACCGATTTGCATTTTGTCTATATAAAATAGTTACATTAGCGGCTTTTACACGGTAAAGTTCGGACCGCGGGAAACGTCACGCGCCATTCCACGCGCCAGTCCGAACCGTAGGTTTTTTACTATTTTACTATTACAGTTGCATTTACACGTACGGTTCGGAGCGAAGATTGGAATGGCGCGTGGCGTTTCCCGCAGTCCGAACTGTACGTTTGCAGGCCGCTTTTGTATCAAGATGCGTACGCATCAATTCTCCTTTTGCATGCGTACGCATCTTCATATAAAACAACCATTTTCTATAGACAAAATGCAAATCGGTTCTGATCAAGTGCTGATGATGTGACTCCACCATACAAACAAAACATATAAAATCTTAACGGACGGACGGACGGCTGGCATAGGCATATAAATAGGATCCCGTTGGGCTCCCTTCTGATACGGAACCCCAAAAAGTAAACAGTAGTGTTTGAATGTAAACACTATGTGATACTAATACGGGTATAACAGATACATTTCTGTATTATTCAAACTAAGCACTCACTTGTTGATTAAACAGAAAGTTTACTATTTGGATGAACATCTATTATATAAAATGCTAAGCTGATTGTTGATATATCAACGCACAGCCCAGACCGCTGGACCTAGAGACTTGAAATTTTGCACATAGATACCTTATATAGTGTAGAGATCCACTAAGGAAGGATTTTTGGAAATTCCACCCCTAAGGGGGTAAAATAGGGGAAAAACGTTTGTATGAAAGTCCGTCAGTTTTGAAGTTAGTCGCTTCAAATTTTGCGTTTAGGTTGGCGATTGAATTTTAACTTATACGTGTCTCAGCGTTTATGATAATTTCAACCCCGAAGGGATGAAAAGGGGTAAAACGGATTGTTGATATATCAACGCACAGCCCAAACCTTAGGACCTAAAGACTTGACATTTTGCTCATAGATACCTTACATAGTGTAAAGATCCACTAAGGAAGGATTTTTGGAAATTCCACCCCTAAGGGGATGAAAATTTGTATGAAAGTCCGTCAGTTTTAGTTTAAGTTAGACTATTCAAATTTTGTGTTTAGGTTGAAAATTGAAAATGGATTTTTACGTGTTTCAGCGTTTTTGATAATTTCATCCCCTAAGGGATGGAAAGGTGTAAAACTGACTGACTGATCGATCAACGCACAGCCTAAACCGCTGGACCTAGGGACTTGAAATTTGAAGGGAATATTCCTTGGGTACTCTAAGGGTACACTAAGAAAGGAAATTCATCCCCAAAAGGGTTAAAATAGGGGGTAGAAATTTGTATAGGAGATTAGTTATTTTTAAAATAAGCAATTTGGAAATTGGTATTTAGGGTACTGTTTATAAATAAAAAATACTTCTTTCAGCGATTTAGAAAAAACTACCCCTAAGGGGGGTAAAAGGGAGTTTTAGTTTGTTCCTCCTTCACGCTGCAATGGCGCTGGATGGATTTGGATGAAATTTAGAATGGAGATAGCTTATACCCTCGATTAACACATGGGGAAAATCTCATCCCGGGAAATTTAAAGGTTCCCGAGGGAATAACGACAATATCTTTGGTGTTTTTTGAAAAAGTCATCATGGGTGTCGTTTTCTTATGTTGCGTTGACGCAGATTTCGAAAATGATATCAAATTTGGGATTCAAAATGGCCGCCATGATGTTTATTGAAAAAGTCGTCATTGGTATCATTTTCTTACATTTTGGGGACGCAGATTATGAAAATGATGTCAAATTTAGAATTCAAGCTGGCGGCAATGATGTTTTTTGAAAAAGTTGTCACGGATAACATTTTCTTAGTTTTTGGGGACGCAAATAATTACTAATATAGAATAAGATTACTAATTAAATGACAAAATTGCGCAATTGAATAATTTATTTCTCCTATGGCTTCTGCCATCCAGTGTGACAACATGAGACAGGCTTTGTACCTACATTCAGTTTTGTTAGTCTATATCAAAAGGAGCGGTGTCAGATTGAAGTTGACATATCCAGATTTTAACATTTTTTCCGCTATTTTCAATACTATTCACTATTCACGGCGTATTAATTCTACGGCTGTTATTTAATATTAGAGCGGTTATTATGATCACTTGAAAATAATTACGGACAGGCATTTAATTTTTCGGTTATTTAATTCTAAAATGTCATTTCAAACAATACTCAAGAGGTAAAAAAACTGTACATCGATAGGTATACATAATATTGCTGTAGAAAGAAAATCCATACTAATATTATAAACGTGAAAGTAATTATGTCTGTCGTCTGTCTGTTTGTTATGCATTCAAGGATAAACCGTAACTGAATTAGATTAAATTTGTATCTTGAAAATCACCCCTAAGGGGGTGAGATTTGGGATGGTAGTTTGTATGACAATTTGGTCATTTATGTTAATTTTTTTAGTTGGAAACGTGGTAATTGGTGTTTAAGCTACTGTTTAATACTGTTTAACATAAAAAATACTTTCAGGGATTTCGGTAAAACTACCCCTAAGGCGATAAATGGGGAGTAGAAATTTGTATGGGAGATATCGAAATGGCTACATTAGGAAATTGATATTTAGGCTAGGCATAAATAAAAAAAACTTCTTTCAGCGATTTAGAAAAAACTACCCCTAAGGGGGTAAAAGGTGGTTTTAGTTAGTTACTCCTTAACGCTGCAATAGCTATATGGATTAGGATGAAATTTAGCTATCTCCATAGCTTATACCCTGGATTAACACATAGAAAAATGGCATCCCGGAAAATTTAAAAGTTCCCGAGGGAATAACGACAATGTTTGGTGTTTTTTGAAAAAGTCATCATGGGTGTCATTTTCTTAGGTTGCGTTGACGCAGATTTCGAAAATGATATCAAATTTGGAATTAAAAATGGCCATCATGATGTTTATTGAAAAAGTCGTCATTGGTACCTATCATTTTCTTACATATTGTGGACGCAGATTATGAAAATTATGTCAAATTTAGAATTCAAGATGGAGGCCATGATCTTTTTTAAAAAGAGGACATAATTGTCATTTTCTTAGATTTTGAGGACGCAGATTTCGAAAATGATGTGAAAGTATAGGTAGAAATTCAAAATGGCAATTCAATTATGTCTGTCGTCTGTCTGTTTGTTACGCTTTCACGGATTAACCGCGGAACCGAATTAGATTAATGGGCATTGGGTAAATTTGTTTGAAGAATATTGTCTTTTTTTTTCAGCGGCCACGGATGATGTTTGGGAGTTCCGCCATTTATAATGATAGATACCTACATTATAATTAGTATAAGACTCATAATATAATATATGTAATATTGAACTATGATGGATATTTTAAGAGCAACCAAACTAACATGGGAGGGATGGTGCTTTGAGACGGCGAATTTAGACAGATTCTCATCTACCGGTGATAACTAGGGGCACACCAGCGGATAAAATAAATGCATTTCGGCAACTACGATATGGGTATATATATAAAAAATATACCTCACTACAAATATGCCAGGAACTACGAGTACACCATGGTACACAGTCGGGGCAATATATGCGGCAGCTCTACTAAAAATTGGCGAAGATCGTATGGCGAGAGATAGTAACGATTTGAATACATTAAACCGCGAATTCTGTAATATTGTACAAAACACAGATGATCTAAAAAATAACGTGTACCCCGATCTAAAAAACAATATAAAGAATAGAGAATGTTTGTGCGAGAGGGCGATATTAGCACCGACAAACAAAATTGTCGGGCGGATAAATATAAAAATATGTCTCATGTAGAAGGTGATGTTGCGGAGTATCTCTTGGTAGACAATGTCATAGACACAGAGCAAGTCACGTCCTACCCTTAGAGTTCCTGAACTCTTTCGAGGTGTCGGGAACGCCTTCCCATAAGAGTTAATGGTTAAAGTTGGTGTCCCGGTAAATTTCGAGTTCAATATTACATGTGTTTGAAAGATCATTCTTGCCAGGGAGGACGTCAAACTATAGAATTACTTAAAACTATTAATTTACTTAACTGCGATAAACGAGTTCTACGCGGACGAAGTCGCGGGCAAAAGCTAGTATCACATAAGCCTCTACGATTCTACGCCGTAGAGCTAGTCTACGAGCGCCGTAGAGCCGTCTACGAGGTGAATAGTTAGGT
The DNA here is from genome assembly GCA_946894065.1 of Acleris literana. NCBI lineage: Eukaryota > Metazoa > Arthropoda > Insecta > Lepidoptera > Tortricidae > Acleris > Acleris literana. Next base: position 20,401,760 of record OX335671.1, on the reverse strand, counting down.
ATTGTACAACTCCGGCTTTATTTTATTCGCAAAGTACCCACTTACGTCTCGGTAATGAGCCATTTTACGTGAATGCTTTTTTGTTCATCTCAATTTGCTGAGCTTGTTAAGTTTAAATTAACAAGCTCAGCAAAGTAAAAAAAAGGTTTTTTATCCATGGAGAAAAATCCGTTTTTCGCTTTGAAATGGCCCAAACTTTACATCAGTGGTCCCCAAACTTTTTGTCTCATAGACGATTTGGCATTTGTTTCGGTTTTGGGTGGACCCCTGCTTACCTAATATTTATAATAAAAAGTAAGCAAAAAATCGTTGGGATTATTTGGATAACGTTGGAGGTCTAGCCGGCTAGTAATTGACACAAGCTACAATGAAAATTTAGCGCACAAAAATATTTTTTACAAAGCAAAAAACTACACACAGAGAAAATTTTGTTTATATAGATAGATATTTGTTTATTTTTATATTTATAAGAAAGCATTACGTAAATAAGTAGGTGCCTAATATCTGCGTATGAATATGGATTATTCCATGAATGAAAAGCCAAAATTAAAGTCACGATCTGCTTAAAATGGGATCCACTATCGCGGACCCCCATTTTCATCTCATGGACTCCTATTTAATTTTTCCGCTCACATGGACCCCTTGCAAGTCGTTATCGACCCCCGAGAGTCGATATAGACCACTTTGGGGAACACTGTTTTACATAGAAAATAATGTTACTATAAATCATAAGTGATGTTAAAATCAAAGGTCATAATGTAAGATTGTTGTCAAAAGATCGCATATCCTATATCAAATAATAGTCTGACCGATATTGTAGACGGTCAGATTCTATATAATTACGCTGTATCAGTTTCTTTCTCTCATCTTTGGCAGAAGGAATATAAGACGGGACAAACTGATAAAGAAATTAGTCGGTTATACTGTTGTTATGGAAAGCCATTTGTGCGTTATACCGTTTTGCCGTCTTAACGCACATGCTTGCTTGTGCAAATCGGAAATTGCGCAAGTATAATTGAGCGTGTAGCCTGGCCCTTATAGGGTTATGTTTTAATAAGCATGGACTTATCGCTTTATCCACCTGTATCGATTTTAATCGATCCAACTCTTTAAAGCCTCAAAACAAAAAAAATCTCGTCACTTTGTTCAGGCCGGCACGTGACGACGATCTCAAATGCTCAATTTCGCGCGGACGTCGAACGACACATTTTTGCTGTAATATGCTTCATAAAACGCGGCGCGTGCCGCGTGCCTGACTTTCCCCATTATTACATTTCCTTCGCACCGACGGGAGACGGCTGATGTATGATAGAGAAAGGCTACGTGCAGTCTTGCGTACACGTGTTCTCTAGTGCCAGGATCCCTAGTTTCCACACAAAGTGGACCCAAATTTAAGTTTTGGGCGCCGAATGTGGTAATATCCGTTGTGTGGAAATTGGAGTTAATGTTTTTTTATAAACCAACCAAAAACTTACCATTTAGGTAAGTTGGCACTTGAATAATGTTTTCATTATTGTTTTTTTTTTACAGTGATATAATATCGCAAACTCGCAATTAAAAGGTGAGTCAAATTATTCCAAACTCGACGTATAATTTTATTAGCCATTGAGGAATTCATAGGACCTTATGTAACTTCATCAAAGTGATGAAGTTACTCAAATCGTAAAAAGTTTATTTGGATTTGATTGATTTTTTATTATTTATTTATTTATTAAAAATAAAAAACATGGTTCAATAATATTAAACGCCCTGCAAAACTGTTAGAACAGTTTGACTGCAGGAATGTGTCCGTGAATAATGGAAGTGACTATAATGATTTTTTTTTGACTAGCCTCTTAAATCTACGAATATTTGGCTACTGCCGGATATTCTCGGGCAAACTATTTAACACATATGGCACACGTTTCCTTAATGTTCTATCATCAAAGTAATTATTCACTCTAGGGACCTCAAATTTACCCGCAGATACCGACATTGATTACGTCACTCTGAGATGGTTCCATATTGGCCTAAAATAGTAGTTTACGTGACGGTTGTGTAATGATAAAAATAATTTATCTACACACATATTATAAGAACTCTAAGATAGGTTCAGAAGCCGTAAGACAAATGACCAGCATTACCTTACCTGTGGTAGTATGCTGTGTAATGTGCTGTCACCTACTACCACAGTTAATGCTGGTCATTGCCTTAGGGTTTTGAACGCATAATAGAGGACTTATGATATGAGTGTATTATTATTATTAATATTATTTATTTATTTAATGGCAACCGGTCGCAATATCGAGCTACCATTTCTGCCAATGTCAAGTTTATATTTTACATTTACATATCAAAAAAAAACATAAGGCAACGTTGTACGGTGATCCTCTAGCCTCCGTGAAGCGATGTAGGTAGAATTTTACGAAGACCAGATGGGATTATCTTGGAGCAATTTGAATGTTAATTTACTGTATATTAATACATCATTACTATCCATTAAACAACAAAATATGCAAGAAAATAAAAGCAATTAAGAAAGCGACACCATCTTGTCAAATACCCAAAGAGAACCCCGATATGAGTGTAGATAAATTAATTTGTTTGACTGTACGAATAGATGGCAATCGAAATATTCTGTCAATCTCGCACGTGCACCATGTCGTGTGTTGCGTCAATTTAGTTCCGTAACATTGTTGTGTCGACCCACTACACCTAGGGCCTAAATCCCTCAGGTAATTAACTGATACAGAGTTCGCCTCGCGTAGTTACATGCTTACACGAGCCGTATTATGATTGCCTTTATCGCGGTGGATAAAGCATCCGTCACTTTCGCACTTACATACTAGTCAAAAAGTGACACTTGTTTTATCCACATCGATAAACACGGCCATAATGGGTCCGCGAGCCTTCAATGCGGTAAAACAATATTATTTTTGACGTGTTTTCGTATTTTTTTAACTCGGTTGCCCCATTACTGTCAAGTAAATAAGAGCAATCGTAACGTTGACGATACGGAAACAAGTCAAAAGCAATAAGGCTTTACCGTGTTGAATAGAGGCCGATGTAGTAAATAATCTCTCGACATATTTGGTCGGGAAAGTTCGTATTTATCTTGTTTTCTCAGTAAGCTTTAGTACAATCGGCCTTATTATAAGTAGCTAGGACTTTAGTACGGTCGCGAACGTTAATTTGTGAGTTTGTGGCCCATTTCAACAAAAATATGCTTGAAGTCGTCAATGTCATTCGAGATGCCAAGTCATTTGTAACTGAAAGGAAACTCAACCTTATTGCTTTAGAAGGTCACTTTGACTTTGAACCTAAGGTAGGTCACACAAAGGTACAGTTAAAGACTTTAAGTCCTTGACTGTACCTTGCCGCTTTAATGGTGACATATTAGTGCAGTACTTCAAACGTTAAAGCGACAAAGTGAATTTTTAAGACCTGAGGTCTTGTTTAATCTTTAGACAAACTTACTTTTTTTTACTTGTTTAAGTTTTATCTCTAATCTACTTAAAAATTATAATAGTTGAGTGCTGTGAGATGTTAATCTATCGAGTCTCTGTCTACCGAGGAACACTTCTGTAATATATTTCAGCTGGCCGCCACGATACAGACTTGCCTAGTGTGGGGGGGGGACTAGTAGGTATTCCTTCGGTGCTTGTACCAGTGGTAAAAAAAAAAGATAATGTAGATGTTTATTCAGTAGATGCGTAGTTGAGCAGGAAATTGTGTCAAAACTCAGCATTTTCAGGAGAACTACTAAGTAGTAGTAATAAAAGAATAAAAATTATACTTATTAAATCTACCTTTGACGGCGCAAGAGAACCACATTTAAAGTTTCGATACATTCTCCTACAGAAACCGTGTCCCCTAGACAATATACAATGTTTACATATTTTTATGACTACGTTATTATTAAGTTATTTAGGTGTTTAGTTCAGGCCAAGGATTTTTATCTGTTAGATAGTCCTCGACCCTATAGTAGTCCGTAAGGGTCTGGACACAACACCACGCCACGGCGTCGTTAACGTGAAACGGCGCGGCGCCGTAGAAAGGCACGTTGACGCGTCGTGCAAATACACGGTACCGTGTGAAAACGGCTTCAACTATTTTAAAGTCTACGCGCAGGACATTGGGCTTAATGTTGCACTTTATAATGAATGACGGCACCGTGTATTTGCACGTCGCGGCAACGTGCCTTTCTACGTCGCCGCGCCGTTTCACGTTAACGACGCCGTGCCGTAGTGTTGTGTCCAGGCCCTAAGAGATACTTACCTAAAACTATATTGTCTAAGATCCGAATAGGAGACGACCTTTAACGGGCTGTTTATTCGATAAAAAGTATTTTATATCAAATTTAATATGCTAAGTAATATATTTATAATAGGTTGACTGGAAAACTTCAGTCCAGTCCTTATATGATTAACAGAGGTCGGAATAGGTAGTGCTTATTAACCTAAACTTGTTGCATCTTCATTCAATAACGTATCCCCATCTCACTCACGCATGAATGAACGTGAGTCAAGTTTAGGTTAATAAGCACTACCTATTCCGACCTCTGAGATTAAAAAAAAACTGAAAATGAACTTTTTTTTTAAATTGCTATTGCTTGTTTAATAGACCAATTACATACTAATCGAAAGCAAGAAGGCTATAGAATATGCAAACGTTAGGTTTAGTGCAAATTATTAGTACCGACTTACCTACCTACCCAATAGTTAAGATGGGAAAAGAAAGTCAACTTAACGTTTGCACATTCTATAGGCTTAAGACTTTCGATTAGTATGTAATTGGTCTATTAAACAAGCAATTGCAATTAAAAAAAAGAAGTTCATTTTCAGTTTATTTTTTAAATAATATAAGGACCGGACTGAAATTTTCCAGTCAACTTATTATAAATATATTACTTAGCATATTAACTTTGGTATATAATACTTTTTATCGAATAAACACCCCGGTGAAGGTCGTCCCCTATTCGGATCCCCTACCAATACAATTATAAATTTTTCAAAGCACTAAAGTGCTTATAAGGCCGACTGCTATCGAAAAGTTAATTGAGAAAACAAGACCAATTCCAAAATATCTGACAAAATGCGTCGTATGATTATGCACTACGCGTATGTATCAATTGTCTACATCATCTCCGCATACCAGTTGAAAAACAACAATAGTTCGCATTTCGAATCGCAACAATTCATACAGTTGTTCTACACTAAGTTTTTTTTGCAGTGGTTGAGCTCCAGTGTGGAGCCAAGGCTCTGCGAATTTACGGAATATCTAAATCCTGAAATTTGGGCGGTTTTTCCGATATTGCTGTTCCGGTATTGACACAGGTAAGATCGAAATTTAGGAAATTATATTATTGTGTTTTTGATATTTACAATGCTTATTTATTATAAATATTGTTCAAGTATTTCTTACCACTAGAAACTAAAAATGTAATAATTTTGGTGCTGATTTAACTTAAATTTTTAGTAGGCAAGTCAAGCGACAACATCCGGAATTATAGTTTCTCAAATTTGACGAGGCTAACTATGTTACAATATAGGTTAAAAGAAGTTTTGAGTTTAATGTCTAATTAAAATATTTCATTTATCTCTTTTTTCGATTTTTTTATGTAATTTGCGAACATTGAGCGATATTAATTTCAATTCCGGAATCGGAACCAGATCCCGGAAATTAACTCCGAAATTGACAACCATCCAACATTACATATCCTCGGTGTAGCTACTCGTAGTTGCGGGGACCTATTGTACATTGTTTTACCCCGTATTGTTATAGTATTGCTTTTTATTAGGGTTCCGTAGCCAAATGGCAAAAAACGGAACCCTTACGGATTCGTCATGTCTGTCTGTCTGTCCGTCCGTATATCACAGCCACTTTTTCCGAAACTATAAGAACTATACTGTTGAAACTTGGTAACTAGATGTATTTATTCTGTAAACCGCATTAAGATTTTCACACAAAAATAGAAAAAAAACAATAAATTTTGGGGGTTCGCCTTACTTAGAACTGAAACTCATTTATTTTTTTCATTGAACCCGTACGTGTGTGTTATCCATGGATAGGTCTTTAAAAATGATATTGAGGTTTTTAATATAATTTTCTTCTAAACTGAATAGTTTGAGCGAGAGACACTTCCAAAGTGGTAAAATGTGTGCCCCCCTGTAACTTCTAAAAAAGAGAATAATAAAACTAAAAAAAAATATATGATGTACATTACCATGCAAACTTCCACCGAAAATTGGTTTGATCGAGATCTAGTAAGTAGTTTCTTTTTAATACGTCATAAATCGTAAACCGCAATTTACCTTTCACGGAACCCTTCATGGGCGAGTCCGACTCGCACTTGGCCGCTTTTTCCTGTACTGTCAAGTTAATAAGAGCAGTCATAACGTTAACAATACAATACAATTGGGGTAAAGACAATGAAGAATAAGGGCCCTCTGGTAGCTGTACGAATATGCCAATTGGCAAAAATCAACAAACAATGAAAAGTACTGGCACTATGGCGATTCATACATTCAGTGAGCATGCCGTAGACTTTATTTCTCTTTTCCTCTTACAAACTCCTTTAATTATTTCCCTCCCTTTCTTAGTAACCACGATTTCCCTATACACCTTTCTTTTAATAAAATAATACATCACATTGGACGTAATCTTCAACAAATACTAGTTAGTATTTACCTAAGAAGGACTTAAGCAGTAACTACGCATCGTGTAGGTGCCATTAATTCCGGTCTAATGGTTGCTCAATAGTAATTATCTCGCGGGTTCCGTAGTAACGTAACGCTTTTAGTCATAACCAGAGTAAGTGATCTATTAGAGCGCTCAGCTGGTGCGCCGGTTGTTCGGGGATAGAGTTAATAAGGAGGAAGCGAACGAGCGAATTTCCTTTTAATATGAGATACAAGGCGGCTGCGGGCTGCCGCGCGCCGCGCCGATGTTGACACAGCTCGCACCGGATTCCGCCCGTGACTCAGCCGTTATTAAATTCCCCTTCGGTTCTTCCGCCGTTGCAATAAAACCGAACTGAACCTTCAATAAGAATTCAAATTAAGCCAGATTTCGCATCATAACCTAATAAAAACGCCCGCACAAAAACGCTCGGCCGCCACAAGGAGACTAATGGAGCCATAATCTCCTGCTGAATATAGTAAACGAATCGAATCGAATGATCCCCTCGGTCGGAGATTACATCAAAGCGGTCTCACCTAGCGCGGTCGCGCACAAAAAACTTGTTCGGGCTGGAGGGCAGGCTGTGCTGCCATCTCGCGCGTTGCTAGGAGACGCGCCGATCAATACAGCCTCCGCCGGGCCGCCTAATTACCCGCCGCGCGCCCCGCCCGCCGCGCGCCACCTCGCAGATTTAAATATCGAATGATAGAATTCACATCCAAATGTTTTTCACTTCTTTGTTTGAATATTTATTCTGATGATGGCCTTTGTTGTTTGAGTGGCCGCCGCGACCTTTTTGTTCCATTGTGCTTGCTATCGTACTTTGATAAACATTCTCGAGTAGATTACTTGATATTTACTACGGATTATTACATTACGGGTTGTTTGACGCTGACTTATGTTTGTTTATTTAGATGAAATAAGATTATGATTTCTTTTTTGATTTATGTACTCATGAGCGGGGAGTGGAGTGGTTATTTATCATATACATTGTAACTTGAGAAGCAATTGTTTCGTTTTTAGGTTTATACGTAAGTTAACATGCGATCAGCTTCATTGTTCTATTAACCTTGACAATTTGACCTACTGCAAGAGCTTTATGTGTGTAAGGCGCAAACAAAGTAATATGATAATCAGTCTATTTGCTTCCCACTCGTGGGCGTTCCTCCCTTGATAATACTGAATGGTGGGCCTGAGCCATAACCTTCGTTAGCACAGTACCGATTTAGCACCTCACTTACATAATTAATATTTAACAATGTACTTAGGCCTTGGCTTAGGTCTTAGGTCGTAAGAACAAGTACCGCTAGCAATCGCGCATCGCCCCTGGAATGACGACACGATCGGTCACTGTGAAGGTAAAACACGGCAAAGGTGTGGTGATGGTCAGAAGCTAGAGCCGCCACATATTTTAACTTATATTAATTTAGGTCTCCTATTGAACAATTTCTCGGTTCCACCTCCTTGGGTCCCATGGGAGCCACCACCTGGGGCACGTTTTATAAAGCTACAAGTTACAACTTTACAGGTCTAAACTGGCAACACTGCTCAAATAGCTGGTCGTCATTGGTCAAGGTTGTGTCAAATGGAAACTTGTAACCTGTAAATTGTAATTTGTAGCTTTATAAAACAGCCCCCTATTATTTGTCTATCACAAAGAACGGACCTGGGAAGAGCTTAGCTAAGGTTCCAGTGGCAGTCCTATGGAGATCCTAGAACCACTAATGAGAACAGTAGCTGGTTTTCGGGGAAATCTACGGGGACGCTGGGCTTTGGGAATGTACCAGTTTTACCCAACATTTGATGTCATAAGTACCTCGTAGAGAACTGTAGGTACTAAGTCTGCTAGTTGGTAAACTTGTATGGATGGACCAGCATACTTGATACGGGATTCTATCCATTGCCTACTAATTCAAGTTTCAAGTTAGACTGGTCTTATTTCCTCACGAAATAACACCATAGACGCAAGGCGAGCAGGTGCCCGTAACGAAAGCTTTTGCCGCCATCTTGAAATATTGAAATATGATAGATAGCATTCTGCCCGGCGACCTGGTGGAAGCTTTTATAGTATTTTGTTTTTAGTAACATTTTATACGAATAAATATTGTAACTGCGAAGCTTCTGTAAGTAACTGTTTCAGCACAATAAACCACGTGTTAAACTCGAAAAAAGTATACCTACTTATGAAGTGCTATTCCTTTCCTTTCTTGTTTAAAATTCACATAAACCGACACGAAGCGAGGGCGTGTCGCTAGTTTATTAATAAGTACCTACCTAATAACTTATTTGTTTGTTAATTTTATTTGAACATGCTGTATCGCTGATTCTTACTTAATAGATATTGATTATGCTCCAGCTTTTGCAGAGCAAAAATACCTACAGTCCGGATTAAACGGTCACATAACAAACGCCGCGTCGATCCGTCAATTACACCTGTCTGGCTATTTTTGGCATTGTATTATTCGCAAACACAACTTCCTATATCCACTGTTGCTAGGTTGTTTAATAATGAATCGAACATTCCAGTACGCCTGTTAAAACTACCACTACTTTATTTTAGTTGTTGCATATTCCGTCTCGTTTGTTATGGGTTAGTTAGAAGAAGACGGATTGTGCAACTAACAAGTGGCTAGTTGTGCTAGCCTAGGTTTATTCTACAGCCCACACTGCGCTATACTAGCACTAGTAGTACGAGCAGGGTATCCCGGCGGAGAGATAAGCGGCACACATAAAAGTGCGTAACGACCGCCCACAGCCCGGTTTGCCAATACTGTAATGAATAATAAACTTTATTGTAGGAAGGAAAAACAATTTTATTGTGTATGTGGATTGCTCGACCGATTGTAAACTTGTAAAGGAGAGTAATTACGACATGCCAGAGCGTGGTTTCGTAAGGGCAAACATTGCTCGGGTGAAAGGGTTAGGCTGCGGCTTCACTGAGGAGGAGACGAGCGGAGCTGAGTGGAGCAGAGCTTTGAAAAGAGTTAAGAGATTCCACCGAGGCGGAGACGAGCGGAGCTGAGTGGAGCCGCAGCCTTAAGCAGCATACAGGGCGTCCCAAGACTCCGCTTGACTGTTTCCACTGAAGCGGAGCGGAGACGAGATGTGGATTTCAACTAATATGATTGGTCGATTCCTACAGGCCTCCTCTCCGCTCCGCTCATCTTCGCTTGGCTGTTACCATTAAAGCGGAGTGGAGACGAGATGTGGCTTTCAACTAATAAGATTGGTCGATCCCTACACGTCTCCTCTCCGCTCCGCTTGTCTCCGCCTCAGTGGAGCCGCAGCCTAAATGTTTATGACTATGTTTAGAGTTCGACTATAGTTAATAATATAAGTTATAAGGTAAAACCATATCGCTTTTGACATGTTATCGTATCGTCAAATCAACGATAAGTCTTATTTACATGACGGTAATGGCGGCCGATTTAAAACTATACTATAACACGTCAAAAGCAATATTGTTTTACCGTGTTGTTTAGGGGCTCTACTTTATGCGGTTCAATCATATTGCTTATTGCTTTTGAAATGCCATCGTATTGTCAACGTTACGATAGCTCTTATTTACTTGACGGTAATGGCGGCCTAGTTAAAAACAATACGAAAACATATCAAAGTAAGTATGGTTTTACCAAGTGGAATAAAACTCCAGGTGGAGCAAGTGCGTCAACGGGGCAAGTGCGACAATCTACATATAAGAATAATAAGAAATATTGCTGTTTTGATGCATTTGCCCCACCCGGTCTTAGTGCTCCATTACAGACTATTTTAATAATTAGGTGGTTATCAAATTGCTTTTCCGAATACCTAACATAAGTCTGCATAGTGGCTATTATATTACGTATCACAAAATAAGAATCTAGTAAATATACCATTTATGCAATTGAATTCCACAAAACTCCCGATCCTTTGTTCTAAGTGGCAGTTACGTCAAGTAACGTACGTATGTAAGTTCTCCGTCGTCGATAAACGCGATTAGAGCATTGATATGCAAAGTTCGGCTGAAGCAGCGAGTCTTCTTGTACAGGTGAAACGTGACTTCCGTGTTATTCTGTAACTTCACCGCTGGAACGTTCCTCGACGAGGTCATCGTACCGTATGTCAAGTACGGTCGAGCTCAGAAGTTACTGTACATGTTAGTACCTTGTCACTGCTATTGCTATAGATATAAAAAGAGGTAGATATGTTGCCTATACGGTATTCCGCGTGTAAAAATGGCCCGGCTTACGCACACATAATCAGTAAATATTGCAATTACACAATAATTCATAAATGACAAGTGAAAGCAGGATGGTATGCTAATTTCCGGGAGCGAAACAAAAAGAGTGTATGTTGCTCTGCAGACTAGTTAACGGTTCCGTTGACGGCGCAAGACTAAGTACCTAAAGGTGTACCAATTGGTTTGGTTTTAGGGTGCCACTATCGAAGTGCGTATAAAATATCTACCTCTTTTTACTATTTACGCCTACTTTAATACGTCACTGCCACCTGCCAATGACTGGTGAAACTTCAGCGTAGCCTATATTAATCCCAGTGTCGTGAAATCTTTTTAACTCTGCAATGTAAACCGGCCTTTTCTTAGTCTAGAATAGAGGCCCTGCCCTCTATTTCACCATCTTGACAATGACAGGTGACAGGCGATAATTCGGTTTAAATTGCACAGTTAACAAGTTTTCACGACATTGGGATTCGTATAAGCTACGCCATGCTTATATGAACCTGTCAACTGTCATTGTAAGGATCGTGAAATAGGGGGCAGGGCCTCTATTCTAGGCTAAAAACCTTGTTATTGGATGGTTTTTAACTCTGTCAAGTAAATAAGAGCGCTGGGCCAAAGTTTTCAACGAATGGACCCCACAGGATGGCCACGGGAGCAGAGGCAGACCAAAAAGGAGGTGGCCGGATGATTTGGACGTGTTTCAAAGGGAGTGGCGGGAGCATGCAATCAGTAGGAAAGAATGGCGAAAAAGAGGGGAGGCCTCTGCCCTACATTTACACTAAGGCCGGGATTACACCTGTAAGTTATTACGTAAGTTTTGAAACAAAGCTATATGCAAGAGAGAGATTATATTTGCCACTCACTCTTACCCATAGTTGCGTCTCAAAACTTACGTAATAACTTACAGGTCTAACACAGGCTAAAAAAAAGTTAATAAGAAATATCAAAACGTTGACGATAGGATTACAGGTCAAAGAAAATATGGACTTTACCGCCTATAATATATATAGAGGCCATTGTATTATACAGCTACTTCTAAGTTCCGCTGTATGAGAATATTCATGACTTATTTTCACAGTTTCCATAAAAACTGATTCATGTAACAAACAGTTAAGAAAAATTATTTTTTGAATAGCTAAAAAAATAACCAAGATATAAGCCAACAAAGATTTGTACCTATCTCTTTCTAGCAATACAGAATTTAACATGGAGTTTATATGGCCGACCTGTTACATGACGTCACATATTGTATCTCTCTGTCTAATCGCTGTCTAATTAGCAAATGCTTATACAGTCACGAGATTATTTTTCGTACCCACCTTAGGTCCAAAGTCAATTTGACATTCTACAACAATAAGGTTCAGTTTTCTAAAAGTTACAAATGACAAGTTCAAGTCAGTATTTATTACATTGTTGACAGGAAATATCAAAAAGGTTAGGTAGTAATAAGTAGGATCTATGTTTGTGCTGTATAAAACTCCTTTAATTAGAATAAAATATTTTTCTTCACAAATAGTTTGTTGCAAGAATCACATTTATTGAATTTAATTGCATATCACTTAGTGTGGGATAAGGGCAGGAGGATGATGATAATGATCATGATTGCATTGCGGTAAGTAAGTATGTAACGAGATAACTGTAAGACCATTAAACAACATGATATCTAATAAATAAATCTATCTATCTATCTAAATCGCACTAGTCATATCCATATTAAACTTGTAATCGCTACTTCAAATTCGCTCTCTAGTCATTATATTTTACATAATTTTCAACATTTTTAGCAGTGAAAGCCGCTAGTGAAATGCCAGTCCGTAAAATGTTCGCACAAAAAAGATCTTTTTAGTAAACTAATTATGTCTGTCGGCGCCGGAAATATACGCCTGGCCAGTTTTAACACAATTAGCGTCGCTCGTCGCCGCCGCATCGGCCGCAGCCTGGAGCCGCTCCGAATGCTATAGACCGTGCCGGCAAATATAAATTCATTCATATTTTAAACTAGCGGCTCGTCCTATATCACCCAGGTTCAATAATATACAAGTCTTTGTCTACCTGAAATAATGTACTTATCTAGCTATCAAATCGCACTTCTAGATCAAAATAGCATCAACTCAAAATCCTTGCTAGTTTTGTTTCAACTTCATAGAGTTGTATTAAAGTTGATTTTAAAGTACAGTTGTATTTTGAGTTACTTCTGTTTAGATCTAGCAGTGCGGAATGTCATTTTATTTTTCAAATAGTTGCAGTGGTTTCGGAGATTACCCTTCAAATACACACAAATTCACAAAATGTTCGCTCTCTTTTTAAAATAATTAAGGATAGTAGAGGATCCAAATAGGGGACGACCTTCCCCGGGGTGTTTATTCGATAAACAGTATTTTATATCAAAGTAGAATGGGCAAAAATGTATGAACACTGGCCTAGAAACCAATAACAATAAGTACTATATCATCGGATATCCTTTTTAATTCTACAACGATTTTGTGTAGCGGGACACCTCAAATAACTGTGAGTTTTTTTTTTTAAATCTGGAACATCGGGACGCCTACATAGACGACTTTAGCATTTAATTACTTTGAAATACCGCCGTTTTTGCATGGCGATAACTTATTTCACACAAAGATTTCGAACTACCTGCCATAGTAATAGTTTTACAACTTAGAATTACCTATCCGGTGACATGTCGGTTGTCCTCATTGGTCATTTGGCCAATTTGCCCACCCTCCTTTAGTATGTTAAGTTATATATGGCAAAAGATAGGCTGAAAAATTTCAGTTCAGTATATAATTACTTAATTACATACATACATAATCTCACGCCTTCGTTCCCAGAGTGGGGTAGGCAGAGCTACAGAATTACAAACATCTCTAAAAACTTAATTACTTAATTAAAAATTAAAAAAGGAACTTGAAAAAATCCTATATCTCCTATTAGACCAGACCGCTTGCAGGAAAAAGTTAAACTGAATTTTAGTCTTAAATCTGCATTTAAGACTGACATTTCCATACATTTTCACACAATTAAACTGAGCCTCTATTCAATGGCAAAACAATAATGTCTTCGACATGATATCGTATGGTCAACGTTTTGATAGCTCTTATTTACTTGACAGTAGCATCCCATAACTGGTCAAAGACGATCATTTCATACCGCCTAGAATAGAGGCCCGGTAATGGCGGATGGCGGTGGAGTTAATTACCCAATAAGTAGATTTATCTTTTTGCTACAAGTGACCTAAGATCTAAGGGCCAAGGCGTCTAAGGGCCAGGGCGAGAGCGTCGTTTGTGATGTTGCAGTTGTTGAATATTTAAATACCACAAAGTTTGTCTTAAAACCGCGGTAATGGCGCATCACGTTAAAAAAGAGTACTTATATATTTTGGATCAAAAACATTATTAAATATTACAAAAAAATATGATTACCTTTGAAAGCCTTTGCGAGGATCTCGTTTTAACGAAGGACATTTAAAAATAATAAAATGCAAGAGGTATTAACATGTCTTTTGAGTTCGGGTGCAATCGTTTAGTCGAGCATAAAAGCACATGAGAGCAGGTGAGAGAGAAGTACACACCAGAAGGTTGTTTAATGTGCTATTGCATTGTAAAGACAATAACACAATCAAGTACTTATTAAAAATAAGTCTAACAAAGACCAAGCTTTAAAAACTTCTGTTTGGATAATGTCGTCAATATAATGTTAGTCAACTTCACGGTATCCTATTATCTCGCCTCATTCGTTTTTCGTTTAATTCTTATTTCGTCTCATTTTGTATTCGTCACTCATTCTCTTTATTCGTCTTGTTCGCTATCCGTCATTATCTAATTTGGTCAAATTCTGTAACTTGTCTCTCTCTTAATAAGTCTTATTCGTTTTTCGTCGCGGTCTTCCTTGGACTTATTCTTTGTTTGTCTCCCTCGTTTTTAGTACCATTCGCAGTCTCTCTTTAGTTTTTAGTATTTATCGAAATAATTTTGGCGAATAAATAAATGGCACAAAAAACGAAGTGTAAGAACGACGAATGAGAAGGAAGACCGTGAGGAAAAACGAATAAGACGTATTAAGATATAGACAAGGTGCAAAATTTGACCAAATAAGATAGTGACGGATAGCGAACAAGACGAAGACGAATACAGAATGAGACGAAATAAGAATTAAACGAAAAACGATTGAAGCCAAATAATAGGATACCAACTTCACTACGCTTGGATGCGCAATAATAATAATAATAATAATAATAAATTTTATTTCAGGCAACGAGGCCCATAGTTACAAATACCTTATAGACTAACATAGATAACAATATAAAACTTAAAACTAACACCGATGTGACAGAACAGCGGGTATCTGTTTTGCCAAAATTGGCGTGATGGTCGCTGCCGGTAGGTTGCCCCGAAACCGCCGGAACACGACACCTTTCGGCCAGAAGTCAGGACACTCGACGGTTCCCAGCATAAACCGCGGCACGCGCACTACAAACGAACTGAAGTGCACGTAGCGAAGCGACCGCAGCTGAAACACCGTCAGGCTGCATCCAACCTTCTGACGAACGTACTCCACCACGTCGTCTACTGTTGCGGAGTGGTGCAGGCGAGACACGTAGAGCTCCGTGTTCGGTATAGCTGCCCGCAGCTCGGAATTTGAGTCCGTCACTGCAGTACCACACCGAGTCTTATGAGGCTTCCTACGTGGTTTGCTGTGCTGCACCAATGTGAATCCCTCCTTATCCACACCGGTACGGCAATGTTGCGCTCCTCACCGCTGCCAGTGTGGTGCTAGCGTCGATCGGTTTGGTCACCACGGTTTATGCTGTACGCGAAGTGCTGGTAGATTTTCCCGTCACTCCAACCTTAATGATATCATCCGGGCTTTTACCAGCGGCAGTTGTGCGGCTATTTTGGAACTAAATGGTCTCATACGCGACGATGGTAAAAGACCTGAGGGCCCTGCCAAGATGCATTACGCTAACTAGCGATTCTATTCGATTCGGTTTTAAACCAATCGTGTCACTGGTAGACCATGTGACTTTTCGTATCACGTCATGTCCCAGTGACGCGATTGGTTTAAAAACGAATCGAATAGAAACGTTAGTTAGCGTAGTGCATCTTGGCAGGGCCCTCTGATGGGATGACTCTTGTTCCGTGGAAGTTGGGCCAGCCGTTGGTTTGGGATGCCACTTGCGTGGACACCGTTGCGCCGTCACACCTTTCAGGGACAAATAATCATTGGAGACCCTCATAAGGCGCAAATACAGTCAACTTGATCGAAGTTATATATTTTAGCCTTTTGAGGCCGTAACTTTGGGACCGTGGGGACCAGGAGCACACCGTATTTTTAAAGGCAAAGCGTCTGGTCGACGTAACTCGTGACCAAAATGCTGGCCTGTACCTACTTGGCACAAAGATTAAGCATTGCCATTCAACGTGGCAATGCTGCCAGCATTTTGGGACAATGCCCACTGGTAGCGATTTGTTAAATTAGTGTAGTTTTAAGTAATTTTGTAAGTTCACAGTCAGTACAAAGTTGTTAAGTACAAAGTCAAAAACATTACTCTCTTCCTTCGGCAGTCGGGTATGATCGACTCAGTTTTTGTGCCCTAAAATTAGCCAAGATTTATGTCGTGAGGCCTGGATGAGCTTGTAACTTGTATTAGGTACCAGCTTTCGTGAAACGGGTTACTCAGTTCAGTAACTATGATGACTGTGTGAAAGTAGTCAAGAAAAAATATTTCAAAATGTGAAACAGCGCGTCCGGAATTTCACCTGTTCATATCATTTAAACTTTGTACGGAAGCACCGGACGCAGGTTCATGTCCGTCCCGGCACCCTTTCACCCACTATTTTATCTAAACTCCTTTTACGACAACGTTACTATGCAATGAAGACTGAAAATTAACTTGAATTTTTAGTACATTCACGAAGAAATTCTTGCATTTTTGCTTTAATTTCTTGCAAGTAGGTAAAGGTCTCAAGATTCCTAGAATGATTTGTTAAATGCGAAGTGGAGTTGTTATTGTACCTACTTATTTACTACCTTTATTAAATGAGAATTTGTAATGAAAAATACATTTTCCCCAGAGACGGCTTCAAAGGACTTTTTACTTTCACAATAGCTTTTCGCGGGAACTGGTTCTCAAACGCTCTCTACTTGTAGACGAGGTATCGGGTAGTGAGCAGTATCCAGGCAACGGCGGGGGCAGTCTCCTCGCTGTTAGGGCTGCCGACGCTGCCATTGGCACCAAATGGCCATTTTCAAAATTTAAACTTTAAATTAGACTTTTTCACGTGTCTAAGATGTCTGACATCCAATTTTAACCCAGCAGGTACATTTTTGAGAACCTGACACTCAAAAACTTTATACCGACTGCCGACTTACTCGGCTAGGTCGAGGTAGACCTTGGCTTTGTCTACAGAACTGTTTTATGGGATATCATAAATTATTAGAAAAAGTGGAATCGCGATTCTGCAAGCAATGTCGGTAGGTCCGGAAGCGAACGAAAAAACGGACCCGGATGCGCAGTGTCCGGATTTTATAACAGACCAAACGAGAACAAACAAATCCGGGGAACCCCGGGCGGATGGCAGCCCTGCTCGTAGTTAAAAACGTCCGTTTCATTGCCTTTGACGCGAGGGCGAGGCGTCCTCCTTTCATTGGCCGCGTAGTAATAAAGTGTAGCGTAAATAAAACGAGACCTAGCTTTTAAGGGTTCTGTAGAATTTCATATTAGATAGCTCTAATTAATTTACGTTGTCACTCTGTTTTATTAGAAAATGATAAGTGAATATGTTTATTGACTAGAAACTGACAACACAAATTGTCAAAGAGAAACCCTGGCTATCTAATCATAAAGCGTTTGGTGTGTTTTGAAACTACACTAGAATGGCCTTAATTTAGTCTACTAAGCTGTTGATGAATATCTACCTTTTGATGTTGTCCCGCCGTTGATTTATCTTTATATCTAACCGGCATTATAACCCATAAGATTCATTTATCTTGCTATGAGTAAAGGAAGAAAAGCGTTAAACAGATTTTAATAACCTATCCACAACGCAAACATGTCATAATGCCAGTCTGTATCTCTTGTTCGTCAATAACGCATTTGATTTCCAGTTTCAATAGGCTACTTCCTTTGGTGTAGGTTACCGAGAAGTCAGGGGACCTCAAAGCGCAGTTCCTCGTTAGTCCTCAGGGGGGCGGCGGCGCGGAAGCGGCGGCTTTCGCCCTTTGAGAGCTAACGTCGATGTAATTGGATTGCCTCAGGATTCTTAGAGCAAACGTCCCACACTTACTCTTAGAGCGCAGTGTATAGTGTGCTTTTGTGTATTGCATGCAGCCTAGCGTAGCTTATGTCATGTCAGTGCTAATTGCCGTACTCAGAGACATTTTAGAGACAGTTAACTCGTTCCTTTTTTAAACTTGTGTGTAGGTAGTCGTTATTAACTAACGACTTACTCATCTTTAACTGTTTCTGAGTGCGGCGGTGACCCTAATGGTTTTTAGAGTTCAGTACAAAAAATGAAAAAAAACGGAACCCTTATAGGATCACTCGTGCGTCTGTCTGTCCGTCTGTCACAGCCAATTTGCTCCGCATCTACTGGACCAAATCAGGTGAAATTTGGTAGGATGGTGTAATCCTATGACCCAAACACAGTTGTGCAAAGTAAATATATTTTTTTTAAATAATGGTCATTTTCGGGGGACAAATTAGGAAATTTGCAAAAAAATATTTAATAAACCTTATATCAAATATATCAAATGAAAGGGCTCGTTATGGGGATCTTAAATATATTTTTATTATTATTGTAAAATAAATAGTTTTGATTTTATTAATAAAAGAAGACGAAAATTTACGTTTCTCACCCCAGGGGCCTGATTTATAAAGCTACAAATTACAATTTACAGGTTACAAGTTTGCATTTGACACATACTCGACCAATGACGACCAGCCATTTGAGCAGTGTTGCCAGTTTAGACCTGGAAAATTGTAACTTGTAGTTTTATAAAACGTGCCCCAGATCTCCGAAACTACAGAGCCTAAAATTTTGAAAAAAATACGAGATCATTGCTTGTAGATTATAGGAAAACCTATAAGAATTCCATCAAAAAAAATAAGTATGTACGGAACTCTCTCCTCGCGAGTTCAACTCGCACTTGGCCGGTTTTTTACTTGTAGATTTCTGTTCCACAGACAGTGAGGTTATCATTTTAGGGGTACTGTTTAAATATACAGATTTTACATGAGCCACGTACGGCAGGATGTGAAAATGAGGATGCTGTTGGGAGTGTAATTAGCAACATCACGAAACTGAGTATGTGGTTGCCACTTGAGTATAGTTCCCCTGTCTCTATCTTTACCTCTTTTTCGTCTAGCTATACCATTCAAGTTAAAAAAGTAAATAAATTATGTATTTTCGAACTAATTACCAAAACATATTGGTGCCTATATAGGTAACTATATTTTCTTATCGAGATCAGATGAATACAAGTCTGGTTATCACTAAAACTCAGTGTCAACTAGGGAATGCAATTTAACCGGTTATTAACCGTTTTTGTAGGAAAATAACCGTTTAAAACCGGTAATAACCGGTTATTTGCATTCCCTAGTGTCAACTCTGTTACTCACTGACTGTAGTGACTGTACTTTAAACTTAAGAGGTCTTAGTGAGATGGGAGCGCGTTCAACATCAGCACAATATTTTTCACGCTTAGCGCTCTATCTAATGGTTTCTTCAAAGGCTTCCTCGGATGCTGTCAAACGTTATTTTGCTCGCGTCGCCGTCCTCGCCTCGTAAATTGGCTTCAGCTCCTTTTAAAAATAAATAGAAATGAGAGAGAAATGCGTCCGCCGTCGTTCTTTATGATTGTTAGTTCACTAAACCGTGAACGAACCTTATTGAGGTTGTACGAAGGTTTTAGAAGATGTTGTGTCGGGATGGGTTTGTCAGATGCTGGCTTATTGAGTTATAGTTGTGTAAGGCTTTTGCCATTGTCTGTATAATACTAAATAATATTCAATAAGCGACACGTTATCGATAAGGGGTAGTTACAAGAGAGTTGTACGCTCACAAAACGAAATACCTACAATAACAGACCAAAGAGTGTCGTTGGGGCTTGCAAATAACATTTCGTAATGAAGCAAGTTACAAAGTTATATGGCTGTCACCTGTGTTTAACATATTTAAATATTATAGAACGATTTTGACTAAATTTGACATACAGGGTGTTTGGTAGCAGGTTCGACAGCTTTAAGGGGGTGATAGAGCAGCTCATAAGCTATCGATTTAACCCCCATGTATGTGCAGCAATTGTTATTAGTTTCCGAGATATTGATAATTTTAATCGGAATTTTTGTATTTTTTCCGTGTTACGAAAAACCCCTAAATTCATGTATTAATTCTTTTTTCTTTTTCAGTGTTTTCTTGCATGCTTAGAATCACTATGAATTAAGGAAGTTTTTAAAGCCACATGTTTTTTTTTTCATTACAACTTTTTGAGTAAACGCATAAAGTTTATTTTTCCATACTAGGTGAAAAACAAACGCGGGGTTCTCTTAGTATGGAGAAAGTAACTCTGTGCGTTTGCTCAAAAAGTTATTATAAAAAGCTTTAAAAACTTCCTTAGTTCATAGTAATTCTATCATGCTAGAAAACACTGAAAAAAAAAAGCCATACCAAACATCCTGTATAGCAGAAACAAAAGAAAACTAATAATAAGTGAAATAGGGTGCCACTCAGCATATTATAATCTGTGAGCATAATGCCGTGGCGTGGCGAGCCTCGACGCTGTTTTTCCGCAGCCCGAATATGCTGTTTGCTAATTATTTTACAATTAAAACCTATACTACTCTAATTTAAATTTTATTTCTCTTTATTTACAGTTATTTTTCGAGCGGAGACGAGGAAAGGAATACTTAATTGGACATCAAGCTATTCAGTATTTTCCTCGTAACATTATAAAATTTCTTGATTGAAAATTCCTAGAAACCATTTTAATTTTCTGCAAGAAAATAAATATTTTCAGAGAGTAACGAAAATTCTCAGAGGAGTTTCTAGGAGGTTATACAACAGAGAGCTATTGCGATCGACGCGGCACATCAAAAGGCGAGTTGCAAAAGGAATTGCACAGAAGTCGGTGTTGAAAGAGCCCTCGCAGACTTCGGTGACTCGTTTTATTTAGTTACGCAGAGGTATTTTATAGGTGTTTTCTAACAAGGCGGAGAATTTTTCCAACGTCTTCTTTAGACCTAAGTATAGGAGTTTTTATGCGACTGAGAGGTTCATACAATAGTACCTTAAATGGATCAAGTGGTTTACTTCGTGTTCTGGGAACAAGGTTTAGAAGTAGGCCCTAGCCATGATGCAAACGCTACTAACGTTTTTCTTTTCTATCACTTAAAATGTTGGGAGTGACATTCTGGTGCGTTGCGATAAAACACGTGATCAACTTTCAAGCCATACATTTTCAGTGATAGAACTTTACTATCGTTTGCATCTTGGCTACGGCCCCAGGTGTTGCTAGGTAGTTTGTGTATGGACTCATTGACTTCAATAGGTAATTGCAAACTTGTAGGTAGCTGATATATTCGTACCTTCTCGTGTTGCCAGCGGCTGTATTACTTCGTATACTTGGTAATACTTACTATCGGGCCATTTCTAGAAGATTGTATTATTTTGATCTCATTAAATTCTCACGGCTCTTATATCAAATACGAGTTCCCCTAATAAACGACATCACCGCGTGACTTAATTTCTATAATTAGACACTTATCATTTCATTAGTTAGTGAGATTCAGGTCCAATCCCAGAGCCATACTTTTTAAATTATATGTACCTAGTTTTATTAAGCAGTAGACGTATTTTCTGACATAATATAGGGCAAGTGTGGTAGTAATAGCCTACGCCTAAGTTTTTTTAATAAAACACTTTTTAATACTTTAGATTTCTACTGTAATATAATATGGTACCAATGGAAATCTCAGCTTCCGACAGTCTTCATTACACTGTCGCCAGCGTCCGTTAATTATGTACAACTTAAGGCACATTAAACAACAAGCAAAGCCACTAGTTTCCGAGCTAGAGTTGGATGTCCATCGCGGTTCAGCGGCAAATTGCTGACTAACTCGTCCTAGCGCCAACTATTCCAACAATGCTAGCATAAGTTAGCAGCTGGTTCAGTTTGAGATCTTGTTGGCAAGTGCTTGTCAAGTCGGAATTTTATAAAGTTTTGGTGGTTTGTCTTGTGTTCAAAAAGCGCAAAACTATGTCTTACTTTTACACATATTTTAAATGAAACATTGAATGTGATCTGCATATTTGTGCTCGAAAAAATATACACAGACTTGCAGTACTACTAGTTTCTTAAATACCGATCGGCAATCTTTGTTTTTCTATATAACACGAATGACAAATATATTGTCACTTGCAAGTGTAAGTGTGCAGATAGCAATATTTTACTGTACAATAACTGAGGTTGCGGGTTTTACATACCTACGTAAGTTTTTTGGTTCGTCCTTCTTTCACGCAGCAACCGACACAAATGCTTTAAAAGGCTTTTGAAACGACATTTAAAATGGATTTTACCTTTAGAAATGCCGAGAAAGGTTATAGAACAATTATTCCTTTCTTGTGTCTTTCTCTCTTTCCTTTGGGTAACGGGTAGAACGGAGTATTAATAAATCAATATCAAATCTCAGTTTTCGAGAGAAAAGGTAACTCAAGTGAATTTTTTTAGACATATAAAACCATGCTTGAGGCGTATCTCAAGCTTGCTTCAGCGTAAATATAGTGCCTCACGTAAACTTAATCCTTTTTCATGTATTTTCTGCCAAGAAAACGAAACTAATTCTTTTGTCCGTGTCGTCCTTTCTTTAGTTGATGCCGTCAAGATGAAATCTAATTTGGAGACGGGTCGGATGCTTTTTATAGGCTGCATAATAGATTCCAAGGAACCCTTGTTGAGGACCGTTTACGTTTATTAGGCTCCCTTAGGCCAGAATTTAAGGGAACTGATTGGTCCGTTGACTTAATTCATACTTGGTAGCAGCTAACAGTACATAATCCCTATTCTTATCCATGTAAGTATGGATGAATAAGACCTACCTTCTAATATTGATGTCCATACTAATTAATATTTTAAATGTAAAAGTGCGTTTGTTGGTTCCGAGTCACGGCCCATGTGATCGACGACGTGTGGGTTATAGTGTCGTTATAGGTTAAAACGGGATAATTAACAATACGTATGGCGCCTTTTTGCTTGCCATGACGTGAAATTTATAGATATACTTTTTTATTGTTGTAAAGTATTACAGCTTATCACTAAATGGCGCTGTTACGCCACGCTAAAATCCAAGACCGTGCTAACGAAAAACAGTGATAACCAATTCTGCCCTCCTAAGCAAAAATGCAATAACTAAATTCAATAGCCAAAGCAGATTCAACTCTCTTCTGTTTGTAACTAGGTTGCAATTTCTACAGATGTTTTGTTTGAGATAACGCCATTATGCTTAGTAGGGCAGAATTGCAAACAAGGATTGTTATTATGTTGTCAACAGTATTATTTGGCGAACCTGGTGGTACAACATGTTTAAAAATAGTTTTAGAAGTAAATGATTCAATATATCTCTGAAACCCAAATATCTGGTTTTTTTTTGTATAAATAACAACATACTTACTCGTTTTAATGAAACTGTTAATACAGCGCCAGAGTATCGGCTGTCGCTGTTTTACCACAGTGTCACGAGACGATCCAGACACGTGCCAGTAGTGATTCACTGAGCCCTAAGCTATGCCGGGTGAAATTATCGTGATCACGTATTTGTGTCACTGGCATAGGAGTACATATAACATGGACACAAATACGTGTCAACAGCACGGATAGCACAATTTGTATTTTCTTGCTTGTCGCTCAGTGCGTCTCTATCGTTACGGACTAGATAGGAAGGGAGATCCGAGCGACAAAGAAGTCGCGGGCAACTTGTGCTAGCCGTGCTGGCATATTTTATAGGTAAAATATTATAATTCGTTTATTTTTATTTTGCAGCGTCAGTCGTCTTTCTAACGTGTAGTCGAATGGTGCGAGAGCTGGAAAAAATACTGCAAAATATGTGAAAACCGCCGATTTGTGTCGAAAAATGACACAGATTTGTGTCATCGGCATTGTACAAGGGTAACTTTTATGAAATCTAAAAAACTTACAAATTTTAAAACCAAAGCGGAATTCGATTAATATTTCAATAACATAACTGTACATTTAATTGTTTTTTTTTTAATTGGAAATTTGTCGAGAAAAAGGCTTGAAAATAAAAACACAACATATGTATCATCGGCATAGGAGTCACAATTTTTTGATCACAGACGTTGTGTCACCGGCGCCGATCGTGTTAAAACGCCTAGCAATAATTTAAGTATAAACTAGAAAGAGAATATTAATCCTACGATAACAGGCGTTTTATTTAAATCTATACAATTCATCATCATTTATCACCCGTATTTTTTAGTACCCATAGTACAAGCCTAGAGCTTAGTTTGGGACTAGGTCAATTTGTGTGTGAGATCGTATTTATAGTCTAGAAAAGTAATTACTTGAGTAAAAGGAATGACTAAAGTAACGATTATTATATGAATTTTGACATTACTAATACTCAAGTAAGTACTTTCCTTGACTATAAATACGGGTGTATGACTCTTAGAACGAATGTTACTATTATGAGTAGGTAACTAATAAAATCATTTAATATTAAATTAACAGTCAACTAAAAGAAAAAATAACACTTGTATAACATACAGTGCCAGAATAGTTCGAAAGCAAAATAGCGAATCATGGTTTAATACTTACTTGTAGTTAACACACCTCATTCCGAATTTAGTAGGTAAAATAATAAAAATAATAACGGTATGTTTCATTTTCATAATTAGAAACATTCAATAAAAGTAAAAATAAAGATATTTCAATCAACCTCAAACAACATTGACTTCTTATTTTACCTAGAACATACTTTTCTTCTTTACCGCATCCCAATTTACAACACTACACAAGTTTGGCAGTTTGCTGAGCAGCCGCTGTTGAAGAACTTGCCCCCGCGCAGGGGGAAGTTCTGAGTTCTTATCCCGAGGGGGCTTAAGCACCGATCGGGCTCGGGAGGGGAACTTTTAGATATCGCATTATCAACATATTCGGGTGTAGGTATATTCAGGCAACTAAGCTTTCGTGGAGAGCTTTATGCGGTGACTATAATAATATATTAGAATGAACACACACTCATCTAGATGTCTGTCTGTTTGGTCTCTTGGTTCAAAATGAAAATCATGTCTTTTTTTATGGCAAGGAGAAGGCACGCGAGCACTCAGGACACCTGATGGTAAGTGGGATCTGAGACCCATAGACATTTGAAATCTCAAGACTACAATCTCAAAACTGCAATCCTAATTCAAATGCGTTGCCAACCCAAAGGACTAAGATGGAATGCCTCTATTTCACCGGTCGTGTTATACCCACACCGGAACACAGCAATGCAAACACTGCTGCTTGGCGGTGGGGTAATGTCATATTATATTTTATTATTTTTTCGGTATTTGTCTGTGTTTGTAATAAAAAAAAAAGATTTACAAAGTCGAATTAAAAACATGTCGTGGTTCGAAATAGAATTAATTTTCTATACAAGTGTGACGTTTTTACGTAGATGGTGGCACCTCCGCCGTTTGCTGCATATATTTGCTCTCCTCTGCTTCTGTAACTAAACCGCCAATTTATTGACTCAACACTTAAATGTCGACACGTTGGCCAAGTTCGTAGTAACCATGCCTACGAAGCCGGCGCGGCGGCGTTCGAATCCCGGTAAGAGTAGACATTTGTGTGTCATGAGTGTGAGTATTTGCTTTAGACTCTGGGATGGTTTTCATGTGTTTCTCTATATAAGTAGGTTTATCGTTGTCTTGTCTAGTACCCAGGCCTAAAGCTTAATTTGGAACTAGGTCAACTTCTGCGTGATTGTCCACAGATATTTATTTATTCGTTTAAATCGGTCGGTATCTATTAAGGAATGCTCGAAATAAACATTGGTGTTGGTTGGCGTCTATTAAATTGTCACCAGTATTGTATTTCCACTGTTTCGTCATCAGCATTAATATTTTATCCATAATAGCGCTCAAACATATCTGACACGCTTTTATTTT
The DNA here is from genome assembly GCA_946894065.1 of Acleris literana. Lineage (NCBI taxonomy): Eukaryota > Metazoa > Arthropoda > Insecta > Lepidoptera > Tortricidae > Acleris > Acleris literana. The sequence goes on along the minus strand of OX335671.1, from coordinate 20,375,714 downwards.
TTTAGTAATAGAGTCTTGTCAGATATTTTTGATCCCAATGTTGGACAATGACACCCCATAAGCAGCATTTGGTTCAAAACCATAAACAAACTTCAATTAAATTCAGGTTCTTATTAGATAAAGTATTAGTTGTTATTAGTAATTGTTTTGTATTGTTCATTAAGCAATAAATACTAATCAACTGTCAAGCTAAAGCTGCTAATGAATCAAATCAACTCGCCGTTTTACGTTACTTACTGAACTCGATAAATTTTTTGGGTAAAAGTTAACTGAAAATGTAACCAAAACTAGTTTTAATAACCTTGTTTCAATACTATTATTAAATAATACAAGTTAACATAGTTAATATAGTAGGATTATAATTAAACCGTACATTAATTTTATTGTCAGTTTATTTTATCTAAAAACCTTTAATTAAATTAGTAATCTGAACCACAGGAGCAGACCAAAACAGGCTGTGTGACGGCTTACAAACGGCGAGTTGGTTTGATTCATTAGCAGCTTTAGCTTGACAGTTGATTAGTATTTATTGCTTAATGAACAATGAGGCGTAAACTATTGTTCTTTAATTAATTTGGCACCAAAGCGAGCCGCTGTTTTACAGCCTGTACCAACACGGCATTATTTTCAAGGTTTTTTTCTATTGGGAAACACTTAAATTTTTGTTTTTATTACTATTTGGTAGCAAATACGCCGCCGTGATAATTAATGGCAAATACATGCACCAAAAATGCCCAAGGATAAAAATACTAAAATCCTGATAAATATAATCCTAAATACTGATCTACCTACCTTTAACTAGGGTTACCATCTCTAAAATTTGGCAACCAGGACAAAACGAGTGAAAACCCCAGAACCCGGACGGTTCGTTGGTTGTCCACAGCACGGCGCGGGAGTCGCGACCCAAGACTTTAAAACCCGGCTTAAAGGCTTTTAAACCCGGACTACAAATGAAACCCCGCCCGGATGCTCCCCGGACGCCCTCTAAACTAGGACAAATCCGGGGAAACCCGGATAGATGGCAACCCTACCTTTAACGTACCTAGTAGTATTCTATAGGCCTAGTATATCTGCGTTATGGCGTGACAAAATGTGGATAAAGCATCCATCGCTATCGTACTTATATACTTGTCAAAAAGTGACTAAAATAGGTTTATAGTGCGTTTATGAATAAAGTATGTCTTTAGCAATTTCCAGAAACACTAGAAACAGAGTGACTAGGTACAGAACAACAGTGTCCCATTATCGGAACTACCTGAGGCCAACTTGCAATGCAAGGCTACACGTGACCAAAATTGCTTGCGATATTATGCAGGCACTTAAGACGTTGATCTGAGAGAATTGAGTTTTGATGCTACCATTCTTATCCTTCAATAACCGCCAATCAAGCCAAGCAGTGAAATAAGAACGAGACAACTAGTGACAGACATCCTAGCATAGATAGTAGCAGATCCGAATAGGAGACGATTTGCACCGGGCTGTTTATTCGATAAAAACAATTTTATACCAAATTTAATTTGCTAAGTAATATATGGCGAATTGGCAGGCTGAAAATTTTTAGTCCAGTATATAATTAATTAAAAATTTAAAAACGAACTTTGTTTAAAAAAAATGTAATAGCTTGTTTAATAGACTAATTACATACCAATCGAAAGTATGAAGCCTATAGAATATGCAAACGTTAGGTTGACTATTTTTTTCCCGTCAAACTATTGGGTAGGCAGGTATAAACAGGTAAGTCGGTACTAATAATTTGCACCAAACCTAATGTTTGCATATTCTGAAGACTTCATACTTTCGATTAGTATGTAATTTGTCTAATAAACAAAGTTGCAATTAAAAAAAAGAACATTTTTTATATTTTTTCAATGATATAAGTACTGGACTGAAATTTTTCAGCCTACCATTTCGCCACATATTATTTAGCGTATTCAATTTGATATAAAATAATTTTCATCGAATAAACAGCCCGGTGCAAATCGTCTCCTATTCGGATCTTAGACCAAGAGAGAGAATTCCTTCTTAGTCCTCTGTTGCCGCATTTGCAGTCTTAGGATTACACTCTTGACACAGAATGCAAAAGTCTATGAGTCTGGGATCCCACTTATTACCAAGTGGCCGTGTGCACGTTTACCTTCTCCTTGCCTTAAAAAATGAGATTAGTATGTGCAAAATCATTACCGTTGTTCTTGTGCAGTCTATCAAGTAGGATGAACTGATGAAGGTTGGGTGATTTGACCGGAAACGGTCAACATCCGGTCGTCATACAACCTTGGTGGTTACCCCCGAAGCCATAAATTCTAAACCTCGGATGCTCCATCCGTTTTTGAACTGTTTTATGAAGACGCGGAGCGTTGAGCGGCGCGTTGTGCGACGCGATCAGCAGGAAATTCAATCGTATGTCGTTTGATGAGAGCATTCATGTAGAAGCGTAAGCGTTCTAGTAGACGCAAATCGCAACACGCGACGCGCAGTGTCTCCATAAAAAAGCCCTCACGCATTGTTTGAGACTAAATCGGAGAATTGAATGAAGCTAAGTGACTTCGAATATAGATTTTGATTTTGGGTCCCAGGCCAGAGTTTCATACATCTGTAGCCGAGACAAGATACATAACTCGTGCTTTAGCGATTCTCGGAAACGGAAAAAACATATATAGAATTAACGTAAGCTAAGGTTTATGGCATCAGTCGCTTATGTCAATCCCGTAGGTACATTTTGTCTGTTTCCGAAAATCGTTAACGTACCTAAGCGTTTTTCTTCAGCTTTTGTAATATAATCATAACAAATTTGTCGCTTGTACCTAAGTTTTACCGTTTTTAAAAATAACAAAATTAAAATACATTGAAAAAAACACAGGTACATTGAAAAAAACGTTTCTTGTATGTGGACCCCGTTTATTATTTCATTTTCTTTCATTTTTATATTTCTTAGTAAATACGCAGTAGCAACACAAATTCTGAAAAAAAAAACAAAGTTGTCACTCTATTTACGTGTTAAACTCCTATTAAAAAGACGGCGTGATTACCAACTGAGACTATAGTCGAGACAGACAAGGTAGCACATCCACTAGTTGCACTGTACAAGGATCTTGATCATGATGGCCACAAATATGGATGTGTGTCCAACGCGCAATACGACTAATAGAGGACAGTTACGGCTTCGAAATCTGCGACGGTTCTGTTTGTTCGTGACAATGCTGGGGTCCTAGTGAAAAAGGGTACAAGTCGAGTTAACTCGTAATGAAAAAGGGTATATACATGAACAGAGTATACTAGACTTAAACCCTTTATCACTTGATCTTCAGAAGACTTGTACCCTTTTTCACTAGGACCCCAGAGCAGTTGAAAATCGAGCCAGTGCCATGCGAAAAATAGATTATAGGTCACTTCGGTTATTAGCGTAGCTCGTTAGTCTCCAGGCTAAAGCATTTTCGATTCACGAAGCCATGCCTCACTACTGAAATTTAAGTAGGTATAGTTGAAGAAATATTATTTGCACGGATAAATGTTATCTATTGGACCAGCGGCGTATCTTTTCTTTTTCAATTAACAATTAACAATTAACGCCGTTATGAATATAAAGCGTTAAGACGAATCGGTGAAATTTTTATTTAGTCAACTATACTTTAGTCCCAAAAATTAAGTAGTGGGATGAGACTTAGGGCCTGTTGTTTGATCAGGGGGGTTATTATGATATAGCTATGCAGTTCAGTTTACGCTGAGAGAAAAGGACAGACCTACTATAACTCTGTCCTTTACACCCACCGTAAAATGAACTGCATAGCTACGTCATAATAACCCCCCAGTAGTTAAACTAACTAATTGTTAAAATTCGAAAAAGGAATGGAAAATTTGACACATTTCCTTGAGATTTTAACTATTAGTAACGTTTTTTGACCATTAGTTAGTTTAACTACCGATCAAACAACAGGCCATTAGTGGATAACCGCCATACATGGCCGTACTCAGAGACGATTAACTCGTTCCTTTTTCAAACTTGTGTATGAAAAATCGACACTAACTGCCGCACTCAGAGATATCAATTAAATTTAATGCTTGTAAAAGTTTTTGCTGTCACTTTCTTGCTACTTAAATATAGCAATAGAATAAGACGCACGTCACTTAAACAAGATTAAATTTAATTTACGTCTCTCAGTGCGGCAGTAAGGAACGACTTAACCGTCATTAACTATCGTAAGTGGACTATATTTCTTACGTAATGAAAGTAAGTTTAAAAATTTAAAACCTTTTATTAAACTTAGTTATGCTTAACATTAAGTACTTGCTTAAAAATAAATCTCAAATCATCAACAGGTTTGGCATTTATGTAGCTAGGTAGGTGACTGCATTCCCGAAGGTAAACCTCTTTGATACTTTTTAAATCTTTTTGAGGCCAAATAAATAACATCTAGTGCCTAAACTAACTTAAGAGATCAAAACTTAAATCAGGTAACGACAAAATATATAAGGTACTTAATGTCCTATAATAGTAGAATAAATATTTTGCATTTTCGTAAAAGAACAAGGTTCAAAAAGTAAATCTGATCTCTAATGATAATTACTCTTCCCCTAATATCACCGATCACCAATTATCACAATAGTCGACGTCCGAGCGCGTGCGCGGCGCTCGATCACAACGTGCGAGACAACCTACGTCAGACGTGCCTCCAAATAATTTAATATTACACAACAAATATGGTAGACAACAACACGCCCCGCTACCAGATACTAAAATTATTCAGTTAGTAAACATTATACATTACAAATAAGTAAGTGAAAACTTTTTGCTCGAAATAATGAAACAATTTGCAATTTAAAAAAATGGAAGATAGAAACTGAGCGTTGCAAACTTTGCTTTTATTGGAACGTAAGCCAGCTTAAGGGAGGAAGTTATCCGAGGGCGAGTTACAAGTACAGTCACCAGCAATAATATATCATACAACATTCGGCTCAAAAATATCTGACACGTCTCTATTACTAGAGGCATAAGAGTGTGTCAGATATTTCTGAGCCCCATGTTGGATAATATATTATTGTTGGTGACTGTACATATTTCTCACTCTAACGTGTAAATGTTTCCCTTAGGCTGGCCCTTGATCGGCCATGGTGTTGCAGACCTTTCTCGTGCTAGTAAATCATTTCATTTTCTGCTGATCTCTTTCGTCTCAGCAGCGTGATATGTCCATTTGCCCATCCATTCATATTCATGTCTCTTTTTATCACAGCCCTTAAATTTAGCAAGATAGAATTTATCATTAAATAACGCAATTAAACTATAAATTAAGAAGTCACTCGGATGGTATATGTCTTCCTCAATTAAAACGTTAAGTACAATTTTAAAATAAGTAGTTATAACATGTCGTATTAATATTATACTTTTTTTGAGCTTTGTAAATTTGGTCTCTACGTAGGAATAAATAAAAAATATTTTTTATCATATTCTCCGTCGCTCAGATTTTACCAGTAGGCCATGGTCAATTGGTCATGCTCGAATCCAGTTTTCACAGTCGCCATGGCACACCAAGTTGTTTTGAGCAGTCAGTAAATCATCATTTAGCTAAAGTGTGTTTCAGACGCGGCTGCTGGCTGCTGACTTATTATGGAGCAAGTTCCGGTCAGAGTACTATTGCAGAACCACTCATCAGGACAGTTGGCACATGAAGTGATAGAATTGGTCGAAGTTCACCGGCTCCAATTCGAATTCCTTAACCGATTTGTGCAGAAGCTCGGGGTTCCTTTTAAGGAAATTCCTAACCCAATCTTCACCGGCCATTCTCGAGTTTGTGTCGAAAGGATGATTCAGATTGTGATCTTCAGCATATTGGAATGCTATTTCCCTGATGTCTCGCCGCGACACTCCCATGAAGTACTGTTCCATGCTCTTTATGTAGCCAACCAAGTCTTTCTCCTGGCTCTCTGTGAAGACCCTCCTGTAATGGCCCATTAGAGGTTTGGGGTCGTCCGGTTGTTGGTAGCGTATCTTGCTGGCGCGCCTCTGCAGGGTGGAGCGAGGTATGTGGAAGGTTCTGGCGGCTAGTTTGTACCCCATCTTCCCCGACACCACGGCGGCCACAGCCCTCGCCATGTCGGCTTCGTTCCAAGACTGGCGGCCACTCATTCTCTCGTACTTCCTGACCATTTCACTCTGAAACATAAACGGTAAAATAATGAGTACAAGGATACTGAACAGCACAGGAAGGAAGGAAATGTTTCCATAATTCGTTTACAACAAATTGTTTATAGAAATAAGAGTAAAAATCGGAGTACCTAAGAGATTAGATATTATACCTACTTCAACACGCTGTTTTGTAGATATACCTATTTTAGACCGCTCCGGCCTTGCCTAGATATTATCAATGGTAAGCGAGTAGAGTGAGGTTGGAGCCCACAGTGCTAAGTTGCGACGTGAATCTGTAGCCAGAGTAAGTGTGTCAATGTCGTCAGATGCGCGGGCGGGGTGCGGGGCGCGGGGCGGCGCGGAGCGGTGACCACGAATGGTCCAAGTGGGCGAAAGACATGGCCAACCTACAGGCTTAACCCATTTGCCGCGTTCCAAGTGTTCCAACTACTCGATAAACCGGAGTGCGTCATGTTCGCGGAACGGGACACCGTCATGTTATACTTAATTAAAAATATGTTGGTGGTCATCACCCTTCTTTTAAATCAGTTTAATAATTTCGAAGCCCCAATACGTGTTCGGACAGATCAAGATAATGCACGAACTTCAAAAAGTTTCCATCTCTACTATATTTATTAACTGTACCTAGGTGTTAATGAGCATTGAGTATTGAAATGTATTAATAGCACCGGAGCTGCGGAGTACACGATGTGGCCGACACCGACATCTCTCGATGTTCGTCGAAGGGTAACCGCAACCTACCGGTTTTGTGGACCATGATCAATGCCAACTCGAGGTGAAACAATGTCTAAAGTCTACGACGGGCCTCAGCGTAATCTACCAATACTAACTTAATGAATAGGTACCGTCGTGTAATAAAGCTAAGCGTTTAACAGTCAATGAGAGAAACATTCAATTAACCCACTAATGGATCTTTATGCGAATGTAAAGCAATCAAAAGTTAAAATTGTTTATTACTTTATTACGAATAACAATATGAAAGTATGATAATTTTACCGGAGCAGATACGTATGCGTGTAATGGTAAGACAAGATCGGGTGAGAGGAAAAGTGGTCAACGATCACCTTTCAATTTTATCGTGCCCTAAATGAAGCAAATAAAATAAAAGCATTGGCGCCGGTCGAGTGGCGGTGCATGTATGAACCGTAAGTAGTTCTCGTCTCCTTACGCGTGTGTTGCTATAACCTCTGTACTCTAATTCCGATCTAAACTGCAACGACATGGTAAAAACACTGCAGCTGAATGCTTCGCTTTTAATTGGATCGACAAACAGTAAAAATAATTTGTAATTCGCCGTGGTTGCGTTGAAGTTTTGATAGTTGAATTGTCCTGCTGATAGTGAGCACAGCGCGCGATAAAGTATGGCGTGTTTTTCCAGTGCGATAACTCGGGAAACGCCGAGGCCCCTTGTGTGTACATACCTATCTACCTCTGCGTGCGCACGCAGCCCGCAATACTCATACTTGATACCCGATTAAATAAAGAAACCGAGCTTCAAACGACCGAGTGAATTAACACAATAACTTAGTAATGACAGTCGTTTGTAAAAGTCATTAGGTACTTACTAAGTATCTCACCTAAGTTAGTTTAATAGCAAACGGGAAATACCATACGATTATGCTTAAGCGTCCTTGAATGACCGCGTCATCTACTCTTTATCTGTCAAAAAAGAAATACGTCGTCAGCGGTCAGCTGTTTGCGTCCGCTCCGTAAACGCGTCTATCAACATGCCCTCCTACCAAGTAACGTTTACTACACCGCTCTTTACATTGTGTCCTAGTCCATTACGGGCCAAACCTACAAAACCGAATCGACAGAGTTTGGGTTGCCGACGCAATGGAAAGCGCTCGAGCCGCCGACTCGCCTTGGATACGATAACGAGTGAAATCGCAGTAAAGGTACGAGCACGGCGTGAGGCGAGGTTAGTGTGACGCGTGACTTGCAAGGTCCCCGCTGCAATGCACGATGAGCCAAGGTTGCCCCGCTCTTCTGTGTCGATATAAGTAAACTATGGCCTAATTAATTAACAAAAAACTGTAATAACATACTATCTACAGCCGGTAAGCCGTGAAACTGTAGCGACGTTAGGTGGGATCAGCGCATCGAGGAGGCGCGGAGGTGAAATCTGCATCGTCTGTTACCACGGTGCATTGCTCGATGCACTTGGACAATAACTTTCATGTGATGCCAGGGGTGGGTAGGTTGGATGTGTATAATAGGAGGGTTAGTACTCACAGGCGTTGCTCGGGAGCGCGTAGGCAGCCGGGAGGGGGGTGGCGCGGGCAACGCAGACGGCGCGGTGGCTGGCAGTGCAGCGGTACGTGCGACCAGGCGGGCGGCGCGCGCGGCACTGGCGCGGGGCCCATCTTGCCCCGCCGCCGGCCCTGGCGCGTGACGTCACCAACCCAGGGCCCGACTACGCGATCACTATTTTTGTCGACACCTACCTAATTATCAAGATCCTTCCTTTGTTTAGCTGTGTGCATATCTACCACTGAAAAGGAAATTTATATTTATCTTATTTACCTAACAGCTCGTTATATGTTGCATTCCAAAGTGGTATATTTAACATCCTGTATAAATAGGCGGCTCGTCTGTAACAATAATCTCTATTAAGGTAATCAATAATGTAGTAGGTAAATAAGTTCTCGATATCATAGCGGCGTTCAGAATTAATATAATATTATAACATAACATATAATTATAATACAGTTCGGTAATACAAGTACCTATAACTAATGCCGCAAGTTCAATGTCCAAGTGTGCTTATTTCGTCTGCCTTGCCTTTGTTTTTAGTAATCTATGTGCAGTAAACAAAGTGAATCAAACACATCTGTTGACACAAAGACAGAAGCCCCGTGGAGGGCACACACACATAAAACGCATACAGTATTTGCAGGCGTCACACATTAAAACCTGTTGGCCGCGTCCATAGGAGGAAAACCCACGTAGTAACGTGAAAATACTTGTCACAATGTCTATAAACAAAGGGACAATACATGTAGCCGTAGGTACGACGTTCTCTGGCCGGGGGCCAAGGCGTTAATCGCTGAGTGACAACGGAGATACCCGCCGGACGCGAAACTAAACTGTGGCCAAAATTGCAGCGCATGAGTCAGTTCGTTCCCGCCTCGTGGAAATGGGCCGCGGCGCAAACAGGTCAGCAATATGCGTAATGGCAAATCCCATGTAAATCCCCTGCCTCGTGGCATGGCATTACAGTTCTATTACTTTCTAGAGTATGTTATACCTACTATTTGATAAGTATTTACTTGCGAAACGCAGTCGATTATTGAGGTCATCGTACAAAAAATAAAACAAAGAGGATTCCGTTGCGCATTATCATGTAATTCAAGCTGATTGCGCGACATATGGAGATGTAGGTATATCGTTTAATCGCAACAGTACCATTATGATAACCTGGCTAAAACAAACCTGATGTAGAAATAGCGACATAATGGTAACCCGTCATTCCCGTCGAACCCGCTACCTTGCAAACGTGCGCCATCAAATGTGATGCAAAATGCATATCGACTGGGCGCTTCCTCATACACATGTATTACTAATCGATAGGATTCTAAAAACAACCTTAAGTACCTAAAAATAGAGTGTTAACTTGAAATATGTTACCTAGAAGCGAGCTTGTAACAATTACCGGACAATATTGTGCAATAAATCGGTATTTGTCAAGAAAGCAATATTTAATACGCATACGATAGGCGCAAATAATGTGTATGTTTTATGACAAAACTGGATCAATTCCGATAGCATGACATGTATCGTTTCAAACTTTCATTGCTGGGCCATGATGGAACCTTGTCGCAGAAAAATAGCCCTTGAAACTTGAATGAGATTCGTTATAACACCAGAGGGCTCAGACAAGATGCACTATGCTAACTAACGTTTCTATTCGATTCGTTTTAAAACCAATCGCGTCACTGGAAGATGACGTGATACGAAAAGTAACGTGGTCTACCAGTGACGCGATTGGTTTAAAAACGAATCGAATAGAAACGTTAGTTAGCATATTGCATCTTGTCTGAGCCCTCTGGATGTCAATTCTCGGGTCGTTCGAGATGATCTCTATCGCAAATCTGCATAGAACGACAGCGTCACGTCTATGGAATATCGAATAAGAATTCACCTCGATCGCGACCGAAATCGCATCATTAGACCAATTAATGATGAGATGTAAAAGTGATGTCTCACGGGTTGGTTTTTTCACCGGACCCCACAGATAAGAAAAAAAAAACTAAATCTACTAACTTTTGCAAGACGCCCTCAACAGAAGCCCTAGCCAAGATGCAAACGCTACTAACGTTTTTCTTTTCTATCACTCAAAATGTATGGTATGACATTTTCGTGCATAGCGATAAACCACGTGGTCAATTGTCACCGCATACATTTTGAGTGATAGAAAAGAAAAACGTTAGTAGCGTTTGCATCTTGGCTCTCTGTAAGGCCTTTTAGCTCAAATGATTACGTTAGTAAGCACCTATAGAGCTCTGCGCAACACAAGGTAAAACAAAACCACAAAGTGTTTGTATAATGACTTTAAAATTTCTACGCCAAGCTCCAGCATTTTCTTACGAAATGGACTCCACATGGAGTTCTATCGAAAAGAAAATACATGTCTTTGCTATGGGCACTAAACAACGTTTTATATACTTATATAAATAAATACATAGATAACATCTAAGACTCAGTCTCAAATAATCATGCTCATCACACAAATATACCCTTACCAAGAATCCGGGAATGAAGATAAGTTTTGATGATAGCGAAACAAGTGGCCTCGTTTCTCATAACTCGATCACGCCATGCGCTAAGTGGGGCAAAGTCTCTCAACATCCAGGGATATCTGAGAAATGGGAACAGGCGCGAATGTATGCCCGATTATCCTCATCATACTTGTAGGTACTCTTGTTACAATTATTTTCTATCGATCTACATTCTAAACGTGTTCATTTACTCATTAGTGTCTATGAATGATAGTGTTAACGATCTGAGGGTGACGCATCCAAGATCAAGTCATATCTAGCTGTTGTCAATGTCAACCAATACTCACATTTTGATCTGCTTGCGACAATGATACGTGATAAAGTAAAGATACAGTCGAAGATTAACAATGATACGTATAAGTAATATTGCACAGCACGAGTAGACTTGATAGATTCTTAGGCTGTTTAAGTTTGATAAAGTGATAGTGATAAGCAAACTACTAAAAGCCATTAGTAACTTGTTATTGCTGGCACACGAATCTCAGTTTCCCGTGAAGTACCTAGTTAATATTCCAGACTGTTTATAACGAATTAAAACCCCGTCAACAAAAGCAGAAACGGAGATGATTCATTTATTAATTTAATCCAAGCGAGATAGAAATACATGGACACTGGCATAATGAAAAGGCTCTAGTGGCCCTAGTAGAGACAAGATGCACTGCGAGAACGATATTGTTCTCAAAAATGTATGGGATTGACGTAAACTCTCGTAAACTCGCGGCATGCGCTTATGCCAATTCCATATACTTTGACAGTTTTCGAACATCGTTTACGTTAGCGTTAAGCATCTTGTCAGGCCTTACAGATTCTTTAGCGAAAATCCATTTTCATCCCGTAAAAATCCATATTTTAAAAGCTTAAAGAAAAGCTATAAAAAAATCCACATACGAAGTCACGGGTCACGTCTCTTGTTATACGTACAACGGGAACGTTCTTCGCTATATTCTGGAGGGCGTCTCCCAACACAATGAACCGGCGACCTGTGAAGGTGACCGAGGATGTCTGGCTGGAACGTAACACCGGGCATTAGGGCGCACAACTTTTCTAACGCTATATAGCTGAGCTCACTGATTAAATATTACATTTTGACCCCTATGCACCCAGAGTTCAACAGACGCGGTTTTCTCTAAAAAATATTTTTGTTGCAAAGCTAACGGGCACGCCCTAAAATGCTGTTGGTATTCGTCTGTCTATTTGAAAAGTGAGTCCTTAAAAGAATAAAATGGCTGATCCGTAACAATATTTAAAAACGTAGTTGGTAAGTTCAACCCCCAGAAAAAACTGCTACAGGCTGCATCTGAAACATATCAAGTAAGTTATATAACTGATGTTTTCATGTAACAAGTAGGTACGTGCCCAGCTATTAAAATTGACTTTGAATATTTGCGTCAATATACGAATAATGAGCTGTTAGATGGTAGTTCGTGAATTGGAATAAAAAATTGGAATGAATATTTTTCATCTTAAATGATGTTGTTAATCGTCGTTGTAAACAAAATATAGATGCATACAAAAGGAGCAATGTTCTCATAAATAGGTAGGTACACCAATAGGATTTTAAGATACCTGCGCCGTGTAAGGCTTGGAAAAAAAGAATTCGAATCGGTGCATTATTTTCGAGCACATCTGGTGGAAACGCAGCTTTCGTAAGTTTTAATTAATTTATTGCAATTCATTTAAGTTTTGCGAAAGACGAAGGGCAAAATAACCCAGAAACATCCTCACCATCATCAGCAAGGCTTTTGAATTACTATCGAGGTTAACACCATATGAACAAACTAGAGTACGCCCGCGACTTTGTACGCGTAGAATTAGTTTCCCGGAGTACCCCTATTTCTTCCCGTTGGGGGTCGATTTTCCGAAAATCCTTTCTTAGTGCCCACGTGCATCATGAAAGGAACCCCTGTACCAAATTTCAAGTTTCTAGGTACAGTAGTTTCGGCTGTGCGTTGATATCTAAGTCAGTCAGTCAGGTTTGCCTTTTGTATATATAGATATAAAAACAAGTGTCCCTAATTATGTGACCACCACTGTATATATATGTCAACATGGGTCTATTTACTAGGAAATAATCGTGCTATCACTATAAATAAAACTGAAGGTACTAAAAATTGCAATGTAAATCCGGTAGGACGTTAAAAAGGAAATATTCAACATGTAAATAAATGCCGATAATAGCCGTTTATCAGTCAATATCCTTAGATATTTACATTACGAGTACGTACTAACATAACAATGCAGGAAATACAGCTGTCGATGCGTTCTGAGGTCACAAGCTAGACTAAAGTACAATCCTACGTATTTTAACAGGATATTATTTAATTCAAATTATTTTTAATTACGTCATCGTTGCAAAAAAACACGCGTCGTCGTTTGTAACGTTTTATTTGACACAATTAATCTTATTGTAAAATCCTGTAGGAATGTTTCAAAGTATAAATGACTTTTGTAGTAAAGCGTAGTAACTTTCTTGAAAAGGTAACAATGTTATAATATTTTACGTATTATGCGTTGGACGATTATTGCAAAAAATGATTCATTTTTAAGAAATTGTCTCAATCTATTTTACTAATAAAGAATAAGTTTTAATAGTTTTAATATTTAAAGCCCTCTTTTGAATGCAGGAATTCTGGCCCAATCCTACTCATAAATTTGTAAACCAAAGTAATGTTAAAATGTTACGACACCATCAAACTATACATTTGCTGACCAAACTAATACTGTCCCTACCTGCTTAGTAATTTAAAAAGAATGTCACTGCTTGACATAGTTTAGAGTTTTAAACATATAACATTTTTATGCCCTGCACAATTATATTGTGCTGACACGATAAGAAAATTGTACGTCATCTTGGTTTGGACATGCTTGGTATGCCTTTATCTACACTATTGCAAAACTGTAACAGAAGTGCCTCTATACATATAATAATATGAACATGTGATAACAATATGAACAAAAAATACGTCAAAATGATTGAGGTGTTTTATTCGTCTTTGTATGTGCACCACACAAAAAGTAGGTCGGTTGATGATATGAGCTATGTTGATGATAGATGATTAGAATTTCACCCCCTAAATCAAGTCCGATTTCCACGATTTTGGAATATGTTGTAGTTATTATAAAGAACTTGGTCTGTACGTTTCTGTTTTTTGTTTTTTAAAGGAGGGTGGGCAAATTGGCCTATATGACCAATAAGGACAAGAGCTATGTCACCGGATAGGTAATTCTATGTTGTAAAACGATTACTATGGCAGGTAGTTCGAAATCTTTGTTTGAAATAAGTTATCGCCATGCAAAGACGGTGGTATTTCAAAGCAATTATGCTAAAGTTGTCTATGTAGGGGTCCCGATTTTCCAGATAAAAAAGAACTCACAGTTATTTGAGGTTTCCCGCTACACAAAATCGTTGTAGAATTAAAAAGGATATCCGATGATATAGTGCTTATTGTTATTAGTTTCTAGGCCAGTGTTCATACATTTCTGCCCATTCTCCTTTGTTTCACTCTAAGAATTATTTTCTTGGAAAGGAAAACGTACAGACATAGTATTTCATGATATCTACAACATATCCAAAAATCGTAAAAATCGGACGAGGTTCAAGGGGAGAGAAACGTTATACGTATTTCGTATACACATTTTTAGCTTCACAATCCTCTTAAATTTCAAATGAAATTTAAAAATCTTTATTAAGTACTTTACGGGTATTATAAATTACAAAAGTAAGTATGTTTGTTTAATTTTCACAGTTTTACTTCCAAGATGGTTTATGCCCGTAAAAGGATATAGGATAATTTGTTCCCGGAAAATTGGTCTGTTCCCATCGAAATGGCGATAAACAACTTCTACGCGGACGGAGTTGTAGATAAAAACTACTTGGTATATATATTCCGCTACAATGACGGAAGCTGAAGATATAAGAAGTCCTAAACCTGAACGAAGTTGCAGGTAAAAGCTGGCTATTTAATATGGCAGCTTTTTAACCAGCATTCGAGTAAGGGCCACTTGCACCAAAAGTTTAACACTGGGTTAAGGCACTTACTCGGGTTAGGAAACGTCAGAATCATGCGAAAACTGTCATTTTAACTCAAGTTAATGTCTTAACCCAGTGTTATTTTTTTTTGCAATTGGCCCTAAGTATAATAATTGCGTGCTGAGTCAAAACACGATTGGATAATTACCTTAAATCTTTAGGTTGATAAGGCGCAGCCCCTCGAACGTACAGTTTGGAGGGGTGATAAGGGCCTGCCGACCACGTACGGCCAAACTCAGAAGTGGCTTGTCATTTTAGTACCCTGTCGCAGCAATTTATATACTAAATTGAAACCAGTCTCACTTTAATACGTTACAGCGACAAGGTATTAAAATGTACTGCGAGTTCTGAGTTTGATTGTACTCGTACGTGACATTTTATAATGAATATAATCGAAGAAGTCATTTTGTTTAAAATAATGATTCTTTTCTATACCCTCGTTAACCTCAGCATGCAAAATATCACCAATAGTTAGAATGTAACACATTTTATTTACTTACCAAAAATTACTTTGGAACATTGATTGTGTTTACATATATAAATTGTACATTGGGTGTAACGTAGAAACTGTTAAATAGAAAATATCACGGTTTATAAAACTATCGTTTTGAACACTTAAGAATTCACACAGTCAGTTTAAAAGTTGGATAGAAAATACACTGGCCCGCAAATCTAAGTATCACACTTTTAATACTAACTAGTATTAAAAGTGTGATACTTAGTTTTGCGGGCCAGTGTAGATCAAACGTAAGTATATATTTATACTAGAGGACGTCCGCGACTTCGTACGCGTAGAATTCGTTTCTCGCTACTCCCCCGTATTTCTTCCCGTTGGGTGTCGATTTTACATCATGAAAGGAACCCCTGTACCAAATTTAACGTTTCGAGGTAGGAACAGTAGTTTCGGCTGTGCGTTGATATGCCAGTCAGTTAGGTTTGCCTTTTATATATATATAGATTTATAAGAGTATATATTCTATTCTCGAAGTCTCGCCACGCAACCTTGCAATGTTAATTCGAGTGGCGGGGCGCGCCTTCATCAATTAAAAACTCTTTAGCACACAAATGGTAAAAATATCTGGAAAAAGGCTCAATAATCGCTAAAAGTTTCATATTATAGAATACACACGCGCCGTTTGTAATAAACAGAGATAATAAATAGGTAATAACTCTGATGTTTATTAGAACACGATAAGTAGCACATTGTGCAGTGGGTAATCATTGACAGCGAGCACCTAGCATATGCGACCGCCGACAAGGAAGCGATTAGCTATAGACTATTTTCTCGCTCAGGAAACGAACAAAATAAATAGATCCCGTGTCAATAAAAGAGACACAAATCGCACTACCGGTGAGAACTCTCTCTCCAGAAAAGTATATTTACCTATCCCGTGTAAATAAAAGAGATGCATATATTAATATTTGATCGCTGTATCTACTCGTTTCTCGCTCATCGCGTTGGGACTAGTGCCTATGTGCCGAGGCAAATCGAGATAGCACACGGGCGCCGGCTGGTGGCAACTCAACCGTTGCACTATGGTTATGGTTATTTAAAGATATTATTTTTCTACTAATACATGGTAACTACATTGTGAAACAAAGGGAAACGTACAGCGGCTCTATTTTACTTTGTAAAACGTGATTGTTTTTGTCGTGTGAGTGGTGACCAGATGGAACGCGGTTACTACCGCTAACACATCATACAATCTGTAGGTACGGTACGTTTATTTGGGACTCATTTCAAGAAAAATATGCTAGAAGTCGTCAATGTCATTAGAGATGTCAAGTCATTTGTTACTTTTAGGAAACTCAACCTTATTGTTGTATGTAGAATGTCACTGACTTTGATGGGTACCAAATTTAATCTCGTGACTGTACATTGTAGTACCTTCTCTACGCTATTGATGTACTAAATTCACACCACTCACTTTAATGCGACGAGGTACTAAATTGTACATCTGCTTCTGTGTTCAACAGAGCATACTGTCGGGCACACAACTTCAAATACAAAACACGACACACACGGCACACTTAGAAAATATTCTTAAATATTATTACAGATTTCAGAATCATTTAAGAAAATAAAAAAATACTCCCGCAGACTAAAAGGTATTTTGTTTTTTTAGCATTAGAAATTTGGTAAACGAAGAAGCAGGTGTCGTTAACGTTTTTCTTCAGAAGATAATAATGTATTAATACTATAATAACAATAACAACAAACTTTACGGAAAATTCATCTCAACAACTCAAAACAATAAATTAAAGATTCTGGGACAACTAGGTACCTAGAACGAATCGCACTCGCAAGACATACGACATGAGAGTGACGTTTAAAAACAAAGATGAACAAGAAGGTAATGGCGGACAAATTATGCGATCAATTGAAATTTCTAAATGCCCAATCCGTATTGTTACGGCGGTGGGCATTTTTTCACATAACTTTTTTGTTCATAATCATTTTATTTTCATAACATTGTTATTCATCATTTTAATTATCGCTGGAACCGTAAACCGTAAAAGTATTCCGAAAAAGTAACAGTTACTGAAAAAATACTTTATGAATTCTGATGATTATGACTTATAACATTTTATGACTTAAAATAATTATGAGAGTCAATATGGACCCTGTTACGGGACACAATCTCTTTATAGCCTGACCAGAAACCAAAAAACCCCGCAATATTGCGGAAATTATATGAACTGACATTTCTATTGCAATCAATTGCAATTCACGAAACACAAATAAAAAAGGTATTAGTGGCGACCTCATTACAGGTTTTTTTATAAAACGTTCCGTTTGTTTGTGACATCTGCTTCTTTGGGTTTTTTAACAAGCAATAATTTTGTGATAAATTAAAAATAGCACAAAAAAATGTTAACGCATTATTATTCTATAATCTTTATACGCAAAAGCAAAGCACACATTTTTCTATTGTGATGCAAAATGCGCTAACAATATGTGTTTTTAATAATTTTCCAGTTATTTAGACATTTACTTCTTGAAAGGTCTTTCTAGTGCTAAAAAAAACAAGGTATAAGTGTCTTTTAAATCTGGCTAAGTTGTACCCATATTACAAGTGTACGATTTACAAGTAAGTTTACCAGCATGCAAAGATTTAAAAAGCAGAAACAGGTTTCCAAATTACATAACAGACACAAGACCAATTATTCGACAATACTTAGTAACTCGAGAGGCCTCTGACTGAAACTATACTAGTAATGACGTTTTTTTAGTTTTTCTTGACTACTGAAGTGAAATTGAGTGAATTTCTCAAGTGTCATCTACTAACTCTGACTACCTGGCGTATTTATGTGTGTATATCTTTAAAATTGGTTAATTACGCAATATAATAAAAACAAAGTTTTGAATTACTCAAAGAACATCAATAAAAAAAACATTACACACATTTAAATAACGAATTGGAACCAGTAATCGACAAGGACCCACGATCGACACTCTTTCTCATTCTTATTTTATAGAAGATAAGGGTTATTTATTTATTTTGTAACACTCAATTTATGACCGTATGATCTTTGAATTCCGAGTTAAGTGTCATTATTGGTGCATGTCAGCTTAAACTGTCGAAAACTGGTGCCATTACGTTAAACCAACTGCGCAGTGTCACATTACACTTCTATCAATATCAAGAAAAACGAAAACACGCGGTGCGGCCCGGCCAGCACATAACTTGTAACACTTCTCTTCTCTTCAGTGTGCCCTAGTATGGTTGCTATATCGCGCGTCAAATGTGGATAAAGCATCCGTCACTCTCGTACTTATTTACGTGTCAGAAGGTGACGGATGCCTTATCTAAACTTTGTCACGCGATAAACGCAACCATGTTAGGACCCCAGCGAAGAACAATGCATAGTCTTGTGCCTTTATACTTATTCACAGATATACATCAATTGTTATGAGCAGAAATACGTGAACTTCTTGAGTGCAATTAGGTCGGAACTCGAAGCATTAGCGGCGTCAGAACCCGTAGTATTAGTCCGCTCTTGGCATTCACCGCGTGCCTTATGATTGAATAATACACATAATGGCTCCGGCAGTGAACGCGAGGAGTTGGACTTATCTTCCGTTTTCTTTCTTCTTCACTGTAGCACTGTCTTCATCCCTTACTTACTATTCTGGAAAGACTTAAGAGGATAGTGAAAAATCTATACAAAATGCGATGACGTTTCTCTCCCCTTAAACCTGGTCCGATTTTTACGATTTTTGAATATGTTGTAGATTATCATGAAAAACTATGTCTGTTCGTTTTCCTTTCCAAGATAATTCTTAGGATGAAACAAAATTTAAAAAACAAAAACATCCGTACAGACCTAGTTCTTTATAATAATTACAACATATTCAAAAATCGTGGAAATCAAACTTGATTTAGGAGGTGAGAAACGTTATTGCTCGGAGCTAAATTTTGTATGGATTTTTGTTGACAGCTACACGATTTTAGCGGCGCTTCACAATCCTCTTAACTGGTTTGGTATGCTGTCTATACTCTGGTATGATTGTTTTTAAACTTACGATCACAACACATTATCACATAATTGTTTCTTGAAATTTTGCACCATAAGTCATTTGAAAACATTTTTTTATGGCAAGGACACACATAGACATGTGCATTCTCAAGACTTCAATCTCAAAACTGCAATCCTAACAATTGTAGTTTTAGGATTACAGTTGCCAACCCAGAGTACTAAGATGGAATGAATAAAATGCTAGTAATATCAAGGGTTCTCTTATTTTCACACCAAACACTGCTGCTTGGCGGTAAGTTAAAGTTAGACGGAGGCAGCAATCCGATCGAACCCTGTACAAGGTCCTTAGGCCTTTTCATCTTTTTCTAACACCACATTTTTGAAACCATTTGGCTTTTCAAGAATTATGAACGTTCTTATCTTATTGTAGTCAAATTTTAAATACAAATGGTGACTAACAAGGTATAGACACGTGTATATTACAAAGGCATTTGGAAGTTGCTCCTTTGGTACATTGTTATTGCATAACTATGTTAATGCCAATAGGTAATGTACCGGTTAAATTACTAGCTTGCACTTGCAGTTTTGAGAGTGTAGTATAGATAATTTAAATGTCTATGGTCCATAAAAAAAATGTATTGAAAGTCCGTCCGCGTAGAATTAGTTTTATTGTTGATCCATCAATAAGGAATGGATCAGTTTTCTCTAACCTCTAGCTATATGCGTGAGCATTTACGTCAAAATAGCTCTACCTAGTCAAGAAAGAAGAGCAAAGACATATTATATGTGTAGAAATAGAAGTAGGATTGAGGAAGCAAGATGAATACTTTTTTTCGCCCAAAAATCATGTATTAAACTACTACAAAAAGTATCCGATACCTACAATGAGTTTGTACTGAGCCTCTGTTTTACTGGGTAAAACCAGCAGAAAAGCCATTGACATGTTATCGTATTCTTTTTAAATCAGCCGCTATTACTGTCTAGGCAATAAAAGCTATAGTAACGTTAATAATACCATAACATGTAACAGGAAATTTGGTTTAACAGAGTTGAATTGAGATTTAATGTTAAAAATGCCGAAGTTATTTGAAATAAATGTTTATTACCCTTTCATGTCCAAACGGTTTAAAGGACTGGGATGATCTGCCCTATTTTGCATATTAATAGGCTGCTGGGAAGTTCCCGGGGGAAAGAGAATAATTTTTGATGTTGAAAAATTAATAAAGGCGTTATAAAATTGATCACTAACTTCGACTTTTCAACTGGGTTGTATTATTGCGTTAAAAAAAATGAAAAATAAAAGAAATGAATGCATGTTCAAAGAAGCAAGTTAGCTCCAAAAGCTTTATATATTGCTTGTGAACTTTCAGGGTTAATTACTTCTATGAGGTTCTATGCATTTTTGACGACGATATCAGCACACAATCAAACCGAGTTACTTTTATTATTTATTTAGATTGAAAAGCAAAACATCAAAAGTAGCTAAGCAGAATAACATGCTCAAAATGATCTAGACATGACGTATTCTCATGACGATAGAGTCGAGTGCAGATCGAAGCAAAGCAGTCTTGAAATCGATCTCTTGACTCGTCTTCGGAATAAAACGTTTGTATTACGTTATAATAAATAGGTGATTGATTGATAATATGCGCATTTTGTAAACGAGATAACGAGACGATTATTTGGTAGGTATTTAATACGACCATTAAATAACGAGTTGCTTTAAAAAACAACATGATTTTGCCCTAAATAAGCTTTCACATAAACCCTTGTAAATATAATCTTGTGTAGGGCTAGTGAATATGCAAGCAATCTACAACAGTTAAAGACTGTAAAATCTATAAAAAATGTAAAGCATTACATAGATAAAAGTACGACAGAGTGCTTTTATTCTATACGTTTATTAGACTTCTATAGTCGTAACGTTCTCAGTCCCTCAAGTACGAACGTTTTTCTTCTATCCAGAAAGTTCTCACGTAACGTCATCGAGAATATATATTTGTACGGTGATTGGAACCAGCGCGCCGTATCCGTTTTTAGTACAAAATATCTCCTAGCATGTTGACGTTGGCTAACGTATCGTTTATTAGTAGTAATTGTGAAGTATACTTAAAATAATGGTAATACATAATTTTATCAATTTTCACTTCATCAATTGTATCATTTCATGTAATTTAAGATCATCGAACGCCATTTTCTGCTTAATCTATGATGTTTTTAGGATATTTTACACACGTAAGTTAGGTTAGGTTAGGCTTGTGACTACAAAAATAGTTCACTCATGCGGAGAGAAATGCCTTTCGATGTGATGGAAATTCTGTGTAATGATACACGTTAATTGAACGGTGTTTCGATAAAATAATAGGTAAATACCCATAAAATAATGTATAGAGACCCGAGCCAGTTTAAGAGGTCGTGCTACGGAAACTTAGTCCGATTGTCGTGACGTATGATTGGATTTTAATGTTCGTGCTAGCTACAGAATACATCTTGTCCAGGCCTACTGAGGGCCCTGCCAAGATGCATTGCGCTAAAAAGCGTTTCTATTCGTTTCGTTTTTAAACCAATCGCGTCACTGATAGATCACGTGACTTTTCGTATCACGCCATCTACCAGTGACGTGATTGGTTTAAAAACGAATCGAATAGAAACGCTAGTTAGCGCAATACATCTTGGCAGGGCCCTCCCTCTGAAGTATTTACCAGGGGGCCTAACATGGCTGCGTTTATCGCGTGACAAAATATGGATAAAACATCCGTCTCTTTCTGACACGTATTTAAGTACGACAGTGACGGATGCTTTATCCACATTTTGTCACGCGATTAACGCGAAACCATACTATGCCCGCTGGTTATAAGATAGGTAGTCGTAGAGACTCATTGCTATGAAGTTATAAGTAGGCGTTAATGTGAACTAATGGAAAGAGCAAGTACGGTCACGAGCGTTAATTTGGGACCCATTTCAAGAAAAATATTCTTGAAGTCGTCAATGTGATTACAGACGTCAAGTCATTTGTAACTTTTAGGAAACTCAACCTTATTGTTGTAGAATGTCAGGTTGACTTTGGACCTCAGGTGAGTACCAAATTCAAAATGGTGACTGTAAAAGTATCTACTATCAGCCTAATGAAACCCTGACCTACCATACAACGGTGTCATAACGATATTATAAAACAATTTGTTTGACACTTCTTACATACATACATAATCTCACGCCTTCGTTCCCAGAGTGGGGTAGGCAGAGCTACAGAATTACAAACATCTCTAAAAACTTGTTGATAATTCTATAACCACAATTTGCACAATTAGGCTAAGATGTTTACCAGCGTATTAGTGACAGGTTGCAAGCCCATCGCCTAACAGTACTACAAGCCTTTATTCCCTTAGTCGTCTCTTACGACATCCACGGGAAGACATGGAGTGGCACTATTCTAACTCGGCAACCACACGAGGGACACTTCTTAGGACTTGAATTAAAACGTCACTATGACACAGTTCTATGCACAGAAGAAAGACTAAAGGCATACAAACCGTACTAAATAAGCAGAAAATACATTATGGTTCACTTCTTTTTACTTTTGGTTTTCACAGTGACTTGGAAAGAGATGAATCTATAGCTGTTCTTTCGTTATTTGGTACGTCGTCACAAGTAAGGCGTGATTTGGACCTATAAGCACCTATAGTATTTGGACCTATAGACAAGGAAAGACAAATCCTTCCTATAGGAAGGACAAAGAAGTCCCTGTGTAAAACCTTGTGACAATGACAGTTAAAAAAGAAAAAACAGCCTACTTTTTGTTTCATTTTTCATGTAATCTAAAAAAAAGGTAGAGAAAGATAGCTGACGCAAAGTAGGTCTTATAGTCCGGTTTCTATGCTATATGTTCTTATTCTATGGTTCTATGGTGGGTCAGGGTTCTATTGGGCCGGTAGTACGGTCACGGAAGTTAATTTGCCACCCATTTCAAAGAAAATCTGCTTGAAGATGTCATTATCAATAGAGATGCCAAGTCATTTGTAATTGATAGGAAACTCAACCTTATTGCTGTAGAATGTCAGATTGAATTTGGACCTAAGGTGGGTCACAAATTAAATTCCTTGACTGTACATGTACAAGTCATATAACATTGAGATGCATGTCAAATATTCCGCCTGACCTACTTCCTAGTTGCAATTCACGATGGGTATCTAGCACGAAATAAAATTCGCTTTTAACATTTCGATTTATGTTGAGAAAGCCTTGTGTAAGAAAGGTTCAAGAAATAATTGGTTGGTTCATATCGAATGATACATATATATTTTCTGAGAAGATGAATTGCAAACAGTATTTAATTAGGCGTTTTTTCGGTGATACAAACAAATTCTCGTTGATTTATACTTTTAGCAAAAATTGTTTGACACCAAACACAATTAAGTTACACACAAATAAATAGAAAAATCTCCTATTAAGATCCCTAAGATGCTTATGCGTTGTACATGGATGAATAGAGAGTCGAAAAAATCAGGCACTTCACAAAGCCCGCAACAATACTACAAGTTTTCATTACCGTCGGCTAGCTATCGCTATCCTATTTGCTCTTGAATCTGACAGTATATTTTGTCACTCTTTTTTGTCTGTTTTTAATATAAATAAGAAAATTTCAGAAAGCTACTAAGGAACTACACTAGAAAATACTAGGTGGTGCTCATTTGTTTCTTGCATATAACTTGTATGACGTAGTACTACGAGTATATGGCAAAAAAACCTGAATTATTGGATATTTTACTATAATTCTGCGGCAAATAAGCTATGTTTTGTTTTCCCTTCTAGTTGTTAGCAGCTCTACTGAACATAAATCGCACTTTAAATCAGTTAGTAGCTGTAAGAATGTTGCCAGGGCCACTGGGCCGCTGACCTTGCCCTTGAACTTGTATCTGTGACCTTGCCTTGATAACCCATATAGCAGTAAATACCTACTTTACTTAAACTTTTTACCTGTAATTTATTTCGTGTTTGCGTAATTAAGTTTTTATTTGTTTTGATTCTTATTTCTTACAACGCGAGGTTGTTGGCATGGCATTAAACATATCTTCAAAAAAAAAATCAAAAACGATTTCGGGGAAAAGACACTTCACTGGCACTAGACTGTCAGATTTTTTTAGCAGCCTGTCGGTTGACAGAAATATGTTTGCCAAATGTATCGTTTTCCAACTTTTTCATTTGCCAACCCAATGTTATATGTATAAATATTTCAGGATTTATTTCAGTACCATCGTGTAGATCCTATCGGTTAGGTTAGGTTAGTTTTTATTAAAATCCTGAAATATTTACAGTTACAGGAAACAAAGTGGGTTGGCAAATGAAACGGTTGGGAAACGATACATTTGGCAAACATATTTCGTAGAAACAAAGGTAACCCACTTTTTTTTATTGTTCTTGTTTTTGTCAGTTATATTTATTTCACTAATATTTTAAATCTAAAAGATATCAACGGGCGCCATGCAAAATAAATGAAATCGATTTTGTCTATTAAGGAATGTTTTGGAACTGTTTGAATTTTTTTATGCCCATTTATGGGTCTTAAGGGGACAATATATCTTGTTATCATAGACGTAATTTGATTGATTTGTTTTCGGGGCCTCTATTCTTCTCTATAAAACCACATTGCTTTTCTCGTAATGTTTTTTAGCTCAGCCGAGATTAATGAAATGAATGGTTTTTTGAGAGTAAAAATAGTTACAGCCCTTGCGGGTTGATTTTTGAGAATCAAACAAGAACTAAACGTACTTGGTTTCCTTAAAATGAGGTTTAATTTCAATTAAATTATATTTCAATTATCTCTCAAATAGATTTGATTGGATTCGTTTTCGGTTGTCAGTATTTTTAAAACCTTTATCACCATTTGATATGACAAACATTGTACCAGATTGAAAAGTAAATTGTAAACAGATTGTTTCAGAAAAGCATGATAAACTATTTTCTTTTATTGTATTAACCCTGTGTCTTTCGAGCCGAAAACCCTTAATAAACATTCAAATTTGAGAGACACATGATCCTCATATTATTACTCGTACCAACTAACAAACATCAACGCAAGCTACCAAAAAACTAACTAGAAGCCACCAGTCATTGACCTCACTTTAGCAATAATAATAGATTAAATTCGGCTAGCGGTGGCTAGATGCGGGGCTAGGATCGAGGGCGCATTGTGCGCGCACAATGGGGCAGCTGCGAGGGGCGCGGGCGCATGTGACGCGGCGCAGGCCCGGGGGACCTGCCGAGTGCTGTACTGCCCCCTTAGCAAATAAGCTATCTTAAATTCAAGAACTAAAGCAGTTTTAACTCTCGTATATAAGTAATAAGGTTGATATTGATACAGGATTCTTATCTGAGATACTGCCTATTAGCTTAGGAGGGTAGTCTAATACACGCATTCAGTGCCAACGGCAAAATGTATGTTCTATTTTCTACGGAGATCGGTTAGTCCGGCACTGAATGAGTTTAGTGCAGACGGATAAATATCTCTATCGACAAGGCTGACATCAGTGGCAAGTTTAGACTTTGAATTGTTTTGTGAAACAGCTGTATTGATTGGGATAAGAAATATTGTATTTAGGGAAATAGTATTAAAATTAAATTAAACGATATTTATTTCTGTTTCTTTTTTTATAAAATTCTGGCTAATATTATTTAAATTATCTTGTTTTTATAAAACGACAGTTGAAATAAAGGAAATATAACGCTGAGGTAGGTAAATAACGAAGGGATTTGGGTAAAAGTGTTGTCATTAATTTGTAAAAGTCATACATTTTCAAGGTGAGCGGCCATTCGTAAAAGTGGTAAATTATGATATAATTATTCAAAATCAACATTTGTTGTTATGTAGGTAATGTAATACTCTTAAGTGCATCAGAGCCGAGATATTTAAATATTCATACCTATACAGTTTTAATGCTAAACTAAATATTAAATGAATATGGCAATAGAAACTGCTACAGACAAACGAGATAGTAGGAGACGAACGTGACACCTTTGATTAATCAAAGTTCTCTATTAGATATTATTAGAGCTAAGATTATTCTACTTCAATTTATGTTAATAAGTTAGGTACCGTAGATTTGTTTTTCTCTATTTAAGAATGGAATAGCTTTAATAACCCTTTATCAAAAACCATATAAATTGTGCATCCACTGGTACAAAAATTCGCTTAAAGAACACCACAAGTCATTTTTTTCAATAAGATACGAAAATTAACGAGTGACGTCGATTGTACAAAGCGTACAGTCACCGCGCACTAAACGCCCTGTCACCTCCGCGTCGTCAATCGCCCATCGATCGCCGCTAATTTGATAACGCGTGTCCCCACTATCTACGACACTACACTCCGACTACGTGTACGCTAACTCTGCATTCCGCACTTACGTGTTGTGTTGTGTTAGGTTCTTGGACAAGCTTCCGTTGCGGACGGCAACGCGGCGGGTCCAGCACATGCGTAAACACTTTATGAATTAACTGACGATAAACATGGGGGCTTTTCGAGTGTGAACTAATTATTAGGTTAGTAATGTTGTTTTAGAAAATGTTACGTAAATATGTATAGTTACGGTATGAAAAGGTTCGTCACTTTCGACTCTATTTCAATGCCATTAAGATCCAAAAGTGACGACCCTTTTCATACCGTGACTGTACAACCTTGAGTAAGCACAATCAATGACGTAGTATGGCATGGCATACGGCAAGGAAAGGATAAACAAAAAAAAATGTTACTTAAGGCGTCAACGTGCGGTCTTATCGCTAAATAGCGATCTCTTTCAGACAACCTTACAAAGAAGAGAATGAGTATCTATTAGTATAATTCTAACTTAAATCACAGCTACTTTGATCTGTGGCCCTAGTAAGATTAAATACTTGATCTGTTTTAGCACTAATGTCAAAGATAAATGAATGTAAGGTGACAGAATCAGGCTGAATTATTGACAGTAATTTGGAGATTTTATCACTAGCCTTATTGCAGCTTTGGCAGGGTGCTTAGTAAGTATTTTTTAGTTGTTTACAAAAGTGAGCCAAACATATATATTTTGGTATTATACTAATCCAACATATAAGATAAACTATTTGCATGTTTAACTCTATGCAAAGATTGTAAGTTGTTTAGCATGTGGTCAATATCGTTGCATAAAGTACCGTGACGTAACCCATTAAGGGCTTGTTGTTTGATCGGTAGTGAAATCAACTAATTGTTAAATTTCAATAAAGGAATGGAAGAATTGGTACATTTCCTTGAGATTTAACCATTAGTTACGATTTTTAAAGATTAGTTACTTTAACTACTGATCAAACAACCAGCCCTAAGTGATATTAGGTATAGGAGAAAAACACAAGAATGATCGTACAACTAGGTACAGAATATACACACAGCCGCTTTAGATAAAGGGCATTGGGTAAATTTGTTTGAAGATTATTGTCTTTTTTTTTCAGCGGCCACGGTTGATTTTTACATAGTTATTTAGAGGACCTCTAAATACACATAGATATATATAATTTATAGCGGTAAATAATATCGGAGCGGAGATTTTAAAGATTTAAGTATTCAGTTTTTAGTACAAAAGTACGCCCAAGTATGAATATTTAAATATCTCGGCTCCGATGCACTTTAGAGTATTACATTACGTAACAAAATATGTTTATTTTTAATAATTCTATCATAATTTACCACTTTTACGAATGGCCGCTCACCTTGAAAATGTATGAATTTTACAAATGACAACACTTTTACCCAAACCCCTTTATTTAGAAAACTAGAAGAAACGCACGCAGCACCTTGCTTTTTAATTTGACACTAAAGGAAATTGAGTCACAAACAATATAATTGAAATAGAGGTAAAAACAAAGTAGAATAATAAAATCCCTGTTATTATGCGTAGAACTCTTTTTATATTTAAAATAAACAGATATACAGATCAAAGCTGATTGCAACTACGTGTAATATAAATAGGTTTCACATTGATCGCCGCGATGTAGCTGATAGGGGGCGCAATTACAAAACTGTCGACAATCGATAGTGAACTAATACCCGTGCACATATACCTCATTCCCTCTCTACAAGCCATTAATACCATTAGTGCCCATCATCGGAATTTGTATCGACTTCGAACGTATTGTGTACGTTTTGGGCACTGAAACGTATCACCAGAATTTCCGATACAGTAACGGTAGCACTCGTAACCTTTTGACTTCATGGTTTAGATATGTGGGTCAGATATGATTTAAAAGAACCCTTCCAAGTAGCAAAGCCGTAATTAAAAGTAAAGTTTTCGAGGAAAAGTCAAATCGAGGCTTTTGTTCGCGGCCGTGGGCTCTTTGATGTAACTTTCGTTGCATATAATTACCTATTCCAAATTGGTTTGCTTAGAGTATTTAATATAGCGTGGGACGGTATATGGTTTGCGATCAAAAATTGGCGAATAAATGTTTTATAAATTCAAGTAAGTACGTTATACAACAGTTATTCGATAAATAGGTTGTATAACGAAGGTTGCTTGTTACGAGAATAGCACCAACTGGTAGTGTCATTCATGCTTCGCGTGCGTTGCCCCGCCGCCGACGCGTAGGTACTTTCTGGCAGGCAGGTATAGATAAGATACCGGTATAGGTAGTAGGTAGGTATAGACGGGGAAATGGAATATCTATGTACCATCGATTCGATCAGCTGCTCTGGCTAGTTAATCGCTGCATTTTATTTCTAACAAGTTGAGTAGCTATTAATTTATCAAGGATGTTGTAAGTATAAATCCAATTAGGAATAAAGTCTACTTTAGGGTCTGTCTGCGAATTTATTTGTGGGTGGAACATGACTAATTTTTTGAAAGAACAAGTTCTATAAAAAGCGTGATTTAGATACCCGATTGTCCGTGTCAGTATATTTACCTAACTGTGGACGTTAATAGCATAAAATCGTCGATATATCGCATGTTTTAATTTGTATATTGGTATGTATATACTAACTTATAGACATTATATGTACATAGACACTAAAATAACAATAAGCGTCCTTTTTTGAGGTAATAAGTGTGTAATGTGACAATTTGAACATTTAATTGTTTTAACTTAATACAGATTAAGGATTTACAACTTAAGGCGATACAATATAACCAAATATTTGCCTTACCCGGTTGTGTAAAAATGTAAGTAAAAGAAAACAACATCAGAAACAAAATGTATCAAAAAGCTACTGAAATAACATCCGTATAATGGAAGCACCAAATTCCACTACATTCAGGAAATACCGCAAAAGTGATATAAAGACACATTTCTCGCCTTCCTTCCTACATGGTACTAGGTAAACATGAATCAGGGGCGATGTTTGACGTCCAGCGCGGGCCGTAAGGCGCGAGGGTGATTGATCGGGCTGCATTCTCCATGGTGAAAGAATGTAAACACTGTGGCAATTAACCCGCCCCGTCCAAGCTACTGGCCGACACATTTATTTATTTACGCATTTCCACTTCGCTGCGCCTATTAAAAAAATAAGGTTTGCCACTTGTTTAAGACAATAAACGAGGAATGATATGAGGGTTTGAAGTTATTTTTCACTTGTAATTTTATTTATCTGATATTTTAAGATAATTTTCAAGAAGTTAACCGGAAACTTTACCACTAGCGAATATATTAAGAATGATTTCTAATTCATAAATAGCACAACAAAAATACATACAAAGTAACTTCGGCAGATTTTGGTTATGTTGCAATATGTACTTACAGAGACTAAAGGCCGTTATCCCAAAAACTCCCAGGCACTATCATTTATACTGTGCAAGCGCCGCACACCAGTATACCACTCTGCCGAGTGAATGTGCGACGGGTTCCGTGGAGTGAGCCATTGTGCGTGCCGAACCCCTCGTGAGAGGGAAGCCCGGCTTCCGTCCCCCACACGACACTGCCCCAACACGGCACTATTCTACGCTACGTTGTTTATTGATCAAAGACACATTAGCACTTGTCAACTACAGTGTTGTTTTTTAATGAAAAACTATACCTACACGGAACCTTTTTTCACTAAAAAAATTTTGATAAAATCTTTGAGTGTTTAAAAAAAAGAAGTTCCAGGCTGAACATTGATCTGTTGCACATTACTGAAGTTAGAAAAAGCGAATTAGTCCAGACCATGTTAACGACTGCAGAAATTGAAGAACATGTGTTAGAACTGACGTAAGCGACGTCAATTTGCTAGTTTCTGTCAGATTTCCACAGTCAATAGTTTTCGTAGAATGTTACTTGTGTTACCCTACAGTTTACTCAAGGGAAATATATGATATAGTTCAATAAAGTGTTTTGATACCCATCAAAGTTTGATAGACGTTTGACAAAATTTGCTACTGTTAAGTGACTGCATCATTCCGTTATGTTGTTGCAAGCGCCCCTTTTGTTGTATAAATAATTATTTTTTCCAGGTTGTTATTGATTCCATTTGAACCTTTTTGTCTCAAATTGCAAATAATAGGAAGATTCATAATTTGCCGACCGTCTCATCACACACCCTCACGCTGCAACTGAATCGCACCCCTCATCAAATTGCCACCCAATAAAATCATGCACCACGACCTAATTTTTAAACTTGGAATTCAAACGAACCCTTCTATTATGTGAAAAAAACCGGACGACCTTAGCACACTTTAAAGCTGCTTTTTATTATTTTTCAATGTTGGCATTGTGATAATAACGGCGGAGCGCGGGGCGCGGGCGCCGCAGGACGTTGAACTGCACTTTCCATTTTAATCACCAAAATGTTCTATCACCCACTTAAAGGTGGGTCGTTGGACCTATTTGAAGTTTGGGTATAAAATTTGCAGCACAATTTCAAAAAGCAAGAAAGGTCATCAAACTAGTTCTCAAGAATCTGTGAAGAAGAAGGGATTCTGACATGTTTTTGCAATTGTTTAAGTCTTAAAGACTTTATTGTTCATTAAAGCTTATGCACGCGCCCTTCGTTTGGCACCAAGCTTAGTAGCGTTAGCTTAGTTTTCTATATACTAGTTGTAGTCGCGTACAACTAGTATATAGAAATTGCTCTGTTTGAATTAAACTGATGTAAGCTGGACTCTACGAAATTATTTTGTAGTTTAGCGATGTGTTTTGGTCATTCTCAAGAGTTGTCTGCGTAATTTAAACATGAAACGACAGATTGAACAAGCAAAATATAGTATGACGAATACTATTCTAACACGTTATGCGCATGCATAATAGTTACTTTGCTATTACCGTCGTGTCTACATTCATTTAGGGTTATCCTGAATAGGTCTGTAAGAACAGGTCCTCGGCTATTCTAATGCAACTCTAACGGCTAGCTCGGGTCGTGGGACAGCGCCGGCGCCGCTAGCGACAAAGGAGCAGGGGCAAGTCAAGACCGTGGGAGATGGGACCCTGTCAAATTTGCCCCTGCGGCCCGCCCCGCGCAGCTGTCGCGATAATATATAGACTCGTCGATGGATCGATTGTTTGATTCACGACCTTTTATTGTTCCGCAGTCTGATTGTACGTCGCGAGACTTCGCCCCGGCCCGATGTGAGCGACACATATCCACTATTATTATTGCTTAGTGGCAGCGACAGGACCTGCGCAACGAGGGTGAGCGACGAATAAAGTCATAAAACTCAGTCCGAAAATAGCAAAAACAATTCTAGTGAATGGAACAGTCTACAACGGGTTTCAAAAACCGAACAGCTGGGAAATATTAATTGAATGTCACGAATTAATTTACGCGTGGTTTTAATTACGCATTTGAAATAATCGTACAAAGTATATGACAACCGGTTCAGAGGATTACATGCTTACGCTTGTCACTGGTCGCATATGCTTTGATCCAAAATGAACACAATAGATGCATTTTAATATGCACTATTACTATGCAGATAGGTTGCGCGTGCAAATAATGCGCCGACGGGTTTGGCGCTAGACAAAGCGTTTTGGATTAATCACCAAAAATATGGGGTGTCTTTTGGGCGTCGAGTTGAATGGTCTAGCACAGGGGTCGTCGCTCGCAGCTGCGCGGGCGCGGATCAAATTGATACGCGCACATGTCGCGCGTGCGCCGTGACGTCACGCGACAGCCGCGCGGTAGCCGCGTGTAAAACCGCGCTAACACCGCTTCTATACTGCCATATACATTTATGATAACACTTTTTAGTTTTCGTGGCTCTATTGCATTTAGAATCAAATGATTTAAAGAAGTCAATTAAAGCTATGTATACAAGTCCTTAGTACTATTTATCAGCAATCTTTGTCTTTGTTAAACGAAACAAAAATGCTATCCGATGAGAGTGCGAATGTAAAAGCAATAACCAGCTAAACTCAAGAAACTAGGACTACTGTAGGTACAATTTGGGACCCACCCTAGGTCCAAAGTCAATCTGACATTCTACAACAATAAGGTTGAGTCTCTTACAAGTTACAAATGATTTGGCATCTCTAATGACATTAACGACTTCAAGCCTATTTTTCTTGAAATGGGTCACAAATTAACGATCTTGATAGTACGTGTTAGACGCAAAGACACTGATTGAACGAAGACACTAAATTGTAAAACTGGTTGGACGTTGCATTGATGAGCAGATCGTGCTGTTATTGTAGCTATAAGCTTTAACAAGCGTGCCAAACTCGATAAAAGTCATCATGTGAGAGTTCAAATTAAATAAGGATGTAGAAATTTTCCTGAATCGATCCGATAAGTACAGGAGTGGTAAAGGATGAAGGGGAAAGCCGGTTAAACTTGACTTAAAACACGTCTTTAGATGACAATGTATAACAATGAGCGGCGACGATTTTGTATTTTTATCGAGCATAAGTTCCTGACCGAAATTACATTGGCTTGACAGCTGCGGCCAAGAGAAAAAACAAAACAGTAATGTATGGCATACCATATGGCACCTTTGCGGGGTAATGCCATAAAAAAAGAGCACTATAGAAAATAAACATCACAAACAGACGTAGCGTTTAGCGTCATATTCAGTGTTAGAATTAACTAAGGTAAGATATTCTAGGCCTTATCCTACATCAACTTCTACCCTATTGCATTTGTATTGGCTTCGACTCGGTCGCCATTACTGTCAAGTTAATAAGAGCTATTATAACGTTAAAAATGAGATAGCAATACGTATAAACACAATGTAAAATAGGCCTGTTTGCAAGGATATATAGTATCTAGGGGCTTTGTAAGTAGCTGTAAACTTTAGTACTTTGTCACTTTAAAGTGTGCTATAAGGCCTACTGTTCATGTCAGTGTGTTAGTGCAAACTTCTTACAAAAGCTGTTGCAATGATTGATATACATGCATAATTTATGAATGCAAACATAAACAAACACAGTAAAGTCGTGCTAGGTACTTTATTAAAAGCCGGCTTGAAAAAGACGTGCTACCAATTTTCGGTTGTTTTTTGGTCATTGATGTAACACATGTGACCATTTATAACGAAGTTAAATTACCAACCGCAAAAAATAGGCAGATACGAATTTAAAAAGTTCTGTTACATGACGCTTCCTAACACGACGCTTCCGTTAGTATTTTTTTAGGTGATTGTTAATATATTAATGCCACGTAAATAAATAATAAACAGAAAAAAATCTAGTGAGTTTAGGTACACATATTGTGATTCCAAAAAAACTTACAACTCTTAACCAACTAGGAAAATAGCTGTACGTAATTTCACTAAAATGCTAAGTGGTATTTATGGATTCCATATATCATCTCGCTTAGCTCTGACTTTTAAACCTATTCAATATATTTTTTCAACTTTTTTTTTTTTAAACTTTCGATTGCTGTTGTTTATTTACATGTGGTATCAACGTTCAATGGCACGCACAATGACGTATCTAACTATGATCCCGCGGAACACGCGCGCACGTCAAGTCTTTCTTAAACTGTATTTTAAGCTGTAGTTGCAAAGCTCCTTAAAATTTTACTAAAAATGTCAAAACCTTACAGGCTTAAATAAATTCTAGTTATTTTTTACAAAATTAAAGACAATGTCAGTTACTTAACATTTGATAAACAAAACGAGTTAAACAAAGTATTTATTTTTTCGTATTGTAATTGTATTCTTTCAATTATATTTTAAAAGGCTTACTATACCTCAGCGCGACGGCAATATGCTAAGTTTCTTATCTCTAAGTCATAGTGAAAGAGTGAAACAAGTGCTTTGTTACCGTAAATAGTAGTCTTTATTTATTTATTTATAAGGCATAATAACAAATTACAAACTTAGATATGTACTAGTTCGTAACTTGGGATACACCAAAAAAATAACTGCTTGCTTTTACATTTTTACTTGAAAGAATAGCCTTTTCTAAGGATCTAATTTGAAGCATTTAATTATTAAAATAATTTCTTAAATATAGTATACCTCGCCTACTTATATTATGGCGGTTACAAAATGGCGGTTAAGATTTAGAAAGACGGCTTTTTAGTAAATAAAAAGTAAGTAGTTTTTAGTAATTGTTTTTCAAAGTCATAATAGACAAACGACATTCAAACATAATGTAAAGAAACAATCGCAATACGATATTATTTATTATTTCAGAGTATTATAAGCATTCAACCTTTTGCTTATTACCTAGACCTCAATTAATACAACACTTTCTACATGACCCTTGTTTATAGACTAGATTTACTTGACACAATCACATTAAATTAGTTAAAAAGGTGGATTCCATACTTCCAATCATGAGTTTCTACAATTAATGTTGATGCCGTCCTTTTGAACCTCTTGGAAAACTCAACACAAAATTATTAAAATTCATCACACATAACTCAAAAGAGAAATGGTCTCATTAATAGGTATATTGATTTCGTCATAAGAATTACAGTCAATTTGTACACAAATAAATTTGACATGACAACAGCTGTCTTCAAACGTAGGTGTCAGCTAGATATCAAAATTGTACTTATAAAATTAAATTTTGGAGAGGTTGAGAGAGAAATATGTTTTTTGGTAAAACCACAAAAGAGGTTGTTATAGCGCAATTCGGACCGCAGTTAGGGGTCAAATGAAGGTCATTTTTTAATTTAATTTAAATTAATTCACTGTAACATATTTTTTTAACCTAACTACAGGGGTCGATTTGAGAAGCCTAGCCTTAAGCCTAAGCCTAACTCGACATGGTTTTTAAATTTTTAAACATTGTCTCGAATTTCGACAATGCAGGAGCTTTTAAGTATTTTTTTTGTTACGACATGCATGATAGTTCTTCTTTTTTTGTTAATGGCGATCCACAGCGGTATTCCGTAGAGATTTCGCCAATGTTAATTGAGTGGAGTAAATCAGTAAACAGAATAAATCAAAAGTAAAAGCCGGCCATCTTTCAATCGGCCGTCTTCCCTGACATGATAGTTCCTGGGCCGCTTTCAAAAATTTTGTACATAATTAAAGGCTTAATGAAAACAAAATCACGATCGTGTCCCTTGTGTAAGGGAAGTTAGTCATACAAACTATATGGTTAACAATCGTTACACAAAGGAATCAATTAAGTTTTGTTTTAATTAAAGCCCTTAACAAAGTCCATTTTTTTTGAGAATGACCCGTCTACTGGCTTGACAGCAAAAGGCAGTATTGTTAAAAAGCAATCCGCGATATCTCTCAGGCAATATCTAACAAAGGCTTCAGTGCGATGACAATATGGTAATTCCTTTTGTCTTTTGCGTGTTTTTAACATGCGCGACTGATACTTATAAGACTCAGGTTACTGTATTTGTAAAAGTTGTAGCAGATTGTCCAAATTTGCATGACGTATTAAACAGACTTACGCCATTATACACCGATATAAATATATTGCAAAAAACTGAAGATCTGCTTATACAACCAATCTTCATATCTCCCTAAATCGACTCAATTATGCATAAATTCAAAGGCCATTCAACTTTTCAGTGTACATTTTTGTTATCGTCCGATAAAAAGTATACCAATATATGAATCCGCTTATAAATAAATAACATCTAACAAACAACTAAATCTTAAATTAAATTACTAATTATTAATTAGTCTTAAATTACTTAATTATCGTTGAAGAATCCTGGTAACTCAGTGGTAAATTGTTCTTTTCCATAAAAAAGGCGGGGACATCAACGTCCACTGCGTTACTCACTTTATAGTTATCACAAATAACTTTTTATGAATCAGGATCATTCTAAATATAAGCTTATTTATGTCCCTTTTCGAGTTTCAAGTTAGAAAACGCAGCACTTTCCCGGTTTTTGAAATAAAACTAGTTTAGTGAGAACGTGACTAACACTTATGTACAACGAAAAGTAGAATGGGCCTCAAAATCTCTCCATGTCACTTGCTTCATAAGCTGAGATTAGACCCGTTAAGATATCTAATGCTAGTCTTTAAAATGCCCTGAGAAAAGAGGTCACAAAATATTAAATTACCGAGTTTCTTTCTGGATAAAAGATTGACATTTAACCACATTGAAAAACAAAATATTGCAGAAAATTCCCGAGTACCTATTTCTGACAATGCCTGCCGTAAATGTTAAAGAATCGTATCGAATATTGCGGCAAACATTTGAAATTGTAAAAAAGTTTAAATAAGTTAGTTTTATTTGACTAAACCTTAATGACAGAACTTATAGTCCGTCTATGTAGTTGACTAGGTCCAATCTATTCATTTAAAGAACAACATACTCGTGAAGGATAACGTCCACGTGTCGAGGTTCGCTGACGTATCGTATCGATTGCGCGGCCGGCGATAGCGGTTATCAGCGACCATCGCCTGCGCCGGCTCGTCGCGAGGCCTCACTGCCGCCGGAAACACTCAAGGGTCGTCCGCAGAGGAAAATATTACCGGCGATTTACTTGCTCAACCACTCCCTTATAGAAATAATAAAACATTTTAATCTATATATATACAATGAACCCCTATTTCTCCTAGTCACGGTATAACTTGAGAACGGCTGAACCGATTTGGCTGATTTCTTTTTGTTATGTTCGTCATTGTCAGGACAAGGTTTGTATGAAAGAAAACGAATTGAAAAATCCACCGGGAAAGTCAGAAATTTGCAGCGTGTCGAAGCCGCTGGCGGGCCGCTAGGTTTTTATAAATCTCAGTGAGAGAACTTATGGACTGATTAGGTAGTTTACCGACGAAGTATTTTCTTAACACCCATATGTTCAATGGTTCACAGACCCCGGTCTAAATGTTATTCCTATTTTTCTGTTTGTACGTACAATCGTATCGCGATCGTCAATGATCGTTTTTCTATAAAACACGAGCGACCAATATACTGTCAGTTACGAGAGCAAGTGAGATAGCATAACCAGCCGAACGCTACTGAGCAACCGGGACTGTACCAGTAATTATTTGATTATAATATTTTATAAAACGAACAATGGAAGTAATAGTTAGATAGTGACTAGTAGATAGTTATTCAAATGTTTTAGATGTGGTAAATGTTTCAATATAATACAAATATGTTATTTTAATACCGAGTTCTTGAAGTAGGTATTATATTAATTAAAATAGATAAAATTGTATTTTTGTGGTAGGTGTAGATAAATACCTACTTAAACGTACATATATCCTACAAAATTGTTAGTATTGTATTAAAAAAGATATTTGATCTATTTTGTCCATGTCATCTAAGCTCGACGCAAAAAAATGTTTTCGTCAACATTAATATTATTAATTAAATTGCAAAAAATAATGACTTCTTGTCTTTCATTTTCCATAAACTTAAACTTAAACCTTTACTTTTCATTTCCAAGAATCAAGAAACAATTAAATCTAATTTGCAAAACAAAAAAAAAAAAAAAAATTCAAGAATAACGAAACAATTTAATCTAATTTGCAAAAAAAATGTTTATTTTTTATATCGTAGATTTATATTTAATGAAGCTTAGTTATACTTTTAAGTTATTACTTTTTTTGTATACATTTTAGGTTATTTGCAAAACTAGAAAGTCCTTTGTTTCAACGCATTCGCTAAAACCAAGCGCCTACGCCCTCAGCTCGTAGCAACTGCTACGAGCTACGACTCGCGGCCTACGCATTAAAGCTAAGTAGGCAGAGAGAGATGGTATATCGAATTATTATAACTAAAATGTAAAAACGAAAAAACATTTCATAGGTCAGACTACGAAGAGAGCGGCGAAAAATATTTTAAATGCTTACCATTGTGACTGCCGACGGCTTCTGCCGAAATGTGCAAATTTTTTCGATGAAATATCTCAAGTAGGCCATATAACTTTGCAATAAATTATTTTCTCTTTATAAAAGTAATGAACTCGAAAAGTTTAAACTAATTTAAGATATTGTAGACAAGTAAGTATGCCAAATTAATCCAATCTTTACTTTTGAAATAAAAGAGCGAAATATTTTTTTAATTTACATCCGTTACTTATTCAGTCAGGTTTGGATTTATGCTATTAATTATTGTTAAATATGCATAAAATTTTATTTCAAATAATAACTCATTTCGTGATTAAATGTCTACTATTCATTTTATTTATAGAACTCGTTATTTAAAAAGATGAGAAGTTTGTATTGTTTAAATGTTCCTTTTCACACGATTTTTACATGTTTTTAATATGCTGGTTCCTTCCTTTGTTCTTTTAACGTTTCTTTCCACAGCAGAAATAATCTAGACAATGCCAAGTAAAGACCCAGGTAAATCCAGGTGTTACTGTCGTTTTAAAGCCACACTGCCGTAAAAATATTTTTTCTTGATATTTTTTTCCCCATCTTTCTTGGTAAAACAAAATTAGGGTCAAACCGGGTAGAAATCAATCGGTTGTTTTGAGGTATTGCTGTATATAATGTAATGATTTCTATACAAAATAAACAAGCAACATAAAGCGTGTCCTAAAACTCGTCTCGGCGGAACACGAGAGGATCAGAGGGGGAGGAGGCTGGCAGCGCGCCAGGCGACAAGGTGAAGTGTCGGCGCCAGTGAAAGTCTTCGGCCCTCCGGCCCTCCAGCCCTCCGGCCCGCCGGCCCGCCGGCCTCCCTCCCTCGCCCTCAGCCTCTCTTCTTCGATAGCTACGCACAAAGTCGAGCAGGGGCCACGGGGTGCTAACTATACATGGTGCTCGGTTAGGGATTATACAAAAAATAATCTCACGGTAAGTTGATTCGTATTGCAAGTTTTCGATGGCTTAAAGCGATTGAAACGAGTACATGTGCAACTAAAGGGTGGTGGGGGGGTATGGCGAACAATGAAAGGATTTAGGGTAAAATAATTATTAGGTATTGTTCAAACGGTAAATTTACAATAATTTGTAGCTCGGAATTAATAATTTTGTTAATAAATCAGTGCACATTTATTAATAGTTATACCTGTCTAATTAATATTAACTGTACTTAATATTAATGCAACATTAAACCCGCCTTTTATTCTTAATTTTTTTTGTCTGCATATTAGGTAAATTAATAAAAAATCTAAGAAGAAAGACATGAATAATATGAAAGATAAAAAACGTTTAGAAACCTGAATATAGTTTTTTCTCGTAAATTGAGCACTTCGTTTAAAGATTATTAGCTAATTATTAGTTTTGATTTTAAATTGGCACAACACTGGAATTTTAACGAGTGATTAAATCTACGACGTCAAATTTTATGTTTAAAAAGTACCGGGTTTTTAATATTCACAAGGCCATATCTTCACTTGGGTTCATGCGAGCACGAAACGGTAAGCCGGGGGTACATTTATTCGGCGTGGTGTGACACAGACGGCGTGCATGCGTACGTACCTGGGCGCGCGGCGGCGCGCGGCAGCTCGCGGCGGCGGGCGGCCGCGGCACTCGCGGCGGAACGACACTCGCGCGCGGCGGCGGCGCGGGCAAACACCAAAAGCAAAATGGACATACCTGAGGGTGGCGGCTGGCACGGGGCGCGCTCGCTACTTGAATGAGCCGCCGGGCGGCGCGGCGCGCGCAGGGGGCGCGGCCAGCCCGCGTGGCTCCGGCCCCGCGCCCCGCCCGGGCCCGCGCCTGCACCGCTCAGCTGAGCCCTGATTAGCCCCGGCCGGGCTATTCAATTAAGGACTGTTCGGTGCAGCTCGTCGCAAACCCTGGCCGCTCCGCGACCACTCCTCATTACCACTCCATCACGGATCCCATTACTCTCCTTCGCCTCCGACGCAGCATCCGCATCTGTTTAAGGAGAATTCAAATTTTCCGCTTCGGAGGAGCCGCTGCAAAATTAAAACGCGTACTCGTAACACGAACGCCGCCCGTAGTACTTGACTGTTTACGCGGTTGCAGCCAGTAAATTTGTCAAAGTGCCAAGAACGAGCATTGCGATAAATCAAACCCATGTCTCGCTTAGTCGACGCCGCTCGGAGGCTGGCTCGGGCCGTGCTCTACTTTTATTAATACACTACACCGATACCTACCTATGCCTATGCCTTAATGTGTAGACACAGTAAATATCCTTTGTTTGTGTCCCATTCGTACATTAAAGTTAATCGGGATCGATAGAATAACTTACTGAGTACGCAGATACTTCACTAGAATTCCTTATTTTGTATTGTATTCGATTGTATTCTAAAGATTTGCATTACAAAACAGTGTTGCACTTGTGCCGGCTTGTTCGCCGAGGCCGGCGGCGCGGCGCTCGAGGAAATCTTTAAATTGAATAACAGCGTCAGTCGCATTGTGCAGCCGCGGTCTCGAGAGCCCTCCCGCGTTCACTTACATAATGAAACAGCGCGGCCGCGGCGGCGATTAAATACAGGAGCAGCGGAGCGCAGCAACGACCCATAGAGGACCGTAAACACCCTGTTATGTTACGGCGAACTTCGCCCCGGCTATTGTTATCTACTAATTATAACACTTGTGTATAGTTTCACACGAGCCCTAAACAATGTTGCGTTTGTTGTTATATCTGTAATTAAATTTATAGGCACTTTGTGCGGAATAGTAACAATAAAACAACGGAGGAAAGGATTAGACTTAATGATGCGCGACATGCTTCCATCCGGTTGCGTTTGTTCTTTACAATCTCTGTTTGTTACTTTACTCATATAACCCTAATACTACTGTTACAAGAATAGTATATCGCTAAGTGTGTTTTTATCTAACTAGAGGCATAAGAACGTTATGCACTGAGTGCTACCCTCAACTAATATAAGTTATGACAGGGCTTGTTTAACGAAGTTCCAGATTGTCGTTACAAGAATCAATTTAGTCCTAATTGTATATTGTACTATTAGCTGACCATTAATGATGTAAGAACTGTCACTGCGTTGGTCCTGGGCCGGCAGGTGAAAGCCCATAAAAGCCCATAATCAGCCCTTTAGGAGCCACTCGGGCAATAACAGTGGCCACTAATTTATTCACCCGCTCTTCATTTATCTCCCCTCCCAGCCGGTAGTAAGAATATTGCCGCAAGATATCGTTTCCAAATTAGAAATTACGTATTCTCGCCGATTGGATTAAAGTTGTCGGAGGCTTTAAACTTTCTAATTGGAGTCTAATGGAAGCTCGAAATAACCTCTCTACCCTTTAGTTAAAGATTAGCCCGCTGTCATTTCGTTCCGGAAGGATGCTTTAATGGAGCAGGTCTCACGTACAGCCAGCTCCAAGTCTGGTTGACGGTATCAATGATAAATTGGCTTTACGCCGAGCCGATTATACATGCGGACGTGTAGAGCCGCCTCGGTGAAACATAAAAGGACTAGACACGGTTTTCCTACTATATACCTACCTATAACATTGTAAATGCGAAACTTTGTGCGTTAGTTTGTTACTTCTTCACGCTGCAACGGCGGGATGGATTTGGAACAAATTTGAAATGAAGATAGCTTATACCCTGGATTACTGGGCTACGTTTTACCCCAAAAAGTTCCAGATGGAATAACAATAAACGAAAACTACGCGGACAAAGGCGCGGGCAGAAGCTTATCAGTAAATAAAGCGGTAATAACCCAATTGGTTTTGTTCTTATAAGTTGCAGGTATTGCAGCTACATAACGAATAAGAATAGCTTTGATTCTATTTAGACTTTCCCAGCCATTAGCAAGTTTCAGTCAATGTAAATTAGTAAGA
The DNA here is from genome assembly GCA_946894065.1 of Acleris literana. Taxonomy (NCBI): domain Eukaryota; kingdom Metazoa; phylum Arthropoda; class Insecta; order Lepidoptera; family Tortricidae; genus Acleris; species Acleris literana. The sequence continues at coordinate 20,333,267 of OX335671.1, read as the reverse complement.
CTACGCTACTCTTAATAATTTTGAAACCTATTTGGAGTAAAGTAGTTGTAATGTTCGACATTAAAACATGTATATCTGAGATGTTTTTGGTTACTTCCATATGTAAACTACAAAGTTATACAATGTAACCTAGATCCAATTCATCTGTCTATATCACCTACGTAACATACAAATTAAGCGAAGTAAAATAAATGCTATAAATAATACCGTAATAAGTGCGAGGATTCCCATGTGAGGATCTGAATAATATTTCCTCTCTGCTCCAGTGGAAATGTCAATCGTATTCCTTCTAACGTAAGACTTAAAACGAAGCGCGCGATTTTTAACCCATTACAGTCTACGTGAGAGGGAGTTGGCCCGATGCCAGCTCCGGGATACGATCACCTTAACATTTTACAATAACTGCATTTATACCAAGTCGAGCGCGTAGAATGTTTTACAGTCTAGGGAGAGCATCGGACAAGATTAAAAGCGGCGAAACGTGAACACATTCGAATCAGATTTCCACATGCGAGCGCCGCGAGCCGGGTAGCGGGCAGCCGTGAAGCAGTCCGGGTATGCAAGCCGGCGGAATGGGCGGCATGCAGGCGTCCGGAGTGACTTCCGATGCAGTCACAACTGGCTGCGGAGGGGTTAACAAGTTCGCTCTGACAGCTAAGCGATTTTTTATATTATAATGTTGAGCTAAACGTTTTATAAAACATTCTAGGGCTCTTCAGTCTGTGAGCACTCAGAAGGTGCATCGGGTTTGTGCTTCTCTCTCACTTGCTTTTCATAAGATCGTATGAGAGCGAGTGAGAGAAAATTACAAACCCGAAGCACCTTCTAACAGTAGTATTATTAGTAGTATTCTATTCTGTAAATCCACATTGCTTTTGACATGTTATCGTGTTTAATACCTAAATAGTGGAATGATATAAATGATTGAGTATGAGTATGAGTATGGCGCGAGTTTTAATATGAATGTCGACTCCATAGCTCGCTTTAGTCTTATACCGTGCTATGAAAACTCCGAACCCTGAGGGCTTATTTCCTAACGCACTCGTAATCGCAATCGTTTTCATTTTGACAGTCCGAAGGCGAGTCTGCATTCGAAAAGAAAATAATTGTTCCACTTTGAAGTCGATTGCGATTGCGAGTGCGTTAGGAAATAGCGACGCTGGTCATCAGCTGCTAAACAAAGCCAACCAGAGGCTCCGTTCTCCTCGGTTAAAACTAAAATTGTATTTGACAGGTCACCACATGGTTTTAACCACAAAATAAAGATTAAAGACACAGAAACCGTTCTAAATAAGCAGAAAATACATTAGGTATGGTTCACTTCTTTTTACTTATGGTTTTCATAGTGAGTTGGAAAGAGATGAATCTATAGCTGTTCTTTCGTTATTTGGTACATCGTCACAAGTAAGGCCTGATTTGCAGCTATAAGCACCTATAGTAATTGGACCTTCTTATAGGAAGGACAAAGAAGTCCCTGTGTAAAGCCTTGTAACAATGATAGTTAAAGAAGAAAAAAACCAGCCACTTTTTGTTTCATTTTTTCTCATGTAATACGTAATCTAAAAAGTAGAGAAATATAGCTGACGCAAAGTACGTCTTATAGTCCGGTTTCTATGCTATATATTATGTTCTTATTCTGTGCTTTTAACGCGGCCACCATTACTGTAAAGTAGTTAAGAGCTATCATAAGATATTCCCTATTGTTTGACATGCTTTTGTATTGTCAACGTCATGACATGATAGCTTTTATTTACTTGACAGTAATGGCGGCCGAGTGAAAAACAATATGGCGACACGTCAAAAACTATTTTAGGTTAAACGGAGTAGAACAGAACCTATCAGTTTTGTTTAGAAGTTAGAATAAAAAAGTAATGTCGACATAAAAAGCTTGTATTAAAAAAAAACGATGTTATTGATCAAAGTTGTTGAAATGTTATAACAATATTAATAATAAACAGGAAGATTTTTTGCAGTAGATAAGTGTGCGGCGAAGAGTAAAGCGTGATGAGGTCAATAATGTGATCATCTCCCTCGCGCCCCCCGGGACTAGCGCTCTGCACTTTTCCAATTAGAAAAACCTTCTGCTGTTAGGTGTGTGTTATCTTTTCAAAACTTGCCTCTCGTGTTGACAGTGAATTGGCTTTTTTGAAAAATAAACTATGCTGCCATATGGCTGCCAATCGATTCAGTTTTTTGAAGTATTAGGGACCAACACAACACAGTCTGATATTCGTAATAAAGGTTGAAAATGTCCCATACAAAATGATACTGAACTACGACGTCACAAATCACTAAACACTGTACGTAATTTATGATGAAATAATTTGTAATATTGGTCGTGAAAAACTGACTTTAATTTCATAGTTGCAATACAATTCATTTTTAATTCAAAGGCAAGTTTTTTGATAATGCTATTGGATGCATTTTTTTTTCGAAAAACCAAATTTTCAAATCATTTTGTTTTTTTTTTGTTATCACTTTGTTATTATTATTTCCAGTTGTGCAATCCATATTGCTAGATGATTATACATATAGTAAAGTTCGACATGAGTCAACATCCCCATTAGCGTGTACTTTATGGGTGACCTAACAATTTCATATTTTATGTTTAAAAAAAGTTCATTAAAATATTATAAGTATAACCTGACCTAACCTATAAAGAATCTCGAATTAAAATGACAGATTTCGAATAAATCTGACGTCATTACGATAACATTACGATAAGTAGAATAGAGGCCCCGTAAACTCCTCAATTCAGTTTTTTTGTTGTGTTAGTCATAGACGAGAACATTTCAAACGAGTCTTCGTTTGACAAGTTTTTTTCTCAAACATGCAATTAAACATTGATGTTATGTTCCTTATAATAGGCTGCGAAGTATGACGTTTCAGGTGCGGCAAGTCCTCTTTTTTAATTACCATTCCACATAAATTTGTTGCACAGGCATCATGACATTCTGCCACTACGCGTATTAAAAAAATAAAACTTTATTTCATTGCATGTTTGATCCTCGGCGGGAAATATGGGGTTGCCCGCCTCAGACCTATCCGGCCTCGCTTTGCTCGGCCGTCTATATGTCTTCGGCCGGCAACCCCTTTTGTCCCGGCCTCTGTAGTAATGTACTATTAATAATGATAATTTGTTACCAGCAATACAAATAGGAAATGTTAGTCATAAAATAATTTGCACTAAAAATAACGATTAAAAAATGTACAATGACATGTAAGCGAACGATTTAAAAGCTAATATACACATATATATGTTTAAGTTTACATATTATGTATACGTATACAAGTATCCACCTAAGATTAGACCATATTACATTAACTAATTATGCCCTTTTGGTTCCTTTGTACATAACTAAGACTAGGGTCATGAAAATTACTTTACTGAACGTTATCTAAATACTAAGCATTGTACAGTTGACTGTATAAGTAGCTATTTTAGTATCTAGTCGCTTTAAAGCCTTTTACAGGTTAGTGCAGCAGTTCAAACAAGACGTTAAAGTGACAAAGCACTAAAGTGTACAGCTACTTATATATGTCCGACTGTACCGTATTCTTTACTTAATGCTGTTTGTGTTTAATTCCCTCTTGCTTGTGGAAATGACTGCCATATTGAATTCTTCAAAATTAGATTCTATAAATTTCCACCGTAAGGTTCAGTTTTCATTTTTATAAATTAAATTGTTTTATTTAGCAAGTGCATCGCCTGCGAATATATGTGTGTGGAGGCCTCGCGGAGATGCAAGTGGACTGCGTTACCATTTGCAAACTTTATTTATATTCATTTTATTAAATACGTGGCAAGAAAATCTCGTTAACTTCGAATAGGCTTAAGAAAGTGTGTTTAAGAAAATTGTACTAGCATTGCGTCACAAAACTTAACTATTTACGCTTTTTTGTAAACCGCTCTTTTTCCTTGCAATGTAGGAATCGCGCACGAAGGGTTCTGTACCATTATCGAGCAAGAACTGGCAAAAAAATCACGTTTGTTGTATTGGAGCACCGCTTAAATATTCATTTTATTCTGTTTTTAGTATTTTGTGTTATAGCGGTAACAGGAATACATGATCTGTGACAATTTCAACTGTCTAGCTATCACGGTTCATGAGATACAGTCTGGTGACAGACAGACAGACGGACAGTGAAATCTTAGTAATAAGGTCCTGGTTTTACAAATTCAAATTCAAATTCAAATTCATTTATTTGCAAGTACATACACGGATCTTATAAATATACATGTCAGTAGTAGGCACATGGATATGTTCTGCCTCAATTTGGCATGCAAAAGTCTTAATCTACATTAGAAATAAATGGTACTATTACTTAATCATATTATTATACTTGTCAAGATATTAATTTATTATTATATTCGATCCAAAATAAATTAATACAATCTTAAATTAAATTGGAGAGAAACTAGATATTTGACTTATTGGAAAAATAGTCCTTAACAGAGTAAAAACAGTTATCTAGAAGCCATTTCGTAAGTATTCTCTTGAATTGCCTCACAGGACATTCCACAATAAACTTAGGCAACTGGTTGTAAATTTGGATAGCCATACAGTAAGAGTTATTTTTGTGAAGCTTGACTCTAGAGCGTGGTAAGAACAATTTGTTCCTATTCCTAGTTGACCTCGGGTAATTGACGATCTGTTTTTCAAAAAATTCAGGATGTTCTCTCACAAACATGCACATCTGTTTAATGTATAAGCATGGAAGTGGTAATACTTTTATTGTTTTGAATAAAGGCCCGCATGGTTCTAAGTAGTGAGTGTTACACACAGCTCTTATACATTTTTTCTGTATCAAAAATGCTCTATGTACATCTACAGAGTTGCCCCAAATAATCAAACCGTAACTAAGTAAAGAGGATACATAGCCGTGGTAAGCTGTTAGTGCTAAGTCTCTAGACGAGGTTCTGTTTAATCTTCTTAATGCAAATATAAACTTATACAATATTAGTTTTATATTGTTTGATCTGATTATTAATGTAGTATCATCGGCAAACATTATGCAATTGTGTTTACTATGTCATGGTATGTCATTGATATATAATAAAAATAATAGAGGGCCTAAAATACTCCCCTGGGGTACTCCACAGTTGTTGGTTTTGTACTGTGACCTCCCCGTTATAACTTGTCCATTTTCAATATTTGTATTTCAGTACACTGTTTCCGATCTGAGAGGTAACAATTTATCCAACTATAAGCGTTCCCTCTGATACCATACCTCTCAATTTTTTTTAGTAAGATCGAGTGATCAACAATGTCAAATGCCTTACTCAAGTCTAAAAATATAGCTGCCACAGGGACTGCCCTATTTATTGAATTGGTCACAAACTTCATTAGGTTAAAGCATGCAATAGTTGTTGAGCTACCCTTACGAAAGCCATATTGGTTTGCATCTAAGATGCAGTTTAGAAAAGATGATAAGCGTTTTAAGCTATTGCATTTTTCTATGACTTTTGAAATAGTCGGTGTAAGAGTGATGGGCCTGTACCCCTTGGGTACGGATCCCTAAAAACCAGTATCCTCCTAATTGTATTAATGAAAGTGTCACTGATAGACACTCATCATCATCATTCATCATTGTGTCATCTACCTGTGACGCGATTGGTTTAAAAACGAATCGAATAGAAACGTTAGTTAGCGTAGTGCATCTTGGCAGGGCCCTCTGTTGTTTTTAGCGCATAGGGGCAAATAATTAATTAAGTCTAGTCTAATTTTGAATAAGGAACGAGTTAATTGTCTCTAAAATGTCCCTGAGTACGGCGGTAAGTTGCGTGCCTAATTCTACTCGATAAAACCATATTGCTTTTGACTTGTCATCGTATTGTCAACGTTAAGATAGCTCTTATTTACTTGACATTAATAAGTTAGAATAAAGCTCTTGCTCTACGTTTTTCTTCTCATATTACGCGAAACGCCGCGAGAAACTTTATGCCGGCTTCACATGGTTGGGGTTTGCCACAAACACTGCAGGGCGCAACCATACTTTGGAGCGAGATGGAAATACATCGTGCTCACTCTAACATATAGTTGCATCCTGCAGTGTTTGCGGCAAACACCAAGCATGTGGATACGGCTTTAGAGGAACACGCTGACGCTATTGGGATATAGAATCAAAAAATAAAAACCCTGCAACAATCAAAGTTACATGAAGGACTAGAGTATGTTGCTGGGTTTGGTTTTTTGCAACTATTTAATTTGGTCGAATAACATAAATGTAAACCTAACCCTCTATATAAAAAATGCTTTCTACTTACAAGATTGTGATTGACTTCTTGATTCAATACGAGCCCAACGAGACGTTACCGAATAATATGTAAGTTAAATAACAAATTAACTTGCAGTTGGTACTCTCAGCTTTGACAAACGTAAGTATTATTTGTTTGCTATTTTATTAAATGTTTGCCTCCTTACTTATTTAAAAGCAACATATTGCAAATAAAACTTCAAGAATTAAATATGACTTATATGCTGACTGTAACTTCACATGATTCAAATGTAAACGGTACGAAGTGATAACAACATGAGTAGAGAATCAGTGGTAGATCCTTTAGCGTGGGTGGAAGTCAGGTGAATTAGAACGTACCTACCTGGTCCCCGGGCGACGCTGCTGGCGGTCGGCGTGGCGACAGCAGGAATTTAATATTGAGTGGGAAAATACGAGAAAAATGTAATTCTTACCTCACCTGTTCTAATCCCGAGCCGATAGAAAGGTACTTTGCTGCGTGAGTCTTTCGTCAGAGTCGGCTAACAATGAGCGAAAAACAAGAATGGAATAAAAAAAAGACTCGAGAAAACCGTATTCATTTTAAAATAAGAACTACTACAAGATTAATAATATGATCAAGATACAGATGCGAGATAGGCTTATACAAAGTGGAGCAGAGGCCCTGAAGAATTGGCCAATATCCATCTGCAGTCCACTTCTTAAATACAGCAGTTTTGTCTCGGCTTCACTGGAAAGAATATTTTAATGAGCGTTCTCAGGATGTAGGAATATGGTACAAAACCATTCAATGAGAGCCTCCTCGAGTACCATGGTTCGATAATATTAGGTTAAGTAGAGCGCAGGTTGTGTGTGCTGTGCGCACAGACTTCGGTCCGGACATGTTCCACTAAACAAGTTTTTTCATCTGGTGAAGAAAGTAGATTCACCTAATTGCGAGACATGCGGAACGTGTGAGGATGTATATCACTTGTTAGTGGAATGTGTTCGGACCCAAACCAAGAGGGAAGGATTACTTGTTCAGCTCAATTTGAACATATTGAACATCGGACTGTTTCAGTCCATTTTGGCAGAGCCAGAGACGGATGCTGCAAACTTCGTTTATAGATTTTTGAACAAGTAGTCCTTCCCCCTCCTCCTTCCCTTTTTTTTCTGAATGATATCTGTTTGCATTTTATTATTGTAGAGCTTTGTCCATCGGGGCTGCCGTGATCAAGATTGGTCAAAGCCCCTAACCTTAAAGATTGTAAATAAATAAATAAATAAAATACAGCAGTTGCTGAGATGAAAATCTAAACTTGCCATCTTAAATTTCAGTGACAGTCCATCCCTGTTACAAGAAAACTCTTGCTTCTTCGACAAAGTAAATGAAACAGTTGTACATTCTACATGTGAGGTTACTTTGACTCGCGCGGCAGACGAACTTGTACAATGTCCTTAGACGAGTCGAGTTACAACTCATACATTTTGAATCACCTATCCCGGGCGGAATCACAAGGAAGCCTGTCTCTGAATAAATGAGTCGAAAGAGGGGATATAAGCCGATTACGGTAACCGGGCGAGGCTTTGTCTTAACGAAGGACGGAGTTGAAGCTGTATTAATTATTAACAATGGTATTGTATAATGTGTCATTGTAAATTCGAACATTTTCAGTTGGAATGTTTTTAATAATTTGTACCTATTTATTAGAATTTCCGCGAACGAGCATAATTTCCCCACATTGTCATGGTTGTCGAACTTCCTAATGATTTTTATGGAACGGCGCGCAGGGAGGAAAGCTTAATTTTTGAACAATGGTTATTCGCCTGAAAGGGCCTTTCTCATTGCACCACTCGCTAACTAAACGACGTTTAAATAAATTATAAAATTTATTTACCAGCCGTTGTTTAGCTGCGGTATAAACATTAAACGGTTTTAATAGACTTTTTAAATACAAATGATTCAGTAATAACGTGTATTTTTCTGTGCTTACATTTTATTTCATGTAACAGGGTTTTAAAATTATATTGTAGATAAGTTTTTAAGATAAAAGGCTGTATAAGGGCAAATGAGGGTCGGAGGCTATCCAGCGAGCGACGGAGCGTGAAATGCGTGTGCTCATCCGATAAACAAACACCAAAAGCTAACCGCAGCCGCGCCGCCGACGTCAACCGGCCGCCGCCCGCGCCCCGCGCCCGCGCCGCCCCACACCGCGCTTAAAAATATTATTACCCCGCAAAATCCCTGCCAACCATTCAAAGCAAATTTCAGAGGTCAGGCTTTCATAAATTTCAACTTCATTAAATATTTAAGGAGCAAAATCGTTATCGAACGCGTCGAACGCAGCGAAATAAATGATCCCCGCTCGCCGCAACTCCGCCCAGATACATAAATGCAACGCAACGTAAACTGAATTACGTAAATTCCCTTTAAAGCAGCTCTTAACTGAAACTCATCAATAATTTAAAACATCGCTTAATCTGGATTAAGCAATTATCTAGATGGGATTCCGGCGTACCTTGTGAAAGGCTAAATCGTGAATTCCGTATCTTGTACAAATCGGGTGGAATTAAATTTTCTGTGGAGTGCGTTTAATTTGTGCCTGAGAGACCGAGAGACTGTAGCAGCCCGAGGGCGCAAATATTTGTGTTGGACATTTCAAAGGTACTCGGTGTTTGCTCCAAGGTATGAAAAACGATTTAGGGTGACGTCGCAGATGTAGATGCTCGTAGTAATCTAATATCTCCGCATTGATCACGTTAGAGGTCGGCCGTCGCCGGGAGGCGGCTAAGGACGGTCGTAACAAGAATTATGATGGTCCTCGTTTATTTATGCAATGCTGCATCCTAAGTAATACAATTTTAAACCTGTGCTTTACCAAGCTTCTTTTACTTACCTTATCATACGAGATGTTTGTGCTTGGTTTATAGCTATGATCCGATATGAGTTTGCTAATTACTTACCGTGCTACCGAACGGCGCATTGTGGTGTTTTAATGTAGGTTAAGACAGCCGGTGAAATCACTAGCCTAGAGGCTTTCCACCTTAGTTCTCAGGATTGACCATCCATTTGCAGTCTTATGATTGCGTATATGTCTATGTATCTCAGACCGGTTGCCGTAATTAATAACTACATTTCGCTGTTTCGGTAAGAATTAAGACATTAAAAAATTAAGACAACTTAACAATAAGAAACCGGTCGGAACCCAAAAAGTCGTAGGTACGTTTTTGCAGAAGGGTTATAAAATATTCTGCTCCACAAACATACACGGCCAGCAACGTTGGCCAAAACAACATAGTTGTTGCAGAACTAAACCCCGTAAAGTTAGTGGCATACGAGAAGCGGGCCGAAGTTCCAACTCGGTTAGTTAAGCCTCGCGCCGGACCGGTCGGGCCCGGTTTATGTGACGAGGGAGGGCTTTATCCAGCTGTTACAAGTATGCACTTCGGCAACGCTACGCTTGCGCTACGCTTGCGCTACAATCTATAACTCTAAGTTCTTACAAATATTATAGTTACACTATAGCATATATGATAGTAACAAATTAAGTCTCGCGGTGATCTCGTTTAGGAGTAGGTGTGGGTGGGCAGAATATTTAGCCCAGGCCAGGGGTCGGCAACCTGCGGCTCGCGAGCCACATGCGGCTCTTTAGTTCTAACTTCATTTATGCAAGTACTATTTATTGTTGGCAAGATAATTTTTTTGTGGCTCTTTAAAAACTTTGAAATTTCGTAAATTGTCATTTTTGACTCTTCCAACTCAAAAGGTTGCGGACCCCTGGCCCAGGCCTATACTTGAATCTCATCTAATGACGAAGCTCATCAAACTGGAAGATTTTTACAATTTTCTAGACGATCGTATTTTTGAATCTCACTGGTAACTCAAATTCTCACGCCTATAATATCAAATACCCCGCTACCCTCCTACCCCTACCTACTAGTAAACAAAACACCGCGTGATTTATCTCGATTATTACTCACTAATGATCATAGATATTCAAAAATCACCTCCCTGATTGTACTGGTTGAATAATAAAATTGAAACATGATGAATAATCGTAATAAGAGGGTATACGTGGCTGAATTATTACTACATCCTATTTCAGATTTGTTAATGTCTCACCATCGGCTTATGGAAGTGATTACTTATAACACCCCTTTTCATATTAGTCGTACAAAATTATGCCTAATGTCGCTTCGTCACAATATTCCCGGGAAGTCATTTACCGAATTACTCAAAGGCCTCGAGGGTAACATGAGTAATATTGAAAAGGCTCGCGGCAAAAGCTTGACGGACATCCGGCGAGATTGAAGGGTGCCGGGGGTTCTATATATACGTTAAACCGGAGCATAAATAAGACACTTTAGAAGCTCTATAGCTGTTTGGCCACAGTTATTACGAGTACATTGAGTCAGGGCTAACGAAACTTTGGACCTAGATTTTAGCTGTAGAGTTTCTAGCTTAGCCAAAGGTATATTGCATTGTTAATCACCACAGATTACTGAGATTAGGTATGTCGGCGCTGCCGCTGCCATAGATAGAATAGGTTACGTCGGTTTTCTCTGCTTGCTCCATATAAGGCTAAGAGACTGGTGCCCTTTCCGCCATCTACTGACGGCCATGGAAAACTTTTTGTCAACCTCAGAATTTTGCGTTTATTTTATTTTTTCATTCTTATTTTTTCTCTTGTTTTTTTAATCATGTTTCGTGTTCAAATAATTATGTGTGTGTAACCTTCCGTGGTTTCACCGGATGGTTCCAACGGAAGACCAGCGCTGACTTTAATACAAGCATTACGCTGAGTTGGGACCATTTCGTGGCTACTTCGTGACTACAAGAAGGATCTTGTACGTGTTAATCTGTTCTTTTTTTATGTATGTCACGAATAAATGATTTTTCTTTCTTTCTTTTCTTTCTTTCTTTCTTTCTTTATTATCTGGCTTATTTTAGCGTGACAATCAGTGGCCACGCGTTGAATATGAATGGGTGCTGCGGAGGCGGATGTCAGGGGCGGATTAATGGTAGTACCTTGTGCAGACTCCGTCCGGATATCTACCACCATCTCATCCTTGAATCTAAGCAGTAGTGTTCGCATTGTTTTGCTTTGGTGTGGGGATAAGATAACCGAAGAAATTACTAGCACAGAGGCATTCTACGTCAGTCCTCAGTGTTGGCAAAATATTTAGAGTCTTAAGATTTCAGTCTCGAGAATTCAAATGTATATGTGTCTCAGATCCCACGTACCGTCAGGTGGCCTGTAAGATCGTGTACCGTTCCTTTGCCATAAAAAAATGTCGGGCGTTGCGTTAGGCTTCCAGCATGTCGCCTTACATTCGAAAATTCGGATGCCTCATCTCTTTCAGTCGTCATTCGAGACTAATTCATGAGACAGAAATGGAAATACCGACATAAAGAGCCTCGGGGGCTGCGACAGCGGTCCCAATACCAGGAAAAAGCAATTACTCAACTATTTACTGAAAGCTTAAGCCCTTTTCCGAAGTTGCTACACGCAATGTAATCCGCTGTGGTGTATATGACATTCTTTGAGCTTTTTTCATTAAGCGAGTACATGTTGGTTCATTCATTGAATTATTCGAAATCCCCTCCAATGCCTAGAGGCTGAAAGGGTCAACTAAAGGGTTAACTGGTCCGAGTAATTGAAAAACATGGGTCAATTTTAATATTGAAATTTGACGAGAGTGTTCCGGGTGAAATACTATGACGAAAATGAAAAGTAATCCGTAGTCATAGCCAAGATGAAAACGCTGCCGACGTTTCCATTTTCTATCGACTGGAGTAAATGTAGAGTTGACATAAACGATCGACGAGTTTCTTCATCAGCTGACGTCAATCCGCATTTTGCCGATTAACGAAAATCGCTAACTCAGCGTTATGCATCTTGCTTAGGTCCCTAAGATTTAAGAAAGTCACATCAAAGGTAGGAACTACTGGCAAATAAAAGAAACATTTGCGTAGTAAAAGTTTCTAATCCAATCTCTAATGTGGTGTTGTTTTATAAAAATATATATAAATTAAATTATAATCCATTTATTTCAGATATACACATCCATATTGTTAGTAACATGCCTATTCTATGTTAGATTGATTACACACATTAAAATTAAAAATCAAACGCTGGTCACTGGCGGGACACATGTACTTGTGACCACAGCCGTAATAGTGCCGGGTCCCATCGGTCCACGAACACACTCAGGATACTATTGATGCTGCCACGGAGCCGGGCCATGCAAGTCGCTGTATGTCCGCCTTGTAAAGTAACTACTGAATTAATTGTTTCTATGGTTGATAAATAATTAAGCTGACTAAATAAATATGTTGTAAAAGAGACATGCGGAAGTTACAATAATAAAATCAGTCATATAGTACTGACGAGTGAAATACAAACTTCTCATATAATACTATCAATAATCCCCTCATGTTACGACAGCATTAAAAATATCGACCCCAGAATTTGTTAGGATTTATGACTTGCAACAAATTTTATCGTTCTTATTTCAGTCCAAGAACGAAAAAGAGGCATCAAAAAGTTTGACATTGAGGGGAGGGGAGGGGAAACTTACCACAACGAGAGGAATACGATTAAGTTATTTAGTACCTGAGAGACAGCGCCGCTCGGGTTGAAAACGAATTGTCCCAAAGATGATAACTTGACAGATCGATTTCCCGGGCCCTTTCTGCAATTGTCATCAAAACCGCTGACACCTTGGTAATATTATCACGGAACAACGGTGTTAAAAGGTCGATTAGGTCGTTACGAGGTCCCCCGTAACTAAAAAGCGGTTCTTTGTCTTTCCTGAAAACTTTCTGTATAAAACAAAAGATGCGACATCCGAGGAACCTGCTAGGTGTTGTTAATAAGTCACTTTTCAATTCGTCGACGAGCTTAAGATCTTAAGTCTCGTCAGAGCTTTGTTAACGTTTTAGAGCGTGTATTTTTAATTTGGGTACAGGTTACGTCGACGAAGCAGCGCCGCGAAGGTTGTACGTAGGTACCTACTTCCCTTTAACTTTATATTAGCTTGCCGGTTAATGGATTTCATCGATTAATGGAAAAGTGAGATATGTAAGAAAATAGCACACCATAACTAAATAATTCCTTATCAAACGTTGTAGTAGATATAATATTAAATGAATTAATAGAAAGTAAGAAGAGGAATGAATTAATAATGATGATGACGATTTTATTAACACTTTATAAAAATATAATTTACCGTCGGGAAACAAAAATGTACGCGTAAGTGTGAGATATAATCTAGTCTCTTTAAACTAGAGAACTCGTTTCGTAACTCGAGCCGTGGCCGGGCGCTTTGAGCGTCTACAATATCAGCTTGCTCGTTTTGTTTCGCGATGAAATTAAAATCACGGGGACGCCGGCGGAGCCCCGCCGAGCGCCTCTCCTCCAATTTTTACAGAAAATTGGCTGTCATGAAAGGCTCTCGCCTGCTAGGTGGATTTGTCCGGGTAATTTTGCTCTTCATTCACTTCAAAGGCTTAAATTGTAACTCAAATTTTTATATACACGCATTTTCATTTTAATTTCATACATATTGACAAAGGATACAAACTGACGCGCGGCTGTTGTTAAGTTTTAACTTAACAAGGTATATAAATATACATACATACATACCTTCACGCCTGTCTCCCAATGGGGTAGGCAGAGACTATGGAACGCCAGGTGCCCCGGTCTAAACATACAACTTTCGCTTCCTCTACATTCATCACCCTCTTCATGCACGTACGTTGGTTTCGGGTGCTTTTGATTTAGCCCTTAGTCAGTACATCGCGAATCTGATTACCGTACGTCCGTCTAGGACGTCCCCTACCGACATCTCCGCTCACTCTCGCTCGCCATATCTCTTTCGTAACTCTTCTTTCATCCATCCTTTCTAAATGACCAAACCAACTTAGCATACCCTTTCCGATCTTAGTCACTACATCTTCTTTCAAACCACATCGTTCTCGTATAAATATCTATACCTACTTAATCTATAATTAACTATATGTAGAACGCCTGCGTAGAATTAGTTTCCCGCTTTTTCTTTCCGTCAGGGGTCGATATTCGAAAAACCATTTCTTGGCGCTCCTAAGGCACTCAATGAATATTTCCTCCAATTTAAAAGTCCCTTGTTTAGCAGTTTAGGTTGAGCGTTGTCCATAATATTTATCCGTTAGTCAGTCAGTTACAGAAGAATTTTATATAAGTAGATAGGAGGTAAATGTAGAAGACTAGCTGATACCCACGACTCCGTCCGGCCAGAAAAATAAAACATAGTCTATGTTACTCAGGGATAATGTAGCATACTATTTAAAGGTGAAATAATTTTCTAAATCGGTCCAGTCGTTTTTGAGTATTATTCGTTACAAACATACAAAAATACAAATCTTACCTCTTTATAATATTAGTGTAGATAAGATAAAGGTAAAAGGAGATCTCTGATACTATTGATCACACACCGGTAAACAGCATATTAATATATAATAACCGGGTAACAGAATATTATGCTACTTGTACAACGCCATCGCAGACGAAATCGCGGGAAAAATAAGTAAAATTTATGAAAATTTTCGTAATTCGGTTTTTTTTTTAATGTGAATAAAAAAAACTGAATCACACTGACCATAATTTGACTTAACGTTCCATGCGCTCTCGTTTATAACAATTACCACGCGCCGCTCAACAGAGCTGCCTGAAACCTTATTAAAGCTCATGATTAATTTAGGTCGCGCACATCAATTAAAATTCGCGATAGTATTCAAAATAATATCACCCCGTCGAGCGCGGTGCATCCCAGACTAACTATTCTTGGTCATGTTAATTTTAGATACAATCAATACTGCTGCAGTTGTATTCTGACGGCAAGCCACAATTGGATAGGTACTCAAAAAAATATACTATTGACGGACTTGATATCTTAAGGCATTTATTTACTAGTCAACCTTCGGGCCAAACGGATACCAGTCGAAGTAGGCTAAATGTAAAGAAGCTTGCTAAACATAGGTATTGTTTACTAGCTTTTGCCGGTGACTCCGTTCACGTTATCACTATTCTCTCGGGAACTGTGTATATTTTTTCCAAATTAATAAGTACCATATATCCGTCTCCAGCCTATAAAACTACTTCTTTACCAAATTTCAAGCTGATTAGTTTAAAATTCAAAATTCAAAATATCTATTCAGTAAATTGGCCACTTGGACTTTTTTACACGTCAGGAATAAGGAGTGAATCTATTAGTTTAGTCGCACGCATACACTTCCGCATTTTGTACTACCAGATAAAGATGGTTGTCCGTTGTTAACAAAAAAAAATGCCTATTAAACCAAACCACGCGCGTGACTGTGCCGCACCTTAACCCAAAGTACTCTCGAACTCGACTAGGAGGTGCTCGAAGCACTACATCATTTGTCATGTCCTTTTAGTTCGCGGAGATAACACGGCATTGTGGTAGGCACGAGAGTGAAGTTGATATGGGAGATGTCTTCGAGGGGCATTAGCGGCGGTCACCGCTCTCCGCGCTCAAAGGAAATCTCATTTCGCAACCCCCCACCCGCCACCCGCCCCCTGCCGGACGTCTATTAAAATTATTCGAGACTTCCAACACTTGCTTCGATCCGAACGGAGTTCATAGCGTTTTATTATAGAACTTCTGTACGGTCAGTTCTACGCATTTATAATATTAGTAGGACTAGCTTCTGCCCTTGACTTCGTCCGCGTAGATTTCGATTATCGTAACTTCACGAGAGATCTCGGAACTTTGAACATTTCCGGGGTGATAAGTAGCCTGTGTGTTAATCCAGGGTAAAACCTATCTCCATTTCAAGTGTAGTGTATTATTGTACAGTCAACAGCATAAATAAGTGATCATTTATGTACCTTGTCGCTTTCAATCGTTTCACAATTTTGTATGACATTTCAAACATGACGTTAAAGTGACAAGGTACATAAATGATCACTTATTTATGCTGTTGACTGTACCATGTAGAAACTAAGGGAAAATTGAATGTACTATGTTTCCATAATTCGATTTATTTGTAAAAATACACCCGGTTGCAAATAAAACAGGCACTTTCGATTTTTTCTAGTAGTTTCATATGGACTGTAAGTCGTCTAGTAGTTTAAGCATCGAAGTGAAGCAATTATTTTTTACGAAGAAAAGTAATAAATTTATGCATATAAATAACGTTGCTTAAAAGTACAACCGGTTTCTTTGCAAAAGTTTCATAAAACATGAAACCTTATTGTTATTTTGTATAGAAGAAAAATCCTGGGTTTACTTTTACTCGACTCTCTTTGTGTATTGTTTGGCCCACTGTCGAAATATTTGACACTTATTCCAGACCCAACTCGTATGTGCCAGAGCCAGCCTACTCTAGTAACATATAGGTTCATATAAATAGGTCAAATAACATTAATATCCTTACCCTTGTGAGTATGTACGAGTAAGCCATTATTCTCATTATCTTGGTGTCAGTGCTACGGCGTAGACCCGTAGCAAGAGCCGTAGCCGTAGCACCCGAGGCTAAGTAATGACGGCTATATTTCACGAGGACACGCGGATGTAGGCATGGCATAGCGTGATGAGTAGCGAGAGGACCAAGTAGAAGCCAAATAAATAAGAAGAGTGTTTTTGTTGTTTCAAAGAAGTGATTAAGATACGATACTTAAAATAAGGACGACGATATACTTAACAAATTTTGTTTGTAAAACAAATTAAGTAACCTAAAGTATCTTGTTTTCAATAGGTTTGTTTGATGTGGGGAATAAAGGGTATTTGTACACGAGTTGTGACAAACATTTTGTTTTGCCACAGTAAACAAATAATTAAGAGGATTGCGGAGTTGTGTAGCGCATATTCCGGTGGGGATGAGGACAAAGACCGCCCACGGGCCGGCGTGTGACGCCGAGCACACGCGGCACCTCGCAGGTACCGGGGCTCCGTGTGCCCGAGAACAATCCATCAAATTCGTGCCATTTGACGAGCACCATTATTCGACGGCCGCGAAACAAATGATTACAAATGAATCGGGAGGGGGACGCGCGGGGAGCGTCGCCATGGCGACCCGAGACGATCGATGCCCCCCGCGCCCCGGCACCCGCGCCCGCGCACCCGCCGCCACGCAATTAAACAATGATTCACACGTAAAGTGATGACTGGCACGCGCCGCAACGCCGGCCCGCGCCGCTGCAGGTGCTTCCTCGACACGCCGACAGGGCGAGCAACAAACTTTTTCGATGCTGTTGCTAACGAGTTGTACTAATTAGAGGCTGCGGTCGACGTGAAAGAAGTCTGCGAGTTCGCACGTAATGAGTCGCCGCGGCCCCCGCCCCCCTCCCGCCTCGAGCGACGCACAAAGCCCCTGCCTTCACAAACGACTAATAATTCAGCTCTTTTGAAGCGTATTCCCTGTTTTATTGGATTCGCTGTTTGTGTGTCAATACACCTACCTGCTACATTAATTTATTTTTGCGAAATAGAAAAGAGGAAATTTGGCCGATCGTTCAATTCAGATAACTTTGTCACGCAATTTCGATCAAACGAGAAACACGTTGATGCCGAATGAGATACGAGTATGTGGGAGGAATGACATTAACGCCGAGTCAAATGTTTTGATAATGGAGCTAGCGTCACTTTAAAAGACGACTTGACACAGCGATCGTAAGCTATCATTACTTTGTATAATTAGTAGGTAGGTAGGTAATACGTAATTTATGATTAACATCAGACGGGAAACTTCAGAGGCAAATAAATATATGCTTATAGCCAGTTAATATAAAATCGAATATGTGATTGTACCTAAGTCTTATAGAAATGTTTGGATAGATAATTGCAAAGATATTGGCAAATTACGACGGTAACTTTTAGGTAAGTACCTACATGCCTATCTAAGATTATGCCAAACATCTGTTACCCACTTTCACTCGACCGAATCCGCGCCAAGCTCCAGGAGGCCTCTCCTGTTGCCTCGTCGCTCTTAGTTGTTGAAGCGCAACATATTTTATTTCATACTTTCATTTCCTTTATCGCCGAATTTTTAGCTCAGTCGACATTTCCATCATAGCATAGACCATTAACGAGTAAGATTTATTTATTTTTTAGTATCTAGTTATCGGAAAAGGCTGTGTTTTTCGTACATATGCTTTGAAATGCCATTAAAATATGACATCAAAGCCTATTGAAACGTAGGTACCAGACAAAAACCACAATTTGGTATCCATTTACCAGCTGAATGAACTTTTTAATTGCGACGGATGGACCGCAACTATTATTACGCTATTAAAAAGCAATATTTATTCGAAATTGGTTTGGCGAGGGAGTGTTTGAACAGTCGGCAGCGAGCGCGGCGGCGCATCGCGAATTAATTCGGTTCAGTTACATAACATTAAAATTGGAGGCCCCCGCGTGCGCGGCCGCCCGGAAGGCTTAGCCTCCAGTCCCAAAAAGCAATCGGCTCCGCCACGAGCCATCAGCCGCCGCGGCCGCCGCGCCGCCCGGCCAGCCCGGCCGATCGAACAGGCTTTTAACGGATCAGACAATCTAAACTTTGACCAGCCATCCCCATGACGCCCTGAAGTTTATAGGGCTGTGCAATTATTCGACTGTTTTAATATTCCACTCGTTGGAGCGGAGTTCAAAGAAATGATAAAAAAAATAAAAACAGGCGGAAACCGTTTGCGAAACCGCGGCCGAATGTTTATCATTTAATTATAAGGGTTGGCGAGCACCGGCGGGCTCGGGGACCAGTACCTACGGGTAGGCATGTAGGCGTCGCGGGCAAATGTAAGTGCTGCATTTTAATTAAATCCTTCTTGCCGGGAGATAGCGCGCACCGTGGGCGAGTGGACTGGTTTCAAAAAGGTTTGTTCGTGGGCTGAAACATTGAGGACACATTTAGAGCTTGCACTAACACGGGGTTCGTTCATTTGACCAAAACTACGTAGATTTTATTAAACCAAAACGTATTTGTGCCTTAAACATAAATTATATCGGTATCATGGGCTATTAAATAAGTTAGGTTAGGTTAGACTTTTCACCACAATACTTTTTCAAATAGTGTATTGGGAAGTACCTCTTTGCGAAATGAACATTTTTAAAATAATATAGTTTGCCCATGAAGATTTGGTATAATAATACTGAATCCACTAATACGCTTTCCATGATTTTGTATCAGGCAGATTCTCTTTTTTCTCGGTGCGGATCGGAACTCTTGTGAGATTATTATTGTTATCATTATTTTCGACGGTGAGGTGTGCGGGAGGTTGTATTCGGCGCGGGATGAATAGGGCGCGGGCTGCTGTTGACACAACTCATTACGCCGCGCGCCGGCCGCGCGGCACGCGCCGCCAGCACGACACCCATTCAGGACGCCTTCATGTGACAGGTTATGTAAAAAACAGTTCGAATATGTTGACACGGTAACCCATCATTTTATTGAATTTCACTTCATCGACTGTATCATTTCATCGAATTTCAATTGATCAAACGATATTTTCTGCTGAAACCATTATGATTTCAGGATATCGTAATAGTAGTTTACGTGACGGTTGCGTAATGCTAATTACACAGAGTCTCGTACAATACTTTATCTACACACATAATTATAAGTACTCTAAGATGGGTTCAGAAGCCGAAAGATGACCAGCAATACCTTACCTGTGGTAGTAGATGACAGCGATGACAGCTGTAACGTCATTTTGAAATTACGTTATCGAATATTGTATGGTAATGAGATTCAAATTTGCAACATCTTCCAAAATTAAAAGCTGTCATCGCTGTCACCTACTACCAATGAACACTAATGCTGGTCATTGCCTACGGGCTTTGAACACATGATAGAGGACTTATGATATGAGTGTAGATAAACATTAATTACGTGTTAACTAATGCGGTGAAAAAGGTCTTAAATGCTCGTTGATAGGTGTTTCGATAAAATAATAACTAGGTACCCGTAGATAACGATTACCACTTTCAAAATTGTTAGCACTATAAGTATACTGCTTGGTTTTACGAGGAATCAAAAATCACACAACAATACACGAAAAATGTCCAATGATCAAAAATATCCTTACTTTATTTTGAAATTTTTTAATGTACCTATCGTTAGAAGGAGAAAGACATTTATTCACTAATAAGACACACAAATACAAATTATTAAAGAAAACAGTGAAGGTAACAAGGATAGCAATATGTGTCCTCGCGGCAGTGACACGGACAGAAAAACACCTACAGCGCTGATTTTCAGCCAGTACATTAATAATGTCATAGTGAAATAGGGATATTTTAGATGCTTGGATATTTTTAAGGTTGTAGGACATGCACAATTTTACATTTTAACACAATGAATGAATGTGTACCAACAGGAATGATCCCTTTTTGGTACTAGTCCACGCAACGGCGTTTTTATGGCGGAAGAAACTATAACTACTTATTGTCTTTCCGTCTTTAAAATTTAAACTTCGTTAGTTACTCTTTAGTTATTCATGTATCTGCCAGTCCCGTAAGGAAAAAAATTAACAAAGCAGACGTATAGGTAAAAAACTGAAGTAAAGGTCCTCTTGTATGTAGTTGTAACGGGTAATTGAGAACCGCCGTCATAATTATTGAAAGAATGAGCTAAACCAAGCAGCTAACATTCACACAGAGGAATACTGTTATCGTAATTCTTGCCACAGTTGACCGAATTTTAAGTATATTATCGCCTATTTCTTAAATACTTGGGACAGCGGACTGACGGCGGTTGAAACGCCCGTGGAATCACCCACACATCTGTATAGACCGTTCGACATTCTATATTTGAAATTTGACATAAATTCCATATTCATTTTGTACACAACTACATAAGAGGACCTTTACTTAAGTTTTTTACGTAGGTATATATCTTTACGTTCTTAAATAAAAAGTGAATGTTTTTCAAACACGTCAACTTTATTAAATAGCATGAGCATATAATGCATGCTCCCCAACTTTGTATACTTAATGTTCAAAACGAACGTAGTCTCAGTTATATTTTGTGAACTGTACCGCTTCAAACTCACGGTTGTTATTTTTCACAAAACTGAACTTGCGCTCTGGAAACTTGGCCCAACAGCCCTCGACTGCGAGTGGAATTTATAATGAAATTCTTTAAAAATAGCCGCTTCGCAAACGCCTTTCCATCAATCAGTACGTACCTGAAAGGGTTCTTAAATATTTTCATCTCTTCTGTTCAGAAGGTAAGTATTTCCATGTCCAAATGGCGGGATGGAAATGGCATTTCTATCCCTAGAGAAAAAAAGTTGAGTTAACTAGATTATTAAAAAATTTGAACTTTTCCATTATGAAAAAACTCGTGTTTTTTTTTTACTTATTGCAAAAAGGTCATTATTACTTATACACAAAACGAAGCTCACGACTGTATGGCAATATTTAAAAGTATTGATAACTTGTTACCTCTTACCATAAACGCACAATAAACCTATTTTAGTTAAAGTGCCTTTGTCCGTTTCCGTCAAATTCAAATGTCATAATGACAAATAAGGACAGAGTATATTTTAAGTACACTTTAGACTTGACAGAAGCGCGTGGAGCTAACCCCATGTGCTTCTGTTTAGTCCACCAGAGTAAATCTCTTTAACCGAACAATTGTCCTCGCGTGTGATATCCATGGACTTGTTTCTCTAATAAGTCCATGGCGATTGTCTAAAACTCGATACTGGCGAAATACACCTTGTTAAACACAAGGAGTGAAAGCCATTAATTAAGAAAGAAGAAGAAGTACACTTTAAGTATAATAAATCAGAACCACGAATTTACCTGTGAGCTGCTAAAAATGTGAGGCGAAGTAAATTAGTGTAAGAATAAAATTATAAATTCCGAAAACTCGCTTTAACGGGCCATGTTGCGCCTGCTCGCGAGTCTTCTTCGAGTTTGCTCAGGATAATGTTAAACTTTTAACCGTGGTTGTCTGAAATATAAGACACCCGATATCCGGCGCCTTATAGAGGTATTTAAGATGAAAGGGGTTTGGGTAAAAGTGTTGTCAACATCATCCTCAGCATGATAGGGAGCACGGTAGACTGCCTCTATTTGCGTCACTGCTGTGGGCTACATGCTCCATGTAATAAGTAAATTTAAGGATAATAATTAGTATAAGTGTATTTTATTAACATATAGGATTAAACAAACACTAACAATATGAGTTGTAACTATTTTTTACTCGAAATAAATGATTATTATTATTATTATTATTATTATATGTAAAAGTCATACATTTTCAAGGTGAGCGGCCATTCGTAAAAGTGGTCAATTATGATAGAATTATTCAAAATAAACATATTTTGTTATGTAATGTAATACTCATAAGTGCGTCGGAGCCGAGATATTTAAACATTCATATAGATGAATTACCGAGAGCGTGGAATTGCATATGTAGTGGTAATGTGTGTTTACAGGCATTCTATTTTTAAATTTCCTCAACTTCTCATACCATCAGCATAAAAAAAGTTTGGTTATATAGTAAGTAGCAGTAACTTTGGTCCGATTGAGAGTCAAAGTAAACAAATATGTCATAAATATTTTCAACTCGAAATCAAGAAGTCATCAGGAGAACTACATATAATTTTCATCTGTCCCATAAGCAATATGCAACCTTAAAGATGAAAATTTAAATAAATGATAGCGACTAAAAGCAAAAAAAGGACATACATACTTATTCCAGTTGTTTAGTGTAATCTCATTAAATTTAGAAAAAAAACCAAATGGTTTTCGTTTTCATGCGAACGGTACAACCACTACATATACAATTCCACGCTCTCGGTAATTCATCTATACCTGGGCGTACTTCTAGTAAATTAAACTAAATATTTAAAACCTTAATATCTCTTCTCCGATATTATTTAATGCGATAAGTTATATATATCTATGTGGATTTAGAGGGCCTCTAAATACCTATGTAAAAATCATCGGAGGCCGCTGAAAAAAAAGTCAATTTTCTTCATACAAACTAACCCAATGCCCTTTTCATATGTTTCTAAGCAATGTATGAAATAATGCAGTTTTTAGAAATTATGGCTTGCCACTACAGTGCAGGAATACTTAAGAAGTCTTTCGGATCCGTGTAAATTCGGTAAGACTGCCATGAGCTGCGAAAAAGTGAGAAAGACTTTTAATTCCGAAGGCCTTTTTAAGAGCTGTTGCATTATAAATAGGTTTTAAAACTAGTTAGTGGCGACAAGAGCACGTGTGGGGAAAAAGAATTGGCGGTTAAAGGTTAATTTCATTTCATTATTTTTTATGTAGATGACGGGACGGCTATCACGTGTCCTCTATTCGTCCATATTAGTTTAGTATAAGGTCAATTTGTGTGAGATTTTCCCCTGATATTTATTTATTTATAACGTGAACGAGCATCGAATTTTAACAACAATGGCCGGCGCGGCTCTGAGTGGCGGCGATGAGCTGGTTGTTGGAACAATAGAAAATCGATTGATTATTTGAATAGGATTTCCAGGGGCTTTTCATAAAACGTCACCATCATTTAACATGTCCGCTTATACATATTTTTGGGTATGTCCCATTTGTTCCATGGAACTTCGCATTTTGTATTAAGATGTGACGTAATGCTCAATACAAAATTCGTAGTTCCCTGGAACAAACGGGACATATTTGGCTAAATTCATACTAAAAAGGTATCAACGTCGTAATGGATTTTTTAAAGGCTAGTAAAAGAAATATTACTACAATAGGCTTCCTTGAATGTTAACGAATTTTTAGCAATTTTATTTAATTATGCGCCCCAAAATAGTTCAAATGCCTGCTTGGATCGAATATTGCATCAATATTATGAAAATGTCGGTTTCGGAACATATCATTCTACTCGTAAAATGAAGATAAATCAGGAAAATATTAAAATCAAAATTTTCTTTGTGACGGTCTTGCGCACGCGATTTATGTTCTACTTTACGGCGACAAAATATTTAACTGTAAACCAGAGGTACTCATATCGGTCTGATTCGACCCAATAACGTAGCGAACGTGTTAAGGGCTCAATTTCTCAAGTGGGCCAGATGGTGATTAATTCCCACCAGGTGACTTGTTGGCTTGTTGGCCTCATCTAGAATAAAAAATACTGCAAAGTAAGACGTCAGCAATTTGACTGAAAATGTAAAGTATAGCAGCGTGGGTTCATCCCGAAGGGATAAGCTTCTCTGGCTTATCACAGTATTAAAATAAAACTATTTATTTCTGAAAAGTATGACGCAGACAATCTTTAGGTTGTTTTTGCACCTGCTAGATTTTGTAGATAGCCACGTACCCAATGTAACTATTTTTTTTAGAACAATATATAGACATATTTCTCTAGAAAATGTAGTCAGACACAAAAATACTATTACAGTGTCAATTATCTATCACCGAGAACTTCATTACAAATAGCATTCCTAAATTCGGAAACTTTAGGAGCATGAAAGTATTATGCCATACTGAAACCCGTATTACTGAGTATTATTGTATTGTAAAAAAGAAATCAGTTATAAAATGCATAAGCTTTTTATATAGCAACCTCTTACTGCTCTTGTTTTGAAAACATTTTTCCAAATATTTTTACTACGTGAATATTCACAATCGTAGAGAAATTCTTGACAGTTGATACGTTGCCAGCTCGTAGACGGTAGCGTCTGAATATAGGCCTTACGTAGACGGGTGAAGCTGCGTCGTAGCGTGCCGCGATCTCGCCCCGTAGCTACGTTACGTGAGCTCAGCTGGATAATTTCTCGGCTACGGAAATGGGTGTCGCACTTGCTGCTACTGCCTCGTATACTTATTGTGGCAATGCTTTACGTATATTAAAGTGTAGTGAAGGAGGAACACATGTTTTTGAATATTCGGATACGATTAATGTTTGAAAACAAAAACATACACAAAAATAAAGAATAGTAAGGTCTGTTCTTTCTTACTTGTCTTATATAGTAAACAACTTTCTAACCTCAAAATGAACCTTTTTAGGCTAAAACCGAACAAAATAAAGTACTCACAGACAATACATTAGCCAAATGATGTCTAAAATGTTTATTCAGTTTACTTTATTTACGACAAAAGAGCTGTTTTAGCCAAAATAGGTTAATTTTATGTTAGATAGTTCTTTACCATATAAGACAAGTAAGAATGAACAGACCTTAGTAGAGTGATTAGAAATAAAGTACTTGAATGTTTTATTGAATGAATGATATTTTTCCTTTAGTTTATAATACAGGGTGTCCTATATTTATAGGTTCAAAACCAACCTGCATATAGATGAGATTTTGGCCTATCTAAACAACCTAACAGGGGCCTAACAAAAGCCTTATGGTTTTCTTCATAATTACAATTTATTGAATTTTCGATACAATTATAAGAAAAAAATCAAAACCCAAACACCGTTTAGATTATTAGAATAATATAACATTTAATTACAAAGGAAAAGAATCAAAGAAACATCTTATTTTTAAATAACAGTTGCCAGCTGTCGGCAAACACACGGACAATATAAATTTTACTTTTGAGAATATATTTATTTATGGATTGTAAATATTCAAGTTACAATTGAATACTTGCTAATTTATTTGGTTGGATTGACAATCATTTACGAATATAAACAAGCAAACTGCCTTATTATCACCCGCGGCGACCCCATGACAACATTATAGTTCTCTTAACGAGGACTAGAAAGTAGTTTCTGAATGTCGTAAAACTTGCTATTACTTCACGTCTGACGGCTTTTATTACGTATCTACCGCGTAAAATCCAAGTTTGTGGGTTGCAGCCATGGAATAATTTTTAGTTTTCTCTTTTTCTGTATCAAATTGCGGGCTATAATAGAGAGATTCAAATTTCAGTTCAGTGGATGAAGAAGACGGTTCTCTATCGTTTGCCCTAATTTCAATTGCCATAATTGTATGACTTGCCATAAGATTCATTTGCCATGAAGGGTTTTTTCTGAAACCGTGAATTATTCAGAATTTATATAAAACTAACCTAACCTATTTTATACGATAAAAATTACCAGAAAAGGTTTACGGTTTCAGAAAAAAAGCCTTTATTGCAAATTAATATTATGGCAAGTGATACAATTATGGCCATTGAAATTCGGGCAGACGAAGTGATTCGAAAGAAGAATAACAAAAAAGCCTCCTTAGCTGTTGACATACATAGGCCAAACACTTGTAACGAATAATTCCAAACCAACCTGGGACCTTAGACAAGATGTATTCGCTGAACGTTATCATCATTGAAAATGTAGACGTGTGTGAATGTGTTTCGTGCTGTGTGTTGACGTGAGCTGCCGAACGGTCGCGTTGAGTGCTCATGTCAATTCCATACCATATAGCTATATTGTTTACATATAGCTTAAGTCTACAAACAACTAATATTATTACACATATAATATTAGGATGATCTTGTTTAGGTAATTATAATAACCATATTATTATAATTACCTAAACAAGATCATCCTAGTTCAGGTATATGTGTAATAATATTAGTTGTTTGTAGACTTAAGCTATATGTAAACAATATCAGTAAGTATTCATTACTTCAAACTTCAAATCCCACCATACTTCAAACAAGGAATTATTTGTAAGTGGGACTTTGAATCTACCATCAAGGCAATAAAGTTCAATTACGTTTGTTCGATAATGCTATTTTCAGTTCATGAAGATAGGAAAATGAACTTTATTCCCTTTGCGATACAGTGCAAATTGAATTGCCTTGATTATATACATCCTATTGCACACTGGGCCTTACGAGGTTAAGTAATTTTTATTAATTATTACCCCCCTTACTAATAAACGTTGAGTAACGGTAGTATAGCTATACAATGTTTTGTCCTTATCTGTCAAATTCAAATGTCACAATGACAGATAAGGACAAAACATTGTATAGCTATACCACCGTTACTCAACGTTTATTAGTAAGGGGGTACATATTTTGTCAGTTTTTGAGGATTAGCATTTAGCAAACGTCGGTCATCTTGTCCAGGCCCCCGCGGGCCGTCGTACGGTCTGTGCCTCTATTCCACTGGATGTAACAATATTGCTTTTGAGGTGTTATGTTTTTTTTTTAACTAGGCCGGCATTTCTGTCACGAAAATAAGAACTATCGTTTGACAACACGGTAACAT
Organism: Acleris literana; assembly: GCA_946894065.1. Lineage (NCBI taxonomy): Eukaryota > Metazoa > Arthropoda > Insecta > Lepidoptera > Tortricidae > Acleris > Acleris literana. The sequence continues at coordinate 20,305,900 of OX335671.1, read as the reverse complement.
GTCAAAAGCGATATCGTTTTACCGAGTAGAATAGAGAGCCTGCAAATTTGACCTACTGTCATGTATGTTTAATTAAATATACTACATACGTAACAGTACCAGTACTGCAACCCCTCCCGATAGGTTCAATTAACGTCCCCCGTCGCGACGAGTTCAGGCGAAATGCCTCGCCAAGTCAAACTTAACGAAGACAGATTTTATTAGTTCTCTAGTGTGCCAGCGAGGGCATAGGTCAGGGTTATGTGGAGTTCTTTGGTCTCGTATATATTTAAATAAAACACTGAGTATTGAAATCATTTGAAATTAAACTCGTAGTTCCATTAATAAATCCAATTTGTAGCAAGATTCGTGCTTCACCCTGTATTAACCAGCCAGACAGACGAAAAAAAAAAAAAGGTTTTCAAGGTTTTCTTGGGATCATATTCAAGAAAAAAACCTAGATCCCCAGGTTTACTTAATTTGGTCAAATAAGATTAATGCCGTGTCATATTAGGAGGTGAAACATTTGGCGAAGAATGGAGATATATTGATGATTTAAGTCTCATTGCCTCTACACTGAAAAAAATAATTGGTCGCTTGTAACAAGATTGTAATTGTTGTGCATAAGCGTCTTGATTCCATACGAGCCTAACAAGACGATAGATACATCAACTAAGACGTTAGATACATCAACTAAGATGTTAGTTAAATCACTAAAGAAATTGCTGTCGTTAACTTTCAGCTTTGGTTGATATAACTAATATCTTAACTATTGTAATCATTTTTTGTCAACTAAGTGAAAATCTCTCTTTGTTGGCTCTCATTTTTTTGTGTGTATATTGATGAGAATCTAGTTCAAGATTTTTTTTAAATCTAAAATATCATTAGTCTTGTCGAAGAAAAAACCATTAGGTAACGTGAGGGACTGCATAATGCTTCCAAGGGGTACGGATAATAAAAATAAAGGTAACGCGATAACTTTTACAATCACTGTTTTAATAAGATAGAAAAAGAGAAACTGGATACAGATCACCGGGATTGAGGAACTAGAAATGAAGTGAAGTATTGCGTTAGTTGGAAAGTTATCGGTTGTGTACCTACTTTGGATGATCATCCCTTTTTTATGTTGACCAAAAAAACCTGCGGACCTAGATACATTTGGCGAGGGTACCGGCCATCGAAATCAAGACAATGTTTGAGGATTGACGTAAGCTGCCGTTTGCGTCGGGCTCAGATGTGTTTTCACACAGATAAAATGAGTTTTTTGAGAATATAAATTAATTATTTCTTTTTTTAATATGTTAGGGAACTTATTTGATATAATATTTGTTAATGTATTATTATTAATTTTATAGTTATCCATCTGAATGACACATGTACCTATATGATTAAGCAATGGTCAATAGTACTCGTAGTGTAGATTCGGTGTAGTAACTAAGGTAATATTTGCATGCCTATATTTATGGTTAAACATGTGAACCGTCCATTAACTGAAACACCTTTTTGTTATGCCATGTTTTTAGCAAATAAATAATAATAATAATTATAATTATTATTATTCTATATACACTGTGTATAGGTGCGCTGAAAAGGCCAGAAACTTGTAAGCACATTGCATTAAGCTATCCGTTGCTATCACATTTACTCTCATATTTAAGTGTGTCATTCGTGTATCCTTGAAAAACTATTAAAGTTGAAAATTAATAATATCAGTCATATTTGAACACGATATACAGGGTGTAACAAACACAAAAAAATCAATCGCTGACCTTTAGCACAATGCAAGTGGGTGACTTTGAAGGCAGTACAATTGTTTTCTTTTATTAAACGAGTTTTCGTACATCCTGTATAATGTTATATAAAGCGAAAACGTAGTTTTATTAGATACTTACTATAAAGCATTCCTATTAAACAAAAGATACTATACAAACCTTCAGCGATCGTTATAAAAGTAGCTAAACCAAATCTTAGGTAAGATACAAGATTGCTTTGACTGTATAAATTTATCAGCAACGCGCATATTTTCGCAGCTGGCCCACACTTGTTATAGAATCGCTTAAAAATTCACGAGGTGGTGAGCCTTCATGTAATATTTCTTTAAGATAGAGTGCTTTTTCGCCTTTTAGCTGTACCGTGCATAAAGGAGAGTAGGGGTTTAAAGAAGATTTATAATATATTTATCGGTTTAGTCAAAATGTCATTAGTATTTCAGATCACAGAGCACGCAGCGCTGCACATCAATCACACGGCGTCACAACAGGCGTCGTTAGTGCCGCGGCCGGCTACTCGCATGAGCAACATTTTGGACATTACTGTAAAGGGTGTCTCGTTATATTGTACCTACTAATTTAGATTACCTACGATGGTAAAACCTTATATTGTTCTTGAAGGATTTCCGTATTGTCAACGTTTTGATATTTCTTATTGATTTGAGGGCAATGGTGGGCGGCGGCTGAGTTAAAAACAATACGATGACATGTCAAAAGCAATACGGTTTTACCGAGTGGAATAAAACCCGCTTGGTTTCAATTAATCCGGTGATGTTGGTGTTGTAAAGTAAGGACTGATGGCTAAGCATACATAAAAAAAGTACTTGCCAAGCTATGCACTAACAGCACAGACTTTTAATCATGTTGCAGATTACGCTTTCCACCACATCGCGAGGCAAAGTAAAATTTCTGTATTGGATTACGTGGAGTATGTTGTGCGAGTGTAATAAGTATTTGGTGTGGGGGGCGGCGGGGTGGGGCGGGCGGTCGAGCGGCAGAATCAAGGGCGCGCATGTGTCGGCGCGGGATGCTGCGCGGGGCGGGGCGCGCAGATCAATATCTCGCGTTACCCGGCAACGCCGCGCCAGACCGAGTGCCTCCCGTACTACGACCCCGCCGCCCGCCACCCTCCACCCACTACTCGCTTATTTAATACATGACGTATCTAGGATGCAAGCTTTTTCATGCTAAATGACAGGGAATCGTAATAGGTATGCTGCTGGGTTGTGTCACGCTGTGCCCACTGACGCGGAGCACGGTGGATATCGACATACGCTTGTAGAATACTCGCCATTGTCATTTACAATTTCAAGCTATATTTAGCCTGCGCCTTGCCACTTGGCCCGATCCTGTACCTTCCTTCCTTCAGTAAACTTATGCTTAAAAGTAAAAAAGTCTGCTCTGCTCGTATTTTTAAGCTGCCGATCGTATTCCAATCCAACACGTCACGTTCCTCGGTTCTGTATCAAACGCAACCATTAATAAGAATAGCTATTACTTATTGTTCCAAATTAGGTAGTTTGTTGACAGTTGAGAATCTAGGATCATATTACGATGGGTTTAGACCAAACAAGCGAATGCTCTAGAACATGTTTTGTCTTTATTTTTTACAAAGAAAACGAAAAAGATAATGCCATAGAATTCTTGTTCGTTCGCTTGGTCTAAATCGGACCTTAGGTCGCATCGTGTTACAGTCTCAAGTGTAATCTCCCTAATAAATAGGTACAATACTTTTGAATACACTACTTAACCTAGTAAGACCCCGCGTACAAAAAAATATACATAATACGGCCATTGCAATAAAGATCTATTGCAAAGGAGATAAAGTAGAATTTCCCCGTGTATTTATGACTGAATATTTAACTTTATTGCAATCACAATAGGTTCATTTTCCTTTGGTAAATTTCGTTATATGGTGGATCTTAGGATGGTAAATATCCACTTTTGCAATACCACTTATAACAACATAGCTAGCTAGTACGTAGTGTCAAAGAACTCAAAATTATGCACAACCCTCTTATTCCCTTGGTCATAGAACCGTGTAAAGGTATTTTGAGCTCTTCAACCGTCCGACTACTTTTCCTGCTGACTGTACCTACGAATACATACATGGCTATATTTTTGTGTCACGTGTGATACGACGAAATTTCATCTCAAATACCCTGACGGTACTTCAGAAAATATACTGAAACTAGGGCGCTCACATGAATATCACGCTGGATATTATATTCCAGGAAAACTAATAATATTTTCATCAAGAAATAAATAAGTGTCGAGAGCTTGCGCGAACATATCGCATCGCAATAAAACTCGGCAGGGAGTCGCCTCGTGCGCTTGTTCCGATGAGTTATAAAGGATTTATGAGTTATCAAATAACTGTGGAGATCATATACACGGTTATCCTATGGAAGCCCTAATCGTCATTTGTCCTAATGCATCGTTTGTCCGAATTTTCATTTATCCTAACGCCATTTCAGCTTAAATTTTAAAACTTTTTAGTGTTGTTATAATACGACCCTAACCTAACCGAACCGAAGATATAATTGGAAAACTTAAAAAGTTGCCTGACTCATCTGAAAACCAGTTTAGGGCAAATGAAAATTCGGGCAAACGATGCGTTAGGACAAACGTTGTTAGGGAGGGTCCATATTGGCTCACCTAATTATTTTTACTCATAACGACTCATAAGTCCTAATTATCGCAACTCCTAACGTATTTATTTCAGCAACTGTTACATTTTCAGGATTTTTATAAATCAAACCTAACCTAACCTAGTCTTATCTACACATTGAATATTTCAGAACTTCTGAAAAGTTTACGGTTTCAGCGGTATAAAAATTTCATTTTCGGAGTTCCGATAATAGGAGTTGCAATTTTAGTTGAACTTTGGCGCTCCCGTTAGGGATTGTGGGGGACACCCCATATACACACACAAGTGGATGAAAAAATAGTTTTGATATACCTACTTTAAACTAGTAGGGTGACGGAACCAGTAATGGACAAGGATCAATGATGGTCCCTTGATTCTTATTTTACAGAAGATAAGGGTCATTTGTTTTGCAACAATCAATTTAGGACCTTTCGAAATTTGAATTAAGAGTGAAGTATCCATTACTGGTGCCTGTCAGCTAAAAGTGTTCTACACTGGTCAATCTACTCGTAGTAGCCTAGTTTTGAATATGTTAGTGCAAGTAGCAATAACAACTAGATTAATTAACAAAAAGGTACAATATTCTTAAAAGTAATATCCGGCGTATCTTGGGCTTCTAGTAAGTGCAGTTATGCACAAGGCCAACGTGTTATAAGCGATGGAATAACAAAGTTCTAAAAAGTCAAATAATAATCTATTAACCGTTTATACTCCTTGTCAAATAGAAAATACCCACACTTCCGTTCATTTGACCAAAAGTACGTTTGACAAACATATCATTTTACAAACTTTCATTTCGCAAAAATGTATTTGTGCTTAAACCCTTACATATTAAATAGATTATAAGGGCTTATTAAAAAAGTAAAGTTAGGTTAGACTTTTGAACACAAAAAAAAATGCGACGTGAAGTACCTACATCTTTTTGCGAAATGAAAGTTTGTAAAGTATTAGTGAACTACGTACATCACTGAGCAATGTGAATATCAATCATACGGGCACATACGAAGGTATATTTTGCGCCGTCTTTCCTGACGGATTTAAACCGTCATTATCTGTGAGCCTGTGGTGCTGATATATCCAACAATGGCATAGCAATAATGAATCAGATAGCTTTTGGTCTTAACAATTGAATAACTTAGTAGTTCCCTAACTGTATCCTATCCTTTACAAACAACCGCAAATTACAACACGTAAAGTGATTAGCAGTATAAAAAAGATTGGGAACCCATAAAAAAAAAACCATAACTGAAAAATAGGTAGGTATAGGTAGTGCCAAGAGAGTTGAGAGGCTGGCTCGTGGTCACACCACTGCTATTCGCTTTCGTCGAAAATTCATCAGAAATCATTTTTATTCCACAAAAGTACTGTAGGTTAGTTTTTTTAGGTATCTTTAGATGCCCGAAGGGCAAATAGCCCAGTAATAGGAGCCCCGCCGCCGTCGAATAGCAGTGGTGTGACGACCTGGTGTGACGACGAGTCTGCACCCGAATGATTACACACACGCCTACATGACATCTGATTTGTTAAGATTGATTGACTACAATGTTATGGTTTACGGATAAATCAACAATCTTCGGTTCCATTAACCAGTATCTTTCTTCTTTTTTCCTTGGGTTTTTCTGAAAATATATGAAACGTCTGTTTGTCAAGTGCGTCAATTTCTTCGTCTAATGTTCTCATGACGCTGTTAAATGGCAACTCAGTATACTGGCTGCCACTCCTTCTTTTATGATTCCCCAACAAAGTTCTATAGGGTGGCGTTCAGGATGGTATGGTGGCAGACGTAGTACTGAGTGCCCATGTTCTTCCAGCATTTTATTTTCAGGATATGGTATATATCAAGGGACAATCTCACACAAATTGACCTAGTCCCAAACTAAGCTCTATGCTTGTACTATGGGTACTAGACAAAATATTGAATATTGTTTTTATTTAGCCAATTCAACATTTTTGTTTTGTTGGAATTCGATGTATTTTTGTAAATAATACTTAAAAAAATAGTTTAAAGTAACTTTTTGGTCTATCTTGCAATTGACTGTTGAACTTGCTATCGGTACGAAAAAAGAACAGTAATTTCAAAATCCCGCTGTCATTACATGACGACATGTTGTTGTGTGCGTGACCTCAACTTTGGTAAAACTACCTATTCTTACGAAATATTTTAACACACCGAAAACCTACATACGAATCGAATAAATTTCGCAAACACATTTTTTTTATTTTATGGAGAAAGGAAAGGAGCACACAGGCCAACTCCTGATGGCAAGTGGGATCTATGACCCATAGACATTTGCATCCCAAGACAACAATCTAAAGACCGCCTCTAAGGACTAACGTCTAATATGCTAGTAATTTCACCAGTCGGTTGTCCTATATCCCCGCACCATACAAGCCTAAACACTTTATTTAAAGTGGCTGATCTGACCAGTCATTCAACCAACATTTAATGATGTAGAGTTTTAAATCAGCGAAAGCGCTTCTTGCCACTCAAATTGACGTTGCGTGATTGTTTCAATGTAAGTAAAATAAAGTACCTAGTGGGGCGACTTCGTAGTTTTAAACACAATATTAATCAGAATTTTTAGAGAAATAGGTAGGACAAAGAAAAAAATATTTTTCAACACTTTAATTAAACACTTTAAATAAATAAGAATAAACTTAATTAGGAATAAACTTACAGGTTCATAACAAGGTTTTAAAACATGATAAATAAACCTCACGGTATCAACAAAAGGCACATACAACAATGTTATAATTTTTCATCAATCCATAATAAATTGTTATAAATGCGAAAGTAGCTCTTTTTCTATGTAACACTAAAACAGCTAAACCGCCGGACCGATTTTGATTAAATTTGCTATGAAGGTAGCTTGAACTCCGGTAAAGACATATTATACTTTAATCCCGGAAAGTTCAAGTATCCGAGGGCATAGATCTAGTTTAATTAAATTAATTATTAAATTATAACATGATTTCAATATGATGTATTGAAAATAAAAATGAGAACAATTATGATTGCATATTAAATAGATGATACCATTTATTTGGGAATGCGCGAGTCAGGGTTTATACAACCAAAACTATAAACGGTTGGACATTAGTCATTAGACTTTGTAAGAACAAAAATGTGGTTGTTGTTTGGAAGTTAACGTCATTTACTTATATAAATGGCATTTGGAGGCAACGAGCAGTACATTTTTAATGCATGTTTCATCCATCTCTGCCGCCCAGGTACGATCTGGGAGCGCTCGCGAGACGCAATTGCCCTCGTCTCATAACGCATTACTGACCTGTCCCCCGGTTCAGGCTCAGCACTACGAGGGGCGATCTAAAAGTAATAATAACCGAGTATTTAAAATGTCCCAAAGACGTAATAGATTGAATATTGAGATTGAATTCATTACAGTACATAGTAAAATCGAATTTACATTGAAAAATAAACAAAATGTCAGTGAATGGCATCTAAATGTCAACCAGCAGTTGCAAAAAAATACAAAAAAAAGGGTACTTAAAATATATACGCTGACTTGGTGGAGACGTTGGGAGACTCCGCTCCGCCATATTCAACTGCTACTCGCTGGTTTAAGGCGGAGGAGAACATCCGTTGAAGGATGTTGGAAAAAAGTTGGTTTAACAAATGAAAGAGCATTAGACTTTAATTGAGGTCACAGGGATCTCATATGTTAGCATACAAAGGAACGAGACCAATAAACTACACACGAACGGTCGTTGGATGCCTAGAGTACGAAATTGAAATCTAAAATTTAGAAAAATATTAAGCTGTCCCGAAATGCTTTTGCATCAACTAGTGAACATGAATGCTTCTTGGACTCATTTCGATCCGAAGACCAATAAACATCAGTCGATGACCTGCCGTACTACGTAGAAGTAATTCAAAGTCACAAGGTAAGCGGAAAAAGTTATGGCATCGTGAGGTATACTTTGGTCATCGTGAGGTATACTTTCACGCTGGAAAAGGGAGCCGCAATTACTGACTCGTTCTACGCAGACCTGATAAGACGAATGCGAGAAGCAATCAAGGAGAAGTGTCAGGTTTAACTAGAAGTTAGGGTTCGGTTTCACCAAGACAACACCCCAGCTCACAAGGCCGCCGGTGTTGCCATAGATGCTATCTGTGGTGCAGGTTTCGAATTGGCGGAAATCCCCCTAATTTTGCAGATCTGGCCCCCAGCGACTTTCCACGGATGAAGGAAGATATCCGGGGCAACATTTTGGTGAGATCATGGTGGATAATATAATTAAATTAAATATTTAGAAAAGTATGATCAAGGCGGACTAAAGTTCCGATGTTAGTTTCATACTCTTGGCAGGGATAATTTAGAATACTCCTTGCATTTTATTTAGAATGGCAGTTGTGTTAGCAATGCGACGCCGCGCATGATCCAGTGGTCGGACGACTTTTCGGTGAGTAGGCGCATGAAGAGGATGTAGTTGGTGGAGTGGCCCGTGGTGGACAGCGTGCCGCGCCGCTCGCCCGTCTTGTACAGCGGGCAGTTGTAGAACTGCCCGTCAGGAATGTCTTCGCGCTTCATCGGGATCAACCACGTCTTACAAAGAAGAAACTTACTTAAAGTACTTTAAAATACCACATTATTTCAATTCTAGCTTGCGAGCTATTTTGTAAGTTAGCACGGAGCAATGCAGGCTTACCGGAGGAAACGTGTCGTAGAGCACTTTGGGTAGTGACTCGTCGATGCAGTACTCCTCCATGTTCCAGCGCGCACCCTCCAAGAACAGCCCGTTGATGTACACGCCCTCCTCCGGCCGCTCTGTCAGCTCAAACGTGCGCTGCACCTGCATACCACACAACCCTTGCCAATACTCGGAGCTCAGTCATCATCTCAACAGCTACCTAGTAAATTGATATCACAGGATCTTAAAAAGACTTAAAAACAAGATAATTTGACATAAGGTATACCTCGTAGTGAAAGGCAAGCTGGTCGATGGGAATCTTGTACTTCCTAGCGTAGCTCTGCTGCGCGGCCGTCAGGAACGCTTGCGGGAAGTAGAACCCGGACAGCCAGAACACCACCGGCGGCCCGGTCGCGTGCCAAGTCTACCGAAAATAGAAAAATATTGCAAACATGAAATCTATGTACGCAGTCACCAGCAATACTATATTTTTGTCCGAAAACATCAAACATGCTCTTTGCCCCTTTAGTAATAGAAATGTGCAAGATAATTTTAAAATCGATGTTGGCTAATATTAAGTACAAATTATTAGAATAAAATTTCTTTTGGACCTGGAGGAAATCTAGGCGAGCAAGCAGGTCATCGAAATAAGCAGCCATCGGTTTGAGTGAGGGGTAGCTCTTGCCGGCCCACAACGCCGGGATGCGGCCGCGCACCATGCTCGTCAGCACCTCCTCCGTGATATCGGTCAGCACGCTCACACCTGAAACACAATCATTTGTGGGAGCCTTCTTTCAAAATGGCATGCCACAGAGTATCGGAGAAGCTGGCGCGGACCTTGCACGGCGCCGATGACGGCGCGGGAGCTGCTGCGCACAACGTTGACCAGCCGGTCGTACCGCGCCGCCTCCTGGATGACCACGATGGACATGGGCGTCATGTCGGCCGGCTTGATGTCGCCCTCGTGCGAGGGTCCCGACAGGATCTTGGCTGGCAGCCGCTTCAGCACGTCCTCCGCAATGGCCATGGCCTGCTCCTCCGGCGAAGCGCCGCCAGTGCCACCCGCCATCGTGTCCTGCAAATATATTATCGCAACTTAAGCTCGCCGGCTAAAAATTCTTTGATGAATTAAGATGCAAGTTGTTTAAGATAAAAAAAAACCTTACGCCATCTGCAGAAGTGTACTTAAATTTTTTACTTACCACATGTTTTTTGACAAGATCCTTGATGCATGGAATTTTAAATATTATAAGTAGGTATATACGACAATGATTTTGTAAGTATTTACTTTTTTGCACGTATGAAACAACAGTTAAACGTGACTCACCCAGCGATCCTTTATTATGCGACCGTATGAATGAAAGATGAAAAAAATATGGATATATCAATACATACTCAAATAGCACGGAAAGTAAGGAAAAAACTCAGGTATTTTTTTATTTATACCCAAAAATACAAAATATGTAACTTTTTTGCAAAAAATGTGTATGTTTCGGTTTCAAAACCTATAAAATACTATAATATACGAGGGGCGGCTGAAAAGTAATCTACCTAACAATGAAACAAAAGACTGTCGTGGCTAATTTTTTTTTATTTTTCTATATAGTCCCCTGCTAGTAAAATGCACTTATTAAATTTTTCAAATATTGAATTTAAACCATTAAAAAAAAAAACTTTCGGTTTGTCGTCAAAAAAGTCAGTAACCGCAGCCTTCATTTCGTCATCGGTCATAAACCTTCGTCCCCTGAGGTCTTTCTTGAGAAGTCTAAACAGAAAATAGTCACAGGGGGCTAAATCTGGACTATAAGGGGGGTGGTCAATGGTTTCGAAGCCATTGTCTTTAATTGCTAGCTTCGTTGTGCGGGCGGTATGCACTGGTGCGTTATCGTGCAAAATCAGAATACCTTTGTTTAGTTTACCTCGCCGTTTTTCTTTTATTGTCTCTCTTAGTTGGTATAGTAAGTTTGAGTAATAATCAGCATTCATTGTGATTTTCTTCGGTAAATAATCTATGAGCAAAATCCCTTCTGTGTCCCAAAAGATTGTAGCCATAAGTTTACCTGCCGATGGACAGACCTTGAATTTCCGAGGCGGCTTCTCATCCTTAAATTTCCACTGTAACGACTCTTGCTTACTTTCCGGGTCCCATTGTCGAATCCAAGTCTCATCACATGTTACAATTCTAGAAATTATTTCTTCCTCTTTCCCTCGACTCATCTCCAAAAACTCTTCGCAACATTTGACACGCCTCTCCATGTCAAATGCAGTCAACATTCTGGGGACCCAACGTGCACTAACCTTGGACATGTTCAAATGCTCATGAATTATTTCATTGACTCGCTCTTTACTGACGCCCACATCTCTAGCTATCTCCCACTGCTTCACTCGTCGGTCCTCTAATATAATTTTTTTCACCCTGGCTACATTTTCATCGGTGACGGCCGAAACTGGTCTTCCGCTACGAGGATCATCTTCCAGACTCTCACGACCTAACTTAAACTGCTTTGACCAAAACTTTATAACAAATTCGGAAGAACACAAACTGCCAAACACACGTAACATACGCTGTCTGATCTCCGAAGGCGTATTCCCTTCTTTAGTCAAAAACTTAATCACCGCACGCTGCTCGATTTTATCCATTTTCACTTTTTCTACCGACATGTTTGAAACAATTGTAGGAGACAAATAAACGTGATGCAATAAACAAATGAATGTAATACATTTTGAAAATAGAATAACAAACGAATATAAATCCATACCAGCCAGCATTATTTTTGTATATATTTCTGACCAAGGAGATTACTTATCAGCCGCCCCTCGTATATATAGTAGTAGTAAAGTATAATATAGTAGTATTCGAATGCGATATTGGAGTACTTTGTACTACATACTTATAACAATATAAGTATCAAAAAGACCTCGAGGTTCATTAATGATTACACATAAATAAAAAACTGCGCAAGTTTAAAGTATCACAATAGAAATGTAGTGATATACTAAAGATAACATGATATATTATAGAAAACAAAATGTACATAGGATACTAAAATAATTTACATTTTACTAACCTGTTAAGATTAGTAAGTGAAACATGGAAAGGATCAATGTTACACACAGATGCTTGCTATGATAACTAGGAACTCGTCTGAAAAAGGTATGGCGATACCAATACATGATAGCCTACGGAAATTTTATACAGGGGAAAAACGGTAAATATGTCCAGTCATTTTGTAAATGAACTTCAATGAACTAGCGAACAAATACAAACCTAGTCCGCTGTGCTGCATCTATTCCATGGTAAAAAGCACTATTAGTAATAAAAATATCAACATCAAAACGTACTCCAACCTAAACGCGTTCCTAAAGAGGTGCTCAGACGGTTACAACAGTCGGAAGTCTAAGGTGTCTTCACCAAATGAAGTGGCATAGTTTCTGAAAGCAGTTTCAGTAGAAGCGGATTACCAGTATTTGGCAACAAAGGTCAGTGGAACTACTTATTTTATATTATTATACTAGTTTTTTACCCACGACTCCGCCCGCTCCGCCTGTGCTCTATGACTTTCACTTTTATAATATTACTTAGTAAGATTATATTTTATTGTAGTCTACTCGTACGTCCGTGTGTGTATCTTATAGTAACTAAGGAATATTACCACAAAAGATATAGAAATCATGGCAAGATGCTTCTAGTCAGAATTTCTACTACTAAAACACGATTCAATGATCATTTACCGTCCATTTTATGAAGTAGTAAAGAAATACGAAGCTTTACGTAAAAAACGGGCCGCTTTTTTCTGCACTATTATAAAGAAAAATATACGTGTCCATCTTTTGGTGTGAATAAATATGGTTCCATGCCTAAGGAGATCGCTGAGTTTTTACAGGACGCAGTACACACTCTTATCATAATGTATCACTATTAATAAAAGTAGTTTTTGTAAAAAAATATTTACGAATTAAATAGTGTTTGCTTTTGGACATTAATGGAAAGTTTTGCATCAATAAAATGAATGTTCTCAAAAACAAAAAACCGCCTTAAAAACGCAATGTATGGAATTGACGTATTCGCTCGACGCGACCGTGTCTGTTAGCTTATGTCAATCCTATACATTTTTGATAACGTTAACGATCGCCGAATGCATCTTGTCTAGGGCCACAGTGTATATAGCTTGGATCGCTTGCGCACCTGCGTGAGGATGGCGGTGTCGAGCAGCTCCCCGGACTCGCGGAAGTGCTTGGTGATGTCGGCGTTGGGGTGGAACCCGAACACGTCGGGCGGCGTTGCCACCGGCAGCGAGCGCGCGAACGTAATGAAATCCGCGTGCTCGCTCACAAACGGGATGTAGTATGTACCTGCATACACGCCAAACCGAGGGATAATATTGAATAGATTTTTATTAATAAGCACATTAAGAGACCACATATTATGCTGCCACGCCCATACAAAAATCAAAAGGGATAGCTTTGTGTGCTTCCGCGAAGACCGTGAGATGGAGATAGTTTGCACGCCTTGATTGCAGGATCAAATTTATATAATGGCTGTCTGGGGGGCCATAAAACCACAACATTGAAAAATGGTTTACAGGAATTAAGAATTATGAGAAGTCAATTATTCAATCAAAAATCATCGTTAAAGATAGAAAGGATTTCGAAGATCAAAAACATGCGAAAAAGGTGTCATGTTCGAAAAGCTATTGATTTTCGAATCGTGTTTTGACGTTTAACAGTTGTAATAATCATCAAGTTTCATATATTTAAAGCATAGGCGTTATGGTTATTGAGATCCAGATCTCGGTACCACTACCCACTTTACTAACGTTATAGGTGCTTTTATATATTATAACCAAATGGAAACATTCATCCCTTACCAGTAGACTCGAGACTGTACTTCTCATCGGCGATGGTAGCGGGGTTGTAAAACTTGAATAGTATAGTGTTGAGGCAGCGTCGGTCCCAGTCGTCCGTCACTCGCCCGCCGTAGTTGCATTCGCCGGTCAAGTAGCGGAGCGCAACGAACTGCACGTCCTGGTCAAACGTCACCTTGCATTAAATATGATATACCAAAAGTGGAATGAATCCGCTTATGTTTTCCGGCACTCCGCCGAGGGTTTTTAATCAATAGGGGAGATAATGAGAGGAGAGTTGCACCCAGCAGCAGGACAGTATACATATACGGTTGATTATAATGCTATTATTATTGCCTATCGTTCTAACAGATACCCTCAGGACCGCGTTATAGAGAGACGCTGTGGTTTGGTTATGTCAGTCTCTTGACTGGACCAAAATGGGAACACGATAACGCTCACTGTGTATTCGTTGAGGAACATGTAGAGCTGCGTGACACTGATGCGCAGGTCGGTCTCGTTGAACTCGTAGCGGATGTTCCAGCCCAGCGGACCGAACTGCCGCCGCTCCTGCACCACCGCGTGGAAGAAGCACAGCGCAAACAGCAGCTTCTTGAAATTTTTTGACTGCTTGTTGCCTTCGAACCACTCCGGGTCGTTGATGGGGTCGCTCTGGAACGAGCGGGCAACGTTCGCTCGCAGACCTACCAAAAAAAACATTGACAGTTTATACAGTTACATTTTTATTTGTACCCCAGCCACGTTATTCTATTTAGTATAGTTCTGACCTGCAGGCGGTTCATTAGTCATTTTTACTCCATTTTGCAACACGTAAACTGGGAAGTGGTCAGCTGGATAAGAAGTGAGCCAAAGCCTGAAGTCTGGATGAGTAGTATCTGGGGACAGACCTTCACATATCTGTAACAATAATGTGCCTAATATTACGCCTTTGTTTTCTTTCTTTCTTATCTATACATATTAAACTCCTGTGAGTCCGTGACCGTAACCGCTGGACATAAGAACTTGAAATTCGGGAAGAATATTCTTTGAGTACCCTAGGGGTGCAATAAGAATGGATTATTTTCTTTTGGTTTGCTTTGTATACACACAATTCTTAAATGCTCCAACTAAGTACTTAATCAAATTTTCCAAGATCATACCTTCTCTAACATCGGCATCCAACTTTTGGCTAGATGGCAGTTTTGCAGCACAACCCAGGTACCACTTCGGACGCCTTCGTCGATAAGTTTCACGGCTATGGGACCCTGGCCCTGCCCCAATGACAGGGAGAAAAGACGAGATGCTCCAAAACCCTGTAAGTAAAATTATTTACTACCGTTTCTTATTAGAAACTTATTAGTCCATCTACGTAAAACTCTTAAACTGTCTGGAACTATCAAATTTACTGGTACCTATAAATTAAAGTACTAATTCTCATTATTTCCTGTGGCTTTAGTTACTTTACCTCCACACCACACCACATTTTATCAAAACCAATGCTGTGGCTCAGTCGTGAAAGCGTTACAAACAGATAGAAAAAAACTCACATTCGCATTTAAAACACCAATAGGTATATACAGCGTAGTTATAATAATCATATAAAATAAAAATGTTAAGGAGTATACTTGAACTGCTAACGTGCGTTTACCTGATCATCAGCGAACTTGAGTAAAGTTCCCATGGGATCTGATCCCGGCGTCAACACGAACAGAAGAGGTATGCAGCAATGCGAGTCGGAGTAAGAAGAGCTCAGGTCGAACAGCGGAGGCTCCACGAATTGGCGTCCCATATTCGCTGCAAATTACAAGTGATAAAAGGTTTATATAGTGCAACTTAATAATTATCTTGAAAAATATGTATTTACAAACAACTAGAAACGAGCGATTATTTCAAAATTCAAGTTGTTTCTACCTTCCACAAAATCTTGAACAGCTGGGACCATCATATCCAATCGCATACAACGCAGAACCATTAGTTTCTGTCGAATAAACAGGTTAATAATTATTAACCGAAAATCACAAATACATTAAGTATCCAAAATTGTAATACCTCAAAGGGAGAGAACTTTTTTTCCCATGGTTCAGGTAGAGGTGCGCGATGAGGATCCAAAGTATCACAGTAAGTCTCCCAGATGCTTGAATTACTCAGGAAATGGTCCAGTATCCCGTGAAATGATTCGATTTCGTTTAAACTGTTATTAAACAAAATACCTCATTAAAGCTTTCGTTATTTTATTTAGACAAATTAACGGGGATGTCGAATGTTTTCAAAGAGTACCCGTTGAAATCGGTCCAGGCCGCCGGGCTCAGGAAGGTGACGGGGTTGGGCACCACGCTCCGCGGTTGCGCGCCCCCCATAAGGAACAACACGTGCTTCTGGTCCAAGCGCCCTTCCGCCACCATTATAGTAATTGTCAATAACAAGGAAAATACCATTTTATCCTAAAAACCAAGCATAAAAATATGAGCGGAAAACCTATAAATTAAAAAAACGATCAATCAACCCCAAATTAATTAACGTATCGTTGACTTTGCACGGAGTCAATGACAAGATTTTGCCGAAATAAGTATATCCTATTAGACGTAATAAAAAAGTACCCAAATCGCTATCGGCTACCTCGGAATTTGAAGAGTTCCCTCGTTTTTTCCTAGGACATATTATATATATATATATATATAGGTATACAATTAAAAAAAAACCTGCTTAGTTTAGTGTTTTGACACCGTTACTACAATACAAACACAAAAAACTAGCTCGAAAAACCTCAAGTATGAATAAATTTCCTAAGTATAAATTCAAAGTTATATATTTTGGTGCAATTGGTGCTGTCTTAGATGATTTTTAATAAGTAAGTATAAACACTTATAGCCGCCTGTATCTCGGGAACTAATCAAGTCTTCTTAGTTGTGCTAGTTTTTCTTTTAAGTTCGTGATAATATTGCCATCATTAATGATATTTTTCAGATTTTTATTTTGTGTAGTTTTAGCTGTAAGAGGGCTGTAGCTGTTTCCGAACGAACCGTAAAAAACCAAATCGGTCCGGCCATCATCGAGTAATCGGGGAACATGCATAAAAAAAAGATTCTGACGAACTTAGGACCTCCTGGTCTTTTTGAAGATGATTCAATAAAAAAGTAACGCAAAAATAATTTGACAGTAAATTGAACCTTTTCGAACAGACTCCTGCAGATGTTATTGTAAAGCGAGTATGTGAAGAAAGCGCGTAGTATCGCCAGCCGCGCAGGGATCTCATCTGCCTTCTCAGTATTATCGATGGCAGCGGTGAACAGGCCTTCAAACCACCCCAAAGAGTATTGGTACATGGGATCGATGTTTGCTAGAGATGCTGCAAAGTAAACATTAAGTATGTAAAACTACTCGACCCGCGCGGCAGAACAGTTTTTGGATTTGCAAAACCGCTTAACAAAGTTATTGCAATTGGATGAATAGTAAATACATACAGGACCAACAAACATTCACTATATTTACATGGATGATAAATAAAAAAGGAAATTTCCAATCAGAAAATTATAGGCATTGTAAATCTGAAGGAGACAACAAGTATCTTTAGACCGCTATCGTCTCCGAGTCATTCCGATCACTAGGTAGCTTTAAGATTGAAATTCTTGTTTGTATAGCCATTTTCAATTTTGACGATTAAGTCGTCTGCACGAAAGTAATAATGGTAGCTTTAAACTAGTACAGAGCCTTTATTCTTCACGCTAAAAAAATATTGTTTTTTGCTCTTGAATAGAGGCTTCAGAAGCAAATGAATCAGTGGACCTAAGTAATTTACCTATAAGGAAAAACAAGTTAGTTGAATGCACTGCAATGGGCACATAATCGTCTCGGGCAACGTCAATAGCTTTTTCTGTGACCATTGCCACTTCCTGCTTGTCTTTGATCTCGTTGGACATTTCTTTAGCGGAGTTTAAAATCTGGAAACGTAGAAAGTTATGTAAATCACTTCGATAAAACCTTTTTCATATTTCTTCAGATTTATTTCTAACATGCCTTTTATAACTTCATTTCACTTGTGTAGTTAATAAAATCTTGGAAGTCGATTATACTCGTAACGTAACCTAGTTATGGCAGTCCGCTCGACTTGAAATTTTGCAAACTTATGTAATTATAATCACGATACTACGATATGATACCATCAATCTGGAACCTATGATAGAGGCGGAAGGTGGCCATAGGATCTCGTAGGAAATAGTTGAACCGTCGAGTATAAAATCGTTCGGCTGGTGTTTGAATAACGAGATACTTTTTAGTGATACTAGTGCAGCCGGCAACAATAAAGGGTGTAATTTTTTTTGGTGGAAAAACTCATTTACTTACCTGCACGGCCTCCTCGTCTTCTAGCAGATGCTCAGATGTAGAAAGTACGTTGAGAATCTTCTTTTCAATATCTTGTAAAAGTCTTCTGTGCTCGGCACTTTGTGTCGTAAGATCAGATTTGGCTTGCTGCAGGTCGGGTCTTTCCCTCGCCACTACGCGAGCGAGGAGTTGGGCTTCGAGACCATCTTTAGCTAACATGAAGTTCACCAAGGTCACGCGCACACCCACTTCTGGTAAATAGTGAGGGTTTGCTAACTTTGTGCTGATATACAGTCTGTTGAGAAGATTGGGCATTGACAGAATCATTAAAAAAATTAAGTAAGATAGAGAGTATAGTTAATCTATAATAAGTAACACTTACTTGAAATCTTTGCTGTACTCTACGATAGTGTCACCGATTTTAATACAAAGAGCGCCACCTTGACGAAATGTTTGCTGTTGAAGTAAGGGCTCCAGCATCGGATCCAATTCCTCCAACACGTTTTCTAACAAAACCTGTGGGAAACAAAATTCACTTCGCGTCATAGAATCGAGTTGAGCCCTAGCTCCTAGTCAAGCAGAAGGTTACAAGGATCAAGTACCGGCTGCCCAAATTGCACGGCGTTCTCCAGGACGCGCCCCAGGTCTGCTTGTGTCATGCGTACTATGCACAGGTTGTTGGGTTTCTCCATGTTTTTGATCCAGCGGTTCGCCTGGCCTTGCGGATCGATCATCAGCGGCCAGCGACGAGCGGTCCTGAACATTTTTATATTTCAAAAAATATTAATAAGTTTAAATAAAAAATATTTCATGCACAAGGCCATTAATAAAATTACAAATACCTTAAAGACTAACGTACATAACAATATAACACTTAAATCTAAAACTGAGGCGACAGAACAACGTATTGCCAAAATTGGTGTTAGCAATTATTTTTTGACAACAGTACTCGGAAATATCTGCTAGAGATGGCCGGGGTCACAACACAGCATTATATGAACGGTCTAACAATACTTTTGCCGGCTTGTTTGCGGATTGGTTGATAATATTTTGGTCCAACGTTGAGGACCAATTAAAATCAATCAATACGTTTTTGTATTAGGTACTTATTTATAGCGCCATGAAATGAATTAAAATGAAATCGACCAATAAGAACACACTATTTTGTTTGGTAAAATATAAGGGTTTTTCATCGTACCAGATACACACTCGTCACTACTCTATTTAAATGCTATTCAAACTGGGTTCCAACCCTCGAACCACTCGAAATGAAATTGCATTAAAGAGAAATGTCAAAATTAATAGATTTTTATACAGTTGGTAATTCAGCCTATTTACGAAATGGCAAGAGCAGAGGGGTAAATAATTTGCTGCTTGAGAAGCCTTAAAAAAATGTTTCAAAGTTTACGTAAACACAATTTTAAGAGAAGCCCAAAAAAAGCTAAGCATTGTTCTCTTAAAACGTGGGACGTGCGTATATCAACAAACTCCCGGGGTCGCGAACGCCTAGCGACGTTATCAAGCGTTTGTCCTTTTATTTATTTTGGAAGTTACATTATGATGAATTCTTTAACAAACGTTAAATTTTTTTGAATAATTTAATGTTTTAATTCGTCGCAGTAGTTGTGAAACGCACTATCTATGTCTGCCTCGGTGGAAAGAGTAATTTATGGACTCTACACTAGTTTTTTTTTTTTATGTATGTCACGAATAAATGATTTTTCTTTCTTTCTTTCTTTCTTAGTTCAATAGGATGTACATAATCAAGGCAATTTAATTTGAATTATGTTGCAATGGGAATAAAGCTTATTTTCCTATCTTGATGAACTGGAAATGGCATTATGGAACAAACGTAATTGCCTTAATGGTAGATTCAAAGTCCCACTCACAAAAAACTCCCTGTTTGCACTATGGTGTGCCTTACGAGGAGAGAGGACCATAACGAAGTAAATTACCCTTTCCGTCGAGGAAGAAAGCGCTTTTTACAGCTAGCTACTGCGAGGACAAATCCACACCAAAATTTATTAAAATTGGGAGCTTTGTTATGCCCTTTCTTATAATTATATTAATCAATTTTCAAAAAACTAATTTGCTTTTCTTGGGATTTCCATGAGATAAAGATATCGTTAATATTTATATATTTTTCCCGAGATTTCTCAGTCAGCAAATTAGAAACCACCAATTTTACTGTTGTGTTAATACTTGTTGGTGTAATCTAAGAATGTTACGTCTCTAGACGGAATCATGTTTTCCAATGTGTTAATCAAAATAAAAGCAATAATTAGGCATCGTTCACACCAAACGTATCGTCCGCCGTCGACTGTGAGCATGCTCATTTTCTGTATTGTGTGTTGTAATAGCGTATTGTCGGTTCGGTGTGAACGAGAAGTTAAATATATATGGAAAAGCGATAAACTGCGTAACGCGCGCTCACAGTCGGCGGCGGACAATACGTTTGGTGTGAACGATGCCTTAGAGCCCGGAGTTTTGGGGGCGGCTTTTGACAAGTTGTAGGGTGAGAACACCGCTGTTTATCGATGTTATCGACAAACCGATGGTTTTATTATTTATTTATGTTTTTATTAAATACTCTTTTCAGCGATCGATACTGAAAAAAGTTCGAAAAATCGGAAAGTTTTAAAATAATATTTTCCGTTTTATTATATCAAAGGATAAGCAAACAAGCCACCTGACGTTAATTGGTCTCAGAGGGATCTATTCTTAAGTTAGAAATTTCGGTTAGAAATTTCGGTGGCATACCGTGGTTCCAGAATCCATGGAGTCGCTATTTCCTAATTATTATAATACATGACACTTTGATTTTGACCTTCAGTATGGTCATATTTCAAAATGAACTAAACACATTTATTCCATAACTACTAATATTTGCTTGTTTGTAACGCTTTCGCAGCAGAGAAATCCTCCATACCAAAACTCATTTAAATTGGTTAAGCGGTTTAATGAATAAATTAATTTTGAAATATTAAAATACTGAAGGTCAAAATCAAAGTTATATGTATTATAATATATAGGAAATAGCGACTCCACGGCTTCTAGAACCACGATATGCTACTAAAAGTCCTAACCCTAGTTATAAAATATAGGGGTTTTCAAAACACAGGGTGTTACTAAAATACCCGGATAGCAGAAAGGGGGTTAAATGGTCCCGTGTAATGAGTCCATTGACAATGTATAAAAACCGTAGCGTGACTTTATGATTTTATAATTTTTGATAAAAAAAAATATAATTATTCCTGAAGTACAAACCCTAGTTTAGGAAAACCTGAAGGGCCCTAGTAATAATGTATTTAAGTAAAATTGTAATTTATAATTTTTACAAGTAGTTCGCAGCAAATATCACATGACATTTGTTATTTTAAATCAACCTTGTTCCGCTATCTTCGTTGCTCTCGAGATGAATTTTCATTTGAAATGAGAGATGTTCTTAATTTGGGTATTTTCTTAAATACACATTTTTTTACCAAACAAAATTATTTGTTACCGTTGGTCGATTTCGTTATCCTACTTCCTACTAACATTATAAATGCAAAAGTTTGTGTGTTAGTTTGTTACTCCTTCACGCCACAAGGGCTGGACGGATTTGGATGAAAGTTGAAATGGAGATAGCTTATACCCTGGATTAACACATAGGCTACTTTTCATATCGGAAAATTTAAAAGTTCCCCAGGGAATATCGATAATCTAAATCTACGCGGACGAAGTCACGGGCATAAGTTAGTTTCATATGATACAAATATTGAATTTAATTAGTCGTTAGGGTTGCACAATAATGTAGTAGACCAATCAGCAAAGACGGCCTGCAGGCACCCGTGATCGTTTTCATTTTCATACTTGTTATTATCATTGGCAGTCTGAATAGGACCCGACTGTATAAAGAAGTTCATTACAAGTCGAAGAAGAGAAGAGAAGGTTACGAAGCATCCCTGAGTCTCGAGTTTAGTTTAATTCACATTTATTTTGAAGTCAATCGAATCAAAATTCAAGTCGATTTCGATTGCGAGTGCGTTAGGCAATAAATAGGCTAGCGATTCCTGAAAACAAAGAAAGGGTTGTGAAAAGTATTTTACATGATGATAATGGCGCTTTCAACACTGAAGTCGTCGGCAGGCAGGCCGTCGATGTTCCACTGCTGGATGGTGACCGGCTCGCCCAAGGACTTGATCAGGCTGTAGTTGAGAGTGCACACGATCCCGCAGTCGTGGCACGCTTGAGCCCATTGTTTTACCTGGAACGACAAATCTGAATATAGATGTGACAAATAAATAACATAACTATAGCCTTTTTTGTCAGACGAGGAAAAATGTCAGTTCACGATAATGAATTATTTAGATCAATATAAGTATTTTAATTAAAATTAATTAATGCAACCACATTTCTCCACAATTTTAAATATATCCTAAGTCATTATTAAACAATATACTCGTATGTAACTGGTTAAATTGTAGCATTTTTATGTCAAACAAGGAACCCTTATAGTTTCGCCATGTCCATCTGTCCGTCTGTCCGAGAGTCTTGCCTACCCTCCTCTCCTTGATGTTTACAGTGGTAAGATCCCTGGAACAGTAAGCATTATAAGGCATGGCATTTATTCCATTTTTGACATACACACGAGTCCTCATGTTGTTCTCGGGGCAGAGGTAATGAATAACTCCTCCCGTGCCGTGCGTTGCGTGTATCCGCGGTCTATCTCAGATACTCTCAGAACTACAAAGCTGTAATTTGGTACAATTATACATTTAAATTAGGTACGCCGACAAAGTTGTAAAATAAAAAATATGATTATTATTTTTCTACCGCCCATACAAGTAAAGCAAACGTATTTTTTTAATTATGGCATCAATTGAGAATGAGGTATCATTCTATGGGTCTTAAAAAACCACTAAGAATGTACATATTATTATCAATTTTTACATTTGGGGGACCGTTTAGGAAAAATTGATCCAGAAAAGTGTTGCCGGCTTTTCAAAATCATATGGATAAAACTCACTTAAGATTTAAAGTAAAGACTATCGCAAGATTTTATTTTTTATTTTTAGTTATAGTGGAAAATCAGCAATGTATGCAAATAGTGTTATAAGGTATTAACTAGTAAGGTATAGTATTATAGGACCATATTTTTCATGCAGGTGGCGACATCTCGTTCAAAATCTTTGTATCGCATGGTATCAGTTACTAATAAAACAGACTGACAATTCGCAGAAAACACCCCAACTGCGCAGTTACGTTTGGTTGCAATAGATGGCTCTCATATGAATATTAACGAAATATCTTGAGACATATAATATTACGGTGGGTTTAGACCAAGCGAACGAACAAGAAATAATTAAGTTAAGTTTTCTTTGTAAAAATAAACACAACATGTTCTAGAGCATTCGCTCGTTTGGTCTAAACCCACCGTTAAGTGTTAATATAGGTACTTAATATTATCATCATCACTCGTATTTTAATACTCACGCTATTTATATTTATTTATGTATTTGGTACTCATGCTCATGTTCTTCAATCAATAAGCATTTACAACGAAAAAACAATGTAAGGGTTGTATGTAAGATCTCCGATTTAATAAATAGCTGGTATAACAGGGTAAACAATCACATAGTCGGCTCGGGACCCTTCAATTGTGAGCACGTTCAATTTTATTTCAAGTCTTTATAGCGAGTCACAGTCGTCATCGTCACTGCTGACAATCCTGCTGGATGGTGCCAACGCAACGACTAGTACGGCTACAATCACAGATATAAATACACATAGATAACGCAAATGCATCTGCTTTGCGTGTCCGAATCCGGACTTAAACTAAGACCCAGCGTCGGGGTTGGCCGTGAAAATTAAGAAAATGCCTCGTTGCATGATAATAAACTGCAATAGCCCAAAAAGGCAACAATTTTGAATCGATTTTGCGCAGAAATAGGAAAAGTCTCTTCTCTTGGTGTGTCCCAGTTAGTAGCAAAAAGTGACACGGTTGGTTTTCATAAAGATTGAGGTGTTTACGTTATCTATGTGTATTTATATCTGTGGGTACTTTAGGTGCTAATAAATGGGTTGTTTGCCCGAATGGGATACATGAAACTATGCAATAATTAAATAATAGGTGCCTACCTACCCTAATACCTCTTAATATATTTGTTAGAAAATTATCGTTTTGTTATTAGAAAAGGGTACGCACTTGTTGGCCCCTAAA
Source organism: Acleris literana (assembly GCA_946894065.1). Taxonomy (NCBI): domain Eukaryota; kingdom Metazoa; phylum Arthropoda; class Insecta; order Lepidoptera; family Tortricidae; genus Acleris; species Acleris literana. Next base: position 20,281,483 of record OX335671.1, on the reverse strand, counting down.
AATCGCTGTAAATGGTCCAAGGTACGCGATGATTCCAGCGGCAATTAGGATATCGCCTGAAAAAAAAGTTCAAGGGTAATAAATACATAACCACCTATATTAAACCGATGCTAATCATCGGGGATTGGAAATTCGGATTTTTACCTAAAGTTAACTAAATCCCGGAAAATGATTAGCGAATATGGCGTTGGCTTCTTAAAACTATTATTTTAATAATAAAAACTTCGGCATTCCGGGATTCTACAAAACGTTTATATTAATTATTTTACAAGTAGGATAAAACGTTCCGTAAATTTGCTCCTCAAACTTCGTTAGGTTAGGTTAGATGAGTTACCGGTAAATTAAATAACGTTTGGTAAATCTATACATAGAAAATAACTTCAAATAGTTAATGTAAATACTTAATTAAGGAATTATGCTGGCGTAATTTATTTGTCCAGAAATCTCGACAATTTTATTAATAAATTTAAATTGGGTCCGCCGCCATACAACTGAACAATAACGCCGCCAAAGATTAGGTAAATATCGTACAGAACTTCCGATCCCTGTGCTAATCATGCACCCTACCCTAGTATAAAGCTTCGTAATTGTTTTTCGTGGCATGGAAGAGTCAAACTAGCTCACGGACCACCTAATAGTAAGTACGATCTGTGGCCCATATTCATTTGCATTCTTTAGAATAATTAATAAAATCTTAAAACTGAAAACTTAAGACCTCAAATGCGTTTGACCATTATTTAACTTGTTTCTGTATTGTGCCGTATTTTTTTTAACCCCCATCACTAAAAAGGGTTGTCAAGTGTTTGTTTTTATTCGGGGTGTTTTATTACAATTTACAATGAAATACTGTTTATAGCTTTTGCTCACGAATCCATCATCGATGGAAATGTTTAACGATTTTCCCGTGGGATCTGTAAACGAGCGTCTGTATAAAAGAGCCCAGGGGGGTTATTGTGACATAGCTATGCAGTTCAGTTTACGCTGAGAGAAAGGGACAGAGCTATATAACTGCTAGAGCTCTGTCCGTGTCTCTCGCCGTAAAATGAACTGCATAGCTATGCCCTGATGTGGCCAATTTATTAAATAAATATTTCGAATTTCGAATTTGAATGTTGAGCTGTTATTAAAAATGAACTTTCAGTGCATGACAATTAACTTGTTATTCCAATGAGCTATTTTGTCTTATACTTGCTTTCATTTTAAACTGGCAATTTCGCGGGTTGAGGATTAATATCGGGACTCCTCGAAGATCCGTACTATACTAAAACTGTGATACGGTATTGAAGTTACGGCGAGTGAATCAAATAGGTATAGAGCATTTAACCAAAACCAAAAAGTTCAAGTTGAAAATCACCAACGGAATTAAAATTGTGTGTCAAATATCATCAGAGTCTTGTTGAGTTTTGTTATAATAATTAAATACAAATATCAGGAGACAATCTCACACAAATTCACCTATTCCCAAACAGAGCTCAAGGCTTATACTATTGGTACTTATTGACAATAACCATAGTGACATAGAGAAATACATCCTTGCATACATAGAAAACATCCAAGACTCAAGAACAAATACTCGCGCTGATTACAGTAATGCATCATCTCATGAAACGTTAAATACCGGTCAGCGAATTGTAGGTGACCCGGAGTTGTTTTGCTATCTGCAACCATCTGGTCTTCTCCCCACCTAGCCCCGAGATGAGCATCTCTGCTCGTTTGAGTTTATCACTGCAGTCCATCACCTCGTCATCAAGCATCGTTTGTTGACGGTTTTGCTCAGCCAACGCATCTTCTAGTTTACCCAGTTCCACTTGTACCTGGGAATGGTTTTGTTTCAATTAAAGATACGATTAAAATGTTCAGAGTTTGGCGCTCTAACTACTGAAATATAAAAAGTATGAATTTAGTATCTTTTTCTAACAATATAAAGTCTCAACAATTACACAGTTTAAAGAAGAAAAAAATAAAGAAAAATACACTTATTCACTACACAGAACAAAAGAAAAATAAACTATAATTTAAGGATAAAGTGAGGTTGGGATAATGATTTTTGGAGCGTCAACAAATAGTGTTTAAGCTTACGCTTAAATTAAGGTGTACTTGCTAGGCGCTCCTTAGATGGGAGGGGGAAGATCATTCCACTTGGACGCTGCGAACTTGAAACTACCTACCCCGAAACGCCGCGGTTCGGCGCAGCGGCGCAAAACTATTGAACAGTTTGCAGGCGATCGAGTATATTATGTTCCACCCTAATCTTATTAATCTTATTATACATGTATGTTTACCTAATATTAATGTATTACTTGTATAAGTTGTACCTAAGGTTACGGCTCTTTTCGGTTTGGGGAGGTGTATGTCCAACAGTGGACTACGCTTGGCTAATATTATTTTGTATCATAAATCTGAGACTGGAACTAATTGAAGTTTAAGAGTATAATACGTGGAAATGTGTTTTTTACCGCTTTGAGTTGCGCCTGCTTGACAGCGAGCGCGGCCATGGCCTTGTCGTAGACGGCCTGCGCGGCCGCGAGCCGCTGCTTCTTCGGCGCCACCACCTTCGCCACCTTGTCGTACTTCGTCATCGCGATAACCCACTTGCACATGCCTGCCGCACACACACCATATGATCTATACTAATATAAGGTCAGGTGAGGCAAGTCCGTCAACGGGGTAAGCGTGACAAACCGTATATTTTTTAGGACATTTTTTTTTTTTTTTTCAAATACATATCTAATTTTAAAGTTACTCGCCAAACTGCTTACGCAGTTTGTTGGCGAGACAGCGCTCATTCTTTAATTTTATACTATGCACCTAAATGAGTCCAGTAGGTACCCTACACCAGAGAATAGGATAGAATAGAATAGATCCATACTTAAGTTGCAATCATTCCATGCTTTCCCTAAGATCGAACTGAGCTACAACGACAAATCTAATAATAACAACTCACAACAGCTGAAATCAAGGCAAGTTATCTAAAAATGCTTTCTTTAATTTATTCTTAGCTTCCGTTAAGCTATACTTCTTATCCTCCCTTAACCATTCTATTTTATTATATATTTTTGGGACCAAAAATTTATCTGCTCTTCTACCATAGTAGTTTTTGACAAAATGTTGCACATATTTCCTCATTCTAATATTACCTACCTACCTATATGTACCTATTGTTGGTTTGACGCACTTGCCCCGTAGACACACTTGCCCCACCTTACCTTAACAAACAAGAGAGTGCGAATTTTGTGAGTTTGAATCTATCCGGCGGGTAATATCCGGAACCACAGTACGTATTCGATAATTTATTTCACCATTTGAAACATTACCCCGCATGGACATAGGCTATTTTTTATTTCTTTAATCCGGAGCGAAACTAGGGCGGGATGATAGTCATTAATAATGTAAAACACCAATACATTAGCTAAAAGAGTGCAGTGGACTGCAGGTCACCGGTCCCCATGGGACTCTTTGCCTTCCGCTTTGAAAGCTCTAGTATTTCTTATGATGTACTAAAATTTAAAGGCGCTGCGTTTTTTAATAATAAAAAAAATGTTAAACTTATCAAAGTATACTTGGATATAAAAATCATAAAATTGGGATCCATGACGTTACAATTTAAATAATTTGGACATACCCTCAGCGGCCACGGAAACGGCCCGGATCTTCTCAGGAACGAAGCCCTCGTCCATCATGATGGTCTTCATGAGCTTGTTCATGACGGCGGGCGGAATGTTGTCCTTGTCGTAGTTCTGCAGCCCCTCCAGGAACTTGATGTCGTTCAGCAACTTCTTCGACGGGCCCCAGTAGTCCTCTATCGTCCCTACGCCGGACGGGTTTGGCAGCTTGTCTGGTTTCATTTCCTAAACCAGAAGTAGTAAATAATATTTATTTTTTATTTATTTAGAAGATACCACAGAAACATACATAGAGTGTAACATAATTCATTAATTGGTACTATAGATACAGATGCTTCCCTGAATTTATCTCATTATAAACAGAGGAAATACTAAGTTAAAATTAGGGCCCTTTCCCACGGTAACATCCCGTTTTTTGCAACCCGAACACTACTAAACAGGACCCTGCAAAAACCCGTACCTGCCAAAAAATGGGATGTTGCCGTGGGAAAGGGCCCTTACAGCATGCAATGAACTTAATAATAAACATAACTTTAAACAACCGAAACACAGTCAAAAATTAATACCATGGGTACCATGTTTGGCCAAAAGCTGGTCATAGGAAATCGCGGAGATCGCATTCTGAAATTAAGACGACGCAGAAACCTTTTCTGAACCATCTACAACCTGTCACATTAAACATCATAAAAAGGGTTCCACGCAACTGAGACATACTCGAGATTAGACCTTACCAAGGATTGGTATAAGTAAATTAAGCTCTTTTTCTGTTTAAAGGGTTTGGTGATGCGCATTGTAAAACCCAACATTTGGTACGCTTAACTAACAATTTGGTCAATATGAGTATCTAATATCGTAATCGTAGGTATTTATTTATTATTTATTATCGCGTAGGTATACTTGTGACTGTTTCAAGTGGGTGATTGCTCAAACTAAATGAATTACGCAGTTCGTTAAGGTGCTTTTCCACCGGAGAGACGAGGTGAGACGAGGCGGGACGAGAATTGAAATTTGTATTGAAAAATCGCGCACCCTCATCGCGCGCGTGCGGTGGAAATGGGTGCTTTAATAAAAATAAAATATCTCGCGCCACCTCGTCTCGTCTCGCCTCGCCGGTGGAAAAACACCTTTATGCTTTCTTGTAAATATAATATGCTTACATTTGTTGTACGTTAAGGATAAATTATTGGTGTATATGTAAATATTGTCCGGGAATTGAACCCAGGACCGCTAGCTTCGTAGGTCACCAACTAGGCTAACAGCGTGGTCAAAAGCAATTTCTATTAGTCGATTCATTGAAAATAGGTAAGTACAGTACGGTCATTGTGCTTGAAAAGAAAGTACCTAATAGGGTTGTACCTATGCAAACTTATTTAATAACTATAGGGATGCTAGTGTTAAAATAAAAATAATCGGTTATTTACTTACCGGGTCGTCCTTCAAGTATGCATAAAAAAGATAAGTATGAAATTATGTATGCATAGAAAAATGAATTAAATGTAGAAGATATTAAGCCAGTGGGCAACGAGGATACCTCACAAAAAAAAAACGCCACAGTGCTTCAAAGTTCGATCTAGTATTTGTCCAGTCCGAAATGACATCGATTTCCGAGAAAATTGCTAAGGGCATGCTATATAATAAATCATGTTTCTCAAAATATTAAAATACATTATTATACTTATGTATATTCCTGGGAAGCGGATGAGCATTTCCAATTTTGTATTGTGTTTGTAAAATGATTCATGCAACATATCCATAAAGTTTTCGCTGTAGTTAGAGTACTGAGCATATAATAGTATTTGTATTATTTCCTCATTTGTATAATTAGACACTTATTGTGTTCACTGTCATTAAAATCATCCGCTCCAGACCTTTCAAGATGACAAGTCTTAAAAGTGCGAGACGAGTTTTTTGATAGTCATATCATAATGTATTTTATTTAGGTTCGGCATTTAGAGTATATCCTCTTACACCGAAAAAATAATGTAAGCAGACAGATTAGTTTTTACTAAGAATCTACTATCTTAAATATACCTTCAATATACAAATGGCTTCCATGACGAGCTTAATGCCTCTGGGCGGGCTCTTCATGGTCTTGATGAAAGTGATATCTTGAGGAGTGAGAGTGTCGAGTGCCGCAAGAGCAGAGTTGAGGATCGGCATGGCTTCTGCCAAATCCGCGTCACACTCCATTTTGATGCCTTGGGCTTCTGCCGCCTAAGGATACACCAAAAACTAATATTTCAACCATCGTTCAGAACATTAAATTATAACAAAATACGACATACATGCATTAAATCACGCATGTTTCCCAGAGACCACTCTTATAACAAAATATACACCAAAAAATTTAAAGCCCTATTATTAGAACTTATCTGACCTGTTCTTGAGCAGCAAGCTGATCTTTCAATACTTCTGCCTCAACAAGAGCCACTCCTTCTTTCTCTTTTTCTACTTTGGCGGTGGTCTCCGCCACGGCGGCAGCACCAGCAGCTAATTTTGGCTGCAACACTTCCAGAGCTTTTTGAAGCGCAGCTACGGACTTTTCAGCAATAGCGAGCTGATCCAACCCGGTTATGTAACGCTTTTCGCCCAAAAGTAACTCACTAAAATAAAAAAACCACCAATAAAATTAACCCTTCTTCAAGTAAACAGTAAGAAACATGGTGATATATGTTGCTTACGTCCGTTTCTTATTCAACAGGGCTTTGAACATATTAATGAGCTCTAAGTAAGCAGTGGGCGTGACGTAATTGAACCTCTTGAGCCGCAACATGAACTGCCGCGTGAGCTCCTGCGTGTCGGTGTGGAAAACCTGGCACAACTTGATGGCAGTGTCGCGCTCCAGATCGGTCAGCTCTACGTCCTTAAGGAACCGCGTCGCTACTGCGAGCAGTGCGTCCGGCGGCCATTCCTACAAGCAAGGTCAGATTAGATTAGCAGAGTACACGCGCAATCTTTCACCAAAGAGTTTCAATGTATTCATCTGACAAGGTACAGCTTTAAAACAAAGGAATTTACACTTGAATTACTTATACAATTCAGTGACCTGAAACCAATCGATGGTGCAGCAGTTGACCAGTGCGGGGAACTTGCGGATGCGTGTGCGCAGCGAGGTGCCGGCGGGCGACATGGCCAGCACGATGTGCAGCTGGTCGCGCACGATCGACACGAAGTAGGCATACAACGCCGTCGGGCTGCCGTCGGTCTGCAGGGACCTGTCTCTTTGACGGTCGATCTGAGAAACAACCGATTATGAAGCCACATACATTTACTAGTTACAACAATCTCATCTGCTTGTGATCACTTACGAATATTGGCTCTATATATATATGGGATATATGGGCTTGCAAATATTCGATAGATTCAGATATTCGAATATTCGACTTTAAATTTACAGGTATTCGAATAATTCGAATAATATTCGAATAGTCCTAAAACTTTAATAAAAAACGGTATACACCATACTGATATAAATTGCAGTGACTGAGTATAAGTTCAACTACTATTTCTTTGATAGTATGACCCAAGGAAGCGATAGAATCATCTTTTAATTCATAACAATTATAATTATAGGGAACCAGTATTCACGTAACAAAAAAGTTTAATTCTAATTCAGTCTTTACTCAGTTCTCGATAATTTCGGTGGTATTTTTATCGTTTTGAAAGAAATAAAAATAAAATAATTTTGATTGTCATTCAATTCCGGAATAGTTATAAAATTGTAATACTTATCAGAGAAATAGGTCCGAAAATACCGGGATTTCGGTATGCACGCGCCCTAGTACGTAGGTGAATACGGAAATTAAAGGAAGTATCATCACATTATCCTTGTTCCTCGTCGTCGGTATTTGAAGATTACCATCAAAATATATTATGTTAATATCGCTACTATTCGCACGACATGGTCATGGTGGGTGGGGGGATAGTGGGAATGAGACAGACAGTCCCAGATAGTTTCCGAGTAGTACCTAGATGACGTTACATCAATAAATTTGGAGTAATCAAAAATATTCGAATATTCGAATTTCAATCACCGCATTATTCGAATATCTGAATGTACCGAATATTCGAATTATTCGAATATTCGAATATTCGAATTGCAAGCCCTAAACTTACGACTCTCATCTTTTCACATATTTCCGCTTTTTCATCCGCTCCGAAGATATTAGGCACTTCTCCCGAATTCAGCATATTATTGACATCTTCCAAAAAGCCTTCTTCTTTTATCTAAAAATCATCAATTTTAAATCATGACATAAGACCTTTATATCCTTTTATAAAAAATATAAATTTCAATTGGCTTACTTGAGATTCAATGAATAGGAAAACCATCAATTGATCTGGAGTACTTGACTTTCTTAACAAAGTTTTCAAATCTTCTCGCCATTCGTTCTTTCCATACGTACGACTCATTTCAACCTATAATAATTGGTGTGAATGATAAAAAGGTGATAATAAACACATCAAAATCAATTAGCTAACTGCTGATAGTTATGAGACCTGGAAGAGATCGTATTCATTGATATGGGCAGCGAGGCGCGTGAGCGACTGCCGGCCGGAGCCGCCGAGCCCCACGAGCAGCGCGTGCGACCGTGGCTGCGTCAGCACGCGGCAGATTCGCGACACGTGCTCGATCGCAAATCTGTTCATAAACGTTCAAGTTGAGGACATAATATTTTTTCAAAATTCTTACATTATTAAAAAAATATATATAATGTACTTCACACCTAAATAGAACAAGATTCATGGGTTTCTTGGACATACTGTTGAACTCCTCGAGGAAATTGTCTACAGTCGTATTCATATGTTCCATATTGGTCGTCTCCATATAAAAGCGTGTATCTTGTTTTAAATTTGCAAAATCACAGTAGATCAGGTTCCGAAGATGAAGATCTGTGATCTGTAAAAGTCAAGGTATCAATATTGACTGTTGATTCCCTTCTTAGCGAGTGCTGCGCAGCGGATCGTGCTAGAATTTTAGCAGCCGGTACAAGAGAGGCTGGATACTGGCTTCAAGCTCATCCCTCGCCAAGCACTGGTACCTACTTTCCTAGACCCTAACACACTCCGGGTCCCGGTTTGCGCTCCACATCGGTGCCCCTGCGGAAGTGACGTAGATCGGCTAGGACATCACGGACTGTCTTGCTAGAGAAGTGCTGGCCGCTTTTCCAGACACGCCGCACTAAATGACATCATCCGTCGGTCTCTTGCCTCAATAAACGTGCCGGCCCTTTTAGAGCCGACCGGCATTTATAGAAATGATGGCAAGAGACCTGACGGAATGTCCTTGGTCCCGTGGAATTTGGGACGGGTGCTAGTGTGAGATGCAACCTGCGTAGACACGCTAGCCCCATCACATCTCCTCCGGACCTCTAATAGGGCTGGTGCGGCAGCTGAAGCGGCCGAAAGCATAAAGGTAGGCAAATACAGTGGTCTCGGCCCAGAATATATGTTTGTTTCATTCGGCGTCGAGACCCTTGGTCCGTGGGGTCCTAGCGCTCAAAGCCTCTTCAAAGAAATTTCGAAGAGGCTAATTGACGTCACGGGAGACCGAAGAGCTGGCAGTTTCCTCGCTCAACGCATAAGTTTAACTATCCAGCGAGGAAATGCTGCCAGCATCTTTGGGACAATGCCGCAGGACCCTTTTTTAGATATAGCTTTTTAGTTTTAAAATGTTATTTAATTACATTATTATTATAATAGTTGTAAAAATGTGATTTATTACACTAAATATCATAACATAATGATAAAGATATTATGGAAGTTGGAAAAAATATATATTCATTTTTACAAAAGCTTTAAATCACGCTATTGCTCCTACTATAAGAGCTTCAAATGGGTGTGTCCCCTTATTATACGGATTAAATAGTTAAATAAATTATTATAATTGATGCGTTTTAGCCTTCAACCGGTTAGACAGCCATATTCAACTATAGTTGTACAACTTAATTGAGAGTCGGGGTAAGCATGAGGTGCGGGGTGAGATACGAAAAAACTCGACTAACCCCCATTGCCCTCTCCCCAAACCTTATGCATTTCGGCTCTCAATGAAGTTGTACGCCTATAGTAGAGTGACACAAATTAAATCCTCGTAGGTCGAGCGGTTTAGCCCGTGTTTCGATGATCATATACCAAGAGGATTTCTATTTTATTTATAGTCTACTAAATTAGGCAATTCGTCCATGGAGACTATCGTTAAAAAACATTTTTTACTGAATAATAACACACGTTTTTACAGTTATTAAATTATGGTCCGATATTTCATAGAGGAAAAGTGAATATTTTTAAAACCCGCACAGAGTTCTGTAGACTTAATTATTTGTTAAAATATCACTTTTGATTGTAATAAGTAATATAGTGAAATCGCAATATCAGCTTTTTGGAAATATTAAATTTACAGGCATTTGATCCGTGAGTCCTCTTACCTTATCTTTCGGTCCTAATAAAAGTCTAGAGAGTAAATTATCTAAATCGTCGTTGAGGTTATTCGCCGTAGCCTCCCGAAGACACGTGACCATCCACTGCCGGTCGGCATCCTCCACCAGCCGGTCGGCGAACACGCGCAGGCACTCGTGCATCCACAGCCGCTTCATGGATTGCACGTCCGGCGTCACCAACGGTACCGACATTAATACACCCTGTATTCAGAAAAGTGAAGATAATTGAGCATACACATACATTACCTTCACGCCCATTCCCAAAGTGGGGTAGGCAGAGCTGCAGAATTATCAACAACACTAAAAACTTGTTGTTAAGTCTGTAACTACATTTTGCACAAACAGGCACTGGTAAACATCTTAGCCTGTTTGTGATAAATAAGCCATTGTATAAAAAATATAGAAGTTCATTTTAAATGGATTGGAATCATTCTCACTAATATAACTCTGGAGAAATCACGCAAGTTGAAGGTGTAGTGAGATTTGGATGGCGTAGGCAGCAGATTTATTCGGCATTGCTTATAAACCTCTAATGTGGCGTTCACAATCTCTTGAATACTAGGAAAAAAATCTGGACCAAATCCCCTAAAACAATAAAATGGTAAGTAACAATAAAACACTTTTTTTTTCTAAATATATTCAATTTCTATGTAATAACCAATCGATAAGCTAATTGAGCAAGGAAGTAGAATATAAACTTATGCGATAAAATATGATTATGCACTACGTATGTGCGTCACTTTTGTCGATGACATTGATAGTTTTAATTATTTTGCAAAGGACTTCCCACGCCTTCTGGTCCGTCGTTCCAAATGTAGCGGTGACTTGAAAAAGTTCTCAAGAGGCTGGCGATATCGTTGGAGTTTCGTTCGTGGTAATTATTAGTATTACAGTTATACGCAATTACTCGTTAATAGAGCAAAAGAAAACCCTGCCGTGATTATTCTTTATTTGTTTTAATGGTAATTACATAGTAAAACTACTAACCTGTTAACCAGATGCCATTCCATAATCTTGTTAAAAATGTGCTGAAGGGTCTCATCGTCAAATTCATCAATGCAGAAAAATGCGAAATGTCTGGAAAACCTGGCAGTTATCAGCTTAGCACCAGGCGTGGGTTTACCCATCGCGCACATAAACTGCAAGATGAAACGCACATCGCATCGGTGCTTTTTCTTAACTTATAGTACTTAGGCCACACTGAAAGTTTTGCACTCCTGGCCACTCATAAACATTTGAATTTAGAATTATATCATTTTCAAAAATATAGCTCATTGTCTATGGAATTAAATAAAAGTTGTCGGGAAACTGATCGTAATTTGTTTTTTTCTGACGTTTTAAAGTGACGAATTGGCACTAAAAATGGAATTGACGCGAAAAGACTTTAGGGCAATGATTTTTTACGATTTTAAATGTTCTCTTTCTCCGCAAGAATGTAGTATTCGCCTTCAAAATGCTTTTGGGCTTGAAGCACCACATTTGAGCACTGTGAGACGGTGGTACGCAGAATTTAATAGAGGCCGGAGTTCACTTAATGACGATTCTCGTGAAGGTCGGCCGTCCACCGCGGTCACTGGAGAAAATGTGGCTGCTGTCCGGCGACTAATAGAAGAAAACCGGCGAGTCACCTATGACGAAATTCGTGGACAATTAGGGATTGGTATGAGCCAAATTCAAAAAATTTTACAAGAATATTTAAAAGTCAGGAAGCTTTGTTGTCGATGGATTCCCCATGAACTGACATCAACTCAGAAACAGGCCCGTGTTGATTGGTGCCAAGAAATGCTGCAGAAGTATAACGACGGGCGTTCAAATGCCGTATATGATATAGTAACAGGAGACGAGACATGGATATATTGCTACGATCCGGAAAAAAAACAACAGTCATGTGAATGGGTCTTTGAAGGTGACCGCAGGCCAACAAAAGTTCATCAAGCAAAAAGCGTAGGCAAGCAGATGATTGCTTGTTTTTTTTCAAAAACAGGTCTTATTTCTAGTGTGCCATTAGGTAATCAAAGAACAGTTAATGCCGAGTGGTACACAACCATTTGTCTGCCTAATGTCTTTCAAAAGGTTCGCGAGAGACGACCAAGAAGCCGTATCCTCTTACACCATGACAATGCGTCTCCTCACACCGCGAAGAAGACAAAGGCATTTTTGGATTCGGAAAAGGTGGAGATTGTGACTCATCCTGCTTATAGTCCAGACCTAGCACCTTGCGATTTTTACCTTTTCCCCAAAATCAAGGATTTGATGAGAGGTTTTATATTTAAGACCCCCGAAGAAGCAGTGACGACGTTCAACCAACACGTTGAAAACATGGACTTAAATGATTGGGCCTCGTGCTTCGAAAAATGGTTTGAGCGTATGAATAAATGCATTAAATGTAATGGCGAATATTTTGAGAAGCAATAAATGTATAATTATAGTTATAAATTGTTTTATTTCCAAGTTACGCAAAACTTTCAGTGTGGCCCTCGTATTAGCTATTCTACCCTCATAAGCAAAAGTAGATACAACCCTCTCCCGTTAGTAATAAGGTTGCACTTGCTACAGGACTTTTGTCAGAGATACCGCCATTTGGCTTAGCAGGGCAGTATTAGTCTCAAATCATCTGTGGCCTTAGACAAGATAAATTCGGCAAACGTTATTCTTATCGAAAATGTATAGGATTGACGTGCGATCACGTCGAGCGCTCATGTCAATTCCATAGAATTTGTCAGTTTTATAAATTGTTTACCTAAGCGTTAAGCATCTTGTATAGGGCCCCTGGTCTTACAAGATAAACCTTATGATACCGTTATAATTAAAATCCAATTAGACATATAGAAGCTAATAAAGCATTCACGTACAATTATTAAGGACAGACATAATATTTAGTTTTTTTTTTTACCTCACCTATTAATCATTTTAATCTGAATTTTCGTAATCTTCCCTTATCAGATTAAAATGATCAATATCTCCGAACCTAGTAAAAATCGCTGAACATACATAGGAGTTAAATCGATAGCTTTTTAGCTGCTCTATCAGCCCTAGGCCGGTTGACGTCGGTTTCTGGGACACCCTCTACCTATACATTTTAATTTTAATGGTATGGTTAGGTTTCTCCTGATGGGCCAGATGTTTAAATTACAGTGTAGGTAAGTGCACGTAGTAATCTGACCTGGACGTCTATAAGGTTCATGGCAACGTTGGTTTTGCGATCGTACCACAGTCCTAGATCTATCCCCTGCCGCAACACCTCTATCGGAGGCTGCGCGCCGTAAGTTTCAGATTGAGGCATGCTCACGTCGTCCACAAATACTACAGAATAACAACCGACTGGTGGCCCGAAAAAACCTGAAAATAATATATCGGTCTTGCCCTTGAACGCTTTTTAATAAACCACGTACATAAATACGTTACAATTATTATTTTCCTTTCACTTACCCTTGCGTCTTTTATCAAGCTTTCCCATAATGATATCCTGAGTCTGATTACAATTGGTTTGTGCGGAAAAAGCCATGATTAGAGCTTTGTATATCTTTGTGTCGACCGTTCTCACCAAGAAATCCTATAGAAACATACAGAACGTACGCAATATTAAAATTTAAAAGATAAATGATTAATCCAATCTACGCTGCCGGTATCCATACACTTTTGGGTAAGGATTTATCTTTATACTAATCTTTTATGGCTTCTGCTCCTTACAATTTTAGACGGCATCGACCTATCGGGTAAGTGGTTTGCCAACCATACCTACTTTATGTGTATGATGAGTGAAGACTTTAGCCGCCATTCAGTAACCGAGAAAGTTCATATCACAAAACGAGCACTTGACAAACTGTAGAAAAAAGAGTGCCACCAAACTTGAAGGTATGTTGAACCATAGCGCTGGTTTTCAGTAGCTCTTATGTAAATGAACACACAATCGTTAGCAGTGGTAAAAAAATAATAAGAACTACAAACCAACAACAATAACACAAAAAATAAAAGGCCAAAAAATTATGGCAACGATTTGGGTATATTAAGTGTAGATAATACTTCAGCTTACAATAATATAGGATGACTTTCCAGTGCCAGTAGGACCGACCATCATGACTGCTTTATGATGCGTCACCATGAGCTTGAATAGCGCCAAGTACCTAACGCTGTCCAGAGTCGTCACTAATATCTGATTTGGTGACGTATCTTTGCTGGGAGGCGGTGCAGAATCGACTTCCTCTTGCCATGGTCTCCATTTACCTTTCCCCTAAACAATTTTGTACACGTTTAAATCAATTTTTTTGGAACTAAAGGTTACCAGCTTTAGTACAAAGGGGTAGTTAGTACACAGGGGGGGTTACCCAAAGTAAAAGTGTTGTCATTTGTAAAATTCATACATTTTCAAGGTGAGCCCCCATTCGTAAAAGTGGTAAATTATGATAGAATTATTAAAAATAAACATGTTTTGTTACGTAATGTAATACTCTTAAGTGCATCGGAGCCGTGATATTTAAATATTCATACTTGGGCGCCTACTTTTGAACTAAAAACTGAATACTTAAATCTTTAAAATCTCCGCTCCGATATGTTCACGTTTGCAAGTACTTGTTGTTCAATTAATTATTATAGTTATAGCTTTTGACGAAGAGACCTCGTCGTGTTGTTCTCATATTCATTATTTTTAGTTTAGGTTTATTGACCTTAAATTTGTAATAAGTTTATTTTTGGTAGTTTTAAGAATTTATTATTTATTACTTTATTGCCTTATTATTACTTAATGTAATTTACTTTTAAGTATTGTTGTTGTATGTTTTATGAGAGAAATTATGACGTTTTACTAGAGTTTCTTGCGGCGCTTCATCTCCGCAATGATGGTCTTGTCCGAAGCGCTGGTAGATTCACTCTATATTACCGACGTGTAAAAGAGCCCTCATGTGGCATATTTGCTGAATAAATATTTTGAATTTTGAATTTTTTGTTGAATATTATTTAACGCCATAAATTTTATATATATATCTATGTGTATTTCGAGGGCCTCTAAGTAACTACGTAAAAATCATCAGTGCCCGTTGAAAAAAAAATTACAATATTCTTCAAACAAATTTACCCAATGCCCTTTATTTTGTTGATTAAGTAGTCCTCCGTGTTGGTAACGCATTTCGTCTTTTTACTTTCTCAACCTCGTATCTGATCGAATAGTGAGATAGGAAAGTAGTCTTTATTCTTTAGGGAACATGAGTGCTTTTCCTATTTAATTATTCGATCAGATACGAGGTTGAGAAAGTAAAGAGACGATTTGCAGGCTCAGGATTGTAGTCTTAAGATTGTAGATTTTAGAAAGCAAATGTGTACGGGTCTCAAATTCCACTTACCATCAGTTGGCCTGTGTGCTCGTTTGCTTATTATGCTCAAAATGCCCAAATGCCTATTAAGGCACACGCCGATGAAACGTACTTTTGCCTTACCTACCCGGCTTTGAGTTATTTGTTGGGAATACGTCCTAAACAAATCCGCATAAATGTAGAACTACCGAATGTAACGCAAGGAATAATGTGTAATTTTACTGTACGATTATTTTCATCTTATATACTGGATAGTACGGCCAATATAATATTATGTTCTAATATCATAAGATTCATATCATAAAGAAGCAATATTGACTTTCATGTATGTGCAAAACGAGAGAATAGGCATATTATTATCTGTGAAAAGAACGTAGCAATACTACCCAACGAAGGGTTCAGAATAAGCAGCAAAACACGTTCCAGCACTGACGATCATCCTTGGCCTGATACCGCACAGTCAATCAGATATATCCAGAACTCAACAAATTGTCTACTTAAATGTTTTTGGTCTAGTCCCGGGTATTTTATATATAACCTTACCGTAATTCAAAGCAAGCAGCCAAATTCTAAAGATAATAAATCCCTGAAACATTTACCTCCTTGATGTATCTGTAGTCATACACGAGCCCGTCTTTTGGAATACCGAGAATATATTGTTTTTCTGGTTTAGCAATATCTCTCGGATAGTTTAAAGTTTCTTTGACCTAAAATAAAAAATTAAAAGTTACAATTCCAATACAATACAAATACAATTCATTAAACTCCACACAAAGAAAATTAAAAAAGGGAAGACAAATACATGAACTTCTTAAACTGTAGACAACAGGCGGTGTTATCGCTATAAAGCATCAAATTACCATAGAGCTATTTTTTTTTGCCATTGTTACCTTCTCAGGAAATTCTTTGTCGAGCAATCCCCTAAATAACATGTCAAACTTCGGTCGGCTATCTGCTTCCAATGTTGCTCCAATAGACCAGATACATGAAAAAAAGAAAATACCCTAGGAATAAATAATAAAATATGCATTTTCAATATTTTGTTACACTTTTCTAATAATATTTTAAATTGCTGAATTGGCATACCTCTAACTGTGCTCGGATATCGAGATCGGATACCCCTTCCATGAGCTTTTCGCTGTAAAAGTCATCCAAATACGTGTCATATATTGACATACACGCTACGATTAAGTTGGTTCGTGACGTCACGTACATTTGCTGTAGAATTATAAATAAATGTATTCGCATTTTGTATAAGGTAACTATAATCTCGTACGCTAGCGAATGAAAAATGCAAAACGCGCCCTTCTTTTTAAATATACCACAACCACGGACCTAAAAATAAATACGGACGTAACCTAGTCTAATCATGACTGAAGCAGACAAAATGGCCGTCCGTTTAAGAGTGTGCGTGCTTTGAGGGTTGCCATATAAATCGTCAATTTGCCCATTTTAAGGCCTTTTACCCACTGTAAAGGCCCGGTACCGATACCGGTGCCGGCCGCCATTTAGCTTAGCTACCCATCTTTATCGCACTCATGCGATTTCTAATTGTGTATCTCATGTTTTTACAGGTGACAGTGACGCCGCCAGTGCAAATTAAACGTTTTTGCGCGCAGATGTCGTATCTTAATATAAAATATCATTGCTCGATAATACCATATAATTATATTGTCATCGCAATTACATAAGTATGCATATTTTCAAGAGAATCTGACAAATTAGAAGTAACTAAGTTAAAACAGAGATCCAAGACTTAATTACATTCTAAGTTTCTTAGATTGTTTGTGACTTATTTAAAAGTATGTAAAAAAACCGATCAAAATCAAGTCTGACTCGCATAAGCACGGTTCCGTACCATTACTAACGGCGTTAAAGATTTCCCCAATTTTAGGCAGAAAAATCCGTGAAAAAACTGGCAACACTGATTGTCATTTTTGTTTGTAATTTGCGTCAAAGTAAATAAACACATATTTATGAAAAATAACACGAATAAACATAACTTACAGGTGATAAGTGATTCCGTGTGGCTTTTTATATTTACTAATGTAGTTTTTACACGTTTTTACTACACAATGCGGCATTTTCTTCGGTGTAAAGTGATATGTCACTCGGGCTGTGGCTGGACGCGTAATGGCGGCGGGTTAACAGACCTAGTGCATTTGCGAGACGGTAGATTGTGTATGACGGAACGAAATAACAGGCCTTGCTTGCTTCGCACCTTTTGAGTGTAACGTTACGTCCGTATTTTTTTAGGTCCGTGGCCACAACCGTAACCATTAATTCCATTTTTAACATTATGACATGCATTTCTTCTTCTCTTTTACTATTTTTTTTTATAATATCGCGCCATTGGGGAATAAAAAACAGGATTGGAGTTCCCTAAAAATGCTTTAGCAGTAGACCTTTAAGTTACATGTTAAGTTAACCTAGTAAAGGTTTCAAATCTAACTTTGTTTTGAAAAGTGGAGCTTCATACATTCTGACAACTACAACAATGAAACCACAGTTACCTTGGCCTTTCCAGAATATTCTATGAGCCATAGTAAGGGAGACATGAACCGGTTGAACAGCGTTCTGATGAGGCTGCGGTTGACGCTGTGGAGCGACGGCGGAAGAGTGTTGAGCCAGGACTCTAACAGACACTTCCATCCTAGGCCTTTGGGCTCCAAGTAAATCATTCCGCAACGTGACACCTGATAAAAAACCACTTTAAAAAATCCTTGTAAATTAACTACTACATAATTGTTTTAGATCCCGAGTATGGTAACAAAAAAATCTCTTTATAATAATATAAACTAATATAAAATAAACATAATAAATAAATGTCCATATTTTATTGTGAACTGCTTTTATACGCGGTCTTATCATTTAAATTACCGTTTTTTCAATTTTTGTCTGCCTGTCACGAATAGGCTTTAAAACGGCTTAACAGACTTTAATGACTATACTTAGATATTTTCCTAGCAGAAACAACATGTAGTTAGTGCTTGACATAATTATAATATCGACAAACCTTTTATCGATAACCAACACTTCAACGTCATAGAGGAAATAATCGTACATCATTTCACATATAGTTATAAAAAAAACACAATGTCCTAAAACTCATTGAAGTACCTTATAAGAACATAGCGAAATCATTATCATCCAGGAAAAATTACAATCATATGTCATATGATTCATATAACAATTTGGTGCGTTATAAAATAAAAGAATAATAACAAAACTATCAATTTATTAATATTTCACATACTTCAGTGAAAATCAGTCTATGACATTGAAATGGTACACTTATCGATAGCAAGATTGTCGATGTTTTTATTATGTCAAGCACTAACAACACGTTGTTCTTGCTAGGAAAATCTCTACGTATATTAATGACACTTTAAGCGGTTAAGACGTCAAATTTGAACATGTTCGTGTATGTTCCTTTTCGATATCTTGCAGGGCTCCGCAGATATCAATATAAATATTTATGATGCTAAACTGCCATACTGAAGTAAAGCGAGGGTAGCTCAGCAGTCAAACTTTTGTTTTACAATAACTATATTTACAGTGGCAGGCGATGCGGCCTCGAGGTCCATGGGTTCGAAGATCAGGTTGGTGGTGGGCGCGAGCTGGATGATCTCCCCGCTCATGAGGCACAGCTTCTTGTTGTCGTCCAGCACGGTGTTCAAGTTCTCGATCCAAACAGCATCGACCGGTCCATCAAACACCAGCCATTTTCTATAGTAATTTGATATTACAATGCTTCCTATAAGACAGCCTTCTATAAACGCACTTAAATCTATTTTAGTTGAAGGATTCTTTGTCCATTTATTTTTAATTAAAATGTCACAATGACAGATACTAAGGACAAATCATATTTGAAGCGCACTTTAGCTATTGCGCGTTTACGACTAAGAGGAATGTGAATAAACATAAATCATCGTTTTAGGTCAAAAAGTTTGTATTTGTCTTCCTTTCTCAGTCAGCTTTAGTAACCATCAATAAGCTAATTGAGAAAGCCAGAAGTACTTACTTATCCAGCTAAATACGATGTCATATAGATATACTGCATCTGTACGGTATACAAATTCAAAGAGTATGCATATTTGATTACCTATTGTCATTTTGAGAAACTGCAAATGCCCTGTAGCTGACTGCTAGGATGCCATCGGACCACTCGTGGGATACCGGGTCGAACTGTCCGTACAACTGGCCCATTGTGATTGACTTTGGATTTATAACTGTCCACTCCACTGCATTCTCGGGCATCAAACCCTAAAAGACATTTCTCTATATTAACACGCCATCAAATAACGATTCGGAGAAAACTATGAGCACAGATCATATAATTATCCGGCATTAACACATCCTTTTTCATCCGGAAAACGGTTTGTTTTACACCAACTACTTATACGTGAACTGATTGTAAGTCGCGAGCAGAAAATGTCGTTAAATAAAAACATCTCGCGTACTTTTTCAGCGACACATCCTAATGCAGCTCCCAAGGCATGGTAGCATTTGGTCTTTCCCGAAAAAGGGAATCCTACCAACATAAGTCCGTGTCTCACGAGGATCATCTCATAGAGTTGGAGAACCTGAAACAGGATTCATTCTTTGAATAAAATTATTGTAATAAAAAAACAAATTTTCATGTTTTGGGTAACACAATTAAGTTCTTCCAACCATGCAATAATTCCATCCCAAATGCACTAAATGCTGCTTTTTCCTGCTCTAGATCAATAATAATTAAACAACGCCACTCGGGGACTCATTTCCAAGGTCCAAGACCGTAAACATGACTTTTTTGAAAAAGTTTTCATGGGGGTCAATTTTTGTGCTTTTGGGATCCCGATTTAGATTCTGATTTGATTTGGAGTAATAAGTAGTAAAAATAAGTTATTAAACATTATTTTCCTTTTGATTTGACACCTACTTAAGCAGTACGAGTAGTTGAAAAAAAAACAGTTTATGAACCCCGCATAAATTCACTCATGCGTTGAATCTCAGGCTTCAATTCAGCACACAGTGTAATAATAAATTACTTTCAGCTTGGTGCAACAATCAAAGTTATTATTATTACCTTTTCGACGAAGAAGTCATTTGGTTGTAAATTAAGAGGAACGCATACTTCTTTCAGGCATGCTACTAAATGGGGCAAGCCGGCTAGAGGCAGAGGCAAACCAGGGAACAAATCACCAATAATGCCCTGCAAATAAAATATATATATATTTGAAACATTGCAACTAAACTACGCGAACAATACCACGAATAACATGTTTTAATAAAATTATAAAAAACATCTATAATTAACGCACCATGAACAATGGCACATCATGCTCGAGAAATTTAGGCAAATTGACGTCTTTGATAGAGCGCAGCAAGATGACGTCTTCATCCTCGTCCGGATATCTCAACTTCAGAGCGCCGGCTGCTCGCAGCACCGACTTCACGGCGCGCATTCCTAAAATAATCGAGTAGTAAACCTTGGTAATGCGAAGTTTTGACGATTTTAAAATCAACTGTTTAGGGAGTTAAAACAATATAGGAACGATTTACCAAAAAATTAAATGTTGGTCGGCGCCATCATTTTGAACAGTAAAAATAAAATAAATGTTTTAAAAAACAAAAAATCGCCTTCAAAAACGCAAAAAATAACTTATTTTCAAATTGTAGGTTAGTCCAACTGATGTCGGCTTTTTTGTTGAAAATATTCTGGTCGCCGACTTCAGTTGGACTAACCTATTAGGTACCTACAATTTTAAAATAAGTTATGATTTGTGTTTTTGAAGGCGGTTTTTTGTTTTTTAAAACATTTATTTTATTTTATACTTTTTAGTGATCATAATACGCTGTTACGTAGTTCCACTTCTTGGTTGATATGAAACTTTAAGTTATTTCAAGCGCGCCGCAAGCAACGCCGCGGGAAAGTCATAGTCATATTTCAACAAGTAAATATTCTTCGTTGTAGTCGCTCAACTATCTTAATCGAGGTATCTTATCGCCACTCTTGAAAACAGTACCGTCGAGGAGTTCCGGTGGCCATCCGTGGTCTTCATCATCAGTTCCACTTCACCAAATAATACTTTCTGAATGCAAATGCTGGATTTGTTACTAAAAATACTAAAATCGCTATATGTTTGCCTACAATATTTGAAGAGTTCCCTCAATTCCTCACTGATCCCCTCATCAGATTCAGATTTGGTCAAACTAAAAAAGATTTTTTTAAATCGGTCCACAATTGACCGAGTAATCGGTGAACATACATAAAAAAAACATACAGTGGAACGTATAACCTCCTCCTTTTTTGAAGTCGGTTAAAAAAAATCAATGTCCTTAAAATAATATTATAAATATAACTGTTCGTTTTGCAACCGAGAAATATATCGGATTTTAGCTAAGTACAAAACGAACAGAAACAATAATTTTAACAAATTAAATGATCAAAGCAATTGCAGCATTTCTTGAGCTATATTTTTTATTAAAAACCTCTAACAGTGTTTTAATTGTGCTTTCTTATTGGATGATTTATTATTAAAACGGAACCCAATTTAGCCACATGCATTACTCTAGTCCGAGGAAGGATCACCAAAGTACTCGTAACCTTGAGGCTGAAGTAACCTTACGGCTTGCGGCTGAAGTAAACGAGCGTAATTTCTGCTTTACACAAACGTCCAATTTACTTTGCTCCGCCGTGTGGCCAAAACAGGTTTTTTTTTAGAAACCTAATACAGCAAAAATTACTCGTCACACGACTAAAAAAAATCTCTCGTTTGACTTCAACGCGAAACCAATGAAGTGATTTTATGCAGCAGTTTGCTAAACCAAGTATACATCCCGATGCTCACCATAATCGTAATGACTTTGCGAGGAAAGCTGCTCCGAGCACAAGCGGTAGGTAGCCACAATCTTGACGGCGAGGGGTTTTGCGTTCAAATATCCAAAGGCATATAATTCAATCTCAGAAATGAGCACGTAATCTGGTACCATCATAGCCACGGAACGGAACAATGCCTGAAACAATAAAGAGATTAAACCGGATAATAAAGAAGACCAAACATTGTTCACGACCATGTTTATTTATGAGAGTAGGGACCTAAGTAGTATAGTCAAAGACTTAGGTAAATTTATGACCCACCTTAGCTCCAAAGTCAATCTGACATTCTACAGAAATAAGGTTGAGTTTCCTATAAGTTACAAGTGACTTGGCATCTGTAATGACATTGAAGACTTCAGGCACTGGTCCCACCGCCGGCGAGGAAGCGATGAACTATCGGCGATTTTCTTGCCCAAGAAACGAACAAAAGATAATCGCTCCCGTGTAAATAAAAGAGAGAGGTTTAAGTTTATATAGTTCATCGCTGGCTCACTTGCTCAGCCAGGACCAGTGCCTCAAGCATATTTTTTTTGAAATGACTCTCAAATTAACGTTCGTGACCTTACATACAAAGTTCTAGGTAGTTATAGATTTCTCAGCCTCAATTTTTATTACCTTTAGATTATCTGGTAGCTCAGAACGTCCTGCGTATCCAGGATTCATGGTTATAAAGACTGCGCAGGACTTGTCGAGCTGCAGCAGAGTCCCCTCGAACATCAGTTCTGGGGAGCCGGAGTTGATGCCGCGCTGGATGGACATGATCTGCTGCGCCACCACGGAGAGCACCTCCAGGTCGATGCGGTTGAACTCGTCGAAGCACGACCACGCGCCGCACGACGCTAGACCCTAAGAGTTAGTGAATTAAGAGGGGTTCCCAAGAGTTTTAAATAGGGAGACAGTATAAGTTACAACGAATAAGAAATCCAACTATACTGTTGTGCTGATGAAACGAGCAATGTTTGTGATGTTCTTAAAACCGACTCTGACAGTTTTCGGAAGCGAAAGATCGGTCTAGCTAGGGATTTTTCACCCTCGCAATCATCATCATATCAGCCTACAGACGTCCAATACTGGAAAGGAAAGGCCATTGTTTACTTAGTTCATTGTGAAATATATTTGGAATACTTTTACCTTGAAGAATTTTCCAAGAGCGAGGTAATCCAGCCCATCTGAGCAGTTGAACACAACACATTGTTTCGCTACGGCCTTCGCCAAATCTTTTGTAGTTTCTGTCTTGCCAGTTCCAGCTGGGCCTTCTGGGGCACCACCTGCGGGATAAGTGTATTGACGAATATTAATCTGTCTGTCACCCAATTTAACACATTCTGCGGTTAGTTTTGGCTGGGTTTACCTAAATTCAGATGCAACGCGCCGAAGAGCGTCCGGAAGCAGCGGTCGGTGAGCGGCGTGACGACCAGCCGGCCCGTGTTGCCGAGGTACTCGTAGCCGTACATCAGCTGGGAGTTGATCATGCGGGTCGCGCACTGCATGCTATTGTCTTCCTCTTGATGCTGAAAAATGTGTTCCATATTGTACTGCGAGAGCTCATAAGCAGTACGATTTTTCTTCTGTTATTATTCTTACCTCCCAATAATAGCGAATTTGAGAAAGCCAGTTGAAATCATTATCCTGTTCTACTTTTAATTCAATTAACAACAGGAGAACATCTCTGGCGTGCACGTCTAACACAACAAGAGCTCCTGAAATATCCAATAAGTTATAGTAAAAAAAAACCTCGTCATTTCGTACGCTTAAAATTCATTTCTCGCATCTATTTCCGTCAGGTAATAATATGTACAGGTGCAGTTTTATTTTAATTAAGTATATCAATAGGCACAATTTGAACGCACCTAGGGTTATTCTGTTCTGCAAACTTAGCTCTCCTCGCACCAAGTCCACTATCTTAGAGATTTGGAAGTTACACTTGTTCCAATAATTCTTCATTTCAACCAAAGAAATGTGAATTGCGTCCGTCACCTCCGATGTCCAGTATGTCATTGCTATGCACTGCACCTAGAAAAAGCAAAAGATTTTGCCTTAGCCTACAGGCAGTCAGTGATCTATGTATTTAAAGTATTTCCCTATTGCATACCTGGCTCTTCGTACAGTAACAATCATTATTATATGCATTCCCAATATGTCAAAAATATCTACACGCCTCCATGCCACGGACATTTAGGTTTGTGTAAATATATTATAGTGCTTTTCACTGTTTGAGAGCCTTGGACAATTCGTGCAAGCTTAAAAATATAGGGCTTAATTAAGCAAATTTACTTTGGTAAAATAAATTGCACTGTATTAAATTTGTCACACAACAACATGAAAACGTAACTACAAGTATTGTAGGTAAACCTGTTTCAAATCAGGGCTGGACACAGATATAACGATATTTCTATAAACATTAATATATATTTTATAATTTTATAAAAATATTTAATTTTTTTCAACTTCATATAAGTCACATTGGGAAGAATAGGGTAGATGCACCAGTAACCAAATGAGATAAAAGCATATAGGTAATTCTTATATACCAATCAAAAACTAAGAACCCTCCTCAAAAATAAAAAAGAGTTTCGTGGAGTAAACTTGTGGCCACAGTTTAAATAAAAAGTATATGTGTGATTTTGTGATTACTTAAGCCGCATACATCTCGCTCGATCTCGTATGGAGCGTTTCAACAAGGCCTCGCGAGGTAGCTTCGCCGTCAATTTTCTAATCGTGTCAAAAACGAAAGCTCGTAGAGAAGTAATTTAAACGCAGTTTCGACAATTTCTATCGATTTTTTAAATAAAAATATGCGTATAACCTATATGGAACTTTCTAAAGAGGGATATTTTTTTACCATTTTGGTAACCCCATGTGTTGTATGTAGAATATATCCGTCCCTTACGATAGTACGCACTTGTCAAGTTTAGGATATACTTAGTTTATGGGGTGTAATCACTTTATTCTCAGGTTGGCAGGCTTGGTTAGCCAATAGTTAAATTGCATCAAAGTATAACATTATCAGTTGCCTGTCAAACACGTTGGATGACAAAGGTAGAATACTTTCCTGCGACTTTCCTTGTCTAAATATAAGAGTATAACCGACTAAACCCGATTTGTATTACACGGCCAAAATACGTACAGTGGCAAGTGGCTCAACAATCCCGCGTTGTTTCTGTACATCTACACACACGGGTTCGGTCCCCTTGGCCTTACTTGCATTTAGCCTTGGCGAGCAGAGCACCTTAGTTGTATTTTGTCCGGGTAGCAAAATGCCTTGTCTGTAAAACGCCCTCATCACTATAAGGCATAGTATAGACGGAATGACTTGGCTGTAAAACGACTTAATGTCATAATGTTGTAATAGGTAAATGGTCTGGATAATCTTCACTTATCAATAAAATACAATCAAGACCTAACACAATTGAGTCATTCTGCGTACTTGTGCATTTCACGACCTTGACGTTTTGCTAACTAAGTCTTACTGAAACTAAGACAATTTTGTAACCATGGCATTAGATAAACAAGTCATTTTGCATACTTGGTCAGTGTACTACTGAGAC
Source organism: Acleris literana (assembly GCA_946894065.1). Classification (NCBI taxonomy): domain Eukaryota; kingdom Metazoa; phylum Arthropoda; class Insecta; order Lepidoptera; family Tortricidae; genus Acleris; species Acleris literana. Next base: position 20,255,704 of record OX335671.1, on the reverse strand, counting down.
GTTTTGCTCGCCAAGGCTAAATGCAAGTAAAGCCAACGGGACCGAACCCACACACACAAGTATGGTAAACCCGTTTTCGTGAGATAAAACAACTGTATCTCCACCCCCGACTGAAAACTTTTAAACACCCCAACCAATTTTTGTTCTATATATTCTTAGTTAAACTAGCTTTTTATTAAATACAACCACGTCAGAACCGGTTGATGCGATTGGGAATTTATAATAACACATTATATTTTGCGTGGAGTGTTAAAAATATTTACATAATATAACTTTACTTTTTGTCTGGTTAAAACTGCTGAAGCAATTCGACCTTTTTTCGATTGATAGAGACAAACAAATACGCAAGCGACCCCCCACTTAATAGAAAGTGGTTAACCGTCTACAGAAGACATAAGTAGGTATATATGCATTGCCAGTCTCAATAAAAAATACCCACCTACCTAGACAGAAATTACTAGCATGGAGGTCCCCACTCTTCAGGATTGGAAACGCATTTGCAATTTGCGATCAAAAATATCTCCTCCAAGCCCGCGTCCTACCAGATGGCCTGCGTTCTCGTGACATAAAGCTCGTTGCCTCGTCCGTGCCATAAAGTTCTAAAGTAGTTACTTACTGCTTGTCCGGGCCACATGAGCACCCAGTCCTGCCGGGGCCGCGACAGGTAGTCGTCGTACGACTGCCACACGGCGTTGTGCACGGAAGCCTTCATCGCTTTTTCGAGCTCCAGTAACCATTTTTCTACCTACATTAATTTACATGCCGCATTAATAACTATGGAAACCTCCCGCGCCAGGGAAGAAGTAAAAGGGACTGACTTACAATAGCTGTTATATAGAAAGAAAAAAGAAAAATAAGATTTATTGGTGACTTGCAAAAAGGGAACAAAAAATACGAAGATGATGATGCGCTATTAACTATATCAAATTATATTATTCTAATATTACATTAATTAGAATGCAATTATGAGCCATTTTTGTGTTTTTGTTCAACTAAAACATGTTAAACATACTTTAATTAAAAGCATGTAAGTAATATATTGAAACCATTATTATTATTTGATACAATTAACTGATTAGCGCATTTAAATAAATTATTTACCCAAAGTTACGAGCCCTTATAGGGTGTCATTTTCACGGGCATACCAGCTTGTGAAGTGACCAACCATTATAAAAACAAACTAACTAATGTAAGATCGTGACGCCACTTTATAATCCCAATTGAGTAGGTAGTACAAATTACGTACCTACAAATATTTCAAAGTGCAAAAGAGTACCGTAATAAATAATTTTACCTTTCTTCGCGACTGTGTTTAAAAGTATATCTAAAAAAAAATCAGAACAGAACTCCTTTCAAGGGCTCCATGTTAACACCGAAATTATACAACATTTATCCAGATTCTATTATAGTAGAACGCAAATGCCTACAAGCAGAAAAATGAGTTAGGGAATAAAGGTATGGTGAAGCGGACCTGTCCTCTGGCGGCGGCGGTGTTGATGGTTATGGTGAGCTCCACGATCTCCCCCTCCGAGGACCGCATGTGGGTCACCACCATGTCCTCCGTGAACGTCAGCTTCGCAATACCCTCGTAACACTTTTTGAGATGAGGTTGAACTCTACAAAAATTTAAGAAAGTGTTTTGGTTAGCTGTTCCCGTAATCCCATTACGGTGAAATACTGAACAAATATTAACAGTATTATTTTAGCAAATATCGATCAAATGCAATCCTGTCGACCTCATTTTATAGAGCTGCAAATGCTCACTCTTACTTCCATTTACATATTCGAATCATGCAAGTTTGTGAGAAAACATATGGATCTTTTTACGCCTGTGACAAACATAAGACGTAACGACCGAAACCTACACAAGCTTAAATTACCTTTTTCAAAATTAAAATTGGTTACGTCTAGCCCTCACCATATGATGATAAAAATGTATAATCATTTACCAAATTCCATAAAAAACCTAGATAAGCCAATGCTATTCATTAAACAATTAAAATTATTTCTCATCAGCAAATGTTTTTATAATTTGAATGAATTTTTCAATGTCAACTACTAATGTTCGAAAATTTATGCATATATGCGTGTGTGTTTGCGAATTTATATATAATATGTACGCTTTTTTACATGTTAACCTAGGTTAAAGTTTAAGTAGGTAATAATTTCACCATACGTTGTTAAGTGTTAATCGAGTGTTAGTTCATACATAGGTTGACTAAATATACCTAGTTAGCCCTTCTAGATCTATGTTGCTGTGCCCTTGCAGGGTGTCACATGTGGTATACATGTGACACCATACACATACCTGTATTTCCACCTGTATTTTTAAATGTGATACGCAATAAACAATTTGAATTTGAATTTGAATTTCCAAATTAAACTTGAAAATGTACTTGTGCCACAAATTTTTATCAAAGTATATGGCAGTAGGTAGGTACTCAGGCAAAGTTCACAAAACTGTCCGGCCCGCCCGCCGGGAATTCTTTATCCACCCTTCCTCTTCAAAAATTTAGAGACCATGGTAATTTTAGTGAACATAATTGAACAGTATTGAAATACTAAAAATATTAACACAAAATAAATTTTGATGTATTTGGAATTGTAATTACCGCATAGGATCCTTAGTCTCTGACAGAATCTCAAGCAGCTCGTCGTTGGACAGGAAGAAAAAGCGCGGGAAGTAAAGACGCTTCTTCTCGAGGTATGCGTTCAGTCCTCGTTGCACCATTTCTAGCAAGTTGTTCGACTTCTTCAGCCTGTCCAGCATCTTTTCTATCATAATCACATCAAGCACACGAGGCTCCAAAAAGGCGGCTTTCATTATATCACGCCACATCTGCAATATCATTTTTAGTGGTTATTGAATACTAGCTGTTGCCCGCGACTCCGTCCGCGCAGAAACATAAAACATAGCCTATGTTCATTAAGGATAATGAAGGATTCTAATGGTGAAAGATTTTTTCAAATCAGTCCAATAGTTTCGGAGCCTTTTCAATTCAAACAAACAAACACATCAAATCTTTCATCTTTATAATATTAATAATAATAATTATAATACTATTAGTATAGATTTACTCGTGGCAGGCATTCGCATTAAATTATAAAAAGTAGGCACCTTGTCAACAGCACTGAAGCGACGCCCTTCCTCGGGAATTTGCTGTTGGATGTCGGGGGACGAGAAAATTGGTTCGAGGTACATCCACGTAGCCTGGACCTTTAGCCACTCATCTAAAATCTCTTGTAGCAGTACTAACTTGCATTCCCAATCCCTATAAAAATGGATGTATAATTATAAATTCCAACCAAGAGCTTGATTACTATACAGGTGGAGCAATCCAAATGGGTAATTATGGATTATTCGGAAAATCTGTTCTTAGAAAGCAGTTGGGTAGTTCTACTAGCGTTTCAACCGCTATCACTTTCCTGGTCGCATTATTCACCATTTCCCTGTAGGTTCGGTTTACCATTTTCGGTTATTTTCTAGGAGTCCAGGCATTCTACAAAACAATTCAAAATGGTAATCCGGTCCTACAGGGAAATGGTGAATAATGCGAACAGGAAAGTGATAGCGGTTGAAACGCTAGTAGAACTACCCAGTTAGTAAATGTTTGTTATAACAAAGCAGTTAATAAGCCTAGATTTTGGGAAAAATTTAAAATACGTAAAAAGGTTTCAAAAAATCAAGGTAGTAACGAATCGAACCCAGCAACAGGAAACAGGCGTGATTTAATGTATGTATGTATTTGAGGACAGAGCTCTTAGGCAAATCGCTGCTTTATAGCAATTACAACAATAAAAAGATGTGTGTATTTCGTGTGCGAAACTATTTGATTCGTTTCCCAGTTGGTACTCGTACTTATGTTTTATTTTAAATCATAAAATGCATTTTTTCCTTTCCAAAATTGGAAGCCTTGGTTCCTAACAACAGATTACCGTAACTCTTACAGCTTCCGACTTCCCCATAGGTACTGACCCGTTTGGATTGGTCTCCTGTATATACTTATAGGTATTAAAATTACTTGGTTATATACTCAAATTACTTACAAGATAATTTCCTCGAACGGTTTGATATATGGTGAATTCTTCATAGTCTGTGTCTTGACAATGTGGTCGTCTAGAAGCAACTGAATTTCATCAACACCCGACAAAATGTAGGTTCCTGACTCCCTGTTAATTAGAAAACAAGAAGGAACATAATACTAAGTACTACCAGTTTCATAATTATGTTTAATTTATATTTGTGTTATTTTTAGGTGATAAAGTAGTATAATAATAGTAGTTGTTACTTATAACTTCGCTAATAGCTGTTGCCCGCGACTCCGTCCACGTAGAAATTATTTATCGCTAGTCGTGGTAAGTAGTCTCCACACCAAATTTCATCTAATATAAATCGGTTCAACGGTTTAACCGTAAAAACGTAACAAACCGACGGACAAAGCTTCTTTCATATTTATTATATTATTATAGATGAGTGTCATGAGTGGCTTTCAAAAACAGTGTTTCCTAGTTAAGGACTAATATTAAGCAACGGTAACTTTAGTCATGTGAGTAACTTATATTAGTCACACATTTATATCGTGCCCTCATATGCCAATAGACGACGGTATCTCAAATTGAATAAACGAAACAGATTCAGTCCTCACCCGTTAGTAATATGGTCGCACTTACTACAGCAGGTATGTCTGAGATACCACCATTTGTTTTATAGCAGTATATTTCCATAGTTAATTTTCGTATTACATAGCCGAAGTTACCGTTTCTTATATTTAGTCCTTAACTTGAAAACCACCCAAAAAATACAGTTAAAAAGCCACTAACTTGTATGGTAAAATTTCGAATCTGAGATCGGCCCATTCCTTCATCATCTTGTCTAATGTTTTTTCCAGATTGTTCTCCTTGGTAGCAGCCTCTGAGATGTTCTCGAACTTGTCGATGAAGTTCCCCAGATTGAAGCTAATCACCTTCTCCAGGGACATCTCTTCGTCCACGATTATCGGGAAACCAACTATTTCCGAGATCTTCTCCCAATGGCGAGTTTTCATACCAGGATTGCCCAGAGTCTGAATAATTGGCATGTTGGTTTTAAACTTGTCCATTTTTTCTCTGTAAACACAGATCAATTAAAAAAACAGATATTAAACTAAAAACATATTTTAAAATATTATTAACTACCTTTTGCCCGCGATTCCATCCGCGTAGAAGTCGTTTATCGCTCCTCCCTCGGGAACTGTCTAATTATACGGGATAAAAACTATCATATGTCCTATTCCAGGACCTAAACTATATGTGTGCCAAGTTTGATCTCGATCCGTTCAGTAGTTGAAGCGTGATTGAGCAACAAACATATTAGTAAGATTTAAAAATCCAAGATCTACATATTGTTTACAGCTGTCACACAAAATTAAAAAAAGTTCACAAACAAAATCTGTCAGTGATTCCGAACTCACCTTACAGTAACAGCGAGATTAAAGGTATCTGGAACTTCTGCGAAAAACTTCTCAAGTCTGTAGACAATCTTATAGTAGTACCCGACGTCAGCCTCAATATCTTCTGGGTCGTAAGTTCCAACCTGTAATCATGTCCGGTTTCCTTGTCATTTTGTACCCACGTGGAAAATTTCGTGCCTTGAATCAGCAATTCATTAGTTAAATTAAGCATATACGTATTGCCAGCTGTAGGCAAACGCATAATAAATTCGTCAAAAAATAGTACAGTACAGAATGCCCTGGCTGGAAATAATCTTATATCATCACAACCAATATGACAACTAAAACACTTTCACAGTAAACACAGATGTAGGCGTTCCCTAAAGCTATGTTAAGATTAATTTTATTACAGAATAACAAAATAATGGGTTGCCGAACCAACAAAAAACCAGAAAAAATATACAAACATCCAGCCAATAACATCAAGTCCTCGATGAATACAGACACTATCCAGTTACGAATTCATTTAAACTTATTGTGCTTCTCCAGGTTTCGAAATATAAAGTGAGACGCGAATGTCGCTTTGTAGCAGGATTCGTGCCTCACCCTATACATGTAAGTACGTATATAAGGGTACTAGGTACATAATGTATATAAAAGATATACTTTGGAAGACATCCAGCTATTGTACTTTTCTATAAATTCATATCCAGCGTCGAAAAGTTTCTTGAACGGAACAAGTGTATCATACACCTTCTTTCTCTTAGGATACTGCGAGAGCTCGTAGCCGAAAGAAGCTTCTTCTTCGTTGAACTGATCGATTTCGGTCAAAGCCTTAATCAACCTGGAATATGGCATCTTTAAAATTAACTAATTATTACAATTTTCAATTAATTCACATGTGGTAATGAAATTCTTTTACAATTGTTAAAATAATGACTTGTTTACAATACGACAATTCCCGCATTGTCGCATATTTTCGTGAATCTTACTTATTGAGTAAAATTAATTGAAATAAAATATGCATTTAAAGATTATATTAAGGCCGTCGGCAATTAGCCTATATTGGAGCATTTCATCCTAATCTAAAAAAATACGACGTTTCCACCTCAATCTTGATAAGATGCCTAAACGTTTGCAATTGTACCAATGATGTAAATAAAATTTCAAAAAACTGACGAATCGGTGATGACCATCTCACTGTTCCTAGTATCACAAATAGTACAAGCTGTTGTAAACGAATCCGTATACAAAACTCCCTCTGCTTATTAATACTTCCGTAGTTCCAGTAAGAAACATTTCGATTGCTTACACATTTTTACATGTGCGGTGCTGTTACTTACTATTGAAATAACAACAGTTCAAAAGTATTGTTTGGTGGTGCCACAGGACTGAGAACGGGTTCAACGATCTTCTGATACCAAGGAGGATCATCTCCCAATGGCAGCCGTAAAATCTTAGTTTAGTTTATTTATTCATGAATTTAACAGTACAATATAAATTGCATTGCATTATTAACTCCTCTATTTCATTCGTCAGATTAACTAGGTACTCACGGTCCGTCGGTTTCAAGCCATGAGCATACTCACCTTTCATCTAGGTATCGAGCATCTGAGGCATACATTGGCAACTTGTTTATATCACCCCAGTATTGAACTTCATCACACTGAGTTTCCAAAATATCCAAGTTATCAATAAACTTGACTATTCGGACCTGAAACCAAAACGAAGTAGTCATTAGTCACCTTGAGGTTTCCAGATACGAGAACAATTAATGACTTTTACCCGAAACTTTAGCCGTTAAAGGGTGATAATGATAATAAGGTCGGTGGCGGAAGCGCGTGGAGCAAACCCCATGTGCTTCTGTTTAGAGAGGTTATCCCACCAGAGTAAATACTCTCTAGCCGAATAAATAATCTTCGGGTGTGATATCCATGGATTTATTTCTGTTAATAAGTTCATAGGGGTACGTATCATAATATATAAAGTTCAAATTACATTAATGGGTCATACATAATACATAATGGTTCATAATATTTATTGGTGTTTTTACAGAAACCGTAAACTTTTCAGGATTGTTATAAAACAACCCTAACCTATGGGTTCTATACCTCGACCTTTTAAGAATCCTAAAAAGTTTACAGCTTCAGAAATAAAACCATTATATATTATGAACCTACACGTAACGTGGGGATGTTTTTTTTTTCTCGTCTACCCCATAGCGTGGGGTGTCGTTGGATAGGTCTTTCAAAAATATTGTTTACCTACTTAAGGCCCCGGGCCTTAACATTGCTTCTAAATCGTAATTACAAAGCTCTTACTGTCAATGTTCAAACAAGGTAAACAAAATAAGGCAATATAGTGCTACGAACCCAGCGGCCACGAGTTCAATTCCCGGCAAGGTCGTGCGTACTGTGAGATGCGTTAAGAAGGATTGTACGTGAATCTCTGTGAAAAATGGGTGTTTAATGTGTGAGAAAGATTGTGTGTGGATTTGGGTTAACTGTTTTAAAAGTCCACTTTAAGAATGTTAGCAAGTGTAATTGGTGTAAACCGTTCTTGTTCAATTAATAAATAAATAAATAAATGTAGTTTTCCATATAACTAAGATTATCGTTGTCTCGTTTATTGTATAGTTTATTCATAAAGAAAAAAAGATATACCTAGATTGACTGACATGACTAAAACTGCAATGCTTACCTTCAGTAGTTCCTGGTACTCCAACATTTTCTGCTCGCATATTACTCTGCAGTCTTCGAGTATTCCCGGCAAACGTGTGTTCCTAAAAATATAAATATGTTGATTCTAGTAAAGCTTAAATGCGGTATCCTTACATTTGGCACAAAAACTTTTCCCAAACTGAATCATTTCCCAAACATATCATATGGGCAAACGCTTTTTTTTCGAATCTGTAAATATTTCAGGATTTATTTTGTACTTGTTTTGTCCTCTTGTTAGATGTCTGAATAAGCATTTTTTTCTTTCTTTTTTTAATTCAGGACCATCCTGTAGAATGCTGTTAGGTTAAGTTAGTGATATAAAAATCCTGAAATATTTAAAGTTTCGGAAAAAAGTGTATGTCCATATGCTATTTTTGGGAAATGAATCAGTTTGGGAAACGTTTTTGTGCCAAACAAGGGTAATCCCTCAAATGCACCTAATTAGAAGACCAAAAGTAAAAACAAACAATGAGCGTCGGTGGCCTCCTGACTTAGTGGGTGCTGGAGTTCGAACCCCGCGGTCACCATGTAACCAATGAGTTTTCCTATCGAACGATGATCTTACGGTTAAAGAAAACATCGTGAGGAAACCTGCACATTCGAACAGCTGAGTGAATAAGAGGGTGCACATGAGGGCCCAAAAGACCCTACAAGGTCGAAGTACACCTATAAAAAAACGTGGATAGGCCAGTTCTCAGATATGTCCTCCTTGCGAATCTTGGCAATATTTTTTTATTATTTTGTCTATATTTTTAGATATTTGGAGAGGCTCATTGAGAATGGTGTTTGTAAATATTTAAACGGAACTTGATTATGACGGGAGGGAGTTTTAAGGTGTATACAATTTTACAGCAAAAATACGTGTTAAAAAAAAACATTTCTATATTTCTTCTAATTTTTTGCATAACACGATGCCTGTAATATGCATCATACTTGTGAAAAATGCTGTTTGTCGGGCCTGCTGTGTTCATGCTGGCAAACAAGTATTTTAATCATTTTATTATTTGACTAAATCTCTTACCCAGTCAGTTCTATAACTGAAAACTGAATTAGGTCACTTTCATAACATCGGTAATTAAAATTTACTTATATCAAACAAAATGTTGGAAACTCTCTAATCCACATACTTATTCCTCAAACACCGGAATGTCAACTTAACTTGTTTCTATAAGAATGATAGATCGGATAATTTCTATCGCTGTAATGTGTAAAGCAAATTGCAAATAAGCGCCACCATATTAAATCGGTCATAAAATTTTGGCTAAATTTATTGTGCGATATTTGTAACTACGTCTCGTGCCAGTTGGAATATTGCTAAATACGGTCGGTATAAGGGCAAGGGAATGATGATGATGATGATGACGGTCAAAGGCAGTCAGCTAATTACAAATTATAATAGACTAGAGGACGCCCACGACTTCGTACGCGTAGAATTCGTTCCCCGCTACTCCCCCTGTTATAATCCCCTATGGGTAAATTTCCGAAAATCCCGTCTTAGTGCACCCCTAGGATATCCAAGAAATGTTTCCTCCAAACCTAAATTGTGCGTTGATCGATCAATCAGTCAGATTCTTCCTTTATATATTTAAATGATTACGCGATGTAGCATTTGTTTTAAGTTAGACCTATCGATTGAGCCATAAGGATATTGGACAAATTATGGAGGCTCTGAATCTCACACACAACTCAAGATGGAAATGCGTTGCTAACCCCTAAGATAAAACTGGAATGTCTGCTTGTCATTTCACTTGATTGAAGTTTAGTGATTAACATACATACATACATTAAATCACGCCTGTTTCCCCGAGGGGTAGGCAGACCACTTCTTTCTACCTGCTACGATCCTGGCAAATCTCTTTCGCTTCTTACACATTCATACATAGAGTCATGCATGCACGTCGGTCATAATACTGAATCAAATTAATTGTTACAAATAAATAAAGTGTGTAACAAGAGACCAGTGGTAAGCCTGACTGTTCATCTTGATTTCCGCAGGAGTGAAGGTAGTGTAGTCGCCGAGAAACATGATGTAGTACATCACATTGCGCAGTCTGTCTTCCATCTTATCCAGCATAATGTCCTCGGCCTTCTTGCCGTACTCGATGAGCTCCATCAGAGCAGCCGTGTGGGGCGGCGGCGTCAACAAGGTGTTCGCGATCAGAGAGTACTCTTCGTGTATTCTGTGAGAGAAATCTACATGATTTTTGTAGTCAGCACACAAAAGTAATTATGTATGTATATAATAAAAATTACATACGATTTTATTTCTTTCTGATAGGTAGTACTCATCTTTTTTAACACAGTGTTCGCCAGTTTTGTAGCAGCTTGCTTTAGTGAAGTAATCAGTTCTACTCTTCTCATCTCAAACAACCCTAATTTAATCGTTCCTTCGAGCTTCATGACAATTTCTTTCGCTAGTTCAGTATACTTAATTGCCTCTTGACAATATTCCTCAAAAGTCTTCTCGGGTGTAGAACCCATGAATTTTGCCACCTGTCTCTCAGACTGAAAAGCGCGGTTAAGGTGAAACTGGCAGTGCTTACATATCATTTTAAAGGGTTACCCTTGTTTCGGGGAAATATTTTTGCCAAATTAACACGTTTCCCAACCGTTTCATTTGCCAACCCGCTTTGTTTTTTGCAACCGCAGATATTTCGGAATTTTATAAAAAATAACCTAACCTAACCAATAGGGTTCTACACGATGGTACCTACTGAAATAAATCGTGAAATATTAAAAGTTACAGGAAAAAAATGGATTGGCAAATGAAACGGTCGGGAAACGACACATTTTAGCAAAAGTATTTCGACCAAACGGCAGGCTCCCCATTTTAAATTGAATCTTGATGCAACCTTGCCCAGAATCATGATGCCTATCGGGGAATAATGTTAAATAATTAAGAAATAACACCAAAGTCCAAAGAGTTAGGTAGTTATAAAACGAGTTACCATGTAAAAACTTACCTGTCCATTCAACAAACAAACATAGCTTTTGAAATCGCGAACCCGGTTTTCTGGAAGAACTCTTTGTTCCATTATCAAATTGATTATATCTTCTCTATACGCGTCAATGATTTCGTCTTCTATTACTGGCTGGAAATAGTACATAACTATAGATACCTACTATTATTTTTTTAACGTGTAGGGTAATGTCGGATATCTTATGATTTGGACATTCTGGTTGATGGACATTTTGCGAAATAAGCATTTTGCGTGTTGGACGTTAAGCGCGGTGGACGTACTGCGTTTAAAATGGACGTTCTGCGTGTTGGACTTTCAGCATGTTAGACATCATGCGTGTAAGACTTTTTGCGTATTGGATATTCTACGTAAAGGGCAATTAGTGATTTGAATATTTTGCATAATGGACCATTTGCGAAGATTTGACAAAACACGTATTGGACAAGATGCGTATTAAACAGCATGCGTCGAAACTGGCCGAGATACCTGTAGTAAAGAGGAGCTGGTGCATACGTAGTCCTGGTATAGCGAGGTCTCCAGGCGCCGCGTCATTCGGCACGCGTCCACCATGTAATCATATAGTGAACTCAAACTGTCCATAAACTTTTCGAACGAGGGATCAAAAACTAGTTCGTCATCTTCAAATGTTAGATTTATGACAAAGCCATTATTGCTTCCCTGTAAACCAGTTTTATTATAAAGTACTTATAATTAAACGCAATTTAAAACCACATTAGCAGGAGTACGAAAGCTTTTTACCCCGATATCCATAATGTAATCTGTATATTCTTTCATAGATTTTAAACACAAACTTTGCAAATTAAACGTCATCATGCAGGCGACACAATCGTAGAAATGCTTCATTTTTTTTGCGTATTTTGGTTCTGGAATCTGTTTTTTTTTACTTCCCTATAAAATATGACGTAAATTAAAAGACTGGTCAAAAGCGAAATCAACTCACGCCTTCAGGTTCTCGCGCCGAGAACTGTGCCTGTGCCCACTTTTTTCCGCCGCCATATTTTGCATTTTTATCGCAATTGAGATACTAGGTACCTATATTGAGGAACGGAAACACTTTTTACCAAGTATCAATTGAATGATGCGATTTACCTTTATTAAGCAAGTAACAGCAACTTAAATTGCCACAGCTGAATATAATGAGATTTGAAAAAATTACTAATAAATAAAAGAATAACCACACGAATACCTTGTGTATTCTATATCCTACCTAACCTTACGCCAGCAAATATCATTGAAAACATGTATGCGTACCTGGAGGAAGACAGCTTGCAACGTGGGGGTCCACTGCAGCATCAACACATTGCCGGCCGCGTCGATGTGCCTCTTGCACACGAAGCGGAAGTCCGAAAGCTCATAGGCTTCACGCAACATTGATATGTCCTTCATACTAATTAATCGGAGGTCGCTGAAATCGACACAATACAAAATATTTAATTCATCTGAATTAAATTGCATGAGTTTTAGTTTTGTGTAAACCAAAAGACATTACTTGAACTGCTTATACCAGATCTGCAAGATCTGCGCAATACAAGGATTCACACTGTAAAGTTCCTCTTTAAGCGTCTGTCTGGCTTGATAAAACCGATTCCTCCATTCTTCGTCTTTCGAGGCCAATTCTTGTTTTAGTGGAGAATCTTCTTCTTCTGTACAATCATTCTAAAATAATAAGATAATTTTACTATGACGATATTGACGTGTAAGTTAAGCACCGCATATGCTTAGTCAAACGTCGTCGTTGCCATCTGTTATAATCTGCTAGATCTAGAGTATGAATCCTGAGAGCGGAGCCGCGGGACTGCAGAATGGTATTGAAATAATTAATAGAGAAACGTGCATGTTCATGATAAACACTGGCCACAAAAGAGTTTTAATTGATTAGTTTTAACGAGCGGGTATAGAAAATGTATAGTGATGTATTCAATTAAAAAACACATTGTTCTACCACAGATAAAATTAAGTAATAAATACATTATAAATACATTCATTTTGTAGCTTATTAAAGGGGATATCTTTGGTGAAAAACTTGGAGGTGTCGCTGACGTGAAAGTACTTCAAAAACGTTTTTTTTTTAGAGCAGTATAGCTTATAATTGATGTACTATAATTGTCTTTACTGTATGCACAGTATACGTGACTAACGTCAAATTCGGCTGGCTAGAAAAAAAAAATGAAGAAATATCATATTTCCTTATATTCTTTTAACAAAAAACTATAAAATTTGTGGGGCTGAAATTTTGCATACTTGTTAGAAAGACACATACATCATCAAAAAAATTACAAGTCAAAACTCGCTGGGGGCAGATTCACTTAGCTTATCTTGACATGGCCTTTCCAGCTGCTCCCTGGGTCGACATCGCGATGGACTAGCTCGGACCGTTGCCAAGTAATCAATTAATAAAATCATCGATTAATACAGCAGGTATATATACACAGATCATAAAATTACTAAAAGAAATCTTCAGTCGTATTGGTTATCTCACTTCTATCACAGCAGAAAACGGCCATCAGTTTATAAGTAACGAGTTTAGGGAATATTTATTGTCGGCAGTGCAATATAAAACTATTTAATACGGTTCCCTATTGGCCACAACAAAATGAAGAAGTGGAACGGCGAAACTGTGACATATTGAAAAGACTCAAAATAAGTCAAATTAAAAAGAAAAATCTTAAAGAATCAGTGACAATTCGACACCACATTCAGTAACGGGAAAACACCAGTTGAATTACTCTTCAGTAGACAAAATAAAGGCAATAATAATGAACACGGACTCGATGATTCTGAAGTAAGAGACAGAGATGCGATAAAAAAGGAAAAAGGGAAGAAGTACGGGCACAGAAGGAGAAGAGCTGGGGAGTCAACGATTACAGAAGGTGACAAAGTATATGTTAAGAAAATGGAGAAACGGAATATACTGTCAGTAAACTTTGAATCAACTCCGCACGTTGTTGAGCTAGCGGATGGCGGAGATGTACTTCTGCGTAATGAGGTATCTGGCCAAACACTAAGACGTAATGTGATTCACTTCAAAAAAGTATAAGGTGAATGGAAAGTTAGGAATCAAGACGATGAAAACAAAGAACTAAATCAAAGTAAACGGGAAGACAATTAATTGGTGAATAATTAAAGTGTATGGAAGGCAAATAAATAATACTAGATAGTTCTTGGGATTATTTAATAAATCATTTGTTAGTAAAATGGGTACCTATTCAATGGTTTCTTTAAACTTAATATAATAAGGGAGGGATGGAGTGTTTGTGTAATTGATATATGGAGAAATGACGTAGTCTCGGGCTCACGGGTAGCGGGGAGACAGTCACGTGAGAGCCGTTGGCGAGTACCCCTGCCTACTGGTGACTTAACGAGCTTTATACTTGTCCCCCCAACCCCCCGCAGGAGAGAGTGCTACAAGAGGGATAAGTCTTCTTTTATTAAATGAAGAAAACTAATTACTTATTATTTTATATAATATAAGCAAAACTGGTTTAAATTCCTGAAGCAGTAAATGTTATTATTACGATATCACGATTAACACATGTCCCGATTTTTGTTGACAACTTTACCCGACTAGTACTGAATTATTTATGATGATTCATGACCTGTCCGTTTACTTCTTTTGATAAAATACAAAGATATTTTTATACAAAAGAATAGGTGAAATAGGTATCTGAACCCATTAAGGTTCAAATATCTTGTTGAACTGTAAACATATTTACCCTTAAATTACTGTCAAAAGGCACTGGTTTTCGTTATATGTCTACTATCTATTGAGTTGTATACCGTGTTAGGATCCTTTAAGACAAAGTCCACGATAGCCTTCTTCATGCTCATCATGAAGTCCTCGCGCATCTCGTCGGTGCACATGAACAGCGTGTGCTTCCACGATCTTAGCTTTATTGTCAGCAAGTTATGAACTCTGTAATTATTAAAATCCAATATATTTGAATTGAAATGAAATAAATTTACCATAACCAAAATACAAGGTTAACTTATGCTCACTTTAATATCTAATAGGTAAGTAGGTAACTATATATGATTTCACTATTCTGCGACAATTATTTTAATATTATTTTTATTGGTATTTGCTCGAAACATCTTCAAGACCTTTATAATATGTAACAAACTTAAATCTTGAAGCAAATACTTACAACAATTTTGTGCATTAAAATAATACAATAATACAGAAACGGCGGTACTCCGTAGAAATAGTACATTGTGTAAGGGTGGTAGTCGAAACTGTGTAACGGCGAGGTAGTTTGAAAGTTGCACTCTATCTCGAGCCCATTAAGGGCCTACCACACGCAGAAATAAGCAGAATTCTAAATGCCTCTTATTTAATTCTTGACGTGTATTCATTGCACTGCATGGCTAATTTACCTCAGAATTATTTTGTTGTCAAGCGGAGCAACGTGGATGGTGTCCAGGCCGTATCGTATGTAGTAGTAGTATCGCGCCTTATTTTCCTCTTCAGTGGCAGGGACCGCATCCCCTTGCTCCCCCGGGGGAGTATTACAAATAAGGTTCATAAACTTAGTCCTGAACTCCTCTCGCGATTTCCTTAAAGCTGAATAGCTTTGCATCACTGCAATTAAAGTTATAATGATGAGAAAGAAATGGTTGCCTTACCTACTAGTTACTCAATAAAACTTTTGTCCATTCACTGTGATTCGTTTGCCCGGTCGCATATTTAGAAAAAAAATGTTTTAAGGTCACTCTAACACGTCAAAAATCCACCAGCGCTTCCCAAGAGGAGACCACTGCTGAGAAGAAACGCCGCAAGAAACTCAACAGTCAGTCAGTTACTTTAGATAAGTTCTCCTAACGGAACCGTCAAGATACAACATTCAGGTAAGTATCTAGGCGTAGTATTTTTCATTCATTTAGGTATCTACGCGTAGCATTTTTGTCTGTCAGATAGTCCTTGACCCTATAGTAAGCTTTAAACATGAACGACTTTTTCAAGTAATGTTTCAGTAATGATAACTTCAAAATTATGTCGGGTAATCTGTATATATATATATATATATATAAATGAACCCCTATTTCTGCTCTCTATTTCTGATTTGGCTAATTTCTTTTTTTTTGTGTTCGTCATTGTCAGTACAAGGTATAAATGAAAGAAAATAATTGAAAAATCCACCGATAAAGTCAGAAATTCGCATCGGGGCGAAGCCGCTGGCGGGCCGCTAGTTTATTATAGAAATGAATGCATTGACCTACAAATGATTTATAATAGGGGAGATGTGTACATAGTGATCCCCCTAAGGGAAAATCTTTACTGTGGTTAGAGTTTAAGACCATAATCACAAGATTTAAATTGTTAAGGATAGTGAATTTATATATCTAGGGAACAGCATACTTATTTTTTATGATTTGTATGTGTTTTTTTAATTACCTACGTCATACTTTCTAAAAGTTTACTAAGGGGTCATTTTAAACACATGCATGTATAAAATGATCCCTTGGATACCGTGATATTTAACATTAATAAAAAAACATCCAGGCGTTTACTTTAATCATATGATTGCTCAAGACTACGACAATATGTAAGCGTTTGTTACACATAAAATTTTAAGTCGTGAGCGACAAGGAGATATTTTTTAAAATTAAATAATACATAATAAACAAAATTAAACTTTAAATAGTTGTAAAAAAACGTTTTAAAGTGATTTTTCAATTCTAAACTCGTGGTAGGATCTGCAAAAACTAAAAATATTTATTTTATGTTAAGGAGAAGGCAAACGAGCACACATGCCACCTGATGGTAAGTGGGACTTCTGACCAATAGACATTTCCTAATGGGGTAATTTGATCCCAGGAATCATTTTATACTCACGAAAAGGGAGTATTTTACCTCAATCGTCAAATTTCAAGGCATCGATCAAAATATGAGTTTTAAGTTCAACATGTGGTACTATAACATCGCTTAATTATAGATGAACGTCAATGGAATATGCCAATAAAACCAAATTTTAATAAAAATCAACATGCAGAAAGTAAAGAAACTTTAAAAATAGGCGTACCATAGATTAGACACTCAGTTTTTCATTTTTTTTAAATAAATCCCCGCTCTGTGCTTCCACCTCCATGACACTTGGAGAGACAACTGGCTGGGTCGCGGGGAATACGGTTAATGAGTATTCGGATAGATATCGCTAACAGTAACTCGGATATGATGGGGAATCATTTTACCTTGAGGGATCATATTGTACACATGTCCCCTACCTTACGGATGCGAAATTTTCTATTTCTTGTATTCAAATTATGTATATCACAATTCATAATAAAATAGTCTTGGTTCTTAATAACATAAATAATATTTTCATAAATAAATTGTGAGGTACAAGTACTCATAAGAATCCCATCACAATTAGTAGAATCACGGGAGTTTACCTTATTACAAGCTTTTATTTAACTTGCAATGTTTGTTTGTATGTATGTATGTGTGTATGTACGGGTCAAATCTTGCCAGTTAAATTTGAGCCATTTCCCGTCAACGGAATGGGCTGCAATTTGGACCGCATATGTAAACCCGATGACAATGTAATATTATGGTGTCTAAGAGGTGATCAGATGATGGAGTCGGAAGGTGGCGACAGGATCTCCGCAATACTAACGTAGACCCACCGTGTTAGGACTCAATAGTTTGATCTTGATAAACGGATGAAGAAAAAAAAGTACAGTCGGCAACAAAACCTTGCCCCAAAAATGTTTTTTTTTATAAAAACTTATTTTATAATATACAGGGTGGAAAGTTGAGATGGGCATTAAAAAAAAACTCAATGCTGACGTTTTTCTCGCTAACTGTACATTTTGTCAAAAATCTGTGAATGTCGATTGTCATCACTCAAAAAGTTGGGAAAGGTCTCCTAAGATCATTTTCGCGTGGCAGCAACGGATCTGGTAGTTGCCCTTAATGCCCCATCTCAACTTTCCACCCTGTATATTTTAAGTTATGTATATTTTTTGTAACACGAATAGTGTCTGTACCTATGTTAGTTGCTTTTCCCCAAACGATAATACCGTATGACATACATAGCACTATGAAAAATAACTGTTATAAACTAAGCGAGCTGGCTCAACATTGGTAAACACGATTTTCCTAACAGGGTAAGCTGTCTAACTTAATTTACCTGCTAGTACTGCTGTATGGGGAGTCTATTGCAAGTTTTTCTCTATAGTTATCCATAAAAAAGCGCCTCATCTACCATTTAAAAATACTAGAATAATAGACTATACTAGAACAAGCAAAGCGAATCAACACATTTATTAGCATTTTTTATTTTATATACTTACGAAGTTTGAATGTGTATTTAACACATATGTACCTACGCGTTTGTGGCACTGTGTGAAAGTGAAAAACGCTTATATTTGTTGCCGGCAATGAATGCGTTAAAAAATATATAAGTAGTACCCGTCGGTTTTTTCTTCGCAGGGGCCTTGGCTTCCTTTTTTGTTTTACGCTCCGGAAACTTAAGCAGTTCTTTTGGCAATTGAAAAAGGGGGCTCGATCGTGTCTGATGAAAGTCGTCTGGCAATTTAAGTTTTGGTATTTTTGAGGAATTGGCATTTGGAGACGCTGGTTCGGGCTGACCTTTCTTCCGTGTTAGTTTATTACCACTCATGGTGCCTGAAAATTGAGCAAATTACAGTGCACGAAGTCCTAAAAAGTATTCGGGTTCGGGTAAAGTTGGTTAGACAGGCTTAGGAGCGTAAGAGAACGAGTAAGAGAGAAGTACTGACCCGAAGGACGTAAACAGAGATCGGTCAAATGGATGTCATTACTCGCAATAATGTGGACATGACATGACTCAAAAGATTTTAACTAAACAAAATAAATTACATTAATTGATTACTTACTCTAAAAATAATATTGATCCTTTGCAAGGCAGTAATAAATAAATAATTCAAAGACTTGTTATTGTGTAGATTTATTAAAGCAAATAAACAGTAAGTTATTTTTATATATTTTCCGTGGTTAATTTATTCCTTTTCGCGGCTAAAATAAACTTATGATGTGAAAAGATCCTTTTGCAATCCACGGAAAGCAAACAAAAAGTAAGTAGATTAGTATTAATGGCCACTCCTCACGTCTCTGTATTATTTATCTATAACTGTCCTACAAAGAATCAAGATTAAAGTTCAGGTAAGAAATCAATTAATACCTATAATTTCATTTGTTTAATTAAAAACTTTTGAGTCATGTCCACATTATTGCGAGTAATGACGCCCATTTGTCCGATCTCTGACTATCACTATTTATCGTTAGCTATCGCACTGTACTCCTTTGCCGCTTTTCTACTAGGTGTATTGTGATTCTGTTCGTCTGACTTTCTACTAGATCCCAAAGTTCCATGAGAATAAATGCAAAAGTTGTTGAGAATGTTTGTTTTTCAATTACGCATAAAGAGCTGTAGTACTAGTCTAAGAGCCCACGACATTAAACCTAATTCGATAAGATAACCAGATGATATATGGCAACCTTCAATCACTGCAGCAACCACTTTCCCCACTGTTTGGAAAATGCAGCAGTGGTTTTTCTTACACAGAAATTGATGATCTTTCAGATGAGCTTTGGATTTTTGAGGAGATCGATCATACTAGATACTTAAGTACGAGGCGTCTCGCTTATCAGACTGCTGCCACTGATTAGGTCAATAAGGAGGACTTGCAGCACTGCATTTGTCGTTTAGTCCTACCCACCTTATTCCAAGGAACAAACGAAACTTATTACTCTTACCATACTAAACATCGAGCTTATATTTTTTTTAAAACAGCTTTGCCAGGTTTTTGCTTAGCAGCATTGCCATTTCGTGTTCCCCCATTAATGACGTGTCCAATTATAACTAGTCCGGCCATAAGTTCTGTTACTAAAGTTGAGTCAAATAAAACTAACAAATGTTTGTTTTTTATTTTATTACGTATAAAAATAAAAGCTCAATAAATTTACATTTTGAAGAACAAATAATCATTCTATATGTCGCCGCAATTTCCGAGACGATTTTTTAACATTCACAGCCGGCATCGATGAAATTACGCATGACTTTTCTGTAAATTTAACTTTTTGAAAACGCTAAAGAGGTTAGTCTTTGTTTACCAAAGAATTTTATTGTTTAATATTATACATCAAATAATTGCAGTAGTTTAGAATACATTTTTTTTATTTATATTTTATATAAATCAAAGTTTCGATTGATGATGTTTAGATTTATGAAAAAAATCTTTAATTTATTTTTTAAATTGTAATAAATCTTTGTAACAGAACTTTTGACCCGACTAGGTATATCGTCTGGTAATCTGATCGAACTAGGTTTAGCGTCGTGGGCTCCCCTACTATAAGGCTTTGGATGACTTTGGCGTACAGTCCATGTTCTGGATTATACACGTTCCCTCGTTCCCGAAAATTAGACAGATTCCGTGGGGAATACCGATAAACCAGTTCTACGCCCACAAAGGTTACTTTGTTATTTATGAAGTATTTACAAAATCTATGTTTAATACATCCGTTACCTGTTTCCAAACTTATCAAGTGCTTGTTATCTTTTCAGATTGTTTGTTATAGTATTAACTTCACCAGATATATTTAAGTCGATATGATCGATTAACTTTTTTCTCTTAATTAACTTGCAATCATGTTTAACATATTTAATTAAGTTAAAATAATTAAACTAATTATTACAAAACTGCCTTGTCAATAACAAATCAGTATTCTCCATAGCAACCGTACCTTTAGGTTGTTTCTATGGTAATGTTTGGGTACTTTTGTCAACTTTTAGCAGCCAGACATGGCGGCCAGCACCATAGAGTAAAGTAACTTTATAACGTTATTAAAAATAACGGTATATTTCATTAGTGTATAAAATTCACAGAATAAGAACATACAGTGTGGAAAGTTGAGATGGGGCATTAAGGGCAGCTACCAGATCCGTTCCTGCCACGCGAAAATGATCTTAGGAGACCTTTCCCAACTTTTTGAGTGATGACAATCGACATTCACAGATTTTTGATAAAATGTACAGTCAGCGAGAAAATCGTCAGAATTGAGTTTTTTTTTTTAATGCCAATCGATCCCATCCCCATAAAGGATTAAAATACTCTTTGAGACCAACTGAGGTTAGAGTATTAGAACACCCATAAATCAAAGAAAACTTTTTCCTTGATTTATGGGTGTTTTTCCGAGCTGCGGGCAGCTATACCGAACACGGCGCTCTACGTGTCTCGCCTGCACCACTCCACAACAGTAGACGACGTGGTGGAGTACGTCCGTCAGAAGGTTGGATGCAGCCTGACGGTGTTTCAGCTGCGGTCGCTTCGCTACGTGCACTTCAGTTCGTTTGTAGTGCGCGTGCCGCGGTTTATGCTGGGAACCGCCGAGTGTCCTGACTTCTGGCCGAAAGGTGTCGTGTTCCGGCGGTTTCGGTGCAACCTACCGGCAGCGACCATCACGCCAATTTTGGCAAAACAGATACCCGCTGTTCTGACACCTCGGTGTTAGTTTTAAGTTTTATATTGTTATGTATGTTAGTCTATAAGGTATTTGTAACTATGGGCCTCGTTGCCTGAAATAAAATTTATTATTATTATAGATATTTATTTAATTTTCTGTACATTAGGTTTTTTATAACAAATATTCAAATATAAAAGTAAAATAACAATACTAATACAAAAAAATAGACATTATAAAAAACCTAACATACGAGTGCCGCCGGCAGCGGGGCAGGGCTCAAGCTACCGGTGGTTAGGGCTGCAGAGAGAGGAACTTCCTCACAATACGTGCCGTGTCGAGGAGTACTGCCTTCTGTATCTGGCCCTTGATCCAGCCATCTAGCGAGAGTCTCTTGAGGTGTTGGTCGAGACTCTTCGCTATAAGACCGTTTGCCGAAACAACTATCGGGACAATGATAGTCGAGTCAACATCCCACATGGCGGTCACCTCGTGAGCCAAGTCAAGGTACTTGCTGAGTTTGTCCTTCTCGGCCTTCACAAGGTTCTCGTCATGCGGGATGGTGATGTCGACGAGCACTGCCCGGCGTTGAGATCGATCTGTCAACACGATATCAGGCTTATTGGCAACAATAGTCCTGTCCGTGATGACAGATCGATCCCAATAGAGCGTAGCACGACCATTTTCGAGAACTGACGCCGGTGCGTACTTATAGTACGGCACTTCAGACTCAACAAGACCATATTGAAGAGCAAGTTGCTGATGGATGATCCTGGCTACGAGGTTATGTCTGTGCAAGTACTCGCCGTTGGCCAAATGCGAACAACCGGAAATTATATGTCTGAGGGACTCGCCGGGGCAACGGCATGCTCGACAAATGTCAACCGTGCCATCCCTCAGAATATATTTCCGGTAATTGTTCGTCATTATGACCTCGTCAGCAATTGCACAGACAAAACCTTCGGTTTCCCCAAAGAGGTCACCAAATCGTAGCCAGTTCACAGACGCTAAAAAGTCTACGTCGGGCCTTATTAGGGCCCGGTAGAAGCGTCCGTGTAGCTCCTTGCTCTTCCATACGTTCTTGCGGTCTTCAGTGCTCAACACCGTTGGTTTGCGCCAGTTCTCGTTTGCCAAGGAAAGAGGCGTGAGGCTCTTGTCTACTGCAACCACATCACGATGCATCCCACACTCATTGCTAAGGAAATAATCCCTGAGATTACACACCTCGCGTTTGTGGAGATTCTTAGCATTTAACATGCCTCGACCACCACATTTCCTCGGGATGTACAATCTCATAACAGATGAGCGTGGGTGCAACATGCGATGTGATTTAAGCAGTAGACGGACCCTCCTATCCAGGGCGTCCAGCTCAGTCCGAGTCCACCTTAGTATGCCAAAGGAATATGTAAGCAGCGGCATCACCCAGCCATTGAAGGCGCGCACCTTATTGCCACCCGACAAAAGACTATTAAGAACTTTTGTCAAGCGGCAGAAGAAGCGCTCCTTCACTGACTGCTTGACATCGCCGTCCACAATACCCAAAGACTGTGACATACCAAGATATTTGTAGGTTTCAACTTCGGAGAGGGATCTGAGAGTCATTGTCTCAGAAAGCTGCAAATTCGACGAATTTACAACTTTCCCTCGTTGAACATGCATGACCGCACACTTATCTACACCGAATTCCATCTTGATCGCGTTACTGAACTCTTGTGTGATTTTCAATAATGCGATAAGATCTTGGCACTTCGATGCAAACAGTTTGAGGTCATCCATGAACAATAAGTGAGAAATGACTTCAGCTTCTCTACGAAGTCGATAGCCAAGCCCAGAATCCGACAGCATAGAGCTGAGGGGATTCAAGGCTAGGCAAAACCACAAAGGACTCAGACTGTCACCCTGGAAGATGCCTCTTTCAATCTTTATCAAGCTAGGCGAATCAGAGGGGACATCTCGAGCACCTGGTTGACGAAGGACTGTGACCCACTGCCTCATACACACACCTAAAAAGGACCTCAAAGTTGCATCAACTTTATACAACTCTAAGATCCTTTCGAGCCATGAGTGAGGCACCGAGTCATAAGCCTTCTTGTAGTCAATCCAAGCAGCCGAAAGGGCCACCTTGCTTCGTCTGACTTGCTGGCAAATGGCCATGTCTATGAGGAGGAGCTCCTTAGTACCGCGGGACCCAACCTTACATCCATTTTGGGCAGTGGCCAAAACATTATTTGCAATAAAATGTGCATTTTTTTTTTTATTATTATTATTATAGAAACCGGACTATAAGACGTACGTCAGCCATAAGATTACATAATTTACATGAGAAAAAATTAAACAAAAATTAGGCTGTTTTTTCTTCTTTAACTGTCATTGTCACAAGGTTTTACACAGGGACTTCTTTGTCCTTCCTATAGGAAGGATTTGTCTTTCGTTGTCTATAGGTCCAAATAGTATAGGTGCTTATAGGTCCAAATCACGCCTTACTTGTGACGATGTACCAAATAACGAAAGAACAGCTCTATAGCATCTCTTTCCAACGCGCTATGAAAACCATAAGTAAAAAGAAGTGAACCATAATATATTTTCTGCTTATTTAGTACGGTTTCTATGCCTTTAGTCTTTATTCTGTGATAAAATTTGATTCAGTGTAACGATATTTAAACTTAACGTTAGCAATATTAATCAAAATAATACAATTAAAATACCGTTGATGGTTTGTACGTTTACGACTCAAAGAGTCGAGCTACTGTATGACACATCAGGATGATATGGGGTTGGCATGGGTTTTGGATAACGTTTTTCACCATAATTGCCGTTAGTCATAATGTTAAAAGTCATAAGTCATAAGTATTCTAGTAAGATGGGTAAACTTGCAGTTCCGGATTTCGCTATCATAAGGGCTTTCGTAACGATAAAATACGATAACATGTCAAAGGCGATATGGTTTTACAGTGTAGAATAAACGACCAGGCTTTATTACTGCTGCCCGCGAATCCGCGCATATCGAGCGATAAATGACTTCCCTCGGGAACTGTACAATTTTCCCGGATAATAAGTGTCTTATATCCTTTCTCGGGGTTCAAGCTATTTTCATATCAAATTTCATCGAAATGAAAGCGTAACAAAGAGACAAAGTTAGTTTTTCCTTTATTTTAGAATAAGAACATTTTTAGTAACACAATTTTTCAATGAAAAGTTACTGCCACGATAAAACTATTTTAACGTATATATTTTAACGTAGTAGGCAGCGGCCCACTTATCTATTCTACTCACTTCTTTGTCGCACTTTCTACGTACAGGACTTAAATAAACACAAGTTTTAAGTTATATAATTTTTAATAAAATAAAACCAATCACCTTACAATTCTCATTAGTCAGGGACAAATATCACATGGAGACTAGATTGCGTATATAGAAAAATAATGTAAAGCCATGAAATGATTCTTATAATACAGACGAATAGACCGTCTTTGATTTACTTCATCACGATATCGAACTTGACCTAGTACCAGGTTCAAATACTACTAATATTTAACTGTATTTAACCATTGGTTTTTATAAAAACCAATTAATTCGTTCGCCACGGTATCGGTTGTCCGGTCGGATCAGACCGATATAAGTATGGTTAAATTAAATACAGTTAAATATTAGTAGTATTTGAACCTGGTACTAGGTCAAGTTCGTCGTTCGTCGTGATCAATGGGAATAGTGAACGTGTTAAAAAATTTAACACGTTCACTGTTCCCATACAAAATGATCTGCCAATCACAAGCCAAGTCCAGGTGTGTTCCAGTTTAGGGACACGGACTTGTAATACCTAGCGTCGTGACCCAATTGTGGGGTCATTCGATGTTGTCAATCCATTGTAGAAGCACGGACTCCTGAACATCAGGCGCATGACCGAACATTGTTAAACGTGTTAAAGAGCAATACAAAAGTCATTATATTAGAGGAGGTCACGACTAATCTGGTAGCGCTTTTCGAAAATTTCCAAATTGATTATTTTAAGTTGACAGGATAGAGAGCAGCTAACTGATGCCAAGTAGGTCAATTTTCCTGCGCACAGTGGTTGCCTTATCTATACATATATGGTCGCTGAAAAACGTGTTACCATAAACTCGGGTTACTTTTGCCCAGGGCGTAACATTGCCCACCTCAAAAACCATCTTTAATATTTTATTATTCTATTAAATGTTACATCAAGACTAAGCTATCAAGACTAAGCTACTCAGGTATATAGTCATAATTTAATTTAACCAATTTAAGATGATTACCACTAAAATAGTTAAAGTTTTAAGGGTGGGCAATGTTATCCCTAGAACTAAAGTAAACAGAGTTAACGGTATCGTCCCCAAAAAAAACGTTATAGGGAATGGCCTGAATATTGTACATAAAGTAAATATAAGTTGTGATCATGTCAAATATGCAAAAACGGACCGACATTTTGTTTGCGTTATGGCGCTATACTCGTTCAAAGATACGGTTAATGGCTGAATTTTATATATAAGGGTGTATTCATGGCATTTATGCAAAAACTGACCTGACAAAAATATTTGATTGATACACCAGCATATCTTAGTAGCTATATTTAACCAGCTTTATTGTTTGTATATTTACGATAAGCCAAACAAGGCACCTTTGACCTGGAATTTTAGTAGGTTATATACCTGGGGCCTGTTTTATAAAGCTACAAATTACAATTTACCGGTTACAAGTTTCCATTTGACACAACCTCGACCAATGACGACCAGCTATTTGAGCAGTGTTGCCAGTTTAGACCTGTAAAATTGTAACTTGTAGCTTTATAAAACGTGCGCTAGGGGGTCAGCCCTAAAACAAAAACCTTAGCCTCGAGTACACGATTAAATAATTGCAATTATTCGCCGATTAGGGGTGTTCGTTGACTGAGCTGACTTGTTGTTTTATAGCGCTCTGTTTGGCTCGTTGATACACGATCTTAAAAAAAGCAGTGTTAAACGACGCGAGTAAACATTTTCTGATTATTAACAACGTAAAAGGAATTTCGCGAAATTTTACATTATAAAAAATTGGTTAACATGATACATATATCTAGTCAAAAGAAACTAACGCATTTGTACTATTAAAAATACATCAAAAGCTTCAAAGACAAGCACTCTTATTCATAAACGGATAATAGCTAAAATTCGCAAATAGTTTAAGTGTGCTTTGTTCTTATCTTTCAATGTGACATTCGGATTTGACAAAAAGTTTGAAAGAATATTCTAAAATGGGTTTTGTTGTGTTTATCAATAAGGAGAAACGTATTCACGACACATTCACCTGCCGTCACCAAAAAAATCATGACGATTTCAAAAATATGAAGTCAAAAAGTTAAATGATTATCATATCATAGATTCTGAAAATCTGAAAACTTAAGTTTTCAGAAATCCTGATAGATTAACGTAACCCTAGTCAAATAATGCGCCTATTTTATTAGCGTGCTGCATATCCAGCCAGATAGTATAAAACTAGAGTTAGAATGGCAGTTGCGTGAGAAGCGCGACGCCGCGCATGATCCAGTGGTCGTCCGACTGGACCGTGGGCAGCAGCATGAAGAGGATGTAGTTGGTGGAGTGGCCCGTGGTGGACAGCGTGCCGCGCCGCTCGCCCGTCTTGTACAGCGGGCACTTATAGAATTTCCCTTCAGGAATGTCTTCGCGCTTCATCGGGATCAACCAAACCTTATCAAAAAGAAGCAAAACAATTGTTTTATTTTACTGCCTTTTACGAGCAATTTTGTTAGGTAGTACGGTGCAATGCCAGACTAACCGGAGGAAACGTGTCGTAGAGCACTTTGGATAGTGACTCGTCGATGTAGTACTCCTCCATGTTCCAGCGCGCACCCTCCAAGAATAGTCCGTTGATGTACACGCCCTCCGGCGGCCGCTCATACAGATCTAA
Source organism: Acleris literana (assembly GCA_946894065.1). Taxonomy (NCBI): domain Eukaryota; kingdom Metazoa; phylum Arthropoda; class Insecta; order Lepidoptera; family Tortricidae; genus Acleris; species Acleris literana. The sequence goes on along the minus strand of OX335671.1, from coordinate 20,228,211 downwards.
CTCTGTCTGCACCTGCACACCACACAACTTGCTAATACTCGAAGCTTAGTCATCAGTCATAAATAATACCAGCTACCTACTCAGCTAACGTCACTCATTCTTACAAATACATTGCGCTGTAGTGGTACTTCTAATACGATCTAATCAATTAGACTGCAGGGAGGTACCTCGTAGTGGAAGGCAAGCTGGTCGATGGGAATCTTGTACTTCCTAGCGTAGCTCTGCTGCGCGGCCGTGAGGAACGCTTGCGGGAAGTAGAAACCAGACAGCCAGAACACCACCGGCGGCCCGGTCGCGTGCCACGTCTACCCAAAATAAAAACATGCAACGTCCACCTGATAGGCAACCCACAGTGGTGGTCTCGTAATTAGAAACGCTTGCGTTTTTCATACACAACCAAAACAATCTTATTACTAGTATTTGACCAATTTTATTACTACTTATAATTAACTATATTTTTTGACTAAGGTTTTGTTTTATACGGATATACTTACACAAAGTGCCGACCGGTTTCAGTATTTCCAACGCTAATAGGTAATTTAACTATATGTGAAAAATTATTAATTAATAATTTGATTGGTTGATAAAATTGATAAGCTACAATATTTGTAGGCAACGCATTGGAAAAACGAAAGCGTTTCTAATTATGTGGTCATCACTGTGCTACTACTGTACAACTTCCAACTGTTTATTGTCTCGATGACAGATCGAGGGGCCTATCAATACTGACGCATTGTAAAAAAAATATATCATGAAATTAAATTAAATGTTTATTCAGAAGAACATAGCCGAGTCAGGCGTAGTTTCTGAATATTGATTATGTTAACAGCAGAAAAACAATGCTAAACTTATTTGTTGTGTGTGAAGTAATAGTAATAAAGTGTAATAAGTATATTAGCATTGTTTCGCTGCCGTCAACATTATCGAAATTCAGAAAATTCATGGTTGCGCAATGTATCAGAATTGACTTCTTATCAAGTGGGCACTGTAGTAAAATGCATAACGCTACGTTAGCGGTTTTATAAAATCGACGTAAGCTGATGAAAGGCCGAGCCAACCCGCTTATGTCAATTTCATACGCGCACATTCAGGAGCATTTGCATCTTGGCAGCTTCATGTTGAATAGCGTTAGGTTGTACGCGTTATAATAAATGAGCATAATGAAAATTTTCAAATTCCTTCGTTTCTTACTCCTTACCTCGTAAGGCCTAGCCGTCAAATTTCGTTAGCACGAAAAAGAATCTTATGTCAGTCGGCTAAAGTCAAAAGTCACTTTGACAGATGTGCTAATAAATTTAGGAAGTAGGGCCTTACGAGGTTAAGTAAAACCTCCGTGACACACGGAAGGACGGATACAGGAGTGATCTTATAAGTAGACCCCGGTATCGGAGGTGCAAAATGGTAGCTGTCAATTTCGAGCCATTACTAGGGAAGGGTAAACATTGTTTTGAAATATTAACTTCATGTCGATAAACATAGTTATATGTCGATATATTATTATATCATAATGATAGCGTTTATTCTATAAAGTAGGACTATATAATTACAAAACCAACATGTATTGAACATTTTTATTATTTACAAAAAAAATCTTTCATCATTAAGAAGTTTTAGTTATCTTCTTAGCATAAAGCATTCATAAATAAATTTAAAACAAAATATAAACTCTTTTATATTCACCAAAGGTCATACCATGTTCTTGATGAATGATCAGATTCTTTGCAGTAAACTAGTGTAGTTACAATAAATATACACAACAATTATAATATCTTATCAATGATTATCATAGATCAAAAAAAAATAACTGTGTACAACCTAATGTATAGAAAAATCGTGTATCGATATCAACATCAAAAATATGATTACCCATCCCTAAGAACTTGACAGCTACCATTTTGCACCTCCGATACCGGGGTCTACTTATAAGAGTCTTTTAGCTATTTGCATTAGGTTTTAACTTATTAGGTACCTCAAAATCCATCATTCCTATTTCTATTTTGGTTGCAGAGATTTCTGTACAAACTTTAACATCCATTTAATTAAATGGATTAATCACAACGTAATTGGTATATGGTACCCAAGAAATATTCCCTCCATTTAAGGCATAAAGGTCAGCAATTTAGACCGCGCATTGCCCGTTGTAACTACTAAGAAAAGTTTGTACTCCACATTGCATAACTTTATTGAATTTAGTATCATAAGTCATTTACGCCTGAAACACAGAAACCTCTTAGTTCAAGCAATTATTAGATATTAGAGTATTGCAAAATAAGCGTTTTTAATAAATAAATAAAAATATTATAAATAGATAAAATTATTAACCTGGAGAAAACTCAGGCGAGCGAGCAGGTCATCGAAATAAGCAGCCATCGGCTTGAGTGAGGGGTAGCTCTTGCCGGCCCACAACGCCGGGATGCGGCCGCGCACCATGCTCGTCAGCACCTCCTCCGTGATATCGTTTAGTACGCTCACACCTGAAACACAGTCATTTGTTAGTGCCTTCTTTCAAAGTGGCACGCCGCAGAGTATCAGAGAAGCTAGCGCGGACCTTGCACGGCGCCGATGACGGCGCGGGAGCTGCTGCGTACGACGTTGACCAGCCGGTCGTACCGAGCCGCCTCCTGGATGACCACGATGGACATGGGCGTCATGTCAGCCGGCCTGATGTCGCCCTCGTGCGAGGGTCCCGTCAGGATCTTGGCAGGCAACCGCTTCAGCACGTCCTCCGCGATGGCCATGGCCTGCTCTTCAGGCGTGGCGCCACCAGTGCCACCCGCCATCGTGTCCTGTGTAAATGATCGGTTAGCTAAACCTAGATTGTCTCCCTTAAGGAAAAAACATACGAGGGGTGTACAAAGGCAAACTTATTCCATTTACGTTTGGGTAAGGACTTGTTTACAGAGACGCGGGGCGTCGCGCGTGGCGTGCGGCTTGTGGTCGTGAGGCCCGTGTCGGGCGTTTTTTCGTTTACTGAGAGGCTGCGCGTACAGCGGCCCGCGTCATCACACGCGCAAATACCAACATATGGCAAAATGTACGATGTTGTTTATGAAGATGCGGGGCGGGGCGTAGTATAAAATAAAATATTGTCAATCAGTAAGCGATAAAATAAGTCTTAGGCACTTACCAAATGTTTTTTTAAGAGATCCTAGTTGCATGGAATTATAAAAGCACAAAATTATTTAATTTTTATGTAGCCGTGGCCTTTCTGAGATGGCTTTTGTGAAGCAGTGGGAGTTTTTTTTTCATTTGCTCAACATGAAAAATTGAGCAATTATTAAAGACAATTTGGTTGAATTTGATTCTTTGTTTCTATAGTTTTTGAAAATGACTCTGTTTCCGAAAAACATCGATAAAATGTTTGTGATATTAAAAACCTCGTATTTACTTTAAACCTGATAGCAAGATTTAACCGAGTCACATAATTAAGGTTTCAGTCAACACAAACAAATTACTTCGTAAATTACTTTCAAATTAATTTAGAGTGACAAAATTATAATGGAGTGACATGGTGCTAAATCTGTAGTAAGTATGTTTTAGGGCTTTTAGGTTGGTGAAGACTTATTTTGATAAGCAGGAAAAATATAAAAATAATGTTACTCACCAAACGATCCTTGATTGTGAACAGCGGCATGAAGAAATAAAAACATGGAATAGTATTACGCTTTCTAAGATACACGACAACTACTCAAAACTAAATATATTCAGAGCTATTTTCAGAATCAAAACGAGTTGAACAGTAAGTGCGCTTGCGGCGTGTATACCTGCGTGAGGATGGCGGTGTCGAGCAGCTCCCCGGACTCGCGGAAGTGCTTGGTGATGTCGGCGTTGGGGTGGAACCCGAACACGTCGGGCGGCGTCGCCACCGGCAGCGAGCGCGCGTATGAAATAAAATCCGAGTGTTCCTTCAGCGTCGGGATGTAGTATCTACCTGTTGTTATATGCGACAAACCGATAAAGGCCTTTGTAGAGTTAGGTTACATGGGAGAATAATGTTGGACACGCCCCGCGTCTTATTGTAGGGTAGAAGTACCGGTTTTGGCCATCTTAAGACCGTTTTTGGCCACTCTACACAAACGGTACTTCTAACCTACCCACCTAAAGGCGTCATAGCTTTTATCCCACTAATATTATAAATGTGAAAGATTGTTTGAAACGGCTGGACGGAAGTGGATGAAACTTGGAATGGAGATAGCTTCTGGATTAACCCATAAGCTACTTTTCATTAACAGTAAAGTTCCCGTGGGACTAACGATAATTGAAATGTACGCGGGCGAAATCGCGGGCAGAAGCTAGTATAAAATAACGATGGAACCCCATTCGCATATTTAAAAAATCAGTTTATAGTAGATATAATAAGCTTGTTGCTCCAACCCAGATCTACCTATGATATAAATAAACGAAATATTGTGTGATAAATGGCTGTTCATGATTTTGTTAAGGAACTCTTAGATGTGTGGAACAATCAGTCCTTACCAGTACTCTCAAGGCAGTACTTCTCGTCGCCAATGGTAGCGGGGTTGTAAAACTTATACAGTATAGTGTTGAGGCAGCGTCGGTCCCAGTCGTCCGTCACTCGCCCGCCGTAGTTGCATTCGCCGGTCAAGTAGCGGAGCGCAACGAACTGCACGTCCTGCGTCAAACATCACCTCGCATTGAGTACGTGAAACGCAAAGCGAAATGAATAATTATGGCGTCATTAAAGCTAACATCGTATTCGTTGAGGAACATGTAGAGCTGCGTGACGCTGATGCGCAGGTCGGTCTCGTTGAACTCGTAGCGGATGTTCCAGCCCAGCGGGCCGAACTGCCGCCGCTCCTGCACCACCGCGTGGAAGAAACACAGGGCAAACAGCAGCTTCTTAAAGTTCTCGGTCTGCTTGTTGCCTTCAAACCACTCCGGGTCGTTGATGGGGTCGCTCTGGAACGAGCGGGCAACGTTCGCTCTCAAACCTGCATATCAAAGTAAATTTTGCCATGGGTAAAAGAAAGAAACGATCTCTAAACGGGTGAGTTGAATGGTCGTATCGAACTGATACCCACTGATATGTTTCCCCCTGTTTACGCATATTTTTTTAGTCATATTTCAATATTGCATAATTTGTTTAAGCTGAATTGTATCTGTGCGTTGAGAATTGAAACTGTTCTCGAATATTTTGATGTCGCCGAATTCTATCACGCATATCCAATTGTAGCCGAATTGGTTTTGCGCATTGGAACGTATTACGAAAGGGACAGGTCAGGAGTACTCTAAACCGACGCAATTGTATGAAGAGACTTGTGAGTGTGCATGAAGCGAGGGAAGTTTGTCTGGATCGTAGCAAGTGGAAATAAGTGGTCTCTGCCTACCCCTACGGGAAATAGGCGTGATTATATGCATATATGGATTTCTGTCCACAATATTGGGTGATTATACTTTACCACTCGGAATTTGAACGTTTAGTTCAGGCTCTTACCTGCCGGTGGTTCGTTGGTCATTTTTACTCCATTTTGTAACACGTAAACGGGGAAGTGATCAGCCGGGTAGGACGTGAGCCAAAGCCTAAAGTCCGAATTAGTGTTGTCCGGATGCAAACTTTCGCATATCTACAAAAATTATAAACGTAATATTTACGTCAAGTTTGATGATTATTATTATTATTATTAATCATTTATTCATGAAAGATACATTAATGTTTACATAATGATAGTATACTGCCAAACTGCATAACAGTTTGTTGTGATAAATTGACGAGTTCTGAGTAACTGAGTTATTGCCTATTAAGGAATTTTATATACCTTTTCTAACATCGGCATCCAACTCTTGGCCAGATGGCAATTCTGTAGAACTACCCAGTTTCCGTGACGAATACCTTCATCAATGAGTTTAACAGCTATGGGACCCTGACCTTGACCCAGAGACAAAGAGAAAAGTCGATTTGCTCCAAATCCCTGTAGAAAAACAGAAGTAGTTGAAGAGCCGACTTTTCATGGCTTTCACTTTTATGGGAAACCATTGTGCATTTCATCGCGGTATCTAGTCGTTACGAAATTTTGCAGTCGGCTCTCCTATTAAGCTACAATTATCGTGATCCATAGATAAAATAATAATATATAATATATTGAATATTTCGAAATTTTGTCCGTCCATTTCGTTTTTACAGCTTAACTACTTCATACAAAAATACATTATGTCCGATAGGAGCCGACTGACCTACAGATCCAAGAATATAGTGTAGACAAGCCGTTAAAGGGTGGTAGGCCTACTGAATACTTAAGATCAGATTTTGAGCTTAGTAAAATTGACATGGATTTCAAGATATTTTTTTGTTTTTTTTTTTAGTCTTTTCACTCAGCTCAGTATGTCGTGTGCTAAAGTTACATATGAAAAAAAAACTGACATGTAAATAGGTATATTATTTTGAAGTCCTATTATGCTCAACTAAAACCGACTTAAGAGACTTTTAGATATTTATATTTATCATGTAACTTTGACACTCCAAATTGAAAAATAAATAACTACTTACATTCAAGTGGCACTAAACATAACAAACATGCATACTATGCCCAACTAATAAAGTTTAAAAACGGTATAAGTAACTAACACTTAATCTTATTATTTTGCTTTATAAAACAAGACGCCCGATGCACAACTCTGGATATGTTGGTTATTCATCATTTTAAAGCCACAAAAAATAACCGTGTGGCTAAGGGTACATCCTCATCACAAATAATATACGGGACGAACGGGGAAGACGGGGGGGGGTGGGCAAGAAGAATATTTATTCTAGTTCGATACTTGATCGAAAGCAAGAGACAGAACTACTGTCGCTCGACTCGGTACACATATACACTTACTGTTAATTCTAATCCAGTAGCATAGATCAGTAACCACACGTTCTATGTAAGCAAATTGTTTTTTTGTAAACAAAATAAGATAAAACTACCGTAAGTACCTTGTGTTAGTTTTATTATTTGCAGGGCTAGCCATATTTTGATATTTTCAGTAGAGTTTGATGTAAATAGACGTGTTAAAAATATATTCATCACCATTTTTCTTTGTAGTTAGCTTACGTAAATAAAATACGAGACGGACAAAACGAATCCTTAACCGTAAGTTGGACAGAGTGGCCGAATGGCATATATAGGTGAACCGAAATATATTTCATATCGTGTCGGATAGCTCAAAAGAAGAAAAATAGTTCGGGCTATCTGAATTACTTTTTCGGCTCATCTAGACTCACATTGGAAAGTTTCCCAATTTAACCCTTTCTTCTTTCCGATTTTTTAAAGAAACTGAGTACAAACTTGTTCAGTGTATCCAGGCGGAGGATCATATTTTGGTGACGATTAAGACCTATATATTCATTTTGCCCGCCCTATGTGGGCAAAACGGATAATCGGTTTTTTTAGGGCTCCGTACAAAAAATGAAAAAAACGGAAACTCTATAGGATCACTCGTGCGTATGTCTGTCCGTCCGTCTGTCACGGCCAATTTTCTCCGAAACTACTAGACCGATTGAGTTGAAATTTGGTACACATATCTAAATTGATGACCCAAACACAGAAGTGTAAAGTTTTTTTTTTAATAATGGTCATTTTTGTGGCACGAACTACACTTTCACTGCCAGCAACGCATATAACGCGTTCCATCAATATGCAAGCTCCGTATAAAACAATACGATATGGCACCTGGCAAAAGTTTGCTAAACGATACCGGCAGTAAAAGCGCTTACTGCTTGACGTCTGTTTCTTTGACACCCTGATTATAATTATATTATATGCCCGAAAATGAAATTAAATAAACAACGTTAGATGCAATTTAAATATTACATACGTTTAGCTATTCGACAAAATAACAGGATAAAAGTGTGTAGCTCACTTTATAATGACAATCATCGGGCAGTTTACCAGCCATGACACCATGGGGTCCATGGGTAACTGTCAAGTTTAAATCAAGCATAACTGTAAGGCATCCGAATTTAGATTGTCATTTTGTTTTAGCTGATAAAAAAATCTCCATTGAACACACACACCCGCCATTTAATGACTTAACGCACTATATGAGAACATTTTCTCATATAGTGCGTTAAGTCATGGGATATTTTAATGTTTTGAATATCGGGTAGAAAAAACATTGAATGCATATTCCCTATTGTTAAATATAACTTTTGATATTGAAAATGTTAGAATTATCTACAAATATTAACAATTTGATTATCAATGCAAAAAGGTTGGCTAACTCTGAAATGTTCGATGGACACTGACATAAGTGACTTTGACACTTATGACAGTGACGTATCTGTCGTAGTTTTTTTGGCCTTAAATTAGATTTTCGAGTATAGTTGTTTATAACTGGCTTTCTTCAAAAAAGTTAGGTTAGGTTAGGTTAGGTTAGGTTAGGTTAATAACAATGAACAGTAACTTCTTTTCATCATCAGGCCGCATCCTTATGTAAAAAAACCATGCGCAAAATCTAGTAGTATTTTTTTACCTGGTCATCTGCAAACTTAAGTAATGTCCCCATAGGATCAGATCCAGGAGTTAGCACAAACAGAAGAGGCACACAACAGTGCGAATCCGAGTAGGAAGATGCCAGATCAAATAGCGGAGGCTCCACGAATTGACGACCCATGAATTCTGAAATTTTACAGCCAATTTTATGAACACCGACTGGACTAACGAGATGGAGAAAATTAAGATTGACTATTGTACCTTCGACGAAGTTTTGTACAGCTGGTACTATCATATCCTGACGCATGCAACGCAAAACCATCATTTTCTGTAAAATAAAGATATATTTACATACATCCCTGTAGGCAAAACGAGTACAGAAGAACAAAAATCTCGTGAATTGCAATCTCACTTTAGAAGCTCTTGTTGTCATTTAACCATCCTATAAGTAATATATAATTACAATTGTAACAAAGTTTACTCGACTTTCGTTCGACAAACGCGCAGGCCACTCGCTAAAACCATATTGCTTTTGATTTGTTATCGTATTGTTTTTAACTCGGCCGCCATTACTGTCAAGTTAATAAGAACTATCGTAAAGTTCACAATGCGATAACACGTCAAAAACAATACGCAATAATAATATTTACACAGTAGAATAGAGCCCCTGGGCCGAGATTCCAGGCAGTAAAAATAATATCGTCTTTGACCTGTTACCGTATTGTCAACGTTTTGAAGGCTCCAATTTACTTGACAGTAATTGCGTCCGAGTTAATAATAGGTCAAAAACGACATGGTTTTTACCGGCTAGAATAGAGGCCCATCAAATTGCCTCAATTTATATTGTGCAAAAACAGAAACTAAGCTTTATACACTTTATACGTTTTGATGCAGTTGCGAAAACAATTTTTCACCTCAAAACGAGAACATTTAGTATCCCATGGTGCAGGCAGCGGTTGATTGTGTGGGTCAGGGTAATCACAATAACCCTCCCAAGCCGGTATATGCCTCATAAAGTGGTCCACTATACCATCGAAATGTGGTATTTCATTTAAACTGTAAAAAAAATATTAATTCACTGCCACGTCGCTTGAGAGGAAAAAACGAGACGCTAGTTATTACAATTAAATGGAGATCTATTTATAGTATCCTACAGAGCTAACAGGGTAGAGTCAAAAATATAAGGCAAGAAATTGGAGCCAAAATGCTTCGTCGTTACGTTGACAGTTACTGTTTCACCGGCATATTTATTGGAGGATTTTAAAATGCGAGGCAACTTTACTTCTGGTGCTGTTGAAGTACTGCCTACCTAAAACGTAGGTAGTTTTATTGGATTGTTAATTTTAATTTCGCGGTAACAGACATGAAAAATAATAAAGAAATTTCCATTCCATTCTATTTTAAAGATATGAAGCAAAGACTTTCGCAATAAGTTATGAATTCACAACTACACAATCCGTACAAGTATTCTGCAAGAACAGCATTATTTTATATGAACTATGTGTGTTAGAGTAAGAAATGGAACCCGTTAAACTCGGCCCAGGCCTGCGGGCTGAGGAAGGTGACGGGATTGGTCGGCACGACCCTCGGCTGCGCGCCGCCCAGCAAGAACATCACGTGGCCCTGGTCGAGCTTGCCCTCCGCCACCATTATAGTTATCGTTAATAGCAGCGAGAAAACCATCTTATCCTGAAATTTGAAGAGCAAATCTCATATTTTCCTACAATTTATACCTGGCAATGTATCTTTTACTAACATACTAAGTAGAGTCTGCCGTCTAAGACACTGCCGTCCTTAGCCAATGCGTAGTAACTACGATAAACTTTCTGTAGTAATATCAACCTAGAATTGAATCTGCTTTGAGGATTAAATGTAAGATACTGTTTATTGGCTTAGGAGGGCGGTACAGTTCTTTAATTCTAGGCCCTGCACTGATTTGCGAGATAAGCGGTGTCATATATAGCTTATATATGGCACCGCTATATCTTATCTTATCTTACAGATGGGCTCTTTCAGATACACGTCGACCCGATAGAATCTTTTGTGCAATTACCCTCTTAGCTGTTTGAATGTGCAGGTTTTCTCACGATGTTTTTCCTTCACCGTAAGAGCATCTGGTTATGATTACGAGTCAATACTCCCTACACCACTAGGCCACCGACGTTCTTGTCATATAAAGGTGAAAAAAAAAAAACTTTTTATGTACTTTTGTTTCCTTTCAAAATAAAGAATTCCTTTAAGTAAAATGATCTAACTTAAGGATTTAAGGTAGTCCTCCTCCAGGGCCCATAACATTTTTCTACCCTGTATAGGTAATTGGTTACGAACGTGTCATGAAACCGCGATAAGTTTGGGATTGGAATAGCTGTCAAGTCATATGCACTTTGGCGTAAGTATATGGTAAAATCACCTCTAATCCCTTCCTAATCGCGGCTAGATAATAAAGGTGCGTCAGTCTGAATTCAGTTTCCATGACTATAGAAGTATAGACTATCTTATGATGAGTATGAGAGTATGAGATTACCTTTTCAAAAAGACTCCTGCAGATATTAGCATAGAGCGAGTACGTAAAGAAAGCACGAAGTATTTCTAGCCGCTCACTTATCTCTTCAGCTTTCTCAGTGTTGTCGATGGCAGCAGTGAAGAGGCCTTCAAACCATCCCAAGGAGTACTGATACATGGGATCGATGTTTGCTAAGGATGCTGCGAAGAAAAGGAGTGTTAAACGATGATAACTATGGAAAAACCTTGTAATACGGTACATTGTCCATATCCACACCCATACCCATATTATGGTTCACCTAGATATATTTTTTTTACTTTTATACGCTTCTTTTCGATGGTCATAACATTTTTAGCATGAAAGTTTTCAGCAGCATATTTTGTCATATAGGATTCTGCGCTTAATATTATTCTTAATTTTTTTATCGTTTAGTTTTTTAAGCTTATTTTGCAATAGCAAAGTCGTATATTCAAAACTCATAATTATTGGTCCCAAACATTGAAATGCATCCATGCATGCATGTGACTCTTTTAGTGAAACTATGAATAGGTAGAACAAAAGTGGTTCACATACTATCCAAGATTAATTATTTTGCAAAACAACACAGGCGCATAATAACGTAGGTCACCTAATAACTAAAAATAGAAAATTGCAATAAGCGAGCGAGCAAAAGTTAGGAAGGTTTAGAAGGCTACATAAGGCGGGATCTTAAAGACTTACCGTGACATCCCCTAATTATGTATTTTAGGGAAATTTACTTATTGTTGGCAGCCTACCTATTATTGACACCATTAACTTTATTTCAAGTCAATAGAGGCGATTATTCAAGAATCACTAAGTATCAATAACTAATATTTTGGATCAGAATAATCAGTAGTTTTACAGTTTTGTCAGTTAATGAAAGATTCTTGATCAAACAGAACGGCGGAGTCGGCAGACATCCGTCAACAAGGTCCAAGGCGTAGTGCTAAATGACGCACGGTTTGTACTGAATATGTTGCAGTGGGCTTTCGGATTAGAAGAAATGAGGTTTACCAATCAGGAAAAACAAGTTGGTTGAATGCACAGCAATCGGAATGTAATCATTTCTGGCGACGTCAATAGCTTTCTCGGTGACGGTTGCCACTTCTTGCTTCGCTTTTATCTCGTTGGACGTATCTTTAGCAGAGTTTAAAATCTAGACATACAAAGAAACCATAAACAGTCGTTTACATATAGAAAAACAAATAGTGTTATTAAATTTTTTGGTAATTACCTGTACGGCTTTTTCATCCTCTAGCAGATTTGCAGATGTAGACAATACGTTAAGAATTTTCTTTTCGATTTCTTGCAAAAGCTTTCTGTGCTCGGCGCCTTGTGTTGTGAGTTCTGATTTGGCTTGCTGCAGGTCGGGTCTTTCTCTCGCCACTACGCGAGCGAGGAGCTGGGCTTCGAGACCATCTTTAGCTAACATGAAGTTTACCAAGGTCACGCGCACACCCACTTCTGGCAAGTAGTGAGGATTTGCCAACTTTGTGCTGATATACAATCTGTTAATAATACGCGGCTCTGTCAGCAACAGGTAAATTAAAGTTTTTATGAATTATAATTCTTCCGAGATAAAGCATAACTTACTTGAAATCTTTGCTATACTCTACGATCGCATCACCAATTTTAATACATAGCGCACCGCCTTGGCGGAAAGTTTGCTGTTGAAGTAGGGGTTCCAACATTGGGTCCAATTCCTCCAACACATTTTCTAACAACACCTGTGGGAAATGAATCCGTAGAATATTTTCCTAGAGTATCAACATTAGCGACTGTTTAGCATTTTGTTTTTACTTGGACACCACTACAAAAGTCAATTTAGATATAATTTATTACTAGAAGAGCAATAATTTCCGGCACAGTGCTGTTTTGTTTATTTTATGATATACGCCCTAACCTAAAGTGATTAGAACCTTAGAACATATCAAAACCATGAACCTATTGCAGCCCCCTCGTATGTTAAAGTATTTTTAGGTGAAATCTTGCGATTTTTTTTAATGAAAAATATGGTAACACACGGAAAACCCCTCCCTAACGGAGGTTGAGTAATAAATTACCGGCTGCCCAAATTGCACAGCATTTTCCAGTATTCTGCCTAGGTCCGCCTGTGTCATGCGCACTATAGCCAAGTTGTTGGGTTTCTCCAAGTTTTTGATCCACCGGTTCGCCTGGCCTTGCGGGTCGATCATCAGCGGCCAGCGACGCGCTGTCCTGTGATATAAAATAAATTGATTGTGATTCAGCTATTGTACGTTAATAGAAACTTGTAAGGGCACTAAAACGTAGCCTTTTTTACTACCACACCCGTTTAAGAGCATGGAGTCGAGTCAATACCTTCGCGATCACTATTTTCGTAATTTTTTACTCAATCAGACTGCAGTATTTATGGAGAAACTTCACTAAACATCCAGTCAAGTGCGAGACGATTTTATTTCATTTGCATTCCTTTTTATGGTCCCCTAGTCTACCAGGAACCCTTATCATTTCGCCATGTCCGTCTGTCCGTCTGTCCGCGGTTTAACTCAAAGACTCTTGGTACAAAGCTGTAATTTGGCATAGTTAAGCATTAAAATTATACCCAAGAAAACTTATTTTTATATCCATTATTATTTCTTAACACCCATTGAAATCATCGAAAAAATGAATGTTTTACATGATAATAATAGCACTCTCAACACTGAAGTCGTCGGAAGGCAGGCCGTCGATGTTCCACTGCTGGATCGTGACCGGCTCGCCCAAGGACTTGATCAGGCTGTAGTTGAGAGTGCACACGATGCCGCAGTCGTGGCACGCTTGAGCCCACTTTTGTACCTGCAATATATATATTTTTGTCTGTGTGGTGAAAACAACACCTGTCCCAGTTTGACGTTCAGAATGTAAAGACGCAATAAAATAACATTTCGATCTAGATCATTAGTTGCGCTTAGTCATGACACATACAAAATATTGTACGACTACTTTAGGTAAAGCCAAAAGGCCATTTAGGTAAGGCCATGTTGCCATAAAAACAGACTACTTATTACAGATTCAAAATATTTTTGATAAAAAGTAATTTTGCTGTATAAGAGGCATTATGCAAGTTAGTATCTACGTCATATTTTAAACGAAATATTCAAACACCACTGTCCAACGTCTCAAAAGATGGCTACCATAACCGTTCTTCTGCTACTCGTACGGTACTATTTAGATTTTTCTTTACAAAAAAATAATGTAATATAACACAGATATACGCACTTGCCCTATCCTAAAGTTCGCTGTAAATGGTCCAAGATATGCAATTATTCCAGCGGCAATTAAGATGTCACCTAAAACAAAAAACGTTAACAATGTGCATTACAATTTAACAATGCGCTTTTTTGAGGAGGACGTCCAACTGTCAGAGTTACTCGCATCTTCAATCCTAGCCATCCCACCTCAGGTTGGATACTGAAAAATATAATTAACATCTGTTATTGTTGTTTCCATCTTCCACCCTTTACATGTTAGAGGTACTTGTATGTCTGACATACGGATTCCTTTGTCACCCATAAACTTATTGTACCGAAAGTCAGAAATTGATTTCCGTATTATTTATGCTTATAAGTATTGATAGTCATAAAAAATGGAAAGCATAACTCCTTATAATTAGAACGTTACATGGTCCATAATGTTTAAGGCGGCCTTTACATTGAAACTTACGACTTACGTAAGTAGGGACGCAGCTATTGGTTAGAAGTAGATAGCAATATTTTTTCTCATTCTAACAGATAGCTGCGTCCCTACTTACGTAAGTCCTAAGTTTCAGTGTAAAGCCGGCCTAACATTTATTATAATTTTCTAAAATTATATATTTCATATCTATAAAGATCAGAGGCATATTGATAATTATCCAGAAATATTTTAGGAAATAATATTCTTAAGTCAATATTGTTTTTATTCATTACGACATAAAAAGGTATGAATATTATATTTTTGAAGACTTTCGAGAAATAGGACTCGCGAAAATCCGAACTACCAATCACACTTTCTAATATTAGGATTTTGAACATTATGACTAACAATAATTATGATGAAATAAGTTATGGACTCTAAAACCCGAACTTTGATTTTATGGCACACAATATAAACCCGTTTCTAAACTTAGTGCAAAGACAAAAAACAACATAATACACATAGTATATTCCCATTAGCCAACCTGAGTTACGTTGGAGGGTCGTTCTATAGCATAGATGACTAGGGTAGAAAATACGAATATTTTATTTGATTTTAATGTGCTTTTAAGTATATCCATTCTATTAAACGACGGCAATTCATACCTGTTAGTGAATTATACGTTTCCCGCAAATCTTTTGCTATTTGCCTCCACCTGGTCTTCTCCCCCCCTAGACCTGAGATGAGCATTTCGGCTCGCATCAATTTGTTACTGCAGTCCATCACCTCATCGTCGAGAACTTTTTGGTGACGACTCTGTTCCGCTAGAGCATCCTCAAGCGTTTTTAATTTATCTTGGATCTGAAAGGAACTTTACTTTATTAGTAGGTATTTTCGCAGGTATAAACGTTTGATTTAACTGACCGATAGGATATCTAGAAATCTTCAAATAAAACTGGTATGTTCCTGAAGGAGTTACTCCGAAGCATGTTTATTCGAAAAGGCTCATAACAAAAGAAAATTTAGAATTTTTACCTTCAAACTATGTCGAAATTTAGAATACCTTTAGGAAATCTCTTTCTGTTAATAGGTTAATCCCATAGGTCCTAATCCCATTTGCCTTTTCTAATCTATTCATTCTTTCGTAAAATAAAAAAGAATTGCGGTCCCGGCCAAAAATATTTTATTTTAGGTTTTTAGATAAGAGGAGTAAGGATCAATCGATTTTAATGATTATTTTGCTAAGTACCGCTTTGAGTTGCGCCTGCTTGACAGCGAGCGCGGCCATGGCCTTGTCGTAGACGGCCTGCGCGGCCGCGAGCCGCTGCTTCTTCGGCGCCACCACCTTCGCCACCTTGTCGTACTTCGTCATCGCGATCACCCACTTGCACATGCCTGCCGCACACAAACCACACCGTTGTTTCAATAAAGTTCAGGAATTTATTATAGAGATTGCACTTGGCAATCAAAGGGCGAATTCCTTGGGCAAACAGCTTAGAATTCTACGTAGATGTTATCATCATCATTCACAGCCAGAAGACATCCACTGCTGGACGTAGCTCTTTCCTAAGGATCTCCACGGTAATAGGTTTTGTGCTAAAAATATGAGATCACGGGAAACCAATTGATGCGATTAGTACAAAACCAACGTTACAGTAGCTCTTAGGTATTTTATAGACTGAGATCCTCCCAGTCACCCCAGACTTACGTAATTTTAGGAAAGATGGAATTTTTAGGATAGGTAGTATAACATAAACTTAAAACGGAATGGATACTCGTTAAGCTGAAAGCGGGGCCGTTTTACAGGTAACGGGTATCAAAGGTGGCTTCTTTCTTACTTCCATTCCTTACCCCAGGGTAACTGGGATCTTGGACTATTACAGGAACATTATTAAAGAGGCCCAAAAGTCCCAAAAGTCGGTTAAAAACAATTACGGTATTTCACGTACAATAAGTCGCCAGCGTGTTCAACAAAAGTAAAGCTACCATAAAGAACAATCATCATCATCATTCTCCTGCTCTTATCCCAACTTATTCGGGGTCGGCGCAACATGACTTTTTCATAAAGAACAATATGATTATGATAAAATACAATTTTATTATAATTTGCATGGCAGATCTTTTTTGCCTAAAACTATTTAGAAAGCGTGAACAGCTAGTTTATTTCAAAATCTAAGTCAGTACCCTCAGCAGCGAAAGATACGGTCCGGATTTTCTCGGGCACAAAACCTTCGTCTTGCATCACGGTCTTCATGAGCTTGTTCATGACGGCGGGCGGGATGTTGTCCTTGTCGTAGTTCTGCAGCCCCTCCAGGAACTTGATGTCGTTCAGCAGCTTCTTCGACGGGCCCCAGTAGTCCTCTACCGTCCCTACGCCGGATGGGTGCGGCAGCTTGTCCGGTTTCATTTCCTAATACGAAACTTGTGGTCAATATGGTTTTGAGGGGCAACTCTTCTTGATGGTTCATAAACGGAACCCAGTGTGATATAGCCTTTTTACTAGTGTATTTATTTATTTAAAAAAACTTTACTGTGATACATAATGACAAACAGTGTTCGAAGATGACAAACTAAAAATAAAAATGTTAAATCTTTAGCAAGATTTATTTATTACAGCTACCGTTCAGTTCAGTGAATAGTATTTCACACTTTCTAAAGATAATAAGCAACACAGTTCAGTGCAAAGAAGCCGTATCCTGTGATTTAGATACAAGCACAAACCATGCAATAACACTTGCATTGCATATCACGCACCACAGTGTGTTCCCAAAAAATAATGACTTACCGGGTCGTCCTTTTAGTCGGTAATATGCATAAAAAATATAATTGATTTATAGTTTGTAAAATTCTATGAAATGGGTATTTCAAAGTATGGGCACATTTTTAACCCTTCACAATGTTGTTTACTACAAAAACTAAAAAACTAGATTATACAACCTAAATGTAAATGAAACCGTTTCAGCCGATATACGAGGGGCGGCTGAAAAGTAATCTACCTAACAATGAAACAAAAGACTGTCGTGGCTAATTTTTTTTTATTTTTCTATATAGTCCCCTGCTAGTAAAATGCACTTATTAAATTTTTCAAATATTGAATTTAAACCATTAAAAAAAAAATCTTTCGGTTTGTCGTCAAAAAAGTCAGTAACCGCAGCCTTCATTTCGTCATCGGTCATAAACCTTCGTCCCCTGAGGTCTTTCTTAAGAAGTCTAAACAGAAAATAGTCACAGGGGGCTAAATCTGGACTATAAGGGGGGTGGTCAATGGTTTCGAAGCCATTGTCTTTAATTGCTAGCTTCGTTGTGCGGGCGGTATGCACTGGTGCGTTATCGTGCAAAATCAGAATACCTTTGTTTAGTTTACCTCGCCGTTTTTCTTTTATTGTCTCTCTTAGTTGGTATAGTAAGTTTGAGTAATAATCAGCATTCATTGTAGTTTTCTTCGGTAAATAATCTATGAGCAAAATCCCTTCTGTGTCCCAAAAGATTGTAGCCATAAGTTTACCTGCCGATGGACAGACCTTGAATTTCCGAGGCGGCTTCTCATCCTTAAATTTCCACTGTAACGACTCTTGCTTACTTTCCGGGTCCCATTGTCGAATCCAAGTCTCATCACATGTTACAATTCTAGAAATTATTTCTTCCTCTTTCCCTCGACTCATCTCCAAAAACTCTTCGCAACATTTGACACGCCTCTCCATGTCAAATGCAGTCAACATTCTGGGGACCCAACGTGCACTAACCTTGGACATGTTCAAATGCTCATGAATTATTTCATTGACTCGCTCTTTACTGACGCCCACATCTCTAGCTATCTCCCACTGCTTCACTCGTCGGTCCTCTAATATAATTTTTTTCACCCTGGCTACATTTTCATCGGTGACGGCCGAAACTGGTCTTCCGCTACGAGGATCATCTTCCAGACTCTCACGACCTAACTTAAACTGCTTTGACCAAAACTTTATAACAAACTAGCTTTTGCCCGCGACTTCGTCCGCGTAGAACTCGTTTATCGCAGTTAAGTAAATTAATAGTTTTAAGTAATTGTATAGTTTGACGTCCTCCCTGGCAAGAATGATCTTTCAAACACATGTAATATTGAGCTCGAAATTTACCGGGACACCAACTTTAACCATGAACTTACGGGAGGGCACTCCCGATACCTCCAAAGAGTTCAGGAACTCTAAGGGTAGGACGTGACTTGCTCTGTGTCTATGACATTGTCTACCAAGAGATACTCCACAACATCGCCTTCTACATGAGATATTTTTATATTTATCCGCCCGACAATTTCGTTTGTCGGTGCTAATATCGCCCTCTCGCACAAACATTCTCTATTCTTTATATTGTTTTTTAGATCGGGGTACACGTTATTTTTTAGATCATCTGTGTTTTGTACAATATTACAGAATTCGCGGTTTAATGTATTCAAATCGTTACTATCTCTCGCCATACGATCTTCGCCAATTTTTAGTAGAGCTGCCGCATATATTGCCCCGACTGTGTATCATGGTGTACTCGTAGTTCCTGGCATATTTGTAGTGAGGTATATTTTTTATATACATATTATATACCCATATCGTAGATGCCGAAATGCATTTATTTTATCCGCTGGTGTGCCCCTAGTTATCACCGGTAGATGAGAATCTGTCTAAATTCGCCGTCTCAAAGCACCATCCCGCCCATGATAGTTTGGTTGCTCTTAAAATATCCATCATAGTTCAATATTACATATATTATATTATGAGTCTTAATACTAATTATAATGTAGGTATCTATCATTATAAATGGCGGAACTCCCAAACATCATCCGTGAAAAAAAGACAATATTCTTCAAACAAATTTACCCAATGCCCATTAATCTAATTCGGTTCCGCGGTTAATCCGTGAAAGCGTAACAAACAGACAGACGACAGACATAATTGAATTGCCATTTTGAATTTCTACCTATACTTACACATCATTTTCGAAATCTGCGTCCTCAAAATCTAAGAAAATGACACCCATGATGACTTTTTCAAAAAACACCAAACATTGTCGTTATTCCCTCGGGAACTTTTAAATCTTCCGGGATGCCATTTTTCTATGTGTTAATCCAGGGTATAAGCTATCTCCATTCTAAATTTCATCCTAATCCATCTAGCTATTGCAGCGTTAAGGAGTAACTAACTAAAACCCCCTTTTACCCCCTTAGGGGTAGTTTTTTCTAAATCGCTGAAAGAAGTATTTTTTATTTATAAACAGTAGCTTAAATATCAATTTTCTAATGTAGCCATTTCGATATCTCTCATACAAATTTCTACTCCCCATTTATCGCCTTAGGGGGAGTTTTACCGAAATCACTGAAAGTTTTTTTTATGTTAAACAGTATTAAACAGTAGCTTAAACACCAATTACCAGGTTTCCAACTAAAAAAATTAACATAAATGACCACATTGTCATACAAACTACCATCCCAAATCTCACCTCCTTAGGGGTAGATACAAATTTAATCTAATTCAGATCCGCGGTTTATCCTTGAATGCATAACAAACAGACAGACGACAGAGATAATTACTTTCACGTTTATAATATTAGTATGGATTTTCTTTCTACAGCAATATTATGTATACCTATCGATGTATAGTTTTTTTACCCCTTGAGTATTGTTTGAAATGACATTTTAGAATTAAATAACCGACCAATTCGCCGAAAAATTAAATGCCTGTCCGTAATTATTTTCAAGTGATCATAATAACCGCCCTAATATTAAATAACAGCCGTAGAATTAATACGCCGTGAATAGTGAATAGTATTGAAAATAGCGGAAAAAAATTTAAAATCTGGATATGTCAACGCTGACAACTTCAATCTGACACCGCTCCTTTTGATATAGACTAACAAAACTGAATGTAGGTACAAAGCCTATCTCATGTTGTCACACTGGATGACAAAAGCCATAGGAGAAATAAATTATTCAATTGCGCAATTTTAACAAATAATTACTTATCTTATTCTATATTAGTAATTATTTGCGTCCCCAAAAACTAAGAAAATGTTATCCGTGACAACTTTTTCAAAAAACATCATTGCCGCCAGCTTGAATTCTAAATTTGACATCATTTTCATAATCTGCGTCCCCAAAATGTAAGAAAATGATACCAATGACGACTTTTTGAATAAACATCATGGCGGCCATTTTGAATCCCAAATTTGATATCATTTTCGAAATCTGCGTCAACGCAACCTAAGAAAACGACACCCATGATGACGTTTTCAAGAAACACCAAAGTTATTGTCGTTATTCCCTCGGGAACCTTTAAATTTTCCGGGATGGGATTTTCCTATGTGTTCATCCAGGGTATAAGCTATCTCCATTCTAAAATTCATCCAAATCCATCCAGCGCTATTGCAGCGTGAAGTAGGAACAAACTAAAACTCCCTTTTACCCCCCTTAGGGGTAGTTTTTTCTAAATCGTTAAAAGAAGTATTTTTTATTTATAAACAGTAGCCTAAATACCAATTTCCAAATTGCTTATTTTAAAAATAACTAATCTCCTATACAAATTTCTACCCCCTATTTTAACCCTTTTGGGGATGAATTTCCTTTCTTAGTGTACCCTTGGGGTACCCAAGGAATATTCCCTTCAAATTTCAGGTCCCTAGTTCCAGCGGTTTAGGCTGTGCGTTAATCGATCAGTCAGTCAGTTTTACACCTTTCCATCCCTTAGGGGATGAAAATTATCAAAAACGCTGAAACACGTATAAATTAATTTTCAATTTTCAACCTCAACACAAAATTTGAATAGTCTAACTTAAACTAAAACTGAAGGACTTTCATACAAATTTTCATCCCCTTAGGGATGGAATTTCCAAAAATCCTTCCTTAGTGGATCTTTACACTATATAAGGTATCTATGGGCAAAATGTCAAGTCTCTAGGTCCTAAGGTTTGGGCTGTGCGTTGATATATCAACAATCCGTTTTACCCCTTTTCATCCCTTCGGGGTTGAAATTATCATAAACGCTGAGCCACGTATAAGTTAAAATTCAATCGCCAACCTAAACGCAAAATTTGAAGCGTCTAACTTCAAAACTGACGGACTTTCATACAAATGTTTTTCCCCTATTTTACCCTCTTAGGGGTGGAATTTCGAAAAATCCTTCCTTAGTGGATCTCTACACTATATAAGGTATCTATGTGCAAAATTTCAAGTCTCTAGGTCCAGCGGTCTGGGCTGTGCGTTGATATATCAACAATCAGCTTAGCATTTTATATAATAGATTCGGAAGAACACAAACTGCCAAACACACGTAACATACGCTGTCTGATCTCCGAAGGCGTATTCCCTTCTTTAGTCAAAAACTTAATCACCGCACGCTGCTCGATTTTATCCATTTTCACTTTTTCTACCGACATGTTTGAAACAATTGTAGGAGACAAATAAACGTGATGCAATAAACAAATGAATGTAATACATTTTGAAAATAGAATAACAAACGAATATAAATCCATACCAGCCAGCATTATTTTTGTATATATTTCTGACCAAGGAGATTACTTATCAGCCGCCCCTCGTATAAGAGTACCTTTAAAATACAAATAGCCTCCATGACGAGCCTAATGCCTCTGGGCGGGCTCTTCATGGTCTTGATGAAGGTAATGTCTTGAGGAGTCAGAGTGTCGAGTGCCGCAAGAGCAGAGTTGAGGATCGGCATAGCTTCTGCCAGATCCGCGTCGCACTCGTCTTTGATGCCTTGGGCTTCTGCCGCCTGGAAATTTAACATTGATTGACTGATCGTACAATGTCAAATTCTTATGCTATAATGCAAATAATATAAATAAAATAATGTCATGTGTACGGGTGGCGTCCGTTATTTGAACAACTAGGCTAGAACCGGCGGTCTCTCAAGTACTTCAATCACTGATGACAGTGATGACATGTTCCTCTACCGCATCCTTTAAATTATCGGGATTGTTGCTTTTATAATAGTCAAGCTAAGATAGAGATTCCACTTTGGTTATTCAAGGAATATAACAATAATTTAGATATAATTGGTAATGAAAACCTGTGACTCGGCAGCCTTCTGATCCACCAGGACGTCAGCCTCAATGAGGGCTACTCCTTCTTTCTCTTTTTCTACTTTGGCGGTGGTCTCGGCCACAGCTGCGGCGCCAGCAGCCAATTTTGGCTGCAGCACTTCCAGAGCTATTTGAAGCGCATTTACTGACGTTTCAGCGATAGCGAGCTGATCCAATCCCGCTACGTATCGCTTTTCGGAAGTAATTAATTCTCTATAGAAACATTATTACACATTAAATTATAATTCTTTACATTTAAGTTTACTACTTAATCAGGCCTGATAGGTTACTTACGTCCTTTTCTTGTCCAAGAGCGCTTTGAACATGTTAATGAGCTCCAAGTAGGCAGTAGGCGTTACGTAGTTTATTCTCTTGAGCCGCAAGAAAAACTCACGCGTGAGCTCTTGCGTGTCGGTGTGGAACATCTGGCACAGCTTAATAGCGGTATCGCGCTCTAGTGTCGTTAGCTCAACGTCCTTAAGAAACCGCGTCGCCACCGCAAGCAGCGCGTCCGGCGGCCATTCCTACGAGCAGGGTTTATTTATACTTTAAGCGCTCCACCAGTCTTTTTAGTGAGGTTTGCAGTGTTTTTATACTTTAACTACTCGTTAAATTCATACTTGTATGTCTCTGTGTCTGTGTGTCTCTGTTTGTGTCTGTATCTATGTGCGGGGGTAGTGTGAAGGCGTGAGTTGTATGTAAGATTTCATATTTGTGACCTGAAACCAATCGATAGTGCAGCAGTTGACGAGCGAGGGGAACTTGCGTATACGCGTGCGCAGCGAGGTGCCGGCGGGCGACATGGCCAGCACGATGTGCAGCTGGTCGCGCACAATCGACACGAAGTAGGCGTACAACGCTGTCGGGGTACCATCGGTCTGCAGGGACCTGTCTCTTTGACGATCAATCTGAGAAGCAATGTGATATGCAATAAATTATTGAATTGAATTGAAGCAACCGGTTAAGTAGCTAGTCAAATACATTTTGCTACATGAAACTCAACAACTGTTTGGTAACCACTTACGACTCTCATCTTCTCACATATTTCTGCTTTTTCGTCGGCTCCGAAGATATTAGGTACTTCTCCCGAATTCAACATATTATTCACGTCTTCCAAAAAGCCTTCTTCTTTTATCTACAATTTATGAATGTATTACAAATTACTAAAAAGGGTCATGATTGACAATGTGGAAACAATATTGATACTGACAGGTTTTTACTCTTACCTAGCTGAACAAGTTTAGCGAAGAAGATAAATCATACCAACGTTTACAATATCGCTCTGACAACGTCAAATAACGAAAAGTTCAGTAACACGTTATCAATCATGAAATTGAAAGAAAAGCAATACTTTTCTACGTAAAATTTAAATCTTAAACTTACTTGCGACTCAATGAATAGGAAAACCATCATCAAATCTGGTGTACTTGACTTCCTTAACAAAGTTTTTAAATCTTCTCGCCATTCTGTTTTTCCATATGTGCGACTCATTTCAACCTAAAAAAGGTGGGGTTTGTAATGAACATGCAAAACGAGCAAAAGGATTGTATACTATTGCCGTCAGCTGGTAGTCAACGCACCGTTGTCACATCACAATAAGAATGACTCGCTCTCTTTGAAGCGTTAACGTGGGAACTACTCGGCCAAGGCCACCGCATTGATATTTGAGTTATCTTTAAGCTGCAAAATAAAGGTAGGCGCAGCTACGATGAGACAAAGTCGCAAGGTACTGCGAGACGTCAGTAAATGGCCACTCTACTAAGTGGACTAATTAGCCCTTCACTAGCTTTTCCCAACTTTATCGTTACGACGATGACTGGTTGTGCATTCTGGTACTTATGGAATTTTGTAGAAGATAAAAGATCAGTTCGATTTGAAACAGTGCTTTTAGTAAGGCACTGAGAAGGCAAACGAGTACACAGGGCACCTGATGGTTAGTGCACTCTGAAGCCTATAGACATATTCAATTTCAATCTATAGATTGCAATCTCGTGATAACACAACAAAGCGAACACTGCTGTTCTGTGGCATGCTTAAGGGGTAAGATGGTGGTACCGATCCAGACGGACCCTTCACAAGGTTATCGATCAGTAGGTACTGATGCAGAGTACAGTTGTTGTTTCTACGAGAATCTCAACACAACCATTAACCATTATTTGGAATAAACCATACCTGGAAGAGATCGTATTCATTGATATGAGCAGCGAGGCGCGTGAGCGACTGCCGGCCGGAGCCGCCGAGCCCCACGAGCAGCGCGTGCGACTGCGGCTGCGTCAGCACTCGGCAGATGCGTGACACGTGCTCGATCGCGAATCTAATTTCCAGTAATAGTAATTAGATTATAATGGTGACTTCGCTAGTCACTCATTTCTCCCGTAAGGGGTTAAATTTCGAGAATCGATTACTACATTATTTTTTAATTTAAAATTCCTCAGTAACTGTAATTGAAGGATTTAAAGCAGACTTGACGTGATTTTTGTGGTGTCGGAAGTTCTGTATAAATCGAACATAAGTAGGTTGGTAAATATAAAGTAATGTTTTTTTTACCTGAATAGCACAAGATTCATTGGTTTTTTAGACATGTTGTTAAACTCAACGAGGAAGGCGTCAACAGTCGAATTCAAGTGTTCCATATTAGTTGTTTCCATGTAAAATCGTGTGTCAACCTTCGGATTTGCAAAATCGCAATAGATCAGGTTCCGAAGATGAAGATCAGTGACCTGAAAGCGTATACATGTGTAAACGTCGTGTCATTCGAATGTAAATTTCGCGATAAAACCGTTGATCCTTGTTACCTTTTCATTTGGTTCATTTAGAAGTCTTGAAAGCATTTTTTCAAAATTATCGTTGAGGAACATGGCAGTGGCCTCCCGTAGACACCCAACTAGCCACTGCCGGTCAGCTTCTTCGGTCAGCCGGTCCGAGAAGACTCGCAAACACTCGTGCACCCACAGACGCTTTATAGACTGAAGAACTGGTGTCACTTCCGGGACGGATAAGAGCACACCCTATTTTTGAAATAAATAATTAAGTAAGTGAACGTGCACGCGTGCGATAACACTCCCATGAACGATTGTGTTTAATTTATTCGTGTAAAGACTCACGCTAGTTTTGTAAAATTGTATTAAGTATGAACGTTCTTTTGAAAGAAAATAATCCTCACCAGGATAACTCGGGAAAAGTCTCGTAGATTAAATGTGTAATGAGACTTGGACGGCGTTGGTAGCAAATTCAAGCGACATTGCTTATAGACATACAATGTGCCGTTTACAATTTCCTCTATACAAGGATCAAATTCCTTTGAAAACCCTCTGTAACAAAAAGATGACATGTCATCTTAATAGCTACCGCGACTTACTTGTTAAGTCTCATGCAATAGACTACCTTGTATCAAGATGCCACAGCATCATTCTGCTGAATATAATCCGTAGCGTATCATCGTCGAATTCGTCAATGCAGAAGAATGCGAAATGACGAGAAAGCCTTGGACTTATCAGCTTAGCGCCTGGTGTGGGTTTACCCATCGCGCACATAAACTGTAAAGAAACACGAACATCGTAACAGGCTTTATTATAAAGTGAAATAAGGTTAAATAGAGTTGAAATCTGACCTGGACATCTATAAGGTACATGGGGACGTTGGTTTTGCGATCGTACCACAATCCTAGATCTATCCCCTGTCGCAACACCTCTATAGGAGGTTGCGCACCGTAACATTCTGCTTGTGGCATACTGACATCATCCACAAATACAACTGCATAGCATCCGATAGGTGGACCGAAAACTCCTATAATTGAAACGAACTTTTTAATTATCATCATCATCCAATAGCAGTCCTCTGGTGAACACGATTCTTGGCTCCTCTCGTGCGGTTATTGCTAACCGCCCTGCGTAGATCATAACTCCTCCTCGCACCAGTACGGTTTGCCTATTCTCTGTCTCCACTCAAACAACGTTTTCCCTAAAGGTGTCTGCTAAACGTGACCGCTTTTTTTTTATTTTGAATTTTGCTTCCACTTCAACTAGCTTATCTTGTGAAATATGTCGATTACTTAAGTTCTCTATCGGATAACTCTATTCCTAATTCTATCCTTATGGGGGAGCTGGCAGAATCAAAAAAAGATTAAATTGCCTGAGCTAAGAAAAAAACCTTCATGAAATGGGTGCTCATTATTTTATCGAAACACCTTTCAACGAACGTATCATTTCGCAGAATTTTCATTTTATCGAAAGTTATTTCTCGCTGCATGAGTTATTTCTTTTTTTGTAGTCACAAGTGTATCTTAACGTTACCAACGTAATTAATGTTTAAGATATAGGTACTGAAGTTGTATGCAGGTAATAAAATGAAATAATATAATATACCTTTTCTCCTCTTATCGAGTTTGGCCATGATGATATCTTGAGTTTGATTACAATTGGTTTGCGCGGAGAACGCCATAATTTGAGCTTTATACACCTTTGTATCGACTCTCTTCACTAAGAAATCCTAGAAAAACATATCCAATACGTTCCAACAATGTTAAAATTTTAAATAGGTAGTTTTTTTTTTACTGTATGTACATAAGTGGTTACTGACAATAATGTAGCAGGATTTTCCAGTTCCAGTAGGGCCAACCATCATGACTGCCTTTTGATGCAGTACCATAAGCTTGAACAGCGCCAAGTATCTGACGCTGTCTAGCGTTGTCACAAGTATCTGATTTGGTGCTGTATCTCTACTGATAGGGGGCGCAGATACTACGTCATCCATCCACGGCTTCCATTTACCTTTGCCCTAAATCATAAATTAATTTAAATTATAACCCGACAGGTGTGAAAGAGTGCCACCGTATGTTTAGAAAATAATATATTAATCGGCAAACAAAGTACTTGAAACAAGGGGTATAGGTGAAAAACTTAAGTTGCATGCAAGGACCAAAGCAGGACTGAGGACTAACCAAAAATTGTTTTTTTAAAACAAACCTTATGTTATAAACTTAAGACATAATTTGGGCTGTTAGATTTACAGGAGCAAAGCCGGTCCGAGCGGCATAGATATAATGGAGGCCGTTTGTCCCTTTCTAACACTTGCCATGCGCTAAAATGTCGGTATTTAGTAGAAAAATTATTGTTTTAGACAATTTATTAAATTTGAATCGTAACTTAAATTTAAAGTTATTCGTATAATTTAAATTCTTATAGTACCTTCTTTGTATTTCACCCCATAAACTTTAAAATATGAAGATTTAAACCTACTTGGAAGTATTACTTTTTATTAGGCTGTCAACCCAATGAGAGTATCAATCATACCATGGCGGCGCGGTTTTCATCAAGTTTTGATATAACGATTCTCAGTTTTGCATGATTACAAAATGGTAAAAAAGTGTTGCATAGAATTTTGTAAAAGCGAATCCTATGCTGGTTGTGGGATATCGTTTCACAGGTAAGCCGATAAAAAGAGATTTGGGATTTTTACAAATAGGGTGACCTTGCGAGATTAATAACAAGTCCATGTCTTGTCTATCAATATAAATGTAGTAGGCATTAGATAATTTTCCTATCAAGTTTACTTATTGTACGATCGTGACTTGTGGCTCGATTTGTAGTCCCAAGTGTAGTACAGCTACATAATCGAGCGTTCATTACATGGTGTGAAAATTGCTTCATACTCGTACAAATAAATATAACTTTTTGCTACAATGTCATGGTCACCCTATTAGAAATAGATAAACCGCATCTGTGCTTCACATCCTACTCGGACCGAGTTTTGGTTAACAGTGCTCAGTCCTGCTTTAGTAAAAGGTCCTTGGTTGCATGTAGTTGTGTACAAAACTTATATGGAAATTACGTCAAATTTCAAATATAGAATGTTCAACGCTTTATACAGATGTGTTACTACTACATGCAAGAGGTCATTTACTTAAGTTTTTCATCTATACCTACAATGAAGTCAATATATTCTCCGCGATCGGTACTTTATTAATTTCCACTTAATCACACGTGCGCACATTGACACAAAATGGCAAATAATTTGGAAAATAATGACTCTGTTTGAAAAACTGCTGTCTTCCTGCCACCACGTCAATCTCTTTTTTGTCAATCTCCTCTTCTCTTTTTTATCATTGATCAAGGTAAGCGCGGCGTAGGGGAAACCAACTGCTCTCAAGGACAATTTATCCGAGTAAAGCTTAAAGCAGTCAATTTGTTTGTCCAATAATTTTGTGCAATGTTAAAAGCGCGACATCATAGATGCATTACTGGATTCAGTCGCTCTTTGTATTTAGTAGCGACATTAATTGTGTGAAATGCCGTATAAATTGCATTTGATTTTAAATAGGCAGAATTAAAAGTATGAAACAACTAAAAATATTTACCTCCTTGATGAATCGATAATCATAAACAAGACCTTCTTTAGGAATAGTAAATATATACGGCTTCTCTGGTTTGGCAATAATCTTAGGATATTTTAAGGTTTCCCTGACCTGCAATTGAAAAAACGTACTCAACTTAGTTATAAAAGGGTGTACAATACATAAGTTTATTTTTAAAATATTTTCTGGGATAAGTAAATGTTGCAGATTCTGCTTGTATTGCAGTCATTATCTGCTAATCAAGACCAAAGTAACGTGTTCCTACCCGGTGGGTCTCCGTTAATTATGGTGGAGCTATTGTTGCCGCCTTCAGATTCCCATATCAGATCAGCTCTTAGATACCATAAACCATGACACCTGGGGCACGTTTTATAAAGCTACAAGTAACAATTTTACAGGCCTAAACTGGCAACACTGCTCAAATGGCTGGTCGTCATTGGTCGAGGTTTTGTCAAATGGAAACTTGTACAGTACGACCAATAAGAGTAGAAACTAAATGAGGGCGCCACTTTCTACGTAACTGTCACATTTTTGACGTAAAATGCGTAAACATGGCAACAATTTAGTATGGATTTTTTTTAGTTCCATTTTATTTAATTTCTACTCTTTTTGGTCGCACTGTAACCGGTAAATTGTAATTTGTAGCTTTATAAAACAAGCCACTGTCGTATAATTGTTTGGTCTAAAATCCTTTTACGCTAAAGTTTTAAGTTAGGTTCGTTTTTATAATAATAATGAAAAAAATTACAAACCGTTTTTGACCAAATTATTTTCGACAAAAGAGCATATCCTACCTTTTTAACCTTTTTCTTAAGTAATAAAACTTGGCCTAAAATGAATACCTTTTCTGGGAATTCCTTTTCCAGTAATCCTCTAAACATTAAATCAAACTTTGCCCGACCACTGGCTTCTAATGTTGCTCCAATTGACCAAATGCAAGCAAAAAAGAAAACGCCCTAAAAGAATATCACAAAATATTTTATTTACCGTAATATGTTTAAAAATAAATTGCAACAAAACTGAGGTTACCTCTAACTGCGCCCTGATATCAAGATCAGATATGGCTTCCATGAACTTCTCCTCGTGGAAGTCATCCATAAAAGTATCTATCAAATACATACACGCCATAACTAAATTACTCCTTGACGTCGTATACATTTGCTGCGACGTAAAAAACTTACGTTAGTAAATATGGATAAGTAGACTAAAGAAGATATACTTAAATTAAATAAATTATGTAAGGCAACGTACCTTCACTTGGCCCGAATATTCTACTAGCCAGAGTAATGGAGACATGAACCGCAAAAACATGTTTTTTATGATGACGCTTTTGGAAATAATAGAGGGTGGCAGAACGTTCAGCCAGCTTTCTAAGAGACAGTGCCATCCCAAACCCTTTGGTTCCATGTAGATCATTCCGCAACGTGACACCTTAAAAGTGAAATAAGATGATTTCATGGGAAAGATCCAATTACGAAAAAAGCCATTTTTTTGTTTATTTAACATCTAGTCTGTGTCTTCGACTTAACCTTTCGGAGATTACTGGTGATCCGCAGGCAGATTCGAAATATTGTGTAAAAATAATAAACAAAACCTAACTTGAATGTTAAGTTGAGCGATTACAGTAAATTAATAATCCCGTATTATTTAATTCTAAACAGTACATCGGATATTTGCGCAAAACTGGGTAAAGAATTTCATGTGTATGAGCTAAATCGACGTTCGACTTCAGTTTGACACTAGTTTGACCTACACGAGGTATGTAATTATATATACATGTATAACCCAAGAAAAAATGTAAGCAACAAGCAAATTTCTAATTTTTAAATTGCAATTTTTCTATAATTAAGGTTAGTTAGTAAAATGTTTTGAAAAGCAAAAATCACAGTGACTAGAGGTACACCTGTATAAATCATCCATGACACAGGAACAAATACTTGCGCTCGTCACACAAATATTTGCCCTTCCCGGGGTTTGAACCCAGATCCGCTACCTTTGTAGGCAGGGTCACTAATAACGTGTCGTCACCTAGAGCTGAGCTGAGCTGGCTTCCAAGCCTAATAATATAATTGTTTAAATGCTTGAGGAGTTACAGTGGCAGGCGATGCGGCCTCGAGGTCCATGGGTTCGAAGATCAGGTTGGTGGTGGGCGCGAGCTGGATGATCTCGCCGCTCATGAGGCACAGCTTCTTGTTGTCATCCAGCACGGTGTTCAAGTTCTCGATCCAAACAGCATCGACCGGCCCGTCAAACACCAGCCATTTCCTGTTATTAATATTTTTTATAATGCCATGCGCAGAGATCAGAGTTTTCACGGAAAAACATAAGACTGTTACAACTTCGTAGTGCTAGAAGCACTTTTTCTACTCGCTTAATAATATATACCGCTATTTTTGATATCGTTTACGGTATCAGAAAACCACCTACAGCGTAACCGAAGTGTGAAAACAATTCTATAATGAGCGTTGCCCCACGGTTACGCGCATGAACAATGTCAGTGATGCTGTTTGGTGATCAACTGACATCTGAATTTTTATATTACATCTCGCACATGACATTCAACACCGTATTAACTCAAAAATAAATTTTTGCGCATAACTATTTGTATTAGTTTGAAATTAGAATAAATTTTTCAACACCGTCACATTTCGAGTTAAGACGGTATTGATTGTCATGCGCGATTCTTGTGAAAAACTATTTTCACAACAATTGAAATGTGTAAAAATATAAAAAATAAACATTAATATAATTAATTACCACAGCAGGAGCTATAAAATAAATAATAATTAAGAAGAGACAAATAAAAATATTTATTTTATAATTTTCTTATAAAGTATGCCATGCGTTAAAACATAAATTACGATATTCAAATTCTGTGTTCATTAGATTACCTATTGTCATTTTGAGAAACTGCAAATGCCCTGTAGCTGACTGCTAGGATGCCATCGGACCACTCGTGGGATACCGGGTCGAACTGTCCGTACAACTGGCCCATTGTGATTGACTTTGGATTTATAACTGTCCACTCCACTGCATTCTCGGGCATCAAACCCTAAAAGACATTTCTTGGATATTAAGACGCTAGTGAATAACGATTTGGATAAAACTATGAGCACAGATCATATAATTATCCGGCATTTAAACATCCTTTCTTATCCGGAAAGACGGTTTGTTATTACACCAACTACCTAAATGTGAACTAAGTCGCGTGCAAAAACTAGCGTTAAATAAAAAAAACTCGCGTACTTTTTCAGCGACACATCCTAATGCAGCTCCCAAGGCATGGTAGCATTTGGTCTTTCCCGAAAAAGGGAATCCTACCAACATAAGCCCGTGTCTCACAAGGATCATCTCGTACAATTGGAGAACCTGAAAGAGTTCATTCGTAAGTTTTGTTTATAGTTATGTACCTACTGAAAACTATAAGGGTTCCTAGTTTGACTACGGAACCCTAAAAAGGAGGAAAAGGAAATGGTAGCTCACCTTTTCAATGAAAAAGTCATTCGCTACAAGATTGAGCGGAACGCACATTTCCTTCAAGCATTGTACTAAGTGAGGCAAGCCGGCTTCAGGCAACGGCAGGCCAGGAAACAAGTCACCAATGATACCCTAAAGAAAAAAACCGGTAATAAATTAAATACTTTTTTTAAACAGAACAGTGCTTAGTTCAAAATATTCACATACCATGAACAATGGCACATCATGCTCAAGAAATTTAGGCAAATTGACATCTTTGATAGAGCGCAGCAAGATGACGTCTTCATCCTCGTCCGGATATCTCAACTTCAGAGCCCCGGCCGCTCGCAGCACCGACTTCACGGCACGCATTCCTAAGATGATCAAATAAATCACAATAGACCTGATCCCGACATTGAGAGATTTAAATGCTATTATATTGCATAAGTAATGTAAACAGTCTGTAATTATTTGATACTCACCATAATCGTAATGACTTTGCGAAGATAGTTGTTCCGAGCACAAGCGGTAGGTAGCCACAATCTTGACGGCGAGGGGTTTTGCGTTCAAATATCCAAAGGCGTATAATTCGATCTCAGAAATGAGCACGTAATCTGGCACCATCATAGCCACGGAACGGAACAAAGCCTGTAACGACACCAAAATACATAATACATACTCTCAAGACATGTGCATGAAATGCTCTATTAGCCACAATAAATTGGTTCTTACTCATACCTAGGCGATTGTTATTTTTTATTAAAACTTTCTAAAATCATAAAGAAACACCTTCAAGTTGTCAGGCAGTTCAGAACGTCCAGCGTAACCAGGATTCATAGTTATAAAGACGGCACAACTCTTGTCGAGGTGAAGTAAGGTGCCCTCGAACAGCAACGTGGTGGAGCCGGAGTTGATGCCGCGCTGGATGGACATGATCTGCTGCGCCACCACGGAGAGCACCTCCAGGTCGATGCGGTTGAACTCGTCAAAGCACGACCACGCGCCGCACGACGCTAGACCCTGAGATTAATTGAATTAAGCGGGATTCCGAGTTTTAAATAGATAGACATTACAAATTACAACGGATCTAAAAACATCATGCAGTGATAAAACAAGCAATGCTTAATAATGGTTTATTTTGTTCTTAAAACCGACTCCGACAGTTTTTGGAAGCGAAAAATCGACCTAGTTAGGCCTTTGACACCCTCGCTATCAACATCATATCAGCCAAAAAACGTCTAACACTGGATTTTTTAAAGAAAGTCCTCGCTTTATTTATTTCATTCATAGTGAAATATGGTTTGGAATATACTTTTACCTTGAAGAATTTTCCAAGAGCGAGGTAATCCAGCCCATCCGAGCAGTTAAACACAACACATTGTTTCGCCACGGCCTTCGCCAAATCTTTTGTGGTTTCTGTCTTCCCAGTTCCAGCTGGGCCTTCTGGAGCACCGCCTGCGCGTTATGTGTATTGACGAATGTTAATCTCTCTCGTACCGACATCGTTACATTTTATAATTAATTTTGGCTCCGTTTACCTAAATTCAGATGTAACGCGCCGAAGAGCGTCCGGAAGCAGCGGTCGGTGAGCGGCGTGACGACCAGCCGGCCCGTGTTGCCGAGGTACTCGTAGCCGTACATCAGCTGAGAGTTGATCATGCGGGTCGCGCACTGCATGGATTGATCTTCTTGTAGCTACAAAAATATGTCAGCATTATCTAACAATGATGATGATGATGATGAGGGTGAATAGGCATAATCTGGGTGAGCTCGCTGCATCGTCGACATAATCTTAGCCCTCCAAGGGTAAGAGTTAGTCACGAGCAAACCCGTTATTAATAAAAAAAATGTGTCCCTCCACTTTAAATTCTCAACGGTAAAAAGTTAAACAAAAATCTAGCTAGTTGCAATTGAGAACATTTTTATCCTACTAATATCATAAATGCGTTTGTATGTTTGTTTGTTACTCGTTCACGCTACAACAGCTGGACGGATTTGGATGAAATTTGAAATGGAGATAGCTCAGGTTACCCTAGATTAACACACAGGCTACTACTCATTCCGGAAAATTTTAAAATTCGCGAGTGAATAACCATAATCGAAATCTACGCGGTTCGTCCGCCACGTCGTCACGAGCAGAAGCTAGTAAGGGATATATAAACTAAAGGATTATGAGACATCTTGAACACGATTTTAGTTTTATATGTTATTTCTTACCTCCCAATAATATCGTATTTGAGAGAGCCAGTTAAAGTCATTGTCCTGTTGCACTTTTAGTTCAATCAGCAGCAAAAGAACATCTCTGGCGTGAACATCCAGCACCACAAGAGCTCCTAAAAACCGGACATTACAGTGCACAAGTTAAAACATCGTCATTACTTTGAAAAACCTCGTTTCTAATATGTTATGATGTACGATTTTGAACTTAAATACAAAAAGATTGAGCTACGAGTATTTTTCAAAATAGTAGCGATATTAGAACTTTTATAGTATGTACTTGAATCTTTTGGCAACATTATATCGTAAAAGTGATTCCAGAGGCCCGTTTCACGAAGCTACAAGTTACAAATTACAAGCGGAAGTCTCTTTCAACTCCTTTTGCTAGAAAGGGAGTTTCGCTTGTAATTTGTACCTTGTAGCTTCGTGAAACGGGCCACAGGAGAGCTAGCACAAGTTGTCAGCGACTCGTTTGTCGCTCGGGTCTCCCTTTCTATCCAGTCAGTAACGATAGAGATGCACAGAGCGACAAGCGCAAAAATACAACATGTGCCAGCCGTACACAAATAATTGATTTATCGCCATTGCCACGTGAAATATGTTTTTTTCCCGTTTTAACAATAAAGTGTTCATAGGATAGCTTACCAAGAGTAATTCTGTTTTGTAAACTGAGTTCCCCTCGAACCAAATCCACGATCTTGGAGATCTGGACGTTACACTTGTTCCAGTATTCCTTCATGGCCGCCAGGTTAATATGGATGGCATCCGTTACCTCTGAAGTCCAAAAGGTCATCGCTATACATTGAACCTGTAATATAAATTAAGTTGCGCTCACAACCTAAGCTCAACTTGTCTTATCAGTTTATCAGTTTGAAGTATTACAATGCATACAGAAAGTTTTTTAAATTAGAAATAGAAACATTTGTTGTCCCGCCACTTCATCAACACTAAGAATAGAATATATGAAAATCAGCCCCAACGGAAAAAAGGAGGAATAACAAGAAAAAAAATTGACGCGTACAAAGTCGCGGGTGTCCTATAGTTAAATAAAAATATCAGTGAAAAAAAACAATGTAAATTACGTCTTGAATAGTAGCAGTTTGGCAATTTCTATTGATGTCGGCTGCACTCAGAGTTAGTTAGTTAATGATAACAATTAGGTTGTTTGATCGGTAGTTAAACTAACTAATGGTAAAAACGTTACTAATGGTTAAAATCTCAAGGAAATGTGTAAATTTTTCCATTCCTTTTTTGAATTTTAACAATTAGTTAGTTTAACTACTGATCAAACAACAGGGCCTAAGTCCTTCATTAGCGAAGATTTTTTGTACACAGGTTTGAAAAAGGAACGCCTCTATAAAATGTCTCTGAGTACAGGCGTAAGTGCTATAAAAGATTTAAGGCTCAGTTTCATCGCGCGATAGGCTACATGCTTTTCGTGATAAATTATGGATACATTGCGTCGCTGCAGTAGCTCTCGGCTCAAAAATGTTAAAACAATCCGTCAATGGATTGCTACAAGCATGCGGCATCGACCAATTAAACTGAGCCTTCAAAGGGCTTACAGCCTGGCCCGGCCACACCAGCACCCACTGCTGTCGCGGAATTTCCAGGTAGTCGTTGTAGGACAGCATCACAGCCTCGTGCACGGACGCCTTCATCGCGCCCTCCAGCTCCAACAACCATTTCTCCACCTACGCAACACAACACAACACAATCTAGGTAATAATAATAATAATATACTGGTCGGTAACCAATCATATCACACGAGATAGTTAGCAAGCGATGTTGTTGTGATCCTTTTGCCTTAAAAATATATTTGGGTGTCATTCACTATATAAAAAAATAAGTTTACTCTAATGGTGACAAATGAAAATAATGGATGTTTAAAATAGCTCTATTAAATAGATAAAATCAATTTTCTCTACGGCCTAACCAATTTTCATTAAACTAAGAACCATCACGATTAAAATAGTTTTCTTTTAAAAAACCGCATCCAAAGCGGTCGATCCAATTGGAAACTACTATGCCACAGATAGATGCTACAAATACACAGAAACACACACGAAGAGAGGTATACTAGTTAAAAAAATATGGGGGTTGAAAACATAACTTTATCGCTACGAAATTAAGTTTTTGCTTCGTGACTAGAAACCCATCATGATATTCATGTCTCCCCAGCTTTCGATCCAGCGGCTAACCATTTCGCGTTATTGTAATTATTTTAGACTGCCGCAGCGCCTTGGGTGGAATAAGTTTATTTTACTTCACATATTTGAAACGATATCATAAATAATATATTAATTATTTCACGCAGAATATTTTCATTGTGGCGCACAATCGCCACAATCACACGTTGCTCTGGACAACAGTAAAATGTCACATCAAAAATACATGACGTATGTAATATTGATTGGGAATCATTTTTTCATCTTTTATATCACAGGTATTACACAGTCAGAGCTAAGCGTACCTCATTATTATAATTTTAGTAGCCATTTTCTCACTTTTTAACAAAGCATTAATTGTTCAACTTGGTACGGTTGCTTGTCACAAAAAAATATCTCCCAATATTGTAAGTACTTACGTAAATCATGGTAGAAGAATTGTTTATACAACTAAAAATCAAACCTGTCCTTTAGCTTCTTCGGTGTCGATAGTAATAGTTAGCTTGACGATTTCTCCCTCCGAAGAGCGCATGTGCGTCACTACCATCTCCGGGGTAAATGACAGCTTTGCAATACCTTCGAAGCACTTCTTGAGATGAGGCTGCACGCTGTATGCGAATATCAAGGGTAATTTAGTTTTACCAATACCGTAATTGCTGGGTATTTTTAAGGCCCAACCTAACTTGACCGCTAAAATTGTACGCTGGCTAGTTATAAGAGCCAACCACGAAACACATAGAAGAATATTGCGTGCAAGACTTAGGGTTATGCTATGAAGTAAGCTTGGAGAAGAATGAAAGTAGTTCGAGCAGGAACATTTCAATCATAAGTCACGATTTCGAATAGTAAAGGTGCTATTCGAAAACGTGTTCTGAACCTATCCGTAGCACCCCTAGAGCCCGTAGAGCCCTAAAATAAACTCACGGTTTCATGCA
Organism: Acleris literana; assembly: GCA_946894065.1. NCBI lineage: Eukaryota > Metazoa > Arthropoda > Insecta > Lepidoptera > Tortricidae > Acleris > Acleris literana. Next base: position 20,190,430 of record OX335671.1, on the reverse strand, counting down.
TTATTTTACGTATACTTGACTTTTACTACTCGATGACGATACGAAAGTCAGCGTCATTGTCAAGTGTTATCAAATTTATCGCTGATATCAATCGCCATACACATTTTCTCGAGTACGATACGTTAAGGGTACTTACTCGATAGAAGGTAAAAGTTTCTGCTTGGGTAAACACTGATTTTAATAAAAAAGACAAAATCCAAAACTAAGATGCAATCAGACTTACCGCATTGGATCTTTGGTTTCTGACAGAATCTCAAGCAATTCGTCGTTGGAGAGGAAGAAGAAGCGTGGGAAGTAAAGACGTTTCTTCTCTAGGTAAGCGTTCAAGCCCTTCTGGACTATTTCGAGTAGATTGCTCGCTTTCCTCAACTTGTCCAGCATCTTGTCTATCATGATTACGTCCAAAACACGAGGTTCCATAGATGCTGCTTTCATGAGTTCACGCCATGTCTACAAAATATTGATTGAAATTTATTATATTATATTTGCCGTTGTTATAGTTGATATGTACTAAAACTAAAGCTAACTGTAGGTACAATTGTAATATCATGCTTATGTCCAACAAAAACGTAATCCAATAATAGCCACTTTGTAGGTAAATTACAATACTAAAAAACTATGCGTAACTTTACAAACACTTAAGTCGCCTGTATCAAAAGAACCAATAAAATCTTCTTAGTCAAGATTGTTTTCCTTTAAATTCTTTATAATATGTTCTTTCTGTCAAGGTATTTTTTTTACTACTTTGGCTGCAGGGATGATGGATGGACACGCAGCTCTAGCAGCTGACACTTTTCGAGTTGAATGATAATAAAACGTGATACTCATCGTGATACACGTGATAACATGATAGTCATTCGATGTTATAATGTACAAAAAATACCTTTGCTTTACATGTATTTCAACAAACTAGTGCATAGAGTTCTCGCCGTCAGTAAGAACAGCCAGCGATCAACTATGAATATATGTGTGTCTCTTTTATTGACACGAGATCTACCTAAGTATATCTTTTATTCGTTTCTTGAATGAGAAAATAGTCAATAGCTGATCGCTCCGTCGCCGGCAGAGAGACAAGTGTCCAAAAGAGAAAAATATTTATATTCTTTTGCGAAAGCTCTTTTACCTTGTCAACAGCGCTGAAGCGACGTCCTTCCTCCGGAATCTGTTGCTGGATGTCGGGGGACGAGAAGATGGGCTCTAGGTACATCCAAGTGGCCTGAACTTTAAGCCACTCGTCTAAGATCTCTTGCAGTAATATTAACTTTGCTTCCCAATCACTTGAAAAATAAAACACCAGAACTGATAGTTCAGTGTACTAACTAATTTACTTTTTGCTCAGAGGCATTAACATATTGCTTCTTGTTTTTCGCTCGAAGATCTCTTTCTAACTACTTTTTATAGGTGAAAGGTAGGTCGCAAATGTAAGATGTACAAAGGTCGCATACGGTAATAAACGCTCATACGCATTCTAGGTAGGTACTGGACGAAAGTCAGGAAAACACTTACATGCCAGCACTGAATGCAATGTTACACGCCCCGGCTTTTCCCAGGTAGAATCTAAGAGCCTACCTATTACACATCATCCAATATTTTTTTGTATAATTTAGTTTAGCTATAGTAAAAAAGCATCAAATCTATTTAATAATATTTGGGAATTACTAGACGTTTAATGTCATAGAGAATCAAGAAATAAAATTAGAAACTCCTTAATTTAACTTACATGATAACATCCTCGAATGGTTTTATGTACGGTGAATTCTTCATCGTTTGCGTTTTAACAATGTGATCATCCAGAAGTAATTGAATTTCATCGACACTTGATAAAATGTATGTTCCAGTGTCCCTGTTAAAGTCAAATGATGATTATGTCAATAAAGTTAGGTGTCAATTACTGATCAGGTGTTATTCCCAAATGCAGCAAAGGCATATTCGTAGGCAGGCTCTTTATCGAACTAGCCTGTCTATCTCCTATCCGCTCGGCTATTGGCATGAGTTCCAGACGTTAACCTATCGCATGACCGAAGTTTGGTTGCGGATCTGAACCATATGTCTAAAATTTCATAAGCGAGAAATTTAGTTTTACTAAATACATTAAAAAAAATTAAAGGCAGCCTACCTAGATACCTATAGAGTCCAAGTCAGGTTAGGTTTGTTGTCTAATATCTAAATAAATCTGAAAAATTTAAGGGTTACATAAAATCATCATTTGAACTTATGAAAATTCGGGTTTGATTATTTTTTTGACTAAGGTCGCCTTTTAACTTCTGTGTTCTAGCTGTCTATGTGTTAATACTAAGTACATAGTTCTCCTAACAGGGTGGAAGGGTTCCTGACGTTGAACTTATACTAGGATAGTTGGTTTCGTCATCGAATTCTGTGCTGTGTTTGAGAATAACACCACTATAGGATAGACTCATTAAGACAGTAAATATATCCAGAGTACAGAATGTACTGACTTGTACGGCAGAATGTCGAATTTCAGATCCGCCCATTCCTTCATCATCTTGTCCAAAGCCTTTTCCAGGTTGTTTTCTTTTGTGGCAGCTTCAGAAATAGTCTCGAATTTCTCCAAGTAGTCCACCAGGTTAAAGTCAATGACCTTCCCTAAGGTCAGATTATCATCCACGACTATCGGAAAACCAACGATGTCGGAGACCTTTTCCCAATGTCGAGGCTTCATGCCAGGGTTACCCAAGGTATTAATTATAGGCAAGTGGACCTTAAAATCATCCATTCTTTTCCTGAGAATAAAAAAATATTTTGTCGAATTCAACTAATTAAACTAATCAATTAGGTAAGACTGAGGTCAAACGCAAACCCACAATTGATTTAAAAAAACTATACACGATTTAAAAAAGCCGCGTTCATCAATTTGAAGTGAAATCAGGCCAAACCAATAGGTTACACTACAAATGTATACTTATTCTCACCTAACGGCTGAAGCCAGTTGGAATGAGTCAGGATAGTCTTGGAATGACTTTTCTAATTTGTAAATAATCTTGTAATAGTATCCGATGTCACCCTCCATATCTTCGGGGTCGAAACTCCCAACCTGAAAAGTTAATTTCGTCCGTATTAAAACTGTTATGAAACAAATAAATCGAAGATTGTATCTATATATTTAGTGTCCATCATTACTATCATTAGGTTTTTCTACTATCAACACCATTATATCAGCCAACGGACATCTATTTTCTTAAACAAAACTTAAATATTTATTTTATTGCTTCATTTCGTAGATTATTTTCGTATTTAGAATTTTTAAAGTGAATAAATAGTAATAGGTCTGAAAATAAAAGGATCATTATGTAATAGTTCATATCGAACTCTACCTATATCTTGAAAATAAAATCCTTTTTTAGGGTTCCGTACCCAAAACCCTTTGGGTACGGAACCGTGATAGCTAGACAGTTGACATTTGCTCAGATGATGTATTTCTGTTGCCGCTATAACAAAAAATACTAAAAACAGAATCAAATATATTTAAGGGGGGCTCCCATACAACAAACGTGTTTTTTATACGGCGGTACCCTTCGCGCGCGAGTCCGACTCGCACTTGGCCGGTTTTTTTAAATGACTAGACATGTTATTTCGTGTACCTGACAATTACTAGCTTTTTACTAAGTTTAAAAAGATACAGGTTAACAGGCAGCTAGAAAAGCACGAACGAAAACGCGCTACGACTTTCAAGTCAATTTACAGCTCTGCTTTGATACCATTTTTGTACGGGAGACTCGTTTAATTTTTAACTTTACTTTCATTATTCACGCACTCAAAAAAAACAGCCTTCTACCTATCACGGTTCATGAGATACAGGATACCGCCCGCTGACAGACAGTCGCCCGGGCGGACACACGGCGGAGGCTTAGTAATAGGTAGGCCCGTTGAAACCCTTTGGGCACAGAGCCCTAAAAATTAACACATTTTATCGACCTTATTTTGTATGACGTCTAAACAAAATTCAACCCTAACAATTATTTTGTCGGCCTGAAAAATATCTGATACGTCTACATTACTACAAACATAAGAGTGCGACATAAAATTTGAGCGCATTACTGGATAAATTGTTATTGCTGACTGTACATTTCAATCGTGCATCCTTAAAATGAGTGGGGCGCTTCGTTGTGGATTTGAATCGCTTAACAGATCGATACTTCAAATTTACTATTTAAAAAACCCGTTTTCTTCTAGCATAGGTACATTGTAAATTTTCAAAAACAAAACTTAAATATTGATTTTATTTATAAACTAGAAGCTAGTTTATAAATAAAATCGTCCGCGTAATTTCGATATGGTTATTCTCTCGAGAATCTTTTAATTTTTCGGGATGAAATGTAGCCTGTGTGTTTATCCGGGTATAAGTTATCTCCCTTTAAAACTTCATCCAAATCCGTCAAGCCGTTGCAGCGTGATGGAGTAACGCACGGACGCACGCACGCACGCACGCACGCACGCACGCACGCACGCACGCACGCGCGCACGCGCACACACACACACACACACACACACACACACACACACACACACACACACACACACACACACACACACACACACACACACACACACACACATACTTTCGCATTGAAAATATTAGTAGGATATACTCAATCTTACTCGGGTCGTAATCCACATATTCTGTTTTTTCAAAAACTCTGAACTGGCATCAAATAGTTTCTTAAATGGAACAAGTTTATCATACACCTTCTTTCTCTTCGGATACTGCGACAATTGATAACCGAAAGCAGTTTCTTCTTCGTTAAATTGATCAATCGTGACTAAAGCTTGTGCTAACCTGATTAATAAAGAGTAAATAAGTCTCCAAATGTATTATAAAAAACAATAAACATACAAATAAGAATATATATATCACTTCTGATCAAGACGACGCGCACGCTCGACATATTTCGGCAACTGTTCGATGTCACCCCAATACTGTACTTCGTTACCTTGAATCTCATACACATCCAAATATTTCTTGAACTCCTCAATTCGAACCTGTAAAAGAATCATACAATAAATTTTAGCCAATAGATTTTTGAGAAAATCTTTTGCTCATCAAGACCAACCTTACGAGCCCAAACTAGAAAGTTTAAAATTCAATTTTTGGTTTTTATTCCACCTTCCGGCTCCGTCGTCAGATCTGATTATGGACACCATAATATTGAATGGTCATCGGGATTCGAGTAGTAGCATATAAGTTAGTACTTTAAGTTGTCGCGAACGTTAATTTGTGACCCATTTCAAGAAAAATAAGCTTGAAGTCGTCAATGTCATTAGAGATGCCAAATCATTTGTAACTCATAGGAGACTCAACCTTATTGTTGTAGAATGTCAGAATGACTTTGGACCTAGGGTGGGTCCCAAATTAAAGTTCGTGACTGTACATACATACATAAACTCATGCCTTCATTCCCAGAGTGGGGTAGGCAGAGCTACAGTACCAACAACTCTAAAAATTTGTTGATAATTCTGTAACCACATTTTCACAATTAGGCTAACATGTTTACCAGTGTATTAGCATAAGAATAAATACTATTAGAAGGGTAACTTCATCCCCACCACGCGCGCTCTCGCGTGGCCTGTCAACAGTCCAGGACTACTTATCGCAGCTAACACTAGCGGGTTGCCACCCGGAATCGGCGCTTGAATTAAATGTGCAACAATATTTCAAATGAAGCTCTCAAAGGCGCTACTGTCTAAGCAAACTGTGGTTTTACCATACGAAATTGTTAGTTCCGTATTTGACCACGTGCTTTACGATAATAATTGTAGGACGATATCAACGAAGTTTGAATCTTTATTTATTATTTGTAACATAAACACATTAAGTAAAGAGCGTTAAAATGAAAGAATTAAATAAATAAATTATTTACGTATGCACTTTATGTTTTATCCAATATTAATCGTAATTAAGTATCTAAGATAGTATTTCAGTGGTTACGTTATAAAAGAAGGAGTTGCTAAATAAATTAATAAAATTTACAAATACGTCCTACATATATAAATTAGTTCTATTGGCTTTGCGTTTGTTCTTACAACTTTATATCTGATTTAATTGTAATAAAAGTACTTTAATTTTTACATAGACTAGTTAGCGCAAACTTGTGGCGCTGTCATCCGCTGTCACACTCATAACGTCAGTGGAACTATTGGAAAGTCTTAGGGCGCGTACACATAGCGATCCGTTTTAGAGGTCCGATATTTGATGGCGTATGTAGTTGTATGAGCGAGTTCACACCCAAAACATTATTCTGGATCCAGTAAAAAAGAAGATTACCGGGGGAAAAGATCCCTTAAAACGGATCCTGTAAAACGGACGTTCTATGTGTACGCGACCTTACGGATTTGAAATTTTACGGACATTTTAGTTTTATTAAATATATTTTATTTTATCGTATAGTTTTACAGGTAAATAAAATTCTACGCGAACGAGGTTGCGGCATAAGAATAAACAATAACTACACGTAGAAGCAAAACTCCCGGCTCCGGACGCGCGCTCGGCGCGTTAAAAACCTACCGCCTGGCGCCACCTGAGGTGTCTAGTCAGTCAGGGGCGTCACAGACAGAATACATTTTGACCAATATATTGTTATTGTGTCTTGAATTGATTTTCGTATTTGTGTTGATTTTAGTGTTTATGGTTGAACTAAGATAGTGTTTTAACCTCGTAAGTCCTAGCGTACTTGTACAAGTACAAATTAATGATAGTAGTTCAGACCTGTCTACTCACTATCGTACAAAATATTTTTAACTCTAAAGCACTAATTAATGGACTCTAAAACACTATTCTTAATATGTACTTGGTATAGTACATTCGGTAGTTAGGACTACTGCTATTAAGAAAACATAGGGCTTACGAGGTTAAAACGTGAACGACTGTTTACGGCAAAATAATTGTAAATAATTGATTGAATGAAGGAGTTTTATTTGTACATCCCCTAGATGTTGAAGAAAAAAAACTGTAAACCTTAAAAACGAATTTATAGATAAGAATAGTATTTTGTAATGAAGCTTTTTGAACTTAATAAAAAAAAAATGGTCCGGAAAGGAACGTAAAAAGTAACTCCGGATCCCAAACTATAAAACTTATTGAGCTTAAAAGGTTGTTTATTTATAGACTCGGTTCTGAGTTTTATAGTTAGATGATTAAAAGCCACATAAGCCATTTCATTTACTGGAGATAATCTTAATATCATCAAAAAGTATTATTAGGTACATAATTTAACGTAAATGTAAAAACTCATTTTGCAACAATGTTTCCACGTTGAAGAAAAACATAAATAACATTTCGTGACTAAACTTTTATAATTTATAACACACCCATAAACCGATTAAAATATTTTACAACTGACAGTCCTGACTTTGGGTGCGGAAGACAGAGGGGCGTAGCGGGGTGAAGGGGGAAGTAGGTATTAAAACCGCGGCATTTGGGGCCTTGGTAAAGGAGATTCGCTTCTACGTGTAGTTATTGTTTATTCTTATGGTTGCGGGCTCAGTTAGTAGGTATTATATACTTGTGACAACCCTAATTTTGCGACAGGCGAGAGAGGGGTAAGGCGGGGCGTGGGGCGCTGTAAGTAATAATTTGACGGCTTTGTTGTCAAATCTTTACAACGACGCCGAAGATGCCCTTCTAATAGTATTTATTCTTATGGTATTAGTGACAGGACAGGTTGCAAGCCCATCGCCTAACAGTACTACAACCCTTTATTCCCTATAATATACAAGAGAAATTAAATAAAAACTTATAAAAACCATAGTCTTCAAAAGCCTTTACCTTTAAGAGGGCCTGGTACTCAACCCTCTTCTGCTTGCATATCTCCTTTGATTCTTCAATAATGCCAGGCAAACGTGCATACCTAAAAGTGAATTTTTTAGGGATTAAATACAATGTACTTACCTATTGCTAATCCTACATTGCCCGCCCGCCCATCCGCCCGTCCATCCGTCCGTCTACCCGTGATCGGGCCTACCTTTAAAAGTAGCTGTATCTCTTCAACGACGAATTTTTAACAGTAATAAAAAATAAAAAAAAATATATAAATAATAGGGTGGTTAAGTAAAACAATACAAGAAACGTTTTTTTAAACGTAGGTAATCCTGTTATGTTATACTTATCGTCAAAGTAATATTCTAATTTTAATTCAAAATTCAAAATTATTATTTCAGGTTTCCCATAGAAATCAAATCAAACCAAAAATCATTTATTGCCACATTAGAATAGAATAGAATAGAATAGAAATGCTTTATTCGGTGCTAAAATAAAATAAAAATGTACATAAACAACAGCAAAACATAAAAAAGTAGAGTACGTAACGCAAACTTAGAGTACTTAATCTAAAACTAACACCGAAAAGGTTGCCACTCAGCATGGTGTCAGGCTTACTAGCCTTGACGCTGGTTTTCAGGGCCGCCGGGTTGAAGAGAGAGAGGAGAGCACTCCCAATCCATCTCACTAAGTACTATTTATTAAAAGTACATTACATATAAGCACATTACATTTAGTACACATTAGACTAGTTATATACCTACTCATACTCATACTCGTTTATTTATATTAACTACTTACAACAAGAAACACATTTAGTTTAAATCAGGGATCGTATACCGGTATTATTTTCATACAAAAATACCGGTATTCAATTTCGGTTTCTCGCTTATTATTGAATATTTTTGCTGTTCAATGAATTTATATAATAGAATAGTGTTATTACCTAAATTAAAGTCGAAAATATCAAGGAAATAATGCAAATTAAGGAAGATATTTCAATTTTTATTAATACCGATATTGATCCCTGGTTTAAATATAGTGCAAACCTTAAAGAAGAAATAACAAATAAATAAAAACCACCATATGTGAGTCAGATGGCACGGAACTCTTGTTGCGCGTGTCAGATTCACACTTGATCGGATTTTTTACAAAATTAACCCTTCGATCCATGAAATACGGTTGACTTCTCTATAGAAAACAAAAACCCGCCTTCAAAAAGCAAAAAATAACTTCTTTAAAATGGTAGGTAAATAGGTCAGTCCAACTGAAGTCTGCTTTTGGTTAAAATATTGTTGGACGCCGACTTCAGTTGGACTGACCTATTTACCTACCATTTTAAAGAAGTTATTTTTTGCTTTTTGAAGGCGGGTTTTTGTTTTTTTAAACTTTTTTTTAATTTTATACTTTTTAGTGATCATAATTATGCTGTTATTCTCCCATTTTTCTCCCATTTCTCAAGAAACAATAGAACATTTCAATCTCTCCGCAAGCAACGCCATGGGAAAGTCATAGTCATATATTTAAACCTAAATATGCTTCGTCATAGTCGCTCAACTATCTTAATCGAAATATCTTGTCGCCACCCTCGAAATATATACCGTTTAGGAGTACCGGTGGCCATCTGTGGTCTTCATCATCAGTTCCACTTCACCAAATAGTGGTTTCCAAGACCAAATACACGAGTTACAATGAAAAATACCAAAATCGCTATAGGTGTGCCTATACATTTTGAAGAGTTCCGTCGATTCCTCATGGATTCCACCATCAGATCTTCATTTTGAAAAAAATGGGACCAATCTGGAAGCACCAGCTTTCAAATAAAAAAAGAATCTTCAAAATCGGTTCACCCAGTCGAAAGTTCTGAGGTAACAAACATTAAAAATAATAAAAAAATAAAAAATACAGACGAATTGAGAACCTCCTCCTTTTTTTGAAGTCGGTTAAAAAAGCGACCTGTCTTCGCTTATCGCTTCGGTTTATATGACTTTTCTGTAACACTCGTACATAACCCAGAATATACTATACATCAATTTTCCTCTTGAATCACTATCTATTGATAAAATCCGTTAAAATCCGTTGCGTAGTTGGAAAGATCTAAGGGACAGACGGCGGGAAGCGACTTATACCATGTAAAGAAGAATTGCGTTAGTATGACATACCTAGATACGTTAGTGATACCTACTCTAAGGACTTTCCAAAAAATGTCTACCAAAGAAACTCCTTTACCACTTTTAGATTCGTATAAATAGTTATACCACGTTAAGGTCCAAAAGTAGTAAATTACTCTTTTGGTCGACTATACACTGCAACAACTCCAAAACAAGCTTTTGTTCATGTCTGGGTACAATTGATTCGCCACGCCCAGTCCCAGCCCAGGTTTGCCAGGTGGCCTGCTGTTCAAGTCAATAAAGAGATGTATGAAACAGTAAAGAAAAAAACCGATAGTCTGTGTTCAAATACGATGAACGGGCAAAATCTGCCGATGAGCTATTAGTCGTAACGGAAGTAAAATGCTTACTACGAGTAATAGACTATGGCATTGCAATATTGAAATTTCAAAAAAAAAATCTACATCGTTATAATCCACAGCTTAGTCGTAATAGTCTTGCTTCTATGTAACTAACCAGTGATAGGTCTGGTTGTTGGACTTGAGCTCAAGCGGGCTGAAGATGGTGTAGTCACCGAGGAACACGATATAGCGCATAGCGTCCCGGAGCTTGTCTTCCATCTCGCTTATCAGCAACGTCTCGGCTTTCTTATAATATTCTATAAGACCCATCAGTCCACTAGTATCTGGAGGTGGTGTTAGCAACGTAGTCGCTATAAGGGCATACTCGTCGTATATTCTGTTAAATAATAAAGTGCAACTGCAAATTAAAGACTCACCATTTACAAAATGTTGACGTTGGATCCATATCCATATCCATATTTTATTTATTTGGTTCGCCAACAGATACTTACATACCATTAACTTAATTACATGTATAGGGAAGAGTTACAAGGTGTTTACCCAAAGGCTATTTATGTTTACAGAAAATGTACGCTTCGCGAGAACCACAATAAAAGGATTGCATGCATCGTCCCTTGAAGAGATAGAAGGTAAATTATACTCACGCTTTAATTTCATTTTGGTAGTCATCTGTCATCCTCCTCAGCAAAGTATTGGCCATTCTTGTTGCTGCTCCCTTCAACGCATTGATCAGATCTCCTCTTTGCATCTGATACATCCCTATAACTATAGTTCCTTCTAGTTTTGAGGGTATTTCTTTCGATAGCTCTACATATTTCTTTGCCTCATCGCAAAATTCTTGAAATGTCTTTGGAGGTTCAGATTTGATAAAGTTTTCTACTGCACTCATAGACTAAAATAAAAAGTATATCGGGGGAACTAGTTATTTTTTCACACAATAAAGAATCAAGTTTCGCACAATATAATGTGTGATACTGGTATCGTTGTTGGCCGATGTAACATTGATTTATCACAATGTCAATTTTCGCGTTATGGCGCAGGAATAGCAGGGGATAAGAAACACTCGAATATTAATGTTGTAAAACGGGATCCTTTCTTTACTTAATACTTCCTTTTTGAAACATTTAGGTAATTCAATGACTCCGACTAAAATGTGTTATTTGTAGATGCGTAAGTTTTGAAGACGGAAATGTATTTGCATTGATACTTACATCTCCATTCAGCAAACAAACATAATCGTCAAAATCCTGAACTCGTAGTTCTGGTCCAATTCTTTGTTCGCTTACTAAATTTTCTACTTGTTTTTTGTAATCGTTTATCAGCTCGTCGTCTATTATAGGCTGGAGGAACAAAAGTTGCATTTATGTCAAATAGAAACCACCAAGTATGACTTCTGTTAAACAAGTTTAGGTTTTTTTTTGTATAGGTACCCTTTGTTCAATAATGATGTCTGATTTCTTTGAAATAGCCTATATTTTGATACCTACGCTATGGTTGGTTTTGGAAAAGTGTTATCTATAAGTTTTTTTTTGTGTAAGTTGTTATGAAATTGTCCTCTGATATTTACATTTACGCGTAGTTTTCGATCAACGTTATTCCTTTGGGAACTTTTAAACTTTCCAGGATGAAAATACACTATGTGATCCAGTGTATCGTAAGCTATTTCCATTTCAAAATTTGTCCAAACCCATCCAGCCGTTGCAGCGTGAAGGAGTAACACATAAACTTTCACAATTATAATATTAGTTGGATACACATCACATACACGCAGGCACATAAGCAATACCTCTAACAGTTGGTTTGAATGCCAACTGTTATTTACTGAACGAATATTTTGGATTTTCCTCTTCGCCCTTTACAAAATATTGATATCCAAGACGCAGGGACGAGACGTTAATCGCCGAATTCATAGGTATCAGCATGCGCCCGTGAAATACTTATGCTCCCATAGTCGACTGAGGTCTTCATCGTCAGTTCTACTTTACCAAATTATTTTCAGAACGTTATACTATTTGAGGTGTTCCGTCAATACCTCATAGATCCCATCATCAGACCATACCTTCACGACAATGGGATATTCTCCAACTCGGTCCATCTAAATGTTAGGTCAATAGTTTATACAGGTCCAGAATATGTTTAACTTTGCAATTTGATAATTATTTTAGGGGTTATTAAGGTGTAAATGATGCAGGTAACAAACACTACCTTGCGGTACAGCTTTATCAACCATCGGGCTTGGCTAGAAATAGAAAAATGTGCTAGCTTACACTATAATCAATCATAATCAGAGATCGGACAAGTGGGCGTCATTACTCGATATAATGTGGACATGACTTCAAAGACTGAATTAAACAAACTAAATTACATTGATTGATTACTTACCCGAAAAATAATTTATAAATAATTTTGAAAATAAATAAATAATACAAGGACTTGTTATTGTGTAGATTTATTAAAGCAAATGAACAGGTTTTTATACATTATCTGTGGTTATTTTATTCCTTTTCGGAGCAAACTTCAGTAGATTAATACTAATGGCCACTCCTGAGAAGAGGGACAATTTCAACCCAATTGATCTAGTCCCAAACTAAGCTCTAGGCTTGTACTATGGGTGATGTCTTTGTATTATTTATTTATTACTGTCCTGCAAGGGATCAAAATTAAAGTTCAGGTAAGAAATGAATTAATTAAATTATAATATTTAAAATCTTTGGAGTCATGTCCACATTACTGCGAGTAATGACGCCAAATTGTCCGATCTCTGATCATAATCAAGCAAGGTAGCGTTCATAACGAGTGACATCAAAACATTAATAACTCCTAAACTAATTAACACATTGGAGTTAATACTAAATGCTGGACCGGTATAAAAGCGGCTTTCTTGTGCCATAGTAATATCTACGAAAGTTGAAATAAAATAAACATTATGGTGAAGTTGCAGATACGCTGACACTCTAAATATTTACTCCCTTATTCATAAACGCACACCTTGTCTATTTTGTTCTTTGTTCTTTGTGTCAAATTCAAATGTCGTATTCCTGCTAATATTATAAATGCGAAAGTTTGTGTGTACTAGTTTGTTACTCTTTCACACTGCAACGGATAGACGGATTTGGATGAACTTTGGAGTGGACATAGCTGGATTAACATCGGGTACTTTTCATCCCGGAAAAAATAAGTTTCCGGGGAAAAAAAAATAATCGAAATCTACGCGGAAGAAGTCGCGGGCAGAAGTTAGTGACAAATAAGGACAAAGCACACTTTAATCACACTAGGTATTGCGCGTTTATAGGGGGATCTAATAGTGTTGGGTATCGTCAGCGCTACTGATCAGGCAGTAATGAGACCAATGGAGCGCTTAACTATTAGAAAAAACAAAGTAAGTAAGCTTAAGAATTAGTTGCTGGCGTAGTTGGTGTAGTCATACCGTTAGAAGGTTTTTGCAAACCAAGCCTGGATACAGTCTGGTCTCCAGGCGGGCGGTTCTTGAGCATGCGTCCCACAAGTAATCGTACATTGACTTCAGTTGGTCTCTAAACTGTTTGAATGAGGGTTCAAAATCAAGAGAGTCCCCTATAAATGAAAGATTAATCACGAAGCCCTGATTAGCTCCCTGAAAAAGTGATAAGTGTATAGTAGAGTCCGTTAATAAATATCAATTCAAATGATAATAGTTATGAAAATGTGCCAACCCCGACATCCATCAGGTAATCATTATATTCCTCCAAAGATTTTAAACATAGTGTTTGTAAATTGTAAGTCATTAAGCATGCCACGCAGTTGTAGAAGTGCTTCATTTTGCCCGCTTGTTTCTGGTTCGGAAGTTGTTTCTTTTTTAAACCCTACAAAATATAAATGTTAAATCAATAAAAGTAAATACTTAGGTTTTAAAACAAAACAAATAAAAATATATAAATTGCGACAAAGTTACTCTTTACCTTTCTTCGACATGGTCCTATAATAGTGGTTACACGTTAGTTTGACTGTTCTAGAAGTATTTTCATCCAGAGTAAAGATCGAAAGTCAAATAATGTAATAAATATACATCGATACTAAACGTACCTGAACAAAGACCGCCTCCAACATGGGTACCCACTGACCCGCCAACACATGGACAGCTGTCTCAATATGTTTTTTGCAAACAAAATTGAACTCTGACAGGGTGTAAGCTTCAGGCACATTCATAAGATCTTCAACGCATATCAGACGGAGGTTACTTAAATAATAATAACTATATGAAAAGCAAGCTTTAAAAACCGACTGCATTTTTTATACTGTCGTCGATATACCTAGGTACATATTCTGACTGCCTAATTGTCATTTGGCCATTGTTTTTATTTCAGTCGGGTAATAAATAGTTTGCATGTTTTGAAAGAAAACTATACATACACAAATACACTCACGCCTTCATTCCCAGAATTACCAAGAACTCTAAAAACTTGTTGTTAATTCTGTAACCACATTTTACTTCAGGCTAAGACGTTTACCAGTGTATATACAATAGTGACAAGTTGCAAGCCCATCGCCTAACAATACTAATAATGGCCTTTATTCCCTTGGTCGCCTCTTACGACGTCCACGGGAGTGACACTCTTCAAAGCCGCCGGCTTGCTTGCGTGGTTGCCAACCACGCAGCAAACTACACTTTTTTATTACTTCTATTAAACTTTAAATACAAAGACACTCAATATTTAATGTGTATCATATATTATGGTGAAATCATTTACTTATTACCTATTAGGGTTGGTTTAGACTAAACGAGCGAATGCTCTAGAACATGTTTTGTCTTTATTTTTACAAAGAAAACGTAAGAGATAATGCCATAGAATTCTTGTTCATTCGCTTTTGGTCTAAACCCACCCTTAGTCAATGGTTAGGATTTTGGTGGCATATCTACTGTAGTTCTAGAATCCACGCAGTCGCTACTTCCTAATTATTATAACACATACCAGTTTGATTTTGGCCTTCGTACATTTTAGTTTGGTTTATCTATATACCTTCTTATATTTGACTGTTTGTAACGCTTTAACAGCGGATATATTTTCCGTATCCAAATTCATTTAAAAAGGATTAGCGATTTAGAAAATGAATTTTGAAGTATGGTAGGTGGTACGAGTAAGTAGGTATATAATAATTAGGAAATAGCGACTCCATAGATTCTGGAACCACGGTATGCCACCAAAAAAATCCTAACCCTAATTATTACACACATAAATATGAGTCAACAGGATTGATTGAAATAGAAATACTGTGTAGAAGGAGGAGTAGGCTCGGTGTAAAAAAAAATGGTATGCGCCGCATCAGGACAGCGTTGGTTTTCAGCGTGCGCTTTTATTACTAAGGTAAAGGTCTGAAAACGAGCTTATGTGATATGCCCGTCTCAAGGCTCTCAGATCCGTATTAATAAACTGATCTCAACTGTAATGCTCGTCTCAAGATGCGTCAAAAAGGAACGTTTACTTTGACGTATCTTGTGACGGGCATCTCAGCCAAGATGAGGTTATAAATACGGGGTCCGTTCATTTGACCAAAAAACGTTTCACCAAATGATTCATTTCACAAACATATCATTTGACAAACCTTTATTTTTTCCAAAACTGTAAATATTTCAGGATTTATTTCAGGACCATCGTGTAGAACCCTATAGGTTAGGTTAGGTTTGTTTTTTAAAAATCCTGAAATATTTACAGTTTCGGAAAAAATAAAGGTTTGTCAAATGATATGTTTGTGAAATGAATCATTTGGTGAAACGTTTTTTGGTCAAACATTAGTGAACCTATAAATACGGCCCCTAGACTCCAAATTTAATTTGACGTATTTTGAGATGGGCATTTTACTCAATCCCCGTTTATAAATACGGCCCAAGAGTCTCAGATCTGTACCAAAGAAAGTCGTGTACGTGGTAATTTCACCTGTGATAAGTATCTACCTTTTCTGACCCGGTTAAAAAAAAACGTAAAGCCGAGGCTGACATATGTTACATAGAGTAGAAATATGTTTCTTACGCGAACTGCTGCATCCATATATCCAATACCTGCGCGATGCAAGGGTGTAAGATGTGCAAGTCCTTTGTGAGAGTCTTTTGGGCGACCGCATACCGATTTCTCCACGCATCATCTTTCTTAGCCAATTCTCTTTTAAGTGGAGTGTCTTCTTCTTGTGGTGACTCTTCCTATTCGGCGAACGTTTTGAATAATCGTAATTGTATTTAGGGCATTCCCAAAAAATGCACGTTCCGCTTAACATCCCCAATAAAAAAGGATAGGATGCGGGTAGTCTTAAGACTGGGATAAATTCCACAAGCTCACTTTTAAACTTCCCATATGAGGTTAGTCTAATAATTTAGGTAACAAACAGGTCAGTTAACGTGCATACTTTCACCTCCTTAATTATTCCCGATGTAGCGACTAACTGCCGCAGTCAGAGATGTCAATTAAATTTAATGCTTGTTTAGGGACGTGTTGTCTTATTCTATTGCTATAGCAAAGAAAGTGACAGCAGCAACTTTAATCAAGCATTAAATTTAATTGACGTCTCTGAGTGCGGCCAATCGTGCATTTTCATGGAAACACATGATAACAATAATTAAATAAATGTTACTAAAAGTTTGAAGCGAAAAAAGCAAACACAAACTTTCACGTTTATGATGTTAGTCAGAAAACGTAATACTGTGAGTTTAATGGCACTGTAAATCTACCAAAAACTAGAAACTACCTTTAATTCCATATCTACAATGAGTACAGCTTGCGCCATCTGTCGTCAAGTATCTAAATTACATTCGTAACAATCATATTGTTTTGATTCATATCATGGAAATTTTGTCATTGTATCGCACCAAAGTAAAATTTACTTTCATTCCTAATTGTAGATGGCGCTAGCTGCACTCGTTCCCGTAAAAAATACTCTAATTCCATATTGAAAATCAGTATAGCTTGCGCCATCTGTCGCCGAATAGCTAAAACTAGCTAATTTTGTTAATATCTCGAATACTGTTAATTTCGATAACTAAGTTATACTTTTCCCATGAAATACAGATAAATGTCTATTAGTCTGCATTATTTTCGAATATTCGGTCCGTAAACATCATTTTTTATACGTTTTTGGTCATAAATCCTAAATCAGATGACCAAAATTAACAAAATATATAGTTTTAAAATGAGCCAATCAAACCCTTTCGTGTTTATACCCCCTAATACTACTGGTTAGACATCTATGTCGTCTACACATTGAAATTATGAAAAAACATTTTTTTTTAACAAAAATGTTTTATAATAAACTTAAGTATTGTCTTGAAATAGAAGGACGGTTTTTTACACACATACACATACATAATCTCACGCCTTCGTTCCCAGAGTGGGGTAGGCAGAGATACAGAATTACAAACATCTCTAAAAACTTGTTGATAATTCTATTCTTGTTGGTTTTTTGTTGTACAAAAATGAATACACAATTTATAGGATACTAGATGTAACCCCGGCTTCGCTCGGGTAAAATATAGACTCATTCTAATGTTCCCTTTTTTTATAAAATGTTGATGACACTTCTGTACTTATCGGTTTATGGTCTTAGGTAGGTACTTACAGTCCGTAAGCACTAAAAAAACATTCGGTTTGTGCTTGGCTCTCACTCGCTATCATACTCTCTTATTGAGAGCTAGTGAGGGAGGAGTACCAACTGAATGGTATTCCAAGTGCTCACTGACTGGACTACTTTTGAAAATTAAAATAGAAAATTCTGTTCTCTAAACAGATCGGCCTGACTGACTAAAACAAATGCAGTTCTCAGTCTAAAGACTATGGAAAAAGAGTAATACGGAAAAATGGGACGTGTAGTCCCATTCTTAATATTATCACAAACGTGTCACAAACACGTTCACAGCTAACCTATGTATCGATATTCCACCAGTAGATATACTCGAATCTCTTAAATCTTATTTAGGTACCCAAATAACAATGATGTCTCTGTCTCACAATCAAAGCAACTAAACCTTAGAGGTCACAATGGAGAACGGAATGCGAATGACACCTGTGACACAATCAATCAATCTTTTTTAGTTTATGGCACGGTCGTGTTGACATGACATCTTTGCGTGACATATATAAAATAAATCATTTTTATACTGAATATACTTGATAATCTGAATTTTCCGCGTATAAGTTGTCGACTCGGAACGACTAATTTTTTACGCTCTTCAATTTGATGTGCATTTCGTTCGAGTCTACCGTAGACCGGTACGAAATTATTAATATAGATATAACTAACTCTATAACAATTGAACTAAGAGTGAGTAACTTAAAGAAAAGTAGTGGCCGTCTTTTTCCGTTAAGTTGACTTCACGAAGGTTAAATGTTGAAAAACTTTGTCAATGTATGCATGCACATTGTGTATTTTTGTTTAACAAATAACTTGACTTTAGTTTAAGTATTAGAAAACACAATTATACTAATGAGGGTGCCACTGGACGCTCGCTCAGTGCAGTCTTATAAAGAGAAAATGCCTAGGTTTTGCGGAACCAACGGGTGCATACAGTCGAGTTCATAAATATGTGTACATTTTAGTACCCTGTCTATTTAATGTCATGTTTAAACTGCCATACTTATATCAATTGTAGGCTAGCGGTACACCCCGAAATTCAGTCAAATGCTGCAAATGGTGTTAAAAGCATGAAAACCGGAACGATTGATCTTTATTTAGGCCATACGAATCAATTTGACCCGTAGCTCGAAAAAAAAAACGGAGACGAGTTATGATGTCATCTTTATTTTGTATGGGAAAATATTTTTTTTGTTCTGAAACCTATCGTATGTGGTATCTAATGAAAGCGCTTACTAAGCCAATTCTAAAAATATATCACATCATTATATTTCAGTCACTTGTTTTAAATTAAAATAAAAATCATTTTCAAAACATTCCAAGTCTGGGCTCCTCCAGATTATGATACGGTTGAATCATTATTTGTTAAATATAACTAAAATTATACGTAATAGCCTCATATCCAACCCCAAGTAAGCAATTTTGAAAATATTTAAATTTAGTTTTTTTTACAAGTTTTTAATATTACAAAATGTGATAAAATCACAAGTAGTTGAAACATGTATAAAAAGTTCAATTTTAGACACTGAGGATGATAAATACTAATGCGAGAGGAGTTTTCAATCATATTTATACTATTTACTTTAATAATATTTAATATTTTAATATTTTGCCCGCGACTCCTTCGAGTTTTTATCCCGGAAAAAAGAACAGTTCCCGAGCGAGCAGCGATAAACGACTTCTACGCGGACGGAGACTATTGCCACAGCGATTAAAGTGACAAGGTAATAAAGTGTACACATATTTATGAACTCGACTGTACTATGAGTAAGGACTTTCATTCGTTAATTTAAACAGTAAGCATATGATAATATTATGTAATAATATGATTAATTAAATTTTCGGTTACCGTGTTAGGATCTCTTAAAACGAAGTCAACGATTGCTTTCTTCATACTCGTCATAAAATCTTCACACATTTCGTCAGTGGCTATTTTTAAGGTATGACCCCATTTTTTGAGCTTCGGTGAAATCAAATTGTAAACTCTGCAAAAAATCAAGAAGGAAGACAGAAAGATTTACTCACTTTCACTTAAGGGCCAGCGCAAACCTGCGGACGGCAGGGGATTATTTCCTATAAATTTCGTCCGCCGCAATCCGCTGCATTGACCCGTCATACGAGTTTTAAAAATAACGCCTTTGTAAAAATTATAAAGGTACCGTTTTTGTATTTTAGCGTCGAGGGGTGCTACGTGAATGGAATCAATGCCATATCGCAAGTAATAATAATATCGCAACATGTTTTTCTCCTCTCCGCTGGGAATGCTGTCCCCGTCTTCTCCAGGTTCCGATTGACAAATAAGGTCCATTAACTTCGCTCTAAATTCTTCTCTGGCTTTTTTCAACGCAGTGAACTTTTGCATTACTTCAAAAAAGAAAAATTGGCTTATTTTATTTGTTAACTAGCGGTTATCCTAAAACTAAAATTCGTTTACCAATTGAATTTTTCTTCACCACCACATTGACGACTTTTTTTTTTGGTTTTGGCGCCGGCAATCTAAGTACTTGTTCGGGTAGCGAAAACAGTGGGTTTGTTCTTATTTTAGTACTGTCAAGTTTCTGGATGCTCGGCTGTGTTAATGAGGAAGAAGAAGACGATGGGTCTCCTTGACATTTCTTCCGCGTTGGTTTACTCCGGTCCATGGTTCCTGTTACGAATAATAGGAAATCATTTTAATACTATATGTTCCTAGTTATATTATAAATGCGAAGTGAGTTTGTTGGATTGTCGTCTTTCACGCAGCAACGGAGCAACGGACCACCGATGTTTTAAAAATTGAAAAACAAAAAACCGCCTTCAAAAACGCATAAAATAACTTCTTTTAAAATGGTAGGTAGGTCAGTCCAACTGAAGTCGGCTTTTGGTTAAAAATATTATGAGTCACCGACTTAAGTAGGACTACCATTTTAAACGAAGTTATTTTTTGCGGACTTGAAGGCGATTTTTTTTAAACATTTTTTTTATTTTATACTTTTTAGTGATACCTAATAAGATGATATGTAGTAACACTGTTTAGATAATATGAAACTCTATGACATTTCAAGCTTGCCGCTTGCGGGAAAGTCATAATCATATTTAAACAATTAAATGTTCTTCGTTATAGTCTCTCAACTTTCTTATATATAATCAAAGTATCTTATTGCCACCTTTGAAATAGGTACCGTTGAGGAGTCCGGTGGCCATCTGTGGTCTTCATTATCAGTTCCACTTCACCAAATGATACTTTCTGAATACAAACACTAGACTTAATACGAAAAATACTAAAATCGCAATATGTATTTAGGCCTATAATATTTAAGGAGTTCCCTCAATTCCTCTCGGATCCCCTCATCAGATTCAGATTTGGTGACAATGGGACCACCTCGGAAGTACCTATACTCTATCAAACCAAAAAATAATTTTTAAATTCGGTCCACAATTGTCGGAAAAATCGGTGAAAATACATTATAAAAATCATAGTACCTACAGTGGAACGAAGAACCTCCTCCGTTTTTGAAGTAGGTTAATAACTATATGAAAAGCAAGCTTTAAAAACCCGACTGCATTTTTTATACTGTCGTCGATATACCTACATATATTAATAATTGTCATTTTGCCATTGTTGTTATTTCAATTTTAACAGTTTAAACGTATCCTATGTCACCCGGGATGACGTAAGGATTCTAACGATACCTCACACATCTAAATCGGTCAAGGGATTTGGAAGTTATAGTGAAATAAAGAAACTCACATACATACATACATACAAACATGAACCATGAAAACATTACACTCGTTTTTTGGGGCAGTCGTGTAAAAAGTAGTCGGAGCCGAAGAGTGACGTTTTTATTGCTAGAAATAACACATTTCCCATTCCCAGACTATTCTCACAAACCTATCCTACTTCCTACTGTCACACTTTATAGGTAAAAGTTGGTAAGGATTAACTTTCATTCAATATACAACCGGACAAGAGCATATCGGATCATGTTCAGGGCATGCTATAAGTAGGGTTCCGCCGCCGTCAAACACAAAAAAATATTTCCTATTCGATCCCCAAATTAAAAAAAAATTGGTAAAATTGGCAATAACATGTACCTATTATATGCAGTCGATGTTATAATGTCAAAAAATATTACCTTCGCTTTACATGCATGTATGGCAGGTAAATACCAGAAAATAAAAGTTTTTTCATGATTTTATTTTACAACTTTGTCGGTGTTATTTAAAATAAGTACCTAGGTACCTGCAAGACCGAGCGTCGCTCGGGTTCAAATCGATTTTTCCCGAAGATGACCACTTGACAGATCGTATTTTCGCCCCCGTACCGAACCCCTATTGCAAATTTCAACGAAATCGTTACATACATACATACATTAAATCACGCCTGTTTCCCAAAGGGCATAGACCACTTCTTTCCACCTGCTACGATCCTGACAAATCTCTTTCACTTCTACTTTCATAAAGGGGTGATAGACGGGCGAGTAAGTACGCCGTACTTGGGCATTTTCATGGAAAAGTGTACCCAATTAAGGACTGAAAAAGGAACTTTATAACTTTGTCAGTTTTGTGACGAAAATTAGCTATACATTGACGGCCGTCAAAACTGACAAAGTTAAAGTTCCTTAATTTGAGTCCTTAATTGGGTATCTTTTTTCGTGAAAATGCCCAAGTACGGCGTACAAACTCGCCCTTCTATCACCCCTTCCTTATACATCGAGTCATGCACGTCGGTTTTGTTTTTATGGTATAGGAGGCAAACGAGCAGATACTTAGGATTCGGCCCTTTTTCTAGTATAGGCTTGTTTAATAGTATAGGATGTATAACTATAACTGTGCCAAATTACATCTTTGTACATCAAGAGTCTCTGAGTTAGACCGCGGACAGACAGACAGACTGTAGATTTTTAAAAGTGTTAACTATGACTAGCCATAGCGGCTAAAGTAAATTATATCAACGACTGTTTGTTCAGGAAGCAGTAATTAAACGCAGCTTTTTGGTCCATGCTCTTCCGTCATAAAATTGCCAAAACCGACTGACAGTTCTGTGAACCTTTTTAGTTGAATGGTAAAATCAATTTAATATTTTGATTTTATCCGGTTTTAAGACTACTACAAAGTTATTAGTTTCACCAACCTTGTATTCTAATCAAACATTGAAATTGTATATCAGTTGTCGGTTATAAACTTATAAATCTTACCTGTCGCAAGGTATACCTGACAAACAGTAAGTTTTCCACTAGATTATTTGGTTAGGATTTTTCTTAACTTTTCACTTAATAAACTTATTTTTTAAATAAAGTTTAACATAAATATGAATAGACGCAGAACTGCAACCTTGACAGAATAACAAATCGATTAATTCCCCATGGTTACTTCTCGTTTATTGCAGTTTCTATGACAGCTTTACCGGCCAGTCTCATTTGACGAAACTAAAAAGTCTTATAGCTGTTATCTATAGTTGTTTGGTTCATTATTCATTTTTGTGACTACCTGATGGTAATTTCATTTATAGGTTAAGAATTTATAAATGAAGCAAAAACTAAAGGTTTATTCGAAGGTAACAAAATTATTGACCTACCAAAAGCATGTAGTTTCATGTGGCTACACGAAGCCATATACAATGATTGGCCTTGAGTGAAGCAAGTACTTATACCCCTCTACCCAATGATGTCATGGAGCAGAGCTAGCCAATGGCAATGTTGTGAAGATTGTGTTGTATATTTTTAGCTGTGGCTCTTTCTATAACAAGCTTAGTTTTTAAAATAATTTATTTGGATTACAAACTTGTGTAAAAAGAGTGTTTTTATGTAAGCTACTTCATATCACTATATCACTTAATATTATGGAATTATGATTCATCAACTTCAATTTAACCAAATGACTACAATCATTTGATTTGGCTTATAAGTATATTAATTGTAAAATCTGAGGTTTGTTCATTAGACGGTTATAAAGATGAATATAGGAATGGAAATGTTTTAACAACATTTCAGATGATATTCCAGTTGGTGCGTAGCTTACACACCAGCCATTTGTGCAGAGCAGCTGAATCCTCTCTGCTGGCAAAGCTGCGGAAGAAAACTGGTTACACTATTTCCAACTGCAAAAAAGCCCTTGAGATGCACAACAATGACTCAGAAAAGGTATTTTTCAGAAATTACATTAGAAGCATTACATTAAATTAAATTAAATTAATCTAATAAACATTAAATTCATCTCCATCCAAGATGTTGTAATTTATATATCCAATGTATCTATGGTACATATGAGTCTTTGTTACCTAATCGTACCAAAATTATTATTTTAATTGGTGAAAAATTGCTGCTTTCATCAAGTTCATTTTGTACAGAAATCAAGAATTAAGAACCATATATTTGAAATGACCTGTTGTTCAATAATTGTTATTTTTTCTTTTAAAGGCTGAGACGTGGCTCAACGAGCAGGCCCAAGAAATGGGCTGGGCAAAAGCCACAAAGCTGGCTGGGCGTTCAGCTCAGCAAGGCCTAATCGCTGTCAAGTTTGACAAGAGCCATGGTGCACTAGTAGAGCTCAACTGTGAAACTGACTTTGTATCAAAGAATGAGAAGTTTCATAAGATGATACAAGATGCTGCTCTTGCATGTTTTAAATTTGCACATACCAACTTGCAATCCAAGGGTCCGGTGACAAAGGTACCCTAATTATTTTAATTAATACATTATACAAAGTAAAAAAAAAATACAAGGATGATGTTGCAGTTGTACTTAACAATACAACATAATATTTGGGCTGAGATTCTACATGGTAAAATCTTATTGCTTTTTACATGTTTCCGTATTGTCAATGTTTCAATAGCTGCGCCTCTATTCAACACTGTAAAAACAATATCGCATTTGATCTGTTATCGTATTGTCAATGTTTTGATAGCTCTTATTTTCTTGACAGTAATGGCGGCTGACGTCATAACAATACCATAACAGGCAAACTACGATATCGTTTTTACCGCCTAGAATAGAGGCGCTGTTCTTCATGTGACAGTAATGACGGCAGATTTAAAAACAATACCATAGCATGTCAAAGGCAATATGGCCTCTATTCTACTAGGTAAAAACCATATTATTGCCTTTGATATGTTATTGTATTGTCAATGTTTTGATACCTCTTATTTACTTGACAGTAATGGCGATCAAGTTAAAAACAATACCGTAACTCATCAGAAGCAATAAAGCCTAGTTTGGGGTCCACTGGATATTGCTAATTGTAATTTCTTCTTGTTTCTCAAATAAATAAATAAAATAAAATAGAGGCCCTGTACAGAGTAAGGGAAACTGAAAGATATACCTTTTTCGCTCTTGTCACAACGTGAATAAGACAAGTAAGGTACGCCTTTCTGTTTCCCTTAGTGTATATAAGGCCTGTTTTTATTCCATTACCATAGAATTACAGGCATGGCTGTTAAGAAACACTTTTTGAATTTACAGATGGAACTTGACAGTGAACAACTCAGCAACTTATCAATAGATGGCAAGAAGTTATCTGAAGTATTGGCTTTATTTATCGGTTCTGTGGGCGAGAATGCCGTGCTTCGACGTGCAGAGTGCTGGAAGGCAAACAAGAGTGACGTCAGTATCGTCGGCTACACGCACCCCGCGCCAGCCGCGCCTGTGGACTACTCTGCCGGCAAGTATGGCGCGCTGCTCGCCTATAGTCAGCCTGCCGGCGTCGACGACGTCGGTCGCCAACTGTGCCAGCACATTGTCGGCTGCGCGCCACGCAAGATCGGCAACAAGGAAACCGACAAACCAGCTCAAAACTCTGATGATGAAACATGCTTTATCTACCAAGAATATCTGCTTGACCCCTCCTACACTGTACATGAAGTACTCGAACAAAATAATGTTAAAGTAATAGATTATGTTAGATTCTCATGTGGTGAGAACATAGAAGCTAATATGCTCGGAGTTGAAAAGCAGCCATTAGACACAGTGCAAACATTGCAGTAAACAAAGGCATGTTTTAATTTAGTGATGTTGAAAATTGTTATAAATTATTATAAACTTAAAGAGATTAAGAAATAAATAGTTCAAAAACATGAGCGTTTTGTTAAACTATTGATAAAAACATGTAAACTCAACATAGGTATTTAATGATTAGAAAACATTACATAAATAAAGTAGTTACATTAATGTAATCTTTTATATCTTATGTGAGTCTGCATGTATAACGTTCTTCATTTTCGCCTGACCTTTCCACAAGAACATTCTGCAGTCTTTCTTCCAAAACATAGCAATCTGACTGGGTTCGAAACAATAGCCGTGGTAGTTGAGCACCTCTGGCGAGACGACGTGCAGTGCCAGCGTGTTCTGCTCTCGCGTACGGAAGGGCCCAGCGGTGGCGGGTCGCAGCAGGCAGCCGCAAGGGCACACTGTAGCTATTTTAGGTGCCGACATCACATTCATCCTATTACATAAATTCATTCTTTGAAAGTTGCCACAAATACGGAGCTCCTCGACGGCTCCAGTGAAGGACTGCGTAGCACGCAACGCTAAAGGTCTCGCATTTTGATTCTCAGGATTATTTCTGAACCCAACTGAGGATAAAGACTTCTTCGTAATATTCGGGCTCTCTTCAGGACTTCGATCTTCATATTCGCTTTCTTTGTCCGAATTATCATCAGTGTACATGATCCTTACGAAATTTTGGCACAATAAAATATTTGACAACTCCCGTCATTTGTTTCCCGCCTTTGCGACGTTTGGTACTAAGTAAAGTGCAAGCGAGGTTTTATAATGGTCTATCAGAATCTCATGACAAAAAGGGAAATTCAAATTTAGGGCATGCAACTCCGGGGTAATAGGATTTAAAGGTCTTGATAGGTACTTCATTTGCCACAGGGGTACGTTTTATAAAGCTACAAGGAACATTTCTTAATTGGCTGGGGCGTGTTTTATAAAACTGCAAATTACAATTTTACAGGTCTAAACTGGCAACACTGCTCAAATGGCTGGTCGCCATTGGTCAAGGTTGTGGCAAATGAAAACTTGTAACCTGTAATTTGTAGATTTATAAAACATGCCCAGTTCTATAAAAGTATGATGTGGTGGACCTGTGGACCAGTCCGCGTAGAAGTCTTTATTTCTTTGGGAATCATTCCATTTTCCAGGATAAAATTAAAATATCACGTCTGTGCAAATAACTATCTATGCCGTGAAGATGGGACATTAGGTCTACCAGAATCTCATGACAAATTTAAAAGTAAAAGGAAATCGATTTTCATAATTATGGCAATGTTGCGCAATGTTCTGTTAAAAATATCGTTAATCATGTGTACTGTAAAAATTCTGAGGAAGAAGATGTGAATCAAACACAATCTTTGATTTAGTGTCGTGTTTATAAAATACTAGTAAATGAAGCCAAATAATATTGATACTTTAAGGACTTTAAACATTACTTATCACCTCATTTGACTTTCATGTCTGACACGCAAAAGTCCATTTAGAACCCTTAATAATTAGGTGCCATTTAATTCCAGGGTTACCCCTTGCCACCATATGGCCAATCGTAGCTGTGCGGCCTGGTCTTTTCAAATCAAATCAAATCAAATCATTTATTTATGATAGTTACACAGGTTGGTTTCATAAGAGTCTTTATATTTTAATGAGATCTCTGTGATCTGCCTTTTAAGCGTACAAACTCTTTTTTCCTATAGCTAAAATTACTGTCATGCAATACATTATACATTTTACCATTATTACAAATTGTCAATATAAAAAACATAAAGGAATAACTTACACTACTACTATTGAAATTTAATTATTCTATTAAATACTTCATGATGTTTTTATGAGGAATAGAAAAAAAGGAAATACCTCGCACCTCCTCAGAATACGACATTGATATACGTTAAAGTTGCATAATATAGTCGCTTAGCTAACAATACCGCGTAAGTCAATGAAATAAGAAAATACGCGAAATAAGAGTTAGTTTAATATAATACAAACTTCCATTTTGACCTGTACAGTTTTCGGTATTGTTAGCTAAGCGACGATACGTGATCATATATATTATTTACGATAATTTTGAACTAAATCCTAATAAACATAAGTACTTATTATTAGCACACGATTCTTTCAATTTAACCTACTTTTTATGTATTAGGAAATGCAAGTCCAAAGTTGATTTAAAGGGTTACGTAGGTAACTAATCGTTACTAATATTATAAACCTTCGTTTGCTCCATCTTCACTGCATACATATAGAGGGTGGAAAAAACGAACGCCACATGGACGGCAACTACCTTAAATATTGGAAATAGCAAATTCTACGCAAAGGAGGACTAACTTTTATTTTTTAAAACAATATTGGATTTTTGCATTATTGGATTTTTGAAAAAATCCTCTTCCTTAACCGGGAATCGAACTGGTCGAATATGAAAAAACAATAAAGTCGCGTTTTATGATACAGATGTTAAGCGTCATTGACAGTGATCATTAATTTTATATCTACAACACTTAGTACAACACTAGTTAGTACTTAGCACAAACCTGATACTTTAATGTTATCCTAGAAAATTTAATAATTCCCAAAGAAATAAATACTTCTACGCGGACTGAGACCGCCACACCACACCTTGGTTTTAATGAACGCGTAAAATCAAGTATCAAGACTTTTAAATCCTATTACCCCGGAGTTGCAAGCACTAAATTTAAATTTCCATTTTTGCCATGAGATTCTGGTAGAGCTATACAAACGTTTATAATAAGAATCATTAACGATTAGTTACCTAAGTGATTTAGGTAATTTACCAGCAAGATGATCTGATGACATCAGCCCGACCGCAGGCCCAATCTGGGGGAGATCCACTGCAAGTCGGGCCCGAGGAAAATTGGAGCGGCGTATGCCCAATGTTGGGCGCATATGCGCTGAAGAAGAAGAAACCTACGTAACCTTTAACCTTTTGAACGCCATACGTCGAATACAAAATGTGCCACCCACACGCCAAACATGTTTGCTATGCTATGCAACTTACACCTTATCGCTACCAAACAAAGTCCCTTTTAATCTTGAACTCTTGTCGGCTGTAGCCGACGTGGCGACAGTGGCACGACTTTTAGTTGACGGCCAGAGCCGACTGTGGCGTTGAAAAGGTTAAAACCAACTTTGGACTTGCATTTCCTACTATTGGCAAGTAGGTATTAAGGTAAAATTAAAACAATCGTGTGCTAGTAGGTACCTATATTTATTATGATTTAGTATAGTAGAAAATGACTTCAAAAACTAGATGACGTATCGTCACTTAACTAATAATAGGTACCACACATCAAAATTGGATGTAGGTATGTAATTTAGAACTTTGTGTTCTATTAAAGGGGTGATAGACGGGCGAGTAAGTACACCGTACTTGGTCATTTTCACGAAAAAGTGTACCCAATTAAGGACTGAAATTAAGGAAATTTCACTTTGTCAGTTTTGTGACGAATATTAGCTATACATTGACGGCCGCCAAAACTGACAAAGTTAAAGTTCCTTAATTGCAGTCCTTAAACTAGAAACAAATTATCGGACGCGGCTTACGGACGCGGCTGACAGCCGCGACTCATAGGTATCTAGATAATGAATATACACTGAATTGTGCAAACTATCGGACGTGAGCCGTGGACGTAACCTTGAGCGTTCGGACGTCCGATAGATATCTGGCGCGCTGGATGTTTTTGTCAGCCGAAAACGTCCGCGGACGGTATGCACGGGGTGCGGGACGCGTCATAGACATATCTTATAAGCGTCCGTCAGCCGCGTCTGTCAGCCGCGTCCGATAATGTGTTTCCCGTTGTTGCGCGTCCGCAAGCCACGTCCCGTTCGACTGTGCACACTTATCAGTCGCGGCCGTCAGCCGCGTCCGTAAGCCGCGTCCGATAATTTGTTTCTAGCTTTATAGGTCTACCAGAATCTCATGAATAAAAGGGAAATTCAAATTTAGGGCTTGCAACTTCGGGGTAATAGGATTTAAAGTCTTGATACTTGATTTTCCACCAGTCCAATAAAAGTTTGATGTGGTGGACTTAGTCCACGTAGATGTCTTTATTTATTTGGAAATTATTCCATTTTCCAGTATAAAATAAATATCACATCAGTGTGCATTTGAATATCTATACCGTGAAGATGGAACAAACCGTAGAGGGACGAAACAGACCAATATTTATAATAAATATATAAATATCAGGGGACGATGTCACACCAATTGACCTAGGTAGTCGCAAACTAAGCTCTAGGGTTGTACTATGGGTACTAGATTATATAATACGATATAAATACTTAAATATATAGAAAACACCCATGACTCAGGAACAAATATTCGTGCTCATCACACAAATATCTGCCCTTATCGGGATTTGAACCCAGGACCGCTAGTTTCGTAGGCAGGGTCACTACCAATTAAGCCAGCGCGTCTTCGAATATTAATTAATAACGGTTAGTTACCTATCTAACCCTTAAAACCAGCTTTGGACTTCCATTTCTTATTGTTTAAGTATTAAGATTAAATTAAAACAATCATGTGCATTATGTATGTTTATTAGGATTTAGTTGAAAACTCAATGACGTATCTTTGCTTAGCTAACAATACTGCACAGATCCAAATTAATGTATACAATTTTGAATTATGTATTATATTAAATTAACTCATAATTCATGTGCAATCGTTGACTTACGCGGTTTTGTTAGCCAAGCGACTAAATGCACTTAAATGTAAACCAATTTCGTATTCTGAGGAAATGCGAGGTATTTCTTTTTTTCCTATTTCTCATGAAAACATCATGAAGACCGTGCTACACGGGCGGCGGCAAAAAATAATCCTGGAATTAAATGGCACCTCATTATTAAGGTTTCTAAAAGGACTTTTAGTTTTCATAAAAGCCAAATGGAGTTATAATATAAGTAACGTTCCTGCAAATGTACAAAATTAACTTAAAGTATCAATATTATTTGGCTTCATTT
Source organism: Acleris literana (assembly GCA_946894065.1). NCBI lineage: Eukaryota > Metazoa > Arthropoda > Insecta > Lepidoptera > Tortricidae > Acleris > Acleris literana. The sequence continues at coordinate 20,159,640 of OX335671.1, read as the reverse complement.
ACTAGACTATTAAAACACGACACTAAACCAAATATTTTGTTTGATTTTCATCTTCTTGCTCACAATTTTTACAGTACACATGATTAACGATATTTTTCGCCTGAGATCGAAGGGCTTTAAGGGCATACTAACACTGTATTTGAGTAAATACAAAAAACAATAACAAACTCTGACAAGCGGCGAAATTTGAATTGACAGGCGTAAGGTAACATTGCCATATAAAAATCGATTTATTTTTACTTTTAAATTTTTCATGAGATTCTGGTAGACCTATAATTGGGTACACTTTTTCGTGAAAATGCTAAAGTACGGCTTACTTACTCGCCCGTCTATCACCTCTTTTAAATGATTTTTTAATTCGCGTTCTATCGTTGACTTCGCGGTATTGTTAGCTAAGCGACTATATGGAATTTTAATGTAATTCAATTTTATATTCTGACGAGATGTGAGCTGTTTATTTTTTTCTATTCCTCATTAAAACATCATAAAGATCGTGCCGCACAGCTACGATTCGTCGTATGGTGGCAATAGATAATCCTGGAATTAAATGGCACCTCATGAGGTTAAGATTATACTTGGACTTTCACGTGGCAGACATAAATGATAATAATTTTTATTATTAATTAGCCATTATAAATAATTCTTAATATAGTGTCTCACTGCTAAATGAAGTGATAATTTGCAGGGTGCAAATGTACAACGGAACCTAAAGTATCAAAATTGTTTGGCTTCATATACTAGTCTATTATCTGTGAAGCGGAGAAATTTGAATTGAAATGTTGGCAAATGAGATGTAGGTATTTACGAAAATTTGCCATTTGAAAATCGACTTATTCTTACTTTAAAGGACACCGTAGGGTAAGTATGGAAAAAAAAACTTCGGTGAATTTTTATAAAAGAATATATGTTACGTGTCTTGATTAATATATAAAAATACTTGGAGCGCAATAAAATCCTATGACTAGTTTTTGAGAAAAAAAGTATTTAGTGAAAAATTATGTGGATATTGGTTCCATAGAAAAATGTATGGAGTAAAAAAAGTTTCCTGTTTTGAACGAAAATATTTTTTAAACTGTCCATAGAATATGTTTGAATTCGAATCATTTATGTTAACAATAAAACAAGTTATGAAACATTCAAAATCCACAAATTTTCACCGATCAATTAAAAAAAAAAACATTAAACGCTAATTAGCGATAAGACCGCCTGTTGTTTACCTGTCTTATTTTTTAAATATGCTGTTTCTCTGTTTTTTTTATTTATTTGGTGTACAATAAAGTGTTTTGTATTGTATTGTATTGTATTAAAAACCAAGTATTTTTCGTTAAAAATCATTTCTAATCTAAATACTGAAGAATAGGGGGCTGTGACACCAAACTTATGTTGGTAAAAAATATGCACAAAGTATCTCTTTAGTTATTTTTACTATAGCAGAAAACGGAAATATCACAATTATATTTTAAAACAATGCAGACTAATTTTACTTATTTTTATGAAACGCTAAAACTTAAAAACCAAACACTTTTTTATATCTGTTTATGTGATGAAGTTGATTAATTACATGGTTCCTAAAACATATCTTTGTTTTTGTTCAAAACTGACCATTTTTTTTCTTTCATACATTTTTCTATGGGACCAATATCCATATGATTTTTTAATAAATATTTTTTTTCTCAAAAACCAGTCATAGGATTTTATTGCCCACAGAGTATTTTTATACAGGGTGTAAAAGGAGGAATGGATCAAACGAAACAGGTCGATAGAGGACGTCTAGACCTATCGAATTCACCCCCATGTATCTTCAGCGATTTTTATTAATTTCGGAGATCTTGATCATTTTAATCTGAATTTTTGTAATTAATGATTTTTCGAGGAACGAAAAATCATTAATTTCATGTGTTATTTCAAAAGTTTTTCTGTGGTATCTTACATAATTAGAATCATTACGAATCAACGAAGTTTTTAAACCTATTTGCCCAATTTTTTTTAAGTAATCGCCTAAAGTTTGTTTCTCCATACTAGGTGTCCCAGTGTTTGCTTTTCACTTTGTATGGAAAAAACAACTTTAGATGATTACAAGAAAAAAAACTGGCAGATAGGTTTAAAAACTTCGCTGATTCGTAATGATTCTAATTATGTACAATAATACTGAAAAACTTATTAAACAACACTTGAAATTAATGATTTTTCGAGACATGGACATAAGGAAAAATTACAAAAATTCAGATTAAAATGATCGCTGAACATACATGGGGGAGAATTCAATAGGTCTTCTAGACGTCCTCTATCGACCTGCTTCGTTGGATCCACTCCTCCTTTTACACCTGTATATTGATTATTGACCAAGACACGTAACATATATATTTTTTTATCAAAATTCACCGAAGTTCTTTTTTCATACTTTCCGTGCGGTGTCCTTTGTGATGGGATTCGTTTTTTTATAACTCGTAGGTACTAGGTATGTGTGACGAAATTCTGAATAGGTACTGGGTGTGATGCATGTGACACGCTTAGACCATTTTATACTGGGCGGTAAAACCATTCCATAAAAAATAAATTTCGAATAGGCTTCTAGAATCAATCTCTGCAGTTAGATTTAAAAAATATGTCACAGTGAATTGATTATATTGCAATTAACCCGACGTGTGTACCTGACAGATTTTAATTGAAGCATTAGGGGTGTAGCCACACGAGCGTATTTTTTTGAGTTGTGAGTCGCGTAATTTCTGCTTTATACAAAAGGCCAGCTGATTTTGCGTCTCCGTGTGAACCAAACAGGAGATTTGTATGAAACCGAATGTAACAGAAATTACGCGATCGTCTATAATGACCATAATAATTAGGTACTATGACTTTTCAAACAGATGACAAATAATAAAAAAACGTCTTTCCAAATAGCTCTTCCATTTTAGCGCAGTAGGTAATTAGGGGAGGTTAATTTTATTTTAGATAACAATACCATTTTTAATCATGAAATGCATTAGATCCTTATGCTAAAAGGCTATTCTTCAAAACAACTCCTGTTCACAGCTCTTACCCTGCCTAAAGCCCACGCATAACGATTTCAACGTCCTTAGGCGGCCTTTACACTGAAACTTACGACTTACGTAAGTAGGGACGCAGCTATTGGTTAGAAGTAGATAGAAATATTTTTTTCTCATTCTAACAGATAACTGCGTCCCTACTTACGTAAGTCGTAAGTTTCAGTGTAAAGCCGGCCTTACGATCAAAAAACACGCACAAACTTAGGTAGGTAGATCTAGATACTCGCCATTGAATAAATACCGTTGCATCCAAATCGTGTAGGTTTACAATACCGATACGAAGTAACAAAAGCAAGGTCGCTTTTTGCTGACTACTCGACCGTCCCATGTCGAATCAGTTTGAGAGCAGAACACATCATGCGCGTTATTGTGTTGTAACTGGTAACGGCAAATACAAATAATCTAGGACAACCGCGCTGCTATATTGCTGGCTTGCTTTCTGATAAGTAATTCTAAAGGGGAAATAATATTCCATCATAATTATAATTATTCTAAATGCCATCGTTAATCTATCTCTTGTTTCCAGATATTACACATCGTTGATATGCATAATGTAGCGTACGCCTTATGATATTTGCAAATTTGCATGCATTTTATGTTTTACGCAAACAAATAAATGACTTGATTGATGTATTCATTGGTATAATTCCGCAGCCGATCGCAGTCGGCAGCAGCAGACGCAATGGTAGGCGTTACGTTACCTGCTGGTTTCTACGTATTTCCAAGAATCACTTAACGTAGCCGACCGGCCGACCGCAGACGGCACCAGCTGACGGCAACGGTAGGCGTCGCTTGACGCCCGACGCAGACCCAGTAGTGACGCCGACGTCCGAGCCTTAGGCCCTACTTAACTTTTCCTTTCTTTCGATTTAGTCTCGAATGACTATTGACAGGGGTGGAGCTAACGTAACTTCGAACTTCGATTTTCAAAGTTGGGCATCGGCTGCGTGGCGGTCGGGTGCGGAATCACGACCGCAGACCGCAGCAGCAGGCGTCGGACGCTTGCCGTTGCCGTCTGCGGTCGGCTGAGGAATGACTCTCATTCGCATGACACCGTTACTTTGAATATAAATATGATTTAAAACTGATGGACACAGACCCAAGGATGCATGAACATTTAAAGATTTTTTTAGGGCTCCGTACCCAAACGATGCCATAAAAGGCACCGTGTTAGAAATCCTACACTGACCTTCCTGTCGGTCTGTCTGTTCCTACCTGCAAGAGTTGTATCTTTTGAACCGTAATGGTAATATCTACTGTAGATAGCCTGTTGATGGGTACGGGCAGACTTTACTTGAAAAGCGAATAGTGCGAACAAGAGCGACCCGAGCGATCATCTAAGTATTCGAAGTATATTGTGCGATAATTGTTTGTAACGGTTTAAGTGAGTGCGTTAATAAAGTCTACTTTTGATTATTGGTGTATTCGTGCATTTCTATCAGTTACCTACCCCCACGTACATAACAATATCAAATAGGTATTATTAAAAACCAACACAATTGAAATAAGCCCCAATATTTCTGGTATCAATAAAATTGGAATTGAAATTCGGTTAAGCGTCAGCTTGGTATGTTTTTAGCAGAGGGCCCTACCAAGATGCATTGCGCTAACTAACGTTTCTATTCGTTTCATTTTTAAACCAATCGCGTTACTGGTAGATGACGTGATACGAAAAGTCACGTGATCTACAAGTGACGCGATTGGTTTAAAAATGAAACGAATAGAAACGTTAGTAGCGCAATGCATCTTGGCAGGGCCCTGTATACCTACGCGCACGACATACGAGTATTTTGATCTCGAATGACATGAGCATGAGAGTGGGGACTTTATTAAGTAGTTGGTCTATAATTTAAATAAACGTTCATATTCTTTTCACTTTGTTTTGCCGCCATTTTTGTAGTTATTTATTATATTGTACCGCCTTTGTAGAAATTTTTATTAAGTAGGAAGGTATTATTATAATGAATAATAATACCTACTTTCTTACTTCTTTTTATGTTTTGATTTATCTTTTTTCCATTCATACCATACATTAGATTAGCTTAGCACCTAGGTATACATAAGTTACAGCTGTTACGAGCATTGGTAGCAATGCAATTTGCTGACGATTTGAAAATTTACAGGTCAGTAAAAACTGATTTTGATATGGAGCTCATCCAGAGTGATTTGGATGGTATTAATGAGTGGTGTCAGTCGAACTGTATGGCGCTAAATGTTGCTAAGTGCAAATCTATCAGCTTCACAAATAAACTGCGTCCTGTAGTTTCTACTTACTCAGTTGGTGGTGAGCTTTTGGTGCGAGTGGATGAAATTCGTGACCTGGGGGTTTTGCTCGACGCCAAGCTCAAGTTTACATCTCATGTGAACTCTATTGCCAGCAAGGCAGCACGGATGTGGGGATTCGTCAGGAGAAACACACAATCATTTAACGTGTCATGCAAGCTTTCACTCTACAAAAGCCTAGTGCGGAGTCAACTCGAATTTGCTAGTATTGTGTGGAACCCTTCGTATGTCGTACATTCACAGCGCATTGAGTCAGTTCAGAGGACGGCCACCAGACACCTGGCTTATCTCTCCCAATCTATATCACACAGATGTTCCTATGATGCCCGTATGAGCTTTTTAAGTCTCATCTCGCTTCGCAATCGCCGGAAACTTCAGGAGTTAATGTTTCTCAAAAACTGTATTAACGGAAGCATTAAGTCTGTGTTAATTCTGCCTCTATTTAAATTTACAGTACCAACCCGCATACCTAGGAAGCCTGTTAGTAAAATTATGTTTGTTCCTACATATAGTTCCAATGTTGGTAGACACTCTCCGTTGCCTCGTGTTTGTAATGCATTCAATGGCACGAGTGCAACTCTGCCTGATCTCGATTTATTTTTTGATTCGCTTAACAAATTTAAAACTAAAATCTTAGCCTGTTTATTACGAACTGATGTTTAGTGTAATCTATTGTTTTTATTTAGTCCGCTAAGTTATCTGGAAATGCTGTGTATACTTGTAATTGGCTTGTACACTAGACATAATACCTTAACCTGTTACTATGATGTGAATGCTTTCTGTACTTGCTGTAAGTGTACCTTTCAATAAATAAATAAAAAAAAAAAAAAAAAAAAAAAATGCAGATCTTGAAGGTTTCGGCTTCTGACTTGCTTCTGACCCCATCTTAGAGTTACCATACCTACTTATAACATGTGTGAAGATGAGATGTATGCAACTAGGTGTACATAATTAGGCCTTAAAACACTCGTGGTTTTAAAACCTCTCATCTCATCATGTACAGTTAAATTGTTTAGGTAGTTACTATTACCTACCCTTCCTGTTTTCCTAAAATAACAATTTATGGTTTAGGGAAACTACCGACATAATGATCTAAAGTTTAGGTCATTATGTGGGTAGTTTCTTTGTCTTTCTTTGTACATCTACCTGCCAACCTAAGGTGTGCATTATTTTGTGATTGTCATTGTGTTTACGGTCGTTACGATTCTATATGATAAGCGAAAGTGAATTAGTTGTGTGGAAGCGAACAAAGCGCGCGTCCGAGCGTGGATCCTGCGCCTGCGCGAGGACTGGCGGCGCCCGCGCAGGCTCGCGCAGTCCGCGCGCGCTCGCGACGCGATTCTCATCAATCGCATTCCGCGAATTCATTACTAAATAAGAAAGTGAGATAAAGTTGAAGAAACCGTGGATGGATGAATATCAGGTTGAGATCTTGTTTTACACGCCTCGCACATATTTTTTTAATTATCTTTGATCGTTCTTTATTTTATTTAGTACCTACTCGGTAATAATTGGAAGCTGTTAGGTACGCGATAACGTATCAACCCTCAACTCATGTCAACCCTCAGTGGACAATCAGTACCTCCTTATTATTATTTATTTATTTATTTATTTATTTATTACAACAAACACAAAGTTTACATATTATGCATTGTTCCACAAAACTGTTTACACAGTTTGACTGCGGAATCTTCAGTCCAGCTTGTTGATCACATAACATAACATAAAAGCGGTACTTAATTAGATGTACACTAATATATATGTAATAAGGATTTTTTTAAGTATAGGTGAGCATCGTATTCACAATGAATCCAGGAGATGCCTATATAACCTAGCTTTAAATCTACGTTTATTGGTTTCCAGAACAATATCGGCTGGTACAATACTTATTTTGGGTTTTATAATTTGTAGCTAAATATTTTTTGCGTAACGCCGTCCAATTACTACCTCACAGTAGGTAGCCAAATTAATGGGAACAGGGGACAGTAATAAAAAAAAAACTTGTTATTTTTAAAAGGGTATTTAATTGTTATTAAAGCTTGTTGGCTCAAAAATAGTTAAACAGTAATAAATAGGTACTTACCTTTATCCCAAAGCATTAATTCGTAAAACGGCATTTATTTACTATGGGTATCTTTCTTTGTTGCGGTATTTTACTACTTTTCCTGTGATGACTTTTGTACCCAATTTATTTATCTTGACCATAAGCTACCTTAAATAATAGGGTACAACTAAAATCCGGCAGATTCCGGTAAATTCTCGTTTTTATTTTATTTTAAATACACAGGTGTCCTCCCCTCCACTCTTACCCTCCTCCCAACCACATCAAGAGCGTGCAGTCAAGTCAAATTCACTAAATGAGTCGGCTTCCATACATACCTACATACATTCTATCAAATTGTAGGTACTTACAGTAAGTATAAGGAAAAGGTTACGCATGCCATTTTATTGTTTTTTTAAATATGGAGTTAAGAGTACGTCTTCACCGATCTCGAAAGGAAATACAAAAATAACATTATTTAACGAACTTTTCACTTTTTGATGTTATTAATAATTGTCACAAGTGTTTCTAACTACGACACACATTAGGTATTCACAACAGCAAATAACAAGCCCAAATGCCTAAATCGTTTCAGAAATCTCCAGTTTAGGAATACCACATACAGTCAAGTGTCAAAATATGGGAGAATGCAACATCTCAAAAAAAAAAACAATGCACCTTATTCCAGTGTAATAAGTACCATATTAACGTACTTCGTAACATATTAAAACTTATGAGAGGATTCCTTCGATATAATTTTTTGCACTTGAGTAGGGTGACGACACCAATGATGGACACTTATAGCGGACAGGCACCAGTAATGGACACTTCACTCTTAATTCAAATTTCATACGGTCCTATTGATTGTTGCAAAACAAATGAATAACCCTTATCTTCTGTAAAATAAGAATCAAGTGTCCATCATTGGTGCCTTGTCCATTACTGGTTCCTTCACCCTACCTACTGTACCTACATATATTCCTGTGGTCGTCTGTGCCTTTACTCATTATAAGTTCCACTCCAAAAAATGGTGTTTTTCGAGAGCAAATACTTACTTAAGTTGAGTACTATGGCAAATAACAAATCGGCCAACGTGAGCCTCATGAGGAGATCCGTGGATACCACTTGGATTCTCGTGGACTATCTTGCGGCGCATACTTTCCACAACAATATTTTGGCGTTATGCTCGTATTTACATGTACACAAATAAAAATACTGGCGAAAACAGTGTTCGTCAAACAGAACACAAAAACAGTAGATAACCTCGATATGGGTTAAAATAAACGAGTATTTAAAAAACGATTTCCATTTTATTATTTCTTAATTTCCAAGTTTTTTTGTCAAAGTTTCAACACGGTGACGTCTTTTTGTGAAAAAAGGGTCGAATAACGGTCAATCACAAAAAAGAGAACAACTTATCTAGAAAATCTTTTATAGAAAGTCTAATTTGGTTAAGATGGCTATATTGTGAAATGGTGATTGAAGGAACCTGGTCACAGATTAAATAAGAGTTAGGTAGGTACTTCGTTTACCTGGCACAAACATGATATTTCAACACTTAGGATGCCTACCCTCCACTTTAACTCGTAATTTGAGAAATAACGAGAGCAAAGGCAAAACTTCAAGAGAACCGATAGTCAATCTATATAAGTAATAAGTTTCATCAAAAATTTCATGATTGGGACAAGCTTTTGTTGTCGACTGTCTGTGTATTTTTTTGCACAATCGACATTTACTCGTCAAGAAGATTCTAACGAACCCTAACACGACGGGTTTATCCTATGGACTTCTCCATCATGAGAACAGCTCGATGGTGCTATATTATTGTATTGTGATCCGAACTAAAGGTGTATGCAAATTTTCAGCTTCACCTGAAACCGGGAAGTGGGTTAAATTTAACTTGCAAGATTTGACCCGCACATACATACATACATACATTGCAAGTTAAATAAAAGCTTGTAAGTATAAATCCCTGTTTTCCTTGGTCACGCCATAACTCGAAAATGGCTCAACCGATTTGTTTTTTTTTGTGTTCATAATTATTAGGCCAAGGTTTCTATGAAAAAAAACAGCCGGGTGGCGCCGGCCACGGACAGCTTGTGTTCAATAAGATTCAATCTTTACATAGCGTTTATGTGGTGTAAGTATTATGGTATTATTGCCTTTACCTCGTTCGCACAACACACCCTCCTTTTTAACCTAGTTTGAGAATAGGTAAAGGGGTTTGGGTAAAAGTGTTGTCATTTGTAAAAGTCATAAATTTTCAAGGTGAGCGGCCATTCTTAAAAGTGGTAAATCATAATAGAATTATTCAAAATAAACATATTTATCTACATCCATATCATAACTTCCCTACAATATGTTCAGAAGCGATAAGCAAATCGCCTATATTAAGAAACCTGTATCTGTGGTTGCATCTTAATGTTAACATTAAAGTATAGTGCATCGTAATGTTTACATTAAAGTGTCGGTAATACTGTACCACTAACTTGAAAATGCAAGCCATATCTGTACATTATAAATAAAGTGGTTTTTTTTAAGCTTTGGTAATACAAACAAGTTAACAGTAACACTAATTTAATAAAAATACAGGCCATATCTGAACATATTATAGAAAACTCCGTGGCCTCGTGTGGTTGCCGAGTTAGAATAGTGCCACTCCATGTCTTCCCGTGGATGTCGTAAGAGACGACTAAGAGAATAAAGGCTTGTAGTACTGTTAGTCGATGGGCTTGCAACCTGTCACTAACACGCTGGTAAACATCTTAGCCTAATTGTGCAAATTGTGGTTATAGAATTATCAACAAGTTTTTAGAGATGTTTGTAATTCTATAGCTCTGCCTACCCCATTCTGGGAACGAAGGCGTGAGATTATGTATGTATGTATGTATTATAGAAAACTTGTGATTTATGCGGCTATGCATGCTATGCTTTAATACCTCTTATTATGCGCCAGCCACATAAACTACTATTTGTTATGTACTTAATGTAATACTCTTAAGTGCATCGGTGCCGAGATATTAAAATATTCATACCTACCTACCGGGCGTATTTCTAGTACCAAAACCTAAATTAGAGGTCCTCTAAATAACTATGTAAAAATCATTCGTAGCCGCTGAAAAAATAATGACAATTTTCTTCATACAAACTTACCCAATGCCCTTTGTGTCATACCATATCATGCACGATATTACTTAATTCTTAATAATTATCCTTGGATTATCCCATCCCATCCCATTAATCATTATCCATTATTACTGTCACTGCCGTTCACATCCAAAACTCATATCAATAAAAAACCTAATAAAGCATTTTACAAAACAAACAATAATTATTTCACCACAACAATCGTCGCTGTTAATAGAGTCGTAAAGACAGCTGCCGAAGCCGCGAGATGAAAACGTGATATGGCCACCAATCAATCGGCTACCTCCGCTAGACTTTCGCGGGAATTAATGTATTCCATTATATTAAACGTAAGCGCACGGAGCGTGAAACAATTTTCTTTTTTCACATAATTCGCTGGCCGCCGGTTAGTCTGCGGAGAGTGTGAGCGCGCGGCGGTCGCGAGCGAGGCGAGCGATTCGTAGTGTCGTGCTGTAGCCTGTAGCCTGACGCGCGCCGGTGATGGGAGCCTGCCCAGCCCCGGCCCACTGACACGGAAATGCATATCCTGGAGATTGGTGCTGACCAAGTAATGTCCTTAAAAATATTATGGAAATAGGAAAAAATAGTGACGTTTCAGGAGTTTTAAAACTTGCTTTTGTCTTCCTGAAAAACTTACGGGTGCCATGAACGCAAGACGGCTGTTTTGTAACGTGTTAATAAATAAATAAAATTTAATGTTTAGAACATTTACGTAGAGCTGTATAATTATTGTAATCTAACACGTTGCTGAAACAAAAAGAAGATTCAGTTATTTTATTTTCAAAAAAAGTAATCGTGAATGAATTAGCTTAGCCTTAGCCTATTATTGTATATACTATCTCGTTATATTCGTGAGGAGATCATAATACAAAGATATTAATTCCCTCATCACGAGCGGGCCGTCGTAATCTCTCTCATCAATCTTTAAAGAAATTAGAGTCTTGGCTTTAATAACAGCACTGCCATTGTCGGTTCGCATTTACCGGTTTTCTTGGGTAAGATTATCCCGGATGGTTTATTTTACAATCGTATGAATTTATGTATGTAAACTCTTTATTGCACGAACAGAAAATAACAAAACCAAAAAAGAAACAGAAACACAAAAGGTATGTACAAAGGCGAACTTATCCCTTTAAGGGATCCCTTCCAGTTAACCTTTGAGCGATTGAGAGATGAATAAAACAACGGAAGGCTAAACGTACAACAATTAAAGATACAGAGGATAAAAATAATACACAGCAAATACATACGTAGGTATATATTAAATGATAAATAAACGAATATATACTTGTATACTTATAATTAAATACATAATTAAATAAATAAAAAATATAATATAATATAAATATGAAAAGCAGAAAGGACATATAGTCTTAGAATACTTATAATATAAATATGAAAAGCAGAAAGGACATACAGTTTTAGATCAGGAACAAGAGTCAAGCCAGTACTTCTTCAGCCTAGATTTAAGTGAAGCAACAGATTGTGCTGGCCTGATATCGTTTGGAAGACTATTCGATAAACGAACAGAATGTACCGAGAAGGATTTAGAATAGCATTTGGATTTACTAGCAGGAAAAGAAAGGAGTAGGTTGGTTGGAATAGTCTTATCTTATATAACAATTTACTTTTTAACCTAACAATCTCAGGCAGCGACATTTAAAAACCACGTGATTCCGACGAGGAAAATACTAAGTATTTAGTTTTAGGTATAATGTTTTGGAGTAGGGATGTAGATATAAGCCAGGAGGTATGCGTTTGGACTGGTGGATAATAAAAATTAATAAATTATCTAATAATTTCTATAAGAAGAAAAAAAGGCAAAGTGTTGAAGCAACTTGCAACTTGATATGCAATTTTCCTGCCTATACTAATTCGGCTTTATGCTAATACCATCCTACAATATCAGTATTAAGAGGTGGTAAGCGTGGCGTTACCATCGACAAAAAATACACAGTTGCATAGGAAATATCGCGTATTTTGAACCAAGAAGTGTTTATTTATTTATTCGCGTACGGTGAAAGACTTTTAATACGTTTGGTACCCACCTTAGGTCAAAAGTCAATCTGACATTTACAATGATAAGGTTGAGTTTCCTATAAGTTACAAATGTCTTGGCATCTCATAAGGATCGTCTCAACTCCTCACTGAGAGCATTCGCATGAATATTCGCGTGGTGTGGACGTTGAGCCGAGCGTTACAATGCTTACACACCACTAGATGTTCGCGCCGAATGCTCATTACACGCGAATGCTCTCAGTGAGAACGCTCCTTAATGACATTGACGACTTCAAGCATATTTTTTTAAAATGGGTTACAAATTAACGTATGTAACTGTACCATATCGTACCTACTTAGGTACTTAATACTTTGTACTTGTTGTAATAATTGTCAAGCAACTGTGATAGTCCTGGACTCCTGGTTAAAAGCAAGTTTCCCCTGCAAAGATGACAATTTGACGGTTATATTTGTAGACACGAAAAAACCTCATTCCGTTATTTCAATTAAAAGCGTTCGAGCCGTTTCCGAGAATTACCTTAATAAATAATACAAGAATCGCTCACGTAAAGTAATATACCTAACAGCTAAGCAATGTCATACTTTCTGTGTTACAGTTGACCCGAAAGCTGAATTTACATTTTTTGTCAACATGCCACGGTTTACACACTTTCATTTCGTCCCTTTACTTTCTCAAACTCTTATCTGATCGAATAGTTAGATAGAAAAAACACTCATGTTCCAAAGTATATAAAGACTACTTTCCTATGAAAATATTCGATCAGATAAGAGGTTGAGAAAGTAAAGGGACGATTTGGTATTGGTTACCTAACGAGTCCAGCGTTAAGTCTAGATTCGCGTAACTACTTGCCTAAATACTTGGCGGTCTAATGAGTTCATGACTCACGAAAAATGAAATCGAATTGCATAGCGGTATTAAATATCTACTGACAAAAAGCTTTATAATTCCAATGAAGCAAGATCCAAAAGTACGAACGAGTGACTCATCAACGTCTAAGTTGTAATTAATTATTAAGACGGTTTTGGGCATTGAACTTAAAATAGAAGAAAAACATTTCCATCTTTCCTGGACAGTCTGCTACCGGACTACGAATACGTTTCAATTTTTACAAACCCGAAATGGAAAAAATATTGGGCTATTTTGTTTCCTATTTAGTTATTTATGTTTTTGAGCATAATAAACCTGAATATTTCCACAATTTTTAGAAAAGTAAGTAGGTAGATTACGTATTTCTACCTAAATTACTCTTTTACGCCTCTTTTGATGTTTTAAACTGATACCGACACAAAATTGAGAAACGAATAAAAGCGACTAGGTCCAACAATAATTAACTGGTTGACTATACTTTTGTTAAAGATTGGTATTTAATCCCACGGTCGCGGCCGCTCCCTGGCTATTGTACGGATAGTGGATAGTCTCGGGCCGACAACGGCGATTCGTCCATTACTTAGCTAGCCTCGATTACACTGAATAGCACGGGGCACTCCTTTGACGCGCCCTTTCTTATACATTAGCCAAACGATTGTACGATTCAGGTACCTAAACCTTAGACATTTCAAAATGTCGAGAACCACTACAGAATATTCTGTTATAATAAGCTATCCCGGCTTTGCGGATAGTTAAAGGACTTATTTTTAATCTTCCATGTTTAATAATCATTATAATCGAAGAGTTGAATAAATTGAATTCAATTTTTGTTGTTGTTGAATCGTCGAATATGAATAGGGCCCTGCCTGGCAAATGCTATAAGCTTTGGTTAAAATGGCAGACGGTGACTCCTGGCTAATGAGCCAGGAGCCAACTCCTGGAAGGCACTGACTAATAAAAGCAAAGGGGCAGTTCTTCGTCGTGATACCCTCCAACAGGACACTGAAAAGGATGAGGAACTTCTCTCTGAAGCATTTAGGACCGTGGTATCGTTACTCACTAACAGCATATCAAAAACTGCAATGCGTTGACTGATATTGCGCTGGAGGCAACAGTGGACAATGGAGTCGTCATATCTTGACGCGCCTGAACTATTTATTTTTACAGGTTATTTACTTAGACAGAGACCGACCAGTTCAAGCGCGATCGTTCCACGAGGGTTACTCGTAAACATATTGGCGGGGATGAGGCCTCAGGCTTTAGCGGGGGTGGGCTGTTTAGTGGGGAAGACTACACGATTTACTATCAGTACCCTTACCATGAGTTACAATTACCATACTCGTTAGCGAGTCGAACGCTCTGTCCCTCGCACTCTATAAGAATACCGCAAGGACTGCGAGGGACAGAGCATTCGACTCGCTAGCGAGTACTTTAATCGTAACTCATGGTAAGGGTACAGTTGCCCCAACTTCTGACATCCAAGAAATCCATCCATCGTTGTGCTTTGGAAACTCAATTAAATGCTTTTATAATTTTGGTTGTATTACAGGAAGAAGATGGCGGGAGCACTCGTATCGCGGAGGCTGCCTTCCGGACCGTGCCGCGGGATCACACCACCTTCCTCGTTTGGAGGATATCGGTAAGTAATCGAAACGTACCAGAGGTATCTATTCCAACTTATCTTAGCCCATAATTTCTTCTTTAGTGAGGTATAGACTGTTGATTAGTTGACTGCTGTCTTACTCTAACTTTTAAGTTGGAGTAAGACAGCAGAGAGAAGATGGCAAAATTTTCTTTCTTGCTCTAGAACTGATGTTAAAATAAGACTGTAATCAACTTCTGCAATTTGTATTGCTACTTTAATTTGCGCTTAAAGTTCATGTTGACACTACAGTACTTCTTACTTAAGTGAATAAGAGGTGTCATAACTTCAACAATATGATTACTCTTTGTTTGATGCGGAAAGGAAGGAAGACTAACAGTTTACGTACAGTCCCAAGACTGTCAGGCCGCCTGCGAGTCCAAAATCTTTAAAGAAATGTATGAAACCTGAAAAAATAAACTGTTAGTCTGTGTTGAACTGCCATGCTAATATTAGCCGATGGACTGTTCGTCTGTGGTGCCCTTAAGAATACATGCAGTTAGCCAATAAAAATGCTGCGCATGCGTACAACCTTGTCATTTGAAATGTCATTAACTTAGTCGTTCTTGTTCACATTAATTTGAAGACTATTGTTTACTAGCATTTGCCAGCAACTTTGTGCACGCAGAAGTTCTCACGTCCTCTGGGAACTGTCAAATTTTACCGGGAAAAAAGTTATTACTTGCCCGTGCTCGTCCTTGGACCCATGTCTACGTTCTTGGTGAACTGAACCTAAACACTAATCGCCGCGCAACCCTAGTGCAATCGAGGATCAAGTTAAGCTAGTCAGCGAGCTCTCTCGCCTTTGATGCGTACGAGAGTAACATCCGATGGCGTGTGGTCTCAGCTCGGCGCGCATCGATGCATCGATGCATCTTGGGCATCACAAACACAAACGACTGGTGCATCATGTGCGTTGTTTTTACCACTATTCAAGTTGTACCTAGATAATTATGTCGGTAATTCTCGTGTTTCTTTTCAAATGCTTTGATTTTCCGACATAGTTATTAATGATGACCTTAATGATGATCGCAGTTTTGTTCTTTGAGTAGGCTGTAAACGGACTTAATGCCTTCTAATGTACAAGCTTTTTATTCGTAAGAATAGGCAGTTTTTAGATACTAACGTAATTATTTTTGTTAATTCCAGTAGTTTTCATTATTTATCTTTATTTTTTAGCAAGCATTTTACGGATGAGTTCACTATTTTACATATTTCTATGTTCATAAATTGATAACGAATAGATTAAACAATGATATAAAATCGAGTGCTAAGAAAGTAGTAATATTACCTATAGGACCAGTCCAGTCCAGTCCTCCGCATACCTCATCCGACATATCCTGCCCTCATTAGAAAAAAGGGCGTATGTCTCATAGAATCGCGAATGTATTAGTAACCTTATATCTTAAGATAGGGGGTTCAATTTGCTTTGACTATCAAATTGCGCATGCATCCTTTCTATTTAGAAGGGCAGTATCAACATTCCCATTGCAATATTCCCAGTGACTTCTCTATGCCATCTGACCATCGAGACCACCTACTAGCTACCTACGCGATTTAACCGTCGCTTCGCAATCCCCTTAAGACCTCTTGCACTGTACTTCCCTTGCCTTAACTCCATGCAAGCAACTAAATCGTTGATGAATTCTCATTGGTTGCGTAGCGGAATAACATACCTATCTGGGGTGTGATTCTCTCAACAACGACGGACGGACGGACGACCGAGTGGTTGTACTGGCGGCGAGGTTATGTAGTCCCGTCAGAGTGAACAAAACATATTTTAGCTCGTGCATTCAATTTGGCAGCATGGCTATGTATGTATGGACGTATAAGGCTGCCTAATCGAGAATGCACGCGCTTAAATGTGTTTTGTTCGCTCAGACGGGACTACTTAAACTCGCCGCTGCGATTCGCGCGTTCGTCCGACCGACCGCTATTTTTTGAGAGAATAACACCTCTGTTCTCCAAATAATAACATTAAAACACAAAAAAAAAGTTTTCTCTTACAAGAAGTAATGTTTCGCGAGATCAAGTCCCGTGGTGACCATCACGCACGCCATTTGCATTACTTTGTCACTTTCACTGGTAATCGTATCATTATATTTAAATTATAATGAGCCAATCACATGTTGTAGTCGCATTCCTAGTAAATAAGGGTTCCGTTTTTCAGTATTTGGTACGGAACCCTAAAAAGAGGTTTTATATTTTTTTTACACCGTGTACAAAAAAAACCGGCCAATTGCGAGTCGGACTCGCGCACGAAGGGTTCCGTACCTTTAGAAAAAAACGGCAAAATAAAAAAGTTTGTTGTATGGGAGCTCCCCTTGAATATTTATTTTATTCTGTTTTTATGCCTGGTGACAGACAGACAGACGGACGGACGGACAGACGGACAGACAGACGGACAGTGAAGTCTTAGTAATAGGGTCTTGTTTTTACCCTTTGGGTACGGAACCCTAAAAACAAAGAAACCAAGTTATCAGGTTCAAGTTATAAAAAAAACGACAATAAGTCAATAATAATATACTTTTACCACTATCAGCTAAAATTACTTCGCGCTTACGATTTGCAAAAAGAATAAAATATTTTAAGCAGGCCAAAAAAACGGGTACAGTGCACTGCTATCAGGGGCAATAGACGTTTCCGATCAAATTGAAGCTGGGTTCCGTTACTCAGTCCTGTGGAGAAACAGTTAGGTACATTGATGAATTATGAGGGTTCTCCGCGAACACAGTTATTAAACACTCAAGAGTGTCACTCCATAAAAAGTAAAGTAGGTTTATCCGAAATATTAATTAATGAACACAATGGTGTGAATAACAAATAATATTTAGGTTGCAGCAAAAATAATGAGTACAATTCGTTTCCGTGAGAATTCATTACTTGTGAACATGGTACTTTAAGTTATGACTGTCATGTATTTACCTACGAGAGCCGTGTGAAAGGTCGACGGAAGGAAATTTCTATTTTTGTTAGTTAGGTAAGTACCAACAACATAATGGCGTTTGTCTGAATATCGCATTAGTAAACGCGAAATGCGACCTTATATTCAAATCTTGTAGAATAATATAATTGAACGGAAAACTAACAGAGACATGTACAATTGTTTGAACTCCCCTGAGAACTGCTGGACTTTAACATAGAAAGGTATACAGTCGATTTCTATGATTCCTAAATAGACGTAAAGACAAAAAAGTGGGAGCCCTTTGTTTCCCATAATTTTTTAGGTCATAATGTAATTGTTGACATAATTTTTGATAGTCATAATCTTTTATATCGCTGAAACTGTAAACTTTTCATAAGTTCTGAAATATCTAACGTGTAGACAAGGCTAGGTTAGGTTAGGTTTGATTTATAAAAATCCTGAAAAAGTAACAGTTTCTTTAAAAAACACGTTATGACTTGCGATGATTATGACCTAAAGCACATTATGACTAAAAATAATTATGTCAGTCAATATAGACCCCAAAAAATTACATAGTTAAGTAACGTAATAAATGAAATGTTTCATTTGTTACATCCTTTTTCATAGTCACACATAGTTTTATGTTGGTCTAGGAATCAAACTTATCGACTAAAATCTATCTTTATAAAATGTTGTATTTTTGAAACGTTCTTAAAAAAGTAACGAATCTAACGATCAATAATAAGTACCTAACAAATTTTACTCGGGCATTGCTCTTCGTTAAAATGAAGAAGTTAGAAGTATTAAAAAATATATAGATAGGTACCTAGGTAATATTTACCAAGTTACGTTACAATTAATGCATTTTAAAAATGAAAGAAATAGCCTTTAGAAACTAGTCATTAAGCCTTATACAACAAAGCAAGATCACGTTCTCATATTAGTCGGTTGAACCGCGAGATCGTGAAGAGCACTTGAGAAATGCTCGTGATGATCGTTGGTTGCGCAACACTTTCAAATTGGCATAAATTAGACCCTTTTGTGTGACCGGTGTGTTACGGATGCGTGCTCATGTATGACTTTATGATATTGTTATGATTACGATTACGTAACCGTCGTCGATTAGCACGTGTCACAAATGGGAAATTAATTGATTTTTTGGTAAAATTACTACTTATCTACTTTAGTCTTTACAATTTGCAACACACTTTCGTTTGCAATCTTGAAATTCAAATGTCTATTGTTTTGATCCCACTTACGAGCTGCAGCGGCCTATTATGGTGGTGTTTATCGGCGTGGATAAGCGTGGATAAAACATCCGTCACTTTCTTACCAGTATGTAAGTGCGAGCGTGACGGAAGCTTCATCCACCGTGATAAAAGCTTGTGGTCCAAACTGAGTTTCATTTCAACAAATATTTCGTCAATAAACAATAACTTACAAAGCTACTCCACACATAATCAGCGCCTCTATTCTAGGCGGTAAAAGCGATATCGTAGTTTGCCTGTTAAAGTATAGTTATGACGTCAGCCGCCATTACTGTCAAGAAAATAAGAGCTATCAAAACGTTGACAATACGATAACAGATTAAATGCGATATTGTTTTTACCGTGTTGAATAGAGGCGCAGTGCTGTCCTTGCATTGCACTTTTGAAGAACCTATAATATCCGAGACAAAAGACGATAGACTTTTTCAAGATAGTTATGAATCACGATTAAAAACTTCAACACACCAAAAGCTAGTTAGGGTTCCGTAGCCAAAATGTCAAAAACGGGACCCGTACAGTTTCATAGTTTCGTCAGGTCCGTCCGTCCGTCTACGAGTAGTCACAGGGATTTTACTCAAAAACTACAAGATGTATATTGAAGAAATTTTAAAGTATAGCGGTGTCTTGTATAAGCCGTTAAGTACTTAGTTTGGTAAATAACAAAAATAAATATTTTTAGTGGGGTATGTAACAGAAGCTGAAAATCATTTTTTTGAACAAACATCATTGTGTGGCACATGAGCACATCCTTCGACAGTTCTTTAAAAAACACTGAGGTTTCTAAGCAATTTATTTAATAAGTGACTAGGTAGTATTTTCGAAAATATTAATTCGGTAGGTAGTTGCATAAATGATGTTGACCCCCCCTTAATCTTTTAAACCGTGTGTCAAAAAAATATAATAAACCACAAAGGTAAAGCGTAATAAATACTTTGAATGAAAATTATTTTTAACTTGATCGGAAATACGAAAGGACTTAAGTGTCATGAAGATCGTGTTTGTAGTATCGGCTTGGGAACCCTACTCTGAGCGTGGTCCGATGCTCTTGCCCGGTTTTTTTATACCTACTATGATAAATTATAATTAATAATAATAGTATTCGTAGATTTTTTTAACAGGTAGAAACGCGAAATCGGAATTACATCCTTTATACGCTTTCAGGCCACAGTCTATTCAAAATCAACATTATTACGATGTCTTAATCAATGTGTATATTAATGCGAGGAGTCGACCTCACAGATATTACGTTTACATTTATGTTATGCACCTTATTTCGATAGAACAATGTTAAAATTAGTTTTTAAAGCCGATATCCTGTATTAAAACACACAGAATAGCAAGAGAAAGTGTACAGTTAGGTGTAGAGTGAAGTGCAATAAATTGCAGCGAGATGCATGCTGAGTGGGCCGCGAGCACGCTTGTTAGCCGCGCGCAATGCGCCCGCGCGGGACCAATCTCACTCTGTCGTGATAAACACTATTTACTAAGTCGTGTTGCTAATTATTCGATGGCAACAATTGATCGATTAGGTGGATTAATCTTTGGGGTTTAATAGTATCGTTATCTGTGTCGACAATTATTTTTTGCCCTTCTAAATAAAAAGGACGCATGTGCAATTTGTTAGTCAAAGCAAATTTAATCCCTCAACTTAAGAAATAAGGTCACTAATACATATGCGGTTATATGAGACGTACGCCCTTTTTTCTATGGAGGGCAGAATTGGAGATCTCATGTTCTCTGCTGGACAAAGGTCTTTTACAAACAAGTACCTAAAGGTATTATTTTCAGTGTATTTATTTACGAAAGCAATTAAAATCTCATAATGTTATATTTATCTCGAATATCAAACGCACAGACATACAGACACAGACAATACGGCGTCATAGGTACTCACTGCACTTCCCCTTTTATGTGACCCAAGGGACAGTCTTGGAGTCTAGAAATCAATTTCCATTTTAGCAAAGTCGGTGTAACTACCTATATGTAGGTATAATACACCAACGGGTAGTCGGCTATAATTATTAGAGCATGAAAAATGCATTTTCATATAACAAAGTATTGGACTAGGTAGTAATTATTTACATAATTACAATGATATCACAGTTATTTTCATATCCATCATAATTGAAAAAAGTAATTATGAAATGAATTCTTGCTGATTCATAGTCTTCTCAATCCTTGTTTTATTTAGATTCATAACAGAAAATGTAATTTGTGCGAATATAGATTAATTATTTTGCTGCTGTAAGATTCGCTGGTGCGTGCTCGTAGATACGTTATCTCAGCATCGCTCCATGATTACCAATTAACTGGGCCCGGCGATGGTGGCCATCGACCGCGACCACAGCTTCATAAACTAGACAACATGTTCAATATTATTTCCGAACCAAGTGACGAGTGAGCCTAAAGTCGCGCCGTTCTAAGGGCCCGCTTTCGGCTCAAAACAAAATATGTGTTTGAGGCATGTTTGAGGTTATATTTTTTTCTGCGTTGACAGCTGTCAAATTGCGCCTTTTAGGAAGGGGCGACTATAGTTGGTGGGGACCCTGCCTACGAAGCAGGTGGTCCCCGTCAATTGACAGCTGGAACTTCTCTAAAGGTGTCCTGAAAAAAATCATAGTGAGGGGTGTGTCCCAAAAGCAAACCTTTATTTTGTTCATTATTTACTGAGAAAATAAATAATTAAATTTCTGCTAATAACTAAAAGTGCCAGACTTAAAAAACAAAATGACGTCATGCCGACCACTAGACCAAAGCGGGCGTAGCAAGCACTGATAATATTTAAAAAAATCTCAGCATAATAATAAGCAAAAAAAAATTAAAACAAAAAAGTATGGTTTTGGGACAAATCGAAGTATATTCATAAGCACGATTTATTTCAGGCCACCATTTCAAAAAAGTCCTGTTATCAAATCCCAGTAAGAGCAAATAATTGTGGAATTAGCCCGAGCATTTATAAGGCGCATTGGATATTTTCTATGTATTTAATTGTTTTTTATATATCTTTATAAGTCTGTATGTTTATCGTTGTTTAGTTCCCATAGAACAAGCCCAGTGCATATTTTGGGAATTGATCAATTAATATTTTTATTATTTACTTTGTTCCGTGAAAACCAAACAAATGTATTGTAAACGAAAGTGTACTATTAGTATTACTTATTCTGTGACGAAAGTAAATATACTCTACATTAACATTTTACATAATCCATAATTGTCAAGTAAATCACTAGTTATGCTATGTGGTAAATTGTCGAAAGTGCGTGTATAAAAAATGTGATGTCGTGAAAACGCGACGATAATCCCGCGGCGATCCCGCGTCACTGACGCGCGTGACTACATAATTGCATCTGCAGTATGCACGAGTGCATGCATCGTCCATCGGCGTGTCTAAGCCCGCGGCCTATATTGATATTTTCTCCGTAATCGAGTCAAATCACCGTCTAGCCTTATAACTAGTGATCTAAATTGCGTTCGGAGAAAACCAAACGTAATTAGTATATGTTATTACAAAGGCTTTCCATCTAATTAGGTGCTGGTTACGTCGTGAGGTAGTTAGTCTCTCGGCTTGCTATATTATACCTACAGAGTGAGCAATCCAAAATGGGGTCAGTATTGGGATTCTGGAAACTTTAAGAGTTAGTGTACTTAGATAATGTGCTCTTGGCAAATAGGAACCATAATAAGGCCTCGATTTTGGGAAGTCTCTCCTTCCCATAATAATAATTTTCCCGTTTTTTATTTTTGCTTTATTTATTTATTTTGGGCACAGAGGTACATCGCAAATAATTCCTTACCATTTACACTATAAACAGCAATAAAACTATGTGCAATTTTTTCGGGAAAACCTACTTAGTTCGGTTCCCGTTTAGCGCCTAAGTATGATTAATTTTATAACTCTTTAAAAGCTGTTTTTCCCTTTTCCTAAATCGAGGCTTTGGTTCCTATGAACCGGTTACGTTAAGCATGATTAACCTCTATAGTTCTTCAGTAAATTAAGAGAGCATTGCACTAATGTGGGAGGCGTGGGTAACCGCAGGTCTTCCAGCATGGACGACCGATCACGAACTACTTAATGAGCCATTAGTGTATTTCACTTTCAACGGTCACCAACACGACGGAGCGAAGGAATACAGTGCTTGCCTGTCTTAATTAATTAACCTTGGCGCAGAAAGACAACGATTAACAGAACTTATTTCATATGATTTGATGTTACGTTTTTATTATGACAAGGATGTATTTGTATGTTGGGATAACTGTTAACTTTGCGATGACCTCTGCTACATATCAAACGACCTCCATATTAAAATTAAATTTAAGATTTTTATTGATAAAAACTAAATGATATTGTCACCATACTGCTTGTGTATTTATATAGAGAGCTTACATTATTACATATGCCTGATCTAGGATGGTCCTGTTTTTCAGACAATGAAAGGTTAAAATATCTACACGCCCCTGTAAGGTCTATAAATACATATATGTGGCGCGATGGATATAGATACATATTAGTGCTTTTGACCGTACATTGTGTTTATAAATACTTAATCGTTAATTATTCCTAATAGGCCATGCTAGAGTAATCGAATTTTTAGCTGGTATCGTTGGCAATGAACGAATGTTTTTGCTTGCAGGAATCCGGCACAGAGATGCTGCCGCGGACGCACTACGGCACGTTCTACGACGGTGAAGCGTACCTGGTGTATTCCTCGTCGATGCCCGGCCATCCCGCGGGGCCCGATGTTATCGTAAGAATAAGAACCCAACATCCTCTCCAGCGGGCCTATGCATGGGATAGATTTTGTCCTAGATTTCCTTTGATAGAGATAAAACAATCCTTGAGTAACGTTTGACCGACACACCTGAATAGAAGCTGTTACTCATTTGGTGCAACTGCTTTTGACTTTTTGAGTGTAGTTAGGTATTTGCATGTATTTTTCATTTCTGACAAATAGTGATAGGTACTTAACACAGACCTGCTGAGTTTGGACTTCTTAGTTGGGTCACGGTAGCGAAGTCCAAGCTGGTGATGGTTGTGCCAAGAAAAGTATAACAGGCAGTAAAACCCTGCCTCAAAAATTAAACTTTTTAAATATGATTTATTTTCCACAATTAGCGTCGCGAAATAAAAGAGAATGGCAATGGCGAGTACTTGGAGCGGCACATCCACTCGTGGGGTGGCGAGCGCAGCGGAGCCCTGGCGGCGCTGGCGCTGCGGCGCGGGACCCAGCTGGCGGCCTACCTGGGCGCGCCCGCCGTCATCCACCGCGAGGCCGCTACCAAGGAGTCTCCAAGACTACTCTCGTACTTTCGAGATGGGATAAGGTACTTGTAAACGAAGATAAGGATTTTTATGGCTTAAAAAAGGCCAACGAGCACACCGGTGACACAGGTCATCTTACGGTAGGCCTAAAGAGAGTAAAGAGACATCACCATGGTTATGACGATGGTAAGGGATGCCCGGGCCAGGCTTGGGTTGGACATAAAACATCGTGCAAGAGTTAAGAGTATTTTTTTCGTTATATACGTGGTGTTCCGATCGGGTATAGTTTAGCAGGTAGCGTAGGTCACCACTTAAAGACATGAGTTTTCTCTAAACCCGGCCCGTTTCGGTAATTCTGGTCTCGACTCTAACCCATATAGCGTTAGATTTTTAGATACTACCTACTTTAAGGTTCATTGAATGCACCCTGGATACACTTTAATTAAGCCTCACCTCATGACCTAATAAAGGTAGCAGGAAGTCGGTAGATGCAGGCCGCATTGGATCGTTCTCGGTGGAAATCAAAGAGCTGCATGAAACGATGATGATGATGAAGCCTTACCTGGTAAATAGTGTTAAAATTAAGATTGAAAGGCACAGCTTTGTGTCAGGATACTCCGGAGCGGCTGCAACCTGAGCGGCGGCGCGCGGTTGTACCGCGTGCGCGGGCGCCGGCCCGTGCTGGTGCAGCTGGACCCGGTGTCGTGGGCGCAGCTGGCGGCCGACGGCGTGTTCGTGCTCGACACCGCCGCGCTGCTCGTGCTGTGGCTCGGCCGTGCCGCCAACCTCATCGAGAAGATGTTTGGTGCAAAGGTAAACTGATCATATGTCAACTTTAAGAGAATTGTGAAGTTAAAAAAAACCATATAAAATGTAATAAAGTTTCTCTTCTCCTAAACCTAGTCCGATTTTAACGATTTTTGAATATCTTCTAGATTAATTTTATTTATTTTTTATTATGAAAAAATAGGTTTGTACTTTTTCCTCGCTAAGAAATATTTCTTGGAAATAAACAAATAAAAAATAAAAATGGAAACGTACAGACCTAGCAAATTTTTTCATAATAATTACAACAATAATTAGTAGAAATCGGACTTGATTTATGGCCTGTTGTTTGATCGTTAGTTAAACTAACTAATTGTCAAAAAACGTTACTAATGGTTAAAATCTCAAGGAAATGTGTCAAATTTTCCATTGCTTTTTCGAATTTTAACAATTAGTTAGTTTAACTACTGATCAAACAACAGGGCCTTAGTTAGTTTAACTACCGATCAAACAACAGGCCATTAGTCGAGCGACAGACTATGCGCCGTTAATTAGAAACCTGGTTTGAATATAACCTTAAAACCTATTTAGTCCATGACAATTAAACACATACCTATCGGTTTTTCTTGTACAGATCGCGTATCGCATGGCCCGCGGCGCGGACAAGGGCATGACGGCGCGGCGCATCGCCATCGCGCACGACGGCTACGAGCAGACGCTGCCGCCGGCGGACCGTGCGCTGCTGGACGCGCTGCTGGAGCTGCGCGCGCGCTCCGTGCGGCCCGCGGCGCCGCCGACCGACCCGCCGCGCGCCGCGCGCCTGTACCGCGCCACGCAGCCGCCGCGCGCGCCCGGCCTCGCCCTGCCCGCGCCGCGCCCCGCCGCCCGCCTCGAGGAGCTCAAGCGGGCGCCCCTGTTCAGGGAGGACATGGCCGACGACGTAAGTCATCCGTCATCCCGGTCGCGATTACTGAAGCCCCTTCATATTGGGTATATAAGTAGACTGCGATTGTCGATACTAAATGTGTTTTGGCATTCCACTAGCGGCGCTTTACTCCACTCTGAACTAAAAGATCTTTCAATTTTCGTTAACAACTTTATTGCTTACATACATATTTAATTTACATAAGCGGACGACGTGCGACGACAAGTCCAGAAATTAGTTAATTACACCCACTAGTTCTCGTTAACACGTATGTATTTTGCAGGGCGTGTACATAGTGGACAGCGGCAGCCGCGGCGTGTGGGCGTGGGTGGGCCCGGCGGCGGGCGCGGCGGCGGCGCGCGGCGCGCTGGCGGCGGCGCGCGGGCTGGCGCGGGCGCGGCGCCACGCGGGGCCGGTGTGCGTCACGCCGGCCGGCCGCGAGCCGCTCGAGTTCGCCGCGCTCTTCCGCGACTGGCGCTGGTGCGACAAGCGCCGCGACAACCGCGTGCGCGTCGCCAGGTCGGCCACCACGAGGCTGGACGCCGTCAGCCTCGCCTCGAACGCGTGGCTCGCCGCTGAGGTTCCTAGTTACCACTGTTGATGTATTCATGAGAAACACTACTAGGCGCATTCGTTGCATTATATCGATCGAATCGATTGCAGAAAGCAGAAAAGTTGATCGGTACCTTACAAATTACGTTTTCACTTCTCATGCTTCAAGTCCCAGTCCGTCTTTATGTCGTGCGTAGGCGACATAAAGTCGCTTTTTATGCTCTAGTACATAAAGTAAAATCTTCGTCGAAAGCCAAGGCAATCGGTCCAACAGCCACACGAACAACTTTAACTTCATAGAATAACCTCTTTATTTTATTTCGTTTCGTTAGTATTCTAAGACCAAGGCAAGAATAGGTACCAACAGCCAAAGTACACAATAAAACATCATGAAATAAACTTATAATTTTTATTTTGTCCCATTTATTATTATTATTATATTTGAGTAAATCAATATAATTATTTAAAGCATGACAATAAGTTATCATAGATATAAAAAAGAAAATGTTTTTATAACTGAGCAGTATGTAACGACCTAAGTCAGATGTCACATAACTAAAGAAATAAAAGAAGAAAAAAAGTTAATTGGCGGGAACCATACTTATTTTGTCATTGTCAATATTTGTGTTACAATAATTTACATGTTTCATTTCCTCGCAATCGAAGTGAAAATTAGAGTGTACCACTCGTCCATAAAACCCATTTAACACTCGACTTTATATCCATCCTCGCTCGCATAAACGTCTCGCGTAAAATGGTGCGTTTTATGCACTTGTTGTACAATCTACTATTATGGTTTTGATACACCTGCTTAATTCTTATTTTACAGAAGATAAGGGTTATTCATTTGTTTTGCAAAAGTCAATTTAGGTCCGTATAAAATTTGAATTAAGAGTGAAGTGACCATTACTGATGCTTGTCAGCTAAAAGTTTCCATTATTGGTGCCGTCCCCCTAATACTCCTTAACACTAAGGGAGAGGAGCACATTCGATGGAATCAGCACCTTTACCGCAAACGTCAATAAAATTAATCTTAAATTCAACTTATGCAAGTTACGTACGGGTTTAAATATAGATAAAATACCAAAATGTTATAGATACGTCAACTGCTAGTAAGTTTTTGGTATGTGGTGTGCAGGCGCAGCTGCCGGACGACGGGTCGGGCGCGCTGCGCGTGTGGCGCGTGCGCCGCGGCGGCGCGCCGCTGGAGGTGGAGCGCGCGCAGGCCGCCGTGTTCTTCGACCGCGACGCCTACCTGGCGCTCTACACCTACCACGCGCCCACCGGCGACCAGTCCATACTCTACTACTGGATGGTAACAACCCCACAAACTATTCTAACATTAGTCCGCAAAAATTAACGATCAACGAATGCTCACGAGTCAATAGTATGTCAATGTTTTCATTTGGCATAATGTGGCTTGTTTTGATGACTATTACTGACCGAAGTTCTTGCTCAAGTACGACCTTTAAGAATACAGTACAACTTTCAATCGGCTTGATATAATGCTGACTAAATGCGTATATTCTTGGTGGAGTAATACCTTAAAGTGAATCCAATGATTTCATTTACTTATCAGGTTCATTCATCAGGAATATTACTTAAAAATATTTTTTCAGGGTGGCTCTTCGCCAAATGATTTGAGGAATTTGGGTGCTAAAGAAGCCAAAGACCTCTACATTAAGTTGGGGCGTCTTCCCGTCCAGGTAGTTTGGTATAAAAATATTTTGAAATACGAGTCATATTGTCGAGCGTCATTATAACGAAAAATTGCTTTTTTAGGCGTGGGTGTACCAAGGCAAAGAACCGGCGCATTTCTTGCAGATTTTTAAAGGACGCATGATTACTTACGTCGGCAGCGCTACCGACTATGATCGTAAGTATAAAGTCAGTATTTTATTGTAGGTATATTACGAGTATATTTAATACTTATTTGCTGAAAAGAAAACTACAATACCTAGTATTGTTCTTGCTACTAAAGTCTAGCCCTGTTGGGTACTTATTTTATTTTACGTAGTAGGTACATTCATTGTGAATTTTGGTCTTGAATTTTTTCTTCATCGATCAGCTCTGGTGGGAAGCCAGCGTAACGGTAACAATGTTGTCGCCATGTGCACATTTAAATTCACTTATTCACGTTTGCTGTATAGTCTTTCCTTCTTTCCCAGCGAGCGGGCGGCGCGTGTTGGCCCCAGCGCGCGCCCTGATCCGCGTGTCGGGCCAGTACGCGCGCGAGGCGCGAGGCGCGGAAGTGCGCGCGGAGGCGGGCGCGGGCGCGGGAGCGGGCTCGTGCTACGTGCTGCGCGAGGGCGCGCGCGCCTGGGTGTGGTGCGCCGCCAGCGCCACCGGCGACGAGCGCGAGGTCGCTAAGAACATGGCCGCCGCCGAGCACACGCTCGTCATGCAAGGTATCCACCTGGAACTTTCACATATTTTCGGCGCACGTACCGTACTTTTCTCACTCTTAAATCGAATATATATCTTATACTAATTACATTTGAAAAGTTATTGTAATTAGCATGTTTGTGCACAAATAATAAGTTCAAAACTTTACTGGCAAATAAAAATCATTTAGTACGATTGTGCGCTAAGGTATCGATATATGAAACAATACCACCTTCATTCTTTGCATAAAAACAACTATCATGTCTGTAGTGATAACTAGTCATATTTTGCGAATAATGTCCGGTTGTATCAGCAGTCATGTACGAGCCAAAAGTAGAGCTAAAAATAATAAAAAAAAACATGTGCCGCTCGGTACCGCCCCGCCCCGCTACCGTATGCGTAAGAGAAAGGGAAGCCAGACAGACTGGCGCCGTAACGCGTTACGTAACGAAGCGGTTTACCCTCCCATAAGATTCGAAGTTATCACTTCAATAAAAGCTTACTGAGGGCCCTGCAAAGATGCACTACGCTAACTAACGTTTCTATTCGATTCGATTTTAAACCAATCGCGTCACTGGTAGACCACGTGACTTTTCGTATCACGTCATCTCCCAGTGACGCGATTGGTTTAAAAACGAATCGAATAGAAACGTTAGTTAGCGTAGTGCATCTTTGCAGGGCCCTCTGTAGTGCAAGATAAGATAATAAATCCATGTAAACATAAAAATTTGCGCTATAACGTTATGATCAAGCGCAGTGCTGCGATTAGTTGATCCGACAACGAAGTCTTCAAGTTTTCATTTGAACCTGATTCTTTAGCTGCATGTTATAAACGTCCAGCTTTTTGAGGCTCTACGCTCTCCTCTCCTTTAGCGTTGAGCAGTACTAGCCCATCTGGACAATTGAACAGGATTAAGGCAAAATGAAGTGATATTTTCAGGCAAAGAGAAGCCGGATTTCTGGGCGGCCCTCGGCGACCGGCGCGAGCTGCTGGTGGCGTCCCCGCTGAAGGAGATGGCGCGCCCGCTGCCGCCGCGCCTCTTTTATGCCGCCTTAGGAGCGCCGGGCCAGTATTCATGTAAGTTACTATATTTTTAGATACCAGAATTGCGATATTTATTAAGAGGACCAGGGCGGTGTATATGTACCTACCTTACACAAGGAAGAGAAGGTGATTCAAGGGAATATCTATCCCCTCAACTCAAATATCCCTTTGTCCGCCGGAAGGACTGGCAGAAACAGTACGGTTTAGTCTTTTGTTCATACCTCGATCATTACCCATTTCTATACCAGATAGAGCGGTTCTTGACCCAAGATAGGTATTTATTATTTATTATTCTTGTCCAAAGTCATCTCATCCCAATTATAATAGGCCATGACCTGAGTCGATTTAGGACGTGTGATAGCCGAGAATTCAAACATTTTTTTTTTTAACACTAGCTGCTTTTTAGGGTTTCGTAGTCAAACTAGTAACCCTTATAGTTTCGCCATGTCCGTCCGTCCGTCCGCAGCCTAGCTCAGAGACTCTTAGTACTAGAAAGTTGTAATTTAGCATGAATATACATATTAGTCACGCCAACAAAGTGGTAAAATATAATCTTGGAAAAAAAAAATTTGGTTACCTCCCCTACACGTAACTTGAGGATGTATTTTTTTTCTTGTCTACCCTATGTTGTGGGGTGTCGTTGGATAGGTCTTTCAAAAATATTGCGGGTTTGGGAAAACAAATTTTTCGATTAAGGTGTCCGTTTATGAAACATTAAGCTTTAAAGCGCTAATTTTTGTTAGAGTCAAGTCCCCTCTACAGCCAAAACTACAAATACTAAAAATCTGAAAAATATCTTAAATGAAAGCACATATAATAAATTTAATAGGAAAACTATCACGACTAAGTAGACTTCATTGGTTCTTGAGTTACAAACAGTTTAAATGTTTATACCTACCAAAAACTTATTTGCGGTGTTCGTAAACTGACCGCGACTTATTACTATGTCGATGTATGGGGATAGTTTTCCAACGGCAAAGTTAAGTTTGTCGCGAGGTCTAATTTGTTTGTAGTAACGGCTTCGGAACCCTAGACTGAGCATGTTCCGACATGCTCTTGCCCGGTTTTTAATACAGCATTTAGAAAAGTTAAATAGACTGGTACTTATTATAGTGTTTATATGAGCTGTCACTGGGATCATTCAAAATCGACCACAGTATAGTTGTTGAACGGTGGTGCCGCTGACTTGTAATGTTGCAGTCGAGGAGATCATCTCGTTCAGCCAGTATGAGCTGGCGCCGGAGACGGCGTGCGTGCTGGACGCGCACGCGAGCCTGTTCGTGTGGCTCGGCGCGCACTGCTGCGCGCGCGCTCGCGACGACGCACGCGCCATCGCTCTGGCATACCTCGCGCAAGGTAACTTACCGGTTACGGGGTTAGCACTTCCGATCGATTGTGTTTTGTCTCTAAAAACTTTATTCCTATACAAAAACCAGGGGCATGGTGTTGCGAGGAAAAATCCACCAATATGATTATTTTGTTTTACTAGCCTCACTATCATATTAGTGGATTTTTCCTGGCACACCTCCGCTTAGCTGGTGTTCCTAGCTGCTTACTTATATCGTAATAATATTGATGATGTTCCGATAGCTATTAACACAGAGTTCTTTATATATGCTATTAATCACTATTGACTGTCGGAGCGAACTTTATCGTCAATAACATTGAAATTAAATGAAATTAAAATGTTTATATTAGTTTTGTATTGTTCCGAGACATTGAAACAAAATGGGCTAGAATATAGATCCAAGACAGCCACGGAATCCGTCAATTTGGTATCAGGAAGTTCCTTATTATCCCGTCGATCCTCCCGTAAAAGAGGTAGCGCTCCAAATTCAAAACGCAAGAATTTCGTACGTGCTAATCTTTATATTGGCCCATGATTTATAGAATTCTCCATAATATAATTTTCACCACTCTGATTGACGAGCTCCAATTCCGGCTTTAATGTTAATGTTACAGCTATATCCTTGTAAACCACTTTATTTATGGAGCCAATGGTATTATTTTCTAGTATTGTTTTTATTCTCGTTTGTGGGTAAGGTCCAAAGAGTTGGGCACTCTAACTCACGCAATTAAAGTTTTCTATGGAACTTTTCCGTTGTGCCACGACAATTACTTAGCCATACAATTGTAAGGATAGTTTTGGTCGCACAACTTAACTTTGGTTAACTAAGCAGGTGCAACTTTTTGGTCCTCTCTCTTGTATCGGCTGTTGTTTGCAGACCCGGCGGCGCGCGACGCCGAGACGCCGGTGATCGTGCTGAGCCAGGGCCGGGAGCCCCCGCACTTCACCGGCTTCTTCCCGCACTGGAAACAGTCCATGTGGAAGGTACTTCACTGAGCCCAGCCACACCTACTTGGCGACAAACACAAGTCTCGCAGAGATGATTCACATAATTTGCACATTCTCTTGACAGCATTCATCTTGTCCGAAGCGCTAATAGACGACGTGTAAAAGAGCCCTCATGTGGCCAATTTAATGAATAAATATTTTCAATTTTATTTTTTTTACACGTTGGCGCTGTAGTTCAACAAAACCTCAAATTGCCTTTTTTACCCGACTGCGTCAGAAAGTCAGAAGGAGTGTTATATTTTTTGAGTGTACGCTCTACAGTCTCTGAGTGTAGTGTAGTACGCTCTGCAGCCTAAACGGCTTAATCAAAGTAATGAGGAAATAGAGAGAGAATGGAAGAAATGGTAAGACCCATGCGATATCTCAAGTAGGCCGCACGGGCACTTTTACTAGACGTTATAACGACGAGGAGACGAGACGAGTGTGAGGGCAGCGCTAATAAGACTAGCATAGAAGCAAATCCATATTCCATCTTCATAGTGCAAATGCGTTGCTTACGCTAAGGACTATGATGATGGAAGATGGATTTACCTCTATGCTAGTCTTGGTATTAGTAAAAGTGCCCGTGCGGCCTACCGACTGAATAAACATTTTTTTTTGTCTTGTATCCAGGGTCACCGAACCTTCAGCGCCATCGTCAGCGCCCTCGAGGGCAAGGCGATCGTGCAGGGCGGCAACAGCGCGCTGCAGAGCGGCAACAGCGCCAACCGGTTCGACCAGCACGAGAAGTACCCCCTGGCCGTGCTGTGCGGGCCGCGCGACCACCTGCCGCCGGACGTCGACCCGCTGGCCAAGGAGGTACGGTCGCCCCTATAACTATTACTTTAGTGCTTTGTCACTTTAACATCATGTTTGGACTGCTCCAGTACTCCGTCAAAGGCGTTTAAGCGACAAGGTACTTAAGTGTGCAGATTTATAAGGTAGACTGTACAGTCAAAGACAAATCTGTGACCCACCTTAGATCCAAAGCCAATCTGACATTCTACGACAATAAGGTTGAGTTTCCTATAAGTTACAAATGACTTGGCATCTCTTATGACTAGAGACACAACAGTTTGGACTTTTTGTGGCAAATCGTGGTTCTAGAATCCATGGAGTCGCTATTTCCCATTTATAATACATACCCCTTTGATTTTGACCTTCAATCCTACTAATGACATTGACGACTAAAGCATATTTTTTTTAAATGAGTCACAAATTAACGTTTGTTGCCGTACATACCCGCGGAGTCCGACCACTTAACTGTTATTGAGACAGATACCCGTCTAAAGACACATCCGATATGACTGTCTTTTACTGGACTGCCGAAGGAGGAGGGTAATGTGTTTCACAGCCTATATATGTATGTTTGTTCCTTTGTGGCACTATTTAAACTAAACCCGTTGTCCGATTGTGATGATTCTTATGTCAATCGATTTGTCTTAATCTGATGAGTGTCCCTGAAGATATGACACTAATCAAAATTCAATATGGCGGCAACCAGACGCCATATTGTGCAAATTAAAAAAAAAAGTCTACCAAGTATCAAGTGGGGTATCATTGAATAGGGATTTAAAAATCATCTTTAGGTTTCTTGTTTTCATTTTGAATGATCATTTAGGATTTATAGCGATTTAAAGTTGGTGAGCAACAGTCAGGTTTTGAAAGCTTGCTTTTTGTTAAAGTTATTGTCGTTTTGTAGCGGGCACCATCTTCCTGCCCTTGTCCTTCACTAGGTGGTCGGCACATGTTTTTTTTCTTCCACTCTCCTCTATCCACTGTTAACTCCACATTCACACCTGTTATAAAAATCGTTGCCCGTTCCAATTAACACCAACTTTACATCTGGACATAAAATAGAATAAATCAACAAAAATCTGCCACTGACACGGTTGCACAGCTAGATTTCGGTAGAGTCAGCATCCTGGCTATTCCATTTAAGACGTTTTGTCAAGGGACATTCTGTGAACGGGACCTTATGTTTTTGCCAAACTTGAACTTGGTCTCTGCTTACCCCTCTGGGAAACGGGCGTGATTTAATGTATGTATGTATGTATGTATGAACTTGTGTAATTCTTGTTTACAGCTATACCTGACCCACGACGACTTCGTATCTACATTTCACATGCCGTACAGCGAGTTCCGCTCCCTGCCTGGCTGGAAGCAGAAAGACCTCAAGAAGTCCGTCGGCTTGTTCTGAGCCCAGCTGCTCGATAACAGTATTCACAATCAGTATTTAAAATAGACGTAAGGGTCACGAAATGTTTCACTATCCAGTATAGTCGTCGCACGTCACGTCACTCGCGCCCGCAGGGCCGCACCGCACGAGGGCTAAGCATTTATTAGTTGTTCACAACGTTATTGTTATCATATATATTAAATTATTGTTATTAAATGTTTTTGAGAATTTTAATAATGTTATGCTTAATTTAAGAATTCCGAAATAAAACTATAAATTTTAAAATGTTATTTATTTTTCACAAATGTAGCACTTATGAGATAGGCATTAATTTTATGATAAAATTAATTAATAATCTTTACAATATACAAATTCCTTAAAAATCCATAAAATATTGGTTTATTTTAAAACATATGTACATTATAATAACTATTGATAGATTTAACGTAGTATGCCTAGATGATATGGGATTGGGCCGTAGCTAAGGCACGTGGTATTAGTATATTGCATGACACGTAGTATTTAGGCATTTATCATAATCCAATGAATAGTTGTCGCGCTTAGTGCGCGAGCGCGACGGTTTAAAGTAATAGATTCATTCGAAATGTATGTATGTTATAAATAATGATATAATATACCCACTACACGATAAACCGATAAGCCGAACAAATTATATCAGCGATAAGCTACTTGAGAAATATTCTATACATGAGAAGCTAGCTAGTTAGGAACTTACAATTTTAGCTCGATAAATAAAACGTTACAATAAGAGATGTAATTGAATAATAATAATAAATAATTTACATTATGATTTTACATTGTCCACTATCGGCGAGATACATGATAGACAATTTGGGAGTATTTCTTACGACACTAACGTGGTTAGTGCTGGATTATTCAAAAAAATACTCCCGAAAAATGTCGCTTTATAAAATCAGGTTTAGAATTATGCATAGAAAATAACAATATTAATTAAAGTTATTATTACACTGAATTAATATTAATGACAAGCATGGAAAAAAACGCGGACTATTAAAATAAAACATTGTATTTTTTTGTTAATTCTGATTTTCAAATTTTCTTTGGCATATAAACCATATCCGAACGCGAGAAACATAAATTATCATGGAATGGACACAATGCAACAGCTGCCCTAATAACACAACAAAACGCTATAAAAAAGGACAATTCCTTTTTTATTCGTTTTAAAATACGAATCCTAACAATTACAAATTAACATTAAACAGGTTTTTAGAATTTGAATACTCCAATAGGTTTTGGACGAGTTCTTTTGAAGTCGCCCCATACCGGGTTACGAATGCACATTAGTAAAACAGTTGTAGTAAATATTCGTAAATTATCACAGTTTTGAAATAAAAACGATGCTGTATTAATTTACGAACTTTTTACACATTCTTTACTAACTAACCGGCCTTATTCTAAATATAAAGATCGCAAAAGTATTTATTGCCCGTTTTTTAAGTGTTATAAAATGCATCTCAAAAATAAGCGTACCTACGGTGATCGCAATCTATCAAACACTTAAGTACCTAAGTAAATTTGAAATTCGTATGTCAGTACATAAATGAACAGAGATTGTTTAGAACTTACATCTAGAAAATATAAAAGCGATAACTGGACAAGCGAGAGAGTTGAACTTGAGTCAATTAAAACTAAGATAAACAAAACTCAACGTAGCTTTCGTCGGAGGAATGTAAACAGTGTGTAGAGCAATAATAAACAGCGCATCTAAACAACAAGAACCGCTAGTAACAACAATGCGCGGAGGCCTGCTTCAGCTAGCACCACGTGTCCGGGACTCGCGCCCGCGCCGGCCGCCGAGCGCTACCGCACGCGCAACGCTCGTACACTCGGAGCTCTGCGGATGTACTCTCAACTCGTTTTGTACTTTTAAATCACATCTGAAGAGAACGTATATTACACTTTACAACCCTAGCGAGGCGATAAAATTGGCGATATTTAATGACAGTCCCCTGGTCTGTTCCGCTGCACGATCGGGACCGGAACAAACACTTTGTTTTAGTTTGGCACCAATTTTTTAGATAACAGATACATTTTATTGCTTTGGAAATCACAAACGTTAGTGTCTCGCTCGAAATATGACCTCACGAGTTAGGCAGTTACATTTAGAATATAAAAGTTCGCATAACCTACTAAACGTCATTAATAATAATGATACAATAAGCTCATAATCCTAGGCCACTAGTATAAATTGATCATGTGATTCGAGGAAGCCCGCAAAGGAGTCTTACATAATTAAGTAACTCGCTGGATTTAGTAAAACATGGTTTGAGCAATACCTGGAGCCCTTTCACTAAACAAATTACTTATGGCACTGGCTTCGTTAATCTGCAATTGCGACTATCACAAAAGCACTTAAACTAACTTTTTAGGTCCCATTATGTGTTCACTGTCATCAGACGTGTTGTATGAAAGATTGAAGAATGTTACAAGTGCCGATGGGAATAAGTTTAGTAACCGGTGCAATGTTAGTTTAGTTTTTATACCGCATAACTTACTTCATGGTGGCACGTTACGTGGGAGTATCTGCCGAAGACTGGTCACATCTCTTACGTTGAACACTCAAATGAAACAAATCCAACGAAAATAGTGGCTGTCCACAATGGTTTCCCCTGCTTAACAAATAACACCCAAGTAAAGTGTATGCTTATAAAAACTTCTTTCTGTTTTTATCAGTGCAAAGATGGTATTAAAGGTTAGAATTTAATTTATCACAAGTTATATATTGAAAGTATTTTTAAGTATGAGTGTGGCGATGACTTTCCGAAAATCGAGAATTTACCAGTCTTTATTTATTTCAGTACCTTATTTTGCCACATATTTTTATCTCAGCAGAAATAATTCGAGTATCATAATTTCGCAATCTGTATTTATCTGAAAAGTTATATCATTTTCCCAGAGTCGACGGAGCTCTGCGCTAGCTACTACTGGGTGGTTTGGCCCTTCGGGCTTGCTGCAAGTGTAACATAGCCTAAACCTAGCTACCTATTTCGGGCTAATTACAATGGTTAAATTTGCGACTGGAAAAAAATCCAGAATGTTAAATATGCGACCAGAAAAAATTAAGAATGGGAAAAAAAGACATTCGGTAAAATCACAAATCGGAAATATCGCGACGATGTTTGGTAAATATCGCCACACTCTTAAGTATGACTAATGCAGTACACTCTCACGTAGGTGTTTTTACTGCAAACCTCCAGAATTCAACAGTCCCATAGATTTTTTTCATTATATAAGTAAACCCAGGAATTTCAACATAATAAATATAACAAAAATATTTAAGTATATAAAATGCAGAATTGGTTACAATAGGCCTTATAAAAATAAACTGCAATATATCTTTAATTACGTTTAGGCATGTAACATTACTATATGTATTCAAATCCAATAAATGGAGATAAATAAAGGTACTCGTTCAGGTTGGAATTTATCAGCGCATAAAAGATCTTAATTATTGTATGCGGATTCCAGAGCAAATCGACTCACTCCAATTAAAAACAATTCGAGTGATCCGAATTTTAATGCAGACACAACTTGATACTTTTATCATATGCCTAGGTGGGTACAGATGTAGTGAAAAATCCTTTACCATCGTATTTTCTCGGAAATGTTCGTATTTGTCATGCTACTTCAGTCAGACTCGGTGCCCATCAAGACAACGCGGGGGAAGTTCACATCGCAAAATTAATAATCGATATATACCCTCTTACTAATAAACGTTGAGTAACGGTGGTATAGCTATACAATGTTTTGTACTTATCTGTCATTGTGACATTTGAATTTGACAGATAAGGACAAAACATTGTATAGCTATACCGCCGTTACTCAACGTTTATTAGTAAGGGGGATAGTGTTTAGTATACCAGCGTAATTTTGTTTGTTAATATTTAACCTTTTGAACGCCTTTCGTCGAACACAAAATGTGTCACTCACACGCCAAACATGTTTGCTATGCTATGCAAATTACCACTCAATTGATACGAAACAAAGTCTCTTTTATTCTTGAACTTGTGACGGCTGTAGCCGTCGTGGCGTCAGTGGCACGACTTTCAGTTGACGGCCAGAGCCGATTGTGGCGTTCAAAAGGTTAAGTTTATTTTCAGTTCTTTTTAATAGTCATGGGGAAAGCATTAAGAGCCTGTTGTTTGATCAGTAGTTAAACTAACTAATTGTTAAAAATCGTTACTAATGGTTAAATCTCAAGGAAATGTGTCAAATTTTCGATTCCTTTTTCGAATTTTAACAATTAGTTGAGTTAACTACTGATCAAACAACAGGGCCTAAGTCCTGCGAAACGTTTAGATCGACCAGCCTGTTAAATTATTTTCAACATTTATTTATATTTCTTCTTGTTTACACCTATTCTCTATATATTTGATCGTGCTGGTTTAAACATCTCAGTGTGATATACTTCAAACTCGTGCTCTGACATTTGACACTGATAACTAAAGTACTCTATTTATTTAATACAAACACGTCACTTAATAATACAATAATTCATAGACACGTCGGCATCATTCCGAAGTAGTCGTATGTTCCGAGTTTTCACGATGGGAAAGGATTATTCACTATGTCTGTTGGAAGACTTGGCCGCTACTTGGTTATCGCTCGGCAATCTGTCTCTAGCTGGGTTATACTGAAAGATTCGCACTTGCTGTTGCTACTTTATTACTCAAAAAAAGATCCTCACCTGTAATCGTTTTTTAAAAAATGTATAATTGGGAATTTTTACCCGACTGCGGCGGAGCCCAAAACGAGGGTTACGTTTTTCACCGTTATGTATGTATGTATGTCGAGTTCTATGTTCCCCGCTACAGCAAAAACGGCTTGGACGATTTTGACAAATGAGGTATCATTGGATTCGTCTTCGCAGCGAGAGTGTCATAGGATACCTAAACTGTTGAAATTGAAATAACAACAATGGCCAAATGACAATTATTAAAATATGTAGGTATATCGACGACAGTATAAAAAATGCAGTCGGGTTTTTAAAGCTTGCTTTTCATATAATCATTAAACAATGATACGTCAATCTTCACTTAGATGACATGGCAACTATTTGTTTCAAGTGTTAAATTTAACAAAGTGTGTTAAGAATATGTGAGTTCTGATTGCCTAATCATATGAATACAAAAGTGATTTGAGGTCTATTGGCACGAGAACTTGGAGGCTTGGAACTGTGTTAAATTTAACATAGGGTTCAGAACTCACTTTTTAGAACAAATTTGTTTTCGTCAAATTTAATCACATCAATACCAAACCAAATAATAGTTACCAAAAAAAAGCCGAGGCTGATGTTCATCTGTTGAAGAATTTGTTAAACTAAAGATTTAACACAGATGAGGATCTAGTTTGAGTAACGGTACAACAAAATGCCGAATGTACTGGATCGACAACTGTGGGAATTCTTGTGTCTCCATCATTGCATAGCGTAAGACAATGCAGCGAACTCGCTTCATCATAATTGTCCTCAACAAATATAAACGTTGAATGGACGCGCGCAAGAAACACTTGGGCGGACTCGAACCAGTATTTAGAAACTAGTTGATACTTAGTCTCTTTCCAGGTTCAGTTTAGAAAATCAAATAATGCGGCTTTAGTGTCAACATGTTAGTAAGTGCTCAGAATTCATCCTTGGATTGTCTCAATGAGAGTTATATCCTAATAAACCGAGGTATAAAACTCGTAAAAATATAATCGCCGGGACCATCTCTCGATTGTCGATGAGCAAAAAGCCTGAGCGTCCGATCGTATTCATTAAACGTAAGTACTCACTCAAAATTATCAAAAACTATCACATCAGTCGAGCTGAATTCATTCGATTTACACGAAATTTGAACTTACTACTTGAGACTAGCTTATTTTATAAATCACGAAAGTGGGTGACCGCAACAATTTTGCAGTATTTTCGTCTAAAATATACGTAACATGGTACGTCGAAAGGGTCGTGGAGCGACGTCTTCAGCTAATACGGTTAGGTTACAATCGATAAAATTCTAAAATTAATGGTCGATAATGCGAAAACGGCATGTTAGTAAGAAAACCGATGAACGATGAGCGAATGCTAGACTACCCACGATCGAGTCGTACGTGCAGCGTCGCGCTACTGGCGCGGCAGCGACGCGTTGGCGGGCAGCGTCGAGCTGCGCTGGGTCGCGTTCATGTACGCCAGCTTCAGGTTTGACCGCATCGAGTCCCTGTAATAGCGAAACAAATATATGACATTGGAGAACAAACCATTTACGTTTGTTTAGAGCTTACGAATCATGGTGGTTTACTCAGACTAAATTTAAAAATTATGCTGCTATTGCATCGGTTTTGGACAGCAGTATTCCTACAACAACGACGATCAGCGTAAGCTTTGTAGACAACTTAGAACCGAGTTAATATAATATGTTTGGCAAAGGCCTATGTCCAACCATGCCGCCACCCAGCGCTGCTAGTTGGTGTGCGCGGCGCGGTACCCGTAGCGCTGCACGCGACGCGCGAGGCGCGCGACCCAGCGCCGCTAGTTACCTGGGCGACAGCTTGGTGTGGTCGTGGTTGGTGTGCGCGGCGCGGTACCCGTAGCGCTGCACGCGACGCGCGAGGCGCGCGACCCAGCGCCGCTAGTTACCTGGGCGACAGCTTGGTGTGGTCGTGGTTGGTGTGCGCGGCGCGGTACCCGTAGCGCTGCACGCGACGCGCGAGGCGCGCGACCCAGCGCCGCTAGTTACCTGGGCGACAGCTTGGTGTGGTCGTGGTTGGTGTGCGCGGCGCGGTACCCGTAGCGCTGCACGCGACGCGCGAGGCGCGCGACCCAGCGCCGCTAGTTACCTGGGCGACAGCTTGGTGTGGTCGTGGTTGGTGTGCGCGGCGCGGTACCCGTAGCGCTGCACGCGACGCGCGAGGCGCGCGACCCAGCGCCGCTAGTTACCTGGGCGACAGCTTGGTGTGGTCGTGGTTGGTGTGCGCGGCGCGGTACCCGTAGCGCTGCACGCGACGCGCGAGGCGCGCGACCCAGCGCCGCTAGTTACCTGGGCGACAGCTTGGTGTGGTCGTGGTTGGTGTGCGCGGCGCGGTACCCGTAGCGCTGCACGCGACGCGCGAGGCGCGCGACCCAGCGCCGCTAGTTACCTGGGCGACAGCTTGGTGTGGTCGTGGTTGGTGTGCGCGGCGCGGTACCCGTAGCGCTGCACGCGACGCGCGAGGCGCGCGACCCAGCGCCGCTAGTTACCTGGGCGACAGCTTGGTGTGGTCGTGGTTGGTGTGCGCGGCGCGGTACCCGTAGCGCTGCACGCGACGCGCGAGGCGCGCGACCCAGCGCCGCTAGTTACCTGGGCGACAGCTTGGTGTGGTCGTGGTTGGTGTGCGCGGCGCGGTACCCGTAGCGCTGCACGCGACGCGCGAGGCGCGCGACCCAGCGCCGCTAGTTACCTGGGCGACAGCTTGGTGTGGTCGTGGTTGGTGTGCGCGGCGCGGTACCCGTAGCGCTGCACGCGACGCGCGAGGCGCGCGACCCAGCGCCGCTAGTTACCTGGGCGACAGCTTGGTGTGGTCGTGGTTGGTGTGCGCGGCGCGGTACCCGTAGCGCTGCACGCGACGCGCGAGGCGCGCGACCCAGCGCCGCTAGTTACCTGGGCGACAGCTTGGTGTGGTCGTGGTTGGTGTGCGCGGCGCGGTACCCGTAGCGCTGCACGCGACGCGCGAGGCGCGCGACCCAGCGCCGCTAGTTACCTGGGCGACAGCTTGGTGTGGTCGTGGTTGGTGTGCGCGGCGCGGTACCCGTAGCGCTGCACGCGACGCGCGAGGCGCGCGACCCAGCGCCGCTAGTTACCTGGGCGACAGCTTGGTGTGGTCGTGGTTGGTGTGCGCGGCGCGGTACCCGTAGCGCTGCACGCGACGCGCGAGGCGCGCGACCCAGCGCCGCTAGTTACCTGGGCGACAGCTTGGTGTGGTCGTGGTTGGTGTGCGCGGCGCGGTACCCGTAGCGCTGCACGCGACGCGCGAGGCGCGCGACCCAGCGCCGCTAGTTACCTGGGCGACAGCTTGGTGTGGTCGTGGTTGGTGTGCGCGGCGCGGTACCCGTAGCGCTGCACGCGACGCGCGAGGCGCGCGACCCAGCGCCGCTGGTCGGGGGCCGCGGGCGCCAGCAGCAGTAGCTCGCGCGCCCGGTCGGCGTGCAGCTTGCAGGCCGCGACGCCCTCGCCCTCGTTCACGTGCTCGGCGTGTATCTTCATGCGACACCCTGCAAAACACAAGACCCATTACGGACCGACACAATGAACGTCGCGAAAATGATATTGTCGGGGATAGTACAAAATACCTCGCAATTACCAAGGCAATAAAGGTGCAATACTGTGTAATTATTATCTTTGCTAGTTACGTGGTATTGCACTGTGGCCGGCAATATAGACCGAGCGACATTTAAGGAAGTTAC
This sequence comes from Acleris literana, assembly GCA_946894065.1. NCBI lineage: Eukaryota > Metazoa > Arthropoda > Insecta > Lepidoptera > Tortricidae > Acleris > Acleris literana. The sequence continues at coordinate 20,116,516 of OX335671.1, read as the reverse complement.
GAATGTCGGTTACGAGTACTTTGAGTTCAAGCTGATCGCTAATCTCGCTGTTCAACGGCAGTGTTTGCACTGTTATGTTCCAGTAAGACTGCTAGTCAAATGACTAGCATAAAGGCATTATATCTTAAAAGATTGCTAATGTCTATGAGGCTCAAAGCTTTCTTGTCTTCATGCCGTGAAAATACATTAGTATGAAATACTCACGGCGACACTCGTAGGCCTGCGGCGGACGGAACATGTGCCACAGCGGGCGCGTGCACACCTCGCACGCCGTGGGGATGTGGTACGTGATGCTAACGAGATCGTGCCCCTTATGCTGGACCGTATTGCCTGCACATAAATAGAGAAAGTTCATTTAAAGATCCTTGCTTTGCGACAACATTTGCGTTCCGTTCAATGATACTACGCCACAGAATATGCAAAAGTAGGTACACAAGGCAGATGTAATAAAAGATACTTTCTAACAAAAGAAAGTTTCCCAAAGTTAAATGTGTCTAGTTGATGCTATTCTTTATATACATTTACATTTCTACGTATTTCGTATTCATTCGCAAGCAACCCAACTTATAAAAAAAGGGCCAACAAATGGCGTCCATGTCCGTGTGTGTGTATGTGAGTGTGTTATGTACCGTGATGGTCGGGCGCGTCCTGCGGCTGATCGAGCGCGTCCTGCGGGCGGCGCGCCTCACCCTCGCCCGCGTACAGCAGCTGGAAGATGCGCGGGATGTCCTTCGCGTCCGCGCGGATCACGTCGCCCTGCGTAACTGACCGCACGTGGAACACTTTGCTGCAAAATATAACGTTTCGTTAATTTCAAGCACGAAGCAGTTCCGTATAAAAAAAACCGTACTGATGATGTCAGAGACGTGTGAATGTTTAGGGTGCGAGGGCACATAAACTTGGCAAGAAAATTATATGAACCCCACGGGCTTAGCGTGGTCGCGTTCATCGTGTTGGATAAATGTAACAAAACATCCGTGACTTTTTAACAAGTGTGTATATGCGAGAGTGACGGATGTTTCACCTATAGTCACGAATATAAACAAATCAAAATACCGTTATTACTCCGTAATCACGTACTTTTAAGTTTGTGCATGGTCTATTATTTATTCATATACTTAGTAATTATCTTCGGATTTATTTGGAAGTAGTAGTCTCTATTTCGGTGAAAATACGATGAGAGCTGATACATGGGTGTCATAATATTTTCGAAATATTCTTAGAATTCGAATTCTATCGTCGCAAGCGTCTTAGCCTTTCAACCTAATAGCCCAGTCTATATACAACACAAAAAGGCAAACATCGCAAACCCGCATGTAACTTCATTTTTTCTATATGTTGTTAGGTCCGTTGAGAGTATTTAACATCCAAGTTTGCAACCCCGAAAACCCTGTGCTACCCCCATGGTGCTCGAAAATCTGCGAATTTTTGGCACTTGTTTCAGTTTTTTCGAAAAAAACTTCTCTAAAGAAGTATCTTTGTTTGTACTTTAATAAAGATAACTAAATTTACTACAATTTGAGCGTAATTTGAGAAAATTATGTTTATTGGTTGCGAAGAAACAGCAAGTCAAAGAAGGGCAATTTTCTTCAAAAAATTAAAATGTTTTGGTAGGGTTATTTCGAAGATACATACCGCCTGAACTAATGCTCCTAGGTAGAAGTCATGTTAAAAGAATTTGTAGAAAATTTAATTAGCCTCAATTGAATACCAAAATGGTGCCTTTAGGCCTCATAGTTTCATCCAAAATAAAAAAAATAGTAAAATAGTAAAATATCGGATAGAGCACCTGAGCCCAGCACGACCCTAAGCAACCTCTTTTTGCATTTGCAAGTCACCATTTTAAGCAGGGTCTGAGGAGCGGGCTCTGCGCACATTGCCCATCTTCGACTTGCTGTATCTCCGCAACCAATGGACATAGTGAGCTCAGGTTACGCTCCAATTGTAGAAAATTTAGTTATCTTTATTAAAGTAGAAGCAAACATTCTTGAAAAACGCTTCCTTTAGGTAATTTTTTCGAAAAAACTGAAACAAGTGCCAATATTTCGCAGGTTTTCGAGCACCATGGGGGTAGCAAAAAGTTTTCAGGGTTGCAAACTTGGGTATTAACTACTCTGAAGGGACCTAACAACATATAAAAAATCGTAGTTACATGCGCGTTTGCGATCTATGTTGTCGTTATAGACTGGGCTATAACCTATGTGTCACTTCTGCCCCGACCCATCTTGGTCGCTCGCTCCGCTCGGCTTATTGCCAATTCCCATTTCAATTAATTAGTTACTTAATTTTACTACACAATGTTATGAACATGATTGTTATGCATGACCATTGTGCTAAATAAATTTATTCGTGAAATTGAAATTCGGCCTTTTCAATATTATGCTATTTAAAATTCAAATAGGCAATTATTCGGTTAATTGACGATTATGACAAGTACGCATTCTGCGATGTCAACATTCATCGAATTTTTTTAATGCTAAGTATGTGATAAATAAATACACAAACATCAGAGGACAATCTCACACAAATTGACCTAGTCCCAAACTAAGCTCTAGGTTTGTATGTACGATGGACATTACACAACGATAAACATACTTTTCACAACACTGCTCGGAAATATGGCCATATATGGTCTTGTTTGGGGTCACAAAACGTCACTTATAGGGACAGACCAAGAATGTATTTGTCGGCGTGTTTGCTGATTGGTCGAGAACATTGTTGTCCAACTTTAAGAACCAATGAAAATCAATCAATCAATTTTTGTGTCATAGCTCCTTAAAATGAAAAATTGAAATCGACCAATCAGAACACACCATTTTGTGTCGTAAAATATTAGGTGTATTTTTGCTAAAAGATACACAGACTAAAAACTATGTCACTGCTTTTTTTTAAACCTGGCGCCTAATCTCGAACCACTAGAGATGAAATTACATGGGAGACATGGCGAAACAAATACAATTTTATATGGAGTTGACATCTTCATCTCGCATGTTAGTTTATTAATCTCGAGTGCCACGAGAATAGGGGTCCAGATTTAAAAAAAGTTATCTATGGTAAAATTGGCGGTGATCTCACATTAACATGAATTAAAAATTGAGTTTTGAATATGTATTTTTATTTTATTTCCTCTCAGTAGTTGAGAAAAGCACTATGTCTGCCTCGGTAGCAAGTGCAATTTATGGACTCGTGCACTATTATATGACTCGTCCAAAAATCGCGTTCTTTCTATACTCTGCAACAATGTACTATATATAGAGAAATACGTCACACAAATATTTTGCCTATACCGGGTTTTGAACCCGAGACCGCTAGCCACTACCAGTAAGACTGACATGTCGTCCGAATTATGACAAATACGTTTCGGACAATCGAAATGATGCCAAACAAGCAGGCACCTATTTTAAGTAATTGAAGTGGCGGTATCCCATCACGAGTGTCGTTATTGTACACGTTATATTTGAGTATTATCTTAATTAGAGAATTAACTTATAAAGAATAACCCTTAGGCTTGATTTCCTCCTACGCTGACATCGGTCGCTGACGTCGGTCGAGCGTACGAATATACACCATGTTCTATGGGACACCGCACAGCGACGCTGACGTCCGCGGCAGATTTGCCATATATTCGTACGCTCGACCGACGTCAGCGACCGATGTCAGCGTAGGAGGAAATCTTTTGAAAAAAATACCTTAAGGAAGAGTTTTTCAAGAATCTTTGGTTCTACTTAACATATATATAACTAAATTTGCTACAATTTGAGCGTAACCTGAGCTCACTATGTCCATTGGTTGCGGAGATACAGCAAGTAGAAGATGGGCAATGTGCGCAGAGCCCGCTCCTCAGACCCTGCTTAAAATGGTGACTTGCAAATGCAAAAAGAGGTTGCTTAGGGTCGTGCACTTGCAGACAGGCTGGGCTCAGGTGCTCTATCCTATGTTCCTTTTGCCACGGGTAAAATTGCAACAACGCCATCCCTATGGTCCTGGAGGAGGACGAGGATGTGGACGACCCAACACCATGAGCCGGCCCGCCTCTACTCCAGAAAACATTATCCCTCTTCCCCCACTCCTCCCCACTGATCTAGACTGGATGAGACCTGGTCCTTCTCATCCAGTCTAGATCAGTGGGAAAAGGGCGAAAGTCTAAACTCAGCGTAGGAGGAAATCAAGCCTTGAGCTAAGTTACCACACAAAATGAAAGAACTTACCTCAAATCCAATATCATGACGGGATCCGTAGTATTCTGCTTGTCGCTCTCAGTGTTATAAAAGATAATCTTTTTGGAGGAGACGACGACGTACTGCTTGCGCCAGCCGTGGCGGCGGATGTTCTGCTTGATGGGCACGGAGAGCCAGCCCTCGAGCGTCTGCTCGGTCTCGCCGTCCTCTGCGTCGGCGGAGGACTGTGAGGCAGTCTCGCTGGTTAGCGCTGCTAGTTTCTCTTTTAACTGTTCTATTTCTGCATCTTTGCTGTCCACGTCCATGGCGAGACGTAGGCGAGTCTGTTGCTCTTCTACCAGCTGCTGCTGCGAGTCTTGCAGGTCCCGCTGGAGCTTGGCGACGTGCTGGTCGAACTTGTCCTTCTCGCGCGTCAGCTCTTGCTGTAGTTTGCGGTAATCCTTGTCCTTGCGGACGGACATCTTGCTCTTGTTCTTCGTCACGGCCGGATTCATGTCTTTCCTGTAAAATACAAAAGTGGGCTTAGTAACTATCGGTGCTACCAATGGTCGACGTCATAGACATGATTAGATTATTTCCAATCAAATAAAATGCGAAAAAAATATCATATTTTTGTCTTCGTCTGAACCATATCTCGAGACAATTTGCTTTCGTCGCACGGGACGATTTTATTTGAATTGATCATTATAAAAGAGACTCAAAAATCAAAAGGGAACCAGGAAGATAAGTATTTAATTCAAATGATTATGTATTATGTACGACATAATAATAAAAAATACTTTTAAAAATGTGGGCAATATATTTTTTTGACCTTGTCAACGCCATGGTAAATTGAAATGCCGTCGCTCCCACGGCAGTAACAACTACACTGAATGTAAATAGTGAATGACCTGTTCATGATCTCCGCGAGCTTGTTGACGGCCTGCTGCTTGAGAATGATCTCGGAGTTGAGCTTCTTGTTGAGCCGGTCCACGTCGTCCTGCAGGCGCTGCAGCGCCGCCACGCGCTCCGCCAGCGCCGTGCCGCTGCGGCGCAGCTCGTCCACCTCCTGCACACATCAACGACATTATACTATTGTAGCATTGGCTGGGAAGGTGGCAACAGGCGAGTCGGTCGATAGGCATCGCTTCCATCATCCGACAAGAGAGCAAAATTGGTTTTTGCTTCGAGTGTTGATTTTGAATCCCCAGTAAGCGCCTTTACTTTATAATTAAATCACGAGCATAGAGAGCGATTCTAGGATAGATTCTTCAGCACAGCGAGGGATTCAAAGACACGAGATAGAAATAACTTTGGTCTCATATTGCACATACAATTTTTCACCTCAGCAGCGAGAACATAATACCTAAAGGTAAAAAAAATACAACTTAGTACATTTTATACATTCTCGACATTTTATTTTATTTTATTAAAAAGTTATTTTGTCTCACGCGCACAGCAAAATTTTGCTCACTGTTTAACCTGCCTTTTTTACGAGTACAAAAGCTAAGACCTTCTTTGCCGAAATGATTTGGGAACCAATGAATAGGACAAAATCGACTAATCATAACACCATCCCATGGTATCTTGGCAAAAAAGAGTTTAAAACAGTGAGGGGGCAAATCACCTAACTTAGTCTAGATCGTGTGCCCGCGTCGCTACTGGGGCATTTTACCCGGCGTCCACGTGAAGCGGTACCGAGATTCATAGAAACTGCGAACACCCTTCCGGAAAAATGGAGCAAAAACTGCTACGTTTATTGCTTAGTAACATTTGCCAATTAGAACGTGTTTTTTTTTGATAAGCTAAACTTTTGGTGAAGAGAGGGCAGTACCTTCCGCTGCAGGTCGATGGTGGCGCGGCTCTCGTGGTCGCGGTCGCGCAGCCCCTGCACGAGCGCGTCGCGCGCCGCCAGCTCGCCGCGGTGCGCGCCCAGCGCGTCGCGCATCTCGAGGTCTTTCATGGTCTTCTCTTTTTCAAGCTCGCCCACTGTCTCCTCTGCTATCGATCTGAAATTCAACCGGGTTCGATTAGAAAAACTCCTCACCGCTCACTTATAGTAGGATAACCCTGATAGTAGGTGGGATTATCTTTTTTGTTCAGAAAGTTTAATTTGAATGGGTAGATAGCCGGGTGGAAAATTGCTTTTTCGCCTCTAGGGTGGAAAGTATTTTTTTTTAATAGTTACGATTGGCCACTGAATCTAAGATAATTGAGCTACGTCATATCATTAAGCTAAAAGCTTTTCATATATCTAAACTCAGCTATACGTTAAACGACGTATTTATTACGATCTATAGGTTCATATTAAAATCATTTGACGACTGGTCTATTTTTCTCGCAATTACAGAAAATCAACATTTAAAATGATTTCTCTTATTCTGCTGCCCCCATAATGCCATGATAGCATAGCATGACACTTTTTTTTCACTTTTCGGCATGGCCATCTAGAAAATACACATACTGCCAACATTAGAAAAGTTTAATCGAGTTGGTCACGACCAAGGAGCTTATATACAACACTGGAGGTTTAACGCCGAACATCCGTTCGAAACAAGAAATTTGACCTTTATTACGTCAAGAATATATTCTCTCACTTTTATAAAATGTGCGTGTAGTATTTTACTTTCCTCACAGTCGAAATGAAAAGTAGAGTGTAACTCGGGTGAAATTACATTAAATTAATTTCCCCTCGAACTATTGGCGCTCTCACTCCGTTCGAGCGCCAGAAATATCTCGGGTGAAATGGGTCACTTTCAACCCTTGGTTATCAATCTACTATTTTTAACTCGTCCGCTATTACTGTCACGTAAATAAAAGGAGAAACATGTCAAAAACAGTAAGGTTTTAGCGTGTAGAATCTCAGCCCTGGTTGCTTTTACATTGCCTCTAACTATTTGACTTCTGAAGTCCCTTTCACTGACTGGACTTAAAGAGTTAAACATTTAATAAATACAGCTTTTGAATTCTATGAAAAATCTCAACGAGCGCTTCTTAGAAGGAGACCGCTATTGAGCACAGGAAACTGGACAGTTTTTTTTTCAATAACGTTATTACAAAGATATAACCTAAATTAAACTATAATGCCCATACTTATAAACGTGGAGTAACCGTGGGGTAGCTAAACCATGCTTTGTCCTTATCTGTTATTGTGACATTTGAATTTGACAGATAAGGACAAAGCATGGTTTAGCTACTCCACGGTTACTCCATGTTTATAAGTAAGGGGATAAAACTAAGAAAGAAAAAAAGTTGTGTAGTATATATATTTTCGACGAAATAAATATATTTTGATTCAATTTGATTTCATTTTTAACAGCTGTTAATTTTTAAAGTTTTTTTTTTTTTTAAATCATTGTTCATAACGTCAAACAAAATACTCAACTCAAAAATGCCTACAGATCAAAAAAACCCTACAATCCTTTTGATATTTTGCAATGTATTGCAACGCAGTAAATTGCAGAATATCGAAAGTGACGAATATTTTTGATCCTTACACTGCTGTTTAAGCGGCGCTCTACAATCCTCTTAAGGCCCGGACAGACGTCGGCAAGCGTGGTCAAACAGGCCGCGTAGCGGTTTGTAGTATGGAAATATCGCGCTGCGCGCTCGTCGCGCGCAGTCTGTCTGGGTCTTTAAGGAGACTGTATAAGTCCAGGATTTTAGTAAATTTGAATCGTGTCATATTATAAGTATATGTGACTGCTTGTTTCTTAATAAATAAATAAATGAAGTGAAAGTAGTGGAGAGTGGTACCTGGCGATGGCCTCGGAGTCGGCGCGCGCGATGGCGAGCTGCAGCTGGTGCATGAGGCTGGCGCGCTCCTGCTCCAGGTCGCGCGCGGCGCGGGCGCTCTCCTCCAGCTGCGCGCGCGCCTCGCCCGCCTGCCCGCGGTACACGTGGCAGAAGTGCTGCTCGCTCTCCAGCTGGGACCGTAGCTCCTCGCTCTGTGGAAGGTCACCACAGTTGTTACCGAACACTTTGTAGTTAAGTTTCCTTACACTATTACTAAACATTCGTTGTCGCCGTCCGTCCACCTTTAGGCGGATTTCAAAAAACTAGCCAAGTGCGAGTCGGACTCGCGCACGAAGGGTTCCGTACAATCTATACAACATCAGCAAAAAAACCGCAAAAAAATCATGTTTGTTGTATGGGAGCCGGAGACCTTAAATATTTTATTTTATATTAATTTGATTATTTATTTTTACAACAAAACATTCTGTGAATATTTCAAGCGTCTACCTGTTGCCGTTATTAACATCGAGCAAAAAAAAGGCAAAAAAAAACACGTTTGTTGTATAGGAGCCCCCCTTTAGTATTTATTTTATTCTGTTTTTAGTATTTGTTGTTATAGCGGCAACAAAATACATCATCTGTGAAAATTTCACGGTTCCTGAGATACAGCCTGGTGACAGACATATGGACAGTGGGGTCCTAGTAATAGGGTCCCGTTTTTACCCTTTGGTTACAGAACCAAAAAAAAAGGGTTGTTAAAATATTTAACGAAAATATTATTTTTTTTGAGAAAAAAATTCTATTAGCATTCGCATTTTTTCCGATATAGGAATCCCACTAATATTATAAATGCAAAAGTGTCTATGTGTTAGTTTGTAACTCCTTCCCAATTGGATGAAATTTGGAATGGAGGAGGCTACTTTTGCGGACGAAGTCGCGAGCCGAAGCTAGTATAGTAATATTTTTCGGACGTACATTATCCGATTCGGATTTCTCAAGCTCACAAATTTAGATGGTTTTAGGTAATGTTAGTTTTACGGCGGGCCAGAGGCCCAGACTTAAAAATAGGAGCTCCTTCCACGGGAGCGGAGCTCCGTCGACACTGTTAAATTGATTTCTGGAATGGGAAAAAATGCGACAGGAGTCGATTTTGGAAATTTTATCTAACAAATCAGAGGAAGATTCTTATGTGCGTACTTACTATGAGATTTTTATCAATCACATTAAAGAGCTGACGAATTAAAAAGATGCTCTTAAATGTGTTATTTTCGCGCAATTAATCAGAATGACACCCATCTAATAAACCCTTTGTAATATCATTTTAATTTATGGTAGAACATACATAAATTTAAATAAATATCTTTAACAATCTAACACAAATCAGCCTCAGGGTAATAAAATTGTATTAGGGGTGATGAAACCTTGCAAGTTAAATTTGCTAATCACTGAGAATTCGACCTTAATACTCTAAAACCAGAACAAAATCCATATTCGATACAATCTTTTGCTTTATTTAAATTTCAATGTTAAAATAGGCCATATATTTTCTTGCGAGCGAAATAGTAAGTTTTCACTTGAGTATGGTAGGTTATATGATAAAAATATCAATTGTCCCACACTCCACCGTTTGATAATAAATGTTTAAAAGAATGTAAAAAAACCATACAGTCTTATAATCTTACTAAAGAAACCTAAACAGCAACCATTTAGAAATATAACAATATAATTGAACCGTGACTCGGGCTACGTCAACCGTATAGCTATATGGCAATCAAATTAATTAAATAAACGAATTCCTCAGCTCAAATGCAAGCGGACCACATCAGCTGTAATCTAACTGTGTCGCCCGCGCGGTAAGGTGCTCGTGCACTGCACAATCTCCGGTCGTAATGTCCACATATGTCCCAGTGCACTATGCCTCGGCAATAACGACCATGTAAGGTATAATTGATAAAGGCTCTTTGGCGTGTGCCCTAACTACCTAGAATGCTATTGTTTGCACCTATTCGGACTTGGGTTTATTACTTAGCTCATTTGTACTTAAATTTGATTGATATAGCAAAACCAGTTTCACAAGAGAACATGTGATTTACGTTTAGATCTATTCCACTTTGTTAACACAGAGATAAAACGCAGCTTAAGAATTATAGTAACCTAATAATTTTCTTCTAGATTTCAAGTTACGTCTCTATAATAATAAGTTTATGGTCCGAACCTGAAATATTGAATTAGGGCACAACAATTCTAAAAGAGAGTTTCATACTTTTTTCGGTACCATATTAGCTTTTTTTTTTCGAAAAGGCCGATTTTACTGCCAAGTGGTTCGATATTGATTAAGACAAAGTGGAATAGACGCCCTGCTGCCAATTGAATTGGCTCACAATTTTATTGTTAATTCACACATAATCACGTCGCTATTTATTTTTTCTGAGTCAGATCCCGTCAATCCCGCTGACCTTTAGATTTGTGAGTCAGCCAACTTGATTTTCTCTTATCAAATCGAATGTGATTAATCATTTGGAAGAAGACTGTTACTTTTGAACATTTTGTGAATACCTATATACAACACTAGCTGGGTTTTTGGGTTAATTTATAGCCTATGACACTCATAAATAACGTGGCTTTCTATTGGTAAAAGAACTTTCAAAATCGGTTCAGTAGATCCAGAGATTACCCCTAACAACGTCACAAACTTTACCTCTTTAGAACAATAGTATAGATAGTATAGTATAGATTAAAGAAAGCATTCATGGGAAGGTCACAGACAAAAATCAAATTAAACGGGCATATCATAAACACGACACACTTAGCTGCTTTAAATGTGTCCCATTTGCATAGGTACTGATATTTTAAACTAAACGTAGATATATTTTATATAAACTAAATGAGATGACTGAGATGCCTAATAAATACAAAGCGAAGTGGCAGAGCACCTATCTCAGGAGGCGTATATCGATTTCGTGGAATCTCAACATGCTAACACAGTAATCTAGGAACCCACTGTGCCGCGTAATAAACTTCAGAACTAGTTGCGTCGAGCAGGAAATTAGAGAAGACATTCCTGCGCATTAAACAAAGCCATAACACTTGTGTTTTATGCTCCTGGCGTCAATGTCGCTAATTTGCATCAAACAATTAAATTACAATAATTTTCTTTGTTGCTAAATTACGCGGTTGGATGATGCTTACGATTCCTGGTTTGAACCTGGTTTTTGAAGAACAATGGAAGGATCAAAAATATGTATTCTATAAGAAAATACAATTACTTACAGTGCTATCATTTTATTAATAGCGATCGGCAATCTTCGTTTTTCAATGACACACGAGTGACAAATGTACTATCAGTTGCGAGCGCAAGCGTGATAGCGATATTCAAAAGCTATTAAGAAGCTGGGAATAGTATACATTAGGTACAATAAATAATATCGAACTTATGTATGTAATAGCTTTTGTACGGTAAATAATTGTCCAGGTTTTAAAACTAGAAAATTACTTTAAATTGAGAATGTACTGTGTACTTCATTTTGCTTGTTTAACTGATATTCTTCATCAAAGCGACAAGCATTTTTCATGTGTAATTATGTGAGCGGTGAGTAACCGGAACTCTAAAATAAATGTCAATTTCATGTTCCATTAGTATCTACTATATTAAGAATACTTGACATATTATATACCTATCTAATGTGATCTGACGCAATCTTCGAATTCATAATAACTATTTTTATAAGTATACTATTTATAAAGTATGTGTAAGAAATGTTTTCGCAACAAAATAACTACCTATCACGTGCTAACTGAATTCACCAGGTTTTAAAATGAACTATATTGTATTTTTTTTCCTGACACCGTCTATAAATGATTAACTCACACCTTTATTGAATTTATAGCAGATGCTGACTGCCGGAATCGACGCAGAGTATGCAAAACGGAATTAAAACCATCATTCAATTAAAAAATTAATTTCACTTGTAATGTACAAGTTAATTCATATTTTTATTAAATACAACTCGCAGACGTGATGACAAATAAATGAATCAATAACTATACCTAATTCGCAATAAATGAGCCATAAACGAGGTAAAAGTAGGTTAATTCTTGCAAAATGAATTCCAAAACAGCAAAATCGGGAAAATTACTGAAAGCAATTTATAGATTTCCGCTTGGGGATCGAACCAGGAAACCATAGTAACAATCTGGCACCGGCGCCAACGGGGTCATAATGCATATTTTAGAATTTAAAGTTATATTTGTACAGCAACGTTTGTCTAAGGAATGTTTGTGTCATAAATATCAAGGCCGCCGCAGAATACTTACGTATTCAAATTCGGGCAAGGCATGAATCCACCTAAACGAGAGTGTACATCTACCGCGCCGGCTTTTTCGATAATTGCGCTGCGCTAGATCGCCTGACCTATAGGCATCGCAGGCGAGTGCAGTGACGCGGTGTCACTCGGGTATCATATCGGGCCGAATATGATAAATGCCTAACGCCGATAAAGCGGACGAGACAGTAGCCCTCACAACATTGTTCCGCGAAATGCGATGGTTATAATGATTCTATTAAGCATGCAAATCTCATCATTACCATGACTAAGATATAACAGAAGAAAACCGCTGGCCTACGTAATCGTATGTTTATTTATTTCGAGACGCTGCACGCTCAGGTACAGCGTATAAGGTAAAAGGTGTTGTATAAAATGTGTTTGTGTGTGAGTGTTTGTTGTGACAGTGAGTCACTGCCGCGCTGTGACGCCTCCGACGACGGTCTATTTCGGAATGATGAGATTATGATTACTTCACATCACGGCGCTAACAACAGGCTCCAAATTCATTCATAAAATATATTCAGTCAATCAAGCATTTGAACACAAAGTTCTATGATTTTCATATCCAAATATGATACTATTAATTTAAATTAGTTACCGAAGTCAAAGAGGATAACTAATACTATCCTCATTAAATAATTATAAAAATTCTATTTAAAACATAAAATGTTATCCCAATAATAAATATGATTACCCTAACAGGAAACAAAGAAAAAATGAAAAATGTGTGGACTTTTTAACCGATGCACGCGGTAGCTTCTATTAAATTTTTTACAGACAGTCTTGAAAAATTCTACTTTTCATTCTAAACTTATTAACTAATTCTGAAAGACTGGCAATAACAATACAACCTCATGTTATAGTTCGATAAAATTTCAAAACTAGTAAAACAGATACATTTCGTTGACATAGCAACCTAACCCATCTTTTGAATTATTATTCAACGAAGCAAAAATAAAAGTCCCCAGCCTAGAGCAGCGTGCTTTCGGCGAAAAGGGGGTTTAAAAGGTACCCTCTTTGTATATCAGTTAATATCTCGAATACTAAAAATGGTATCAGACTACACGATTTATTGCATTTATTTGCCAATAACGGGTGTTCGCTTAGCAAGCGATATTAACAGAATTCTCCCTTGATGGTATGTGGCACAATAATAAACTATAAGTGCACTTGCATCGCTATCTTTGGTATCATGTTGGATGATCCCTGTGACAGCCGTATTTCGACATTTCAAAACTATTACAATCGCAAACGAAGGATATAGAAAGAGGTTAATAACCATTTAAATTTCAGACTTACGAGTTTTGTATCAATTTACTTTTTATTAAAAATGTCCAAGGACCTAGTATAATGAATGAGTGTTTATATGAGCTCTATCACAGGGACCCTACAATGACCCAGGTATAAGTATCGTATTTCCCTGACTCTGCAAAAAGTCCTTACTAATAATATAAATGCAAAAGTGTGTTTGTTTATTTGTTTGTTCCCTCCTTACTAATAATAGAAATGCAAAAGTGTGTTTGTTTATTGGTTTGTTCCGTCATCACGGTCCAGCACATCAACCTTTTGATGTGTAATTTGCTACAAAGATGGCCAATAGTCAGAACAGTTCCTGAGGTTGAATAGCGATAATCAACATCTGCGTGGACGGTGTGGAAGGGCAACGCTAGTGTTCTATATAAATCAAAATCAATTGCAACATTTATGACGGAGCATCACTAGAGAACGGGCCGACCGATTTGGCTGTCAGGACAAGGAAAAGGTTTGTATAAAAGAAATAAAAAAACCGGACAAGTGCGAGTCGGACTCGCCGACCGAGGGTTCCGCACATGACGCGGTTAACTCAATTCAAAATTTGGACAGCCATTCCTTCTATAAAGACTCTGTTTTTTTGTGATTTAATTAAAAATGTATAGCTTTCCGATTTTTTTCTATACTTGTAGTATAAGACAGTATTACTTGCCTCATAGATGTAGGGCAACGGAATATACCCAATACATTTTGATTCCCTTCAGATTGTCGAAATATACGTTTTTTGGGGCAAAAACGGCTGTATCTTTTTTTTACGTTAACTTAGAAGTTTGATTTTTTCACAACTTCAAGGGACTGTAGAGCTGAGTATATGGTTTTTATTTCAACTCGATACCTCCATGCGTTCCCAAGATAAAGGGTCTGGACAGACAGACAGACAGACGGACAACAAAATGATCCTATAAGGGTTCCTTTTTTTCCTTTTGAGGTACGGAAACCTAAAAATCACCCAAGCGACGCCGGGCATGGACAACTAGTAAGATATAAAAGAAAAGAAAAGCAAAAATAATTTCAATCAGTGAATTGTACTAAAAACATTTGAACGTAGTTTTAATTTATAATACCTATAAATGAACAACATTTGATAAGCCCCTATTAGTTTGTTTCAAAAGTGACACATGTGGAAGCTTTGATTAGCTTGGAATATAACTTCCAAATAATACACCATTATTCAAAAATAAAACCGCATTAAAATCGGTTCACCCGTATTAGCCCTAGGCGATGCCATACAGATAACTCATACAAGCAGAGTGAAGTGTCCAAGTTTAATCACCATCTAGCTGTTTCTGTCCCACTGCGGGGCCAAAGCAAAGCTCCCGCATCTCCACTAATCTCTGTACATCTTACACAGAAATGAAAATACCTAAAAATATTTGTTTTTGAGGGCCACTCGCACAAAATTATGTAGGTTTGGTCTTAAATCTGGATTTAAGACTAACAGTTCCATGCGTTGTTAGTGACCCTTACAGTAATGGTCTCAATCTGATAACTTTGAAGGTCCTCCATTTCGTAATTTTTTATGTTAAAAAAGAGTAAATAAGTCAATAGGTATATTTGTACTAAACTTAATGAGTTCTAGACAATGACACTTAATATGTAGTAGGGTAGAAAAACATTGTAACTTATTCCATTTGCAAACTAGAGACCTGATACCGGACAGCAGAAAAAAAAAGTATTACTATAAACTAGTCGATTCAAAAAATACGATTCATCTAGATACGTATGATACTATATGTATGGATCGAAATACATATTTTCGAAATTCACCCATAACTTTGCTGTTAATATTTGTATCGGTACAAAAAAAGGCAGCCGAGGCGTTTTCGGTTAAGGAGTATAGATCTAGTTTGGAAGTGAACTCACCCTGGTGTAGTACATGTCCCGCTCGGCGCTGGCGGCGGCGAGCTTCTCGGAGGCGTCGTGCAGCGCGGCGCGCACGGCGTGCAGGTCGCGCGCGCGCGCGTCGCGCTCGGCCGCCGCGCCGCGCGCCGCCGCCTCGGCCGCCGCCGTCTCGCCGCCCGCCGCGCACCGCGCCGCGCGCTCCTGCTCCAGCGCCGCTTGCAGGCCCACCACCTGCGGAACATACAGCCGTCAACGGATGCCGATTTCCTATTTAATGTAACTTTACACGATGACTATTTTGCGGCGCCGATAAATAGACGAGCGCTCTACTCCGTGCTTGTGCTGGTGCATCACAAAAATTGGCGCAGAAACTCTTTATTGCCGGTGGTGAGATCCTGGCGAAAAATTGACATCGTGTAAATTTGGCATTAGAGCTGCCGCCTAGTGGCTACCGCTGGTGGCGGTACCCGGTCGCGGTCACGACTAACTAAACGAAAAACACTCGCAGATAAGCAAAAATACAGTATGTACCATCATTATGGCCCAAAACCGTAAATATAAAAATAGGCCAAGTTCTCATGTGAGCGTAAATTGTATTTAGTAACAAGAATTTATTAAATTTTAATGTACATTTACTTATTCCTTTCAGGATATAAAATGAATAAAACTTAGCTCTACCATTCTTTCCTTGACAAGTACCGTATTAATAAAAATATAACATACATTTAATTTATTAGCAGCAAATAAGTAGGTAACTTTCATACTATACAATAATTTTGATGATAGATTTCATGCATTTATTTAATAGAAAATATGGTACATCTATTTCATAGTCCTTTTTGAGCATGAGATATCTTTATTCTAAATTCACTGACAAATGACAAAAAAAGAACGCATTTTTAGATAGGGTTGAACCAATGAATTAATTTAGTTACCTTCTCAGTCTCCTGGCGATGTTCGCCCTCAAGCTTCTGCAGGCGCTGCTGCATTTGGCGGTAGTCAACGTTCAGCATGGACATCTGCCGGTCCTTCTCCTGGCACGCCGCCTCGGCGCGCTGCCGGCCCGCTTTCTCCTCGTTCAGCTTGCCTTGCAGCGCTGCCGACCGCCAGACCGCCACGCGTTAGCACAAAGTGTTGAGTACGCACGAGTGGGGTGCCACTCGACCGTACGCAATTTGCAACTACTCTGTGTACTCATTTTATTTACTGTTACGTTAGAACAAACAATAGTTAATGGCTCATACATCAGGATTATGTATCACGGGGAAGTTATGGAACTGTTGCAAAAACAAACATGTGTGTGTAACTAGGATAATTAGCGATTGGACAATACCTGCAAATATCTTTTCCAATGTTCCTGAAGCATGCAAAAAGTGAAGTAATGACATTTAGTTTTCAAGGGGATATCAATATTTAGCCAGGTTAAGATAAGGGATCGTAGCATGAATCATCAAGTAACAGGGGATAAGGACAAGTGTCAGGATGGGTGGCTCACCTTTGACGAGTTCGAGGTTAGCTTCCTGCTTAGAGAGCAGCTGCGAGCGTTGCGTGTCCTGGTGCGCGCGCAACTCCTGCTGATAGAGGTGGTGCGCGGCGCTGCGCTCGTGCGCCAGCGACGCGCACTCCTTCTCCAGGGCCGACACGCGTTCCGAGAGCTGCCGGTTGTCGGCGGCCACCTGCGCCAGGCGCGCTGCCGAGCGCTCCAGCTCGGCGTGCGCCGCGCCGAGCCTACTGCCGGCCTCGGCCACGGCTGCCTCGGCGCGCTGCTTGCCTGCCTTGGCCGCTGCCAGCTCCTCGGCCAGCGCGGCGCGCTCGCGCTCCAGCTGGTCCCGCTGCGCACGGAGCCGCGCGGTCGTGCCGTCGCTGACGGCGGCGGCAGCGGCCTGCGCGGCCGTCAACTCGGCGGCCTGCTTGCGCGATTTGGCCGCCGCCTCCGCCTCCTGCTTAGCTTTCTCACGCATCTCTGTAAGCTGCTTCTCTAAAGCGTTAATTTTGTCATTATGTGATTGCAAGTTGCTCATTTCTTTAGCTCTTTTGTTTTGTTCCTCTTCTAGCCGTCTTTTGGCCTCAATGTAGTTCATTTCTGCCTTTCGTCTAGTTTCAGCTTCAACTTCTGCCTTGCGTTGTATTTCTTTTAGATCATGACGTAAGAGTGCTAACTCTTTATCCGAGTCAGCTATCACTTTTTTGCTTCTGGAATCTCTCTGAGACAATTCTTCCAATTGAGCGCACATGATTACCTGCCTGTCCTCCAATTTACGTCTACCATCTCTCTCCCGCTCTAAAAGCTTTTCTAGTTGTAAAATAGCTTCAGAACCAACATTATTCACATGATTGGTTGAAATTGTATCTACAACATCGGCATGGAAACTTCTTCGCCCACACAGCTGGTAGTCACCATTGTAAGTGAAACCCACAAAAGGTAAATGGTTGCCAACAAATGCTTTTGGTACAGGAAATGATTCGTCTAAAGCATCTGATTTATCAATTTCATCAAAATTTTTAGTATCATCATCACTGGATAGCTCTGGGACTACAGGAGGCACTGAGTCCCTGAGATTATCAAAACTCCACTGATCATTGTAAAAGAATGGATGTTGTTTAATTTCATCAACACTGTTCTTTCCTAGTCTTTTCACTCTGTCCGTAAGCAACCCTCTTATTAAAGACTTCGCTTCTTTAGATATTTCTACATCATCAGGAAATTGTAAAGAATTCCTGTGATCCATAATTTTTCCATAAGTTCCTACTAAGCTTTCAGCATAAAATGGTGGATCACCAATTAACATTTCATACAAAAATATTCCCACAGCCCACCAATCACATTCACGTCCATACACTCCTTCACCATTCTGGGACTGTAACACTTCAGGAGAAATATAGTCTGGAGTTCCAACAGCATTGCTCGCCCGGACCAGCCCATCGGGCCCCATTCTCATGCAAGTCCCAAAGTCAGCTAACTTTAAATGCCCATACTTATCAATCAGCATATTATCCGGTTTAACATCACGGTGTACAAACCCCATGCCATGGATAACATCTAATGCAAGCACAATTTCCATTGTATAAAACTTAGCCCATTTTTCAGGTATATCATAATTAGACATGAGGCTAACAAGATCTCCACCAGGCATGTAATCCATAACCATGTAGAGATATTTGTGGTCTTGGAAGGCAAAATGTAATTTGAGAATCCATTCAGAGTTTGCATGTGCCATTATATGTCTCTCCTCCCAAAAAAATGTGGAGTCAGACCTCTTAATCATTTCTACTTTGCTCAGCAGTTTCATGGCATACACTTGACGTGTGGACTTGTGTCTGACTAGTTGTACTTCACCAAATGCTCCACGGCCTATAACTTTGATTAGGTCATAGTCTGCTGCCTTCATGCGTAGATCAACAATTTCAGAGGCAAACTGTTCATCTATAACAAAAGAGATTTTTTTAAAGGCAATGTTTCAAAACAGGTAAATTGTATGTAAGAGATTATCATACCAAGGCTGGTATGAAAAAAAAACTAATCTCTTTATACATTGCAAAGTTGAGAATCAGCTCTTAACAATATTGAATTAAAAATGCAAATTGGCAATGTTGCCATAGATGTGATGATAATTATTGTTTTAATGGTCATACACAGGTCAATAGAAATGACAAAAGATGTAAAAAAAACAGTACTGTTTGACACATAACCTCAATATTTCTTCAAACCAGTTTTGATTAAACAAAACATATAGTTAATAGTTATTTAATCTTAAACAGAATGTAAAAGTAACAATCAAGCATGTACGTCATTAAATATACCTCATGCGATGTCCAAAAGTATGTGATTGTCTATATATTATCTATATAAAAGGCAAACCTGACTGACTAACTTAGATATCAACGCACAGCCGAAACTACTCTACCTAGAAACTTGAAATTTTGGTACAGGGGTTCCTTTCATGATATAAGTGAGCAGTAAGAAAGGAATTTTGAAAATTCATCCCCTAAGGGGAATGAATTTTGAAAATTCATCCCCTAAGGGGTTAGAATAAGGGGTGTAGCGGGAAACGAATTCTACGCGTACGAAGTCGCTGGTGTCCTCTAGTGGTGTAATAATGGTAAATAGGTCTGTTTGGTTTTGTTTACATCTTTTGTCATTTCTATTGACCTCGACTTAAAGTTAGCATCTTTCCTCTGGACATACCCGAAGTTAGGCCTAATTCTATGGCTGAACCCATATCCACGCAAACGGCATCAGGTCTACTTTAGTCCTCTCAGATAAAAAAATAACTTATATGCACACAAGCCTTTAACTATTGACCTCAGGAAACACAACATATGTTTTATCAAGTGTGTATGACCCTTAAACCAAAAATTTATGGTACAAAATATACAAAAAGATCCATGCCCTCAGGATTTCTACCTAGGTGCACAGGTTAAACCAACTAAATAGTGAGGAGTCACGAATGCAACGAATGGTCAGTGGCTGTCATTACTATTATTGTGTTTTCTAATTAACAAAAGTATTGACTTCAAATTGAAGAGTGCATTTTTATTATACAAAAAAATACACCATGTATAGCATATATGACAAAGTTTAATAACCTTTAACCTTTGCGTAGTCAACATATCCAGGCTACATATTTCTGTTAATTAACTTACTCATAGGTCAAATGTAAAACAATTATGTCATATACCCTATAAATTGTGAATTCATCTGTTCAACAAAAAACAGGCACAGTTCATTAGGAAACACAATAATAGTAATAAGGGCGCTACTGGACATCAGTGCAGTCTTAAATGTAACAACTTTAAATTTAAGGTATGAAAAAAATTACAACAGTCAGTTTGTTTAATATCTACTCAATAAGGTATTGACAAAGTAAAATTAAAATCAGTTCAGTTGAAGATAACACATTTAGTTATTTTCCAATTTCAATAACTTTTAAGACCTCTTTCACCCTAACAAAAAGCCTGATATTGCTGTTGCCATTTAAATATTATGAGAGTAATTAAGTATCAAAGGAGTAGTAACTTAATTTAGAAATACAGTAAGCAAGACATACATCGGCTTGTGTAGGCCTCGACGTTCTTCATGCGGCGGATGGCCGGGTGGTCGCAGTCGGAGACGAGCGCGGCGACGGTGTCGAGCAGCGAGTCCACGTTGGCCGCCGAGCGCGGGTCACGCAGCCGCTCCTCCAGCGCGCGGAGCCGCCGCAAGCGCTCCTCGTCCTTCACCACAACCTCCATTCTGACACCTTTGCTCACGTCTTCACGCACTAAACGCCACCGCACATTCTCCAGCTCACACCACCCACTGATGCCACATCGCGAGCCCTCGACGAGTGCACGGCGTTTTAAGACACCCGCCTATTATTTTTATTGACGACGCACTATTCAACCGCTAACTTATGTTTCATTATCGAAAAGTCGAAAAAATTGAGTTGCATAGCTCAAAATGACAGCAGATAAAGGTGGTTCTCACAACAAAGCATATGCACACTCGCGATTGTAAAATATCACCGATTTAACTTTTTAGTAACTGTTAGTAACAAACGATCAACAAATTGTAATAATTATTGGCACATCTTTAAAAATATTGTCTAATTACGAAATATTCAACCGCTTGACCGACCGATGATCGAACAATATTATGAAGTTAGCAGCAGATATGAAGTTCGCAATGGCGACTCTACCACAGGTTGTAGAAAGTAGCATACCATAGAGAAAACTCGCACATGAGACATTGTACTTTTTGTTTAAAAAGTACAATTCCACTTGTGCTGGAAATTTCGATTAAATTTAAATATTCAGAAAAACTTTTGATTGAACTGCTAAAATAAACGACTTTTAGATTTAATCTTAATATTGTACCGATGTTTTAATAATCATAGACAGTACCAAAGATGTCATTCAAATTTTCATAGACACGCAGGATCCTTCACTCACTTATCCAAAATTTATTTCCTTCATTTCCATTCGTTCATTTGTCTGATCTTGAACGGAACATGGCGGTGCTAGGCAGGATGTGCATAAGTTTTTAATTTTTGCATTGATTATAAAATCAGAGAATTCGTGGTCCACGATAGTTCTAATAGTGTTAACTTGTGAGTTAAAATAACTTTTTTTGTGCGAGGATACCTTTTCACCAGCTGTCTTGATTCTGCCTTGACTATTTGCAATGAAAATTCTTACTTCGTTGCTGGTGTAAAAATAATTGTGACAAATATAACACATTATTTCAGGTAATTGTTGTTTTAATCTTCTTTATAAACAAAGATAATGAATCTGTTATCCTGTAATCGGTCTTAGACAGCACCAGCTATTCAATTCGTGTAACTTGAGTGTGCCCCATTTTATTTCAAGATCTCGTGTTATTTTGTAATGGTTCTACCTACTTCCCCAGTTTACCAGTTATTGAATATGTTTTTGACAGAGAGGGTTATTAAACTAGTATAAAAAGGTGTTTGCGTAGTACTTCTCTGTTTCATCTAACTAAATTCTTTTCTCTTTGTGCTCTAATCCAATCACGTGTGGTTCAGGTCGTTACGGGGTCAATAACTGCTGTCTTCGACTTATTTCGGTATAATCTCACAACTGGGAATAAGATAATATTGTTATGACTTTCCGAATCTAATTATGCGTACATTAACGTGCCTAACGCGTGCTGAAAACCTTTGACAACCCGTCACATTAGGGGCGTTTAGTGTGCGTTCGTGAGACAATTTCGCACAAGAATGCTAGTACACCCAGTGTAGGGCGCAAGCAATCAGGTATCAGGGTGCAACGGCGCACAGTGACAACGGGCGGAAACGGGGGCGGCGTGCGGGGCGCGGGCGGGCGGCCCGTCCGGCAGTCAGCTGTGCGAGTGTCATTTGTCTGTTGTAGTCGCACTCATTCGTGCCACGCTGTGGGAAGTGGCCTAATTGTTACCCCTCCCTCGAATCTCGAGAGTTTAAGGCTATTTTGTGCTCAATGGGGATTGATCACTGGTTACTTGGTATTGGAATAACACCCTATCATTAAGGAAACTTAGCACAGCAGTCCTTTGTGTTAAAAGTTCTTAGGTTAACTCTGAAATCTTCTATCAAAAAACTAGACTAAATATCCTGTTAATAGAAATTTATTCTGCTTTTATAGTTACCAAAATGTGCTTGAAAAGCTAACCTTATAGTATAAATAGTATCTACAGTTAGTCCTTGTGAACAAAGAAGTTCATCCTTGCACCTGGATAGCCAAAAAAAGGTCTAAACAACTTGTTAAATGTGACACTTTCTACAACAGTAAATTATTCAATATTCACATCCTATGCCTCATAAAATTAAAGAAGAGAAAATTGAGATTTATACCAAATGTTGCATAATAACATGCGAAACCATGCAGAGTGGCACTTGGTTTCATTGTTTCATGTGTGTTTGGTATTAGCCATTGTTATGCAATCAAACATTTTCAATAAAGTTCTCTTTACGATTTTGTGCTGGAAGCTGCCGATAACCGCTTACACTTGTACTATACTCATTTTTATGTATTTTAATCAATGTTTGATTAAATCCTAGTGATTCATTTCCTGTGTTAGTGAGTATTGTAAGCAAACCATTGTTAATAATTTTAAATATTCTATCCAAACTCATTTTGTCACAAAGCAGCTGTTGTCAGTTAAAGTACTTTAAATTTTTTGAATTACAATGTTGATAAATAATATGTAAGGTACCCAATAAACGACTTTGAATTTGATATTCATATAGTGATTCAAGCACCAGATGACCAAACAGTTTATGATTTATTTACAATGCAAGTTGGTCATCTGGTATAGAAACAGAAACTACACAATAACTATAATCAGTAATGATTAAAATGGCTTTGCTTTGTAATGTTTTCAGCACGCCGTGGTGGCCATGGCTACGCTGATCCAAGAGAATGGTATCAAGGAGCTCAGTAAAGGCACCCACAGCGTTGCCAACCACATGGTGCCTGACCACGAGTATTGCGAACCGAAGCCCGAGCCACCGGCGCCCGCGCCCGCGGAGAGCGCGGCGGCAGAGGAGGAGGACACCCCCGAGATAGACATAATGATAAACAATGTCGTGTGTAGTTTTAGTGTTAAGTGCCACTTGAACCTGAGACAGATAGCTCTAAATGGTATTAACGTAGAGTTCCGCCGGGAAAACGGCATGGTAACGATGAAACTACGGCGGCCATACACCACAGCGTCCATCTGGTCTTCCGGTCGCGTCACGTGCACGGGCGCTACTAGCGAAGACCAGGCCAAGATTGCGGCGCGCCGCTATGCACGCCTGCTCCAAAAGCTCGGCTTCAAAGTGCGTTTCCAGAACTTTCGCGTAGTCAATGTATTAGGAACATGTCGAATGCCGTTTGGAATCCGGATTACAGCCTTCTCCAACAAACATAGGGATGCAGAGTGAGTATTGTTTTGCTATAATATTTTATTAAAAAGCTGACAAATGAAATTCATGTTCATCTTGAAATTCTATGAAAAGATGTAGGTATGTACCTATGCTTTGCAAAAGAAAACAGCCAATTACAGAGGACAATGACATTGTGACATTGGACTTAAGTTTTGAGATGTGCAAAACATTAAACAAATAGACAAATGAGTTCATTTACCTGTATTTAGTTAGGTAAAAGTTATGTGTCGATACAATGAATTACATTGAAGAAAAAGACCTGTCTTCCAATATTGCTAGTTCAGATTAAGCATGTAGAATGATTTACTTATTATGTAGTTACTTACTGTTATTTTGTTGATTATTCCATGCATGTTTTAAGTTAGTAGTATAATCAACTGCAATAATATCTTAACTATCTGACACTAATCTTTCATTAGGTAATAGAGGCTCATCCAATACTTGTAAAGCCCAATGTTGGTAAACATAATATTTATTATTGCTGATGATGGTACAAACATGTTAGATATCTTCATAAAGCTAACAGATGACAATTATTTGCCTAATAGTGATTTGATTATTTTTAAGCATTGCACATTTCTATTATTGCCTTTCCTTTTATAACAGCGTATTCAACTTACAACTAAACTAGACGCTCTTTCATTTCAGCTATGAACCAGAGCTACACCCAGGTGTAACATATAAATTGTATAATCCTAAAGCTACGCTTAAAATTTTCTCCACGGGAGGTGTCACAATTACAGGTAGGTTCATGAAAGTACTGATTTTTTTTAAAGTAAAATATACTAACACTAACCATTTGGTGAAATTAGTGCATGAAACACTTTGCAAAGTGTTAAAATATTTATGAATTATAATTTGGTCAATTTAGAATACAAGCAAGAGTTATAAAATGAGGTGGTTAATCATTTCAATCGCTGGAATCATCACTAGATTTTTATACATGGTTATAGGAGGGGAGGTACAATAATATACGGCATGAAATATTTATCTATGCAATAAATCTAAATAAATATTTTTTCTATTTTAATATAACTTTTAAGTTTGATACATTTTCTCTAAATCGACAAAAAAAATCGTCTTTACCCTCAAAATAAATCGAAATTGCCTCATTCACTTCTTCATCATCACAATTTTTTTCCCTATTAGTTATTGTTTTAAATTTGGGAACAAATAATAATCACTGGGAGCCAGGTCCGGACTGTAAGGAAGGTGGACCAGCGATTCGACACCACATCTGTGAAAAGCAGCGGTCGCAATATTGCTCTTGTGTACACACCTTTTCTCCTTAGTAGTAAGCTCCGGTTATATTGACACCCTCCTCCTTTAATCAATCATCAAAACCCCTCTGGAATCCCAAAAAACAGTCATTCGTTTTCCGGCTGATTCTTACACCTTAAATTTCTTGGAGGTGGTGCACCCTTCTTATGCCATTGCATCGACTCCCGTTTGGATTCAGGTTCAAAGTGATGAACCCAAGTTCCATCTCCAGTAACGATTCATTCCAATATATAGCTAGGGTTAAAACCACCACAGGTCTAAAAAGTATTTGGATACTTCAACTCGTTACATCTGCAGCGGTTTAAGCATTCTCGGGACCCACCTTGCACTGACCATTGTCATGTCAAGATGATCGTGTAGGATCCTCAACATATTAGTATCTGATACGCCAAAGAATGTAGATAACTTTTTTTAAGACGAGCATCTTGTACAAATTCGTCATTTTCTACCATCTCTGGCGTTGTCACCTCAATCGGACTTCTTGGGCGAGGGTCATCGCTAATTGACTGTGTGCCATTTTTAAATATATAATACCACACGCGATGGCCTAATTGGTAGTGACCTTGCCTACGAAGCTAGCGGTCCTGGGTTCAAATCCCGGTAAGGGCAGATATTTGTGTGATGAGCGGGAATATTTAATTTTGTTCCTGACTCATGGATGTTTTCTATGTATTTAAGTATGTATTTCTCTATATAATTGTTTATATCGTTGTCTAGTAGTCATAGTACAAGCCTAGAGCTTACTTTTGGACTAGGTAAATTGGTGTGACATTCTCCCCTGATATTTATTATTATTATACCATGGTTTTACCAGGGCACTGATGCCCGTAAACAGCTTCCATTTCAGAAATAATTCATTGCCGAGGTTTAATATGCTCCATAGTCGCAGTTTTGTGACAAATCAATTCGTTATTCGTTATACAGGGTGTATTGCAAGTCGTGTGCCAAATGAATAGGGTGGGTAGCTAGGGTCACTTGCAACATCTTTTGGGCCAATTTACACTTATCCTACCCACGGAGTTTTTTTAATATTTTTTTTGAAAAAATCTCGGGATCTTCCAAAAGTTAACCATTTTGTTTACCTATATTTTTTTTTAAATATGATAGCACAAAAGTATTTATATTTTTTTTATCTCTAATGTATGCGTATTCTAATGAAATGTTACGTTTATTCATGTAGTAACAAATAGAAAAAATATTAGCCGACAAAGTGTGAAGGACAGAAAATAAAAATCGTCACGGTCAACTTTATGGCACAATTAAAAAAAAAAAGAAGCTCCTCAGATCTTCCAACATCATAAAAACTTCTTCAGCTCCTGACTATTCTTACGGTATACCACATGTCTAGAATCACGTTCAGTTTTTCGGCAAAATATGGTTTCAATCTAAAATGGTGGTTTACATTACCCAGTACTTCTTTGAAACTACCTACTTATTTGAAAGTAAGATTCGATCAGATAAATGAATTGAGACTATTTTTTTACTAACGATAAAAAAGCATAAAATAGTCATCTAAAATGATTAAAAAACTAATAATAGTATTAATTTATTTTAATAACTAAGTATCCGATAGGTACGCAAGGTACGACCAAAAATAACGCAATTTATTTTTTTCTTGAGTTTATTGCATGGGTAACTACGTGTGTTGCAAGTGACCCAAGCTACCCACCCTATTCATTTGGCACACGACTTGCAATACACCCTGTATATAAAAAAAACAGACAACCTGGGTTTGAAATTTGACATATTGTATGTAAAGAGTTCACATTGCAACAATGCAAAAAGGTTTTATAGAATTAATTCCGCGAATTATTGGACCTCCCCTCGTATGAGGTAACAACTAATATCATTTTTTCGTCAAAATATATTTTTGTTGACCGCCAGAAACATGCGGCGGGTAGGCATATTTTTTATGGAATTCAAAAATAATGTCCCTGGATTTACCTACTCTCATAAAATATAAAACCCAAGAACATGAATTGAAACAAGACATTCCAGTGGATAGGTATTTAAATAGAGGATAAAATTGGTTTTGAAACAGTTACGGTTACCTGCTGTTTTTAACTTACATTAAATTATAATTATATATTAAAATTAAACAATCAATTTCATCTTTATAAAACATTTCAGTCTTAGGTACCTATTTCATAATTATAAACGTAGTCGTGATAGTCGTTCATCGATAACCCTAGAAACATCTGATTATGAGAATAAAAAAATTTGAAAAGAGCCCTATCGGTCGAAACGTGTAAACCGTGAAAACTTAAAATACCTACAACACACTTTCGCTTTTATGATAATGCTATTTTCCACTACCCATATTTTTTTTGCCTTAAATAGTAAACGCTCAATGATATTATTCTTGAGACTGTAATGATTTGCATAAAAACAGTTATACTTGTGTATTATTATTTATAACACAAATTGCATAATTTCGATCTCTATAATAAACCAGTGATATAATAATTAGGTAGGTAGGTATTATGCGTAGCGACAAAATGAATAATTTCTTCAATCATAATGTTTATAGGTTAGGTTAAAAAGTAGACATTTTTAACGTCTTTGATCACTACTAATGTAGTCACAGTTCTAACCTTCTTTTTTGACCCAGGGGAAATGCCTATGCATACCCACTAGGGTTGCCAAAATATAATATTTTCCAGCCCAAGGTATAAAAAATGTAGTACACAGAAAGAAAATATAGTAGTATTTCGAAGAAAAAGTTTTTAAAAAGTGTGTAAATTTTTTCATTGAATATAATGCAAAATATTACTTACTTACTAACATTCTGCCTGCTATTAGGGCAACAATCTGAGCTGAAAAAAGCCTATTTCTCCACTCCAATGACATTGGTGCTTAAAATCATGTTGAAATGGGCAATGCAAACCGTATATGTATAAGGACTGACCGAAATATAGTATTTTTACGTACTATATATTTCTTCAACAGTATACATATAGTACACAGAGTCAAATTATAGTACAATACTATATATTATAGTACGGTTGGCAACCCTAATAACCGCCCCGGTGGGGGCCAGGGCGCCTTATATACCTAAGACTTGCACGGACTAAAACCTCCGGGGCGTTGCGCCAATCGGATGAGGAGGCTTTGGGACCGCTATAGCGTCTAAAAGTAGTCCAAGAAAATGATCGTTATGATAAATGGGTGCATGAGTTGATCGTAAGCCTGATAAAATTTGTTTTTAAGCTACACCTATGTACCTATTTTACGCTTTTCGAACGTAGTTAAATGAAATAATGCTAAACGGTTTTACTTAAATTAAACGGCACCCATTATTGTTATTGTACCTCAAATTTATTCACAAATGCAAACCCTTCAAGAACCGGCGCGAGGTCAAAAGAGGGTAGGGGTCAGGTCAGTGGCTAGACGGACTCTTAAAAGGGTGAAATTCAAGGTCTAATAGAAATCATTGTAAAGGATAGAGAAGATTTTTTTTTATGGTATAGTTGGCAAACGAGCAGACGGATCGCCTGATGGTAAGCGATTACCGTCACCCATAGACTAGACACCTGCAGAATGATGATGATGTAATGTCGATTTTGGTTGCATTGGAATTAATATTATTGAATAAGATCAATATAGGTAGGTACCTATCATCATAACACAGGCTGCTGGTATTTTTAACATGATCCAAAGCTGTTGTTTTTTTGCCACTGCAATCAAAGTTAATAGGTAAAGAACCTAAGTTCTATAAATCAACAAAAACGTTTAATAACTTGTATTATGGTTATTCAATTTGCCATTTGTACAGTCGAGTTCATAAATATGTGTACACTTTAGTACCTTATCACTTTAATCCCTGTGACAATTCATATTATGGCAGTTTAAACATGACATTAAATAGACAAGGTAGGTACTAAAGTGTACACATATTTATGCACTCGCCTGTACCTAATACTTATGTGTTTAGAGGTCCAAGATCAATCTGTATATAGGCGAGCCTTTGATCTATCTAAGCAACCTAAAATGGGTTTAATAAAAGTATTTTCGAGATAATCGCAATTTACTGAAACTTACATGTTTCTTATCTTGTTTTAATTTTTTTCCCTCTTCCATAACATGAGGGTTTAGCTCAATTTATTTATGGATAAATATTGCTGATTAATTAAGCACCATAAAAATTGTACCTATAACAATTGTAAATTTTCTTGTAGTTAACAACCTAACCTATCCAAGTCGTTTCTGCCCTGACCTATGTTACTCGCTCGCTTCGCTCTACTAAATGAAATTATTCGTAATGAAATTCGGTTGTATCAATAATATATTATTTAAAAGTCGACCCAAACAATCATTCGGATATTTACCAATTATACTAAACAAGCGACCCGCCTTCGCTTCGCTTCGTTTTATCGAAGTTTTCTGTAACACCCGTACATAAACAAGAATTTATTATACATAAAAAACCTTCTTCTTGAATCACTCTATCTATTGATGAAAACCGCGTTAAACTCTGTTGCGCACTATTGCGCAGTTTAGAAGATCTAAGCGTACCGACGGCGGAAGCGACTTTGTTTTATACTATGTAAAGTTATGTTTACTGCGATGTCAAACTTCCTCGATAAAATATTATACTAAAATAATAACACAATAAAAACTATGCCAAATACACGGCACTCGAAAATTAAAATGATCAATATCTCCGAAACTAGTAAAAATCGCTGAACATAGGGGTTAAATCGATAGCTTTTTAGCTGCTCTATCAGCCCTCTTAGTTTTGGCGTTGGTTTTTGAGACACCCAGTAGATCAAGTTCCTCTATATACGGGTTGATTTGGACCTGGAAATACAGGACATCCTGTATAAAAGGTAGGTAACAAAAAATATTTACCACCAACTCATGGTACCGGTTGACTTAGAACAAGGATTGTTAGTTTAGGGCCCCGGGGCGTCCCAGGCATATCACAGAAGTGACCTCGATATGGCTAGTGTGCCTAACCGGTGTCGTTTGTCGCAGCCCGCAGCGTGTGCGACGTGCAGTCGGCCGTGGAGCGCATCTTCCCGCTGGTGTACGAGTTCCGCAAGATGCGCACGCCGGAGGACGAGGAGCTGCTGCGGCAGCGGCGCGGCGCGGCGGGCGCGGGCCGGGCGCCGGCGCCGGCGCCGCAGGCGCGCGACCCGGCGCAGCTGGCCGCGTTCTCGGACGACGACGCCGACGCCTGGGAATGACGCCGCCGCCCGCCGCCGCCCGCCGCCGACGCCCGGCCCGGCAGAACGAACTGACCAACTCTTTGGCATCAAACCAATAACTGATCGGTTGTTAGTGTGTGAATTGTCGGCGAGCTCGGTTCATGCCAAAGATATTTATTAGGAGGCGCTCCGCGCCCGGTCTGACGCCTCTGTGGACGTAACGTTTTCGTGATGCTCCTATTAACTCCTAGTTTGCGTAGGTGATGTCGATTCGTTTATATCTAAACCAAAATTTGTCTTGAACGATTGATTAATAATAATGTTCAGAGAATTTAATCTCTATAACGATACTCAGTTTCGTTTCTCTCGCTGTTATGATTGAAGAATTAGTAGTGATATTTGTATTAGTGTTCTATAACTTATGTTCTACGAAAGAGATGACTGAACGACTAATTAGATGTTAGTGATTGTAAATATGAAAAGCTTGGACATTATACATTTAATTGAAAAATATGTACTTGTTTTATTGGTTTATTAGTATACAAACTGGAGAGTAAGGGGCAATGCGTTATAATAATAATAAGGCACAAATGGTTCCTCGCAGAAGCAATAAAGAAAAGGTGCTAAAAAAATAAAGTGAATAAGTTTAAAATTACATTCTGTATTTTTTTGGACATTCATTCATGCTCAATATTCATCTACAGTATACATAGTTACAAATACGCGCTTATTAAAGTTTAATATTACAAGTTCTAATCGTGTTTCTGATTGTTCCCGATACATTTTTTAATCCATTATTACTTCATCACTGCAACTCTCCCTTCATAAACCCAACAACACCCTTTTACAGGCAGGCTTTTTTAAGTCTTATAATTAATATAATATTTTGTAAGCCTAGAGCTTTGTTTGGGACTAGGTCAATTGGTGTGGCATTGTCCCCTGATATTTATTTATTGTTTTTTTTTTTGTAACCTATTATCGAGAGTGGTGCGAGCCTGAAAAAGGGGTAACTCAAACTGTTCTGTGACTTATTATGCTGTCATCAAGGGAGCCACAAACTATTTAAATAAAAATAAGGATTCTTCATATCGCACAACTAGGTTGGGCTCACGGCGACTTTGCTCACAGTCCTCACGAGTTTAAAAGTTGACCACACAATAGGAAGAGTTGGCACTGTGGACTATATAGGAATGTGGACCAGTTAGCACTGTCGACGATAAAGGAATATAGACGAGTCGAGTTAGCACTATGGACGGACAATATACGAATGTGAACAAGATTGGAATAAAAATGTGGACGAGTTAGGACGGTGACAATTTAGGAATTATATGCTGACGACATGGCATTGTGGACGAGTTAAGAAGGTGACGAAATAGGACTGTGGACTAGTACCCTGATCTTATCATTTTGCATTGAGTGGGTTCAGGAGCCTTGAACCATATTGTTCTCGAAATAATTTCCTGTTTACGAGCTCTGTCTGATCTGTTTTTCATAGAAAGTTTTGCTACATGCATAGAAAGTGGTAGATTCTTATATTAGTCTTATGAATTTTTTGAATGAAGATCGCGAGATTAGTAGGTATTGATATGTAAATTAGTAGTTTATGCTGGTGCAGTAAACAACGTTTTCAGTTATGAATTGTATTCATTATTTACAATGAAGAAATACACTGAACATAGTGGATTTTGTTATTATTAGACATCCGCTCCATATCCCTTTCATGTGCTATCACGTTCCCTCGGGGCGTAATTTCAATAAATATGACTACGAACAAATGCATTGAAAAATAATAAATAGAAGTACCTAGGGTGACAGGCACCAGTAATGGACACTTCACTCTTATTTAATTCAAATTTCATACGGTCTTAAATTGATTGTTGCAAAACAAATGAATAACACTTATCTTCTGTAAAATAATAATCAAGTGTCCATTATTGGTGCCTTGCCCATTACTGGTTCCATCACCCTATAGTATCCGCACCGCGCTAATGACAAGTAGTGCATTTTTACACGACTAACCAAAAAAATGCAAATGCTACAAATACCACCGTCGTCAAGATCCTTGGACAAGGCCTATTTCCAGCAGTGGTCATCTATCGGCTACTATGATGCTCAGTCAATTTAAAATCGTTGCAGCTCAGGACTTAGGAAGGGTAGTAACAGTCTACGAGTCTGTATCATGCGTGTCATACTCGTCGCTGGTGACCCTAAAGTGCGCGGGGCGCGGCGGGCGCGCGAGCCGCGGCCGGGCGCGGGCGCTGCGCGGGCCCGGCGCAGGCGGCGCGCGAACGAAGGCGCTGAGGTTCACCACCGACAGCCGCGGAGTCCGCACCGCCGTGCCTGCACACCAATACAACATTCGTTTCATCTGGCAACCCGTTAAAAGCGGTGTGGAAATAACGAAGCAGTCAAAAATTCAATTGATAGGCTTCGACACACCAAACGCGTATCCGGAACAGCAGTAGGCAGCAACACGGGCCCGCGCCGCAGTTGCACATGGAACGCATTGAGACCGGCACACTAAATAGTAGCGTGGTCCCGTATTCGCACCTGCCCCTTGGTATGCCGATTTTTATGTACCTACCTATAGTCAACGCGCGGGCCTACGTTCAACCTGCGCTGCCCCTGACGCGCCTTTAATTATTTACTTATTGGCTACTTTGGCTAAGTACCTATGCTAACTCTAATCTGATACGAGTATACCTAAGTCTGTTAAATGTATTCGACAATTCACATAGGTACCTTAAACGCATACCTTCTTATTTTCACCAGTTGACGCTCAAAATTACCTAACAAATTCTTTTTTACAATTGCGTAAAAACGTGAGTGCTAGGGTTTCTCAATTCTGCGTGCCAGATGACGCGGACGCAATGGCCGCACGTCACGTTTAGCACCCAACGTTTAGGCGTAACAAAGGTTCAAGTTTCCCGAACTTTACATGGCTTCTCGTCATTTATAAATTAGGTATAATTCCTTGCCAGTATTCAACTAGCCGAGTGTCGTTGTAATGTGAATTATTAATTCACGTTTTCAACGAAACGGGACAATAACTTTTCTGGAAACATTTTTCTATAAAATCCAATTGACGGCATAAAATTTTTATGACGTAGGTAAGTTTTTCCTTATGGGACTTAGAATTCGGAGACTAGCGCTTTTTTCGTTATTCTTAAGACATTGAATTATCATAGGGAGAATACCTCCTATAGTTCCATAGTCTAGACTCCAGAACAGAGTTTACCAACCTTCCTTGCGTCGAGCCTTCCCCAACAATAAATTGAATAATAGGTGCTTTTATGGCCCCCTTTGTTTTTTTGAAGCATGAAACAAACCCCTTGCTATCTTTCTATTTCTAATACGCTCCCTCATTGCAGGGTTGGGACATCCTGTTCTAGAACATCCAACTTGTACAGGAACCTTATCCTACTTTGTGTTTACATCTACATATTGTCATTGTATTTTTTTTAACTCGGCTGCAACTACTGTCGAGTAAATAAGAGCTGTCATCACGGTAACAGTAGGCGTAACTGCAGAGTCGAAAAAGGCCCAGAGTACCGACTAGGTACCTACTCGTCAACGTTACGAAAGCTCTTATTTACCTACTTGACAGTAACGGCTGACGATTTAAAACAATAGGTACGATAACATGTCAATAGCCAAGTGGTTTTAAAGAGTAAAATAGAGCCACTGTTTTTTAATAGCGATCGGTAATCTTCTTTGTATGGGATACGACTGACAAATATAGGGTCAATTGCAAGTGCAACTTTTTGACTTTGTACAAGTCCCATTTCTTTATCAATAGAAATCCAGTTTCTCTGGCAGCATTTTTTTTTACTTTGTTGTTTTTTCCTAACCACAGACTTTGCAAGGCATGCGAACTGTGTATTTGTATACCTGTGATAAGTGGCAGCAAGGGATGCAAATCGGGCTCCAGCTTGGGCTGGGCGCGGCGCAGCAGGCGGGCGGTGCGCGGCGGCGGCGCCCGCAGCGGCGGCGGGGACGCCGGCGGCAGCGGCGGCGACAGCACCCGCGCCGCCAGCACGCGCCGCTCGGGGGACGAGCTCGGGGACCTTAACGACCAGGGAAACTCTTTAAAAAAATTTATTTAGTATATATGTATAATTTTCAACTATCTCAGCTAGCTGCTTTAAGGTGGTGATTGCCACTTATTTCGCAAAACTATAGTCATGACGTATGAGTGGAAGGTGTAGTCATCAAATGACATTCGAAGCGGATTTGTTGTTCAGATAGATTGGCGAACTTCACTGACAACTTCCGACTGAAATTTTAGCTGTAACATTTTCTTTCAGATGGACAAATAAAAGGAAAGGGATAGCTTTTATGGTGTGATATTTTTATTTCGGAATTGGTAAAATCGCTCCTTACAATGTGAAAAGTCAATACTCAGTCAGTCAGTCTCATTCAGTCAGATATTTCAGCGGTAGTCAATGCAATAATATCGTGTCCTGTCGTAATGCCATTCTGTAAGGGGGGTTCTTGATCTATCATAATAAACTCAACTTCTGGTTAAATTAAGTCCAAATTTATATGATACTAGCGACCCGTCCTCGCTTCGCTTCGGTTTATGTGAGTTTTCTGTAACACCCGCATATAATCCAAAATTTATTATATATAAAAACCTTCCTCTTGAATCACTCTATCTATTGCTGCGTGGTTTAAAAGATCTAAGCGAACAGACAGCGGGAGCGACTTTGTTTTATACTATGTAAAGATGGTTATTGAATTGAACCTTATTGATTATATAACTGCTATAGTCTCCACTCATGGCTTGTGTTTCTTCTACTCGATACGAGATGTCGCTAGTTTTGTTAAAAAATATAGCTAATTTCTGCCCGACATGGGCTTCTAAATCAAAATCAGATGTTATTTTTCGGCAAATAAATTAGATTTTGATGTTTACTACTGCTCGTTCCTAATTTTCATTTTTTTTCTGTGCTTCGCGTGGAAATGGACACATTTTGTTTATCTACCCACGGGCCCCACGGCTAATGTTAAGTAGAGTAAGTAAACAAATCTATCAGTGTTATGAATATTTGGAACGAGGAGCATAATAGTGCAATCATGATGTGCAATTCAATTAGTTACCTACTCTCGCAACAAACCGTTTGAGATAAACTGTAAAAGTAGTTGTAGATAGGTACTTGCAGGTGTAGTGGTCGTTTGAAGTGAAGAACTCGGTGGCTTGCTGTGCGGTAAAAGAGTAAAATATTAGTGCAGGGTATAGCCTACATTTTGGTATTTATGTGTGGTAGTTTGTGTTCGTGTTTCCATGTATAGCAGACTGGCCTTTCTCGCTCGACGGCGGGGCGACGGCGCCGGCGCCTGCCTCTCGCATCTTTCTTCTTTGAAGCTGCTCCCTGCCTTGGAGGGACCACGCCGATATGTCGGTAATAGTCGCATAATGCCTTCACCAGAGATCTTCCTATCTTTGAGTCTGTTTTGTATTCAGAAAATTAAAACATGTAAAGTTGTTTAACAGGTAAACTAGATGGCGCTAGCTGTACTGAAATTATAGAATGTCTTGGACGAAAGTCGCAGTTAACCTATTACATCTTCAACAAGAACATTTCTGTAAACTAGAATTTCTTATAGAGACGTGTTATAATGACACAGTGAAGAGTAGGCTGTTTTAGGAGCTTCTCTCGAGTTTAAAATAGTATCTCCCATGAATACTAGATGGTGTTAGTAATACTCTATTTGATAAAAATCTGAAACACCATTATACATTTATAAACTTACTTAACTGTTTCATTTATTTAGTAAATTAAACATAAGTATTAAAATAAAATGGTTTTTTATGAACTTCCTTTAATCACCTTTTAAAATAAATATAATTTTAAATGGGACTGGGGAATATTATGGGATAATATTTAAGCAGGTATTTCACATTTTATGTTAAATAACTTCTAATTACCCATATATGCAATCGTACTTTAAATGCAGGTATATAACATGTCAGACATTATTTTTTAAGTGGTAGAATTAATGTTTCACTATTAAAGAGCTAGATGGTGCTAGTTGTACTAAAATTGAAGTTTTGTTCTTATCATCTTATTTTCTTTTTACTGCTGAATGCTGTCCCTATTTAATGTGAATCATAAAGTCGTATTTTTTTTTAAGATTAGTATCGTAATCTAACGCTGGATGACGCTAGCAGTTCCGTTTTATCTGAATATAAAATCTAATGCCGGGTGCGTATACCTAGTTTGATATGGCAAAATAATTCAAGAAATGGAAATGTGTAAAGAAATGGTAGCAAGAATATTTAGTATTTCAAGGATACAAGCATCTTCAGTGTAATGTATGTAGGGTCCCTTGGGGTTCATGCGGCGGCCGCCCAGTGATACGAGCAGAGTGTAGGCGTCGGTGGAGCCTTCGGGCAGGGCCCGGCGCGCCGACCCAGATACCTGGGGGTCAGCGTTGAACAGGCACGCGTCAGGTCGCCACGCCTCGACGCGGGACGCTAGGAACTTGGGGAGGACTGCATGACGCTCAAACCTGTCACACCGAATTTTTTTAGGATCATCAATAAGCACTCATAGTGCTTTAACCGAACAATTATCCTCGCGTGTGACACCTATGGACTTATTTCTCCAATAAGTCCATGGCCATTTCTTATAAATAACTGGCTTCTTATTAAATGGCTTCCAGTGGAAGAAAGGAAGCCATTTAATAAAATTAGAATTATAAGTACTCATAAAGCCACTACTTGAAAAGTACCTACCGTGCGGCGTAGGTACCTACTTAGAGAATTACATTTCATTTAATCACCGCATGTCCTTTGCTCCTTCCTTGCTTTGTTTACTATGGTATATCTGATTATACGGCTTGTAGGTATATGAACGAAGCAAGTTACTGCTAAGTCTCGGTTGGAACTAGGGCTTGCAAATATTCGATAGATTCAGATATTCGAATATTCGACTTTAAATTTACAGGTATTCGAATAATTCGAATAATATTCGAATAGTCCTAAAAATTTAATAAAAAACGGTATACACCATACTGATATAAATTGCAGTGACTGAGTATAAGTTCAATTACTATTTCTTTGAGAGTATGACCCAAGAAAGCGATAGAATCATCTTTTAATTCATAACAATTATATAGGGAACCAGTATTCACGTAACAAAAAAGTTTAATTCTAATTCAGTCTTTACTCAGTTCTCGATAATTTCGGTGGTATTTTTATCGTTTTGAAAGAAATAAAAATAAAATAATTTTGATTGTCATTCAATTCCGGAATAGTTATAAAATTGTAATACTTATCAGAGAAATAGTTCCGAAAATACCGGGATTTCGGTATGCACG
Organism: Acleris literana; assembly: GCA_946894065.1. Lineage (NCBI taxonomy): Eukaryota > Metazoa > Arthropoda > Insecta > Lepidoptera > Tortricidae > Acleris > Acleris literana. The sequence goes on along the minus strand of OX335671.1, from coordinate 20,078,981 downwards.
CGCCTTAGTACGTAGGTGAATACGGAAATTAAAGGAAGTATCATCACATCATCCTTGTTCCTCGTCGTCGGTATTTGAAGATTACCATCAAAATATATTATGTTAATATCGCTACTATTCGCACGACATCGTCATGGTGGGTGGGGGGATAGTGGGAATGAGACAGACAGTCCCAGATAGTTTCCGAGTAGTACCTAGATGACGTTACATCAATAAATTTGGAGTAATCAAAAATATTCGAATATTCGAATTTCAATCACCGCATTATTCGAATATCTGAATGTACCGAATATTCGAATTATTCGAATATTCGAATATTCGAATTGCAAGCCCTAGTTGGAACACGTTGAAGTGCCTAAGTACTTTACCTGTCATTGCATGCCGACGACGGTTTCTTACAAGTTGACGGTTGGTCCGCGTGCAGTGTTGATTTAATTCACGAGGGTTTTGTTAATTTATAAATCAGTACTTACCTGTAAACATCGTCGTAAGAATTGCCTCTGACAAATACACCTTCAAAGCTAATGTCGGCGTGCAAATCGATTATAAAATCCAATTGCAGTGTCTGAAAAGCGAAATAGTTTTACTATCCAAAGTGCTGTATGATCAAAATTTAAATCAATAAATAATGTTTTACCACAGCTGCACAGACATATTATCTTGTCAAGAAGGGTAGGTAAGGTAAGGTAGGTATCAACTTAAGGTAAGTAAGGTAAGGTATCAACTTGATATCACAAGGAACGAGGCAATTATCACATATATAGATCTAACTCTAAAGTGAACTACACTGACTCTACCTTGGTCGTATTAACTGGTATTGATTAATTTATTAAAGTGATGGCGTATTGTAATCGCATCCGCCCAGTGTTGTTCTCGGTTTTTAAACGCTGAAGTGTGCCCGGATCGCTACTACGAGTACCTTCTTATTTACTACCCCTGACCACGGACCTAAAAAAAATACGGACGTAACGTTACACTCAAAAGGTGCGAAGCAAGCAAGGCCTGTTATTTCGTTCCGTCATACACAATCTACCGTCTCACAAATGCACTAGGTCTGTTAACCCGCCACCATTACGCGTCCAGCCACAGCCCTAGTGACATATCACTTTACACCGAAGAAAATGCCGCATTGTGTAGTAAAAACGTGTAAAAACTACATTAGTAAATATAAAAAGCCACACGGAATCACTTATCACCTGTAAGTTATGTTTATTCGTGTTATTTTTCATAAATATGTGTTTATTTACTTTGACGCATATTACAAACAAAAATGACAATCAGTTTTGCCAGTTTTTTCACGGATTTTTTTTCCTAAAAGTTCAAGTTTTTAAGTTTAAATAAGAATTGCTTTATTCGTTAAAATTATTTTTGTCACTAGGTACCTATGTAAAAATGTGGTTTGATATATCAATATTATTAATATTATTCTGTCGTGCAAACGTTGAAATTTAAATTGTCATATAATTTTCTCATCTCTAGTTCCCATTAATTTTTAGTTGAAATTGGTTTTGTCATTACAAAATGAGAAAACCAAATTTCAATTAAATTAAAACGGTTGCATGACACAACCGAACCCAATGCTGAAGTAGTACATAAATGATAACACTATTTAATTGTTAGAAGTTTTTGCAGCGATACAATCGCGATTAAGTCTCAATGCAGTACCTATCGATACAGTCACAAATCGTCTAGGTTTAGTCGCGATACAGTGCTGCGGCTGTCGAATGCGCATTTGTATCGCTGCAAAAAGTTGCAGTTGGTAAAAGGCCTTAAAATAGGAAAATTGACGATTTATATGGGAACCCTCAAAGTACGCTCACTCGTAAACGGACGGCCATTTTGTGTGCTTCACTGATGATTAGACTAGGTTACGTCCGTATTTTTTTTAGGTCCGTGACCCCTGACATGAAGAGATGTCCGTACTGTTGTATTCCAGTGTGTAGGGTAGTTACGACAATCAATAAAATGGCTAGCATATATATTGCGTCTTAATCCGCGTGGTTGCAATCTCGATATTGGAAATGTCCATGGCTCTTAAAGCCCACCAGGTGGCTTACATGCTCTTAGCCTTCTCCGTTCCATAAAAAAAGATATAGACCAAGAAAAAGTCGGTGATACTGCTAAACCACGTTCCTAAGTAACGAATTCAATAACGAGCAATAATCCACCTTACTTGGTAAGTCAGTAAGGTGCATTTGCTCCGTATTAAAATTGGTCGTTACGCGGTTTAGCAGTATCACCGACGAAATAACAGCCGTCTCACCTTCTCCGCGCAGAGCTTGGAGACGAGGTCGTTGATGGCAACGGTGGCGGGGTGCGCGAACGGCGTAGCCGTCACCCAGCTGCGGTTCAGGTCGGCACCCAGCAGGTCCGAGCGCTGGTTGCCCAGGAACACCCCGTCCGGATTCAGCATCGGAACCACCTGCCGACAACAATGTGCAACGGATTTGACGTCACGGTTCCGCGTGACGGTTCGAAAACTAGGTTTGTACGTTTACGTTCCTTTATGTTTCTTGCCGGGAAATATGTTCTTAGAAAGGACAGACCTATTTTTTTATAATATCTACCTGCGAAATATTCAAATATTTAAAATATCGGTCTAGGTTTAGGCGGAGAGAAACGTTACCGCATCTTGTATGGAATTTTTTAGGTTTACAATCTCTTTAGTAGGTACCTACTCGTACTATTTAGTCGTACTTTTATCTCAATACCCTCATTAGGTAGGTACCTAATCTATTACGTATGCGTAGAAGTAATAGATAGTGTCCAAACTTCATCTCTAGCTTAAGTGCCTAGGGCTTAGTTAGGTCTTGAAAGGGATACTTTGGGGTACCACAAATAATTTAAGTTGAAGAACGAGTTAAGTATGTTGAGTCGGAAAGCCGTCAAAAAATCGCTGGTGAATACGGCAATGTATTGCTTTTCTGCATTTTGTTGTAATAGGATGATATGTAGACGTTATCGTCGGTCAAAGTGTATAATAATAAAGTAAATATTTTAAGGGTAAAGATAATCCCAGCAGTTACCTTAATGACTACACTGTTACGTAGTGCTAAAGCCTTCTCTGAAGAAGTTAAAAAATAGTCCAGGAATCCTGAAAAGATAACAAACGTTACGGATGTTAAACCAAAATTATTTAAATTACAGTCCAAAACAAATAATATAATTTAAAATTGGGCTTAAAAGTATCTGACACGTCTTCTATATCACTATATGCATAAGAACTTTAGATAACTTATTAATTCTAAGTTTTTTTTAAAATCTATGATTATATTGATTATAGTTAGTGTCTGGTCCAAAATGATCTCTTTCTAGGAAGCGTGTGTTAAAGGTACACTTTACATCTTTACTCTTTGACGTGACGTGACATAATACACCTTGCCAGTCTTGCCACACGAGTACATCATCGATTGGTTGTCGACCAAGGATCCATCGATCAGCTATAGTTACCAGATTATATAGATCGAAGATCGTCCGATAGGAGTGGTCCACCTGCCGAACTTAAGTCAGCAATACGATAGTGCAGTAGTCCCGTGTGTCGTCTTGTTTTTTTTTTACTTTGAATTTTCTTTCAATCGAGTAAATAGCCATCATTACTTTTATGACACCCATACCACTATCTTGGTATATCTCGTATAATTATGGCTTATTTTAGTGTCTTGTTGAACAATACACTATTTATTACTGTCTTATTAGGTTTTAAGTGAGAAATAAGTTATACTTCACCTACAACTAACCATCATTAGGTAGGTACACTAAGAACAAAAATAATTATGCCAACCGATGCTCCTCTTCCTAAGACTACCTTGACATATGAAGGAGGCTGGGGGCTCCCCGCCGTGGACCCTCGCGAGGATGAGCACCACGCGCCTCTTCGGGGGACCTTTCCCCTTCGTCACCGGTTCCTCGCGGCCCTCCTTGTCTTGTAGTCCAAGGTCACCGATGGTAACGACGTCGATTTTTCGTTTTTGCTGTTGAATTTTTTGCGATGTAAATATGAATTATAAAATAAAACATGTTCATAAATGTAAGTTACATGGATTCGAAGAAAGCCCTTTACTCTTTTTAATTCATCGTTTAAATAGTCAAAGTTTAAAGAGTCGCAAAGTACTAGAGGGGTTTTGTATGTACTTAGTACCTAGATATATCTTGAACACAAAATAAAGGACTATAGCGCATATTATTTGCTTAGCCTAATGATACAATCCAATGTGTAATTTGAGTAAAATTATCGTAATATGCAAAGTAAGCAGACATGTAGAGACAATAGTTGAAGAGGCAAGCGTACCTACAGTGAGTACAGTGCTACCATTTTCCTAATAATAGATATCGGCAATCCTCGTTTTTCTATGACACACGAGTTATTATTGCCTATTTTATACTTATAGAGACCCGAGGAAAGTTAGTTATTAATATTTTAGGGCTGTAAGATTGAAAAGGACAGTAAAAAGTTGCGCAACTTCGCCGATCGAGTTCCAACCTCTGCTATCTAATCAATTATTTTATGGACATTTCAATTTGCCGGAAAATGCATAATTTAGCCAAAATGAATGTACGGTATGTTTATGAATAAGGCGTAGGTAAATCTATCGGAAACTCACCGTGGTCTGTGCAATGGATTCCCTCGTGGCGAAGGCCTGGGCGCGCTTCTCCCAGACCGCCAGGTACTTCTGCAAGCGCGAGTATGAGTATGGCACGGCGGCGGAGAACTGGTACACGTCCTCCTCGCGATCGAAGCCGAAGGCCAGGCTGAGCACGCGCCGCCCGCGGTGCGCCGCCGACTTGTGGTAGAACACGAAGCGCCGCGGGATGCGCTGCCTGCAGCATAGCACTAGAGATAATTAACTACCCCGGTAAATACCCAAATTTGAGTATTGCTTACGGTGTGGAGACCATCCAATGGAGAATGTCAAAAGGTACGCCAAATCGCATGAGAGCCTAGCTTACATACATTAAACAAAATCATGTTAAATCCTACAGCGACCCTATGCAAAAAAAGGACCCCATTCAAAAGTTAATTATTTTTAACTGCAATAATGTCACTATTCAAATAGTTTTTTCGAAATTTAGTGCCACTGTCGGATTTAACGTACGATATTAGGTATATATGTCTATTTGTGTGCGCTTGTGCAGGGGTTCTATTGTATGTATGTATGTAAACTCTTTATTGTACATAAACAAACAACAACAACAATATCAACGTTAATAGGGCGAGTTAAAAACAAATTGAAAACATGTCATAAGAAAAATTGCTTTACCGAGTAGAATAAAGCCAATAGAGAATAGAATAGAGCCAATAGAGAATGCTCCGACACGGAAGTAGTCTACGAACTATCTGTAAATGCGTAAGAAGCTAAGATAAGCTTGATGGCATCACTGTGTAAGTACCTATTCGTATGTTAAATGGATTGGATTGTACTTATGAGAAACGTGGAGCAGAGGTCTACCACCTCTAAACCAGCCGTCTAATTTTCACTTATTTAACACATTATCATTATTACGTTTGGACTTTGGAGTTAGCTATCAAAATTTGCAGTCATAGAAAATAGAATTGTCTATGGAAAATTGTTATGTGCAAAGAACATACTATCTATTCAATGTTCCTGCATCCACAATCGCTCATCGGTTAACACATGTAATGTACGGTTAATTTGTCGATTAGGATCCGTGCGGGGCTCTGCGAAGCACAATCAAAGTGTCAGCCGTCCATCTTCCACGTACGTCACGTGACCCTCGCAAAGCTTATCGTATCAAGCAACATGCACCACACACGCCAGTAGGTACTGGATTGTTTAACAACTAGAACGCAGTGCAAACTTACCACTTTTGACGCGAGGTGGAGCGAACTAGTGGCGTCATGTCTCCGGTATACAAATTCCTTTCTTTTCCCAAGTTAACTATGTTGAAAATTACTCTCTGAAAAATGTTTTGAAACGCCAGTTATTATCCTTAACCATCAAAGAAATAAAAAAATAATGCTATTTTAACGTTATGAGAAAGTTCACTAATGTCAACATTGCGAAAACTAATTAAGTATATTGACTGTGGTATATAGGTGATTCAACGCATGATTGCTTACGTCAATGACAAAAAAAAAAGATGTTTAAAATGAGTGAGTGACAGCGCTAACTTTCGGCTGTTTCGAAAAAAGAAAAGTTAAAAATGGTGTGGTTCGGTCCTACCAACAAAGTTGTCCCTAAAGTGTTCCAGACCTGATCCTGCTTGACGTTTTCCACGGTGAAGTTGAACCAGAACCGGGAGCGCGGGCGGCAGGTGTCGGGTCGCACGAAGAGGTCATACTCCAAGTCGGTGACGTGGTCGGCGCGGCCCAGGTTGCCGCACTCGAAGGCAGCGTCGAAGCACAGCTGGCCCCGTTTGGCCTTGCCGCTGTGCCCCGGCGGCCGCACGATCAGGCGGTTCAGGTTCCCGAGGCCCCCTTCCCCATCGCTCTCTTCACTATCTGTAGGTATGTAAGAATTAATATCACCCTGTACGTATGTCAGCATTGCATAGAGAAGCAAAAACTATCCCCCTTCATACATATATCATCCTCTTTGGTAATAAGTAGTTGAAGTTATAGAAAAACGCACTGATAAATTTATCACATTCTTTCATTGACCTTGGAGTGTCTTATTAGGTTTAAATACCAGTTCTGTGGTACCTATTCATAATTCGTACCATTAATATCGCGAGTATATATAGAGGTATGCTCCAGATCCTTTGGATACGCTGACATTGTTAGAACTGATCAAGTTTCCGAGCCGTAGGAACCCTTCCTGACCTAGTCTAGTGCTTATATGCATGCTAACTTTATACAGGCTGATACAAATGCGTTCTCATTTTAAATTGGTAATTATATATTTTTTCATGTCTCATACTCTGAAAGTAGGCCATTCTTTATCTTAGAAGCGGGTTGAAAGTGATACATGTCCACCCTAGGGAAGAAAAGTAATTTGAAAAAAGAACTATGAGCCGTGCATCCAACCAAAAAGTTTGCATGTTTAAATAAAGTACCTACCAGGAGCGCTGCGGTAATTAGGAGGTGCTTAGCGCAACTTAAATCGCAGGCGATGCGGGGCGCTCTGGCGGCCGGGCGGTCGCACACGACACAGCGCGGATGTCTCCCACACGTCACAGCAATGTACTTACTTTTAATCTTTATGCACTCCTAGTATTTGACGTTATATTTTTTTCTCAAAAATTTTATAAATAACTTTTTTTTTTACTTTCCTCATATTCGAAATGAAAAGTAGAGTGTTTAACTCGGGTGAAAGTATCAATTGCACCCTCGAACTATAGGCGCACTCGCTGTCGCTCGTGCAGCCTAAATATCTCGGGCTGCAATTGATCACTTTCATCCCTTGGTTAACAATCTACTATTTAGCATACGCTCCTGCTGGAATTCTGCTTCAAGAAATCTCGATGGTGACCTTGTTGTTATAGAAACGAATTCTTTACTTATACCTTTTACTCTATTTTTAACGTAATTAACATTCGCATTATATAGAGTAGGTACCTATTTTTAATACGAAGTTTTATTTTTATTTTTATGATTTTTCTTGATATTAAAAATACTCTGTTATTTCGCCCCAGCATCAGCCTGTATATAGCGCGTAGTGTAAACTTAGTGCCTCAATAAGATTGGCGGTAAGTCCGCGATTGTAAAACCGTTTACAGCGACACGCCACGGCGCCCCTCCATCGTTTCGCCGGTTAACAACCGGTTATCGCCGCTGGAATTGATTCCTAAACACTTTTCACTCATGCGATATAATATAATATAACTACTGGAAAATAGAATAATCGAGGCACTTATACTGTATTTTTGGTTTCAAAGTGGTTTTCAGCAGGTCTGGTTGCCAATTCAGTGCTTTTATTCTAATTTGGGTCAGCCCATCTTGCTATCGTAATCAGACTGTTGACGTTATAGCAGCTCTTACTGTCTGATGAATATAAATTGAATAGAAAATGATGAATACGTAAGATGTAATGTGTATTAGTAATGCAAGGACAAGTTTGCACCTGATGGTATGTCCGCAAGGAGTGAAATCGAGCAGTCTCGTGTAGGAGGTAACCTGGCCAGATTGAAGCTGGTTTTCGTGGTAGCCCTGGCGAATAGTTGGTACCGCAGCTGGTAAAGGTTGTTCAAAAAAATTGCGAAGTTCGAAAAAATTATGAATTTTTAAAAGCTTTATCTCCGAAACTATTGTCTACAGAGACAATTTCAGTCTGATATTGTAGCTAGTCTAAAAAGTCGGGTCACACTCGCAAACACAAAAGTTGTCTCTCCTGTGGTCAATAGTTAAAGGCTTGGCTTGTGTGCATATAACTTATGTTTTTATTTGCTAGGACTAAAGTAGACCTGACGCCGTTTATGAGGAGGTGGGTTCAGTCAGCAAATTAGGCCTTAAAAACGTTAATTTTGGGTATGTCCACAGGAAACGTCTTTAACCGTTACCGTCGTAACCTAAATCTGTGTATGACCTAAAACGTCCTGAAAAGGTACTACTTATCAAAATATATTTTTATTTTTGACAAAGTTGTGTTCGGCGCTCGAGATGATAAACTTGGATAATTCATTGAGCCAACATATTATCATAAACAAGTTAGCAAAAAATCAGAACTACCGGATTTGACGCATGGTCATATCTAAAGTTACTGGAGTATATAGGATTAATTCCATGTAGATACTCTGATGCTGAGTATACAGAGGGTTATCCAACAAAAGGTTTTTCAGTCGACGTCTAAATATTTCGTCAGGGATGACAGTCGTCCACGTGGTTTATCGTAATGCACGAGAATGTCACCCCATACATTTTGAGTGATAGGAAAGAAAAACGTTAGTAGCGTTTGCATCTTGGCTAGGGCTTCAGATGTCAAATCGTAGGGTACGTGCTCAAAGTAGTTCGGACCAATGACGGCGGGGTTCTTTTCAACAAGTGCCGTGCGACGGGGAACTGTTCTTAGGCGTCCAGTAGATCGAAGCTGTTTGCCCCTACTCCGTGTGTACTAGCTGTTTGATAGCATCAAACAATCATCAAACAAAACGAAGTAGGGGCAATCAAGTTTATATTATCCCATCCTGCCACGATTGAGCTACCAGCTAAGCGATGCATCGTCGTCATATAACTATGTAAAGGTGCATCAATACCGCGTCGCGCTGAAAGTGCTGAATCCACTTTAACAACGCTATAACCTAATCTACCCGGGCGTTGGTTCGTGACCGCGTGTCGTGTTCCTGCACGTGTCAGTATACATCTCGTAAACCACGGGAAGCGTTCGTAAATTTACCTTATTTCCCAATATCAGTTTGTGTTTTCTCTGAGAATTGCCAGGATCGAAGCAGGTGGAAAGACTCCCTACCCTTCTGGGAAACAGGCGTGATTTAATGTATGTATGTATGAGAATTGCGTGTATGAAACAAAGTCATGCGATTTACATACACACATCATAGGTGGTGATATAATTAGAAACGCTGGCGCTTTTCCCATTCTATAAAATTTTAACAACCAATCAAAGAGTTCCTGACTATTGTATTGTTAGTTAGACTTATCTTTGTTTTAGTAATAAATTAAGGTTAAAAATAATTTACCTACAGTTTATCTTTGCTAATAACTATAGATAGATAAAAACCTCCGATATAATGTTGACCCAATCTTTCAGAGGTGATATCTCTTAATCGGCCGAACACACACACACAGACACGCACGCACGCACGCACGCACGCACGTACGCTACACACTAACATACAAATGAAGTAAAATGAAGCTTGTAAAAATACGACAGTATTAAGTAACATCACAGCATAAAATTCATGATGGCGCTGTTTTCTTTCCTCGCAGCGCCGGAAAATGAGGAATGAGTTGTATTTATTTGTAAAAATATTTTTTCCCCTCGTAACTTTTTATCGGGAAGACAAACAAAAAACCATGTTTTTTTTTTGACTTGTTTATACTTCTTATAGACTTTTTTGTCGTACAGTCAATTGTTGAGGAATTATTTAAAAATTAATCAGCTATGACACCTTCAAATCAAATTTTATTAGACCCCATCCCTTAACAAAATCCATCAAAAAAATGTTCCAACTTTTGTAAAGAAAAGGCCTAAGTCCCTACAGACGAGTGTGTGTGACATTCTGACATTAATATGAAGTAAATTGTAAATGTAAAACATGACGTCTAAACAGTTTCTTACCAATAAATAAATAAGTTTATCAATCCATCAATCAATTTCAGCAAGCTTCAAAATTTTGTTCCGACATAGGTTATATCCCAGAGTCGAACATAGGTTACTTTCTAACTCGGAAAATGAGTCAGTTCCCGAGAAAATATGAATGAACAACCTCTGACGCGAGTCCCGGGAAATAACTAGTGAAGGAAGATATAATATTTATATTTTATGTACGACACAGCTATTGAAGATTCAGAGATCGTAATCAGCACAATCAACCGTCAAGACCTCATTTCCTGCATAAGCCAAACACAGAATTATTGACTCATCCGGCCAGATTTACCACTTGTGGACATGATAAGATTGATAAGTAACCAATGGTACCTATTTCTTACCTGACATTGGACGTTCACGCAGCCATGATTCAAACGGTGATTAAATGATCTTATCACAATTTTCTGTCTATTTAACCAGTTTCATACACTTTTTGACTACATTTTTGAGTCCTTTGTCCACTTGGTTGCCATGGATAGTCGTTATGCGACATTTCCGTTCTGTAATAAAAGCAAAAATTTTGGGTATGGACGCATAAATATTTCTTGTGGTTGCCTAGCAACGCGACGCCGCGCCGAGTCCTGTTGACTGCGGGTCTACGAGCGTCTACGACGACGCGTAGTCGCGTAGAGGTGCTCGTATGATAATATTTTTTTTAGACTACTGGCCTGTTGTTTGATTAGTAGTTAAACTAACTAATTGTTAAAATTCGAAAAATAAATGGGAAAGGGGTTTGGGTAAAAGTGTTGTCATTTGTAAAACTCGTACATTTTCATGGTAAGCGGCCATTCGTAAAAGTGGTAAATTATGATATAATTATTAAAAATAAACATATTTTGTTACGTAATGTAATACTCTTAAGTGCATCGGAGCCGAGATATTTAAATATTTATATTTGGGCGTACTTTTGTACTAAAAACTGAATACTTAACCTTTAAAATCTCCGCTCCGATATTATTTAACGCCATAAATTATATATATCTATGTGTATTTAGAGGTCCTCTAAATAACTATGTAAAAATCATCCGAGGCCGCTGAAAAAAAAAATGACAATATTCTTCAAACAAATTTACCCAATGCCCTTTAACACATTTCCTTGAGATTTTAACCATTAGTAACGTTTTTTGACCATTAGTTAGTTTAAGTACCGATCAAACAACAGGCCATAAGTAAACTGACGCGAGGACTGTCAGTTGGTTCTTTTGGTGAAAGTCAACAGAAAGTGTAAACAAAACTACGTTTGTTATAATTACACAAGTACCTATACATTACTCGTATGTTAATATTTGTTTTTATAATTAAGAGAATTGTGAAGCGACGCTTGAATCACGTAGTAGTCTTTTTTCTCACAATTTGAGCTCCGAAATCAAGTCCGATATTGACGATTTTCGAATATCTCGCTCTTATTATGAAAAACTAGGTTTTTACGTTCCCGATTGTTTTTTTTAAATTATTATTCCTATAAATCATTTCGTGGAAAGAAAAACGTACAGATCTAGTTTTCATTATATGTACCACATATTTAGAAATCGTGTAAATCGAACCTTGTTTAAGGGGAGAGAAATGTTACCGCATTTCGTACGGAAATTTCAAGTCTCATAATCCTCTCAAAACCGCTATTATCTACACCAATATTACAAAAAGAAAAGATTTGTATTTTTGTATGTGTGTAACGAATAAACTCCAAAACTACTGGACCGATTTCAAAAATTCTTTCACCATTAGAATGCTACATTATCCCTTAGTAATATAGGCTATGTTTTATTTTGTGCGCGGAGGGAGTCGCGGGCAACAGCTAGTATTAAAACAACATAGTCGATGACTATACATACAATATCAGATTACTTCGTCATATAAAAAATATGACTTTACAGTATTCCCAGCTACTTAATAGATTTCTGGTGGCTATATGGTTATCACGCTTGCCCTCGCAACAGACAGTATATTTATCACTCGTATGTCAAAGAAAAAAGAAGATTGGCTATAGCTATTACGAAAATACCAGAATATAGCTATTACAAAATACTGTAGATCAGTGTGTAGGTACTGTGTTAGGTATCTTTGGTTGGGTTCCCTCTCTGTGGCATAAAATTTATTGTCCGAAACTGTTTTAGCATAACATACTTGGCATAATCGGTTTTCGCCGAATGTGGCAGAAACCTTATTTAGCATAATTTGTAACATCCCGAAAATGAGTTAGTCCGAAACTTTTAACGCCGAATGTATAGTTACCCCGAATTTTGTTTTCGCATAATTTTTCTCCAGATTAAACGGACAATATTTTTTTAAATGTTTTGTGTAATCCTGGTAGAATAGAGTAGGTAGGTTAGGTTAGGTTTATTTTATAACTTTTCAAAGAAGTCAAAGGTATCAGTAGAATAACGATTATGCGAAATTAGTATTCTGCGAAATCATACATTCGGACAATTTATGTATTCGGACTAACGAAATTCTGCGTAATCCAACTATGCGAATGTAGATTCTGCGACAGCAGATTATGCGTAAAGCCTAATATGGCTATATAGATTATGCCACAAAGAATTATTACTTACAAAATTCTGCCACAACAGGGTGAACCATCTTTGGTTACTCCTATAAAACGCAAGGCGTAAGCAAAAATGCATTAATATCAATACCTTAAATTGAAATTTAAAGTATCGTTATGTAGGGTCAAGGTTATCGATGTCTTTAATGTAGGAATCAGAATGAACTTTAACATTACAAAATGTAGTAACCGTTCTTATTATTAGTTGCTAATCGGATTTAAGTGAAGTTATTTAGTTATCCGGCTGATTCAACTTAAACACACACCGAAGGATCCCATATCCCATTGTTAAGGATAGCTAAAATGAAACTTCATGGGCTATGAACATGTGGTTTATTAATAATAATATATTATCGATATATCATACTACTCAGCATCACAATATAACGCGCTCGCGCATCGCAAACATTAAACGAAGCTCAACGGAATATCAACGACCATCACACGTATCTTTCCACACCCGTGCCAAGAGTTGAACACTTACTCTAGTATGTACAGGGACCCTCATCACTCGGCCTACCCATCAATATAATATAGAGAAAATGATTGAATACAATAACAACTGGACACAAAGAGCCCTAATTCTAGAACAAAACATTATAATCATTATGTGTCTATGCCTTTATTATTAGACATATAAAATTTGAACAAAATTATCAACACTTAGAACGTAACGTATTAGGTAAATAAGGTCTAAGTACAACAAATATACAGTCGTTTTATCTTACGAGCCCGGGCGGGCCATACTTGTAGCTGTAACGCTTATTAGGGCCCGGCTACACGCTCAATCATATTTGCGCAAATTCCAATTTGCACAAGCAAGCATGTACGTTAAGACGGCAAAACGGTATACCGCACAAATGGCTTTCCATACAGTTTTGCAATTTTGCACAAACCGTTTGCGCATGCAAGTCACTACGTGTAGCCGGGCCCTTATGTATTCTTTGGTAACGCGTACAGACACGCACACTACCGCTGCGCACTCAGAGATAACGTACACAAGTACGGCCTACCCCCTCCGTGAGATAAAACAAATGCAAGCTACGTGTATAAACAAAGCTCTATCATTTAATCGCACAATGAGATTTCAAGTTATAAACTGCTTACTACCATATTGGGAAAGGGACCTATCCTGAGCCGCGAATGAATGACGAAGACGACACTGACAACAAGTAGACCTGTACCCCGAGCACATACTTCTTACCTTCAAGTAAGCAACGTGTAACAACGTGAACGTATAGTCATCGGGAAAACATGCACGGCTGAATACGGGTAGTACTAAAATATGATAGCTAGTTGACATTGACGTTTACTTACGTATCGTCATCGAGAATGGTTTTTTAGTAACACGTTTTCGAATAGTAAAACGTGAAATATTTTGAAAATGTTCGTGCTCGAGCTACCGAACTTATAGTAACAATAGTATAAGTAGAGAAGGCGCTCTTTCTAATTAAACAGTGTTTAGGCATGTCGAACGTGCCTAATCTGTTCTTCCTTTTCTACCGCATAATTCGGATTTATTGGAGGCAACCCAGCCTATACGGAAGCCGCACCCAAAGATGCAAGCCGCCTCAACATTCTCGAGATTTTTTTAGGATTTGACTTGCTGCGTCACTTTGATGTCCCCAGTGGCCTAGAAATCCGTCTGTTTGACTGTACTTAAAGCTTCGCGCCTAAGTGCGCCAGGCCTGCCTGAGGGCCCTGCCAAGATGCATTGCGCTAACTAGCGTTTCTATTCGTTTCGTTTTTAAACCAATCGCGTCACTGGCAGATGACGTGATACGAAAAGTCACGTGATCTACCAGTGACGCGATTGGTTTAAAAACGAAACTAATAGAAACGCTAGTTAGCGCAATGCATCTTGGCAAGGCCCTCTGAAGTCACTAACTTTTCCGCCATCCTCACTCTATCGGGGATATCAGTAAGTATCAGTAATCGCCTTGTAATCGCACACAATATTCAGTAAATATATGTTGTTCGAGAAACGATACAATATTTCACTATTCTTGTTTCTGTTGTACAATGTGACCAGTGACCTTATAGATAATATTGAAATGAAAAAAAAAAAAGGGAGAATTAATGTGAGATTACGATTTATAATTATTTGATGTTTTATTCTATTTGGTCGGTCGTATAATCTTGTTTTTATAAAATAGGCACTAAACAAAGATTATTTATCCAACGCGCCCTTTTTTTCTATTGAAAGTATTCGTATGGAATTCTAAAACTATTATAATAAAATTAAGAATTTTGAGGCTTGGGTTATACGGATTTGAATAAAATACGCGCACTATAGAATGTCCGATAGCCAGGCTTCTTGTCGTCTGGGCACAACTCATAGATCCCGAGAGATTAACCATAAATGCGCTCGACGAGTCGCGGGCAAGGCTATTTCGTGATGGTGACGATAATGCCCGGCGACGCAGGAGTCGCTGCAGCTCATTCCACCCTGAAACGTTGTTTGTACGGTACAACTTGAAACTCCCCGGTGAATAATGCGTCCGTCGAGTTGAAAAGTGAGTTCCTTAAGAAAATACTTATCATAGCTGCGGGTATAGTATGGTTGCGTTTATCGCGTGACAAAATGTGGATAAAGCTTCCGTCACTCTCGCACTTACATACTGGTCAGAAAGTGACAGATGTTTTATCCACGCTTATCTACGTCGATAAATAGGACCATAATCGGCCCGCTGATCTCCCTAAATGTTATGTCGCAATAGTGGGTCGGACTAACAAGACTAGAGTATTGCGGTCACATCCTTTAACACAGCTTTGCCATAAATTTATACAATCGCGACAAGAGTTTGTCTAAAGACAAACGATGACTGAACCTTATAGGTATAACATTAACGTTTCTCTTAAGTTTTGCTTTAATGCAGTGTAATAATTATTGCATTGATTCTCCTTCTTTGTAATTTTTTGATTATTCTACATTTATTATATTTACGAGATATACAAATAATTTTGTGTAAAACCGAACCCTTAGGTGATTTACTCGCAAATGGCGTAAAAGCCGCCAAAACGTGTTAATGGAGATTATAACGCACCTTCAGAACAATAGTGACCTAATTCAGAAATTTTAAATTTCGAGTTAGGTCTCTATAATAATAAATTTATGACTTGAAGTTTGAAAGTTGAAATTTTGAATTAGGTCACTATTGTTCTGAAGGTGCGATAAATCCTTACACTTTCCTTCTATTTCTTTTTGCACCCAGGACTGGGCTGGTTTACAGGGCAGTGGTAACTGGAATGTTTTAAATATATTTTAACAAAATGACTGATTTTTAGACTTTCCTATTTTACAAAATTACACCTAACTTTTAAAGTTTATACATCTAATAATTTATACAAATGTTGTGCTTCTTGTAACAGCGGGTTGTCATTGTTAATAGTACAATTAGTTGGCCTGTTGTTTGAACAGTAGTTAAAATAATTTTTAAAAATCGTAACTAATGGTTCAATCTTAGTCAAATTTTGATTTTTCTTTCGATTTTAAACAATCAGTTTACCTACTGATCAAACAACAGGCGCTAAGTCGATTATAGGTACATACGGCTAGGTAAGGTTAATATATCACTTAACAATCTCGTTTACCTAGTTATTATCAATGTCGGTAACGCTGGAATAAAGATCCTAAAACACGCAAACAAACACTTCGTAAATTGAGCTGCTCTGCATCGAGATTGCAAAAAAAACCTGTCAAGTGAGATTCGTACTCGCGCACCGAGGGTTCCGTATTTAAGATAATATGCTTGGTAACCGCAAAAGAAAATACTCATTTTGTTATGAACCTTATTTTCTATGCAATAAGGTCCATTTTGACTTGCCTAAATTTTCATGCCAATTTTTCCAAGATTTTTTTTGTAATTTCTCAAAAACTAAGAAATGAACACTTTATTTTATTTTACCCGTAAAATATAAGTAATTATCTATACGTCAGGTATTTTTCAGATTTTTTGATTAATAAACTTCGGAGATAAGGGGGGTACTTTATGTACATTTTCGGCTATAAATCAAGTGCATCACAGAAATTTAAAAAATAGTTTTGAAATATGCAGATTAAGCTCTTTCATATGACACCCCATTTGTTATAATCAAACCGCTTTTATTTTTCAACCTCCCATTCTAGACCCCTTTTCAATTATTTATAAAATTAATTTCATATTTTTTTACTAAAAACAGGTGCGGGCAAGCAAGTTGTACAACTACGCCAAATTTCAAGTTGATAGCATTTGTAGTTGCTGAGAAAACCTGTTGTTGCATACAGACAGACAGACAACGAAGTCTCAACATAAGGGTTCCTTTTTTACCATTTTTGTACGGAACCCTAAAAAGTACAGTTCATTCGTTCAAATACATGCTTTGATGTGCCGCTACAATTGCTACAAAGAAGCCGCCGCGGTGTGCAAAAGGCGACTTCAAACGGTTGTAATGCACACTATTTGAACGAACGAACTGTACTGCAAAGGTCTCTGCTGTCGTCTCTTTTTTAACATAAATAGAAAAAAAAATGCGAACACGAGTATTAACTGCATCCCGCAGATGTGGCCGCATTATACAGCGGGTGTAAATCACGCGTGATAGGCCAATAGGGAATATGCATGTTTTTATTACAGCTTCAATAAAAGCTGAATCATGTAACAAATAGATGAGAAAAAACATGTTTTGAATACTTAGCTATAAAAATAACGAAGATATAAGCTAACAAAGATTTGTTCCTATCTCTTTCTAGCAAAACAGAGTTTATATGGCCGTACTGCACGATGACGTCACCGGTGCACTTCGGATCTCTCTGTCTAATTAGCATTTTAAAATGCTTGTATCATCCGTATTACTTGACCGATTTTAATTTCAATTTCACTTTTGGTGATCTCTTTTGCGGTATTTTCATATTTTGTTGAGAAATGCTATTTAAAAAAATCCATGCGTATTCCCTACTGTGACGCAGTTCAATTTACGCAGAATATTTGAAGCCAGAGGAAGAACTTTTAACCACAATAGGCTCATACAAGAAACTTAAAATTAATAAGATCACTATGAAACTAACAAGAACTTTATTACTTCTTTTAAGAGCATCAGAAAAAAACAAATCTAAACTTAAGAAGTTACTGATTTTGGTTGTTTCTTTGTATTGTTACTTTTTTATTTGGACAGCTTATTAACTACAACCACCAAAACAACAACGGTAAGACAGTAAGTTTAAGTTATTGCTTTGTAGACGACGCGACGGCCGTCGCTCGAAACAACCAAAACGACGACCACCACAGTATGAGTACGAATACTAACGCTTAAGTCTGCTAATACCCGCGTTCTTTCTAGAACCCTTAGCTCTAGGCCACACCCCACAAAACTTTACAAAAGTACAATGAAATCAAATTTTACATTTTCCTTTTGATTTTTTTTCCAAATCTAATGAGTAAATTAATACCAGGGGCCTGTTTTATAAAGCTACATATTACAATTTAGGTTACAAGTTTCCATTTGACACAACCTCGACCAATAAAGACCAGCCATTTAAGCAGTGTTGCCAGTTTAGATCTGTAAAATTGTAACTTCTAGCTTTATAAAACGTGCCCCAGTAGAGGAATAAGTTTTCAATATATTAACGAAACTATTAGTTAATATTGAAACGTTATATGCGTCTACAGGTTTTTTTTTCATTAATTCACTATATTTTGTCGACGTAAACATTTGCGATAAATGGCCTTGTCGTACCATCGTGGACTTTAATCGCCCTTAGACACATGGGCAGCCTTAGACACATAAGGACACCAAGAAAAAAGAACAAAATGACACGAAGCCAATTTTCTCCATCGCCAGATATTTAATACCTAAGTTTTGTATTTTTAACGCATATAGTCCACACCGTCAGCATATTTTGAGCACCGGTGTGGTTGATGCTTTAATCTGACTCCGAATCTGAGCGGATCGCGAGTTGATTCATTTTAAAATAGATTTTATTATTAATCAACGAGTTTTGCACTTTGAAAGCACGAAACTTATAGAAGCGTTACGTCACTTCATATTTTCCCAAATCTTTCCCTCTCATTGTTTAGATCCTATTCCACATAATACAGGCGAGAGGAGCAAAAACGGTACCTACGGTGTACGTAAAATAGTACGTACAGTTAACCCGTTTACATTTACATTGCTCATCGTGTATAGCGACTTTAAAGGGAGTGTAGAAATAAAATTCCGAAAGAAGATACACAGTTTTCAGTCTACAACAGCAAAATTATTCTAGGAACAAAAATGCTAATGAAACTATTTTCACATTATCTAGTTCTAAACCATCAATTCTCGCAAGAAAATCACAATACGTAGGTACCTTCAACAAACCTACCTACTTATTAAATAAAAGAAAGGGAGGCCACAAAAGGTAGGGTAGAGAAAGCTTATTCATTAGTCATGTTTGTTAGGCCCACACAGGCCCTCTATCTACTGAGGGCCCTGCCAAGATGCATTGCGCTAACTAACGTTTCTATTCGTTTCTTTTTTAAACCAATCGAATAGAAACGCTAGTTAGCGCAATGCATCTTGGCAGGGCCCTCTGGTTAGCTTTCGATTATTACCGGGTTGTTTTTAAATTCGGCCGCCATTACCGTCATAGTAAATAAGAGCTATCGTAACGTTAAAAATATGATAACATGCCAAAGGCAATATGGTTTTACACATCTTCTACTGGGTTACACCATAGTAGAGACCGTGGCTAAATCTGGGGCTCCAGTGAACACGGATACAAGTCGATTTAGCTCTTAATAAGAAAGGGTAAACCTCATGTACGGAGTATACTAGACTTAAACCGTTTTTCACCTAAACCTCGGGAGACTTGTATCCTTTTTCACTAGGGTCACAGAAATTTGACATTGATCTAAGTGATACGGTACGGGCTTAAACTGTTGAGCTACAACAGAACCCTGCCATTTACTTTATACTTATGATAAGGTTCTATAGCAGTTTAACAAATAAAGTCTGTGATTGTAAACGTACCATACTCGTGAGTTGCTATCATTTGTTTTCAATTAAATATCGCCTAGTCAATGCGGAATTAAATCGTCACATTGCTTCATAATCCAACTTTGTACTACACGCAATTCGGTGAGCTGTGTTGTTAGATTAGACATCGAGCTGATTCCCGTAGCCGGAGTTTCTGCAGCTGGAATAAGAACGGCAGGAGCCGTTCTGGTATCGGGGGCATCACGACTGCAGGTCCGCGTCGGTGTAGTACGAGGGGCCCTCGTTGGAGCACACGGAGTCCTCGGGCGTGCGCGACGCGTCCCCCGCCTCGCCCGTGTCCGCGCCGCGCGCCTTGCCGCCGCGCCGCGCCTGCAGCGCCTGCGCACACACGCACGTAAAGCCGGCTGTATTTGTACTTAAACTTAGGTAACGGCTGAGAGCTCGTCGACTTTCCGACTCGAGGCTAGTTCGTCAAGCTCTCAGCGCTTAGAAAAACATAGTCTTGCGGTTTAACTTTAACTAACAGTGAAACTTGTTGACTTTCACACATTTGACATGCGTAACCGACGCTGACCTTAATGTTTTCGCATTGGACAGGAATATCGGTCATCGTTCGTGTGTTCATACAGTGAAAACAACTAAATGTTGAATCATTTGCCTATAATCTTAATTTTGTCGTGTCACAAGGCAATTTTGTATGAGAGTCTTCGCATCTTGGTCACGAGACTCACGAGTTTAACACTGCCGAATTGAGTTAGTAAGTTAATGTAAATAACTAAACATTAATTTGTTGTGACAGTATTTTGGACGTTCCACAGGTCAAAAGAGTCCGATCTGTTTAGTGTGCAAAAAGTTAACAACTGTTCGTAAGTCTTAAATAACAAAGTCAACACGTTTGAAAAGTGCGTTTAGTCAGTAGGTATGTTTTAAAACGAGTGTAGCATACATTTAAATCTACAAACAAACGTCAGCGATGAAATACGTTCAAAGGAAGGTCGGACCGAATAGCGAAAATAGCTAACAAACATCCGTCACGCGTCCAATCCGAATGTCGGTTACGGCAGCATTCGATTGGAACGTGTTTGTTCGTCGATCTAGCAGCGGGGCCCAATAGGTCGGGACCCGTGAAACAAAGAAAGCGGACATCTGAAACATTGCGGACAGACAGGGTGGTGGGTGGCCAGGGCGCGGGAAGGGAGGGCCCGCGGGGGCATGCGGGTCAGTGCTCCACGTCAGTGCGCATGCGATATATCACACCTTTCCTTACCTTTTCACGACTGCCCTTTTTCTAAAGTCGGTGTGGAATGGAAGATGAAACATTCAATTAATGGTAATGAAGATATAGAACACTGATACAGGAAGATACAGTTCACAATGTTACAGTTTAATACAATATCGGTACAGTACAGGTTTAACACAGAGTGGTAATATTAGGGAGGCACCTAAATATCTGTTACAATACAATACGGGACACATCGGTTAAACATTTTTCATCACACTTGCTCGTAAATAGTGTCCTAATATGCTAGAAAAATCGACCGTAAATCCAAAATAATACCCGCGGGCCTTTTTTTTACCATTACGCCAAACTCAAAACTATCATAATACGTCAGGACCCCAATTCTTGTGCCATTCGATAAGAAGTTTCATTCTAGATGAAATGTCAGTTGCGTACAATTTTCTAAAAATCTCGCATATAAACTATTGATATCGACTGTCACTAGAATCGGACATTATCTGTGGTATGTCATAGACAATGATGTAGTCTGCCGCTAATTTATAAATACTGAAATCTTATAAATTGTGTGATTCCAAAATAATAATTAAAAGGGTGTCTTTGTGCACATATTAAAATTTATAATATCAATAAAAAACATGTCGTCACCAGAAGCAATGGATAATGCGACTCCGCCGGACATCGCCAACGCGGCTAAAATTATTAGTGAAAATCGTAAGTTAAAAATATGATCGTTTGTCTGATTTTATTTCATTTCCTCGCAATTGTGATGAAAAACATTGTATGTTACACGGGTGGTAAAGGAAATACAAAGCTCGCGTCATTAAAGGCCTCAGCCTTCGGCTTCGGGCTTCTAACAGACTCTCGTTTGTATTTCTGTCTTTACCACCCCTAATACACAATGTACTATACTTGATGTTATAGAGGCACAGGTAGGCACTAAGATACTTGATATATTCTAGATAGGTACACACACGTAAGGTCCAACTTGATGGTAATTAGACAGACACATTGTAACAAACATTAATATGGACAAGGATGTAGAAGGCACATTTTAACATTTACAAGATTCTATATGGACGGATCATTAATGTCAATCTATATTCAGATTTCCGCCTGCTTGTCTGTCTATGACGAATGAAAATAATATGTAATGCAATGAAAATAGAGAGCTTCTTCTAAAAATAACTGTGTTTTTTATACTTACAAATGAGGGATACACGGAAAAACATTAGTAACTTATTGAGATATAACTAGCAATTTGAAAGTTAGGAACCAATTAAGTAACTTTTTAAAATATCGTGATTTGAAAGTTAAGAAAAAACCATGTAATTTTGTACGTAATTTTAGTGTAGAGATTTTTTTAAAGTACCCCCCTTACTAATAAACGTTGAGTAACGGTGGTATAGCTATACAATGTTTTGTCCTTATCTGTCATTGTGACATTTGAATTTGACAGATAAGGACAAAACATTGAATAGCTATACCACCGTTACTCAACGTTTATTAGTAAGGGGGTTAATGTTTAAGTAAGATTTATACTTATCCGTTACTCAAAGTTGCAAGGAGCTACTCGTAGGTAATTAGGTCATTGCAAACTATACATTTTGAGATCGAAATCTCATTTGATAAAAGTGACTAGGTAGCAAGTTCTTTCCGTGTACCCTCCAAATAATGTACCTACGCACATTTCTCTTTTGTAAATAACTAGATGCACACGAAAACAACGTGTTTTAATGGACTGACTAAATATAACTCTACCTATAGTTTTTACATCTCACAATACATATTAAAAATTTGATGATAATAAATACATATTCGTTGACACATTATACGTACGTACTTATAATAAAAATTCTTTGTATTCTTTTTCCTGAGGAGTGTGCATCTAGTTTCTTATTAGAGATCAATGACCGTATGCCATAGAATGGAATGATTCTGCAGACTCATCAAAGGCTCCGGCGTACCTGCAGGGAGAAGCGGCGGTGCGGCGGCTTGCGGCCCCCGCGGCGCTTGCTGATGTGAGGGTTGTCTCTCCGCAGGGTCTTGTTGCGGAGGATCTCCAGCTGCAGGTAGAGCCGCTTCAGCTCGGCGCGCACCTCCTCCGAGGAGGGCTCTTCCTCGCCCTCCAAGCCGAAGCCCTCCGCCGGCCCGCGCCGGGACACCTGGAAGGGTATGCGGAGCAGAGAGATTGCTAAGTTTCAAATCAAAAAAGGCTCTCCCTGGAGTAAACTAGTGGTGGTCTCGGTTGTTTAATGGTAAAAGGAAGACGTGCAGGCCCCCTGTGAACCGTCACCTCATGGTAAATGGTCACCGCATCCCATGCACACTAGAGGAACCGCAAGCGAGTGTACTGATAGCCTTTGAGAAAAGAGTAGGCACATTTTATGAAGGCCCCTTAGGGCGCGTTCACGTAGAACGTCCGTTTTTACAGGATCCGCTTTAACGGATCTCGATGGCGTATGTAGTTGTATGAGCGAGTTCACACCCAAAAGAGTATTCTGGATTCAGTAAAAAAGAAGATTACAAGGTGAAAAGATCCGTTAAAACGGATCCTGTAAAACGGACGTTCTATGTGAACGCGCCCTAAGGGGCCTTGTCGATTTTTTGTCGGTTCGCGTATTGTGCTCACCTCCTGCGCGAGCGAGCGCGCGCGGTACCCGTGCCACAGGCGCGGCGCCAGCACGCAGGCGAGCGCGGCGCCGGCGGAGAGCTGCGCGCGCGCCGTGGCGGCCAGCGGCCACTGCTCGGGCGCCGCGCCCGCCAGCGCCGCGCCGCGCCACGCCAGCCCGCACGCGAACTCGCACGCCAGCGCGCAAGACAGCCAGCCGCGCTCCTGCCACAGACGCCATCAACTTTACGTTTAGGTACACAGCTGTTATGCAGGTACGGAAGATATAGTACTCGTAATAGTCAATAGCTATTACCCCCCTGACCTTCCTACCCCTTGATAAATTAGTTTGCGTTTTTTTTACTTTTAATATAGATGGGTATTATTACTAGAGAAATCTGCAGTATCAACGGTAGGGATTGTTAGATTTGGGGATTGTAGTGGGGTGCTGTCAAACGCAATACTGCTGCTATATTACTCGCGGGAAAATTTCAAGGGCGAGTAAAGATTTTATAGGCAATGTTGCCGGTTGTCTGATATCTTACATTATTACATAAAAGATGTTTATATCGATTTGAAGTCTACTTTCCCTCGTTTAAGTTCAATAAAGTTACCTGGAAGGGCACGTTAGCGTTTCTGGCGGCGAAAGCGATGCGTGCGCCGGCGGCGATCAGCAGCAGCTCTGCGCCGGCGGTGACGTGGTGCCAGGCGTCGCCGGCGCAGCCCGCGCCGCACGCAGCCGTGGCCGTGAACGCCGCCAGGTAACACGCCGCGCCCAACAGCATTGCGCCCACCACGCGAAGCACCTGCAATGTTTGTACGCACTTGTTATGTCAATGCAAGGGACAGACGAAAGTTGCTGAAGACAGCTAATCGTACGTATCCGCAGTTACAGCTAAGTAGCATAAAGTAAAACCTAACCTACACAGTCGGAACAACCACGCAACTCAACCAAGTTCAAGTTGCCCTTCATCGAGTTGAACAAAAAATATATCGTGTATACCTACGTCACTTGGACAACCAAATGGAATGAATTAAAGTTGAAAAGACAACTTGACCTTGGTTGAGTTGTATGGTTGTTCTGAATGTTCTGATTGTATGGAATAGATAGGTATTAAGGAAAATTAGGCCAGTGGCATAATAATAATAAAGAGTGCTGATCAGAAGCAGAAGCCTGCAACTTAACAGCGAGTAGTCAACGCAAAAAAATATGTCAGCACGTTTTTTTTTTATGGCGTGTAGATGGCAAACGAGTACACAGGCCATCTGATGGTAAGGTAAGTGGACTTTAAACCCCATAGGCAATTACAATCTCAAGATTTTAATCTTACGATCATAATATTGAGCGAATGCGTTGCCAACCCTAAGGACTTATATGAAATGCCTCTATGTTAGTCCTTTCACCAGTTGCCTTGCCCCGCACCACAACAATGCGAACACTGCTGTTTGGCGACAGGTCAAAGGGTAAGATGGTCGTATCGATCCGGACGTACCCTGGAAAATGTTCTCCGCTTAATCATTTGAGGACGAATTGAAAAGCGAGAAAAATCCTACCTACGCTCAGTTCAGTTTCAAAAACAAGTGGCCACAAGATTCCCTCAATTTAAAATGATACTAAAAAATAACAGATTTTATCTTACCAGCACAACCAGATTTAAGACACAGCTTAAACGGTTCAGTTAAAACTGATCGTCGGTAATGGCCTTAACAGCTTAGCATACTTGGTTATCACACAAACACGGACCGACGCGACGTCGACCTTGTCCATTCTCTGCACTGCACCTCATTTTGCTGGAGCATTTAATACTGTGACGCACCTCAGAGTCCCTCGGGGTCCAGCGGTGCGCCTTGCGCGTGCGGAACTCGGCCAGCAGCACCCACAGGCGCAGCACCACGGAGCCGTAGCACGCCACGAAGCCAAGCTCGCGCAGCCACGCGCCAGCCACGCAGCGCCACGCCGGCTCCTGCAAGTACTGGCTCGCCGCCTGAACACACAAGTATAAAAACATATTGAAACAAGTCAAAATATACCGCCAAGCAGCAGTGTCCCAAATTATTAGCATAGAGAATTGGTTCTCATCAGGTATCAGCGGGCGCTGAAAGTATGCGGGCGGGGAACTGTATGGCCCTCAGAAAAAAATAAGGGGACGCTGAACGTATCCAGGGGGGCGCGCAAAATCACTTAGGTATATTGTTATTTTTATTTACGGTAGGTAGACATAATATAGTTTTATTCCTCATCAGAAGACCAATTAAACTAACATCTGATTCGTTTTCGTCTACACTAATAATATCGCTAACATGGAACGACATCAATCAAGTGGCATCCTCTTCATACCACATAATATTATTTTGGTTATTATTTAAAACCTATCTGCGTTCAGTGAGATCATGTATCAGACAAGATTTTTCTGTTTCATTAGTCACATTGAGGTCACAAGCAGTGACCTTAATCAAAGTTGCTTTAAGATTTTCCAGCACGGCGGTAAAGTTGGGGCATTGAAATTTGAAACTTTTTTATCAGTTTTGATTTTTGAGTTGTATTTGGCCATATTTTTTTGAAAATAATTGTAGACGACCCTATTTTTTGGCCTCATGAAACATGGCTGACCTTGAAACTTGCCAGGGTTGGGGCTGGCAACCTATGCGGGTTTTGATCAATGATGGGTATGCGTTATGATGAACAAAAAAAATTTTCTTCCAGGCTACGCGACGGCAACCTTCTATAATCGAGCGTTCCTAAGTATTATCTATTGCTGTAGTGTACGTCTGATCTGCCACCTTATGCGATTGAGGTTAACACGATGATTTGATTGGTGATGACAGATGATTGCTGACAACGATGATACTTACGGAGGCATACATCATCAGCGCCCCCAGCAGGACCACCTCCAGCACCGTCCACATGCCCATCGCGACGGCCTGCAAGCAATCACAAAAAAGTTTTTTAGTAATTAATACGATTAGGTTTTTTGTTTGCCGTCGACGGGCAAACGGCAGACAGCCCACCTGATGGAAAGTGGTCACCGCCGCCTATGGACATTTGAACGCCCGAGGCGACCCAAGGCGTTGCCGGTCTCGAAGAAATTGAATGATACTCCCAATCCCGCATTGGATAGGAAATTCTCAGCAGGAAGCTCATTCCAAATTCCTATAAGTAGTACGCGCCAGAAACGTTCTAGAAAACCAGTGACTCAAGAAAATGGGAATGAACACCCTGCCGATGACGAGAAGTGCGATGGTAGATCGAGGCCGTTGGCACCAGTCTAAACAGTTCCTCGGAACTAGGTAATAATGGAATACCAAACTATAAGTACATTTGGTTAAGAGCATAGTCCAACTCCTTCATTAGTTTAGGGCAATGTATCACAAAATAGTCAAAATTAATAGTCATAAAAAAAACTTTTAAAATTGACGATGTTTATCGTTGGAGCGTGACCTCGGTACCAACCGATGACATAGCCGTTAGACTACGCTCACGTCTGAACTTGAGTAGTGTACAGTCGGTGATAGAATTCAAAATCAAAATCCTAACCTCAACGGGCCCACATTCGCTGTGATTACTGCATTTTGATTTAAGTGTAGGTATTATTATTAATAAAACTTACCCTAATATTACTAGTTACACGAGTTCTCATTTGTTGTCTCATGTTTCTATGAAATAATGTTAAAATAACTAAATAATCAAGATGGGAACTGTCCGATTTTGATCTCGAATTCGATCACCGACTATAGTACCTACCATATGCCATGGTGAACGTTGGTGGTCTTTCGGCAGATACCTTAGATACTTACTTTGCATTTTCTTTTCTTAAAGATGATGAGCGCGATGATAAGGCAGACAAGCATGCCGGCAAGATTGAGCGCCAGCAGAGTCGCGTGAAGTGTGTCTGCGCCGCACTCGGCGCGCTCGCTGGCTGCGCCGCACGGCGCGCAGTTCAGCGGGCCGCCCAGCGCCGCCAGCCCCGCCGCCGGCAGCCAGTCGCCGCCCACCGCGTGCCAGTAGCCACTGCGGCACTTGCAGCGATACTGGGAAAAAGATTAAGCATGTTTCATTTGTTTAAGGTATGATAAAGCCGTGTTGCCGCGGCCAAGTTGCCCTCGGAATAGGGTATTTTGGAATTTTCAGGAGATGTTTGGTGGTTCTATGTTCGGAATTCGAAGCGAATTGTATGGCGTCCGGAATCGGTTATACGTTAGATTAGCTGTAATACTGTAGCTAAACCTCTTTAACTCACAGATCTTTTAAATACCTACACATCAAAAGGTAAAAAGACAATGCGTTGTCCTATTCTTTGTTATCAGTTTTAGTACTTGAAATAAAAGTAAAATAAATGTAAACCTACTAAGGCTTACATTCTGTAGGAACATTCCGCTAATTCATAAAAGGTATTTGGTTGTAGTTTCTACGGAACTCATTTATAAGAACCCTAAGACCTTCTTATCTCATAAAAGCTACATAGAGCTAGCTATCTCGTAAACAACCTTGTTTATCATTCATTACAAGTTGACAGCTGTTTATATACTCGTAAAGTCTCGCTGTTACTAGAGAGCACTTCCACTGCGGATCTCACTACATATAAATAAATGAACCGACTCAATTTCATCTAATAACAACTATAAATTGGAATCTACAATGGGAGCCATTTTAAGAAGTTTCATTTAAAAAAGATTTTTACGGTATAGTATCGTCTCTGCCTACCCCTCTGGCAGACAGGCGTGATTTTATGTATGTATGTATATACCTAGTTTTAACAACCGTTAAGTCTGTAAAAATGCATTTTATAATAACCATTAAAAATAAATGGTTCGGCTATTGAAAATAACCAGGAAGTACTAACAGTACTATAGTCTTTAACTATTAAGTATAAAAACTAACTTTTGTACCTCTATACTTTCATAGTCAAATCCGTCGGCCGGAAAGGCTTCACAATCTGTTGTATCTGGATCACAGGAGGGCGGGCCGCCCATGCGGGCGAACATGGCCTCCTCGCACGGCAGCACCGGGAGGCGGCGGAACAGAGCGGCGGCGGCGCGCAGCCCGCCCGCGCCCCGCGCCGCCGCCGCGCCGCCCCACCAGCCCTGGTCCGGTTCCTCGCACGAGTGCCACGCGTTCGACCAGACGACGGAGCTAGCGTTCCAAGCGGACGCTAGAGTTCTCCAGAACTGTTGTAAAGATGCTGAGTTGTTCTGTTGGAAGATGATGAGTCTGGGTGGTTGTGCTTGGTAGAGCACGCCCAGGCGTAGTTGCGGCGCGCCGAGCGCGACGGCGTCGGGCGGCGGCTTGAGCGGCGCGCCCAGCACGGACCGCGCCAGCGCCGCCGCGCGCGCCTCGCTGGCCTCGCCCGCCTCGATCAGCTCCGACAACGCGCGCGCCGCGTGCATCGCCGCCGCCTCCTGCTCCGCTATGTTCTGCAAAACATTGCATTAAAATTATCATTTTTCATATCAACGTCGCTCGACCTAGTATAGTATCGCAGTCAGTATGGATCAGTTACGATTTACAAAGTATCGAAGAAGGTAATTTGTCCTCGACTGAACTGAGTTGGCTAAAATAGAAAAGAGTGGTATACATATTGTTGTTTTATTTCCTCACGTTACCTTGATAAAACGGGAAATAAAGTTCACTTTAAATTTTGTTAGATACTCTAGATCTACCTCCTATCAGTATACACCACAGTACTAAAATGTAGTGATTAAAAAATATTTGACAGCATTAAACACACTCATATACACAAATTTCGTGCAAAATTTCAAAAGAAAGCACGCCTACTTTTCAGGAAAATCACAGCGAGCGTTTAATTTATTTACAGGCAGGGGTTCGCACAGCTGTTTCCGGGGTATCGTATTCTACAGACGGAAGCTTATCACGACCGGGCATGAAACAATCAAAGAAAGCTCAACAAATTCAGTGTATTTTATTTCAAGCTTAACTCGGTAGTTATCAAAACAACGAATCTCTCGGTGTTTATTGTGTTTAATTAATTTATCGTAAATAAGTATGAAAACAGTAACCAGTAAAAACAAACACCAAGCGATCCAAACGTTATATTTATACTTAGATGAGCGTTTCCAATCTGATCAAATTGCTATTAAAATCAAGTAGTGTCAAAACGGTATTAAAAGGATCAATGCCCGCGGAGCCGAGCGTAGATTAAGCACGCTCTGGCACTAATAACTTTAACGAAGACCCTCCGTAAAATAAACCTCGCTGAAACTCGCGCGCCCAAAATGGCGGCAGGCTTAAAATTAATTTTCTCAAGTTTGGCCGTTGGAAGTTGGTGCATTCCGTCGCGCTGCCGTTTAATTGGATAAATTATTTATAAATTTAATGTCTTCGCGGAATACAAACGAGATTTTATTCAAGAATAAACCCAATTTAATGCTTGATTTATTCCTCATTAATAAAAGTTATTGAATATGAATTACAAATTTTATAGCTTAAATGTTCTTAAACAGCGGTGTTGTGAGTTTCTTTTAAATCCGATAAACATAGTGAGACTTAGTGGTTTATAGGAAAATAAGCATTTTGTCCTACGGTTTAAATGAAGCTTTAAAAAAAGTAGCATACTTACAAAATGTAATTGTAGATGACTTTCGGCTTTACCATTTTCAAGTTTTACACCTCACTACTTAGTAGTGATTATCCGCCTTTAAGTAGTTCAATTTGACACGCAATACACGCAATACGCAATAGACATCATCTCCGTAAATTTCTCCGTTATCTATAATTTGAAAGTAGTACTTCCTACTCTTATAACGGCCAAACTGTAGGTACCACAAAACAAACAAAACTACTTTTCAGTCATCAACGTCGCCTTCTCCTTACATCTAAGGAAATCCTAATTCCATTTTAGAGGTAGAAGCATATTATCGCAGTCGTATCGTTCACTCTGCTACGACGTGGCGGGCTTACGGTCGACCAAGATACTTCGTGGGGCTCCAAAATCGAAGTCTTAAGTATCGTAAACCAAGTCCCTTTGTCTCTATTGTATCATAACTGTAGGTTAATGAGATAGAACCTCCTAAGTCTTCCCTAATTACCTGTACTTAAGTGCTTCGGAGTAACCCACGAGGTCGCTCCGTATTACTTGATAATCTAATAGTTAAGCCGCGTGGCTCGTCGATAAAGCGTTACGCTACACACGCTCTTATTCTCTTGACCATAGAATCGGGTAAGTACAGTCAACAGCATAAATAAGGATCATTTATGTACCTTGTCGCTTTCAATCTTTTCACAATTTTGTATGACATTTCAAACACGACGTTAAAGTGACAAGGTACATAAATGATCACTTATTTATGCTGTTGACTGTACTTATACATTATTTTGAGCTCTTTGACTGTCCACCTATTGATACTGCTAACTGTACCACCGACGGGTTTCTACTCGCGTACCATAAACAGCTAATGTTGATGCCGCCTATGTTAACGGTATCAGAATACCACCTATGGCGTAACCCAAGCGTGAAAACAGTTCTATAATGAGCGTCGCCTTGGTAATAACATATCTTTTATTATCATTATAGCATTGCTATTACGTTGGTTACGCGCATGAACAATGTGAAATGATGTTTGTTGATCAATTGACATTTTAAAAGTTTAAAAATACGAAAAATCATTATTCATTACCATAACAGCTTTAAAAGAAATAATAATAAAAAATTAATCAATAAAATTAATTGCTTCGGCTGTTTTGTAATATGGCAATATGGCGGCACCGAAATGGCAAGGAAAAAACTAGCGCCGCGGCTTGCTGCGGCACAATCACGGCGGCACGATGCTTGGATTTGTATTTTATTTGTCATTTGTTTCAATCTATTACTTCTATTTTTACTTAAAACCAATGCTTTTACCAGTAGAATAGAGGCCTAGGAGGGGCTAAAACAAATAATGTAACTTATTTGTCTCATGAGCAAGTGTGCTAATCTTTTGCCTCATGCTATAAAACTGACCGTGGGCCTGGGCGGCGGGTGCCGCAGCAGCAGCGGCTCGCAGGCGGGCGGCGCCGACGGCGGCGGCTCCACGGGCGCGGCCGCGCACGCGCAGCACGCCAGCGCCCACGCCGCCCACCGCGCCCGCATCGCTCACCGCCGCACCAACATCTGGAACACACAATCATACATATACAGTACTACCATTTAATTGCGTAGGTTAGGAAACGTTTGAACTATGAGCAATACGAATAAAGTCTTAAATCAAAACAAATAGGTACAGTCAAGGACTTTAATTGTTATGCCACTATGGAACACTGTCGCATAACGTTAATCATTAATTTAAGCGTAAGACTAGTCTTGTGGTTTGACGCTGTCATTATGACAGGGTTCCATAGTGGCATAACAATTAAAGCCCTTGACTGTACCTACGTTCAAATTTCAATCAATATGACATTTTGACTCTAATTTATTGGGATTATGTACTACACTGGCCCGCAAAACTAAGTATCACACTTTTAATACTAGTAGTATTAAAAGTGTGATAGGTACTTAGTTTTGGGGGCCAGTGTAGTACCCGCGGCCGTAACACCCTGACATGGTAGTCCAGCACAAAGCTTTGGACATACCCAGGTCGAAACAAAAGTAATCGAATCTTT
Organism: Acleris literana; assembly: GCA_946894065.1. Lineage (NCBI taxonomy): Eukaryota > Metazoa > Arthropoda > Insecta > Lepidoptera > Tortricidae > Acleris > Acleris literana. The sequence continues at coordinate 20,046,815 of OX335671.1, read as the reverse complement.
ACAAAATATTTACTAGCAAATTTTCTAAAAAAAAAAATTGTTTCTTAAAAATGGTCATTAAAAATATTCGTTCTGTCACGATGTTTTTTCCCACCGTAAGAAAATCGGTTACCACATTATTCCATAACTTACAAACACTCAACTAAATTTATAGGAACTGCGAGGGTTCAAACTCGGTATCTTGAGATAACGAAAAACCATTACGCACGATATTTCAATATAGAGCGACACAAGTGTTAAAACGCATGGGTGGCATGTCGTTCTAATTTATTTGTAGAACAACGCAGCAGCGACGACGCAACGCGCAGGCAACGCTGTGTCAGCCCCCTAAAACTACCTAGGTACAGCAAGTATTAATAGCACTCGGCAATCTATCACTGTCACACTCTCTGGAATCTGTCGGAGTATTTGTTATGTAATTTGTTATGATAAGTGATAATGATAACAATGGTGTTCATGATCTCAGCACGAGACGGATTCAGATTCACCCGACGATTGGAGATAAGTTGAGACCATCACAGTGCAATAAACAGAGGCCAAAATAAAAATTCGACGACAATGTATATGTATACGCCACGTTTTTTTTTGCCAATTTTTAAGACAGTTAAGTAGACAGAGAAGCACAAAGGCCACCTTTTGGTGAGTGCCCTCGTAGACCCATGGATTTGCAGCTTCAAGATAAGTACTAAGTGTGTTGCCAACTCTAAAGACGCATTCAGAGTTGGCAACGCACATTTCTGAGCCTTTGCCCTCAGCCCGAAACGCAACAAGTTGAGTGCTTGGCGGTAACGGAAGGTTAGCAGGTAAAGTGGTGGTAGCGATCCAATATTTTGAGCGAATGAACACAGAGGCCGAGATACGCTAAGGTAAACGAATATCGAAAACTGTCAAACTGAAATTTATATCAGCCATCGACGCGACCGTCCCGCAACTTGCGTCAATCCCATAGATTTTCGATAACGATAACGTTCGCCGAAAGCTCTTGGAAGTCTGAGGGCCTTGCCAAGATGCATTGCGCTAACTAACGTTTCTATTCGTTTCATTTTTAAACCAATCGCGTTACTGGTTGACCACGTGACTTTTCGTATCACGTCCTCTACCAGTGACGCGATTGGTTTAAAAAAACGAATCGAATAGAAACGCTAGTTAGCGCAATGCATCTTGGCAGGGCCCTCTGAGGTTCACACATTGCGGTTTACTGAAACATTTTTCCTATGCGATTTCCAGACACGTTTACTAAATGCAAACAAACGTTCTTACCGAAAACCAAATCCGATAAAGAAAACTTATGTTATGATACCTAGTTCAAGTAAGTACCTATAGTAATTATTTTCGAATTTCTTCTCAATAAGTTAGTTAGTTAGTTACAAATAAGAACAATTATTAAATGTACAATAACGTTACGTTTATTGGAAATAATTTCAGTCTTATAATTAATGACATATGCTTCATTTTAGGTTGTGTCCCCACTCACCCCGTTTTACTTTACGGTATGTGACTCGATTTCTCCACCAAATGTGGAATGATTTCGAAAATTCATTTTTTGTTTGATGTGAGTGGAATTGATGAAGAAGACCAGATTTGGCCTCCTCAATACTATCTATTTCAAGGGTGGAAATAGGATAGCTCGATTGAGATAGAGTAGACTATGACGAAGCAAATGTAATATACTGTGACCTTCCACAGCGTTGCTTGCGGCGACCTTGAAATATCGTAAAGATTTTTTTCATTGAGAAGTTGGAAGACATAAGACATAACAGCATATTATGATCACTAAAAATATAGGTATAAAAAATTAACCGCCTAGAAAAATGAAAATTGTTTGAAAACCACAGACATTAATTCCATCTTTCACAAAACTGCCGCAAACTGACTCACAAACGTGACCATCTCCCCGAAGCACAATGAAAAATGGAACGCTTTAGATATTTTAAATGTACTAGTAACGGCTACTACTCATAAACCGTATCGAATAAACCATACTTTATAGTGAGGAAACACTTTACGTTCACTCGTAAAGAACGTGCGCTGACGAATGACGGTGTTGAAGACGCATCTATATAATTAAAACAGTAGCAAACATGATGAGCCTAATTAAATACAACACAAGCTTAAAATTAAGTACCATTAATAGAACACGAGCCTAATATTAAGTACGACAACAACAATAAACATTATCACGCTCACTACGAAGAACAGTCTACATTTTTGATGAATGGGTCGCCTTAATTACGAAAGGCTTTTAAACCTATTAAGGGAGAGTATCGGGGTTTTCCAGCAAGCGACTGTTGCTTAACAGCGAAATACACAATAAATTATAAGGTATAAAGTAGGTAATACTTAAATAAATAAATGAAACTTTGGGGGCCGACTCACACAAATTAACCAAACTGAACTCTAGGCTTATGGGGTACTTGTACAAAAAAAAAATGGGTTTGTTCGTGGGAAAAAAGGTCCGATGTGGCCTCGTAGGTAAACGTATTCTCTTCAAAAAACCATGACTGATAAAGGTTTTTACGTTTTCGTACAAACTAAAAGGGATTTATTAAACAAGAAAAAAAAAGGTATTTACATTTTAATTTCTTAATTTCTAACTTTTAGTTCTTTTTTGGTTGTGTAAACCATTTGTTATTTTTAGTTATAGTTACGAAAATGTTGCACCTAATTACAGAATAATGCTTTATTCCTGTCTCAAAGTGTTTCCACAATAACGGAGTTTCGACAAAGTGAATTTATCGGTTATCCAGTTAAATACATTTTCCGGTCTTTGATGTGACTTTCTTCGCCCAAAAATTCCACCTTTATTCAAAGTTCCCGAGAAAATGTGCTGACGAATCCGCAACGAGGATTTCCAATTACCCGCCCTCCGCTCCGGAAAGTTTGACTCGACAAAAACTTGGATTCAACTTTGATTTTGTGTCGTTATTAAGTACAATAACCTCAATACATAATCTACTAATACGTTCATTTTGAAAAATAATGGCCATTCATTAATAAATATACTCCAGTTTTTAATTAAAAATAGCTGTTCGAGCCCGGCGTCGCCCTAGTATTTATTTTGTTTTGTGCAAACCTTGCTCTGATATTTATGGACTCAAAAAAACTGCCAAATTAGTTAACCCGTTAAGTGATGCTACATCTTAATGAGGCAATTGATTTTTATTTATATACATAGAGATAGAGATAAAAAGAAGAACGTTAATAGATAATACACCATTTTTAACAGGCATCTAATAATAAAAGATGTAATTAAATATTTTTTTATGTTGGTAGCTTCCGTATAACAACCAACCAACCTTTCTAACAAACTTTAGGATTGTTTCCATAGAAAAGTTAGAGTGATCTAGTGATCACTGAGTGATTTACGAAACTCCTCATAAATGTTAGGCTCACAGTTAAGGTTAATTAGGAACTTATTTTCTGTAATGAATTCAAGTGCACCATTCACTTTAAATTTAAATAACTATTTAATACCCCCGATATATTGGCAATCCCTACTTCTCATATATGAGTCCTGCCAAGAGGTTTTTAAACCAATCGCGTCACTGGTAGATCACGTGACTTTTCGTATCACGTGATCTACCAGTGAGGCGATTGGTTTAAAAACGAATCGAATAGAAACGTTAGTTAGCGTAATGCATCTTGGCAGGGCCCTCTGCTGATATCTCTTAAGGCCGAGCCACACCGGATGCGTGACGTGCACGCGCACTTGCACGTCTGGGCCTTTAAACAACCCAACCCATTTTCGTGAAACCAAGCTAAGAACCGCCCCGATTAAACCTCTTTATAAACAAAATGTACCGGAATCGGTCCACTCGTTGAGAACTACGATAACCAGATTCCCAAACGCTTAAAATCTCTATTATCGTTTCGGGAGTTAAATAGTCTATCGACGATGGAATTAGCACCAGAAATATTAACATTTCGGAATTCTTAATTTGAGCGATGCCATAATAGGGTTAATCAACTTTTTTACCCACACATTTCTGTCTGTTGCCCACCGTTCAGATTTTAATAAATAAAATATAATCTGGGGACTTATTTTAAGTGAAATTATTTTTAAATTGTTGTAATATCATTAACTCCTTTAATAAATCAAATTATAATGTATTGTTTAAAAATGTACCCATGTAATAAAAATGTGGTAACTCAGTTGACAATTCACTATTTATCACACAAATTCGCGGACAGTAACTCAGTAGACACGTAATTACCCAATTTTCACACATTTTAGAAATTAAGATATGGGTAGGTATTTGAAAAAGATAGATTGATAAACTAGTAAAAAGACTACATCATTAAAAACGAAAATAAGCAGTGATATTATATTTAAAAACAAACATGTTTGTTGAAATCCGGTAAAATAAAAGTGTGGGTAAAAAAGTTGATTGATCCAATAACGCTTGTCTAATTCTGGGCTGAAAATCTGCTGTTCATTATTTGTTTATTTATTTATTTAATATTTTAAATTATAAAAAATATAGCAAACTATAACTAAGTAGCCGACTTTTTTTAGCGTTACCATCTGTTTTTTTTGTAAAAACAATATGAAATTATTTTTCATACATTTTTAAATTAAAAAAAATCAAGTTGAATAATAATAAAATATAACACAACTAACCTATAATATAAATCGCTTCATTACCCCCACTTGCGGCATCGTGCCGAGGACACTCGCAGCGTTACCCCGTTGCACTGCGATGCTCAGTCTTTGGGCAAAAAAGGAGCCTTGCCTGTGGTCGCCAGAGACACCTATTAATTTGTCTGACACTTCTTTAACCAATTTTTTTGTGTTTGATGACCACGGACCAAACCTTTCCATAGCAAGTGCAGCAAATTCGTAATTTGGCTTTAAAAAATAAATGTTTAAAAAACAAAAACCCGCCTTCAAAAAGCAAAAAATAACTTCTTTAAAATGATAGGTAAATAGGTCAGTCCAACTGAAGTCTGCTTTTGGTTAAAATATTGTTGGACGCCGACTTCAGTTGGACTGACCTATTTACCTATCATTTTAAAGAAGTTATTTTTTGCTTTTTGAAGGCGGGTTTTTGTTTTTTTAAACATTTATTTTATTTTATACTTTTTAGTGATCCTATTTATGCTGTTACGTAGCTCCACTTCTAAATATTAATAAGAAACTATAGAACATTTCAAGCTCGCCGCAGACAACGCCGCGGGAATGTCATAGTCATATTTAAACCTAAATGTGCTTCGTCATAGTCGCTCAACTTCCTTTATCGAAATATCTTATCGCCACCCTTGAAATAGGTACCGTTAAGGAGTTCCGGGGGCCATCTGTGGTCTTCATCATCAGTTCCACTTCACCATATAGTACTTTTCAAAAGCAAATGCATGAGTTACAGTGAAAAATACCAAAATCGCTATAGGTGTGCCTATAATATTTGAGGAGTTCTCTTGATTTCTCCATGATCCCATCATCAGATCCTGACGTGGTGACAATGGGACCAACTAGAAAGTATACCCATACGAACAACGAGAAAAATTTTCAAATCGGTCCAGTGGTCTTCGAGTAATTGGGGAACATACATTAAAAAAAAAACCCGACGAATTGAGAACCTCCTCCTTTTTTTGAAGTCGGTTAAAAAGCATATTTGCGGCACTTGATGGTTTGGGCGAGATCTGCGGCGATCCCTGGCTTGCGAGAAGAACCTTGGACGTGAGACGGTGCTAGCGTATCAACACAAGTGACGTCCCACGCCAAGAGACGACCAAGATGCCACGGTATTAAAGTATTTTTCTAAATATTTGAAAAGGGGTCTAGAATAGAGGGTTGAAAAATTAAAGTGATTTGAAATGGGCTCGAAATGGGTTGCGGCAAAAAAATAATATTCGGAACAGAACCTATTACTTTCTCGAAACACCTTTCAACGAACGTATCATTTGTTAGAATTTTAATTTCATCGAAAGTCATTTATCGTCGCATGAGTTTTTTTTGGTAGTCACAAGTCTAACCTAAGCTATCCTTCGTAATGATTTCAGCTAAAATATAAATCGATGAAATTAAATTCGATGAAATTATACAATCGATGAAGTGCAATTCGATAAAATGAAGTGTTAACATGCGATAAACCTTGTACTTGCATCTTTTTACAAGGTTTTATTTAACTTGCAATGCAATGTATGTAATTAAGTATGTATGTACGCACGGGTCAAATCTTGCAAGTTAAATTTGCATTTACCTGACTTTAGCCTATTTTAAATAAAATAAAAATTCGTTTCAAAGTACAAGAACCTTACAACCTATGTCATTAAATTTTTAATAAAAAGGTTGAGGCCGGAAAACGATATGAGCAAACTAAGTCAATCTGTTTATACCTAGATGTGGGAGGATACTAAAAAGGCCACCAACCGTTTGATGCCATTTGCTACAAGTCTTTTACTTTCAATTGATATGTTGTCACAGGAAAACAGTTCTTGTAAGTAGTAAAAAAAAAGTATTATGAGTTTTTAAGTACGCCGGAGCAAATTTTTGGTCACTATAACAGCAATAATAAAAATATAATAAAAGTGTTGCGGAACCCTTCGTGTGCGAGTCTGATTCGCACTTGCCCGTTTTTTTTTCTTTTGTAGATACTTTGCATTCAAATCGCGTTTTAAATTTAAATCTCGTATTTGTATTACACAGAAATGGTGTTCCATTACACACAGAACCAAATTCCAAACTCAATCTGTGTACACTTACATAAAAACACGTGACCTCCATTATAATGCAGATTGGCTTTGGAAAAAAAGGTTATTTATTCCGATATTTATTTGTGTTATGGATGTTACACGTTAAACCATCCCTGGATGGCGGGACGCCAACGTCGTACATAATGTCTACCAAATTTTTAGGGTTCCATACCTATGGAACCCTAATTACTAAGCCTACCTACGCTGCCCGTCCGCCCGTCCGTCAGTCAGTTCTAACTTTAGAGCGAGCTGTATCTTTTAAACCGTACGAGATAGCAATTTTTGTTTCATAATTTGTTTTATTATTAGGGATTCCCTAAAAACAAAAAAGTTTAAAATTAAGCGGGTCCCCATACAAGAGACGTTTTTTATCGTATTTTTATTTTTGTTTTATCGTAACACCGGTGAAACATACAAGCGTCAAATTTGATACGATTCTATAGTACATAAACCCTAAAACAAACAGAAACAAACAATAAAAACCGATCAAATGTTAGTTGGGCTCGCGCTAACGGTTATAAGATCTAATTTATATTAAGTCCTATTATATTTATTACTGTGGTGGTAAGGATCCCTCGGTGCACGAGGCTGACTCGCTCTCGACCGGTTTTGTAATTGCTTTGTTTCTGACTGTGAAGTACCAAGCTTCATAAGCTGAAATCCGGGGCTCCGCCACATTCAGTCCTAGGGTCGAGATGTGCCCCATCGATAATGCTAAAAAGGTTTATAGTTTACTCGTTATATTATACTCGTATCTACATTCTGTCAGACAAAAAAAACGTGAATAATAACTTGTTGAATGCCGACTTCAGTTTGACTTTCGATTTCGATTCGACAGCATTTGATATTCGATCATTTGTTCTCTATAATTTTATAATAACTTATTTAATTTGATATATTTAATTATCAAAATCTCTTTTAATATAAATATTATAAAGTAATAAATAAATAGTCAAAATATATAATAGGTAATAAAAAGCAAGATGTAGGTTTAAAGGGGTGATAGACGGGCGAGTAAGTACGCCGTACTTTCACGACATTTGGGCAGTTTCACAAAAAAGTGTACCCAATTAAGGACTGAAATTAAGGAACTTTAACTTTGTCAGTTTTGTGACGAAAATTAGCTATACACTGACGGCCGCCAAAACTGACAAAGTTAAACTTCCTTAATTTCAGTCCTTAATTGGGTATACTTTTTCGTGTAAATTCCCAAGTACGGCGTACTTACTCGCCCGTCTATCACCCCTTTTAGGTTAGGTTAGTTTTGCAGCAGTCCCAGGGGCAAAACACCCAGAAACAAGGGCTCATCATATGAAATTATGTAATGTGAGACTAGAGCAAATGATCTTAGACCGAACGAACCGTATACAGGGTGTAATCGTTAAGTGTGTGCAGGCGATTATTCCGTAAATATAACAGATATCACAAAACTGAAATGACTAGGCCTTTTAAACTAAAGCCTCAACTAACGGTGTACTAAATGTATGGGAGGGTTTTAAGTTAATATTTGGGATATTTATGGTTTTATTAAAAAATTGTTAGTGATGTGATTTTACTCATTGGGTAACGTACTTTCGATATCAGTTTAAAGTTTTCTGATATCTGTTATATTTACCGAATAATTGCCTGGACACACTTAACGATTACACCCTGTATACCGACAGACGAGACCACGTTAAAGCGTGACGCCCCGATTTGGTTTTTAATACTCACATAAATATTTAAAATAGGTACGCAAACCGGTGAGACTACTACCGGTAATGAAGAAATAGTACATTACTGCACAGACCGGGAAATAGGCCGTTGCGGGACGAGTAGAGTTAGCGTGGCCGAGACGCAGTCGAGGCCGCGATATATACGAGTCCAGCAACCGCCCTTCCCGGTTGAGGCTTGTATAGTGCTTTTCTCCGAAATGTGAGGAAATTTAACACAATTGTTAATAAAATTAAACACAGTCCCAACATTTCCTAAAAAAAAGAACAGAAACGTATGATTTAGCATGACACTGAAATAAAGCATTAAATAAAATCACAAATTATTTAAACGTAATAAATTCAATTTGAATAAAATATAGTTTAAACTATAACATTTATTATGCGTTTATGTTATTTCCGCAATTTATTTTGTTTATGAACGCAATTTCTATTAAAAAAAAGTCAAACTATTTGACACACTTTTAAATACGTTGCAAATGCTGTTTGAAAAGGCTTAACTTTTTAGTCTATGACATTTAAAAAGTAAAATATACAAGGAAGAATTTTGATTGCACGAGTGTTTGGCTGTTTGGAGATAGTTATCCTAGTCCAAACATGGTTTTAAAAAGTAAATCACCAGGTACGTAATGAAATTTCATACATTTTTCGCGGCCGCTGCCGTTGGTAAATAATAACTTTGTTTTTGCCTGGGCCTGGAACTTAGAACTTCGCGGGCTGATTTGACAACAGTAAGGTTAACATTTCCGAGCATGTGGGAGAAAAATATGTTTAAGCATATGATTTTTCTGCATACTAATTACGTAGTTTTGTGTGTGTCTAAGTAAGGTGGGGCGAGTGCGTCAACGGAGTAAGTGCGACAAACAGTATATTTTACGAGATATAGGTGGTTTGACGAACTTGCCCCGTAGGCGCACTTACCCCCTCTTACCTTAGTATTTACTGTTTATAGTTTATAATTATGTATTATATACCTACCATATTGATACACCAGCTGTGATTGTTACACAAAAAAAAAACTATATTTTTACAATCATGATTATGCGTCTGGTAACACAGAGTGAACTGCACTCATAATAATACTTTTCTACTCGCGTACCTACTATTAACCGCTAATATCGATATCTTTTCGATTACGCTATAAAGCAGAATACCACCTACAGCGTAATCGAACAGTGAAAACAAGTCTAGAGTCCGAACACGCTAACTCTGCAGCGTTCAGTTTTGAAAAAAATTACATGGCAACACCACGAATTAAAGAGAAATAAGTTTTGAAACTTATATTATTACTATTATTTTATTTTACATACTTATGAAACATTTTTCGCTATTTTTCTTGTGACCATGACCATTGTTAAATGTTATTTAGAATTTAATATGTGGGTATTTTGTTGGCATTGAATACATTATCAATTATCATTATCATTCCTTCTTAATATCATGTAAAAACTAAAAATACCATGTCATTTCATTAAAGTAATAAATAACTTTAATAACTTCTTTGTTTTTTGAAGTTTAACGGTAGATTTATAAACAAAACGCCACTTATTGTTATCAACCAAACAAACATGAGCGAGATTGTCAAAAATTCGTCAATTTCGAATTAAAGATTAAGATTGTTCAGTTACTAACCTGTCAACGCCTTGTTGTTAAGTAAACATTGTCGTTTTTGAGCAAGAACAGAGTCCTGTGACATGTTGGAAATCACTCAATATGCGAAACAGTAATTGCAGCACATCACTCTTGGAAGGTTTCACCATTGTTTTTACTTTTATTACAATAAATAGTGAGTTACGGAAGACATCTGACATACCACCTACTTGTCAAAACCGGTTTCAAGCCAGCCAAAAAATATTGCCATATAAAGTTTTACACGCGGTTGCCAGGTTATTCTATTGCAGAGTTAGCTTGGCACGACTCTATAATGAGCGTTGCCAGGGTAATAAAATAATCTTTCTTTTATAATTATTATAGCGTTGTTATTACCATTGGTGGTGTTTGATGATTAACTGATATATCAATTTTTATATTATACATGTAAAAACGATTTTTGAAACCAATTGAAATGTGTAAATGTACGGAAAATATTTAATTAATTGCCATAACGAGCTTTGAAACAAAATGATCAATAAAATTAATCGGTTCGGCTGTTTTGATATAACTATGGCAATATAGCGGCGGCGCCAGAAATTGCGTCTGGTGAATAAAATTGTCATTCCAAATTTTATACCGTTCGAAGTATTAAAAAAAAAAATGTGTCAAAATCTCCAAAATATTAAATAAATAGGCTTTGCAAAAATCATATTTAATAATCACAACTACTAATTACAAGGCTGTATGACGTAAAATGCCATAGTTTTTCTTTGTGGACGCTGTCAATTTATAAACCGCCAAAGAGAACTAAACGAATTACTTCAAACTTTGTAGTTACTTGTAAAAAAAGTTGTGATGTCCGAGCATGCAATGGTGCATAATTAGCTCTAAACTGAGTTTACAAATAAATTTATTTGAGTGAATTTGAACTTTAATGAAAATAATTTTAACCATAGAAAGTCCAGTAATAATCATTCCGTCCGTATTGGACTTTTAGCAGTTCATTGAGTTCATTACGCTGCGCTTTTGTTGTTTGGCTGTGCAATACGAGTACCTAATAAAATCGACTTGTTTAAAAATATTGTGGAACGTCTTCAGTTAGACTGACCTATTTAATTACCTACCATTTTAGAAGTTATTTTTTGCGCTTTTGGTGGCGATTTTTTGTTTTTTAAACATTTTATTTTATGTTTTTTAGTGTTCATAATATTCTGTTAAGTAGTCCCAATTCTCAATCTCATATCTCATATCATTCTCAAAGCTCGCCGCAAGCAACGCAGCGGGAAAGCCAGTCATATATTTAAACCATACGGACCATGTCTTCGAAAGGCATTTCTACCTGACTTTACCACTTGTAACGGACCTACAGTATTCCCAGCTTCTTAATAGCTTTCGGCTGGCTATCGCTATCATGCTCGCACTCGCAACTGGCAGTATATTTCTCACTCGTGTATCATAGAAAAACGATGATTGCCGATCGCTATTAAGAACATGGTTGGACTGTAAGAGTTTTACTATAGGACTAATAATCTTTTTATCGGCAGACATAAAAGACAAATATATTTTACCGCTATCCTTTTCTTTAATATGACAGAGAAACGGAGCACTCTCCTTTAAGTGACAATTTAAACTGACCAATTTGATACTATTATCTAGGGATAGGAAAAATCGTGCCCAATTGATTTAGGGCTGCGAAAGAAATTGGGTCGCCAAATAAACGGGTCCGATGCATACAAGGGTTAGGTTAGGTGAAAGCCGTTAAGGGTTATTATAACTTTCTTAAATCATTTTAGCTAGCTTAAGTCACAGCGGTGACTTAAGATATCAGAACAAAAGTTCTGTTCCTACCTCTCGGGCGGGATAGATAGCATCGCTTTCCCTAGGTTTAGAAAAGAGACAAATAGTGTCTTCGAGTTGTCTCATTTAATATTTTACGTATGTGTGTTAAAAAAGCATCGGATCTAATCGACCTGCTACCGTTTCAAAAGTTTTTTTTTTACATCTGGTACGATATCGGGTCGATTTGACCTGATACCTGATGACCTGATAGCCGCCCCAGATTTAATGGCAGTTTGTCTAGTGCAGAGCTAAAGTGCAGTTGGTTGATCGATTATTGTGCGACTTCGTGAGTGGTAGCTGTCATGAAGCGATCCAAGAGGATGCTTTTAATGTAGACTGGTGACATTCAAGAAACCCCGGAATCTAATAAAAGTCAAGATAATGGGTCCAGAATATCCAATGAAAGATCTACGCCTATGTCATCGTGTTGTTAAATTACGTGAAACTTTGACGAGCAAAGAGGCAGCAAAAAAAGTCAAGAAAGTTATAATTAGGTGTGAAGGGTGTCAAAAAACATTATGTCTTGAATGTTTTTTTAACAAACACACTGCAAGCATTTTGTAAGTTTTTTATAAGATTAAAATATTTTTTATATTATTTTGTCGATATTTTTATTTCTCAGCCCTATTATTGTATCGATAAGTTATAATCCAGTACGGACATAAGGTCGAAAAGATCTGGCATATTAGATTGTCATTTGAAATTATTCTAATTGTCCTATTTACAAACGGCTTTACCAGTTTGTTAACCTGTTAATTAAAAGATTGTTGCAATAAATTATAAAATATACATACTAACCTTGATGTGCATAATTGCACCTAAACATGTGCATCTTGAACAGATCTTTTCGGCCTGATAACGCTCCACAAGACATTTAAGAAACAGGTCTGAAGCACCTGATGCAGCACCAGCTAAAAGTTAGCTAAATAGGCTGCCGTACTGAACGTGTTAAAAACTTCCATCAATGTGAAAGAAGATATATACAAACTTAAAGATACAATAATCTCGTAGTTACAATAACAAGTTTATTCGGTTACTAGAGGACGCCCGCGACTTCGTACGCGTAGAATTAGTTTCCCGCTACTCCCCCTATTTCTTCCCGTTGGGAGTCGATTTTCGGGAAATCCTTTCTTAGTGCACCCCTAGACCTCATAAGGAACCTACGTGCCAAATTTGGAATCTCTAGACCCAGCGGTTAGGGCTGTGCATTGATATGTCAGTAAGTTTCTTCTGTACGAGGGATGTACCGGGGTGTCCCAGCACTTGTTTTCGAGGAAAATCCTCTGTGATGTAACAGACGGACAGTCTTATAAGAGTTCTGTTTTTCTTTTTAAGGTACGGAGCCCTAATTAGTATAGGGTTTTAAACCATCAAAACTTTCACGTCAGTCTTTGAAAATCGCTGTTCAATCCACGCCCTGACTACAGAACTGTTTCATCTCTCGAAATCCTACTTAATAATAGTTAATAAAATTATCAATTTCTTGTGGCGTGTTATATAACACCGAAAAGATTATTGTGTTTTCTAAGATTAAGTATATCTAATGGAGTGTTTGTTTATCAGCAAATTCTTGAATTTGACATAATCCTTGCTATCGGAGATAGACCAACAGTATAAAGGTGCGATTGAACTGGAGTCTTAGCCCGCCTGTTGTACAATCGTTCCGCATGCATTGCGTCTCTGCAGCAGTAAGAGTACCAATCAACTCAATAGTTGATGTGCTACACGAGCTTTTTAACAATCAGCCAAGTGTGAGCGCACCCTAATGCCCCTGGCTAAGACTCACTTTAGAACACTATCTATCTACTTACTAAGATTACAAGATGTTCAAAACATCCTATGATATAAATAAGAAACTAATCCAATTGTTTTCGTTGTAGGCGCACCGCCGCAAACACAAAATGTCGTGGGTAAGACTGTGGTGAGTATTGTCATTACCTACTTTTTGATTATTTTAAATTTGCATTAATTATAATTCAAATTCTGATTATCGAACTCGATTCACTAAAAATAAATGTACGACTTGTGGAGTTTTTATTAATGAGATAGGTAACTTCCCTGGTTTACTTGCTGATGCAAGGTATAAAACACATTGGTAAAAGTTAAAGATTTTGCTAATGATGAAGTTGTAATAATGTCTGTGAGTCAAATTCCCCTAGTAATTTTATCACAAAAATAAAATAATTTATTGAATGTTTGGGTTTTAAAAAAAAGTTAAGTTTATTCGGATAGGGTACTCACTTCATGACCCTTTTTACCCAACTGCGGCAAAGCCCAAAAGGAGGGTTATGTGTTTGACTTTGACCTGTATATATGTCCGACTCTATGTCCCCTCGTAACTACTAAATGGCTAAACCTATTTTAATAAATTATACGTGGTATTTGACCACGAGAGTGTCATAGACTATATTAAAACTGTTCAAATGTGAAATTGGCAAAGTAATAAATACAGGGTGGCCGGAACAATAACGCCCATAAAAAATATTTAGGTCCCTCATGTCGTGGGGTATCCGAATCACCCCCATGTATGTTCCGCGATTTTTAGTATTTTCAGAGATATTGATCATTTTTAACCGACTTCAAAAAAAGGAGGAGGTTCTCAATTCGTCTGTATTTTTTTTTTAATGTTTGTTACCTCAGATCTTTCGACTGGGTGAACCGATTTTGATGATTCTTTTTTTATTTGAAAGCTGGTGCTTCCCGATTGGTCCCATTTTTTTCAAAATGAAGATCTGATGGTGGAATCGATGAGGAATCGACGGAACTCTTCAAAATTTATAGGCACACCTATAGCGATTTTGGTATTTTTCATTGTAACTCGTGTATTTGGTCTTGGAAAGTACTATTTGGTGAAGTGGAACTGATGATGAAGACCACAAATGGCCACCGGAACTCCTAAACGGTATATATTTCGAGGGTGGCGACAAGATATTTCGATTAAGATAGTTGAGTGACTATGGCGAAGCATATTTAGGTTTAAATATATGACTATGACTTTCCCACGGCGTTGCTTGCGGCGAGATTGAAATGTTCTATTGTTTCTTGAGAAGTGGGAGAATAACAGCATAATTATGATCACTAAAAAGTATGAAATAAAAAAAAAGGTTAAAAAAACAAAAACCCACCTTCAAAAAGCAAAAAATAACTTCTTTAAAATGGTAGGTAAATAGGTCAGTCCAACTGAAGTCGGCGTCCAACAATATTTTAACCAAAAGCAGACTTCAGTTGGACTGACCTATTTACCTACCATTTTAAAGAAGTTATTTTTTGCTTTTTGAAGGCGGGTTTTTGTTTTTTTAAACTTTTTTTTATAATCAGATTTTTTGTAATTTTTCCTTATGTCCATGTTATGAAAAACCCTTAAGTTCATGTATTATTTTTATATTTTTTCATTGGTTTCTTACATTGATAGAATAATTATGATCTTAGGATGTTTTTAAAACTACATGCCAGCTTTTTTTTCATGATGACTTTTTGTGTAATCACACAAAGTTACTTCCTCCATACTAATTGTACCCCATGTTTGTTTTTCACCAAGTATGGACAAACAAACTTTGTGTGATTACACAAAAAGTTGTCATGAAAAAAAAACTGGCATGTAGTTTTAAAAACATCCTAAGTTCATAATTATTCTATCAATGTAAGAAACCACTGAAAAAATATTATAATAATACATGAACTTAAGGGTTTTTCATAACATGGACATAAGGAAAACTTACCGAAATTCTGATTAAAATGATCCATATCTCCGAAAATACTAAAAATCGCGGATCTATTACTTTAGGGCTGGGGCTGTATCATTCAATATATTAACGTTTTAGTCCACAAAAAAATCAGTCAAAAAATACAGGGTGTCAAAGAATCCATTAACTATATTTAAGATTGAATTAATGTAGAAGTATACATAGAGTGGTTTTCGTTTTTATATAATTTTCTGTCTGGCGGTCTGACATAACAAAGCGTTTTCCGACGATGCTCTAAGTGTCCTTTCTCGTCCGCAGCATACGATGGTACACGAATATCACAACAAAATATAAATAGACAAACAACCAACACTCAAAAAAATGACAGCCAACAAAGAGAGATTTTCTCTTAGTTGACAAAAAATGATTACAATAGTTAAGATATTAGTTATCAACCAAAGCCGATAGTTAACGACAGCAATTTCTTTAGTGATTCAACTAACATCATAGTTGATGTATATAACGTCTTAGTTGATGTATATATCATCTTGCTAGGCTCGTATGGGATCAAGACGCTTATGCACAACAATCACAATCTTGTTACAGGCGACCAATTTTTTTTTCAGTGAAGTATTTCCTTATATTTTTTGTTAGTAGGTAACCGAAATAAGCTGCTCCAAAGTTGATTGCGAATTAAATATCCTGTGTGATGTGTCAGACACATAGATAAATGGGATACGTAAGTAAGTCAGGTGGATTAATTTCCGGTAAGTGGACCATTCCTAAGCCTACGCCGTCCGTTTGTCCTACCTTCTAATGGTTGTATTTTTTGGTGCCGTTATTGGTACCGGTTGACATTTAAACTAAAAATGACCCTTTATAGCGAATACTTTAACAAATATTGTACAAATAAACAGCATTTTTGTATTGACACACGCTTATTTTTGTCCGATTATTTTTGAGTGCACCGAGCCAACGCCGGCGACAGTCCAGTGGCGCCCTTTTTAGTATAGTTGTGTATTGTAATCAAGTATTTTCTTCAACAGCTAATCAACATATCGATTTCAAGAGACAACTTTAGCTTATTAGCTTATTTACAAATTTCGCGGTTTTGAGGCGGTTATTTTATTACAAACCGCAAGCAATCAAATAGGAATTAAATAAAAAGTGATTTATAAAAATAAATTTAATATGAAAATAAAAAGTTATTTAAATATATAACAGGTGCTTTATTCTGAAACTTGATAATTAAACTTATAAAAGTAAGATTCGGTAGTTTTACCAAAGAGTGGCTGTGTAAGATTTTACCATGGCTCAATACAAACTTAGTTTTTTTTTAATAATCTTACTAAAGAGAGGCTGTATAGGTTTCTGCTACTGCACAGGTTTATAGACATAGTTCTTTTTTCAAATTACTTTTCTTCCCTAGGGCGGACATGTATCACTTTCAACCCGCTTCTAAGATAAACAAAGGCCTACTTTCAGAGTATGAGACATGAAATTTGCTTTTTCTTAATTATAGTAGCTTTACGTACTATAATGATGAAAAATATAATTAAATCAAGTCGATGAATAGAACGAACTGTACAATCACAGATTTTAAAATTGTTAACCCGCTATAGAACCATATCATAATGACAGCATCAATTCAAGTAATTACGAGTAAAAACGTCCAAATTGATCATTGGCTTCCTGCGAGCATTTCTGCAGGAGTTCTATATATAGGTTAAACAAATAAAGTCCTTCTCCGCATATATATTTTATGCACTTTTATGAATTTTCAGGATATGCGTCTCAGTTCTTGCGCTAGCAGAGTGCAAGTCGGCCAGCGATGCGCGGCAGGAACCACGCAAGTTCCCTGAGGGGTTTTTGTTTGGGACGGCGACCGCTTCCTACCAGATAGAGGGCGCTTGGAATGAGGATGGTAAGCAAGCAATGAGTCTAAGATAAACCTGTCGTATTTGTAAAATTTAATATGTAATATACTGCCAATTTAGGGCTCGAAATGCATTTAGTGGCAATAAAATTGGTCTGGCAGTTTACAACCTAGTGCCAAAGTCACCTTTTCAGTTATCATTACTTTAGGTGGAACATGAAGTCTTGCCTATTTTATTAAAATATTACAAAATAATTAATCTAGAGGTATTTCTGGCATTTTCTACAGGTAAATCTCCAAATATTTGGGATCACATGACACACACCAACCCGTGCCTAATCAAAGATTGCTCCAACGGCGATATCGCCGACGACTCATACCACCTATACAAAAGAGACGTAGAGATGATGAGGGAGCTAGGAATCGATTACTACAGATTTTCTCTTTCGTGGACCAGAATCATGCCGACTAGCTTCTCCGACCAAATCAACCCGGCTGGCGTGGAATTCTACAACAATTACATTAATGAAATGCTGAAGTACAACATTACACCCATGATAACATTATACCACTGGGATTTGCCGCAGAAGTTACAAGATATGGGTGGTTGGACCAACCCCAACATCGTTGACTGGTACGGAGACTACGCACGTACAGCATTCCAACTTTTTGGAGACAGGGTCAAGTTCTGGATTACAATGAATGAACCTCATATTGTTTGTTATAACGGCTATGGCGATACAACGATGGCACCCATTTTAGACATTAAGGGTGTGGCCGAATACTTATGTGCAAAGAATTTGCTCGTGGCTCACGCCAAAGCGTGGCATATTTATGACGAGGAGTTCAGGTCATCGCAAGGGGGAACCGTCAGTATAACATTGAGCTCAACCTGGTACGAGCCTGAAAATGAAGAAGATCCTGAACATGTTCAAGCTGCTGAGGATTCCAATCAATTTAATGTAAGCATTTTGAGAGACCTTAGAATCTTAAACGTTCCTTGGTTCCACAAAATCAAGTTCGATAGATGGCGTTAGCGCTAACCGTGTGAGCATGAGTGAGAGTGAGTGTATCTATAGTGGCGATGTACGTTATCGATATAAGTACTCGTAATCTTTATATTTTTTAGGTTTTCACGAGAGATTTATTTATGCAAATCCATTTTACACAGCATTACAGTAGGTATAACCAATACACCGAGGAACTTAACTAATAATTACAAAAGGCAGATAAAATAAATTAATATCAACAATAATTTGGTAATACTAGATGGCCTATCCTATTATCCGTCATCTCAAAAAATCTGAGACATTCACGGCACACAGTTGCTCATCGCCACGCAAACAAATCACATAATCAAACGCACGCAGCCCAGTACATACAAAAATCACCCCCAGCACAGAATATATTAAAACACTGAAAATATGATGGTTCAGTAAGAATTATGTATTATTATATAATATGATAATATAATAACAGGACGTAGATTTCGAAAATTATATCAAATTCGTAATTAAAGATGGCGGCCATGATGTATTTTTGAAAAAGTCATCATGGGTATCATTTTCTGGGTTTTTACTGCCCATTTTAAAAATGATGAATTTAGAATCAAGATTGCGGCCATGATGTATGTTAAATAGATGTCATGTCATATGCATCATTTTCTACATTTCGGGGACACAGATTTCGAAAATGATATATTTTTCTGTTTTCGGGAAAGTACCTTTCGAAAATCATTACAAAGTTGGAACTCAAGATGGCTGCAATAATGTATGTTTTTTTTTTTGTAAAATGGAATTTAAGCCCCATGTTATAACCAAATTATTCGATCTGATCTTAAATATAGAGAACATTATTTAATATCAAATACCTAACGATATTATTTCTAGTAAGAAAAAATAAAAAGTAATCTTTTTTACCGTAAAATAGCTACCATTTAGTACCGATTATTTGGATGATTTAAAAAAAACCTCCATATTTTATCTCCATGGCGTGCTTGTTCAGGATATATCTCATTGAATCACATCGGGTTTTGATAAAAAAATAACGCTCCTTTATTCAAAATAGAAGCTGTAAAATCACTCCAAACTGGGAAGTATGAAAAGGCCTCTCTGGAAAATACACTTTTAGTAGATCTTTAGTAGAGTAGTATTTTAGTCCCATACTTAGCTTGCTTCTTCTTCTTCTTGCTTTTGAAGGACTTATTATATACCTACTTAATTATTTTAAACCAAAATTATAAATATTTATCATACAGCGGTCAATGAAAAACAGATTGTTTTACATTGACCGCTGTATGATAAGTAAAAACGCACGTTAAAATTCAAAGGCCTCATAACATAAAGCACGTTTTTTTTTTGAGGTGATAACTTCTTATGGAAGGGTAAACCGCTTCGTTACGTAACGCGTTACGGCGCCAGTCTGTCTGGCTTCCCTTTATCTCACGCATACGTCAGCGGGGCGGGGCGGGGCGGTATAGTTCAACTTACATTAGTTTAAGTTATCACTTCTGTCGGGCGTCCCGAGAGGGACACGTTTTTTCAAATTATTTGATTAAATATCTAATATACCTACGAGTATATACTTATCTAAATGTGTGCCAACTGCCAAGTTCAATGATCAGTCCTGAAATTTATTTATAACAACATAAAATATATTTTATAACAACTTAAAATAAAGAGAGCCTACAATGCCTATTTTAGAGCATAATCCTAATTGTTACTAACAAAATATGGATTTGAATTATCTGCTAATTTTTATTTTTAATATTTTTTATACGTATATATTAAAATACCGACGACTATATCTGAAGCTAGGTACCTACACCTAACCGCCAATCCAATACGCTTAGAAATTTAATTACTTATCTAAGCACTTTTGTTTTAGTGGGGACAATACGCCCATCCTATTTTCTCTGAGACCGGCGGCTTCCCTCCTGAGATGGTGAACAACGTAGCGGCCAAGAGCGCCGCGCAAGGATTCCCCCGTTCCCGGTTACCGGAGTTCACTGAAGCAGAAAAAGCCTACGTCCTTGGAACGTCCGATTACTTTGGCTTAAACCATTACTCTTCACAGTTAGTCTACAGAAATACGACCGTAGAAGGATATCATGATGTACCTTCGTTATATGACGACGTTGGTGGGGTGTCGTATAATCTGGCAGCGTGGAAAATTGGAAAATCAGACTTTGTGAAAGTATGCAACTTTTTCCAATAATTTTGTAACTTAATAAATATTTACTCAATTCTAAACGTTTATATTTTTATTCTAGTATACTCCGTGGGGATTTTACAAACTGCTCACTAAGATCCGCGAAGATTACAACAACCCAACAGTGTTTATCACGGAGAACGGTTTCGCGACGTACGAAGGCCTGGAGGATGACGACCGCATCACGTACTACCGCGGCTACCTGTCCGCCATGCTGGACGCCATGGACGAGGGCTCAGACCTACGGGGATACACAGCCTGGAGCATCATGGACAACTTCGAGTGGATGCAGGGATACACGTAAGTTACCATTAGACGCAATCATATTCGTAACATGCGTAAGCGACTAAGCGGCGAAAGAAGTGTGATATCTTTACAGTTGTCTTAATATCCTTACTACTGATGAGTCCTGCATATACTGCTATGACCCTGTAACAAAGCAACAATCTATGCAACGGTGTTCGAGGAAACGGGCCGCCATTAAAGATTGTTCGTGGCCATAGTGTGAACAAAAAAATGACCGCCGTTTTCCTTCGCCGCGGGGGCCCAGTAACTGTAATTCCACTTGAAGATCGAAGAACAGTTACTATCCAGTGGTGCACAGAGGTCTGTCTTGTCTACCCCAGGCATTTGACAGACTTGTTGAGGATAGTCCAAAGAGCGGCACTCATGGAATTCTTTTTCACCAAGACCATGCACCTGCACTTACCGCGGCAATAATAATGGTCTTTTTGACCAGTAAAGAGTACAGGCCCCGAACGACTATTTCTTATTCCCACTATAAAGAAAATGATGCGTGGCTGGACTTTTACGGACTTGAACGAAGCAGTACTAGAATTTGAACGACTTTTCTTTGACCTTCTGCAGAACGCATTTTTTTAATGTTTTGAAGATTAGTTTTCTATTTATTAGTACTTATATTTTGAAAAAGATTAAACTCATTTAGAAAAAACTAATACCTATTAATTAACTAAAAATTTTCGTACCAGCTCCACGTAAACCTGGAGTTTTTTTAAAATATCGGCTATGCTAGCTTTGGAACGCAGTGTGGTGTTTCGGAAGCGATCTATCCTTTGACACCTAAAATGCTGCGTTCCACCTCTCTTTTACAAACCTTCAACCTAGCGTTTTGAATGTCAGTCAAGGACCACTTCCGATTACCGTAGGTTAGCAGAGGCAGTATATACTTAAGTATAAAAATTAACGAGTATAATACACAGCTATCCCAAACAATTAATCAGATATTCCCGAATCAGAAATGCTATTTTTTGAACTACAAATCATTTGATCATCCGCAGGGAGCGCTTCGGCTTGTACGAGGTGGACTACTCGGACCCGCAGCGCGCGCGCACGCCTCGCAAGTCCGCCTTCTTCTTCAAGGAGATGTTGCGCACACGCGCGCTCGACCTCACCTACGAGCCGATCACCATGACCATGACCATCGATGAAGGACACTGATGCAAAGTATTAATAAGACCCACGACTATACGTTTAAGGCAATGAATTTCGGGCTTTTGATATAAATAAAAAACGATATAAAAATAGTTTTTATTCATTTAGGCTATGGTTTATTGTATTACCTTCTACTATCGCATTCAAAGTGGAAATTAAATGACTAAGTTTCCTTACTTTTCATAGTACTATGTAAGTACACTTTTAGTATAGAGGCATTAAGTAATTAGTATGCAGTTTTAGCCGCCTTCTTTGGTATTATGGCACTATTTAATTCATATTTTTGCAGTAAATAAGTAAGTAAGTTATAATTTTCTCTGATTAGTACAGTAAACCGAGAAACTGAATAATTTACGCCGAAGACATTTAGGGTGCACTTAAAATATAGGTACATATATCATCACCTTTTATTAGTTATTTTACAGTCTTCTTGACAGCTTGCATGAGTAACTAAACTGGGGCTCTATTGGACTCGGTAAAACAATATTGCCCTTGAAATGAAATTGTATTATTCTTAACTCGGCTGCCATTACTGTCAAGTAAATAAGAGTTACCATAAAGTTGACGATACGATAACACAGCAAATGCAATATTGTTTGACCACATTAGTAGAATAGAGACCCTGAAGGCAGGTACAAATGCCACCTGCATCATCCTACAGCGCGAATAGGTACTAATTAATTTTAACCCATACATAAAATTACGTTAAACCAAGTACTAAATTCGGAAGTGCCTTATAACTATCCAATGCGTCTTATGCGTCCAAGTCGTCCTGCCGACATCTCCGTCTAGGCCTGCCCCGTCGACGTCGCCCATTTTGCGGCACTCACTTGGTGGCCACGCTAGCCCACCGGTCCGGATGCATGCGGCAGACGGGACCGGCCCAATCCCACTTGAGCTTGGCGATTTTTCCATCTACGTCATCTATGCGTGTTTTGGAGCGCAGTGTAGTGTTCCGTACCTATGCGATATATCCTTTTGACACATAATATACTGCGCAGACGGCGCTCTATGGCTCGTTGGCAAACCTTCAATTTGGACTTTTGACTCTCAGTGAGTACCTATGTTTGGGCGCCGTAGGTAAGGACAGGCAGAATACACATGTAAACGAATTTTTTATTATATTAAAGCTGTTACTTTAGTAAATGATGATATTAGGTAGGTTCTTTGTAAGCCTAAGCGTAGTTAGCTTGTTCGCATTGTTAATAATACCACAAGTGGGGAAATTACTAGCATAGAGGCATTTCATCTTAGTTATGGTTGACAACGCATTTGCGGTCTTCGAATTGCAGTCTTTAGATTGTAGTCTTGAGAATGCAAATATGGCTATCGGTCACAGATCTCACTTACCGTCAGGCGGCCTGTGTACTCGTTTGCCTTCTCCATCCAAACCATAAAAAGATGTAAGTACCTATATTATTAATGTTTATGACTATGCTTATAGGGACTCGTAAATGAATAATAGATATAAGTCAGACTAACGTAACATTACACGAAGGTATTTTACCAGTGTACGTGGGAATCCCTTAGAATCGTCAACGGGTGTTATGAGCACCTTATATATGGGGTAAACTAGAACCCCAAGCGCCGGGCGAGCACGCCGCGGCGCCGCAGCCTCCGCGCACTTGTTATTGGTTACTCTCCGAATAATGAACACGGCCATTGTGAGACCTGCCAGCACAATAACGCTGGAGGGTTTCCCGAGACACTTAACATGAAAGACGACCCCATTTCCATTAAATTCCAGAATATATTAAGGCGCCAGCTAGCGCCGGCCAGCGCCAGCTAGCGCCTTGTCCAATATTAGCGTCGTTAAATACCTAACAGAAGGTATTTCAAATAATAAAATATTACCGCACCTATTACCGAACCTTGTGGCAGCCAGCGTAAGGCAATAGCGCAGCGCACTCTTTTGATTGATTGGTGATATCGCTAGCGATATTACGTTTCCTGCCAAACAAGTAACGTAAAACAAGATCTATCGCATACAATCATTAATTTGTGCTCGTAACTGCAGTGAGCCATCAATGTATTTTTTACGTTGCGGAAACCATTGCTGACAGGCTGCCAAGTAATCCGAGACGTGCAAACAATCCGCTCGTTGTGTAACTGACACAAATACTTTCATATAACAACAACAGTTATCCTTTAATTGCTCCGCCCAAACACCAACCACCTATGCTTTGATGAATTTAGTCTTATCAAAGACCGTATGCAAACTCTCCGGCCTTTACGCACATACGAATCGTTGTGAAAAACACTTTGGTACGCCTTAGACACAATGTTGCTGCGATTTCCACGCGGACAAAGACGCGGGTACAGCTAGTTCCTTAATATTTACGTTAAGTTCTGGGATATGTATGCGTGTCATTACGCCAAATTTCAGCTCAGTACCGAATCGTCAATGTATGTATCAAAATGTCCAGCGACGCGAATTGACCAAGAAGCGAAATGTGAGACGTCCTATTAGAATTTTGCCCCATTAGCATTACATCCATTAAGCAACACATCAAAATACCTATAGCAATTAGTCCGTGTAGCATAATGTCCAAACCACATAGTGTCAAAAATGATTTCACGCAAAAAAGCAAATCGTCAAATCTAATTGAAAGCAGTTACCCGGAGCGGAGTAGCACAATGACCAAAAAGTATGAAAAAAAAACGTTTCCAAAAATCAGAAGGTAAAAAATGTTATTGAAATTCAGAAAATATTAAGCAGACACAAAGTCAATTGTTGTCATTATTGAGAGAAAAGAGGTATTCGTGTTTGAAGTGACCGGAGATACCTATTATCAAGTTAGCTTTTACCTATTTAACTCATTTCTTTACATCATGACATACGTGACATTATACGTCGTGGACGTTTTGCGATTACGGCGTTCAGCTTTATGGGCGTAGTAAGTAATTCACCTTTTGAACGATTTAAATATTGGACATTTTACATACTTAGACTTGTTTCAGGCCGTGTCCGTGTCCCTTCATGGACGTTATGCGAATTGGGTATTTTACGATTAAGGCAACTTCACGTAAAGGAAAAGGACATGGCTAAACTGAAGTATGGGCGACTGCCCTAGCAATGCCTAAAAATTTTAACTAGTAATATATTATGCTAATGAGCTGAATATTAGTATTCTGCATAAAAAATGTTTCAGGAACTTTCCATATTGTTACAATCCTGAAAATAAGTCGTAGAAACTCCTTAGCATACAAGCTGCAACAAGCTATCAGAAAATGATTTTGCTATGAACTTTTGGCTAGGCTCTGCTATTAATATTATTTATACTAGCAACTGTCGGAAGTCGGAACAAATAAATAAACAAGTAATGATAAAAAAAGACAAAAAAAAAAACGAATAACTGTCACTGATATATACACTACTAAACATCTGTTCAAAATGTGGTTACAGAATGAACAACAAGTCTTTAGAGCCTACCCCACTCTGGGAATGAAGGCGTGAGTGTATGCATGCATCCATGAAACAAATACTTTCGCATTTAAAAAAATGTACGACTTCTAAGGCAATTACTCTGTCGTCGTGACTTACAAGATTATCTCGTATAAATCTATTGTCATTGAGCGTATAATATATTCTGAGGACCGCGGTGAACAACCTTCAAAACGCTTTTGCTTCTCATATTTATGGGTTGTAGAATGATTTTAACTAACTGTACATTACTTACCTCAATTGTTGACCACCGTGCTAGGATGGTGAGTAAAAGGCCAGGCAATGAAGCACGATATGACATGTCTCCGCAGTCTTTGCGTAGCTAACCCACAGTTTATACATCTCATGATGAATCGATAGGCAAGCTTAGGGCAGTAGTTTAGCCATTTCCTTTACATAATTGGACATGTGCTTTTAAGACGAGCTACGAGCGACCTACTGAGGGCAAATTTCAAGTTTTGACGGCGCTTAGTTTCGCCATGTTCGTCCGTCCGTCCATCCGCAGCTTAGCTCAGAGACTCTTAAGTTCTAGAAAGCTGTAATTAGTCACGCCGACAAAGTGGTAAAATAAAATCTTGGATTTTTTTCTCGTCTACCGCATGTCGTTGGATAGGTCTTTTAAAATATTGTGGGTCTGTCGAAACAATTTTTCGATTAAAGGATCCATTAGTCAAATATTACGATTTAAAGTGCTATTTTTTGTTAGAATGTACTCGCCCCAATACTGAGCATGGTCAGACATGCCCTTTTCCAGTTTTTCCTTTTATCGTATGGATAAATAATACTTAAAATCATCAAACATACTCGTATGTCTTAGAACCACTTTTCAATCCACGCCGTGAACCCCCCGCAATGCAATGACTCATCTCTCGAAATCGCACTTCGGGCTGATAAATAACAACATAAATATTATATTATTTTATATAAATTTCTTGTTGTAACGTGTTATGTAACGCCGAAAAGATTATATGTGTTTTGTAAGATTATAATCTAAAAGGGTGTTTGTTTATCAGCCATCTCTTGAACTTGACATTAACCTTGGTATCAGAGATATAGAACAGTAAAGGCGCGATTTAACTGGATTTTTAGCCCGCCTGTTGTACGGTCGTTCCCGCATACATTAGCGGCCTTTATACGGTACAGTTTGAACTGCGCATCTGGGACTGCGTTCCGAACCGCAGATGAAACCGTCGGTCCGTCCGATGGTTTCGACCGCGCATCAAACTGTCAATACTTTATACGATACAATGCGACCACGGTTTGAACCGCGGTTCGGTTTGAATTTTGACTCTTTATTAGAAATGTTAAGTATGGGATGCACACGGAACAAACGAATAAATTCCGTGATTGCTTTCGCACACCAAACCGCCATGCTCTCTTACAAGTCGACACGAGATGCGCGCTCCGAACTCTTGCTCCATTCGCTCGCGCCGCCGCAAGGGTAGATCTGCCACGCGCCGCGTTGCCTTTACAAGTACGGTTCAGAGCGAAGATTGGAACGGCGCGTGGCGTTTCCCGCGCTCCGAACTCTACGTGTAAAGGCCGCTATTGTGTCGCTGCAGCAGTAAAACTACCGACTGGCATCGATCGACCGATCAATACTGACAAACCGAATGTGCTATACAAACATTTTGACTGACAGCCAAGTTTGATCGCACCTTGATACCTGCGGCTCATAACAGGAATTTAGATTTAAGCTGGGCATTCACGACCTCTCCAACAAGCCGAATAGGCCAGCGCCGCGCCAAAATCGATCAGTGAATGTCAAAACTGTAGCGTTTAAAAGTACTTTGGTCTGTTGGATTTCCAAACGGACGGAAAGCCACCGCAACGCGGCATCGCGCAATCCGAATGGAACTATCGTGAATGTCGAAATTCAATTTAATGTTCGAACACGCTACGCCTCCGCTCCGAGCCAAATGGCGTCGGCGTGACTGCGTTCTCTGGCTACCATTTTCTAATCAGTCTGAGGCCCTTCTTTGAAACGCGCCACGCCACGCCTCAACGGTGCGACATTACGGCCCAGAGGCCCTACTTTGAAAATCGAAGTTCGAAGTTACTTTAGCTCCATCCCTTTCTCTCGATTTAGCCTGGAATGACGAGTGACAGGGATGGAGCTTACGTAACTTAGAACTTCGATTTTCAAAGTAGGGCCTCTGGTCCGTAATGTCGCACCGTTGAGGCTTGGCGTGGCGCGCCCGTGAATGTGGTCAAAATATTACGCCCATCCATTTGTATACAATTCATCTGTCGCCGAGACAAACGGCGCGTCCGTGAATGCCCAGCTTTACACTATCTTCATATCCTACGATATAAATAAGCACTGCATCCAAATCATCTCGTTATGAGAGCACGGCCGGAGCCACAAAATGTCGTGTTTTTTTTTATTGTGAGTATTGTCATTACTTTTTCAGATTTTTAAATAAATACGCGTTCAAATAGCCTGTTGGATATTTTCTATGTATTTAACTTTCTATTTCTCTTTATTTATAATTCGATCCTGATTTATAATTTGGCCGAAAATCAGTAATAACTTAAATATATTATATACTTAACATAACATTTATATAATTTGTAGTTAGTTGAAATTTTGATGGTTTGGCTAGATTTTCGAAAAATAAATGTTTGCCTTGCAGCGTTATTATTAATTACTAGAGGACGCCTGCGACTTCGTACCCGGCGAATTAGTTTCCCGCTACTCCCCCTATCTAACCCCTTAGGGGATGAATTCCAAAAATCCCTTCTTAGTGCACCCCTAGACCTCATAAAGAACATACGAGCCAAATTTGGAATCTCTAGACCCGACGGTTTGGGCTGTGCGTTTATAGGTATGGCAGTTAGCCACTCGATCAGTTTCCTCTTTTATATATTCACATAAGTTCTTAATTTACTAGCTATTGACTCAGCTATAAAACAAATGGTAAACGTTAAGGATCTGGCTAAAAGTCAAGCTTTAGGTCGACCCGTTGCAAAGCAATATTTTCAAAATGTTCCAATCAAAAGTTGGCCACAACCGGTGCAAGGGGAGGCCCCAGTGCGACGCCATCTATTTGAAGAGTTCGACCCGCGTCGCTATTGCCTAACGCACTCACAATCGCAATCGGCTTCAAAGTGGAACAATTGTTTACATTTTGTATGCAGACTCGCCTTTGGACTGTCAAAATGAAAACGATTGCGATTGCGAGTGCGTTAGGCAATAAGCCCTCGGGTTAAGAAAATAATTTCCACCTAACCAGTATTCTAGCAAAACGTGTTATCACCGTGTAAAAACCCGATTTTAACATTAAATTTGAGTGAAAAAAACACGAAAGTTTAAACACTTACACAGACCATTTATTTATTTAATCAATTTTCAGTAAGTACACAGTTTCTACACCTACGCTGTCCGTCCGTCTGGCCGTCCCTCTGTCCTCCCTGTTAAGGCACTGGTCCCACCGCCGGCGAGTAAGCGATGAACTATCGGCGATTTTCTTGCCCAAGAAACGAACAAAAGATAATCGCTCCCGTGTAAATAAAAGAAAGAAGTTTAAGTTTATAGTTCATCGCTGGCTCAAACGCTGAGCGATGAACTATAAATGTATATCTCTCTCTTTTATTTACAAGGGAGCGATTATCTTTTGTTCGTTTCTTGGGCAAGAAAATAGCCGATAGTTCATCGCTTACTCGCCGGCGGTGGGACCAGTGCCTAATGGTTGTATTTTTTAACAGTTATAGGTAACCGGTTGACAAATAGGTACACTGAATTTCTGTATTGACGCACGGCCCGGCATGTTATCTATGTCTGATTGTTTTTGACTGCACCGCGCTCGGTTGGCTCGCTAGCCAACGCTGAAAACAGCCCAGTGGCGCTTACTATTATTGTGTTTTCTAACATAATCAAGAAACTTCTTCAACAACTAATCACTCTTCAATTTCAAGAAAAACCCAACCAGTGTCACGATTTTTTTTTTAAAGTCATTAACACCCTATCTATTCTCATGTTGTTCGAAATCAAATAAATTACTAAAAAACGTACCGATCTGACGATGTTTCGTTCTGACTAAATTATAATTTCAATTGATACTAGAATTGGGGCCCATTTAAATTTTGTTGGTTTTGTTCCAAATTTGAAACTCATACATAACTTTATCATATTTGGTATCGTAATAAGAAGATAACGTTACAGCCACCACCACGGATAAAAAAAATATCATAGTTAAATGGATTGTGTAATGCTGCGGTCATTGCCAATGGGTTCTGAAAGGATTTTGAGAGGATTCTATAGGCTCTACAGTTAAAGTACTTGACCGTATATTTTTCTACTCTTATGAACTTTCAGGATAAGCGTCTCCGTTCTTGCGCTAGCAGAGTGCGAGTCGGCCAGCGATGCGCGGCAGGAACCACGCAAGTTCCCTGAGGGGTTTTTGTTTGGGACGGCGACCGCTTCCTACCAGATAGAGGGCGCTTGGAATGAGGATGGTAAGTATAAGCAAGTAATCAGTCTAAGACAGAACTGTTCTCTAAGTTTAAAATTTAATATACTACTAAGTTATGGCTCAAAATATATTTAGTGACAATACATTGGTCTGACTATATACAATCTAGTGCCCCGCCAAAATCACCTTTTCATTTTCAGATATCGTTACTTTTGGTGGCAGATATTTGCCTATTTTTACTTTTATATTTTTGGTGGGATTAAATGTTATAAAATAATTAATATATTTCTGGCATTTTCTACAGGGAAATCTCCAAATATTTGGGATCACATGACACACACCAACCCGTGCCTAATCAAAGATTGCTCCAACGGCGATATCGCCGACGACTCGTACCACCTATACAAAAGAGACGTAGAAATGATGAGGGAGCTGGGAATCGATTACTACAGATTTTCTCTTTCGTGGACCAGAATCATGCCGACTAGCTTTCCCGACCAAATCAACCCGGCTGGCGTGGAATTCTACAACAATTACATTAATGAAATGCTGAAGTACAACATTACACCCATGATAACATTATACCACTGGGATTTGCCGCAGAAGCTACAAGACATGGGTGGTTGGACCAACCCCAACATCGTTGACTGGTACGGAGACTACGCACGTACAGCATTCCAAATTTTTGGAGACAGGGTCAAGTTCTGGATTACAATGAATGAACCTCATAGTTTTTGTTATTACGGCTACGGCACTTCAATTGTGCCTCCTATGTTAGACATTAAGGGTGTGGCCGAATATTTATGTGCAAAGAATTTGCTCGTGGCTCACGCCAAAGCGTGGCATATTTATGACGAAGAGTTCAGGTCATCGCAAGGGGGAACCGTCAGTATAACATTGAGCTCAACCTGGTTCGAGCCTGAAAATGAAGAAGATCCCGAACATGTTCAAGCTGCTGAGGATTACAATCAATTTGACGTAATTATATATTATTTTCATTTTTTTTAAGTTTTATGTATAACTTCAACTTCATATTATATAGTCGACTACCCAACACGCGTAGAAATTTTAATTTTACTTATCTAAGCACTTTTATTTTAGTGGGGACAATACGCCCATCCAATTTTCTCCGGGAGCGGCGGCTTCCCTCCTGAGATGGTGAACAACGTAGCGGCCAAGAGCGCCGCGCAAGGATTCCCCCGTTCCCGGTTACCGGAGTTCACTGAAGCAGAAAAAGCCTACGTTCGTGGAACCTCCGATTACTTTGGCCTAAACCATTACTATTCACAGTTAGTTTACAGAAATGAGACCGTAGAAGGATATCACGATATTCCTTCATTCTTTGACGACGCTGGTGGGGTGTCGTATACTTTGGCAGACTGGAAAATTGGAAAATCAGACTTAGTGAAAGTAAGTAGGTACCTTTTCCAAAAAAAAAACTTACTTAGTTAATACTTATTAAAGCTAAAAATATTTATTTTTATTCTAGTATACTCCGTGGGGATTCTACAAACTGCTCACTAAGATCCGCAAAGATTACAACAACCCTAAAGTGTTTATTACGGAGAGCGGTTTCGCGACGTACGAAGGCCTAGAGGATGACGACCGCATCACGTACTACCGCGGCTACCTATCCGCCATGCTGGACGCCATAGACGAGGGCTCAGACCTGCGGGGATACACCGCCTGGAGCATCATGGACAACTTTGAGTGGGTGCAGGGATACACGTAAGTTACCATTAGACGCGATCATACTCGTAACATGCGTAAGCCACTAAGCGGCGAAAGAAGTGTGAAGTGACGATACGTAACTGCTTCTGTACTGCTGAATAAAAAAAGTTACGAAATAAATACCTATTTATTTATATGGCCAAAGGCCGCTTGCTCGGGTTGCCAACTATGTCTGTCCCTTCTGGCAATCTCTGACCAGTTTCTTCGCAATGCATCTAAGTCGTCCAGTCACTTTCGGTATGGACCACGTGTCATGACGCCGGTAACCGTCCTGTCCTGCCGGATTGTCCGGTTCAATCCCATTTTTAAACCTGTAGGTTTTTTTACTAACAAAGGCTATTCTAGTTTTGAAACGCAGTGTGGTGTTTCGGAAGCGATATGTCCTTTTACACCTAAAATTCTGCGTTCCATCTCTCTTTTACAAACCTTCAATCTAGCGCTTTGAATGTCAGTCAAGGACCACTTCCGAGCACCGTACGTTAGCAGAGGCAGTAATCAAGTATAAAAATAAACGAGTAATAACATATAGCTATCCCAAACAGTAAATCAGACATTTCCGAAAATTAAAAGCTGTTTTTTGAACTACAAATCATTTGACCATCCGCAGGGAGCGCTTCGGCTTGTACGAGGTGGACTACTCGGACCCGCAGCGCGCGCGCACGCCTCGCAAGTCCGCCTTCTTCTTCAAGGAGATGTTGCGCACGCGCGCGCTCGACCTCACCTACGAGCCGACCACCATGACCATGACCATCGATGAAGGACACTGATGCGAAGAATTATTAAGACCCACGACAATATGTTTAAGGCATTGAATTCCGTTGATATAAATAAAAAACATAATATAAATAAAAATGTGTTTTTCTTCATTCAAGCTACTGTTTGAATATTACCTTCTACTACCATTTAAAATGAAAATTAAATGACTTGGATTCATTACTTTTCCTACTAGAATCTACATTTTGTAATATCAAGGAAGCCAGCTAACTGGAATCTAGTAGACCAGGGGTGTGATCCTGTCAAAAACGGCGGTCGGTCGGACGAACGAGCGAAATCGCAGCGGCGAGTTTAAGTAGTCACGTCCGAGCGAACAAAACACATTTAAGCGCGTGTATTTTCAATTCGGCAGCATGGCTTATCGAACGTATAAGGCTGCCTAATTGAGAATGCACGCGATATAGATACTAACACCCGTATTTATAGTCAAGAAAAGTAATTTTTTGAGTATTAGTAATGTCAAAAGTCATATAAAAATCGTTACTTTAGTCATTACTTTTATTCAAATAATTACTTTTCTTGACTATAAATACGGGTGTTACAGTTTTGCCATGTCCGTCCGTCCGTCCGTCCGCAGCCTAGCTACTCTTAGTACTAGAGACTCTTAGTACTAGAAAGCTGTAATTTGGCATGCATACTATATATATTAGTCATGCCTACAAAGTGGTAACATAAAATCTTGAAACAAAATATACACCCACCCCCCTACAGCCAAAACTTTAAATACTAAAAATCAGAAAAATATCTTAGATGAAAGCACATATAAAGAATTTAAAAGAAAAACTATCCCGACTAAGTAGACTTGATTGGATCCTGAGATACAGGGCGACTAAAAATGTTTATACCTACTAAAATCATCTAAGGCAGCACCAAATCACTTCAAATAGATAATTAGTTCATACTCGTTGTTTTTTGAGATGGTGTTTGTGTAGTAACTTCGGCTTCGGCTTCGGAACCCTACACTGAGCATGGTTAGACATGCTCTTGCCCGGTTTTTCAATTATGAAATTATTAGTATGTGTCATATGCAATTTATTTCGCCTAAAAAAATCTTTCATTATAAACAAAATGTTCTTAGTGTATCATTAATTTTACATATCGAAGCGGCGATGAATTAAATGGATTTTTCAAATCTCCTCGACAATCCCCACTATGCGCAAGAATATACGGGCGTGCCCCGTCACCAGAATTTTGAGAACTCGCTCACCTCCCCAGCCTAGTGTAAAGTATAGGCGATCAGCGATATATCCGGGGCCATCGCACTCTGGTTATATAACATTCAGGGCATCTTCAATTTCCCCACCTTCGAGACGAGGGTCAACTACATGTGAGAAAATAAGTCAGATGACAAAGCTGTAATTTTGGCAACGTTTGAACTAGTTACAGATTTGTTCAATATGGGTGTCTTATTGATAGGAAAAGATAGCTACTGTAACAGCAGCAGTAGTTTTTTTTTACATAATTTTGAGCTCTTCGTATGTCCACCTACTTCTACTGCTGACAATGTTACAGTCTTCAAGTGCATCTTGGAAGTGATATAAAACCACCATAATTGTATTATTATTTTATTACGCTAGTTATCCGGCACAAAACAAGGATAGGTAATGACTTGCAAACACACATTTTAAGGGCCAGATAAATTGCTTCTTCGGGACTTAAGAGGCTTGTTCCCATAATAGAAAATTAAGCTTAAGGAACGGGCATTTTATGGCAAACCGGCATGTGATTCGTATTGAATAGGAGTATGCAGTCCCGTTTGCCCATCATCTATCGCTTAAGAAGTCTACTTCGACCAATATGAAAGAAGATATCTACACACTTAAAGATACCAACAGCCCTTAGTTACAATAACAGGTTTATTCAGTTATTGATGAGCGATATACAGAGTGTTCCATACCGACCTGTACGTTAATATTACGGCATGAGAAAGCCCACTTTGTATCGGTCCAAGACGTACTTTGGACATGTGTTAAGGAGTTATTAAGGTTTTAATGATACCGATTAAGAACGCTACCTTGCAATGCAACTTGCAACGTTACAATTTGTGATTGATTTCATACATAGTTAATCCTCATAGAAAATCCCCATAGTTCCAAAATGTCAACGCATTTGAAATTGATCTATACTTTCTAAGCCACCAAAGCATTTCTCTTTCTCATTCAACAACTTTGAGTCTTTGTACTTAAAAAAATGCTCCAGGCTAAGGTGTCGTTTTGTATAAAAAAAGTTAAGTTAGCAGTTAATCAAAACTCCGAAATCGTGCAACAAGTTAACTTAATATGGGCAACAAAAAGTTTCAGCTGCTTGTCTTCCAAGTGAGACAAGTTGCCACCTAGGTCTAAAGCATTTATTTTTTCAATACTGAGAGTCAAAGTTGTTGAATGAAAAATAAGAAATGTTTTAGGGGCTTAGAAAATATGGATTTACTTATTTAGGAATAACGGTGTAACTCAATAAATAGCTACATTATTGAGGATGACATAGTTTTGGATTAAAACTGTTTCCTTACAGCTGTATTCATGCAAGGGAGCCATAGGTGTATAGTATCCGCAGCGATCTAAGGACAAATCGACGTAGTGAATTTCTACACTACGACTTCTCCATTGCTCGCCGCGGATACTATACCGAAAGGTAGCGTTCTTTACCGGTATCATTTTAACCTTAATAACTCTTAAACTAATAAACATATTAGAAAGTTACAACTATACAGGGTGCCTCTGACCTTGGGGCTTTAAATGCAACAATCGATTCTACTCACTAAACTGAACTACTTTTGTTCTGCAACATTAAAAAATAACTTAAATTTAGACAACTAATTGATGATAAAGTCTAGTTGTAAGATCAGTGTATTACATAATGGCCATAAAATCACGAGCTCATGGTACAGGGGCGACATTTCCTTGGTACGAGGGCTAAAGGAAAATGGAGAATTGGATCGCGTACATTGAAAATTACATTTAACTTGTATGAAAAAAATAAAATTTAAGTTGGACATATTTTGAACAACTTACAGAACAAAAGAAGTTCAGTTTCAGGAGTAGAAACGATCCATGCATTTAAAGCCCCAAGGTCAGAGGCACCCTGTATTCTGGACCGGTATACAAGGGGCTTCCTTATTCCTATAATTAAAGGTTTAAGATATAAATGCGCGTCATCAGAATTATCATTACGCAAAATTTCAAGTTTCGACTTAGTTCAGTAAAAATCTCTGTGATGTACAGCTAACAGACAGACGGTCATTTTCTTATAAGAGTAAAATTTTTTTCTAATAATACTTAAAACCGTCAGAACTTACATCTGCACCTTCAATGCACCTGAGTGTTACATCTCTCGAAATCGCACTTCGGGCTGATAAATAATAACATTATCAATTTCTTGTGAAGTGTTATGTAACGCCAAAATGAAAAGTTGTGTTTTGCAAGATTATATCTACCGGAGTGTTTGTTTATAAGAATTTATCTTGAACTTGACATGCCCTGAAATTTTGGAGTCCCTAACAAATAAAAATACCTGTAATAAACTCACTGTTTTTCAAAATATTCCCCGTTGTATTGTAAAGACTTTTTTATACGTTGTAACCATTTTTCAAAGCAGGAGGCCGTGTGCCGGTAGCAAGTTTTCGACGTGTTGGGTGAAAGTCATCACTGCCTCTTCAGGGCTCGTAAATGTCAACCCTCATCATATCTTTGATTTTAGGCAAAAGATAGAAGTCACATGGTGCTAGGTCGGGACTTTATGTAGCTTTATCTTTCGCGGTATGTGGTGAGGCGATGTCGAGGTGTAGGAGGATGCGGATTGTTGGTCGTGCAAACTTTATTCAACACGCTTGGTAAACAAATGGTCGTTTACCACTCCGCATTGACTGTTCTTTTATTCTCTAGCGGTATAGTACAGATGTGCCCCGTTTTAGAGAAAGAGCCCGCGATCATTTTTTTGTGACATTTTTAGCTACATGTAACTTTGTCTGTTTGACTGTCGTCGCCTTCGAAGAGCCATTCACTGGACTGCCGTTGTTTTTCCTAGATCGTTACAATAATCCAAGTTTCGTGTCCGGTCACTATATAATATAAACAGCATTTGAACGACCATGGTTCAATTTCTCTAGCATTTCTTGACACCAATACACACGAATCTGTTTCTGGCTTAAGGTCAGCTCATGAGGAATTTAATTGCTTCTAAAGTATTGCCATTAAAACGGTGCCTCATATATATTTAACATTCTTATTTGAATATGTAACCTATCAAATAATAATTATAATCAAAATCTAAAAAAAAGTTGCCACCGAAATGACGAAAAATCTTGCTATCAAAAATCCACCCTTGTACAGTCGCTCCCGCATACATTGCGCCGCTGCAGCAGTAAAACTATCGGCTGGCGCCGATCGACCGATCAATACTGACAAACCGAACGTGCTATACAAGCACTTTGACAGATAGCCAAGTGTGATCGCACCTTAATGCCCGCGGCTTACAACATGAATTTAGTTTAGACACTATCAATCTACCTATCTACTTACTAAGATTACAAGACTTTCAAAACATATCCTACGATATAAATAAGCACTGCATCCCATTCTTCTCATTATAGGAGTACCACCGGAGCTACAAAATGTCGTGGAAAAGACTCTTGTGAGTATTGACATTATTATTTTCTACTCTTATTTATTATTTATTTCTAACTAGCGAACCCGGCATGCGTTGCAATGCCACGTAGTGTACTTTAAGTAAAAAAAGTAGACGAAATTTTTGGGCCAGCAACCCTCCTCAGAATACCCTACTAAAGTTTTATCACAAACATACAAACATTTTGTTTTATATAGATTCGATACATTATTTTGTTGGCGGCAAAGTAGAGCTTATTTGCAGTTATAAGGTATTATTATATTCGCACTAGTTCCTTCAAATTACCAGAAGGAACTTTCGTGCAAAGGATCTACTTAAATGCGAAAAACCGGGCAAGAGCATGTCTGACCATGCTCAGTGTAGGGTTCCGAAGCCGTTATTCATAAAAACTAACTCAAAAAACAACAAGTATGAACTAAATCTCTATTTAATAGTACATTGTGTATTAAGGGTGGTAAAGACAGAATTACAAACGAGAGTCTGTTAGAAGCCCGAAGCCGAAGGCTGAGGGCTTTAATGACTCGAGCTTTGTATTTCCTTTACCACCCGTGTAACATACAATGTTTTTCATCACAATTGCGAGGAAATGAAATAAAATCAGACAAAAGATCATATTTTTAACTTAAGATTCTCACTAATAGTTTTAGCCGCGTTGTCGATGTCCGGCGGAGTCGCATTATCCATTTCTTCGGATGACGACATGTTTTTATTGATATATAAATTTTAATATTTGCACAAAGACACCCTTTTAATTATTATTTTGGAATCACACAGTTTATAGAGTCTGTCTAATGAAAGCTGAACCTGGATTTTTCTTGGCTGACGAGTCTGGCAACACTATTTAATATGTCGTTTGGACTTTGTTGTTGTTAGAAACTTGTCAATTCGAGATCTAAATTGATAAAAATACGGAGTAATCATGCCGTCGACGATAAGAGGCGGTGTCCGGGAGATTCTGTATACTATTATACAGAAGTACAAAGAAAAACAAGAAGAAAGAAAAGCATTATTGATGCAAAAAATTAATTGTTTAGTTACGGTGACCAAATTTATAGGTTAGTACGGCTTTAGTACGGCATGTTCATTTTGATACTTCTTATTTCTCTATGTGCAATCCTAAGTTTAATTTACCTTTTTCTGTCTATTATACGATGAGATTAAGAAATTAAACGAAATTAAATTCGTTTCAGAAAACCTGGACGTGCACGTTGACAAAAGTGTGCTGGAAAACGTAAAGCAGCTGAAAGAGGTTGAGGAAACTGAGTTAGCCTGCCAGACTCAGACGAAATATTTGGAAGAAGTATCTTCAATGACCGGTAATTACTAAAATTATCATTGTCTTTCCCTATATAATAGGTGTAGGTACCTATTGTCTGTCCCTATATCATGTTGAATCTCTTAGCATTCACAATTTTATTAAATTAATTTAATAGACAGATGATTAATGTAACTGACACTCATAGTTTCAATAAAACAATAAGGAGGTGTTTAGTTAAAAGATATCATAAACATATTATTTGATATGTATTTTCTGTGTGCGGAGCAAACAGCATTTTGTTGTTTATGAACCAAATGTACACTGTACAGTCGATTTCATAAATATGTGTACACTTTAGTACCTTATCTATTTATTTAATGTCATTTTTGATCGGCCAGATATAAAAGATGTTCGGGTTATATGAGTCTTCCTTGTTCTTAAACCGTTGCGATTAGAACCTCACCGATGCAATTTCATTTCACCTAAACCCAAATGTTTTTAGGGCTGTCGGACTGTACAATGGGGCTGTACTGCGCAACCACACAATGTATTTCTAAATGGTGTTCTGTTTATTTAACACTTTCTTTCTTCTTACAGATATCAGTGTTTCATCTTTAAAAAGAATAAGTAATGAGGGAAAATTAAACAACGGTGTCTTTAGTACTCCCGGAAAAAAGCGACCTCACAAGGCCACGGTGTCTAATTTGGATAGCTTTGACATCCAAGCTATCCGAAATAAAATAAATGAATTTTATATTGTAAAAAAACAAGTGCCTACACTCAGATGCTTATTGGCAGAGTTGAGAGAAAGCATCGGTTTTACCGGATGCCTTGAGACTTTACGCCGAATACTAATGGCAAATGGATACGAATTTAAACAAAATACTGAACAACGTTCGATACTTATTGAGCGTTTTGACATAGCAGCTTGGCGACACCGCTACCTAAGGACTATTGCATCAAAACGTGCTGAAGGTAAAAAAATAATATACCTGGATGAGACTTACGTTCACCAGAACTACAAAACAAAAAAGTCGTGGCAGGGGCCTTCCACCCAAGGTGTAGTTGGCAATATCTCAGCTGGAAAACGATTTATTATTGTTCACGCTGGATCAGAAGATGGTTTTGTGCCTAATGCTTTATTAACGTTTAGCACAAAATCAATCAAAGCAGACTATCACCATGACATGAACGCCACAAATTTCAATAAGTGGTTACGTGAGAAGCTTATTCCCAACTTGAGTGAACCAAGTGTCATTGTCATGGACAATGCTAGCTATCACACGGTGCAAATTAATAAGGTACCAAATACCAACACCCGCAAAGCCGAAATAAAAGAGTGGCTGCGTTCTAAACAAATTGATTTTTAAGAATATTATACTGTACCAGAACTTCTTGTCTTGGCACATAAACACAAAGCAGATCCAATCTATGAAGCCGATGAAATTCTAAGGGAGCACGGTCATGAGGTTTTAAGACTTCCGCCCTACCATTGCGACCTTAACCCCATTGAGCTAATCTGGAGTTCGGCGAAGAGAAAAGTCGCGAGTAGAAATGTTGGCGTATCAGCAGCTGAAATTGAAAAAATTATTAAAGAGTCTTTTGACAGCATAACACCGGAGCATTGGAAGAAAATGACTAATCATGTGCTTAATATTGAAGCTCGGTACAAAACCAGGGATGGAATAACTAAAGAACTAGAATCATTCATTATAAGTGTCCGTGATGATGACAGCACTAGTTCAGATGAATCATTAGAAATAGAGTATTTAGAATCTGATTTTAATTACAGTTCCTAGAGTCTTAGGGTATCATCTGAACTGGAACTACTGGAAGGTTCACCATCACATACACTTATTATGAAGCTTTCCAATTGATTAGTAATTCCATCCTTTTCCTTGTGTTGGTTTTCGACATAGGTCATGGTCTGTCATCTTCTTCCATGCATTACATCAAAGGATTCCTTTAGATTTTTTTCAAATTCTGACGCCGATTTACCTATATTTTTGCTACCCACTTTTCGTTTTACAGTATTCCAAATGAGCTTGATCTGGTTTAGATCGCATTGGTAAGGTGAGAGTGTGAGCACTTCATGTCATGACCACCAGCTTTAGGAATTTTATCTGCCTCATAAATTGGCTTTGTTTTGTGCTGATTCACTAAAACAAAAAGTTCTTCTCTGTATAAACTTTCATCAAAATTCACAGACTTAGCACGGAGCCAGGCTTGTATTTCAGCTTCGCGTGTGTTTGTGCTTAGGGGCTTATTAATTTGTACCGCATGATAACCTGCATTGTCAAACA
The DNA here is from genome assembly GCA_946894065.1 of Acleris literana. NCBI lineage: Eukaryota > Metazoa > Arthropoda > Insecta > Lepidoptera > Tortricidae > Acleris > Acleris literana. The sequence goes on along the minus strand of OX335671.1, from coordinate 20,006,208 downwards.
CAATCACACTGGGTTCAAATAAATTTGGTATCAATTTCTCTCGTAAATACCTGTTAAAATTTGTAGTATTCATGTAATGGTGTTAATCTGCCTTTGTAGACTTAGTGCTAAATGTCAACATTGCATGTGCACAAATCCATTTACGGAACCAGCATGAATGATGATAAGTCTTTTTGCGGAGGAAATATTTTCTATTAAACCAGATGTCGACGGTCCACGGCCATGATCTTTTTGGCTTGTAATTTTGATGAAGATAGGTTTCATCAAGATATATAATTGGCTTATTTTTGGCACGTTTCGTGGCTTTGGTTCTCAAGATCATTGTCGCAAGACTGCAATGTCATATCGTTCTATGAGCACTGAACGTTTTTTTTATTTTATTTTTTATTCAAAACCATTGCTCATCAGTATTTTACGTAGAGTCTATCTGGAGCCTGTAAAACCCATATTTTCTTTCAAATTTGCCAGAAGTGTTCTGAGTCGGAATTTGCTTTTTTACAACATAAAACTCATAGACTTTATTACGGATAGTTTTAACATCAAAGTTATCCAAGTTAGAAACCGTGGCTGGATGAGGTCGCTTCATACCAGGAGTGCTAAAGATTCCGTTGTTTTATTAGCCCTCATTAATTATTCTTTTCAAACACATGGTTGAGGAGGCGATGGCTGAGATCAGCGTCATACTCGTGAACGGGTGTTGTCAGTGGGGTCCTGTCTGTTCACGCTTGCAAGAACCTGTTTTCCAGTTAGTTATTTTAGTTATCGTTCCTGACGTAGAGACCTCGTCATGTTGTTCTCCTAGTCACTATTTTTAATTTACTCAATGTTATTGAGCGTACATTTGTAACGACTAAGTTTGTGTTGTTAGAAATAATTATTAATTACTTTACTACCTTGTAATGTTACTTTTAAGAATAATTGTATTTTATGATTGGAAAAAATGATCTGCTGGAGTTTCTTGCGGCGCTTCTTCTCCAAGATATAATTGTCGTTAGATAGAGGTGTAAGGGTGATGAGAATAATGTTACCTCTAATTACTTTATTAAAAAGGTTGAATATAATATTCCTCATCATCATTGTTTTATTATGCTGTGTGCGACACAGACGAAAACCTTTCGTATCAATGAAATCTATCAACAGCACGACTAGCACAAGTTGCTCGTGACTTGTTTGTCGCTCGGATCTCCCTTACTATCTAGTCTGTTACGATAGAGACGCACAGAGCGACAAGCGAGAAAATACAACTTGTGCTACACGTGCAGATCACTATATTTTCATGTCAAATATATTTCGAAAAACCAAATGTGCTCCAGTCACTGTCATCGTATTTTACCTAAAGTGCTTTTCATCAAAATATAGCGCTCGTAATAATATATATGAAAATATAGTACGCGTTTCCTCTTCCTTTGTGCCCACCAAAATAAATAAAATAATAAAAGTATCAATATCGTTTATTCCTTCATTGATCGGTAATACCATATCAAGATTTTTTGAATTTGCCGCTTTTTCCCAGGTTCAGCTTTCATTAGACAGACTCTAATCAGTATTTATAAATTTGCGGCAGAGTACATCATTATCTACGACTTACCACAGATAATGTCAAACGTGGTCAGGAGTACGATTCTAGTGACAGTCGAGATCAATAGTTTATATGCGAGATTTTTAGAAAATTGTATGCCACTGACATTTCATCTCGAATGAAACTTCATATCGAATGGCACAAGAATTGGGGTCCTGGCGTATTATGATAGTTTGAGTCTACGTATAATATTTAAAAAAAAAGCTATTTCGCCCGCAGGGCGTAATGGTAAAAAAAAGGCCCGTGGGTATTATTTTGTATTTACGTTCGATTTTTCTAGCATTTTACGAGCAAGTGTGATGAAAAGTTATTTGGTGCTGTCTTAGATAATTTTAGTAGGTATAAACACTTAAGTCGCTTGTATCTCAGGAACCAATCAAGTCTACTTAGTCGGGATAGTTTTTCTTTTAAATTCTTTATATGTGCTTTCATCTAAGATATTTTTCTGATTTTTAGCATTTAAAGTTTTGGCTGGTGAGGGGAGGACACTTGACTCTAACAAATATAGCTTAATATTTCATAAATGGATCCTTGTACAATAAAGAGTATACATAGGTACATACTTTTTTGTGTTTTTGTCATTATAGTAGCCTTTTCTTAGCTTTATTTAATGATGAAAAATAGTATATTAGCTACTGCAGAGTCCGGGAAAAAAGCTGATGTGGGACGACTTATGAGTTATACGAGTCTAGGGGAGTGATTCTCTCTAAAACGGCGGTCGGTCGGACGAACGAGCGAAATCGCAGTGGCGAGTTTAAGTAGTCCCGTCCGAGCGAACAAAACACATTTTAGCGCGTGCATTTTCAATTTGGCAGCATGGCTTAGTCACCACGCCTTCCTAGTCCTTCGCCGTATAAATATATATTTTACCCACTAAGTATAATGAATTTTCAGGATATGCGTGTCCGTTCTTGCGCTAGCAGAGTGCAAGTCGGCCAGCGATGCGCGACAGGAACCACGCAAGTTCCCTGAGGGGTTTTTGTTTGGGACGGCGACTGCTTCCTATCAGATAGAGGGCGCTTGGAATGAGGATGGTAAGTATAAGCAAGCAATCAGTCTAAGACAGAACTGTTCTCTAAGTTTAAAATCTAATATACTGCCAAGTTATGGCTCAAAATGTATTTAGTGACAATATATTGGTCTGACTGTATAAAATCTAGTGCCCCGCCAAAATCACCTTTTCATTTTCGGATATCGTTACTTTTGGTGGCAGATATTTGCCTATTTTTACTTTTATGTTTTTGGTGGGATTAAATGTTACAAAATAATTAATCTATTTCTTGCATTTTCTACAGGGAAATCTCCAAATATTTGGGATCACATGACACACACCAACCCGTGCCTAATCAAAGATTGCTCCAACGGCGATATCGCCGACGACTCATACCATCTATACAAAAGAGACGTAGAGATGATGAGGGAGCTGGGAATCGATTACTACAGATTTTCTCTTTCGTGGACCCGAATCATGCCGACTAGCTTCTCCGACCAAATCAACCCGGCTGGTGTGGAATTCTACAACAATTACATTAATGAAATGCTGAAGTACAACATTACCCCCATGATAACATTATACCACTGGGATTTGCCGCAGAAGCTACAAGATATGGGTGGTTGGACCAACCCCAACATCGTTGACTGGTACGGAGACTACGCACGTACAGTATTCCAACTTTTTGGAGACAGGGTCAAGTTCTGGATTACAATGAATGAACCTCATGTTGTTTGTTATTACGGCTACGGCACTACAGCTATGGCACCTGTATTAGATATTAAGGGTGTGGCCGAATACTTATGTGCAAAGAATTTGCTCGTGGCTCACGCCAAAGCGTGGCATATTTATGACGAGGAGTTCAGGTCATCGCAAGGGGGAACCGTCAGTATAACATTTAGCTCAACCTGGTTCGAGCCTGAAAATGAAGAAGATCCCGAACATGTTCAAGCTGCTGAGGATTTCAATCAATTTGACGTATGCATTTTTAAATATTTTTTTTTTTCCATATTCAAGTTATAATTATGACTTTAAACATTTAAACTTAAAAATAACCTAAGGAATAATTGTGCGTTATCTTATCGGTCCAAATTTCGTTTTATTAAAATGGAACTTGTTAGCTTAATAAAATTATGTTTTTGCTTGTATATACCTAAATGAAAGTCACACTTTTTCACTTTATGCGATTATATTCTTTTATTAATATGCAGATTCAGAATTATTCTATTTTATTAAAAAATGTTATAAACAAAAAAGTTATGCCAAGTCGGTTATGCGTATTAATAATAATACGACAATTGATGTTAATGCTATTTAAGGGACACCGACCATATATCTATATATAATAACTTCGGATATAGGTAGTAGCTTTCCCAATCCGTACCTATAGAAGTTTTAAATTTACTTATCTAAGCTTTTATATTTTAGTGGGGACAATACGCCCATCCTATTTTCTCTGAGACCGGCGGCTTCCCTCCTGAGATGGTGAACAACGTTGCGGCCAAGAGCGCCGCGCAAGGATTCCCCCGTTCCCGGTTACCGGAGTTCACTGAAGCAGAAAAAGCCTACGTCCGTGGAACGTCCGATTACTTTGGCCTAAACCATTACTCTTCACAGTTAGTCTACAGAAATGCGACCGTAGAAGGATATCACCCTGTTCCTTCGTTCTTTGACGACGTCGGTGGGGTATCGTATAATCTGGCAGCCTGGAAAATTGGAAAATCAGACTTTGTGAATGTATGTAACTGTTTCTAATAATTTTGTTACTTAATAACTAAATACTTATCAATTCTAAAGGTTTATATTTTTATTCTAGTATACTCCGTGGGGATTTTACAAAATTCTGACTAAGATCCGCGAAGATTACAACAATCCAACAGTGTTTATCACGGAGAACGGTTTCGCGACGTACAAAGGCCTGGAGGACGAGGACCGCATCGCGTACTACCGCGGCTACCTGTCCGCCATGCTGGACGCCATGGACAAGGGCTCAGACGTGCGAGGATATACAGCCTGGAGCATCATGGACAACTTCGAGTGGATGCAGGGATACACGTAAGTTACCATAAGACGCAATCATAACATGCGTAAGCGACTAAGCTGCCAAAGAGGTGTGAACTGTCTGAAGTGACGATACTTACCTAACTTCTACTGCTAAATAAAAAAAGTAACTAAATAAATAACAACCCTTAAATAGCACGTAATGGACGTCGCATTGCTGGGCAAAGCCCGCTTGCTCGCATTGCCAACTCTGTCTGTCCCTCTGGCAATCTCTGACCAGTTCGCTTCGAAATGCATCTAAGTCGTCCAGTCACTTTCCCTTTGGACCACGTGTCACGACGCCGGTTACCGTCCTGTGGCACCCACTCAGATACTATGTGTGTCCAGGTGGGCACACATAGCTGAATGCTGACTGGCAGCATTCGGCAGACGACACCAGCCCAATCGCATTTAAACCTGGAGTTTCTTTTCAAAAATATCGGCTATGCTAGTTTTGGAAAGCAGTGTGGTGTTTTGGAAGCGATCTGTCTTTTTACACCTAAAATGCTGCGTTTCGTCTCTCTTTGAAAAACCTTCAACCTAAAACTTTGGATGTCAGTCAAGGAACACTTCCGAGCACCGTACTGCCCTCCTTAGAAAAATGGGCGTATGTCTCATAGAGCAGCGTATTTATTAGTGACCTTATCTATTATATAAAATGCTAAGCTGATTGTTGATATATCAACGCACAGCCCAGACCGCTGGACCTAGAGACTTGAAATTTTGCACATAGATACCTTATATAGTGTAGAGATCCACTAAGGAAGGATTTTTGGAAATTCCACCCCTAAGGGGGTAAAATAGGGGAAAAACGTTTGTATGAAAGTCCGTCAGTTTTGAAGTTAGACGCTTCAAATTTTGCGTTTAGGTTGGCGATTGAATTTTAACTTATACGTGTCTCAGCATTTTTGATAATTTCAACCCCGAAGGGATGAAAAGGGGTAAAACTGATTGTAGATACATCAATGCATAGCCCAAACCGCTGGACCTAGAGACTTGAAATTTTGCACATAGATACCTTACATAGTGTAAAGATCCACTAAGGAAGGATTTTTGGAAATTCCACCCCTAAGGGGATGAAACTTTGTATGAAAGTCCGTCAGTTTTAGTTAAGTTAGATTATTCAAATTTTGTGTTTAGTTTGAAAATTGAAAATTAATTTATACGTGTCTCAGCGTTTTTGATAATTTCATCCCCGAAGGGATGGAAAGGGGTAAAACTGACTGACTGATCGATCAACGCACAGCCTAAACCGCTGAACCTAGGGACTCGAAACTTGAAGGGAATATTCCTTGGGTACCCAAGGGGTGCACTAAGATTTTTGGAAATTCATCCCCTAAAGGGTTAAAAAAGAGAGTAGAAATTTGTATGGGAGATTATATATTTCTAACATAAGCAATTTAGAAATTGGTATTTAGGCTACTGTTTATAAATAAAAAATACTACTTTCAGCGATTTAGAAAAAACTACCCCTAAGGGGGGTAAAAGGGAGTTTTAGTTTGTTCCTCCTTCACGCTGCAATGGCGCTGGATGGATTTGGATGAAATTTAGAATGGAGATAGCTTATACCCTGGATTAACACATAGGAAAATCCCATCCCGGAAAAATTAAAAGTTCTGGAGGGAATAACGACAATATGCTTGGTGTTTTTTGAAAAAGTCATCAAGGGTGTCGTTTTCTTAGGTTTCGTTGACGCAGATTTCGAAAATGATATTAAATTTGGAATTCAAAATGGCCGCCATGCTTTTCATTGAAAAAGTCGTCATTGGTATCATTTTCTTACATTTTGGGCACGCAGATTATGAAAATGATGTCAAATTTAGAATTCAAGCTGCCGGCAAGTTTTCATTGCTATCATTTTCTTCATTTTTGGGGTTGCAAATAATTACTAATATAGAATAAGATTAGTAATTATTTAAAAAAAATGTGTAATTCTATAATTTATTTCTCCTATGGCTTCTGCCACCCAGTGTGACAACATGAGGCAGGCTTTGTACATTCAGTTCTGTTAGTCTATATCAAAAGGAGCTATGTCAGATTGACGTTGTCAGCGTTGACATTATCCAGATTTTAACAAATTTTTTCCGCTATTTTCAATACTTATTCACGGCGTATTAATTTTACGGCTGTTATTTAATATTAGGGCGGTTATTATGATCCCTTGAAAATAATTATGGACAGTCATTTTTTTTCGGCGGAAATTGGTCGGTTATTTAATTCTAAAATGACAGTTCAAACAATACTCAATGGGTAAAAAATCTATACATCGATAGGTACACATAATATTGCTGTAGAAAGATAATCCATACTATTATAAACGTGAAAGTAATTATGTCCGTCGTCTGTCTGTTTGTTATGCATTCACGGATAAACCGTGGAACCGAATTAGATTAAATTTATACTTTGTATCTCGAAAATCAGCCCTAACGGGGTGAGATTTGGGACGGTGGTTTGTATGAGAATTTGGTCATTTATGTATTTTTTTTTAGTTGGAAACGTGGTAATTGGTATCGTCGTAAGTTCATGGTTAAAGTTGGTGTCCCGGTGAATTTCGAGCTCAATATTACATATGTGTTTGAAAAATCATTCTGGCCAGGGAGGACGTCAAACTATAGAATTGTTTAAAACTTTTAATTTACTTAACTGCGATAAACGAGTTCTACGCGGACGAAGTCGCGGGCAAAAGCTAGTTTCTTAATATAGGAGGTTAAATTTACTTTGACTATCAAACTGCGCATACGTCCTTTTTACTTAGAAGGGCAGCGTATGTTAGCAGAGGAAGTACATAAGTATAAAAATATCGAGTATAATACATATCTAGCTATAACTAATCAGACATTCCCGAAAATTAATTGTTGTTTTTATAACTACGAATCATTTATCCATCCGCAGGCAGCGCTTCGGCTTGTACGAGGTGGACTACTCGGACCCGCAGCGCCCGCGCACGCCTCGCAAGTCCGCCTTCTTCTTCAAGGAGGTGTTGCGCACGCGCACGCTCGACCTCACCTACGAGCCGACCACCATGACCATGACCATCGATGAAGGACACTGATGCAAATTATTACTAAGACTCAGGACAATACGTTGAAGGAAATGAGCTTCGGTGTTTTAAAATAATTAAAAAATATAATATAAAAATAGTTTTTCTTCATTCAGTCCATGGTTTACTACCTTCTACTATCCCATTCTAAGTGAAAATTAAATGACTTAGTTTTTTTAGGTTTTTTTAGAGTATTAATTGATTTTTTACAGTAAATAAGTAAGTTTTTTTTTTCTGCGAAAAGTACAGTAAACATATTAACCGAATATTTTACGAAGGTTTACTGTCACAAATGGAAAATCGATCACTTTATATGACCATTCGGAAGTTGGATCAAAAGTAATACGTAGTATCCAAAGTGAATTTAGTCAAAATGAAATTGTGGTGGAAAATATTTAGTTACAGCCAAATTTATTCTCGTTGTAAAATAATGAAGTCCGAACCGAATGGAATTTTGTCCATTATAAATTATGAGGAAAATTAAATACGCACAAAGTGAATGTAGTCTAATATGAATTAAGACCATTATTTTATAACTCAAGAATGGCTGGACCGATTTTTGAAGTGCTAACTTCTTATGGGAGGGTAAACCGCTTCGTTACGTAATGCGTTACGGCGCCAGGATAGAGATAGGAAAACATAGAGGGAGTATAAAAATAGGTAATAGAATAGTACTCTTCGCACCTGTTATAAATGCCGTTCGTTAAAAAGAGACGTCTATATATGACCTCTTTCAACAGTGTACCACTTATTAGGTTTCTTAGTGTGTATCACTTGCATTAGTGTGCGTATGTTTGCAGTCAGTTAAACAATTTCAACGTTAAATAGTTCAACTTAGATTAGTTTAAGTTATCACTTCTGTCGGGCGTCCCGACACGCACACGTTTTTTTTATGATCTTCAATTTGTTGGATTGGTATTTGCCCCAAATAGCAGAATAACTATTAAAACATCGGAAAAAAACGAGAAAAACATTCTGAGGCGGTACTAAGTCCGCCGGGTCGGCTAGTATAATATAAATTGTACATATTTCTGGTAGGACTTATTTACAATTGGTCATATTTCTGAGTGTACTTAAATACAAATAGACATATTTTTTTCGAGCTATTTATATCATATTGGACAATTTTACCATGGGACATGTGAAAAAACTCAAAAAGTGTGTCATATTAGGCTTATCCAGCGGGACTTTGGCCATTCATATTTTCCCTACATACAGATAACATATGTATCTATGTAAAGTCGTTATTGCACAAAAATATAAATATTACAATATTAATATTAAACTAATCTATTTATGTAATCCCCAGAGAAAATATGAAAATGAAAAAATAATAATTAGAGGTACGATCGTAATACTTCACCAAATTAAATCCACCAATCACAATACACATCGACTGTCAATCGGAGCGTTACTTTCTTTGTTGCTAAGTATACTTTTTAGCAAATTTTCTCAAAAATGCTATGTAATCTTGCCATGACACCAGTAAATAGGAGCAGGTAGGTAGAAGTTCCTGGACAACTATCCAAAGTGTCTAGTAAAGTTGAGGAATTTCGAATTTGGAATCAATAACTGCCGCACTCAGAGACGTCAATTAAATTTAATGCTTGTTTAGTGACGTGTTGTCGTTTTCTATTGCTATAGCAAAGAATGTGACAGCAGCAACTTTAATCATGCATTAAATTTATTTGACGTCTCTGAGTGCGGCAGTAAGTGTCCTGTAAGTAAGTATGGAAATTCCATAAGGTTGGGTTTAGACCAAGCCAACGAACAAGAATTCTATGGCATTATCTCTTACGTTTTCTTTGTGAAAATAAATTTGTGAAGACCTGTGACAGCCTTCAAACAGGCTATAGAGGCAAGCAAGAAAAGGTCACAAGACACAAAAAAGATATGAAAGTGAAAACTATTTTCACTCCATTAGGATTTTTGCAAAAATCACCATTATTATAAAAAAACATTTTGAATTGCTCTATAATTAAAATACTCATATATTTATACTACATGAAAAGCTGAACATTCAGCTCTACAGAGGTTCGCAGTTTGATACTAGGACATTTTAATAAAAAAGTTTGTCACGAACGAGGTCAGTGTTGCCAGGATTTATGCTGTAAAAAAAGCGGGAGAAAAATCTGTTTATCGTTTGGTGTTTTTGTATAATTGTAGGTAAATTTACAAAAGTACAATAATTTATTATTGAATCTTTTTATTTTCCTTTATTTTTAAATATATTCTACTTGTTCTATTTTTGAGAAAAGCACTATACATGCTTCGACCATTAAAAGGGCTCGGGCTTTTACCTCATACTCGTCTGTGTCTCGTCACTGTTACTTTGGTCTCTGCACATCAGGACTAAAGCTCCTTATTAACCTCTAGGGAATTCTGTATCTTTTATTAATTTACTTTGGAAACCCCTCAACAGCCAATCACGGTGTTTGTGAATGGAGGATTATCGCCATTTTCAGTGATTGTGTATACACAATTTTTAGGGCGTGGTGGAAATAACCTCAAAATGACAACTTTGCAAAAATATAAAAAAAACGATTTAATTTCGTGAAACACGGTTAATGATTACGAATATGAATCTATTTAATTATAATAAGGATGAATTCATTTTATTATGCATGGTCCAATTAGTTTTAAAATAGTTATGAAGTTTGAATCTGTTGGCTAAATATACAAGCATTTAAAGCGTCATTTTACAAAAATAAACAACCGCGGAAAAAAGTTGTAAGAAACTTTTTTATAATAAATATTGTAATTTTGTTTAGAACGTCGTTTTTTTTCCTCGCATTCAAAGTGAAAAGTAGTGTTTTTAGCCAAGATCTGGCATTGTCCTTTAGGACATTTGTCAAAGTGACTTTTGACTAGTTGACCAACATAAGGTTTTATTTCGAACTAACTAAATTTTACGTGGACCTTAAAAGGTTAAAGTAATGTATGCAACTGTTAGAGAATGTCAGCCAGTTTAGATTTTTGGCTTACCGTATTATTCATTAAAAACTAAAAATAGCTGTAAAAAAATCATTTCGATACGTCAAACAGTTATCGAGATATTAAATTTTAAACTTCGTATGCGGCGCTCGAAACCCGGCGGCTAGCGCTCACGGATGATGACGTCATCGCTTAACGGCGGTACGCGCCCTTATATGAAAAAGTAAGTTTACAGGGCTATAACTTTTTAACCGTTATAAGTAGCCCGTTGAATTTTTCACAGAATACGTGTTATTATAAAATCTATCGTTTAAAATTGTACAATGAACAATAAATCAAATCCCAGGAGGGGTCCCCATACAAGAAATATGAAAATAAATCATTTTTTTTAGCATTATTATACGGATTGTATTTTTATAATGGCTTCTTATTTTTATGCTATTTTAAGCTTAAATTGTAGTCTAATTTTCATAGTTTCCGACTAAATAGTAATCTCAAGTAAAACTGCTACAAATATGTGACAAAACTGATTTTATCAACACGATGTTTTAGGCGGTCACCCATCCTGTTATAGACTACGCTTGTACTTGCTTAACTTTGTAAGTCGTAATATTTTTACCGATTCGTTTTGATGTTACTATGGCAGCTATGTTTATCTATTATTTTGTATTACATAACTAACTGTCTGTCACTGACCGGCTTTTCTATTTTTAATGTTTGTCGAATAAGTTGGTAAAATAAAATTAGAATAATAATCAAGCACTTTAAATTTTGGGATAGTGGCAATAATGCCTAGACCTAGCAAAGCGAGAGTGTTATAGGTATGTAGGTAGGTACGTCTATCGACTTGGTAGCGCCCGCGCGCGTGAAATCGATGAAATGAATACACGAAGTATCAGAACTACTGCTAGGTCAATCAAAAATTCATGTTTTATAGTTCACTCTTTTATACAGTAGCGATATTAATTCTAAATTAACACGAAATTTGTAAAGAAAGGCCTACCACCAAAGTTAAGCAACCACCGCTTACCTAAACATCGATCGTGTTGATTTAAACTAGGCACTTTTTAACATATTTGTAAGAGTTTTACTACAGTTTACTGTTTGGTCGTAAACTATGTATGTTTGTATGGAGTTTTGATTATTATTTAAACTTAATGTGACACCAAAATAAAAAGCTATTATACAAATACAACCCGTACTTCGCCTTCCTAAGTTAAACAACTACACGCGTAGTCTAAAACAGGATGAGTGACCGCTTAAAATATCGTGTTGATAAAATCAGTTTTGTCACATATTTGTATCAGTTTTACTTGACATTGCTATTTAGTCGTAAACTACAAAAATTAGACTACAATTTAAGCTCAGAATAGCATCAAAATAAGAAGCCATTATAAAAATACAATCCGTATAAAAAAGCTAAAAAAAAATGATTTATTTTCATGTTTCTTGTATGGGGACCCCTCTTGGGATTTGATTTATGGGTCATTGTACAAATTTAAACGATAGATTTTATAATAACACGTATTCTGTGAAAAATTCAACTGGCTACTTATAACGGTTAAAAAGTTATAGCCCTGTAAACTTACTTTTTCATATAAGGGGGCGTACCGCTGTTAAGCGATGACGTCACCCCAGCAAGATGGCCCCCGCGCGCTTTAATATTACTGACCCAAATTTTAAACGTTCATAGAATCAAAATTACCGCGCCTTTAAAAAAAAAAAAAAGTAGTATGTTTGTTTATTTATAAACTTTACTGCTACAAAGTTTCAAGCGATTTGGCTTACCTACTGACATTCTTCATTAAGCCTTAAAACACTCGTGTGATCTTATTATGCCTTACACTCGTGTTTTAAGGACTCTCATTATGTATCAGTTACATAAACTACTATCACATACTTACATTGTTCGTGGCAACTTGCATGAGTAAACTGGAACTGGGGCTCTATTGAACTCGGTAAAACCCTATTTGATATGTAATTGTGTTGTTTTTAATTCGGCCGCCATTACTGTCAAGTAAATAATAGTTAACATAACCTTGACGATACGATAACATGTCAAAGCAATATTGTTAGACCCTGTAGGTTACACAATGGTCATCCGCACCATCCTACAGCGCGAATAGGTACTACTTAATTGATTTTAACCTAGATACAAAATGACGTTAAACCCAGTAGGTACTCAATTTGGAAGTGCCTATAAAACATAAGCACATAAAAGTTATTAGGGCTTCCCCTAATGCTTTTGTTGGTAAAATGTTCAGGAAATTGCCAAATCGCATTACGACTGTATTACGAATCGAATTTTACATACCTACCGGGTCGAGCGCGACGACTTGTATGCCGGTAGGTATACCCTTTATATACAGTGTCTCCCTGGATATAGTGCACAAACGAACAGGGATGAAATGAAACTAGATGCAAAGTGAAATAACAATAAAAAACCAAGTGAAATATCTCGCCTCATGAATATGAGGTCTATTGAGATGAAATAAACAGTTTTTTAATCCCAAAGTATTTTCTGTGACGAACAAATAAATAAAAATCTAAAAAATACGCCAAACTAAAAAAAAAACTCACCCTGGAATTACTTAAAAATATGTCCCTATTACCTATTTTTTTTTAACTATTCCATAGTTTTTATTATTATTATTAGCTATAATTATTTGTTAACTGATTGTATTTAATTAATAAAAAAATAATTACGTATCTAATGCAAACACGATATTTTTGGTGAGCGATCATAGATATTTTGTCGTTTAGTATGTGTTCCTAATAAACCTGTTTTTTGTGTTAAACGTATTTTTTCGTTTTTATTTTTTATTTTTTTGACGCAGGAAATGCTCTGTGATTAAAAAACCGTTTATTTTATCTCAATTGGCCTTAAATGAGGCGAGATATATCACTTTGTTCCGATAGGGTTAAAAGCTGTCAATGCTGAAATCAATGTTTTTTTTTAAATCTTGTTTAAAATGAAATCACACCAAATTTTTAAAATATTTTTGTCGGTGAAATTGCATCCAGTTTCATGCCTATTCGTTTGCGCACTTTATCCAGAGACACACTGTATGTACCTAGTATAATTAATAGATTAGGTTTGACCTATAAAGTTCTTAACTGAGTGATAAAATGTTCTTGCTCAAAATTAAGGTAGTGACCACTTGAACATAATATAGATGGTTAGTTATAAGTACGAGAGTGACGGATTCTTTATCCACATTTTGTTACGCGATTACGCAACCATAGTAGGCCCGCTAATTGCGGTACAATTACGAGAAATCGTTTAAAATGCCTGCGAGCATACTTAGGGGGTGAATTTTGAAAAATCCTTTCTTAGTGCACCCCTAGACCTCGTAAGGAACCTACGTGTCAAATTTGGAATCTGTAGACCCAGCGGTTTGGGCTATGCGTTGATTTATAAGTCAGTGAGTCAGGTTTGCCTATATATATAAATAAATAGATAGATTAGTTAGATAGAAGATCGTGACTTAAAAAGTTTTACTCAACTCGCACAGCTTTCCATCACTTCCAGCGACACATTCATTCATTTAGATTTTAGATACTTCTTACTTTCGATACCTACCACCAACCATTGACCACTTAAATTGAAGAACCAACATAGAACTCAGTCATATCATAACAAAGGACAGATTACACACAAGAAGAATGTAGCCACGAAATCACAGCGAACAATCACGAGAAACATTAATCATTGTTTACTGCGACAAGGATCTATAATGGCTCGAAAGCTTCTGTGGCTAAAGTTTTTAACCATATGTAGGCGGAATATTAGGTAATATTTCCATTTACTAAAACGTGTCAGATACATTTTAGCTCGCCCCTAAGTGTTGTTTACATATCGAAGCAGGCGATCAATGAATAGTTATTTGTGCAACAAGAGAGCAAATTCCATTTTCGCTGCGAGTGTTGATTTTCAATCCAGAACAAGAGAAGGATTCTTTAAGTCATTAAATCACGAGCCTAGCGAGCTTAGTGAGTGATTCTAAGTTAGAATCCTCAGCGCCGCGGGGGATTCAAAGACACGGGATGTGAATAACTTTTGTCTCGTGTTGCAAGTACAACTTTTAACCTTAGCAGCGAGAACTGTTACCTAAAGGTAATAAAATACAACATGCTAAAAACTAAACCACATGCACCCACCCAGTCACCCCCTACTTTTATATTAAGCTGCCCTAGCAGCACTGTGCTCGGCATTTACAAAATTACGCACTCGCGTCTTTGCACACTGGTTATACGACATTCAGAGCATCTTCAATTTCCTCACCTTCGAGACGAGGGTCAACTATACATATGTATGTGGGAAAGTAAGTCAGGTCATAAAGCTGTAATTTTGCCAAGTTTTGAACTATTTACAGATTTGTTCAATATAGTTGTCGTACTGATAGGAAATCATAAGTAGATGCTGTAAAACTTTATTACTAAAAACAATTATTTTTAATTCCTCTAAAAAGGAGGAGGTTTTATGTTTGGCCGTAGGGTGACGGCGCCAATGATGGACACTTTTAGCTAACAGGCACCAGTAATGGACACTTCACTCTAAATTTAAATTTCATACCGTCCTAAATTGATTGTTGCAAACAAATGAATAACCCTTATCTTCTGTAAAATAAGAATCAAGTGTCCATCATTGGGTTCTTGTCCATTACTGGTTGAACCACCCTATATGTTTTTATTTGGATCAATTCTTAAAATCCTTTTTTGTTTAATACTACTTACGAGGTGGACTCATTGTCACCAAATCGGTATCTGAGGGAATCCTTGAATTAACGGATTCCTCAATTTTTATAGGCATACATTTAGCGATGTTCATATTTTCAGAAACAAGTACAATATTTGCGTTCAGAAAGTATCATTTGGTGAAATGGAACTGATGATTAAAACCACAGATGGCCACCGAAACTCCTCAACGGTAGCTATTTCAAGGGTGTCGATTAGGGATGATACGGAGACGGCTTTACCGGAGCCGGAGGCGGATCCGGGGCTTTTTTTTATTTATTTAACGGAGTCGTATCCGGAGCCGTATCCGAAACCGGATCCGGAAGTTTACCGGAGACGGAGACGGAGCCGAGTACCTTTTATTTAAATGATTTCCTGGACAAGTCAAAACTTGTAGGCGTGCGCCGAGCTGCCGCGGCAAATGCAATATCTTCAGCCCCGGAATGAGTTCGGTAAGAAATTAACGGAGGCGGAGGCGGAGGTGTGGAATAAAAATAGCGAAGGCGAAGGTGGATCCGAAGGTGTAAAATCAAACGGAAGTTCCGTCTTAACGGATGCGGAGTCGAAGCCCCGTAGCATCCCTAGTGGTGATATGTCGCGGAGATGTATTGATTAAACTAGTTGAGCGACTATGATGAAGCACATTTAAATGGCTTTAATATATGACTATGACTTTGACATCATATTTGAAACAAATTGACAAATTGACTTTTTTATCGGTCTATTTGTAGTAATTACCTACCTAGGTACACTTTTTGTCCCATATCGCGGTGAAATGAAGATTGGGTAGTAGGACCTTGTGTAAGGTCCATCTGGATCGCTACCACCATCCTTTCCTAACCTTCCACAAAGCAGCAGTGTTCTTATTGCTGTGTCCCGGTTTGGAGATAATACCACAAGCCACAAGTGGGGAAATTACTAGCATACACTAGGCATTTCATCTTAGTCATCAGGATTGGCAACGCATTTGCGGTCTTAGGAATGCAGTCTTTAGACTGTAGTCTTAAGAATGCAAATGTCTATGGGTCACAGATTTCACTTACCATCAGATGGCTTGTGTGCGCGTTTGCTTTCTCCAAACCATAAAAAAGACGTTATAGTAGGAGATCCAAACAGGAGACGATTTGCACCGGGCTGTTTATTCGATAAAAAGTATTTTATACCAAATTTAATATGCTTAGTAATATATGGCGAATAGGTAGGCTGAAAAATTTAAGTCCAGTACATAATTAATTAAAAAATTTAAAATTAACTTTGTTTTAAAAAAATACAATAGCTTGTTTAATAGACAAATTACATACCAATCGAAAGTATAATCCTATATCCTATATATAAGCCTATAGAATATGCAAACGTTAGATTGAATATTTTTTTCCCGTTAAACTATTGGGTAGGCAGGTATAAACAGGTAAGTCGGTACTAATAATTTGCACCAAACCTAACGTTTGCATATTCTATAGACTTCATAATTTCGATTAGTGTGTAATTTGTCAATTAAACAAGCATTTGCAATTTAAAAAAAATATTTAATGATATAAGTACCTACTGGACTGAAACTTTTCAGCCTACCTATTCGCCACATATTATTTAGCGTATTAAATTTGATATAAAATACTTTTCATCGAATAAACAGCCCGGTGCAAATCGACTTCTATTTGGATCTTAGATCATGCTATTAATGTTTATGACTACGCGTATAAGGACTCGTAAATGAATAATAGATATAAGTCGGTCCACGTCACATTACACGAGAGTATTTTACCAGTGTAAGAGGGAAACCCTTAGAATCGTCAACGGGTGTTATGAGCCTATTACCTTTTATGATCCGGGGTAGTCCACTCCGTTTGGGATATTGTAAGTTTGTATTATTCAATACAAAATTAAGATAAAAAAAACTGCAAACCATTTTTCTTTTTGTTGTATCGTAAAAACGGTAAAAAGCACGCGTCAAATTTGGTATGATTATATGTACCTACATTAGTACATCCCTAAAAAAACGACAAATAAGTACAGAAAACCGGTCAAGTGCGAGTCGGACTCACGCACCGAGTGGGTATTTTTATCGACTAGGATTTCGGTCAGAGCGATTGTGCGCGCTGGATGTACCTAGTTACATTCTATCCTAGCGTGAGTTTCTTACTTCTTCACTAAAACGGATGGACGAATTTGGTTGGATACAATTTGGAATAGTTTGCTTAGATATATAGGTACACCGGATAACACATAGGCTACCTTGAATTCCGAAATAAATCAGTGTTCCCGTGGGATGGCAAAATTACTAATTCTACGCGGGCGAAGTCGCGGGCAGAAGCTAGTTCTATATATTGTTGAAAACACATTTCAAAAAGGGTTGAAAACACATTATAAGGGCCAAACTAGACCTTTATTGCCGCGCCGAGTGCCGGGCGGGCACGCCGCAGCCTCCGCGCACTTGTTATTGGTTACTCTCCGAATAATGAACACGGCCATTGTGAGACCTGCCAGCACAATAACGCTGGAGGGTTTCCGGAGACACTTAACATGAGAGACGACCCCATTTCCATTAAATTCAAAAAAATATTAGGGCGCCATAGCGCCATCTAGCGCCTTGTCAAACATCAGACTCGGTAAATACGTAACAGAAGGTATTTTTAATTTCCCAAGGATAACTCAGATAGGTTTTATTATTAACGCACCTATTTATAACCAATATAAAATAAACATGCCTTAGCAGCTTGCGTGAGGCACTACGTAAGAATTCTGTTGATTGATTGATGATATCGCTAGCGATATTACTTTTCATGCTAAACAAGTAACGTAAAACAAGATCTATCGCATACGGTCATTAATTTGTGCTCGTAACTGCAGTGAGCCATCAATGTATTTTTTACGTTGCGGAAACAATTGCTGGCAGGCCGCCAAGTAATCCGAGACGTGCAAACAATCC
Organism: Acleris literana; assembly: GCA_946894065.1. Taxonomy (NCBI): domain Eukaryota; kingdom Metazoa; phylum Arthropoda; class Insecta; order Lepidoptera; family Tortricidae; genus Acleris; species Acleris literana. The sequence goes on along the minus strand of OX335671.1, from coordinate 19,987,961 downwards.
GCTCGTTGTGTAACTGACACAAATACTTTCATATATCAACAACAGTTCTGTTATCCCTTCAAAAGCACCGCCCAAACACCAACCACCGTATGCAAACTACCCAGCTAATTCCGTTTCTTGCATCTCTCATAAATAGTCATAATGTACTAGAGTATCCCAGACACGGTCTGCTGAAAAATAATTACACAGATACAACAAACCAACTATAGTCTGTGCCGATTGAAATTGTCAAAGACGTAAACACAACCAAACGAACCAATTTACCATTATTACTCGATAATCACGTGCTTTTAAAGATCGAGTGAGGTCTTAGCAATGATTTTTACACTTTATCTTTACTTTCGCAATAAGTTTAGGATTAAATTACTATTCAGTATACGTTATTTTAAAAAAAACACGCGTGATTAATATTTGAGGTTATGTGTCAAACAGTACTAATTTGTTTACATCTTTGGCAATTTCAATTGACACAGGCTGTACAGAGCCTAGGTTTATATTTTAATTAGCTGCCCGTGCTTGCTTCGCTTCGGTTATTGTGAATTTTCTGTAACACCCGTACATAAAACAGTAATTATTATAGATAAAAGGAGGAGTTCGCGGATATACTCGTACAGACTGACAGACGGACAGAGAAGACAGACGCGGAAAACGACTTTGTAATATACTAGCTATGTACATAAAGAAGATAAAGATAATGTAATAGTAAAGAGCGGTAAATTTAGAATAAAATATAAATATGTATTACAAAAGCTCCTGGTAACGTAAACATCGTAAACACGGACATAAATAATGCGAAGTTTATTCTCGTTTATTCACCTAAAATATCACTTTCGGTTCTTTTATGTCTTTGTGTAATAGACAGATAATGGCTGCGGCGGGAGGCTGTGGGGGAAAAAGACATATTTAAATATAGATTTAATCGTAAATCATATATATTTTGTTCAGATATGAAGCTCCAATCGTACCAATAACAACGGTTGAAAATAAATAAGGCTAGCAGTGTCACGACTCCCGACGGATTCATCGCTTAATTAAGCTTTAATGAGACTAATTAGAATGGCATGGTTTAGCCGTGAAATGACCACAAGAATCGCAATAAAGACTGTCACGGGCTCTCTCCTACTCAGTAAAGCCTTATTACTTTTGATCAGTAGGCCTACACAAGATCGAAGCGACTTTAGAGTTTCCATTCCATCGAGTTGAAATGTATGGGATGAGAAGTTGGTCACGTGGTTTATCTCAAAGATACGCTAAATGGCTAACCAACAGGCTCTCGTGCGCGTTAGAATGAAATATCGAAACGCCCAAAGCTGTTCCCTTACCATGACAACTACGAATGCTCTGTCCCTCACAGTATTCTTATAGAGTGCGAGGGACAGAGCATTCGACTGGCTAGCAAGTACAGTAATTGTAACTCATGGTAAGGGTAATGTTATCGTATTGTCAACGTGATAGCTCTTATTTACTTGACAACAAAGTACCGTGTATAATATATCCTTAGATCAGTAAAAATAACGTGTACCTACCTACTCGTAAAAGACACTCTTTCCTAGTACACATGAAAAATTAATTTGTTTGTTTTGGTTTCCCTTTACGTGATTATGTTACACGTACATTACGTTCATTAAAAAAGGGCGTAAACAAGGTCACTTACCTGTACAAAAGTTATTACGTGCAAACAGAGTCAAGGGACAAGCCTAGGTTTAAACCATCTTGATAGTTCATAAGCAGAATAGCGATGTGCGGTCAGAAATACGCTGAAATACGTTTACAGATGCGCGGTCGGAGGAATGTAAACAAAGGAGGACTATCCTTCACCGTTGAGAAACCGTAAATATAGATCTGGGGGTCTTATGAAACATTACCTTAAGAAATCACTTCGAATTTAGCAATCTTTTGTTTTTGTTTGTTTTTTAAGCTCAAAAGGAGGGTTATGTATTTGATCTGTATGTATGTCCAACTCTATGTTCCCTCGTAACTACTAAACGGCTTAACCGATTTTTATAAACTATACATGGTTAGATTCGTCTTAACCACTAGAGTGTTATAGGCTATATTCAAATTATATTACGTAGACGATAATATCAAAAAATAGTCGAGTTGTTAAAGCTTGCATTTTATTAGACTTGTTATACGTTTTTTAGAGAAAGCGTCAAAAAATGGATTGCTGCCATATACAGTACAGCCGAAATACTTCTGTTTGAATGTAATCGCTCGTACTCGCAATAAAGTCTCTCATTACGCACAAAAGCATGTAAATCAACTATAAGAGGGTGCAAAACGTAAGTGTTTGAGTGATTTTTAGCTTAAAAATCACATACATACCGTTCTACATCCAAGGTTAAGAAGCTATAATGGCTTCGCTTTACTACGCTCCCCGCCGGAGCTGGCAATGTTAGGGTTTTTTTGCTATAAATGGTATCGTAAAAATCTTGGAGCTGTATTTCTTAATATTTTTATAAAATATCATGCTATTCAGATCATCAATATAATGCTTAAAGATCATTTGGGAAATTAAAATTATGCTGAGTGAATGTATGCGAAATTAGGAACGTACATTGTGCAATGGCATAAATAAGGGTTTATGCTCATCCTCTGTTATGCATGGTTATGCGTATAGTCTGTGTCAATTGAAATTGCCAAAGATGTAAACAAAATAGTACTGTTTGACACATAACCTAAATATTCACCAAGCGTGTTTTTATTTAAAATATCGTATCATTAATAGTTATTTAATCTTAAACTTAACTTAATATGAAAGTAAAGATCAAGGGTATAAATCATTGCTAAGACCTCACTTGATCTTTAAAAGCACGTGGTTTTAGTAATAATGGTAAATTGGTTATATGATTGTGTTTACATCTTTGCCATTTCAATTGGAACAGACTATATAATTATGTAAACAAGTAAAAACTGCTTATAGAGAAATGAATCTCGCGACACAGGCTAGGCCTAGTGTGAGGATTATTGTTAACTCATTTACTGTGTAATTGTTAAACTATGGAATAAGTATCTATTGTAGAAAAACTAATGTAAACCTATCATTTTATACAATAAATAAATTATAAATTTATATGCAATATGTTTTGCCAAATAAAGGAAAACTCAAAAATAGTTCACATAAAAAGTTATAGCTGTCAGTAAGTTAAGTAAATAGCTGTGAAACAGTAAGAGAAGGGAAGGGCCCTCCGGCGCCCTCGACGGGCTTTATCGGTGTTTGGAGGGACGCTCGAGTCGGCAGTCAGGAGACTTCTGGTAAACACGCCGCGGCTCGGATTTAGATCTGGAGATATGGAGGGCCATCGCTTGGCATCAACTGGGCTATTGAGTTTGAAATGGTCGTGTCAAGCTCGACGAACGACGACGAGCAGCGAACTGAGGGCCCTGCCAAGATGCACTACGCTAACTAACGTTTATATTCGTTTCGTTTTTAACCAATCGCGTCACTGGTAGATCACGTGACTTTTCGTATCACTTCATCTTCCAGTGACGCGATTGGTTTAAAAATGAATCGAATAGAAACGTTAGTTAGCGTAGTTCATCTTGTCTAAGCCCTCTGGTTTGGCATGGTGAATTTGACAAATAATTCGTTGCCAGATATACCTCTATATGAAATTTCAAAGTGATGAGGAAATGTCGATGTTTCAGTACCAAATGGGCCTACATGGTCTGCCAAGTTTAAATTATACTGTGCCATCGGGAATGTATTTATCGCGACACAGTACTCGTACATATACCTTAATATCAGTGGCATTGGGGTGTGTAGACATTTTTCACGGTTTGGGAACGTAAGTATATTTATTTATGGCTTTGAATGTACATTGCAAATTATCAAAATAATGTAAGGATTTTTTACAAACCGGACATTTTTGATGCTCCGCCCGCAGCTCAGATGCAGCCGTGCTGCTTGCAGTATCACACTCTCTAGGTACCTATGCCGAAAGCGGTGGCCAGGATATTCGGTTACGCTGATAGAGGCCAGGTCCTGGCCGTGGTAAGGTCATTATGACAAGGTTGACGGTAGGTTATAGTAAGGTTGACACGTTAGCCTAGTTGCTAGTGACCCTGCCTTCGAAGCTGGCTGTCCTGGGTTCAAATCCCGTTAAGGGCAGATATTTGAGTGATAAGCGCGAGTATTTGTTCCTGAGTCTTGGATGTTTTGCTATGTATAATCAAGTAGGTATGTATTTTTCTATATTAAGTTATCGTTGTCTAGTTAGCTAGTTCTACTTATCTATATAGTTATAATTCAGAGAATATGATTTGGCCGTCTGTTATCTACTTTACGATCTTTTTTTCTGCGTTAAGACTTACCGGACCTAACCTTAACCTTAACCTTTCAACCCTCTGTTCTGTTTGAAAAACGAGAGCAGTTTTACGATTACCTTTTGTTAATATTAACAAAAAGATCTTAGTCAAGATTACAGACGGCCAATTCATATTTCCTGAACTATACCCATAGAACAAGCCTAGAGCTTTGTTTGGGACTAGGTCAATTTGTGTGACATTGTACCCTGATAAGTAATTAATTATTTTTTATTATGTAAATGAGAGGCGGATGAATTGCTGCTAGACTGATACCAGACTTAATATTATACAACATAGTTTAAAACAAGTATATTAGTAGACTAATTGTCCGAGAAACATGATAAGGGTGTTTGGAGTTGCGAAGCGGGGCTCGTAGCGTATTACTTTTATTGTTTTACAATTAAAAAAATGTAAAAGAGAGGAAATAATGTGTCCGCGCTGAGTAACGGAGAGCGTAGCCATATTGTCAGTGTTTTTAACAATCTTGCCAACATAAAATAGGCGGCATCGTTTTAGGCACATATTTTGACGCCACACGTGTACAGTCACCAGAAATAATATATCATCCAACATTAGGTGCAAAAATATCTTTATTACGTCACGTCTTTATTACTAGGGGTATAAGGCTTGACTTCCTACTACGCTGACGTCGGTTGAGCGTACCTTCGGCCGCGTATGAGAAAGAAAAGTCTCGCAGTACGAAACCGATCGCTGTACGGAACAGTATGTGCTCGCCTGCGCTGCGCACGTGCGTACAGTCAACCGATCAGCTTTGCACTGAGCGCGCGCATAGTGGTGTATAGCGCGTCAGCGCACGGACGTACGCGGCGCTGACGAGCGAGACCGACGCTCGCCATCAGCGGCGCGTAGCAATAAATCTGCCGCGGATGTCAGCGTCGCTGTGCGGTGTGTCATAGAACATGGTGTATATTCGTACGCTCGACCGACGTCAGCTACGGTCAGCGTAGGAGGAAATCAAGCCTAAGAGCGTGTCAGATATTTTTGCGCCCAATGTTGGTTAATATATTATTGCTGGTGACTGTACATATAAACGAAGTTGATTGTCTATTCATAAACATAGTTATACCTATACCTATTTAGTTTTAATGACAAGGGGTATATGACTGGCGATGACCTTTATTTTCCTAGTGCGTTTATCGCTCTTAAAAATATATAAACACAACTCTATTGTTAAAGGCATAAGAGCGTGTGCAGATATTTATGAGGACCTTATTTGCTGAGATATATTTGATGGTGACTGTACTTATCTTCAATCTTCCCGACTCTGTGCCCGAGCTTAGATGACTTTGCAATTGTACTTAGCCTTTCCAAGATTACCTCGCCCTGGAAGTAGCAGGAATCAAATCTACAATATCTTGCTCCTGATAAAGATTCTCTGAGAGCTAGGCATCTTGACGTTTAAGCTAAAAGATTAACAGCGCTCGCGAGCGCTGGCGGATTATGAGATTGACTTCGAAATAGCCTTGCAATTCACAACGCTACCTACGTAGATAGAAGAACGGCAGCGTGTATTGGCAGGATGTTGTTTGATATTGTATTAATCCCGCGACTAGGTGTTAGACTACAGTAGCGGCATCTAGTGATGGCACTTTTGAAGTTTGCTCGCTCATGAAGTTCCCTAAATATTGACAGCAAGTATAAAAGAACAGATGTCAAACTTCACTGTTGCAGGTACCGGAATAGTGATGTACTGCTGGCGCTGTAATTTACCAAAACGCATTTCGTAACTAGCTACATCTTGAGGTTGTTTTTACGCTAGCGTTCATCGTTTTAATCATAACTAACAAAAAACATCTCAAAAAATCAATTCGCTTGATGATATCAAAGGATCGCTGACTGGTACAACAAAGTACCTAGGTATATGACAATGAAGTCACTGCACTTCCACGTCACCGCCGCTGGCAAACTCGCGTCCTAGCTCTGAGTTAACGTGATTTAATGATTATTTATTCACTCATTTATCAATAATTTCAAATTTTGTATATTTTGACACAACATTTCAAAATTCTGACAATGTCGTCTTCTTCTAGCCACACAATTTATTTCGAGAGTTTGATCTACAATTTATGGCCTTTTATTTTTATGCGTTATTTTTTAACAAACTTTTTAAATGTACTTCTCGCACTTGACTGAAATTTTTACGATAATAAAATGGAGTGTTCCACGACACTATTTGTCAGCTATCAAAAGTGCCATCACTCGATGCCGCCACTGTAGTTGGTGATGACCCTGATGACCCTGCTTATGAAGCTAGCGCTCCCGGGTTCGATACCCGGTATGGTCAAAATATTTGTGTGATGAGCAACGAGTATTTGATTCTGAGTCTTGCATGTTTTCAATGTATTTAACTATTTATTATTTTAAATAAGTATTTACATATATCGTTGTCTAGTACCCATAGTATAAGCCTCTAGAGCTTAGTTTGGGACTAGGTCAATTGGTGTGACATTGTCCCCTGATATTAATTAATTTATTCTTATTTAATCGTTTCAAAAATTCACGTAAATAAAAACGACTTTTCAATTTAATTGATTATGATACGACGTAATTTGAACGTATTTAACTACATTACAGTATTCCCAGCTTCTTAATAGCTTTCGGCTGGTTATCGCTATCACGCTTGCACTCGCAACTGACAGTACCTATATTTGTCACTTGGGTGTCATAGAAAAACGATTATTGGCGATCGCTATTAAGAAAATAATTGCAATGTACTTACCTATACAATAACACAATTCTCTATAACAATTAGATATATAAAAACTCCCGATATAACAGCCCAACCGATTTTCATGAAACCTAGCTAAGAACCACCGCTAGAAAATGTGCTTTCAAATAAAAACAACCGCAACCACATCAGTTCACCCGTTTAAGACCTACGGTGCTACAGACAGATATACAGATACCCATGTAAAACTTAACGCCGCAAAAAAATTACGAAGAGTCGAATGAGTTGTAAGCGCGCGAATGCACATATGTTCTAGGATTTTAAGTTAGAAAAAACCTGCCAAGTGCGAGTCAGTCTCGCACACGAAGGGTTCCGTACCATTCATGTACGCCTCCTTTTTTTTAATATTATTATTTGTAATTATAGCGACAATAGTGTTCTCACTTGTTGAAAAATATTAAGGTGGAACTAAATACGTATTCAAAAATCGACTTAATAAACTTTACACGTATTGAGACGGGGACAAAATTAAACCAAAATTACCTCGATTGAAAAAAAGACAGTTCGAATTTTATCATTGTGCATCTGATATCAGATGCATAATTTAATTTTTTAATTAACTATGCCAACTTTTGTTACAACATTGCCACCTTAGTGTCTCTCTCTCTCTCTCTCTCTTTATTTATGAGTCAATCAAGCTCTTGTCGGTGAAGTAATCGCCGGTGTATTTCATTTGTTTACACCTACGACGAGAAGCTTTTGCGTGTGATTTAAGTAATTGTGTGGCTTTTTTAGGAGAATTATTGATTTTTCAGGAAATTGCTACGTTATTGACGATTAAATATCAAAATTCGGGATTAATAGCTGTTTTAGCGAAGAGAACCGAAGGTTTACCGCATCTTAGTGTTCTTTAAGAATATCATTAGAATCCCAAACTAATTAAGTATGTATAAGTATAAAGTATCCGTAGATCGATGTTTCATTTCTTTAATAATTTACCTGACATAGGTAAATTATTTTAAAGTTACCCTAAATAAAAAATCTGAAATAGACGTTGATTTAAAAGCGTTATCGGGCCAAAACAATGTAACAGACATATCTAAACAAGAAACCTTAAGTACCAATTTCACCAAACGATGTTGAATTTAATCAATGTTAATCGACTGTTAGTTCATACATTTTGGCAGCTGTTAACGCTCTAATCGTCTGTTAAGTGGTTAACATCGTATGGTGAAATTGGTATTAAACATTGTAGCTTGTCTAGGGGACATGGCTTATGATATGAAGGAACACATATCGAAACTTATAAGTGATTGTTTCCACAATTCATTTTCTAACTACCAAAGTAAATATTTTAAAACCTGTTACAATGACCACCAGCGCTGCTTTCCTCTACTCGATTCAATAAATAATGTATAGGATTTCATTCAAAACGGAAATATCTTGGTATATAAGATGCGGAGTAGTGGAAATTACAAGGTTTGCCGGCAATATACCCGGCAGGCCGCCGCAAAGCTGTCTCCGATTCCGGTGAGATACTCGTAGAACTACCAGCTTATATCCGGACTGTAAATACAAGTGGTAGGTACAGTTTGATAGCTCTTAAAATATTCTTTGGTGTGTATTTCTCTCTCACTCGCTCTCATAAGCTCTAATGCGAGTCTAACCGACATTACCCGAACCCGAAATATGTTTTTTAAGGCGTCATATAGGTTAGGTTTTAAGTCCAATGTGGTACTGTTTACTGTAAGTAGGTATATTTTAATATATAATAAACGTTAATTTTATAACCCTTTTTTAAACATGTACACCGTAAATTAGGTTAGGAATGTAATCAGGCACTACGGACGGTGGTAGTGAAACTTGGAGAAAGTTAGTGAGTGATTCATCAAACTTTATCAGATAAACTTGTTGAGTATTTTAAAAAACTCTAGTGTTTAAGTAAATGAAAAAAGACAGGTCACTTTAGGTAAATAGTCAGGAACGACTCACCAACTCTATCTGACCAGTGGCCGTAGACAAGATGCTTAACGCTAACGTAAACGATTGTCTAAAACTGGCAAAACGTATGGAATTGACATAACTAAGACGCAATCGTTCGGCAGTTTATGTCAATGCAGCTGGTCTAGGGCCACGGACCTAATACTCCCCCGATTAAGGTTTCCTAACGAGACCGAATCATGTAGGGCCGTTTCTGGCCAGTACTTAACTGTCAGTGAGTAGGTATTGTTTTTTAAACAAGCTCGAGTGACGTTGCATTAAGTAAGTTGTGATGTCTTACAGAAGTCAAAATTTAAATTTGACTCTACATACTTATTTACCTATACGTATTAGTAGACAGTATAATAATATATGTTAAATGAAATAGCTTAACTTTCCAATTACAATTACGATATACCTAAATACTTAGGTATATCGTAATTGTACTGATTAAATCTTACTTGAAGAAAAGGTCCATTCCACCAATTCAAACTTAATTATTAAGTATACCGAATGTTCACGCCTGGGGATCAAGTCATTGCTTACATTTTGAAGCAACCTGCAAAAGAAATTACAGGCAACAAGTTTACCACTTTCGGCTCGTCTGACCCACAATGAAGCCGTTGTTAACAAAAGCTAAAACAGCGTAATAATTATATCGATGGTTAGTTTATCATATGTGGCCCGTTTCACGAAGCTACAAGTTACAAATTACAAGCGGAACTCTCTTTCTAGCAAAAGGACTTCCGCTTGTAATTTGTAACTTGTAGCTTCGTGAAACGGGCCTCTGACATCTAACCTAAAAAATGCAAAATGTTGCACTTAGCACGTGAATTTGCATTCTAGTGTCTGAACTATTGATAGGGAAAAGTGTTTCTAAACGCATTAATGGACTTAATGAGCAGAAACTTAAACTGACCACTACTTTAATATTTATCAGGCCACAAAATTAAACACACTCAACTCCTGTTATTAACCTTTTGAACGCCATACGTCGAATACAAAATGTGCCACCCACACGCCGAACATGTTTGCTATGCTATGCAAATTACGCCTTATTGCTACCAAACAAAGTCTCTTTTAATCTTGAACTCTTGTCGGCTTTAGCCGACGTGGCGTCAGTGGCACGACTTTTAGTTGACGGCCAGAGCCGACTGTGGCGTTGAAAAGGTTAATAATAACTTATTATTAACGTTCGTAGCGGTCAAAGAGTAGAATAGCTACAAATTATTATTTAATTTGCCATTCGTACACTCTGCACGCATTTACTACATCGTTGTTACTACTCGTTATGGTGGCACTGAATCACATGACCATGTTAGTTCATGGTCGACCAACTAAATATTCGGACGCAAACATTAACACGATACAATAATGTATAAGTGAAATTAGGATTAAATGAAGTAAGATATAATGTTGTTGCGAAGAAGGCAAGGCGAATAGCAAGACGTGCACCCAAGTGTCCTGGAGGACTGTCCACACGAGCGCACACTATAATCATCCATTAATAATGGCCACCGACGGCATCGACCATCCAGTGGACATGGAGGACATGGTCACCGCTCCATTTAACAAAGCTACGTAAAGTGGCTTGTTATTAAAGTGTACATATTAGTAACGTTAAATGCGGACTAGGCTAGCATTCAAAATTAATTACAGAAGTGTAGGTACGGCCGTCTTACTCCAACTGTTAAGACTAAAAAAGAGCGCTAAATTAGGTTTCTTACTCTAGCAAAAGTAAGAGTCAGCAGTCAACTTCTACAATTTTATTGCTAGTATAATCCCCGTTTTACATATTTTAAAACTGAGCAAATGCTTTTTGTTTGGATTGCCTATCACCACCACACATTATCTAAGTAATATTAAACTTAATTAGCAATAGGTAAAGTTTAATCTTAGACTGCATGTACATTTGGTGTTGAACTGTGCTTTATTGTCAAGGGCATAAGGTTAAGCGAGTTCAGTTCAGAAATCGAGCACCTTGTCAACTCTCTTTCGGTACGAGAATCAAATACCTAACGTGTTTATAAAATATATTGCATAAATAATTTAGTTTCTCTATTTAACCAATTAATTGGTTTGTATACATATATTCCTCAAATGAATGGAACTGGCGAGGCCCGCACTTTCTCTCGAGGAACCAGAAATACTCGTTTGATGACTGCATATAGGGGAAACTACATTCTTCAATAACACCAAGATCAGGGGTCACAGGTTTTATAATATTACAAACTATATTTTACTTTAAATTCCGGAGAACCCTAAGAACACCACTATAATGTCGGCCTCCGTAAAACTGAAAACGCGATCCATTAGCTCTACCATTGTATCATTTCTTATCAGTACATTAAGGCATGTCTCTGTATCAGTGCAGGTAACAGTGGGATCCGGTATCTCTGTCCACGTACAGTATCATCGTTTTTACAAGTTATAGGTACGTCATTTACAAAATCCAACGGGCACTTACCTCCGGGATAAAAAGTTTCACTGTCATTCTGCGGTAATGCGGCTCAGCTCCGGATTAACACATAATGTAACTTATTCAGTATCCACGCATAAAATAATAGTTTACAAAAACACGTACATATTCACAATAATGATCCTGCCTCGACACTTGAGTGCTCAATTAATTATCAAGTAGCTAATACGGCCATACTTAAATTTTTAAATTCACGTGGTTCACTTTCCCGAAGTTGTTTATAATTTACTTTCGTTATGACATGAGACAGTTGCAATACAAGCGAGATTACGTGCCTTTGTTTTATAAACTAATTGCTAGTAAATATTTGGCCAAATACCGCTATCGCGTAGACGTCGAGAACAACTTACGATTAAATATTGGAGAGTCACTATTGGCCACTCAAAAAATATACGAATGGAGTTCAAGTTTATTTAGCTGTGCCAATAAATTGGTTTTTATTCACCCAAAATTACGGTTCATTTGGTATTTGGAAAGTGGAGTGTTTGCGCGCGCCCCTGGAATCGACCGGGCGTCCCGACGCGCCACTGAGCGATCTCGCGAGGCTCCCGGTGCGGCGCGCCGCGCGCATGCGCCGCCCGCCGCCGCGGCGCGCGCTCCGTGTGACCCCGCCGCTGCCGCCGCTACATTACGTCCTCCCACACGCGCTCGCCGTCTCCCATTAACTACAAGGAGCAATCTATACACTGCTTGCACGATCTTCGCCTACCCGGCACTTCGTATTAACGACCGCGGTACGAAGTCAGTGAGAGCAGAAGGATCAAAAACTGACGTCACAAGTCCGCTCACAAGTTCCACAACGCCGAGACGACTGCTCGTATATTCAGCCTTATTTAATTAACGCCAATAAGACTCGCACTGAACCGGCAAATAAAACTGATCTCCGGATCTCAGAAGTAGATAGTCAATTAATTAAAGTTCCTTTCTTTCTACTGCGATCATCCTGGCAAAGAAACACGCGGCTCGACGAGTGTTACGTGGTATTGTTAAAAGCATATAAAGCATAACTTATGTAGAGACAAAAAATGCTCAACGTAGGGATTGGTTTTCGACCTTGCCTTAAAGTTAATTTCTGCATATAAAATCTACTCGTACGTATCTACTCTAGACGCACGAAAATTGCATTGGCTCATTAATATCCAAGTTCCTACCTGTGGATTGTGGAGCGAATAGTTTAGGCAACTGTCTAGGGCATATAATTTAACCGTTTCTGTATGAAAATGACCCTTTATAACCGGTTAAAACCGGTTATTTGCATTCCCTACAACTGTCACATAGTTAATGAAGGCTCTTAACGAGTACCGAAGTTAATAAGCACGAGTATCACTTACTTTTACGGATTTTAATTAAATAATTGAATACGAGTATGATGCTAATATACTCGTATTTAACTAGTTTGGTAATACCTATTATAGATGGTTTAGTTACTACCGTAAAATGGGGTGAGTAGGGACACAACCTAAAATAAGTCATAACTTGTTACCAATAAGAACAATTATTAAATGAGCAATAACATTACGCCTATTGGAAATAATTTCAGTCGTATAATTAGTAACATATTATGCTTCATTTTAGGTTGTGTCCCTACTCACCCCTTAATCCCTACTCACCCCGTTTTAAGGTACCTCGAACTAGGTTCTACGTTCGACCGTATGTATGTTTTTTAAAGGTATATTCACCGATTTCTCCATCAATTATGGACCGATTTTTAACCGACTTCAAACAAAAGAAGGAGGAGGTTCTCAATTCGTCTGTATTTGTTTTATTATTTTTTTATTTTTAATGTTTGTTACCTCAGAACTTTCGACTGGGTGAACCGATTTTGAAGATTCTTTTTTTATTTGAAAGCTGGTGCTTCCAGATTGGTCCCACTTTTTTCAAAATGAAGATCTGATGGTGGAATCCATGAGGAATCGACGGAACTCTTCAAAATTTATAGGCACGCCTATAGCGATTTTGGTATTTTTCATTGTAACTCGTGTATTTGGTCTTGGAAAGCACTACTTGGTGAAGTGGAACTGATGATGAAGACCACAGATGGCCACCGGAACTCCTAAACGGTATATATTTCGAGGGTGGCCACAAGATATTTCGATTAAGATAGTTGAGCGACTATGACGAAGCATATTTAGGTTTAAATATATGAGTATGACTTTTCCACGGCGTTGCTTGCGGCGAGATTGAAATGTTCTATTGTTTCTTGAGAAATGGGAGAATAGGTAATTATGATCACTAAAAAGTATAAAATAAAATAAAAGTTTAAAAAAACAAAAACCCGGCGTCGAGCGTCCAACAATATTTTAACCAAAAGCAGACTTCAGTTGGACTGATCTATTTACCTACCATTTTAAAGAAGTTATTTTTTGCTTTTTGAAGGCGGGTTTTTGTTTTTTTAAACTTTTTTTTTGTAACCTATATTTTTATTGGAAAGGGTATACTTACGCGGTGATGCCATTGATTGTCACTAAGTTAGAACCTGGTGCGGGATCCATGCAGAATTGAGGGAACTCCTCAAATATAATAGGCTATTTTGGCATTTTCAGTAGGTAACAAGTCCAGCACTTGCATTCAGAAAGTATGATTTGGTAAAATGGAACTGATGAAGAAAACCATAACTGAATTTTGTGATGATAAAAAAATAATGTTTCATAAAACTATAAGATAGAAGGTAACATAAGCTGTCATTAGACTAGAAAGAGCTTATTGACCTAAACTTTACACTTACGCATTCACGAATGAGCGAGTTAGAAAGGTCCTTGTTTTATAACTATTTTGATCTCACCTACGGTATTAACCGCTCCATAACGTTTAGGCAAATTAGCGCTGCCCATTCCAATCACTTGGCTGCTCATAAGCCATTAATCGTGTTTCTAAGCATCAAAGGAAACTCATAGAGAACAGACTTTCGTGGAAACGATATACTTTTAAGCATTGATAATGAGCTATTATACAGGGGTATTATCTAGCCGCGATTAGAAAGAGATTAGAGGTGACAGTTTTACCATATACGTACGTCATAGTGCATATGAATTGACAGCAATTCCAATCCCAAAGTAATCTCGGTTTCATAATAGAAAATGACGTTGAATTAATTTCTGTCTATAGTCGTCCATTTCTGTCGAGTACCCTTGCGCTGGGATTCTGGGCCCTCTCGTGCCCGCCATAAATAAAACGCTGTCTCGTCAATATACATTTATATACCCGTGTACTTTCTGTAGCAAACATGCATGGTATTATATCATGGTTACAATAAAACATGTATTGTACTGTAGATGAGTTAACTATCATGATGTACAAACAGGAACAAGTTAGTAATCAGTTAGTAATTTTATAGATAAGCCTAAAAAAGCTACCAAACGAAATGTACCTCTACACAAATTCACTGCAAAAGTGCACCGTATTAACTTTAAAACTGATGACACGGAAAGCAGTTCAAAAATTTACAGAATAAAATAAAATTTAGGACAAACCAATCAGTCTAGCATAAAACATTATCCAGCAAACATTACAAAATTACGGATGTCTAAACGCAAGAATATAAAGTCGGTACTCCAAACTGCAATGAAACTGCCCATTAATACTTATCATTAATCCTTGGTCCGCCGCAGCCAGCAGCCAGTATATTCCATTCGCTTAGATAGTGTCGCTACACTCACACATACGTGTGGTTATTGTAATAAAATACGAATATAATTCAATTTAAACTGCCAAATTCACTTGCGGGTGTTACGCCTCAAGTGAATTTTTCAGTATACTTCGAATTATATTCGTATTATATTACAATGACCACGAGTACGTGCGAGTGTAGCGACACTATCTAAGCGAATGGACTATATACAATATTATTAAGTAACTTTTGAAGACGTCTACAATGGCCAAAATGTATGTATAAGTATTTAAAATACATCATAGACATTGGGAAGGGTATTCACGTATCTTGCCGACTAGGACGATGAAGGGTAACGATTAAGTTAACGGGAACGGTATGTTAGGATAAGGCTTTAAAATACTTATGGCTGTACAGAACACTTATTTAACTATAATTGCACCACCGACTCGCTTACACTAGCTTTATACTATCTATTTCTGTACATTTACAAGAAATATTTTACGAGCACACGAGCTCCGCACACCTGTCTTCTAATTGATTTTGTCTTACTTTGTACATATCTACATAACGATCAGCATAGTTCTACCAACAACGAAGAGAGACTATGGACAAACTCTTTAAAAACATTGATATCCTCATTATTCATATTACAATTAGGCAACTGACAGTTTCGTTGATCGCAGCATGAGCGGTGATCATTTCTATTAAAAGCATTTTACCTCCGCATTTTAGTTGTAAATTATTAGCTTCTGCCCGCGCTTACTCCACGTTGACCATTATGCGCACGGGAACAGTTTTTCTTGGAATCAAAGGACCTTATATATAAACCCCCTTGAAAACGGGCACTTTCGATTTTTTCGAGTTTAACATACTTCAAGTGAAGGAAATTTAATGCTACAGCATTAAACAAATACTATTTGTATTTTAATTCATTATTTTTCTTCGTTAATAATACTTTCTTTATTTTGTAGCATAAAATCTTATTTAGTTATAGTATATTTAAACTTCTTGAAAAAAAACGAAAGTGCCCGTATTTTTTTGCAAGGTGGTGTATGAGTTCAGGGTATAATATAAGATATCTCAATTCTTTATCCAAATCCGGCTATTTCATCGTGAAGATGTAACAAATACACACACAGAATCTTACACTTTATAACATTACTGTGATGGTGATAACTGAACGTCCATATTTATACAGACATACCCAGCCAGGAAACGAATCTAGGTGTCATACCTAGCAGACGGTGCGCTCGGTGAAGGCGCCGATGAGGCGCATGTCCATAGCGAGCGCGGCGCGCAACACGAAGGGCGCGGCGTCGTGGCGCACGCGCAGCGTGAACTCGCGGCGCGCCGCCGACGGCAGCGCCCCGCCCGCGGCCGCCAGCACGCGCGCGCGCGCCGCCGCGTCCAGCGCCGCGCCCTCGGCCGCGTGCCCCAGCACCGTCCGCGCGCACACCGAGCGGCACGCGTCGCACTCCGCCTCGTACAGCTCCCGCGCGGCGATCTCAAAACTTCGGCGGCGGTCGACGCCGCCGACGGCGCTGCTGGTCGCCGACACGCCCTCCTCGTGGGCTCTAGCGGCGCCGGCCCGCAGGACGGCCGGCAGAAGTAGCTCCGCGACGCCGCTGAAGGTTCGCGAACGCAGGAAGTGCAGGACCCGCTCCGCCTCGCGCGTCTCGTCAAAGAGCCGGCGCTGGCGGGCGGCGGGCACGGGCCGCGCCACCGCCCACGCCTGGGCCCAGGGGTTGTCGGGCAGCAGCATGCGCGCTCCGAGCGTACCACCCCCCTCCGGCTCCCAGTCGCGCGGTGAGTACCAGCGCACGAAGTCGCACAGCTCGGCACCGGGGTTAGCGGCCTTGAAGGCCTCCATGTCGGACAGCAGTGAGGCGCTCATCATGCGCGCGCGCAGCTCTGAGGCGCGCGCGTCCTCACCCAGCCGCACCATCAGCTCTGCGTCCTCCTCCAGCTGATCCTCCGTCTTCGGCGCCGGGTCCTATATTATTATTACAACGCCATAATATATAAAAAAATGAAGCGCGTTGAACCTTTTTCTAAACGATGTCTAAGTATTTAAAGTACGTATATGTTGTTGTATTAACATCATATCTGCTCGAGCTCATTAATTTCAATAAGTGATTTTTTGGACAGGAATCATCAAAACGAACACATATTCATTTCATCAGACCTAAGATACGGAACTGACAAAAGTAAATGTATTTACCTGAGTGTGGGGTATGTAGAGCGGCGCCCCATTTTTGATCATCGCGTCGTCGAGGCGCTTGAGCCGGCCGGCGGGGCGGTCCCAGGGCGGCGGGGCGTCGGAGCCCTCGCCCTCCGAGCAGTCGTAGAACTCGTCGTCGTCGGAGAGCGGCGCACCGGCGCCGCGCGCGCGCTCGATGCAGCAGTTTAGCAGCTGCAGCTTCTGGTGCAGAAGGCACGTGCGCGCATTGGGCGCGCCTGCCGCGACCCTGACGCAACAGAACACAACCACTAATAAACTACTTTCCTCCGTTATACATGTAATATAGCAGCACATAGCTTACTATAGTAAAAAAAGAAAATGTCCAGTTTGTGAGAACTTTTTACATGTGTTCATTAAATAACGACTGTCACGTTCCACCAACTTCGTTTTAACTTTCACTTTGTAAGCAATTTGAGTAGACAAATGCACGACCTCGAAAAGAAAGCACCTAAATAAATCAAAAGAACGCTCGGCGACTAACGTAAACTGTGAAACATTTTCTCTTTCGTTTAACTATGCAAATTTCGCATATCGCCTCGAACGAAACCGCATCGGATTGATTATGATGCCCCTCGATATCGTGTCCTGCTCAGTTCCATAGTGCCCACCTGACTCCAATTAACGCAACTAAATAATTTGGCCGCGATTTGTGTGCCATGACCTAGACTCGATGGGAGTAAGCTAAGCGCACAAACGCTCTCGGGACCGTTAGCTTATTGAATTACAAATGCGAAGCTGGTTGCGGAGGCGGCGGCGCAGGTGAGCTGGCCGCCGTGTAATCGGTCGCTGAACCGTTTGTTTACCGGAGCCGGCGCGGGCGCCGCAACTGGGTGTAGGTCAGGCCTGGTGGGGGCCCGCCGCCGGCGCACAGTCCGCGCCCGACTGCCGAGAGTGCTTCTTGCGCCAAAATGGCTCTGATGCCGCCGGTCTAATCATAGTTCCGGTTCCTGATAGCTTACCGAAAGTGACCTCTTTCCCACTGTTGTGCCCCAACAATGACAAATTATCGGTGATTCTCTAAATAAATAAAAATATAATAAATATTTCACGTGACAGTGTTCGTCGAAAGTGGCCATTTTCAAAGGATTATCTGCATTTCCCGCGAGGATTTCACACGACATGGTAAGTCTAGCGCTTCACTTGAAGGATATTTCGCAGGCAATTCGCAAGCCCGTAGAGCACTAGAGAAAATCTCGGCGTGTACATTGACCCACTTTTCGAGCACCAGCTTCCGTCACAGCCCGTTTCCACGGAACATTACCAGGTCTTGTTATTAAATATTTACGTGTATGCTGAAGTAACTGCAGGTGCGTGTATTCGCATCATTGCGTCAAAAAATAAAAACATGTATTGACAAGAAAAGAAGCTTTAATATTAAACCTATCACCCTTGTTAAATTAATTAAAGTGATCATTGACGCCTTATCGTCAGGGTAAAATCTAAAGAATAACAGTAAGAATAATCTGTATTGCAACAACAACTATTGAAACTAAGATAAAGAAAAACAAATACAAAAAGGAATAATTTAAAAATAAAAACATTTAAAACAACAGAAAGGTGGTAGAGAAAAACAAAACAAATTTCAAAGGAAGCCTTTTGTGTAGGTTTTCGAAATGGGCTTTGTTTATATTTTATCTCATCAAGAAACGGAAAATCCATTTTATCATAAACATTTATAACATGTTATTTTATCATATAACATATCTGTAATAACAACGTTTAAATGTTTATGTCAACGTAAATGTACTCTTGTAAATAATGCAGCACCTACATTTAAAGTTTTTCCTCATACAGAATCAACATGAAAGCAAACAGTGGCATCAACCCAAATTTGCAAGTGCACAGAATGCACCATGTTTACAGTGCATGTTTTTTTGACAAATAGCGCAGCCGGCAGGTCACGTTTCTTGAACATACCGAGGAATATGCTTCATTCAGCGTTGCACTACGAATATCTAAATCCCAGTTTACTCAGCAAAAGCTCTGAGTGGCGCGGCCGCGCGGCTCCGACGCGGCTCGCGCGCGCTGCACATGCCGCGTGCGCACGCGTCATGCTGTCAACCGCGAACTTTCTCTACTTTATTCAGATAGTTTCACGAAAAATATGTATTCGGGACCATTGGAAATAAATAACAAACGCAATTTCAATAAGTAATTGGCTCTCGCCGGCCATTTGCTTTCTTTAAAAGGGGCTCTTCCTTACCGGGTTTTGTTTACTTGGCAAAGTTTTCGGTGCGCGCCGCCGCCGACTTAATAGTGTGTGCCACCCTACGGGAGGCTCCGCCTCGCCCGCCGCTCTGGCCGCTCGTTTCGTTAATGCTCACACTCTTCATAATCATCCTGACAGCATTTTTAGGGCGCTAAGCACTTCGGCTTACTTAGGCCCGCTAAGCTTATCATGAGAGTAGGTTAAACTGCAGCCTGTCTTTATCAGATCTGGATTCTAAACAAAATCAAGAGCTTTGATGTTGAACACGAGTATAAGATCAAAGGTGACCTGGAGCGCTAAACCCGCGATCTATTTACGTGTGCTGCATTTACTGCAGTTTTCCAGTAACGAGTTTGGACACACAAATGTGGAACAAAGCCGACAGCCGCCCGCCAAATATCCGGAGCCGCCAATACGCGAAGCGTTCAATATAGTTCTGCAACATGTGATACAATAATGCACCTTTGTCCAGCGGAAATGCATCGTGTTCGAACCTTCCTATATATATCTACATTGAAAAAGTGAAACTATCCTGTTTGTACAATAGAAAAGGTAAACAAAATACCTATTCGAATAGATACATGAACTGGATATCGGCTTGTTCTGTACTGTATTATAGAAATAGCAACTAGAGGAGAATGACCACGTAACATTCCCGCACGTGATCCTTACGCGATGAAGGCGCACTGTGCGATTACGGACTCTGCTCGGAAGTCCACGCTTCATACAACAGCAGGTCGATTTTTGAGAATCGAGCGCTCGAACTATTGAGATATTTTGTATCTCGCCTGTCGTTTTCATCACTCGATTTTCAATAATCGACAAGCTGCTGCTGTTACCGGCATTTTGGATTAAACGTTGGTGTTTCCGAACCTACCACATAAGTATCTACAACTAAGAGTCTTTCCTTACGAATACAAAATATCATGCAATTCGAAAACCTTTTATAAAAAGGATACATTTATCATATGAAATATGAAGCATGTTAACAACGGATAAAGGCCACACTAGAGCATTTATATCTCGATAAGCTGTCACCGTCGCTATCGGTGCAGTTAAACAAGGCCTGCCATCGGGCCGCGGCACAGCGCACTCGCCGCTTTAAAACATATCAAAAACACATTATGTACGAACATGATGTGCTGTTACGGTTACCGTTTCATTTTACGTAAGATTGTGTAGGCATAACTTCTTAACACATGTTAAGTTGTACGGTAAGTACGGTGTACTTACTACACAGATATTTTCACTTCGGATGTTATTCGGAATGCACAAAGAAACAAATCATTTTAGTATCTTCTGCAGAGACTTGAACTATGTAACTCTAGTACGAAACTGATTACAAAGAGTCACAAAAAGTTTTAGTGAAATGCGTATTTCGTGATGCGTCAGAGAAAGACAGTTTTCTAAAACTAGACACGTCTTGAAAACAAGCATAACTGCACAAAGTTAACATATTAGAACTATAGTGTTATTAATTCTCTTTCATGTTCAACTTTATCGCACCTTCATTGACATAAGGTCTTAAAGGCGCCCAAGTAAGTTATCTACATCTAGCCTGTGACTTGTTTTAAACCTACCTGTTTCTGTATTATCCTGACCGTGTCTTGATATGTACTTGTAATGCATTTATGACTAACTAGAGGACGCCCGCGACTTCGTACGCGTAGAATTAGTTTCCCGCTACTCCCCCTATTTCTTCCCGTTGGGGGTAGATTTTCGGAAAATCCTTTCTTAGTGCTCACTTACATCATGAAAGGAACCGCTGTACCAAATTTCAAGTTTCTAGGTACAGTAGTTTCGGCTGTGCGTTGATATCTAAGTCAGTCAGTCCGGTTTGCCTTTTATATATATGTAAATATATATAAAGAAGTTTTAAAAACCAAACCAATCAGCCGGACCTAAGTTTGTTAGGTATGCTTATTATATTTATAATGGAATTACAGGGAGCTTATAGCGTAGCGATTTTCTAAAACTGACAAAATGTAATAATGTGTGTATGTTCGTTCATACAATATTGCACCGCCTACCAAAAATTTCTGATTTGCCCAAAGGTCAGCTGGTAGAGAATGCCATTAGGCATTAAGTTCACCTTTTGTACTCTAATTTGTTTTTTTGTGCAATAAAGAATAAATAAATAAATAAATAAATGTATGGAGTTGGCATAAGCGACCGACTCGACAGATCGCCAGCTTCCTATTTTCCTAAACATTTTGTAAATTTTCGAAAATCGCTAACGTTAAAGTTATACATCTAGTTTAGGCCCCCAGAAGTGTCAAACTATTCTTCATCTTTTTTGTTAGTTATAGTTTCTAAATAAGGTAAGTGAGATTTAAAATAAAGCACCGCTATTTTTAAATTAGTTCACCGTCTACATAACTTATACTTTAAGTCTTAATTGCATAAGTTTGACACCTCGTAATTAAAACTACAATTTGTAAGCTTATAGTTTCCACCGGGCATTCCGCTAGGGCCTTTTGTTTACGAGGGCCGTCTGGAGCTGTAAGCCGGTAGTGTATTCCGCATAATGTACACTAACTAGAAACTCGCAGGGTTTAACAAAGCTGTTAGCGGCGGAGGTGCGCCTGTGAGGCTCGCGAGCAGTAAATGGAGTCGGTTGCGCTCACCTCGATACTATACAGTAATCGATGTTCACGATATGGAGCTTAGAGCTTACGTAAATTAAATACACAAACCAAAGGAGTTTTATGGCTTTACTAGCGTCTGCCCGCGACTTCGTCTGCGTTGACCATTCCATGATAACTTTTTTTACTTGATGTGGTTCGTTTAAAAAAAAATGTAGGGCTTTAATTAAAACAAAACTTAATTGATTCCTTTGTGTAACGAAAGTTACCCATATATTTTGGATAACTAACTTTCGTTACACAAAGGACGCGATGTTGATTTGTTATAATTAAGCCTTTAACCATAAGAATAAACAATAACTAGGTACACGTAGAAGCGAAATTCCCGGCTCCCGACGCGCGCTCGAGGTGTATAGTCAGTCAGGGGTGTCACACATGGAATATATATTCATATGCTAAAATATATATTACAGCAATCCATCTAACGATATATTTTCCATATTTTCCATACTAGTTGACAGAGTCCACACACATAGTCCAGTTATAATATGTATTAAATTAGCCATGGGAATAGCCAAACTTAAGTGGCAGTGGACGGGGCACATCGCTCGCAGGACTGATGGCTGATGGGGTCAGAAGGTTGTTGAGTGGCTTCCGCGGACCGGGAGACGAGCTGTAGGTAGGCCTCCAACAAGATGGAGTGACGACCTTGTAAAGATCGCGGGAACGCGGTGGATGCGAAAAGCCCAAGACCGGTCTGAGTGGAGAGCCTTGGGGGAGGCCTATGTCCATCAGTGGACGGCTTTCGGCTGACATGATGATGATGATGATGATGAGCCATGGGAAAACATTACTGCAGTCTATTTGACTGTAAAAGTGACAAAAAATGCATTAATAGTTATGAATAGTATTTTGTAATAAATAATGCTTTTTCATCTTAATAAAAAATCAAAGTAATGGACCTGAAAGGAACGTAAAAAGTAACTCTGGATCCCAGACTATAAAACTTATTGAGCTTAATTATTATTTTAACGGTTGTTTATGCACTCGTTTACGTGTTTTGTAAATGATTAATAGCCACATAAGCCATTTAATTTTCTGGAGATACATCATAATATCATCAAAAAGTATTATTACCTAATTTAACGTAAATTTAAAAAACTCATTTTGCAACAATGTTTCCACGTTGAAGAAAAACATTAATAACACTTCAAGACTAAACTTGTATAACACATCCATAAACCGATTAAAATATTTTGCAAGTGACAGCCCTAAATTTGGGCGCGGAAGACAGAGGGGCGTACCGGGGTGAAGGGGGAAGTAGGTATTTAAAGAGCTGCATTTGGGGCCTTGATAAAAGAGATTCGCTTCGTGTAGTTATTGTTTATTCTTATGCTTTAACTACGTAATTTTTTTTTGAAAATGTCCCATATAAGCTATCTCCACTCCAAATTTCTAACAAATCCGTCCAGCTGTTAGCGTGAAGCGGTAACGAACATAAGTACTAACTCATACACAAACACCACAACTTTCGCATTCATAATGTAAGTGTGATAAATTTTCTTCAGATCTGAGTAAGAGTCACGTTGAAGTTCACTTATCTCTGGTCCCTTACATAGTAAACAAAGACGAGGCAAGACGATCCAATTTTACTGTTATATAGGAAGTTGTTTATATAGGAAAATTTGATTAATAATAAAACGACGTGATTCCACACGACGACGCGAAGCGTGTCGTACGACGAAAATTCGGTTTACTTTTTGGTTAAAAGCTTCTATTTATAGTGCATGGGTCCCGGGAGCATCCCCAGGAGAGCGCCGGGAGCGGGGACATAAACCTCTCAACCGTGATACATATAACGATAATGTTAAAATCCTTCATAAAAACATGTCAAGATATCATAAAATAAAACATCAGATTAGAAACGAGTAAAGACAATCTTTCATAAAATCTCGGTAATAGCCTATTCAGTGTATGTGACAGATTTATGATAACGTCGTCGATTAACTATCGCTCAATGTACGATCAACAATGGGGGCTTGCGCCTAAAAAACCAATATCCTTAATCGATACTTTCAGGAACTCAATTTCATTTATTTTGCATGCCGAAAGTTTTTTTTCGTGTAATACTTTGAACGCGTTAATATCTTTTGTATATGAAAAATTTAATGTCACTTATTTAACGAATCTGACAATGAAATGTTAGCCGTTATTTCCTTGAAGTAGTTTTTAGACTAAATCTATTAAAAGTATGGGACACTCCCAATTTAATTAACCAACAAAAATATTTCACCACTTTTCGTTGCAAAATATTGAAGAGTACCTATACTGGAAAATGTAATTTAAGACCAAAATCCAAACCTCAACCGGCGCACTTTCGCTGTGATTTCTGCATTTTGGTTTAAGTGTAGGTATTTTTATCAATATTACTGGTTAATAATTCATATTTTTATGAAATAATGTTAAAATAACGAAATAATCAAGATGGGAACTGTCAGATTTTAGTCTTTAATTAGATTTTCGAGTATAGTTCATTTTAAGAAACTATTTCATCTGTTTTGCCCTGCTGTAATGTTTTTTTTTGTCCATGTCTTTCGGTTTAAAGTAAGCTTATTCCTTGAAATGTTTTTAACAAACTATACAGGGTGATTGGTATTTCCATAATCTTCTGTTAGAGCATAGTAGAGCTTATTTGCAGCAAAAGAGGTCGTGTAGTTTCCTTAGCCATGTTTTCTGTAAAATTGCAAATTAATATCCTTTTAATTTACCTTGTTTTTATTACTTTTTATACCTCATGTGCCGAGTAAACTGCTGGTAATCTTAGGAAACTCTTTATGTTATTCTTAATTTTAATGAAGTGTGATTCAAAATTTTACACCCTATTCATTTCGGACAGGGTACAACATAACCCTTTTTTTTATTCAAAATAACTAGCATTAATATGCCCTCTAAGTGAAATGTATTGAAAAACCAATCAACCTGCATTCTTAATTACAAAATATGGTCCATCCCAATTGAAGTCGTCTTCAGATGCATGTCTATCGCTTGTGACTTAATAAAAGCGCTATTGTTCCGCGCGGATGGCCCTCCATCACATTATTGTCACACGTCAGCGACACTCAATTTTCCCTGAAAAATTTATCGACATCACGAGTGGACAAAAACCCTACGAGGACGCACGTAAGACAATGGGCAGAGTAACTGTGCCGCTATTAGCGAGCTCGGCGGCGCGGCGCATGCGCCGTGGGACACCCGCCATTGTACATCACGTATTGTCTCCAGCCGCCGCAGCGTCCGTTGAGAAAAATGCACGAATACCACGACAAACTGCACAATAAGCCGCGCAGAGCGCCGCAATCCATGTCGCTAGGTTAATAGCTGCAATTACACGTTACTTACGAATTCTCAACAACATGAATGACTATTTCAACGTTTTAATTTTACCACGGCCTTCGTTTACATTGTGAGAACATACTGTAACTCGCCAGTACCAAGTTTTACTTTAATCCCTTTGTCGTAAATGGCTCCTACCGCGGCGTTACAATTGCTCCATAAAAGCTTTAAGTGGTTGCTGTTAGCGCTGCCTAACACATAAACTCATTTCCTAACGTCCATAAACGACCGACTTACGGATATCAAAGAGCTGTCTTCAGCTAACTATACATTTTACTTATAATTTCCTTAAAAACCCGTATAAAACGTACCACTCGACTGAACAGTTAGCATTTTACACGAATGGTAAATAAAATGCTTAAAATATGTTACACTCGAACACAAGAACGAGTCGGATCAGAAAAGGGCATCGCACCGGGACTCTGAATCCATATTGGGCGTAAACGATTTGGCGGCTTTAAGAGCTTATTGGGGACACGCAGCCTCGCATCTGCGGTCGGCTCCGGCCGAAGTGTGTTAAGCACCGCGCTCGGTCGCGAGGTGACGCTCAGTTGCACAAGTTACGTTTGTAACGCGACCAGTTGTAGTTTAGCTTAATGCGCGGTAATGCGGTTTGTTGAACCTGCCCAGGTGCGCCGGTCGAGTGCATCTTAGTCACGTCTGTGCGGACGCGAGAAGATGGATTAGCGGACATCGTAGACATTAGCCCCCGCCCGCCACCACTGTCCCCGGCATTTATATTGATTGCCCTCTAATCGATTATTTTTTGCAAAGAACTTAGGTAGATTGACGTGCAGAAACAGAAGGATCATTCGATACATAGATGCTCATGCTTGATCGGAAACTAAACCAAGTAGAAATGGACAAGCATCTTATTTGATGGTTTAGGCAACACATTATCATCATATCATCATATCATCCGAAGGACGTCTACTGCTGGAGAAGCCTTTTCTAAGGATCTCCACGTCGGTCTCATGTCCACTCGCATCCATCGGCTGCCCTTAATCAGCTGCATGTAAATTATAACTATTAGGTTATTATTATTATAAAGATCTTAGAGACGTAGGTACCTACATGTAACAGTGCAATATATGTGTGATGATGCTTTCTATATGTATAGGTAATATACACTGTGGCTAAGTGAGGCATAGGCTTTTTTTAAGCTTCCGCTTTGTATGCGCATATGCATGAATGTTCATCGAAGTGTTAGATATGGTATTAGTACGCACCGAGCCGGCCGTCTCGCGCCACTCGGCATCGCGGTCGCCAACGGCTCGCTCGGCGTTTTTCCGCGCGTCTCGTCCGCGCCTCGATTCATTAACGCACCGGCGCATACCGAGCATTTCACACTCAGCCGCTTTTCATCGCACACAGCAGCGCAGCGCTCAGGCACGCGCTCATTAAATAAGAACATTCTCGTAATACACTCAACATTATTGCATTCGGAAGTTCACTCGGCTCATTTAATTATTTCGCTTTTACTACCTAAGTACTCGAAACGCATCCACATGAACGTCTGTTCACGAGATCTAAACGGCACAATAAATACCTGTTGAAAATCCGTAGCGCTATTTTTATGTTTCCTTGCGGGTTACCTACCTACCGATTCGAACCTGCGCTTTGGAGTCGTGTGCATTGCACAAACGCCTGTTTTACGCTTCAGTTCTTCCGGTCTCGAGGACGAATTTTCCGGTTGAATTCTCATTGATATTATTATGTGCACAGATGTGCACATATTGTCTTAAAATTGAAATCCTAATCTATTGACGGGGAGGGATAATTGCAACAAATATAATTCCGAGGGAAGCAAGACGCCCACAATGTCCGGGATCCGGAACGCGCTTGTTACGATCTCACTATTGCAACCACTACCTATTAATCGGAAATTGTTCAACAATATCGAAACAACGACCCGGTTCATCATAAATATGAATGTTTTCAAAATCTTGAATTCCAAATATAGCTGACTGCTAATAAGTAACGGCAACTTACAAAGTTATTCAGATTCTCATAAACATGAAAGTTGTATAGACAGCCTTCCTTTTGCGTTGACTATTACAAGTCATAATACGAGTAGCTTACGAACGGTAGACATGATTGACCTAGTAAGCATGACGTGGATGACACACAATTCATGTTAACTGTTTATATCGGAATGTAGACAGCTACTAGGTAGCTAATGAGCAGCTACACAGGCACCGCGCGCGACGATCAAAGCGTCTCCTCGCGTGGCTGCCCTTACCTACTTGATACCGAAGAAGCCCATAATTCAAAGGTATAGCAACACGTGTGTATCGTGAACAGGTATGTATGAACCGGGAGCGACTAGCGAGCTACGAGTACGCATCCACCCGAGGGAGTCGCGCTTTCTTCTCACGCCAACCGTTACGCGACTAGACGGACGGAAACCTATACTTTTCTTCCTCTTATAATTAACTCAAAGAATAACTGCGTAAGTTTGAGTTCACATATCAAGGCTAATCACTTGGCGTTAGATGTACCTACTTTCTTATTTAATACTGTTATGTATTCTGCGTATGAACCTATAATTTAGGTAACAGTTTGACAAAAATATGCGCAAAGTACATTAACATATGAAATTAGTACTTTAACGTACACTTATTTGAATACCACTGCATATTATATTATTGGTGGTTAAATTATTATCCGCTGTATGGATCGCTTGGAGCCGCAAAGGCCGCAATCGAGGGTTTAAGCCTGTGGATCGACGTTTGGCAGCGGCACGAAATCTGATCAAAACAAGATTTGGAATATCAATCGGACATGCCGTAATATCGCTTAAGTACGCCCAAAATCCTCCTTTCGGGCTGCTCATCCCTAGTATATACCTAGGCCTCGCGCCAAAATAGGTCGTAGATCCTCGGCGGAATGTGTAGAATACTAGGTACCTGTGTGGAATGATGATGTGGAGTGACTGCGTTATTTTAGCGTTTCTAAGGAACCGCCAAGCAGCAGTATTCGCATTTCTGTGTTTCTGTGTGGGGATAAGACATCCGGTGAAATTACTAGCATAGTGGCATTCCATCTTAGTCCTCAGGGTTGGCAACGCATTTGATGTCTTAGGATTGCAGATTTGAGATTGTTGTCTTGAGATTTCAAATGTATATGGGTCTCAGATCCCACGATCGCTTCCTTTCTCCTTGCCATAAAAAAAACCATGCCTAATAAGATATTTGATCGGGCGCCATTGTTTCATAAGTATGATTCATAGTGAGTGGTGGTAGGACCTTGTGCAGGATCCGTTCGGTTCGCTACCACCATCTTAGTCCTCAGGGTCGGCCACGCGTTTGAAGTCTTAGCATCACAGTCTTGAGATTTTAGTCAATGCTTTAGTAAACGTCTTTGGGTCTCAGATCCCACTTACCATGGTTGCCTGTGCGGTCGTTTCACTTATTCTTGTCATAAAAATAATTGAGATAATACACGCGACGTCATACTCATAGTTATAAACAACTCATACTCATAGTTACAAACTCACACGGACGGTAGATACCTATTTAGATAATTTGCCAACTTCACTATACCGCAAACCATCAACAGTAGATATCAACATTAAATTACGCAGATACTAACTAAAATAGCACCACGTTTAAAAACTTTATACTTATTGATTATGATTACACTACATTAAAATAGCAATCAATTAATATATGTATGACCTGTATGTAGAAACTTGGACTTGACCAAACGTATAGTTTAACGGGGCATCTCCTCAGAAACGCCATGCATTTATATCCGCTTGAATAAAAGCGATATTATTTCGGTTTTTATCAAAGAGCAAAATAAAAGTGAGCCTGCTCGAAATACCAGTAAATTTCGCTCGCTAATTTGTTCGCACCGCCCCCTTTTCTCGTCTTTCCTACCCTAATAGCTAGGTAGCTCTTAAGTTGCATTTTCACTTGCTTAGCTTCAATTCAAGCAGCCCTTATCATTTCAAAAAAAACCATAGTCGTCACGCCATCCAAGTAAAGTAAGAATCAAAAACGAAAAAAACAGGTTATAGTAACCCAGCGAAAATAACGCTCGTGCATCTATTCCGCTCCGAGCGAACTTTTAAGAAGAGCCTGGTTAAGAAACATAATTTTAACCGGTATTTTTCGAACCGTTCCCAAGCCCTGTAAATTAACCCGTTTTCTGTAAACGACTACTACTCGAGACTAATCTATTAACCCATGATTATTTAGTTTGCGAGGTTTGTGTCGGTTGATTTTAGTGTCAAACAACAACCATGACCAATAATACTACATATGGTAATGCAAACAAAACAGGCCAAAAAGTACGAACTAAAATAGGCCAAAAGGCCATTTTGGACACGCGCCATCGGTTGTATGTTCCACTGTTTGTATTTTTTTTATGTATGCTCAACGATTTTTCCGTCTATTATGGAATGATTTTTAAAATTATTTTTTTATTTTATGGGGTATACTTCTGAGGTGGTGCCATTGTCAGCAAATAGGTATCTGATGAGGATGAGAGGATCCGTGAGGAATTGAGGGAACTCCTCAAATATTATAGGCACACATGCAGCGGTTTTAGTATTTTCAGTAATAAGAATTTGCATTCAAAAAGTATCATTTTTGAAATGGAACTGATGATCAAGACTACTAATGGCCACCGGAACTCCTCAACGGTACCTGTTTCAAGGGTGGCAATAAGATATCTCGATTAAGATAGTTGAGCGACTATGACGAAGCGCATGGTTTAAATAAGTATATGACTATGACTTTCCTGCGACGTTTCTTGCCCGAATGTCCTATAGTTTCTTATTAATTGAGATGTGGGACTACATAACAGATAATATGCTGTTATGTAGTCCACCACTAAAAAGTAAGAAATAAATTAAATATTAAAAAAAACAAAAAACCACTTATACTACTATGCTATATTTTAAAATGGTAGTCAGTCAAACAATATTTTTAATCAAAACCAGACTTCAGTTTGACTGACCTTATAATCTACCATTTTAAAAGAAGTTATTTCCTGTGTTTTTGCCTACGGATTTTTGTCTTTTACAACATTTGTGTCGATCGATTCACGCTACGCAGAGCATATAACTAGGTAGGTAACCTGGATAGTTAGGTACCTACACCTTAATACTTCTGTGATATTACGAACGCTCGGAATTATAGAACGCGTTTTCTATAACACAACCAAAGATCATCATCTTCATTTTTTGGCTGACAGTAACTATACCTAAGTAATTTTCACAAGTTAAAGACCTACTTAATTCGCTATCACTCTGGCCAATTTCACTCGAAACGAAAGTTCTAATTTAGGAAACTTCACACATAGCCATTGGCAATTAGGCAAATTGAAAGAAACCTACCATGGAAACATTTATTTCAAGTAGGTGGAGGTAATGAGGCAGCTGGCGAGAAACAATTGTCAAGCGAGAGAAAGCTCGCGCGACGCCCGGGCCGCCCGGGTCGCCGCTCGTCATCGCGCGCGCTGATACCCGCAATCAGATCGCGATGATAATGACAGCGCGTCGTTACCTACCCGACCGCAACTCGATTTACTGCAATTGAACTCAATTGAACACTGCGCTTACATTGCCATAATACATTTCACTTTTCCACAAACCCTGAAGATCTAAAGATAACGAGGTAAGAAAGTGTAACAAAAGAAGCAAACATTTACACCTACCGCCGCCGCCAGCCTCATATTGGGAGAATGATACTCGTAGGGCATTAATTACGATGCATCTCGCGACGGCATCTCGACTCGCGCCGATACCGCGCGCGCTCCAGAGCCATAATGACCGACATTATCAAGCCGGTTGAACGGCCACAACGGAACTACTGCAATAAATGCTTAACTAGCTTACCTACATTTATGAATAACTAACATTTATGAAAGCTTATTAATGCAGATTACCCCCAACAAAGTTCTTTTGAGACATTAACAAACGACAAGATGTTACAGCGTTATTATTCTCATCAAAATAATGTAGAGCCGCGATGGTAAGTCGGCGACAAAGATGACTTTAAAAACAAAGATGATTCACTGGAGAAAGGTAGAAACCAAAACCATGACTTATCGAAGTCGTGCCAATGCTGATTCACACTTTCGCCTCACAAATGACTAATGAACTTTTTAAAAGTGTCTTTGTCAGGAAAGATTCTCCTACGGGTTTAACAGTTTACAGATACACTAAATTAGTGAACCGTTTAACACGCACACCATTACTCATTGGAACTTGTGTCACAAGTGGGGAATATTGTGTTTTGTCTAAAGGGTTCAGCCCGATTTGACAAACTGGAGTAATAATTAACGGAATGACGAAGGAGAACCATTAAATTTACTTGCATTGTTAATATTTTGGACAGGTCTAAGTTTGCGAGAATCAATTAGCCTTATAAATAACGGAAACTTCGATAGCATGAAACGTACCCCCAGAGTCAATCGCGGCGTGTCAGTTAGTTCCGAACATTTCAGGCGGAGCGACAGGGGCGTGAAACTTTAATGGTGTCGGTATATCTTGGAAGAGCTTGCGATAAATTTATAAAGAGAGCTGCTACAAAGTTTTAGGCCTTCGCAATTATAATAGACTTCGTTCAACGTAAATCAAATAGGTTTGAATGCCCACCGGCCATACAAGGAAATTACTGTTATGTACAAGACCCAATCATACATTAAAATACGCTAAAAAAATTGAGGTTTCGAAAACTCCTTGAAAAATGATTTAAAAACTTGGGATTTTGCTATTATTAAGATTTTTCTTTACAATGAAAGAGGTTATGTTGACATAAAAAAACTAAAAATAGATGTCGCTAAGATCTATGTCAGTGATCCCCAATGTGGTCTATATCGACCCCCAGGGGTCGACGACGACCTGCAAGGGGTCCATGTGAGCGGAAATAATAAATGGGGGTCCATGAGATGAAAACGGGGGACCACAAATAGTGGATCCCATTTAACCCGTAGTATGCTTTAGGCACGGATCCGTGCTCAAAATTTGGATATCTTTTTGTACTTTTTTTAAGCTTAATTTTATGGACTATATCATAATCAGAAGAGACGTTTCAATTTTCTGTGTGTAGTTTTTACTTTGTAAAAAATATTTTTTACAAACAAGACGTAACGAATGATAAAACCGTGCAGGCAACGGATGTTGCAGTAATATACTAATTAATTGATGTTTGTTTCTCCGGAGTTCAGCAGACTTCTATTTAATCTGTTACGTTATATTCAATTACGACTATTTTTTTGAAATATTGGACATCTTTGTTCATTCTAGGCATTATTTGGGCATTCTCCTTTAACGTGTGATTTGAGAATAGATTGTAAGAAACTAAAAAGAAAAGAGAGCCGAACAAGAAATACTTTCTTGAATAAGATAGATGTCATTATTTGTGATATTTCTAATACATAAAATTCTCGTGGCACAGTGTTGGTAACAAAACTCCTCCGAAACGGCTTGACCGATTCTTATGAAGTTTTGTGTGTATTCAGTAGGTCTGAGAATAGGACGTAAAGTTTTCATAAGGTTTGTATGAAAAAAAAACACACCCAGGCGACGCCGGGCGCGGACAGCTAGTTAACCAATAAAGATCATAGTAACATGAAGAAGTTCGACTGTGAATCAACTACCATCTTAGTTGATGTGTCTAACGTGTTGTTTTGTTAGTGTCGTACGGAATCAACTTGGCGCTTATTCGCAACAATCACAATCTTGTTAGAAGCAAACAATTTATCTTTCAGTGTACATACACTAACCTCATTCTTTACTTTATTTGCAAAAGCAATCGAAGAGTGTTACTCTGTTCAATTCCGAAGAGTTTTCGAAGATCAAAATTGGCTAAATCCCGAATTTCATAATCACAAATGTAGCTTGCGATTTAAATGCTTTTTTTAATATTCATAAGTAGCCGAACAAGCAACCCAGGCGGTTTTGGTGCAGAATAAATAAAATTACACTAAAATGGCTTTTAGAAAAATAATGCTTTCCTGAAACCGTGCAAGACGGCCATCAATCTACCCATCTAAACTTATAAAAATGGCTACTGACTGACTCACAGCTATCTATTTGTGTTATCACAGAGTCTAACCTACTAAAAGTAAATACTTACATCAAAAATGGAGAACACTAAGATTTTATTTTCGACTAAAGACACCGCCCGCGACTTCGTACGCGTAGAAGTAGTTTCCCGCTACTCGCCCTATTTCTTCCCGTTGGAGGCCGATTTTCGGAAAATCCTTTCTTAGTCCAACTCTAGGATACCCAAGGAATACCTCCTCCAAATTTCAAGTCCCTAGGTCCAGCGGTTTGGGCTGTGCGTTGATATGTGTATGTGTTGTGTGTATCTTCTTTTATATATTTAGATATGCCAGCCATATTGAATGAAATGGGGATATAGCGCTAGGCATTAAAAAAAATGCCTACTTTACTACCTACCTACTTTAGTACCTACCAAATTGCAGGCGTCCTCTAGTAGGTACCGAATAATATTACATATGCTATCGGTTATACATACAGGGTGTCCCAGAAACCGACGTCAACCTGCCTAGGGCTGATAGCACAGCTAAAAAGCTATCGATTTAACCCCTATGTATGTTCAGCGATATTTGCTAGTTTCGGAGATATTGATCATTTTAATCTGAATTTTTGTAATTTTCCCTTATGCCACGAAAAATCATTAATTTCATGTTTTATTTCATATGTTTTTCAGTGGTATCTTACGTAATTAGAATCATTACGAATCAGCGAAGTTTTTAAACCTATTTGCCAGTTGCTGAACAGCTGAACATACATAGGGGTTAAATCGATAGCTTTTTAGCTGCTCTATCAGCCCTGGACGGGTTGACGTCGGTTTCTGGGACATCCTGTATATTGTTTCTATCCATTCAAACTAAATATTTAATACTGCGGCCACGCCCCATCTTCTTACCGCATGCGAAAAGTAAGTCCATAAATGATACTACTTGCCGGGTGCGGAGTGAGCACTGATTGTGATTTTTTTATAAATATAAACACGAGCGCGACCTGCGCTGGGATGGTAGTCCCGTGCCGCATCAAGATCGTGTCTTGAATTATCCCGGCGCGTAATTTGCGGACGTGCATCGAATAGCCCGTGGAAGTGAGGACGCCGCGGCACGCGCCGCCCGATATACTAATAATACGAACATTACGAACGGTATTCGGGGTGACGCAACACTAAAGGCTAGTGCCGCTGGGAGAATGAAAAATGTGCTTGTCACTCTTTGATTGGAAATCCATTGTTTACGGATACATCAAAACAAAACGACCTCCATCGCGCGGTCAATATTATAATTATGATTTCTAAATAGCAAGGGGCAAAAGATTTATAAAAACCTGATTACCATTTTCAAGGTGACTTAAATTTAGAGTCGCGTCGTATGAGTGACACCAATACTATGTAATCATAAGTAAACAAGTAAAGAGAAGAATTTAAATCAGAGTAATTATAGCTTACTAGTTTTGCCCGCTACTTCGTCCGCGTAGAACTCGCGTAAGTTAATTAGTAGTTTAATAGTACATTGTGTATTAAGGGTGGTAAAGACAGAATTACAAACGAGAGTCTGTTAGAATGTCTGTCTTTAATGACTCGAGCTTTGTATTTCCTTTACCACCCGTGTAACATACAATGTTTTTCATCACAATTGCGAGGAAATGAAATAAAATCAGACAAAAGATCATATTTCTAACTTACGATTCTCACTAATAATTTTAGCCGCGTTGGCGATGTCCGGCGGAGTCGCATTATCCATTTCTTCTAATGACGACATGTTTTTTTAATATGTGCACAAAGACATCCTTTTAATTATTATTTTAGAATCACACAATTTATAATCACTAATCAGTATTTATAAATTAGCGGCAGACTACATAATGGTCTATGACTTACAACAGATAATGTCAAACGTGTTCAGGAGTCCGATTCTAGTGACAGTCGAGATCAATTGTTTATATGCGAGATTTTTTAATAATTGTATGCCGCTGACATTTCATCTCGAATGAAACTTCATATCGAATGGCACAAGAATTGGGGTCCTGACGTATTATGATAGTTTGAGACCACGTATTATATTTAAAAAAAAACTATCACGCACGATAGGGCGTAATGGTAAAAAAAAAGCCCACGGGTATTATTTTGGATTTACGGTCGATTTTTCTAGCATATTAGGACACTATTTACGAGCAAGTGCGATGAAAAGTATTTTTACAGTTTGACGTCCTCCCTGGCCAGAATGCCAACGAAAGGATACCATTATATTTATCGATGTATAGAGTGTAACTAAGAAAATGATACCCATGACAACCTTTAGCCGCCATCTTGAATTTCTACCTATAATTTGACATCATTTTCGAAATTCGGGTCCCCAAAATCTAAGAAAATGACACCCGTGTCCACTTTTACAAAAAACATCATGGCCGCCATCTTGAATTCCAAATTTGACATCATTTTCGAAATCTGGGTCCCCAAAATCTAAGAAAATGACACCCATAACGATTAAAAATAAAAAAAACAAGCTCGCCATTTTCAATTCAAAATTTGATATCATTTTCGAAATCTGCGTCGCTGTAATCTAAGAAAATGACACCCATGATGACTTTTCAAACAACATCAAACACACTATCGATATTCCCTCGGGAACTTTTAATTTTTTCGGGATGGGATTTTCCTATGTGTTAATCCAGGGGGGGTATCTCCATTCTAAATATCATCCAAATCCGTCCAGCCGTTGCAGCGAGAAGGAGTAACAAACTAAAACCCCCTTTTACCCCCTTAGGGGTTGTTTTTCCTAAATCTCTGAAAGTTGTATTTTTTAAACAATAGCCTAAATACCAATAACCACGTTTCCAACTACAAAAATGACCATAGTTCCATACAAATTTCCACCCCCTATTTTAACACCTTAGGGGCGAATTTCTAAAAATACCTTCTCAGTGCACCCGTAGGGTACTCAAGGAATATTCCCTTCAAGTTTCAAGTCCCTAGGTCCATCGGTTTAGGCTGTGCTTTGATCGATCAGTCAGTCAGGTTTACCCCTTTCCATCTCTTAGGGGATGAAATTATAAGGCACATATTAATGAATTTTCAATCGTTGACCTAAACACAAAATTTGAGGATCTAACTTCAAAACTGACGGTCTTTCATACAAATTTTCATCCCCTATTTCACCCCCTTAGGCGTGGATGGAATTTCCAAAAATCTTTCCTTAGTGGATCTCTACGTACACTGTATAAGGTATATGTGCAAAAATTCAAGTCTCCAAGTTCAGTGGTCTGGGCTATGCGTTGATATATTATCAACAATCAGTTTAGAGCTTTACGAGTATACTCAGTATACACAGGTTCTTCTATTTTTAATCTCAAAACATTGATTATATTAGGAAAGGGATCTTACAAAAATTTAGGGGTCAGTTGGATTTTGGCCCGCCGAAAGCGTAACAATCGGAGGCGGACTTCACGCAGTCGCGTGTCCAATCCGATCATCATTCCCCGTTTAACCTTTGGAAAGATCGAACTAACCGTTGTTCGTAGCACGTTACGTAGATTCTGAGGGGAACAAACGATTGCAGTTTTTCTTTAGTGAAAGTGCCATCTAGCGGCACATTTTGAACTAAAACCTGTAAATATTACAAAACAGTAAAACAGTACATTATCTATACGGATATTACAGAGAGATAATTGTGGGTTAGTTTTTTTTTCTTTGTTTGTTTGATGTAATCTCTGGTAAAAATGGTTTGTCAAATTTTCACTTTTAACGAGACAACCTGTGGCGCCATCTATCGTCATGTAGTGTGAAACTTTTCCAACAATGGAAAATCCCTAATAATCTCAATATGCCTTTTATTTTATCATCGCAATGTCATAAATTTTAATGCTAGGAATAATATACCTATTAAGTAAAAGTACATTTTGAAATACTTTTGTCAAACTAAGGTGTTATACTTACTCTTTCTCATAATATCTCAATATACTATAAAAAAATACCTAAGCTTAATAGTTTGCAATATCAAAACAAACCACCACTTTTCAAACAAAGGGATAAAGTAACGAAGGGATATAAAGGTATTGATTCCAATACTATTTCCAGTTTCATGATCTCAGCAAACATTTCTCAGATACTCGGTTCAAATGTTACCAAACGTTTTCGTATAATATTATAAGCCCGCCTAAACGAATCAAACCTCTTTTTACTTAAAACTTAGTTAATTATATTCTCTTTGATTTAATTTAAAATTCCACAGTCGACTCAGTTTCAATTAAGAATTCTGTTATGACAGGTGAGTGTCAAAACAATAAAATCAGATCTTCGCATCGCGGGGACTCGAGGTACAACATTGATTGGGTGGAATTGCGTAAGTTTAATCGAGTTGTCACTCACAAAACCATCCGGAGAAATTATTTAGACGAAATTAAATCATATCGCGCAACCTCATCTAAAAATAAACGGCGTAGACTTCACGGAACATCCATATTCCTAATCTAAGTATTTACGCTTCCCAAATAATATTAAAATTGAAAAACAAATAGCCTTGTATACGTAAAGGCGTATAGCAGTATCAAACTAAACCCAAACATATAGACCGGAAGATACCGACACAAAATTTCCGGTCATTTGTACCTGGTATGGCGACCCTTCAAGAGTCTAATTACCTTATGACGAAAAGGAAAATGATGGTCATAGCGCTGGTACCGGCGGCCCAATCGCGTGGGCGTTAATCGAACGTGTCGTGTCGGATAAATTACGAAAGTCGAACGATTTGTACCACTAAAGTTCTTGTATTTTCCGATAGTCGATGAAAAAGAAGTAGGCGGTAGCGTAATACCATACTTCGCCGGTGTGATTTTCAGCCCGCCACACCGACGGAAACACGTTAATTAAAAAAAAAACAAAATTGTTAAGCAAAAAATCAAATTTACTTCTTTGCGGCGGTATGGCAGCCCATTGGAACCATCGGAAAAGTATGGCATGGTGATTTTCGTGAACGGCTACTCGATGATAAGCTGTGCAAAAATTAGCCTGGTACAAATGGTTGGATTGTTTTTTTTTAATTAACGTGTTTTCGTCGGTATGGCGGGCTGTAGTCACACCGGAGAAGTATGGCATTACACTACCGCCTACTTCTTTTTTCATCGACTATCGGAAAATACAAGAATTTTAGTGGTACAAATCGTTCGACTTTAATAATTTATCCGACACGTTCGTCCCACGCGTTTGGGCCGCCGGTACCAGCGCTATGACCATCATTTTCCTTTTCGTCATTAAACCCTTGAAGCGTCGCCACACTTGGTACAAATGACCGGAAATTTTGTGTCAATATCTTCCGGTCTAATATGAAGCATTTGGCGGAGTTGTATAACTTTCTTATTAATTAAGCTACTTTACCAAATCACTTGACATGGCTTAGGTATGTCTTCAAGGAACGTTAGCTAAACTTTCCTACCCATACAAAATAAATCAAGATTTATACAACTGTTGGGGAAATTACAAGCTGCATTTAGTTCGATTATCTTCTTGTTTTTATGATTTAATGCAAATTTGGGACAGTCCTATGTTAGCTCATTATGTTATACTACATCAATCAATATTATACACAGTGGGTTTATCTTATAATGAGTAATAGATATTTGGTTGTTATATATACTATTACCGGGAGCAATATGCACGCACTCTGATAGTATCAATATTTATGGCAATAAACTAACATTCAGCACTAAGGATGAGTAACAATTTTTTAAGGATCTTGTCTGAAATAAACCATTGTTATTTGAATTGAAACAAAACTAAACTTATCATGAAATCGTATTACGTGCACTTTTCCTTCAAAACAAGTGATGATTACGAAAATTAAATTTATGTAAATACAAATTACCTTTAACCTAGAGCTGCCATCCGTCCGGGTTTCCCCGGATTTGTCCTATTTTGAAGGGCGTCCGGGGGCCGTCCGGCAGGGGTTTTATTAAGTGTCCTTTTGCTGTCAGGGGAAGCCCAATTTTTTTTCAATGATGATGAAGATGACTGATAATATTATTGATTTTTCTAAAATTCTAAAATATTATAGTTAGTTAGTTATTACTATTAGTAGTATTATACAGGGTGGCCAAATAACGGTATACATTTTAGTTTTGCAATTTTATTCTATGAATTATAAAAAATATTAAGTATTCCTTGTTAAATATAGTATTTAGGGCCGGCAGTTAAACATGGAAAATAATGTCAGACAAATGTCCACCTCTAGCAGCATGGCAGATGTGATCCCTTTTCATTGCGTTTTCATTACATTTTCACACATTTCCTGCGTTATCTCAGTGACTGTGTCTCGAATATTTTGTTTTAATACACGTCCCTTTAGATAGCCCCACAGAAAAAAGTCAGGAGCTGTTAAATCAGGCGATCTGGGGGGCCAATCAGCTATTGTTAGCCGCGAAGGTAAGTGATTTCTACCAAAAATTGGCTGCAATTTTCTTAGAGTTTCCGCAATACATGATTGGGTTGCACGTTGTTCCGTCGTAAAACGATACATAACAAATTTTCCGTATCTACATAAAGTAATTTTTATGCAACAACTGTCATATTTACCGCCAAAATAAAATGGCGGCAAAAAAAAGTTGTATACCTCCAAGTTAGCCACCCTGTATAATAATAATTTGAATGATGCCAAAAAGAAGAGCTTAATTGTTTTTGTTACCATATTACGTACCTCAGAAAGAGTTCTTAATTTTATTAAAAATGTCTATTGTTTGTTGCTAAGCTATATAAAAGAATAAAAATAAAATAAATATAACGATGTTTTTATTTTTGTTGCAAAAAATATTTTTTAGAGGTGTCAGGGGAAAAAACTATATTTCGCCCAAATGTCCGGGATTTTTGCCGTGTTTATCCGGGGTCGGCAATTTAGGTGATGGCAGCCCTACTTTAACCCTAACCACAAACCAAAACTTGCAAAATAATGACGACAAAGAAGACGAGATCGGTTTGAACCGTTAATTTGTTGTTTGAGACCACAAAAGAACCTAAACTAATTATAATTTTGCTCAATTGCGGAACAAGATTTCAAGTTCATTGGCTTTTCAAATAAACGTTCTAAAGTAACGAGTCGCGAAAGTGAATGAACGGCGGAGGCGCGATGCGAACGATGGAGGACGGATACCGTTAAAGGCGAAATCGTATGTTCTTTAACTCATGCAAATGGGCCAGCGTATCGCGACCCCGCTCGTAATCTACAACTATCAACGAGAAATATCTTTCCTTCTTCAATATTTAACAAAATAAATTATTCCAGAGCCCCTAAAAAGTATACGCATATCGCGACCTGCATATATATATATCGCACCTTTAGAACAATAATGACCTAATTGAGACATTTTACATTTCGAGTTACGCGTTATGCCCGCGACTCCCTCTACGAGACATAAATTATCGCTACTCGCGGGTAAAAAATACCCTATGTCCTTCTTCAGGGGTCAAACTATATCCATACCAAATTTCGTCAAAATAGGTGAAGCCGTGAAAACGTTACAAACAGACACACAAAGTTGCTTTCAGATTTATAATATTAGATTGGATATACATAAATATAAAACAAACATGTGTCAAAAGAGATACACTTCTGAGTTACTTAATAAGTTCTGCCAGGACAGAGACACGAAAAAAAGTAAATTCCTTCAAGGGTGACCTACTGCGTATTGATTATGATCCCGTGTAGTAACCCGATACGACTGTTTGTCCACAAACAACAGTCAATTATTTCTGGACATCCGTCAATGTTTGCCGTGGCAGACGTATGTTTAACGTAAGGGTACACACACTCGAAACTTTTGGGATCAGCGCAATTAGACTCATTCGGGTGACTAGTTGGCTATCAGACGCATTTCTGTACCTAATGTATAGTACTTATTTTCTGCTGAAACCAAGATGATAAACATTAATTACGTAGGTAAGGTTAGACTTGTGAAAGGTGTTTCGATAAAATAATAGGTACCCGGGTACTAGATATCCGTTTCTTTCCTATTAACATTCTAAATCCGGCTATGAGCGAGCACTCAAAACTTACTAATTAATACTCATACTTTTTGCATGGTATTAATCAATTAAATTACATCACTAACTGTGTGCCAAACTTAAACCGTAAAGAATAACTAAAGCGTTAACTTCTGCAGAAGTACTAAGTTTTACAGAACCATGGTTTCCATCGTAATTAAGATTTTAAAGGCAAGCATTAAAGAGGGGGTTTCTCCCGTTTATCGGTAGGTGGCACGTGCGGCGCGGCGCAGGGAAAGCCCGCGTTTTCCGGGCTAGTAGCCCGTGGCCGCCACGCTGCGCTTCTCCCTCAACGGTCCATGCACCGCTTGATTGCGGCTCGTAACGTGCACCGCATTTATGGCTTCTTACAGACAAGCATTTATTAGGAGAAATGCACAATTCAGCTCTATTAGCCATTTAAATTTGCAACCAGCAATAATCGGTTGACGTTTATCTTACCACATCATTTTACTGTGTGATTTCTAATTTGTTATGTATTTTGTACATGCTTATGCAAATGTATGACACCTATGATTGTAGATTCAAACATTTAGTTACTTCATAAATTATATATGTTAAAGCATATTTAGATATGCACTAAGAAACTGAAAGTGAGGAGCGAGGCGAGACGCTTTTACAAATAATTAAACATGTGATGTGAGGTGAGGACGAGACGCCAGCGAGCGAAAAAGAGACACTCGTGCGGAGAAAATGTCACCGCTCCGGCAGATTCCACGACTCCGCCTGTCCAATTAAACTACTTACACAGCACTTCACAAGAGCCGTACTCGTGAAATCTTCACTTCTGACGCTTTTCTAATTGTATCAACCTTTCTCAGTTAAGGTAGAGAACAAGATTTGTAAATGAAGAGTCGACCAAAACACCAAACAGCCACCAACCACCAGTTTGTTCAATGTGTAATATGTATTTAGATAATGCTTTGTTTTTTTCAGGGATTAAATTCCCGCGTCCGGATCCGGCCATGGTTGTGGCTGGCGGTGGCGGCGGCGGCACTGCCGACGGCGCGCGGCGCATGCCCCTGGGAGCCCGTGCCCGCGCTGCAGGCCGCCTGCGTGTGCGCGCTCAACCTCGCCCGGGACTTGTCAGTACAATGTGATCAGGTACCACTATTCACTATCTCACTATAAATGAATCAGCTTTTTAATGTAAACCATAGTATCTAATGCTCGTAAAATTATATTATTTCAGGTAGACTTCTCCATGCTGTTAAAAGCATTAAATTTGAGTGCGAGAAACATTCCAATAGACTTGTTATACATAAACAATTCAACGATTCCTACGTTAGCGGACGGTATATTCACCAACCTCAAGATACATAATGTTCAAATTTCGGGATGCAAGATTAACAGAATTGATGACGAAGCTTTCCGCGGACAAGGCCCTCATTTGAAAAATTTAAACTTACAAGACAATGAACTGTCCGAAGTGCCAGTAAAAGCTTTCAAGATATTAACAAATCTGTCTCTACTCGATATATCGAAGAATCGTATCACGAATATAGAAAACCATGCCTTTATCACACTTCGTAAACTGACAACACTTAAAATATCCGACAACAACGTGACGCTAGCGCCAAATGCTCTGACCGGATTAGAGAAATCACTCAAGAACCTAAATCTTAAAGGAACTAAACAAAAAGCTGTTCCAGAGTGCATCAGAGGATTACGCAGCTTAGCTTTTCTCGACCTATCCCAGAACAGTATAAGAGAATTACCGGGGTCTGAGGGCAAACTTACTTTCGATGGATTGGACTCTTTAACAGCTCTTAATTTAGAAAGAAATCTTATAGTATCCCTGAAGGAAGACGCCTTTGCTGGAATTAAAACCACGCTAAGTTCCCTTAGTCTTCTTAACAATCTTTTGCCAGAATTTCCTTCTTCAGCAATTGGAACATTAACAGAGTTGAGAGTTCTTGATATTGGTTTTAATCTGTTGAACAAATTACCGGCTAACGGCTTTGTGCATAATCCATCGATCACTCTTTTAGCGCTCGATGGAAATCCGTTGCCAACTGTTCCGGCAGAGGCTCTCGCACATTTAAATAATACTTTGCGTGGCTTGAGTATAGGGGGGCGTTTTCTTAACTGCGACTGTCGTCTTCGCTGGATTATAGAATGGATTCGGGACGGAGAGCTGCAAGTCACCTCCCGGGAGAGGAATCCTCAGTTTTGTGGAAATCCACCGCAATTCCGTGAGCGAGGATTTTACAGTTTTCAACCCAACGAGCTGGTTTGTGAGTACGAAACAACAGTTGCGCCAGAACCATCGACCACTTTAAAAAGGGATTTAAATGATTGGAAAATAAGTCAGACAACTACTACAGTGCAAAGCACATCCACTACAACCAGCACCAGCACAACGACGGAAGCGACCAGCCCGCCGACCAGCAGCAGCGAGACGACGACGAGGGTGACGACGCCAGTGACGACCACGAGCAGCGCCCGGCCGAGCCGCACGCCGGCCGTGCGCCCCGCGGCACCCACCTGGCGCCACGCCCCTCATCAGCGTCCACCGCTCATTATGAACTTTCCCCAACAGAAACCAAAAGTAGACGACTCGAACGAGGTCATTGTTAAAAATGCCTACAGGCAAGACAACTCCGTCATCATACAATGGGATTCCGACGTGGCTAATATACTCGGATTCCGCGTAGTGTACAGACTCTTCGGCGACAAAAGTTTCAAACAAGGCCCACCCCTAGAAGCCAGCGAGAGAGAATTTAAAATCAAAAACGTTCCGTCTCAGGTGAGCTTTCGCAAACGTTTACATAATCTCAAAACGTAGACGTTATGTTAATTTCGTGAATTCGTAAACAAAATAAATTGCCTCTTGCGAGCTGACCTCGTTGAATTACAAGTACCTATGTTTCGTTCGTATTCAGGAATGTATCGTGGTCTGCGTGATCTCCCTGGAGGAGGTGCACGTGAGCCCCGAGTCGGTGCCGTACGCGCAGTGCCGCGAGGTGCGCACGGTGTCGGCGGCCGCGTCCAACATGGACAAGATCACGATCGCCGCCAGCGCCGCCATCTGCGGCACCATCGTGGTGGCCGTGCTGGTGTTCGCGGCGGCGTCGCGGCGGCGCGCGCGCACCGTGCACCGCCTGCACGCGCCGCCCGACAAGCTGCCCGGCGCCTGCTGCGGCGGGCTCGGCACGCCCAGCCC
Source organism: Acleris literana (assembly GCA_946894065.1). Classification (NCBI taxonomy): domain Eukaryota; kingdom Metazoa; phylum Arthropoda; class Insecta; order Lepidoptera; family Tortricidae; genus Acleris; species Acleris literana. Next base: position 19,943,263 of record OX335671.1, on the reverse strand, counting down.
CGGCGGCCCGCTCTCCTCGCTCGCCACCCTCGGCGCGTTCGGCAAGCAGCGTGAGTGGGATCAAGTGTCGGCTTACAGCGCACGTTCGATCCCGCGAGCACGAACCTATACCGAACCGGCTCCCCCCGATCCTTTGCCAGGCCGACCGGGCCGCGCACGTTCCCTCGCCGACGGACAGTCGCAACATAGCTATTCGCACTCCGGCCGCTACGGAATGCCCGGCGGGTACCCGGGCAGTCTAATGGGATCAAGAACCGGTGAGTGCCGCACCGCCTGACCTGAATCCTGAACGCTTCCTATTTCTTCCTCTACGGCCCGGCGATCATCGACGCGAGAGTAATATGTAATGTAAAATTATCAATTTCAGACCTGCGTCAGTCGCGTCAGTCCCTAGGAGCGGCTTCAGAGAGAGCGTCCCGGCTCTCGCTGAGCGGCGCGGCGGGCGGCGCGACGGGCGGCACGGCGGGCTCGCGCCGGCGGCCGCGGTCCCGCTCCCGGCCCGCCAGCCGGTACAGCGTGGGTTCCCTCGGACTCGGCTACTGCGACACTTCCGACAACTGGACCGATCACGACATGGATATCTACATGGCTCGAAACCCGACTACCCGAGGGGGTTTAGTGCCGTTATAGCGAGCGCAGGACGCGGCGCGGGGCGGGGCGCGGGGCGCGGCGACGCCACGCGGGCGCTGCTCGCCGTCGCGCGCTCGCGGCGCGGGCTGCACCTCGTGGTCCGCTCGTGACGCGCGCGAGCGCCGCCGTGCCCGCGCCGCGCGCCGCGCTGCCGACCCCGGCGCCAGCGACAGCCCTCCGTGGGACAGCCTCGAGAAGGCTGCCAACCCCAAACACAGAGCGTGATCCTAGCTCGACCCCAGCTCTTTCGTAAGGATTGTTACCGCTGTAGTGACTTGCATGTAACGAATGCGTGAGAGAGAATCAAGTATGCATAATAGGAACTAACTGTTTTAGTATATAAATATTTACCTAAATTTAAAGCTACTTCAGGTGATAGGTATTTAAAGGTGCTTAAAATAAATCATTATATTTGGTTAATTGAGAACTAGTCATGAACTTCTTCCCCATTAAACGAAGTTACAAAATTACGCACACTACATTTCAGCGCCATAATGGAGCAAGAACGATATATGTTTTCATTCTATTTACATTTTGAAATCATTAATAGTAGCGAATTTACGTAATTAGATGTAAGTTAGATAAATCAATACCACGTGTTGTAAGTTGTACATATTAGATAAGTAAGGCGGTACATTATATTTTTTTACTCTGTTTACTCCACTGATAACCAAATATCCGCATAATATAGAGCAGCAAAATCCAAATGGTGCTAACTGTTATAAAAATAATAATAATATGTGTACATATACTTAAAAATAATAAAGGATTGTTCAGTGATTTTAATATGTTTATAATTAAACTGTTACGAAATATTCATGTGCATTTTTTATTTTACCTCTTTGCTTCAATCCCACTACATCAATCAGATGGCAATCAAAAATGCCGAATATATTATATACCCTAACCATCTAACACTAATCTCGAGCATTAAGTATTAAAGTTAAGGTGGGTTTTGGTATTCTGGTGGCCAGCAGCGTCAGAACAAAGCTTTCCCCTGTTTTACCCAAAGCCAAAAGAAGGGTATTAACTTTATATGTCAACTAGGTACGTGAGCATAATTCGGATGTTCCTTGAGCTTGCGGCCGTTTGTAGTTTTAAAATTGTGTTGCGACACTAGCGACATCTTGTGACCAGTAGAAGAACTATAAAGAGAATAACTAATAGCGCTATCAAAGTTTCCCCAGTCAGTTGTTATACATGCAATGCAACTTGCAACTTCATCTCAATGGACTTTGGCCCCAAGCAATAGACATAAAACCCCAGAAGGAAGATCTGTGGATTGGTAAACGATCATTTTATCGAATTTCACTCATTTCATCGAATTTCATTTCACTGAATGCTATTTTCTCCTGAAACCATGATTTTTTCAGGATATCTTAAACATTCATTACGTAATAGGTTAGGTAAGGTAAGACATCGCTTGAAAAAAATAATTCATGCAGTTATGAATGCTTTTTGATGAAATGAAAATACTGCATAATGATTCGTTTTTGAAAGGTGTTTTGATAATATAATAGGTACTTGTTGATTAGCCTTTCTTCCTGTTAGTTAGTATAGCTGAAATATCTCGAAAGATTATTAGTGTGGTGGACTCACCCTGGCACACTGATGCGTCGCTCCCAGCGGTACTGCAGCTCTTGTGTGAACTCGTACCAGAGGTGCGCCAGGTAGGGCAGCCCGCCCGCGTCCAATAGGCGCGCCGCCGCCACCGACAAGCGCCAAGCCAGCCCTCCCGGCGGGCTCGTCTTCACGTACCCGCACAACCTGCCCTCTGCCCCGTCGCCCTGCAACATTAACAAACTGATTTACACCGCGTCTGAGTATATAACGTAATAAATTTAAACAATCAATATCACATGACGCATCATGTTAGCTTTATTTCTCAGTCCACATGTAAAATGAAAACTTAATTTATTTACTTTATAAGTAAAACTTATTAACTAACTTAACTTTATATTATGAAGCTTTGCCAAAATGCTTAGCAGTTTATAGGCAAATTGAACACTCTGCTTGTTTATTTACTGTGTATCAATTTTAACTATGCAAAGGTTACTTCAAATATCATAGTATAGGGCAGGGAAATGGACAGTCACTTGTTATATATAGCTACATTGGTGTTCAGTTTGGTTACATCTGTAACATTTTTATTTTTATAAGCAAAAGATATTATAATGATTACGATGATTATTTGTCAGTTTAACTACCAATGAATCAACCCACCTTAAACTCTACTTCTAAATTTTCTGGGTAGTTAAAGGTGTCATCATCAACAGCATCAGGGAAGATATAGTACAGTATTGCCATCAACAAGTCATCGGCTATGGGCCCCTTGAACTCCTGGATGTTAGTGCCTTGTCCGATTGCTGCTTTCACTAGTTTCGATATTGTTATAGGAGCCTCCGTGATCTTGTGCAGAGGATTCACAAGGCCCAGGCTCCGACTCAGGCCCAGGGTATCCATTAACAAGTTATTTTTGTCCAAAAGATTCATAACTTTTTCAATAGTGTTAGAAAGTTGGCACTTTAAATTATCTCTAATTTTTAATGTCATGGTCCATGTGGGAGCCATTATTGGATCAATATCAGAAAATGTAGAACAATCAACTATGGAGCTCTCCAGGAATCTTGGCCAAATAGCATTCAATAGGGCACTGGAGATTGGATTTTTCTCTGAGCCGAATGGTAGTTCCATTAGCTTTTTGACATCAAAACCCTCTATTGATAGGAACTCATTTAAGTGAGTGGCACGCGTCCATGCAAACGCATCAACGTCCTTCAATTCATATGAAAACTTCGCTGACACAATGACAGCACCAAGGGGAACAGGGGATGCTATCTTGGATTTGAACAGACTGACCAGGCCACTAAGGTGAGAGCACTGGTTAGAGATGCGCTTCAAATGTATGGTGTCAAAATTAATCTTATATTCACTATCCTCATAAAAGCCGAGGAAACATTCCTGCCAATATTCTCTGACTTGTACAAAAAAAGGAGTTCCACAGTCCACATTGCCAAAAGCAATGTTCATAGAACTCAAAACTAACTTAATGAAGCTCCCATCCACAAGAGGCTCACTCGGACAAAGCATCAAGTAATGCCTCAAACCATACCAAGAAGAAACGGGAAAAGGACTATAATCTGGCTGATCAATGAAATGACCAGTAGCCGCCCAGATGCCATCCTGTACATCTTTTAGTAAAGCCTTACTATCACTTTCTTCACTTTTACTGTCTAAGGTTTCCAATGAGTGAAATGAAAGTTTAAAGTTTACGTTGTTAAATCTTATTTCTTCACTTTTACTTATCCATTTAGAACCATGTTCTGTATCAAGAGATAATTTAGATTTCGAAAGACCCCACTCGTTGAGTATCTCTTCTATTCTAGCAATAAAGACTTCCCATTCGGACGCAGTAGTGAAATCTTGATGATAAATTTCAAATTCATCTATTTCTTCGTTCATTTTTCAATAACAGCCACTTTTGTTATATTTCGACGGAAAACAGCTGTTTTGTTTATCGTATCGAAAACAAAGGAGATTTTAATGACGAATGGACTAAACCGCTGTCAAAGTTTTACATGTGACAGAAGTGTTTGAGACACTTATTTACCAACTCGTTTTTCTAGTTTGGCAATTCTGTTCTATCCCCACTTTCCAAAGTTTTCGGCTAGACACAATTATTCATTGATGGTAATTGTGGTTAATTGATTATATTCTCTTTGGTAGTACTTATTACCTACTTGCATTCAACGATAAAATAAAACATGCTACGCTAGCGCCAAACTTAAAAATATGTTTCTATGGCAACTAAACCCAACCAAACAGTATTTTATTGTCAAACATCAAAAAACAGGTAAACGTTGTGATAATAACGTAATAACTGATAATAAAAAACGATTCAAATCGTTAAAGTCATGTTTAGAGGTGATAATTCTCATTCATTGAGCTATGAACAACAAGCTAAGTTCATACAAGACCGAATCACAAATGTCGAAAAAAATTTTGGTGAATTATGTGTCGCATTCGGTGATTATACCCGTAAGACAGCCAGGTACATATTCAATTTTGACCCACTTTTTACACAGTCCTTTTAAATGGGAATAAATAGATAGATTTCATATCATAAGTAGGTATTATTTTTCAGGCTTCGTGATCAAGGCGATGAGCTTGCAAAGGTCCTAAAAGATTATGCCAATAATGAAATAGTCAACAAATCCTTGAGCGCAGGTCTGGAGAACTTGTCTATTACACTAACTGCTGTCGAAGAGTACCGAAATTGCGAAGTCCAACGATTAGAAGCCAAGGTATAAATAAAAGGGTCACTTCTTTGGTCTACCAAATTGGGGTAGAATCACATAAGGCTAAGGCCGCACAGATAGGAGGCTTGTTTGGCGCCTAGAGCCTAGCGTGGTACTTTTGTTCGAAGTCGCCTCGTTCGTCGTTGCAAAGATTCTAGTACATTTGTTTCACGCTAGACTCTAGGCGCTAAGCGCTCCTATCTGTGCGGCCTTAGCCTTAAAGAAAGATTGTAAGAGTGCTGGGGCCTGTTTTATAAAGCTACAATTTACAATTTACAGGTTACAAGTTTCCATTTGACACAACCTCGATCAATGACGACCAGCCATTTGAGCAGTGTTGCCAGTTTACACCTGTAAAATTGTAACTTGTAGCTTTATAAAACGTGCCCCTGTGGCCCGTTTCACGAAGCTACAAGTTACAAATTACAAGCGGAAGTCTCTTTCTAGCAAAAGGAGTTAGAAAGAGACTTCCGCTTGTAATTTGTAACTTGTAGCTTTGTGAACCGGGCCTCTGGAGGCCCAACCTGTAATAAACAACTAGCTATTTCGTTTCAAAAGATAATTATGTTAGTTAAAAGTGCCTGATCGCAATGGCATATTACTTTTAAGATAGGTTCCACATACGGCGTATTACAGGTGCAATGCCCTTAAGTTAGCAGCTTTTTCGAATGAATGGCCAGTCATCATTAATTGTTATTTAGGTCATAGGCGAGCTGTGCCAATATGAGGCAATATGCAAGCATGCGAGGGAAGAAGTCAAGCACACCATGAATGTCCGGGAGAAAGAGCTGGCCAGAAAGAAGGTTCTGGACAAGACCCGGGAGAGACAGCCGTTTAATAGACAACAAGTAGTACGTATTCAATTTGTGCTGGTGTCGATAGTTATTGCGCATGCTTGGATAGTACTATTATCGGTTACTGTACTGAGATATTTTTTTAAGTTAACTAATTAATCTAGTCTTAATACCTCACGCCATCTATTGTCAAATTGTGAAACGAAATTGGTTTTCCTATTTGCTATTAGATGCCGCTACCTGTCCGTTATGGCGGTCGCCAATGACAACTTTTTGCAGCACAAAAATGCACGACTACATCACTACTTTTGGACGTTTGCATAATTTGCATCATGCGACAGAAGTGATTCAGCATCGTTTCAAACGCACGACTGATTTGGACGACATTGGGTAACGGTTACGTTCGCACACAATGAAATATTCTAATTCTTGTAATTAATATAATTTTTTTAATCTTCATTTAAGGCGAAAATAGTGGTCATTCAATCATATCTGGAAAAAAGAGAATAGATTGCACTTATGAGGAAATAATAAATGCATAAGCATCATGCTCAACTAACGAAAAACTAACACCATCTATTGACAAATTTTGAAACAAAGTTAGTTTCGGTACTCGCTAATAGATGGCGCTAGCTGTCTCACAAATCCGTGCAGTTTCCATAATAATTGCTTAGTGTAGGTACCTACGCTCTAACAAATATCTACTGTTTCCATATTTTACACGCGTTTTGTATTTAAATATAATTATACGTTTGTAAAATCGCAGGCAAGGAAAGTTGATTTTTTTTCTCGTATGAGGGCTTGATTCACTTTAGCTAAATAGCTATACGCTAAAATAACTGTGCTAGTACAACTCGTACTTAACCGTATTTTTAAATCAGTGAATTAGGTATTTATAGTATTTATATTATACATTAACCTCGTTAATATGCCATTAACCCTTAATCAAACGGGTAAATTTTTAGAATATAAAGTAATATAAACTTTATTAAGACACAAACAAAAAACAGAAAAATTAATGAAAGCTATAATATTAAGTGGGAAATAGTTTCCCAATATTTGATTAAGGGTTAACACCTAACGCTATCTATCGGCAAATTTTGAAACGTTAGTTTTCCTATTTGCTAGTAGATGACGTTACCTGTCCGATAGGGCGTCGTCCATGGTGTTTTTTTTAATGCAATCAGGGGCCCTACTTTGAAATTCGAAGTTCGAAATTACGTTAGCTTCATCCCTTTCTCTCGATTTAGTCTCGAATGACGAGTGACAGGGATGGAGCTAACGTAACTTCGAACTTCTATTTTCAAAGTAGGGCCTCAGCACGGTATAGGGGATGTGCGGATGTGCCACTTTGCCAGTGTCAAAGTGGCGACTTTTTGTATCACTACTTTTGGACGTTTGTCGCATTTGCATCACGCGGCAGCTGTGATATAAATCTGTGTATGACCCGAATACGTGTGCTGAACTTTCATGTGATTTTATTTGAAAATAAATCAAGCACTCTACTGTTTAATTGCGCTTAGGGCCCGGCTACACGCTCAATCATACTTGCGCAAATTCCAATTTGCACAAGCAAGAATATGCGTTAAGACGGCATAACGCTGCCGTGCAGGCTCTAAAACGCAGTATGAGAAAAAAGGCGGTTTCGAGAAAACCGCGAAAAACTTTTTGACGCTCGTTTTTTTTCATACTATAGTTGTATGGTGGATGTTTTTATTGCCACGAGGACCAAGTGACAACAAAGATTGAATTTACAAAGAAATAATTAAATTTAGGTTATTATAGTAAAAATAAAAAGGTTTTTTTGAAAATCATGGCAGTTACTGCACACGAAAAGGTACACATATGCATACTAAAATGCGGTAAAAATACTTGATACTACAAAAACTTACGATTTATTTGCTACTTTGCAGACTAATTTGCGGCATAAGACTTTCTTTACGGCACTTTAACTTGCATTTTGAACGAATTAAACGTATTAAGTATGTAGTATCAAGTATATAACAAATTTTCTAATAACGAGATGCCTTTTAGGTAGGATAAAACAAAAATACACTTTTATATATCAGAATAATGTTTATTTTTTTACCATTTGAGCTAGCTTACTTAAATTTAGGTGCTCTGAACACATGCAGTTGTAACATTATCTTATTAAGTACCTATACTAAGATAACAATAGGAAAGTAAGTTTGGCTTTCGCAAGAAACATGAGATCTTTCATTATATGGCATATATTATACCCAACTAAAAATAAATCTGAAGTGAGTTTTGCTTTCGCGAGAAACATGTGATCTTTCACACATTAGCACATAAACTAAAAATAAATTATAAAAAATTCTAAAGTACAGTCGACTACAAAGAGATGTATACACTTTTTCCCCTTATTGCATTGCTTGGATACATCTCTTTGCAGTCTACTGCACTATCAAAAATAAGAAATACTCAAACATTCAATATACCTAAAAGCATGCATAATAAAATTATAAAAATGATAATAGTATCATTAACGCGGTATTATTAAAGAAGTCGAATGGTGCAAGAAAATGTTAAAAAAATATATCCGTGGTGACTCAAAAGCTGTTTATAATATCTACACAGGTGACGAATCCTGGATCTATGCGTATGATCCGGAAACTAAACAACAATCAACAGTGTGGGTGTTTCAAAATGAGCCGAACCCGACGAAAGTAACTCGTGCAAAAAGCACCTTGAAGCAAATGGTCGCCTGCTTTTTCGGTATTAATGGCCATGTGGCTACAGTGCCACTAGAGAATCGTAAAACGGTTAATTCGGAATGGTACACGACCATTTGTTTGCCGGAGGTATTTGAAGAAATACGTAAAAACAACCAGCGACGCAGAATCGTTCTTCACCATGACAATGCCAGCTGTCATACATCACGCGAAACGACTCGATTTTTGGAAGGTCAAAATATAGAATTAACGGGTCATCCGCCGTACAGCCCTGATTTGGCACCCAATGATTTCTATTTATTCCCAAATGTAAAGAATAAATTACGTGGTCAACGATTTTCGACCCGTGAAGATGCAGTCGACGCGATCAAACAGCACGTTTTGGAGATACCTCAGTCAGAGTGGAAAAAATGTTTTAAAAATTGGTTTCAACGTATGCAAAAGTGCATCGATCATAAGAGAGAATATTTTGAAAAACAATAAAACCATATTTAGTCATATACGTTTGTTATTTTTTTCTATTCCGGTTACATAAGTAGCCCTCGTACCAACAGTCCCCCTCAAAAATTCAATAATTTACTTTATTATATAACTACGAGTGCTAATACAATTTTAGAAAAGTATTGCAGTTAATCAAACATAAGATTACCTACTGTAATCAAGCATAATATATATAACATTTAACAATTGATACAAAGTCAAGCAATCATTTAACAATCTTAAATTAAATTCAATCGTGCTCTTAAATCGTGGAACTTTGTCATCGGTATCGCCTTTGTAAACATATCTGCTATATAATAAGTTATGTTCTAACAAGAAACTAATAAGTAGGCTTCCGTTGATATTAGATTCCTGATGGTCCTGATATTCCTTTTAGAAACATGCGGCTCGGCATTTTTCGCTTCTCGTAACCCTACGTGCGCATTGAAATCACCTAAGACAATGGGATATGCCTTTTTTGGGGATTGACGAAGGAGCGTCCCAATGTGTGCTAGACAGGTAGATGCTCCGGCAGGCATGTGCACATTGAATATTAGAAATTCAGCAGGAATGTTGGAGCTGGCTAGCATTACCTTAAGATGAATCGCTACGATGGTAGTTATCTTTCGGTATGTAAGTTCCTGCTCTATATGTTTGCTAATAAAAATGGCCATTCCTCTTTTCTCCTGTGGTTTTTTTACGGACCCTGTCTTCTGGTAAGGCACAACCTCTAAAGTTCCATGTGGCTAACGTGACTAAATCGATTTCGGCTACGAACGATTTTAGTAATTTTGGTAAAAAGCGAATTGAGACATTTATCCGCAATAACTTTAAAAACTACAAAATCATATCTCTCGGCTTGCCTCATCCTGAAACCCTAGGCACGCCACTGGCTGCAATCATTAGATTTGACTTTTTTATAACTAAGTACTTGTTTTATTTACGAACCTTATGAATGCGGAAGCTAATACAAAGTACGCTGCCTCGACGAGAACTTCGCTGCCTCCATGCACCGGCGCGACGCCAACGTCTTTCTTCCGCAGTAATCGACTTGCGACTGATTAAGCGACTAAAGCGAGAGAAAAAGCAACACAGATCCTGACTAGAACGCAGTAAAGTATGATCTCACTGCAGTGAAATTTATTAACATTTTTTAAGTTACCAATTAAAATGCAGTGAAATGCTCTCATACTGCTATTTATTTAGCATTAGGTTATTTTTCAACCCGAAAACAATGCGAACTATACTGCAGTAAGTAATGAAGATATTGCATTTTAGGCAGTAACACTCGTGTTCAAAATTGATATTGCGATAAAAGTAAAAGAAAGTGTTTTGACTTTGTCGCACTTTAGTTGGTTTTTCACTATCAACTTACTTGACTAATACTAAATAAAATACTTCATTCAAGCACGAAGCTGCATTTTAATATGTAGTTCATAGGAAATAAGTAAGTGATCAACTACGCAGTATAAAATTTTTGGTACAAAAACTACTTACTGCGTTTTAGTTTACATTCTTAAATATTTTTTAAGCTGAAGATAACATTTTTTTTGTGGTAATAAAGATAGTTACTGCGTATTACCTGGTAAAGTGACGGGTCGTTGTAGACGTAACTGCTATCACTGTATTTTAGTTAGTATTACAGTACATATAGACTCGCTGTGTAGGGTTTACTGCTTTTACAAATTGGTTTTTTTCATCGTGTAATCATCGGATCATAAAATAGGTTAGATCACTGTGTTCCTTATAGCGTGCCCGTTAAAATTCAATATTCAACTGAAAAGCTCGAAAAAACCTGTTACTGCGTTTTAGGGCCTGCACGGCAGAACGGTATACCGCACAAACGGCTTTCCATACAGTTTTGCAATTTTGCACACGCAACCGTTTGCGCATGCAAGTCACTGCGTGTAGCCGGGCCCTTATGAGGAATTAGATTGGACACACACAACCACTAACACCATCTATAGGCAAATTGTGAAACGTAGTTGGTTTCCCTACTCGCTAGTAGATGGCGCTAGCTGTCTCATGAGTCCGTGCAGTTTCCTTATATTTATTTGCTTAGTATTTATTTTATTTATTAATTTATTAGTTTACCTACGATTCTACAGCCTTCGTATTTGACACGTTGTTTGGATTCAAATATAAAGTCGCAGGCAAGGACACTGGAACCTACTTTTTTTCTCGTATAATACCCACGCAAAGTAATTGTGCATTGGGCGGAAAAATAATTTTGCTGGGCTTGTAACACAATTATCAATCAAAACGCATTACCGACAAAATAATATTAAAATAGTTCGAATACTATCTGAATCTACCAGTATAATAAATTAATGTCAGGGGACAATCTCATACAAATTAACCTAGTTCCAAACTAAGTTCGAGTGTTTGTGCAAGGAACGGCGGTCCAAATTTTTTGAATTGAGTTAACCGTATCATGTAGGGTATGGTATGAAAATCTTAAATACGGAATCCTCGGTGCGCGAGTCCGACTCGCACTTGACCGGTTTTTTTATCTATTATTTCTTATATATTATTTACTCAGAAAAAAAAGTATATTTTGTGTTTGCTTCGAACGCTTTGGACTAGGTACTTAGTGGTTGAAATGACGTCATTATTAATGTATGTAAACACTTTATTGTACAAAAAACAGAAAATCAAATACAATATTTACAGAATTGGAATGTACAAAGGCGAACTTATCCCTATAAGGGATCTCTTCCAGCTAACCTTTGGGTGACTGAGGAAAATGAGAAAAGTAGAATAAGTAGGGTTTGTAACTGCGTATGTTTTTTTAAAATCTAGCACTAGCTCTGACGTAGAAAACGCCATGTGGCGCTTAAGCTCTTAAGTCATCAGCAAAAATTTGTTTATTTATGTTCTCAGTAAATAATGAAGAAAAAAATTTTACACTTTTGAAACAAACCTCTATAAGTATGTTTCTTTTCAGAAAACCTTTTATAAAAGTTCCTGTTCTTAATAAACCTAGTCCCGAAGTAAGCTCTAGGCAAGCACTAGATAATAATAACATACTTAATATTCGGAACATTTGGTATTTTACTTGCTTGACTGTACTGGGATATCGGGTTACAATCTAATGTTTCACGTCGTCACGCAATGCTTAGCAACGCCGAGTAATGATTATACTGGCCGAGCTTCATAAGAATTATAAGAGACCCGCTGCTGCGATGAAAATATTCATTATTGACTGCTATTGCTATTGTCAATTTCGTTATTCGTATTGTTAATTTATGCGTTATATTATAAATAGTTATAATTGGTAAAATAAGAATTCAATACCATTAGACAAAAAAAATGGGTTTCATATTAAGTAGGTACCTAGATACTCCTCACCTTCGAATAGGGGTGTGTCCTGGGTAAAAAAGTAATAATTCTAATTAGTCCGTCAGTAAGATTATCAAAAAATATAGAACACGTATTTTTTGCTTTTTCAAATCAATCAAAATTTACAAATATAACGCGCATCAAAGTTCGGGAGTGGGAGCTCGTGACGTCACAACGTGGTATAAAGTGTGCCACGGCGTGACGTCACGCGAAACTTCAACGCACTTTATCTTCGTCATTTTTTGTTTAATTGCCAAAAGAAAAAATACGTGTTCAATATTTTTTGATAATGTAAAAGACGGACTAATTAGAATTTTTTTAGGACACTAGCCTATTACATCCTTCGCTTTATGCCAGTCGCTAGACACTATGCTCAGTCACGGCCTCACGGCGTACGCCTCTCTCTAACAGAGGGCAAAGAATTTCGGTTCGTAAAAAAAAGTAGAATTGCTAATTTAGAGTATAGTAAAGTTAACCTAAACCTAACCTAACCTAAACTTATATAGGGTTCTACAAGATGGTACTGAAATAAATCCTGAAATATTTACAGATACATGAAAAAAAATGGGTTGGCAAATGAAACGGTTGGCAGGGTTGGCTATAAAGTAATACGCCATACAAGTTCTATGCAAGAAACAGATGAACACCACGTAGTAATTTCTATGGGCTGTATGTACTATATAGTAAAAAAATAGAGTACCTATACCTTACTGGTGAAGGGAAACATCGCGAGAAGCCTGCTCAATTCTGTAAAACAATTCGACCTGATTAGAGACTATAAGCGTCAATATACCTACTTTGTTTTTTAGGCATTACCTACATATCATATTCACTCTGCGTTTACCTACGAACAGGGGCCCTATTCTGCTTTGTCTCAGTTATTAGCTCGGCCGCCATTACCGTCAAGTAAATAAGAGCTATTATAACGTTGACAATACGGTTATAAGTCAAAAGCAAAAGGTTTAACCCGAGTAGACTAGAGCACTGGTCGAATGAACTAATTTTTCCTTTTAGGAAGTGTCAAAACGATAGCTTGTATACAAATATAAATCCTATGCATAGAGATTTATGCGAAGTACCCACTGACCTGTGCGTCGTTATAAGTTGTTAATGGTCTGTATCGTCAAATACTCTATATGTTAACGGAAACTTTAATAAGCCCAAAGTACACAAATAAGTCGATCCCTTCTTTTCGATTTTCCGTGTATGTAGGAAAGTTTATTTTTGTCGTAATGTTTGTCGTATTACGATTTTGGTCCCAAGTCCCGAGCACAACAGAGCTCTTCTGGTTATAGACATACGCGGAATCGGAGCTGCTAAAAGCTTCAGCGGAGATGTCGCGTACTGCCAAGGGGCTGAGCGAACAGACGGAGTTCTTCGAGCGACGCAAGCTGCAGCAGCTGAAAGCGCTGCTGGGGGACTTCCTACTGGTGGAGCTGGGGTTCCACGCGCGCGCGCTCGAGCTGCTCAGCGCCGCCCACCGGCAGGTCTCCGACATTAACGACAAGGCCGATCTCGAGGTAAGGGCACAGAATAAGTAATAGTTGGTAAGAAGCTATATGATAGACTAATCAATTTGGCTAGCCTTTATTTGAACGAAAAGCTTAAGAGCCGCCTGGAAGGAAGGGTCATCTTGGCTAGGCCCTCAGAACTTCTATCCTTTTCGGCTGCGGGAGCGAAACAAAGACGGAATCTTTACCTTTAGAACGTTTAAGTCGACTGCTTGCAAAAATATGTAACGGACTGTGTTAGCTATAATTTAGTATGAGTTTTATCACTTTCGAGCTTCTCACAATGATAACGACGCACAACTGAGGAATTGCTTGGCAAAGCAGGTTGTATGAAGTATCGCAAGACAAAGCATATATCTTCAAGTTCGGGACTTATTTATAGCGAGGGCATACTCACTCAAACAAATGGGTTATGCTTACCTTCTTCTTTTTAAATGATACTTTTAACGTTTTAATACCACTTTGTTTTTCGTGAAGCTTATAACAGGTCTAACGGAAGGCGCGGAACCTGCGGTAAATACTAACGTTCATTTACAGCACCAATTAATCTAGTTAGACACGCACTTGATGCAGATTTGTCTCATAATTAATATTATGACACCATTTTTCCATAACTTGCAACTGAAAATCCAAAGCTAAAAATGTTAAAATAAAACTGATACAAATTGAAGGCTCAAGAGCCGTGTGTCGTATACGAGTGACGAACAACGAGGACACGGCACAGACGAGTGTACCTACTACCGTACAGATACAGCCAGCAGCAAATATGTACTAGTTGAATTTGAATTGTGTATCCAGTTCAGTCATGAGTATTTGTAGGATCATATACCACACGCCGACAGGCCCAGTAAAACACTCACAGTGACCCACAATACAACGCACCCACAACCTAATATTATGCTTATTCTCATTTTCCAAACAAAAGAACAAAGTCGTATAGCCTAAGTGGTTATTTTCTCTTTATTGGTATAAGTACTAAGTACTTTAACAATTGCTAGTTTATCGGAGTCCCTTTCTTGCAGTGGACGGGTTATTCTTCAATCTTGAAATGCGTGTATGTGTGTTGTAGAACTTTCGGCGAAAGCTGCGGTCGCCGGAGAAGCAGGTCAGCACGGGCATCTCGGCGCGCTCTTCGTCGCTGGCGTCGCTGCTGCAGCCCTCGCCGGCTCGCGACCCGGATGATCCCGCGGTGCGTAACCCGATACAAAGTCGTACACCAACGTTACAGGACGGAAGGAGAAAGTCTGGGGAATGCCACCGGACCCACGCCGTCTTAATACCTGAGAAGGCGGCTAACTCCAATGTAGTAGTCGAAACATTATACTGGGTGTCCCTAAAACCAACGTCAAAACTGAAAGGGCTGATAGAGCAGCAAAAAACCTATCGATTTAACCCCTATGTATGTTCAGCGATCGTTACTAGTTTCGGAAATATTGATCATTATAATCTGAATTTTTGTAATTTTCCCTTATGTCCATGTCACGAAAAATCATTAATTTCATGTTTTATAAGTATATCACATAAAGTTTGTGTCTCCACTAGGTGTCCCAGTGTTTTCTTTTCACTTTGTATGGAAAAAACAACTTTATGCGATCACTTAAAAAATATACTGGAAAAAAACGGGAAAATAGGTTTAAAATCTTCGCTGATTCGTAATGATTCTAATTATGTATGATACCACTGAAAAACTTATGAAATAAAACATGAGATTAATGATTTTTCGTGACATGGACATAAGGGAAAACTACAAAAAATCAGATTAACATAATAAATTAAATGGATAGCTTTTTAGCTGCTCTATCAGCCGCCTCAGTTTTAGCGTTGGTTTTAGGGATACCCTGTAGGTATACTCTATTTGTTACCATATTCAATTTAAAATGCTTCTACTATTCTATAACATTTACCCGCCTTCTTGAATATATGACGACGCGCCCTCAACTGACGTTGTAAAATGTACCTTTAAATTTTCCGCTTAGGGTAAAATTTTAAGCCAATAACCCGTGAATCTTTTATCAAAGGTTCGTGGAAGTCTGTAGAGGTTGACTGTTGTGATGAAAAAATAATAATCGGTTTCATTTCCACACTGTAGTTATAATACTGTAAATGCTTAGCGTACAGGGGATTAAAAAAGTTTTAGTTATAGACATATCTATAGGTAAGACTGGATGCTTAATTGTGTAGGTGCCACTGCAACTTAAGCAAGTACAGGTCGATTTACGAGAGTTGGCACGAATGGATTAAATGAGTGAACGAAAGTATACAAGTGTGTACAATAATAACAGATTTTAGGTTTGAAATTCGAGCATCGGTTCAAAGGGCGGCACTCACACAGTGAATAGGTGACATTACTTTTGTTCATTCCATTCGTGCGTTTAGTGAATGTACCTGTAATGTAACGTAATACCAGAGAGGTAATATGGTATGATGCGTCAGATGCGTGCAAGTAGCTAACCATGCTAGTAGAGGTAAGGATCGCGTGTTTACGCACTCTTCCTTTCGTGCGCTAACTGATCAAATCGGCAATTTATACATTCAGCGTGTAAAAAAGCTGTGGAAGAAAGCAAAAAAAGGTCGTATTCTCAAAACCCGGCCGCACAGTTACCGTGAGTTCCAGTAAAGGATAACATCGTGAGGAAACCTGCACACATCTTCAAAGCACTTGACCTGGAGCCTATTGCATAATGAAATGACATAATGAGAGAAGCCAGATGCCCAGCAGACATTAAATTTATTTTGTTTATGTTATATGGTACTTTAACAAAAAAGTAGTTAGGTGGGTAAAAACCCGTACGCGAATCCGTTTTGCTGACGGTACGAAACTAACTTTAATATTATTATAATAAATGTGCAATCACGATAGAACTCGCTCTTATAATGTCAGCGTTCAGTGTGCATGCAATAACGTCGAAATGAATCTTTGGCTTTTTCAGATACCCGATCAGAGACAGGCAACCCGAGCGTCTATTCCACATAGTCTTAGAACCTTCTAACCCCTTGTTATCGTCTCGCTAACGTGATGATAGCTATTTTAGTAATTTGCAGTAGCGGCGGCCGAGACGTAAATATCGAAGTGTCTATATATTTTTACAAGCTTTTATTTAACTTGCACTGTTTGTATGTATGTTTGTATGTTGTCCGTCAAAATTTGCAAGCCAATTTTGAACCAGTTCCCGGTAATGAAATTTAATGAATAGGCTGAAATTTAGCCCACGTAAACCCGATGACAATGCATTATTATGTACCTATCTGAGAGCTGATCTGATGAAGTCTGAAGGTGATGATGGATCTCCACTATAAGTATTTAACCCACCGTGCTGGGACTCATTAGTTTGGTCTTAATAAGCAGGGGTGTGATTCTCCCAAAAACGCGATCGGACGAACGAACGAGTGAATGTCGCAGCGGCGAGTTTAAGTAGTCCCGTCATCGTCAGAGCGAACAAAACATATTTTAGCGCGTGCATTTTCAATTTGGCAGCATGGCTTCTGTCGATAAGATCGAACGTATAAGGCTGCCTAATTGAGAATGCACGCGCTAAAATGTGTTTTGTTGGCTCTGACGGTACTAGTTATACTCGCCGCTGCGACATTCACTCGACGTTCGTCCGACCGCGTTTTTGAGAGAATCACACCCGAGATAACGACTTTGCAAAAACAAAAGTACAGACGACAGCAAAAGCTTGACCCAAAAATGATTTTTTTGACAGAAACTTATTCATGTTATAGCAAAACTCGAGGAAATTGCGAACTCCCGAGAAACACGGGAGCTCCACGCTGCCGCGGGCCGCCTCGCTCGCCGCGCTCATGGACTCCAGGCAAGGAGACACTACGGTGAGGCTTTATAACATACTTTGAAATACCTACGTAGAAACTTAAAATTAAGTATACCTGCTTCACTTCTTCGCATTTTTTTGTATTCAATTTAAAAAAAAACCCACATAAAACCTTGATAATAGTAATGAATTTTTTTCGTTGATTTCAATTTATTTCGAACCCTCAACAAACTTATTTTTTTTTAGTTGGTTTTCCAATTTCATACTTAGAAGTACTTACCTTTAAGTATATTGTTCTTTGTCTAGGAATCTGAAGGTTCTGAAGAAGGAACTACAACTTCGGAAGAAACTGAATCACGTTAAACTGTTATGTAATTAGGGGCGATCACTGCGACGGGTGATGTTCCCGATACCTACGTCTAGTATCTACTTGTACGATTTAAGCTATTATTCTGTTAAGTCAATAAATGCAAGAATTAACTGATACTTTGTAGTTTTATTTTGGACATAACTACATACGACACAATCACTTTTGGTACAGTCAAAGTCATAAATATACTTATACCCACACGTTCCCAAGATTCCAAAAATATATGTTTTTACTCGACTTCTGCTGCCCATGTCCAGGTGTGAAATTCTCTTAAAAAGGCGCTCGGTTGGTCGAACGAGTGAACGAGTGAACTTGCCACACCGGCGAGTTTAAGTAGTCCCGTCAGAGCGCACTAAACAAAACAAATTTTAGCGCGTGCATTCTCAATGTCGATAAGATCGAACGCATGGAATCACGACCGCAGACGGCAGCAGCAGGCGTCAGACGCTTGCTGTTGCCGTCTGCGGTCGGCTGCGGAATGACACCTTAACATCAATAAAAGCTGTTCACTACTATGTTTGATCATCATGGGAAATCTGATTCACTCTTTTAAATAATGGAGTACCTACAAAACCTAAAAGGACTAACTACGGAATGCCATCAACCCCTTACGCAATCCCCTCAATTTTTTGAGCACTTGCCCGTCAGCAGTACGGACGTCTATTGGTGCTGTTAAAAGTTACCCGTGCACCTTCACGCTCTAAACCAGTGGTTCTTAACCGGTGGTCCGCGGACCACCAGTGGTCCTTAGAAGCATGTCTAGTGGTCCGCCAGCCATGCCAATAAATAAGCGACAAGAGTCTAAAACAACCCTTTATTTACTTAAATTTATTTACAAATCAATAAACTAACTGGGTGGTCCACGGCATAACGGAAATTTTGTCAAATGGTCCCCCAGGACTAAAGGCCGAGCCGGGCCTTAAAAGGTTAAGAACCACTGCTCTAAACCTACCGGACTACAGAAAGCCGAAAAGGATGGTTGTAAAATATCGTAGCGAAGAAACTACTCGACCGATTAATAAATGAGGTGTCGTCGGATGATTATATACGTAACCTCTGTAAGTTAATAAATATATCATAGTCAGGCAATATAGTCGGGTATAGTTGACGAAATATAAATTGCACTGATTCGACTTAGAAGCGCACAGCGCGCAGTATACATGTCGAATCGGTGCAGAGTATATTTCGTCAACTAGGTATAACCTATTCACTTTTTTCCTGTTAAAAATTATATGCAGACGCCTGAGGTTACTAATTTTCACGAATAAAACAAATACCTGAAATACCTACTGCTGTCTCCCTATGGCGAATATACAAATAATACCATCATCGGTTATTTTAAGTGGAACAATGGACTGTTTACAATAGTGTTGCCACAGGCGTGTAAGACGCTGCACTGCACAACATTCTGTTATAATTGTTATATTATATTGTATCACGGTTAAGTATATCTACTTATTATCGTTTTGATAATAATGTCACATTTTTGAAACTTTGGCCGCCATCATATTAAGGTTAATTAACCATTGGGTAAACTTTTTGAGAAAATCACTTCTAATTTATTTAAGGGTCTGTGCTATAATTTCATGGAAATCCAAATATTAATCAAGGTACCCACATTGTAGTTTTGTTTTTGACACGAAAGATACAAAAACATAATTATATATAAACATTTATTTTCATTTAAAAAAAACTATTATTTTGAATAAGTATTTGCAGATAAACGTGATTTTATTTAATATTAATTTTGATGAGGCAAATTATCTTGATTGATTATAAACAAGAGCTAAACTCTCATAAAATATTGTTACTCATCGACTCACCATAGGGAGGCTCTTTATTGACTTTTTTGTGTTTCAGTTGTACCTTTCAGTGTCAGGTACGGTGGTGAATCAATATGCACCCTCCGCACACAACAGCAACCAAAATAATACAAACATAACTTTTGAACTAATTTTAATTTACGAAATAGGGCTACATATTAAATATACCTAAAGAAATGTTGTTTTAACACATTTCGTAATTACTTAAGTGTAATTACTCAAACTTAGCACACTAACACCCGTATTTATAGTCAAGAAAACTAATTACTTGAGTTAAAGTAATGACTAAAGTAACAATTTTTATATGACTTTCTACATTAATAATACTCAAGTAATTACTTTTCTTGACTATAAATATGGGTGTAAGTGATATAAATGCTATTAACTATATTACAAAAGTAACCTCTTAAAAATATTACATAATTCATAGGTAGGTACATTGCTTTCATTGGTGTTTGTAGTATAGCTTAGTTACAATACTTATAATGATAACATAACCTATAATTATGGGATAACATGTTTGTTGAATATTAACCTTTATTAGGGTGAGATATCATGATATTGCAGAATGCTTACGAAACTGTATTTATATAAAATAAAATAAAAACAACCCAGTTTTTCAATTATTTCATCCTATCATGTACCTAATCCTTTTCAGTCAACAAAAAGACACCTGTACCAATCACTAAAACCAATTGAATAAATTAGTTAACAGAGAAAGAAATATCTAAACAAATCCTACTCCATTTGTTTTACTGTAAAATTAAGATCCTGCCATAATTATTGTGTTATTTAATTAGAACTGCAGTGCAACAACTACACCCAGACACCCATCGTCTTTGATATTGTGAGCTACCTAGCACGAACAGTGACATGTGAATATGTTTTCTGGATTGTGTCGTGTTTTTATTTATCGTTTTCGACTCCCGCCTGTGTCATGAGGTCTGTTATATTCTTTTCAAGTTCATCCACCCGAGTTCCCATTTCATCTATTCTGTTGATGATCTGATCCGACATGCTTTGAAACTTATCTTGCATGTTCTGCAACAGTGACTGGACCTGTAATCAGTAAACATACATAGTATTCTTCACGAATAACACTACCTAGTTCAATTGTTATGGAAATTACATTTTTATATCGAGTAATAAAATCTTATCACGAGAACTTACGTATTGTGTTACTTCCTGCATATTTTTGGGATCATTTGCAGGAGTAGAATAATTGTTCTCTACATCATTCGTCGAAGGTTCTACGTTTGCCTCAGCCATGGTTATATTATTTAGCGAATTTGTCTTTTGCTGCGACAGTAAACACCAAAGAATGCGCAGTCACTATTTATATGTCACTCGAAAGAACACAACGTCCACAGCACGAAGTCACGAATACAATCACAATCCACAAATTGGCACAAATAACAGCAAGGCGAGCGAACACGGTACCTAACACGGTTTATGGCAAGAAATGCCACAGATAAGGGAGGAAGGAAGGAAAGGTATAAGCAACAACCAAGGGAATGATGTCATAAGCAATGAGATTGTAAGAAATTGAAGGTAATGAATGAAATTACCTCAAATTACAGGAATATTTGACTATTTACGGAGTATTGTACAAAGTACTTACCTATTTAGGTGGGTTCAGAGGCCCTACTTTGAAATTCGAAGTTCGAAGTTACGATAGCTTCATCCCTTTCACTCGATTTAGTCTCGAATGACGAGTGACAGGGATGGAGCTAACGCAACTTCGAACTTCGACTTTCAAAGTAGGGCCTCAGACGTGTTTAAAAAAGCCTCAAACAATTTCGCTATTACAGATAAGATAGTCTCATGCCGGCACCACACTTCGCTATTCGCTATTCGTTATGCGGCTGCGCCGTATTTGTTAAAATATTTGCTATCTCGCTTAAGCGTTATGCGTGCAAATAAAGAAAACATAGTCGAATAAACCCTCCACACTTCGTCGAATGTAGGCGCATAGGCCGAATAACGAATAGCGAATAGCGAAATGTGGTGCCGGCATCAAATAGCACTATTTTGGACGATTTTAGACTAGTAAAAAAATATGTACCTACATAAATAAAGTTGCACCAACATTTAAAAAAAACCGTTTGACAAAACGCCGGAATGTGAAATATTTACAAAATTGAATTGAATTGAATTCGTTTGTTTATTTTATTATTACCAAATGGACATCGGGGCCCTACTTTAAAAAATCGAATTTCAAAACGTTATCTCCATTTCTTTCTGCCAATTTAGTCTCGAATGAAAGTGAAAAGAATGGAGCGTCGGAAGTTTTGAATTTTTTGTTTCATTCATCATAACCAACCATTTTGACAACCTAACTGACAACTGACAGTAGAATTTGGGGAACTTCGACATTGTTTACCTCTGATTATTTTTATTTATTTGTTATATACAATAGTATCATTTCACATGAAATATGCCTCTACCAATGTATGCGCAAAGTGAAATCCCAGTAGACCTAGATCAGGTCAGGAAAGATATTTTAATTGGTATACGGGAGTGCACTGCACGAGGTTTAATGCAGACTACCAAATGGCTTGCAGAGCTTAATTTTGCTTTAAAGGACCATAAAGTTAAAATAGAAGACCCACCCGGTGGATACGACGATGGAATAATAGCAGAGGAGAAGGAATCTTATTTGTTAGCAAAAAGTTATTTTGATTGTCAAGAATATGACAGAGCAGCGCACTTCTTAGAGAACTGCACGAGCCAGAAGTGCGTGTTCCTGCACCGCTACTCGCAGTACATGTCCAGCGAGAAGAAGCGGATGGACAATGCCACCGATTCGGGCACTGAGAATACTGAATCTGACCAGGTGTTGTTGGATCTGCTTTCATTTTTCAAGGTATTGACTAAGTTTATTCCGTGTGTGTTTAATGTTAATTTTGTAGGTAGGTAATAACAATGTCACACTATCATTTTTCTTCATTATTGGTACATGATGGTGAAATACCATAATGTGAAACTATTATTAATTTCTATCGTTGTGAGTGGCTCAGACCATAATAAATAATAATATAAAATGTGCAAACGCACTGAGAGCGGACAAGGCGCGATGGGGAACATTCTCATACAAAAATGTCTCTGCCACACTTTTGGCATGCTTAGGGGAAGTATGCACACTGGGCCACCTACATTCAGTGTACAGTCCATTCGCTTAGATAGTGTCGCTACACTCACACGTACTTGTGGTTATTGTTATAAATATGAATATATTTCGATGTAAACTGCCAAATTCACTTGCGGGTGTTACGCCATAAGTGAATATGGCAGTTTACTTCGAATTATATTCGTATTTTATTACAATAACCAGAAGTACGTGTGAGTGTAGCGACACTATCTAAGCAAATGGACTATATTTGTGGCTTTATTCAGTAACTTAAAAGATTAGTTAAGTTAAATAGTCCTTGTGAGAGTATAATAAATATATAAGTATCAAAGGACAATGCTAAGTACTTGTACTATAGATACTAGAAAACGATAACCATTGTTATACACAGAGAAATACATAGAAAATATTCAAGACAAGAATGAATACGTACTGTGATGTAGTAATATAAACTCATCTGTTAAAACTTCTTTAAATTTCAGACAAATAGTAACAGCTTAGATGGATACTTACTGTATCTACAAGGAGTAGTTTTAAAGAAATTGGATCTAAGAAGCCAAGCAGTAAGCAGGTTGCAGGCTGCAGTGACTGCGGTGCCCATACTGTGGTGTGCATGGGTCGAACTAGCTGGACTAGCTAATGAATATGATGCATTGGATTCCCTACAGTTACCCAAACATTGGATGATGTACTTCTTTGCAGCGCATGCATTTGTGGACCTAAAGCTGTCTGAGCAGGCTTTAGAGGGCTATATGGTGTTGGCTGCTGCTGGTTTTGATAAGAGTACTTATGTTATAGCTCAGATGGCTATAGCACACCATGACAGAAGAGGTAAGTATCAACTATGAATAAAAATAATTAAAAAGGGGCAAGAGCATGTCATGCTCTAATTTAATATTTCCTAAAAGATCCCCCAAATCTGAAAATTGATAATAACATGTACCTAATGATTTTTTAAGAGCATGATGTCATAATGTAAAAAAAGTTTTCACCTTTGCTCACTTGTATGGGAGGTCCCAGTTTTTTTTAAAGTTTTATTTTTCGACTTTGTCTGCGTAATTAAAATGTATAACTATGCCAAATTATAGCTTTGCAGTACTAAGAGTCTGAGCTACACCACAGGCAGACAAACATGGTGAAACTATAAGGGTTCCTTGTTTGATTTCCTAACCCTAAAAAGGGGAGGTCCAAACTTGAAAAAAAAGTCATTAATAAAATGCAATAAAGTTTGTGTATTATGTAGCCAGCACATATTTTTTGGCATATTTAAGCTTTTACGTTACATTACAATACTTGATAAAAATGAAGGCATGCTCTTATTTTCTTTACAAATAAGCTCTAAGCTTGTACTATGGGTACAGGACTAAAATAAACTTACTGTAGAGATACTTACGTACGAAGAAAATTGAAATTAGCTTAAGCTTTGTACTTACCATTAGATGGTTATCACTAGTGATCGGAATAGCTAGAGTTATTTACCTAAAGTTCGCAAAGGGACATAATATAGAGTGGTTACAACTGGGTGAAATATTAATTTATTTTTATTGAATTCCGGATTTCTGGTATTTTTCTGGTACTAATAAATGTAGCCGCAAGGAAGTCTCCAGTTTATGTCTCTGTTCTACGAAGTTTAGGTAAATATACTCCACCTATTAATTAGATGTAAGGAATCAGTTACAGGCTCCTTTTATTACAAACTAACATAAAATATTCCATACTGAGTTAAATATTATCTACGCATATTTAGCATTAAAGATAATATTTCACCCGATTGTAACCACTCTATATTATGTCCTTTTGCAAACTTTAGGTAAATATACTCTACCTATTCCGATCACTGGTTATCACACTGCTCCGCACATAGGAGCGGCGTCTGGTGATGCGGTTTTTAATTTTGACTGTAGAATCTTGATTTGTATACAAAACCGCATGGTGTAACACACTGGCTCCCTCTTCGTGCGGAGGTTGCGGAGGATCGAAAGACGGTTCGGGAGATGCGGTGAGGGACGCAGGGTATGCCACACCGAGCTCCGCAGTAAAACCGCCCACAGGAAATAAACACGGTTTGTCGTGCACCGCAACTCCGGACGGAGATAAGGACCAAACCGGTACCTAAGGTGGTGCGTCGTCGTCGTATGCGAATTCGTCGCTCGGCACGCCGCAATGGGATGCAGCGGAAGTGTGATAACCGCCTTACTACAATCTAGACTAACCTACGAAGTTCATACATTTGCTGTGAAGTTCAAGTGGCAAGTAGCAAATGTATGAACTTCGCACTTGCAATTCG
Organism: Acleris literana; assembly: GCA_946894065.1. Classification (NCBI taxonomy): domain Eukaryota; kingdom Metazoa; phylum Arthropoda; class Insecta; order Lepidoptera; family Tortricidae; genus Acleris; species Acleris literana. Next base: position 19,918,135 of record OX335671.1, on the reverse strand, counting down.
CAAAGTGAAAATCAGGCATTATTTCTACTTTGCAGACGTGGACGCCTCGCTGGCTCTGTTCGGGCGGCTGGTGCGCATGGACCCGTTCCGGCTGGACGACTGGGACGTGTACTCGCACCTGCTGTACCTGAAGGAGCGGCGCATGGAGCTGGCGCACCTGGCGCAGCGTGCCGTCTCCATCGACAAGTACCGCGTCGAGACCTGCTGCGTTATAGGTGAATTTAAATAGTTCATACTAACTTTACGACTTCATCTGCATAGTCGTTTATTAGTATTCCCTCTGGAACTAAGGCCTGATTTCCACTTTGCGAATTGCAAGTGCTAAGTTCATACATTTGCTGTCAAGTGGCAAGGCAAATATATGAACTTCGCACTTGCACTTCGCAAAGTGTAAATCAAGCATAACAAAAGTAACCTATGCCCGTCTCCGGATTATAAACTATCCCTATACCAAATTAACGCGCACACACGTAGCAGGCGCAGCCGCTGGGCCTTGTTCTTGCAGCAACTTGACTTGCTATGCTTAGACCCGCATTCGAATAAGCTCCGCATCGAGTTTTGCGGATGCGGATTCTCAAATTATCGCATCCGCGGATCTGAGTCTTAAAAGTATCTGCATCCGCATTGAACTCAGTTCAAATAAATAATTAAATACGCATTTAACTCAGTTCAAATAAATAATTAAATACGCATTTAACTCAGTTCAAATGAAAAAAAAGCTCAGTTATAAAAAATAACACCCATGCCGAATAGCAATGCTCAAAGATAACTCTTCATACAAAGCTTTCCAATAGAAAACGGACTATTTTAATAATTCGTTAATTGGTCTTTTTTAGGTAATTACTACAGTATGCGGAGCGAACACCAGAAGGCAGTGATTTACTTCCAGCGAGCCTTATCCGTCGACCCGCAGTACCTGTCCGCCTGGATCCTCATGGGGCACGAGTTCATTGAACTGCAGAACTCCAATGCTGCCATCCAGTGTTACAGACAAGCCATAGGTAAATATATCATTATTTAAAATATAGGTATCGTAAAAACCGAACAAGAGCATTTAAATGTGCTTTTATTGAAAATTTTAAACATTTTGGTATGCAATGCAAGTATTTAACAGACATACCATCCCTTGAAGAGTTCACATGTCGGTTTTGGGATATATAGGGGACCCTTATCGGTTTGACTGAATGGCCGCTGTCGGTTAGGGTGATCGATCGAATCCTACGCAGCGTGCAGAATACTTGGTGCTGGACGTACCGAGTTTGGGAAGGGGGCCTATTATAGTCGTCTTTGTCGCTGGAGATACATGTGGATAGAGCATCCGTCTTTCTCGCACTTACCCAGTTGTTAGAAAATGACGGATGCTTTATCTACATTTGTCCACAACGATAAACAGGGCCGTTATACCGCCTGCTGTAAGATATTGAAATAAAACACTTAACAGTCTGATGCGGGCTGTACACACTCGTCGGTCGCGGTCGGATTCAGCCCCAGAGTCGACGAGTGTGTACAGCCCGCATGACCATTATAATTCTGATTAATAAACGTAGAAGAGCAGTCTAGTCGTTGTTTGTTTACAATGTACATTGATGCTAACCTGGACTATATTGTGTTTCAGATGTGGATAGAAATGATTATCGAGCGTGGAACGGCCTCGGCCAGGCTTACGAAATACTAGGGTTGAATGGCTACTGCATTTATTATTACTCAAGGGCGGCGCAATTAAAGCCCAACGATTCAAGAATGCTCGTGTCTTTAGGTGAAGCTTACGAGAAAATGGACAAAATACCAAACGCTCTTAAATGCTATTATAAGGCACACAGTACTGGTGATATAGAAGGCATGGCGCTTTTCAAATTAGCCAGGTAGGTTTTATCCCATTTGTTACGGTTAAAAATATATAAAGAAGGCGGAAGAGTTCCTCGGTACTTATAAAAGTTCTCAGAATTATAGTTAATAGCAGTAGCGGACTAAAGACCCAGTCATACCGCTTGCGTGACGTGCACGCGCACGTGCGCGTTCGCTTTCCACTGCGTTGTATAATATGAATTCTCATTACGACATGTCACTATACAACGCAATGGAAAGCGAATGCGCACGTGCACGTGCACGTCACGCAACCGGTGTGGCTCGGCCTTAATTCCTAACTTTAGTTATTATACTCAAATTTACCAAATATGTAGACACAGACAGTTGTGTGTAAAATCTATATAACTATATTCAAGACAAGCAAACAAATCAAAGGGTTCGTTTTTGGAGGCGGCGCGTAGTGCGTTCATGTAGATGGACCGTGCGACCTAAGTTCCAAGAAGACGTGCCATTGTCTTCGCTGGCAGAGTTCCAACGATGTAGCGACGGTATCATTTGCTAGCTAACATGGAGTTGTCCCAGGCTGTACGAGAAGTCGAACATGCCGAACAGCGCGGCGGCGGCGTACACGGCGGCGTGCCAGGACGCCGGCAACGCGGGCAGCAAGGAGCTGCCGCCGGCGCTGCGCTACCTGGCGCAGTACTACCTGCGCTTCTCGCTGCTCGACCACGCCGCGCACTACGCCTACAAGTGCCTCGAGCACGACACGGTAAGCGTACTCGTTCAACACGCAGTTATTCTAGGTGCCAGTGATGCCTACGAAGCTAGCCGTCCCGGGTTCGATGGTCAGTTCAAATATTTGTGTGACGAGCGCGAGTATTTGTTTCTGAGTCGGTATAAGTGTTTATTTCTCTAATTATTAATTATGTCTATCGTTGCTTGGTGCCCGTATTACAAGCCTAGAGCTTAGTTTGGGACTAGGTCGATTGGTCAGATTGTCCCCGATTTTTTTTTTTTACTTCTACGCTTGGCGTTGTGGCTTTAGCCTTTAACTTAACACTCTCATTGCCAAGGCCTCTGATTTTCATACAAAATGAACCCGCCTAGCGGGTCGGCGGCAATGAATCTATCCAATAGGTACGGCACCGCTGATTTAGTTCTATGAATATGTACACAATTTATTTAAAACAACATGCCGTGATTTATAGGTGGTCGTTGTCAGTCCCCTATTCCGCGAAACTTTACAAATGTTCAAATCGACAAAATGAACGGTTTTCATTAGGAACAGTTTTTAATTTCCGCGACTTGAGCCCTTACAGATCCCGTCACGTAAAAAGGCCGCCGCTAAGCGATAATAGAGGGGATGTGTTTGCGCATGGGTACATTAGCCAACCAATAACGTGCGCGCATAAGGCTGAGGCTCCACTAAGGCGGAGACAAGCGGAGCGAAGAGGAGACCTGTAGGAATCGACCAATCATGTTAGTTGAAATACACATCTCGTCTTCGTCCGCTTCAGTGGAAACAGTCAAGCGGACTCTTGGGACGCCCTGTATGCTACTTAGGGCTGCGGCTCCACTCAGCTCCGCTCGTCTCCGCCTCAGTGGAGCCGCAGCCTAAGGCACTGGTCCTACCGCCGGCGAGTAAGCGATGAACTATCGGCGATTTTCTTGCCCAAGAAACGAACAAAAGATAATAGCTCCCGGTGTTCCTCCGTCCCGCCCCCTTCATACCACTGATTTGGTCGATAAAGTCATATATAATCATTTTATAGAAAACCCCGAATAAAATCTTTTTTAAATATTAAAAGTATCCAAATTTATTTTCAGACCAAAGAAGCTGGTAAAAACTTATTGAAAACGATATCGGAGAAACGTTTGGCGGCGTCGTCGTCACAGCCACACTGCTCTCACGAGGACGTGCCGGACGCCATCAAGAACGCGTCCACCGTGTCCGCCGCGTCCGCCGCGTCTGTCGCGTCCGTCGCGTCCACCGCACGCGACAAGACCCCGCTGGCCAGCCCCAGCGTCACGCCCGACAACTTCTCCACACCCATGTTCATTCGGAGAAACAGCAAATTTAAAATGTAATACACTAAGAAATCTCAATAGTTTAAGTAAGTGTAAATAAACAACATTGTTGTTCAGGACATGTACATCTGACGTCAGATATGTTTACATTTGTGCACCTAATTTCAATGGAATAAGGTACAAAAATGTGTAACGTCTACCGTTCACTCTGCTGATTAAAGTTTGGCAGAATCGGTTTAATTTATATATCCCTCCTGAACTATAAGCAAGTGTAATAAAAAAATATTGTTAAAAAAACGTGTTTATTCTTTACACCATTAATACAACATAACAGATCTTGGTGCGCAAATAAAAAACAATACATTATTTAATTACTAATTAATAAATAGTAGTGCATTGATAGAAAATATTGTTCGCTATTGATTACTAGAAAAATCTGCTTAAAATCAATGACCAGATCAAGCACGTGGTTTGAGAGCTCATTAAGATGATTTCAATTTTTAAATACCCTTTTGATCTGTGTTTTTCACCGTGAAACTCTTGAAATTTTTGGCGAAAGTCTCTTCTTGTATATAGGGTATCTAAAAATAAACCCTGAGCACGTATTTTGCTTGTAGTTTGTAGTAAGGAATACAGATATCAAGCAACTCTACAGCAAGACGCCCAGCTTTACCTCATAGATTGAGCAATATAAGCCAGTTTGTTATAGTCGGACAGAATCTACCCGAGCTTGGAAACATCCACGGATATGCGAGCAGACACCTAAATTGAATTAGCAATCCCTACCATGCAAGTCGCAACCCGCCGGTCCGTTCAGACCTATATTGCTAGATCAATTTCATCCTATAATTAAACCAATTACAAAAAATATTCTATGTTGTCATGGGTTAATTATATTAACGGACAGCAAAAACAGTGACTGGACATCAAGACGACAAACGATAATAAACACAAGGTAAAATGTCAATTTATAATAAAAAGAGACATACACATTAATCAAGGAATAAAATAACAGTTCATTTTGATAAAACAAATTAACAAGCCTCTTAAACTTCATATTAGATTTAACTTCCTGCAGTTGGTAAAATAACATTGTTGTATTAGTAGTCCGTGTATATTGTTAAAACCTATAAATGTACACAATCAATTACTACCACATACACAATGATTCCACAAACTGTCCTAGATAAATAACTACACTGTATTAAAATATTAATAAAAACTGGCAACCCAAAAGAACATCTTAACACTTTCTTGATTTTTACTGTATTTTGTATGGAAACCGTCGCTTACACGTTTCGATAACGTCATTATATCTGGAAATGTACACTGCACGAGAAGGATTAGACCTGCATTTTTATGTATTTTATAATATAAGGTACTCGACTGAATATTTTTTTGGGATAAAAGCTTTCTCATTGCTTCGTTTTATTCAAAAGATTTCGTACGCGAAAAATATGTTTCCTGATATCCCCCATATTTTCCCGTTAAGGAAAAGTTTTAAGAAAAGTCAAAGATCGAAAAATTAATTTAAAAAAAGGGTAATTACAATGATAGACTTAATAATAGGGTCAATTTAGAAAGCATGTAGGTATACGGAGTTAAAATAGATTTTGTTTTAACGCGGATTTAAAATTTTGCGATAATGTACCCCGTTATACGCGGATAAAACTCAGCTAATCTCAAAATACCTAGCAAAGGCACGGTTTCCTATCTAATAGATATAATTTAACATTAATTAACTGTGTTGTTTTTTTAAATCTATTAGTACATTATAATAGTACTTGTTACCCGAATATAGGTGTTTAATTTTGCTTTACACCGTTATTACTGTAAAAGGCAAACCATATTGGACATAGAGCTGCAAGGAACTCGATTTTGTGATTTAAATTTCGGAATTTCATTATTATTTCAATTTTATTCCATTTTTACCATGAAAATAGATTAATATTCTATATAACCATTTTCATACTTAAGTTTTCTAAATATTTTTAGCACTTATGTGGACCTTTAATACTTTTATCTCCACATTATTACAATGAAGATTTTTCACATACTTTTCAACAAAAAATGTTTGTTCTATTCTTTTTCCCTACTTCTAGTGCAGTTTACTTTAGGATCGCAGTATAGACGAGAAAGTAATGACTAAAAATATTTACAATAGCAAGTATAGGTTTGTTCTGAGTTAACTTTGATATTTCATAAGTTTTGTTACTAAGCTCACTCCTCATGACTATCAAATAAGGCCACTTCGCGCGATGACTTCACCCCAGCCTACTGCTGACTCACTCACTAACCTAAATACTTACCTAATATGTAGATGCATACTAGTATCTCATAGAGCAGACTGAACATGTACCAGAATAAATAATCTGTGGTTTACAAATTCATAATAACATTTTTCTTTTACATGTTAACACACTTTGCATTCATAAATTAGTATCACAACTAGTAAAAGCAAAGTTGGCAAAAATAGTGCAATAGTGTTGCATAAGAATACAATTTGTTGGAATAGCTCGAGTCAATCTAGACAAGATACTACTAAGCATTTCAAGCTAACAACTGTAAACAAATAGGCTAGGCAGAGCAAAAATCCCTCTCATTTGTTTTTGAACTAATCCTGATACAATATAATACTTCAACAATTATACCATCAATGGCCTAACACTTAACTAATGACATAATTTTAAGGCATGTAGAGGCACTCTGTTGATCTTACTAAGCACAATATTATACTAACGCTTTGATATATAATAGTCATAATGCCGTATATACATAGTATCACCGAGAAAAATGTATAGATAATATTATATAATCATATGTATACTGTATCAAAAACATCTCTTTATAATATATTTGTAACTTATTTTGTGCTTTATGATGATTTTGATTCATCTGCAAATATCATTTACAGTATTTTGTTCTTTGTCTCCACAACTAAAGGACAGGCACATCAAAGGAAAGGATTTTTGGAGTTCATAAATGTCCCAGAGTTTGATGGCTGAAAAAAAACCATTATACAATCATCATTAGTGAATCAACATTATTAAATCTCTATTATAATGTCGGTGTTTCCTCCATAGGTATTGAATATAAATTCCTAATAACAAGTGTGAATAATTGGAAAGTTCACCACAAAAAATGTAGAATTATAAGATAAGAAGTTCTTTGAACTGTTGGGTAAAATATGATTATTTCCTCTTGATGATAAGCAGTACGAACTTTACTATACAGATCTATGTAATAGGTAAACAAATAATACCAATTTCAATAAAATCAATTAAATTACTCAGATTTTTCCGAGTGCATTTTATGCACAAATTTGTATGACAGGAAAATGGCCCTTATATATCCATATAGTTTTATATCAAAGCCCTATAAAAAAACAATTGTTTTTCCTGTATTATATCTTATCTTATAAACTATGATAATCAAAGACAACTGAGGTTATGAGCATTCACATTATTGACCTACACCTGAAAACAGTGTTAGATTTATTCAATAATTATGTAATCAGTGTTAAGTGGCACTCACCATAAATGGATTAACAGGCACAGCCGCAGGAGTGGAGCTCCAGCCGCCATTGAAGAAAGGGTTCTTGTTTCCAAACAAGTCATTATTTGATGCACTTTGGAATGGATTCTTGCTACTTATGTTGTTACCTTCCTCTAAAATGAAACTCAAGTTTAATTACACTACAAACAATAACAAACCATAACATAAGAGATTTTAATTATAAAAAACAAACCTAATGTCTTCATATTCTGTTGTCTTAGTGCATGATCTAAATCTGCTAAGGCTGCATAGCGATCATCTGTAACACAATATTTAGTTAGATTCACATGTTTAGTACTGATGTTGTATAATGAAAACAAAGTGGGTTTTTACTATAACAATAACAACCATGAACGGGAATGAAATTTCATTATATACAACAAGTCATAACAATTAAGGATGTTATCAATAAAGTATACTGCATTCATCATCATTCATCACTGATGCACTAAGTTTACACTCACTTGCAGTAGAAGATGGTGTTGAGAATGCTGCAAAAGCTGGTGAGTTCGTTGATGATTGGGATGTAAAATTGTTGTTTAAATTGTTGTTGAACTGGCTACTGTTATAGATATCTGCAGTTGAAAAATCAACAGGAAAACTGAAATGGAAACAAGATTACAATACTGAGAATTATGAATGTTCAAGTCCAAAACCACAATTCTATTAAAAAATATGACTCAAAAGCTAAGCCAAAGAATTCGTTTTAAAACTCTTGAAGGAATCTCGGCTTACTCAGGTACTGGGGCGGGGGCGCTAATAGGGGCAGGCTGCGCCGCGTTGTGCACGGGTCGAGCAATCTTGATACTGGAGTTGTCATGGCCTGCTGGTAACACACCGCTTCCTAACTGCGGCGCGTTGACCAACGTATTATTGTTCACCGTGGGTTTCGCCAGTGGACTTGCTATCGATATCAGCTGAGCAGAACTCGCCGAAACATTTCCGGTTTTAGCTTTAGATTTATTCTTTGATGATAAACTTCCGTTTGTGACCGGCGCATTATTTAGCGGAGACTCCAGATAATATCTTTTCTTTTCGTACTTATCAGACATAAAATCTTTGACACTTTGTTCATCAGTAAAGTTCACACTTTCACCCTCGTATAGTCCTAGCCAAACGCGCCGACAGTAATCGTTTCCTCTCACTTTTATAAATTCTATCTCTTCCGGGGTAAATGTGGCCATTGAGATTGATTTTACACGATGAGGCGGAGTAAGGCCACGTCTGCAAGAATATCGTGCAGATAGAATTAGTTGAAGAAGTTTGTTGATCTAATTTGTAACACAAAAGCAACAACACAATAACGCATAAAATAATACTTACAGCATTCCCGAACATTTCGAACAGACAAATGAGCCAATTGTAGAATTTACGTAAGTTGGTCCTCTTTGGTTGCAATCTAAACAATATTTATTTCCGTTAATAGATATAAGTTCACGTAAAATTTCTAAATTCTTGTCGTCTTGCTTTCGACGGTTGGCAGCCATTTTTGTAATAAAGACAGATTAGAAATAAAATGAAATGCCAAAACCAATTGAAAGTTTCGTCTGTAAGCATAAAGCACCTACAACACAATGGGAAATCAGAGATTTTGAATTTCATCGATATTAATCGATCCTTAAAAAATTTCAACGTATCGGTATCGGTTCGGTATGCCGAAGCTTAAATTAAAATACGTTTAAGCTCCGTAAATTGAGCTGCGTTGAAATCGCAAAAAGTAATTAGGTACATGGCGTTCTTATGGACGTGAGTAGTCAGTAGACGCATCACTGCGTCAAAAAATGTTGCGTCAGCGTATTTTATGCTTCGGTGCCATAGATCCATAGTATAGATCGTTTATTTACATATATTTCCAACTAAAGAATGGAAGCTGACGAATGAAAATCATAGGTCTTATTGGGGCCCTTACCACGAACCTCTAAATTCGAAACTTCCAGTGCCGAGTCCCTCTCACTTGTCACTTAAGACTAAATTGAGAGAAAGGGCTTGAGCTAACATAACATCGAACATCGATTTTCAAAGTAGGGCCTCCGTGCTTCAATTGAAAATATAAATGGAAATGACTGACAGTTCAGTCACGACAAGACTAATGCGCGCAATTCGCGCCGCCATTCACACGCAATTCGCACTCGCAGTTTAGTTCGCGCGCTTGACGATGTAACTAGGTCTACATTAAAAGTAAAAAATCAAATTAAAAATAAATGGAGGAAACGAAGATGGTGGATGACCAGTATTCATCGTAATAGAATAATTTTTGTAATATTTTATAAAAGTTGCGCGTGAACCCTTGTTGCGTTCGCGCGTTCGCGGCCCTTTAACGCGGACCAAAATATCGACACAAAGTGGTTAACAAGGCACGAACCATGCGCGAATCCGCGAACGTCCCCACATTCACACTTTCGCGGTTTCGCGTATTGCGTTCGCGCGTGAATGTAGGGCGCGTATTAGACACAACCTTATAATCTGTGTAGTGCAGATGACAGTCCGCCGAGTCCGCGAATTAGCGGTATGCTATTGGGTGTGGGTGTGTGTTGTACACAAAGCATTTTTGATTAGTCAAATCGAAACAAAACGTGAATTCGTTAAAATTAGAAACTTATTGTGTTTAAAAACAATTCGTGATTTGATAGTAATAACTAATAGCAAATAGATAATGAAGTCATTGAACATGGTTGGATCTGAAATATCCTGTAGGCTCTGTATGAGTACTGAAACATTAACAGATTTATTTAAAACTGATGGTGATACTACTCTTGATAAAAAAATCAAATTCTGTCTAGACTTACAGGTATGATTATTCACTTTTGTAAAATAAAATTCAGATCGGGAATAAACATATATAATTATTAATGTACTAACCACCCAGTCTTTTTTTTCTTTCAGGTGAGTACTGAAGATAGCTTACCCGGTGTAATTTGTAAAATATGTGAGAAGAACATAAAGAACTTTTATGATTTTAAACAACGGTGTTTATATGTTGATGTTAAGCTAAGAACAATGAAGACCTTCGCCAGTACGCCTAGCAAACTAGTCTTTGATGATGCAGACTTGGACAGTATCAAAATGGATGTTAAGTTAGAATGTGATTTATTTAACAAATTAGATGATTTAAAAAACCCATTTGATTCATGGCTATCTGATGAAAATGCAGACTCATCATTCTATATAGATTACTTTAATAATCAAACTCCAGTTAAAGTTGAGGAAAATAAAGCTACATCAGAGCAGAAAGATATTGTTGTTATATCCAATACTGAGAAAACACAAGCAAGAAAACAATCTACAAAATTATGTAAAGAAAATGACAAAATATACCAATGTGAAGTATGTGGCCACATAGTCAACAATAGATCAATTTTATCAAAGCACATCGCAACACACTCTGGAATCAAAGAGTTTTCATGTAAACTGTGCTCTAAGACATTTACTAGAGCTGAACATAAAGAGGTGCATATGCGAACCCACTTAGGCATAAAGCCATTCATATGTGAAATTTGTGGGAAGGCATCCACAAAACGTCAAGATCTACTACGGCATATGAGAATTCACAGTGATGAAAGGAAATATTCGTGTCCCACTTGTGGTCGAAGATTTAAACGCTCTGGTGACGTGCACACCCACATGCGCACACACACAGGAGCCAAGCCATATAGGTGTAATCACTGTGAGAAGAGTTACACTTCACACAGTGGTCTTAGAAAACACTACAAATTTCATTGTAAGATAGAAGATGTAAATATTAAAGAACAAGATTTGTATTATGTAATTTTATTGAAATTGCCCTGTTCTGAATATTCACTTGTTCCAACCATTTATGATAGTTCATAATTATAGTCTTATCTAATCCATCCAATATTTTAATAAGCTTATGTACAGGTCGATTCACGAGAGTTGGCACGAATGGATTGAATGAGTGAACGAAAGTATACAAGTGTGTAAAATAATAACAGGTTTTATGTTTGAAATTCGAACATCGGTTCAAAGAGCGGCACTCACGCAGTGACAGGTGACATTCCTTTTGTTCATTCCATTCGTGCCAACTTTAGTGAATGTACCTGTAGGTAGTTAGTTAGTTAGTAGGTAGTTATCCAAAGGCTAAGGAATCTAGAGATGCCACATAAAATGATAAATGTTTAGAAATCAACAAAGAAATATAGAAAGCCATACCAATCTTACCTCTTAATACTATTATAAATGCTAATTTTGGATGTATGGATGTTTGTTACCTCAATCATGCCAGAGTGGCCGAATGGATCTGGATGAAATTTGGCACAGAGATAGATTATAGTTTGGAATTGCACATAGGCTACTTTTTATCCTGAAAAATTGGATAGTTTCCGAGGGAATAGCTATAAACGTCTACGACGCGCAACAGCTAGTATAAAAAAGTAACTTTGTCTGTTTGTTACGCTTATACGGCAAAACCGCTGAAGCGATTTCTATGCAACTTGGTGCAAAGATAGCTTGAACCCTGAAGAAGGTCACTACGCGGACGGAGTCACGGCAACAGCTAGTATAGTAAGTATAAAACGAAACTCAGGTAAAGAAGAGCCCAGCCAACATTTATTCAATTGTTTAAAAAAGTTTTTGATAAATCACTGCCCTTCTGTTTCTTGTTGGCTATTCTTGATCCAAACTGGAGGGCTCTTTTAGGAAGTGTCACCACGTCTCTTAGACCTATGTTGAAGGCGAGCAGCCTTAGCAGGAGCTTGTCACCGACGCCAGGGCCTAGCTCGTCGCTAGGGTAGCATCTGAAAATGGTCATCAGTAATTATACAGGCTATCTAAGCTATCACTTTAATTGCTCATTCCAAAAATACCAGATTCGAAATTTCGAATCTCGAATCTGGTAAAGAAATCTATGATAAAAAGAGAAATATTTTTGAAATTCGCATATTGAACAGGAGATAAGGCGAGGAGGAACTTGAATTTAAGGTCTTAAGTTCAAGACTTAAGGCTCGGTCAGACGGCACCGTCGCGGGCGCGCGGCTTGCGCGCGACGGGTGCGCCGCGCGATATTTCCATACAAACCGCTAGCGTGGTCAAACAGGCCGCGCCCCGCTTCTGTCATGACCGGCCAGTGCAGCCCATGTGCAGCCCGTCGCGCGTCCGCGACGGGCGTGCGGCGCGACCAGTCAGTGTGACGTCAGACAGCGCAGCGCAAAACGAATGACCAAACCACAGAGAGCGAGCGGGAGAGCGCGATGCGGGAGGGACTGCGCGCGCGATGCTGGCGGGTTGATGGCGCGATCCTGGCGGGTTGATGGCGCGAGGCCAGCGCGATGCGCGCTTGCTCTGTGTGACCGGGCGTCCCGCCCGCAACAGTCACTCATCACGACCCGCTACCGTCCCGCTGGCAGTCTGTTCGAGCCTATCACCTATGTATTTAGAACTTACTTAAGCCATGGCTTCAACCCCAGCACATAATCCGTGAGTTGCTCATCCAGATAGGGCATCCGAGGCTGCCTGCCGTGGTCGCATATCACGCGATTGTCGCGCGCGAGGTTTCTAAATGATATCCTCTTCCAGTCCAAGTTAAGCTCGGCATTCAGACCAGGCCAAGAATGGCGTTTAAACGCGTTATAATGCCTTTTATAGCCACCAAATAATTCGTCAGCACCAGAACCCAACAACAAAACCTGTAAAATTTAATAAGCACAAGTTATAAAGTAGATAGAAAGGTAGGAAATACCTGCTTCACCTGCATGAGAAAATGTAGGTACCTACTTAAAAAAATAAACAGTATTAATATATGGGTTATATATTTACCCTGCACGGTGACACGGTGTTGTTATCTTGCCCACGTGAAGCGAACCATAAAGCCGACCCTAAACTTTCATCCAAGATAGTTTTCCTTGGATAAACTAGGTCCGCAATTGTTTTTATTTGTAACTCCTCTAGCTCTTCTTGCGGGACATTGACCTCTTTGAAATTCCATACTCTACAAATATTAGGTAAATTATTACAAAAATAGTCTAGGAACTCAAGGACAGTAGACATACTTATCAATTTAACGTTTTAATGTTTTAATTAGTAAGTAAATTGTAACAGTACCTTGATGGACATAGAGCTTTCAATTCTTCAAAAGACTGCCTCCCAGTCAGTCTATCTGGCACATCATAACACCCTCTTGTGTCTTTCTTGAATGCTACATTTATTAAATCTATACTTTGCTTTCTGGAGACATATCTGTCAGCCAAAAATGCCAGGATAGTACAATCCAACCCCCCAGAAAACAGGATACCTATAGTGGAATGTGTACAAGAGGTAGCTGCATCAAGTAAACATTCCTTGCACTTGTTGGGTTGCCTTCTTAACCTGATTTCTACACTCTGCTCTAGCAGTGTTGTGAGTTTTTTAACAGTTGTTTTAATAGTTGTATGTTCTAAAAGTTCAATCATCACTTTTACATTGCTTACTTTATTTTTGGCAACTGATTTTATGTACTCTATTACTCCCTCCTGAAATTGAAATTTTATTGAAAATATAAAATTACCGTTATAAATATATTCAGTTATGTTACTCTATAGTTACCTCATCACTATAATTTAGATCAATCATGGAATCAACAGTGAAATCTTCATCAGGTATGTTTTGTTGCCTTTGGAAGGAATCATATAAGTCTTCAATTAAGTACTCATCTGTTTCATTATTTAACCAAGAATATGATTTAACTCTTTTAGTTTTAATATTCAAAATATAAATATGTGTAGCTGGTACTTCAACACAGTTATATTTTCTACCTGAAAAAAAAAAGGAACAATAATACCTATCATAATACATTTCTAGTACTAAATTTATATTAATCATTGTTTATTCTTAACATACCTAAAACATTACTTATAACTATAGAACTATCAGTTTTATTGAAAAGTAGGCTGCTCCTGCCAATTCTATCCCTGGTAAAGTACAAATTTTCAGTAGACTTATCATAATAAATGATACTAAAAGGACCTCTCAATGATTTCAATTCATTGACAATGCATTGCTCTGTAAGTTCAACCTGAAAAAGTAATAAAGGTCAAAAGTAATAAAACACAGGTTTTCTACTGCTTGTGAAGTTGAGATATCTCGCACCAATTTCATCAAACCATGTGAACCACTTAACGGACGATTAGAGTGTTAACCACTGTCAAAATATATGAACTGACAGTCGATTAACATTAATTAAATTTAACATCGTTCGGTGAAATTGGTACCTAAACCAATAATAATTGAAGAGTAGGTTTCATTACAACTTAATGTCATAATACCCTGTTACCAATATGTCTAGACCTCAAAATTACTTTATATCATACTCTTAAATACCAAAATACAGTAATGATTTTAACTCCAAATACCTGTACTAAAATGTACAGTTGGACTAAAATTCAAAACATCTTAAAAAACTGAAATTTGAACAGGTTGATAACCTAAAGGTTATTTATATTACAGCTTTACTATCCTTCCAATATTTATTTATTCAAACTAATAAGATAGACCTTTTGCCTTTCAGTCATATCAATATAATATACAGGCATTTCTGAGTATTTTAAGAATGTAAAATATAGGCACTATAGGACTGAGTCAATTAAAGATTTTGTCGATTAGAAAATGAAGGCTTTATGCAATTTGGTTATAATGAAATATACTCTAATTAAATATATTTCTTATTACCTACAGTTCTATGAGTCAGTTTATTCATTATGGTTAAGGTATCTGAAATATTATCATCCCAAGATTCATCAAATATGTCTCCATTGTAGAGGAGTATTCCCCGATCATTTTCTACTGGCTGCTGCGTCAGCTGCAATCCTTGCATCCACAGCACTGCGCCACAGAACGACACTCGAGCTCCTTGACTAATGCATATGTCAGAGGTATGGACACAATCAGGTCCTCTATTTTTAATTCGTTGCAGTACAATATGATCCTGGTGAAAACGAAACATTATAATATTCATAATTTAATTTAAATTTGGCGCTATTATTGTTTAATTAAAATGGTAAAATTAGTGACGGTACATACTAGAAACTTATTAGCTCCAGAAAAACATATTTCACATATTATTCCACACATATTTATAAAAAAATATTGTAAACTACTAATTAGCTGGTGGAAAATTTCAAATCAAATACGTGAGCAGTTGAGCACTTAAACTAAGTCCTAACCTAAAATAATTAATCTGACACTGACAGTGATAGTTACCAGTGACAGATTCCCCACAGATTGCGGAAAGGCAGAAAAACTGACGCTGCTGGTATTATCCATAAATAAAACTAATATCACTTGCACCAATATTACAGATGAATCGCATTAGAAGTATCGTTTAAAACGCTGACATGTAGGTAACTGCAGTTTCTAAAAATACACATGTATATTGTCAGCAACTCGCACAAATGTCATCGTGAAAATATATGTTTGTGACATTATGATTTGATGTGCGTGGAACACAAACGAAATAAATAAATATTGTGAATAACAACAGACATTTTTTTAACTTTTTTATGACATGTAGTTGTGGTATTACCTGACCTCTAATAATGAGTACAATCGAAAATGAGACCGGGAAGGATGAAGTGGTGGAAGACTCTAGTGAAAACACGGAAGAGAATGAGAAACTTGCTCTTACCGAATATATAACTAACCTAGAGGCTCGGATCAAGCAAAAATCCGACATGAGAAATCTGAATCTAAATTGTGTCAGGCCACCAGAAAACCATTTTTCTAAATTAGACTCAGGCTTGAAAAAAAATACAACTTTTGTAAAAAAGTTGAAATCATTTAGTGCAATCCAAATGGATGTACTGCTGAAAGATTTTAGCGCACTGAACCTAACAAAATACATCTCAGAGGTAGCAGCTGCAATAGCTGAAGCAAAATTAAAGATGTCTGACATACCGGCTGCTATTAACTTATGTTCAGCTTTACATCGCACATACTCTGAATTCTCATCAAATTTCTTCGAAAATTGGCAGAAGCTTCTGAAAGTTACAGACAAGATAACAAATTCGTCTAAATTGCGTGTAGACATTAGGTTTTATGCAGAACTCGTGGCAGTAGGAATATTTCCTAATAAAATAGGTTTGCCTTTGTTGGGGAATGTGTTGACTGTACTGATTACTATGGACAAGGAGGAGCCCAACAACATCCCTATACTGTTGTCCTTTTGTAAGCACTGTGGGGAGGATTATGCTGGCCTAGTACCTAAAAAAATCAAGGATGCTGCTGAGGTAACTTAACTCCACTACTCTAGCTTTAACAAATTACATTAATTGTATTTCATTTCAATATAGTTTTACACTGCTATTTACTAAAACTGTAGAACATTATATGTATGGATTTGTAAGATCCTGTTTTTTTAATGGCATGAAGATGATAATCAAGCACACGGGCCACCCACATAATCTAGTTATGGATAAAGTTTATTTTATAAATTTCTAGAAGTACAATGTAACAATTCCAAGGAACACATTTCTACCAGCTGAAAAACAGACAGTAGTTCGCACACTGTTAAAGGACTACTTTGCTACTCTAAGTAAACACTTGCTAGATGAGCGAACTCAGCTGCAGGCGCTGCATGCTGCCAACCAGCGTACACTGCGTACTCGCGGGGAGCTCTCGCAAGAGCGCCGAGAGCAATTAGAACAGCACCAGGTATTTACTATTATCTATTCCAATGCTGGAAAGTAACAGAGGTATGAAGTACAGATTCAAAGAAGTAAAGTAGAATAGAAGGTCTAAGGTCTGTTCATCCTTACTTGTCTTATATAGTAAACAACTTTCTAACCTCAAAATGAACCTTTTTTGGCTAAAACAGCTCTTTTATCGTAAATAAAGTAAACTGAGAAAATATTTTGGACATCACTTGGCCAATGTTATTGTCTGTGGTTGCTTTATTCTATTTAAAATAGCTGTTTTAGCCAAAAATGGTTCATTTTGAGGTTAGAAAGTTGTTTACTATATAAGACAAGTAAGAATGAACATACCTTAAGTATAGTAATAGTAATAGTGCAAACGCAAATACAAGAATAATCATAAATCTAATTTTAACAATACTCTTTTCAAAGGCATCTTCTTTAAAAGTTTGTAATGAATTTTTAACCTTAAATGTTTTCAAGTACACCATAGAAGATTCTATGATGATTATCTTGAAATTTATTTCTCTTCTCTTTCAGGCAACATATGACAAACTACTGGCTGGTGCCCAGAGCTTTGCTGAGGTCCTTGGTGAAGAGTTAGGAGAAGCTGGTGACCCTCCCACATTGTCGATGGCTGTGATAGAGACACCAGGAACAGTTACCATTGGGGGGACGGAGGAGTACAATATGCAAGCTGGCACTGACCCCTGGCAGGATGAAGACACGAGGACATTCTATACCAGTCTGCCTGATCTCAAAGTGTTTATGCCAAACTATCAACTGAAAGAGGTATGGAAGGAGTATAGATTTATCTTAGATTTGTTTTGCTTGTGCTGTTTTAATGAAACTTTTCACTAGGGTCTATATCTTATGCACTGTTTCTATTTTATATACAACCTAACTTTTTAGTCATTTTTTTTTGTGCTCAATTGAGACATTGTCAATAATGACTGGTGTGTAATAAACATCTTTACATTTTAACTTTCCAGCATGTGTTCAGGTAGACCCTATTCAATATGGTAATACGAAAGTATGTTTATTGTTTGGCTTTTCCTTCTTTTGTGTAACATCAGAGTATTGGATTGACATAGTGATTTTGGCACAGAGCCGATTTGCCATGATAAGCTACTTAACGAAAACGTAGTTGCAGGCAAAAGCTTCAGTCCGCCCGTTCGTGCGCATCCGTTCTCCCGGTCGTCATACACTCGGCACGGACTAGGCATCTAGGCCAAAGTACAAATAGAAAAGTAGGTTTTCTCTGGCCCTTTAGGTGTTTGTCTCCCAATGGGGTAGGCAGAAACTATGGAACTACCGGTCTAAACATTCAATTTTCGCTCTATGTTCATCAACCTTTAGGAGTTTTCGTTACCTGTTGCTGCTCGGGCGCTAGAATGGCTTAGATGCAAGTGGCTCGATACCTACTTAATATGCACGCAACCAAACGCGGCAACAGCGCGGCCCCTACTAAACCGACTCACCACTTGGTTCGTCCTGTTGAGTTTATGGTGGCTTGCGGCGCGTGGGTCGAGGCACGCACACATACAAACCGTGCGATATACCATTGAAAATTTGTACTGCGTTAGGGTGGTGGGCTGTATATTAGGGGAGAGAAGCGCTGCTGCATTGTTTATTTGTATATTATAGCGAGCAGCTCGGCGCCACGTATTTTAGTATTGTAGTACACGTATATAGCCATTGCCTTTGCCTCGTGTCAGACATTCAATAAAAGGAATGTTACGACGAATCTTCTCACACTCCCCTTCTCATTGACGCAATAGCTGCCGCTGCCCGTAACTACGGGCCGGTCTCGTTATGTGGCTGTGCCATCATGGCTCTATGACGGCATCTACGGCTTCGCTTTATGAGTTCCTGGGTGGGACAGAAGATTGTGCAGGAGATGTTGTGTCATCTGGATTCTGTTTTGCCTCAAGCTCTCTGGACAGAGCCCGTGCTCGGTGGTCTAGTGGTCGTGCGTGAAGCGGCGCTATACCCTGCAACATGGGGTGTCGCGAGTGGTTGGCGCGGGTGTACAAGCCGCGCGCGAGATGCTTGATGAAGGCGTCCAGTCCTTCGCGCTTTAGGTCGCGCCCGATCGTGCTGTGGCGCACGTAGCGCGGGGCGGCGACGATAGTGCGCAGGGCCTGGTTTGCCTGCACACACAGTTTCCTTCTTTGGGTCTCCGATATGAGTGCGTACCAGGCTGGAGTGGCATGGGCCAGCCGGGATCTTATGTGTCTTGTATATCCCCAGCTTGGTACGGGTGGGGAGACTGCTCGTGAGGACTGGACGCAGCAGGGTGCGTGCGCACTTGGTGCGCCTCATCACTCCGCCCACGTGGTTCTTCATGCACAATCTCCTGTCAATGGTGACACCCAGGTATTTGACCGTGGGGTCCACGGGATTTCCGTGGAGTCGGAGAAGCTTCGTGACTAAGGCCTTTGGCAACGTTCACCGACAGTCTCCACTTGAGAGCCAGTCGGGCAGAAAGTTAAGGTAGCGCTGCATCTTTTTGGCGGCATATGCGGGGT
This sequence comes from Acleris literana, assembly GCA_946894065.1. Taxonomy (NCBI): domain Eukaryota; kingdom Metazoa; phylum Arthropoda; class Insecta; order Lepidoptera; family Tortricidae; genus Acleris; species Acleris literana. The sequence goes on along the minus strand of OX335671.1, from coordinate 19,898,598 downwards.
TCATGGAGGCGACAAAGAATGCCCCAACGTCCGCGAAGAGCTACTTGACATCGCCGACCACTGTCGATGAAAAGTGCGTACCAGGCGGGGGACAGATAGCTGCCTTGGGGAACGCCCGCGAGGATAAAAGGAATGTTAGTTTTTAACTGCTATTTATTTATATAAATAAGTACATACTAGGGCCGATGCAGAATTCCATGCAGGGGGGTCACAGGTAACCAAAATATGACAAACATAGATGAAAAAGGTAAAACTTAAAATGGTATGTAATATTAGTAATAGATAGTGTGAACGAATTTCGTCAAGGATATGTGTATGAAAAATGTGAGTACTGAGTTGACAGCTGATAGAGGAGAGTGGATTAAGAAAACGTGTCGTACGGACCAATGTGTGAGACTCATGAGACTCGTGACTCGTGAGGGCAGAAGAATCATGAGCGAAATAAAGGCTTTATATTCTGTTTTTATACCGTCAGACTACAAAGAGCAAAACTGAGACGGTGACGGAGGAGATGCTGGACGAGGACCTGAAGGAGGACGAGCTCAGTGACGGTGAGGAGCCCGCCGTGCCCGAGGTCGAGCAGGAGGACGCGCAGCCGGCCAGCGTCTCTAACAAGTAACAACTAAAACTATTTTATAATTTATACCAGTACAATTCAAGTAAATAAGGAACGCAGGGGTTAAGAACAGTTTATCATTTAGTTACTTTTTACTAATTCAATTATTTTTTTGTCTTTGCTATATAAATATCGCCTTATAATGTATGTAACTATAGTATACGCATGTAAAACAGGACAAAGCATAATTTAATAATCAATTATTAATATATTCAAAACAAAACGGAAAGTCGTCATAGTCTTTTCGGGGAAACGACATGTGAAGGCAAAATCAATTCAAAACACACGTCATCTTCGAAACTTGCATACTTATCCAAAACCTCAGAAACGAATACGCATGACGTTTTTTTTAAAAGTAATATCCGCCATCTTGAAATTCAAAATAAATTTTCGAAATCTGCATCCAAAAAGGCTGAAAATTAGTCCCATACAACTTTTAAACTCACAGGATAGACGGTACAATACTCATGAACGGGTGCTGTTTGTGGGGTCCGTTCTGTTCATGTTTGCAAGGACTTGTTGTTGTTCAATTAATTATTCTAGTTACGGCTTTTGACGTAGAGACCTCGTCGTGTTGTTCTCATAGTCATTATTTTTAGTTTAAGGTTTATTGACCTTACATTTGTAATAATTTTATTTTTGGTACTTTTAAGAATTTGTTATGTGTTACTTTCTTACCTCATTATTACTTAATGTAACTTACTTTTAAGTATTATAATGTTTCTAAGATTGAAAAAATTACCTTCTGCTGGAGTTTCTTGCGGCGCTTCTTCTCCGCAATGATAGTCTTGTCCGAAGCACTGGTAGATTCACTCTATTATTACCGACGTGTAAAAGAGCCCTCATGTGGCCTATTTACTAAATAAATATTTTGACATTTAGTACCTAACAAAACTTCTTAAAATGGTCGTATTCCATGGTTAAACGTCCCATTTGTTGCATTTATTACCTAAATTATGAGGACAAATATAGAAAATAAGTTTAATATGCATTTTAACAATAATTAAAATATAAACAAAAAATATTGTTGAAAAATTCTCGGTGCAATTTGTACGGAACTCTCGGTGCGCGAGTCAAACACGCACTGGTCCTGTCTTTTTAGTGGCCTACTTTCGCAACTTGGCGCTATACATAATTTATGCTATTTCATTTCAGGTACGCGCTTGAAGCTTTCTTAAATGAACTGCCTAACTGCATTAACAGAGAACTAATTGACAATGCAGCTGTAGATTTTGTGCTGAACCTCAATACCAAAAACAACAGGAAGAAATTGACGAGAGTGTTATTCAGTGTTGCCAGAACAAGGCTGGATTTGTTGCCATTTTATTCACGATTTGCAGCAAATTTATATCCTGTGTTGCCTGATGTTTGTGTGGACCTGTGCCAAATGCTGAAGCAGGATTTCAAATATCATGTTAGAAAAAAAGATCAAATCAATATTGAGTCAAAGGTATTTTATAACGTTAATTTTTAGAATAGACATTATTTCTATGGATTCCCCTTGCATTCTGAGATTTTAAGACGCATTGTGATCGAGTCATTTGCTACGTGAAAAGTTTTTAATATGAGCTCAACCCGTTTTTATTTTGTTGGCAGATCAAAGTGGTGCGGTTTATTGGCGAGCTAGTCAAATTCAGCCTTTATTCCAAAATGGAAGCGTTGTACTGTCTAAAAGTGTTATTACACGACTTTAAACATCACCACATCGAAATGGCGTGCAATCTTCTCGAGACTTGCGGGCGATATCTGTACTGCAACCCCGACACGCATCAGAGGACAATGATTTATTTGCAACAAATGATGAGAAAAAAGGTTTGATTTATGATTCTCAATACCATTCTGTGAATTTGTTATTAATTTAAATAAATGGAAGATGACCAGTGAAGTAGAATTCTTAGTAATATAATAGATCTGCGAAGCCGCGCTCAGTTTACTTATCGAAGATCAATGACCATTTACAGACTACATAGTTCGTTAAAAAATTATTGGTCAAGTTTCTAACTCAATTTCTGGTATTAGACTGTTTCAGCTCTCGACTCGCGTTACGTGACGCAGATAGAGAACGCATTTTACTACGTGTGCCCGCCGGAAACGCCCGCGCAACCCAAAGAGGAGGAGCCGCCGATGTACCAGTTCATCCGGAAGATCCTGCACGAGGACCTGCAGAAGAGCAACGAGGAGAAGATCTTCAGGCTGATGCGGAAGATCAACTGGGACGACCCGGAGGTGGCCGGCGTGGCCATCCAGCACCTGGCGGGCGGCTGGCGCGTGCGCGCGAGCGCGCGGCGGGCGCTGGCGCGGCTCACGGCCGAGCTGGCGGCCTGGCAGGACGCCGTGGCGCCCGCCGTCGTCGACCACGCGCTCGAGGAGCTGCGCGCCACGCTCGAGGACCCGCACCCGCGCCACAACCAGCGCCGCATCGCCACGGCGCGCTACCTCGGCGAGCTCTACAACTACAAGCTGCTCGACTCGCGCGACGTCTTCACCGTGCTCTACTCCTTCATCACCTTCGGCGTCACGAACGACCACGCGGTGATCTCGGCGCTCGACCCGCCGGACAGCGTGTTCCGCATCCGCCTCGTCTGCGCGCTGCTCGAGACCTGCGGCGCCTACTTTAACAGCGGCTCGAGCAAGAAGAGACTCGACTACTTCCTGGTCTTCTTCCAGAACTACTACTGGTTCAAATGCTCGGACCCGTGCTGGACGGAGGAGAACAAGTTTCCTATCTACGTGAAATACATTTATCAGGAATGCTTGATGACTCTGAGACCGAAACTGACTCTGTTTACTGACTGGCAGCAGTGCAAAGACGCGATCGAAGAGCTGCGGCAGACCTTGTACCCCGAGTTGGACGAGGGAGAGCAGTACGACAACGAAGATCAGGGGGACGACAGCGTCAATGACGGCCTGGACACTATCGTGGAGACCGATGACGAGACTGATAACCCGCAGTTGATGGATGAGAGTTCCGATGACGAACCGCTGACGGAAAACGCAGGTAACGATGATAACGACATCCAAAGCGACGACATGAGCAACGAACCTAGAAGACCCGCTCCTAAGCCGGTAGGTATTGTAACTTGCACGAGTAAACCTTCAAAAAAAGCAGAGCAGAAGAAAGTAGGTATATACTTCATTCTTTTTTTTAGGTTGAAGATGTGGAATTCGAATCAGCTTTCGAAAAGATGGTAATGGAAAACATTGCAGAACGGCAGCGTGAGAACAGGCCCCAACAAAGAGACATAGCAGTGCCCATGACTTCTCGCCAAACAACCAAAAAGACCTATGATCAGCTACTGGTAGGCTCTGTCTGTACAAGCAATTATTTATCTTAATTTCTTATTGACTTTTCTTGTATTTTCCTTTAAATTTACATTCTATTTCTGTTACAGCAAGGAGATGAAGGTGTCGCATTTGTGCTGATGGTGAGGAAAGGAACAAAACCCCAATACAAGTCGTTTAACGCTCCACCAGAACTAGCCAGCAATCTGCAACAGCAGGCCCTTGCAGATAAACAAGAGAAAGAGAGAGTCAAACGGTACTTTAAACTTCAGTTCGGCACAATTTTATATTATGCGGAACCAAATATATATAAATTGTTTTTGTTGGCAGATTGACATTAAACATATCAGAGAGGCAGGAAGAAGAAGAGTACAGCGCAGAAAGCGGCGGAGGTTCCGGCGGAAGCGGCAACCCGAACCGGGGCCAGCACGTTCGCCAGAAATACCAACATCCAAAAGGAGCACCAGATGCAGACCTCATTTTCGGACCTAAGAAGTTTAAATGAACTAAAATGGCCAAAATGGAATATTGAGCTTTATACAATGGAACAATGTGGATTATTTTCGGGAGGTTAAATGATTCGATGAAGCGATGTAGTTGAAATGGAACGTGTTGTTGTTATAACTGTTGATTCGTACTTCGGAGTGGGCACCTTACCTACTTGCTTTTGTTTCTCTTTGTTATTAAACGATCAAAGGAACCGTAATTTTGCTGATTTTATTGTTATTCTCTTCCAGTGTCCCTTAAAACTCTACAGAACCTTAATATTTACGATGTCACCCCTCCAACACCACAACAAACACACAAACAACACCCCCTAGCCAAATTATGTTCCGTTACTTGTTAAAAAAAAATGGAAAACGTCGGAATACGTGGCTTACCACTGCAATTTTTCCAGGATTACCTATCGCGAAGGAAACAATTATTACACATAGGCGACCTGTATAGTCTAGACGAGTTTCAAAATGTGCGGATCGAGCCCTTTCATATTAGACACCCCGTTTGCTACAATCAAATCAATTTCATTTTTCAACATCAATCCCCTTTCTAGGCCCCTTTTCAAATAGGCCGATCGGTTCAGGGGTGAATATTTGAGGATGATTTATTTTGTTAGAAACATTTGTCTTTGCGATAAATGTCGTGTTAACGCAACTCAGGTAATCATATTATCTAGACTAGAGACTAAAATAACGAATTGTAAAAGAGGCACGTGTCGCTAAAGCTGATTTTGTCCAAAATCGAAAAAAATGTAAACAGAGGTGTTGAGTATAATGACAAAGTGTGAGGAGAATGACAATTGTTTAGATTTCTATGATGCTTTGATGAGAAGAATGACACAGTCAAATTTTTTGGCATAAATTAAAGGAACAGACGTAGCGAAATGATTTTGTTTATTGGTAACTGTAGTAACATTATTTAGAGGCTTAGTGTAAGGCTAAGCTTGACAAAATTTATTTATTTTATTTATTTATTACCAATTAGCACTAACAGTTAAACCTTACGTGCTAATCGTTACACATTTAATTACACTATTAATTAAGAAGATTAAAATTACTAAAATTACACTATTATTACACTATAAATTATCTTAATATTAATCTATTCAATCATGCAAAACACGGGAACTATTTAGGGGGACAATGTCACACCAATTGTCTTAGTCCCAAACTAAGCTCTAGGCTTGTACTATGGGTACTAGACAACGATATTAATACTTAAATAGAGAAATATATACTTAAATACATAGAAAACATCCATGACTCAGAAACAAATATTCGTGCTCATCACACAAATATCTGCCCTTACCGGGATTTGAACCCAGGACCGCTAGCTTCGTAGGCAGGGTCACTACCAACCACCGGCCACCGCGTCGTCGTCATTTTTTACGTACATAGTGTACCTGCGAAAATATAATTATTTTGTAACATTATAATAATAAAATTTATTTATTTATTGAATTGCACTCATAATATAGAAAAGCGTTGACCTTTCTCCACACTGTAGTCTGTAACAAATTAAATATGAACTAATTCTTCGCATAATAATATAGAAAATATACTCAAATTTCTTTTTTATTTAACTTAACTAAATCTCACTTTCAACTTTTACAAATTAAACTGTTTTAATAAATAGGTAGGTATAGCTTATTTATCAATGAACATTAAATATTAATTTTTCGTATTTTTTATTACAACAATAGGTTTGTAGCTATATCAAGAGCGACTTTTTTGATTTACGTAAACTAACTGGGTATATTATGAATATCCATAGTCTAATGATTAAATAGTCTTATATACAAAACTTCAGTGATAAATAGAAACACTTCCCTATTTCGGTATTTGTTTTGTAATTAAACTTGTTTAAACATTTCAACGTTACTAAATATTATTCTCTATCTACAATAGATAACATTATTTTTTATTTTATGTACATTAAACACAGGAAAGGTCCTCTTTCTCTGCGCCGTTCTATTTAATAAATTAGATTAATATCATTTATAATTATAAAAAAGAAAACACTTCTGAATTGTTAATTGTAACTCTTTAAAAATCTCACTTTTAACAAAATAAACTTATTATTTATTAACTAATATAGGTAGGCAACAAACATTTTTGATTTTAGGTAGGCATCAAGCAGCGTTCTTGAGGAGAATGTAACGTAACCTGCAAGTTTACGTTCAAATAAAATCTCGCCTCAGATATAAGTAAATCGTAACAAATTTGTCATAAAATGAAATATTTTTCTTACAATTGAAGTGTACACTTATGAAGTAAAGATAGAAAAGACCTATGACGAAAACTATGACAAGTTCGAGCAGCGAGGAACAAACGTTAAAATATTTCCAAACTAACAATGTAGTTTAGTTGAGCGTTCGCGGGCGAATGAGGAGCAGTGTGCAGTTGGAACGACATTCGTTCCGTTATAAGTATTTTTGTTAACAAAATATGCCAAATAAGCATCGCTGAGAAGAATGACGAATTATTTCTTTTTTTTTACTTGGATTTTAAAAACCAAGTATTAAACTATAAATATAAATAGAATTATCTTTTTTAAGTTCATAAATTAGTGTGTAATCCTTTTCATTTAAATATATGTCGTGTTGTGACACGAGAAATATTAATATTAGAGAAATATGGGTAGTTTTTAATTTTTGTATTTTTTAAATATACGAAATGAAACTTTTAAGTAAGTGCACCTACAAGAATACTTAATGTAGAATCAAATCACATTCATTAATTGAGACTTTCTGTTATTATTGGATCACAAAGTAAATAGACACTCTTTTTCGCCGTTTCAAATATTCACCCTCAGGCCGAACTGCGTCAGTTCCGCCTGACCGGATCGAGTGACCATACATGTAAAGACCGATGTGTTCAGGCCAAACTGCGTCAGTTCCGCCTGACCGGATCGAGTGGCCATACATGATCAGTTTTTCCAAAGGCCAATCGTTCAGGCGGACGGATGCGATTTGCCTTCAGGCCAAATTACACATACACGATGCTATTTTGCATCCGGTCAGTTAAACCTGAAGGCAAAAAGAATCATGTATGGAGTCCTTAATTTTATGCATCTTTTAAGGCCTCCATACATGATGCGTTTTGCCTTCAGGTTTCACCGAATAGCCGAATACCGAATACTATTCGGTTTAACCTTTACGGAACCGGATATTCGGCCGAATTATTCGGTTTACCATTTCATTGTTTTGCCGCGTCAACAGGTTCTGTAAGTGCTTCTGAACATAGCTCAGACACTTTACCTACAACTTCGTGTGTAATATCCAATATAGACCGGTCTCATTCACAAGTTACACAACAAACTCTATAGGATACTTTTATTACAAAATGGAACATAACAGATTCTCGAGCAAAGGAAAATTATAAGGCCATCGCTGAAATGATCGCAACTGACAATCAGCCTATTTCAATTCTGGAAAACAAAGGCTTTAACAGATTATTGTACTTATTGAAGCCTAAATATATTTTTTGACTTATAATAGCATACATCTTACATAAGAAGTTTTGTCTTTTAGTTCTATACCCTGTCGTGTAGCCAAGAAAATAGAAATACTCGAACCGAATATATTCGGTACCAAAACCGAATAATTCGGCCGAATACAAATAGTGAAAAAGATGTTGAATACACCGAATACCAAACGAATATTCGGCGCATCTCTAGTGTTTTTTATGAACTGACTAGCCCTTCCGGGCCGGAAACGGGCCTCTGTTAGCTACAAATTACAATTTACAGGTTACAAGTCTCCATTTGACACAACCTCGACCAATGACGAGCGATTTGAGCATTGTTGCAAGCAAGTACGCCGTACTTTCACGACATTTGGGCATTTTCACGAAAAAGTGTACCCAATTAAGGACTGAAATTAAGGAATTTAACTTTGTCAGTTTTGTGACATTACATTAACGGCCGCCAAAACTGACAAAGTTAAACTTCCTTAATTTCAGTCCTTAATTGGGTACACTTTTTCGTGAAAATGCCCAAGTACGGCCCGTCTATCACCCCTTTAAAATTGTTACTTGTAGCTTTATAAAACGTGCCCCGTGTACGTAGTACTAGTTCCATGGCTTGTCTTGACCGCTTGAGTTCCTTGCTTTGAGCTTAACTTAACCACAGATAGTGTATATGTTTGGACTTGTGTTGTGACATTGACAGTTAGCAAACCGGGAATTCTTGTGCGTTTTTACTTAACGGTGTGTATTCAAAATATTACGGACTTGATTCCCTATATGCTCTGGAAAATAGTGTAAATTTGATCGTCCTCAAAAATTGATGTTAATAATTCGTAAAGTCTTAAGGTCTCAGTGGTTGGTTCGTGAAATATAACCTATAGCACGCCATGGGGGACTCGGATTTTAGCAAGTTATTGCAGCAGGCAGAGCAGCTGACGACAGAGATCGAGGGCAATGAGGAGCTGCCGAGAGTCGAGCGCTCCTTGGGGCAGGTGCTGGAGGCTTCCCAGGAGCTGTTCTCGAAAGTTACACAATCTGGCGCTAACGATATTCAAGCGTACGTTCTTTATTTGTGTATGACACCCATACACAATAAAACACTGTATCAATTCTATATTGCTGATTTGTATTAGTTACAGCAACTAATGAAAACAATGTCAAAAAAACATATTTTGTAACTTTGCAATGTATTTTTATTCATAGTTTGTTTAATTTAAATTTCTTCACTTTCTGCCAACTTACTAATGTCTTGTACTGTGGTATATTCTGGGTTTTTATATTAAACTTTTCTTAGTTTCTGGTAAACTTGATTACCTTTGGGATGCAATCATTAATTTGGAAATAATTGTCCCATCACTAAAGACCTTCTGCTACCCAATATATTTTTACTCAGTTGATTAATGATATTAAAAATCCGGATTGTATTTGTGTGTTAAATGTTACAGCCATCTTCTCTTCGGCTCAAAAGGAATAGATTTGCAGCAAATATCTCAAAAATTAGACACTCTGAGTTCCAAGCGGACTTTTGAGCCCCTGCAACCTATTGCAGATTCAGATATTGAAAGCTTTCTTAAAAATGAAAGGGAAAATTCTATCTTATCACTAATTGATGAAGTTAATAGAAATGTGAGTAAATTGTACATAGTATTTGTGTTAGCTATATTAAAAGTATATGTAACACCTACATTTAATAGAAAAAAATGTTGCTAATTCTATAATAGTAAGTTTGTTCAAATTAACAGCGTCTAGATTTCTTTACTTTTTTCTTTAATGCATTGTGTTCTACATAATTTGATAGCATTTTTAATACTTGTAGGCACTACAAACAGTTGAAGATCAAAAGTGGGAGCACATGCTGTCAGAGTGGAACAAAGAGAAAATAAAGCTGATGAATGCTATGATAGGTCCATCCCAGAACTGGTTGGACCTAAAGAGGACGCCTGAGGCGCCAAGTATTGCAGAGACTCCAAAGAAGTTTGGCAGCTCTATACTGGATACGGTGGAACAGACATATGCCAAGTATGTGCACCAGTACAACAAGCTTGTGTTCCAGGGGTCCAAGTCTAGGACAGCTCTGTACCAGAAGTTTGCACAAGTTGCAGATGAGTTAAATGATCCTGTGAGTAACTTTCATTACTTGGAAAATACTTGTAGCCAGCTACATTTAAATAGGCTTTTTTTCTATAATACAACAAATACAGCAGGTCCGCAAAGTATTACCATGTGTACCATTGCTTCATTCTAGTTCTTGGTCATTATTGGTCAAAACCCCACTTAGGTAACAATAAAGCGCAATTCACACAGCGGGCGGGAGCGGGTTGGGCGCCGAGCATGTCGTTTTCATCGTGGGACCCGCGTCGGGCCCGCCGCGCCCGCTGTGCCCGCCGCCCGCCACTACCAATGCGCGGGTGCGGCGGGTCCGTCGCGGGCCCGGCGCACGACCCATAGAATATACCATCTTCTGCAGCATTTTATTTGAATGCCCATTGTCTGGTGTATGCGTCATCTAGCTTCTAGAGTAAGTCTGGACCATTGTGGCCTCCCTCATTTCTTTAATATTATCTGGGTAGGAAGGATAAGTGTGGGAATATATAGTTGCTTTAAAATTCAATGCTTTTACAAATATTTTTTCCATTTGCAGAAAGTCAAAGAAATGTGGGAGATAATAAAAACAATGGCAAATATACCACTTCTTGCAAGAGATGAAGATCCATTGAAAGTAAGAGCAAATCCGGTTAACCAGGAGTGTCTCATTGCGCAGGGAAAGAAGTATTTGGAGAAAAGGTATTAATTTACCTTTACAGACTGTTACTTACTGTTTATTTTGCCTTTTTTATGTAAATGTTGAAATTTAATTAATAAGTATGTATGTAAAGACTCGTTATTACATTTGATTAGACTTTATAATTAACTTATATATGTATAATTAATCTACATTATACCACCCAAATAAATATCGAAAAGCACATTAAAAAACAATAAAGTTAAAAGTAATTAATATTCTCTTATCAGTTTCATATGCATGCATTATCTCGTCTCAGTAAATAAGCTATAGTATAGTAACACGCCACGCCGCTCTGCTCTTTGTTCGACGTGTCTTAATACTTCAAATATGGACACTACCTAAGGACATCACTTAATTTACAACAGATACAAGCAGTACATGAGCGACGTGGTCCGCGCAAACCCCGGCGGGGCGCAGCGCGGCGGCGAGCCGGGCACGTACCCGCTGGTGCGCGGGTTCGTGGGGCTGCGGCTGCAGGGCGCCGCGCCCGGCCTGGCCGACGGACTCGTCGACGACCGCCCGCTCTGGCCCATGGTTTATTACTGCCTGCGCAGCGGCGACGCTAACGCGGCGCTGCATTGCTTGAGGAAGGCTGGGTGAGTTTATTTCAGTATTTTATGCTATGGAGAAGCCATTTGATACTAAGAAGGCTCTGAGAGAGTCTTGGTGTCAGACTTGCGATCTGTTAACATGAGATATCTCCAATAACTTTAACCCAAAAAAGGCAAACTGTTTTATAGTCCTATTTTTCTAAAATGTCCGAATGGTCATAAAGAGCTTATATTTAGCAGTTCAGAACATAAGGAAATACGTAAAAAGATAATCCGCTCAAATAGCTACCTTTCTTTCTAAATTATAAGGTTTAAGTTTTAATGGCTTGACATTAAAAATAGTGGCGGCCGTCCCTTGCCACGCGCCCCGCCGGCCGTCTACCTGGGTGAGCTCAAACTGCGACGTATCATAGCCATTACAACTTGAACCTTATTGCTTAGAAGGGAAGGTAGCTATTTGAGCGGAATGTCTTTTTACATATTTTCTTTCGTTCTGAACTGCTAAAGATGAGCTAGCCATTTGAGTAGTGTTGCCAGTTTAGACCTGTAAAATTGTAACTTGTAGCTTTATCAAACGTGCCCCAGGTGATCTTACTAGATATTGCGAAATTGGTTGGGCTGATCAAGACATATCAATGCAGGTATTTTATGCAAATTATTACAGGAGCAATCCTTCGGCATAAACCTTACGTACGTAATACCTTGTGTCAAATCTGTTATAAAATGCCAAATGGTAACTTTTTCCCTTTATTCTAGTATTACAAGCAAATCTCTATATAGAGACTGTATCTTTAGCTTACCATCGGACTAGTTGCAAGTGTGTTCCCTTACCATTACGTATATTGAAGAATATTTTTAAGCACTTCTTGTCTTGTTACACAGGCGAGATCACGAGGAGTTTATAGCGGCTTTAGAAGAGCACATTAAAAATCCAGAAAAAGCGCTCAGCGACAAACTACAGACTGCTATCAATTTCCAGTACAGAATACAAGTTCGCAATTCCACTGATCCTTTTAAAAGAGCCGTAAGTATTGATTGTAATTATAAATAAATTGTAATATGTTAACCTTGCTGCACAGCCAGCAGCATGTTGTCCGCGACTTCGTTGTCGCTCGGATCTCCCTTTCTATCTTCTCCTCTCCCATTTCTATCGCACTGAGCGACAAGCGAGAAAATATGATGATGATGATGATGATGATGATGATGATGATGATGACGATGACGATGACGATGACGATGACGACGACGACGACGACGATGACGATGACGATGACGATGATGATGATGGTGATGGTGATGGTGATGATGATGATGGTGGCAGGTGTACTGCGTGGTGGGGAGCTGCGACGCGGGCGACGAGCACCCTGAGGTGGCGCGCTCGGCCGACGACTATCTGTGGCTCAAGCTCTCCGTCATCAAGTCTAAGGCAGGCAACGAGGCAGACTCCTTCACCTACTCAGACCTGCAGAAGATGATTTTGGAAGAATATGGTATGAAATTTATTGTGTACTATGCGTAACGATCTATTGGGATCTATTGTACTAAGCAATGTAAAATTTATGTGGAAAGTCGTGTAGAGAGGAGTAGCGATTTTTGTACTCAGATCACACATTTATTTTACTAACATTTTATTGTAGGTTAAACAATAATATGTGTTGCATATGCCTTCTTTGAAACAAATATCTGACATAGGCTGCAATTTCTTTCTGTATGTGTTAAAAGTGACCAAAGTCTAGTCAAACTTTTTTTTTTCAGGTGAAACACATTATCACGCGTATGAGAAACCTCTGGTATACTTCCAAGTGCTGACCTTGACTGGGCAATTTGAACCAGCGATTGAATTCCTTTCTAGAATACCAAGGTAAAACTATACTAAATGAGAAAGTAAGTAATTATACAATTGAGGAAAATGTGATTTAAATATTCGTTTTTTTTAGATACCGAGTACATGGTGTCCATATGGCGTTGGCTCTTCACGACGTCTACATGTTAGGAACGCCTCGTAACGTGCAAGCTCCGTTATGTAAGTAGCATTAACATTACATATTTCGTCTTCGGGATTTCACGTTGTCAGCAAGGAAATTGCGTCCTACTCACAGATATGGATATGTCCTACCTGATGTGACTTGTACATAAGCATTTTAAATCTTATGTCCTTACGGATACAGTTTAGACTGCTTCGACTACTACGATGCGGTTAGCAGCCTTCTTTGGTGTTACGGTAGTGAGGGTAGCGTTAGTCGATGAATGATAGTAATTTAAATGAGTTTGTCACATTAACCGAAGAACCGTTAGGCTGTTTGTGCACCTCCGCCGTCAACAACAACGATAACGAGGTTTTTCTGGCCAAGATCAAGATGTCATGACGGCGATCGTTTGCCCACCGCGATGATGTCGGTGGTTCAGTCAGTTTGTTGTAGGTGTCACAAACCGGCGCGGTGCGATTTGACGACGCCGGCGTGGGTGGAAGTTCAAACGTGTTTTGTACTGCCGGTACATCGGCCCGTCACAATCTCGGTCCGAGTTCTAGCGGTAGCGACTTCTGATGTGCAAGTTGCGGTAAGTTTCCAAAAAGTTGGAAAAGTTCTAAGAAATTTCCGGAAACTTTCATTAGAATAATAGAAAATTTAAATTTAAGTAACGGAAAGTTTCAATCCCCATACAAAATTGTGAGAAGTTTATGAAATTTTCCTACATGAAATGTTCCGCAATTTTGGAAAGTATCCTTTGGCACATCAGTAGTAGCGACGATCTACTCCAAAAATCGGCGGCCGGCATGACGGCGCTCTAGCGTCGAGCGTGCGGTGGACAGGCGATCATAGTAAATGTATGTGTTACTACTTCGGCGCCGTCATCTCGTTATCCTTGTCGTGTCGTTGACGGCGGCGGTGGACAAACGGGCTTAGAATAAATGTCGATGATGATATTACCACCTGAGTATTGGGTTGATGTTGTCGGGCGGCAGTGTCGGTGGACACGGACGACCCGGCGCCGCTGCGGCGGCTGAACCTGGCGCGGCTGCTGCTGCTGTACGTGCGCAAGTTCGAGCTCACCGACCCCTCCGACGCGCTCCACTACTACTTCTTCCTGAGGTTGGTGGCTACAGGGGCCCACTTCTCGAAACTCACTAGACTAGTAATATTAGTCGATGCGGAACACACTAGTAGACTTGTAGAAAATTGAATTCAGTGAACTAATATTATTTGTCTAGTGAGTTTTGAGAATAGGGCCCATCGACTGATGTTAGAAAGGTGATAAGACTAGTTACTTGCTTGCGTACCAGTCTTTGGTATACATACAGCTTGCCTCCGGTAACTTCTTCCTACTAACGTCTGTCGCCATAGCCCAGGAGTTTTCAATGTCATCTTCCGCCAATGCTATGTGAAAGACGATACACATGTAAAGACACTACATTTAAGAACGCCTCAGTGATTTGTTTTGCTCATGGCTTGCTTTCCCGACTAGTGGCTTTTCCATTCCATTTTGAGTTATGAACCCCTGGTGATTGTAGAATAATCGCATCTTTTATCTTGGGTTAAATATATTATTGGCCTATGTTAAGTTACCAATTATTGTAATACTTACTTTCAAATGTATGGCTGTTGGTTTTCTAAATAAACGATAAATAAACGATAAATAAATAAAGTTCATGGTGCCATCTCATCTATCCATTCTTCTTAGTCCTCAGGTTTGGCAACGTATTTGCATTCTTAAGAATGCAAGATCTCAGATCCCAATTATCATCAGACAACCTTATGTGCTCGACTGCCTTGCCATAAAAAAATGAAGTTTGGAGGAGACCGTGACTAGAATCCAATGTGTTATAACGTAACAGAAACCTGAAGGACCCGGAAGGCAAGAACCTGTTCATGTGCTGCTGCTCGGACCTGGCGCTGGAGAGCCGCGATTTCGAGCTGCTGTTCGGCGCCGCCGACGCGGGCACGGGCGTGCGCGCGCGCGGCCTGCTCGACCAGTTCAACAACCCGCACATCGACAGCCAAGTCAGTGCCCAGCTCATTTTTTCCAATTTTTTTTTCGAGTCGCATATATTTTCAGGTTCGTATTTCTACCCGTCGCAATTTTTTCCATTTATAACTAGGTCGAAATAGGTAGGTAGCTTTAGGTAATTAATGTTAGCTTTGCAGCAGGCCCGGAGGACCAAAGCGCCGAGAAAAAGGAGCTCAGACTACACTATTAAATTGATTTGAGGCAGGGGAAAAATACGATTGAAAATTTATTTCCGGAATAAAGGCAAATAAAGCTTAGTTCACTGCAATTTTTTAGATTTATTATTGTGAAAGTGACATTTTAAAAATATGCCGTAATGACGATGCGTTTAGCCTGGTTGGTAATGACCCTAGGTTTATTTATAGGTTTGGAAGGCTCAGTGAAAAATTGTTATTTTTTTTTCAAATGTATGGTGGCAATACAGTGTCATTAAATTGATCTTGATACCATGATATTTGAATGAACTTTTTTTGGAAAAATATGTTTTGTTATTTTGGGTCGAGTTTTTGAATTTAATATTGTTTGAACTGATTCATATGAATGATTTAATAGGTAATTTTGGTGTTATTGTCTGATTTTAAAAGTAGTCTTTGTATTGAAAGAAAGGCAAGGCGTGGTATTTTTTTTTATTACACCATTCAATTTACAGGTCATTGCCCTGAATGTTGCTGAACAACTAGTCAGCAAAGGATTGTTTGAAGACGCTATCACCGTGTATGATATAGCTGGAGTAAGTTGAGTCCGATAATTAAACTGACCTTATGTCGGATAGCGTAGTTAGTCACTTGTGTGATTCAAAAGTAGTTTCAGGGGTTCGACGAGGAATTTCCAATTTTTTTCCGAATCTTATGTTGATCTGACTCGATGATTACTTCTTAGTGCGAATAATATTTTAAGATTTAGAAAGTACTTCTCATAAGCATTATAATCAATGAAATATCTGCTATAATGCAATCAGTTTTCTTAGAATATTTTGGGAAGAAGTTCACGTTAATTTTATTCATGGCAAAAAAATATTGATAAAATCCCCAATGTCAGATTTATTGTAAGATTTTCATACAAATACAAACCGAGTTCCCCGGACCGCCGATACGACCGAGCGATACGACTTTCAACTGACCGTTCACGATGAAACTCGTTTCCCATAACCGAAGTCGGAGTGAGGGAACGGGTCGCTATAAGTATTACGGTGGTGCGCGCAGAACCTGGAGAAGGTGCTGGAGCTGTTCTGCATGCTGCTGCCGCAAGTGCTGTCGGGCGGCGCGGGGCAGGGCGCGCTGCGCGGGCGGCTGGCGGAGCGCGCGGGGCGGGTGGCGCGGCGCCTGCGCGCGCCCGCCGCGCCGCCGCTGCCGCCCGCGCTGCTCGACGCCTACGCCAAGCTCTGCAAGCTGCTCGCCTTCTTCGACCACTTCCACGCCGACAACTACGACGCCGCGCTCGAGGTCCCTACTTTTTACTATCTCCGCGGTATTTAGCTAGGGCGAACGAAGCGAGTATCATGATACTTTAAGTATTCATTTTTATTGGATATTTATTGTCCCCGAATAATTCTAGCGGGATCGATGCGGGGGCGGGTGACTGACGAGCGTGTATTTCGATAATCAAATCGTGCAGCATTTCACGCCCTCTATTATATTTCAAAAGGGAAGGGGAAGGTAGAGAGGGCACGAAGTGCCGACATGAGAATTTGTCGTCTTCTGGAGACCCGCCCGCTTTTTTTTTTGCTTCGCAAGCTGGACGTTGCGTCATTATGATTATGACTAAACAAACAAGGTCGGCTGCATGACCTTCTAATGCGAACACAACATGCGCACCAAGAAAGCGCTACTTATTAAATATGTCGTGATGTATACAGGCGCTACGGGAGTGCGAGCTGGTCCCGCTGAGCCGCGACGAGCTGGAGGCGCGTGTGGCAGGCGCGCGCGCGGCGCGGGGCGCCCTGCTGCGCGCGCTGCCGGGCGTGCTGCGCGCCGCCTGCACCATCCTGCTGGCGCAGCGCCAGCGCCTGCGCATCGCGCCCTCCCCCGCCGCCGCCGCCAACCATGACAAGGTACGGTATATACACACACGTTAAACTACGCTAGCGACGTCATCCGCGCCGACCTTTGGAGTTAAGGCTGCAGCTGTTAGCATCACTGCAGAGACCGAAAAAAGGCCGACGAGTGTAAGTTATATCCTAGTCCGAACATTGTTTTAAAGTAAAAAACGCGGAACATTTCTCGCGGCCGACGCCGTTGGCGAATCATAATTTTATTTTTGAAGTGATAACTTCTTTACGGAGGGTAATCCACTTCGTTACGTAACGCGCGTTACTAGACAGCCTGTCTGGCTTCCCTTTCTCTCACGCATTGCGGTAGTATCAAATTTTTAAATTATTTTTTAAATCCAAAAAGATACTGGAATTGGATGGGATTTGAGTCGCGGCCAATCGTAACTTAAAGGTATGGACGAAAATGGTAAACGGTATTTGATCATACCTGCTGGCGTATTGCGTTTCTAAGCATAAATAATGTTGACAGTGAGCATAATTATAACCTAAAACTATCACCGTTTTTGAAAGTGGTTAGTTTAAGTTATTGGTTGGCGTGTCGTTTGTCTTGAAAATCGATATCTGAGGGCCCCTTGGGACTACAAATGCGAACCCGTAATCAGATTTTAAAAAAGTGTCCGCCATTTTAAACTTTTTTGTTACTGGTTCGATTGTCTTGAAAATCGATATCTGAGGTTCTGTAGGAACTACAAATGCGAACCCATACTCAGATTAAAAAAAAGTGGCCGCCATTTTAAATTTTTTTTTACTGCTTCGATTGTCTTGAAAATCGATATTTAAGGATCCGTCGGGACAACAATTGCGAACCCGTAAACAGATTTAAAAAAAGTAACCGCCATTTTGAACTTTTTTGTTACTGGTTCGATTGAGTTGCAAATCGATATCTGAGGATCCGTGGGGACTACAATTGCGAACACGTAATCAGATTTTAAAAAAGTAGCCGCCATTATGAACTTTTTTGTTACTGGTTCAATTGTCTTGAAAATCGATATCTGAGGATCCGTGGGGACTACAAATGCGAACCCGTACTCAGATTAAAAAAAAAGTGGCCCCCATTTTGAACTTTTTTGTTACTGGTTCGATTGAGTTGCAAATCGATATCTGAGGATCCGTGGGGACTACAATTGCGAACACGTAATCAGATTTTAAAAAAGTAGCCGCCATTATGAACTTTTTTGTTACTGGTTCAATTGTCTTGAAAATCGATATCTGAGGATCCGTGGGGACTACAAATGCGAACCCGTACTCAGATTAAAAAAAAAGTGGCCCCCATTTTGAACTTTTTTGTTACTGGTTCGATTGAGTTGAAAATCGATATCGAGGATCCGTGGGGACTACAAATGCGAATCCGTAATCAGATTTAAAGAAGTGGCCGCTATTTTGAACTTTTTGAAGTGATAACTTCTTATTATTATGGGAGGGCAAACCGCTTCATTACGTAACGCGTTACGGCGCTAGTCTGTCTGGCTTCCCTTTCTCTCACGCATATAGGCAGGCTCCTCCTCTCTCACTCTAACCTAGAGATTTAGATTAGTTATCATTTCTGTCGGGTGTCCCGAGACACACACGTCTTTTTTTTTTAGTTTTCTCTGGGCCCGGCACGCCGAACTTCGCGGGCTGTTTTTACAACAGTAATGTTATATTCCCCATGTTCGAGAAAATATTATTTGAAAGTTTATATCACAAATTATTTGTTGTTTGGGTGTGATACGGTTCCATCGGTATCCTGCGATTTTCAGCAGATCGTCGGTCCACAAAGTTGAGGCCTCGCGGGAAACCGTTGGATGGAGTAGCATAAAAGTAGTTCGTGAAGATTTTTGAGGAAGGCAGCAAAACGTCCATCGACTGATACAATGCATTTAAAAAAAATGTGTTGACAACTTCTGTAATATTACTCAATTAATCATATTTTCAGCAACTGGAATACCTTCGCGAGCAGGCAGAGGTGCTCAACACGTTCGCGGGCAACATCGCGTACCGCATGCCCGGCGACACCTACAGCCAGCTGGCGCAAATGCAGATCCTCATGCACTGACGGGTGTCATCAATCAATTAAACCATTTTCATAAGTCAATTCAGTCTTTAATTTCCCTATTTACATAGTTCTGTAACAGCGTAAGGTTTCCACAGGCCAGGGCGGAGGCGTGGACTAGTTTTCATCGACAGATCTCCCACAACTCGCGGCGGCTCAATGAATCAGATCTAAACGCTATAGTAGATCCTCTCAGCCAACTGTCTTCTCACTTCCATCCCTATGTACAAGTCGTTAACATTATCATCAGGCATTTCAGTAGCGTCGTTCATTGCTGGCATGGACTCTGTTTCCACGTATTGGTCCGTGTCTAAACCGGCTTTTATACAAAGATTGTGCAGCACCGCGCACGCGTTGATTATTTTCGCGGCTCTCTGGGGAGTGTAATGGAGTGGTCGTCTGTGGAGGCACTGCCACCGGCCCTTCAGTTTGGCTAGACACCGGTCGATGCAGGATTTGGTGCGGCTGTGGAAGTGGTTGTACTGCGACTCGGGAGTACCCTGGGCCGCGTGCGGAATAGGGGTCATGAGCCACGCTCGCTGCGGGTATTTGTTATCCGCTGTAAATAATAAAAATACTTAGCAAAGACAGTTGGACAAATGAGCGTGGATTGGGTGGAGATTAATCCAATATTAAGTTTGTTTTTATAGTGGGCTGGTTTCCGCAACTTGACGTCTTGCGTTTATTTTTAACCGATTTCAAAAAAGAAGGAACTTCTATGTTTACTGTATTTTTTTCTTTTTTTAAATTATTTAGCTATTATGAAAAACCCGGTCTGTATGTTTTCCTTTTCTAAGGAAATAGGTATTTCTTGGAAATAAATATTTTAAAAAACCCTGCATTATAACTATAAAACATTAAAAAATCGCGGAAATCGAACTTAAATTTATATGGAAAAATCCTCTTTTATCCTCTTATGTATTTTATTTTTTGTTTATTTAAGCTTTACAGCACCGTACACTAATATTTGCCGTGTTAAATGGTAGCATTCATACCTACTTGTGGTAAAGTTCTTATTATTTTCTTTGTATACTGTATATATACATAAACGTAATAACGCGGATATTGTTACGATATGAGAAAGTTAAGGTGGATATTTACCAACAAGCCAAGCAGTTTCCCCCTGCCGACTGATATTCTCGACAAAAGGTCTGATGTTCATCTTGTTCCAAATGTAGGCGTTACTCGCAGCGCCTCCGAAGCGGCAACACACTGCTATTATTCTCGTATCGGCATCACAAATCTGAAGAATAAGCTATTTAAGTATAATATTATGTTCGTAGTCAACACTAAGAACATTCTGTTCTCTGCGTGGAAAAAGGTGCATTTAAACTGTAATACTAAAGTAATTTTGTTTTATATGGCGACTGCTGATAGGACGCATTTCAATAAACAAGAGTTTTATAACAGGAACACTTATTTTAAAAGGCATTTTATAATTTATACCTATAGTAGGTGTATAAGTAGGTATCTACTAATACTTACTATCTGTGCATGTATTGAGTATTGGCATTTCCTATCAAAGAATGCTTCTTCGTCATCTCTTGGGCACAATATTTCAACATAGGTACCATCTAGACACCCGATCGTCTCAGGAAAGTGATACTTTCTATAAAACCTACAAAATTTAAGAACATCAATACTTCAACAAAATAAAATGCTAATGTTTTTGAATTTGTAAGACTAATCTGAAATTAAACCAAAATGAATTATTAGCTTGTCAACATAAATCTTACCCATCCTTGATCTGATCCCTCTGCAATGAAGTAGAGGGGAATATCACCCATTTGTTCAACTCCACATTGAGACCTTCCACAATGATCTTTATAACTCTGCTCACTGACTTCTGCGATATATTGATATTGAAGTCCTTACCAACTGATTTCTGATGAGAACCGCTTGCCAGAAACGACAAAGTTAGCAGTACCTTTAATAAAACAAAATAAATATCATGAAAATCCGGCTCGAAGGACCACCCGTGTTGTAATAATTCCATCAAATAAATTGACAATTTACCTTAAGTGGAAATGGTATACCGTTTGACCGCAGTGTCTTAGGTACTATTGGCTCCAAAATAATTAGAATACGGTGGAACACCATTTGGTTTACCCCACAGTTCTTGAGTAAGTATGAGTCCGGAAGATTGATACAGTCTGACACATCCCGAAGATTCCGGCGAATTAACTTTTCTTTGTGAGAACTGCCCCTTAGCAATTTTAATTTTAAAAGTGTGTTCATTTCTATTTGTTAGTTTACGAGATCGTGATTCTTAGTGATAAACGTACAAAATGAAACAACTACAGAGTACTGAAATCAACCGAAACAAAACTGTTATGTGACGTCTATCACTGTCAGATACGTTAATTATTACTCCTTGTAATTTCACATTTTGACTTGAGTAAGTACTAAAATAATATGATAATAATATTAAATGAAAATGTAATAATTACATGTGGTATCCAACTGAAAATATTTTTTTTGTTGGTTATTTTGATTTGACCCATTTCCGAACGAATTTATTGAGATGCTTGCTATGTCATGTCAATGTCAAAGTGAATCGGGCAAGTTTGTTCGAATGCAAAAAAACAATAAAACATGTTTATAACAAAAAATAAGAAGAAGATAAGCCATTACAATGTGAATCTCCATTTTAAATGAGAAGAGTGCTTTTTAATTTAAGTTATTTGTCGATTAGTACCTTGCCGATTGAGTTTAATTCATTAATACTGATGTTATTGTTGAGTTTGTGCTATGGAGAGGCGAAAAGCTAGCCCCGAACAGTTGAACATGCTCCTGCATTTCTTGGAAGAAGATAAGGAGCTAGCAATTGGCAAATTCACGGGCTTGGAGGGCAGGATCCGGCAAACCAACGCTTGGATTAAAATCACTGAAAAACTAAATGCCAACTCCGGCTTCGGTTCCGGCGCAATAAAAACTCCTGATAAATGGCAACAGGTGTGTTTAAAAAAGCCTTTGAATAAATTTCCCATGAAGAAGTATAGTAAAAATAAAACTAAAAAAGTTAATTATTATAATTAAAGTAATACATTGGATCCATTTTATATTTTGCTCTTAGTTTTTTAGCTATATCTATATTTAAAATCAAAATATTGAAATAGTAGGTATTACATTGTTTATATCAAGGATACCAAAGGAAAAATTGGCTGCTATATTTATTAGTTTTACTTGTTATTTGTAGACATGGAGAGACTGGAAATCAAATGTAAAGAAGAAAGCATTTAAAATTCGTAAGAATCGTTTTACGCCTGGTTGTAATGCAAATACCCAATTAACTGATGCTGAAGAGAAGATTTTGAGACTCATATGCACAAATACATCAGTATTTGGGCTCCCGGGTGTTCCAGAAACATCTGCAATCTCATCAAACCACATGGTAATTAGAGAATCTCCAAATAATATTGGTGGATGGATCTCCAAACTTGAATAATGAATATGTGTCTGTAATATTTTTCATTATTTGTATTTATTTATTTTTATCCTTGTTATGTTTCAGATCCCAACACAAAGTAATGTTGGAAATGAAATTTGCAGTTCAGATCCATCTACTAGCAATATGGTAAACTTGTCTGTGGAAACTAAAATGATAAAATTAAGTTTAAAAGGCTACAAATTATTGAATTCCAGCAGGCATTTTATGTTAAATACAAAGAATATATTTTTTCGTTTCGGAATGCTGCCTACGTAGAATTTGTTTATTGCTGTTCTCTGAAATTGACCCATTTTAATGGATATAGAGTCCTGACATCTAAGACTACCGAGTACTGTGGTACTTTTTAAGTTAAAGCATCTCTATACCAAATTGCATTAAAATTAACAAACAGAGCTAGGTACTTTCGCATGTATAATATTAGTATAGATGTCACAATCTTAACATATTATTAATCAGAAAAATATCTGACGTTTTTAGAAATGGCCTTCAGACCCACATTATACCCAAGCAGATATTGAAATGAGCTTAGATGATGGAGTTGGTAATGATATTGATCCAGCAATGGGGCCAAATGAGGTATCTTCGGCTCCTGTCTCAGGGAAACCTTTGTGGAAGAGAGGAAGACCAGTCAGTGAGTCTTCTGTGTCTGTTACTGTATGCAGGTTTCTTTAAATTTGCTTAACATGGTGATGGTTTTCTTCCAGGATTGGTTCATGACAGACTCCTTAACTTAGAAGAAGAAAGAATAAGAATTGAGAAACAAAAACTTTTGGAAAAGAAAAGGTGCAATAACATAAGACTCAAAATGGAAAAGGATAGACTTGAAGTTGAGAGGCAAAGAAATATGTTGTTAGAAAAGTAAGAACCTGAACAAAAATCCATGATATAAATAGTATTTATAAATGTATGTATGTAAACACTTTATTGTACAAAATAAAAACAAAAACAATAGAATGAAGATGTAAAAATAAAGAATGTACAAAGGCGAACTTATCCCTAATATATTTTATTATACGTATTTTGTAGTCAAAATTTATTTAATACTGGTTTTCATTGTTCACAGGCTACTTGTTGCTGTCGAAGCAGTGGCCCATCGATAACATGCGCTTGTGGTATTAAAAAAAACTTTTTTCTAGGTTTTTGTATAAGTAAGCCGTAGAAATAAGATTGTGATATTAAATACTTTGTAAATTAAGATGCTTATTATACATACATAATATGAAATGTTTTTTCTTAATCAACTGTGAATACCAACTGTTAAATAATAGTCGCCACACCATTAACATAAGATAAAATAATCTGCTTGAAATTGCAACTTAAACTGATGTTTGGTGGACTTACCTATATCTTTTAAAACCGTAGACCGTAGCTATAAAGAGTAACCCAAAACCCAAGAGATTTGAAACTTCGTGAAACGGGCCAAAGGAACCAAAAGTTTACTGACTCAAATTACTGGACTGCAATAACGATACAAAAATGATGCAAATAACACAACTCCAATAAAATATATGCCATTTTGTATTTTTTGTAAAAAAAAAAGGTAAATTAGGTTTTGAACGTGAACCGCCGTAATTAGCCAATAGGTGCCTTATCTGTGATAGATAAGAAAAGAAAATTACATTCTCAATTGTCAATGTCAGTGTCAATTTGACACTGACTGTACGTGCAGTGCAAGTGTGCAGGTTATAAAGCTATAAATATTAAAGTAAAGTTAAGTTATTATTTTTATGAGTTGAATTGTAGAGGCTAGGATTACATACATTTTAAGGTTTCAACATGGAAAACAAAACGGATATTAAGGATTTGGCCCAAGAATTAATCTGCGTTCAATTTCCGGGAATCGTTCAAAACGATGATAAAGCGTTAGAGTATTTAGGTGGCATTAGAAATATTTCTGAGGTAATGGATGCAAATTCTTAAATACCTATTCAAAATTCTGAGACCTTTACGTTTGATAGATTATTATATCTGTTTTTAATTATAGGTTTTGTCACAACCTAACAAAAAGCGACTAGGACTGAGCTTCCAGCCACAAAATCCTTTTGTAAAAAAAATCTATGGAGATAACAAGAAAACAGCCGGGTTATTGTTGAAGGTAAAAGTGAAGAAAACTAAGGATGGGGATGGAGTAAAGAGGGAGGTCATAGGCACATCCGTAGTGGGGCATGTTAAAAGGATCTATAAATTTGAAAGTAAGAACTTGTTTTATTAATAATTTTGCATACATTTATTTATTAATAAAAATGATAATTTTTCTCTTTCCATATATGAAATAATTTTATTTTGTAGCAATGGGTGATTTTCAATACCTTCCTATTCAAATGGAAGGAGAGAACTCTCAGCCAAAGTGCTTGATAGATGAAATACTGCCCTCAGGAGTAGATAACCCTGATTTTATGACGTAAGTGTAATATGTATAGTATTACTGCAAAAATTAAAGGTTTACTAGCAAGATGAGCATTACATTCAGTTTAACAATATGGTATTCAAAACTGAAAAAGATTTGTCTTATTTTTATTTAACAGGGAAAAGTCATCAGTGTTCGTTGTTCCTGCTAATTTTACGAGGTCTGACAAGCCAATAAACTACGCATATACAGACAAACGTTACCCTGACCGGAAGGAAACTCAAACACCACCACAGGATGACAAAGACGACCTCCACAACAGACGGAGAACAGACCGAGGCATCGGCATAACTCGATACACATTTAATTTGACTGACAGCCTGCCAACAGAACCGTATGATGCATACTTGAAGCAGTATGCTCAGAGAGTTGCAATTTATCCACAACTAGCAGACGAACTTAAAGTGATCCAAAAGGTATGTTTTAGGAAAATACTGATAATCTGAGTGTTAAAAATGAAACATTCTCAATTTAATGATGAATTTAAAAAACTATTAACAGTTAGTTATTGAAGATATAATATTCTAATAATATTACTATTTTTCAAGATATTTGAAGACAGGCCAATTTGGACCCAGAATCTTCTCAGATACCACACAAAGATCAGGTTAAGCTCACTAAAAATTATAATGCCCTGCTTAGCTATTTATATGAAAGATGGTCCCTGGAGGATGCTGTGGGTGAAATATGGGTATGATCCCAGGAAGGAGCCTGGTGCAAGAATTTACCAAACTTTGGACTTTAGGTTAAGACATCAAGGTAATGATTACTTGGACATTCCTTTCATTGAACTTGTAACTGTTTATTTAATTTGATTGGATTCTGTCTTAACATTTTTTTGAATGCCAAAAATGTTTAGTAATATGAAAGATAAAATGATGACAGAATGTAAAGCTCAATTAATAATTCGTTGTGAAGCTCACAGTGTGACTACTACTTTAGTTAAGCCAACATTATGCATATGACTTAACACAAACGTCAAAAAATGACAATGTTGATATTTTACGAGGTATTGTAATGCAGTACATTAAAAATATAAAAATAATCCTTAAACATGTTTGATGTGTGTAGTTTAGTACTAGTGTTTTCGTTGTGCCAAAAGACATGAGTTATTGAGACAACAATGGTACTTCTAATATTCTTAAGAACTATCCACACATAATGGTCATTGCACACTACAACGCCCCGGCATCAGATCAACAACGCCTCAGCTCCAAGAGATACATTGAAAAGTGAGCTTTGATATGTGTTAATAAGATACATTTTTTAGTGGACGCCACGAGGCAAGCATTTGTTTTTACTTTAACTTAAGAAATGTATTGTACTAACACGAGTCAATCAAAGCTCTCTTTTTAATGTTTCAATTTGAGCAGAGGCGGTGCTGATCTGGTGCCGCGGCGTTGTGGTGTGCGATGACCATAAGACTGCTTTGATCAGCTGGTGTGCACTCGATGGTGTCGACGCGCGACCTGGTGGTGCACTACAAGAAGGCGGACCGCGTGCGGCCCAACACGCGCACGGGCGACGAGTCCGCCGACGTCGTGCCCGAGGGCTCCGTGTTCTTCCGCCCCGGCATGGTGCCAGCACAGCGCCAGATATTTTACCAGGTTAATGCTACTGGGAAATACATGCTCCAGGCTTAACAGTATATGGCTCCTATAGCTCTATGTATACCTGTCATTGATTGGAAGTTCGCAGGTTTGAACTCTCTAACCAATATTCGCTTACTAGAATTGGTTTGTTAAATCGGTCACATCCTTACGGGGTACAAGTAGGATTACCTAGGTAAAAATTATTGCTTGGTGGTCCGGTCAGGCGATCTCAGTGGATATCGCAGACAAATCAGGTATGCAGTGAAAATTTGTTTTTAACCTATACAACGCAATATAGCACGCAATTTTCTTTTAATCCTTCCTTTTACTGCTATGGGTTATATACGGTGAAACTGACATGTGGGTATATTTAAATCTTAATTCAATTGAGCGAAATAAAAATAAATAATCCTTTTTTTGTTCCTATCAGTATTGCGACGTGCAGCTGCCTGAGGTAGAAGAGCTGCTGGCCACGCCGCCGCCGGCCGGCTACCTGTGCCACCCGAAGCGCGGCTGGCTGCCGCCCGGCGCCGATCACACCTGCCGCGACCACATCTTCAGCTACGTCAAGCGGACCCTGCTCGCCACGCACAACGCGGAGTTCAAGCTGGAGGCGCTAGAGGTCAGTTACCGTCTGGAACACTCTCATGACCCCCTTACACGATCACCCAGTTAGCCATTTCATCGAATTTCTTTTAATCGAACGCTATTATGGCTGGTGTACAGTTTCGACGTCTCACGACACAACACGATAAAGCAATAATTCCACCAAACGGCCGGCAACGGATCGGAACGGAATGAATTTTATGGTCTTTAAACGATATTAAATCATTTTCACAGTATTTAAAGTCTATATTACCAAGCCGCGCACGGCAACTTGACCGCGGGCGTCTTCCGCGACACGCGATCGGAGCCGAAAGTATGCTGCGACGCGCGATCGGCTCCGTTATTAATAGACAATAATAATTTTAATAGACGCGATCGGCTGTCGCCGCATCCGTCCGAATCCTTTCCGATCCGATGCGATGCGAGCCGTTTGGTGGAAATCATCCTTAAACGAATATAAACCCGGCTCTACGCGTGCGACAAAATATACTTTTTGTTTCAGCAAGCGAGTAGTGACGACGAAGAGAACTCAGACAATGCATCGACCAGTTCAAAAGCAACAGAAATTGATGAGCCGTCGACTTCAAATTCAAATACATAGTTATGATTTGATACCATAGTTTGTTTATTTACCCCGACATTTGAATAAGTATAGTCAGAAATGCATTCGCTTACCGCCGAAGAACTCTGTTGCAAAGACGTTATTGAAAACAGGAACTATTGTTTTCGTTCATTATTTACAAAGAAAATAAATTGCTGCTAATGGCTAAAGAGCTTAAACGCCACATGGAATTTTCTTCATCACAGCGGTTACAAACAAAATGACGTCATTCCGACCAGTCCAAAGCGGGCGTAACACTGATAATATTGAACATTTTTTTCTCATTAAATAATAATTAAAAACATGTTATTTTCAGAACACTTTTAAAAAAAAATCATATTGACAATATTCAGCTTGCGACCAAGTTGTATGCTAGATAGTACCCGTATAAATTTCCTTGACTGCCTACGATCCTACTGAGGTTAGACGTACCCTCTTTGGTTTTTACAAAGCGTATTTTGGTATACTGAAAAGCAATACTAGGACCTAATATGTAGTCACCAGCAATAATATATGGCGCAAAAATATCTGACACGCTCTTATACCTCTAGTAATAAAGGCGTGTCAGATATTTTTGCGTCCATTGTTGGATAATATGCTGGTGACTGTACCTACTAATTATTAAGTTCCTTTAATAATTAACATATCCTACCTAACTAACTCTTTTATGCATCAGAGGATAGCCAGGCCAGCAGGCCAGTTTGAAGCTCGTTTTAAATTAGCACAAAAACTACGAAGGAAATTAGTTTCATTAACAATTACGGAGCCAGTCAGATTGCATCCACATAGAATTAATTATGCAGATAAAAAATAGCTGCACCTACCTACATTTATAAGCAAGAGTACCTGGAAGACTTAGCGTCGCTCAGAGGGCTTATTGCCTAACGCACTCGCATTCGCAATCGTTTTCATTTTGACAGTCCGAAGGCGAGTCTGCATACAAAATGAAAACAATCGTTCCACTTTGAAGCCGATTGCGATTGCGAGTGCGTTAGGCAATAACGACGCGGGTTAAAAACGAATTTGACTTGACGGATCGATTTTTCGCCGCCGCAAACCTCTATATTGCAAATTTCATCGAAATAATTAGAGCGAACTGCTGCACTAATCTAGAGGCATTCCATCTTTGTCTTGAGGGTTGGTAACGCATTTGCGGTCTTAGGGCCGTATTAATAAAGTCATCTTGGTTGAGATGCGCGTCACAAGATATGTCAAAGTAAACGTCAAACCACAGAACACTGTCATTTTTGACGCATCTCGAGACGAGCATTAGAGTTGAGATTAGTTTATTAATACGGCGCTTAGTTTTGTAGCCTTGAGAATGCTAATGTCTATTTAAAGGCCCCCATACATGTAAAGGCCGATCGGTTCAGGCCGAACTGCGTCAGTTCCGCCTGACCGGATCGAGTGCCCATACATGTGAAGACTTTACAAGACACCATACAAGAAAACCGTTCAGGCGGACGGATGCGATTTGCCTTCAGGCCAAATTACACATACACGATGCTATTTTGCATCCGGTCAGTTATACCTGAAGGCAAAACGGATCATGTATGGAGGCCTTACCTTAACTGATCTGTAGCCTGTCCTTGTTTGCGTTCTACAAGCCATACAAAAACTGTCAACGGTGTTAAAGATATTTAATGTTACTATAAGTTCATAATAATGTCTTTGTTACAAGTAGGTACACATAAAGTCTTTAAAGTCCCTATTTTGTAAATATCGTACATTTTTTTCTAGAACAGTACCTAAATACTTAAATATAAATATTCCTAGCAATATTCCTTAGATGATTACCTACCCACGGATCCTATATCGCGCACTTATTGTTGTAACTTGACACGTTTTCATTAGGATCAATGTAAACATGCGAAACATTGGCCGTTGTCCGTATTATCTTAAGCATCTGACTCACACTGCAGTTTAGACTTCGCTCCGAACAATAATTTAATGTATTTAGACCTACAACCTACGAGTACATAATTATATAGGTTTCCAACCTCTTCGACCATTATCAGCTAAACTTTGTACTCATACAAGACAATGACAGACGCTGACATCATAAAATCTCTTTCAGCTGTGTTATAACGTCACAAATATTTTGGATATAGTTCTGAAATATTCGATGTGAGTCCAAAC
Source organism: Acleris literana (assembly GCA_946894065.1). NCBI lineage: Eukaryota > Metazoa > Arthropoda > Insecta > Lepidoptera > Tortricidae > Acleris > Acleris literana. The sequence continues at coordinate 19,868,513 of OX335671.1, read as the reverse complement.
TCGAGGCATGCAGCCGTAACTTGCAATTAAGCACAGCTAATTAATGTTTAAGAGTACTACGTATTGTAGTGGCAACGTTAGCAAAGATGCAGCCATCAAGTCACCGTCACTTCGGTGTTTCTTCACGTTCATGAAGCAACAGTAAGTATTATATGACACCGATTTCAACTGCAGATAAAAATTGTTTTGTGTCTTAAATTGTGCGAAAAGAGTTAGGTAAATAGTCATTGTTATAACACAGGTACCTACGTGGACTACCGTTAATCGGTGCTGGGTCCACGTAGGTAGTTAGGTACCGCAGGGACCAGTTTCTCGAAACTCACTAGACTAATAATATTAGTTCACGCTATGCAATTTTCTAGAAGTCTACTAGAAAAATGTACCTCACGGACTATTATTATTTCTCTAGTCAGTTTTGAGAAACGGGCCCCAGCAGTATAAAATTCGCAGTGGTTAGGTTATAGGAGTAGGTTCTCCATTTTGATGACTATCCGGGGGATAATCACACAAATTGACCTAGTTCCAAACTGAGGTCTAGGTTTGTACACTACGAGTAGGTATGGGTGCTAATAGCAATGATAAATAGTTATATGTATAAAAATACATAGAAAACATCAATGTCTCAGTGATGACAACTGAATAGGTAGATACTGGACAAGTCTTATACCTATCTACCTACTGCAACCGAAGATTATCTAATTGACTTTCTATCTTCTATAATCTGTACAGGGTGGCCGGAACATTGACGTCCAAAAGTAAAATTTAGTTCCCTCGTGTAGTAGGCCATCTGATCGTTTATTATTTTAATATTTTTTCAGTGGTTTCTTACATTGATAGAATAATTATGAACTTAGGATGTTTTTAAAACTAGATGCCAGTTTTTTTTTCATGACGTCTTTTTGTGTAATCAAAACATGAAATTAATGATTTTTCATAACATGGACGTAAGGAAAAATTACAAAAAATCCGATTAAAATGATCAATATCTCCGAAAATATTTCCTTAACATAAATAAATAAATAATTAAATAAATAAATAAATAAATAGATACATACATAAATAAATGGACATGGACATAAGGAAAAATTACAAAAATTCCGATTAAAATGATCAATATCTCCGAAAATATTTCCTTAACATAAATAAATAAATACATAAATACATAAATAAATAAATAAATAAATAAATAAATAAATAAATACTATAAATCGCGGAACATACATTGGGGTGATTCGGATACCCCATGACATGATGGACCAAAATTTTTTTTTGGACGTCTATGTTCCGGCCACCCTGTATACCTAGTAAATAGGAACTTTTAACCAACTTTATTAATAAATTAACGACGCGCTAGCCTAGTTGGTAATTTGGTAAGGACCCTGCCTCGGAGCTAGCGCTCCCGAGTTCGATACCTACCCGGTAGGTACATAAGGACAAAAGTTTGTGTGACGAGCTCAAGTATTTTTCAAATTCACTAACAAACTGTACCTACCGCGCAGTTCAGCGAAGTGTTTTGTAAAAAATAAACTGAATCTAAAGAAAACTAACATTTACGGATATTTCGAGTATTGTGTAAGAAAATGAGATACCTACTACGCTACAAATTTAAATTAATATCATTTATAAGGGATAAATGATATTAATTACCAGTGGCAAGAAAACTATAGTTAGTTTAAATTTGAATTTTCAGTTAATGTCATAAAGTAGGTATTAATTGTTTTTTGATTTCGCACTGCAGGCAACTATATTATTGTATTCGGCAATTGTTTTGAGACAATAACGAGTACAGCTATCAATAGTTTGTTTAACAATTACAAATATAATAAATACACAACAGGAACTTTTTTAAAAGGTGTTCTGAAGAAAAACACGCTTATAGAGCAAAAGCATTATTTTTTGTGTATTATGATGATGGCACCAATGATACCTAGACACTTTTAGCTGACAGGCACCAGTAATGGACACTTCACTGTTAATTCAAATTTCATACGGTCCTAAATTGATTGTTGAAAACAAATGAATGACCCTTATCTTCTGTAAAATAAGAATCAAGTGTCCATCATTGGTCCTTATCCATTACTGGTTCCGTCACCTTATTTACTGACAAAATAAATACTCAAATTTCGACGTCATTCCGACTACTAAGTATTGCATTACCTAGAACAAAGCGGGCGTAACAAACACTAATAATTATATTTTTTTCATTAAATAATAATTATAAATAATAATAAAGAACACATGACACCAACCAGAGGGTTTATTGCCTAACGCACTCGCAATCGCAATCGTATTCATTTTGACAAACCGAAAGCGAGTCTGCGTAGAAAATGAAAACAATTGTTCCACTTTGAAGCCAATTGCGATTGCGAGTGCGTTAGGCAATAGCGACGCAGATAAGCATGATGAATTTTACTGTCTTGCGAAGTGGGCTGTCAGCTAAAAAAGTTTGGGGACCTATGCCCTAAGGTTTTGATGAGTGAGTCAGTCAGAACAAAATACTTACGCTGTTTTTTGAAAACTAGTAAGTTACTTTTTAGGTGATAGTTATGGAACCTAATTTTTTTACTGGGCCTTAAAGTCATATACAACGTGTCCCAAAACTCAACGATAAGCCGGCACCAGAGGATGGAGCTGCTTATGATTAGTCGAGAAAAAATAAAAAAGATAAAAAAGATAAAAGAAATTTATTTAGTAAGTAGGCCGCTCGGGCACTTTTACACGTCAAGATACTACCAATATCAATACCAATAAGGAAAAGATATATTTTTTTCCTTATTTTTTCTCGACTAATCATAAGCAGCTCCATCCTCTGGTGCAGGCTTATCGTTGAGTTTTGGGACACGTGGTATATAACTTGATTAGGTAATCTTTAAAAACATCAGGTTCCTACCTGGCGGATAAAAGTTATAAGGGCCGGAAATAGGGCCAGGATGGGTTTCGAGCAATAGGCGTAGGTACACTGCATGCCGTGAGGCTCTTTTTTCGAACTTATCTGAAAACACCGCAGTTTTTTCTTCGTCATCTTTCTTAATTTTCTTTGAATTTCTGGGTTATGTTCAATAAAATGTTTACATATATACATACATACTTTATCTATACGATTCACAATCAGAACTTGCACCATCGATCAAAAATATACAACCTATTGATAATAACCTATATAATCTATATATGACTCTTTAAGAGAACTTTTTAAAGAAATTAATATCTTGACTGTAGCGTCTCAATTTATTTATGAGAATATTATTTACGTTATTAGAAATTTAGATTCTTTCACCAAAAATTCTGATATACATAATTTAAATACCCGAAATAAAAATAAAATCGCTATCCGAAAATTTGCGTCCGTAAAGTATATAAATCATGTGTTGGTCAATGCATTCATTTCTATAATAAATTACCTGACGAAGTTTTAAAGTTACCCTTTCCAGCACTTAAAAACTACTTGAAAAGGTCGTTAATGTCTAAAGCGTATATAGGATCGAGGACTATCTAACAGACAAAAATTCATGGCCTAAACCCGAAACTTAGTCAATAATAATTTATTCAAATGCAAAATCTTTTATCTTGTCCGTCCGTTGATGTAGGAAAACATATCAAACTTTTATGTGGTCGTCTCGCACCATCTTATATACACATAAGTATGTGTTTTTTTTTTCTCTCTATCTCTCCCGTAAGATTCTCAATTGGCATGTTTTCCTGCTGAACTACGCATGTTATTTGATACTATATTTAATTTAATATTTATAGCTTTATATAATGCTAGACTAAGTAGTACCATTGTAATAAGAAATATGTTTAAAAAATGACTGACTGCTGAGTTTCTTGCGGCGTTTCTTCTCAGCAGTGGTCTTCTCTTGGGAAGCGCTGGTAGATTCTTGACGTGTAAAAGTGCCCGTGCGGCCTACTTACTGAATAAATTTCTTTTATCTTTTAATAAGTATGCATTTCAATAAACAATTTTTAATTATTTTATATTTTCTCTGCCACTCTAAACTAGAGGTCTCTTAGTATATCTTTTCAAATTTATACAAGACTAGCTTTTGCGTGCGACTGCGTCTGCGTAGAAGTCGTTTATCGCCTTTTCCTCGGGAACTGTCTAATTTTTGGGGATATAAAGAAGCCTATGTGCTATTCCAGACTATATCTTTGTGCCCAATTTCATCCACATTCGTAACAAACATCCAAACTTTTGCATTTATAATATTAGTATAAGAAGGAAAGACTAGCTGTTACCCGCGACTCCGTCCGTATCGTTTATCGCTCTTCTCACAAGAACTGTCCAATTTTACGGCATAAAAAGTACCCCATGTCCTGGGGTTCAAGCAATAACGTCTTTACCATAAGGGCACAAGGGGCCCGTGCCCAGGGCCCCCATCCTCAGGGAACTGCTTTCGTGAGTATGTCATGGTAACCCCGCTGAAGCCACCGATAGGCCACCGGCGCTCATCTAAAAAGGTAGACAATCTTTGTGTCGAAATTCCTATAAATCCTTTCCTTTGAAAGTTTAAAAGACAAACTTCCAAACAGCCTCTCCAAGTTTCATATTTAACATATTCACTGCCAGCAACGCGTATTAGCGTTTTCCGGTTTACCTAATGCCTTGAACACCCATGTGACTGTTACAGTACACTATATGTGAGCTCCGTATGTAAAGGTAGGTACTTATATGTAAAACAAAGGACGCGGCGGCACTGGGAAAAGCCGCCTGCCGAGATTTTAGGCGGTAAAAACCATTTCATCTTTGACCCGTTATCGTATTGTCAACGTTTTGATAGCTTTTATTTACTCGACAGTAATGGCGTCCGAGTTATACCATAACAGGTCAAAGACGATATGGTTTTTACCGCCTAGAATAGAGGCCAGGGCCAGGGGCCTCTATTCAACACGGTAAAATATTAATGCTTTTGACGTACAGTCAACATCATAAATAAGTGATCATTTATGTACCTTGTCACTTTAACGTCGTGTTTGAAATGTCATACAAAATTGTGATACGATTGAAAGCGACAAGGTACATAAATGATCACTTATTTATGCTGTTGACTGTACCTACTTATTAAGGTACCTATTGTTTTTAACTCAGCCGCAATTACTGTCAAGTAAATATAAGTTATCGTAACGTTGACACTACGATAACAGGTCAGAAGCGATATTGTTTGTCATTGTAGAATAGAGGCGCTAGGCAAAGGGAATGCAGCCAATGCGATGGGTAAAAATTTGAGAAAGATATACTTTCAAATCTTCGCCAGTGACTGGAAAAATTATAGTAATGTAATCCGATTTTCTTTTTTGTCCATAAATAAACAGTAATGGTAAATAACCATTACTGTTTATTTATTCATATTTATTTTGAAACTCTCGTAGCTTACTGGGTTACAGCAGATAACTTAAGAACTACTAAGGAATTACATTTAAACATCTTGATTAAGTGACATACAGAATGCACGGAGACATAGACAATTTATTTACTAAAGGCGACCCTTATACAAAGTTATGATTTATTTTAGTAGGTACAGAATTTAAATTGATTGATCAGTATTCATTTCTGTTTTATATCGACAGGTCAAGGTACAAGAAACTTAGGGCGAGCAACACTCCACATAGATCATTATTATTTTATAAGTAAATATGTTATACAAAACTTGTGCCCGTTGGCCGATGCATGTGTCGAGCAGAGTGCAAGGGCGTTCGCTGTTTGCGGTTACTGACTGAAAATGCAAAGTGCAGCCGCCATAGAGGGTGATATTCCTCTGACTATCTTACAACTAGGGTTTCTTAAACATTTTGTGGTAGTTGACAACTTTTTTTTTTTCCAAAATTCCTTACTCCTCGTCGGAATATGATTATTTGATAAGTTAAATGACGATAAGCACTCAATGTTAAATCGTGTAGCCACGGACCTCTTAGCTAAAATTTATATGAAAGTGGTAAAAAGTAATTCATACATTTTTTAGACGACTTTCGCAGCAATACATTGTAAATTTTTCATACCGTTAAGACGTCATAACGATTCATGAATATGTGACATTCTAAACCTCTTCCAGCAAAGTTCACATACCAGCCGCCGGTGTCAGGTCGATTAATCAAAATAAAATAATAAAAAAAAAGTAGCTCATACATTCGTTAAATTTAGAAATTATCTTTCGTTTTGTGCATTAAAACTTGTAGAAATACAGTATTTCAACTGTAAAATCACGTCTGTAAAGTCACGTAAATCAGCGAAACCGGCAAAATTATTCGGCCTCTTAATATGACCCCTAGGTGCAGTGCCCCTACGTTAGGACAAATACAAGTACCGCATTTAATCATAACAAAAATAAGTATTTACCTAATAGTCGTTCTAAGAACGCTACTAATTGATCTATCTCTGGTTTACACAAGGGACAATTAGCAGTTAAAATTAGTAGGATGTTTGCTCATCCACCCCTTGGAAAGGTCTTTATAGTGTTCACAAAGCAGAGCGCTTATCGCGCGTATATAACGTGCGCGGAGGCGCGCGCGCGCACACTCGCCGGCGCCTCTCACTCGCCGCACGATCGATTTCCCGCCCTTTGTCATTTTCACCGGCGCGCGAGTTTCCTCTACGCGAAGCGAGGTTAGTGTGCGATTTTCACATATTGTTTATTCACTCATGTGAACAAATTGGAGCGCAACAGCACCAGTTCAGTGTCGTACCCGATTCCTTCAGTTTATTGTGAAATTAGAATTTATTAATTTGTTATAGGCATAGTGATTGTTTTTTTTTAGACCGCAATTTATCGGGTAAGGTTATTTTAATTAATAGCACTTAATTACACTAATATTGCTGACACGACAACTATCTAGTTATTGTATTAAGAAAATAGGCACCGATGCAGCTTAAATTTTAAATTGCAATTTGACACAATAATTTGGAGCAAGTGTTCGAGCGCTCGCGCCGGGTTGAGTGAACTGAAGATGATAGATATATAGCAATATATATATATCAAATAAACATAATTATTACTATTTGCCCATTTAAATATAACTAGATACCTATAGTAACAGTCACACGAACAAAGCGTGACAATGCCCTGTAAATGTGGGACAAAGTAGAAGGCAGTATGAATTTAATTGCATTTGAGTGGGTACATTCTTATTTTTAAAACTGATGCAATGAGATTTTTTTACCATTCTCATGTTAAAAATTTGATGAAACACCGGAGTGACGTATACCAGCTTGATTGAATACAGCCCTAACGAAATTTTGTATTGATTTTTAAAGGCGACGGGGTAAGCGACGTGCTACAAAATAAAACTTGCTTTTTAACTATGTTTACTGGAATTAGAGCGCCTAGGTAAGTTATAAAAAAAAACTGCCGTTGTTTATTTTGGCAATTAAATTGAAATCTCGACGTAAGCACTACGTAGAGAAAAATTAATTTGGCTGTGAAAAATATAATTATTTGTAGACAAATAAAGCTAAAAATATGTACTTACTTACATAGTAATTATTTAGTATGCAAAGGTTTTTTACATAATGTGCATAGGTAATTAAATTAAATTAAAATTGCGAGTAGAGGTAATGTAGTTTTGAAAAGAATAGTAATATAATAATTGAGTATGTAGAACAAAACTGTTTTCAAACGTCAATCACACGCCTCTAAATAAATGATTGAGAGTTATCGGGTAGTTTCGGATAGCACGTGCAATTCGTTCCAATCACAAATCAAGTTAATTTCCATAGACAGCCTGCTAATGGTAGACACATTCAGTGCCCAGACGTCCGTATCGGGTCCATTTTGCGCGGAAACTTGGGATCCGGGCACTACAATTTGTAACACATTCGCTGCCGGCAAGGGGTAGTTTGTATGTAATTTTGGCATGCCAGGCGTGTCATCGGGTCTGAATACAAGCCACGTGCGCTGGCGTGCTTGGAATCCGCAACAAGTCCTCGCCTTGCGGTGTCAAGTCAACGAGCGACGGTGCCCGATGGCCGAGAGCACTAGGAAGTAGATTAGATTTACCTTTACATACCAATCTAAGGATAATTTATATATAATTGGTTCCGTAACATTACAAGAGGACCCCACTTAATATTTTTTTTAGTTACATTATAATGTGTAGAGAAGTACTTAAGTTGCTTAGTCTTTTTAGTTAGTTATATTTATTTCTACTTAATCAATACGATCACTAGAAGCACTCCCTCCATTGGCGCCTCTTTATGTGTCACATGCTCATAACCAGACCTAGGAATATACGGGGCAAAATTAAATGACAGCTACGGATTGCCTATATCGATAAACTCAATTATCGATGCTTTTCCCATAAACTAGTGATCGCTCAAAGTTTTGTTTGTCAAAATATTTTTTTATTGAAAGTATGCAAATGCAACAAAATAGCAACATATTACTGGTTATTCTTTATTTTAAAAGGATTATTTAACCTTCACTCATCATCATCCTCTTTTTTTTACTCCTAACAAATTCTTATCGTTTATTTAAACAATAGTTAATGGGACAGTCATTCTGAAATACACAATAAGAAAAAAAAATATGATCGAGTGAAGGTTAAAAAATCCTTTTAAAACCAAGAATAACCAGAATTATGTTGCTATGTTGTTTCATTTGCATACTTTTAATAAAAAAATATTTTTACAAACAAAACTTGGAGCGATCACTAGTATAAAAAATAATAATAGTAATAGTATAGTAGGAAAAGCATCGATAATTGAGTTTATCGAGATAGGCAATCCCTAGCTGTCATTTATTTTGCCCCGTAGGTATATTCCTAGGTCTGCTCATAACATAAAATAACAAATTTACTATTTCTGCTTTTATATTGATAACAACATTAATGCCTGTAAGTTGTTTGCCTGAAGGTTGCATTGATTTTTTGTAAGTACACCTACGGGTAAGCATATTAAGATTTTTTTTACTCCGAATCTTCTTGGGAGATTACCAAGTGAATTCTGGCATTTTAAAAATCTTACTATTGTTAGTAGATGATGCAGGGCAATGTTAGTCTCACACGAGGCATTCGGGACACATTTTTCTGCTACTTAGAAATAGAAACAATGGTGTTGTAGCTATTTAGGGCCTGTTGTTTGATCAGTAGTTAACTCAACTAATTGTTAAAATTCGAAAAAGGAATCGAAAATTTGACACGTTTCCTTGAGATTTTAACCATTAGTAACGTTTTTTGACCATTGGTTAGTTTAACTACCGATCAAACCATAAGTCGTCTTAAATACTTTAGTCGTACCAGGCAACAGTTTCAAATCATATCCGAAAAAAAAAACGACTGTACTCTAATTTAACTTATTTATTTATACCTACCCCGATATTGTTAGCGTATATTGTTTTTTTCCAAAGGGCATGTATCCTTCTTATATTTTTCATGGTGGGGCATCTATCCATATAGGTAGGCATCTATCCTAAAAAAAGGGTCCTGCAAAAACTCAATTTCTACACAATCGGTAATTATTAGGTCAACAAAAACAAGCCGTAATGTAAGATTAAAGACTAAACTAGCTATATCGAAAGGAAATATTCATGGGAAATTGTAGTTTTGAAATTAGGAGGCCTTTTCAAAAAGTGTGGCATCTATCCGGAATTTACCTACACAACGATATAAATACTTATATAGAGAAATATATACTTAAATACATATAAAACACCCATGACTCGGAAACAAATATTCGCGCTCATCACACAAGAACCCAGGACCGCTAGCTTCATAGGCACGGTCACTACTGTCACTAGTACCAACTAGGCCAGCGCGTCGTCATATTACTATATTGCTGGCTAACCAATGCATGAATGGTATTCTATCACAACTGGTTCCCCTGCATACTGCAACCCAACTATCGGACGGTATCGTGGTTGACTGGTGGTCCTTATCAATTTGTACAAAGTTCATAGTGACAAAACACAATCGGCCGTCGATTTAGTCCGAGTCGTCGCTATAAAGTCGCGCTTTTAAGTAACTGCACATTTTTGTACCTTGTCGCTTTAAAATGTGCAGCTATTTACAAGACCGATTACTTAATATCGACGTCAACATGACTATCTTTTGTGCAGTATTATCACAATGAGTTCGTCGGAGTTCCGCCTGGAGCGCAGCTTGGAGCTGTCGGCGGAGACGCGGGCGCAGGCCGAGGCCGAGCTGCGCGAGACGCCGGAGCGCGTGCGCGAGGCGCTGGAGCGCCTGCGCGAGCTGCTGCGCGAGAACAAGGACCTGGTGTTCGGCGACGACGACGAACTGCTCACCATCTTCCTCAGGCCGTGCAAGTGGTACCCTGAGAGCGCTCTCGCACTTGTGAGTACAGTTTTAAAATTGTATTTTATACAAGCTAAAGTGAGGTTTAGACTAGGAATAAAATTGCAGAAGTGAATGCTGTCTTACTCTAACTTTAAAGTGAGAAAAAGACTGCAAAATTGTGCTTCTTGTTCTAGAACTGAAGTTTAAGTAAGACCGTGATCAAATTCTGCAATTATTATTGCTAGTCTATTTCGCGCATAAGTTAATTTAGGGTGAACATCGTACAAAGCTATAAGAAGTTATTTTATGGCAGATACAGAGTACTACAATAAAATAAATAATAAATATTGAGGGGACGATTTCACACAAATTGACCTAGTCACAGATTAAGCTAGGCTTGTAGTATGGGTATACCTATAGGTACAGTCAACAGCATAAATAAGTGATAATTTATGTACCTTGTCGCTTTCAATCGTTTCACAATTTTGTATGACATTTCAAACACGACGTTAAAGTGACAAGGTACATAAATGATCACTTATTTATGCTGTTGACTGTACTAGACAATGATAAACAGTCTTATATAGAGAAATAAATACTTAAACATCCAAGACTCTGGAACAAGTACCCGCGCTCACCACATAATTATTTGCCCTTACGGGAGCTGAACCCAGGACCGCTAGCTTCTTGGGTACTAGCACACGTGAGCTAAGCTGTATTCCCGCTTAACATAAATAATTAGGCTCGATCTAGTGTCCATTGTTTTGGTCCTGACTCATTCCCTTGGCATGGATGTCGGTTTTTGACCGCTGCCACGATAAGTTATCTGATACTTACAGCGATAAGGTTGGTAAAAACCGGGTGCTAGGATGGAGATGACATCCTTAGGTCTTCCTACATAACTTGAGTTTTTGTAAAGAACCGCGTAAAGATTAGCATCTTAATGGAGTAAGTCATTCGGGATTTTAAGTTGTTCGGTACTGTGATAAATATAAGACGTTATAGGGTTTATAGGCATTGGTACTATTTTAGTACTTACAGTAACATAATGTGTATTGTACCTACCTGTCTGTAGGTGGTATTAATTTATCTGTGGTAACCTGAGTGGCAAGTTTGACTTTGCAGTAATGGTCAAGATCAAAATGTTTTGATTTGCTTTGAGACATACAATCAACGTAATAAAGCTAAGAAAATGAATAAATATAGAAAAAAAACCAACAACAACAACAACATAATCTCACGCCTTCGTTCCCAGAGTGGGGTAGGCAGAGCTACAGAATTACAAATATCTCTAAAAACTTGTTGATAATTCTATAACCACAATTTGCACAATTAGGCTAAGATACTAAAGGTATTAGTGACAGGTTGCAAGCCCATCGCCTAACAGTACTACAAGCCTTTATTCCCTTAGTCGTCTCTTACGACATCCACGGGAAGACATGGAGTGGCACTATTCTAACTCGGCAACCACACGAGGCAAAAACCATAAACGTCATATAATTTATTAAAGTTCACTTAAAACTGATAAAGGCTTTTTGATATAATATTAAGTGTAAATATTTGCGTTTTTTTAATTTACTTTGGGTACATACCTACCAAAATATGTTGTTTTAGGAAATAGAAACCTGCCCTTAAAATGACAATCCTATAAAATTAATAAAGTATTGTATAGGTTAATCAAGAAAGTTTATAGGTATAATGTAAATCAATAGAAATTGCTGATGTAAACATATGTAAATAAACAGTAAACACATAGAGTGAAAATCATACACAAAACATAGAGATGTGATGGGTGTGAGTAGTGTAATACCGACCGTGCCTCGTTGAGATCCTAAGGGAAGGCCTATGTCCATCAGTGGTCGTCCTTCGGCTGATAATGATGATGACCATAAATAAATCACATACTTTTAAAATCGAGCACGGGCTTATTGGGGTCCTAGTGAAAAAGGGTATAAGTCTTCTGAAGATCAAGTGAAAAAGGGTTTAAGTCTAGTATACTCCGTTCATGTATATACCCTTTTTTATTACGAGTTAAGTCGACTTGTACCCTTTTTCACTAGGACCCCAGTGTCAACTGCTTATACGGGGTTGTGTCAAATAGTAGTAATTTGTTTTACTCGTATCTTTAGATATTTCTATAGATTAGTTCTTTAGTTCCTTGTACCAAGTAAGGTTATATACGCTTCTCAATGTTTTGTCAACATTTAACACAGCATCTGTCCGCGCGTCGTGGAGCGCATATCAAAGTGCCTCATGCCCTTTGCTTTGCGGCGCCGCCGGCGCCGGCGCTCGCTGATCCTTGGCGCGGACTTATAGTTGCATCATTTCAATAAGATAATAGGCTCGCACCTTAAATCCAACAGTGAAACTAAATTTCGAAAAACAACCATTTGAATAGTGACAATATTGCAGTTAAAAAGAGTTAACTCTTGTATAAATTCCTTTTTTGGATACTTTGTTAACGTTCATAAAATTTAGATTTCGCTTCTTGCGACCTTGTAATTTAATACTTTAAATCCACTGAAATTCGGCGTCGGTGTCAATAGGTATAGGTGGGTGTCGGTGTCGGTATAGGCAAATGTAAAAAAGTTAATGTTTGACACAACTTCAAATTACGGGACGGAAAACCAGCGTCGTAACGTGGATCGTGGCCCGCCACGCCAAGGCATTATGCTAAGTGGCACTTTTTATTTTGTATTTTTTTTCTGTTATTTGTATCGTGCCAAATTTTGTCAGTAAAATTATTTTTATTCTATTCTATTCAAATTTTTTATCGAGCGTGTTTTTATTTACTAATACATATGATTTTTTGTCTATTACGCTTTCATGGATAAACCACTTAATCGATTATGATAAAAGGTTTGAAGAGCTTGATTCTTGGGAAGAACATGACTCTTCATCCCAGTAGGTAATTTCCATAGTTCCCGAGACACCTATAGTGAGTGATAAAGAATTTCTACGCAAATATAGCCGAGGGAAAAGCGAATGCTATCTAAAAATTCAAAGGGTACGCTCTGGACAGATTTTGGTTATAAACTTTTTTAGCCTAACGGACGTAAGTAGAATATAGCTGCTTTTTGGCTCGATTTAAAAATCGATAAACTCCGTACCTTATAGGACCCAACAGTCTCTGAATAACAATAGAAGTCTGTTAGATTTATGCGAGTGATATTTATAGCAGTCCTCATTGACCGACAAATTTTCGTATGCCGCGCAGGCCGCGCGCCGACGCGTTTTTATTTGCGTAACCCTTAACTATCGTAATGATGGGGGGTTATTCTCTGCAATTTAGCGCTTAGCGGACGCCGAGGCTTGACCTAGACATAAATAGATTGTCGAATAAAAATTGGGTAATTACCTGGCTTTTAAATTATACGAATTAAATCTTGATTGTCGTCGTAGCTTGAAGGGCGAAGGAGGTACGATAGCTACTTATAGGGTTAGTCGTACACAATCTAAATCTGCGTATGAATATTTATTAAATTCCTAGTTGCCTTCCGTATGCGCTGTTGTCAGCTGTTAAATAAAAAGGATACTTTAGTAGCCAATAGGCAACACATACATGCATGCCATCAATTCATATAAGTAAGAGTTAGTCAATCTTACCTAAATTTGCATTACATAAGACAAACCGCCGGCATAATCAGCATGTACAGTCACCAGAAAATATCTGACACGTTTCTATTAAAAGACGCGAAGGAGCGTGTCAGATATTTTCTGCTGACTGTATAGTTGGGGATAATAGGTATTTAATGTTGATGACTGTTCCAATTGTATTCGTTTTGCAGCATAACGTTGGTTCGGATACAACTCAAGTTTTGTTTAATTTGCAATAAGATATGCAGTACTTTTATAACAAGAACGCAGCTATATTAGAATATTATGTCATCAGTTCATCAACTTTTAGTAATTTATCAGTCTTTACAGGGTAAAGTTTGCCGGCTGACATTGGTATATTAATCCCTCTTAAGTTAAGAGGATTGTGAAGCTATGCTTAAAACACGTATAGTCAAGGAATTTAATTAGTGACCCACCTTAGGTCCAAAGTCAATGTGACATTCTACAGAAATAAGATTGAGTTTCCTATCAATTAAAAATGACTTGGCATCTCTATTGACAATGACATCTTCAAGCAGATTTTCTTTGAAATGGGTAGCAAATTAACTTCCGTGACCGTACCTGTCATAAAAATATACAAACTTAGCTATGGGCGATAAGTTTCTCACTGCCTAAAAATCAAGTCCGATTTCCACCATTTTTGGATATGTTGTAGTAGTTATGATATTATTAACACTAGGTTTGTACGTTTTTCTATTTTTTTATTTGTTTTTTTCCAATAAACACTTTTTTGGAAAGTGAAAACCTAGCTTTTCATAATAGGTATCTGATCTGCAACATATTCAAAAATTATTTTCTTCACATACAGTGGACTATCAGATTTCAGGTAAACTGTTAGTCTGCGGTGCCCTCAAGTTACAACGGGGAATGTCATTCATCAATCACAGATTACTCAACACCAGACGCTATCAACAAACGCCGTAACCTCTGTGTGCCCCACTCGTATCTATTTATTACCAGGAGAAGACTTGCATGGAAATATCCTATCGCTGATACGATAGCATGAACAGGGCAATGTCAGAGTGCACCGCTTATCGGCGCGACAGATAGTGATGCACCAAGTACTGACACTGCGTTTTATTAACAACGTGCTTATTAGATCGCATAGCAACTTATTACTCGATATGCTGCTCGACACTTACCTATAAACTGGACTGGCCAGTAGCTAATGCTTTACGAGTCGGCTCTCGCTTTACTCGCTAAATTCTTGTATGTAATTAGGGCGCTTTCAAAAGGGATTTGTCAAGTACGTGGGCTCGTAATTTGCTGTATTTAACCCCGAACGAAAACAGACAGAGGGGTAGGAGATTGTAGGTGTTATATAACATTGCGGTTTTTAAAGAGAAAGATAGATTTCCTGGGATGATTCTTAGTTAGGTTAAATGAAAATCGGTTGGGCCGTTACGGTCGTATTTATCGATGTGGGTAAACGTGGATAAAATATCTGTCACTTTCTGACCCGTGCGTAAGTTTGGATAAGGCATCCATCACCTTCTGACACGTACATAAGTACGAGAGTGACGGATGCTATATCCACATTTGACGCGCGATATAGACGCAGCCATACTAGGCCCGCAGGAAGTAGTGGTCGCATTTATGTCAGGGTTTTTTAATTTCTTTATCTATCGAATAGTTATTTTACCGTTCATATTGAAGTAAATAGTATTACTGAAATTGTGATGACCTTATTCTTGTTCTGTTTAGGAGTGATGTTGTGAATTGGTTTATCCTTACTTTGTTGGCGCGCAAACACCGCCGCCGAGGACCAGTAGAATAAATATTGAGCGTCCAATGCCAACTGCTTCTATGACTGACTTTATAATGCACATGTTGCTCGCAGCGCGTGTTCCGGTGAAGCCCGCCGACTACCTTGTTAATGCACTCACCGACCGTTTGGCGAACCTTGCAATCATCTTATGTAATGATCGTTAATTAAACCCAAAGATTTAGCAACGACATGCCAATAACTGTATAATATTTGTTCTTGCACTACTTTTTACTGCAAAAACGTTAATGGTTGCACACGTGTTTAGTCAATGTTCATTCATAGAAAACTGTAATGTAAGGCGTGTCTAACACTTGGTAACATCGGTATCCAGTTTGTAGTAACACAGTCTGGAAAAGGGTTACGTATTTTAATACCGAAGCTCAAAATACCGAATTTCATAAGGCCTATGAAGAGAAGACCGAAAATTAAAATGTCGAATGATTATTTTACCGAAAGTTTGCGGGAAATGCAACCCATCCGCCCTCCGCGCCTCCGGCTTTTTATATACACTCTATGGGTAAGGCAGACAAGACCACGTGGAGTCGGAGCTCAGCCAGTTCGGTATATTTTTTTTATCTGGACACTCGGCATCAAATTTGGTTATATTAATCTTCTGTCAAACGAACTTTCGGGATTTTAAACATATGGTCATTTGAAAATAGATATTTCAAGCTTCGGTCAAACGTACTTTCGGGATTTTAATCATTCGGCACATTAAACATTCGGTCATTTGAAAATAGGTATTTCAAGCTTCGGTATATCGAGTATCGGCATTTTGTACTTTCGGTATTTTGATTTTCGATGTGTTAATCGCCAGTATTTTAAATGTAGATATTATGAACTTTCGGGATTATAATACGTACCCCTGAAAAAGGAAGATTGAAAAAGTTTGTTAAAATAAATAATGGTGTTGATAAATAATTAATTACGTATCTTTTCGTTTAGTTTAGAAAACCTTCATACTCGCAACTTGACATACTTATTACTTGAAAATAAATGTGTCAAGCAAAGGGAACATAAAGGGATATTATTAGGCAAATTATGTCGTAATTAGCTAGATTTGGTCGGGTTTGCGTTCAGCATGCAAGTATTTTACGTGTGTATTTGAAAAAGGAATTTCATCCTCGTATATTTTTCAGGGCCGTCGGTCATGACGCTAGCCGTAAATGAATTCATAGAAACCCCGCTCCGTGCACTCTTGCGACAGCTGCACTTGTAGTTGCAGTATTACTAAACCTAACAGTGAGGTTATTGCTTAGTGCATCCGCGATCGGTACGGAATTCACACATAGAACAACAGGTTTTCCTTTCTTTAATCTTGAATGGCCTTTCCGTACGTTTTAGTCGCTATGCCACCATATTTTATGTATATTTTTATTGTTCAAACCCTTTTATTTCGGTGGCCATGGTTTACGGCACCGTTAGGATTAATGAGGTATGCAACGAGAGTTTTCTTTGATGCTTTCTATGTCGTCTGATTTATTTATTATTTTGAGTTCGATCTTATAAGCATTCGTTATTATTGATACACTGGCTTAATATACTTCCTGGCATTCAATAGCATACCTGGACTACAAAAGTGTATATAGGAACATATGTGGTGGATAATTAAACACAATCGTATTTTGTACGTTAAGTTCGTATTTGATTCCCTTTCTTAATTATTGAGAATGTCATTCGATTTTTGACTATAGGTACATTATTAGGTACCTACATTGCTTGTTCGGGTCGTCCCGTGAAACAATTGACATAAAATCATGTGAAATAATAGTCAAATTAATAGCATGAAATAACAGTGAACAAAAAAATTATAATAGCCTTGCATCGCACGATACACCCCTTGAAACGAGGTATCGCTTCATGGGGTGTATCGTATACTCGTATTTACCATTTTATTTTAAATAGCCATACCTACTAATCAAAGGTTCTTCAGTGATCTTACGTTAACGCTATCGTTGAAAAGAATAACACCGTAGATTGGATCTCAAGGCTCTCATCGAAAAATGCGATCCGCCGTCGTCAACACCCGGGAAAATAGGGGTACGTATCAGAACGCTTAAATTTAAAAAGCCTAATGTATCATAATCCCTAAAAGTTCATAATACCTAAAAATTGTTTTTTCTGAAACCGTAAACTTTTCAGGAATTTTGAAAACGCCATTGTATAGAACTCATTAGGTTAGGTTAGGTTTGTTTTGTAACAATCCTGAAAAATTTACGGTTTCAGAAAAAACAACTTTTAGGTATTATGAACTTTTAGGGATTATGATACATTAGGCTTATTAAATTTAAGCGTTCTGATACGTACCCGAAAATAGCCCTCCAAGGCTTCATTTATTGTACGGGCCGTTTTGTTTACGCCTCTGAAGTTTATTTAAAATATTTAAATTATGACTAGGCACTAGGTACATGTGTCTTGCACGCGTTTTATGTTTAGAATATACTCATAGTTAACTTCACAAGTAAAATTACAAATAACATTGTGTTTTTGTATCGCTTAGGCATGCCCTTTGTTGATCAAAGTACCTACCTACCCTACCTAGTTATTTTAATAGTTTTTTTATAAAATTACTTTGCTCTTACCGTCTTACCGCAAAAGCGTTTTATAGAATTCTAAAATTATATATTTATTACCTACGTACTTTAATTTACAATGTTTACTTCAGTAGAACACTTATTTAAACCACACAGGCTCAGCTTGAATTAGCATCCGTATAAAATGATTGATTCATGAATTTCCATGATGTTTCAATTAAATAATTTGGTATTTTAATCTGAATATTTAAAAAAGAGCTGCAGCAATCTTCGGCCCCTGTAATGTTCGAAATGTATTTACAAATGGCCAAATTCATAGATTAACCATTTACCGAAGGATTATAACTTTTCATTCTTATTACCTAACGTCGGAGACTAGCCCTCGTGTTTTGTTAAAAATAATATTAAGAGGAAGAGTTAAGAATAATATTATTTTGCCCGAAATTGAAGCAAACAAATTTAAAAATTAGTTGCTATCTTAGTAAGCTTTCCACAGTAAATATTGCAGTTTGCAAATGCACGCCCTTAAGTATTAAATTAAGCAACAACACTCCTA
The DNA here is from genome assembly GCA_946894065.1 of Acleris literana. Lineage (NCBI taxonomy): Eukaryota > Metazoa > Arthropoda > Insecta > Lepidoptera > Tortricidae > Acleris > Acleris literana. Next base: position 19,849,813 of record OX335671.1, on the reverse strand, counting down.
GTCTGACTATTACCAACTGTTTCTCAGACCTGACGAAAAACATATAATTAGATAGGTATTAATACCTAATTGGTACTATTTGCTATAGATTACGCTATTAGTCCAAAGGGCGCGCGAACGTCCCTTGTTTATCGGCGATACGAGCCGGATGCGCCCGCGCAGCCACGGCCGTTGGACACTCTACACTACTACCTACATCCACAGTTTGTTTTCATTAGTTGTACTAGTATTATATTATAATACTACTAATGAAAACAACGTGATGGCATGAGTTGTGAATGCATTATTAATAACATAACTGGAAGTTTTAGATTTGCGGAGGAATCCTTTATTATTAATCATATTCCATTGTCATAACTGTAGATGCAGACACTTTAAGACTTAGATGGTCTAAAATATATTCTAATCTAAATGATGAAAACCAACTCAATTAAAATTTGATTTTCTTGTGAATCATTTGAAAGCGTTTAAACGTATGTATAATTTTAAACTAACTAAGTAGGTATAGTATAATTTTTGAACCGTAGTAAAATAAGTTATTTTTTAAATTGATAATAAAATAGGAGTCTTATAGAGGTAGGTATCATACATTCTGCCACGTTGGAAATGATAATCATAAATTATAAATAAAAAAATGGTTTAGTGACACCGAAGGTTATTCATCAATAGTCGGGGCAGAATAACTTACCTTCACCTATCGTATCTACCTCACCACATTTTTATTTTCGTAACTAGTGCGCTTGCACACTCATAACTGATTATAGTGATTATTGATCGAGTCTTGAGTATATTATTCAATTACATTCGTACCCGAATAATCATAAATTTAAACATGGTTACTGTCGATGATGTGTTATGCGCGAAGCAATTCGTTATCTCGCTCGATAACGGCTGACCGAACCGCCAGATAACCATTATCCGAGAACAATAACATTTGTTGACACTACTTATTTAGTTGTTTCTATGTTTAATGAACACTAATGTTTTCTTGTTAGTGTCAATATAAATAATTTTAAAAATCAATGTTTGCTTAGCGCGATTTAAAATATGTCATGGACCTAGCCCTGATGTTACAACCATGAATACATTAAGAAATAAGATTCGCTTTAAAACAAAACAATTTAATAATAGAGGTAATTCATTATATTCAATGAATTGCTTATAATATTGCAGTGTCGCATGTAGTAGGTACGGTAAAGTGCATTCGGTTAAGGTTAAACGTTATTGACCGATATCAATACTTTAAAGGTGGTTGGTTTATCGTTTTTGACTATTTTATCTTTTCTTCTGCAGGTTATCGGTTGTGCGAATAAGTCAATTGTGATGTATTTAATTAAATACGCTATTTTAAACCTCAGTTGTTAGCCAAGCTTGTTATTAAATTACATCAAATCTGATAATACTTCCAAGTGGTTGTTAAGCGGTGTGCCATGTTATTATACAACTGTTACAACCGCCGCTGCAACTGTACCGATAGCTTGAGCAATTCGTTTTAATAACAGAAGATGATTGAGCAACGCCATGGCTGGTCTGGAGCATGGTTGCTGCGTTATTGCAGGCAGTCGTTAACCCGCCGCACGTGGTTGGGTAACTCGCGGGCCATTCTCACGTGGCCCGCCGGCTCGCCAGGTTTAGGTGAATCACTTGTAACGTAAATACCACACCGTGCCCGATTACACTTTATTTTACAAAGTGGTTTGCTTGTGGCAAGTGTAAAGTGATTACGGTTTAGTTAATAGTGAGACTCGGATCCTGAAACTTAAAATGGGCCTTATTTATATTTATAAACTGAACTTCAGTGAGATGGCCGTTTCAAGGAAAACTGTCATCTATAACGCGTCTTGAAACGGAAATATCACTCAAATTAGTATTCGAGTGTTAAGAGTGCCCTTAATGATGTAAAGCTATCTAGAGTTGTACGTTTAGAAAATAAAAATCTATATTTCTCTACTGAGAATTTTTAGACTTCTTTATCTCTAGCGTAAGTCTTCGTATACACTTGAGGTTTGCGGTCTTTTATGGGGTGTAAAACTAACACAATATTAATTCAAAACAAAATTGAAGTACACACGTTAATGTGCTTAAGTGATATTGAATTTCGGATGCGATTGTCTTTTATTTGTGGTTCAATCAGCAATCGGATCTTAAGAAGTAGATACTTATAGATTCGATTTATAAAGTCACTGTCACACGGTTCTATGCTGGGTCGGCATTCTATTCTGGTTTGATTTTACTTACACACGTACTTATGAAAATGAAAATGAAGTAATTTAGTTTATAAGTCGTAAAAAATACGTATTTGCGTGAGGGCCAAAAAGTTGGACCATAGTTAAGCGTAGTTAACCATACAAACTTTAACAATAAAGTTGAATAAAGTTCTGTTGTGCGACGAAAAGTATCCCTATAATTTATTGTATGGCTAATTTTCGTGTCACAACGGAAAAGTTTCATAGAAAATTTAATTGAGTGAGTTAGCTTACCCAACTTTTTGGTCCTTACCCATTTGATGATAAGAAGCTAAAAATATTTTTCCTAGCTCGTATATCAATGGTGAAGTCATTGGGTGTTTCTTCTTCTTATCACATTTTTCATCGAAAACGTTATTTTCTTAAAGATTATGTGGTAGATCATCAATTGATTGTCTACAAACAAAGCGAGATAAATTTTGACGGAGTTCGGAATGTTTTGCTACATCCTGTCCATCGTCAACATCGTATATGTTCAATGTGAACGATGTCCAACGTAATATTTAATGTTAATGACTATGTATTAGCTGATCTTAAATGTCTTACAAACTTTCTTATCGATACCACAGAAAAATTACACCACCATAGAACTATGTAAAAGTTGGTAACGTAATAAATAAAATCGTAAGAAGTGTACTAAAATTTGATTTAGCTCGTCAATAGAAACTGACAGGCTGATCGCTCAACGCCCAGCCGAAACCGCGGAACTTAGGGACGAAATTGGTAGGGAATATTCCTTGGATATCCTAGGCTAGGGATTTTTGGAAATTCAACCCTAACGGGTTATAATAGGGGGAGTAGCGGGAAACTAATTTTACGCGTACGAAGTTGCGCGCGTCCTCTATACTCCATTTACTTTAACGACCTAGTACAGGCTTCTCTCACTCGCACAGTGTCATACAATGAAAAAGACAAAAGATAGGCAGGTCGCCAAGTGGGCGGCAATAAACGATAATCGTCTTAGTACTCATTAACAATGGTATTTGAAAATAAAGGATTAAGGAGACATCGGTTTCACTACCCAAGTCGCAGGTAAACGATAAACAATAGCGGCCTGCACACGTACAGTTCGGACTGCGGGAAACGCCACGCGCCATTCCAATCTTCGCTCCGAACCGTACGTGTAAATGCAACTGTAATAGTAAAATAGTAAAATAGGTACCTACGGTTCGGACTGGCGCGTGGCGTTTCCCGCGGTCCGAACTTTACCGTGTAAAGGCCGCTAATAAGTCGCAAGAAAGGAAACAAACGCGTCCGCACCGTACAAATGTAAGAGCCGACTGATTACCTGCTCCATTGTGAGTGCGGCTTAAGCGGATTGTGCAACTGCACTTTTCCAAGTTAAAGTAAATGGATTGGGATGGAGGTTTATGGTTCCCATGACGGTCTGTGCCACAAAGTCAGTTGTAGGTGCCTCTATTATGTGCTATCTTTTAGAACAATACTCAGAGGTAGTTTTCTCATAGAATTACTTTAAGTAATGTCATGCATATTATCAATGATATGAGAAAATGGACCCATTGTGTTTCCGCAAATATCGTAAACGGCCCGATTATTATGATAACAAGCTAAGGTTTCACGTCTCCGTTGCCAACTGTTCGTATTGTCAATATTTTTTTATTTCTAGAGCCAGATTTGCGCATGTGTTATCCATAATAATTATCATGGATTTGTCATAAAACAATTTTAAAATTAAATTGTTTTTCAACATTGATCTTCAGCATATAACTGTTTTTGCAATATTTTTCAGATACATTTAAGAGAAGTGAGCCTTATATTAGGTTCAGCTGTTCAGGTTCTTCTCTCAGAATATTTGGTTGGATTCAAAAGCATTATTGACATTATAATAGCTATATCGTTAGTGTGACTCATTAATGCAACTTATTCGCAGTAGGTCCTTTTACTGCGAATAATCCATTAATGCGAATGCTGGTAGAGAGTGCCTTTAAGCTTTAATTCCGTCATTTGTAAATTTATAATTTTTAATGTATTGTGCAGAGAAGTTTAAATAAATAAATGAATCGAGACTTAAGTTTTGTTCCTTAACTTTGACATTGACGGAATCATCTACTGTCAAAACTTGACGGTGTTCACTTATTTCCTTGCCGGAATGTGGGTTGTATTTTGACTAGTGTCTCGTTTGTCGCAGATGCGGAGAATAGCGGAGTTCAAGCGCGACAACGCTTCCCTCTTGGATGGGCTGCTGCCCGACCATGAGAAGGAGGCCTTCCTCAATCACAAGGTGGTGAACGTCATGAAGGGCCGCGACAACAAGGGCCGGCGCGTGCTCATCGTCAACGTCGGAGGTAATTAACTGGTACAGTCAAAGCCTTTTTGGGACCCACCTTAGGTCCAAAGTCAATCTGACATTCTGCAACAATTAGCGGCCTTTACACGTAAAGTTCGGACCGCGGGAAACGTCACGCGCCATTCCAATCTTCGTTCCGAACCGTAATTTTTTTACTATTATACTATTACAGTTGCATTTACACGTACGGTTCGGAACGAAGATAGGAATGGCGCGTGGCGTTTCCCGCAGTCCGAACTTTACGTGTGCAGGCCGCTATTAAGGTTGAGTTTCCTACTAGTTACAAATGACTTGGCATCTCTAAAGACATTGACGACTTCAAGCATGTTTTTTTTTAAATGGGTCACAAATTAATTTTCGTGACCGTACCTGTAACATTATTTACAGTGTAAAAGCACAGTATGCAAAAAAGCACTTAAAAAGTCGTTCGAGTTTGGGTAGATTCGGTAGGACGTGTATAAGAAAGGCCTTTTTAAGAGCTATCGTACAGTGCACAGCGTATTAGGGAAAATGCATGTTTTTTTTACAGCTTCAATAAAAGCTGATTTATGTTACAAACAGGTGATAAAAATCATATTTTGAATAGCTATAAAAATAACCAAGATATAAGACAACGAAGATTTGTTCCTATCTCTTTCTAGCAAAACAGAATTTTACGTGGAGTTTATATGGCTGAACTGCACAATGACATCACCGGTGCACTTCGGATCTCCCTGTCTAATTAGCAGTTTAAAATGCTCGTATCACCCGTATTTCTTGACCGATTTTAATTTTAATTTCACTTTCAGTGATCTTTTTACGGTATTTTCATATTTTGTTGAGAAATGCGATTTAAAAAATCCATGCATATTCCCTATTGTTATACTTTTTTCGTTATAGTAGCTCTTATTAACTTGACGGTAAGAACGGTCGGTGTTAAATACTTCAACGTCAACAACATGTACTATCGCGATCGTTAATTTGTGACCCATTTCAAGAAAAATAGGCTTGAAGTCGTCAATGTCATTAGAGATGCCAAATCATTTGTAACTTACAGGAGACTCAACCTTATTGTTGTAGAATGACAGAATGACTTTGGACCTTGGGTGGGTTCCAAATTAAAGTTCGTGACTGTACACGGGGACCTCATTTTACTCGGTAACCTAATTGCTTTTGACATGCTAATTCTATCGTATTGTGTTTAATTCGGCCGCCATTACTGTCAAGCAAATAAGAGCTATAACGTTGACAATACGATAACGGTTTTAACGGGAGAATAACCCTTGGCTGACTATAATAGGTTGTTGAAGCAAGATGGATTTAATTTGGATTAGCCCTACATTTTTTCCAGGATAAAATGTATTTAAATTAAATCAGGGGACAGTCTCAGACAAATTGGCCTAGTCACAAACTATGCTCCAGGCTTGTACAATGGGCACTAGACAACGTTAAACATACTTAAGTAGATAAATTAGAGAAATAAATAAAAATATATAGGTATATATATCAGGGGAAAATGTCACACCAATTGACCTAGTCCCAAATTAATAAGCTCTGGGCCTGTTTTTTAACCGACTTCAAAAAAAGGAGGAGGTTCTCAATTCGTCGGGTTTTTTTTTTTATGTATGTTCCCTGATTACTCGAAGACCATTGGACCGAATTGAAAAATTTTTCGTTGTTCGAATGGTTATACTTTCTAGTTGGTCCCATTGTCACCACGTCGGGATCTGATGATGGAATCATGGAGAAATCAAGAGAACTCCTCAAATATTATAGGCACACCTATAGCGATTTTGGTATTTTTCACTGTAACTCATGCATTTGCTTTTGAAAAGTACTATATGGTGAAGTGGAACTGATGATGAAGACCACAGATGGCCACCGGAACTCCGTAACTGTACCTATTTCAAGGGTGGCGATAAGATATTTCGATAAAGGTAGTTGAGCGACTATGACGAAGCACATTTAGGTTTAAATATGACTATGACATTCCCGCGGCGTTGTCTGCGGCGAGCTTGAAATGTTCTATAGTTTCTCATTAATATTTAGAAGTGGAGCTACGTAACAGCATAAATAGGATCACTAAAAAGTATAAAATAAAATAAATGTTTAAAAAAACAAAAACCCGCCTTCAAAAAGCAAAAAATAACTTCTTTAAAATGGTAGGTAAATAGGTCAGTCCAACTGAAGTCGGCGTCCAACAATATTTTAACCAAAAGCAGACTTTTAAACAAAAGTTATTTTTTGCTTTTTGAAGGCGGGTTTTTGTTTTTTTAAACATTTATTTTTAATACTTTGAAAGTATCCACGATTCAGGAACATATTATACTCACGTTAATCACACAAATATTCGCCCATACCGGAAATGAAATCGAACCCTGGACACAGCTTCGAAGGCAGGGTCATTGCCAACTACTACCTCTGTGCTTACTATTTCTGTGTATGGCCGGGATTACACCTGTAAGTTATTACGTAAGTTTTGAGACGCAACTATGTGTAAGACTGAGTGGCAAATATCTGCATCGCTCTCTTGCATATAGCTTTGTTTCAACACTTACGTAATAATAACTTACAGCCTAAATTGTGGTTTGTAACTTGTATTACTTGTCACTCAATGGCTCTAAACCAGACAAATAAACTTAGTTGTTCTTATTCATTAAGTACCTAAACCTGTAGTAATTGTGATAACTCTTTTACACGACGAATGATGCAGTAATGTTTACATAACACGGGATCATTCGATGCAGTTTTATAAACTATATTCTCTTAAATATTTATTTACTAAACATTTATGAATTAAACAATTCTTTGGATTGGGCTATCATGATATCATTTGCATAACACGCACGCTTGCTTAAGGCCCAGCCACACTGGATGCGTGCGCGTATACGCGACGTGCGCTTTCCACTGCGTTGTATAGTGACATCTCGTATAAGAATTCATAGTATACACCGCAGTGGAAGGCGCACACGCAACTGTAGGGTTACCAGATGAAAAAATGAAAAGTCCGGGGAAAAGGCATGATTTCTATTGAAATACAAATATCATCTATACAAATTTAAAAATGTCAGTACCAAAGTTGATTACTACAATTATTTACTCTATTGAGATTATTTTTAATTTGTTTTACTTTTTGTTAAAAAATTCTAAAAAACCTGAGATTTCTAAGATTTGCAAAATCCGGCCGCAATTCTGAGAAGAGTCCAAAAATCCTGAAATCTCAGCATAAATTCTGAGATATGGTAACCCTACGCGCAAGTCACGTCTACGCGCACGCATCCGGTGTGGCTGGGCCTTTAATCTTATTGCGTGGATTACTCAAAGGGCGTCACAGGGATAAGTATCCCTATCTTGACTGAATTATTGTAGATAAAGTTTTAAACAATCGCGATTTAATTTGTTACTCACATGCGGATTTTCAGTTTTGTTATCTTCTTATCATAAATAATATCCTTTTTACTTAAACAAAACATTCAGAAAGAAGATTGGTCTAGTTCGCTATCTGTTGCCATAAAATGGATAACGATGTTTATTACCTACTTACATGCAGAATCTCAACTTCTGAAGAGCTTGCATGTGTATTATGCAACGCCAAGATAATGCAGTCTGACAATTCTAAATTGAACTGTCATCAATTTGCTTTTATAGTTTGAAAGCAATTTATTTTGAATGTACTGCATTACGACGTTGGCATAAAATAAACTAAACATGACAACATGTTTTCTCACACGTGACATATTTTATCGATATTTATATCTTTAGACTAATTGACAATTGTTCTTTCTTCCAAGATTTTTCATTTTCTAGAGTACCTATACACTTATTATAGTTTAACTGGCCAATCGCTTTACAACAAATGGAAATGGTAACGACCTGATGCAAAGAATAGTAAATAATAATATAATACACATTGTTATGGAAAAGAACGCATGTAGTTTTGATATTAAAGGACTGTTTAATATAATAATGGGAGATGTCATAAGAGTGACCTATGGTGGGAAATTTCAACCGCCGGTTATCCGTGAATTACTCAGATTTAAAGGCTATTGTACAGTCGTCGAGTTCATATATGTATACACTTTATTACCTTGTCTATTTAATGACATGTTTAAACTGCCATATATGAATTGTGACATCGATTAAAGTGACAAGGTAGTAAAGTGTACTCATATTTATTAACTCGACTGTAGCCATCCATTGACGAGTTGTTTTAAGTTTTTTGAGCCGAGCGCTATTGCAGCGACGCAATGTATCACGAAAAGCATGCGGACTATCGCGCAATAAAACAGCCTTAAATATGGTTTTATTGTTAAGGTTCGTGGGACCCGAAGAAGGTGACGGCAGACCAGCTGTTCCGGCTGTTCTACTTGATCCACGAGGCCGCCATGTTGGAGCCCGAGTCGCAGGTCCGCGGCACCATCGTAGTCATGGACTTCAACAACATGGGCTGGACACAGGTCAGTAATATCTAACATCGGTTACCCTTCTCAACCATTATTACATCATGCAACGGCTATTAGATAGGAGCCACTGAAAGTTACGTGTTGGAGAAGGCACGCTTAACGACACGGGCGATTGATGGGTGTAGTGTAGAGGTGCCGTTCTTAATATTACTCAAGAGTCGTCTGTCAGGTGTCAAGGGTTTATAATCTATTCATTATGAATATTGTAGTGAACTCAATTCAACTCCAGCTTTAACAACATGCCCTATACACTTAACTAAATATGCAATGCAGTCGCAACGAACACTGCCACGACACACGGTAATAAATATTAATCAGAGGTTAATTGACTAGGTAATTGACGGTTTGATGAAAAATGGCGTACTGTTCCTTGCAACCGTTAGCTATGGTTTTACAGTGGTTTTAACATTGTTATTGTTACACGTGGATGTTGTTACTATAATGTTCGGCCATGGCCTTTAATTGTTAACTTTATAATGCTGTTAAGCCACCAGTTTCATTATTTTAACAGGGCTCTATAGCGGGTTTACAAGTGACGACTGTGATGGTTCGGAAGTAGCTGCACATTTTAATGCCGTGTCACTTTAACGCCATGTTTGAACTGCTGCACTAATCTGTCAAGGATGTTAAAGCGACAAGGTACCAAAGTGAGCAGTTACTTATAAAGCTTACTGTAACACACAACAAGTATTCATCTAGTCATGATTATACTTCCGTTCTTTATATTTTTTTCTGGGATCAAAGATCCAATCTCTTTACCAAATTTTGCACTGACCAGTTTAGGCGTTGAGCCATGAAGATGGGACAAACAAACAAACGGACTATATGATTATAATGAGTGTCCCTCAGAATCCCTAACAACGCTTGTCCTAACATATCGTTTGTCCGAATTTTCATTTGCCCTAAACTGGTTTTCAGGTGAGTCAGGCAACTTTTTAAGTTTTCCAATTATATCTGCGGTTCGGTTAGGTTAGGGTTGTATTATAACAACAGTAAAAAGTTTTAAAATTTAAGCGACTTTTGGGGTAAACGAAAATTTGGACAAACGATGCATTAGGACAAATGACGACTAGGGATTCCATAGGGGAACCGATTATAATATTTGAAAGGATTAGTAAGAGTAAATGTTATAAATATCAAGGACCCGTTAATGAACGTAGCGTCTTTGTTATTGTGGCTATAAGTAATGCGCGATTACACATTGTTTTCCTGCGGAGTTTTATGAAACATAGGTTGGCGTTTGGCGTGCGTTAAACAAAGGCGGTAAGCGTCAATAGCCTCTGCGCCTATTGTCTTAGGGTTCATTGGAGCTTGCTCAGCTGGCTTGGCACGATACCCCAATGGCTTAATTTTATGCTATAGTTCAGGAAATATTCGACTTCACAGAGACATTCTTCACTTTTGGAATTAAGTCGTAGATAAAAGTGACGTATGTATTTACATATTATTGTTAACACGGCTATAGAATTGTCACGAACTATTTCCCAATGCGCAATTAAAATATTTTTTTGTAAATAAGTATTGAATAAGATGCGATATTTTTGCGTGAAATTTAAACAATGCCGTACGTAAACCAGGTCGCTAAGAATGTATTGTGCCGTATTGGAATTAAGTCGCATTTGGAATATACCGCGTCGCATTCAATCTGCCTGCTCGATAAGTGTGAAATGTTTATCAACAGATTTTTCTCAAATCAATATCGGTATATATATTGCATTATCACGATGTTGAGCCTTTTTGTAGCAATTGTATGATAACAACCGTCAGCCTATCTTCGCTTTCACTCGCTTGTGCAGTGCGAGCTCGTTGCCCACGCGCACGCCGAATGATTGATGCATCGGAGGTTTCGATTGTTTGCTTCTTAAACACTTTCGTTGAGCGCCGGAGACACAAATGATGAGGTAAATTTGCGAACAATTGCCTGTTAGTAGCAGCGAAAGCGTTATGTGTAATCTTATGTTGGATAGACAAAAAATTATACATTACTTATATTCGCTTTGTTGGTATAATTTTTTTTTGGGCTGCTATCTGAATTGGCAAAAGCGGGAGAGGATCGGTGGCCTAGTGGCTCAGGGCGAGGTTTTTGATCGTAAGGTACCATCAAGGACTTACTGCTGATTCACCATAGAACCTTCTCATAATGTCAGCGTCAAGTGACGAGATAGAAATTACATACGAATTAATCGTTGGTTTTATGCGACAAGGTTCTATAGTGGTTCATCAATTACCGAATACCGCGAGTTCTAAATTCGAACTCCAGCGGATGCCATTTAGTTTTTTCATAACATAATACACCTACATTACCCGATGCTCTTAGAGTGAAAAAACTTCGTGACATTCGAACAGCTAACGGTAATTATACAAAATATCTTAGAGGGTGAGGGTGAGGGGGTGTTAGGGCCTACCTGTATAAAGATAATTATATGGTTAATATAAAGAGACGGCAAAAACTTCAAAAGAATATGACTATGTCAAGCCTGTCATCGAAATACCTTTGTTTTGTATTTTCATATGAGAGTCACGTTTTAAAATAACACTTTAGGCGATGCGTGAATCATGCGTGGTTTAAACAAAGTATTTATTTAACCCAAAGTACAAGTACAAAGTGTAAATGCACTTCTGTGCAACAAAGCGTATTATGTTAAATGTTTCCGAGGTTCTTCTATTGTCTCTTTATTTATTTTATGTAGGCATTTATATACTTAGTGTAACATCTATGTTACGAAACTGTTCATATAAATTGACTTCGTAAACAGGATCCTCGATATCTACAAAAACCGTCATGAATCAATTTAGTCATGCTGATAAGTAAAGCAATACCTACTCATTAGTACCTTGAGTTTTTGTCATAAATCAACAATCAGGATTTGATAAACCAATATGTTTCTAGCATTTTTGATATAAGTAAGTATAAGTATAATTCGTTACATATCAGTCAATAAACGAGAATTTAATCCAGTAACGTGTATTTATTAATCCTGCAAAACTTATTATCAAAATTTATTTTCGGATCACGTTTCAGTCACCATTGTTTTGAGAATATTATCGATGTGATCAACCTTCTGATTGTTACGATCGAGTTCCTCGTCTTAATTACCAATAATAAATCCGTTATTGTTGCGATGAGACCAGTCGCAGGTGGGCCTTGTTCAATACATACAATGGGATCAATTGCAATGCCTGAAACGTACAGTCCCTAGCAAAAGCAGATGGACAGTCGAAGAGCTCAAAACTATCTATACACGATTCTATTGTCAAGAGAATAAGAGCGTTTGTAGATAATTTTGATATCTTCCACTGTCCATTTACTTCTGCCGCTGACTGTACTCAATCCCGACTGGCGCGACGACTGGTATGATTTGCCCTTATAATTTATATATAGCTAGCTATTATTTATTAAAATCAGTCCAATAGTCCAGGAGCTAACCTTAGTCTCGCCCCGGCTTCGCACAGGTAACAAAAAAACTGCTGATCCGATCGCTACCAAACTTCCCAGGATCGCCCTCTGGGAATCAGAAGATTGTCTGAAAATTTCATCAAAATCGGTCTTTGACTTCTTTAAACGCAAAAAGGTGTGCAAAATAACGGTCAGTTCTAGTGGAAATGGAAAAGCCGATTTTTATCATATTCGAGTACATACCAAATAAGATCTACTTAAGTACAGTTCGATCAATGAATCGATCTTGGAGGATAATAGATGATTCAGGGTTTCGGCTCAAGGGGCGACACGTCCGAGGCTAGCTCGATAAAACGAACTTTATTCCGGTTATAATGTGGCATGTTTGGAAATTCGAGATGCATCGCATGCTGATGATCGACCCACTTCGCAAATGAGACCAAGGGTGCCGATATCTATCGCGTGCGTCGATATTAAAAACAACTCTTAATTTTGCTATTTGTTCAAGTTATCTGTAATGCTAATTTTAGCTGGGTTGTGCGTCGAGAATCGTCACATAGATCAATATGTTAGTTACACATCCGCCCTTTGTAGCGCGGTACAGGAAGTGTGTTTTCCTCTGCAGGGCAAAACACTCGAGAGGGTAAATATGGGCTGAGCGAGTTATTGACGCCTTGCTTGTTTTGTTATTGTCTTTAATATCTCGATTCTCCCCAGAGTTCGTCAGTGAAATTGTCTTCCAGCGCGTGACTGTAAAATTTCCAAAATATCAACACTTACTATATTTACGTTCATCTTTTTCTTTACATGCATAGGTAGGTAGTATAAAACAAAGTCACTTTCTGCGTCAGTCTGTTTTTCGGTCTTTCTGTCTGTCTGTATACCTATCCGCTAATACCACGCAATGGATTTTGATGCGGTTTTCACTATCAGTTAGATATTTTGTCACGGATGGTTATTATATAAGTATGTAGGTAGGTATAATAAATAAGTACTGTTCTAGGTTTTTATGTATTCAAGTTAAAGAAAGATGGGTAGGTAATACGTATTTATATGAGCTGACACAGTCATCATCCTAGAGAGACCCAACCATAACGCGGTCGGTATACGAGCTCAGAGGTCAAATTATGATTGTCAATCACTAAGGACGAAGTGAGCGACGCAAAGATGTTTTATGAGGATACCTGCGCTGCCCTCGTCCTCTCGTCTCCGATGTTCGGCGCGACACTGCGGTCGGCCACAGTCAGGCCGTGACCAGTAAACTACTTATTAGTCTAGTCTAGTCTAGTGTGACCCAACCAAAGAGCTAAACAAGAATTCATGCAGAACGCAGTCATAGTAATACTACGGCACTGAACGAAACGAGGTAGTTACTGGTATTGTTATTGCTTACCTGGCTAATACTGTTGAGATTAATCTTTTATTGTAGATTTTGTCACAAGGGAGCAAAATGACATATTTACGGCGAGGGTGTATATTGAATCCTGTGCGTAGTGAGGGATTCAAGTGTTAACGCCCAAGTTGGAAATAATTTTGCTACCGTGTGACACATACTGCTTTTCAAATACAAGATCTTAGTGATGAACAAATTATGTGCAAATAGTATGCAGTTAAAAGACGAAAAATAAATTGTACTTAGTCGATTATGTGCATACTATTTTCATATTTCATTGCGTTTATATTTAATACTGGCAACTAAATGTCCTTGAAGAGTGCCACTTTTATCCCTCCTAGCAGGGAAGAAAAATCCCCTTTCCGAATAGGTGATGTGAAAAATATATTTATGTTTTGAGTGAGACTAGTTTATTCGTGCTACATGTAAACCTCTCGCAGGGTTTCTGAAGGGCGTCTTATTGTTTATATTCATAAACTGTTTTCTATTTTTAAAAAACTTATTACAAAGCAAGCGTTGAAAACCCGTTTGCATTTTTTGATATTGCCGTCTAAAGTATGTTTTAAAAAAATCAACCCCTCTCATTTTTGTTCATATTGTACCTATTTATTTATTTATTTATTCAAACAAAAATTTCGCAGCATTACAGTAAAACCAATGCACTGAGAAACTTAATATTATATACAGAAAGACACTTTACATTTTAACACACACAAACTGATTACAGTTTTCATTAAAAAGGGTAACCTATCGCAACCTCGAATTTTTTTTGACCGAATTTCATTTGACCGAAAACGTTTCGTTTTTTAACGTTTCTCCGATGGCACGATTCGTATTTTTTTTATTTCACCATTTGTCATTAAGGAAACATATCTTTAGTCCGAGCAACTTTTCTCCTTGTAGCCACTTGCCCTATGTATTGTTACGTATTTTATTTCAAAGCCTATTTTTCATTACACCAGTGCTACAATTAGCCTAGGGATCGTTTCGTATTTTGTTTCTTAACCCATTTTTCACTAAATCAATGCTGCATATAGTTTTCGCTACGCTACGTCAAATATTTCAGGTAAGAAAATCTTGCTTGTAATTTGTTAGTATCCAGAAAATGCACAGAGCAAGACGAATTAGGGCAGAAGCGATACGGATAGGTTAGGTTAGAAGGCCAAGGCGGGAGCTTTGCTCCTGCCTTGGTCTTCGAGGTTATTTTTTTTTCTGCCCAAAAAATCTTGCTTGTAATTTATCCAGAAAATGCAACCATCAAGACGAATCAGGGTGGAACCGAATCGGACAGGTCCGAGCCGTTACATTTGGCAAATGGTACTAAGGTAAAATCAGAAATGGGAAATAGATAAATTGACAAACCATTACATTGGACAACTGTTTGTACGCCGAAACCAGTAATAAGGAATAGATAATTTGTCAAATCGGTAAAAAACCTAAACAAGTAATGACTAAAGGAAAATATTCAAAGTGATCTTTCGGGCAAACGTAAAAAACCCAAACCATAGTTGTCGAATAATATTTATCGAACCAAAATTCGGTCAAACATTTTTCGGAGTTCAGATAGGTAACCTTAAAAAGTTTTTATCTAGAAATTCCATTTCCATCCATTCTTTCACAGAACCTAAGACACTGAAAACACACATCGGACCATCGACTTGCAAATACATCAAAAAGATCAGGTGCTGATAATAAGAGTATGTTGAGGCCCGCAAGAGCCCGAACAGTGGGAGAGTTCCGGTGGGCCACAGTCCGCGCCCTAGGTGTCGCGACCTATGTGTTTGTACTACCGTAATACCAACTAACTGCATAGTAATTATACATACACATAGACGTATATCTGCATTCTTTAGTGATAATTGTAACTAATGCTCTTATGGTGCCGGTTCGCGCCGCAACAGAGACAGGAGACCGAGACAGGAGACCGCGACCGGAGACCGCGACCATCACTTGACGTTAGGCAATGTATAAGCGACAGTTCGCGAGCGAGACAGAGACATGAGACAGAGACGCGAGACAGGAGACAGCGAGACGGACGCTGCCCTGGACCAGTAGTGTCTCGTTTCGTGTCGCGGTCTTCGGTCTCAGTCTCCTGTCTCGGTCGCTTTTCTCTGTTGCGGCGCGAACCGCCACCTTTACAATGAAAATAAAAAACATAATGACGAAACCTGCACATTCAGGTTACTAAATGTGTAATTGCACAAAATATTCTACAGGATAAAAGTGTACATGAAGGGGTCCATCTGCATAAGATAAGATACGAGAAGGGTATGCAACCCGATATTTAACAAGCATCACAATTCACACAATGCAAGAGATCGTAATATTAGTTTACGTGACGGTTGCGTAATGCTAATTACACAGAGTCTCGTACAATACTTTATCTACACACATATTATAAGTACTCTAAGATGGGTTCAGACGCCGTAAGGCAAATGACCGGCATTACATTACTTGTGGTAGTAGGTGACAGCGATGACAGCTACTAACGTAATTTTGAAATTACGTTATCGAATATTGTAAGGTAATGAGATCCAAATTTGGAACACCTTCCAAAATTGACAGCTGTCATCGTTGTCAACTACTACCACAGGTAATGCTGGTCATTGCCTACGGGTTTTGAACGCATAATAGAGGACTTATGATATGAGTGCAGATAAAAAGTCTTTCGGGTTCAGATTAAGTCGGTGAGACTTGCTTAAGAGCGTAAGAGAGAGAAAGTACAAATACGAAGATTTAGGAGTTGTCTCTCTGTACAGACAGCCTTATAGTAGCTGCACATTTTTGTACCTTGTCGCATTAACGCTTTGTCAGATTAGTGTAGCAGTTCAAACCAGGGATCGTATACCGGTATAATTTTCATACAAAAATACCGGTATTCAATTTCGGTATCTCGCTTATTATTTAATATTTATGCTCTTCAATTAATTTAAATAATAGATTAGTGTTATTACTTAAATTACAGTCGAAAATATCCAGGAAATAATGTAAATTAAGGAAGATATTTCAATTTTAATTAATACCGGTATTGATCCCTGGTTCAAACATTACGTTAAAGTGACAAAGTGGTAAAGTGTGCAACTGAGCATCTACTTATAAGGCCGACCGTACATAAAGAGTTTATTTTGATTACAACGCAATATAATGTATTATTTTCGTTTTAAATTGACTGACTTGTGAAACCTAGATTAGGTATCTGTCGTGGGCTCGTGGGTCAATTACAATGTCAACGATAAAAAATATTTAATTTTAGTCAAAACACATTACTGATAAAATTTAAAACGTGCCTATTAATTTTTAATATAAGAGACACGTCTGTTACGAAATCACGCTTTCGCTTTAATATAGTTTACCTATTTATTTGTTATCAAGTGGCTATTATTTCAGGAATATAGCTAATATCTAAGTTTAAGTACGTACATTATAACTCGTTCCAAGGTTATTCATACAGATTATTATATATAGGTACCACGCCGAAAAATCTACGAGTCCAGTGGTATATACCACTAACTAATATATTTTATACCTATATCACTGAAAAATATACTCAGGGTTTAGTGGTAAAATACCTAGCCTGTTAAACGTGGACAGTTTCACTATAAATCGCCTGGCTTGGTAACACCATTCTACCCAAAAGAAACAACACAGAAATGCACTGAGTAAAAAGCGAGAAAATACTTGTCTTCATGAAATGCCAATCTTTTTTTATATTTTATACGCTCGAGATATTATAATATACATACATACATAATCTCACGCCTTCGTTCCCAGAGTGGGGTAGGCAGAGCTACAGAATTACAAACATCTCTAAAAACTTGTTGATAATTCTATAACCACAATTTGCACAATTAGGCTAAGATGTTTACCATAAACCATAAGATTAAAAGATTATAAGATTAGATTGTGTAAGATGTTTGTATTTTAATATGTTTACGAATATTATAAATGCGAAAGTGGGTTTTCTCATTTGTTCCTTCTTCACGGCTGGACCGATCATAGGGCTCAGACAAGTTGCACTACGCTAACTAACGTTTCTATTCGATTCGTTTTTTAACCAATCGCGTCACTGGAAGATGACGTGATACGAAAAGTCACGTGGTCTACCAGTGACGCGATTGGTTTAAAAACGAATCGAATAGAAACGTTAGTTAGCGTAGTGCATCTTGTCTGAGCCCTCAGATCGGTGAAATTATTGTTCAGGGATAGGTTTTAGCCAGGAGACGGACAAAGGCAACTTTATATCCTGGAAAATGAAACATTCGTACTCAAAATATTTTATATTGGGACTGCGAACGTGTTAAAGTGGATACAATTACATTTTAATAATAACATTTCGTTAACATTTCGAAGAATCAAACAGCCAGAATTGAAAACAATTTACGTCTTAAAGCCATTGTAAGCCATCAGCAACACGTAATATTTTGAAATTTATTGCGATTGTAACATTTTAAAGCATGTCGGCAATGCCATATTACTACTCCATAAATAGTTTTTTTTTTTATAATTATATTACTGTTCATTTAGACTGACTTTTTACATTAGCTGAGCGAGCATTTAGATAATAAAAACTACATTTAGGACATGTAAGGCCAGTAAAATAAAGCCTATTATGTAATAAGACCTATTAATAACTATTTCTTTGCTCGTCGCTTTCATTCCTCCCATACAGGCTTGCCTTATTAAGCTCAACTCCAGTCTTAACATTACTTACACTAAGTCGACCACACCCTTTTCGGCACAGTGGATTATAGTTGAGTACCCCGACAGCTTTAGTTATAGATTTCGGTTGACATAACTTCGATGGGTAAGCGAAGTTGACCTGGCATTCTGGAGTACAAGAGTCGTATACGTTCAAGCATCTTTGAATACTTACATCTTTGGTAACGCTACTGTGGCAGTGTTTTTTTTCAACTTTTTTTAATATTGTTTGCAGACAATGGGTCTGACGCCGGCGTTCTCCAAGAGGCTGCTGACTTTCATCCAGGATGCCATGCCGCTGCGTCTGAAGGAGGTGCATTTTGTCAAACAGCCGATGATCTTTAATGTCGTCTGGAACATGTTCAAGCCCTTCATTCGGGAGAAGCTCAAGCACAGAGTAAGTCTACCTATTGATACAAAATCCATAGCTTTATTTAAATTTATGGATGCCGGAAATTTCCTACATAACGAGAAGAAGTTCAATTTCCAGTATTCTTGTTCTGTCTGTTAGGAGTTGATTTTGAAAACTTATTACTGCTCTAGCTAAACCATTTAGTGCATTATTTTTAAACCGGTCTACAATACAACAATTTTACATAAGTTCACAAGTCTTTTCAAGTTTCAAATTACATATTTGTACGCTTGCAGATATTCTTCCACGGAACAAAGATGTCGTCCCTGCACAAGCACGTGGCAGCGACGCACCTGCCCGCCGACTACGGCGGCGAGCTGCCGGCCATCGACTACTCCGGCGCCGAGTGGTATCCCGTCATCAACGACGTGTTGCCCCACATCGAGAAGTGGAACTCCTACGGTTTCGCCAAGAAAGCGTAGAACTAGCATTTAAATAAAAACCACATTCACAGATCCCTTATCACCACCGCATTTCAGTCCTCAGTCATCAATGAACTGTTCATCCGCGGCGCGACTAAGCCGATAAGGGGTCGGTAGGTTAGGTTAGATGATTGCCATAATGGTCTTTCTGAACAGCGAACTATACAAAAGACTGCTGTTCAGCTTAGGGTTCTTAGAAAGATTCTACATGAAAGATAATTGTTTTGAATGTTCTTATGCTTTAGTTCTATAGATAGCTACGATACGTAATTATAAGAATTGTTTTATAAACGCATAGTTGGAAAACCTATGTTTACCTACGTGTGATATTGATACAAATAATTATGTGGCAGAGACATTATACTTATATTGAAATGACTGGTTCATCGTTCTTAAGATATATTTAGTTAAGGTAGGACGTTCGAATAAATTTGTGGAAAAGTGAGCTTATTTCATGACATTTATATTAATATTTTTGTAAAAAAAGAAATATTTGTATGTATTTTTAATCATATTCGTTGCAGCTATACTACATATATTTTAAACTATGACACAAACGAGTGCCTTATCAAAGTAATTCATATGTTTCAAGGCTGTGAATGTGATTAATGTAAAATAGTTATATTATGTGCCAGTTATAAACCATATCATCAAAATTATTATACAATATGACGCAATATATTTTCACTTACCATTGATTTAAAATGTTTTAAAATTTAATATACTTACAATAATTATTTCCAAAAAACATTGCATTCCATTTTTATTCGTAATTTAAATGCATAGATTACTATGCCGGATACCTGAATTGCTCAATGATTAGATATGTATGACAAACTGCCGCACTCAGAGACGTCAATTAAATTTAATGCTTGTTTAGTGACGTGTTGTCTTATTCTACTGCTATAGCAACGAAAGTGACAGCAGCAACTTTAATCAAGCATTAAATTTAATTGGCGTCTCTGAGTGAGGTCACATATGAATTCGTTTTATATTATGTTGATGCGTGATTATAGTAAAGATATTAGCAGTAAACTATGTTTTTTCCTTTTTTACCTGTGTAACGTGTCCAATAGAGTATCTAAGTGACGCTGAGATTGGATTCGGGATTGGAGAACTTGTAAAACATTGTTAAGTAGAAGAACAAGTAAGGTTTTAATCGCAAAAACCAACGATTGGTTAACCGATGGTTAAAGCAGAGCAAAATGGTATTAGGTACGTTTTTTATTTGATTCTTGATTTTTGACTATTTTGTTTAGTTAACTGGGCAGTTTCAAAAAAAGTGTACATAGTTAAGGGCTAAGATTAAAGGACCGTTAATTTTGGCCAGGCGAGTCACGAAAATTAACTATACCGTTATAAAACAAATGGTGGTATCTCAGGCGAAACTCCTGTAGCGAGTGCGACCATATTACTACCGGGTGAAGCTTGAATCTGCTTCGTTTATTGAATTTGAGATACCTCCAATTGGCTTATGACTTTATAAGGGCAGTACCTATATAAATATATAATTAATTTTCGTGACACACCTGTCTAAAATAAGAGTTTCTTAATTCTAGTCCTTAACTATGTACACTTTTTTTGAAAACCGCCCAACTACCTACTAAACTCTTTTGGATGTAGTTAGAGAAAAACAATCAAGTCTGTACGGGAGAGTTTTTTTGATCTGTAGTATATAAGTAATGTGGGTAAAATTCGAAAAAGGCCGCAGCAGGATAAGGAAAGGGGAAATGCCCTTTAATGATAATGGGCTGTTTTTTTTCTACAGTTACTTACATCTAGCAGTGCAGTTTTGCCAAGTTTGGTTGAAAAAATCCCGGTGGTTCCCCAGGAAAATATAAATCCGATTTAATTAAATATGACTTTTCTCGAAAACTATTAATTTTTAATATATCATTATTTTTTTCATTTTGGTAAGATTAATTAGGGACTGACTCGTGGGCACACCAGGTTGTCACACAACTGCTATTCGCTTTCGTCGGAAATTCGTCAGAAATCATTTTTAATCCGCAAAAGTAGGTAGGTTTGGTATGTTAGGCATCCTTAGATGCCCAAAGGGCAAATCGCCCAGGAATCGGAGCCCTGCCTGTGCGGCAGTGGTATGACAACGTTGTATGACGACGAGTCTGCACTCGTTCTGAAAGAGAATGGAGTCTCCATCTCTAACACTTATCTAAAAAACAGGAAAGTTAAAATTTTAATATTTTTTTTCGTTCTTGGTAGGGCGACCACACTAATTGTCATTTCTAAATAAGCCTTACTTAACGTTCTGTCGCACATATCAGTTTGAAGGATAAAATCTGAAAGCAACTGTGTCAAAATTAAATGACTAATTGGGTTGGATTTCATTACATTTTATTAAGAATCTATTCTGACACCTCCTAAGAACTAAAGCATCAATCTTTTACAAATAAATAAAAATAAAACAAATAAAGGTATACTCGTATGCAGGATACATAACAAAAATATTGAATTCATGTTTTCACCCCTGACTATAATAAAGTCTGGATAGATTTACAAAAATCTCCGAGACTAATTTTCCCGCGCAGGATTTTACACTCTGAAATTCCTGCTCATAGGCCATCATGGGCAAACGATGTCTCGGCTGTGTAAATAGGTACCGACTAAAGTGTTCCAAAATATGCTTAAGTCAACGGAAGTAAAACAACTACAGCCAAGGGCGTGAGACCACTTTGAATAAGCAATTACTTATATAATATATACTTATTACAATCTGGGCCTGTATTCTACGACGTTAAACAATATTGCTTTTGACCTGTTCTCGCATTGTCAACGTTTTGATAGGTCATATTTACTTGCCGGTAATGGCGGTCGATTTAACGACGATACCATAACATGTCAAAGACAATACGGTGTTACCCAGTCGAATAGAGGTCCTGGGTTGGTTGCCTTTTAAGATGAGTGTGCCCAGGCTGACGTTATATCAAAGAAGGCGGCTAACTGCATAATAGTATAGCATTTTCAATTTAATGTGGCTACCAATAGAGTATACAATGCTTCGACTACTACATTGCAGTTAGCCGCCTTCTTTGGTATTACGGCTGCAGGCACTACATGACCTCGTCCCACCCTCCATTTTCTCCCATCGGTCGTCCAGACCTCTCAAGTTCACTTTGTCCACATTCCCATTTCGTTTACATTCTCATCTCGGCCACATTCCCAACTGGCCCACATACCAATCCCAAATTTTCCATTTCCTGTCTCGTCCATATTCCCAACTCGTCGCCATTCCCAACTCGTCCGCATTCCCAATTAGTCCACATTCCCAACTCGTCCTCATTTCTAACTCTTCTACAACCTAACTTAGGACTGTAGGGCTGTTCGATATCAATTCAATCACTCGGTTGATCAATAATTATTGGGAATGTGAACGAAATGAGAATGTGGAAGAGATGGGAATGTAGACGAGATGGAAATGTGAACGAAATGGTAATGTGGACGAAATGGGAATGTGGACGACATGGGAATGTGGCTGAGATGAGAATGTGGACGAGATGGGAATATGGACAAAGTGAAACTGAGCGGTCCAGACGCCGCCGGGAGAGTTTCCATCCATGCGGATGGAAAGTCAGTCCCGGTAGTCAAATTTCCAATGGTTCGGAGTTTCAGACGCAGTGGTTTGCTGCGTCATTTCTTATTCGCACTGCCAAGGAGTGGAAAGCCCCCCCTGCGTCTTTATCCCTGGAATAGTATAACTATGTTGTTTTCAAGGTAAGAGTGAATTAGACTTTTTTTTGGGTAAGCGTGTAACACCCTCGACCTCGTCGTCACTTAACATCGGGTGAGACAGAGGCAAACGAAAACACATTTTTGAAAAAAAAAATGCTATCGTATTTTTAACGGTTGTACGTTATTTTACAGACTGAATTTGTTTAGAATTTCATTTCATATAAATTTTTTCTCGTATTATCATTTCATAGAATAATCAATATGTAGAATAATTACTTTGAAGACATTTAAATCATCGTTTTTTATTTCAAATAAAAATCAATGTTTCTTTTTTCATATCATAGAATAGCAAATTAAATATTCTTTGTTCTAATATTATTTATTTAAAATATAAAAAAAATAACCTCGAAGACTAAGGCGGGAGCTTGCTTCGCTTCGCTCCCGCCATAGCCTTCTAACCTAACCTATTCAAGTCGCTTCTGCCCAGAGAGGTCTTGGTCGCTATTCGCTAAAAAACAAATATTTTGTTTGATAAGTTTGTGTAATGAAAAAATAAAATTATAAAATTCATTGAATTGATTTTCTGTGGAATGTGTTTCTTTCAAGTAAATAGTTTAAAAAATAATAATATTCGAAGCAAAAATACAAGGACCAAATAGTATATGAAACATTTTCTGTGAAACAAAATTCTGTAATTTTTCTGTCTGTAAAACAAGGGGACACCATTTTTAACGATACGATAGCTCTTATTTACTTGACAGTATTGGAGGCCGAGTTAAAACAAAACGATAACACGTCAAAGAATGTAGAATAGAGACCCTAATACATCACATATATGACATTGTGATTTGTTGGATAAGTCTTATTACACGAATGCCCCAAAAAAAGAGTGTTATGTTTTCAGGGTTCATGTTTGTATGTATATATGTATGTAGGTATGTGAGTTTCTTTATTCCACTATAAATTCTAAATCCCTTGACCGATTTAGATGTGTGAGGTATCGTTAGAATCCTTACGTCATCCGGGGTGACATAGGATACCTAAACTGTTAAAATTGAATTAATAACAATGGCAAAATGACAATTATTAACATATGTAGGTATATCGACGACAGTATAAAAAATGCAGTCGGGTTTTTAAAGCTTGCTTTTCATATAGTTATTTTCTCAATTAGCTTATCGATGGGCATATACTAAAGTCTACTGAGAAAGCCAGATAAATGACATCTTTCGAGACCAAAAAAGATGTCTTATGTTTATTCGCTCCGCATCGCGTATAGTATTCTTTTTTACTCGGTGGCTATTCTGTCAAGTAAATAAGAGCTATAATAGCTCTATTCTACTTTGTAAAACCTAATTGATTTTGACATGTTATCGCATTGTCAACGTTATGATGCTCTTATACAAACTATCATCAAGTTAGCAGCAAGAATAGATGAATGGTCATTTCTACTTAACTAGGTTACAAGTCGTTTTTTTTGCTGAATTGTCATGCTGTTCACGTATGCAGTTAGGTTAGGTTAGATAAGTTATTACAATGAAGATATGCTGCGCAAGCGCCTGCACTGGCTATTGCGGCAATATGAAATCAGATGAGTTTGTTGCTGATTGCTGATACTATTTAATAAAAGCGGGCAAGAGCATGTCTGACCATCCTCAGTGTAGGGTTCCGAAGCCGTCACTACACAAAAACCATCTCAACAAACTATAATTGTCTATTTAAAGATATTTGGTATAAATACGTTAGTCGCCTGTGTTTCAGGATCCAATCATGTCTACTTAGCCGTGATAGTTTTCCTTTAAAATTCGTTATATTTGCTTTCATTTAAGATATTCGTTTAGTATTTTTGAAGTTTACTTTCTGAATGAAGAAGTTATACTTCTTAACAATTGTATGAAAAAAAGTTTAGTGGTCTGTTATTTTTGCCGGTGATGAGCGGTTTGCTGTTATTTTTAAGCTTCCTCTACGTAATATGTATATTCATTCCTAATCTTAACACTTGAATGGTTTAGTGATACCACACTACGTTAAAAATATTATGTGCAAAATAAAATTACATGTTTTAGCCCCTAGCCAGATAATAGCGATTCTTACAAGTATTTACTTCATCCGGTATGTAGCTAGTTTCAAACTGTATGAAACATAATCGCGCGCATTGCATTGTTTAATTTAACCTAGGTAATTACTTAAGTACGTTCATTATGTGGGGCATGAACTTGGTGGTTACGATTATGTACTATACAAAGATCAAAACAACTATAGCACAGTTTGAATTTTCTTACTCGCACTAAGGCGTTCTTTTATAAGAAAGGAAGTTACAGAGCAGCGAACAAGTCGGTGTCATGCTGTGCTAGCCCTACTGGGATATAGTGACGACGCGCTGGCCTAGTTGGTAGTGACTCTGCCAACGAAGCTAGCGGTCCTGGGTTCAAATCCCGGTAAGGGCAGATATTTGTGTGATGAACAGTGATCGGAATAGGTAGAGTATATTTACCTAAAGTTCGCAAAGTTAAATATTAATTTATTTTTAGTGAATTCCGGTTAACCGATATTTTTCTGGTACTAGTAAATGAAGTCGCAAGGAAGTCTCCAGTTTATGACTCTGTTCTACGAAGTTTAGGTGAACATACTCCACCTATTACATAATTAGATATAAGGAATGAGTTACAGGCCCCTTTTATCACAAATTAACATAAAATTTCCCATACCGTGAGTAAATATTACGTATATTTAGCATTACAAATACCGGAAATCCGGGATCTATAAAAATAAATTAATATTTCACCTGGTTGTTACCACTCTATATTATGTCCTTTTGCGAACTTTAGGTAAATATACTCTACCTATTCCGATCACTGGTGATGAACGCGAATATTTGTTTTTGAGTCATGGGTGTTTTCTATGTATTTAAGCATATATTTCTCTATATAAGTATTTATATAGTTGTCTAGTACCCATAGTACAAGCCTAGAGCTTAGTTTGGTACTAGGTTAATTGGTGTGGCATTGTCCCCTGATATACAAAAAAAAAGATATACTGCTGGTAGGCCTGTATGTATTAAGGTACTTTATTTTTAGTTTTAACGACATTAATGTCATACCATTTTCCTTATGATTAAAGACAAAGTGGAATGGCGGCGATCTCTGTACCTATAGGATTCTGTGTGCATTACTAGCTCATAATAACTGTGTTTATGTTGCGATATATTATTTTAGGTTTTAGGCTCCGGTTTATGAAGTAATAAAGATGTTATTTATGGGAAGTTGCGTGTTCCCACCTTATAGAAATAAGCGAGAAGATATTTTAAAATATCGTGATTTATTATTACAAATTATAAAGTGGTGAAATAACCGACTAAGATATGTCGACCTATTTAAAAGAGGGACTGGCCTTTATTTTTGGCTTTTTCGGGGTCAGGCCGGTGGATGATGGATGTCACGTAATATATGTAGGTAATACTTACTTATAATAGTTCTGCACGGGTAGCAAAAGTTGTATTTTCTCGCTTGTCGCTCAGTGCGTCTCTATCGTTACTGACTATACTCGAAAATCTAATTTAAGACCAAAAAAACTACGACAGATACGTCACTGTCATAAGTGTCAAAGTCACTTATGTCAGTGTCAATCGAACATTTCAGAGAGTTTCAAAAGTTATATTTAACAATAGGGAATATGCATTCGATGTTTTTTCTCCCCGATATTCAAAACATTAAAATATCCCAAATAAATATTTTCTCATATAGTGTGTTGAGTCATTAAATGGCGGGTGTGTGCGTTCAATGGCGATTTTTTTATCAGCTAAAACAAAATTACAATTGAAATTCGGATGAATTACACTTATGCTTGATTTAAACTTGACAGATACCCATGGACCCATGGCGTCATGGCTGGTAAAATGCCCGATGATTGTCATTATAAAGTGAGCTACACACTTTTGGCCTGTTAATTTGTCGAATAGCTAAACGTATGTTATATTTAAATTGCATCTAACGTTGTTTACAACTATTGTTTTTTTATCATACCACATGTTATTAATACCTGAAGTATTACAAGTGCAATAACAGTTTTGCTACCAAAAATCTTCTATGGTTAAATATTTAATAGGCCATCTTGTATTTGTGTAACTTGAATTAACTTGTTTATTTAAATCGAAGGTTTAAAACTACCTACAAATAAATATTCTTAGTGCGGTCTTTTAAAAAGTGGAAATATACTAAGGCAAATATACTCAAATCTGCTAGAATCTACGCAAAATAGGCGTACGTTTAAGTCGTCAAGTTGCGGAAATGAGCACGCCACCACGTAGCCTATAAGTTCTGCTAGAAAAGTACTTACACATTTTGTCAGAATGTAGTGGCAGAACCACGACACCACCATACCACAGCAGTTCATCGTGAAGTACCTACGAGTATAGTAGTTTATTTGGGCGTTGCCAACCGTAAGGCAGAATGTGTATATTGTATAGATTTCACAGGCTATTTTATCCCATTCTGAAACAACAGAGCAAACACTGCTGCTGCCGGTAGGTTAGCCGGTAAAATGCTGTCTGCCGTACCCTGCACAATGTAAAAGTAGCATTCATACGACTACTTCATTATGTCTGGTGCTCTACATTGAAATCCGAAATCCGAACTTCGTCTATTGCTATCCTTTTTGCTCTAGACACGTAACTAACTCGCTAGAAAGTGACAGGGCGATCCGAAGTTCGAATTACGGACTTCAAAGTAGAGCCCCTGGTCTAAGAGCGGCGGAGGCGTGGTCTCTCTTCCTCCCTTTCTACTTTCTGTTTGTCGCGGACGCAATAAAAATAAAACCGGGTAAGAGCATATAGGATCATGCTCAGTGTAGGATTTAGCTATTTTAGCTTTTGTATTCAAATGTGTTAAATACAAAAAACTGTTTTTCTCACTAGCTGCCGGCCTTGAGTCATACAGGATGGTGGGCTGGTGGGCCATATATTTTTATTTATATAATTACTGATACATTTTTTATTATGCTTGAATAATTGTAAATTTAAGAACTTAGCGTCAATTTAATAAAATCTTAAATTAAAGATTCCGTTCATGATAAATGACAAACTGGGTCCATGGTAAACGTGTTAAGTAAACTTAAATAAATAATTTGAAAAAGTTAAGAAAATTAAAGAGTGTTGAGTTTGAATGTGTAGGGTAGAGGAAGAACGAAAAAGGTTTGAATAAATACAGAATACAGAATACAAATTATTTCAGAGGATTGTGAAGCTAAAATACATACATACATACATAATCTCACGCCTTCGTTCCCAGAGTGGGGTAGGCAGAGCTACAGAATTACAAACATCTCTAAAAACTTGTTGATAATTCTATAACCACAATTTGCACAATTAGGCTAAGATGTTTACCAGCGTATTAGTCCGATTTTTACGTTTTCTAGAACTGTGAACTACGAATATATTGTACTTCTAGATATAAAAAACTAGATCTCTACGTTTTTCATTTGAAGAAAATATTTCTTGGAAAGAAACAAATAAAAAAATAAAAAACGAAAACCCTAGACATAAAGCTAGATTTTATAAGAACTAAAATATATTCAAAAATCGTGGAAATTCGACTTTTTTAGAGGGTAAAGCTGGGTTTCCCCCTGGGTGGCCCCCTTACGGACTCTATTCTAAACGAGTACGGGGCCCGCTCCGGTCGCAGTAGAAACCCTGGGGTGTTATTCTCTTAAAAACGGCGTTCGATCGGTCGACAGAAGCACTGCTGCCTAATTGAGAACACACTATATGGCCCCATCGGATCGGACTACGTGGCAAATCTACAGGACTTGTTACGCTAAAAGTGGATAGTGTAAAGCATGTGCTCGGGATACTGCGATGAAATGCCATAAAGGTGGGATCCACCTTAAAAGTACCATTTTCATCGAGGAGTTATATGCTCGATGCTTCACCGCTAACTAACTCATCACCCCCAAAAACTACAGGTACCAAAAATCTGGATTATATAATAATAAGAGGACGCCCCGCGACTTCGTACGCGTAGAATTAGTTTCCGCTACTCCCCCTATTACTTCCCGTTGGGGGTCGATTTTCAGAAAATCACCACCACCCAACCCTAGACCTCATAAGTACCTAATGATCGGCGATCGGAAGCATTTTATGTCAAATTGTTGACGAAATTATTACATGGACATGAAATATCATTTCTTGTAAAAAAAAATATCTTACTAAAAATGTATGTTTTTTTAACGAATTTGTTAGAAACTTGAGTAATAATGATAACAACGAAATATCAGTTTACGACTATGCACCTCTCACATCTGTTGATGTCGAACGGTAAGTTCTCTTTATATAAATGGATTCTCAAGTTAAAAGGAATCGATTGACAATATTAAACGTAGAAAAAATAATGATTATTTACTATAACAAATTAAAGTCAGTTACTTTTTAAGAAAGGTTTTATTTTGAACAACACCGACTTATCCATATTAGTCATTACTATTCATGACGTAGGACGTCAAAGTGACATAAAATGCTTCCGATCGCCGATCACTGCTCATAAGAAACCTACGTGCCAAATTTGGAATCTCTTGACCCAGTGGTTTGGGCAGTGCGTTGATATGGCAGTCAGTCAGTTTCTTTTATACATATATTAAGACGAAAACACATTACAAAACAAAGCAATTTAAATTGAAAAATATTACGAGTAAGTAGACTTGATTTGTTCCCGCAATCCAGGCGACTTAAGTGTTTACAAAAAATCATCACCAAACTTAGTTCAAAATTTTTCGAGATAGTTTTTTTGTGTTTGCTTCTACCGTGTTTCTAAACGTGCAAAACATTATATCACACCCTGTATAAGGAAATCAATACACCCATTTTCGAGCTTGTGAGTTAAACTGGAAAGCCTTCGACGTCACATATGACGAAGGCGGGTACAATGGAAGTGGTTTGGTACCACTCAGATAAGACGGCCGCCGTCCGCAGCCTGCGTCAGTCACACCCGCGCGCCGGCGCACCTCCGCGGATAGTAAACTTCCGTGCCGCCAAGTTCAGAAAAAACCACTGACAAACCCCCTTTATTTGCCAAAATTTATTCAAATTAAAATGAAAAATTGTCTGTTTTCCTTTTCAGTGTTGTGCCTAAATAAGTGAAAAAGAACCTTAAACATAGAAAGCTAAAATTATAAACTTATTACGAAACTTTTTTTGACTTAAAAATGGGAGTAGATATTCAGTACGATCACAATGGTGCGCCTTACGTTACTTGGGGTGACAGTAAAATCCAGCTGGAGAACTGGCCGCTGGACGGAAAGTTTTACAAGGAAAAGGCAGAGATCGAATTACGAGAAACGCCTGAAATAGTTGAGCAAGGCTTACGAGAACTAAAGGAACTTTTAAAAGGTAAAATTATTGTGTCAAAACAGGTAACGCTTTTTTTATGTCAGTACAAGACATTTAGGGAAATGCGGTGACATTCAATTACAATTTTTTACATAATTATGCATACATATACGAAATTGGTTTAAATTAAATGTTTGCAGTCAATTTTATGGTGATACGATCAGAAAGTGCTGTGGTATCATCTGGATGCTTATTTTTCTATCATAGACTTCTAGTATCGTTCTCTCTCACTTGCTTAATTACACTTCACGTGGGCGATCGGATTGACTAGCAAGATATCGTATAACGACCAGGGGCCCTAGCCAAGGTGGAAATGTACATCGTAATATGTAGGTAGGTTAGGTTAGGTTCGTTTTTATATTAGGCCCGGAGGGCCAAAATAACCCAGAAATAGGAGCTCCGCGTAGCGGAGCTCCGTCGACCCTGTCCAATTAGGTTGGGAAAAAATGCTACTAATAAAATAATCTACTGGTAAAATATGCGAAGAAAATGAACGCGAACATTATAAAACGCTTTATGAGAAATTGCTACATGAAGAAAGATGAATAATTAAATTTGCGACCATGAAAGAACGCGATTTGAAAATTCGCTACTATGAAATAATGCTTTTGTGAAAATAATCTAACAAATCTATTTATTGAACGCACAGAGAAGAAGAGATTCCTCGCAGCATTGCGCCTTAGTTGCGCCGCCCCTTGGATGAGTTTTCGAAATATTGAGCCCTTTTTCTGTTTTCAACTGCGTCGTCAGGATTAAACATAGAGAATGCTAAATATGTTAATCTATATCTCTTTGGCTCTTTCAGGCCCTATACATAGATATAGTGGTGTGCACTTATGGCCCCGACAGTGCTATCACTATTCATAGTTGTCTATAACATTGACATTAGCATTGAGTATGTACGAGTTAAGACATGAATTAACCTGCACGGGTAGCACAAGTTGTATTTTCTCGCTTGTCGCTCAGTGCGTCTCTATCGTTCCCGACTAGATAGAAAGGGAGATCCGAGCGACAACCCAGTCGCGGGCCACTTGTGCTAGCCGTGCTGAGTGTTTGGAACCCCGCCACAAGGTCTAACGAACTTATTAAAGGAGGAATTCTGGCCGAGGGATGTCCTATTTCGGCGATTTCGTGGCCGTGGTGGTGGAAAGTGTATTAGTAATTAAAATTATGTTAATTTTAAGTTATATATTGTTATGTATTTTAGTGGCGATGGGCTTGCAACCTGTCACTAATACACTGGTAAACATCTTAGCCTAATTGTGCAAATTGTGGTTATAGAATTATCAACAAGTTTTTAGAGATGTTATGTATGTATTTTAGTCTGTAAGGTATTTGTAAATATGGGCCTTGTTGCCTGAAATAAATCTATTATATTAATTATTTTCTATTCAATAGAATAGAATAGAATTAGTGGAGTGCCGTAAGATTTATACCTCTGAATCCAGGACCAAATTTTTTTTTACAATAAACTTATATGGTAACATTTTCATTTCATCGTGTCACTCTTGGGTTCCATCGACAATTGATAAGCGCCGATGTCGTTGCCTTTTTGATTGTGTATGGTGCTGGTTAAAAAACATTTCAAAAGTTATATAAAGATTCATTGACTGGGGGCCTATTTTTGACTTTCGAGCGCTCGTAAGTTTCACTCGGAAGTGAGCAAATTCTTCGAAACCGTTTTTTGAAATACGAGCGGTAGAATTGAAAACGAATGTTGTGGACCACTCGTCTTTAAATTTTCTATCGCTCGTAATTTCTAAAATACGGTTTCACAGATTTTGCTCACTTCTGAGTGAAACTTTCGAGCGCTCGAAAGTCAAAAATCAGCCCCGGTCCGACCAGTCAATGAATCTTTATATAAACTTTTGAAATGGCGCTTATCAATTGTCGAATCGATGGAACCCAAGAGTGACATGATGAAATGACAATTTCACCATATAAGATTATTGTAAAAAAAATGTATTTTATCAGAAACAAAGGCACGCCTGTTTCCTTTCAGCAAAGCGTGTTTTACAGCCTTGTAATTATTTATCTAGTAGATATACCTACCTACTATTGAATACGGACGATATAATTGTCTGCGAACGGTTTTCCCGTACATACAAGGTATACAGTGTCAAAAGATGTAATGCATATATTTTGCGAGGTTACCATTGTCTTAATCTTGAACTTTTAACAAAATGTTGAATGAATTTTAAATTTCAAGGTCCATAGCCTATTTTTGCCATATTCATTTTACGTGAGCAAAAGGAGCCGCTTCTCGGCTAAATAAAATACGAGTTTTTCGCGTTTCAGCCTCTTTAGGTAGTACATCGTTTTAAAAAGTGTAGTAGGTAGGTAAACATTTAAACTATTGTTTGACTTAAAATGTCGTTTTCGTTTTTCTTCTCCAAAAGGGCCCATACGTATCAGTGACATGTCAGGGGTGTGATACTGTTTTTATTTTTTTGTCAGTGTTATAGTAATCAATCATTACATTGCTATATAACTTTATAACTCTATTTGCAGAGTGCATGTAGTTGATCATGAATGACTCAGTGAGCCTTGATCTGCGACACGTCAATATGCAATTAACAACTAAGATCAAATGCCATTGTCTACGAACCCGGACTTTTAATTAAAAAGGAAACTAACCAAGGAATATTAATTAAAAATAATGAACATTGTAAAACCTAACGTAAACTGGAAGCTCGCATTTGTCATAGAATATGTAATTATAAGTTGTACAAGTATAGTCAACCGCTTTAATAATTACCCAGGTTTAATTTAATTGTTGAGACACTATCATCCTAGATTGATGGCAAAAATCACCAGAAAGAAATTACGTCAAAATTAATTACTGACTTATCTGGACTCTATACAAAGTAAAGAATTAAAATTGTTCATGGTACCTATGTGCCCTATCTTTGATTGGATTATTTCAAAGGGAAATATCGCTGATTTTAAGGCAGTCGTTACCTAACAAGACCTAGTTATATCGAAGCGATTTTTCTTAATAAGACCATGCAAGTAGGTGAATTAGGCGAAATTAACGTAATCGATATTTATTTTTCGGGGTCCGAATTTATGGTGGCGATGACGACGTCATGTTACTTATAGGGTAATAAAAGGTATCCTGACTTTTTTTTACCAAATTATCATTTGACAAACTATATCATTTTACAAACTTTCATTTCGCAGAAATGTAATTGTGCTTAAACCGTTACATATTACAAAGGTAACATGGGCTTATTAAATAAGTTAGGTTAGATTAATGACCACAAAAAATTAAAAAAAAATGTGGCGGTAAGTACGTCACTGCGAATTGAAAATTTGGCAAACTATATCAATAGTTGATTGATGAAATGATGATTTGGTAAAACATTAGTGAACCATGATAAAAACGAAGGTCCAGGATTTCTTAATTCAACTTTTTGAGTTTACTGATACTACGAGTATTCATTTGTGCTATAGTAAACTAATTTGATGCATTAATTTTTCAGGCGAGGAGGCTCTCAAAGTTCCAATCGATGACGATGACTTTCTATTGAGGTTTCTAAGGCCATGCAAATTTTATGCCGAGAGCGCATTTAAAAAGGTAAGTCTAAAGTTTTTAAAATATTTTCCTTAAGACCTTTTTTTATTTTACAAAAGGCTACACGTAATAAACGATTTTTAGTACAACACTAAATTATCTTTGTCTTTAACAAAATGTGTAATACATATACTGCTTCATTGTTATCGCTATAATTTCAATGCTCCGAACAATAACTACTTACTTGATTTCAAATTAAGAATTGAAAATTCTGGTAATTCATGCTACTTTCACTTTAAAAGGTGTCGCAAACCAGTCTTATTTTATAGGGTTACGTGTTCCTTACAGCAAAAAGTTAAATCGTGTTTCCGTAAACAAAATCCAAGTAACGAGTTGAACGAAAGGCGGTTGTGTATACAAAACAATAAAATAATGCTTCAATTAGTTCATGGATCTTATTGATAATTAGCGATTGTTAATACATATTCCCTGGTCATAACATAAGCGAATTTAATTTGCACCTGGGCTTTCTAAACGTAACTGATTCAGATCATAGTGAAAATTAAGATATTTATTGACATAAAATGATGCTGGTGGCAGATTTAGCTTCGGAACCCTACATTATGATCCAACATGCACTTGGCCGGTTTTAATTAAGGTTGGTTGGAATGAAAGTTGGTAGGTTACTGTTACTGTCCATGGTGTCGTCCGCAAGCGCTGTGGCGCGGGGTAGCGAATCCCCGCCACCGATACACGACTTTCGAAAAGCACTTAACTTGCGAGAAGATATCAATTGATACCAATTTAGGGAATTGTTTCCGTGTAGGGTTAATAAATGTAGATGGGTAAATGCGGAGCGGGTCACTATCTCATTCTAAGGACTTATTCATTCCTTGTTTCGAGAACACGCTGTTTCTCTTTGCGTTTGATTACACATGACGTGTCTGCATGTTCAGATGAAGGCGTTCTACAAGTTCCGGCAGGCCAATCCAAACTACTGCCGGGACATGGTGCCGTCGGCCGTGCGCTCCGCCTTCGACCACTCCATTATCTCGTTCTTCGCGCCCCGGGACCAGCATGGCCGGAGGATCATGTTCATCGAGTCTGGCAGTAAGAATCCGCGACTATTTTACCAACATCCTGCATAACCTGACTTTATTGCCTTCTGAATGTTATGTTTTTGAAAAAAGATTCAATTTTGAGACATTGCCTACCCAGCGGAGGTCCTGTATCCGCTAACCATTCAGCCTATCATCAGCCCTACTCAATGGAATAATAATCTTGTCTTGATCTTTGATTTACATAAATTTTGCAAAGGACCATGGGCAACTTTGAATGGAGCCTGGTCCCAAAACCAACAAAGATGAGTTAGGTCATTCAATAGGACTTAAAATCTACTTAATTTCGTTCTATGAGCACCAAGTCAAATTCCATTGCCGAACTGAGATATTCATATTTTAGTCAGAGTGAGTGTCAGATTACGATCTATGAGAAAAATATCTGTTTTATTTTTTTATGAAAAGTATAAATGTGGTTGGACTGCAAAAACTGCCAGGCAAAGGGGAGGCCGACCGAGACATACATAATCAGCTTTAATTAAGCTATTAAAATCCGCTTTTTTGGTTCAATTTTTCGATGAGGGTAAAATGTAGCGGTCAGGGGGTACCACAAATTCGGTCGGACACCGAAACCTGCCAACACAGGATTTGGCCGACCATTGTTATTTAACTGTCCGCGAAGGGGTCTATGCTACCATACAAGTTCCGTCCAATTTTTCGATGACGTTTTTTCTGATGATTTTTCGCACCACCTTTTTACCATTTGCGCAAAATTTGCCAAGTTAAGGCGCGGCCGACCAAGAGCAGTTGAACCCACTAAAGGTCAGCTACGCCTACAGGGTAGGCATTCTCTATTTTTTTAAATCATAATTTGGGTTTCTGGCTGTGGGATCCCGGACTATATGTATGTTCTCTCTTAGAGAATACAGATCATCATTTTATTGTATGCTTATGGGTTCTACAAATCAGTCTTAGGTCTAATTCTAGTCTTCATATTAATTTCACACACATGTCAAAGTTTGTCATTCTCCGAATGAAACTCGTTTTCTCATAGATTGTATTCACTCTGACTAAAATACATGTTCTGCAATGGAATTCGACTTGGTGCCCATAGAACGAAACGAAGAAGACTTACATACTAACTCTCAGCACCGTTAGTCTTGGGACCATTTTGACGCATGGTCCTTTCAGTTAACAGTTAAATATTAACCCAAGATAACCAAACCTATGCGCGTTTGAATATAGTGAACGAGCATAAGTCGACGTTTTTTGTCTGTAGTGTAGTGGTTCAAACAAAGCTTCATCATTAGAAATTAGAAATTTGTAATTATTTATTTTTACGGAGAAAAAAATCGAATCCCTGTAAAATAAAAAGTATTAACCATCATGTAATTTGAAAGCTCTTAAGTTAAGTAGGATAATCAAACATACAGAAAAACACACTATCCCTAGTATCCATACTTTATTTCAGAAGATATAAAAGATGAAAATCTCATAAAAATACATGTATGTAATAATAATGTAAAAATACACAGGTAATAATCTATACATTAGGTACAGGAAAAATAAAATAATTGCTCCACATATATGGTTTTTTCGGAAAAAGATATCACAAGGCGAACTAATAAATAAATAAAGCATTAAATGGAAGCTACGGCTTCTGTTTATTTTAAATTCATGGATATTTTTCATATGACGGGGCGTCTAAAAGATGAAGACAACGAAAGCAGCAGGAAGACTTTATTGAATTTCTAATATTTAGTGAAAAAAACCGGCCAAGTACGAGTCGGGCTCGCGTACGAAGGGTTCCGTTCATTATCTATACAACATTAGACACTATTTGTCTACTTGAACCGTTATTAATATCAAGCAAAAAGGGCGAAAAAATCACGTTTGTTGAAGCCCCACTTAAATAAATAAATAAACAAATAAATATCAGGGGACAATGTCACACCAATTGACCTAATTCCCAAAGTTTTAATTTATTTTATCATGTTTTTAGTAGGTATTTGTTGTTATAGCGGCAATAAAATACATCATCTGTAAAAATTTAAACTGTCGGGCGGATGGACACGGCGAAACTATAAGGGTTCCTAGTTTGATGACGGAACCCTAAAAACAAGGCTTGGCAAAGGCATTAGCTGACGTCGACTTGCAAATACCTTATTCATTCGCGAACAATGCCAAGGCTTTGCAACTTAACCCCTAACCCTATGTTGACGTTTTTTGCGCTTTGAGGTCAAACTAGGGACCTTTAGGTATAGTTTCGACAAAAAGCCGGTCAAATGTGAGCCGGACTGGCGCACCGAGGTTTCCGTACTGCCGCACATTAGGTATTGACTTTTATTATTTGCTAGACAATTCGTCGTAGTGACACCTAATCTGAAAAAAAGCTAATCCGCTGTTTCTTACGGGTTTCTTTAACGTTCGGACGGACGGACGGACAGCGTAGGACTAGTTTAAAAATCACAGTGTAGCTATTAAAAAAACACAAAGAACTATCTCGAAAAACAACAAGTATGAAGACAGACAGAAAGACAAAAATACAGACAGACGCGGAAAGCGACTTGGTTTTATACTACCTATGTAAAGAAGATAACAATAAACACTTTGGTCATTACAGTTATGAGCATTTTTGGGTGATTCCAGACGGCTGGAACCCGCGAGAGGTCCCTCTCACCGAGGTGTACCGGGGCATGCAGCTGGCGCTGGAGACAGGGATGAACGAGCCACGCACGCAGGTCTGCGGAGTCAACATCATCATGGACATGAAGGGGCTCTCGCTGACCCATGTTATGCAGTTCACGCCTTCCTTTGCCAAGCTCATCCTTGACTGGGTGCAGGTAAGCTTCGAAACTTAGAACACACTTAGAACTGTTATTTCATGAAGACTGGTATAAAGGTATGAAGTCGCGTATACAGGACTGCGAAACAGTTCACGCTTACGTCCGCCAAGTGCGTTTACAACTGGGTGCACGTAAGCTAGCAAACTTAGAACAGGTATCGTAAACCACCTTCTCGGAGTCAACATCATTATGGGCACGAAGGGGCTCGCGCTGACGAGGACGTTCACCAAGCTCGTTCTCAACTGGGTGCAGGTAGCTCAGAAATTCAGTACACCATTTTTTATGGAGACAACCATGAAAGAATCGCGCACGCAGGTCTGCGTGAATAACAGTTAGCATTTACTTCTGAAATGCTGGTTCTCTACTGAGTGCAGGTAAGCTAAGCAACTTAAACCTTAATTTTAATGGACACAGGCATGAAAATGAACAAGACTCATACTCTTGGTGTCAACATCACCGTGAACATGAAAGGACTTGCGTTGAACAATATGCAGCAGTTTATCTTCCTTTGCCAAGCTCTCCCATAACTGGGTACAGACAGGTAAGCCCAGAAACTTAGAACGCCATGTTTTCATGGAAACGGGTATGAACGAGCTGAGTTCGTCTCGTCACCCGCTGACACAGGAAAAAGGATGATCAAAATCACAGCCTCCCAGCCAAGCGCGAAAATTGGTCAAGGTTACCTGCATATTATAAAGTTCGTTTTGAGGTACCTATGTAGAAAACAATACTCATTGTTATCCAGCTAAAGGCTTACTATTTCTTATGTTAAAAAGTCAAGAGATCAACTTTTAAATACCTAGATATCAAGTATTGACAGATTGATTTTTTGCAATTGAAAAACCAGTCACCAGTCACCATACAAAAAATTGTAATTAAAAGTGATTGTTAATTTATTTCAAATAATATAATTATGTAATAATAATAAGTATTGAACAATGAATAAAAAAGTTTGCCTCGTGTCGTGTTGTTGACGCACCTCGTACATTGACGATCGCAGCCTTTGCACTCTTCTTGTCAGAATCGCGCAAACCGGTTGTTTTCATAATTTTATGTGTAAATTGCATGTCACGTCACGTTAACCTTATGGCGGCGCCAGTAAAACTACCGGAGGTATATATAGGTGACGGCAGATTTAAGTCATTCGTTAAAGACAGGCGTTAATAATTAATAACGCTCCATCATATATCATCATTTATCATCAACATGTCATCCCCGTTGTAACCGGCAACTTGGACCTTTGCTCGACTTAGACCTTTGCTTGAGAATAACCCGGTTAATCTGGTTATATTCGGTTTAGCTAAGATTTATTAGATAGCTTAGGTTTCGACGACGTGTTTAGCCTAGTTGTTATAGCCTAAGCAACTAAGACTAAAAACTGTCCTCAGGGGAAAAAACTCGTGTATAAGCGAATTTTGGCATAGTTGTAGGGAATGGTGTTTTAAACCACATACTGAAAGTACTGACGGTTGGGGGTGGAGCTAACGGGTGGAGGGGGGTGTAAAGGTCCCTTTTTTTAGTTTTTCGTAAACAACTCGTAAACGGTGGCCCATAGCAAAAAATGTTCCATCACATAATTAATCTACATAAAATTCTCTACAAAAAAGATACAATACACTTTTTTGCGGGGATCAATATTTAATGAGATATGGAGGGAAAAATGATTCCCGAAAGGCCGTAGTCGGGTTTGCATAGTAAGTCGGCCCCTACAATTGGGCTCGGGTTTT
Organism: Acleris literana; assembly: GCA_946894065.1. NCBI lineage: Eukaryota > Metazoa > Arthropoda > Insecta > Lepidoptera > Tortricidae > Acleris > Acleris literana. The sequence goes on along the minus strand of OX335671.1, from coordinate 19,810,279 downwards.
TTTGTGAGTACCTATAGTGAAGAATATTTATGCTGAGTATCAACATCTTAATTGTGACAGTTCTCGACTTATGACTTTTTTATGATTTTTTTCAATGTACTGTTTTTCGGGATGTATTCAAGCGATTTGCTTCAAATTTTGAAATGATGTTCTTTTCGTAATTTGCATCGCCTCCCAAAAAACAAATACTAGTAATCATATAAAAAAGGAAAATAAAGACCAAATAAAAAATATACATTATTTTTTATATGGTTGTGACAGCTCTAGATATTTTTTTCAGAATAGTCCATAAAATGGCCTACTACTTGCCAAAATATCAAAATTTTCCAGGAGGTACTTCCTATCAAAAATCAGCAATATGTGTATTCAGTTCTGTATTCAATCGGTTCTGTTTTCTTTTTTTTATATGATAACTAGTATTTGTTTTTTGGGAGGCATTGCAAATCTATGAAAAGAACATTATTTCAAAATTTAAAGCAAATCGCTTGAATACATGCCGAAATGCCGAATACATTCCGGTACATTAAAAAAAAAAGTAATCATAAGTCGAGAACTGTCACAATGAACATGTTGATACTCAGCATAAGTATTCTTCACTATAAGAGGTACTCACAAAAAATCCCGAGCCCATTTGATGTAAGGGCCGACTTAATATGCAAACCCGACTATGGCCTTTCGCGAATCATGATTAGTGACCCTGCTTACGAAGCTAGCGCTCCCAGGTTTGATTTTCGGTATGAGCAAATATTTGTGTGATGAGGGCGAATATTTGTTCTTGAGTCTTGGATGTTTTCTATGTATTTAAGTATTTGTTTCTTTATATGTATAAGTATGTTTGTCGTGGTCTAGTACCCATTAGCGTCTTTTCGTTTCTAAGATTCGAGGATATCCCAATTGGAATATAAGCCCGGACAACAAAAAGCCATTAGAAAAAAAAGTTTCAGGCTATTTTTAGGGTTCCGAAGTCAAACAAGGAACCCTTATAGTTTCGCCATGTCTGTATTTGCATCTGTCCTTCTGTCCTACAAATTAGACTTGATTGGTTCCTGAGACAAAGTGTTCATAACTTCTAAGAATTATCTAAGACCACCGCACTAAATAAACTTAAATAGAAAAATATTTGTGGTTTTTTGAGATAGTTTTTTTGTGTTTCTAGTAACGGCTACGGAACCCTACACTGAGCATGTGAGCATGGTCTGATATGCTCTTGCCCGGTTTTTGTTTTCGATAGATAGGACTTACATAGTATTCATAGCTCTATTCGTGTATTTTACTGTAAGATCTAAACGGACTTTAACGCAATTTTCTTAATACAAATTGTGTGCTATATATGCTAATGACAGGCGTGAGGTATCAGTTATTTATTACAAACCTGAACCTATGCTTCCACTATATAGCGCCTAATTTGACTACTACGACAACTAATTTAAATTTAATAACAGTGTTTTCATCGACAAGTTTTGATATGTGTTTGGTTTTACTTTCAGGACTGTTTACCGATTCGTCTAAAGGCGGTGCACATTGTGAACCAACCGTATGTGTTCAAAATGGTGTTCGCGGTGTTCAAGCCATTCCTGCGCGAGAAGCTGCGCTCGCGTATCTTTTTCCATGGATCGGACATGGAGTCGCTGAAGCAGCACATAGATGGCAGTGCGCTGCGTCCGCGCCACGGGGGCTCGCTGTCGGATCTCGAGGTCACCGGGGAGGTCATAACCAAAATACTTATGCATTACGAGGACGCCTATAAACGTGAGTGCCTTGGGACTTGTAAATCGTTGTCAAAATTATAGTAATGCCAATTTTGCCTGTATGTATGTTAAAGTCTATTTGAAGTTTCAAACATCATTGCTAGCATGGTGCTAATTATTTTTTGATTTAGTGTTTTATTTACGGAATATTTAGTGTATACTCGTATATATTCACTAGCTGCTGCCCGCTACTCTGTCCGCATAGAAGTCGTTTCTCGCTACTCGCGGAAAAAGTACCTGTACTCCCTCGGGGTTCAACGGTTCAAGCTCTCTCTTTTCTTCTCGGGGTTCTCCATACCAATTTTCATTGAGATCGGTAAAGCCGTGAAAGATTAACAAATAGACAAAGTCACTTTAGATTTAACTTGATTGTTTATAATATACTTAACTGGTATAAAATATACTAGCGGCCCACCCTCGCTTCGGTTCGGTTTATGTGAGTTTTCTGTAGCACCCGTTCATAATCCAAAATTCATTATACATAAAAAACCTTCCTCCTTAATCACTCTATCTATTGCTGAAAACTGCATTAAAATAGTTTAAAAGATCTATGCTGCCCTACTAAGCATAATGGCGATATCTCAGACAAAACATCTGTAGAAATTGCAACCTAGTTACAAACATAAGAGAGTTGAATCTGCTTTGGCTATTTTATTTAGTTATTGCATTTTTGCTTAGGATGGCAGTATGCGAACAGACAGCGGAAGCTACTTCATTTTATAGTATGTAAAGATAAAGAAGAAAAGAAAACACATAAATACTAATTTATAAAATACTTGCTTACTTGTTTCAGGTGCGAACAGCTACGGTTATGTTGACAACTAATAATTAATAAAAAGTTAGTTTGTTAGTATGTTAAAATGCCAGATTATTGCCATATGTTATCTCCAAGAAATAAAGTCCAAGGATTGCTTTTCTTAGTGCTGTAAGAGGGGCCAATAGAATGCTCCCAACAAATCTGAGCTAATAGGTGGAAGCGAGAAAAAGACCCTGCGGGCAGGGATACAGGACCGGCTTAAGGGGAGGGCGAAGGTGCCTCGGGAGCGCCGCCGCTATGGTACTTTTTTTTTATGAATCGTTCGCCCGGGGCGCCTCTATGGTTAAGGCTGGCCCGGCCTGTAAGCTCCGAGGGCCTACAATTTCTAGCACCAGGGGTCCTAGTGAAAAAGGGTACAAGTCGCCTTAACTCATAATAAAAAAGGGTATATACATGAACGGAGTATACTAGACTTAAACCCTTTTTCACTTGATCTTCAGAAGACTTATACCCTTTTTCACTAGGACCCCAGGTTAGAGATCAAGGAGCCTAATATGGCTGCGTTTATCGCGTGACGAAATGTGGATAAAACATCTGTCACTTTCTGACACGTTTATAAGTACGAGAGTGACGGATGCTTTTTCTATACTAGGCCCGCAGGTGTCATTCAAGATGAAATGTAAATTATATTTTATTATGATGTGATGAATAAGCTTTATCCTAATTGCGGAAGTAGTAGACATAGTTAGCCCTCAGTTAGAAATCAACAATCATATATCCTAGAAATTGTGTAAAAGCATCACTTGAAAGGGTTTAAAAGTGGGGATGGAAACTTTTTATAATAAATAAAATATAATATTTATTAAGCTTGAATAGTAAGAAATAAAACGAATAAGAAATATACAAAAGAGTTATTTGTAAAACAGTTATTTTAACCCAAAATCTCCTACCACTCTCGCTGCTCCTAAAAGATTTTCAGTTTCTCTGTCATCACCCTGTTCATCATCTATCTTTATTATTTGCTCCTGGCCGGGTCAGGGCGCGCTTTCAGCTCCGGTAGTTGATTGTTGTGAGGCTGGGTATGCTGGGGTGTTATTCTCTTAAAAACGGCGGTCGGTCGGACGAACGAGCGTGATTGCAGCGGCGAGTTTAAGTTGTCCCGTCGTAGCGAACAAAACACATTTTAGCGCGTGCATTTTCAATTTGGCACTAGCAAGGCTTATCGAACGTATAAGGCTGCCTAATTGAGAATGCACGAGCTAAAATAATGTTTTATTCGCTAGGACGGGACTACGACTCGCCGCTGCGATTTCGCTCGTTCGTCCGAGCGACCGCCGTTTTTAAGAGAATAACACCCCAGCATACTCAGCCTCACAAGTTGTGCTCGCTTGTGCCTCTTTGCCTCAGTATCTAAAGGGCCACATATTCTGAACGATCCGTCGTTACGATCAATCTGAAACGATATCATGACGACTCATATTTCTATTGAAATTTGAACGCGATATTGCCACACACGTACGATTTCAGTCTGAACCGACGGATCGTACCGTAGGTATATGGCGCCCTTAACGATCGCTGCACTTAAAAAAAACCGCCTTCAAAAACGAAAAAAATAACTTCTTTAAAATTGTAGGCACCTAATAGGTTAGTCCAACTGATGTCTGCTTATTGTTGATAATGTTGTGGTCGCCGACTTCAGTTGGACTAACCTATTAGGTGCCTACAATTTTAAAGAAGTTATTTTTTTCGTTTTTGAAGGCGGTTTTTTGTTTTTTAAAACATTTATTTTATATTATACTTTTTAGTGATCAAAATACGCTGTTACGTAGTCCCACTTCTTAGTTGAAATGAAACTTTAACTTATATCAAGCGCGCCGCAAGCAACGCCGCGGGAAAGTCATAGTCATATTTCAACAAGTAAATATTATTCGTTGTAGGTAGTCGCTCAACTATCTTAATCGAGATATCTTATCGCCACCCTTGAAATCGGTACCATTGAGGAGTTCCGATGGCCATCTGTGGTCTTCATCATCAGTTCCACTACACCAAATGATACTTTCTGAATGCAAATGCTGGACTTGTTACTAAAAATACTGAAATCGCTATATGTTTGCCTACAATATTTGAGGAGTTCTCTCAATTCCTCACTGATCCTCTCATCAGATACAGATTTGGTGACAATGGGACCACCTCTATCAAACCAAAAAATTTTTTTGAAATCGGTCGACAATTGACCGAGTAATCGGTGAACATACATAAAAAAAAAATACATACAGTGGAACGTATAACCTCCTCCTTTTTTGAAGTCGGTTAATAAATGACGATTAAGTCGTTGCTTAGTAACGCTTTTTAATACACAAGTTTCTAAAATGTATATGAGCTCGCCTCTGACGTCGATTTGGTGATTTTGTCAGTTACACAGAGGTCAGGCCGGTATTCTAGGCGGTCCACAAAACAAAGATCTATCTTTCTATTCTAGGCGGTAAAAACGATATCGTAGTTTACCTGTTACGGTATTGTTATGACGTCAGCCGCCATTACTGTCAAGAAAATAAGAGCTATCAAAACGTTGACAATACGATAACAGATTAAATACGATATTGTTTTTACCGTGTTGAATAGAGCCGCAGTTAATATTCCTCCTTTTAATTAAGCAGCTAATTTTAATAAAAATCTATCAACAGATTTAAGAGAGGATAGTGTCATAAGAACCATTGGATATTTTAGTTATTTAGGTAACCTCCGGTTGTGAAAAGCATACATTTTCCTTGGAGATTGTGTAATGTAGGTGAATACATGTTTCCTGTGAACCTTATATTTTAGTTCAAATTTTAACTAACTGTATTTGTACGTATTTGTGGTCGATTTGGAAACAAATAAGATTCTATAGAGTTACATAAATATATTTATTATTAAAATAATAATTTACAACAGGGAATAAAAAACACTGTCATGGAGACACGAACGAAATAATTCCTACAAGGTAAACGACATCAAAAATAAATTATGCAAGACTTATCACAGTGCTGCTTTAGTGATTAATTTTATTTGATTGATATATTGAAATCACAGCTTGGGTACCGACAAAAACATAATATACATTTAAATTATATATATATATATATCACTAAAACAAACTACAAGTACACGTACAAGTAGCTCGCTAAACTTTGTGCTGTTTATGTAACTAGTACGTTTACAACTTTAAAGACAATTTACAACATTCTCTTATCGACGAATAAGGAATACATTATAATTATTAAATAAACTACTCTTCTTTCAGTAACTTAATAACAAAGGTTACATTTTGTGGTTCCTTGTTCTTCTAATTGATTTATTAATAACAATTAAATATCCACACATAATAATCGATTTTACTCGTTTAAGCAAGCGCCAGGCTGACATGATACGCAATTCGATTTTGCGAATCTAGGCAAGAATTTAAAAAAAAATGGCTGTCAGACTTAAAATACCGAGTACAGTCAAAGATTTAAATTTCTGACCCACCTTAGGTCCAAAGTCAATCTGACATTCTACAGCAATAAGGTTGAGTTTCCTATAAGTTACAAATGACTTGGCATCTCTAATGACATTGACGACTTCAAGCATATTTTTCTCCAATGGGTCCTAAATTCACGTCCGTGGCCATATCAATATCTAGATAAATACACAATACATCGCTCTACGGAGATCTCCCGCGCAAGCTTGCGAGCAGTCGAGCCTCTATAAAGCAAGAAGTCTACAAATGTTTTTGACCATTTCGGAAGCTTGCTCTACAATCTATATAGCGCTGACCTTAAACATGTTGTACCAATAAGAATTTTCATTGGAATAGACAGACAAACCTAACTTAAAGTCAGTCTCATTGGCACACGTTCAACAGAACCTTAACACAGGAATGCATAGTGGCAAGGAAGGATGATGACGGATGTCACCACCAATTCAGGATTGGAACAAGTTTACATAAATGAATTTTTCTGTTAATTATATCATACATAGCAATTCAAGGCAATTTAAATACATAATAATATACAGAACTATTTGTACTTATCTCAAACACTTTATATTATCGTAAAAATAATTCGGAACAAATAAGTATGTGTGTAGACATCTGTGATGTTCTAACTAGTTGTATTTACATTACTTACTTATGAAATGACATTCAGAACACGCAGATCACAAAGCGTGGCAGTGAGGCCACGAGTCACGACCACGCCAACGTTCACCAGATTACTTCGTAACCCAATATCTTTAACAGTCTCACATATTTAAAACCACTAGGCGTAGACAAAGTAGCAGGACGCCAATTACTTTTTCCCGTATCCATAAGACGCAATGGCTGTAAAAAAATAAAAATAAAATTATATATCAGCTAAATTAAAACGAAAAAAGTGGAATAATCCTAAAGTACTAATACTTTACACGTTTAGATAAAAAAACGGTTACAAAGTTTGGATAAGGCATCCGTCACCTTCTGACACGTAAATAAGTACGACAGTGACGGATGCTTTATCCACATTTGACACGCGATATAGACGCAGCCATACTAGGCCCGCAGAGGCGCTATTCTACTGTGTAAAACCGCATTGCTTTTAACAGTTATCATATTGTTTTTAACTCGGCTGCCATTACTGTTAAGTAAATAAGAGGTGTCGTAATGTTGACTATACGGTAACACGTCAAAGGCAATACAGTTTTATCCACCACCTATAGAGGCCCGGAGGCTTTTATGGCGGCCAAGTTAAACACAATACCATAAGGCTCGCTTCTCACTGGGACACCATGGCGGAGCAAACCTGTCGCCTCCACCAATAAAATGTATGAAACGATGCGCAACCAAGCGGACACGGGGCACGTTTTATAAAGATACAGTTTGGTCGTTCTAAGAGGGCCGATTTGACAGCTGTCAACGGAGTATAAAATATAACCTCAAACACATATTTTGTACTGAGTTGACAGCTGTCAAATCGGCCCTCTTAGAACGACCAAACTGTACAAGTTTTACAGGTCTAAACTGGCAACACTGCTCAAATGGGTGAGGCACGTTTTATAAAACTACAAGTTACAATTTTACAGGTCTAAACTGGCAACACTGCTCAAATGGCTGGTCGTCATTGGTCGAGGTTGTGTCAAATGGAAACTTGTAACCTGTAAATTGTAATTTGTAGCTTTATAAAACAGGCCCCATCTGGGATACGCCCCATGTGGGATACTCTCCATAGAGCTGTATAAGTACATTTTGTTGGTGGCGGCGACCGGTTGCTCCGCCATGATGTCCCAGTGAGCGGACCTAACATGGCAAAAGCAATATGGTTTCACCAATTAGAATAAAAGCGACTTGGAGGTTAAATTGTGGATATTTAAACATTTAACCTGTACGTAAGATATTCCCTTCGATGAAAGAATATATTTCAGAAAAAACCAAAGTCTTCAAAAAATTATTCTGGGCTACGGGCATGCCAAAGACAGATGCAAGTGGCAGATGTGGAAAAGGGTTTTTTGCTACTATTACTAAACTCTTTAAGTGCTTTGGCCACCGTTACAACTTACCGCCGAACTCCTTATCACACATCATGAGCAGCTCCAGCCACTGAGGGCCGGTGACCTTGGGAATGCTGAGCGTCCCGCCGTAGGACTCGGGCAGGCACTTGGGGCTGAGGTGCTTGTGCAGCAGCTCCCAGTCCTTGCCGATGAACACCAGGCGTGACCGCAGCTTCTCCTTGAGGAACGGTTTGAACAGCTGGTAAACCATATTGAATAGGTACGGCTGGTTTACGACGTATAGGCCCTTCACTCGCAGCGGTATGCTTTCCTGGAATTAAAATATTCAATGTTAAGTCCGCTGTCTTACAAAAATGTGCTGGCAACATAGTTGACGCAAACCCTTCGGACACAGGACCCGGGCAGGATCCCACGCCGAAACAACCCCCCATACCTCCCCAAACCTTCGTAATTGTACCCCCCCTTCAACCGCCCTCCCCCTCCCCTCTCTGTATCTAGATCCCCAAACCCAAATATTCTTCTCCCTCATTCCAAACCCAAAACAAAAACCAATCCCCAACGCACCCCTAATCTTGTAGTATGATGCAATGGTATAAAATAGTATAAAATCTTCCAAACCCCTTACCCCCATCCCTAAGCACCTCTGTTGAATTTTTTTCCTTTCTTTGTTTTAACTTAATGACCTCTTTATGCTAAACCCAAAGCTAACTCTAACCTTCAGTGTTTAACATACACTTAAGGTTGGAGTTAGCTATATTATAAGCAACCTCCTGACGCACGCACCTCCCGAACACCTAACGGGTGTCGGTAGGACGGGGGAGGGAGAATCCGGCGGCCTCCTAAACGGGAGAATGATTTTCTCTCCCGGCCCTTCAGCACTGGCTGGGGTAAGGCTCCGCGCGCGATTCACTGGTCCCTCGTCAAATTGACACCTGCCCCCCCCATTAAATTATAGCAGATGTTTAGGCTAAGATGCAATGGAAGAGGTCACAAAAGAGGGCAGCGCAAGGAGACACGCGCAAAAAATAGTATCTCCAGGCAAAAGAGAAAGCCTCAAAAAGGGTAGCCCCACCCATAAAGATGGTATCCAGCCACACAAGCGGTCCAAAAAAGATCTCCGACCCAACCCTTCCATTGTCGGGCAAAAGAAAGGAAGCCCGTAGTCTGTAAGCATGCATGCGCCAAGTTTCCCACGCCGCGACTCACATAGCTGTAAGTCTCCCCCCCATCCCAACCCCCCTTCCTATCCCCCCTTTTTGGAAAAACCCCGGGGGTAAGTAAACGGAGGAAGGACTTTCTCCTCCGGCCTTTCAGCACTGGCTGGGGTAGTATCCGCGGGAGTCTAAATTCTAGTTGGTAATAGGGGCATTGGTGTTTTTAGCCGGTGCGAGCCCGGCAGTACCTGGGCCCTTCATTCCCAGGTCTCCGGAAGGGATTTTCACCGCTGCCCCTTTTTCTTAAAGTAATTCAAGTCAAAAGCAAACAAAAGCAAGGACTTTTGTCTCTGGACCCTCAGGCTATTACCAACAAAAAAAAAATTGTTTGAATTTTAACTCCACTGTGAATACACATTTACCCTTCAGCTGCACTGATGAGTCAATGCATTGTTAACGCGAACGGACTATAGAATATTCATCTTGAAACTGCAAATGTCCAAGGGCTTCAACGCCTACTTATCAACTGAGCCTTATCTATGCCATAAAAAGTGGACGTATAGTTTAAGCTGACTAAAAGCCGAGTTAGTTACCTGTAGCCAGTCGAGCAGCCGCTTGGCGTACTGCGGCGTGAACTGCCAGACCTGCTGCAGGGAGAGGCCCTCCATGTCCATGATGACCACAGCGCCGCAGATCTGCGACACCGGCTCCATCATGGCCGCCTCCAGGAACAGCACGCAGCCCTTGAACGCCTCGTCCAGGGAGCATTTGCTCGGCTTCCAGCGCTCTGCAAGGAAACACTACTTTCAGAGGCTATTAAATACCCTCTGCATATTGTTTGCATCATCGTCAGTGACCTGGTATATAGAGGTATGCCTCGGATTAAAAAAAACCAGAAAATAGGACATTCTAATCCACGACATGGACTAGGTATATCTGTGTATTTAACTACCAAATGTTATCTAGATTTGTTTATGCGCGATTAACATACATCTAATCACCCACGCGAGATTAACAGGATACACTATCCGTAAGACGTGATAAGATTGTTACTTAATTCATATATTGTTCATCCTATACATAGATTTATTTTATACTTTAAATAACATGACCTGTCTTAGTACACATACCTATTTAAGTGTACCAAAATTGAAAGAATACAAGAAACTTAAGTTAAATGGTTCATAATAATGCTATATCAATAAAAAGAATAGAATTAATATCACATTTGCGCCCACTTTTTTTGTATGTTTGCCTTTTCAGCCAATTTTGTCAATGTAAATTATGATACCCTTCATTTTAATTGCAACTTTAGCTTCATATTTGTATAAAATCTTCTTGCCTAACATCCTTTTAGGCTGAAATTATAGAATTAAATAAACATCTATTGTGTAGCTTAGTTAATTTAGGTTAGGTTGGTTTTTTATAATAATTAAAAAAAAAACATTAATTACGATAAACAACGATTATGCCATTCAATATGATATAGTTATGTTCTTGGACCATGAAACAAGAACGGATCGTACCTCTTAAAATTGTTTCCCCAGTAATTTTCCTTAATAAAACTATACGTTATAATGAAATCAGATGACAAACAATCTCTTTTGATTTCCGGCGACCTTAACATACCGTTGCGTCCAGGCTATGACGTCAAATCAAGGCATATGGTTAGCCACTAATCATATTACAATATGTTTAATGCGCAGATGCATTGTGATGTCAAAGATCTAATAGGCAGCTCGGAAACAGTACGTAGTAATACAAATATACTTAAATACATGTATAATGTCCTCGTACGTAGGCAATTTATTTTTATTCCGTCCATTTGCTAAGAGTGTCGAAGCGTGACTATAATTCCACAATTCAGTACCGATAGGTAGAAATAATTATGTCAATGCCTACAGCCTGATATAATAGATTTGTCTATTTAATAACCAATATGAGCATTGTCATCGGTTCTTTTAGCAGAGTGTACATATATGAGAGAGAGAATACATCTAAGAGAATACATGTATGGGAATCCGTAAAAAAACAATTTTAGAGAAAAACTTTTCTGCTCACTGTCTTTTTTGGCAGTCATCATCTGGTTAGACCAATCCAACGCACCCTGTCACCAACTTTAGATTTCAACATCAGTATATGCATGTACTACTCCAACAAATTTCAGTCCATTCTGATAACGAGAACTACTTAGTTTAAAATTACCTTGCAAAAACACAAACGTAGCTTGTTTTCGAAAGCGCCCTGGCCATATTATGTACACTAATTAATTCGGCCACAGGGGTCATGATACTCAATGATAACTTACTGCCGAGCTCGACGACGAGCACGCGCCGCCCGAGGCTGTCCCGGATGGGCAGCACCGCGAGGATGTCCTGCTTGAAGATGTTCTGCTCCTTGCTCGGCATCAGCCCATCGTAGTGCTTAGAGTGTTTCACCTTGAACGCGTAGTACCGTTTGATCTGTAATATCCAACAATAAAACATTATTTACCAACAAAACAAACACGGGAAAAACTCACAAAAAGTTACCTGGTCCTAAACTAAACATTACGATACGATAGATGATGATGATAGACCATTATAAGATCATTATAAGTTTGACGACGCGAACAAACTCGTCTGCAAAATCTAGAGTTGAAGAAGATCCAAACGATTGAACAAGGTGTACAAAATGTTTCCAATTTTATATTAGTTTTACATAATACTAGAAAGACGCTTCTTACTTCTTATGCTTAGAATTAGTTTTCCAATTCAAAAATCCTTTCTTAGTGTACCCCTAAAGTACCCAAGGAATATTTATTCCAAATTAAGACCCTAGGTTCAGCGTTTTAGACCTTTAGACTGTGCGTTGTCAGTGGGTCAGTTATGGAAGAGTTTTATATTTATAGATGTTGCGCACTCATGTTGGAGTATCTTGCGTAAAAATCCTTGATTTCTTAGGTCTTAATAAGACATTTACATTAGATATAACTAAATCTAAATATTAAAAAAAACCGCCTTCAAAAACGCTAAAAATAACTTCATTTAAAATGGTAATACGTCAGTCAAACTAAAGTTGGCGTCCCACAATATTTTTAACCAAAATCCGACTGAAGATTTTTTTGCGTTGTCCGGGGAAAATACATAAAAAAAAGATCCCGACCAATTGAGAGCCTCCTATTTCTGAAGAAGGTATTTTTTTTTAACATCGTTCTCGAGAGATTTTAGTGACAATTAACTTGTTCCTTTTTCAAATTTCCGAAAAAAAAATTCAAAAATCGTCACCATGCAACGACTTAATCGTCATTTAACTGACTAACGGCCGAACGCTATATTCAAACCGCGGCCAGATAAGGCTTGCCCATACAAAATGTGTCAAACATTTGCCCATACAAAATGTGTAAAATTTTAATCCGAAGCTAGCCTTATCTGTCCGTGGTTTGAATATAGGTTTTGGCCTAAGTGCGGCCGATAGGTACTTATCCGCAAGTTCGTTGGCAAAGAGCCACTAGCGAGCGCAACATGTGAGGCTGGGCATGCCAGTCACAACAATCACACTACCGGAGCTTAAAGGCCGAGCCACACCGGATGCGTGACGTGCACGTGCACGTGTGCGTTCGCTTTCCACTGCGTTGTATAGTATGAATTCTCATTACGACATGTCACTATACAACGCTGTGGAAAGCGAATGCGCACGTGCACGAGCACGTCACGCAAGCGGTGTGGCTGGGCCTTAAAGTAGCCGCCGCGGCCCGAACCGGCCAGGAGCAAATAATGAAGATGAATGATGGATGAGTCGACTAAACTAATACGGATAAGCAGACTAATCTTGAGTGAGATGCCCAGAGGCGTTAAAGGAAATGTCAAAGAAAACTATCATCTGCATCATCTCAGACTTCTTGAATTGAAACGGACATTTCACTAAAGATTAAATAATTCATGTAGCTAACGTAATATATATTTCAGTCATACATGTCAGGCATATTTTTAAACCATCAACACCATTATAAACAATAACAAAAAAAAACCGTGAATATCGCGAAAAGAAAACCTTATTAACCTTCTCAACGCCTTCACAATAAGCAGTGAGCATTTGGTGTGTATGAGTAAGTACATTATGACGTGTTAAAAATGATAAAAAATACACCACGCACGATCCGTTTACGCACGGAGTTTTAAATAACAAAATCCCAAGATTAATACTGAAGGCTAAAATCAAAGTGGCATGTGTTAAAATAATTATGAAATAGGGACTCCATGGATTCTTGAACCACGATACGCCACTAAAAGTCCTAACCCTACTTAGAAACATAACAAGCAATCTATGCATACTATCCCAACAAAAAGTCCATTAAACCAATTTTAAAATTTAAAGCGGACTTTTGTGCATAGTTCCAAAATAATACTAAATGTAAAGCCGAGGTCAATAGAAATGTCAAAAGATGTAAACAAATCAGTACTGTTTGACAACTAACCTCAATATTTCTGCAAACGAGTTTTGATTTTAAAAACGTACAGTTAATAGTTTTTTAATCTTTAACAGAATGTAAAAGTAAAAATCAAGCGTGTACATCATTAAAAATAACTCACGCGATGTCCAAAAGTACGTGATTATGGTGTAATAATGGTAAATAGGTCCGTTTGGTTTTGTTTACATCTTTTATCTACACTCATATCATAAGTTCTCTATTATGCGTTCAAAACCCGTAGGCAATGACCAGCATTACCTGTGGTAGTATGTGACACCGATGACAGCTGTTAATTTTGGAACATGTTCCAAATTTGGATCTCATTAATATTCGATAACGTAATTTCAAAATTACGTTACAGCTGTCATCGCTGTCACCTACTACCACAGGTAAGGTAATGCTGGTCATTTGCTTTTCGGCTTCTGAACCCATCTTAGAGTACTTTTTTTTTCCTAAATATTTATCTTTATTATTAGTCATTACGCAACCGTCACGTAAACTACTATTATTATTTCTATTGACCCCGACTTTAAGTCCAACTACCTCTTAATGTTTTTTTTACAGTTCGACGCTGACATGCTTCGACGTTAGTATTTGTTTATTTAACTTATGCTCCCTAAATTTCCGCTTCTCTGATTCAAGGTGATAAACAAGAACAACTGACGTGCAAGCAAACTTCGATGGAAGAGACGAAGGAAGAATCGATTACAGATACAGCAATATTATAGTTATTTTGCTATTATACCTGTTTATTTTTCAATATGACACGCTTGATATTATTTATATGATAAGTGCATGTGATTGTGTGCTATTGTGGTGATTGTAAACAAATAAATAAATGCCATATTTATACTTTTCAGAGAGCGAAGTTGGTTTTTGCTGCGAGTGTTGATTTTAAATCCCAAGTAAGCGCTTTTCACTTCAGCACCGAGAAAACAATACCTAAACTAAAGGTTAACCCCGATCAATACTGGTACCTACCCGACCCGACCCGCGTCAATACCTACACGATTCTAGACTTACCATTATTAAGAACATATTACTAAACGATTTCGAAACTTGATGATCTTATTATAAACGCTCTCAGCGTTTGCAGTCTCAGGATTGCAGGCTTGAGATTGCAAAAATGTAGGTTGATGGGGAGTGCTACCCGAGACCCATCTCGGGTAGCACTCCCCATCAAGTGGCCTGTGTGCTCCTTTGCCTTCTTGATACAAAAAAGTTCCTATATCTACTTTCAACCTCTATCGTCATATTAAGTTAAAAAAACAAATTTTTCAAAAATATTTTAAAGAGTAGATATGGATGTAGTAGTCATGTAGCAGATTAAAAAAGTTATAAGGTGTTGTCGATCCTCCCACTTAAGTTGTCGTTCCAAGGTTGCATCAAAATGAAAGTACGAGTATGTTAAATTAAGTAGCGGATCGTGACTTCGAATGAAAAACACTAAAAAAATGCGTTGAATATGACGATTCTTCTTCGAACTTATAAATAAACTTCAACAAAGTGTGTGTCCTTTCGTTTGCTACGTACCAGTTCATAAGCGCTCTCCGGGTAGAACTTGCAAGGCCGCAAGAACCTGACGAGCCACGTGTCGCTCTCCAAAGGAACGTACAATTCTTTATCCTCTGAAAAACAAATGAAATTCACGACGTTAGTCCGGCACTGCCATAATTAATCGTTTTCGTAATAACCTAACACGGAATTAATGGGCCATCTTAGAACCCATTACATTAAATAAATTAAGTCATAATTACGCATTGAGTAATTGTGTCGAAGTTTAATATTGGCTTACCAAATAATATTCCTACCAGTTTGTACATAAGTGCCTATAGTGCCTACGAAGCTAAATAAAAAATAAATAAATAATTATCAAGGGACGATCTCACACAAATTGACCTAGTCCCAAACTAAGCTCTAGGCTTGTACTATGGGTACTAACTGAAAGGTTAAATTCCCGGTAAGAGAAAATATTTTTGTGATGAGCGCGAGTATTTGTTCCTGATTTGTCTTGAATGTTTTCTAAGTATTTAAGTATGTATATTCTCTATATACGTATTATGTATCGTACGCATAGTAAAAGGTTTGAGTTTAGTTTGGGATTAGATCATTTCGTGTGAAAGGGTCTTCTGATAATTATTATTTTCAATTGACTTAGTCCCGAACTAAGCTCTAGCCTTGTACTGTACGACCGGACGCATTCAAAGATTTCTCTCATCTCACGAAATACATTTAATGTACATAATCAGGGTCAGTGCGATACAAACAAAGTGCCTTAATAAATAACAAAATGCAAGCATTAAAAACCCGTCTGCATGTTTTCACACTGTCGTCTATATAGGTATAATGTTAAATTTCCATGTTATATACTTTTGAATGGTTAGGCATTTTCCGCCGTACTCTCATTACATTCACAGTACATTGTAAGACAATTAACTCGTTCGTCTTTCAGTGTGTGAAAATTGACACTAGCAAGAGCATCGTCATTACTTACAGTTGTTTTATCTCATGAAAGCGGTATTTGCGGGATCCCTCATAGAACTTGATACTATTGGTATAAGGTGAATGAAACAAAAGAAATAAAGACCCTATCTTCACTTTTATTAGGTACGTAATTAATTACATGTACGTTGATATCAAAAAAAAACTTACAATAAACAAAAATCGAGAAAGTTTTCAAAAGATTGTTCAAAAAACTAATTAAAACTTTGTTGAGCATTTAGTTGTTTTTTTTTTGCAAAGAATACAATATAGGTATATTTGCGTCCGCAAATCTCGCGGATTGCGCGCTCGTAATCCCGCAACAAGCGGGACTGGAAAATAGCGCGGGATCTCGGAATACCGGGAACCCGGTATACTGGGACGGGAAGCCCTAATCCGTCTAGACTTACGAGGATACAGAGAACCATATAGGTACATACGGAAGGAGGTATCTGACGTCATAAAAATAGTAAAGTCCAACGTCAAGATTGAAAGCGCTAATCAAATCAATGCCAAACAAATAAAACAGGACTATGACTAAAATAAATTGGTGTATATTAATTGGTCAAAGCACTTTAATTGTTTGCGTTATATTTTACTCAACTTCGGGGTTTTTTGCGTTTGTTGTGTTGCTTGGGTATGTACCTACGTATGTACAATATCCCGGATGCGACGGCTCGACTACGCCAACTTATATTTGAACAAATAACATGTCTATTTGCTAATTAAGTAGTGTTTGGTCGTGCAAAGGTCTTATCATTCTGTACATGACTATTCTAGAAGAGTTTATTGGATATTTCTATAAATGACTGGCTGTGATGATAATGTCGTAAGAGGTACTATTTACGGCACTAATCTATTAGCAAATAGTCCCAGAATTGAAGACAATTAGAGTATTTTTGATATCTCTGATGGTAGTCGAGCCTCTGGATTTGTGGCTGAGTAAAAGTTTGCTGTGTCACTTTCTGTCAAATTCAAATGTCACAATTAAGGACAAGGACAAACCATATTTTAAGTATTGTGTGTTATTTTGTGCGTTTATGAATAAGAGAATATTTTACGGGTTAATACACAAATTATAGGGTAAAAGCGTCGTATCGTCGTCGTAAAGTATTATAGGTACTTTACCCGTAATACAATGTAAATAGGTAGGTAGCGCTAATCTGCCCACGCATGTCCATTTTATTTACGCATGAATGAAATAGAAAAAAGTGACAACATGCGTCAGGGCAAATTAGTACTACCTGATCCAATCACTGATTATGAAACGTGATACAATCATAAATAATGAGGAAAATTGTATAGTACCCAGACAACCAGCAAAAAGGGGTTGTTTTTTTTTTTTAGTGATATTGCATTGTTGATACCTGCATTAATAGCTATTTTAAATGTAGGTACCTAGGTAATACTGTTCTGTGTCAAAGAAATTCTGTGGTGTTTAATAAAGAGTATTTGTATTATATTGTATGGATGTGTAACTCTAAAATAAGCTTTTTGTGACAAAATTAGTTCGGCATTTATGAGTATTAGATGTTATCTTTAGAAATCAACATAAAAAATGTTCTAACTTTGTTCTTGTTTTACTGTGACTACTTAAACTCGCCGTTGTGACATTCACTCGTTCTTTCGTCCGATCGCGTTTTTATGATAATCACACCCCAGTTAGTAAATGAGGTTGTGTTTGCTAGAGGAGTTTTATTTGAGATGCTGCTATTTGGTTTAGCAGGGTAGTTTTGTTTGGACTTCAAGTAGCTTCATCTTGTGTCGAGTAGGATTAAGAATAAGACGGTGTCCAAAACGCCGCTATGGGCCGTCGGATGACGCTAGCTGTATTTTATCAACAGGAGTTGTTTATCACCCCCAGATTGTACAGCAGCTGGAGAGACGAAAAATTTGGGCTACCATGGCTATATTTTCCTTAACAACATATTAAAAAACCATAACAATCGGACCTTTTTTAGGGTACCGGAACAACGATTTACAAAATGTACGACGAAAATTTTTGTATGGGCTGCACTTTTTCCGGTATAGCATACTTCCGGCTCAATTTTCGGATTGGCGACAGGCAGATCCGTATTCTGCAGGGTCAAAACCCTCGGATAACGTTGTTACACCAACTGTTACATAATTTGCCGCTTGCATTCTAATTCTTCAAAAATGGTCCTAGACTATGATACTATTCTAGTGTTTACCTTCTAAAAGCCTCCGTAGCTCGGTGATGGCGGCGCTGCTGACTTCAGGGGTCTCCCTCAGCTCCAGGCGCGCGATCTCCCGGACGGCCTCGCTCGGCTCGTCTAGCTCTATCTGCAGCAGGAAGTCCCCCAGCTGCACCGCCGGCAGCTTGTCCACGTCCGTCAGCATGTGCTGCGATACTGCAACAACACATTAATATAATATAGATGACTAGAGGCCAGGTCCGAATTTAGAGGTGTGGAATCCCTGAGGCAACAAAGGAGTTCATAATATTTTTTTAATGTTGTAAATCGGTTTCATACAATTTATGTAGGGGCCCAGGGCAGTTGCCCCGGTTGTCCTCCCTTAAATCTGGCCTTGCTTAGTGGCTAAAGAAAAGTTCAGGAATCCAGGTAGAAGCGCTCAGTTTCCACTCGCGTACAAAAATTGTACATAACTAATACGGCCATTGAAATAAAGATCCATTGCAAAGCAGATAAAGTGGACTTTCCCTGGTTTTTGGGACTGACAATTTAAATTAGACAATTGACTCTATTGCATTTGTAATAGGTTCATATTCCATTGGTAAATTTCGTTGTATGGTGGGCCTTAGGAGGTCACTGTTTGTAGACAAACGCGCCCGGCTGGAATTTTACTAGAAAACGGGTCAAGCCAAGTTGCATACAACAGCAAGCTAAATAAAGGCGAACCTATGACTCAAAATATACTTTTTTTATGTAATTGATTCTCTATTAAAAATTGCATGCGGTGTTTACCTTTATGCAGGGCTGGGCAAAATACATGCTTTATTTTAATTGAAATACAAATTACAAAATACCATCTCGCAAGTATTTAAAATCCGAAATACAAAATATCATTACACGACGTTTTTTTGACGACGGCGACGCATTGGCCTATTTGGTAGTGACCCTGCCTACGAAACTAGCGGTCCTGGGTTCAAATCGTACTTATCAAAAATTACTTTTTAACCAAGTAATTGAAATACAAATACAAAATACGTATTTGTATTTCAATTATGGTCCATTCCAATAGACTTGTCTTATTTAGTAAACACTTTTATAACCTCAAAGTGCTCCATTTTCGCCTAAAATATCAATTCTGTCGTAAAAAAAACTATCCATGATGTAAAACCAGGAAAATGGTGTGCAAAATGTGGTCTCTAGTTGCTTTATTCAACTGAAAACGGGCATTTTATCCAAAAATGATGCGTTTTGAGGTTATAAAAGTGTTTACTAAATAAGACGAGTCTATTGGAATGGACCATACGTATTTTAATTACAAGCAATTCAAATACTGCCCAGCCTTGCTTTATGTAGGTGTTACTACGCTAAAAAGGTTTGCAATGTACTTGTAAGTATCGTTATCTACGTATTGATGTTAACATTCGTTAGTAAACCATAAAAAAACTTTGATGACTGCAGTCGTTACCGTTCGCGAAAGACCACTTGGCGCGGCCTACTGTTATCTTACAGAATACTTTTTGCTGTTGTTTCGCGGTTTGTAATTTAATTCTGCAACAGGGTAGTCCACTTTGTCTAGCTAATTCATAGAGCAGTAATCTCCAACCAAAGCAAGCGATGAGTTATTGGGGCAACCGTTATTTCAAAGCACTGTATCGTGTATTTGAAACGATGTGTTAATTTAGTTCTCTTTTGGTGATTCTTAAATCAATAAATTTCTACTTCTCTCATATTTTAAAGTAAATTGTCACATAGCTTAAGATTTTGAAGGGCCATTGTTCACAAATGTGTTCAATTCTGGTTTTCCCAGGAAATGAGAACGGACTGATTGCGTCAATCGTATGCGTACTCATAGATGCTAAGTTAAAAGGATTAAATAAATTTTCCACAGAAGGCGGTGCGGTGGCACCAGAAGGCGGTGGCCGCAGGAGGCTATTTTTAGAATGTCTAAAGGTCTATACTCCGGAATGACTCCGATTCTTGGTACCCGTTGATGCTATTTCAAATGAGGATAAATACCACTATTTATTATTATTTTCGAGTTTTGGTCACTGTGACATCTTTGCGGTTTTCGGAAGTTACAGTGTAAAGCTAAACATTTCCATATAAAATGCGGTAATTCTCCACTTAAACCTAGTCCGATTTTTACGATTTTTTGAATATGTTGTAGATATTACGAAAACCTATATGTACGGAACTAGGAAACGTACAAACCTAGTTTTTCATAATAACTACAACATATTCTATAGGACTTTATTACAAGTTTAAAGCTCGTCCTCAAAACCAGCGGTGGATTCATTCAGAACAAGTAACGTACGAGCTTGTTGGCAAAATTAATAGAATAATACGGCAGCGCTTTATCCACCACTACTACATAGTACTCAGCTGTCAGCTGACGAGGACTACGCTAATGAAGTATATTACAACTATATCAAGAAAACATATCTTAATGGGCCCATACACGGCCACAGGCACTAAATTTTGCAAGTTATTACGCATAAATTTTGCAACTACCTTCCTTTGGTTTTAATTAGACTTATCATTTAAGATAGACACAGGTTCGTGGACTTGATACAAAAGTTGGAGGTTAAACGAATAATGTGCATAAGTTACCTATGTATGTTATGATAATGCCTCATAATAGGTTTAATTACCGGATTCTTTTGTAATATTTGCCTATGTCGAGGCTATTCGCGTTATTTAAGGTGTGGGTAAGAATAAACCATCACATAGGTACCTGAAATCATATCAAAGCAATGGCTGATTGAGGCTTGAATTATGCATGGCAAGAATCATCTGTAATCGGTTACTAACAATGCAACATGGTACAGGAAGTATTTGATACTAATAATAAGCAGAAATGATTACTGAGCATTAATTAACGGTAAGTAATCAATTAATGAGTCAGTTACTTTTATTCGTTTTGACGGGCTTACGGAATTTCTTAACAGCTTCAAATTTTGAATAAACGTTATTAAAATATCTCACATTAGACTACAAAAATCACGAGAAATGTTTAGTAAATAGTAAAATTTACTTCCGATAAGAGAAAGAATTTAGCAACAATACATGCAGTTACGCAATTACGGTGGTGGCGATTGTGGTATTAATTCGATAATGATTATTGGGTGTCACCATAAGTATATGAGAGAGAAAGGGAATTGTATCTTCTGTGGACAACATTATACAGATAAGTGATACATAATATACGGTCGTGATGATACTTTCTTTAGTAAACATGATTAAACCACTTTGCGAGACAACGCATTGCAAACCGTCAAACAGAATTTCATGTTTGCTAAAAAGAAAGCAGATTGACAAACATTGCCGCTAGTAAATTTTAAAATAACAGAAAAATACAGTAAACACTCACATTTTCCCATGATTACGATCGGTAATCTCAATCTCACACAGTGCAGTAGGAACGGTAAATTAAAATCCGTAGAAATAAGGTAATCGCTGATCGCCCGGTGAGGTAACGCAGCAGACTGCGCCCGCGCGGCGTGACGTTGGTATATATGAAGCGTTACCCCTGCGTAAGTGCTGACTAGTACGGCCACTTAACCGTATTTGCAGTTTTTTTTACCAACCGCACGAACCAAGTGCCCATGAGTGCGTTCGACTTTGACAAAAAATATGTATTGACGTCTTTCAATTTCAATACAAATGTTTATGTTTAATGTGTGTTTGTTAATTTTCGTAATTCTCTTCTTCGGTTTAGTAGTACCGCTAATTAACGTTAAATATAAGACAAAGTCCATTAATATAATTCTCGCTGTCATCAATTTACCCTCAGTCACTAGACAATGTCTGTCATTTTCACAGAAGTAGTTCAATTAATTAAAATTATATGGTCGTCTTTTATTTCTTTTCGATAACTATGCAAAAAAAACCTTAAATAAGTAGGTAGGTAGTTAAAGTCCGTCCGTCTGATAGACAGTTCAAATTTTCATACTTATACAAATGAACATAAAATTAATATTAAAGTTAAAGTGGGGTTCCATACAAAAATGGTACGGAACCCTTCGTGTGCGGGTCCGACTCGCTCAGTTTTAGTGTAAATATTTAAAAACTCTAAATATAAAAAGAAACATCAGGTAAACCCAGATGCGTCGACACGGATATCGGTATAATGAACTGTCTAATAAGCGTTAGATCGATTTGTCACCTCGAGGCGAATGCTACACGCTCGATATGTATCGGGATATTTAACGTGATATTTATCTAGTAATATTTTGGTATACTACACATACGATACGAATCGCGTCAGTACGACGGTAAATTTCATGGAGTATAGTCGTACGTTTCGTATTACGATGCAAATATCACGATAAATAGCGAGCGTGTAGCACTAGACGCTCGATATTTATCGACGATACTTGATACAGATCGTGGATTTTTGGATTTCTAGAAATCCAGCGATCCGTATCACGATACGTGATACGTTATACTACACACTCGATAAATATCGTGATCCTGGATTATGATCCAAATATCACGATAAATATCGAGCGTGTAGCATTCGCCATATCCTTCGACAACTCACTTCCTAGAATTATACATAATATACAGATTGACGGACAGATGGACAACTACACTGACGTACTCAAAAACTGCATTAGTTTGTTTGAAAATAGTTCGTAAGTTGATACGGTTTATTTTTCCGTGAATACGTATATAAGGAATCCCTTGACTACGGAACACTAAAAACCGGCCAAGTGCGAGTCGACTCGCAAACGAAGAGTTTCGTACTATTCTAGAATATTATACTAGTATAATAACAAATTTAACATTGTTTTAGGCCGGCTTTACACTGAAACTTACGACTTACGTAAGTAAGGACGCAGCTATCTGTTAGAATGAGAAAAAAAAATCTATCTACTTCTAACCAATAGCTGCGTCCCTGCTTACGTAAGTCGTAAGTTTCAGTGTAAAGGCCGCCTTAGGCCAGGTAAATTTCTGTAAATTTATGATTTTTTATTATTCAAGAGATATAGCTATTGTTAAAGGGCTTATTACATTATCCTTAATTTAGTCACTAACAAGAGGGACGCAGCTATACGTTAGATACGATACGAGATATCTCCATACGTATCTAACGTGTAGCTGCGTCCCTCTTGTTAGTAACAAAATTTAGGATAATTAAGGATAGTAAGTTTCGTTTTGCGTCAAAAAAATTAGTATTTTTGTATAATTTATCGAAGATTAAAAAGAAATATAAAGAGATAAATGATTTATTGTTTAACTTGTTTTTATTATTTGTCGTTATAGCGGCAATAGAAATAGGTAGGTAAACATTGTGAAAATTTTAACTGTTTAGCCTACCACCTGTTTCATGAGATGCAGCCCGCTGATAGACCGACACACAACGGAGGCTTAGTAGTCCATGGAACTTTAAAAAGTATGTACTTAAATAGATGACTTTTACCATAATTTTAAATTTCGGTAAGAAAACTAGATTCGATGAGAAACTCATAAAGATATAGGTATGTATTAATATGTAAATTTAGCTTCTGCCCGCCACTTCGTCCGCGTTAACCATCCCTCAGAAACAGTGATGTTTTTCGGGATTTATAAAAGGTAGCCTTTGTGATAATTTAGGGTAGTACCTATATAGGTATGCTATCTCCATTCCAAATATCACCCAAAAATCTGTTTAGCCCTTTCAGCGAGAAGGCGAGTGACCGTCATACTCACAAACTTTCGCATTTATTACTAGTGAGATTAGTGCGATGATGTGTGATTAGATATACAGTGTCCTGTATTTCGAGATCGAGAACCAACCTGTGTATAGACGAGCCTTTACTTGGGTCAGTAAAAGTTATTCGGCTTTCAGGATGATCACAATTTACAGAAACTTCCATATTTGGCATATTGATGCAGATCTTTTTATCCCTCTTCCATAACTTGATTATTTACTTGGCTTAGTTTATTTATGTATAACTATTGGTGATTAGTTGCACCATTAAATGAGTATCACATGTTTTCAAGATCAACGTTAAAGTTGCAATCTTGGACTTGACAAAATACTTGATATAACCTAATGGCCCGTAAGCTAAAAAAACTGTTTTACACATCCTATAGCGCGACTAATTAACAATAAAACGTCATAAATAAATTGAGTTAAATGAGCTTGTTAACAAAAAAAAACTGAAACAGTATATTAGGTATATATATTAGCACTATTATGAGTTTATTTTTAGATTTTGTTTATATCTGTATGTATTTTAAACTTTCGTAAGTAATAAAATATTAATGACATAATGACTCTTAAGTAAAAAATTCACTTTATTTTTTACTGATACCTACACTAACGTCAAACACGTAGGAAAGACCGACCCTTGTAAAAGTTGAGGAGTTGAAGAGAGGAGAAAATTCATTCATGCGAGTCTGCATCGAATGGATAATCCGAGGATTGGACAAATTAACAAACACTTCGCAAGTCGCTTTGTAACATTACTACTTAAGATTCAGATACATTTTGAAAAGTTAGGATCTCATTGCAGTAGTTTGTTGTAGTTAACTAGGAAATAACAATAAACGTAAACATGTGTTAACCTATTCGCTGAACTGTGCTCTAACGTAAGCAGCGGCGGCAAAACGTACGCTATGTACTCGACCAATGAGTTTCTTCACTAAATGGTTCGTCTGTATTTGTACACTATTAAGGTCGAAAACTGGCGAACGTTCTTAGTAGAGAATCGGCATAGGTATAGGTACATGGAGTTACACATTGGCGTAGAATAGCTAATTACTTGTCGAGTTACAAATGGCAGATTCATGGACCGCGAAGTTCATTCACTGTGGTAGCTGGTATATTTTTGTTATGTACTTCAAATGTACTTATCATTATTTTTCATGTCACAACAAGCCCAAACTTGACTAGCCTATATTTGGCCAATGAGGAGTTTCTTCGGCCTGCCAATATTTATATTTAAGACCACGCGATATTTATAAAAAAACGTCTACCTTTGTGTTTTAATCACTTTTTACTTTCTATAAAATGTTACGCGATTCGGATCCGTAGGATAGATAGATGTCTTTCGTTACAAAACGTAAATCCTTAATTAATCTCAAAGATGAACAGAACATAAATATGTAGGTAATCAGATCTTTGTCTTCAAGTTAGTATGTAGCGAAAAGCATGATATACTATATTTAAAATGGATGCGGTGTTCATATTTAACTTAAACCTAATAGATTCATGCCAGCCAATCATGTCAGCGATTGAGTTCGAAATGAAAATGATTGTTTACCTATATTAATCGCCAAGAAGCCGGTGTTGATACACTATAGCAGATTCGCTAAATGCTCGAATAAATGCTCAAGTCTATCACCACCTTAATAATTAAAATGCATTTACAATGGTTACAAGCTACAACCTGGTGCATACATTACAATATTACAGTTAACTGTGCGCACTAGCGACATCTGTTGATACTTCTGGGAACGAGTTGGATTTGGGTTGGATATGGTTAGAGGGGAAAATGTGCCGCCATCTAGTGTTGAGTAGCGTCTTCATAACAACGAAACGACGTTAAGGCATTTTCTCAGGTTCCTAACAAAGAAAATAATTTTGCTTCAAGCAATGCATTTAAATAAAGTTTAGGCACTGTGTTGTCAGTTACCACCGTCTTATTTTATATGATTATACTAAGTGAGATATTGTATTTGTTTTATCTCTATATTTTTGTTTACTAGAAACCAATTAGATTTTTTTTCGAATATTTTTAATACATGCTAAGATAGGGCCCTGGATAAAAAAATAATTCTTTTAGTCCATCAGTAAGATCAAAAATGAATGTGTTGAAATCAAACAAAATTGACAAATATAACGCGCATCAAAGTTCGGGAGTGGGGTCGTGACGTCACAACGTGGTATAAAATGTGCCACGGCGTGACGTCACGCGAAACTTCAACGCACTTTATCTTCGTCATTTTTTGTTTAATTGACAAAAGAAAAAATATTTGTTCAATATTTTATGATAATGTAAATGACGGACTAATTAGAACTTTTTAAGACACTATCCTACTACCTACGTTTAGAATATTAAATGAATGAACACTTAAATAAGTTTCGTTTTTGATGAAGCACTTGGTATGAGAGTGACTGTTTGAGTGATTGTTATGTCATCTATCATAGCATAACGTTATATTGACAATGCTTTGGAGATTAGTGGGCGATGTTAGTGGGGCACAGGTGTTAAATGACACGTGCGAAGACATCATCTAATGATAATTATAATTTATAATATAATAAATGTCCTATGACTTAAGACAGTCTGTCTTGCCAGAATTGAATTACTTGCCTTAAATTGAAATACATTGACAAGGTGCTTAATACATATATGATACATCTTCAAAATACCCAGTCTACAGTAAAAGCTCCTTCTATATTGCTCAAAGACATTTTACAAACAAATTATTTCATACTAGTACCTAATTACGCTTTATAAGAATATTTCCAAAAATTGTTATCATTTTATCGATGTCTTAAAATGTTTTGGGTATTATAAGAGCATTGTCATTCTCCGGTGCGCCGACCTCCAACTATCCTTGATTGTAGATCACGTCAGCTGGTATTGGTTTTAACTTTAACGAGGAAAAAACGCATTTCGGGCTTCGGCTTCTGCGTATAAAATTGTGGGGATTTCGGTTTTTAACGACGTAGTTGGACGGTACTTAACTCTGGAAAATAACTAGAACTGATAGAATTTATCCTCATTGAAGTTCAAGTTTGATTTGACACTTTCCGTCTTTGTACTTATCTGTCATAATGACAGATAAGTACAAAGCATATTTTAGCTTTTGGGATTTATGAATAAGAGGGTACTACTAATTAATAAAGGCTTACTCGTACGTTTTCTTTACTGTATTAGGTAAAGAGAAAAAAATCGTCGGTCTTAGGAAGGATTTGAACCTACATCTGCTCTGGCTTTCTGGACCGATGCATGCGCATTCCCACTTTTGCCACCAAGACCCTACTTAAGATCCACGAAATTAGTTCTTTATTTAGACGACGCGGTTAGCCTACGAAGCTAGCGGTCCCGAGTTCGATTTCCGATATGGGCTAATATTTATGTGATGAGCTATGGGCTAATGTTTATGAGAGTCCCTGACTCTTAGATGTTTTCTATATTTTAAAGTATGTAATTCTGTATACACTGGTAAGTATAATATCTTTTACTAAAATTAATAACTGATACTAACTAAATAAAATGAATAAGTCTGCTGCTCGGAATGTCCAATAAAACATTGCAGCTCGAGAAAAATTTAAAAGTTAGGTACGCTATATTATCAAGGGTAATTGTTATATTTTGGTTATAAAAGCGTTAACAGTTACTTAAAAATATCGTTAGTTAAAATGTATGAACATATGGCAGACACACACTGTATTTTAATCGATTTGCTGTCGGCGGTTGGTTCGTTCTGCTGTGTGGTGGTAGCGTAATAAAGGTAGAGCAACAGTGTGAGTGCCGCAAGCCCCTGACCTAGAACCGCGCTGGCGGCCGCGCGGGGGCAATGCGCCAGCTCCCCCTCCCAATACCACTACCACGTTCTCGGTCGAATATCATTGCGTCCTTCTTTTATTAAACTAGTCAGAAAAGCACACACTGAGAGAAACGAGAAACGAGCAGTCACGCTCTCGATAGTGCAGAGATGGCGCTGTTGCTGCCAAATTAGGGATGCAGCGTGAATTTAAAATCCATGTGTCGTGTCATATATGTATCTGAAGTAGGTATTATTATTGTAACGGGGATAAAATATTTGAAAAATGTTGGCTTATCGCGAAAATATTAAAATTAAACCATACATATAACGGTTTATTATTATTTTTCCTTGATCCCTGTAACTAGAGGTATAAAGGGCAATGGGATGAAATATACTGAAGAATAGATTTATACTTTATTTCATACTAACTATTTTATGGCGTTGCTCGTATGTTGTTGGCTGGTAACACTAAATATCAGCATTTCTTATCGCTTCTACTATTAACAATGCGTCATTTTTAAAGTGTTGTGAAAATATAGTAGATTAAATGAACGATGTTCGATCATTATTTACCCTATTAAATACTTCTCATCGTTATATTAAACTTATATTTTGAGACCAGCGTTGTCGACTGTACTTTTCTTGCATCAGTTGATCGAGACCAATCTAACGAGTCCAGTGGGGCTAGTCAAGTTGACAAACGTAAACGATTTTCAAAAACTGACAAAATATATGGATTTGACGCAGGCGCTCGATGCGACCGTCTGACGGCTATACATTTCGGATACATTTTGGATAACGATAACAAACGCCGCATGCATCCTGTCCAGGGCCCGTATTATGGTCGCCTTTATCGCGGTGGATAAAGCTTCCGTCACTCTCGCACTTACATACTGGTCAGAAAGTGACAGATGTTTAATCTACGCTTATCTACGTCGATAAACACGACCATAATCGGCCACCTGGGCCTCAGGCTCGGGGGTCAAGTAGCAAGTATTTACAGCGGAGATCCTGTTGCTACTTTCTGACTCCAATATAATATAAGAACACCCACACACACACAATGGAATTTGTGAATTTGTGAAAATCTTTAAAAAAACATTTAGGAATGCAGTTTTTCTTTATTCTAAGATCGACATCATGGTTTTCAAAAACAATTTTTCGTAGGTATCTCTTATGCTTTTGGACTTTCCCTTACCTTAATTGACCTATTTCGATTGTTAACCCGGCATTTTGACATTTCTACCACTCTAATATTTATCAATTAGGCAAGTTTTGTTGCAGTTTAAACCTTTTTGAAAAAGTGTTCCATGGTGTTAATAACAAAAAGTAAAACGTAGTTTTGTAATGTGTTAACCCTAGACTCGTATGTATATAACCGTCGCAATCCAATTGGAACGCTCGCGGATGCACGGCTGACGACGAGATGAACTCGCAGCTCACAGCACTGTGAGTACCTTAGCACCTACCCATAACATGTGTCGTGCCACTCTACTTTCATATTCGTTACAAACGGTGCTTTAGTAGCCATTTCCTGATCGCCATTGCGGTGATGCTATGAGAATTATAGTGAATACAACACATAGTTCCTACAATTTGTTTAATAAGGCCAAAGACTTCTCGAGCAATGACTGCGCTGTGGAAGAATAATCTTTATTGCCACAACCTTAAAACTAGTAAATATAAAAGAATCAAAAATAAATGAAAAACCTAGTGAAGAAAAAAATAAAATGAAAACTTATAGTAACTAAGCTAGGTTGAGCAAAGGGTCCCAATCTCAGCATGTGCTAGGCAGATATGCCTGGCGCTGGTTTTCAGACTGGTCCCTAGAGACGGGACGGTCGCAAACTGACAAAAGAAAATGTTTGATACAGTAAAGGTAGATAAAAATAAATAAATATAAAAGTACAATAAAAAGTTCATGCTTCAAAAAGTTAGGTGAAAAAGGAATAAATTACAAAACCACAAATTAAAAAAAAAACTATTTAAAAAGTGCCATGTGATGTGTAATGTGTGAGTGTGGGTATGTTTGTGCATGCAGGTATGCATGTGTGAGTGTGTGAATTCTATATATTATGGATTATTATTATTGCTGTATTTATCAATTATAAAATCGACCAGGAATTGCTATTAAGTTTGTGGCAATACGTACAGAATATAGAGAATAGCCTAAGGACAATATTTTTGTGGACGATGCTCACTACATAGACAAAATTGTGCAGTGTTCTAATTAATATTTTAGTTTACTTATACACACTACTCTTGGGCGTTGGCTTGAAGTGCATTTTAAAATAGCACTACTATTAAAATGTTTTTTTCTCATACAACATATCATGTCATGTTACTAGCATATCGTAACAGATCCAGAAAATGTTTTGATTCCAATCGAACTGATTAAATCCGAAAACTTAGAGGTATTTTATATTAACGGTAAACCTTGAATTTACGAGTCTGTTAAATGTATAAATACTACACACCAGTTCGTTATATTACTTATACTATGACAAAACTTCGAATTTTTGTGTGACATAGATTTCCAACTTACGTAACTGAAATTTCTACTTGCAAGTATAATTTAATAATTCATGTGGGTCGCTGTCTACTAACCGGTTGGATGTACTGAACACGTTCCGTAGGTTTAGTCATAAATGTCATAATATACTCGCACCTACGTATCCCGATCGAGAATTATATTGAATCTTATTGAAGATTTCTAATTAACAGATAATAGGACTCGTATTGTTTTGTTATTAAGGTATTAATTGGTTTTGAGTCACGAAAAAAAGTGTCATATTCAGTGGCATTGAACCCGCACGATCGTATCTGTTTATTCACTTTATTCTGAGCTGTAAGGGGTATTAAAATGCTTTCTCAATACATTTCCAGAGGAGAATTCATCACTTATTACTATTTCTATGGCGAGATGAAATTAAAACGCTAACCTAGACCTATCTAGGACACTTAGGAAGATCCATTAAAGCGACGTGGCATCTCGCTTTTATTACGGACATTATACAATGATATTACAGAGAATGATTCTTGTTTATATGTAATATCATTGGGTTTTTATTATAAAGTGTGTAAGCCCGAAAAGGTAAAAAAGGAAAGGAAAGTAAGGTAGGGCTTGGTTACAGTAATTTTAATGCAGATGTACATAATATTAGCTCAATGCCCATATGTAAGCAGAATTATCATGTTATACGTGAAAAACTTAAGTAAATGATCACTTGTAGTTGTAACACATCTGTATGTATGACCGTTCGACTTTCTATGTTTGAAATTAGACGTAAATTCCATATCAATTTTGTTCACAACTACAACTGCTGCAACACGCGCTGAGTGGGACCCTTGTTGGTGTCGCATTCCACCAATTTTCTTTTTAGATTAAGCTTTATTTTATTATGTTATGTCGGAGGAGGTGTGTTATCAATAAAATGTTTTTCTTTCTTTTTTTTCTTCTTTCTATATTTAGTTTAGACTCCATTTGACTATAGTACCTAACTATAATAAAAAAGAAATTAAAAAGAAAACTTCCGGATTTCTATTTATACATTGCTGGACTAGGTACCTAGATTGTAGAAAGTAATAACATTTCCATTTGTCGCTTGATATCTGTGCTTCTCATGACGTCGGCAGTCGGCACTTGGATATGAATATTAAGTCGAGTCCTCAGCTATTTTATTCAACAAATCTGATATTACTGAGAACAACACAGATGAAGCTACATTTCAGATGAAATTGTTAATTGTGTGCTTTTTACATGGTCTGGAAAACTCAAACCAAAAGTTAATGACAATATATGAAAATATACCTACCAAAACGATTCCAGTTATCGTACCCTTTAATAATGAAATCCATTTTAGTCTAGTGAGATCAAAAAAGTAGATTCGGAAAAATCGCGACTGAAAAAATTGCTACGTGGAAACAGATTGTTGCACCCATATTTTTAGACGGTAAATTAAATAAATATACGAGTACAAATGGTTTCGCCATACTGCTACTGTGACACGGCCCAGGATGTTGAAGACCGCATAGGTATTTTTGTGGTCTATGGTTTTAAATGGTTTTCTGTTTGACTTGTGTCAGTAAAAAAGTAATGAAATAAATAATTATCAAAACAATTTCCTCGTACTAAATTCGGTTATAATAGTTTAAACAAGAGGCGACCGCGACAGGAGTCGTTCGAATAATCCAATTAATAAATAGTAAGATGGATCTCGAACGTTTGAAACGAGAAAGAACTGTATATCGGAGCTCGTTTACTCGAACCAAGAACCGTTTTTTGGAGAAGTGTGACACGGCCGAGGATGTTGAAGACCGCATTGGTATTTTTGTGGTCTATGGTTTTAAATGTTTTTCTGTTTGACTTGTGTCGGTAAAAAAGTAATGAAATAAAGAATTACCAAAACAATTTCCTCGTACTAAATTCGGTTATAATAGTTTAAACAGCTAGTTTGTAGTTGCTTAAGTAGACTAATGAGTGTACGAGTAATATCATTTTCACTTAATTTTCTAGTTTTGTGAAATATCTCTATTTAGATTAGACCGAGAGCTATACCTACATATAGCATGAGAGTCGAACTCTTGTTTTTTTGTACACGTTGTTCAAGAGATGGCAACAATGGATGTTTAGGTTTACTCCTGCAAATTATTTTTGAATTGTCATTTCCCAAGTTATTAATAAATAAAAATGTACCGAAATGACGTCATTATAAATTTAGATTTGTACAGTCAACCGCATAAATAAGTGATCATTTATGTACCTTGTCGCTTTCAATCGTTTCACAATTTTGTATGACATTTCAAACACGACGTTAAAGTGACAAGGTACATAAATGATCACTTATTTATGCTGTTGACTGTACCAATCTAAATTTATAATGACGTCATTTCGGTACATTTTTATTTATTAATAACTTGGGAAATGACAATTCAAAAATAATTTGCTGGAGTAAACCTAAACAACCATTGTTGCCATCTCTTGAACAACGTGTACAAAAAAACAACAGTTCGACTCTCATGCTATATGTATAGCTCTCGGTCGATAGAAAGCGCACGTAGGAATTTGTTTCTCTATATAAGTATGATATCGTTGTCTAGTAGGGACGCATACCTACGCATAGTAAATAGGTACAAGCCTTGGGATTAGGTTGGGATGGGTTGGGACTAGGTCAATGTGTATGAGAGTGTCCGATGACTTTTATAAGTTATTTATTTGATTAATTCAAGTGTTATTTTAAAATCTAAATATAACAAATAATTCAGAAAGCCTATCTATATTTTTTCATGTTTTTCAAATTTCCATACGTTGTAGAATCAAGTGCATCTGAATAAGCTGCCACTAATCTTACGGTTTCATACTTTTTTTTTCACAAAAGTCTATGAGCAAATTTTGGTGTGGTACCAACATAATTGAAACCTATATCATTAAAAAGGAATTAGTTAAAACATCATTTCTTAATATGGCCGCAAATACCTAGCTCACCGGAGAACAAGAATATGGGCACTTGAAACCAAGATATATACCCAGTCCATAGAAACTTTAGTCAATATATATGGTGACGGTTAATTATAGAACTGGGCGTAGGGTAGTTGATGTATAAAAGTAAAACAATACAGTGGTGTAAATTATTCTACAGAACTTGTCTAAAAAAAGTTATTTAAAAATAATTGTAACAACACGTTACTCGCAAGGTTACAAAGTATCTCAATAAGTGGCTCTATGTCGGGATGCATTACAATGAGAGATTATAAAACTATATTATCATCAATATTTATAACCTTCGATTAAGCAACTTAACGGAAAAAAACTTACACGAAGGTCGATCGACGTAATTCATCTTATAAATTGTGTATTTATTTGTACGACAAATCAATTCCCCGATTTCAAGAAAATACTTTAGTTCTTAATCATTCAGGGTGTCCGAAAAATCAACGTCAACGTCTAACGCTGATAGAGCAGCTAAAACGCTAATATTGATTTAACCCCTCTTTTATTTAACGATTTAACGGTCATTTTAATCTGAATTATTATAATTTTCCCTTATGTCCATGGCCCGAAAAATCCTTAATTTTATGTTTTATTTCAGAAGTTTTTCAGTGGTATCTTACGTTATTAGAGGAAATTGATATGCTATATCAATTTCCATACAAAAGTGCCCATGATTCTTTAGGACGGTAGGTAAACTGACGTAGGTAGACGACGCGTTGGCCTAGGTACTAGTTGGTAGTGACCCTGCCTACGAAGCTAGCGGTCTCGGGTCCGATTCCCCGGTATGGCCAAATATTTGTGTGATGAGCGCGAGTTTCTGAGACTTGGTATTTTCTGAGTATTGAAGTATTCATTTCTCCATGTAAGTATTTATATTGTTGTCTACCCATAGTTCAAGCCTAGAGCTTAGTTTGGGTTAGGTCAATTGGTGTGAGATTGTCCCCTGATATTTATTTATTTGTTTAAGGCTCAATCGAGGGCTTGACAAAGTAAGAGGCCGATCATTGTGATCATCGGCGCACCACATGCTTGGGCGCGCGCCAAGTGAGACAGGTTGATGCTCCCTACACGTGCCATTGTCATCAATAGTTCCGATTCAATCATATCTACTAAAGCGAAAGTATTAAATCAAAACAAGAATGAGTTTACGTCAATAGTTGCTCTATGACCATGACGCAAGAAATGTTTATTTTGATAAATCGTTTTCGAACGTATTTGTGAAGCTATAAAGTTGTTTTACAATATTACGTTCTGAATATTGGCAAGTTTTGCAATAGATTACCCTATAACATTGAGAAACGCAAGATCGACGTAGTATATAATATTTTTGTATACTCTTTATTATAAATGTATAAAAAAAACAAAACACAGTCACTCGAAAACACAACAACAAAGGCGAACTTGTCTTAGGCAGAGAATTAATGGTCAAGAAGTACTTAACTTCTTGACAAAACCACAGGCAAAATTATGGAAAAAAACAAAGATATAAACGCTACTCATCCCAAATTCAATATTCTAATATAGGTAATACATAACGTCATACATAGTTTGACGGCTACTGTAAGAGCAGACATACTACTCGTACTTAGCCTAGGACAATAACTTGAACCGATGAATTTTAAAGGTTTAACTCGATTTAGACGCGGTTAACCTAACGGTTTGCTAGACTCGGTAGTGACCCTGCCTACGAAGCTGGTGGTTCCGGGTACCCGATAAGGGAGAACATTTGTGTAATGAGCGCAAGTATTTGTTTCTGAGCCTTGGAGGATTTCTTCTGTATTTAACTAGCTATTTCTCTATTCAACTATGTTTATCGTCGTTTAGTTTCCATAGAACACGCCTAGAGCTTACTTTGCGGGTAGGTTAATTTGTGTTAGATTGTCGCCTGATATTTATTTATTAGCTACTTCTCATTTGTTTAGCGATTACCAGACAATGGGTACCAGAACATTTTATCTCCTTATTCATATTAGCTCAGATAGAACTAATAAAAGACGATCTACTTGGCTTCATCCACAGTTATACTAGTATACATAATGTTCATTGAGTAGGAGGGTACAGTAATAATTATGAATGTTATTCTAATTTATTGCGCTCATAATAATAATATCGCCTTTCATAATGAGATTACTAGCACAGTAGTTATCACAGAGAGGGGACAGGCGTGAACTCTCGACTCAAAACGTTTTCGAAACCACGAACTCACTATCAAGGTACCTATTTACTTTAACCCTTTTAAAAGTAGATACGGAACAGATTAGCACACTACTAGGTAGGTAGATACAGAATGTTTCATCCACAGAATAGAATAAGAACATATAGCATAGAAACCGGACTAAAATGAAACAAAAAGTAGGCTGTTTTTCTTCTTTAACTTTCATTGTCACAAGGTTTTACACAGGGACTTCTTAGTACTTCTTATAGGAAGGATTTGTCTTTCCTTGTCTATAGGTACAAATACTATAGGCGCTTATAGGTCCAAATCACGCCTTACTTGTGACGATTTACCAAATAACGAAGAACAGCTATAGATTCATCTTTTTCCAACTCACTATGAAAACCATAAGTAAAAATAGGTGACCCATAATGTATTTTCTGCTGATTTAGTACGGCTTCTATGCCTTTAGTCTTTATTCTGTGGTTTCATCCAACAGTTGCAGCTAGCGAGTTTACAACTCAAATGCTAGATTAGAATCCAAAAAATAACAATGCAATTGACAACAGATTTTTTTTCTAAAGTGTCCTGAAATAAAAACATGCTTATAGGGATTTATCTCAAAAGGAAACCAAGTATACATTTTTTGATTAATTATACTGAGAAAATAAAAATTGAATATCAGGTACTTAACAGTGTTTGCTACGCCCGCTTTGGACTAGTGGTCGGACTGAAGTCATTTTGTTGTAACCGCGGTTTGTTTTTAAGTCGACCACTAGCTGTGTCGTACCTACAAAAGACCATGTTGCGGTTAAGCTCTTTAGCCATTAGCAGATTTAAAAAAAAACTCAGTAATTAATGGACAATAAAAATAGTATGCTTTTGAGACAAACATCTAGGCATGATTTTTTTCAGAACACCTTTTAAAAAATCCTGTTGGCAATTGCAATACAGCCAGCACGCGGAAACACTCGTAGTTAGAATGTTTGTTTACAACGCCACGGCCAGATGATCCAATAAACAAATGGGCTTGGACAAGGATACCGAGCACAAAACGGTGTCGCAAGCGCGGGGGCTGCGCGGTGATAATTGCTGCAAGCAGATGTTTATTCCGCGTATTCATTACAAAATCCCCCCTGTGCCCTTGTTGCGCAGCAGTGTTTACTCAATATTTAAACTATATCCGGTTATAATACATCCATCTAAATAGCTGAAATGTTACGCATTAAATTAACAAGCAATGTTTGTTTCACGTAGGTACCTACCTACCTCGTGTTGCGTAACGTAATCTTATCATAATTTATTTATCTGTGATAATGCGTGTCCCTCTAAAGTAAGGAGATCACTGCCTGATAAGTCTCCGGCGATAAGTCACGGCCCTGCGAGACGTGTGCGACCGGTGCTACGTGACCACGTGCTCCGAAGGCTACACCCCGGCCCTGACATCAACCCTGACTGTCCTGCTGCGACCAATAAGAAGAAAATAACAAAACGACGTAATTTATATGTTGATTTCCTTGAACAGTTCTCTTACAGGATACGTCGATGATAGTTTTTATGAAACATTTAACATTCATTTACCAAGGTCAGCTGGCTTGTTATTGCGGTTGACCTACTTTTACTAATTTGGCTTAACTATCAAAAAGTGTTAAGGAGGAATTCAAGAGCATTTCTATTAATTTAAAAGTAGTTTGCTTAATGGGCTTTCGGCTGTTCTAACACAATATAAAAATACGGTAACTCCCTGTAGCATTTTCTTGAGGGTTGTTCTTAACATTCACGTCTTTATGTACACTTTGGACTCTTATACAAGGAAAAACATGTAGCATAGGGAGCTATGAAAACCCAACTTTCCCTGCTGCATCAGGACTAGGAAGTTCTAATAAGCCTACGACTCTCCTCGAGTGAATACCAATGCAATGTAACGCACTTGACAATCCGTCAAGGCTTTTAGCCTGCAGGAGCTCCCAATTAAACATAATTATACACCTGAAAGACATTACCCTCCTTCTAAACTGGTAAAAATAATTATGTATTGAAATGACATCAGCACTTGAAGTCGCCTAATTAAAATGCTATTCACCCGCCAATCATTAATTCGTTGCCCACGATCAAACGCGATTGTGTTTTGACGGATTATTCTTTGACTCTAAAACGTGAATGGATTTTTAAACTATATGATTAGTGGGATACCTTCGTCGTAAATCCACGAGCAAAGGAATATATTAACATTCCTGCAAATAACTTAAATACGTGGTTGGTGGTTGGTACCCACTCATTTATTTACCCGCCCTGTGTTTACCACTTTCTAACTTTTCCTCGACTGCGGGCACATTTTAATGTTAAGAAAGTTCACTTAATAATTAGGTCAAACGGAAAACTACCAAGTTAAGAAAAATAACAATCTACATTGCCTAGTGAACTGGTTGCCCTGGCGTATCATGATGTTTTTGGTCTCAGTACTATCCGCGTTAGGATAACAATATCGTTGTGACCTAAATTCTACTGTATAATATATAATATAATATAACAAGTGACATACATTGTGGCCAACATTATCATAACGCAAGTCTAAAAACGAACGAACATAATCTATAAAGTCATAGATAAAACAAAAGCAATAGATCTGTTATTTGCGAAAACCAAATCGACGTCTGGCAGTAAACCGATATTTTTGGATTGGCAGATGCGGCTATGATTTGGATCGGCTTGTTCGAATGAGTGGAAAATACTCATAACTAGTGTTTCACGTAGTTTCCCTTAACTTTCCTGGTTATTTCAACAAAGTTATTTCATTGTATTCTAATAGCCATTGCATGAACTGACGGGATGTAAACCAGTGTTCAGATAATGATTAAAATTTGTGTTGCAATATTAGTGGAAAAAAAAAAACCGGCCAAGTGCGAGTCGGACTCGCGCACGTAGGGTTCCGTACAACTATACATCTAAATAAATGTTTTTCTTTATTCTTTATTATATTGGAGTTGATTGAATGAAAGGTAAAATGCGGTTTACGATTTATAACGTATTAAAAAAAAACTAATTATTAGATCTCGTTCAAACCAATTTTCGGTGGAAGTTTGCATGGTAATGTACATCATATATTATTTTTACATTTATCATTCCCTTATTTTAGAAGTTACGGGGGGGGGGACACACATTTTTCCACTTTGGAAGCGTCTCTCGCGCAAACTATTCAGTTTAGAAAAAAATTATAATAGAAACCTCAATATCATTTTTGAATACCTATCCATAGATACCCCACACGTATGAGATTGATGAAAAAAAAATTTTTGAGTTTCAGTTCTAAGTATGGGGAACCCCAAAAATTTATTGTTTTTTTTCTATTTTTGTATGAAAATCTTAATGCGGTTCACCGAATACATCTACTTACCAAGTTTCCACAGTATAGCTCTTATAGTTACGGAATAAAGTGGCTGTGACATACGGACGGACAGACGGACAGACATGACGAATCTATAAGGGTTCCGTTTTTTGCCATTTGGCTACGGAACCCTAAAAAACAATTCGAGGATAATGTGATGCTGTTACTGAGCAGTGTTGTTGCATCTTGACGGTATTCATGAGAATGTTATCAGTGCATTCTTCCATGTGTACGTGTAAGAGGATCAAAGGCGAGTTAACTATTTTTGGCAGTAGGTATAAATGTGATGCACTCACAGACAGAAGACGTAGACTGATGTCGTTGATTTGTAATTGTTGAATGCTTATTGATATTTAGTTGTAAGACAAAAGCATTGAGGCGGGTACACTACATAATTCCGAAGAATCATACTGTTTTGACAGAACACTTTTTTTTGATATCGCTTATATATCAGCCTAAACTAACTTATGTATAGCGATTAAATTGTGCATTTATTCTATATATCTCAAACATAACATAGCTTTCAGACATATAAATAATTCGGAATTTTAAGGCGTTCCCCATTGAGTCAAATTCCTTTGTAAATAAAATACTCCCTTTAATTAAAACGCCTTTTATATTATGAACATTAACTATGAAATAAATAAAAAGCTCCGAAATAATGGCGATCTCTAGATTCAAAGCTGAACAACCCAATCGATTTTCGTCAAACTTAGCTAAGATTAAACTTGCTTGCTGTTAAAAATACCGCGTCCGACTCAGTCCGTCCGTTTTGGAGGTACGATGCCACAGACAGACACACATGCTAAGCTTGTGACACCCCTGTATTTGCGTAAGGGTTTAACATAATCATATGGAATAATGTATTTTTTTGGTCTGAAATTAGTTTAGATCCAAATTATTGTAGTTTAACGTTTAGTTGTTTCAATAGGTGGTCTATATAAAGTTCAGTATTTCTTTTATTCTATGGATAATGACCTAATTTACAAAATGACTATGAATTATTAACAATCGAGTCACACTTAGATAGCCTGTACACGCCGCATTAATGATTCAACCGCTGTTCGAAGTCAATGTCCTCAAATAGGACGGGAAACATCGATGTTTCAACCAACTGAAAATATTTATGCAATCTCTCACTCATTTACTCGTTAGGTATATGTATTGATTGTCCATGCAGATAATGTCACTGTACGTATGAAATGACATGATAAAGTTATAATATTTAAATGGGAAATCGGTTCAAGTCGGAAAATAACTTGACAATCATTTGTGACTAACTAAGTTTGTATTGTTCCTAGCTGAATCATTGCTCTGCCGCTAAACGCATATGCCTACCAGTATGCTAATATACCGATGTAACATTCGATCCCTGTGTCTGCTTTGTACCACGGAATGACCATGTATGGCAAATCGATCGTGACGGGTATGACAATTATCAGAACTAGGTAGGTATCTGGCAATGAACGATGTTTAAAGGTAATTTAATTAATGAATAACGCATGGACGATGACAAAATGATATGCTTTGTGCCATTAGCCCATTAGGCATCCTTTATATTTAATTACTTTTTACCTAGAGTTCTTGGGAACATAGAACCGCCGCAACAGCATCGACGTTTGCCGCTAGAAAGTTTAGAGCTCACCATAATAATGCGTGTTCTTGAAACGTATGTAACAGAAGGTGCAAATAGACTCGGCGTTATATTTGGCAGAGCGCTTACGTTGGTTCGATACGTAAATTTCACGTCAGCCGATACTGTTGTTCATTACCTAGTGTCATCTTCTTAACCCTTCACGACGAGGTCGCAATGTTTGCTGTATTTACATTAATTAACACAATTTAACGAATAAAATTATTCATTGCTCCTAAGTCCAAGCTTCGCGACTGACGCAATAACACTTTGTTATGTTTTCAACGCGAAACTGTTCATCCAACGCATCGTCTTTAGGGCGGTTTTACTCCGATAAAGATTTATTTTTTAATTTAGCAACGAACCAATGATCTGCTCGTAACATTTTCGTAACAACTCCGGTTTCTTAAGTATGTCACAACGACTGTGATAATCTGTTGCAAAATGGAATATAAAATATGCCTTTGTTTCCACCTGCACGTATTTATCTCCAAGGGTGAGAATATCGATACAAAACCGAAGTATGTCAAATTGAAAGCAATTGTTTACTTCCTGTCAGTCGCTGGCGATAACATAGGAGCGCTTGGAGATACGGCTCATGCAAACAACTTTGCGGGTTAATGTAGAACACCAAGCAATTTAGAAGAGCCGACGAGTCAATTAAACTTTGGAAGAACTACTTTTAAATTAAGCTAAACTTCCCACACATAATTATTATTATGTACCTATACAAACAACAAAATAAACAGAAACAAATATGAGGTAAATTACAAAGGCGGACTTACCCCTTTAAGGTATTCCGAGATGCGTATTTATTTGCCATAAATAAGCGGATAAAATTTTACTCTAGTAACTTATATTCATAAAAAAAATACTTACGTTCCGGCGTGACTTCGCGGTAAATAACCCGGGAGATGCATTCGATTCCTTCCGGCATTGTCACAAGTGTCACAGCTGCAGTTTACAAACAAAGGCTTTCACACCGTGTGGTCTGTTCTTAGTTTTTAATGGAACTTTTTATTCATACTTTCTTTTCGTGAGCAGAGGTCACAGCGGGCGGGTGTCGCTGGTCGCTGTCGGACTGAGACTGTCTGGTCGGCCGTGGTCGCGCATTTCTCCGCTTGTTTATGTTCATTGTTGCCGGTGGGCGCTAGCCACCGAGTGAACGCCGGACGTGCCGGAGCGTGGCCGCGGCTATCGGCGTTTCGCCATAGCTCAAAGTCGGAGACGGTATACATTGATAAGCTCCTATTTCACCACTTTGGCTGCGATTCATTGATAAGATTATATTTCATATGGCCTTTTTCT
This sequence comes from Acleris literana, assembly GCA_946894065.1. Classification (NCBI taxonomy): domain Eukaryota; kingdom Metazoa; phylum Arthropoda; class Insecta; order Lepidoptera; family Tortricidae; genus Acleris; species Acleris literana. The sequence continues at coordinate 19,768,570 of OX335671.1, read as the reverse complement.
AAAATACAATCTTAGTACTGCGATTACAATCTTACGACTGGAAATGCGGTGCCAACCCTGCTGACTTACATGGAATGGCTCTATACTATATATAATTTCACGAGTTGCTCTTACCCCCACACAGAAACACAACAATGCAAACTGCTGTTTAGAGGCACTTTAAAGGGTAAAGGCCCAGCCACACCGGATGCGTGACGTGCACGTGTGCGTGCGCGTTCGCTTTCCACTGCGTTGTATAGTGATATGTCGTAATGAGAATTCATACTATACAACGCAGTGGAAAGCGAACGCGCACGCGCACGTGCACGCCACGCATCCGGTGTGGCTCGGCCTTAAATTGGTAAAGATGCGGACGAACGAAATTGGAATAGAGCCTAGTTTTGCTTGTTAGTATGTTTGTTCAGTTTTATCTTGCACCACTTAATTGTAAATCGGTTTCTGTTATAGGAATATGCAGTAATTCAGTACACACACGTGTGACCCAACAATGCCGTATGCAGAGACATTTTAGAGACAATTAACTGTATGTATGGTTCTTTGTTCCCTTGTAAAGGCTGAACAGATGACACGATTTCGACAAGCGACGTGTCGTATTCGAAAACGAATTCGTCTTGGTGTCGCGGGTGTCACTGGGTTTTAAAAAAAATATGCGAAATTAGCAAAATACACATATATGTATACATGATATATATTACATTTAGGACATTATCCAAACAGCAGTTGGGTATTTAAAGCTTGCTTTTGTTAGACTTGTTCAAACTTGTGTATGAAAATGTCACTAAGGACCGATTTAAACTTCATTTACTCTGTCCGAGTGCGGCCGATAGAGCTGATCTGATGATGAAGTCAAAAGGCTAACGGAAAGGCAGGATTACTCTATAATATTTAGGTCTGACGTATTACTGTTATCCACTGTGCTGTTATCCTTGACTTGTTTGGTAGCCCATCGTATTTCATAATACATTTTGAAAGGTATTTGAAGTGCATCTAGCACAAGTAAAATAATGTAAACACAAATTTAAAAGGTAAACAAATAAAAGTTATAATTTAAAACAGGTAACGAATTATTTCAAATCCTCTGTTATTAATAACAGAATTAACGCTGTAACTTATGAAATTAATGCTTTAATGGACGAAATTAGCAAATTAACAAAAATATATGTTTTTATAGCTTACTTGTGATTCTGTAGTAAGTTTTTTTTTAAATGTCGGAATTCACTTAGGAAGCTTCCTAGTAGATGTAAAAAGCGAAAAATATAGCCTATTTTTTCTGCGATAAATATCAAACCACCAGAAGTCACTAAGAAACAGACGTACATAAAATAGAACATTCATAAATTCGATAAATAATATTTTCCTTGGGTAGTCGGGTTTACACGAGAAATAAGAAAATGACTCGATGTTGGCGTGGAAACGTATTAATTTAAGATTTAAATCAGAACGCGATTTTAGTACCTTGAGCTGCCTGATATGGTTATATTATGTGATCATGTCAAGGCATGGTTCAAAAATATATATTTTAACTTGTATTAAGTAGCAAATAACTGAAGGCCAGATCGGTCGGATAAATAGGGTATTTGCGTGATATTAAATTTCATATATTCATTTGGATAATATATCAATATACGTAGTATGATAAAATAATTCAAAATAAAATTTGAAATTGGTAATAAAATAAAAAAAAGTTATTGCCTTTTAAAGTTTTTTGTCTATCTCTTTCTCACGAAACGATGTTTTACGTGTTATTCATATGGCGGTTGAGTAATATGACGCCATAATACTGTATTTTCCTCTCTGTCTAAAAGCAAGTTTTAAACATTTATATCTTTCTTATTTTTAAAGATATTAAAAAACTATTTATACTAGGCTATTCGGAAGGTAAAAAAGCTTCAATTTAAATAATAATAAAAAAATTGGCAAATACCCTATTATGTTTACCTATCCGGTTTTACGGTAAGTACCTATGTTTTACTCGTATTGCAAAAAAAAAAGTTAGACTTATTTAACCAAGAGCTCGACCTTCCTAATAAATAATAAAAACGCATCGGTGTACTTACATGTTCGGGCCCTAGGCAATGACAGACAGACAAAAGTAGTGTACCTGTCTACGAAGCTATCGAGCACGGGTTTGATTCCCGGCAAGGGCAAATATTTATGAGCGAGTACTTTTTCCCGACTCCTAGAAGTTTAAACTTCTTTGTACAGTCGAGTTCATAAATATGTCTACACTTTAGTACCTAGTCACTTTAATCGCTGTGACAATTTTATACGGCAGTTTACACATGACATTAAATAGACTAAGTACTAAAGTGAACACCACACATATTTTACGAACTCAACTGTACCTATATGATTGTTGGTAGCGACGACGCTTATTACCTTTTGGTTATTTATTTCTTTATAAAGTATGTTTATCGGGTTACGTATCAGAACGCCTAAAATCAATAAGCCTAATGTATCATAATCTCTAAAAGTTCATAATACCTAATTGTTTTTTTCTGAAACCGTAAACTTTTCAGGAGTGTTACAAAACAAACCCAACCTAACCTAATAAGTTCACACAATGGCCTTTTAAAAAATCCAGAAAGGTTTAAGGTTTTAAAAAAAAACATTAGGTATTATGAACTTTTAGGGATTATGATACATTAGGGTGCGGCTCCACTGAGGCGGAGACAAGCGGAGCGGAGCGGAGCTGTGCCAATATTAACCAACAGAATATAAACTAACGTGCGCAAGGCGCGCTTGACGTGACCGCATGCGCCTTCTATTGGTTAATATTGGCACAGCTCCGCTCCGCTCCTCTCGTCTCCGCCTCAGTGGAGCCGCACCCGGCTTATTAATTTCAGGCGTTTTAATACGGAACCGTTTATCGGTTATGTACTTAGTATTCATAGAACAGCCTACGAGTAGACCTTAGTTTGGGACTAGGTTAATTTGTGTGAGATTGTCTCATATTTATTTATTTGTTTATTTATTAACCTTTCTGTTTTTGGGTCGGGAACAAACATAACCGTGGTTACGTAGAAACAAAGTTATTTACAAAGTGACACTTAATTTTTGCTCGCCAGTGTCTAAGTACGCGCATTAATTACTAACAAGCAATTCATTAGGTACATAATTAGTATGACTGAGATAAGATGAAATGAATTATATGCCTACTCATTGAAAGATGTTTGCCCCCATATTAGTGCCTTTGTCTTGTAAAACAAAGGCTTTTTTTGTTGTTCATCAAAACGCGACGCCTCATCGCCTCAAGAGCTGAGAGACCGCGACTTCTCTTCCGGTTCAGCCTATTGTTTAACAAACCGCGTGCTCAGAAGTAAATGACGTAAATCGAAATGATTCGTTATTTTAATTCCTACTCTGTACATTCGTGTCAAGGTAAACATTGGAATGATTCATATTTGCACCAATATTTTTCTTTACGTTTGTCACCACTAAACTAGACATAACCATAGTGTATGGTACGGGTATTCCAGTAAACTATTGTCTATTAGGTAGGTAAAGTTTCCCGTTTCTTACCACAACAAGAATACAGAGATTATTTCTAAGAAAACAATTAAAAAAGTTTCCTCTACCATAAATAAAACTATTAACGCTTTAAAAGCGTTTGCCTGCAACTTCGTTCGCTTAGAACTCTTATATCTATGTATACAATATTTATGAATGTAAACACTTTATTGTACAAATATAAATAAAACGCGGGAACCATTAAATTTTCTGGGGCCCAAAGTCACCAGGTAGATATATCTGTACGTGTCAAATTTTATTCAGAGGCGTTCATGTGTTCATGCGAGATTTAACTACTTTTTTTTAAAATAATACTATAGTGGTTTAAATGACTACTATTTTTTTACTGTACATAAATTCAAATTCAAATTATATATTAAAAACTCAAATGTATTTGTAGACTAATAATATTGTTCATCATACTGCCATCTGCCGTCGAATAGCAAAACTACTTGACTAATCTGTATCTCTGTATACAAGATTAAATTCTTTAGCACGTACTGCCATGATTCAACGTTCGATCGCTAGATGGCATTGTTCACTAAAATTACTTAATGTTATAAGTTCAAAGATTTTAATATTACGAGGATTGTAGAGTCTATCTAATTGAGCACGACCGTTGTTGCAATACGATCGAAAAGTCGAGGTATACAGTGGTGGTCATATAATTAGGGACACTTGTTTTTTTCCCATACAATTGCCTACACATATGGCTTTTCAATTTTGACAACCATTCAAAAAGTTCTTAGCCAATTAATTATAGTTACACTTATCGTTAACTAATAAAGTAAAGTTTAAATGTATGTACAATTTATCTCTGTTGAGATCGGATCTTTCATTTTATAAGGATTTGAAAAAATAAATATTCGACGCTAATACAAAGTCTTAGAATTTTGTATGGACGCGTCAGCACTTAGTTTTTAAATCCTTATAAGTTATAAGGTCCGTTTTTAATAGTAGTTCACTGTACATCAGTTTAAACCTTAGTTAATTATGTAAAGTAAAATGTATTTAGCAATAAAATTGGTCGAGAACTTTTTGATTGGTGGTCAAAATTGAAAAGTCATATTTGTATGGGAAAAAAACAAGTGTCCCTAATTATGTGGCCACCACTGTATGTAATGTTTTTACGTATCTAATTAAGTCCCATTTTAGATTTGCATAATACTAATAAGGATTGTGAAGCTAAAAATTTTCATACAAAATGCGATAATGTTTCTCTCCCCTTTCGATTTTTACGATTGGAAAGGAAAAAGAACAGACAGAAATAGTAGTTTACGTGACGGTTGCGTAATGCTAATTACGCAGAGTCTCGTACAATACTTTATCTACACACATATTATAAGTACTCTAAGATGGGTTCAGAAGCCGGAAGGCAAATGACCAGCATTACCTTACCTGTGGTAAGGTAATGAGATCCAAATTTGGAACATCTTCCAAAATTAACAGCTGTCATCGCTGCTGTCACTTACTACCACAGGTAATGCTGGGCATGATATGGGTGTAGATAAACGTACAAAATACATAAATCCTAGTTTTTCATAATTACTTCAACATATTCATAAAATTGTTGAAGTCGGACGTGATTTAGGGGGTGAGAATTTCTCACTGAGAAAGGTTATCGCTCGGAGCTAAATTTGCATAGTTTTTGACGGCTAGGCGATTTACATATGTGTCGTATCACAATTTTCTTAGCAGCAGCACACTGAGTTTTAATGACGAATAAGTCGTTCCTTAATGACGACTTTTCATACGCAAGTTAATTCGTCTCTAAAATATCTCATGAGTATGTCGGTAAGTTTGCACCTAAGTGTAGTAGGTACCTATAAACTCTTAAGGTAGAGTAGTTTTATAAATTTCGCAGTTTCAGTTTTAATAACTCGTTTTTTCAGGAATTCATGTTATAATTTTTCATCTATCTAGCTTAACTCTATTTATTTATTTATTTATAATCAAGTATAATCTACATAGCATAACAGTTAACACTAGCGCTGAGAGATGCAATAATAACCACACAGATAAATTTGCAACAAGAGATTATACACACACAAATAAAACAACAAGATAATAAAAACAGAAAATGCTCACAATGTACATAGGTAATGGGGATAATCTATCCCTTCATGAGTTATCTATTTCCTCACAGAATCCGAGACATTCACGAGAAATAACCACCCACCGACTGTCAAACACATCACACTCCGGTGCTGATAGCAAAAGTGCATTAAGCATTCGTAGTGCCCGAACATTTGGAGAATTCGTATGTGACACTGTTCTTGCTTTTGGAACTGCAAGAAGACTAGGGGTGCGTGGTCTTATATTTTTAGGGACAAACGGGACCGACAGCCTTACAAGTTGCGTTACAAGGTCGAGTCAGTCCACGTTACCCTGGAGCATATTACAAGCTGCCATCAGAAGAGCATAATAACGCCTTACTTCCAGAGAGTTGAAACCAAGCGAACTCAGCAAGATCCTAGTAGGATATAAAACTTAATATAAAAGTACTTATACATATAAATGGCAGCATGACTTTTTGTACTTTTTCTAGAAGTAAAGCGTAAGTAGACTCATACGGGTGCCAGACGATCGCAGCCGCCTCGAGTTTACTTCTGATCAAGTTCGTGTACAAATAACTCAAACAAACATATTTACCTACACAACCAGTGGTGCCACTTTATGCCTTCCTAATATGGTTTATGCCGCAAATAATGTATATTTCGACAACCTCAAGGCAATCAAAATTTAAAGGGTATTTTCCGTTGTCTTAGACCCAGAACTATGAAATTTGGCAAGTAATACCGTCTTATACTACAAGTATTGCGAAAAATCTGAAACTATAGGTACATTTTTAATTAAATCACAAAAACCGATTCTTTATGCAAGGAAACATTTTGAAACGAGTTAAATCTTAAATACAGAACCCTCAGTGCGCGAGTCCGACTCGTACTTGAACGGTTTTCTTATATTATTATTTGTTGTTATCAGCGTTGTGTACAGCGATAGAAAAAACACTGTAAAACTATCAACTGTCTACATCAACTGATGACGTTTCAGATCAAAAAAATGTTGACTAATATAAGTAATATATTATGTATAGAAACGATTATTGTTTTCTTTTAAAAGCAAAGTTGACATTATGTATGATGCGTACAATTTCGATAGTCAGTAATTTAATAATTAATTTACATAGCGATGTATATTTTATACAGACTTAACACATAATTGCACAGCCAACATCAGCAAATTTCCTTACACAACACCGGCTCGGTTTGCTCCAGAAATTTGCAAGTGCAGGGAATAGTTCCACAAAAAAAATCGATCCTCTTATACGTGCATCAAAAATTGTATATCCAATTCGTTCTTTAAAGTACAATTGCTTCTGAATCGCGTATAGAACACGCAATGTAAAGTGTTTACTACGCATACTCTGAATTGGAGTGTTGTTATGAGTAAAGGCGTCATGAGTCCCGGCGTCGGACCGCTCGCGCAGTCTAGTCCGCGCCGCACAACTGCGTGCGCGCATCGCTTGTGACTTCTAAATTTGAATTTGGCAAGGTAAGGCTTCAAAGTATTGGCATTTTTACTAACGGTTACTTGAGAAATTAAGAGTTAGTTTGTAACAAATCATTGTTTTTTAAAAATCTTCTATTGATTGATGATAATGATAATTCCTATGGCACCTTTGTCATATTGGCGGCTTTGTTCTCCTCGATATAATCAATAAAGGGTTTTTTGACATTCCTATTTAAAACTGTTACACTTTAAGGCAGATAGCAGATTTTATAATACTTTAAACATAGTCATATATTATGTACTTATACGTTCATCAGAAATATTGTCTAATTTGACACAATTTGAATAGGTATATTTTTTAATATAAAATAAAAAATACCATGTAAAGAAATTCATTTTGTCCATTTTAGAATTACATGTGAATGAATGAATGAATGAATGTCATTTTATTGTTTCTAGGGGTAAATATATTCCGAAGTTATAACGCGTTAAAGACTAAAGCTTTAAAAAAATACTAGTTAAGTACATCAAATTTTATGTCCAATTCAAAACGCATATAATAAGCAACATCTACATTGTTGGTCCTTAAGATTATTCCCAAAAAATGTTTTTCATTTAATGAGCCATGATAACCATAGATTGTAAAAAAATGGAATCTCCCAATCATCCTTGCAAAGTTATCCTTAAATTTTACTAAGGGATTAGTAGGTATACGCAGCCTTCGAAAGCCATAAACGAGAAGTAAACCAGGAATTTAGGTCTGTCTAATATTTTCCAACTTCTTCAATATCCTAACTAATTAACCTCAATACTTGTTCCCTGAAGGTATTCGGCACAAAATTTATATGCGTGGCTGGGTGCCCTAATAAAAGTTTCGACAACTTTGCGTGCTCGAAATCAGAGGCTATATTCTGCTCGGTAAAACCATATCGTCAGTCTAGATGTAAAACCTCGTCACACCCTAACTACCCTTTTTTAATTAGTTTTTTATGCAAGAGGTTTCACAAAGTACTTCAGGGTCCGTCCATACAAGCTTGTAACAGTGTAATACAAGTCTCTTTTAATACATACCGTGGAAAATAGAAACATTCATACATATACACTCACGCCTTCATTCCCAGAGTGGGTTAGGCAGAGCTACAGAATTACCAACGTCTAAAAATTGGGTTATTCCCACCTGCTACCACCAATTTGTTACAACTGGTACTGGTGGTAACAGCTGGGAATTTTTTTCCCACCTGTTACCACTAAAGTACTCGGTGGTAACAAGTGGGAATATTTTTCCCATTTGTTACCACTAAAATATTTGGTGATAACTACCACCAATTAGTTTAGTGGTAACAGCTGGGATTTTTTATTCCCTGTAGTTACCAGTGGTAACAGGTGGGAAAAAATTCCCAGCTGTCACCAGTGGTAACAAATTGGTGGTAACAGGTGGGAATAACCCTAAAAATTCTGTATTCACATTTTGCACAATCAGGCTAAGATGTTTTTACCAGCGTATATTACAAGCCTTCATTCACTTGTGGCATTTTTCTAAGTCGGCGACCACACGGCAAAAAACAAAAGAGATTTCCGCTTATAATATACTAGGGACCCGCCCTGCTTCGCTTCGGTTTATGTTTGTTTTTTTAACACCCGCACATAATCCAGATTTTTATAAACATAAAAACCTTCTTCCTAAATCACTCTATCTATCGATGAAACTGCATTAAAATCCGTTGCGGAGTTTGAGGATCTAAGCGTTCAGACGCGGGAAGCGACTTTGTTTTGTACTATGTAAAGAATCTATTATTCTTTATCCAATAGACCCCGGTGTTAACTTGTGAATGTCTCCTACTGTATAAAAAAATTGTGGTTACGAGGTGTCACGTCTAGACCGATGACAAAACGTATGTTTGTAACTCGGCCGCCATTACTGTCCAGTAAATAAGAGCTTTCATAAACAAAAAACTCGACTGCAATAAAAAAACAACTGAAAAGCGAAAAACAAGCTATATAATCTATAGAAAATTGTAAGAGCATGTACTTATTCATATTTATAACAATTTAAATTTAACTTGAATATTGGAAAAGGTGTTCCAGGCGGGGACAAGATAGTCCAAATGTAATTTTTTTTCATGAAATAGGTTTTGAAATTTATTGCTTGTCCCCGCCTGCAATACCTTTTCCAATATTCAAGTTAAATTTAAATTGTTATAAATATCAATAAGTACATGCTCTTACAATTTTCTATAGATTATATAGCTTGTTTTTCGCTTTTCAGTTGTTTTTTATTGCAGTCGGGTTTTTTAGTTTATTTTTAATAATTTAATTTATTTAACTCTTTTTAGTTTTTATTTTAAAATGGTGGTTTAATTAATGATTACTAAGCCATATATGAGCTCTGGAGCTTAAAATTTTAATGTCGCGAAGCTACAAGTGACAAATTACAAGCGAAACTCTTTCTAGCTAAAGGAGTTTATTACTTAACATTTACGTATTTTTTTGACTTTTCTGCAAAATAGTAGCATCAAAGTGTTATAATGTATATATATTTGGAATGGGCTCTTTAATAGCTTTCATTTGATACCCATATTGTTATAATAAAAAATATTTTTTTTTATTCCCCCTCCATATTTTTTTCCGCGGACGCCATATTGAAATATTATATACCCTATGTCACTTCGGCAATTAAGACGAATCGAATGACACCTCGTAGGTTAAAATCCTTCAAGCCGTTTAGGCTGCAGAGCGTGCCCAGAAATAGACATACATACATACATACATACATACATACATACGCTCGAAAAACATAACCCTACTTCTGACGCAGTCGGGTAAAAAGCATTATAGTTTGACCGAGTTGAATAGGCGAAATTGAAATATATCTAACTTTCATTGGTTAGGTTCTAGGTAATTTGGTTCTTGAGTTTTCATTTTCTAGACTGTCTGAATTTAGTCAAAGACTACTACTGTCTGCCGCAGCTCTGAAGATGCAAAATGCTTACGTTAGCGGAAGAGTGACAAAATGAAGACTTTACATAAGCGGTCAAAGCGATGGATCGTCAGCTTAAGCCAATCCTACAAAATATCGATTTTCGAAAATCAGCGTTTACTCGTACATTTACGTTAACGTTAGCGTTATGCGGTGTAGGCCCCTAGACAACCTAGAAAATTGACTTACGAGGGCAGAGAAGGTTGTGGCCTTCAGGCCTAAGCATCATAATTACAAGTAGAACTAGGTCCGAACGAACGGAGCTAATTGATCTACTTATTAAGTCTTACATCTAGATAGCTATACAAGTTGATGTTGAAATCGTTTCTGTTTCAAATACCTACATATTTTTTACATACCATAGGTAATTGTTTCGATAGGACGAGTGCAATTCCAATTTGATCTAGCCTGCCATGCTTCTATATACCGTAATCATATTGTGTATTTTTCTACAAATGGCGGACCTAAGGCCTCTACCAGTCGACCAAATTACCAGCTCTACTTTACCCGGTAAAACTAAGTATTCAACATTATTTAGATCTCGCATTGCACCGGTTATTCTCTATGTTAACCGTGTAGTTGACTGGTATAGAAGAAGGCTTTTAGGTGTTCAGTCAGCTATTTGTATTTTTTAAATTTATTTGTGTTGTCCAAAGAGTTTATAAACAAATAAAATTATATTGCTTTTGAAATTCTATCCTATTGTTTTTAACTAGGCCGCCATTTACTGTCAAGTAAATAAGAGCTATCATAACGTTGATAATACCACGCATAACATGTCAAAAGCAATATAGTTTTGTCGAGTAGAACAGAGCCCCAGAAATTTACACAGTTTAAATATTAATTTTCTCAAACATGCAATGAAATATTGATGTTATGTTCCTTATAATAGGCTGCGAAGTATGACGTTTCAGGTGCGGCTAGGACAAGAGGTCGTTAATGGAATTTCATACAAATCGTGCAGGCCTAGGCCGGCACGATTTGTATGAAATTGCATGTTTGAAAAAAGCACTATACATATCTCGGCGGGAAATATGGGGTTGCCTCAGACCTTTCCTATGTATATATATATATGTCTATATATCTTCGGCCGGTAGCCCCTTTTGTCCCGGCCTCTGTTGTAATGGGCGCACTGGAAAGAAGATAGGTCCAACTTTATTTTATTTTATTATTAATGTTATAGTAGCTTTTACTGTCAACTGAATAAGACTTACCATATCGTCAACAGCATGATGGCGAAATAGAAACTAGATGGGTTAAAACGAAGTGGAATACAAGCCCCGAATGATACGCTTATCGAGATCATACAAACATATTAATGTCTCGGTTATTTTAATTAGCTAAGAAATACGCATGACGTCATATAGGTACGTATGTCGCGGTAATAGAAAACATGCCCACGTTATTGCATGCCGATTGAATCGCCCGGCGATGATGAAGACAGAAAATTAGGGCAGCAGTTAGTTAGAGTAAATACTGTATGTACTGTACTTGTACTTGTGATATGGAACCAACCACAGACTGTACATACCTATATCATGATGGATACGGCATTGATTTCGGTAATGTGATACCAGAGTTTCATTATTCTTAAACCATTTCGAGGAATACGAGAATATGTGCTTACTAACTTACTAGTATCTACTTATATTCATTGTTTGTTTTAAATAAATGTTTGACCATTATTTTTTGTAAAATAGAAGACATCAACAGGAAAACGTTGCTGTTTTTATGCGACTTGTTTAGTTTACTAAAATTACGTATTTAAATTTTTTTTTGAATCAAATTTGTCGGTAATATTTTTTACGACATTCCTATTCTTCTACCTTAAACTCACATTTAATTGAAGAGTAGCGTGTTAAGAGCATTGTGAAGCTAAAAATTTCCATACAAAATGCAAAAACGTTTTTCTCCCCTTAAACCTAGTCCGATTTTTACGATTTTTGAATATGTTGTAGATATCATGAAAAACTATGTCTGTACGTTTTCCTTTTCACGAATATATTTCTTAGAATGAAACAATTTTAAAAAACAAAAAACAGAAACGTACAGACCTAGTTCTTTATAATAACTACAACATATTCAAAAATCGTGGATATCGGACTTGATTTAGGGGGTGAGAAACGTTATCGCCCGGAGCTACATTTGTATGGTTTTTTTTTGACAACTACGCGATTTTAGCGGCGCTTCACTCGTACAAAATATTGTACCTAATACAGCCTTTGGAATAAAGGAGTTAAAATGGATTTTCTTTTGTTTTTATGACTGACAATTGAATTAAAGGAAACTCTATGGTACTATTCAGAATAGGTTCATATTTTATTGGCAAACTTTACTGAACATATGGTGGGCCTAAGGAGGCTAGAGCAGGCCCGTTCTAGAACTTTGTGTGTTTTATTTACAATAAATTGTATATTAGATACGTGTTTTCAAAAACCCTTCAAAAACAAAACGCTCATTGTGTTTTACGATAAACTAGAATCTGTCAGCGACACTCGTAATTTTGCTATCCCACGGGAACCGTACATTTTTCCGGGATAAAAACTATGTGCTATTCCAGACTATCATCCATCTTTGTGCCAAATTTCATCCAGATTTGTTCAGCTGTTCTGACGTGATTGAGTAACAACCATCCAAACTTCCGTAATTATAATATTAGTAAAATAAATTGTATATTAGAGACATGTTTCTCAAAAGCCCTTCAAAAAGAAAGCGCGCATTGTGGCGTTGTGTTTATGCCGGGCCTGCGAGGACTCGAAGCTAGTGAAAAGCTTTTGTTTTCTAAGATTTCCAATAAGACATTATTTTTCAAAATTCTGACTTCTGATTAGTGAAGGTGGAATGTGACTTTGAGGTTTAGAATGATGTTCAAATTATGTATTAATGTTTAAAACTGAAAAAAATCTTTCCTTGTGACGTCTTGGAAAACTACAAGACTTACAGAAGCCTATTCACAGAAGCGTTATTTTATTAATATTGTTTACGCATTTTACACTAATGTATCAAACTGATAAAGTACATAAATACCTAGTAAACGCGCAAAACAAGACGGTCGGTTCCGGCATTTGGTTACAAGGTCATGCGCCCGCGCCGGCTACCCGCTGACCGGTCCGGCCGGTGCGGTGCCGGCGGGACGCATCAAATTGGTATTATTACCAAATGTTACACAAACGCGTGCGTGCAGCTATTACTGCCTAGGTACCTATATCGTGATAGTCACCCGAGATGTAGTTATAGAACCATTAACAATGTTCAACTCTGATATGTTTTGAAACACGAAAGCAATCGTTATGGCTATTTCTAAATTTCACAGCGCAACACGCGCCCGCGCGACCTTGGTGACTCAGGCGCAGATTCAATTGCCAACGCATGCGGGTACTTAGGCATGCCTTAGTACGTAGCCCGTGTTCACTGAATCGTAGATACGCAGCTTGCGGTTGGGAAAACGGGCTAAGTATGTTAACGCGGTTTAATTATTGACCAAAGACATTGCATATGCAATAAATAAGGATTCGAAAAAAAAAGAGAAGATAATGGAAGGGGAATTCAGAATGGAACCTAGTAATTTATAGGGAGAAAATAGAAGTGATGTTTCGCTCGTTTATGTATAGGAAGACTAGCGACAGTTCTCGTTTCGCTTCGGTTTATGTGAGATATCTGTAATACACGTACATAAACCAAAATTTATTGTACATAAAACCCTTCCTTTTGAATCACTTTATATGAAGGTATATTGATGAAAACCGTATTCAAATCCGTTGCGTAATTTGTAAGATCTAAGCGTATATCAGGGGGACAGACGGCGGGAAGCGGTTTCGTTTTACACTATGTAGAGATAGATACTTACGAGCCCTTGGGTGCGGCCTTAGTTAGCCTAAGCGCGGACGAAGACAGATATTTAGTCAGCATGCTAATACCTAAATACTAAATATTACAAGCATAAAAGAGAACTGGAATGCTCCATGTTTTGTAGCCTCCTGTATTTTTTACCCATTTAGTCTTTATTGCATGAAACAAGAACTAATGGCAGGATTAATGCCTATGCCTATGGCCTAATAATATTACTTTATATATTTAGATCAATTTGCCGATTATAGTACCTATATCAGTCGTCGCCCGATCGTATAATTCACCAGGTCATGAAATTCCTAGGCATAAGGTTAGGTTAGGTTAGGTTATTATATGATATGCCGGGGAATATTACTATTTAGCGAATTATACGATCGAGCGACGACATATCGATGTCAATTAGGTAGTAGGTAGGTAAATACCTACTTTACTTTAATTTATAGTTCATACATGTAGGACAGCTACGGTAGTTGCATATTACGGCAGTTAAGTTATATAGGTATCTGGTGCATCTATCAGTTCCGCGGCTTTGTCATATTAAACGTATAACTACAAACTAAAGTAGGTAAACAGTCATGTATCTTATTTCCATTCAATCATGCGTCAACCAGTCGGTTTATATCACGTATAGCCATTTGCTGTATTGCTGTTGAAACAGATCAAACGTCTTAAGTTAGTATTAAAACTAAACCTGCTTTCGGGCGAAAGTGGTTCTGCTACTAACAGTCTATCAGGGAAGTTACTTAATGTTTCCCAATTAAGAAGTCAAACTGCATTAGGTAACATATTATGCATTTTTGTGTCATGGTTTCGTAGCCAAATCTCTACATCTCGTGGGTAGGCATGATTGAATTGCTCTAAAAGGTGACGTAAGGAAGCAGCATGTACCGTTTGCTTTGTTTAAACAACGATTTATTTGTTTAGTGGTGAAAAGACGAGTTGACGAAAACAAAGAAAAATTTGTTGCATACACTTTGATCCCTGTTTTTAGGGCTCCGTACGGAAATAGTAACTTATACTAGGAAGCTTTAAAAGCCCGTTAGGATAATGTTGTCAATATAATGTTATATTTATGTCACTAATATCACATTAAAAAAAAACGACCACCAATGGGAAGAACTAGGGAGAGTAGAGGGGAACTAATTCTACGAGTACGAAATCGCGGGTGTCCTCATTCGCACCTTCAGAACAATAGTGACCTAATTCAAAATTTCAGCTTTCAAACTTCAAGTCATCAATTTATTATTATAGAGACCCATTCAAAATTTAAAATTTCTGATTTAGGTCACTATTTTTCTGAAGGTGGTATCCTCTTAATATAATGTTACGTACTTAAATACGGAACCCTCGATGCGTGAGTCTACTTGATCAGTTTTCTTGATTATAAACGAGTTGAATGATTCGATGCGTATCCAATATTTTCTCTAAAACTTAACTTAGCTTGACATGGCAGCGACGAACCCAAGCACATTGGGCCGCGTCTGTAAAAATAAACACCGACCGGCGGGACCTCGGCCGCGGCGGCTTCCAATTTTTATTTCGCGTGCAGGCGAACGCAACCGGTTTGCATTCTTCCCGCGGTCCCACCGATGCCTGCAGTGGTATTCTCTAAATCATCTAAGAGTTCGATATCGACATCAAAATCGATTCATTATATTGTATCTCCCGGACTACCCACATGCTATAGTAGAGATCAACTACGCTTATGCCCGCCATTCACTGAGTGGAGCGGGCTCCGTGCGGTCTTGGTTTAGGTTACAACGATGACTACAAGGTCTACACGTGTTTCCATCGCGAGTAAACCTCTTGAAGAGACTCCGATGTAAGCCAAACGGAGTCCTTACGAGGCCCGCTCCGCTCGCAGTGGGAGGCGGGCATAATGTCTATGTTGGCTTCAGAGTCAACATACCATCAGGTGGCCTGTGTGCTCGCTTGCCTTCTCCATGCCATTAAAAGCGCCTAGAGACTCAACGCTGAAATCGTAACTGAATTGCCTAGCCCTGTGTTATTTCCTCGATCTAGTAATTACAGTAATAAAAAAGATAGAGTTTCTGAAGTCATTAGGAGTAAAACCACCGCTCATTAGCCCTTACTTTAAATCCACAATCAATCGGATTTAGATGATCAAATAAAAAAATTAAGGGAGTGTTGCCAGATGTCCCGATATCTGCGGGATGTCCCGATTTTCAGGGGTCGATGGACACGTCCGCATTAACCCTTGATCGAGACACCAATTGTTCCGATTTGCAGCACATCGTGTTCATATATAAGATACCAATTTATAACAACCGAAAAGGCCAAAAAGGGTTGGTCATAATTGGCATTGCAAGAGGGCTGTAATTCGTACTGTCCCAATTTGAAAACCCAAGACACAATTTTTTTTCTAGCATAGTCCCGATTTGTGATAGTCTAGACCTGGGAACACTTATTTACGGGCGATCTCTTAGACGTTTTTTCAGGGAATAACACCGCAGCTCGTAAAATAACTAATCGGTTCGAGAGGGCGAGCGCGGCGCGTCGGGAAATGCCTGGACAAAGGATACTTACTCTAACCATAGCCCCGCGCCCGTGGGCGAGAACCACCTATGTTTTTTTACGAGGGACTGCTTTTACTTTTATTTTTCAAATAATCCCTTCTGCAGAGAAATAGTTTAAATACATTGTGTAGGTAGGTAGTGCAAGCAAATTTGATGGTATGCATAAACCCAAACTAGTATTATTTATGTGTAC
Source organism: Acleris literana (assembly GCA_946894065.1). Classification (NCBI taxonomy): domain Eukaryota; kingdom Metazoa; phylum Arthropoda; class Insecta; order Lepidoptera; family Tortricidae; genus Acleris; species Acleris literana. Next base: position 19,751,991 of record OX335671.1, on the reverse strand, counting down.
CATGTGTACCTATAATATTTTTCATCGTAAAATCTTATTTAATTACAAAATATAAAGTAACTGATTTCTTTACAAGGGGCGCATTATGTTGATGTTATTTGCTAAGATTATTTTGCGCATTGAAATTTTTACCTTACACTTATAACCAACATGTACTCGTATAGGCATCCAATTTAACTTTATTCTGGTCAGTTATTTGCTTAAACTAAAGATAGGTATTTAAATGGTTATCTTAATGAAACGCCTAAGGGATTTGTGTCGAGTGCAATAATCAGAACGAGCCGCCGAGATCAAGAGGAACAACCTGACTGACTCAGGTCATGGCACAAAGTCGTTATCGAAGTCCCACGCAACGTTAGCGCTAAATGATGATACTGTAACATATGTCTGTATTTATAAAATAACTAAATGTAAATCAGCATATTCCTGTTCACCTCAAAACGAGAGTGCAGTCTTTGAGATGACTTGTTTTTTGAATGGGCAATACTGAAGCATTTTTTTTTTCATATTAACAACAGCACTTTAGCCAGTCAGTGAGGCTAGACAAGTTACCTAACGCTAACGTAAACGATTATCGAAAACAAAATTTATGGAATTGATGCAGGCGCTCGACGCGACTCAAAACGTATGGGATGACAGTTGACCACGTGCTTTATCCCATAGATTTTGATTGATAGAAAAGAAAAACGTTAATAGCGTCAGGTTTTTCATACATAAGTTTGAAAAAGGAAGGCGTTAAATTGTCTGTAAAACCTGAGTCCGGTGGCAAATGTGCATATTTTATGCAGCGATAACCGGTACTAGGCCAAATATGTATTACACGTTGTTATTTATCAGAATATTCAACAGAAACATTTATTTCTGTTTATTAGTTTATAAATGTGAATCGAAATAGTTTAAAATGCTAAACAATTTACAAAAATAAACATACCGGTTGTTCATTTGTAATAATTCTAGTTTTGTTGTTTCCTGATCCGTTTAGTATTGAGGCAGGCGGAAGACAGTCATAATCTAGAAACGAATCGCATCCTTGATAAATACTCAATGTAATTTTAGTACTTAGTTAGTGCTAATATGAACGCGCTTGTGAATTGTAAATAAGTATATAAAAGGCAAACCTGACTCACTGACTTTTATATCATCTCACAGCCGAAACTACTGTACCTAGAAACTTGAAATTTAGTACAGAGGTTCCTTTCATGATGTAAGTGAGCACTAAGAAAGGATTTTCCAAGAATCGACCCCCAACGGGAAGAAATATGGGGAGTAGCGGGAAACTAATTCTACGCGTACGAAGTCGCGGGCGTCCTCTAGTTTTTAATAGATTTTCAGACAATTCTCGCCTTCAACTGACAAAAGGATTTTTTGGAAATTAAAATCAAATTGTTTTGTTCATTTTATAGGCAAGTATAATCATCTATGAGTGCTAATATTACGCGTTAAACGTTCAATATGCCTATACTCGGTTAATAAATAATACAGATAGGGTTATGGTTGCCACCTTGTTTTTAACAGAATAAAGTATTTCTTACCAAAAGAGGAATAAAAATAAAGTACGCAGCATAAATGTAAAGTATTTTTTTAATTATATTTAAGTACCTACATATTCACTCCTCAGACCTTGCTTATTCTAACAGCGTATTTGGCAACAATGAAAGTATAAATCGCGTTCAAACGTGGCAAAACAAAGTTTTTGGCGAGGGTTTTTGACGGTTGCGTTCAGGTACAATTTCGTTTAAATTTATTGATTATAAGAAAAAAATTACCATTAAAAACCGAATGTCATAAATAAAGTACTTTGCCGTACTTTATGTGTTGCGTAAAATATAAAGTACGGGAAGCTAAAATAGAGTACAATACTTTATAATAAAGTACGGGTGGCAACCCTAGATAGGGCCTCTATTCAACTGGATACAATAATACGATAACATTTCAAATGCTATTGCCTTTAAAATGGTATGGTGTTGTTTTTAACTCAGCTGCAATTATCTACTGTCAATTCAATAGTATAATATTAAAAGAGGTAGATATGTTACCTATACGGTATTCCGCGTGTAAAAATGGCCCGGCTTACGCACACATAATCAGTAAATATTTCAATTACACACTAATTCATAAATGACAAGTGAAAGCAGGATGGTATGCTAAACCAGGGAGCGAAACAGAGAAGAGTGTATGTTGCTCTGCAGACTAGTTCACGGCTCCGTTGACAGCGCAAGACTAAGTAAAGGTGTACCAATTGGCTTTGTTTTAGGGTGCCACTATCGTAGTGCGTATAACATATCTAGCTCTTTTTACTTACTATACCATTGTGTCAAGTAAATAAAATCCATCGTAACGTTGACAATACGATAACAAGTCAAAAGCAATATGGTTTATTATATCATTGTGTCAAGTAAATAAGATCCATCGTAACGTTGACAATACGATAACAAGTCAAAAGCAATATGGTTTTAGTGAGTAGAATAAGACAGCAGAGTAGGTACTGCTACTGTGTGAATGAGAAAAACAATATTGTTGTGCCTCGGTGTGTGCGTTCACACGGTAGCAGTACTCTGCCGTCCACTGTTCTGCCTCATGGCTCGTCTAGACATTGGCCCATCATGGGCCAACGTAGGGACGGAGTGACGCGTAAGAGTGAGATGCAAGAATATGTTGCTCGCTCTAACATGTAAATGCGTCCCTTACGTTGGCCCATGATGGGCCATTGTGTAAAAGGGCCATTAGTGTTAAACCAGCATTTATACTTCCGCTCGTCCTTCGTATTGGTGCGGGCAGAGGTTGGAGTTGTATTGAATTTGATGTCTTCTTTTTTGCAACATAAAATGGACATATTCTAACATGTTTGAGAAAATAAATCAATTTATTTTCATTTACTTGCTTGTTCATGCTTTGAAGGTCATGCATTGAAATTAGGCGATCGCGCAAAATAGGTGTTTTTTGTTTGGTTGCGGGCGTTGCGGCCACGCTAGGCGAGTAGACGCTGTAGACGGGCGTTACTTGATAATTTCGGACATCTCAAAGGTGAATTCACCTCAGATCCGTATAGACAACAAAAAATACATAGATCGTGTTTGTTAACCTTGAAAACGAAACTAGCTGAATTATTACTCATAACTCACTCAAGTACTCGCACGATGTAGGTAGGCAACTGTTTAGATCTAAGTAGATCTAATTTCTTTTTTTTTGCATAACGTTTGTGCTCGCGTTTTATAAATATTTTTTGGTTGGATTTATGTTTAACGACAATGAATGAAATACCGATTTCGCCCATAACCACAGTTTTATACCACCATTCTGAAGTTTAAACTCTCTCTTTTTGCAATTGATAAGGAATTCTGGAAGACACCTACGTCGTATTATGATCAACGGCTTGATAAAAGAAATAAATCCAAACAATATCAGCGTTCCATTTTTAAATAAGTATCCTTTTTTATTTCAAAATCTATATCCTAAAGTTAACGCGTTTGGTACGATCGTGGTCAGTGAACTCTTTGGTCAACAGTGACGTACTCGGATCGGACACTATATTGATCTTTAACCACATGAAAACCCCTTACCGGGTTTATTTACCTCGGCGTACCATCGCTTCATGGTCACTGTGAATTCAACTTAAGAGGCCGTATACGAAATTTTGCCGGTTTTGCTTATTTTTGTGATTTTACAGTTAAAATACTGCTTTTCTATAAGTTTTAATGCTCAACTTTAAATGTCATTTTAGTTATGATCGAATAAATAAGCTACGAATAAATGAGCCACTTTTTTATTTTTGTCGAGTATTATAATGCGAGATTTAGGTTGTTTTAAAACATTATTTATTGCCAATTCTTTTGAACTTTTTGGATATATTTTTTAGGTAATGGATTGGTTTTGAACTAAAGTTTATTTCTGTTGTTTTAATTTTATGAACGAGAGTTCTGAGTAGCCGAAATCAAAAATATTTTTTGCCCGTTTTCTATAAAAAATTACCAAGTTTATTATTTTTTTACTGGAAAAATGTATATGAAAGTGTTAAAAAGTAATTCATACATTTTTTAGACGGCTTTCACAGTAATACATTGTAAATTTTTCATACCGTTAAGACGTCAAAACGATTCATGAATATGTCATATTCTAAACCTCTTCCAGCAAAATTCACATAACAGTCGCCGGTGTCAGGTCGATTGATTAAAATAAAATAATAAAAACAAAAAAGTAGCTCATACATTCGTTAAAATTAGAAATTAACTTTCGTGTTATGCATTAAAACTTGTAGAAATATAGTATTTCAACTGTAAAATCACGTAAATCAGCGAAATCGGCAAAATTTCGTATACGGCCTCTTAAATTGGGATAAGTACCAACATCATAATATTTTTACAATGTAATTGTCATTAAAAACCCTTTTCCAGGAATAAGCTTATTAGACTCAGCTAAATTAAATTAAGAGTTTTTTTAAGGCCAACAGTGTCGTGTGTTGCGCGTGTATTGTTTCGTGATGTTATCCGTGTTCGCGTGGCTTTGTCTGACATTTGTTTGACCTTTAAGATTTTTGAAACAAAATACATCAACGTCACAAAATATTACTAAACTATATTTTTTTATGCAAATTTTATTACTTATAAAAGTATATTATTTAAAAATAACTTTTGCCTGCGACTTCGTCCGTGTTGATCGGCATTCCCTCGGGAACTGTTCAATTTACCGTACCCATACCCTTTACCCAGACGGAGGACAGTTAAGTCTCCTATACCTATTGTGCTATGTTACATACATAGTCACGCCATCTGAATATCTGAACGGTAAAAACACCGATTGTTATCATGAGTCTCAGAAATTGTTGTACAATATATAGCAAAAGAACATAATATTTACAGAATTCAACATTAAAACAATTAAAAGAACTAAATGTATTAAAATTAAAATTAAACTAAACTACTCAAATATTAAAGATATAAATAATAATCACCACTATAAAAAGAACACCCCCTCTAAATAGATAGTCTCAGATAGAAGTCACTGCATGCATGTTATCATTAAATATAATTCAATAAGAAATATAAAACTATGACTAGGCTGTATGGATCAATGTCCTTTGCCTTTTACTCTGGGAAAAAACTCAAGAAAAAATTCAATAAGAAATACTCTGTCATTGAAAATAACCACAAAAGTTACTTTTGTTTGAATGTTTTTTGGCATGGCAACCCTGCCTGCCTACCAGTCATTTAACATGGCCGCGGTTGTATTTGAGTGTGATTTAAAATATTTCCAAGTGTAACATTAAATGTAATAAATTTATAGCTGGTGTCGATCGGTAAATCAGATTTTAGACGAAGTAAAAATAGCTGCACAAAAATATTACAAAAAACGTAAACATTATAAAAATAGAAAATAAAGCTATGAAATAATACTTATTGTCATTTCATTTCATACACCCTCTCGTCCAATTAGTTATTTCCTAGTAACAAACTATTTTAATAATATAAAATATTTTACCCTTTGTAAAAACATGGTGTAGTGTAACCCAATTCGAAAACCATTTAAATTGAAGATTTTTTTTTGTCTTTAAATGATAGTTTGGGGACACGCATATTCGACAGGTGCTCTAGTAAAGGTTTTTCAATTTCAACCTTCTACAATGAAGCGTTCACAACATGCTTTCAAAAAATTGGCATATGGCGAGCAGCTTGCGGTATTCGAAATGATTATTAGCTTTAGTTTAAATTATTACCAGACTGCCGAACGAGGGTAATGTTTTTGACCAGAGGCTCTATACTACTAGAGGTAAAACCTCATTGCTTTTGACATGCTATCGTTTTGTCAACGCTATAGCTCTTATTTACTTGACAGTAATGGCAACCCAGATAAAAACAATACGATGACAATATGGTTAAAACAATGTAGTACCTAGTAATATGTATATACAGGATGCCTTTGACCTTGGGGCTTTAAATGCATGGATCGTTTCTACTCCTGAAACAGAACTTCTTTTGTTACGTAAGTTGTTAAAAATATGTCCAATAAATTTAAATTTATTCATACAAGTTAAATGTAATTTTCAATGTTCGCGATCCAATTCTCCATTTTCCTTTAGCCCTCGTACCAAGGAAATGTCGCCCCCGTACCATGAGATCGTGATTTTAAGGCCATGATGTAATACACTGATGTTACAACTAGACTTTAACATCAATTAGTTATCTAAATTTAAGTTATTTTTTAATGTTGCAGAACAAAAGTAGTTTAGTTTAGTGAGTAGAATCGATGGTTGCATTTAAAGCCCCAAGGTCAGAGGCACCCTGTATATGGGTACGAGTATGTGTCATTTGTTCCCTAATAGAGGCCGAATGAATTATCTCATATCTTCAAACGAGGGGGTCATTAGATCCGTCTTAGTATCGGGAGAGTCACTGGATATTTTTATTTTACAAAATAGTGTATCTTGCAAAAAGCAAGACTCGCTAGACTTGGTATAAAATGGATTTTGCAACCAGCAAAATAATTGAGTAGGTTTCACATAGAAGCAATAGTTCGTGACCAACCTCCGCGCTAGGAGCCTGTTCCCGACCGGTGCAGGCGCATTTCACTGCACTTTCTCTGCCGCCCGTAACCAGGTACCCTAAGATTTAACGAGCTGATTGCATTGAACTGCACTAAGTAAAGCTATAATACATTTATTAGGTGCCTCGTATTGGCTCACGGCTCGTGGAAGTATTGATTAGGTCAGTTATTACTGTTCAGGGTAAAATTAACTTAATTAGAACTGGGTATTTGACAGCCACACTAAAATTACCTTACCACGTTTTAACATTATTCTATTTTGCGATTTTATTTACGGTTAAAAAATGCGTTAACAATCTCCGACGAGAAAACTAAAGCTTCATCATCATCAGCCATCGTTGCACATACGGACTGTCGCAATGATGTTTATCGAGAGCGGTATTGACTATTTGTTTCCCCCTATATAGCAGTGTTTCTCTTCCATTATACGCTATTATACAACTCTAGGCTACATAATAGTTTACCCAGCCAGGGGTTTACGAGTAAAACGCTTCTAAGCGATGCATTGAAAGTGGTTTACGTAAAACAAACATCGAAGGAAGCCCCATAATAAGTATTTCTGCAGTAAACAACCTGCAGTCGCCTCGGAAGCCTGCACACGTAACTTTTTTCTCATGCAAATGAGTTTTGCCAGTTGCGTTTTAATTAACTCCCTGTAGCAGTATTGCCATACGTTTTGCATTGCGTAAGGTCGTTTTGTCTCACAAATACTGCATCAAAGCCGATAAACCGGAAAATTAACTTATGTAAGCGCTATATATTAGGATCGTCTTAGAGAGCTCGTTCATTGTTTTGTGGGTTAAAGACGAAACAGTTTTTTTAAAGCAGCTTTATGTAATACACCTAACGCAATCACTGCGATTCGGCTCTTGCAGTTAACAATGGTCATCTGTATCCGATTGTTTCTCTTTATGCCCCTCTTTTAAGGTTAAATACATTTATTGTTCTCAAAATAAATATTACATTTCACTTAAGAAGATAAAACTTGTAGCAAATACTCTTTTTATTATTGAACAAACGGTTGTCGCATGCACGAGAGTAAGCTTATCAATTATAGATTGTTATTAGCAAAAAAATATAACAAAGCCAAAAAAATAACATAAAAATATAACATTGGATTTTAAGTAACAGGTATTTAAAAGTCGTAAGGGTTATTTATTCCATATTTAGTTTATCTACTTACAAATTACCTAACCCAACCAGGCTCAGTCTAACTCGTCCGCGCGAATCTAAAAGGAGATTGTTTAAAGTCCTTACCATCTGACTTGTCTTATCTAGTATACAATTTTTTAACCTCAAAATGCTCCCTTTTCGCCTAAAATAACAATTTTGTTAATAGCGATCGGCAATCTTCGTTATCCTATGACACACGAGTGAGAAATATACTGTCATTTGCGAGTGCAAGCGTGATAGCGATAGCCAGCCGAAAGCTATTTATTAAGAAGCTGGGAATACTGTAACTGTATGTATGTCTGGGGCCCTAATATGACTGCGTTTATCGCGTGAGAAAGTTTGGATAAGGCATCCGTTACCTTCTGACACGTAAATAAGTACGAGAGTGACGGATGCTTTATCCACATTTGATTTGACACGCGATATAGACGCATCCATACTAGGCCGTTTGGAAAAGAAGGATTATCCTTCAAGCCTTAAGCCTTCCGTAATATTATTATAAGCATTTACCTATTCTAATAACAGCAGTATGTAAATATGCAACAGTAGGTACGTTAAATATTGAAACAAGACTACATGTATAAAGTACATACGTAATGGAAACAATGACTTTAGCGCGCATGTTTACCTAGAATAAATTGACAGTAATGGTAGTTATTTAAATATATTTAACGCAAAGAGTTGTAGTCATAAAAAATATAGATAACCATCTTTTTTTGTCGCGTTTTTTTCCGTGTAGAAAATAACCGCGGCTCTTTACATGATGTCTGAGGACAATTTTTGGGTACAAAATACTCACCGTATTATTGCCGACAATCCAAAAATAACCACCTGATTCTGAAGTCAAAACAGCCAAACAAATATACATTGTATCACTTTTATGCATAATACCAAAATTTGTCCGCGTAGAACTCGTTTCCTCGGAACTATCAAACTTCTAGAAGTATTCGATGTTTGCCCGAAAGTCAACTGGTAGATTTCGCCTCAAATTCGCGTTTTGTTTCCTACTAGGAAACGCCGGCTACTTCGTAGGGTGATGGAACCGTAATGAACCAATAACTAACTTGATTGTTATTGTAGGTACAGAAGATAAGGGTTATTCATTTACTTTGAGACAATCAATTTATAACCTTATGATCTTTACTTTACTGCTGCACCCCTAGGTCCAGCGGTTTAGTTTGTGCTTTCTGTCAGTCAGTTCTATATGATTAATGATTGACAATGTAGAAAATGCATTACAATAAAGTTTTTATTTAATCTCCTAATTTAAGACTTACACGATTTGTATGCCGAATTAAATCTTAAACACTTATTATTTAAATATTTATTGCAAAAATATATATATTAGTAATATTCATCAAAACAAGGTATAATAATATTCAGAGATTCCCTCCGACTAACGGAAATATTGTGATTTCCAGAGCATGCCGAGTCCCGCGTACAGCGCTGACCTGGACCTGGGCGAGCCCTCACCGAAGGTCCTGGAGTATGCGCGGGAGCACCTCGGGGAGGACCCGGACATACGGCTCAGAGCCATCGACGAGCTACGCGACATCATCTATGGTACGATACACGACAAGACAAATTTTTGAGATTTTGAGCAAAAAAGCATTTAGATAAAACTTCAGATTAAAAAAAACAGTAAGTTTAGGTACTTACTTGTGAATAAAAACAACTTGTGTATGTATGGAATAAAAACTTTGTATGGAAATGTCGTGCTCATCACGAGACTTGTATGACTAACTTCGTGATATGCTGGACATTTTCATACAAAGTGTTACAAGCACCCTGAAAATAAGTAAAATCAAAAAGACAATATGCAAGTGTTGTTTTAACCTATATTGAACCCTGTCAACGTCACTATTGATTTCCCGGTGCATCATCATTATCATCAATGATCAATCATGTCAGACATACGACGTCTTCTACTGGACATTGGCCCCTTCCATTCCATTTTACAGAAGTACACCTAAATAAATGAAACACCTAATGTCGCATATAGGCACCGGTTCGGAAAAGCTCTGCTTAGGCAAAGGTTAGCGGGCAGGCAATAAATTCAGCATATAATGTCAATGTAGCTTTCCCGCAGTTTATTGCGACATTATAGCATTGCTAAACTGGCTTGCCAGTGATGGTATTAGCACTGAAAATCGCTGTCGCAATCGTAAAACGAACTAAAATAGTCAACTGCGGGCCTATTAAGCTATTTATTAGGCTAGGTTAAGTTTTATAATCGTATAATATCATAAGCAATATTTAAAAGCCGGGCAAGAGCATGTCGGACCATGCTCAGTGTAGGGTTCCGAAGCCGTTATTACAAACAAATTAGACCTCGCGACAAACTTAACATTGCCGTTGAAAAACTGTTATCCGGATACGTCGACATAGGTCGCGGTCAGTTTACCAACACCTCAAATAACTTTTCGGTAGGTATAAACATTTAAACCGTTTGTAACTCAAGAATCAATTAAGTCTACTTAGGGCCGAGTTCACCAACAATTAAACGGACAATTAGCGGTTTAACGGGTGTCAAATGTTTTTTAAGATTATTATAACTAACTAAATATGGACCCAGAGTCCGAAATAAATGATTTTAATTATTTATTTATTTAAATTAAATGTATTGAGTAACAGCTGATTAAGACTTAACCGTCTGTTCAATTGGTTGGTGAACTCTGCGCTTAGTCGTGATAGTTTCCCTATTAAATTCATTATATGTGCTTTCATTTAAGATATTTTTCAGATTTTTAGTATTTGTAGTTTTGGCTGTAGCTTTAAAGCTTAATATTTCATAAACGGATCGGACGGAAATTGTTTTCACAAACCCAATATTTTTGAAACGAGACCCCACACTGTGGGGTAGACGAGAAAAAAAAACCCCCCATTACGTGTAGGGGAGGTAAACTAAAAAAAATATGTTGTCATGATTTTATTTTACCACTTTGTAGGCGTGTCTAATATAATATGTACTTATATTCATGCCAAATTATAGTTTTCTAATACTAAGAATCTCTGAGCTAGGCTGCGGACGGACGCACGGACGGACGGACGGATGGACGGACGGACGTGGCGAAACTATAAGGGTTCCTAGTTTGGAACCCTAGAAACTACTGACTGTTGAGTTTCTTGCGTTTCTTCTCAGCAGTGGTCACTTGTGAAACGCTGCTGGTAGTTTTTTGACGAGTAAAAGTGCCCGTGCGGCCTACTTACTGAATAAACATCTTTTATCTTGTTATCTTTTTGTGTTTATCGATGTGGATAAAACATCTGTCACTTTTTCACCAGTATGTAAGTGCCACAGTGACAGTGGATGTTTTTTTCACGTTTATCGGCGATAAAATATTATGCTGTCATCTTAATTTTGATGACTTGAAAAATGACATATTTTATGACATATTTTTCATTATTGTATGAATGATGAGGAATAGGCTTATTGACCCATTATGTTTAACATTCGTTTTGCATTTAAGATCTTTATACTTTATAAAGTAAGACATTAACGTATGCGGCACACAGGCAAATATTATTTGAAGAAAAAAAAATGGAATGCAAAATGAAATTACATGGCTACCTATTTCGAAATATAAACATTTCAATAAAAAGTAAGGTCTCTCTAAAGTCCCTAGCGAATGCAGTATCGTTTGTCGCTAATGAACGAACGAGTAATGAATGAAGGCGTGTCAGATGATCGAATTGTGTAGGGACCTCGAACTTGTCAACCTGATCACCTATTTCAATTTTATTAGTGAATTAATTGAACTTGGGCATTAATTTACCTGACTGTTTTACAGAACGGGGTGAATGTACCCCGCACCGAATGGACGATGAGTTCCTGATCAAATTCCTCCGCGCACGCCAGTTCATTCCTCAACGAGCGCACAGGCTGGTATGAATTTTGTTATGTGATCGTTTCTTACGTAAGTGCCGAATAAAATCCAAACTAGGTTACATTTTTATGTAAGAGCTAGCTTTCAGACTGCGTCGATCTCGATGAATCAACGAAAATTCGGGCCGAGAATTCTTGTAACCATGTAGGCCATAAGCGGTTGTGCATTGGATTCCATCCCACCAATCACACACGAAATTTTCGATTTTATGATCCGAAATTTGGCTCGGATGTGATGCACAAATGTGTTAAGTATCAAGTGTAAAAAAATCTTAAGCTTTTTTAATGATCGTTGACAAACCTTTTTAAAAAAGTGATTTGGGAAAGAACTAGGTACCGAAGGATGAACACTTTCCATGTACAACATTTTTAATAAGTTTACCAGGTAATCTGCTGAGCTAGTACTGCTAAACTGTGGCAAATAATAATAATAATAGAACAGCACCTGAAAAAGTGTATTTTATTATACATACATATATTAAATCTCGCCTGTATCCCAGGGTAGTCGGAGACCACTTCTAATATTATTTGAGTGAAAAAAGTTTTTCCATACTGAATACTGCACGGCTAGCACAAGTTGCCTGCGACTTGTTTGTCTAACGGATCTCCCTTTCTAACTAGTCATTAACGATAGAGACGCACTGAGCGACAAGCGAGAAAATACAACTTGTGCTACCCGTGCTGAAATTCAAGTTAAGTTAAGCTTATCGCCTTATTATAAGTATGGACAATTTTTAATGCAAAATATCATCTTCCCTGGGGTCTATTCTACTCCGTAAAACCATCAAGCTTTTGACATGTTATCGTATCGATTTTAACTCGCCCGCCTATACTGTCAAGTAAATAGGAGCTATTGATAACGTTGACAATACGGTGATTATGTCAAAAGCAATAATGGTTTTACCGAGAATTATAACCTATCAAGATCTATCAAGAAGTGTACGAGCATTGAGCAGGCAAGTGGGTAATTTATACAACAAGTTAAACGAAAACAAATTGATTAAGTAAAATTAGAAGAAACAAAAACACAGGCTTTAATTTGAAAGTAGAGCAAGACTAACAAACGTCCGTTACTCGGGTTGTTATGATTATGAAATGTGAAACAATCCGGCTCCGAACCCAGCAACGAGGCTAATGAAACGAGCGGCTCTAGGGGCTCCGTCCCACGGTACAAAGTTCCGAAGTTTCAACACAATTGTTTTCGGTACTGTTTCTAAAAACACGCATTACTTTATGAAATGGAATTAAATAATAGCAAGCAAGCTTTCAAAACCCGACTGTTGCTAACCAACATTAAATCGTTATAAGTCCTAAATGATCATTCAAAATGAAAAATGATGAAAGAAACCGAAAGATGATTTTTAAATCCCTATTCAATGATATCCCACTTGTCATACTTGGTCGACTTTTTTTTCTTTTAATTTGCACAATATAGCGTCTGGTTGCCGCCATATTGAATTTTGATTACTGTCATATCCTCAGTGACACTCACCAGATTAAGACAAATCGATTGACATAAGAATCATCAAAATCGGACTACGGGTTTAGTTTTTACAGTGACACAAAGGAACAAACATACATATATATAGGCTGTGAAACACATTTCCCTCCTCCTTCGGCATTCGGGTAAAAACAAGGCGAGTCGCTTGTATGTTAATAACCTGCTTATGACACTTTGGTTTACAATTGTTGAGCTACCCATAAAATAAGTAGTATGTATCATAGAATCCGGACTATTAGAAACAGACCACAGACCTTTGTTTAACCTTTGTTTATTTACGGAACAGCTGATAATCAGAGCATCACGATGAGCTGGTACAGTATTCCCAGCCCAGAAGATTGCCCATAGCTGCTAGGGTCTGGTACACGATCAACTTTTTACGGCAATGTGTGGACGGCAACTATTGCTGTCTTACTCTTATTTCGTATGTTAGAGCAAGATGCGTATAGTTGCCTGTGAAATTCCTGTGAAAATGTTGCTCGTATAACCGGCCCCTAAGAAAATGGTAGCACTGTAGTGTACCTACACAGTTTCAGTTATTTCATACTTTTTAGTTATGTAGTTTTACGTTGATTTTGTTATTTTTGTCTCAAGTGTATCGTATTCTTGTAATCGCTGAATAATTCTTCGTTATAGAATTCATAATGAGTTAGAAAAAAATGTCCTTATGATTAAGGACTTATAGGTATTATTTTGTTATTTGGTAGGTCGTCACAAGTTTTGAATAGATCTGTCTCTGTCTGATCTGTGTCTGTAAGGCCCAAAGAAGTCCAAGATAAGTCCATTCTCGGAGTCGACGTTGAATTCGAATGTCATGTAAAATGTAGGGAAGGCGCATCTTTGGCGCAAAGTTCAACTTATCCGGATTCTATGCTAGACCTTATTCTATTAAGCAACCATAGAACTTTGTCATGGTAACAGCGTCAAATTACCATCATAAGAAATTATGTCATAATGTGTCACCGGCTTCTGCGATAGGGTTTGATAGTGGCTCAACAATTAAACTAGTTGATATAATATATTGGTAAGTACCACACCTTTATATTACCTGATGTTCAATCGTTACATAATAAATGCTAAGGTATCTCATGCCCTGGTTCTCAACCGACTATGATAATGTGGTTGGTATTATTCCGCGGGTCTGTCGGTCAGTAGTAAAAATAGAAGACTGGTTTCTACTTCGCAGCCGTAATGCGTACTAATAGAACCATTAAAACCTCTTAATGTAGTATTTTAGTCTCGTTGTGGTAATCAATTTACACCTATATAATAGACGTTTATTACCTTGGTATTACATGAATATAAACAATCGTTAAACGGGTACTTAACTACTTAAACTATTAACTTAGCCTTATTCAAGGTGTTCTTAAGTTTTTTGTAGTAAGACGTCTAGTAGGGTTCTAAACAAATACGAAATATATATTAGAATAGAATGAACGTAATTGTTTTGCGCTTCGTTTTTTTTTTAATATCCGCGTTAATAAAGAATCTTAGACAATCGTTGAACACGTGTTTACAATACATTAGGCAGGTGGTGGAAGCCACAAGGTGAATTGTAAATCCTTTGCTTTGTGGTGAGAGTACCAACCAGCTATTTAAAGGAGGAATTCTGACCGAGGGGTGTCCTCTACCGATCATTCGGCGCCTCAAGCACATCCTTATAGAACTCCCGACCCGATCCAACTGGCCATGTTGGAAGGAGTAAGTAGTAGAAGCAGTTAGCCGGAAACCTCCCAGGCAACGACACCGAGATCGACCACCTAGAAAATCAGACTCAGCTACCATCACTCTCAGTCCCATTTCCGCGTGTGACTTATGCCTAAAACCCGGCACTTCAAGACACACAACCCGACTTAACCACCATTGCTACGCCAGAGCATAGTTTATAGAATAACCAGAGCTGAGGCCAAAGCCAACCGTTACGGTGGTGCAATAACCAACATCGGAACTATAATAAAAAAACCTAGGGGTGTCATATTTTGGTGATTTTGTGGCCGCCGCTTAGCTGACACCGCGAAAGATACCTTGACATTTAATATTTTAATGTATGTTATTCAGTAAGGCATTGTTAATATGGGCCCCGTTCCTGTAATAAAGGTTTTCTATTTCTAAAACCGACATTTTAGGGGTATATTTTTGAAGTTAGTAAGGTATTGTTGTAGCTCGTACATGCTTTATGTTTGCTTTTCTTTTCCCCTAGATGGTGAACTACTACCAGTTCAAGGAGGCCAACTCGGAGCTGTTCGAGGATGTGTTTCCTCTGGACCTCCGCCCCATCGGCGACAGCAACGTGCTGGCTGTTCCTCCCTACGTAGACCAGGATGGTCGTCGTCTCATGATTTACAGAATAGGTGACCACATTAGTTATTTAAAATAGTTGACCTTGCTAGGGTCCCACTTTGCACTCAGCAGAGTGGTCACCTCTTAGGAAGCGCTCGTAGAATTTCAACTGTAAAAGTTCCCTTGTGGGCTACTTACTCAATAATCTTATCTTATCATGAAAAATATTTCAGGTTGCTGGGATCCGAACGCGATATCCTCCGAGGACTTGTTCAAGGGGACGCTGCTGGCCATGGAGTTGGGCATGATGGAGCCCACGAGCCAGATCCTCGGCGCTCATGCGCTCTTCGACCTCGAGGACATCGGCCTTCATCATGCCTGGCAGGTCACGCCGACCATCGCTTCCAGGATTGTTAAACTATTAGGGGTAATTTAACTACTGTTTGGTTTCTCAGTTTATAGAAATATATTTGTACATAATTAAATTAAAATAAATAAGTAAATTAATCAATAAACATAGGTAATAATTATATTCATACTAACATCTGAAACAGACCGAACGGCATAATTTCATGCTTACTATGAAAATTAAAATGGGTCTTTTTTGGCTATAGGGGTGCAGTTCGGGAACTGTTTAATTTTTTCTGTAGTAAAAAGTATCCTATGTCCTCAGGATGCAATCTATCTTCATACCAAATTTTATGAAAATCCGTTAAACATTTCTGGGGTCCTAATAAAAAAGGTTTTAACTCTCCTGAAGATCAAGTGAAAAGGGTTTAAGTCGAGTACACTCCGTTGATTTTTGCTGTGAAAGCGTAACAAACAAACAAACAGTTACTTTCGCATTTATAATATTTTTATAAATATCACAAACAAACCTAGCTCTGTAACAACATAACGTAATTGGTTTTGCAGTCTTGTTTCCCGGCCAACACCTTCGCCATCCACGTCATCAACCACTCGTGGGTATTCGACAAGATCTACAACATCTTCAAGCCGTTCCTCACCGCCGAAATGCGGGCTAGAATCTTCTTCCACGGCTATGACGTCACGTCTCTCCACAAGCATATACACCCCGACCACTTGCCGGAGAGATACGGAGGCATCTGGCCGGACTACTCATACACAATCTGGTTGGAGTCATTGAAGAAAAATCACAAGGTTGTAAAGGAAATGATCGTGTGCGGCTATAAGTTCCGCGAGGAAGAGTTATGTCCCAAAGTTGTTAGACAGTTACGGGATGAGGGGATAAAATTGTCGTGAAAATGGAACAGATTCCGAGCGCAAGTTGGCTGCGAACAAGGAGCTCGCGAGTTCGCGCCCGAGGTAGATCGGGAGCAAGACAAATTATACAGCGGTAATTTAGTTGAATTAATGGACGTTAGTTTAGGTTTAGTTTATGGGATTTGTTTGTATATACACGTGCGTATTAGAGAGCAATGACCTTCCTTATCATTGGGGTCATATTATTATGATCAAAAAAATTATCCCTATATTATAGATAGAGGTATGTAATGTTTGCGGTTTTAAGTTTTAACTAGAAAAATTACGTATCGATATTTTAATGAAATCAAAAGGCTTTTTCGATAACTTGGTTTTTTAATCCCTCTTGACGTCTATACTGTATTATTACGTTTGTGACGTAAATTGAAATTTATAAAATATCAGTTTACATAAGTATATTGATGCAGAAATGTATTTAATTCTTGCCGTATAACATAGGTTGATATGTGATTAAATTAAGAATTTAATTTTGACTACTTAATGAACTTAATATGTATGTACTTAGATTTAGTAAGTAGGATCTTAGCTAATGTTAAGGATAAAACAAATCGTCAAAAAATCTGTGATATGAAAAAGTTTGTTTCGAAAGCCACTTGAAATGAATTGAAGAGAAGTAAATTCGTTTAGTTTAAGATTGTAATAATTTTATATTTGTACATAGTTTGATACTCGGAACTTACTCAATGTTGGTATTTACTATTTAGTAGTTACTTGTTTAACATGATTTGTACTGATTAGGTATGTCTGTACGTAGATTAACTCTAATTTAGTACTTATATCATAAGTTTTTTTTAAGATGGTTAAAGAATTGTTTTAAGGAAGGTCTTTAATTTTAACTGAAATGAGCTATAAAGTAGGGTGTAATTATGTGAATAAGCCATTAAAATCTCTATAATTACCAAGCTTGTGTTTTTTAATTACTAGCAAAGCAATCTCATGATTAAAAGTATAAAAAATACTAAATATCGGCAACAACAAGTTCCTATTCAGAAATACTATTTACACATACTTTGCACTCGAACACGATAACTAGGAGTTAAATAAAATGACAAAAATTACAATGATAAATAAATATTTAATGTCATACTTAGAAAAACACAAGGTAAGTATACAGTTCGTAGAAGGTAATACGCAATTTCAAAGTTAGACCGCAGCAGGCTGAAACAGTTAGGTAGGTAAATACTGAACAAAACAAAGGGCTTCCAAAGTACGTTGACTCCTAATTTCAAGACCCCACATACATCATGCGAGTGTTTCGCCACAAAAAGGTTCTCTATTGTTATTTAAAGTCAGGACTACAATACGATACAATAGCCAGAATAATTTGAAATTAAGGATAATGGATCTCACGCTTTCGCTGAGCTTAACTAGGATTCTGCACAACTCTGTGTAAATGCCTAAGGTTTTTTTTGAAACTAGAATGTATAAGAGGCCATAACATATTGCTAGCGAACTCGCTTGTTTGTCATAACAGATTTACCCTACAACTGTGTCAGTTCGCAGCCAACTAAAATATAGCCTGTGCGGCTCTATCTGATAACATTAACCATTAATGTACTTACTGAATGTCGGTCGTATATCTATTGAATTATAAATAGGCGTGAGAGAGTAACATAAGTTAACAGATCGTGATACGCGAAGTGAGGTCACCGTGGACGGGGTATCCTTGAACGCGGCGCACAGTTGAAAGCCCTTCAGTACAAGCACTAGAGAAGCACATTATGCAAGCCCTGAGTTGTGTTAACCCAAACGCCAATTAAATACCATATTGTTGAGCATCTAACCTCATGATGGACGGCGCCAATTTTGCTTTTGGAGAGCATTGCATTGGCGCCGCCATTTCGCTTTATCAAACAGATTTTATATTATGGGATCGCCTTTATTAAATTCGCCATTGCTCTGGGCTGCTAATGATTTATTCAAACATCTGTAAAACATCATCAAATTAAGAAATATGTCACTGCAGAATTTCAGTCTAGCTTGGAGGGTAAGGGCAACAACCGTGGAGCATCGTCGGCCGCGACCGGGCGCGCCGCCCGCGCGGGGCGCGAAGGGCTTCCTATTGTCACCAAGCTAAGCTTTTGACTGTTTGTAAGTCTATTCTGACCGTTAAGTTTAAAATAGATATAAAAACCGTAGGAGCCCACGTAATCAAAATCTGAAATTGCTCACCTGTACCTATACTTGCTCATTATTCCAATCACAAACTAACAAACCACAGTCGAACGGGGAAAGTACGCCACTGGTTTATAAATAATTTATTTATGCTATAAATATCATCGACCGATCAAAGAGTTAATATCAATAAAATACATCTAAAATTATCTAAGTTTATTTGTTTACTTACAAAACATCGCCTTGACTAACGGAATCTTTGGTATTGGACACCTTCACACTTTCGTGGGAAGTTTCCTCCGATATCTTGACTAAACAGGATGGCTGGAGGTCTTTGGTCCGTCGTGTACATCGAGGAAATTTAAAATTAGATATATTTTTAGAAGTCTCCGCGTCACACATGTTGTTTGTTTCCACTATATCGACACTGCGTCGATATTTTCGGATCGCTTTTCTCAATTGGGAGAATAAACCGTCCCTGTTCGATTTTGGGAACGGTAAAACTTGGCGCATGGACAAAGGCAATTTGTCATCTCGAGGAGAATTACAGTTCACATCGCTGTTGTTCGGTGTCTTGCTGGCTCCCGGCTCCTCGCCCGGGTCGTCGCGGGTAAAGCTGCAGCAGCTCTGCGTGGACAGACGCGGCTTCACCGGTAGATGTGTCTTCTCTTGTAGTCTCTTACTAAGGAAGTGCAGGCTGGCAGTGTAGAACAGCTGCTCATCGTCAGGCTTCGCCAGCGATTCATGGACGGGTGTTAGTGACTCTAACTGTGTATTGTCACTTTGAGTTTTTACAGTACTCAGACGTGGCATTCCTCGCAAATGAAACCTAACATTTGTAACTTATAACACATCTTTATGCAAGCATTGGAAAAAAATCCAAAATGCAAAATATTTTACACAAATATATTTTGAACGTAAATTTTGAATGTATTAGTGTTTGTTCATTAGTTTTGACATACGTCACCAAGTGTCAATTTTATTGCAATTATTTTTAAGTTTTATTATGTTTGGTTGCATATTAAGGTTGTCACGCGATTACCTTATAGTTCGCACGACACCTCTCTTGATTGGTGTAAACAAAACATGCAACGATTATTCAAACGTGAGATCCATATAATATCTAGGTATATTAATCTTCTCTTACTGTCGTATCCTACCACTATACTAGGTAAAGAGAAGATTAGCATAAAAACCGCAATTTTATACTTTTTAGTGATCATAATAAACTGTTATGTAGTCCCACTTCTTAGTTGATATGAAACTTAAAGTTTCATGACCACCACCATTACCATTTAAAAAGAAGTTATTTTTGCGTGAAGGCGGTTTTTTGTTTTTTGAAACATTTATTTTATTTTATTTCGTATTAGAATAAGTACTAATATACAATTGACAAGATATATGGAAAATATGAACCCCGTACCGCATACTGTACATGCTCAAAAATAACATCTTTCCCATAAATTTACTATCTCACTCTTTTCAATCAAATAAAAATGATTGTTACATGTGGTATTTAGGTTTGTATAAATGCTATGGATAAATGAGTCTGCAAATTGACAAGATTTCATATAATTTTATTAGTTCTCTCAGTTCTCTGTATACTGTTTGGAAGAAGGAAGAAACCAGTAGTTTTACATTTTCCCTAGGATTAATAGTTAATTTGTCATTCATTTATTAAGATGTACTTATTCTAAAAGGGGGTAACTCCAATTATACGACACAATAGACACATAACGTTAGTCTATTTTCTATTTAAAAAAAGTAATGTCATGACTTCCGACATCTGAGTTGTAAAAATTTTGCTGTGCGTCATAATTATGCAAGTCATGTGCGTACTGTGGTGTGTATATACCAAATAATAACGACTAAAGGCATAGAAACCGTACTAAATAAGCAGAAAATACATTATGGTTCACTTCTTTTTACTTATGGTTTTCGTAGTGAGTTGGAAAGAGATGAATCTATAGCTGTTCTTTCGTTATTTGGTACATCGTCACAAGTAAGGCGTGATTTGGACCTATAAGAACCTATAGTATTTGGACCTATAGACAACGAAAGACAAATCCTTCCAAAAAAGGAAGGACAAAGAAGTCCCTGTGTAAAACTTTGTGACAATGACAGTTAAATAAGAAAAAACAGCTTCATTGTTTCTCATGTAATACGTAATCTAAAAAGTAGAGAAAGATAGCTGACGCAAAGTACGTCTTATAGTCCGGTTGCTATGCTATATGTTGTTATTCTGTGGTATATACTGTGGTGTGGTTTACTTATGCGGTTTGGTTCTCTTTCTTGCTCTAATATCCAAAATATTCGATTTACAACGATTTTGGCAATAATAACGGATACTGATACTGCACTGGAGATAAATGAATAAGTAAGTCATCTATCTGTCAATGTCAAATTTAACATTATGACAGTTTATATTCCTCGTAATAAGGTCTATGGTATTGTGTCTAGTCGGCCGCAGAATAGGTAAAATTAAGTTATTTCTTTCACTTTGTTGTATTTTTTTATTAATTTTAAATTCATATTTGCTGTGTTCAGACGGAAAAATCCTTTTCTCAAACATGCAATGTAATGTTGGCGTTATGTTAGTTATTTTAGGCCTTAAAGTATCACGCTGCGGGCGGAACACCTCGAGAGAACTGTAAAGGAATTTCATTCAAAATTGAAGGCCTAGGCCTGGAAGTATTTTTTCACGCCACTGCTCGGAAATATGGCCAAAGAAGGATCGAAATCAGAATAGAAAGTTGCTCTTAGTAGTACAACACAAAAACAGTCCAACAATGTTGAGTTGCAAAGTAAAATGGAGTGTTTTTAGACCAGTTTACTTTCTACTCTGCTATTGGTCGGTTATTTATGACATTAGTAACTCGTTCGGAAATAAATAAAAAAATGTTTGACAAATATGACATTAGAACGTTTAATTAAAAAATTAAAACGTCAAATCCGCTCAGTGAAAGTGTATTTTTGCGATTGTAAACGTGTTTTTATGTAAGTTTTTAAGGCGTACGTGAAAAACGCCTTTGCATCTTTAAATAAGGTAAAAATTAAAAAAGTTAAAAAGGCGGGAATGAAAATTACTTCTGTTCTTTTAATTGGAAACAAACGCTAAACTTTTGAACTTTTGATTGGAAATTTGTACGATATTCAACAAAAATGAGTGATACAAGTACAGATATGGATCTTACACCGCCTGAAATTCAGGATACGGCAAAGTCGGTAATTCGGAATTTAACTTTTAATTAAACTGTGTATTATGTCCTAACCTGTTTTATTTCCTTACATTAGGCGTGAAAAGCACATAGTATTGCCTCGGTAGAAAGTGCAATAGATGGACTCGTATCTTCGCGGTCCTCACCTGCGGCTCGGCCCGCGAACTAACTCGTCCATCTATTGCTTACTTTCTGTACCTGGGCTACAATGTACTATTTTTTCATTTTTGTGTATACATGGAGGCTGTGTTTATGAACAGCCTAAATAGCTGTTTTTTTTTATATACCTAGCCTTGTTTCCAATCCAAGCGTTTGCATAAAGGCACCAGGTACCAGGAGGGCAGAGGTTATTAGGAGTGCGTAGCGCAACTTAGATCGCAGGCGGTGTATGTAGCACGGTGCGGCCCGCGCGGCGGCGCAGCGGCGGCGGGCGGGCGCTCGCACCCGACACAGCGCGGATGACTGAGCACTGTAGGTTACTTTTAATGTTTATGCACTCGTAGTATTTGACATTGTAGTTTTTGTTTTAAATTTTTTAATGAATTATTTATATGTTTGAGAAAAGCACTATACAAACCTCGGCGTGAAGTGGGGTTGCCAGCCTCGTAACTAACCGTCTATATGAACTCGGCCGGCAACCCCCTACTTCCTGGCCTCTGTAGTAATGTACTATTCAATTCCTATAGTAATTTGCAGATGTCACAATAATGAAATGTTGTCAATTGAAGATGCAATAAAAAATATATATACAAGGTATATAATAATTGGTAATTAGTTGTATAAAGAACAGAGCGAAAAAGTATCTGAATATAATAAATATGTACATATTTCATAATTAGGGATTACAAACGGAATTAGAATAGGATTAGATAAAAAAAAGTGACGCCTGTACCCCGCGTCGCTATTGCTGATCGAACTTGCAACCGCAATCGACTACAAAATAGAACAATTGTTTTCATTTTGAAAGCACTATTGGACTGTCAAAATTAAAACGATTGCGATTGCGAGTGCGTTAGGCAATAAGCCCTCGGGCGCCCTGTATGTAAGTTGCTGTTCATGCGGCAAACCTTCTCGAACACGTTAACATCCATATTATTTAAACGAGAAACGCAAACGCCTACGAGATGTTTTTTGAATTAGCAACTTACACTAAGGGCTCTGAGCACACGCGATTGACACGCGGCATGTTTCACTCTATTCTACTCGGTAAAACCATATTGCCTGTGACATGTTATCGTACGGTCAACGTTTCTATAGCTCTTATTTAAGGTTAACGCACACTTATCCGAGCTGAACGCGTCAAACGAGTCGAACGAAACGAATTTTAGAATTCTGTACCTATATGAAATCTTATGAAACCTCGCACACTTGCGGTTCATTCAGATTCGGACGATTCGACACGGGCAAGTGTGCGAGGTTTTAAAGATTTCATATATTATACAGAATTCTCGTTTCGTTCGACTCGATCGACGCGTTCGGCTCGCATAGGTAAGTGTGCATTCACCTTTACTTGACAGTAAAGGCGGGCGAGTTAAAAACAGTACGAAATCGTGTTAAAGCTATAGTTTTGCTGAGTAGAATACTGTTATATTTGAGGGCCTTTTTAGACATTGTGACGCTTTAAATGCTTGAATATTTATTATTTAGCCAACAGATTCAAACTTGAAAACTATTTTAAAACTAATTGGACCATGCAAAATAAAATGAATTCATCTTCAGTGTATTTAAATAGATTCATATTCGTAAGCATTAATCGTGTTTAATGAAATTAAATCGTTGTTTTTAATATTTTTGCACAGTAGTAATTTTGAGGTTATTTCCACGCCCTAAAAATTGTCTATACACAATTACCTACTGAAAATGGCGATAATCCTCCATTCACAAACACCGTGATGGGCTGTTTAGGGGTTTCCAAAGTAAATTAAAAAAAAACTTTAGTCCCTAGAGATTAACAAAGAGCTTTAGTCCCGATGTGCAGAGACTAAAGTCACATTTTAAGAGCATGAGAATTGAAAAAACCATTATAATTATATTATGACCATTACGTAAGTATTATGTTATGACCCATTATGTTTTTTTTTTTACTTTATATAGGTATATACTCGTAGTTACGTACCCAGAATAAGGCCCTAGGTTCTTTTGACTACCTTTTCATGTAACAACTAATAACTCAAGGCGTGCTCGAAATCTTTTTTGTGCCCAGAGGTTGGCTGAAATAAATTATTCTCGCTTATCTACCCTCCGAAACGGAAGTAAAAGAAAAAGCCCCAGATGAAGGGTCGTTGTCCTGCGGTCGCGACCCTTGACTCCTCGCGCAGGTTTTTGTTTGTTTCCGTAAATCGCATTCGCTGAACACCTTAACGAAGGAGTTATTACCACATTATAAACATTAACCTCAACGTTATTAGCTAATTACTGTCTTATTACTGTAAACACAGCGGATTAAAAATGTAAATGAAAATAGCATTAAGGTATAAGATATCAGGATCATATATCATTGACCTTATTGTACGGGTTCCCGTGTTAAGAAACGTTTAACTTTAAATATCAGGGGACAAGAGGGCCCTGCCTGCATTGCGCTAAACTAGCGTTTCTATTCGATTCGTTTTTAAACCAATCGCGTCACTGATAGATGACGTGATACGAAAAGTCACGTGATCTACCATTGACGCGATTGGTTTAAAAACGAAACGAATAGAAACGTTAAGTTAGCGCAATGCTTCTTGACAGGGCCCTCAGGAATGTAAAATGGCGCAATTGATTAAAACTATCATTTCCGTTGTTACTTAGGTAACATTTAATTGGATCTATAAATTAGATTTTTGACACCCCTACTTGGTGGTTTTTTCTGTCCAGGTATTATTTATTCACGGTAAATAATACGTAGGTAACAATTTCAAGAATCGAAGAGTTCGTTCTTCCATGTTTCTTCTAAAAGAAAATTCATGTCTAGAAGTTTCCAAAAGAAGTTAGATAATTTAGTGTTACTTACTTGGGCCTTTCTCTTGCACGGGTGACCTTTGTCTATTTAGAGTTAATCATTTGATTCAATTTGTGAAATAAAGGCTGGTCGTAAATCTTCAATTTGCGTTATTGCTCTGAGTACCTGTCTGACTTTGAAGTCAAGAGGGTTTTCTTTCTAGTATTTTCATTTTTAGTTATTCTACATAACCGTGTCCCTTCCTAATGAAGCTAGAAATCTTTTAAATTTGGACAACATACATATGTAAACCCGATGACAATGCAGTATCTAAGAGGTGACCTGATGATGGAGTTGGAAGGTGGGGACTGGATCTCCGCTATTCTGAACGTAGACCCACCGTGTTAGGGCTCACTAATTTGGTCCTGATAAGCAGATAAAGATTTTGCAAAAATAAGTCCAGTCGGCACCTAAAGCTTGTCCAGAAAATGAAATTTTTGACAGAAACTTTTTTAAATCGTACACATTTATAATTTTACAGTAGGTATATAGCTTATCTACATCATTCCGGTGCTTATTTTTTATTAAAGCACATATAACGAAAATTACGATATTATAATTAAAACTATCACGAATAAAGAAAGAGACTTGATTGGTTCTTGAGATACAGGCGAATAGAGAATTTCAAAACAACCCGTGGTTATTTTTTTATAGATTTTTAAAAACATGTCTATAAAAACACAAAATTGGATATAACTTTTTCATGTTGGCGTCAATTGATATGGAAACTACATCTAAATATTCTTCATTAATATATCTAATAAATCAACGAAGGTTTTTTTGAAAAATATGGAATTAAAGGCCAAAAAAGCCTATTTTTGGAGTAAAAATGAAAAATTAAGATGGCAGCTAGTTCATAACAGCAGTGTTAATGCAAATAGGTTTTAAAAACAACTCAAAGTTTAGAGCTTCAGGTCGAAGGTCATCTGCCCATGGAAGGTTAAACCGAAAATTCATTTTAACGACTTCGGAACCCTACACTGAGCATGGTCCGATATGTTCGTGCCGGGGTTTTAAATTTCTGTTCCATGATGGAATCTCGATATATGTATAAACTACGTGGATCACTAATCTACTTATATATATAACAGGTAAACCTGCCTGACTGACTTAGATATCAACGCACAGCCGAAGCTACTGTACCTAGAAACTTGAAATTTGGTACAGGGGTTCCTTTCATGATGTAAGTGAGCACTAAGAAAGGATTTTCCGCAAATTGAACCCCAACGGGAAGAAATAGGGGGAGTAGCGTGAAAGTAATTCTACGCGTACGAAGTCGCGGGCGTCCTCTAATCTGCTCATATAATCTGGGGTCAATCACAATTTGTCCAAGTCCCAAACTAAGCTCTAGTTCGTACTCGTAACTATGGGTAAGTAGTATGTATACATATAAGTAAGTAAATACTCAAAAATACTATGCATACAATACTTCAGAGGTTGATGAATGTAGAGAAAGCGAAAGTTGTTTTTTTTGACCGGGGCATCTGGCAGAGACTATGGAACTCTGGCCTAACCCATTGGGAGACAGGCGTAAAGGTATGTATGTATGCACAATACTTCAGATCATACATTCATGCTCATCGAACTCTGAAACGCTCGAATCTCGGCCTTCGAAGGCCGGGTCACTACTTATTCCCTAAAGGAGTATTTGTATGTAGAATAGGCAAACCCTGAGGTCCTAGCCAGAGGGCTCAGACAAGATGCACTACGCTAACTAACGTTGCTATTCGATTCGTTTTTAAACCAATCGCGTCACTGGTAGACCACGTGACTTTTCGTATCACGTCATCTTCCAGTGACGCGATTGGTTTAAAAACGAATCAAATAGAAACGTTAGTTAGCGTAGTGCATCTTGTCTGAGCCCTCAGGATGCATTACGCTAACTAGCGTTTCTATTCGTTTTGTTTTAAAACAGACTACCAGTGACGCGTTTGGTCATCAAAATTTGTTATTTACTCGTATTTATTTATTTCACATATACCTACATCTATCGTTACAGGTCAGCCCAATGCCTTGGGCGTTATATGGGTTTCTTATTGATAATGGGTTTGCTCTTGACTAACTTTTGCCCTTGGAGGACGAAGATTTTGCCGACGACGATGAAGCGAGCTCACCCAGAAGATACCATATAAGACGCATCTTTCCTGTATCTTTCATATGTTTATTTCCTTCAGAAATCATGTATAAAATAAAAAGTCTTAACACGAAACTGAATTGCCGAAAAGGTTGATCACCTTCTAAGTCGTCGGAGCTTTGCTCCCTTTATTGATTTAAGATATTAAATCAATAATCCAGGATTTTTCCTTCAATCATGTAGATCACGGTCCGCATTATCATTGCTCGGTTCTCTTGCTATTTTTGTCTATAGATTCAGGGAAAAATTATATTTAAATTCCATTAAATTATATTGCAGACCTGTTTGTTTCTTTAACTTTGACGTCGTGGAAACTCAAAACATTACGACTTCCTGGATGGGACGTCGGCAGTCAACGTTCTACTTACTCGTAAATAAAGTAAACAGAGGTCCTCGATAACGTGCTTCCATGTGTTGGACTGGTGGATCGTCAGGGAATATTTGGTCGTAAATAAAGCTAATGCTAAAGTTACAAATGTTGATGTGAAATGTGTTCTTACGAGCTATTTGCTCTCAAAGTAGATTAGGCGCTTGAGGCTTCTTATTTTGATAATAGCGGCCTGCACACGTAAAGTTCGGACCGCGGGAAACGCCACGTGCCATTCCAATCTTCGCTCCGACCCGTACGTGTAAATGCAACTGTAATAGTAAAATAGTAAAAAACGTACGGTTCGGACTGGCGCGTGGCGTTTCCCGCGGTCCGAACTGTGCCGTGTAAAGGCCGCTATTGTTATGTTAATGTTTCCGCTCGAATTTGCAAGTTTCTAATATGTATACCTAAGGTAGTTAGAGTCTGAATTTTTAATTTTATGAAAATCTATGCCTCAATAAAGGCAAGAAAATAAAAGACTCATGTGGCCAATTTACTTAATAAATATTTTGAATTTCGAATTTATAGTTTATCTATCCAATTATCCATAACACGAGCCTAGAGCTTAGTTTGGAATTAAGACAATTTGTGTGTGAATGTCCTACAATATTTACTTATTTGTCTATCTATTTCTAGGAATAGGTATGTTGGGCCCACGCTCTTTCTCTATCGAGATCTCTTAAGATTGAGTAAAAAGATAAGTACGCAGAAATGTTGTGTCCGGTTTGTCACTTCGCCAAAACAACAACATCCACCGCCGCATGCGCCGATCCGAAACAGTCATAATTGTGACTAACATCAGTACATAATGTCTGTTTTAGAGTTAATTCACAGAAGTCTTTCAATGCGTCCTTGACCTTGAACAAATGACGATGTTGCCATTATACTTATGACAGATATATAATTATTTGCGTTGGTAAAGAATATGGATAGGTTAGGTATTATGATCTAAATTCATTATTTATACAAAACTAGCTGTTGCCTGCGTCTCAGTCCGCGTAGAACTCGTTTATCGCTTTTTAACCGACTTCAAAAAAGGAGGAGGTTATACGTTCCACTGTATGTTTTTTTTTTTTTTTTTATGTATGTTCACCGATTACTCCGTCAATTGTCGACCGATTTCAAAATTTTTTTTTTGGTTTGATAGAGTATACTTTCGAGGTGGTCCCATTGTCACCAAATCTGAATCTGATGAGAGGATCCGTGAGGAATTGAGGGAAGTCCTCAAATATTGTAGGCAAACATATAGCGATTTTAGTATTTTTAGTAACAAGTTCAGCATTTGCATTCAGAAAGTATCATTTGGTGAAGTGGAACTGATGATGAAGACCACAGATGGCCACCGGAACTCCTTAACGGTACCGATTTCAAGGGTGGCGATAAGATATCTCGATTAAGATAGTTGAGCGACTACAACGAAGAATATTTACTTGTTAACCGACTTCAAAAAAGGAGGTTATTGAAATATGACTATGACTTTCCCGCGGCGTTGCTTGCGGCGCGCTTGAAATAACTTAAAGTTTCATTTCAACTAAGAAGTGGGACAACGTAACAGCGTATTATGATCACTAAAAAGTATAAAATAAAATAAATGTTTTAAAAAAACGAAAAACCGCCTTCAAAAATGCAAAAAATAACTTCTTTAAAATTGTAGGCACCTAATAGGTTAGTCCAACTGAAGTCGGCGACCACAACATTTTCAACAAAAAGCCGACAGCAGTTGGACTAACCTATTAGGTGCCTACAATTTTAAAGAAGTTATTTTTTGCATTTTTGAAGGCGGTTTTTTGTTTTTCTCAAGAACTGTCCAATTTTCCGGAATAAAAAATACCCTACGTCCGTCTACGGGAGTCTAGCTATCTTTATACAATATTTTATTTTATATCTTTCGGTTCATCGGTTTAGCTGTGAAAGCGTAACCAACTATCAAATTTTCACGTTTATAGTATCAGGCCCGCTTGCACATAACTTTAACCCTAGGTTAACCCCAGGTTAAATTATGAAAGAAAGAGAAAGCAGCTGTCATAATCAAATGACAAGCGCTAATTTTAATCTGACGCTTCTTATTTTAGGCGGTCCATTCAATATTGTATTGACATTCTGGAATAGCACTTGTTAAATCTGCCGTCTAAACTATGTCTAAAAATTAGACAATTTAGTTTTAGGCTATTTAAGCGATGTGCACGTAGTTAGAATCGGGTCCAATGTGTTCCTGTTATCAACATTATCAATGTTTAGAATCTTCATGGTTGTACAATGTGCCAGGATAGACTTGTTATCGGCCGGGCACTATAGTAACGAATAGCCATTAATAGTTTTAGATATTTGTTGCAATCAAAAATAAAATATGAGTGTCTATACTAGCTATAGGTACTAATATTAAAAAGAGATCAAATTTAGTTTTTGTTTGTTTGTTTGTATGCCGGGGGTAATCTCTGGGACCAATTAAACAATAAAACTTTCTTTACTAGGGAGCTACGTTAGCCCTGAATAATAATAACATAGGCTAGGTGTATATTTTATTTTGTTTTAACGGGAGCATAGCGAGCATAGTGGCAGTTAGTAGACAGGCTTGATCAGCCATTCAAAAAGGTGCATCCTTATTCTCATTATTTCTATTATTATTATTGTCACGCTGACTGACAGGCCAATATGTAGGTACAATGGCTGTAGAAGAGTTTTAGAATAACGCTGATAGCTGAGCGCTGACGAGCCGCGCACACGCGCCGACCTCTTGGCGCCGACGATCAGAGGGCTCTGCAAAGATGCACTACGCTAAGTAAAGTTTCTATTCAATTCGTTTTTAAACCAATCGCGTCACTGGTAGACCACGTGACTTTTCGTATCACGTCATCTCCCAGTGACGCGATTGGTTTAAAAACGAATCGAATAGAAACGTTAGTTAGCGTAGTGCATCTTTGCAGGGCCCTCTGGGGTGTGATTGCCTCAAAAACGGCAGTCGGTCGGACGAACGAGCGAAATCGCAGCAGCGAGTTTAAGGAGTCCCCGTCCAAGCGAACAAAACACATTTTAACGCGTGCATTTTCAATTTGCCAGCATGGCTTATCGAACGTGTTGTGTACGTAGGCTGCCTAATTGAGAATGCACG
Source organism: Acleris literana (assembly GCA_946894065.1). Taxonomy (NCBI): domain Eukaryota; kingdom Metazoa; phylum Arthropoda; class Insecta; order Lepidoptera; family Tortricidae; genus Acleris; species Acleris literana. The sequence goes on along the minus strand of OX335671.1, from coordinate 19,721,404 downwards.
CGCTATAAATGTTTAAAAAAACAAAAACCCGCCTTAAAAAATGCAAAAAATAACTTCTTTTAAAATGGTAGGTCAGTCCAACTGCATTCGTCTTTTGGTTTAAAATATTGTGGGACGCCGACTTCAGTTGGACTGACCTACCATTTTAAAAGAAGTTATTTTTTGCATTTTTTAAGGCGGGTTTTTGTTTTTTTAAACATTTTTTTTATTTTATACTTTTTAGTGATCCTATTTATGCTGTTACGTAGCTCAACTTCTAAATATTAATGAGAAACTATAGAACATTTCAAGGTCGCCGCAGACAACGCCGCGGGAATGTCATAGTCATATTTAAACCTAAATGTGCTTCATCATAGTCGCTCAACTACCTTAAACGAAATATCTTATCGCCACCCTTGAAATAGGTACCGTTAAGGAGTTCCGGTGGCCATCTGTGGTCTTCATCATCAGTTCCACTTCACCATATAATACTTTTCAAAAGCAAATGCACGAGTTACAGTGAAAAATACCAAAATCGCCATAGGTGCCTATAATATTTGAGGAGTTCTCTTGATTTCTCCAAGATCCCATCATCAGATCCTGACGTGTTGACAATGGGACCAACTAGAAAGTATACCCATTCAAACAAAGAAATTTTTTTTCAAATCGGTCCAGTGGTCTTTGAGTAATGGGGGAACATACATAAAAAAAAAAAACCCGACGAACTGAGAACCTCCTCCTTTTTTTGAAGTCGGTTAAAAATGTGTTTTGTTCGCTCGGACGGGACTACTTAAACTCGCCGCTGCGATTTCGCTCGTTCGTCCGACCGATCGCCGTTTTTAAGAGAATAACACGCCAGTGCGACCGGTGCTCTTTGTTTGGCGTAATATTATTGTTCCTGAGGTGTTATTTCGCATACCTAATGGATTTTTTGCTGAAACAATGATATTTTTAAATAATTTAAATATTCATGATGTACAATCGGCCCAATGGACCCTGACCCACTATAGAACGTTGTCACAGTGACATTTTAAAACGATTTTTTGACACTTCTTACGTCTTGAATCATAACGTCACTGTGACACAGTTCTATGCATTTTGAGGTTATATGAGTGTTTACTAAATAAGACAAGTCAGTTGGTATGGACTTTACAATTGTATATCGTGTCGACATTGAAATACTTGTGCAAACGTATCAGCAAACATAGAAATAAGATGATGCACAGCTGGCTTTAAATAACTCCTGGCTTCATTCTTAGGTAGGACGGGTAATAGTGCATACTCCTACGCCACCAGTGACAATTTTGCAAAGTGTCCCTAGATACTGTAGGCACGAGTGGGCGGTGTCATCAAACGATTGCAAACACGTCGAGGGCGTTGACTCGCCGACCGCTCCGGAGCGACTTATCCAGTTATCCACCGGTAAAGGGCCTGTGCCACTTAGATTTTGAAACAGGATCATGGTTTGATAGCTGTCCTTAAACAACCCGCGTTTTCTGTGTAATAAACAAAACAGACAAGCAATTAAGTCGAAGTCAACGACAGCTTCCTCTGACTCGCTCGTGTAATCTTAATCCACTTGTAAATGTACACCGAGGTGGCATGTTGATTCGATTTTAACCCCCGATACAAACGGAGGGGTGGTATAAGTAACGTGTGTATTTGTGTATAAATGTATGTGGACTCGTAGATCTATTCGGGATCGATGGACCGATTTTTTAATCAGCTTGGTTATTAACCAAGTTTGATGAAAATCGATTGTGCTGTTTATAGAGTTGTTATCAATAATATAAAAAAAGTAGGGGTGTAGTATTTTATCGAAACACCTATCAACAAACGTTTCATTACGCAGGATTTGCATTTCAACGAAAGGCATTTCACGCCGCATTAGTTTTTTTTTATATTCACACGTCTAACTTAACCTAACTTACGTAATGAAATGAATGATAAAGATATCCTGAAAACTTCATGGTTTCAGCAGAAATTAGCATTCGATGAAATCATGCAATTAATAAAGTGAAGTTTGATAAATAAATGATGTTACCCTTTCATCTATTTTGTAGTTATTAAATGAGTATGTGCTTGGAAAACATTATGTTCGATTCTTTTCTAGAGATTTTTTCTCTAGTTACGAACGGTTTACAACTGTAAGGCTAAGGCCGCACAGGTAGGAGGCTTGCTTAGCGTCTAGAGCCTAGCGTCTTACTTTTGTTCGTAGTCGCCTAGCGAGGCGCCAAGCGCGCAGTGCGGCCGGTTGCAAAGATTCTAGTACGTTTGTTTCACGCTAGGCTCTAGGCGCTAAGCAAGCCTCCTACCTGTGCGGCCTTAGCCTTAGTTGACGAGTCACCATAAAACCCTGTCATAATGACAGCGTCAAGTAACGAGAAAAAAATTACTCTAAACATAGCTTTCAAAGGTTCTATAGTTCCACAAAAGTAAAAAAATTCGACTGTACACAAGTAGCATATTATTTGACTTACTTATTCCTTTAAAATATTTTAATGCTTTATTTTTGCCATGCTACCACCCCAAAGTGGAAACATTATGGTCGTCCATGAGTCCAAGACTTCAAAGCACCAACAGTTTACGATGTTTATCCGGCAAATAGGTGCACTTTTAACATCCGCCGTCACTGAAGCGAAACGGTCTATGAATAACATAATCAAGGCAATTGCTCCCGGCCTTCTCATTGACCTAGACGTGTCATTTGTACCATCAGTCTGTTATTGATCTAGTTACTTAGAAGCTCAGTTATCGGTATCGTTCGTCAAAGAAATCATGTCGGTTGACCTTAAAATGGGAGATGATAGCGTCAGTTCTCGGCGCCGGCCGCCCGAGATCGTTAGCCGTGGGGCTCTTCTAGTGTTTCAAATGTTGATTACTATGTAGAGCGACGCCCTACATTATGATCTCGGAAGACATGTGTAACGTTTTATCTATAATGGCCTCTGTAAATATTATGATACATGGTTAATGCGTGCAAGTTTGATTTAGAGTAGGTACCGTAGACATCCTTGTCATATCGTCCGCGTGTCAAATGTCGCTAGCAACGATTAACAATGTGCAATTGTGTAAGTTGCGTATCATTCTTAGAAGTTTGGAAATGTTCTCAAGAAATTAATGGAAACATTTTTCGTAACATTCGACAGCATAAGAAATGTTCTGTATTCATACAAAAATTAAGAATATGTCTTAAAGGCTGAGTCATTTCTATTTAAAAAATAACGCAATTGAGAAGTTTCTCGTCGGTACAATGCTAAACACTAACCCAGGAAAGCAAAGACATACATATATTAAATCACGCCTGTTTCCCAGAGGGGTAGGCAGAGTCCACTTCACTACACAACAACACTAACCCAGGAAAGCAAAGACAATATCTCAAAAATAAATGTTTTAAAAAACAAAAAACCGCCTTCAAAAACGCAAAACATAACTTCTTTAAAATTGTAGGCACCTAATAGATCGTTTTTGAAAACATTTATTTTATTTTATACTTTTTAGTGATCATAATACGCTGTTACGTAGTCCCACTTCTTAGTTAAAATGAAACTTTAACTTATATCAAGCGCGCCGCAAGCAACGCCGCGGGAAAGTCATAGTCATATTTCAACAAGTAAATATTATTCGTTGTAGGTAGTCGCTCAACTATCTTAATCGAGATATCTTATCGCCACCCTTGAAATCGGTACCATTGAGGAGTTCCGGTGGCCATCTGTGGTCTTCATCATCAGTTCCACTACACCAAATGATCCTTTCTGAATGCAAATGCTGGACTTGTTACTACGAGTAAAAATACTAAAATCGCTATATGTTTGCCTACAATATTTGAGGAGTTCCCTCAATTCCTCACTGATCCCCTCATCAGATACAGATTTGGTGACAATGGGACCACCTCGGAAGTATACTCTATAAAACCAAAAAAAAAATTTTGAAATCGGTCGACAATTGATGAACATACATAAAAAAAAAACATACAGTGGAACGTATAACCTCCTCCTTTTCTGAAGTCGGTTAAAAATATACGGTACGTAATTACATAAGTACCCTATGATGACAGACATACAGTAATACCCATGTTAACATTCCATGTCATAGCGTAATAAAGTACAGTCCATTACGAGCAAAGCATGATAATAAAATGCCACTTTCAAGATGGAGCACATCATGAGACGGAAGAGAGCTATGTTTCCCGCATTTTCTCACGTATTGCCCTTTAGAGCTCGTGAACGCAGGTCTTACTATTATCTATACTATACTTATGTTACAAAGAGGTTTAAATGTTTTTAAGTTAACGTTCTAATACTATCATTTCAAGTTTGTTTGTAGGAGGTAATCTCGGGAACTATCCGAATCAATAAATTGTTGCTTACATATTGAAAACTACGTTCTAGCAGAGATTAAATGGTAAAATGGTGGTAATGGAAAAGATTAGTGAACCCACGGGAAGACATTGAGTGGCACTATTCTAACCGGGCAACGACATGGGATACAATTAATTGCCTAAAAATATGACTAATTGAATTGAACCACTAATGTAAAAATGCTTTACAAGTTTTATTGCTACTTAAATTTATCGTAATTAATATAAGCCAAGGTAAAAACTATTCACAATTTAATCTCGGTTCACTAGTCTTTTACCAAATCATCATTTGACAAACTATATAATTTTACAAACTTTCATTTCACAAAGAGATACTTCCCGCCGCATTATTGTCATTAGTCTAACCTAACCTAACTTATTTAATAAGCCCATGTAACCTATGTAGGTAATATGTAATGGTTTAAGCACAAACATTTTTTGCGAAATGAAAGTTTGCAAAATAATATAGTTTGTCAAATGATGATTTGGTAAAAAGTCAGGATACCCTTCCCGTGGTTGTCGTTAGAGGCGACTAAGGGAATAAAGGCTTGCACTACTGTTAGACGATGGAACCAGTCACTAATAGAGTCTGTCTAATGAAAGCTGAACCTGGGAAAAAGCGGCAAATTCAAAAAATCTTGATATGGTATTACCGATCAATGAAGGAATAAACGATATTGATACTTTTATTATTTTATTTATTTTGGTGGGCACAAAGGAAGAGGAAACGCGTACTATATTTTCATATATATTATTACGAGCGCTATATTTTGATGAAAAGCACTTTAGGTAAAATACGATGACAGTGACTGGAGCACATTTGGTTTTTCGAAATATATTTGACATGAAAATATAGTGATCTGCACGTGTAGCACAAGTTGCATTTTCTCGCTTGTCGCTCTGTGCGTCTCTATCGTAACAGACTAGATAGTAAGGGAGATCCGAGCGACAAACAAGTTACGAGCAACTTGTGCTAGTCGTGCTGTTGATAGATTTCATTGATACGAGAGGTTTTCGTCTGTGTCGCACACAGCATAATAAAACAATGATGATGAGGAATATTATATTCAACCTTTTTAATAAAGTAATTAGAGGTAACATTATTCTCATCACCCTTACACCTCTATCTAACGACAATTATATCTTGGAGAAGAAGCGCCGCAAGAAACTCCAGCAGATCATTTTTTCCAATCATAAAATACAATTATTCTTAAAAGTAACATTACAAGGTAGTAAAGTAATTAATAATTATTTCTAACAACACAAACTTAGTCGTTACAAATGTACGCTCAATAACATTGAGTAAATTAAAAATAGTGACTAGGAGAACAACATGACGAGGTCTCTACGTCAGGAACGATAACTAAAATAACTAACTGGAAAACAGGTTCTTGCAAGCGTGAACAGACAGGACCCCACTGACAACACCCGTTCACGAGTATGACGCTGATCTCAGCCATCGCCTCCTCAACCATGTGTTTGAAAAGAATAATTAATGAGGGCTAATAAAACAACGGAATCTTTAGCACTCCTGGTATGAAGCGACCTCATCCAGCCACGGTTTCTAACTTGGATAACTTTGATGTTAAAACTATCCGTAATAAAGTCTATGAGTTTTATGTTGTAAAAAAGCAAATTCCGACTCAGAACACTTCTGGCAAATTTGAAAGAAAATATGGGTTTTACAGGCTCCAGATAGACTCTACGTAAAATACTGATGAGCAATGGTTTTGAATAAAAAATAAAATAAAAAAAACGTTCAGTGCTCATAGAACGATATGACATTGCAGTCTTGCGACAATGATCTTGAGAACCAAAGCCACGAAACGTGCCAAAAATAAGCCAATTATATATCTTGATGAAACCTATCTTCATCAAAATTACAAGCCAAAAAGATCATGGCCGTGGACCGTCGACATCTGGTTTAATAGAAAATATTTCCTCCGCAAAAAGACTTATCATCATTCATGCTGGTTCCGTAAATGGATTTGTGCACATGCAATGTTGACATTTAGCACTAAGTCTACAAAGGCAGATTAACACCATTACATGAATACTACAAATTTTAACAGGTATTTACGAGAGAAATTGATACCAAATTTATTTGAACCCAGTGTGATTGTGTTTGACAATGCAGGTTATCATGCGGTACAAATTAATAAGCCCCTAAGCACAAACACACGCGAAGCTGAAATACAAGCCTGGCTCCGTGCTAAGTCTGTGAATTTTGATGAAAGTTTATACAGAGAAGAACTTTTTGTTTTAGTGAATCAGCACAAAACAAAGCCAATTTATGAGGCAGATAAAATTCCTAAAGCTAGTGGTCATGACATGAAGTGCTCACACTCTCACCTTACCAATGCGATCTAAACCAGATCAAGCTCATTTGGAATACTGTAAAACGAAAAGTGGGTAGCAAAAATATAGGTAAATCGGCGACAGAATTTGAAAAAAATCTAAAGGAATCCTTTGATGTAATGCATGGAAGAAGATGACAGACCATGACCTATGTCGAAAACCAATACAAGGAAAAGGATGGAATTACTAATCAATTGGAAAGCTTCATAATAAGTGTATGTGATGGTGAACCTTCCAGTAGTTCCAGTTCAGATGATACCCTAAGACTCTAGGAACTGTAATTAAAATCAGATTCTAAATACTCTATTTCTAATGATTCATCTGAACTAGTGCTGTCATCATCACGGACACTTATAATGAATGATTCTAGTTCTTTAGTTATTCCATCCCTGGTTTTGTACTGAGCTTCAATATTAAGCACATGATTAGTCATTTTCTTCCAATGCTCCGGTGTTATGCTGTCAAAAGACTCTTTAATATTTTTTTCAATTTCAGCTGCTGATACGCCAACATTTCTACTCGCGACTTTTCTCTTCGCCGAACTCCAGATTAGCTCAATGGGGTTAAGGTCGCAATGGTAGGGCGGAAGTCTTAAAACCTCATGACCGTGCTCCCTTAGAATTTCATCGGCTTCATAGATTGGGTCTGCTTTGTGTTTATGTGCCAAGACAAGAAGTTCTGGTACAGTATAATATTCTTCAAAATCAATTTGTTTAGAACGCAGCCACTCTTTTATTTCGGCTTTGCGGGTGTTGGTATTTGGTACCTTATTAATTTGCACCGTGTGATAGCTAGCATTGTCCATGACAATGACACTTGGTTCACTCAAGTTGGGAATAAGCTTCTCACGTAACCACTTATTGAAATTTGTGGCGTTCATGTCATGGTGATAGTCTGCTTTGATTGATTTTGTGCTAAACGTTAATAAAGCATTAGGCACAAAACCATCTTCTGATCCAGCGTGAACAATAATAAATCGTTTTCCAGCTGAGATATTGCCAACTACACCTTGGGTGGAAGGCCCCTGCCACGACTTTTTTGTTTTGTAGTTCTGGTGAACGTAAGTCTCATCCAGGTATATTATTTTTTTACCTTCAGCACGTTTTGATGCAATAGTCCTTAGGTAGCGGTGTCGCCAAGCTGCTATGTCAAAACGCTCAATAAGTATCGAACGTTGTTCAGTATTTTGTTTAAATTCGTATCCATTTGCCATTAGTATTCGGCGTAAAGTCTCAAGGCATCCGGTAAAACCGATGCTTTCTCTCAACTCTGCCAATAAGCATCTGAGTGTAGGCACTTGTTTTTTTACAATATAAAATTCATTTATTTTATTTCGGATAGCTTGGATGTCAAAGCTATCCAAATTAGACACCGTGGCATTGTGAGGTCGCTTTTTTCCGGGAGTACTAAAGACACCGTTGTTTAATTTTCCCTCATTACTTATTCTTTTTAAAGATGAAACACTGATATCTGTAAGAAGAAAGAAAGTGTTAAATAAACAGAACACCATTTAGAAATACATTGTGTGGTTGCGCAGTACAGCCCCATTGTACAGTCCGACAGCCCTAAAAACATTTGGGTTTAGGTGAAATGAAATTGCATCGGTGAGGTTCTAATCGCAACGGTTTAAGAACAAGGAAGACTCATATAACCCGAACATCTTTTATATATGGCCGATCAAAAATGACATTAAATAAATAGATAAGGTACTAAAGTGTACACATATTTATGAAATCGACTGTACAGTGTACATTTGGTTCATAAACAACAAAATGCTGTTTGCTCCGCACACAGAAAATACATATCAAATAATATGTTTATGATATCTTTTAACTAAACACCACCTTATTGTTTTATTGAAACTATGAGTGTCAGTTACATTAATCATCTGTCTATTAAATTAATTTAATAAAATTGTGAATGCTAAGAGATTCAACATGATATAGGGACAGACAATAGGTACCTACACCTATTATATAGGGAAAGACAATGATAATTTTAGTAATTACCGGTCATTGAAGATACTTCTTCCAAATATTTCGTCTGAGTCTGGCAGGCTAACTCAGTTTCCTCAACCTCTTTCAGCTGCTTTACGTTTTCCAGCACACTTTTGTCAACGTGCACGTCCAGGTTTTCTGAAACGAATTTAATTTCGTTTAATTTCTTAATCTCATCGTATAATAGACAGAAAAAGGTAAATTAAACTTAGGATTGCACATAGAGAAATAAGAAGTATCAAAATGAACATGCCGTACTAAAGCCGTACTAACCTATAAATTTGGTCACCGTAACTAAACAATTAATTTTTTGCATCAATAATGCTTTTCTTTCTTCTTGTTTTTCTTTGTACTTCTGTATAATAGTATACAGAATCTCCCGGACACCGCCTCTTATCGTCGACGGCATGATTACTCCGTATTTTTATCAATTTAGATCTCGAATTGACAAGTTTCTAACAACAACAAAGTCCAAACGACATATTAAATAGTGTTGCCAGACTCGTCAGCCAAGAAAAATCCAGGTTCAGCTTTCATTAGACAGACTCTACACTGCTTAACATCTTTGCCCAATTGAGCAAAATTTGGTTACAGAATTATCAACAAGTTTTTATTAGAGTTGTTGGTAATTCTGTAGCTCTGCCTACCCCACTCTGGGGATGAAGGCGTGAGTTTATGTTTATTTTTGTTGTAATTGTAAAAATGGGACCTTTCCTAATTATGTGGCTACCACTGTATACATAAATTTATTTTTCATCTCACTAGCTCGGAAAGCCCTTTTTGTTTGTTTGATATCTATTGCGAAAATCGCTTTTTATCCACATGTGAAGAAAGAGTTTTGACATTTGAAGGCAGCTTTAGTGATATTTGACAGCTAACAAAACGTAAAACGTTAAAACCGTTGAATTTTTAACATCACAATTAATGAATTGCATCGAGTAAAAAATACTAAATACAGTCTTACAACTTTATTTTAATTCATAAATATCAGCATTCAACATTAACCTTCATTCTTGTTGAAAAAACGGATAAAATGTTCTGATAGTCCAAGTAAGTCGATGTGCTAACAAAACGCATCCGAAATAATAAAAAAAAACTTAAGTCAAAACTTTTTAATTAAGCTGTCAACGCATAGAGGTAGTTATGTTTTTCTATTTATGTTTTTCTAGTTATGTTTTGTTATATATTTTGTTATATTTTTAAAAATGAGTGATTCGAGTGACGAAAGGCGTATTAACACCTGTGGAATTACGGGAAACCATGCGAAATGCGGAATTGAGCTTATTTTTATCGCTGTAGTGAGGTGAAAGGTTTTGTGTTATACAAGGGTGAAAAGTTATTTTACGTCATCATAGAATCCTTTCGCTAGCTCGTGTTTCAAATGAACACTCGCAGGTAAAATACAACTTTCCCCCCTTGTATAACAAATAACTATATAATACCTATATCGATATTTTGCGAAGCGTCAATGCCGTCGCTATTTTCAAAGCGAGGTGATTACTAATTAAAGAAACACGCATTTTCAAAGCATTATAGCGACATTTTTACTCTATTGCCAATATCGTGGAACCAACGAAGGCTAAGGCCTTGCATTTCTTATTCATGACAATTCTCTTTCTCGGTAGTTGTATATTAGCTTTTCTTCGAAATGGCGGAAGGGAACATTGGTTGGAGACATTCGCATCGTTGCTTTTGTCGAGGTTAGGTTCGGTTTGTTATTAATACCTTGATAAATATTTCCCTCTCATCGGACGCGGATAATTTATTCAATTAATTTAAATGACTTTTTAGGGCAGGTTTCTCTGAGGGGTGATTGTTTAATTGTTAGAAAAATATATCTGACAGTGTAATTTTAGCTCTCTCGTAAAAATCATAAATAAGAATCAGAAAGAGTTCAAAAAGTGATAATTTAAAATAAGCCCTAAATTATACGATCCCGAGTCCCTACGTTATAGCATTATAAAATTCGGTTGTTGACCCTTTTACGGTATTGGTGGCGCCGATTCGTGATGTTTTCCGCACATTTTTCACCGCATTCTCGCCGTTACTCGTTAAAAACAAATATATTACTTGAATGTAGTCCTCTGAAAGCGATTAAAGTCTTATTGAGTGTACACAGCGGAAGGCGAGTCTTACATGAATTGCTCATTAGCAAGAATTTATATTCAGACGAATAAAAACGTTAAACGAAGATGAATTTTCTTGTAATGTCAAAGTAGTAGAATGTGTCAATTTGGTGGTCAATAACAAGTGGAAGCTTTGACGCAGTAGACAATATAATACAGTACACTATACGTCACAATAAACTATTTAGCGCAGTGGACGATATGAAACTGTAGAACAATTTCCGGAATTCGATGCTGGCTGCGGAGTACCCATCACTGTGGCATCAGTATTAGCGCAAGGGAAGTAATTGAATGGTCAACTGTTATTAAAATTGATTCGCAAAAAAAATAAGCAATTTACTAATTTGGGCAGCATACAAAGATTTGGCGGGCAATAAATAAAAATCGGGCTCAAACTCTTGTTCAGCAAACAATTTACAAACGGTTAACATTTTAACCAATATCAATCTGCTTTTTTATCATTTGTCTGCCTAATAAACAGTCGAGCTGCAAAATAATTACTTAGGCAACAAGATTTTACAATTGGTCAGCAGAGAAAACATGTCTGTAAGCAGTTTAATTGAGAGGTGTGCATATTAAAATAATGGTTATCTATATAAATAAGTGGATTGCGTTTAGTTTGAAAAATCAGCAGTGTTCGTTATTGTGGGCGGAGCGAAATCAGACCACGTGATGCGAGCACCCAAACGTTGGTATTTTTGAGGCTAGTAGTAATTACAAGTTAAGTTTTGTCACACAAATCTAGAAATCACAATCACACTAGATTAACCAAAATTTGTCTCATAAATATGAGGTAGGTTAGGTTAGGTTCGTTTTTATATCAGGTCGACTCTGTTAAATTTGTAAATTTGATGGTGGGTTAGGCATATGTGCGTTGAGTAAATTTGCCCCCTTTTTTTGATGGACAAACTGTAATATTTTGCTTACATACTGATTGCTTACCAAAATTTGATTAATTGTGGGTCAATGCACCTCAAATATTTAAATTGCTAACCAAAATAATTTAGAACAGTTCAGTATATCATTAATTGCAGACAGATTTAAGCATAAGTTGCTTACTAACTAGCTATTTTGGCTGACCAAATACATATTTCTGGTCACCAAAATAAGAATATTTTGCTGATCGATTAAATGATACCCTTAGCGCAATGAACAACATTAATTTAATTAAGTAAATGAGAAATATTTTTCACGTAATTTCAGGCGTCTAAAGAACCTTGAGTCGATACATTAAATGTTCAGAAGGAATAAGGACGTGAATTGCTTTTACGAAAGTTTGTTGGATTTAAAACAAACATTCCCAGACATTGAAACTTTTAAAACCATGGAGGCGGCTACAGTCCAAAGTCCAAGAACACTTAAAAAGTCTTTCGGATTCGGGTAAATTCGGTAAAACTCGCTTACGATTGTATGAGAATTAATGAGAGAGAAAAACAAACCCGAATGCCTTTTTAAGAGATTTAGCACATTCAATTATTTGATGGAAAATTGTTTTAAAATTTACACTTTAAACTATTAAAGTCATTTTTTTTTAAATAAATATACTTTATTGGAGAAACAAACAGGAACAAGTGTACAAATAACAATACAGAGATTTTTAACATTACCTATTGTTTTATTTGATAAGGAATAAACTTCTCGATGAAGCAAGCAAATAAACAATAAAAATAGATACTTAGGTCAACATTACTGCAGAAGTTACTCAGCTGCATAAAAAATAAAAGAAGATAGAACCTCTATTCACCCTTCGGAATTGCGACACAGCTGACGTAAATTATGAAATATGAAGTAACATAAATTGTCTATGCTTGGTGAATACAATTATAAATGCAACGCTGAGCGATTTTTTAAAATCAGGTCAGAGCTTATGACTTTGTTTCCGTACATTTTACAAAATCATTTATTTCGTAAACCCTTAGTGTCCCTAAAGTACCTACTTGCGTTTAAAACTAAAGACGACCAATTTAAATCTAAAGACGACGGTTGCAATTGAATTATGATGGGTTTAGACCAAACGAGCGAATGCTCTAGAACATGTTTTGTCTTTATTTTTTACAAAGAAAGAGAATATAAGAGTTAATGCCATAGAATTATTGTTCGTTCGCTTGGTCTAAATCGGGCCTTAAACAAATTGAAGTGTTCGAAATGAAACAAATACTTCACGCTCTTATTTAACAGTAAATGTACTAAATCAACTTACGGAATTAAATGAGAATACTCGTACAGTATGGAATCGTACAAATACACAACATAAACTATAGTAATCCTCTGTTGCAGGAAGTAAATTCGATTAATTTAAGCGCTAAGTAAGTGACAGTAGCCTTCCTACTCAAATTTTGCATTAATTTGATTAAATATAATCATTAGTTTTAGTCGCTTTCTCGAGCACGGGTTTTTGTTAATGAATCTGTCAGTATCTTGCGAAGTTTTGACAGCACTTACCGTTGCTTTGTTCACGGTCAGCGGAAAACTAATTTCTCTCAGCCTATGTGTAATCCAAAGAAAATAAAGGATATTATTAGGTATATTATCTATTCTTGCATTCAAGGCAAACATTTGTGATGAGAAATCAAATACTTTTGGTCACACTGGCCAATAAAACAAAAATAACCAAGGTAGACAATGATAGTCGGCATTAAAAACACCTTGTCGTTTACTGTTCGTCTCGAGGCCCCGCAGGTTCTGACAGTAAAATTATCTACTGAACATATTAAAATACTATGAATGAATTTAAAATGTGCAGTAAGATTTTGTAACTATGCTATTCGCGTATTACTGTCCCAATAAACTAAACGCATTGTGAAACAGGCAGGCGTCCGCGACATAAATTTGTTAGCACATAAACATGCTCTTGCTGGCCATACTTCGGTCCTCGTGGCGTTATGTAGTGCTCGCATGAATGAATGGGGCACTGAAATCCATTGACATAGATCAACGAGAATATTTTAACAGATGTGTCATTATTTTGACCTAAAATAACGCTGGTTTACAATGAATGCCCCCTACCAAAATTAAATCCCCACCCTCCCCCTAAATGAAATTCTAAAACCACCACTGCACAATGTCAACTGCTAAGAGATCGGCGTCGAGTTCAACGATATCCAAAAAAATTTGCTCGATGTTTAAAATGTAAGTAATAGCTCTAGCTCTTGAGCTCGCAAACTGATAACGTGACTCAACAGAAAAACGACGCTCTGCGCTCGTATTTTGCTGCAAAACTTTTAAGGGTTTTTCACTTGAACGCGACGTTTTGCTCATCGGCGTCAATCGATTTTAGAGATTGAATGCGATAGTAAATGTTCTTAGGTGACGCAGGTGCGCGCTGTACCAGGATCATCAGAAAATTACGTCACCTATGATCTCAAATGATTTCGCACAGAGAATGTTTGAGTAAACTGAATGTTTATAGTTCACCTTATAAGTTCAACAAACTGGCCATGACGCAGGAATTACCGACGTAGTAACATTTCTAGAGTTACCCATAAATAACGATTGATGCTAAGTTCCAATAAAATTCTTGAGTCATTCATAACTAGGGCTCCCATATTGGGTGATGATGGAGCGTGCTAGCGGTAAACAGAACCTACAGACCCCAAATAACCATTTGTAATCATAATATTTAGGTACTGAATTTAGAAATAAGGTGATTGACCCTTAAAACGTTAATAAATGGCACATGCTTATTCAGTTAAGTACTACAAATGGTATACAATTCTGAAATGTTAAAACTATCAAAATAAGTTCAGCCTCTATTTTTTCTTCCTTCTAAATCCCTCCGTTTTATATGTATAGTTAAGTTGTCACCTTATAAAAAACATCTTCACGTAGGTAGGTGTTGATTTTTCTAGGCTGAAAATAAGTAGCCTGAATTATTGACGTTATATTTCCAAGCGTGGACACTTCTCTGAATTTTTTGTCATTACTTATATCGTACGATGTTTATAAGTCATTTATACACAATAATTATTTTGGATTTTTTACGTATCCTACGTAGAACTCAGAATTACCTCTTTTTTATCCTGTGTCGGTACCTGTAATAGGGGAACTAGGGCCAAGTAGGTTAGGTTTGTTAAGCCCGTAATTCTTCTTATAACACAGAGCTATCGGTGATAAGTGGCTGATCACGGCCTCTTATCACCGATAGCACTGTTATAAGAAGAAGCGGTCCATCAGGGTATTACTATTAGGTGAGATTGAGGTCACTCACTGCCCTCACTGGTCAGGTCCAAAAAATCTTATAGATTTCAAAGTTATGCCAAATGTGCTTTCGAGTATTAAAGTTAGGTTAACCAACAATGAAATTAATATAATTTACTGCGAAATAATTTACACTTTTATAAAGAAAAGAAAACATAATAAGACAACAGCAATATAAATTTAAAAATGTATATATTGTATCCCTTTTTATAAGCGTTTTTTCTGAACGGTGAGTTAAGTTAATATTTTAGTTGTAGTTCTCTTTAGCTCTACTCTATGCGCATCTTTAACCTCATTCGCCCTTATTTAAATTACGTAACACACTGAAAATTTCATGAATGGAGAGACTGCTATACATTTATTTTATATCTGCCTAATAAATGTTATTAAAGACCTACATCTGTCTGAGTTATTTTGTTTAAAACGTTTCGCTAATCGCCGAAAAGTAGAACGGTGATAGTTGCAATATGAGAGTAAATAATGGAAATTAGGTTAACTGTAGTATTAGAATTTACTGGATAGTAAAATGCGCGGTGAAATCGATCTTCGGTTTTTGAAGCAGGCATTGCGCGTGATTCTAAAATTAAAGACGCGTCCACATTTCATAAAATTGTTACTTTAACGAACCGATTATTGGTTGGATATCATCTCTTTTGAAGTGGTATTTTCGGCGACATTGACCAGGTGAAAAATAACGGAATAATTTAAGTATGAGGAGATATTACTCAATTAAAGGCCTTCCTACTGAGTTCTTACGTTATTGAAAAAAGTGTAAGTACGTCATTAAGAACGATTTATGTTTTTAATTGTATACTAACGAGCAGACTTTAATGATCAGAAAATGTTTATTTAAAACGTATCGTAAAATGTATCAATATATCAGCCGAAACTGCTAGATTTAGACTTTTCCCAGGGATTTTCACGACGACGATCAATACTACGCTAGGTACTCGCATCGGTAAAAAAAAAAAAAGAGCATGACGCGGTAAAAACAGGCTACTCATAAAATTTCATTACAGTGCCGTCAGTGCCCAAGCTGTGATTCTATTCACAAATACAAACGATAAGGTTTAAGTAAAAGGACTAAACTTGCAAATTTGAAACAATTATAAAGTTTGTAGGAATTCTCTCAAAAGAACCCTGTTCAATAAACTAAAACTGCTGAAAGAGCTTTGTGGTTACTACTTACCTATGTAAAACAGCAGCGTCGACTCCCACGTCATTTTTTTTTACTTTTATATGTTTAGTATTGCATTGGTTTGAAGTCGCAGGTCGTAAGTTCATTCGTTATATCTGGATTATGCAACTTTTATAATCTGTGGGATTATGTAACATAACTGAAGCGAAGCGAGTCGCTAGTGTCAAATAAAGCATGATGTGGAATTATTTCTGTAGTTCGAGCACAAAAATTTCAATCATACGTCACCTTTTCGAATGGCCTTTACTATTAGAAAACGTGTTTTGAACATATCCGTAGGACGAACCCTAAAATAAACAGAGGGCTCAGACAAGATGCGCTACGCTAACTAACGTTTCTATTAGATTCGTTTTTAAACCAATCGCGTCACTGGTAGACCACGTGACTTTTCGTATCACGTCATCTTCCAGTGACGCGATTGGTTTAAAAACGAATCGAATAGAAACGTTAGTTAGCGTAGTGCATCTTGTCTGAGCCCTCTGACGTGCGTTGTTTTACCTATACTTCACCTTTAATACTCGATACAAAAGTCACGTGTCAACTTGCTGTCAAAGGGCATTGGGTAAATTTGTTTGAAGAATATTGTCACTTTTTTTTTCAGCGGCCACGGATGATTTTTACATAGTTATTTAGAGGACTTCGAAATACACATATATATATATAATTTATGGCGTTTAATAATATCGGAGCCGAGAAATTAAAGATTTAAGTTTTCAGTTTTGATACTAAAAATGTACTAAAGGTATGAATATTTAAATATCTCGGCTTCGATGCACTTTAGAGTATTACATTACATAACAAAATATGTTTATTTTTAATAAGTCTATCATAATTTACCGCTTTTACGAATGGCCGCTCACATTGCAAATGTATGACTTTTACAAATGACAACATTTTTACCCAAACCCCTTTAAGTACTTGTATACATTACATACTAGAGGGCATTGATATTAATTGTACGTGATTAATATCAACGCCTTCTAGTATAGGTGAAAAACTTAAGTACCTAAATGACCTCTTGCATGTAGTAGTAACACATCTGTATAGACAGTTCGACATTCTATATTTGAAATTTGACGTAAATTCCATATTAATTTTGTACACAACTACATGCTAGACGTCATTTTACTTAAGTTTTTCACCAATAGATTCACTGAAGCTGACACGAATGGAATGAACAAAAGTAGGTAATGTCATCTATCACTGTGTGAGTGCCGTCATTTGAACCGATGAATTCGAACATCATCGGTTCAAATGACGGCACTCATACAGTGATAGATGACATTACTTTTGTTCATCAACCGAAAACCTGTTATTATTTAACACACTTGTATACTTTCGTTCATTCATTCAATCCATTCGTGCCAGCTCTTGTGAATCGACCTGTACATACTTTCTCGACGAAGCTACATGAGCGTTACTTACTCAATAGAAGGAAAAAGTTTCAGTTCGGGGTAGGTATCTCCAAAAAAAATGTTATACGCATCAGGAGTTAGTCAGTTTACTTATGTTTTAGTCAATTCGAAGACTAGTTCGAGGGAGAGAATAACACGGTTGCAGTAAATATCCTCTCCTCGATCATTACGGCGCCCACGCGGAAGCGCCGAGAAGGGTCGACCCACATCGGCGTCTTCACGTTCCCGTAACATTGCATAATGCCACGGGAAACCACAAATGAACGGCGATAACAAATGATAATTGACGGCTCACTCCACAGCTACAAGGATATTCACGATTTAACACTGTCTGTAAATTAGTATTATGGAAAATTATGAAGATTAAATTAAATTAACAAATATCAGAGGGCAATCTCACTCAAATTTAGCTGGGGCTCTATTGTAAGCCGTAAAACCGTATTGATTTCGACATCTTATTGTATTGTTGTAAACTCGGCAGCCATAACAATCAAGTAATACGAACTATCATAACATTCATAACGTTGACAATAACATGTCATAAGTTCACCAAGTAAAATCGAGCCAGCCCTTGTAGGTCAACAACTTGTCACAGAAAGACAATCGTTAATTTTGACGTAATTTATTTCTTTAGACTTGACGCTGTCATTATGACAGGGTTCTATAGGTACTCAACAATTAGAGTTGTTGACTATACTATGGGTACTAGGCAACGATAAACCTTATATTATACCTAGGTACAAGTATAGAATGAATGCCATATGATACCAAAGTTTTTTTTCCCATTTGAAGGTATTGCATTCCTGTGCCACTTTAAATAACAATGTCATCCAACTAATTAAGACCGCGAGCGCAGGATTCGCCGAATAGCTGAAACAATAACCCAAATAAATCCGGATGCGCGGCCTAATGCGCATTGTGCAACTCTTGCGCCAGCGGCAGCGCCGCTGAATGAACTCCCGCGCAACGCTGCCAACGACTTACTATTTTACTATTTCACGTATGCTGTATATGAGACATCATTAGGAGGTATATTTTTTTTGCGATAGTTTTATTTCGGGACCATATTGGCTCATACAAAAAATTGTAGTCCGAATGTATTGTTATTCATAATCATCGCAAGTCATAAAGTGTTTTTTACTGAAACGGTTTTTATTTCAGGGTTTTTATAAAACAAACCTAACCTAACCTAACCTCATTTACCAGCTAGATATTTCAAAAATCCTGAAATAAATACCGTTTCATTAAAAAACACTTTATGACTTGCGATGATTATGAATAACAATACATTCGCACTACAAATTTTTATATGAAACAAAGCGCCCCCTTTTATTTCGTATAGGGCACGGTATAATTTAATACTTTATCTACACACATATCATAAGTCCTCTATTATGTGTTCAAAACCCGTAGGCAATGACCAACATTACTTGTGGTAGTAGGTGACAGCGATGACAGCTGTAAATTTTGGAAGATGTTCCAAATTTTGATCTCATTACCTTACAATATTCGATAACGTAATTTCAAAATTACGTTACAGCTGTCATCGCTGTCACCTACTACCACAGGTAAGGTAATGCTGGTCATTTGCCTTTCGGCTTCTGCACCCATCTTAGAGTACTTATAATATGTGTGTAGATAAAGTGTTGTACGCGACTCTGCGTAATTAGCATTACGCAACCGTCACGTAAACTACTATAATAAGTACTACGTGAAGGCAATAGTCGAGAAGCTAGCCTGTAATAATAATCTCAGTTACTTACAGAATGGTTTTTAGTTAAAAAATATATCACAAGCAATTCATCCTGTTGATGTCTGTTTTTTCGACTTCTTCGCCTTCGGCTCGTTTCATAAAACCACACTCGTGCTTTAATGCCTAATTATGTATAGCCGCATACATACAACACCTTATTATGCACCGGCCACATAAACTACTATAAATGGTTAAGTAAGTAGGTCTGTATGAAAAAAAAACTTACCTACTTATACTAGAAAATCTAATTGAAGACCAACATTTGACAGTTCCCATCTTGATTATTTCGTTATTTTATCATTTTCATAAAAATATGAATGAGAAATCGTGTAACCAATAATATTAGGGTAGGTTTAAGTGATAAACCAAAAAACTTAAACCAAAATGCAGTAATCACAGCGAATGTGCGCCCGTTGAGGTTAGGTTTTTGGTCTTAAATTAGATTTTCGAGTATAGAATCAAAGTAAATCAACGTGGGAATCTATAATAAAACATTTTAAAATAATAAGAATATATTTTCTTGCATAGGTAAACGTAATCGAAAAATGTGTTTGTAGTTTTCCTATCTATTACAAGTTAGCAACATTTGATTGGGTGCAGTAACGACCGACCTACCCCTAGAGGTCAGCTGACCCTTGTTTTCTTCAGAGGTCGTCGATCCTCAGAGTGAGTGGTGGACTCGAGGGGCCGGGAGTGCTCAGGTGGTCCGGAGTGAAGTCATTATCTGTAACAACTCATTTATTAACTTGTTACCCGTATCTCCCTAGTGAAGAGCTTTGCCCTCGATATCTGAACCTATAACTTGATTAGGTAGTTGACATAAGCACCAGTGTTTGCTACATGTAATACTATAGGTACATACTTATTATCGAATGTCCCGAATCAAATGTGTATGAAGTATTTATTATACTTAGTATTTATTAAGAAAGTATAGCGCGATGTTTAATTTATGTAATTTCGATCGTTTGTTCTTTTCCACTTGTAGATAATTTGTAAATGTATTCTTAGAGATCTCTAAAGTATTTGTCCATACTAAAAATATCACGAGAATTTAAAATGAGCATCTAAAATGGAATTTGTTTTGGCATAGTACAATTACAACGTTACTGAATAAATTTGAAAAACAACGTATTTTCTCTTTAATAATATCGAAATTCGCTCAACGGGAAGTCGATATTTCGTTCCAAATTATGCCATAATCATAGGCAATTATCAATCGAACATGCCAAATGTGTGATTGATGTACCTACAGTGGCCCGCGTCTAAGTATAGTCGGAATGTTGTTGCAGGTGGTGAGCGCTGCCAGAACCCGCGACGAGGAAGACTTCAGTTAATGGTGATATAAATTTTCAATGCCCTGATAATGAATCATAATATTATTTTGTCCTAAAAATATTAATGTGTAGATTTACTTTTTTACGTCCATTAATCTATAGGCACATGTATAGGTATATAAAAGCTATGACTGACCTCTGAACCTAGGGACTTGAAAATTAGAGGGAATTAGGGTACCCCAGGGATACACTAAAAAAATATTTTAACACCGCATGCTCGAAATTGCCCAATTATATATCATGCAAACCACACCTAAAGTAAGTCATTATAGCCATCGGCTAACTAGCGGGTTATAATGAGATTTGAATTCGTATGAAAAATTGTTCCATAGAAACCTACAGCAAAAAGAACTTATTTGAAAATCGAACTGAACTGGCCAAGAAAATAAAACAAAAGGTGAGAAAGGTAGAGTATTCGCTCCTTTGGGATAAAGCTGTTTTCGCCTTGGGCGAGCTTGAGTCCCTCGCTGCACTCTGGACTCCGTTTTAATTCCCTCGCTTCGCTCAGGAATTAACTCGTAACACTCTCGCTACGCTCGGGAGTTAAATCTGGAGTCCCTCATTTGCTCAGGATTCAATATCGCGCCCGTGCTTTATCCCCTCGGCGTATAATCTACTATTTTAGAAAAGCGACCCCTAATGGAAATAAATAGGAAACTAATTCTATCAGCGTCCTATTTATACATATTTTTCGATTTCTAAAGGAAATGAATAACACGAGCCTGGTCCTATAAGTAGTACCAGTCCATCATTAAGAAAAAATATTCCTGTCTCTTGAACGTAATAATTACAAGCAAAACAAGGCAACGAGCCGTACTAGGACGCAGTATAGCTAAGTCTACACTTGAAACGTTTTTAACCTGAGAGTAGCATAAGTAGCGGGTATCACATATGCTATTTTTTATGCGTAATGTGTGCCACAAAGGGAACATATGAGCGTCTATGGCGCACGGCGCGGCGGGGATCGCAACAGAGATGCCTTACGCTGAAATGCTACAAATGTGGATCGGCTGAAAACGGTGCCGCGGCGCGCCGCCGCTAGTAGCTACAATTATTGTATGGAAAGAGCTTTAATTATGCATTTCTTCTCAATTTTTTTTAACTCTGTAGAGTAACTAATTACATGTGTAGGTATCTCAATCGGTCTTTTCATATGAAAATACGTGTTTTGTTAGTTGATTTAAATATGAACTTTTAATTATGGTTTTGTGAGTATACGTACACGTTTTGTGTGCATCGTTAAATTCATACAGAAACGTTCAATACTTGAGTTCATAAATTACGGTTATTATTCTACGAAGACATAATCTAATATTATAAGATTCAAAATTGATCGAGTATAATAACATTTACTTAAATTATAATTGCGCAGCGACACCGCGTGAATTTGTGACAAAAGTGTTTGAAGCTTCGTAATAAGAACCCAGAACTATGAATTGTTTGACACGCATGTTAAACAAGGTTCTAAGTTAACCAAAATTGAAATTCAAGTTAGAAAAGAAGACAAAATTCAATAAGAAAACAAAATACATAAAGTTCCGATAAATCTTCATTTTAGAGGTCAAATACGATTTTGTGAAAATTTTATGCATCTTTCTCGTGAAATGGCGCCGTAAAATTTAAATTTCCTGGTGGATTCCATAGCCGTTAGCCGCGCGCATAGTTGGCTCGCGGCCAGCTGCAACCGCCGTCGCCTGCGCCGGCGGGACCAGCCCGTATCACATAACCCTTCTTTGTCATCGTCGAATATTCACATTAGGGAAGAAAGAGACGTAATTTGATTAGAAAGCTATGCGGATTAGTTCAGGGTGCGAAGAATTCGACACTTCGTCGGCGCTCGCGCCCTGTGCGCGGTCGCGATGGATTATTCACCCATTAAGTGTTCCCAACACCATGTCTAATCTTAAGATAACATTTCTGAGCCCCGGTTCGACCAAAATGGAGTAAAGTATTCCAATATATCCAAGATTAATTTCTATTTTCACAATTAAGCGCGGATAGGTTATTAAACCGTACCCACAGTTACATGACCGTACAACCTGCAACCAAGCGGTAAATATTGCAAACAGCGTTAGATTCTAGTATTTTAACCCTGCACCGGAACACAATAATTAAAAAAAGCCAATTTAAGACATTACTAATGTACAAGTAGGCAGCCCTAGCAAACAAGAAAATGAGTTCTTTGCTTAATAAGAAAAACTTAATGACAATATACTTAAATAATAATGTTTTAATAATAAATAAGAAGTACTACATAAATAAAAAACGTACGTTGAGTCATCACCGGTATTGAAACTTAATACTAAAACAATAATTGAGATGCCTTAATACTGTCCAAGAGATCTTGAATGGCTTTTGAAATTATAGTAGATTGTTCAACAAGGGACTAAAACAAGCCATAATGACACGAGATTTTTAGCCACCCAAGCGGAGCAGGGTGGCTGGTCAGGTGTCTGTATGGTTGTTTAGTCTCGCGTTAAATACTCTACTTTTCACTTTGAATTCGAGGAAATAAACGACGTTCTATACAAAATTACAATATTTTTTATAACAAAGTTCCTTACACATTTGTTCCGCGGTTTTTTCTTTTCTTTTATATATTTTTTGTAAAGTGACGCTTTAAATGCTTGCATATTTACTATATTTAGCCAACAGGTTCAAACTTGATAACTATTTTAACACTAATTGGACCATGATAAAATGAATTCATCCTTAATATAATTAAATAGATTCATATTCGTAATTATTAATCGTGTTTCACGAAATTAAGTCGTTTTTTTTATATTTTTGTGCAGTTGTCATTTTGAGGTTATTTCCAAGTCCTAAAAATTGAATCACATGAAAATTGCGATAATCCTCCATTCACAAACACCGAGATTGGCTGTTTAGGGGTTTCCAAAGTAAATTAAAAAAAATATACTTTAATCCCTATACAGATTAATATGGAGCTTTAGTCCCTATATGAGCAGAGACTTTAGTAACATTTTAAGAGCATGAGAAGTGAAAAGATTATGTGTTGGCTATTGCATTCGACCATATATTTATTCAAAGAATAGACATACATACCAAAGTTCAATTGTCAATTTTATAATACAATTATATTTTTTTACATTTAAAAGTTATTTTTGATTTAGTGTATGACATTTCTTTGACCTTTAAGGTTCAAACCAAAAGACATCAACGGGCTCAAAATTGAAAAAAAAATTACAAAGAAGAAAAAATAAAAGTCAATGAAAAATAGACTAAGCTCGTTTCTTAAAATGGACTATTATTTTCTTTATTATTGTCACTTGAGGACTGCTCGACCGATTTGGCTATTTTTTTTGTTATTTTTAGAACAAGGATTGTACCTATTAAAGAAACACCCGGGCGATGCCGGGCACGAACGGCTCGATTATGCCCAACTTTTGAGGAAGACGTTGTATCCGTTGATTCAGACCTAACTTCGTTCGAACGATCAAAAGTGTGGAAGTATCTCTGTCTGTCTATTTGCCTGTTATGCTTTCACGGCTTAACCGCAGAGCCGATTTTGATCTAATTTGATATGAAGATAGCTTGAACTTAGGGAAATAACATAAATACTATTCATTCCAGAGTTACCATAGGGAATAGAAATAAACGAGTCCTCCGCAGGCGAAGTCCCGGGCAAAAGCTAGCTTATTATATTCCTAACCTACCTTTATCGCCAGGTTCTGGACTGGCTCCATAGTTACCTGACTGACCGCCGACAAGTCGTTAGAATTGATAACCATCTCAGCAGTCAATCTTACACCAATTTTGGGGTCCCTCAAGGGAGCATAGTTGGACCGAAGCTTTTTACAATACACATGAACGATATTCTTAAACAAAATCTCCCAAACACAGATATTATATGTTACGCGGATGACACTGCGGTTCTTTTCAACGGCGGGTCTTGGGAGGAAGTGTTTAACACTGCCGAAGACGGTCTCTCTCAAATCGCTGCTTGGTTGGATAGTAACCTACTCACTCTTAATGTTGAGAAGACTAATTACATTGCATTTTCCAAAACGTCAACTGGTTCTCCCGCTTCTTCTATGAAACTGCAAATACACCGTTGTCACTTCTGGACATCAGAGCCAACTGGTCGGATGTGCATTTTTGACACTTTTCAGGACAAGCAAAAGTAACTTTAAAACGTTTGACACCGACTAACAGTATTAAAATAAAGAAAACTAGTAATTAATATTGAAGGAGCATATAACTGCAAGTATTTTCTGACATACAAGTTCTTTCTTACGCTATCAATAACATTGCAATTCAAATTTGATTATCAAAAGGGTGTGACATCCGACCTAAAATTAACAAGGCATATGCTATGCTGTGGTCGGATATTAACATCCGATATTTTGGTTGTAAGAGAATTCGTGAACACGCAATAAGTATAGGACGTATGTTTAAATCAGACTATATGGCTCGAAATGAAATGGAAATATATTCAATCTTATGTGAACATCAGACATTTTGGTCCGGGGAATCTCCACTATAAGACTTATTGGTTTTATTTTTTTCTTAGAACGGAGCGTCTGATGTTTATATCAGACCTTTTAGTTCGGGGAATCTCCACAATATCCACAACAAACAGAGATAGCGATAAATTTTAATGTGCGATGGAAAGAGACAGAAAGCAAACATACGCCCGACGGTTCTCTATCGTTTGACCGAATTTCATAAGCAATAATTTCATTTGCCCGAATTTCATATGACATAAATTTATATGCCATAAGCCATAACGAATCACGTGCCGTAATGATCATTTGGTATATTTTCACTTGACATAATTGTTAGGTGCCATACCGATTATAAAGTGTTATAAAATTGTATAAATTTTAAACGCCATAATAATTATTTGCCTTAAAACATTCAGAATGCGTATTATGCGTAGTACTATAAAAAAAATCGGGTCTGGCCTTCCTTAAAGTAGGTAAGTAAGAATAGGTAAGTTATTATAATAGTAGTACGTAATCCAGATTGTACCAGTACTTCATTATACCCACTGAAACACACTGATACAGTCTGGGGGTTTGCTTTTTCCGAAATTATGGCAAATGAAGTGTTATGGCATATAATATTAGGGATTATGAACATTATAGAAAGTAAATATTATGGAAAGTGTTATTATGGTATATGATATTAGGGAGGTTGAACATTATGACACTAGAGTATTATGGCATTATGAAGATTATAGCCAGTGATCATTATGGCAAATGAAAATAGTGCAAATTAAATTATGAAAAATGAACGGATACCACGCTCGATGATTGCCTAAACCTTACGATTGACCGAGCGCGGCCGGCCGGCGATTGACAAGTATAAACCAATTTGTGTCTAGACCGCGGATGTGAAAATTCGGTGCGAATTAATTCATTTGTTAACAAGTGCAAGTGTGTACAGGATATTCCAAGAGTTAGTTCCTGTAGCCACCTTCTGACTGCATCATCAGACGAGCTCCGTGTTACCATACCAATTATTGCATTGTTCCCGAAGATACGCAAGTATAGTAAATTTCAGCTTAATCGGAAACCGGGAATAGGGTCAAATTTAACTTGCAAGATTTATCCCAAACTACCTAACTAACAGGCCAAGTTGCATTAAAGCTTGTAAATACTATGTAATTAAGCAGTAGAAATAGAAACTAAAGCTAACGAGTTCAACGACACAACTTATGAAATTTTGCAACTTTTTCCAGTGTGTTTCTTTTCGAAATTATAATATCATCAACATGCACTGACAGTGAAGGTCGTCTTTTGTTTGGTTGAAAAATATCATCTGAAACAACAATACAGGTTTCGGTCTAAAAATCCTGTTTAAAAACGAATGCACAAAACAAAACTTGTAGGTAGGTAATGAAATAACTATTTGAGTTTAGACACCTTGATTTCTTTTATTTTCTGCCTTTCGTAACTCTTGGAATATCCTGATGACATGTGGATTCATGTCGTACCACTTTAACAATAAAAGCACTTGCAATTGTTAACTACTTAATTAATTTGCACTGAATTTTCATATGCGCGGTCTAGACACGAACCGGATTATACATGTCAATCGCCGGCCGGCCGCGCTCGGCCATACGTAAGGTTTAGGCAATCGTCGGGCGTATGTGTGCTATCTGTCTCTTTCCATCGCCCATTAAAATTTATCGCTAACTCTTTTGGTTGTGGATATTGTGGAAATTCCCCGAACCAAAAGGTCTGACATAAACATCCGACGCTCCGTTCTAATAAAAAAATAAAACCAATATGTCTTATGTGAACATCAGACCTACTTTTAAAGCCCTACATTAAGATTACTAGAAGCAAAAAGTCATATTTAAACATCCGTTATTTTTCTTCTAAGGCATTGTGGACATCCGACCTTTTTTAGTAAATCTAACTTCGTTAATAAAAGAGATAGCGATATAACGGTTAGATGGCCTGAAAGAGGACAAAAAATTGAGTATGATTCTAAAAAAAAGTGATTTTGGTCAAAAGTGGACATCCGACCAGTTGGCTCTGATGTCCAGACTTTAAGAAGTCAGTCTTGCCAAATAACTTTTCTCGGCCATGCTCTTGCGAAAAAATCACATCAGTGATATACCTGGGTCTCGTCATAGATCAGCACCTGTCGTTTAGACAACACATCGCATCACTCTCAAAAAGGGTCAGAAAGCTAATTTATGTGTTTAAAAGATTACGGGACTGCTCTCCTTTAGATGTGCTTTTGCGTGTGTATGACAGGTTATGTGTCTCTATCTTGCAATACTGTGTAGCGGTCTGGGGCAGTGGTGGAAAGACCATTATGTTAGAAGTAGAACGAGCCCAACGTGCT
Source organism: Acleris literana (assembly GCA_946894065.1). NCBI lineage: Eukaryota > Metazoa > Arthropoda > Insecta > Lepidoptera > Tortricidae > Acleris > Acleris literana. The sequence goes on along the minus strand of OX335671.1, from coordinate 19,693,862 downwards.
GTGATTAAGGTGATGTTAAAAAAGCCTTTTCGCTATTCAACCGACTTACTCTACAAAGAAGCAGGTTTGCTAAGAGTGAGACAGCTTTTCATTATTAAAGCAGTACTTCGAATACACCGTAAGACGCATTCGATACCGAGTCTCGCACAATTAAATAGCAGACGGCGAAAAAATATTGTTTTACCTACCCTGAAATCTAGTTTTGCCAGACGGTCTCCCGCGTTCTCACACACTTTTATGTATAACGCTGTGAATAAGGTTTGCGATATTCAAAATTTAACTATTTACAAGCTTAAATCCGTACTTAAACCGTGGCTCAAAACGTTGTCTTATGAAGAAACGGAACAACTTTTGGTATAGAGACGCGTCGTCATCCGAAAAACATACATACACGCACACTTAAACACACACGCGCGCACACACACACACACATACACACACACACACACACACACACACACACACACACACACACACACATACAACATGCATGCCAACTTTTATTTGTATTTTTATTTTTACTTGTTTTGGTACGTAGCGCTGATACAATGAGCTTAAGTTGATTCCTATGTGTAAAGTATATTATGTTTCACTCACTGGACGCCCAAGATACAGGCTCAGCCTAGTTTGGGGTCCGCCGGATATTACTTTTAAGAACATTGTACCTTTTTGTTAATAAATCATTACTTTACTATACTTTACTTTAGGTTGGTAGGTTCATCCAGAACATTGCCCTCTGTTTTCCAACTACTGAATATTAACAACATTTGTGTAACCTTAGGTTAATGGCGAGTTCGATCTGAATTAATAATTTAAGTACCTAAGTAATATCTATATTTACGAGGTACCTCTCAAAACTTCGAATCTATACTAATTACTAATATTATAAACACGAGATGAGAAGTGAAATAGTGGAATGTTCAACGAGGGACTAAAACAGGCTATAATGACACGAGATGTTTAGCCACCCGAGCAAGGGTGGCTATAGTTCAAGTGTCATTCATATAAGCATTTTACTCTAGAGTTACTTCCAACTTAAGAGGATTGTGAAGCGCCGCTAAAATCGCGTAGCTATCCAAAAAAATCCATTCAAATTTAGCTCCGGGCGATAACGTTTCTCACCCCCTAAATCAAGTCCGATATCCACGATTTTTTAATATGTTGTATTTATTATAAAGAACTAGGTCTGTACATTTCTGTTTTTGTTTTTTAAATTTGTTTCATTGTAAGAAATATTGTCTTGGAAAGGAAAACGTACAGACATAGTTTTTCATGATATCTACAACATATTCAAAAATAGTAAAAATGGAAATTTTTAGCTTCACAAACCTATTAAAACCAATGATATTTTATATTAAGATACGTTATGCTCATTCAAAACCCGTGACCAATTACTGACAGAGACAAACACGGCAATCCATGGCGGACGCTATTGTTAGAAAGAGATAAATAGATAAAAAGTAAGGCATTTTGCCTTCCTTTTTGCGGAACGTTTTTGCGCGCAGATGACGTATTTTTATATAAAATATCATTGATTAAAACGCTATCTTCTTTACGCTCGATGCCACAACACAGTAGTTTTCAGGGTTACCGAGGGAGACTAACACATGGTACATAATCAACTTTTCCAAAACGAAGACCACCGGGCAACCACCGCCAAACAGCCAGATACAGTCGGAGAGGGCCGACATGAGCTGCTACTGTATCTATCTGGCTGTTGGTCGAGGCAGGTTGGCGCTACACGTGTTACAAGACCAACCCACACACACTGCCTACACCTCCACGGCCGCCGCACCCCACTGACCCCACCTCTCCGACTACACGAGAACATGAAGCTGGCTGTTAGTGGCTTTCCAAGGAAATTAAAAAGAAAAAGTACTTTAGTCCCTAGAGACAAAACGGAGCATTGAATTGTATTTTTTTGCAAACATAAAGTTAAAGAAATCTACTGGTCTTAAAAAAATGATGATTTAAATTTTTAGGGAATAGAATCATCATCGTCATCATCATTATCAGCCGCAAGACGTCCACTGCTGGGCAAAGGCCTTCCCCAAGGTTTTCCACAACGATCGGTCCTCTGCTGCTGCCATCCGCTGTTTCCCGCGACCTTTATCAATATAATAGAATCGCTAATGACAAATTCCGTGTTATTTCTTATGTACGTATCCTTATACTTTAGATTTTTAGAACGTATTTCATTATAAACGAGACGATTTATTTCTTACATCTACAGAGTAATGAATCATTGCCACGAGGCCACATGTTTATAGCGATATGCGAATATGCACTCGTTATGATGATCAATGGTCGCTGTAGAACAAAACCCAACTTTGAATTTTGTGATTTTGCATAGAATCAGCACATTTTATGATTGGAATTGGAATGGAATTACTTCTAGACTTCCGTCGTTTCGATTGTAAAGTAGCGTAGTCTTTACGACTGCGACGGCCGGCGACTGATATGCGCCCGCGCCGACAGCCGCGCCTGGCATTGTATGCTTTATTCTGGGTGACTGGATGGGCAGCGACCACGGACGTGACTCAGGGTCTCGAGTAATACCGATGAAATGTCTAATGATATGTTAATTAGGCAGTCGACGAAAAGATCGATCTTGAACAACGGCGAGAACTTGTGAAATTTTAACAATGCGTATTTTTTCACATTACCTACTACTACGCTTCTAGTGTACAGGGATGTTATTCTCTCAAAAAACGGCGGTGGGGCGGACGAACGAGCGAATCGAAGCGGCGAGTTTAAGTAGTCCCGTCCGAGCGAACAAAACACATTTTAGCGCGTGCATTGTCAATTAGGCAGCCTTATACGTTCGAGAAGTCATGCTGCCAAATTGAATACACGCGGTAATAGTACATTACTGCAAAGACCAGTAAGTGAGCCATCCTGGACGAGTAGGAGTTAGAAGCCTTTTATACATACGAGTCCAGGATGGCTCTTAATGGTCGAAGCATGTACAGTGCTTTTCTCAAAAATAGAACAAGTAGAATAATTAAAAAAAAAAGTTGTAAAATGACCACACATAACCCTCAGGGCGCTAGTCCGACTCGCGCTTAGCCGTTTTTTTAATTAATTTAAACGATTCACTATATGTTAGACCGGTCGCGATGTACTAGGCGCGCATAAAACGGACATGGTGCGTGTGACGTTCTTGTAAATAAAGAGAAATCGCGCGATGTCTGCTCTGAGGGCCCTGCCAAGATGCATTGCGCTAACTAGCGATTCTATTCGATTCCTTTTTTAAACCAATCGCGTCGCTGGAAGATGACGTGATACGAAAAGTCACGTGATCTACCAGTGACGCGATTGGATTAAAAACGAAACGAATAGAAACGCTAGTCAGCGCAATGCATCTTGGCATGGCCCTCTGAACAAGAACTGCTTTGGGTTTATGATGCCCTGGTACTTTTGTGGGGTAATTGTTTTACGCGCACTTTTTTTATTTATTAACTTTATCTTCTAGTATCAAACTGCCAACTAGAGCTGATTAGCTTTTCATGTGGTTATAAATAAAAAGCAATTCAAAATAATTTTTTTTTAATAATAGTGCTCTTTGCAGAAATCCTAATGGGGTCAAAATAGTTTTCACTTTCATATATTTTTTGTGCCATGTGACATGTGACCTTTTCTTGCTTACCTCTGTAGTCTTTTTGAAGGCTGTCCACAGGTCTGTACCGATAGTTCCAAATTCAAATAACATGATATTATGTAATGGAATTTCATACTTACTTACTGGACACTTTTTCATTCCGAATTCAAAACCTCTCTACTTACCGGACACTTTTGACCATTGAATGGTAATTCTTAACTTTCTGGTGACTTTTTAAGGATTTAATCTTACTTTACGTATCATTTTTGAGTAAAATCTGTTTTCTTCACTCTGACGGGACTACTTAAATTCGACGCTTGGACAATCACTCGTCGTCCGTCCGTCCGTCGTTGTTGAGAGAATCACACCCCAGGGGGTTTATTATGACATGGCTATGCAATTCATTTTACGGCGAGCTTAAAGGACAGAGCTATACCAGTTATATATGTCTGTCTTTTTCTCTCAGCGTCAACTGAACTGCATAGTTATGTCATAATAACCCCCCAGGGCTCTATTCTACTCGGTAAAACCATATTGCTTTTGAAGTGTCATGGTATTGTTATTCGTTCGGCCATTACTGTCAAGTAAGGACTATCGTAATACCTACCTACTGTATAACACAGTGGAATCTCTAATCAACAACATAGCACTGCTAGTTAACTCCAAAAGAACTTACAGTACAATAACTTAAATATGCCAATTACCCTTACACTATAATTAGTTCTGTAATTAGAGGCTCAAGGTTAACAACTTGGCAATCACTGAAGAACATTAATATAATCGCAATATAATGAAATGACAATCGAAAAGGACATTACGAATAAAACATATCTCCGAATTACTTTTTCTTCTACAACATATCTATCTTCGCCTTTATAAGCTTGTATGATAGAAAATCTGCCGTCTGAAGTGCTATGAAAGAAACACCCACTGTTACGCAAAAAGATGTACTCGATCGTCATTTTAAGGTGCTTTTCCACCGATGACGCAAGACGATTCTCGCTGGCTCATTTCTACCAAAAATTGTCATTGCGAGTTCGAAATTAATAGCTATAGAAATGACAAGCTATAGCTAAGGCTTGATTTCCTCCTACGCTGACATCGGTCGAGCGTACCGTCGGTCGCGTATGACAAAGAATATTCCCGCAGTGCGAAACCGATCGCTGTACGGAACAGTATCTGCTCGCCTGCGCTGCGCACACGTGCGTACAGCTAACCGGTCAGCTTTGCACTGAGCTCGCGATGGTGGTGTATAGCGCGTCAGCGCATCGACGTACGCGGCGCCAACGAGTGAGACCGACGCGCGCCATCAGCGGCGCGTAGCAATAAAGCTGCCGCGGACGTCAGCGTCGCTGTGCGGTGTCCCATAGGACTTGGTGTATATTCGTACGCTCGACCGACGTCAGCGACCTACATCAGCGTTGGAGAAAATCAAGCCTAAGTGTGTTTACGCAGGACCTCGCGAGCCATCGCGAGAAATGTGTTTCTGTTGCAGGCGTTGCAGCTACATGTGCTGCCACGCCCACTCAAGAATCAAAAGAGACGGCTTTATGTGCTTCCCCACAAAGACCGTAAGATGGAGATAGTTTGCAGCCTGATAGCAGCGTCAAATTCATATAATTTCTGTTTACATTAAAACCACAACATTTATTAAAAAAATGTTTTACCAGGATTAAGAAGTTATAAGTACTCAACGATTGATAAAAAGATCATCGTTAAAGATCGTGGGGTTTCGAAGACTCAATCAAAAACTTGCGAAAAAGGTGTCATGTTTGAAAAATAAAACTATCGAGGATTTTGTTTCTAACCGTGTTTTCACGTTTAACAGTCTCAATGAAATATGACCAAATTTAATATATCCAAACACAGAAAAATATGCGTTATGGTTAATGAGATACGGATCGAGGAACACTACGATATGTGGCCTCTTAATAAACACTATGTACCTACCAGGAATGCGATTAATATTGCAACAGCAAATATTTCAATTCTCATCTCGCACATCTTTGCCAATCTGGACCATGTCCACAAGAATTACATCGAAATTGCGCTAGAAGAGAATTTAAATTTTACAATCTTCTTTGCATATAGAGTAGGTAGTAAGTATAAAATAAAGTCGCTCCCGCTGTCTGTTCGCTGAGGTCTTTTAAACTATGCAACGGATTTTAATGCAGTTTTCAGCAATAGATAGAGTGTTTCAAGAGGAAGGTTCTTAGGTATGATTAATTCTGGGTTATGTACGAGTGTTCCAGAAAACTCACATAAGCCGAAGCAAAGCGAGGGCGAGTCACTAGTAAGTACTAATTCACTTTAATATTATCTCAGCCTGAGGCGGAAAAGCTTTAGACTTGTATCGACCAAAAATATTTCTGATATTTCAGTTTAAGTAATTTATAAAATAAGATAAGATCAATTGGTAAAAGTAATATTTTACATGTCACATTTACATATAATAACTAATATATAGTCCGTTTTGGTGTGATTTATATTTATACAATTAATCTCATTATTTACGGAGACATTTAAAATAGGTATATTTTTATTTAATATTTCTGTTCATATGCTAAGACTACAAATTTTTATGCAACAAATATTATAATTAGTAATTTAATATAAAATAGCACAAGATATTTCACATTTCTTGTCTATAGGTCAATGATAAATGTTATAAATTTTATCGAATCCAATAAGTTTATTTAAGTGTTATTTTATATTCCAACTGGCATGTTATTTTGCCGAAGTGGCCCGCTTAGATCGACACGAGAGACCACGCGGCCAAATTAATGTGTTATTTATTTAAGGGAGTTGTATGAAAGCCATCTGCCAGGCATTCCATACGGCAAACTGGAAATAATATTATTAGCCACCAATTATTAGTGTAGAGACCAAATTATAGGTACTGAATTTATCTATTCTCCTACCCGTATGATCTATCTATTTTAATTTTTTTTTTGAATTTGTAAAATATTCTCGTACTCATAGTTACGGATTCACTCGTGTCACAATTACATTTGCTTTCGTATAAAACTTGTGGATTCCGGTTTCTCAAATGCTATTTAGACGGACTAGTAATTACTATACTATAATATACTAAATACGGAATTAATTTCTGAGTATACAGTTCTGATTGTCCCGAAGCGACAAACCACGCAAAAAAAATGTATTCCCTTAATTGCAATATTAATTATACACCCAAATATTGTATGCCGGCTTCTTTTCTAAGTTAAATTCTAATTAATCTCCCTTGTACCTATCTACATGCTCAAAACTGCTAGAACACGTTATGATTAAGCGCTCGCGGGAAAGATAAATTGATTTGTCTTCCAAGTAAGTAGTAATGTTTGGAAACAGCCCGCGTTATCGATCTATTCTAGGATTCTATTTTAGGAAATGCACACAACCAATACTCAATACTCTTATGGGCACCAATCCCGGTGGCAGTCATTTAGGAGATATTCGTAAATATAGTGACTTAGATTACGATAATTTAATTAGGTTAGGTACTTTGTTTCAATTGTATTTACACTATTAGATGTACGGTCGGCCTATAAATAAATAAATATAAGGACAATCTCAAACAAATTGACTTAGTCCCAAACTAAGATGTAGGCTTATACTATGGGTAGTAGACAACGATAAGCATACTTATATAGATAAACTAATACTTAAATACATAGAAAACAACCCAGACTCAGAAATAAGTGCTCGCGCTCATCACACAAATAGGTAATTTCCGTGCCCGGGAATCCAACCCGGGACCGCTACCTTAGGTAGGGTCACTACAGTCACTAACAACCCGGCTAACCGTGTCGCCTTCTGTAGCGCATCAGGGATGTTCGCAGCCGCCGGGGTCGACTGCTTTCATACATCATGCGCAAGCGGGCCGCATCCCTGGTGCGCCGAGTGCAGGCCAGCCCCAACATCATCCTCAGCATGATAGGGAGCAGGGTAGACTGCCCCTATTTGCGTCACTGCTGTGGGCTACATGTTCCATGTAATAAGTAAATTTAAGTATAACAATTAGTATAAGTGTATTTTATTAACATATAGGATTAAGCAAACACTAACAATATGAGTTGTAACTATTTTTACTCGAAATAAATGATTATTATTATTATTATTATTATTATATTATTATAAATAGTTGCACACTGTGGTGTTTTGTCGCTTCAAAGTCATTTTTAAACTACTGCACTAATCTGGTAAAGTTGGTAAAGCGACAAGGTCCTAAAGTAATAAGGCCGACTGTACCTCGCGACTTATATTAATCTAACTACTAACTAATTATACCTAATATATTATCTCGCCAAAATTACCATTAAATGTTTTACAATTATCGGCAGGATTACATAAGGGTGATGCATGTTTAATGTCAAATGTCCTATTGTGAAGCTGAAATTTTTACATACAAAATGTCGTAACAATTCTTCGCCCTAAACCTAGTTCGATTTTCACGATTTTTGTTTGAATATGTTGTAAATTTTATGAAAAAGTTGGCCTGTAAGTTTTCATTAAAAAAAAACCGTACAAACCAAATTTTTCATAATATCAACCATTTTCAAAAATCGTCTAAATCAAATTTGTATTTTTTTAATTAAAATTGGGTTTGCGTTTGACCTCGGACTCACCTGTGTGATGTTAAGTGATGTCGAGGTCAGGGGGTGACAAACGTTTATCACCTGAAGCTAATTTGTATGGGATGTTTTGGCAGCTACCTACGCGATTTTCTCTTCAGAATCCTCTTAATAAGCCTCAAATTCAAATTCAAATTCAAATAATTTATTGCGTGTCACATTACGTGCCTCGGGAACAAATTGTAAAGATTTTGTTAAAACAACTTCACAAATAGGCACATAATGCTTAGGTACACTTTAAACTAGATTATAGATAACTTAACGCTTGATAGGTATAAAGTTTTTAATATTTTTGTATGTCGAGAAAACGTAGGTAACGTTTCGTATTCAACCAATTTTCTCCACATACAGCCACTCTCGCTAGTTTTTCACCAACCAACGTTTCAAATATAGAGCTTTTTAAATTTTGATAAATAGCCTAGGTAAACTATCTGCTAGGCAAGTATAGTTACTTATCGTATAAAATGTCAAAAAACGCAAGCCGGGTTGGCAGGAAAACGCGCTAATTTACCATTGTCGCCGGCCAATAAATACATTTGTACGCGCTGTCACTCTCCACCGAGGATTATGAGAATACCGAATAATCTCGAGTGCAGAGTGCGGCGGACTGTTTACACCGCGCAGTGGGCCTCGGCCTTCCCCGAGGCCGCCTGACCTGGATAGCGCGTGAGTCATTGTTGTGGTGCGCTCCATCTAGCGCCGACTCGCGCGCAGATTGTGTTACACACACTAACATACTCGCTTAGCGTTCAATATGCAATAAACCCAGGAAGCTCTAATATGTGTAACTTTATTGCAGAGTGCGAAAAGTAAGTACAAATGGCGGACTTATACCTATACATTGACACATCACACCACCGACAACACCATTCTATATCACGTTAAAAGACTTTACTTCATAAGTTTAGGTAGGTACCTACTTAACTTTGAGCCCAACTCACACTTGACCGGTTTTAAGTATTTATTGTTCTTTTAAGGTTTGTACAAAAATCATACTAAATTTGACACTTATATTGTATGTTTTATCGTTTTTGAAATACAACAAAAATAAAATTAGGTACGTTGACGATAAAACGTTTCTTGTGTAGAGAGTAATAGAAACGCTGTAAATAAAAAAAAAATGAAAAAAAAACCGATCCTCTACTCTTACGGACTTACGTTTCAAAAGGAACAGCTCTTTGAAGTTAGAACAGACGTGTGTACGGACAGTCGGGCAGCGTAGGCTTAGCAAGTAATAACGCCCCGTTCGACATCCTTCCTTCGGGTACGGAACCCTAACAAAACCACGTGATACCTAATAGTTCATCAGCCAATAGTAGCAGAACACTGAAGCATCAGAGATCGACAAAACACTTTGTACCCGACTGCCGAAGGAGGAGGGTAATGTGTTTATTATCAGTCTATACATATATGTATGTTTTTTCCTTTGTGGCGCTCTAGAAACTAAACGCGTGGACCGATTTTGATGATTCTTATGGCAATCGATGTCAGTAATTAAAATTCAATATGGCGGCAATTAGATGCCATATTGTAAAAAACAAAAACAAAAAAGTAGACAAACTATGACAAATGGGGTATCATTGAATAGGTATTTAAAAATCATCTTCAGGTTTCTTAAATGATTTTTTATTTAGAGCGATCATTTAGGAACATTAGGTCGGGATTACACCTGTAATTTATTACGTAAGTTTTGAGACGCAACTATGGGTAAGAGTGAGTGGCGAATATCTGCATCTCTCTCTTGCATATAGCTTTGTTTCAAAACTTACGTTGTAACCTACAGATGTAATCCCGGCCTTACAACAGTCGGGTTTTTTAAAGCTTGCTTTTTATTATTGTCTGTTAAACAGCACACGTGGTTGCATTTGTTTACATTATTAATTATTATAGACCTCCTACGGCCCAGCATACAACGAAATTTGTCAATGGAATATGAATCTATTACGAATGATATAAAGTCAATTTTCCAATTTCATCCTATGTCATAAAAACAAAAGAAATTACACTTTACTTTCTTTGCACTAGATCTTTATTTGAGTGGCCGTATTTTGTTCAAGTTTTAGTACAAAGAACCTCAGGAGGTACTTACCTAAAAGCAACTTACCTAGTTAAGTAGCAGTAACAGTAAGTAACAGTCAGTAGTGCCTATGAAGTTAGGTCCTAAGCTTACTCTTATTTAATCTGTGACGAGGCAAAGATAGTAAAGATACCTACATTTATTGGGCTATTCCCAGTTGTCCGCGCACCTCTTTGTCCAGCGCAGTCTGGGAACTGGGAAAAAAATCCAAATAATATTAATTCCTAATATCTGCATTTATTCCTCGTAATGTTTTCTTGATCCTTAGTTATCAGTATATTTTTCATATAATTTAAATGCAGATTAAGCGTTATTTATTACGAATGAAAATCGGTCAAAGTATTATCATAAACAGCACTTAAGCTACCATAATCCTGCCATCCGATTAAATATGTATAATAACGCTTTTATGTGTTATAAAAACCGCACAATATCTAACATATTGTGCTTGAATTGAGGCCACACGTGGTTGGAAAACCGTAACTAAGCATCAGATCTAACAACCCAATTACCCGAGAAACTTTCCTTCATACCGCCGACCCCCAGTTATGTTTGTTTGTCATTATTATCCATTGAATAACTGTTTACCCGGCACGTGGCTCAGAGATCCGTTGCTTCGCGAAAACATTTTCAGTCTGTCACGTGGATAGGTCGCACAAAAGGGACGCTCTTAAGAGCTATTTTACAGTAAGGGTACAATAAGAGTGGCGTAATCAATCGCGGGAGACACGTGATTCACCGGGAAGTGAAGTGTTTCTAATGCTTGTTATGAAACATCGCTCTTTTGTATCTCGTGCCGGGGCAATTTATTTAATTAGGTACTTGATTTCACAAAAAAGGCTGGATAAATATTACAAACACTCTCTATCAGTAAGCTTTTAGTATTTTTGAGATGTTTCAGTTGAAATTTATCTAAATGAGGGATGAGTCTAGATCAAATAACAAATCTGGTCAGGTTCCTCTATGAAAATTTTTAATGGAGTAATTGACTAAGTACGTAAAATATTTTTTTATTTCACTAATTTAATTACCTAGGTGACCCCTCGGCACGTTGCTCCTGAATAAAGGCATTTCCTTCGTGTTTTTCAAAAGTTCCAGCAAAGTCATTTATAACTCCGTTGTTCCTTCACAACAGGGAAGCCTTGCCCTTACTGAACAAAAACAATGTGGTGAAATTATGTTTCTTGATGTAATTGCTTTCTTACGTAACAGCTTGCTTACAAATGTGTTTGGATTACGAAATTATTACTTTTTTTTTATCCATAAACAATTTATTTTACAAAAGATTAAGTATCTGCCAAACTGCATCGCAGTTTGTTGGCAGAAAGAATGCTCTCTAGATCTAACTTAACTAATTTAACTAACTTACTTAATTTTTAAATGCGAAGTATTTTTGTGCGCATGGTTCAATGCTGGTGTACACATTTAAATAAACGTTTTATTTTACTATTTATGATGGAAAATCGCCTAATTTCCAAGGGAAAAGTGATAAACAATTTCCGCGCGAATCGGAGTGGCAGGCAAAACCTAATACAGTTAACATGATAATAATGATGAGAGTTATACAGCAGTTGTTGGGTTGGAAACCCCCCACTGCTGGACATAGGCATTACTAAAGATCTCCACCGAGATCGGTTCTATGCTCTTCGTATCCAGCTGCTGGCGCAATGTTGGTAGCCTCCCCCAAGGGGGACCGAAGATCGGATAATTTTGCTACGTATGAGACTTCCTCAACAGTAAAGCCGTATTATAAACTCCGAATCCCTGCGAAGTTCCAGTTCCAGCAGGTTTAGGCTGAAATTAATGATTTTTCGTGACATAAGGGAAAATTACAAAAATTAAGATTTAAATGATCAATATCTCCGAAACTAATAAAAAATGCTGAACGAATATATACGATCTTAAATCGATAGCTTTTTAGCTGCTCTATCAGCCCTAGGCGGGTTGACGTCGGTTTCTGGGACACCCTGTATATCCATACACTTCTGTCCTTACAGGGTTTATGTTGACCCATGTAATAGTATTTAAGATCTTTGTACACTACAGCATAAGGCAATAAATTATATGACTATGACTATGCTAAGACTATGACTGATAATAAGGTTTATGTACACATATATATTTCACGCGATAGATAAATAGATAAATAAGTATTAGTGATTTTGACTGTGCAACATTTTGAGTGCGTGAATTTTCAATAGGGTAGGTTAAACTTCACTTGTATGAGTTCGCTCGCTCGATTGACCGATTATCGACGAGAAACTGTTAAAATAATAAATCAAATCAAATTATCAAATTAATGTATTTCATTAAATTTAGACATTTTCCATAGATAGGTACCAATCTCGATTGTGGTAATGAAAACAGTGAGCACAGTTAAGCTGAATTTGAGCTCAATTTGGTTGCTTTAAATATATTTAATATTTAATAATTGACAACTGAGTGAAAGGTTTTTATTAAAAATATATACTTACGAGTATATTGGACACGTTTCGTATATCACACTCAATTTCGTGACAACTGAGCGTGACCTATTTGTTACCGATACATCAGGTGACGCGCGAAAGGGTCGGCCGTCACCGTGTCACCTTAGTAACCTCATCTCGGGACAATAAAGCTCCAGAGTCCGTCTTTTAACAAGTAAATGTCGGGATACTTTATCAATATCGAGGAAATAGAACAAGGTTTCGTTTACATGTATTTGAACTAGCGAAACGCCGCTGCTTCGCCCCGGTTTAAACAGAAAAAAATATCTATTATTTGCTTCTAGCGAAAGAAATAAAATCTGGTTCAAAGGTCCAAAAATTAACCCCAATATACAAAGAAACAAACGAATAATTTTGCCTCTTTATAATAATAGTAGTAAATAAGTATTAATATCGCAATTAGATGTCACATACCTAATACTAATTGGTCTTATAATTTTATTGTTATATCAGCACTATTATGTATTCTGTGGTCATATGATGGTTTAATAATAGCGAATAATAGCGAATTTAAACTTTTGGATTTAAACTCGTACGGTAAGGAGATAAGGGAAATAATCGATAGAAACTAACACCTACAGATAACTGAGTGTATAACCATGATAAGCTATTTGCTTATCTGCGGTTTGGGTCTATCGTTTTAATATTGTTAGGTGATATGGAATGGTACCCGTCGTGTGGGAGTCCAACTCGCACTTTGTCGGTTCTCTGTGGACATACGTGTGTCCACGGGACGCTTGACGGATTCATGTCAAATCTGCGAGGAGTTATTCTAAGTGGAACGGGGTCAGGTCAGAGACCGGTGATAAAGATGCAAGATTATTTGGAACCTACAGCCCCTATTTTGAGGTGAAATTGTTAAAGACGGTTGTAATTTTATACTATTCTGAGATAAAAGAAATAAAGGTTTTTATTAATTTTCTTGGTTTTTTAAATTTTGTAAAAAGTAAAAAAAAAATTACAATGTGACAACATTAAAAAGATACTTAGTTGTGGTGCAGTTAGTAGTGAAATATTCACAAAGGATTGTAATGGTTAAATCCTAGTAAACAATCAATTTACTTATTGGAATCGTAAAGCAACAAACGCAAACAAAAGCAACAATGTATGCCAGTTGGTCTTTATTAATTAAAGTTTTAAAATAGAAATTCCTATATGCAAACATAAATATAGGTTTCAATTTATTGCCCTTTAGCCTTTCGCACTGATGTTGTTGGAGAGCGTAGTGTTGCCAAGCTCGGAACGTGACATTTATGAGAACGTAGGTGTTGTGGCCCGTTAACTTAGGTAATTAATAACACTAATGTGTCTGATGCGGTGTTCGAAGCATCGATAAGGGTTCCGTACCAAATAATAAAACATTGAATAATTCTAAGATGATTTTCTTGTCCATCTGTCCAAATGTCGGCCTGTCCGTCAGTCCGTCGGTCTAACAAGACCCTTTTTCTTTAAAATGTTGAAGATTTGGGTTAGAAATTTGAATTAAGTGGGTTAGGATTTAGTGGTATAAGGCAAGAAAGGCCATCATATCTTTCGAAATCAGAAATTGATTACAAATTGATTGTTACAAAATAAAGGAATAACCCTTATCTTCTATTACTAGTGCCATCACCCCACGTGGAATACACAAAATTTACGGGAAAATATTCTTGTGACTTTTTGGTTAGTTACATAATTGTAACACGGTGAGTTAGGTAAGCAATGCAAATAATTAATTATCCAAAACATAATTCGAAATAGGTACAACAGTACCACGCACGACTCGACTCAAAGAAATCTCTGCCACTTATTCAACACAATAAGAATGCAAACTGCGAAAGTAGATATTAAGTACATACCTAGTATGTTACTTAGATTGCATTTGACCAAACTGAAATAAGGTCTTAGACCTAGATTAAACACCGAATTTGTATAGACTAATCTCGGAGTAAGACTTATTCCAGTTTGGTGAAATGCTGCCTTAATGCTATAAAGCCATTATTAGTATAATTATCTTCATTTTATGCTAGAAAATGTAAACAAGTAAATAAACGCAAGCGGGCAATAATAACCACTGCTGTCTACAGGAATAACCCCCTAAAGGAAACTCGCTGCCTTAACAGACTTTTAAGACATTAAGACTAAGTAGAAAGTGACACGGGATAGGGGGCAGTATTAGGGCTTATACATAGGTCACTCACTAAAGGGGCACTTTTTTTTTTATGTAATAGAATGATACGTAGGTATACAAACTTTTTATGGGCAATTATGGCAAAAAACATTGCCCGCGTAAACGTACTTAACTGAAAATACAAAAAGTAAAAAAGTTATTTTATAGTATAAATATGTGTACACTTGAGTACCTTGTCACTTTTATCGCTGATGATATGACATGATATGAAATAGACAAGGTATTAAAATGGACGGTGTCCCCTTGTTTTACAGACAGAAAAATTACAGAATTTTGTTTCACAGAAAATGTTTCATATACTATTTGGTCCTTGTATTTTTGCTTCTAATATTATTATTTTTTAAACTATTTACTTGAAAGAAACAAATTCCACAGAAAATCAATTCAATCAATTTTGTAATTTTATTTTTTCATTACACAAACTTATCAAACAATATAATTATTTTTTAACGAATATCGTTTGGTCAGTGTATTTTTTCATAGCATTTCATTTTAACGACAACAGTATTCAAAGTCGTGGGAAACCCAATATTCTGTGAATAATTTTTGTGATATAAATATGAGTGAGCGAGCGAGCGAAGCGAGCGACCAAGACCTCTCTGGGCAGAACCGACTTGAATAGGTTAGGTTAGAAGGCTATGGCGGGAGCGAAGCGAAGCAAGCTCCCGCCTTAGCCTTCGAGGTTATTTTTTTTATATCCCTTGAATAAGCTATGCGATACAATTTGATTGTAAATTAAAATCGTTATATGCGTTTATATTATACGTAAGATGAACTTGCTGTCTGCAAATGTATGTAGGTATGCTTTTTTTCAAACGTTTCATTTCACACACCTTCACAAACTGCTCCCAATTCTATAAGATGATTTTATTGTTATTAAGTTATATTTTAAATAAATAATATGAGAACAAAGAATATTTAATTTGCTATTCTATTATTTGAAAAAAGAAACATTGATTTTTATTTGAAATAAAAAACGATGATTTAAATGTCTTCAAAGTAATTATTCTACATATTGATTATTCTATGAAATGATAATACGAGAAAAATATTATATGAAATGAAATTCTAAACAACTTCTGTCTGTAAAATAACGTACAACCAAAATGGACACATATTTATGAACTCGACTGTACCTAGGTGCCTAAGTGGAAACTGCTTGCCGTTTCGAAATTAACAAATAAACCTCTGACAACATAATTTTAATCCGTTAGTCATGTCGTCGTCTACATTGAAGGTATTAAGGGCGATGCTAGTATGTTCCTAGGTTAAGGGGTATACCAACCAAGGCTAATCCAAAAACAATATGAGACTGAATCTAAAGTATGAGCATGATACTTACTGCTTAATGTTAAAGCTTTTTGGTTGTGATCTTATCGCAAGGGAAACCCATCATTTGTGTCATTTCATCGAATTTCATTAAATAAAACTATTTTCTGCTAAAACCTTGATGTTTTCAGGATATCATAAACATTAATTACCTTAGGTTAGGTTAGGTTAGACTTGTAAAAAAATTAACTCATTCGGCAAGAAATGCATTTCGATGCAATGAAAATTATGCATGATACGATGTGGTTACTGAATTATCAACAAGTTTTTAAAGTTGCAGGTAATTCTGTAGCTCTGCCTACCCCACTTCGGGATTACAGGCGTGAGGGTATGTGTGTACCTATATACGAATGGGTGAAAAAGTGTTTCGATAAAATAATACGTACCCTTTTGCTAGTTCATATTGTAAGGGTATTGTTGATATTCGTAGAAATAAATTATTAAATGAGAAAATTCGTACCGGTGGTTCCGAATGTTATCAGGCTTTCAAATGTGTGCTCATCGGACCGTCGCTCCTAATCTCAGAGTGTAAAATGGGGTCAGACCAGAGGCAGAGCTCGGTGACAGTGACTGGGGCATCTCACCTGAGGTCATCGACCCCGCACTTGACATGCCGCGGATGCCCCGCGCGGGCGCCACAAATTAGCCTGCCAAGATTAAGTTGCCAGACCGGAATTCGACAGCTACGCCCCGCCGCCGCGACGCCGGCTGAAACCGGTGCACGCTCTTATTTCTGTTTAATACTGTTCGTCGTACTGACCGACGTAATTGCGCTGTTAACGATCCCTGAAAGCCTGATTTCCTTTGACAAACTAAAACATGACGACTGGTTTACGTTACGACGGCTGAACGGTTTTTTGTCAATGCCAACATAAAGTTGTAGAATAAATGGTTGGAGATAAATGAAGTTTTATTCAATAATATATATTTATAATGGGTATTTTAAAGGTTAACGAGTAACGAGGCAATGACTTCGTTTACTCTTCGGAGAATGCGCCCCCACGCTACACAGGTGTGATACTTGCTTTAGGTATGTTGTTTACAAAGGTCAGTTCAATTTAGCTGGGAAACAGTTAATCGGTCATTTGTTTGTGCGCCGACTGTGATGTGTGACTGTGATGAGAACTAATAAATGTCACATACCTGGAGAAGTGATTTTTCACAGCGACAGGTTCGCCCTGTGATTCATAACTCACGCGAATGTCGTGGGCGACAAATAACAAACCCGCTTATTTTTACAGAGTTTACGATACGTAACTCTGCTAATATTAGCGGATGCACGTTGACACTCCGTTTTGGTAACGCCGATGTTATTAAAGCTGCATTTTTCGGTACTCTCAATCTGGAAGACAGTTAAAAAATTATTTTTACGTAACACTGTTCTTTTAACGCATGAGAAAGATCATTGGCATTTCCTTCGACAGCTTACAAACAACTTCACGTTTCAATTTGTCATGTTTTACCAGAAATTTGACGTTGATCTTCCAATACTCCTGACTAATCTACGCTTGGACAGTTCCCAAATTGTGCACGTGCTTGCAGTGCGAGTAACCGCCAGTCGTTTCAATCCCTCTGAGAGTCACCACCATGTACTGTTAATGCTAGCAGGAGACTAGTTAGTGTTATTTTAGCTAATTCTTAGTAATACTAAGAATTAGCTACATACTATGTAGATCTATCACATCCTTCAATCTCCTTTTTAAGTAAATATAGTATATTTACTCGTTTCATATCAATTTGGCTCTTATTTGTACCTACTTGTATGACTAAACAAATATATGTATTTAAGAAGAATATCAATCGACTTAGCATTTTGAAAGTAATGAAAATCCATTGGCTACCTTTGATCTTAATGGACGTGATATCGGGAAACTGCATTGTAAAGTTATTACATATTGCAGCAATATTTCGTGTATCAAAGGAATAGCTACTGAATAAGGTCAGTGTTTACGAACAATAATTATTAAATATGTTGCGTTCGTACGAGTTTATGAGTGAGTGAGCACAGGCCCATTCCGTGTCATGTTCAACACATCCTTAATGTCCTGAATGACGCGTTCACACAGGACATCAGAATTTATCCTTATATTAAATGACTTACTTGACTTAAAGTACCTACTAGAAGGGGCACAGGGCGTCCACAGTGCGCTATTACGCCATCCCTGTATGTCCAATTATACTCGTACAATAGGTAGGTACATAATATTTATATTATAAGGCATAAACAAACAACAAAAACAAACACGGAAGCTGTTCACATTTATGTGTCTCGGTATTTGATAAGTTACATAAATATTGAAGTTATAGATCTTACGTGTTTACTCCTACTGTGCGCACTCCCTTTGTTTGTTGAAAGTAGGTGGACGCTAGCCATTAATAGTAGATTATACACCGAGGGGATAAAGCACTGTTTTATGTCACGAGGCACATGAGGGACTCCAGATTTAACTCCCGAGCGTAGCGAGGGTGTTACGAGTTAATTCCTGAGCGTAGCGACGGAATTAAAACGGAGTCCTGAGTGCAGTGAGGGATTCAAGCTCGCCCAAGAAGAAAACAGCTTTATCCCAAAGGAGAATACTCTACTTTTCTCACCTTTTGCTAGAAAATAAAAAGCAAGGCTACTTACTAGAAACAACGTTTTATTAAAATATACAGTACCTTATTTGAAAAAAAAAAACGTACAAATTGTAATTTTGCATAGGAATTAGGAGAAATTGTTCAATAATAAATCTCATTATTAACCAGCGGGTTATAATGACTTACTTTAGGTGAGGTTTGCATGATATATAATTGGGCAATTTCGAGCATGCGGTGTGAAAAACTTATTACGCTCCTTTCACCAAATCAGAGTTTCCGAACCAGGTGTGGGATGTTCGTATGTTGATTTACTATCAACAAAATACTCAAGCAAGTAAACCTGCTCTTCGAATATTGAATAGTACCTAAATAAGCTTACAATGTGAAGCAGGAGTTTATGGGAATGCTTCGCCGCGCAGTATTTCCTCAACAGCCGGGAATTCACTACATTGTCCATAACTCTCCGCGCCTGGCTCCGTCGATGACTAAAAATAATAATTGTATTCGCGATGAAATCCGGAGGGCAAATTTATATTAAAATAACTTCCTCCATACTGACTGAGATCGGAACAAAGACGTTGTGCATAAACAAAACTGCTCATGATGCACGAATTATAGGTAATAAACACCAATTACTGTGATTCGAGTTGATCGCTCTAGTAATAACAAATAAGCAAATAAATTGTTTTCATTTGTGTTATTTAAGGAAGGTTGTAAAATATACCGACAGAGGTTTAGTGTTAATCTCGATAATGTTCATTGTCGCGGGTGCAGTCGGTCTGAGCCGCGGGTCGCGGGAGGGTTTAAGTAGTGTTCGAGGAAGCTTCCTGAAACGGATAAGAAGCCCGACGCTGCTTCGGGGAACCGATACCGGCTCTTGTAAGTATTCACTTTACGTTCAACACAGATTTTTAATAGAACACGACTAGTTCATTTAAAGTGAAAAATGTAATAAAAAATGGCAAGTCGAGTTTTGTTTTTGTCAAATAAAGTTTTGTATTTGAATTTGAAATTTTGAGTTTCTTGTATTTTGATTCATGGCCTTTATATGATAATTGATTTTATATATTTGTTTAGTTTATGGAAAAGTAAATTATCTACATATTACACTGGATCAGTTACTTTCTGTTCGCGTCTTGTCGCATTGTCTGTCCTCGTACATTTATCTGTTTTCCTGTAAAAGTAAACTACTTAGATGGAGATTCTTTAAACAGCTGTAGTACCTACCTAGGAACTATTTGTATGAGCGGTTGCGACCTAGTACCGAGAATTCGGACTTTCATTGCCATTGAAATTCTTGACCTTATTCTGGAATCCGAATCGGACGAAGAGTGTATGTAATCTAAGAGCTCAGCTGTTCTTTAAAACATGAGAACATTATATTCAATTTTAACTAACGTTCGTCACAAAGTATTTTTGTTATACCTTCGCAGTATAAAAATAGTTAATGTCTAGTTCATAACAACCAAGAAAACCTAAACACGTTCCATTAAACTTGAACACACCAATTAACTCTTTCGATTAAACAATAAATACCAAGTGTTTGTTTCTGTGAGCTCAAATCGCGGTTAGACCCAAGAATATCATAGCTTGCATAATAACCACCTGATTGAAGTCATAGCAAGTAACAGTTAGGCAACAATCTTCCAACAAGTGCCACCTAAAAATAACTTGTCAAGTGCTCTCGGCGGCTCCGGCGCCCACTCTGTGGCGGCTCGTGCTTGCCCGGACCAGACAATGCCAATACCCCTCTATTCGCAATTGCCGCTATTCAATATTTAATTAGCAACTTCTAAATCCGGTCAAGTGCTTGTCACCTAAACATTTAGGCAGTCTATTTGATGGAGGAAGTCGGTACGTGATTACCGAAAAGGTCAAGTACTTATTGCAAGACGAGGTTTGGTTCTATTTCTAGAAACTCGTGTTGCAAACGTTCATTATTAAATGGAAATAATATTTTGCTTTTATGAAGAAATCAAGTTCTTCCCGCGTCTTTGTTCGAGACCCCTTCACATGAATCTCGTTTTCTATTGCCCGAAATAAAAGTTTTCAATTCTACATATCCCATATCCTATAGTATTTATTGTGACAGTTTTATAAGTACCTTAGTTCTGAAAAACCTAAACTTATTCATTCAGCGTTCACAAGTGTGTCGTAGCACGGTGCATTACTCCCGAGATAATGCAATCTAATGACCGACATTGTAAACTGCAGGCTGCATTTGTAAGGCTTCGCTGCTTCGAGTGGCACTATGTACCTATGTCATGGTTTGTATTAAATTGCATGTTGTTGAAAAAAACTTCTTTGTCTGCGTAAAATTTGTAATTGGATACACCGCTTATTTTTTTAACCATCCCATGGGTATATTATTTTTTTTCGGGATAAAAGTTAACCTATCTTTTGTGGGTAAAGATGTAACGAGGTTGTTACAACCTCCTTTGTTTTCGTTCCTGACCACTCTTACATTTCGATCTAAATCTTTCCATATTCAAAATTGTTTATGATCTATTCGGATATTGATCCATAAGCTCATTCTCTAGAAAATTTCAAAATAGAACCAGACACAGGATCCCGTGTCTTGGTGCTTCTTTAAAATTAATTATTTTATTTTTGTTTACTCATCTTCCTGTAATCTTATTATTAGAAAAAGTATTAAACACATAATTTATAAAAGTGATTCATTTATTTACAACTTCAATACAACTTCTCTTTCTCATACTACCCTATACCGTTAGAAAGATAATGGAAAAAGCTAACTGCATTCTTCATTCAATCTGTTGGGTCGTTTCAGCGTGATAAAGTGACTTACGCATTATATTATTAGTGTGATTACATCCCACGTCCCTAGCGTCAGTTAGTGGGTGTAATGGGAGCACTTTATTCGCTCTTAATTCGTTTCGCTAAATTAATAAATTATCAGATGTCAGTTAAATTTCCTCAGCTTAGTCAAAGGCAGACTGTAACAGTGGTAAATAGAACACGTAACTTAATAAATAATAAGTCATTCTACATTAAGGTAATGAGGTTATCTAAGTGTGTCAAGAAAAGTCTTCAGACGTATTATTGAGCAACAGATTTTTCCCGCGACTACGTTCGCGTCGAATTCGTTTGTAATTTTTCCCTCGGTAACTACAGAATCCTCACTTTATCGTTTAGCCGCAAAGTCTTGACCAACAGACAGAAGTTTGTGAACATTATGTGTGATTTTATATACTTTTAAGCCTATATGTGTACAGAATTTCCTTCTAACTCCGATTGCTACAGATAAAAAGTAACTGTAAGATACAGACAGATGGACATGACGAAACTATAAGTTGCACTACGGAACCTTGGAAACGTGAACCAAACGCTTCAATCTTCTATAGTACTAAACGAAGCCTCGCCTAATGCACTAACCAACGTTAGTGAAGGTCTTATAAGTTAGTGTTATTGAGAGCATCTTAATAGAGTCTGGGCTGCAACTAGCCGGTGAGTGATTGACTATGAAGCCATTTAACAACAACTATCTAGAGTAACTAGGTAGCTCAGCGATGACAGCGACGTTACTGCACTCGGGGAAAATGTATGTAGTAAATAAGTGTAAAAAAGGATGGTCAGCCAGCGGGGCAGGAAGAAAAACGCAGCTCAGGTTCAGACGTAGGTGTATTTTTTCTTAGTCTTCAATCAGCACACGATACAAAGTGAAAAGAGAGCGAATTTAAATTTTACAGTTATATTTATAGCCTCTGCAATGGATACAAGTTTTGAGTAACTTTTAAATCAACTCAACTCCTATTTTTATAACGTTACATCAAATAACTTGCAAGGTGATCTGATAATTGTGACAATGAATATAATAAATATTAAGTACTTCTTTTAGTATATATAGATCAGATTTACCTAATTAAATATTAAATACATTATATAAAATTACGGAAGTTGCGGTTGTCTAAACTGAAAGGAGTTGCCACTTTAAAATACATAATGCCCAACCTGTACCAACACATTAATTTTATATTGAGGCAGATATAAGTACCTATGTAATATAAATTTAGATAAATATGTATCTACTACGATTTATATAATTATAGTTTGTTAATTTAACAAAAAAATTAAAGAAGTTGGCATAAATGAATTACACTGAAAGGAGTTGCCATTTGAAAATAATACCTGCATTCAATTTATCAAAACAATCTACACACCTAATTCCAAAACGAATACTATTCTATTGAGAATGATGTAACACTCGGCCGTCCTGACTACAGCCGTGTCCCACGGCGATCTTTAGTAGGGTCGGACGCTGCGGTTGAAGCGTGGCCGGCTCCTGCACCTCCCGCGCGCCAGCCGCCCAGGCCGGGTGCCGCCGGCGGTGCCGCAGTAGCAGGCCGCGCTTCGTGCTTCGCGTAATTAGTGTCCAACTGAAACGCATAAATATACAAGTATACAATCATTTTTACATTATTTAAAAAAAAAAACTTAAATACTTTTGATTTGCACCGAGCTTTATGTAGTTAGGTACATTAATAATTGCACTAAGCCATAATGCACATAGAAATTATGGTGAAGCTGCACATAGCAAGATGTCCAAGGAGCACATAGCAGAAATATGTAGGAGCACATAGCAGAAATATGTAGGGAGCACATAGCAGAAATATGTAGGGAGCACATAGCAGAAATATGTAGGAGCACATAGCAGAAACATGTAGGAGAGCACATAGTAGAAATATGGAAGAGTGCCTAGCAGGAATAAGGTCGGAACACACAGCTTATAAAATGTTATCATTCCTTGCACACACAGTCAAAAAAATCATCGTCTACGATAAATATATATGTTGGATACGTTGGCACATAGCTACAGATTAGGAGTGATAGTATACGATACGATGCTTTAATGCATTTTAGTCAAACAGTAAAAAAAAAACATTGTTTTATATAGTAGGTAGGTTTTGTAACCGCACCAGGCAATTAAAGCAATGACACACAGCTAAGCTTTAAGATCCGTAATTTTATTAATAACCGAAGTGTAGATTTTTAATATACATCTATTTTTATTATTTTATTTTAGGAAACATGTTTTATTTAAAAACACGGATTAGTATATTATAAATATTGTACGTAAAGAAATACGGAATTTGTTAAGTAAGTATTCATATCATGTAAATCATTTATTTATACCATCATATCGCAAATCATGTAAATCATATATTTGTACAATTTTTAAATTAATTAGATATTAGTAGACATATACAAATGGGCCTGTAAGGTTTATTAACTTTCTAATAAGTCTATGAGATCGTCCCTGTCTATATCTCGTCCCTCGCTGTCTGTAGAATCGTCTAGATCTGACAGAACCGCTTTGTATGGCCGTAGTGTGTCACCTGCCACGGCTGCTGTAAACTTGCGATAACCTCTCATCCCTTTGACAGAAGCTATCGTATATCGGTCAATTGCATGATTAGTCTGTACAATTTTATATGGCCCCGAATATCTATTACCTAACTTTTTGCTCACACCTACCGCCGCTTCAGTAACACCGCCCTTCCATAACACTAACTGTCCTATACTATATTTAGTACAACTTTTGTGTTTTGCATCGTACCTATTTTTCATTTCAATCATATTTCGGTCCAGTTTAGCTTTAGCCTGGCTCCGCCTAGTAGCTAAATTATGTCTCTGGGTATCATTGCTAATTGGACATGGTTCGGGGACAGGTAGAGAGTTATTTTGGTGTGCAAACATCAAATTGAATGGAGCTACTTTTGTTACAGCATGGACAGTGTTATTTATTCCCCAAACAATGTCAGGTAACTTTGTATCCCAGCTACATTCCTCTAGCACTGAGGTGCTCAGACCATCTAAAATAGTGCGGTTCACGCGTTCTATTTGCCCGTTAGCGCGTGGTACTGCTATTGCGTTAAGTACGTGCTTAGTCTGTTGCTCGGACATAAAAGCTTTAAAATATCGACTCGTAAAGGATTTGCCACGATCAGTTATAAGTCTATTAGGCCTACCAAATACTGAAAATACCTCTCTGAGTTTCCCTATAGTCTCAGTTGATCGCACACTCTTCACAGGGTACGCAAAAACAAACTTTGTAAAAGAATCTATAAGCATCAAAATATAGCTATTCCCTCGACGACTCTTTGGGAACGGCCCTAAGTGATCTGCATGTAAAGTGTGCATTGGTATATCTTTCTTCTCTATAGGGTGTAGCTCTCCCTCTTGCCTACCGTAATTAGACTTACCGTATGCGCAGTGAATACAACTTTTAATATATTTTCGAATGAATCGCGTCATGTGGGGAAACCAATAAGCGGATTTTATTAATTTTTCAACCCTGTCAAACCCCGGGTGGCCAATTTGGTCATGATACTTCTGTAAAATACCGTATTTGGCCAGTTTAGGCACAACGAACCGTTCGCCGGCAACGGTTTTGCGATAAAGTACCCCGTCTACTGCGCTATAATTATTAGTAATATCACGATTATCGGTACCGCCTTGTAACTGTGTAATAATTTGCGTAATACTAGCGTCCTGCATTTGGAGGGTAAGCGCCCAATCCGTTTCGCCTACCATGGATACACTAACCACATCACTACCCACGGGGTTACGACTAAGCGCGTCGACGTGTCGCATTCTATCGCCCGGCCTGTACTCGATTTCAAGCTCGTAGTCTTGAATAGTAAACCACCATCTTGCGATGCGCGGTACGAGGTCTTTTTTTGTTAGTGTAGTACGAATAGCCGCGCAATCGGTAATGACCTTAACAGGTATACCTACTAAATATATACGAAAACGTTTAAGCGATTCCACCACAGCAAGTGTCTCCAACTCATAGCTGTGGTAGAAATGCTCTTCGCGGCTAGTTACACGACTGAAGTATGCTACTGGCCGCAGTGTACTATCAGGTTGGTATTGCATAAGAATACCCGATAATCCGACTTTACTCGCGTCAGTGTGTAGTTCAGTTTTAGCTTCGCGATTATATATGGCTAGAACCGGCCTATCAGTCAATGAACTCTTTAAGGTTTCAAAGGCATCCTGCTGATCACTATCCCAATGCCACGGAACGTCTTTTTTTGTTAATTCTGTTAGAGGACGCGCTATTAAAGCAAAATCCTTAATAAATTTGCGAAAATAGGACGCGAGTCCAATGAACTGTCTAATCTCGTGGACATTACTGGGAGGTTTATATCGAAGAACACAATCGATTTTATGTTGCCCCGGTCGGATCGTTCCCGCTGTTATTTCATGACCCAAATAATCTGTCGTAGTTTTGAGGAACGAGCATTTACCTAAATTTAATCGCAAGTTAGCTTTGGTCAAAAGATTTAATACCTTTTCTAAAAGATCGAGCCCCTGTCGGATCGTTACTGTGGGCAAAATCATGTCATCGAGATAGACCACTACAACACTATTATTATGTGCGTCGTCACTACGAGCGCCATCTGAACTAGTACTCGTACGCATGTTATTAGCCAGTTTACCTAGCGCAAGCCTAAGTGCCCTCGAAAATACGGCAGGAGCATTTGATAGGCCAAATGGCATTTTAACAAACTCGTATTGCCCTGATGGCGTAACAAATGCCGTCTTTGGAATCGACGATGGAGACATCGGTATTTGGTAATAGCCCTGCGCGAGATCCAATGTACTAAAATAGTATTTACCTGACAATAAACTAATCAGATCTTCAATATGAGGTAAAGGGAAACGATCCTTTACGGTAATTGAATTAAGCGCGCGGTAATCCACACAAAGCCTGTATTCTCCATTCTTCTTACGAACTAACACGATGGGGCTCGCGTAAGGTGAACTTGATTCCCGTGCAACGCCAGAGTCTAATAATTCTTGAACTTTATCGTCTACTATTTGTCTTTCACTATAAGATAATCGGTATGGTTTAGAGAATACAGGTTTTTCAGTGGTAGTTTCAATTGACATTTCAATTAAATCTGTACAACCTAGTTCTGCCGTACTAGATGCAAAGATATCTGAATAACGATTTAACAGATCAATCAATGTTGATCTATCAGTCACGTTAATGTTACCTATATCTACGTCATTAGCAATAATTCCAGAACGTTCCTGACCGCAAACTACATTTGATACGTTAGTCTCAGTATTTATAGTCATAACAAAATCGTCATCGCACAAGCTGGCCCTAGTTAACAGGTGACCTACTTTCCATACTAATGGTTCATTTCCAATATTAACAACTGTCATCACGTCACTAGTGGCAGACAGAACAGCACCGGGTACAAAATACATGGAGTTAGAGTTATACACAGGTAACGTAGTGAGCAACATCGACTGATCAAATTGGACACCATCTACACATATGTGAACTTGACTTGTACTATACGGAGGTATAACAACATCATTCGTCAGCAAAATTTTACATTTACTTTCAACGTCTTTCACATCAATTTGCATTAAATCATTGCCGCCGTTATCATTTTTAAGAAAAGTTACACTACTTGCGGTAGTTACAAGGCTGACATTTTCTTTGTTAATAATCGGCTGACCTATAATCAATTCTATATTACCCCCACAATTATAATTTGTGAGCTCTGCTTCACTATTTATGTGCAAATTATCAATCTGTACAGTAAAACACACTTTTCCCAGAGATTTAACGAAACTACCGCCGAAGCCACGCATAACAATGGTAGAAGGATAGATCGGCAGATTTAACATATTGTAAGCACGTAGTGTCAAAATATTGACTTTACTACCAGTATCTACGTATGCCGTCAGTTTACAGTCACCAATAAACACAGTTTTTCTAAAATAGTCAGGTCTTATATCAATAGATTTAAAAGTGTACATCACCTTTGTTGGTAACCAGCACGTCGTGAAGTCGTGGCCCCGTCGCTGGCAGTTGTTGCAATGCAGCAGGCTCCGGCAGTCCTTCCCCTCGTGTCCTGGTTTTCGGCAGATGTAGCACAGCTTCACGGAGGGAAGTCCCGAAGGCCGGCGCCACGTGCTCCTCGCGGTCTCCTTGTTCTTGGCAGCAGCGCTCTCGACTCTTCTGTAGTTCTCCAGTGAGGATAGGTACCCGTAGTACAGCTCTTCTGCAGTGTCGCATCTGAAAGCTTTAGCATTCGCTCTTAGCTCCTGCGGTAGTCCCCTAATTATACATGAAGTGGTTCCTTCTCCGTCTAACCTACATCTTTTTATGAGAGATAATTTATCATGGAAATATGACGTCATAGTTTCATGGTCAGTTTTCTTACGGCTTAACATGTGCTCAAGTTTATCTACAAAATCGGTGGCCATGGGAAAAGCTCGTTCCAAGGCGTTTTTCCAATCGTCCCACGACAATTCGTAATCGTCTAAATTTTCATACCACTCACGGGCGGAACCACGTAATCTCATGTGCATTACGTATGATTTATCAACATCTCCCCAATTGTGAATGCGCCCCAGTTGATCTATTTTATTAAGCCATACTTTAACACACAGCGATTTGGAACCAGGATCGAATTTGGGTATCAGTTCCGCATCCAAATGGGTAGTTTTCCGCCTTTTAACCACATTTGAATCGAAATTAGAAAAAAAATTCAAAATTTTCTCGTTTACCTCGTTAGATGATTCAACTTCAACGGCTTTTCGCTTACCCAATCCATCGATGTACGGACCCAAACCTTCCATTTTCTGGTTGTGGACGTCGCTCATCCCACTTCTGAGGTGTAAAAAAAGGATGGTCAGCCAGCGGGGCAGGAAGAAAAACGCAGCTCAGGTTCAGACGTAGGTGTATTTTTTCTTAGTCTTCAATCAGCACACGATACAAAGTGAAAAGAGAGCGAATTTAAATTTTACAGTTATATTTATAGCCTCTGCAATGGATACAAGTTTTGAGTAACTTTTAAATCAACTCAACTCCTATTTTTATAACGTTACATCAAATAACTTGCAAGGTGATCTGATAATTGTGACAATGAATATAATAAATATTAAGTACTTCTTTTAGTATATATAGATCAGATTTACCTAATTAAATATTAAATACATTATATAAAATTACGGAAGTTGCGGTTGTCTAAACTGAAAGGAGTTGCCACTTTAAAATACATAATGCCCAACCTGTACCAACACATTAATTTTATATTGAGGCAGATATAAGTACCTATGTAATATAAATTTAGATAAATATGTATCTACTACGATTTATATAATTATAGTTTGTTAATTTAACAAAAAAATTAAAGAAGTTGGCATAAATGAATTACACTGAAAGGAGTTGCCATTTGAAAATAATACCTGCATTCAATTTATCAAAACAATCTACACACCTAATTCCAAAACGAATACTATTCTATTGAGAATGATGTAACATAAGGTTTGCCTAATCGCCATAAATGAATAGGTATTAGAACAAAAGTTAAATTTCACTTTAGTCCGACCAATTAGGAGATTCACTTTAAAGAGCTAGCTTTTCCATTTGTTGACGTACCCGACTGGGCAAGCCTAAATTGTCCCGTCTTAGCTTAATAATAGAAACTTATTTGTTAAGGTAAAAAAAATTAGTAAGTACTGTTTGACACATAACGTCAAATCTTATATGATTCATCTTTAACTTATGAAAGTAATGATCAAATTAATTAATTATAAGCCCTCACTTGATCATTAAAAGTACATGATTTTGGAATAAATTGGTTCGTTTAGTGTGGTTTTACTCGCCAATTTCAATTGACACCTACTTTAGACGTAAGTGGGTCGGGCTGTTTACACGGGAAAAAAAGTACTTATTTATCAGTTAATTTGCTTCGGTTACCAGTGTAGGTATTCTCTTAAAGATCGCAGACATAGCCTCGTTTTATTTAAGTATAGGTTGCTTGTATTTTAGTTGATTTGTGTCTATAATATAACCAGTGTAAGAATCAACACTTTGTCCCTGACTTCGCCTAACAATCATAACTCTCCAATCTCATAGTCATTATACCGTATCAGGATAGCTGCTGCGTCGAAGTGCGGCCAACGCAAAACACCCATGGATTTGTAATTTATACGCATTTACAGGTCAAGATAGACTCGCCTTTTGTTTGGTTCGAGCTGCCGCATCCGAATGCGCTTTGTTCGTGGTCGCGTTGCACCTCCCTGAAGAACGTAGATGGTTTGACGCTGGGTTTTTACTGGGTATTCCGGCCGCTCTCGGTAGGTGTGTCCCACAGAACCGTCCTGGGTTCCCCTGGACCTAGGTGGTACGCGTAAATGCATTTTCCCAGCGTTCAAACAAAGGCTCGCCTGTTGTTTGATGACATGGCACTCCGGGTTCTCGAATTTTCATATAAAATGGACCGATCTCGATCTTTTGCCACTGAAATCTGTAAAGGATCATACTCGTAAGTGTATCGCATACACAAAGATGATTAACAGGTCCGTTGTGCGCCTCTGTGGGTTAAAACAAATGAAAGTAAAACATAGACGTGTCTATTTGTTAATAAAACATGTTATTGAGGTTTTTAATAGTAATTTCGCAGAATCGTAAAAAAACGTGTTTGAAGAAAATCCAATTATTATTCCCCCACAACACATAAAGCGGTTACATAAAACTTACGCTAAATCTTGTTGTTACACTTTATCCTCTTGCGAAGAACGGCCATAAACCTCCATTCTGAACTTACGTAACCTCTTAACCCGTATACAGCGATAGTTTCCCTAGGTTAGTTCCGCTTTTCACCGAGACCCAATTGCCACTTTTATAGGATCAAGATTAGCTATACCACTAATCACGAACCCGTTTCGTGCCAACGACAGACGTGTTGTATCCAATTTACTTACAATAGCTAGCTGCGGGCATTGAATTTTGTAAGTGCCTGTTACGAGATGATTTAGTGAGAAACATGGCCGTATTTATTACGTGGGCGCAGTTGTCTAGTTCCGGGACATACATATCTAGTTGATTGTCCGGGATACGGTAATATCCCGGGGGACGCTTTCGGTTACATCGAACTAGAGCGGCGCTGGTCCGACGCAATCACCACACAATGGTGGCATAGATTGCGTGACCGATTTAGTATTGGATAATATGCCCTTATATAAAGACATACACGTGCACGTGTAACGCGTACTATTAAAACACTAGCTTCTGCCCGCGACTTCGTCCGCGTAGATTTCGATTATCGTTATTCCCTCGGGAACTTTAAATTTTTCCGGGATGTAAAGTAGCCTATGTGTTAGTCCAAGGTATAAGCTATCTCCATTTCAAATTTCATCCAAATCCGACCAGCCGTTGCAGCGTGAAGAAGTAACAAACACACACACAAACTTTTGCATTTATAATATTAGTAGGATAGGTTATTTATTGTACTTCGTTCAATCTAAAAGTGAGTGCATTTGCCAATTTTTCATATTTGTCATTTATTGCAAGAAAAATTCGATAATTGCCTACGTATTATCAACAATCTTGTGCTTTTCTTGCCCGTGTTTAACGAAACAACTACATAAAACTACTAAATCGGTATTAGACGTCATTTTGCTTGCTATACTCGTAGATCTGAGCCAAATATCAATTTCAAGTGTGACACAAAGTTTAAATTAAATGCTGTAACGTGAAAAATCTAATATTTTCTTTTTAGAATTTGTAATTCTTACAAAAATATTTACTAATTTGAAATTAAAGGATTTTTTGAACATAGAAAAATAAATAATTGTACGTTTAAATTAGGTCTTTATTCTGAGAAAATATAACAAGGCCTCTTTTCCACATCTTCTTTAGCCCTATCGTTAACGTAATGATAGCTCTTATTAATTTCTTAGTGAAGGCTGCCGAATCGTATATAATATTCGTACAGTACTTTCGTATCGTCATCGAGTAGTAAAATGGATGTATGTATGTAAACTCTTTATTGCACAAAAAACAATTAAAAATAAGTACGACATAAAATTAAGATAACGTGTACAATGGCGAACTTATCCCTTTAAGGGATGGAAACTGTATGAGGATAGGCAAAAGTGAAGTTAACAAAAAATAATGTATGAAAGTCTGAGTATTTTAGGGGTTCGTGCTACGGATAGGTTCAGAACACGTTTTCGAATAGTAAACACCATTCGAACATGTGACGTAGGTTTAAAATATTCGTGCTCAAACTATAGGTCCGAAAAAAAGTCAGGCGACTATTTCACTCATATTGACCTAATCCCAACCTAAGCTCTAGAATAAACATTCTTATATAGAAAAGTACATACTTAAATACATAGAAAACATCCATGACTCAGGGACAAATACTCGCGCAAACTACAACTACCTATGTGCCCTTACCGGGATTTCAACCCAGCTAGCTTCGTAGGCAGGGTCACTACTAACGTGTCGTTAATGAAGAAATAATATCGAAATAATAATGTCACAATCATACTTACTTGTGTAAGCTCGATTTAAATTCATACCCCATTTCCCCACAATAATCATTCTTTAAAGAGCAATATTTGCATAAATACACAAATGTGTGTGACCTTTGTGTAACAAAATATTCGTAGAATCACCGCCTACGAGCTACGGGTAACAGAGCTACGTAGCTACGGCTTCGGAGGCTTGGCGCTACGACAGCGGCCGTGGGCGAGACAGCCTACAGCTACGCCAAGAAACGACGCGTCATCAAGTATTTCGACATACGTGATTTTGGGTATTAAGGCTTTTGCGTGGTAGTTATACGGTTCAAAATGAATAAACCTTGGATTTATTTACAAGTCGTTTGCCTAAGCTAACGTCAAAGTGCTTTGTTCCTTGTAACATTGCATATCTAGTGTTCTATATCTTCAACGCAGAGAACGGGTTCCCTTACTATTAATATTTTATATATGTCGTAGTTGATAGGAAAATGGTCTTTATTAGCAGTCGTTACAAGGGAAATGTTTAATGCTTTCTGAAATTGATACGCCGGACCCTAATGAACGGGTATAAAATTCTGACGTAACTTTAATGCTAATTTAATGCGGGCGTCCGTTCTTTCGTGAATTATCTTGAATTTTAATTTTTAAAGTGGTTTTGTAACTCAGTAGTGTTGATATCAGGGGTAGAAAATCGTAAGGAAAAATATTCACTATTAGGTGCAAAAATAAGGGGTAGCAGTTGTTTGAAGATATGAATGTATTGAAATATAGTCTTTGTTGTATCTTATTATTATTCGCGTAGGTTTTTACCCGACTGCGTTACAAAGAAGGTTTGTATGTTATGTTTGTCGAGTGTATGTATGTAACGTTCGTCTACCTATTTCCTTGGCACGCTCAGCAGCAAAAACGGCTTGATGGATTTTATCATCATGACGTGTCGTTAGGTTGTTCTTGGTTGTGGGAGTGACATAGTGTATAATATTTTAATAAAAGCAATTGGGGGGGGGGCAATTTTTTTAATGTATTATATCGACGACAATATTACGTTACATGCTGTTGGTTTTTAAATTCCAAAGGTCAAAGTTATGCATTAGTGCGAAACAAAACTTGTATCTTACTCTAACGCATAACTTCATCCCTTATAGCCCATTAAGTACTATGGCTATAACGTCGAACAAATTGCTTCCATTGGACTCGTTTACATAGTTGCACATTATTTCTCCATGACCTTTAGAGTTTTAAATTAAGTATTTGCAGGTTTTTAGATTTACTGCCAGTTTTATTAGCAGTTTTAAAGTCCCGGCGGGTGCTACGTTATGATTAGACGGCGAACTCAGCAAGGGACAGCGTGGCGTGGGCGCGCCCACTCGGCGCACTTAGATGCCGCGCTCCGAATGGGTAATGTTGTAATAGGGAATTTAACAGACAGAGGGCTTGCATGATCGAGTTGATCGCGGTGGATAAAGCATTCGTCACTCTCGCTTGTACATATTTGTCTGAAAGTGATGCATATTTTATCCAGAGCGATGTACGCGAACACACTAGGCCCTCAGGCTCGACGTCGGTTAGTCGTGATAATGCGGCCACAAAAAGCCCTAGGCGACTTGCTTAGCGTAAACGTCGATTTTCGAAACCTGACAAAATGTTTGGAATTGACATAAGAGCTCGACGCGAGAGTTCGGTAGCTTACGTCTATCGTATATACATTATCGATAACGGTAACGTTCCGTACATTTTGAAAATCGTTTACGTTAGCGATAGCGTTATGCGCTCGACGCGAACGTTTGGCAGCTTACTTCCGTGCAATAACCTTGTAAGGCCCAGTGTGCAATAGGATGTCCATAATCAAGGTAATTTAATTTGAACTGTGTTGCAATGGGAATAAGGTTAATTTTTCTACCTTCATGAACTGAAAATGGCATTATCGAACAAACGTAATTGAACCTTATTGCCTTGATGGTCGATTCAAAGTCCCACTTAAAAAAAACTTCGTGTTTGTAGTGTGGTGGGCCTTACGAGGATATATTTTCGAAAGCAATAATTTTCACGCAATGCATCTTGTGTAGGGCCACAGATGGTCAAAAATGGTTCCCCTATGGAATCCCTAATCGTCATTTGTCCTAATGCATCGTTTGTCCGAATTTTCGTTTATCCTAAAGCCCCGCTAAATTTTAAAATTTTAGTGTTGTTATAATACAACTCCAACCTAACCCGAACTCCGAACTCCGAACCGCAGATATAATTGGAAAACTTAAAAAGTTGCCTTGAAAACCAGTTTAGGGCAAATGAAAATTCGGACAAACGATGCATTAGGGCAAATGACGATTAGGGCATCCATAGGAGAACCGTCCAAAATATATAGATTAGGTACTTTATGCATAATTAATAATTATATAAATTATGTATGTAAACATTTTATTAAAGGTAAAAAACACAAAATTATTATTTTTACAAAATAGGATTTTACAAAAACGAACTTATCCCTTTGACGGATCTCTTCGAACTAACCTAAGGGATATAAGTAAGTTAATACATAATTTAGTACCTAAACTAACCTTACTCTTGAATAAATAAAGACAATTAACCATAACGTAGTTCTCGAGATTTGCTAGAGCGCCCACGCGGTGCTGAGTGGATTAGAGACTGAATTACTTCACGGACGTGTGCAGATTCCTGCTAGACAGGGTGAAATCAAATTATATTCCTCACGTAAGGCAATACAGGGTGCGGCACGAATCTGCTACAAAATGAAAGTCAAATACTTTCATTTTGTAACAATTCGTGATCTAATCAGATAATGGATATTATAATATGTTTCATTCCTTAATGGGCCTGTGACAGATTGAACTTTTACATTTCATTCGAATGCTGTTTCAACCAACTGAGCAGTCAACTAATTTAAAAAAATGTGTATCGATTGTAAATTCGTTTCAAAAAACAATAATAGTCTTACGCATTTTTAAAAACAAATTATGTAAAACTATGCACTATTTCATGGAAATAAAAATAAATGATAAAAAAACAAAAACCCGCCTTCAAAAATGCAAAAAATAACTTCTTTTAAATTGGTAGGTCAGTCCAACCGCATTCGGCTTTTGGTTTAAAATATTGTGGGACGCCGAATTCAGTTGGACTGACCTACCATTTTAAAAGAAGTTATTTTTTGCATTTTTGAAGGCGGGTTTTTGTTTTTTTAAACATTTATTTTATTTTATACTTTTTAGTGATCCTATTTATGCTGTTACGTAGCTCCACTTCTAAATATAAATGAGAAACTATAGAACATTTCAAGCTCGCCGCAGACAACGCCGCGGGAATGTCATAGTCATATTTAAACCTAAATGTGCTTCGTCATAGTCGCTCAACTACCTTTATCGAAATATCTTATCGCCACCCTTGAAATAGGTACCGTTAAGGAGTTCCGGTGGCCATCTGTGGTCTTCATGATCAGTTCCACTTCACCATATAGTACTTTTCAAAAGCAAATGCATGAGTTACAGTGAAAAATACCAAAATCGCTATAGGTGTGCCTATAATATTTGAGGAGTTCTCTTGATTTCTCCATGATCCCATCATCAGATCCTGACGTGGTGACAATGGGACCAACTAGAAAGTATACCAATTCGAACAACGAAAAAAATTTTCAAATCGGTCCTGTGGTCTTCGAGTAATCGGGGAACATACATAAAAAAAAAAAACCCGACGAATTGAGAACCTCCTCCTTTTTTTGAAGTCGGTTAAAAACAAAATAATTAAACTACTTTTACTTCCTATTTGCGAAACGGACCGTTAATAGTGTTCGACAATAACCTCGTTCTTCGACCAAATCAATCGCCGATATGATTTTAATCATTTTAAGTAGGTAAGTAAAATAATTATTTATGCAAAAAATGTGGTACATCAGTTGGTAAGTAATTGCAGAGTTCTACACATTTCGCCAGTAGATAGCATGCACTAAATTAAAGGCAATACAATTATAACTTTAATCTATACAATAAATTTATAATTTCTTTCATTATTTACAGGATGTCAATATCTTAATTACTATAGGTACTCATTTGTCAAAATTAATACTAATTAAATAAGTTAAACCATGTCACATTATGATTTATAAACATAGTAGTGGAAATATTCGCTTCAAGAGTATAAACACTCTTGGGTAAGCCATTTTTTTAGTTCATTTATAAATTTGGTCAGTGGTAGGTCTTTTATTTCGCTGTGCAATCTATTGTAAATACTCAATGCCATACAGTTAGCATTTTTACTAAACAATGTTGTTTTTGTATGTGGTTTAACCAATCTAGCAGGGTACCTGATATTAAAATTACAATGGTCTTTATCCCCCTTACTTATAAACGTGGAATAACCATGGAGTAGCTAAACCATGTTTTGTCCTTATCTGTCACTGTGACATTTGAATTTGACAGATAAGGACAAAACATGGTTTAGCTAATCCAAGGTTATTCCACTTTTATAAGTAAGGGGGTATAAGTTTTAAATAAGTAAGTAATAAATTTGTCAGCAAAGATTTGTATCCTATCTCTTTCTAGCAAAACAGAATTTTACGTGGAGTTTATATGGCCGAACTGCACAATGACGTCACCGGTGCACGTCGGATCTCTCTGTCTAACTAGCATTTTAAAATGCTTGTATCATCCGTATTTCTTGACCGATTTAAATTTTAATTTCACTTTTGGTGATGTCTTTTACGGTTTTTTCATATATTGTTGCGAAAGGCGATAAAAAAAAAACATGCATATTCCCTATTATAACGTATGTAGGCTTATTGATCCCACTATTTGCAGTAATTGTTATTATGACGACTAGACTGTGAAGGCTGGGAGAATCGAGATATTTTTTTGAGAGGGGTGTTATAAGTTTGACGTGTAAGTGTGTGTGTGTGTTTGTTTAAACGGGGTAATCTCTGGAACTACCCGTCGGATTGGAATAAATAATTTTGTACATGATAGCCAGTTTCATGAGGAATAGTTTAATCTTAAAAATCGGTCAAGCGTGAGTCGGATATACGGGAAATAGCATTGCAACGCATGCGGGGCTCAGCTAGTGTAGTAATAAACGTTGTGTGTGTGTGAAATAATATTTGTAGGTTGATACTGATAACTCTCTTCTCCGGGGTTTTTGTAGTTTGTCCCCTTATTAGAAAATTAAGCTTATGTAACTAGCTTTCACGTGGTATACCGGTCATTCTCCAGAATTGTGTTCTCAGTCTAATTAACACCGCCCTTTTTTTCCACTTGGTTTTTGATAAAATTTATGCAAAATGTAGTAACATATCGACCATTCAAACTTTAATATTTATTGGGCACTTAATTATTATTAGCGGTTAATTAACTAGAAGGGTTTTAATATTTGCGTGACGCGCGAATTAGAAAAGCGATGCGTTAATTAGGTTTACTTGCTTGCGAATCAAAAAAACTACGCGTTTATTAGATAAATGTTCATGCCAAATATATATATTTTTAGGAAATAAGACAAAAACTGTCAGACTGTCTATTAATTTTATCATATTTATTATATTGCAACGTTGAAACTATTAGGAACATAAAATATCCATACATAATAAGCTAACTAATATTTCACTGAAATAATCGTTCTATAATCAACAATGAAAACGATAAAAAAAAAACAGAATTAATAACTTTACTAACATAATAACTAAGGTATAAACCTTAGGTATTATGAACAAACGATAACAAATAAATTGCCGTATCTGCTAAAGAAAAAATAATACTTCTTCCTCCTACTTTTTACATTCCCTATCCATCTTTAAAAAAAGTAATTTAAAATTTAAAAACCCGATGAACTAAAAAGATATAAATAAACTAGTTAATTTTATTGAATCTAAGGACACCTCATAATTCATGATGCTAAAATCCGTCGAGCCGTTTAAGCTTTACATACATAAGTTATGTAACATAACATACAGACATTCAACTTTAAGTATGTAGTTTAATTATTGCGGGTAGTTTTAATACATAATTTATACAAATATGAAGAATGATGCCGGGTCCCTAGGATTTTCCTTACATGATTAGAATTACAGTTATCACTTATTGTCAAAATGCAACTTTTTAATGTGGTCAGCAAAATTTTCATGTTTTCCAAGAGAAATATGCTAGGAAAAATAAAATAACCTCTAAAAAACATATTGTCCAAACACTTAAGCACACAGATACGATCATAAGGATGATTTTAAGGTTAGGGCCCCTCTAATAACATCAGTTTGACATAATATATGTCATTCTAATCATGCCATCATTCATCCGGGAATTACATTTTTGTAAAAAGATTATTCCTGTAAATTAATTTAAACTGGTTTAGCTTAAGCGAGCAATTAGAAATAAAATACTTTTATGTACCAAAAACCTTTTTTACTACTCTTAAACTAATTAACGCGTTCATTTTTGGCCCGTGAATTAGACGTGTGTATTAGGGATTCTTGATAAAAAAAATATAACTTCTTTTAGGTACATGTGATAAACTACATAATCCAGTAACTGTTAAATACTGAGGTTCTTAATGTATACAATAATTTACAGAGCTATAGAGTTATTGGCTGATTTTAAAAACGTGAACGTGTTAA
Organism: Acleris literana; assembly: GCA_946894065.1. Taxonomy (NCBI): domain Eukaryota; kingdom Metazoa; phylum Arthropoda; class Insecta; order Lepidoptera; family Tortricidae; genus Acleris; species Acleris literana. The sequence continues at coordinate 19,655,073 of OX335671.1, read as the reverse complement.
TTAGCATTTACGAGAACCAAAACATGCGAATTAGATACTTACATTCGTAGTGTGCGATCCACATAACATTAACACGTCTTTCTCTCAAGAGGGTCTTGACATGAGTGTCTGCTCACGCAAAATGCATTACAGACATCTGTCTATTTCTTCAATGGCCTTGCACGGACAAGAATCAAAGCGGCGCGTGAATTAGTACACGTATCGGGACAAAGTTTCTTTATTTTATATCTTAGTGATATATTACTAAATAAATTTGGTATTTTTTTTGTAATTTGGATATCTTATCTTTCAATAAATAAAAATACTTTCATTCATCTTTCCTCTTGTATATGATCGGGGAAAATAGTTATATTAGTGATTTCGGAAGTGGGACGCGCGGTGTTAATTAGGAGAATGGGGTATTGATTTTTTTTTTCTCCTACAAAGGTATTGAATATTTACTTGAAAATTCATGTACACCTCAATACGAGTACCTTCTACGAACAAAAAATATAAATTATACCAAATTCAATAGTTTTATATTTTTTAAGCCCGAGGACATACAGAAATGGCTGTCTGGAGGATGACCGATACATGAGATTTGTATTGGTTATATGGGCTAATTTGCCCATCATTCTTTGCCAAATGACAACTGTCACAGGCCCAATAAGATATGAAAAAAGTTATATATACCTATGTCTATTAGCAGAGCTATCTGCGCTCGTCGCGCTCGCGCTCGGCGACGGCATTATTTATAAACAGTTCAGCATAACTCGGATATTGTCACATTCGTGTTTCCGAAGTCTCGTGATAACAGAACACTAGCAACCCACCACCGGTTCGCACCGGTTTAAACAACATACTAGTGTAGGAATTTTGAAATGTGTCGTTTTGTAGTTAGTCAGTAGTTTGAAATGTTCACTAGTTCCAGTTCTTCAACGTATGAATAAACAACACACAATTTTACCTATGACTAAGCCTTCGCTTCGTAGACCACTTGGCATTTTTTTCGGTTTTGGGTGGACCTAATATTTACGTTGCTACGTAAAATCTAAGCAAAAAATCTTTGGGGTTTTTTGCATAGATAATATTGGAGGTCTAGCCGGCTAAAAATTTACATAGGCTACAATTAAAATTTTGCGTGGAAAAATATATTTTCAAAATTATAAAAACTTACACAGAGAAAATTGAAACATAATTTGTATGATAGATATGTTGTTTATTAATATATTTATAAGAAAGTATTACGTAAGTAAGTAGGTACCTACTATCTGTGTATAAATAATGGATTATTTCATTAATGGAAAACTAAAATTAAAGTCTCGACCTTCTTAAATGGGATCCCCATTTACATCTCATGGACCCCATTTATTTTTTCCGCTCACTGGATCCCTTGCAGGTCGTGGTCGACCCCTGGGGGTCGATATCACTTTGGGGATCACTGGCTTAGACAGTTGATTATTTTCACAGAGTATGTATTTTTATTGCTACTATATATAACAACAAGTAATAAAAATTAAATAAGGAATAAAAAAATAAGGGCGCCCTTTATTCGAATGGTACGGAACCCTTCGTAGGCGAGTCCGACTCACACTTGGCCAGCTTATCAAATAAATAAGTTCACGTTCACGTTTTTACAGATTTACAGTAAAAATAAGCATTTTAGAAATCTTTCAATGTTATTTAAATTAAATATGAATTAAGTAAATTATTTGTATTGCCTAAAATAAATAGATACACGTACACACAACTGCAACATTTATTAGTACAACAGATTGTGTGTGGTTTGTAAACACGTAATATACTACATATTAATTAAAAAAATGTTCAATTAAGTTAAGGTTGAAAATCAAACAACTAAACTCATCCAATTAAGCTTCCAAGAATCCATTAAAGCTGCTCGATTGAAAGTTGCGAGTTGTTGCAGTGATTCGCTGATACCCTAGTAGTTACGCGAAAACCTTGTTATTTCTTATGAATGTTTACAGTAAATTGAAATATTCAACAAGCGGTTTTTTGAAATTCAGTTCTAGATAACCGGATTCCGGTTATCGAGCAGAGACCAGCTTGCGCGGAGTAAACAGTCGCGGCGCTCGCCGGCTGTTCCGGGAAACCTTGGGCGCGAACGCGTCGCGTCGCATTGACTCATGGGCTTGTAATTATGAATGGAATTGTTTACTATACGAGATATTTTCAATTTCAAAGGATCATCGACATGATTGGAACGGTTTCCCCGAATTTACGAATGCTGACTGGGGGCCCGGTCAATACACGGCAATTTTAGGGTTCCGTCTCAAATACTGAAAAACGGAACCCTTATAAGAATACCTTGTCTTTTTTTCCGTCTGTCTGTCAACGCTCTTGTCCTCTGAAATGACTAAAGCTATCGGACTGAAATTTGAAATTTGTTAATCTTTGTTTTAGATTTTTTAAATCGATGGATGTTCAGATGTTCAACTGACCTTGTGTCTTTTTTATAGGTCCAATAAACAGAATCCTTGCTGTAGGCATTCGGCGAAGCCTAGACTACGCTAAGGTAAGGTATTAACATTTCTTCGGATAAACTGTCTCCAATAGGTCGGCACGCTATCAATCGATACGAAGGTAGTAAAAGAAATCAGATCGTTCTTGGCCTCAATAACTAGGTCGTCGTTGAGAATAGTTCACATTAATTTTGGTTTATTGACCATAAAACGTCAATAATGACCTTTTTATTTGAGGTATTGTTTAGGCACAATATAACTTACACAAAGGAAACTCGTGAACTCGGACTTTTCCATTATTTATTATACCATTAAAAATTACCATAAAATTTGTCACCGAATGGAATCCACAGGATGGCCACCGGAGCAGAGGCAGACCAAAAAGGAGGTGGCGGGATGGTTTGGATTTCAAACTGGCCGGAGCATGCAATTTAGTAGGAAGGAATGGCGTAAGAGCGGAGGCCTTAGCCCTGGACAAAAACACAGGCAAGAAAAAACTACCATTGTAATACATGAATCATTCTCAGAGTTCAAAGAGAGATAAAGTACAAAAGCGAGTGGTTGAATGGTACCTATAAATCTTAAAGTCCATCACCAAAGGACCGATTAACCCGTAAGATAATAAAAGAGCATATTACTCTTCCCAGCACATCCTCACATCAAACGCACCGGCCGCAGATTCCTCGTCATGGTGTCGGAGCACGCGTATCGACAACAATAAATATCGAGGGAAACATCACGTTGATTGCAAGTGAACAATCCTTGAACTGGTTTCTTTTTAGTTGGATTTATTGTAATTGCGCCTCATTCCTCTGTGCAGCGCCAACCTAAACTAACGAGATGATTTATTAGAAATCGAATATGTTATTCAACTGTTTTTTCCGTCGAACGCAATTTTCAAGGCTGTACTGTTAAACGAATGTATTGAATCGCAGCTGGTCATCAGTCCGCTTCAAGGAATTTGGTCAGCTGTCTCTGAATACAGGCGTCCCAGGGATCAACGCTCTCATTGTGTCGGTATTAAGGCAGTGACAGCGAAAATTAGGCTCCGGATTCCTTTGGTATTTTTGTATGCACAAAAAGTGCGCGGAGGGCGGGCGGCGCGAGCCACTCCGCCGTATATATAGCCGGGACGGCTGCGCGGCGCCCAGTCGCTCGCTGTCGCCCGCCGCGCCACCACGCCGGACCTCACCTTACACTTTGACAGGTCTTTCTAATATCCCTATCCCTATTACATTTTGATAACTGTTGATCGAGAATAAGGACTATAGTGTAGGTTGAGAAGCATTCGTGTAAAGTGTGCATCGGGTTGAGTCGCTGGCTCGTGGAGACGCCGGTGAGACCGACTTGTAGCAGTTCAGCTACCCTGCCGTTCACGGATTCAGGTGAGCTTTTATTTATTATATTATGTTTTATAAACAGATAACGTCAAGTAATTCATTTTAATTACACAAAAATTTACATTCATTCATTACATTAATGTCAAAATCCTGTAAGCCTGTTTTAAATGAAATTGCAAATGATCAAGTTAACCTCTAAATGTAAACGACAAAGATGCCTGTTAACATAGGTCGGCACTTCATTTCGGAGACATTTGCTTGTGCTTTTTATTTTTTTTCATTTTTTGAGTTTATGTTTTTAAACATGCTGTATTAAGTAAGGTTAATTTGGGCAAAGGCTTCTACGGGAAAAGTGCCACCAAGCATCAACATATAAACAATGGGTATAACGTTTAAAAATCTTTAACTTGATTTCAGCACCACTGTTTATTTAAAAGGGAGAAGGTTTTGGCACCTTTTTGAGTTATTGTCTAACAAATAGATGCCATGATTTATGCCAACTTCCCGTAGACGAAATTGCCCTAGCGTTTAAACATAGATCATAGTTACGTAGATGTTCTCCTAAGACGTCTTGTCTCTAATTGTTCTTGGCGACGAAAACCACAACAAATCTGCAATATCTGCGGCGATTTCGTTTGTACAAGAGTGAGTGGGTACTCTATGCTCCCACTATTATCCCGTCGATGTTTTGCATAAACACACGTCAGGAGTTATTTTCCATTGATGCTTTTGATAAAATCTCTCAGCAATCCTCGTCCGTAGATATTTTTGAAGATACTTGTTCGTGTTCGATGGTTCAAAGACATCCAAACCTGAATTTATATAAAGTTTATAACCAGCGTCTTTTTTTGTTATATTAAGTTCACGGTCTGACTTTGATATGTTTTAGGTACGACTTGTTAATTCTGAAATTTGACGTTTAGTTAACGTTAATATTTCAATTTAGCTGACTAGTTACTGTTAACATCGATGGATTTACAAAAGAATTGTGATAGAACTAAAAACTCGCTTCGTTTTAACCTTTAATTTAAATATTTATACTATGGTGACAGATGTTTAGCTTTAATCTAAAACGTTTAGGTAAGTTTTAAATTCACCATTTGTTTGACCAGGGAGACAAGCACTTGGTAATCCCTTTCTGCATAGTCTGTAATGAAACAGGCGCACTGAGCGACAAGTGACGAAACAGGTACAGCTTCTGCTACCCGTACTGGAACGAGAACTATTGAATGATTATCATATGGTGTCAGTCCTTATTGTCATTATGGTGGTGATGTAGTTCTTTATTACAAGGGACTTCGTTTCCGCTCTTCCTATAGCCCATAGTCTCTACACGTTGCTGGATCGGATTAGGGACTTACTGAAATATAGAAGTATTTTCCAGAACAAAAAACATCCTATTTATATGACTCACTAGTCAAAGCTTAACGTCTATCACGATCTTTGAAACTGTTTACGGTTCGTGAAGTTTGAGCTAAACCTGTATTTACAAACCAGCCTTATAAATTGCCCAGGTTCTTTTTATAAATAAAAAGCTAATAATTATTCCCTCATTAACATAACTGAAGTATTCAGTTGTGTTTCAAATAGGAATGAAGAAAAATAAAAGAGAAGAAAGGCTTGTGACAGAGAACTTAGACAAGAAGATGATAATGCTGACAAAAAGCCAGCGCTGGTCTTCCGCTGGGACCTGGGACCATCGAGAGATGCTACAATTTTCTGAAATTCTAATTAAGGCAATTCTGATTTAATCATCTTGTTTGTTACTGTTTCGTAGTTACCTAGCTTCTAATTAAACTTTGAAGGATGATCTAGTTTACAGGAAATGGTTGAATGAAGGATAATTGATATACTACAATATCATGCAAATGGTTCACTCTTGTTCGATTATGAGGTAGCTTCAACGCCGGGGAAGAACATTGAATATTCCTTGACTTTAAAATTCTATGGTTGTGGATGGATTAAATATTAAACTAAACGCTGACGAAGTCGCGGGCAAAATAATCAAGTCATAAATAAAGAGGAACTACTTTTTAAAAACCTTATAACATAGCTAAATGGATGCCACATTATTTTGACAAAATTGTATGTTAGGTTAGATTATTTAGGTGTAAAAATAGTCAATATATAATAATGCAATAGTTTAATAGGTAGATTACTTTTGGCGAAATAAAATAATTCTAAGGTTTCCCATAATTAACGTATTTTCTAAAGAATTCTCTAACTCATTACTTCATTACAGACGCCTAAAGCAATTGTGATGCGATAAAAAACAAAAAATATTTAAAATATAACAATATTTTTACGAAATAAAAGCCGTGAAAAAAGCAAGATTTTCTCAGCAACGGGTGCAGTGCCCCTCTACCTCTATCTCAAAAAGCGATTTCTAAATTCAATAGCTAAACAATTCGATTGTCTACCTTTAGTAATGAGATTGCACATGGTACAGGTGTTTTGTTGGAGTAGTCACTATTTGATTTATCAGGGAGGCCTGTGCGACGGAGATGTTAACGCCCTGGTGGAAATTAACTAGCTCAAAACCCTCTCGCATTCTAAATGAAACTGACTTCCGAATGTATAATTTAGGCAGTCAGTATTAGGTATCTTGGGCTCTGGCATAATCGTTTGGCACATCTTTTTTAATTAGTAAAATTTTAATGGTCTGAAATATACGCTAGATGAACGTAAAATCACAAAAATATAAGAAATTCATTAAAAAAATCACAGTATCTGCTTAACGTGCCGCGGAGTTAATGAAAATAACCTACCGATAGACCCCTTCTCTTATCTGTCATAAATCCAGTTATTTTTAAACATCCGGCTCCACGTTGTAAATTCTATTCGACGGTGAGGCCAATTCAAATCGAAATTGACTTAGCAACATAAACCCACGAAGCACTTTGTCGCGGCCTAACCACACCTTTATCGCGAGCCATTTTGCTTCCGGACACCCGATCAGGATCACCCGAGGTGGCAATAACGCTCTTACCTTTGTCCTTTTACTATCGTTCTCTGAATGCCCGAACGCGTTACCTTTCTATTGCTCCCCCCAATTCCAATTCGGAGTAATGACACCGTCTAAGAAGTCAGTGACTTCTACAAGCATTTGGGGGGTTATAAACTATGGAAATCATAAACTAATATCATTATTCCACTACTTAGAAATAAATAGTACTCTAGTTCTATAGATCGGCGTTATAACCACTCACGTGCTCTTGGCAGCCAGAGCGGCCAAATTTTAAAACGTAAAATGCTTTCGGCAGCCGTGGCTGCCAAACGGACTTCCATCAGTTACATTTTTTTTCCTTTTTTTTCAAAATCCTATCATGTGAAACGGCTTTTGCACAAAACTGAAAAAAAATATATATGACGGGGCACTTTAGGCTGCCTTTTTTTTAACAGCGAGCACTTGAGTGGATAAGTAGCTATCACACTTTAGTCCTTTGTCACTCTAACGTCAAGTTTGAACTACTGCACTAATCCGTCAAAGGCGTTATTAAAGCGACAAAAGAAGTGTGCGGGCTACTTATAAGGCCGCCTGTACCACCTAGTAACAGTAACGGGGGTGACAATATCCATGTTGTGGTCAGCAGGCAACAGGCAGCTTCAATAATTCATGCGGTTATCCCGGCGGCGGTCTCAACGACAAATTACAATTAGTCGCTTACCGGCGCTCAGCCTTCAATGGGAAACTCCGAGACTCATCCATTTTCATTACGTGCGTTGCAGTATCCCTCGGTAAACTCTCCGAGCGGAATATTTTGTATACACAGCGGGAGTAATTTTCCGCTGCAAAAAAGGTACCTACCGTAGTTTAGGAGCAGAAAGGGCAATGTACTTTGCGTTGGAACCTAGGACTCCTAGATAAATTTATGTTACGCCGGATATTTGAACTTGCTTGTTTGCTTTGATTCATAATGTGAAAACATTAAATTCAAATGCCTAACCTTAAATTTTATCGTATACGATTCAAGCTCAATGGCTGCCACGGCAACATTTAAATCTCCGTTAGCTCTAACTTATTCTTCTACAAGTCATATCGAATCTCTTTCTTTGTATAATAAATTATTTCTAAAACAGGCAAGTCCTCCTTTTAGCCAAGTCAAGTTGCATTTTGCAGACGATATCGACTTCAGAAATCAAATAACAAACTCGTATATAAAAAAAAGTTTTAAAAAACAAAAAACCGCCTTCAAAAATGCAAAAAATAACTTCTTTAAAATTGTAGGCACCTAATAGTTTAGTCCAACTGATGTCGGCTTTTTGTTGAAAATGTTGTGGTCGCCGACTTCAGTTGGACTAAACTATTAGGTGCCTACAATTTTAAAGAAGTTATTTTTTGCATTTTTGAAGGCGGTTTTTTGTTTTTTAAAACATTTATTTTATTTTATACTTTTTAGTGATCATAATACGCTGTTACGTTGTCCCACTTCTTAGTTGAAATGAAACTTTAAGTTATTTCAAGCGCGCCGCAAGCAACGCCGCGGGAAAGTCATAGTCATATTTCAATAACCTCCTTTTTTGAAGTCGGTTAACAAGTAAATATTCTTCGTTGTAGTCGCTCAACTATCTTAATTGAGATATCTTATCGCCACCCTTGAAATCGGTACCGTTAAGGAGTTCCGGTGGCCATCTGTGGTCTTCATCATCAGTTCCACTTCACCAAATGATACTTTCTGAATGCAAATGCTGAACTTGTTACTAAAAATACTAAAATCGCTATATGTTTGCCTACAATATTTGAGGAGTTCCCTCAATTCCTCACGGATCCTCTCATCAGATTCAGATTTGGTGACAATGGGACCACCTCGAAAGTATACTCTATCAAACCAAAAAAAAATTGTTGAAATCGGTCGAGAATTGACGGAGTAATCGGTGAACATACATAAAAAAAAAAAAAAACACAGTGGAACGTATAACCTCCTCCTTTTTTGAAGTCGGTTAATTAATACATTCTGATAGATTTCTAGAGTAGTTGCAGTATGCAATTTGGCTAGCCCTATTATACAGCCCTAGCCGTTGTTAAAGAATTAACTAGATAGAAGAAGTGTAGTCTCCAGTAATGTTACCATACGAGAAAAGCGCAACAGTTAACGTTGATGTATCTTATCAAGTAGAGATGGGTCTTTTCAAATACACTTGTACCCTTTAGATTTTTTTGTGCCATTACCCCTTTGGCACGCACCCATCCGAATGTGCATGTTTTCCTTCACTGTAAGATCATCTGGTGGTGTGATTAGGTTAGGCACACTCATTGGTCCATAGCATACGCATGGTAAAATAACAAAAGTTGAGCTGGTTCACTTGTTCTGCGTCGCAATAACGTCGTCGCTCACCGCTGCAGTTGTTGTGACCATAGTTAGTCATCCATAGGCGTGTTCTACGAGTACAAGGCGGTCGTTAATTGACGATTAACAGTCCACGTTCGGTCGGAGGCGGTGCAGTTAAACACGAGACAAACATCCGCTTGACGTCGAGGTCGCCAGTAGTTTCCACTATCGTGGACGATAAACAATTATTCTACTACTTTCGCAAATAAAGTCAACCACAAATTGATGCATCGCCATATCGTCGACGTACTCGTATATCTAGAGCGTGTTATGATTATGAAACAATTGATATTTTTTTTATTTAAAAATGCCTTATCTAAAAAAGAAAAACTGGCAATTAAAGTCCTAAAGTCCATGTCTCGCCTGCCGCTGAATAGCTATCTTCTTTATAGATTCTGATTGCCAACTATGTGCGGTGTGACGCGCTGTCATTAACGACGCTCCTAAATTTAGTCTAGTCGTTAAATCAGATCTACCACAAAGGATGCGACGCACACGTACAGTGCAGTGTTAGATGACTGTCATATCCTCTGCAGCATTCTACCAAGACTGACACGTCACGGCAAAATTTTAAATAGCTGGACGGAATAAATAGAAACTCATAAAGCTTTGCCTGTCGTTTATCGTTTGCACGTTTCGTGATCCTATCGGAAAAATGCGATGATGTTCATTATCTGCACTCTGCTACCGATCCGATATAAGTAATAAATACCACTCGTCGATACTGCCGGCGGAGTGTTCAGGATGTACACGTGTCGCGCGCGCCCTTGCATGCTGGATTTATAATTACGTGTCCAATTAGGTACCTACTACTACATTGTACTGCAAAATGGTGAAATTAAAAAGAGATTTATGGTCCACCAGATATAAATCGCTAGGGATTTTATTTCAATACTACGAGTAGGTACATACAAAACTGCGTTGTGGCAAAACCCGCCATTCGTACATAATCCAATCGCTTGAAATAATTCAATATTTCGTTCGGCATTGAGTGCGCATTACAGTTCACGAGCAAACACGCTGCAGTGAGCATAGGATGCAGAAAATTTAATGTTTCCGTTGCAACCCGTTCGAAATAAAGGAAGGCTATGGTAGCAATTAATTCGACGTGTCTTGACACTGCTGGCTGGTAAATGGTTCAAATCGCTGCAAAGTGGTGGCCCACACTCATGTGCACTCGAGGAAGGACGCAATGAATTATGAGCTTTAGAAATGCGCACCGAGGATCCTCATTAGCCTAATTTTATATTCGGTTCAACCTCATGACTCACCCGTTGGGCAACTCTCATAACAATAGTTAAATGGGTCAAGTTTACCTCGCATACTAATATTGATGGATAGGTTCGTTGCACAAGAGTCATAAATATTAATTTTTTTTTTTTTTAGAGAGAATAACCGTCTGGTTTTGTATTGAAACAACTGAGAAATGTTTACGTAAAACTATGTTGACCGAAGCTTTTCCAACCATGAAGTTCAGTACAATGTTTAATCAAACGAGTACTACGGCTGCTTAATCGATGTTTCTGTGCTAGGCAAGGCTAACCGTTTTTGATAAAAGACAGAGCTTCTAATAAAAATCTGGTACGTAACAAAAAGTTTAGCAAGCAATGTTTGCATACAATTGTAAACTTTGTGCTAGCCATAGATTAATAAACCCAGGAGATTTTAGGTCAAGTACGAGTTGTTTCGGGAGCATCGTTACAACATCATTACGCTAGTGCTGTAATGAAGGTGTGTAGTCTGGAGAGATGACAACTTCACTGGTTTGACTCTCGTGGTTTTAAAAGTGAAATCCATATGGTAACATAAATCCCGAAATGTCTAATACAGACCTACAATGATACTAGATTAGGGCAGAATAATTTAAAAAATCATTAATTGCAATATTTTTCCACTTTAGGAGCTCTGAAGCTGTGTCTGAACATGGCGAAATGAAATAAAAGTACCTATCTCTATAAAACACCGCAAATTTATCCCTTTATCTCTAGCAATAACCATTATCAAGATAAAAATACCGCTGAATGAGACTCGCAAACCAAAGCAAAGTATAGATTGAATTTGCTCCAGATTTTTACGCCATTATTTATTTTAGATGAACATGAATACATGACAGAAAGTGACATTCTTTTTGAAAACATCCCCGAAATAGATTTGGCTGACAAACACGAATTTGACATGGAAAGACATGTCTAGATTTTATGGAGAAAAACCATGCACAAACGACGTGCTCTGAATTGGAAATATGTCTGATACACGAACGAAATTAAATTATGTTAGGCATTCCTTTTACCAAAATAGATTATCTACACTGAATAAATTGGGTAGCAAAACTCAATGAAGAACAATTTGTTATTACCGCAAAAAAGAATACGATAACATGTTAAAAAAGAAATACATTTTCTCAAGTTAAAGGAAGCCATCAGGGTCACTAGAGCATACACAAGACGAAGTAATACACAAATTTATTTCGGCTAAAAGCCTTGGGGAATAACTGACCCACATTGGTCTGTGTAATACCTACCTAGTCGTAAATAAGGAAAGACTTGGAAAAATAAACTTATAGGGAAAGACCTAATTCTATGTGACACAGAAACAAAGCTTAACCTGATTATGAAAGGGGTAATGTCTGTTAATAATAAACTCTGCATTATTAATTGTGTCTAAAATTACCGAAATGTCTTCTGGATAAAGAACAAGTGCCTTCGTGTCCCAAACCCTCAACGTCGAGCTAAATCTGAACAAGATGGTCCCCGAGAGCCACTCGACTCTAAATTAAGTCGTATACTTCCTTAAATAATTAAAGGAGTGTAAATATTTGTCTCGCGGGTTATTGAACGGAAAGGGAGATTTAATTACTTTGTACCAAACTAGAGAAAAAATATGTTTAAACATCAAACGCTAAAATATTTTGCGTAAAATTTATTCTTTACCAATTTTGCTATTTATGGGAAATTCAAGTAAATTTATTTAGAAGAACATAAAACATTAACTAACTTATTGATGTGTACCTATAACTAAATATTTAGGACTGTTAAAAATATATATATGTAAAAATATATGTGGCCTCGTGTGGTTGCCGAGTTAGAATAGTGCCACTCCATGTCTTCCCGTGGATGTCGTAAGAGACGACTAAGGGAATAAAGGCTTGTAGTACTGTTAGGCGATGGGCTTGCAACCTGTCACTAATACGCTGGTAAACATCTTAGCCTAATTGTGCAAATTGTGGTTATAGAATTATCAACAAGTTTTTAGAGATGTTTGTAATTCTGTAGCTCTGCCTACCCCACTCTGGGAACGAAGGCGTGAGATTATGTATGTATGTAAAAATATATACAATAAAATATACCTAAATAAATATTGCTATTTATTTATTTATTTACAATTTTGCTATTTATTCATTTAGTACCTAGGTACAATGGGTAACATAATTTAAGCAAAACCAACAATCAACCTTTCCATAGATAAAAGATAAGTTCCTAGTATTACAGAGTTTAAAGTGTATTTTGTACTAAATTGGACGAAAATGTTAAGTTTCTTTCGGCTTTTAGAAAGCGAATGATCTTAATAAACGTTTATCAAGGGTCGAAGCATTAGCATTTTTAGAAGTTAACACACTTAACGAGCGTCGACTCCTGAAGTCGCTGCCCTCATTAACGCGGAGGCAAACAACTTTAGACAAAGCGAAATGGGAAAGGAAGGATACTTATTAGGTAAGCGGAGTGCGCTTGAGCGGCACAAACAGATTGTTGAAAACAACTCTGACAAAGTACCTACAAACAAAACAGGTGCGAGATATGTTTACAAAAACGTAATAAAAATGTTTTTTTTTTAAATCTTGTAACATAGCTCTCTAACAAATGCAGAAAACGATGGATGAATGAGATATCCTTTGCTTAGAGCTTTTAGCAATAATATTTGGATAAAGTATTGCATGTAGTATGAATGCGATTGCAATAATAATAAGTGTCCTTTAGGATTGCCTAAAAACATAAGAAAATTATCTATTCCTTTAAGTTACGTAACTTTAAAGGTTAGCTGCATAATACAAGACTCACATGATACAACACTGCTTTAAAAGTCGTTTTGTTTTATTTGTGAATGTATGACAAGACACGGAAGACAATTCCTTCTCTTTGCTGGACTCGTCGAAGCGACGCGCGATATAAGGAAATGACTGGTTATCCTCTTAAAAACAGCGTTCGGTCGGTCAAACCGCATAAGCCGGCGAGTTTGAGTAGTCCCGTCAGAGCGTACAAAACACATTTTAGCGTGTGACTTCTCAATTAGGCGCAGGGCTTCTGTCGATAAGATCGAACGTATAAGGCTACCTAATTGAGAATGCACGCGCTAAAATGTGATTTGTACGCTCTGACGGGACTACTTAAACTCGCCGGTTTATATAGGCTGCGCTCGTTCGACCGACTGAACGCCGTTCCTGAAAGAGAATAACACCCAGCGTCTTTCCCTAACGAGTCCTGCTTTCAGTAACGGAAACAGCTTAATTTGTCAAGACAATACAACGCCGAAGCTTTTGCAAGTTGACCTGATTACCATCAAGCTGCCAGTCGCGTCCTTATAGCTCTATTTACAAACATTTTTATTATTAATACCGTACCAGGAAACTGTGACGTTTGAAAACAATATAAAGTCGCCAATGTCATTACCCATCGTAACCATTTTCTGTTACAAACATGTTAATTGTCAATAATAAAACGGTTGTAGGTACTGCGCCCACTTTATAGTGGTATTTTTATGTAAAGTTTATGATATTAATATATACTTAAAGAAGGTAATCGTAAATTCTTGCGGCCTTAACGTTACGTTTGGCACACTAGAAGTAGACCAACATACTAAGATTTCATGTATTATATCAAACAACATTGAGCTACAGTAAACCTAAATAAATAACTTGCGCCATTAACTGCGGTATTTGAAATGGATCAGTAGGTTTACGTGTTGCTTATTTATTGCCAAAGTCGGCAATGAGTCAAATGTCACGAATGCCGTTCAGATTTCGCGATCTTAGGTTAGGGCTTAGGTTTTTTATTTTTTTATTAACAGTGTTAATGAATAGATATATCAAGACCAATAGTGACCAGAGGGCCCTGCCAAGATGCATTGCGCTAACTAGCGTTTCTATTCGATTTGTTTTTAAACCAATCGCGTCACTGGTAGATGACGTGATACGAAAAGTCACGTGGTCTACCAGTCACGCGATTGGTTTAAAAACGAAACGAATAGAAACGTTAGTTAGCGCGATGCATCTTGGCACGGCCCTCAGTAATGTAATCAACTAATCAACCGTAAACGACAATGACTGTTGAAACTTTCGTGACTCAAACAAAAGGGCCGCTTTACTTTGCAGTAGTAATTTGCGCATCCTCCGCGGATAACGGAGATTAATCCAATCGGCAGTTATTCCGGGTTGCACCAAGGCCAAGGGCTGTTTGTCATGCGAATTTTGACCTTATTCAGTGTCGCCTCGTCAGCCTGCCGCGTTCGCGCCCTTGCCTCTTGGCCTTCGAGTCTCAACCCCTGTGGGAACTCTCTTCACGCGCCTATTGGGCAGAAGGTCGCAACCTCCAACTGAGTACCAGGATCACATGAAGGCCGCCCGTCAAACACATTATAGATGTTTTGATAAGCCGGATAATGCTAATATAAGATAATAATTTCTTTGAAAAATGCCCAAGGACATTCTCCACATTGGAGAGTCGTATGTCTTTGACCCGCGACTTAAATCTGTGGGTTCATACAACCTCCGTGACTTTGATATCATTATTCAATAAAAAGATCTCCTTTTTAAAAGAATGTGAATAAGGAGCTAAGCAGTTCAACCTTTATATTAAGAAAACGTTTTCCACGAGCCGCGTGGGCTTCGTTTTGGAATTTCGTTTAAGGGTGTCGAACCCACGCTTTAGGAGCTCCAATAAATGGCTAAATTTATCTGGTGCTACCTTCTATCTACCCCGATTTGTTTTGTGGCTATAAATACCAACTTTTATCACCATTTTGTTATCAATTCGTTATGTGGCATATACAATGTACATACGTAAGTATTATTGACTACACTCACTCATGTTACATGACTGAAACAACTAACAAAGCAGCAGATAGCTTTCAATCTATTTTGTGATAACGTGTGTGAATTATTAAAAAACACTGTTACATTTTTTAAATAAATTTATCTAAAATTAATATGGTTTGAATAGGTGTAGTGTACTCATATTGGAGATATTCAATTACGGTTAGTAATTATTGAATATTCAAACATGCCTGAGAGTTTCGATCAAATCCCTTTCCAATCTTAGGTCGGCTCTAGATTAGCTCTTGCATTTCCTGTGCCGAGTCACAGTCAAATCCCCGTCCCGGCGATATTCTGCACCGACTTCACAGCAAACAATAGTGACTTTAATGTCCGCTTAGAGGACAATCTACTGCGCAGAACTCGGGGATTGAAGCAATACACAGATGGAATGAAGCAGGTGGGTTAGATATTTCGAGGATTAGTTTAGATACAAAGTGTATTTGTAAATAGCTGCTTCGATAATATCACACGTACTTGCCACTTGCTTCTACAACGTAAACAGAAGAAAAATATCATGGAAATCGTAAATATATTTAACAAGAGTTCGTTAACAGATCTAATATGGAGAGTACCTAAATGCAACGGAAAAGTTAGTAAAAACTCATCAACCCCGTCCACATCCTGCAGCATGATCGGTTTGCGTCACGTGATTTTTTTAATACATTTATTTTGGAAACCCCGCTCTACGCAAAAGAAAATGTGATTTTTTGGCAGCTCTCGACCACAGCCGCATTGATAGATTAATTTTATTAATTTTGGCGCCAAACGTAAATAAAGGTTGGCGGCGGCGTGGCGACCGGCTCTCTATCACTTATTCCGGTTTGCAAGATTTTTCAATGACCACATTTATCTTTCACTTCTGAGGTTTATAAAAATCAAGACGTACTTTGTGCGAAAAAACCTTGAATTCCCTCACAAAAAACTTGTAAGTGTTCACCAATTTAAACTTTCGACGAGCACTAGAGACGGACGTTACAGTGTCGTTTTGAATTTAATAGTTGTTGTATGGTTGTTGTGAACTTAACCCGTCGAGCGATATGTCAAAGTTTTTGTACATCAAAATTAAACTTTATTGTCAAATTAATAAGTCACGTAATGTCAAAAAATCTACGCACACATGTTATTTATCAAATTTCAGATTATTCTGAAAACCCGTCATAATTTCCTATGAGTTTTTAATATGTAAGCTGATAGAATTACTTTGTATTTCCGCGGTGAAGTATTTATTAGATAAATATTAGATAATTCCGCAAGTCCGCGTCACTGGTCGACGTAATATGGCATTTCGGAAAAGTTTCATAGCTATTGTGATGCGATATTGTTTGGCGGATGACAAACAATATCGCATCTTGAAATCTTCGCATTTTGTTTAACATCGATAAAATCGTAGATGTGTTTATTTCCAGTATATCAGAAGGTCGTTTTAATAATTTAGTAAAATCAGTCCTTAAAATAAACGGATGATGAATAGAAACAGACGCAGGTGAATAATTGAACATTGGGTGGTCAGTGTCACGCATTGTTGTCAAACCGTCCGCCCCCATGTGTTATTCATATTCATCACACTATAGGGTTATTCAACTACTCGCGGGAGCCGCACGCCGCGGCTGACGCAGGCTGTCGCATTCAGCCAGTAAATATAGATTATCCCACATGTTTTGTTTTTGCAACCACTTAGCACGACGGTGATTAATAGACAATACGCATAGTTAAAAGAAATTTGAAACGGTATATTCACTATCCTAATGTTAAAAGTCCTCGGAATATTGTATCAGTTTAAGACGGCGTTCTTTACGATTCTGACGTGATTTCACTGCGTCTTCAGCTAAGAACGGACGTCATTCGAAAACGCGCTTAATGAATGAAACCCAAGCGCGCCAATTAGGGACTCGGTAATGTCGTGCTTATCTTAATACTGATTTAGCATTTGGAACCGCTTCAAATGACACAAACATAAAATAATTATAACACGCATAACTTACTAAATAATGTGTTATTTAATCGTTGTCGACAACACGATAATGATGTCTGTTTCTTTGTTTCAGTTATTTCTTCGTTCAAGATAATGAGGGACGAACGCGCCAGCCTGCCGCGCGTGCGCGTCGCAGTCCTCGGCAGCACCAGAGTTGGCAAATCAGGTAACAATAAAAAAACTCGTGAAATAATAGTCCCAAGGTAATCAACCAGAGAATATGAGGAAATGAGATACTCGAGTATTTAGAGTATTCGAAGTATTCGAAGTATTTAGAGCGAGTATATAAGAATGTGTCATGCATGTCAAACATTCTACATCTCTCCTGTCTACTCGTTGATTACATCTCGTGACCCAGTTGCCAGTGAGTGCATGGCGTGATAGTTTGTTTGATTTTGGGTCATGTATACCTGCTGTTAGACTTCTAACAGCTACACGCCAAAAAAAAACTATCTTTACCAATTTCAGAGTTAAAATATAAAATAGCTTCATTGAAATTCTTCCAAAGTGAAGCATCGACTTACTAAAAAATTTGAAACAGCACGTTATTGTGTTTGCCTATAGGTCATTCCAACCGATTTCAAAGTGACTATCGAATTTGAGTTGGTATCAATATAAACTCTAAAAAGTCGTTTAAAAACTAGTGGAGCACCAACTAGACAGCTCCCCACCTTCAACGACTTGATCCACTCGGAGTTAAATAAACACCCAGGCCGCACTCCAGTGACCCAGTCTGCCGGTGATGTAATCCAAATGAATAGTTAATGTTTTCTTTAACAACAACTAATCAATCTCTGGTGAATTCGTACTTCGACTTGCTTAAAGTCGGTCAACATATGGACTGGATCTTGGATGATTCATCGCGAAATTATCAAAACTTGTTGACAAAACATCATGTCTGCAGCATCTCATAAATCAAGAAATAAAAAAACAGTAACGTTTAACACATTAAAACGTATAGTCTAATTTGGACTTTCCGTCGACGTTTATATTACAGCTGAAAAAAATAAAGTGGTAATTGAATTGTGTGGGTGTTCGATTTTTGGAGCCATTAGAGCGATTGCTACCAGACAGGATTAAATAAAACACGTCACGTATCAGCATTTACCAACATTTTCAGTGTGCACATATGATTCGCACGAATTAAAAATACTTTGTTTTGTTTCAGCTCTTATCGTCAG
Organism: Acleris literana; assembly: GCA_946894065.1. Taxonomy (NCBI): domain Eukaryota; kingdom Metazoa; phylum Arthropoda; class Insecta; order Lepidoptera; family Tortricidae; genus Acleris; species Acleris literana. The sequence goes on along the minus strand of OX335671.1, from coordinate 19,636,700 downwards.
ATACTTAACCAGACGATACATCGGGGAATACCACTCCAATACAGGTAATAAACTGACCTGTCTACTCGTCTTAATACCTATCCTAATAACTTGATTTCTAAGATACCTAATTACAGAATTTGTAAATACTTTATGATTTTTTTTTGTTACAGATCTCCTGTACAGACAGACAGTGCCAATAAATGGCACCCCCGTCGAATTAGAAGTCATAGATGTTTCAGGATCAAACTCCGACAAGTTCCCCGCAGAACAGGTACGTGTTCATGTCAAATACGAATAATTGAGTATAAGAATTAAAAAACGAGTCTGGTTTAGTTTTTCAAAGGTTAACTCTGCGTTAGAGAGAGTAATTGGACCAAGATTTAGGTTAATGCAGTTCTTTACGAGACCTCGCTGTCAGTCCAATAGATTTCACCTTCACATTTAAAAGCTTAATCCCAGTAGCCATGGAAAGGTTGCGGCTAATTTAAACAATAAATACATCCTAAATCACTGGAAGATTACGGTTGTCGACGCTTTTCTGTAGTACACCCGTGATCTTCTTGATTTTATGATATTGGACGTCCGTCAGTTCTAAAAAAAGCACAGAAAAATGTGATAGGTATCATTTTAACAACCGATGTGCTCAGCTGCGGATAGCATTTCAATTTAAAGGAATGGTGTGCAAGCCACAAGTGTTATCAGCTGTCTCAATGAATTAACCGCGTGTTTATATAAATCGACCTCGTGAATCAATCTGGTTTGTTCGTCTGATGTTTATGATGAATAATTTCTTTGATATGCTCCCGAACTGTACCTGGCTGCCTGCTTCGGATCGAAGTAATGATCTTGTATCCCTTCCGCAAACAAAATGGGAGGTTAACTGAAGACTACACCGGCTTTATGCGCAGGCAACTAGGTTAATCGTCGCTAATATAATACGAGTGGAACGAGTTACGAGTTACGGCTTCTAGTGCTCCAGTGACCAGCGCGGCTTCTGCACCGTGACTCACAATGTTTACACCCGCCAAGTCGCGCTACATTGCCCACTGATGTGTTCTCACCTCTCGCCACGTGGACGCTCGCATGACTTGCTTTCAATCTGATTAAACTTGACTGAGCACCGACTTCGCTATTCAATGATCCGATCACCCATAATGGAAGCTTGATTAGATTCCAAATGAGGCATTTTAATAAGGTTGTTATACACGCTGTATTTTACCGTTACGATAAGTTTTGTAACATGGCAACATGTCGGTTACCGGCAGATGTAAGCAGAGTCGATGTTGTAGAAAGCTCTTGTCGTTCGCATGTAGTTGGAGTGGGCGGTGCGGCTAGACAGCTAATCGATGGGAATATAAAGGGATTCGTTACGCACTCGCTAAATACAAAAACGCTACCATAGACAATTTGTCTCATCTTACATGTGCAGCCGCACCTGTGCAACTTCCTTTGAACAATATTAAAGACCAATTTGCTCGTACCTATTCTTATATACCTATTCTGCTTCATTAAAGCAATTTAGAAGTTCGCTTCAAAATGTACACAAGTATAAGTTTATATACAATTACCTTATTACTTATTACTTATGTTGTATCATACGACATATAAATGTCACGTAATATAACGTTACGAGCAGTAAATGCAGTAAATATATCATTATCTTTCAGTATCAATTTCTTAGAGGATCTTAAGAGGGTTGTCGAGCTGACATTTGAGTTACGTAGGTAATCTACTCAGCCTTTGGTATAATTTATGGGCAGTAAGTGCTTATGTACTTAACCCATTCAGTGCCAACTTCGAAATATTAATATTACTCGTACAAAGCTGGCACTAAATAGGTTAGTGAAGAAACTTAATTTATGTATACTTAACCATTGTTTATGTATAGTAACGTTTCGTAATCTTTTTCAACAACAATATTCGTTTTTATGAATGAGTCGGGAGGTCACCCTCGGCTATTTTCGAGACTCGGGAGTGAGCTATCCCTGGTGGAAGCTATTCGGTTTAATTTGCGACAACAATGAGCATCGCCAATCACAGTTGTCCGGCGTCGCGCCGCGTGGGCGCGCCCGTGAACCGCCGCAGTCTAATTTTAATGCGGAATGTTGGCTTCGACCCCATAATTAATCATCTAAGTCTGAATTGTGATCTTTTTACGGAAAGCATCTCGTCTGTACTTCCTCAGACTTTACAATCCATCAAAATCTTTCAAGCAATTAGTAAATGCCAAAATCTAAGTATAATATTATTAGATGACTCACATCACCTTTAAATCCCCTCATATTGCAAAGAACGCTAAATTTAAAACGCAACGTTATTATGAATAATGTTCAAGTCTTGCTGTGTAATTATCACTCTTCTTTGTCTGCGTACTCCAAAAAAGAATAGGATGAAAAGAAGGCCATCGTAATGCGCTAACAAGCATGTTTGTTTGTTCGCACTTTATCGTTTCTGCGAGATAAAAATCCGTCACGGTTTTCAAAGAGTATCTTTGTTATGATCAACAATCACGTTTCATGTTCCTTGTTTCAGATTCAGTGGGCAGACGCGTGTCTGGTGGTGTACTCGGTGACGGACCGGAGTAGCTTCGACTATGCCACGGAAGTGCTGACAGCGTTGAGGAGAGCTCCGAGCTCAGGGAGCCCGGCCCACGGGCCCGCGGGAGCCGCCGCGCCCATGCCCCTAGCCCTCCTGGGCAACAAAACAGACCTGGATCATTTGAGACAGGTCAGTAAAAAGGACGAATCAAAATTCTAACGTAGATTTAGACAGCGGCTGGACATTATCATAATGACCGATCGAGGTTGTCCCAGTTGTCATCCCTAGGCAACGTGGACCGTTGCGCGTAGTTTCACAATTCGCTAACACAATTTAGAAATATCGGAAAAAGTTTTTTGTTAGGTCGCTTAGTATCTCGGTCAGTAAAAACGAAAGTTTTGGTAAAAATTGGGTTATTTTCTTAACGAGTTGTATTTGAAAACATTGTAAACAAGTACGAAATAAAACGTTAAACGATTCTCAATAAGTTTGAAGGGCATCGCCTACGCACTATTATAAAGGGTAAAGAAACAAATTGTTACTGTATATATAAGTTTTAGATAAACAAGCAAGAACCACTGGGGCCTTAGTCTACTTTGTATTTAGACATATTGTTATCGTATTATCAACGTTATGATAGCTCTTATTAACTTGACAGTGCCTGATGGCAACCGAGTTAAAAACAATACAATGACAATAGATGTAAAGACGAAGTAGAAAAAGGCACCAGTTTTATAAAAAAAAAAATTCAGTTGCTTAGGAAGAAACTTATCTTTCGAGCAGACAAGCTTTGGGATTATGTGATTAAACATTGCTTAAAACCAGCGCGTTAGTCTTTATTCCTCATTTAGTGATATACTTGGTCAAGACATCTTTAATATAACACTGAAATATCACGGATGTGGCTCAAAATAGCTACAGCTATTTTCGGCTCGGTTACTGTGACATTTTCATTTTATGTGACTATTTAGGTTTCGTTTAACGTTGTCAACTAATAATTAGCTGTATGTTCATTTTATCGACCCATTTCAGTTTTTAACGCTAAACTGAAACAAGTGTAATGATTAATGACGCTAATGATGTCTCTACGAGTAGCTTTTAAAATGGAACTAATCAACTTGGTCTACTTTTGTAGGCACCTGAACATAGATTGCCAACTGAGTATCTAAGTTCTGTTAAAGATGGCAATTAAGTAAGTATATTTAGTTGAACTAAAACGTATTTTTTATTGTAGAAGCTCATAATAGTTTTACAACCTTTTTGTTATTAGATATAAAGTATGTCAAACGTCGGTCTCGTAGTAGTACCTACACAGTACACTAATTAGGGATTTTCTGATAAAGATTAATTCAGTCAGATTTAGATCTAGCAATTAACAGTCAGATTTAGATCCAGCTATTAATAGCTACGTCTGTGTATTGTGTCGTCCGCCCACGGTATTGTTAATACACTACGTATTTCTAATAAAGCAGAACAAAGCAACCTCAAGATTGTGGGGTGGATCCTTTTAGATTAAACGCAAGAATTAACGTAAAACTAGTAATTAAAATAATATCATATAGATGTATGGTTCACATAAACTAATAAATAGAGTTAAGTAGGTAGCTACGTACGGCTTTTTAGTCATTGGTTTTACTCGGAGCTATGTATGAGTTACGTGAGTGACAAAGCTTTCATGCGAACCAGCTTTCAGTAAACAGACAATGGGTCTCCCTGGAAACCAGCCCCATTCATACGTCAGGAATTCTCATATCTCGCGAAGTACCCTTTTCTTGCATTGTGCGGTTGCCAACTTTGATGCGGCTATCAAAAGATGACGGGGATCGCTAGATTGTTAATAGGCAGCTGAATATCATTTATATCTGTTCATTTCAGCTATATATGAGACAAGTTCAAGGTCTCACTAAGGGTCCACATTGCACGATGAGATTAGAATAGGTAATCTATATAAAATATCTAGCAAATTCGAATTATCTATACAATTACGTAACATGTCACAAAATTTCGAAACAGAAATAAATTAAACGAAGTATTCTGGAACAAACTCCTAACTAAATGGTTTTTGGTCCAATTTACGACCGAACTCGGACAGCGAAGTTACGTAATCGGCCCGAACGAAATGGACGACTGGAAAGAAAAGTTTGCTCCAAATTATAGCCAGAGGGACAACCTGCCTTCTAATGAAATTTTAGACGACGGCTTGTTATACAATTGTTTGTCACATTTCCGACGGGGAAAATACGTCAATACGTGAATTTTCTTATAGATGTGATTAAAGGACATTGCAGTACCTACCTGACTTGTAAAAATGTGTATTTTAATAATATAATGCCTGAATTTGAATCTCCTAATCTACCTACGCTAGTTAGATAGTTATTAGTTACACGCCTACAAGCTTTTGGTAAGCCCCCGTCCGGATGAAACTTTAGTTACCCTCCATTATCCGTAATGATCACATTTTCCGGAATTAAATCTTCTGATGGCTATCCAACTGCTTTGCGCAAAAGACCCTTTGCTTTTAGGCCGCCAATCAACCTGCAAAACAGTTATGCGAGAATTTTTCGACAGTCCAGTCTAGTGTTAGTTACACTTGCAAGAGTTACAAGTTACTGTCGGTAATTGCTACCATGTTTCTTGGAGGTGGCCTGGGGCACAGAATAAGTAATAGTACAAGCTGGGGGTTGTAATGGGGCCTGAGTAATGAATTTGCACGCATACATGCAGTCTTAGGCAGCAAACGAATAAAGGCGGTAGCGCCGAAGCGTGGGGTGCCGCATAGCTGTATTCTTCTTAATTTAAAGTAAGGTGTGCCACAGACGTGTTAGAGACGGTTTTAGCACCTACTGGGGCAGGCCGCATCACACAGTTTCCGGTTTCCGCCGCCTCAGTGTGTTTGTAGCTTGCAACTTATAAATACTAAAAAATATTTGTTTTTATTCCAGGTGACGACAAAAGACGGGCAGAGCGTGAGTGCCGCGCACAACGCGTCGTTCAGCGAGGCGAGCGTGGCTGACAACTCCGGCGACCTGTACCGCTGCGTCGACCGCCTGCTGGCCGAGGTGCGCACGCCGCTGCGCACGCGCAAGTTCTCTGTCACCAAGATGCTGGGCTCTCTCATAGGTAAGCACAACACTGTTTTATAGCGGTTACGGCTATGCACGAATGACTTAGTTCTTATTCTCTCTGAACCCTTCGATAGTAATGATATTATGATGATTACCTGGAAGTTTATCAAATTTCTAAATTATGTTACTTATTGCCAAAAATATGGGTCTAAGTTGATTAAAACATTAAATTTGGTGCCAAAAGCCAACTTTATATAGCTTAAGATACACAAGTATTTACTCGTATTATATACAGAAGTAAAATAGTTATATGTTCAACAGAATCGATAATTTCTGCAGGTGGCGCAGCGAACAACAGCCAAGCGAGTCGTAGCGGGTCGATGGTGGCGTGTCCGCGCGTGCCGACGCCGACGCGGCCGCCGCTGGCCGCCGCGGCGCCCTGACCGCCCGCGGCGCCCGCGCACCGCGCGCGCTGACGCCTCGCCTGCGCCGGCGCCGTGTGGCTCGCCTGCCTGCCCGTGCCCGCCCGCTACACACACGCGCCGCTCTCCGCCACAATGTGATCAATCTACCTTCTCGTACCGCATCTCACTCGGCGTAAATACTACATATAAGGTTCAAACAATTGCAAGATTTCGCGGGATTCGCGGACTGGATTATTTGGAAGCGCAAAGTTCTTAAGTCAGTTGCGGACATGGAGCACCAGTCGAATGGTGCTGATCTCGTTGACGAGGAGTTTATCGTGATTGAATTGATTTAGAACGAAGAAAGCAGTAGTTATACGTATGAAATTCCACCTTCCAACGTGTTACGTGTACTAAACAGGAAGGACCAGATAGGAAAGTAGTCAGAGCAGTATCTCACCAAAGATTGTAATTCCTAGTCTTATTTTAATAAATTATGACAATGTAAATAGATTTTTTGTATACTTAGTCTAAGTTAAGTAGTTAGATGTTTAACATACAATTGTCGTACCTGAACTTCTGTTTTTGTTCGGGGCACGATGAGTCATTAATTAAGAGATGGATGAGTGTTAACTATTCTTAAAATCTTAATAATAATAAATATGTTCTAAAGTTTTAATTAATAATTTAAGACAATAATCCCGTACCTGCATATGGCTTTTGTCATGCCCGCTTGCCACCAGCTATCATGTCTGCACTAAAATGTAATGTAAAGTGACACTAAGTAGAATGGTATCAATATTTCTAGTTTTCACTAGCAACAAACTCATTGATTGAAAGATTAATAAGGTATGTTTAATACCTCCAAAAAAAAAATGAAATTCTTGCTGAACGTCTCTAGCTCTGGCCAGATTAAGTAAACACCCACACCGTTAAACCTAAGGCATAAATTCATGTTGTGCATATAAAGCATCATCGGGGCTACAAACCTGCGAGTTGTCGTACTCAGACGAAGTCTGCTAAGAACTTCTACTCTTGAAACACTACCCACTCACGTGCTTTGTGTATCCAGAGTTGCCAGTGATAGCCCTTATTTGCTTATAAATAAGGTCGATCAAATTTGCACGAGCAATCAAGTGGCTACGTAATTGAATTCCTACATGTTAATATTTGTGGGTTTGGTACAAGATAGGACTCTGTAAAGTGCCAAGTGAGATTCTAGTTAATGATTAAGGAACAAGTGTGATGCACAAAGTTCTGTATTAAAATGGAGTGTTCGGATTTTTATACATATAGGTAGCCTAGTATATACCTTTTAACCAAATGTATATTAAATAACTGTCTAAACAATTGGAAAACACTAAATTTGTACTAGTACTTTACCTATGTAGGTATTCATGTAAACTATCTGTTTTCTACTTTTGGACTGTATTTATGGCTAAGACATGTATTTTATAAAAATCTGTGTTCTCAACGTTTTCAACAGTCTCTAGATACTTACATCTAGCTAGATCTATAAAATTAATCTGTCTAGCGTTCAATTTAACGGTATATGAAAAGCTTAATTTATTTTCAAACAAATAACAGCAAAACGCTGATGGCTAAATTACCAAAGATAAGCGTTTTTGTTATGACTAATGATCAAAAATGTAGGTTTCCTTTGATCTCTTCATAAGTTCCTGTTTTATCTCGAGATTTGGGAAGGGATTGTTAACTCGTGTCACTACACCGGAACAGTATTACATCGGCGTGCTTTGCATTTATGAATCGATATTAAAGTATATGTTGTAAATTTTGAAGAGACTAAATATGTCTGAACTGATTGGATTAAGTTGTAAATAATTTTTAATTGTCTAGCTTTAATATCAATACCATATAAATAAACTTCATAGGAATGTATTTTTTGTTTCATTGTCATACGTACCACAGATTACTATACTCTATACGTACCCATCGGAACCGTCGACTAAAGTCGTAAAAGAAAATTGAGAGAAAAGGAAATCGAATTCCTGTTGCCGACCTCCAGGAAACCAGACGATGAAGACCTTTATTCATATCAATCCTGTTATACAAAGATAGAAATCTAAAATTGTCAGTATGGGAAATTCGAAAACCATAAGAGTTAGGGCAATCTGTCCCTGGTACCCAAGGACTCGACAAAACCATAGGTAAGTACTAACCGGGAATCCAACAAGCCGTTTTTCCCGAGGAAAACCCTACATCGTTCATTGCTGTAATTGATAGTGTAAGGGCTTGGAGCCCTAAACACAACGCCACGGCACGACGTCGTTAACGTGAAACGGCGCGGCGTCGTAGAAAGGCACGTTGCCGCGACGTACAGATACACGGTGCCGACATTCATTATAAAGTGCAATATTAAGCCCAATATCCTGCTCGTAGAGTTTAAAATAGTTGAAGCCGTTGTCACACAGCACCGTGTATTTGCACGACGCGGCAACGTGCCTTTCTACGGTGCCGCGACGTTTCACGTTAACGACGCCATGCCGTGGTGTTGTGTCCAGGGCCTAAGTGGTTAGGAATGATTTGAATTGGAGCTAACAATAAATATAAGCTCAAGATTTACATATTTTGTTAAAGAAAGTAGCTACCTCCTTACTATACTCTTAAGTGCATCGGAGCTGAGATAATAAATATGTAACGTACTTAAATACGTGGGCGTATTTTTTGTAAACACCTAAAAAGTAAAACTTTGATCTTTAATACCTGAGTCTCGATATTATTAAACGCCTTAAATTATATATGTTTATGTGTATTTATAGGCCGTTGAAAAAAACAGTTATAGCCATACAAACTTGCTTTTTCGAAACTATAATTTAAACAGTTTTTAAAATTATCCAAACTTTAATCATTCCATTTTGTCCGTCCCTTTAATATCTATCACCGATCCATATTAGAACAAACGTTTCTATTAACATCCAATACGTCACACAAACAATAGACGCACGTTTACTTATCTAAATCCACACAACCCTAACATAAAAGGAACATGCGAAAAATGATAAATTGGCACACCCATCATAGAGAACACTAAAAAGATACATTGAGAGCCCGTTACTTCACTTCAATGGTATCATTACGCCAAAAGATATATGCTGATGGCTCATCCCGAGTTAACCCACTTGCTGGGCCGTAAATTAGCTTGAGCAATAGCAGAGTATAAATAAAAAAGTAATTCGTCTCCGGCCCTTTAGGAGGTTCTGTTTCCTAATTGCCTCTTGGGCGCTAGGCTTGCGTCAATGCACGTCACCCGGTACATGTTTAATAGTTAATACGCACGCAACTAAACGCGGCCTCAACTAAAGGCCCAGCCACACCGGTTACGTGACGTGCACGTGCGCGTGCGCGTTCGCTTTTCACTGCGTTGTATAGTGACATGTCGTAATGAGAATTCATACTATACAACGCAGTGGAAAGCGAACGCGCACGCGCACGTGCACATCACGCATCCGGTGTGGCTCGGCCTTTAAGCCGGCTCGGTCCGTCCTGTTGAGTTTGGTTGTGGTGGCTCGCGGCGCGTACGGTTGATGCACACACACATGCAAACCGCGCGATATTCTTTCGTAAAGACGAACTACTGTTTATACTGTGGCAATAGTGAGATAGATATGTGCAGTGTTCGATCTATAGGGGAATCAGGGGTAATACCAGTCACCGGGTAATGGCGGTCACCTCAATAACTTGATAAAACTAGTGCGTGTAATGGCGGCGTGCGGGTGGAAGGGAGCGGGGAGTGACGCTTGAGCCAGTGGCGACCGGCCCCACCAGTCCGCTCGAAGAACGTGAGAGTGACAGTTGTGTGTTTGTTTGGAGCTAATTCGATCTTATTTTTCACTGGATGTTTTTGTCGGTAAGTTTTCATATTACACATTTATATATTGTATTCCTCGTTATTCTTATTGTTAAACAACTAAAGGTAAAGCTCAAGTTGATATTATTGCACAATCTTACGAGTATAATTTTAATTTTAAATTTTAATACGAAACGGCCGTTAGGGGTAATAGTGCTCGGATGAACGCCATTTCCCCTGAGTGAACGCCATTACCCACTTACTTTTTTCTTACAGAAATGCCAAGAAATAAAAATAAGAATAGCAATAAAAAAGGCAAGAATTGTGAAACTCAGAGAGCAGCAAAAGGAAAGAAAGACAGTGGAAAAAGCTACAGACGTAAAGTTTTACAAGAAACTTCATCAGAGTCTGATAGTGAGTCAAATTCCGTTATTTGCAACGACAACAGTGATGATGACATGGATGATGAAGGCAACAAAGATAACATGTGTAATCTATGCAGGGAATTTGGGCGAAATAATGAGATATGGTACCGCTGTACCGTATGCGGGCTATGGAGCCATGCTATGTGCTCAGGGTGGGATTCGGCAGAGGGGTACATATGCGACTTATGTTCCTAAAGTTAAAGTAATATTAATATGTTGATTGTACCAAAAAAATACCGCTTTACTATGTATAATTTATGCTTTAATTAGACAAGCAATGTTAATTTAGTTGTTAAGGGCTGATCTCATGTTATTAATCAACAAAAGTTGATCTCAATTATACTATTTGGGCTTATGTCGGTTTGAGCGTTATAACCCCATTGCCCGAACGGTATTACCCATAGCTGAGGGTAATGACGTTCAAAAGTGTTTTTTTTTTTAGATTTTACTGCTCCTTATCTAGGAGTTATAACAATGTTTCGTGTTCAATTTCTAATGACTGATTAGTTACACTTATGTTATGTTTGATTTTCTCCTAATAAAAATTGATATAAGCAAAAATATGGACATTTTACTTTAAGTGAACGCAATTCCCCCTGCTTCCCCTACGCAGGTCGACGACCACGATCCATTTCTGGGCACATACATACCTTGCTTATCTGCGGGGAAGTGATAGATTCTGTTGGGGTATGCAAATGCTGAGTGCGAGTGACCTTATCTACAAAGTTTGACAATTGAAAGATATATTATAATTAGATCTGATTGATTATCTTTATATCTATAAATAAAAATCAATTGCCGCATTTACGTCATGCACTTGAGAACGGCTCGACCGATTAGATTTGTTTTTTTTGTCGTGTTTATAATTGTCAGTACAAGTTTGTATGACAGAATAAAATCACCCGGGCGACGCTGGGTACATACAGCTAGTTATGAAAATAGAAATGCAAACTTATTTCTTAGAAATAAAAAATATATTAACAATTTCTAGTTAGATTAGCTAAAAAAACCTATTTTAGACACGTTTGAACACGAGTATGATACTACTTATAACAAGTAATTAATGCTATTGGCCATTTTAAAAAACCCTTTTCCTATTACAAACAAAAGCTTATCAACTTATAAGTGATACCGTGCTCTTCTTTGAAGTGATTAAAAAGCACTTGCCTAATTATGGACGAACTTTAAATTCTACTAGTTAAATAAACATTGAAAGAACGTTAATAAAAAAGATAAACAATATATATCTCTGTATTGGTTAGTTTATTTTTTTGTTTTGTCCTAAATAAATTTGTATACTTGCTTACTCGATGCACACCCTTTCACTTTTCTCAATCTCTCAGGTTTGCTGGAAGAGATTCCTTAAATGGATAGGTTCGCGTTTGTAAATTTCTGTTTTATGTTAATAATATGGTTTTTGTTTATCTTTTGTACATTACGTACCTACCTAAGTGTTTTACACACTTACATACATTCATTCGTAAACAAGTTAATAAAATATTTTACCATCATAAACCGCCGCAAACGCTACATGTCATCAGCCGATCAATATCATAAGCGTTTAAAACCAATTTGACGCCGGCACGCGAGACAAATCACAATCGCATCTCGGGACAATGGCCAATGCTCATTGCGAGATCGGAGGGGTGCGCGCCCCAGCCCGATCGATCGTGGACCGCGCCAACTTCTCGCCAGACTCGCTGCACTATTCGAGTACGCGGGTCCCAATTCAAACGTGCCGTGACGAAAAAAAAACATTTATTTTCCTAGTGTTATGTGCCAGTAGTTTATCAATGGAGCGAAGAGTTTGGGATGGAGTGCCGGTGGAGTCTCACTCGCCGCCGCAGTCGGTCCCGGGCCGGCGGACGCCGCTCGGAGCCGTGGGTCTTGGTGGGTTCTACATGCAGGGCGGTCAACCACCGCCTCAGCACTGCTATCCTACTGATGAGAACCAACCCGAACCGGGCACCAGCTATGGCCAAAGGTACGTTTAACCTATAAAGTTGTAGGCCGAAACAAATTGGATGATACCAATAACAACGAGAGAATATAACAAACAACTCAAATTATAAAATTCAATTAAATTTTTCTAAGGCTCAGGCTATTATTTGTGTTGAAAACTAAATTTTGCCAGTACATTTTATTTTGGTTGTTGACATTCTAGTAAAGCATGACCTAGTACATTGGTAACTCATAATAAACGCAGTTAAAATAATGATATCGCAAGCGTTAAGTCGCTGTCATTAGTATCTTATCAGGGTGCTAATAGTATTCCGCTATTGTCTACTTTGCATAATCGAGTCCCGATTCATTGGCATCGGCGGCGCATGCGCCTTATCGGACAGAAGCGATTGGTTTTGAGCGGTCTCAATCGCTCCTCTAATGAATAATGTATGAGCATAATATTTAAACAGGCACTCAGTACGCATATAGTCACTACCAAATATATTAGAGCGTATAAGGTGCTCAAAAATATATAAACACGCTCTAATGTCTCTAACAATAGGGCTTAATTTAGATATGTATGGGCACCTTAGAAATGTTCCGAAATATTTTAGGGAGATTGTACATTGTACAAACCGACTATAAGTAATAACTATTTTTATTTTTAATTACTCGTTCCTTATTTGGATACAAAAAATACAATAGCTAAGCATGAGTAGTAATTAACAAATAAATAATTTAAAAAAGATTTAAAACATTATTTAATTAATTAATCTCGTAAAACTCTCGATTCGCCAAATAGGACATCCCTAAAATGCCGATGAAGGCCTAAAGCCTATTTATATCTAATACTTACTTCCAATAAATACCTTTAATAAATGAAACATAACCGCAAATCCAATCATTTACATGTATAAAAATATTCCATTAATTCAATTTGACTGAAAAAGTATTTACTTGGTTTTCGTTACCATTTTTATAAAATTACAAACTCATCCGATTTTTATCGATATATGGCATATGTACGAACAGAGATTTGCACCACATGTGCACATGTGTACAAGGGGTAGAACAATAACGCACTTCTAATGGAGTGGCATCTGCACACAAAGGGGCAGCGGTCGCCCCCCGACAAGTGCCCGCTCGCGACCGCTAACTACCGACCAGTGTACCTTTACAATCACTACTTACTAAATACGTAATGATATGGTACAGTACAAGGTCTAAGGAACGAAGCATTTCACATCCGTTCCATTGCCTAGGTCTTTTCCAGGTGCTACATCTTTTATTTTACTTAGGTATATGTTTTTCAAGGCACTGAGTTAAAATGTGGAAATTTTATAAGCGATACCGGCAGAGTATGGGTTAACAAATGATCTTAGGGCCGTATTAATAAACTAATCTCAACTCTAATGCTCGTCTCGAGATGCGTCAAAAATGACAGTGTTCTATGGTTTGACGTTTACTTTGACATATCTTGTGACAGGCATCTCGGCCTAGCCTAGCAAAAAAAAACCTACGCATAAAGCAAGCAAAAAAGAGACTATGTCCTTCACCAGATCCTACGACGCGCTTAAAACAATGATATTCGTCCTTTATCTAAATATCCAAATTAAATAACTCAAAGTAAGGGTTGAAACCTGAATAAATGTCGTCTACTTACACAGACTCCCCCAAGTACCGGTCCCCCAGGCAGCGCATGACGAATGGGCCCACAACTCATCCATTGTGCGCTAGAACCAGCCACTTGTTCCGCTCCACGGAAGGAAACCGTGGTCCAAAGTTAAAACAGAACAAATGCCAGTTTTTATTACGACATCATGGACAATTACCCAAGATTAATTGTAGAAGTTTTTCTCTGGATAAAAAGCGTATTATTTTATTACCGCCTTAAATATATGTACTTAAGCGTAATGTTTCCTAAATTGCTCTGATCAATTACCATGGCTTTTTTATTTGCAGGTCTATGGGAGATGGTAAATCGAAACAAAAAATGCGGCAAGGGAAAACTGTAAGATTGAATATTAACGCGAGGGAACGACGAAGAATGCACGATTTGGTAAGGAGAGATTATACCTTAAATTTACAAACGACTGCCCAAAAATAGGCGTCGGCCTGGGCCTCAATTCTACAGGTAAAACAATAGGTGTTATGGTATGGTCATTAACTCGGCCGCCATTAAGTAAATAAGAGCTATCAAAACGTTGACAATACGATAACAGCTCAAAGACGTTACGGTTTTTACCGCCTAGGATAGCTGCCCTGAGGGCCCTGCCAAGATGCATTGCGCTAACTAGCGTTTCTATTCGTTTCGTTTTTAAACCAATCGCGTCACTGGTAGAACACGTGACTTTTCGCATCACGTCATCTACGAGTGACGCGATTGGTTTTAAAACGCATCGAATAGAAACGTTAGTTAGCGTAATGCATCTTGGCAGGGCTTGGCTTGCTCTTTTGAGTAAACGGAAACCTTATACACCAGGCCACTTATGATTTTGGATTTGGGAATAATTCGATATCAGGCTAAATGTTTTGTAAACGGTCTAGAGTTAGAGTTTTAATTTGACCCACTTTATTTTTGAGTCCACCAAATTATCATGATAATATAAAGAGGCCTATGTCCAGCAGTGGACGTCTTTCGGCTGACATGATGATGATGACGAAATTATAATACTGGAACTTGCAAAAAAAACGTTGTAACTACCCTAAAAAGAGGTAGAATTCTTGCAAACATGCTAGGCTATTGTAATGGTGAAAATGTAGGTATTGGTTGACACCAGATACAATGAGGACCGAAATTAAAATCCAAAAAAAAGTATTAGGAAACATAAAAAACTTGAGCTCAAGTGGCAATTTTTTTTCATAGGTAGCTAAAATTATTTTCACTTATCATGTTTATTTTCGGGTAGATTCAGTTCAATATACGATAAGGAACGTGTATGAAACAAGCATAGCAAAACTGAACTGGTATGCCTTAATTAATTCGAGTTATGTAAGTAATTATAGGTGAAAAACTGAAGTAAATGACCTCTTGCATGTAGTTGTGTACAAAACTAATATGGAATTTACGTCAAATTTCAAATACCTATAGAATGTCGAACGGTCTATGCAGATGTGTTACTACTACATGCCAGAGGTCATTTACTTAAGCTTTTCACCTATAATTTTGTGATTTGTGATTGTGATGCCGTGAGAAAAATCCGTGGATTTTAAATTTATTTAAAAGAAAATGTACCTACTAATATAATATTTCCAAAGCAGCCCTTTATTCATAATCAAAACCAGTGAATTTTCATTATTTTATCTGTCGCGGCCATAAATGTAGGTGGATTAATAAGGAATAATAGGCTACAGTTATGACCTTGCCAATCAATTTTTTTACGTAGTATAATCACTCATAACTTTTGTTGCTCATTATTGCATCTCCATAGAAAGAATCTTTCCTGGGGTAAAATGCCTTTCTGTACTTTTTGCTTCTTTGCCGATCGTTTGCCATGAGATTTAACTTTTTCCTTAAAAACCATAAAAGTTAGAGCAGTTATTTTGTTTTTCTGTAATATAGAGTTTATTTAATAGTACATAAATGTATTTTTTTACCTCAGGTGTTATTCTTATATATCTCAAATACATCTTAGGTATATATCTCTAATATTCTGAAATATCTCAAGTTACAATTTTTTTTAAATAAAAAACTCACTTATTCTACATGACACCTCTCCTGATAGGTTAAAGTAGGTATTTTTCACGTAGACTTAATTTTTCTCACTGCCAGTGAATAATATTAAATTTCCAATTTCTAACGATGAGGCCTTGTGCCGGCCGCCAAATACACCTTTTGCAAATCTCACCCGACAGACCGACGGATACATATATTAAAATCCTAACCAACCGCATTTTTTTTATATGCGGCCAGGTCAGATATCTTCTCAGAAACCCTTTGTGTTTCTCCAATAATAATTATGTATATATATATGAACATTACTTTACTTTTTTACAACTTCAGAACGACGCCCTCGACGAGCTGCGCAGCGTGATCCCGTACGCGCACTCCCCGTCCGTCCGCAAGCTGTCCAAGATCGCCACGCTGCTGCTGGCCAAGAACTACATCCTCATGCAGGCCAGCGCGCTGGACGAGCTGCGAAGGTAAAGAGCCTACAACACATCGATACTCTCGACGACGACGTTAAATCCAGCACAGTGTTTTGTCAATCACCGATCATATTACCGAATGGTCGCTACGACTTGGGGACCTTCAAGAGACGAGCATACCTACTCATTTCTCAAATGCCGGCAACACAGCTGCAACACCACTCCTGGTGTTGCAGGTGTTCATGGGTAGCGTTGATCACTTCACATTAATAAAAGCAGCATCTAAATCTCTAATCTCTAGCATTAAATAAAACAGTAACCATTATTCCTATCTCACAAATCTAACCTACAACTGTTTCTACAGGTTAGTAGCCTACCTCCAAGGCACTGCGACCGCTGCAGGAGGCATAGTGCTGCCACCCGGCTTTGACTTAGCGGGGATGCCGGCGGCTGCCAAGCTTCTCCAGCCCCCCGTGCTGGGGCCACCCGCACCGCCCGAGCCGCCCTCCTGAGACCCGCCCGTCAAGCTCGAGCCGTCAGGTCCCTAGTGCAGTTATAGTGCCGACGTTCACTGACTGAAAGTTTAAAGTCCTAGTCTAAGTTTAAGGATAAGAGCAATATGCACGTGTTGGCATCTAGTCTTTATATTAAGGAATGTGGAGGTTTTGCGAATACTCGTGGCAGTTTTAAAATGTGAATATGGATGTGGTTCAGAACTGGATTTATAATTTATAATATAAGGGTCTTTTTCAACGACAATGACAGCGCGAATTTTAACGTAGATATGGATCTATTTTTGCGCCATGACGTTTAGTATATTTTTAAGATTGCATATGTCTTATTTAATTATACAGTGCACAAGCTACGAAATTAACGCTACGCATTCTACGCCGTAGCACTTTTCTGTAAAACTACAAGCCTTACAAAGTATAGATAGCACTTACCAAACTAACCTAACCAATAGTAATTTTTATATTAAAGGTAATAGAAACGACTAGAATTCGCTCTAAAATACGAAACCAGTCCTAAAACATACTGAATATAAGGATAAATAATTTAATTTAATTCGAACTATTGAAAAGTCTCAACATATATTTAACAAGGTTACTGTAGGTTTCTGTCCATTAGTTAGTATATCTTACGATTAATTCCAATCATATTGTAATCTATGCGCACAAGCGTTTGTATGCGTAAATTTTCACTATTGTTTTTATACGATTTTATTATAACGTCTAGTAGCTCTCGTAGCTCAATGTCAATTACGGCGAACGTAAACAGGTATTACTTTAGTTGCTAGGTTTTGTCAAAATTGTAGACAAGAATTATGTTTCAAAAACTTTAATGTGAATAGATCATAAAACTGCTAGAGTTGGAAAAGGTAGGTACGAATATGATAGTGTGTAACATTTCGATAGAATGCTCGAATTTATACTGGCATTGCTTAGGTTTTTAGTTTATCTATACTTACCTACTGTGAAATGCGTTAAATGAAAACTAAAATGTCTAACCGCCACACTCAAAAGATGTTTATATACAGGGTGACTACGGGGCAAGCGCGGATCCACCGTTGTGGGCACGGTGGGCATGCCCACAACCCTAATAGACTTGTGACGTCACGGATGATATTATATCCTATGCCAGGGCGTCAAATATTCTGTAAACATCTCTTTTGTAAGAATGCACTATACTGATCATGAGAGAGTTCATACTCCGACTCGCACTTGGCCGATTTTCGGGTGGCTGTGACCACAACCTTTTTTGAGGGCTGGATGCGCGCCTGCTACGGGGTCGTGTAGCAACAAAGTAAACTAAAACTCACTACACCATTAGGAACATAACGTAATAGATTTAAAACCGTTAAGACAATTACTTTGTTTTTATTCAAATAATCATTGAATGATTTCATTTTATTCGGGATCATGGCCACCCTACATACCTACTCTTCTTACTCGTCTGATCGTTCGATTTTCAAATAGGTTTTAAGTTTTTAACATGAAAACGTTAGGTGACCATAATTTTAGTAATAATTAGGGAAACATATTGAATGAATGTTTATTCTAATAAAAAACAAAGTAAGTGTCTTATCGCTTTTAAAACTAGTACGCTATGTTTCTAATGGTGTAGTCAGTTTTAGTTTACTTTGTTGCTACTCGACCCCGTAGAGGGGTCAATCAACTTTTTTACCCACACTTTTATTTAACCGGATTTCAACAAACATGTTTGTTTTTAAATATAATATCACTGCTTATTTTCGTTTTTAATGAAGTAGTCATTTTACTAGTTTATCAATCTATCTTTTTCAAATACCTACCCATATCTTAATTTCTAAAATATGTGAAAATTGGGTAATTACGTGTCTACTGAGTTACTGTCCGCGAATTTGTGTGATAAATAGTGAATTGTCAACTGAGTTACCACATTTTTAAACAACACATTATAATTTCTCGTGTGGTTGCCGAGTTAGAATAGTGCCACTCCTTGTCTTCCCGTGGATGTCGTAAGAGACGACTAAGGGAATAAAGGCTTGTAGTACTGTTAGGCGATGGGCTTGCAACCTGTCACTAATACGCTGGTAAACATCTTAGCCTAATTGCGCAAGTTGTGGTTATAGAATTATCAACAAGTTTTTAGAGATGTTTGTAATTCTGTAGCTCTGCCTACCCCACTCTGGGAACGAAGGCGTGAAATTATGTATGTATGTATGTACATTATAATTTGATTTATGAAAGGAGTCAATGATATTACTACAATTTAAAAATAATTTCACTTAAAATAAGTCCCCAGATTTTATATTATTTATTAAAATCGGAACGGTGGGCAACAGACAGAAATGTGTGGGTAAAAAAGTTGATTGACCCAGACACCCTGTATAATAACTGTTGTACGAGTAAACCACAATTAAGATTGTTTCGATGACTAATCAAAGGACTTTCAGTGCTGGGAAAAATTACATTTAACAAATCGAAGGACGACGCAGTTAACCTGGTTGGTGGTAATGGCCCTGCCTTCGAAACTAGCGGTCCCACGTTCGATTCCCGGTATGAGCAAATATGTGTGAGATGAGCGCGAGTATTTGTTTCTAAGTCTCGTGTTCTATATATTAATGTATGTATTTCTCTACATAAGTATATATCGTTGCCTAGTACCGATAGTCCAAGCCTAGAGCTTAGTTTGGGACTAGGTCAATTTGTGTGAGATTGTCCTTTGATATATTAAAAAAATTTAATTGTGAACTATCTTGTAAATACGTAATAATTGGAGAAATTAGCTAAAATCTAAAAAAAAATGTCCATGCAACGACTGTGAAGAAAAGCCTTCAAATAGGAGGAAACGAGTTCAAAGTTTTGTAGATAATATACCTACAACCAAATTCTTTGTAAGGCAGAGTTCTTCGAATATTTCAGTCTTAAACATTTAAAATTTAATGATTACATACAACTCGTATGTACATACCGCGCCTACACAAGTTACGTATATAACAGTGTGTGTAAATATTCATTTTATTAAGTAGTTAGATGTCATATTCAACCGAATTCTGCATATATTATTTAATATTGACCTATACTCGATATTCCAAATCAGCTTTAAAATCGTAAAAGGCCTCTTTTCGACTGGGGTAAAACCATTATTGCCCTTTAACGTGTTATGGTATTGTCAGCTTTACCATAAACCATAACACGTCAAAAATAATATGGTTTTAACTTGTTGAATAGAGCCCCTGAGGTCTGTAAGTGCTCTGCACATGGAAAAACTATGATTTCTAATACTGCTCTCTTGACTAGATAGTTGTAAATTATGTACAGAACCGTTAGATCAATATTCTTTTACAGGACTTAAGTAGATATAGGTAAAAAACTTAAGTAAAGGCCTGTTGCATGTAGTTGTGTACAAAACTAATATGGAATTTACGTCAAATTTCAAATATAGAATGTCAAACGGTCTATACAGATGTCTTACAACTACATGCAAGAGGAGCTTTACTTAACTTTTTACTAGAATAAAAGCTTTCCGATCTCTTTGTCAGTATTTATTATTTCAAGTCTAGATGTGATGTAAGTTATATTATTTCTCTACTTGAATACAAGAGAGAACTGTGAATCAACGTGCCAAAATAATTAAGGACCGTCTTCTGGACATAGAAATTAATATTTAAATTGTTGTAAGATATTCTGATAGTTTTGTAGACTTATACGAATGTGTGTGCTTATGAGATTGAGGATTGTATATTATTATAAGTAGATAATAATTTATTATGTTTAAGTAATTTACTATACTAGCGTAGGTAGTGTCCAATCAACAAGTTGTTGATAAGCCAAAGTAAAATGTGATTGTTATTAGCAATAATACTAACTTATTTTAATTTACGTGATTAAAAATAAAGGTATAGAATATATTCATATTTATTCATTTCATCATGTCTTTTTACAAAACGTGACGTATGTTTGACATGTTTGTGCATTTTGATCAACCTTGACGTTGTCGAATCGCCTCTGCTATTCGAAAACGTGTTCTGCCTGGTCCTCTATTCAACTGGGCCGAATAATATTGCTTGTGACGAGTTATGGTTATGGTAGAGAAGAGATAGATCTTTGTTTTGTGGCATAGTCATTTGTGTTGCCACTATGAGTTCGCCAATGTCTGATTTAAGAAAGGAAGACGTTTTGACATATTTTTTTTTAACTCAGCCGCCATTATTGTGAAGTTAAAAATACCTAGCTATCAAAATGTTGACAGTAGGTACAGAAACACGTCAAAAACAATAGGGGTTTTACGGTGTAGTGTAGAATCTCAGCCCAGAACCTATTCGTAGCCGAAACCCTTAAACAGACTCGCGTTTTCATACAATATTTTACGCATAGGTGAAGCCTACTCGATGACGAGATGAACCTTGACGAAAGTCAACGTCAATGTCAAAATTAAAATTCCAATTTCTCGATGACGATACATTAACGTTACTTTACCTAGTTCGTGCTCGGGTATTATATAAGAATTCAGATTTAAATTTAGAATTAAGAAGTCATAATTTTTGGGACCCGTTTTTGTTTAAGTTCATACTAACTTTAAAAAAGCACCCTTAGTTAACGGTACCTACCTGCCAAATATAAGAAACGTTCATGATCTTAAAGATCATTGTTGTCTGGACACAGGACCCTTCGCCAGGATTTGTCTTTAATAGATGAATACAATTAATATACCCTGTTAAATCATATACCTACGCTCATGCGACATCTAGTGTCATATGCTGAAACCATTGCCTACACGAGCAGACTAACGTTTACTTTTTCCCTGTTACATAGTTCATACAATAAGCAAGAGGTGGCGCCACTAGTTTTGCATGTCGGCTTACTACTGATCAATACCTGAACAACGTCAAATGGGCTTCAGAAGTCCAAATAGGTACGTTTTTCATTGCAAAAACTTATATTTCAGCTTTTCTGTTTCCTTTTGACTATATGAAGCCGTCAGTAATTTGTATTTAAACGATAGGGAACGTTTATAAATTATTTAAGTTATCTTGAAATTCATTTATAATGTCACTTTAGAAGATACGAGACCTATTATCATAAGTGGCGTTGCATTCTATGATAAAGCGACTTGTTAAACATTTTGGCCACTCACATCTTAAGACTAGGTAATTCTTACTGTTGATTTGTGGTATATACATTTGACTGCAATTTTAATTAAAAATATGCTAAGCAGCAGTGTTCGCATTCGATCCGGTGTGGAGGCAAAATAGACGGTAAGATTACTAGTATTTATTTATTTATCAACACATTTGCAATCTTCTGACTGCATAATATCTATGAGTCTCAGAGCGCACCTACTGGAATGTGTAATGCTGCGTTTCCACCAGAGCTGTGCGAGGCAGCTAATAGGTGTTACCAGGAAAAATCCACCAATAGAGGCTATTAAAACAAAATAATCCCATTGGTGGATTTTTCCTCGCAACACCGCTTAGCTGCCTCGCACAGCTCTGGTGGAAACGCAGCCTAGTGGCAGGTGGCCTTTATGGTTGCCTTCCTCAAGCTATAAAAAAATCCCTAAACGGGGCACAGTTGATAGCCGCCCCTCTACATAATAATGAAAGTACTCTTAAGCTATATTTATTGCGTATTTGTTAAGAAAACAATTAGTAAGAAATTATATTATTATCAGAGGGGAGGCGTTGCGGCGGAAATCAAGTTGATCGAGTTACCTAATTAGTTTACCTGCCTCCTCCGGATGCAATCAACGACTTAATCTTAACCGAGATTTAATGCCTAGTATAAAAATAAACAAGAAAGTATAGCACACGTAATTAATAAAAATGGCTTATAGCAGTATAATAACGCAAGATTGTTTAAAATAAATTTAGAATTATTTTAACGAATTCTAGACCACAGTTTTTGGGCTCCTTGTTTTGCCAAATCTGTCTCAAGGGACTAAACTGTGTAAAGAATATGAAATAAGAGCTTACAATTTTTGAAGTAATGTATAATTCAATAATGATACCCTATGTACCTACATTGGTTTCTCTGAAGCGGCTTAACAGACAAACAACCCGCGAGACTTGGGCTTCCAAGTATATCTTTATCTTCAAATGGAATAAAACAAGGTAAATATCCGCGTTGAATAGAGGCCGGTTTGGCCGCTTACTTCCTCTATGCAACAGATTTTCATGCCTATTTTTTCCAAAATATTTTTCTCTCTAATTAGTTACAATCCGTAATAAAATTTGGTTATAGGTAGCAGCTACATTAATCCTCCAATTTTATGCACTCATTAGGCACGATAGAAGGGTTTGACAGAAGGTTTACGATCAAGCTTAACACTGTCGTTTTAACTAGTGGATCTTAAAGTAGGTACCTACCACCGCGAGTAAGTATTTTCAAAAATGCTTGCTATTTCACCCCGCTCGGCCACCCTCCAGGCATGAACAGTGCGAATATGCAAAAACTCTCACGCACACAACGATCGGTGGCGACGGCGGGGCGGGAGCGGGTAGCGGGGTAGCTCAGTCCCACAGATTATAAGGGTATGACTACAGACTCAATCCAGTGGTTCAGTAAGAGTTCCGGTGTGCACACATCCCACAAGTTCATCTTATTGTTGTTGTGAATATCTTAGTTATTAGAATATAACAAACATTAACTTAAGCCCACTACGGGATACTTAATGTTTTTTATATTATAAAGTCTGTTCATTCTTACTTGTCTTATATAGTAAACAACTTTCTAACCTCAAAATGAACCTTTTAGGCTAAAACAGCTCTTTTATCGTTAATAAAATAAACTGAGTAAACATTTTGGACATCACTTGGCCAATGTATTATCCGTGATTTCTTTATTTGGTTTAAAATAGCTATTTTAGCCAAAGAAATGTTCATTTTGAGGTTAGAAAGTTGTTTACTATATAAGACAAGTAAGAATGAACAGACCTTATATACAAATATATACAATTATTAGATTTAGAATGGAAGGAAAAGATTATAGACGAGGGAAAAAGAAACGACTGCGGTTATCTGCAAAGCGAAAAAAGTGCCATTTTGCTCGCAAGTCAAAAGAAAAGGCTGCGCGAACTTCGAAAAACAACGGGTAGGTACCTACCTAAAGGGACGTATTTTAAAATACCATTATACTTAGACCTCAGTAGTCTTATTTAAATTGTATAAAACTCGAGACCAGCCTATTATGGTCGTGTTTATCGATGTGGATAAAAGTGGATAAAACATCTGTCACTTTCTGTCAAGAACTTAAATTTGGGTTCCACCTTAGGTCCAAAGTCTATCGGACATTCTCATTCTACAACAATAAGGTTGAGTTTCCTATAAGTTACTAATGATTATGCATTGGAGGCATCTGAGCTAATGACATTGACGACTTCAAGCCTATTTTTTTAAAATGGGTCTCAAATTAACGTTCGTGACCGTACCTAGGTATGTAAGTGCGAAAGTGACGGATGCTTTATCCACCGCGAGAAGGGTGACCATAATAACTACCCCCTGCCGCTCTTGTGATAACAAATCACAGTAAGTCAACTTTGTGTCAAAATTGAGTTAACTACATACCTATTCTTAAAGGTGAAATCGAGATCAGATGGAGATTAGTACGAGTAGAAGTAGTGTTTTGGCCATCTTTATACCGTTTTTAACCGACTTCAAAAAAAGGAAGAGGTTCTCAATTCGTCTGTATTTTTTATTTTTTTTTAATGTTTGTTACCTCAGAACTTTCGACTGGGTGAACCGATTTTTGATGATTCTTTTTTTATTTGAAAGCTGGTGCTTCCCGATTGGTCCCATTCTTATCAAAATGAAGATCTGATGGTGGAATCCATGAGGAATCGACGGAACTCTTCAAAATTTATAGGCACGCCTATAGCGATTTTGGTATTTTTCATTGTAACTCGTGTATTTGGTCTTGGAAAGCAGTATTTGGTGAAGTGGAACTGATGATGAAGACCACAGATGGCCACCGGAACTCCTAAACGGTATATATTTCGAGGGTGGCGACAAGATATTTCGATTAAGATAGTTGAGCGACTATGACGAAGCATATTTATGTTTAAATATATGACTATGATTTTCCCACGGCGTTGCCTGCGGCGAGATTGAAATGTTCTATTGTTTCTTATTAATTGAGAAGTGGGAGAATAACAGCCTAATTATGATCACTAAAAAATATAAAATAAAGAAAAGTTAAAAAAAAACAAAAACCCGCCTTCAAAAAGCAAAAAATAACTTCTTTAAAATGGTAGGTAAATAGGTCAGTCCAACTGAAGTCGGCGTCCAACAATATTTTAACCAAAAGCAGACTTCAGTTGGACTGACCTATTTACCTACCATTTTAAAGAAGTTATTTTTTGCTTTTTGAAGGCGGGTTTTTGTTTTTTTAAACTTTTTTTTTGGCCACTCTAAATTTTAACTACTTAATATCTAGCATTATGAAATTACAAACATTTTTTTCTATTTTTAACCGACTTCAAAAAAAGGAGGAGGTTCTCAATTCGTCGGGATATTTTTTTTTTTTTTTTTTATGTATGTTCCCCGATTACTCGAAGACCGCTGGACCGATTTGAAAAATTTTTTCGTTGTTCGAATGGGTATACTTTCTAGTTGGTCCCATTGTCACCACGTCAGGATCTGATGATGGGATCATGGAGAAATCAAGAGAACTCCTCAAATATTATAGGCACACCTATAGCGATTTTGGTATTTTTCACTGTAACTCATGCATTTGCTTTTGAAAAGTACTATATGGTGTAGTGGAACTGATGATGAAGACCACAAATGGCCACCGGAACTCCTTAACGGTACCTATTTCAAGGGTGGCGATAAGATATTTCGATAAAGGAAGTTGAGCGACTATGACGAAGCACATTTAGGTTTAAATATGACTATGACATTCCCGCGGCGTTGTCTGCGGCGAGCTTGAAATGTTCTATAGTTTATTATTAATATTTAGAAGTGGAGCTACGTAACAGCATAAATAGGATCACTAAAAAGTATAAAATAAAATAAATGTTTAAAAAAACAAAAAACCGCCTTCAAAAAGCAAAAAATAACTTCTTTAAAATGGTAGGTAAATAGGTCAGTCCAACTGAAGTCGGCGTCCAACAATATTTTAACCAAAAGCAGACTTCAGTTGGACTGACCTATTTACCTACCATTTTAAAGAAGTAATTTTTTGCTTTTTGAAGGCGGTTTTTTGTTTTTTTAAACATTTATTTTATATCTTAAAATTAATCTTCAGTCTTAACTATTTATGAACATTATTTTTAATTTTACAGTATTTTTGATGCTCATTTCAACCTTAAATGGCCAAAAAGGGTAAGTACAGTGGTCACAAACGGCACTTCTACCATATATAAGGTTTATTTTTATAACTTGAATGTCGGTAGATAGAAGAAGCCTAATTTAAAACGAAACTTTCCTTAGCATAGACACTAGGTAACTTAAAATACCTATGATTCTGTTTAGGCGATCACTAATAATAAAAATATCATAATCATATTAATAATCATTTTGTCTATATACGAATATTCAAAAACATTATGGTTACTATCTCAATTCGTGGTAGTTATGGATAAAAAAATACTTTCACTCGATTTGTTCCAAATTCTTTAATTTTAATACTTGGTACTTACTGTGATTATTGTTTGCGCGGCAGGATACTGTTTAGAGTACTGTTTATCACAAACATTTGTAAACGTATGTGTACCTACTTTATTAATGAAAATATTGTTGTTGACTTCTATCTGCTTAGTACTATAATTAAAGCCGCATCCACATGCTTGGTATTTGCGACAAACACTGCACGACGCAACTGTATGTTAGAGTGAAATAGAAATACATCGTGCTCACTTTAACATACAGTTGCGTCACGCAGTGTTAGTGGCAAACACCAAGCATGTGGATGCGGCATGAGAATACAGGTACAGTCAGCATCCCATACAAAATATATGGTGTTACGAATTATTTGGTCACTTTGGCTGTTACAATATATTTGATGCTGACTGTACGCTCTGACGGGACAACCTAAACTCGCCGGTTGATAATTAGTCCGTGGAGTTCAATTCATAATTCCTGATTATGGTCAATTACTTATGATTCAAAATGTAGGCAAAGATTTAACAAAAAAAACTGCATGTTTGTGTGTTTATTATTCGATACTTTTTTGTTTTTATTTTGAGGGGTTCGGGCTTGCGTTACTCATACTTATACTCATACATATTCAGTCCCAAAATATGCACGATTTTGATAGAATTGGTCAGCCTGATCTGGAGCTTGCCGTTAGTACTTAGTCGATTTGTAGATCCCAGTCTCTTGTGGGTTAGGGAACCTATTGTTTTTTGTGTGGTTGCCGGGTTAGAAATAGTGCCTCTCCATGTCTTCCCGTGGATTTCGTAAGAGGCGACTAAGGGAATAAAGGCTTGCACATAGTACTGTTAGGCAATCGGCTTGCAACCTGTAGGTAGGTAAACATCTTAGCCTAATTGTGCAAAATGTGGTTAGGTTACAGAATTATCAACAAGTTTTTAGAGTTGTTGGTAGTTCTGTAGCTCTGCCTAGCCCACTCTTGTTCTTTCATTTGTTTTCCAGTGCCCTCGTCCCTGTGCAATGCAAGGAACAGCCATCGAGCAGGGCTGATTTATCGTCTACAATTACTATGCAAGGACAATCTACTGAAGGTGGCATCAGAGTGACATCTAGCGAAGAAATTCAGAGCGAATACAATAAATCATCTAACACTATTACTACACCGTTTGTAGAGATAATGATTGATCCTGAAATGATTAAGATGGAGATGGAGGCGATCGAATCAGATTGTTCGGAAGGAGAATTGTAGAAATTGAACATATTGACAGTATTAACATATTCATAAGCCACTGAACTGCAATTGGTATCATTTAAAATATACAAAGAATCCAGATTGGCTAACTATTTCGGGTCAAAAGATACAGCTCTTAAGGTTTAGGACGGAACCCCAGAGAGGTTGAAAATTTGTAGTAAACTACGTCATGCTTGTCACCAATAAAATGATTGCTCAATAGTAAATTTTACTCTTCTTGGTTATTGCTCCCTGCGTCTATTACATCACGGAATATTTAGAAAAAAAAACATCGAGCGACTAGTTGAAAAGTGAGTCATAATTATTGGGTTGACTGCTTTGGACAGAGGCACCGAAGCACTTTGTCCGTTCCGTGCACTCTATTGAAAATATCTCTATAAATGTGAAATTTATTGTTATACTTACAGTTGTACTAATTGTACTGCAACACTTTGAGCAATTTGAGCATGAATTATTGAGTGTGTGGTAGCTAATAGAGTACTAATTATTCAGAAGAAATATGACAAAAGTTTTTATCTACACAAATATCATACGTCCACTATTATGCGTTCAAAACCCGTAGCCAATGACCAGCATTACCTGTGGTAGTAGGTGACAGCGATGACAGCTGTTAATTTTGGAAGATGTTCCAAATTTGGATCTCATTGCCTTACAATATTCGATAACGTAATTTCAACATTACGTTACAGCTGTCATCGCTGTCACCTACTACCACAGGTAAGGTTGTCTTTCGGCTTCTGAACCCATCTTAGAGTACTTATAATATGTGTGTAGATAAACGCGACTCTGCGTAATTAGCATTACAAACTCGTGTGATCTATTATGAAACTCGCCTTGCGGCTCGTTTCATAAACCACACTCATGTTGTAATGCCTGTCATTACGCAACGGTCACGTAAACTACTATTACACAACACGTTTTACAACGTTTACAATGTTATTGGTCATTCAATAACCATATCAAGGAACAGACAGGTAAAGTTCGATTTGCAATAACTGTCACGATTAGAAAGTGCGAAACTTATGAGTCATAAGTTATGACTTATCTTATCTTACCTTGAACAGATGGGCGTTTCGGAGACATTCTGATAATGGTAAAGAACTAAAGATAAAACATTAATTTCTTAATAATATATCTGATAATGGTAAAGAACTAAAGATAAAACATTAATTTCTTAATAATATAACATAAGTTAAACACGAGTCAAATTATATATATAAATACTGAGATCGTCAGATTGATACACAATACACAATAAAATACACACTTAAAATTGTAACTGTTTACTTATTACCAGAGGTCGGAATAGGTAGTGCTTATTAACCTAAACTTGATGCATCTTCATTCAATTACGTATTCCCATCTCACTCACGCCTGAATGAACATCAGTCAAGTTTAGGTTAATAAGCACTACCTATTCCGACCGCTGCTTATTACGGTTCATGAAATACATCCTGCTGAAGTGCTGACAGACAGACTAACAGCGCAGACTTAGCAATAGGGTCCCGATAGCACACTTTGGGTACGGAACCCTGAAAGGGATGAACAAAGGTGAATTTATCCCTTAATTCTCTTGAGGGTTAAGTTATTGTCTAAAAAAGGAATTGAACATTTATTTTACCATTTCGTTTTTGACATTTTAAGAGAGTTCAATGCGTCAGAGCTTTCAAGACATTACAGAAAAAAAATAAGCCGTAGAAATGCCAAATGGATACGATTAGTTTCACAACACAGTATATTTTGCTGGTTTTTTTTTAGGTAGGTGTATTTGTAGTTTATGGTAACATGCTTTCAGATTACAGACATTGAAAGTGATTCGATGACGAAATAGCATGGTGGTTCACGAAACAAAAATAACAAATGCAAGCGTTTTTTCTTCGACAAAAGCAAGATCGTGTGTGCATGCTTCGGCGATGACGTCACGAGTGCACGCACGTACCGCCGAGACACGCCATGCGTTGAGCGTCTGCCGAGTTTCCCGCATTTCTTCAACAAGAGAATTACCTACTACTCGAGATAACAAGTCTGGCAGTATTTGCCAAATACAGGCCCCGTATTCTACAGGGTATAACCATATGAGTTGATAAAATTGAATATCAAAGTCCAATATGTCTTTGAAATTTGGTATACGAATTTAAAACTTAATTTGTTCGAATTAAATTTTAAATTCGTATACTCAATTTCATGGACATATTGAAGTTTGATATTTATCAACTCATATTGTCTTTCACGTGTCATCGTAATGTATTTAACTCGGCCATTATTGTCAATTAAAATACAAGAGAGTCATCTTAACGTTTACAACACGATAAGTAACATGTCAAAGGAAATATGGTTTTACCGACAATAATAATAGTAGAAAATTCACGTTGTACTTAAGGTTGAGTTGAACCGTACATACAAATAGGGATGTTACGGAGCTTCGCCTCCGCATCCGTTAAGACGGAACTTCCGTTTGGTTTTACACCTTCGGATCCGCCTCCGCCTTCGCTATTTTTTACCGAAGTTATACCGGAGTTGAAGGTATCTATTGCATTTACCGCGGCAGCGCGGCACACGCCTACAAGTTTTGACTTGTCCAGGAATTAATTTAAATAAAAGGTACTCGGCTTCGGCTCCGCCTCCGGTAAACCTCCGGATCCGGTTCCGGATCTGACTTCGGTTACGGCGCCAACTTCGCCTCAGGCTCCGGATTCGACTCCGTTAAATAAAAAAATTAAACTCCGGATCCGGCTCCGGCTCCGGTAAAGCCGCTTCCGTAACATCCCTACATACAAATACACTTTCACAACTCATTAATAAGTATTATAAATACGAAAGTTGTGTGTTAGTTTGTTACTCCTTCGCGCTAAAACGGCTGAACAGATTTGAATGAAATTAGAAATGGAGATAGCTATACCCTGGATCCAACATAGGCTACTTTCATCCCGGAAAAATGTAAAGTTCCCAAATGGAATAACGATAATCGAAATCTACGTGGGCGAAGTCTTGGACACGAGCTATTAATAATATAGGTATGTAAGAATAACAATGAATTAAAACTCATTCATTAGGTGGTTGATAGTTCAGAACGAATACGTATAATAGGTTAAATGGGGATAAATATATGGCATTCTACTAAAGTTAACGACGGTATAACTCAAAGAGCTAACTAATATTGCAATTTAATACATTTTGAGAGATTTGTACACCTGTACTGTACGTACAGTCATTTTCTGCAGAGCGCGTCTCAAACCCTTCGGTGTTATCGAGCTGCCGCCAGTGGAGATACCACTGCGATATAATATGTATAAAGCTGCAGACACACTGAGAGCGGGGGCGGTGCGGTGCGGCGCATTCTCAAACCAAAAACACCTCTGCCACGCTTTATAAACGCTTTTTAGTTTGGGAACGCACCGCACCGCACCGCCTCCGCTTTCAGACATTCGCTATGTACTCGTAAACGCTGTTCGTATCACTGAGGTCGTTGGTACGGTTAACCTCGTCTGGTAATGGCGGGTCTCCATCAGTACCTTCAGTTTTGCACATAAACCTGGCATATAAACGAAAAAAAGCGAGAATAACTCCCATCAAGCCGAACAATAAATCGAATGTTTTAAGGTTTAATGCAATAATTAATATCAATCAATAAATGGATCAAGCATCGTCTTCAATTTCCTAAAACTAAAACGACGAGAGATACTTAATTTACTTTAACTACTTAGGTACCTACATAAAAACAATAGTTTAGGTTCCTAATTATAGGAAATAACTATGGACGAAGAATTCCCATCATAACTACTCCGCTGTCGGAAACCTTTTAGGAAAGTTGGTATAGTATTTCCGGAGAAGTTTTTAAAAGCATCCCAGTAACATTAACGAACATTAACATTGTTTTAGGGAAATGGGATATTTTTTTTGCAGATATAGCGTTCTTATATACCTGTTGAAATGTTTTGTAAATAACGCGTCAAAAATGTATATAACTATAATTCCTAAAAAAAGGTCATTTTTCAACTGTAGGTAGGTAGTTTATTGTCCATCAGTATCAACCTTTGTTAATGATGTGAAGTAAAATAGAGAACAATCAATTTTCAAACACTTTTTAATTAGCGGTTAAATTTGATAAGTCATATCTGTGGCTAATTGCATGAAAAAAACGCAACCGTTCCTAATTATGTGGTCACCACTGTAGACACGCATTCATTACCTAAGGCACAAGTTACGTTATTCATAAGTTTCGTGTCAAGTACATAGCATGAGAATGTTCCAACTCGACCAATTTGTTTACAACGGTACAGCAGTGACGTCAGCGAAGCTCCACTGCGGCGAGGTTCTAGGTTCTCTAACTTGATTTTCCCAGGGCTCCGTATTCAAACCGCCATTTACTTGAAAAATTGAACTACATTTACGATTTATGTACGAGTACCTAAATGGATCCATATTGGTTCACTTAGCTTTGACAACTTCATTTTTGCGCATAGTAATAATTTTACCCAACTCAGACTTAACTTGAATCAAAAGCCTTTCATATTTGTGATGAAACGAAACTAACGTTAACCAACCAAACCTTGCAACAGAAAAATACAAAAAACCGCGTAACATTACACAGTACCTACACTATACGCAAAAAACGAGCGAAAGAAGTGCTTGGAATTCCGTGTAAAGTCTAACTCAGAAGTAGCTGTACATTTAGTACCTTGTCGCAGTAACGTATAAGAGTAGGAGTGGTTTGAATTTAGTATATCAATGGCTGCGACAAGGTAGCTACTAAAATGTAGGTAGGTACAGCTAATTCTAAGTTCCACCGTACAAATTATACATTTTCGGCCTACAGTCTACAGTCAAAACAAAGCAGGTTTTGTTTAATAGAACTTTCTCTAGTGTTCATTCTTCTCTTACCATAATCTCCTGAGGGCCCTGCCAAGATGAATTGCGATAACTAACGTTTCTATTCGTTTCGTTTGTAAACCAATCGCGTCACTGGTAGATCACGTGACTTTTCGTATCACGTCATCTACCAGTGACGCGATTGGTTTAAAAACGAATCGAATAGAAACGCTAGTTAGCGTAATGCATCTTGGCAGGGCCCTCTGTTTTTATTCATACCTCTGTGCTTGAGCAGGAGCATGTCTACCTGCGAGTGAGCCATCGAGACTTTTTATTTATCATCTCAACCTTTTCGACAGGTAGAAAATAAATCATGAGTCCATGGTTTCGGTGTTAGATGTTCTCTTGTGTTGGGTTTTGTTTGTGGCATGTGTTTTATTCTGTTCAGTCATTGGATCATCGAAAAATATCGTCGACGAAATCACAACTGTGTGCATGCATTATTTATTTTCATGATAAGCGTAAAATTATAGATTAAACATTGTTAAACGTGAAAGTCTCTAAATTTTGCGATCACAGTTCTGTTATACCCCGTGTTTTTTGAACGCAGATATCTACTTAATATCAACAACTAATAACCAGAAAAATGTGGTCCGCCAATCTGAAATGAGTTCTTACCAAATACAATAGTCAGAATAGAATAGTTCGTTTATTTTTAACCGACTTCAATAAAAGGAGGAGGTTCTCAATTCGTCGGGTTTTTTTTTAATGTATGTTCCCTGATTACTCGAAGACCACTGGACCGATTTGAAAAATTTTTCGTTGTTTGAATGGGTAATATACTTTCTAGTTGGTCCCATTGTCAACACGTCAGGATCTGATGGTGGTATCTTAGAGAAATCAAGAGAACTCCTCAAATATTAAAGGCACACCTATAGCGATTTTGATATTTTTCCCTGTAACTCGTGCATTTGCTTTTGAAAAGTACTATATGGTGAAGTGGAACTGATGATGAAGACCACAGTTGGCCACCGGAACTCCTTAACGGTACCTACCTATTTCAAGGGTGGCGATAAGATATTTCGATTAAGGTAGTTGAGCGACTATGATAGGTTTAAATATGACTATGACATTCCCGCGGCGTTGTCTGCGGCGAGCTTGAAATGTTCTATAGTTTGTCATTAATATTTAGAAGTGGAGCTACGTTACAGCATAAATAGGATCATTAAATCAAATCAAATCAAATCAAAATCATTTATTTCAGCCATCTTTGGACCATAATATTATTACAAAGTGTTAGTAAATTAAATTTAAAAAATTAACCTAATGTTAGTATTACATATTTTTACTGAGCACATAGGTTTTAAACTAAGCTAACCTACTTAGGCTGATATGCCAGTACGTGAACCAGACAACAATGATTCACATACTGACAATCGAATCTCTGAGCGAACGTCGCCAAGATGCCGTTGGAGCTGGCCCGCACCCTGCGCACCAGGGATGTGCAGCGTTTTCGCATGATGGCGTAAAAGCAGTCCACTCTTGCATCCGCGAACATACCTGATGCGCTGCAGAATCGAGGCAGCCCCATCAGCATCCTAAACGCGTTGTTGAACTGCACGCGTAGGGCGCTATACTGCCTTTGCGTGTAGTTTATCCACAGGCTGCTCGTGTAAAAGTTGGAACAATATGCTCTAAAGAGCGTCAGTTTAACCTCAGCGGAACAACGAGCAAACCTGCGGGCCACCATGTTCGCTCTGACAGACAGCGCCCTACGCTCCCTCTCTATGTCTGCATCGTCCCTTAGGTCAGAGGACAGTACGTGCCCAAGGTACTTAAACTCTTTAACAATATTTAACGGAGCGCCGTTAAGCTTAATAGCCGGAACATTGTACGGACGTTTACCTCTGACCCAAAAAACCATGCATTCACTCTTCTTGACATTATATGATAAGCCGTGGCTGACCGCATATCTCTCACACACCCGCAACAACTTGGCAAGACCACACGGAGAGGCGCTCAGCAGCACCATGTCATCTGCGTAGCTAATATTATTGAGACAAATACCGTCAATATTACAGCCGACATGCAAGCTGCTGAGCTCCTCTATTAGACCATTGACATACAGATTGAAGAGCTTGGGAGACGTAAGTCCCCCTTGCCTCACGCCGCACTCCAACCTGTATGGCTCGGAATATGTTCCCGACCATCTCACGACGTTGACCTGGTTAAAATACCAAAACTGGAGTGTTTTGTTTAGCTCCGCAGGCACAGTGATGCTCTCTAATTTACGCCACAGGATGTCGTAGTTAACCAAGTCGAATGCTTTAGAAAGGTCAAGGAAACAAGCATAGACAGGGGTTCGCCGATTGGTGTAGTACTTGATAGTCTGCTTAACACACAGGATAGCCGTTTCCGTCGACAGTCCACGTCTAAAACC
This sequence comes from Acleris literana, assembly GCA_946894065.1. Taxonomy (NCBI): domain Eukaryota; kingdom Metazoa; phylum Arthropoda; class Insecta; order Lepidoptera; family Tortricidae; genus Acleris; species Acleris literana. The sequence continues at coordinate 19,601,869 of OX335671.1, read as the reverse complement.
AAATTGATTGTCGTGTAGATCAATGTATTTATCTAGTTGACTGTTAAGCAAACTATCAAGAACCTTTGCCACGATTGTGGCCAATGATATAGGTCTATAATTAGCTTTGTCACAGATGTCACCCGTTTTGTTTTTCACGATAGGCACGACCACAGTTTTCATTAGTGCTTCGGGTAGATAGGAATGTCCCACACACAGCGTGAAAAACATAGCGAGCACTCTACACAGATGAGGGCCTGCAAACTTCAAATGCTCGATGCTTAGGCCGTCGTGACCAGGAGATTTACCACGCGACATTTGTCTGACCACATTATCTACGTCTTTGGCTGTGAACCTACCTGCAATCTCCTGACCCGACAGCCCATCACCGTGTTTTGGCTGTGACGGACCCAAAGGCGATTTTATAGTGAAGTGATCAAATCATACGAGCATACGTTTTGTTAGTGTTTGTAAGTGTTAGGTAGTCCCAAACAAGGACATATATTTAAGGAATTGACATTGGCATAATCAATATTTAAACGACTATAAAAGTATAAACAGACGAAAGAGATCTACGTTCGCATTTACAAAATCGTCGCCTGTATTATTAATATATTATGCTGAACCGTTCTATATTTGAAATCAAATGCCTCTAAAAATGTACATTTTAAAGCATGTAGCGCGGTCAGAGGAAGACTTTTAAAATAATGGAGTCAAATAATAGTCAATAACATGAAAAGTTCAATATCTGAAGCTTGCATCATGGTAGCTACTTACTGACGTACCTATACATTATGGTAGTATGCAGAGACTATTGTGCGCTGAAATACACCGGGAAGCAATTGCAACCCTAATGGTGATGAATATAAGCGAGCTTGAGGCAGCTAGCGGTGTGGTACGAAATTTAATCTGCCCCCCGTCTGCCACCCCGGCCCGCCCCGCCCGACCTAGCGCGGCATCTACCCACATAACAGATTAGATATACGTAGGTATATGGATATACATACACCAGCCTTGTGCCGTGCACTCTCCAATAATGTATTCATTATTATGGTTAGATAGGTACTATCGTCATTACTGTAATATTACTGTATGGTGACCTTTTATTTTTCATCGTTTTCGTGTACAAACGATTCTATTTCGAAATCACGATAACATGGCGCATGGGTAGATCAGGTCGACTGACAGTTTCTTCAGTCATCTTCGTCTTCAGGGTAAAGGTCAGGAAATATGTTTTGGCCGTCTGTTATTTACTTTGCGATCTTTTTTTCTGCGTTAAGACTTACCGGACCTAACCTTAACCTTAACCTTACAACCCACTGTGCTGTTTGAAGAACGAGGGCAGTTTTACGATTACCTTTTGTTAATATTAACAAAAAGATCTTAGTGAAGATTACAGCCGGCCAATTCATATTTCCTGAACTAAACTAAAATGTTCAAAAAACCATGAAAACATGACAAATAAGTAGGTAAGTTCAGGAACAAAACAGTTTCTTCTACTTTTTATCCATTTTGGCTTCTGCGCCAATATCATATCCGCCGAAAGGCGTCCATTACTGAATACATTTTTTAACCGACTTCAAAAACAGTAGGTTCTTAATTCGTCGGGTTTTTTTTTTTTTTTTTTAAATGTATGTTCCCCGATTACTCGAAGACCACTGGACCGATTTGAAAAATTTTTTCGTCGTTCGAGTAGTTATACTTTCTAGTTAGTCCCATTGTCACCACGTCAGGATCTAATGATGGGATCTTGGAGAAATCAAGAGAACTCCTCAAATATTATAGGCACACCTATAGCGATTTTGGTATTTTTCACGGTAACTCATGCATTTGCTTTTGAAAAGTACTATATGGTGAAGTGGAACTGATGATGAAGACCACAGATGGCCACCGGAACTCCTTAACGGTACCTATTTCAAGGGTGGCGATAAGATATTTCGATAAAGGTAGTTGAGCGACTATGACGAAGCACATTTAGGTTTAAATATGACTATGACATTCCCGCGGCGTTGTCTGCGGCGAGCTTGAAATGTTCTATAGTTTCTCATTAATATTTAGAAGTGGAGCTACGTAACAGCATAAATAGGATCACTAAAAAGTATAAAATAAAATAAATGTTTAAAAAAACAAAAACCCGCCTTCAAAAAGCAAAAAATAACTTCTTTAAAATGGTAGGTAAATCGGTCAGTCCAACTGAAGTCGGCGTCCAACAATATTTTAACCAAAAGAAGACTTCAGTTGGACTGACCTATTTACCTACCATTTTAAAGAAGTTATTTTTTGCTTTTTGAAGGCGGGTTTTTGTTTTTTTTTAAATTTTTAAAGGATCGTTTTAAAAGGATCTTAATTTATTAACTTTATCAATACGGATCCTCGTCGTCACTGACAAAATGTTTACTGATCACTGCAAATAACGAAGTAAGTAACTCAAAAATCATCCATTTGAGCAAATATAGATTTATACACCCGTCGCCGAAAGGGACGCACGTAGTTCTTTAAATTGTTATGTTAGTGACTGTAAGATTGAGAAACATACAGAAGTCTCTGTTCTTATACAATTAACTGACTGGCTTAAATTCGTTTATTTTATTAGTTAGAAAATCGATTAACTCAAACCGCTTTGAGCTGAAATTCGAACACTTCATTGACTACAATAACCCGTAGTCCAAAATTTGTTTAATAGGTTCACGTTCTAATTTTGGGACGTTGGCCTCACGTTACACCTAGTAACCTTGTTAGTAAATTTAGGAGTATAAAATACATGATTTATATTATTAGACGTTTTATTTCCACGGAGGCAAGATAAAAAATCGTGTTTTACAAGGGTCCAAAACACAAATAGCATTCAAACTATAGGAACCTTTACTAATACTTGCTCTTGTGGCTAACCTCACGTTAATAAACGCGTAACCCCTTGGCTCAATCTGCTATCGTGTCAAATGTGACTGATGTAGTAAGTACAGGTTGAAACCCCATGGCTTAGCACGTAAATATTGGTAAACCCGAGTCGATCCGCTCACCAACAGCACTTGTGCTAGATTGCATAGGGAAATCACGCTCTCCTCCCGGGCTGCCGGCGGCGACGACGCCACACATAGACAGGTACTTACGTGTCGGCGTGCGCACACAGGCGCAGCATAGCATACCGTTACGAAAGAGATAAAAAACATTGTTATTTTGATAACTAACGGACCTTGCTGTTTGAGTAAGTAAAAGCTCTTCTCAATCTTCTGTTCAAGTTTTGCATTCAAAAATAGCACCTGCATAAATTTTGCATAACATTTACGTATCTTTAACGTCTTCCTTGAACATTTCTTATTTATTTTCACTAAAATAGATGCTGTAACAAGTATCGCTACAGCAATCAAGAATCCAACGTCAGAAAATGTTCGTTGGAGCTTTTTCGCGTGTGCTACGTAAATTACAGGAGGGAGCGAGAAGGGCGCTATGCAAGCGTCGCTTTCGCCCTCCGCGAAAGCCTCCTGAAAATATCTATTGATTATCGTATACGTGCGCGGTACGTATAGACGGCCTCTTCACCCCGCGGTACGTAGGGATTCTAGGTACCGTGGAGTGCCAATTTATTTGAAGTACATTCTTGTGTAGTAAGGCGAGCGGACTAACTATTGCTGCAGTGACGACGACAAACGTCATAACCTCCCACGAGCGCGCTCGCGTTAAAAATAGTTTCCGTGACGGTGAAAAATAGCATTATTGCTTCAATTTGGCACGAATTGATTAGTTTTTAGCGATAATAACAAGTTTGAATACCTACGCTTGAGTAACTACGACTTTGCTACTAAGGGGTTATTGTTCCAAAAAAATATTTTTTTGTGTACAAAGCTTGAGACTGTACATACAACTAATTTCATAAAATTTTCCTAGGCCATTATGGACTATGTCAACGTGACGTTGTCAACCAAATCATAAGAAGTCTCTAACGTTTGGTTTACAACCGTCACTTTAACATAGAACATAGTAGCCTAGGAATCAAATTAGTAAACTGTACATGTCATGTATGTACAATTTTAAAAGGTTGCATTAACAACTCTATTCTAACGGTGGCCTTGCGCTTTTATCTTCTACCTTCAGGGAGCAAAAGGGACAAAGTTATAGCAGTCACATATTTCTGTCACTGTCTGGATCGTCTACACTTTAAAATACAGCCTTATCCCTTAGTTGAATCCTTTATGATAAAACTACATCGTTGCTTACATTCATTTAAAAAAAATGAAAAAAAATATCCATTATAGTAGAGCTTTTATAATGCAAACTACATTGCCTGAAAAATAGGTAACATCTTTGCTACCTTTCTGAAATGAGACTATTTTCTTTCTAGGGTTCCGTACCGAGAGGGTAAAAACGGGACCCTATTACTAAGCCTCCTCTGTCCGTCTGTCTGTCTGTCTTTCACTAGGCTGTCTCTGATGAACCGTGATAGATAGACAGTTGAAATTTTCACAGATGATGTATTTCTGTTGCCGCTATAACAAAAAATTCTAAAAACGGAATAAAATAAATATTTAAGTGGGGCTCCCATACAACAAACGTGATTTTTTTGCAGTTTTTTTCTCGATAATAATAACGGCAACAGGTACACTCTTGAAATATTCACAGAATATTTAGTTGTATACTCACTTTAAAACTAAATAATTAAATTAAATTAAAACAAACGTGATTTTTCATGGATAATGGTACGGACTCGCACTTAGCCGGTTTTTTGTATTATAATTATAATATTAATGTTTTTCTTGATTTTCTAACTTGTGACTATCTCAAATACGAGTAGTAGGTAGATACTTTTTCAGTATGTTTTAAAACTATAATCAAAACGCAAACATGATAAGGCGAAAAATGGTCAGGGCGTCAATTCTACTGGGGAAAACTAAGTATATTTCGTTTGACGGTTCTCTGCCTATTGGCCGAAATACGTTTGGTCGAATGTATCGTTTCCCAACCGTTTCATTTGCCAACCCACTTTTATTTCTGTAACAGTAAATATTTAAGGATTTTTGTAAAAAATACCCTAACCTAACCTAACTAATAGGGTCTACACGAAGATACAGAAATAAATCCTGAAATATTTACAGTTACAAAAAAAAAATGGGTTGGCAAATGAAACAGTTGAGAAACGATACAGGTACATTCGACCAAACGTATTTCGGCCAATAGGCAGGATTTGACATGTTATCGTATTGTCATCGTTACGATAGCTCATATCTTGTAATGACGGTGGAGGTAAAAACAATGCGATAATCCGTCTAATGCAACATGGTTTTAGGCGAATATTCGGGTGTTTCAACCGCCCTCCCTACCATTCTCAAAACAATGAAGAAATCAATGATAACTACCACCAACTTCTGGCGTAAATGGAAAGTATGCCTAATTCGGCTTCTGATTACGTCAGAAATTGGTGGTAATTATCATTGTTTTCTTCATTGTTTTGAGAATGGTAATGAGGGCGGTTGAAACGCCCGAATATTCACCCACCCAGTAGAATAGAGGCCCAGGTTTTTTTTAAACAAAATCAATATGTTTTGTCGGTCTGGAAATTTTGCGCTAATTACCCATGTTTTGCAGCGGTTTTTCACGAAACATTCGCATTGCTCTTACACCCTCGCCCCGCCCTCATTAGCGGGACTTACAACAAATAGAAACCTATTTAGTGTAATGAGCTACTTTCTGAAAGGCTTTCGAGCGTTTCAGCCTACGTGTCACGTTCGATTCGGATCCGAGAATATTGCGTGACGATGATAATTCGAAATCACAGATCTAATGCTGATTGGTTGGTGTAGGTAGTAGAAGTTTCAGGTGTTCGCCTTCAGTACAAAATAAATGAAACCTTAATTACTCAGATACTTTGAGAAGCTCCCTTAGGCCCCTAACAATAAAGTACACATTAAAGTTAATAAAAAGCTTGCTGCCGGACTGCTGTTGGCAACCGACGGTGACCATTTTCTACGATCCCCCTATATCACAGTCCTGATAATTAATGATGGGTGACAGGTGAGAATTGAGTATACATTGCAAAGTTAAAAAGATTACAACTTCACTTTGATTCATATAAGCTGTGCCATATATACTGAAATGTCACCTGAGACATTTAGAGTTATCGCTGTTTCGTTATTTATCGCTGTCTCTTGTCTGATTCTCGCTTTGCCCCTAAAGACAGTAAACGAAAGGGACACTTTTTACATTATCATTTACAATGTCTGATACTACGTTCGGAAAATAATTATTGATCCTGTTAATAATAATAATGTTCTTAAAAGTTTTGGAACAAAACTCTGGCATGGATAAAAAATAAGACATCTAACATTTTTAAAAAAACCGCGGTCAAGTGCGAGTCGGTCTCGCGCACCGAGGGTTCCGTATTTAAGATAATATGCCTGGAAACCGCAAAAGAAAATACTAAATTTTTATGAACTTTATTTTCTATGCAATAACCAGGGGTCGGAATAGGCAGTGCCTAGGTATATGCCTAAACTTCGCGGGAGGACGTAACTAAGAATGGTTACAACCAACAAAAATAATGATTTCTTTTTATTAAATGCGGGATTTCCGGGGTTTTTTTAATAATACATAAATGTGGAAATTGATACTAAAACTCAATATCACATGTTAAAAACATTTATTGTATACAATTTTACCTGTTTCAGGATTTCTCGATTAAAGTTAAAACAACTAAGAAATTATCAAATTAGGCCAATTACATGTATTTCTTTAAAACCCTAGTCGAGGGCCGTCGGTCACTTTACGTGATAATAAATATCAACATTTTATACTTCATTTATTAATTAGAAACTATATTCAAGGATTTTTAAAAATTCAATGTCCAACTTGTTATAAATAGACAAAATAAATTATTCCAATACGTTGTTGTAACAAATGAGTCGCCATGACACGCCATGATGACGTGCATCAAAGAACAGGACAAGCATATCCCTCTCATAACTGGAGAGATCAAGACAAAAAGCACGCGATCATAGATTAACGTTATAGAAGCGACGTTGTGATTGAAACTAACATTGTCACGTTGATACTTGAAAACATTGTTTTAATGCATAATATATCGAGAGTAAAGTTCGAATACATACCTATTTAAAACAATATTTGAATCGATGAACGCTGGCTGCACGCACGTAAAAGCATGACTCATTGTCATAACATTCCGCCTGAGCCGAGCGTTATCACGAGTTTACAGACTACCGTTTTTTTTAACTAAAAACTGATGCGGGCAAGCAAGTTGTACAACTATGCCAAATTTCAAGTTGATAGCATTTGTAGTTGCTGAGAAAACCTGCTGTGACATACAGACAGACAGACAACGAAGTCTCACCATAAGGGTAAAAGGGTTCCTTTTTTACCATTTTGGTACGGAACCCTAAAAAGGCGCACGAACGTCGATATACCTACAATGAGAGTTAAATTTATATGGAGTGATAAGCATCTAGGTACCGTAAACTCGGGTTACTTTAGCCCTAGGGGGTAACATTGCCCACCCTTAAAACTATAACTATTTTAGTGGTAATCATCTTGAATTGTTAACATAATTTTAGAACTATACATATAAGTAGCTTGGCCCTGATGTAACATTTAACGGAATAAATAAATTTTAATGATGGTTTTTGGGGTGGGCAATGTTACCCCCCAGGGCTAAAGTAACCCGAATTTACGGTACCTACAACACAACACGTCTACATATAGACATAGATAGACATAATAGAATCGACTTCTCACGGCGTCTGCGTTACCTACCTACCTTGCTCGAAGCCTCGAAGAGATGAATGCCTCTGAAACTCGAGCTCAGTGGCCTCATCTTACTAGACTGTAGCGTACAAACTGGGCAAGAGCATGTCTGACCATGCTCAGTGTAGGGTTCCGAAGCCGTTATTCACAAAAACTAACTCAAAAACAACAAGTATGAACTTATTCTCTATTTAAAATTATTTGTTGCTGTCTAAGACAATTATAGTAGGTATAAGGTATAAACACTTAAGTCGCTTGTATCTGAGGAACCAATAAATTCTAATTAGTCGTGATAGTTTTTCTTTTAAATTTGTTTATGCGCTTTTCATGAAGATATTTTTCAGATTTTTAGTATATGTAGTTTTGGCTGTAGGAGAGGGAGGGACAGTTGACTCTAACAAAAATTAGCGCTTTAAAGCTTAATATTTTATAAACGGATCCCTTAATCGAAAAATTTTTTTCACAAACCCACAATATTTTTGAAACACCTATCCAACGACACCCCAAATTATGGGGTAGACGAGAAAAAAAATACACCCCAACGTTACAGTGCGACCAAAAAGAGTAGAAACTAAATAAAATGGAATTAAAAAAAAACCATACTAAATTGTTGCCATGTTTACGCATTTTACGTCAAAAATATGACAGTTACATAGAAAGTGGCGCCCTCATTTAATTTCTACTCTTTTTGGTCGCACTGTAGGTGCGTGTAGGGAGGAAAAAAAATTTTTTTTTTTCACTTTGTTGGCATCACTAATATGTAGGTATATTGATGCCAAATTACAGCTTTTTAGTACTTAGAGTCTCTGAGCTAGACGGACGGACGGACTGACGGCGTTGACTACGGAACCCTAAAATACGATTTGTTTTTTATTTACGTAAAATAGCCAGCCCTTTTCCTGAAGTTAATATTCGAAATTACGTCAGCCCTCTTCTTTACCTTGTTGCTATCCCAAATGCAAAGTGAGAGGGACATAATCTACCATATGTTTAATTGTGTTTTAATGAACTTACTCAACAGAACTCCTTAAGCGTTTCACACACTACGCAGATGCGATAATATTTTATCTGCGTATAAAAACTTAATTATCTGAAAGTATCACACACTACGCAGATACGATAATATACTTACCTAATAATACTCTTATCCGTTATCTGCGGATATATTTGTATACGCAGAGAATATTCTCACCCTCTTTCGATATATTTCGAAAGATATGAACCCAGATACAGATATCGTATCGTATCTGCGTAGTCTGTGAGAGCTTTTAGGTGGGTTACTACAAAGCATGAGCATCGGTGGCCTAGGGGTTCGTGGAGTTGAGTCGTGATCGTGAGGTACCGAGTTCGAACCTACGCGGACATCATGTACCAATGAGTTTTTCTAACTTCAATACATTACCTGATGCTGTTACGGTGAAGGAAAAACATCGTGAGGAAACCTGCACATTCCAACAGCTTAGTGTGTAACAGGGTACTTGCACAAAAGATCCTAAAGTGTAAAGTGTATCCGAAAGGGCCCATCTGTAATTTAAGATAAAATACTACAAAACAATCTGAAGCAAGAAACTTTCAAAGCTCTGTCCCTTTTACGCTTTATTTTACCGCCCAGTCCAGACTTCCAACTTTGATTTCAGAGGTAAAGCTGTACGTGTTTGTAATTTTGATTAGGGATTTTTTGTAAACTTCGTCTCTATGCGAATATATGGGTACTCCATTCTATTATCTTTAACGCTGGACAACTTATTGTTTATAGCGTTCGGTTTCAGGCGCTGAAAGAATTGAGCAAATTAAGAGCATTAAATACGTAAATCCTCACAATGAACCTATATTTATGTCATACCCTCTATCTCACGCTGTGTGCATCGAAACTTCGAAACGCTATTGTTACCATATTTAAATTACAATTTTAAAACATATGGTCCGACTTCTATCCAAGGAATAGGTAAGTAGTCGATACCCTTAAATTTTACCACATAAAATTTGCCGAATGCCTCGCAATCTTTCGGCTCGGATCTTATCAGAATGACGAAGTACTACGTCATCGTGAAATGGCGATGGCGTCAACTTACGTGGATAAAGACTATCTGCCTACGGAGTATAAGAAAGAGAGGACAAATTAAAAGTAATTATAATGATCGTCACATAACATAGCATATGAAATGATAATGATGTGGCTGGCAGGATGCGAGTGGAGTATGTTTATGTAGAGCTCGCCCAGGCAAGCAAGAGCAAAAGGTTGTGAGCGACTGTTACCGGGGTTGCCATCTTTTATTTTCCACACTCTGAGGGTAAAACTCAAGTTATGATTCCGGTTACAGGTCATATTATAAACATGTTTCATGTTTCTTTAAAATGACACGTAATTATTTAAATTATTAGTACACTTAATATTGGCATTAGCATAGAGTTTACAATTCGAATGTCACAGGGGTGTTCCCACACATTGACCGAATAACACTAATAGTCGAGTACCTATCTTACAATCTTGTACAATAATTAATAGTATTGCAATCGCAGATAAGAAATATACCTACTTAAGAATATATAAATTTCACCTATCAAACAAAGAAACACTTTTTGATAGCAACGCAATCTATGTTAATTACAAAAACGTTGCAAAATTAAAATAAACTATCACATGATCACATGCAATCAAATCAAATTAATTCAAATCTTAAAATACTACGGGAATGTATATTTAGAAGATGGTATCACAGAATTCGTAAGAAACGGAACGCGCTTGCGCGATCCCAACGGTGAACGCAGAGCGGCGCGGAGGGTCGCAAGGCCGGGGTGAGGGGCGCGCGGCGGGGCGGGGCAACGTCACGTCGAACAACGAACGAATACTACTAATTTCAATGTGTCTACCGCGCGCTCCGGCAGCCATGTTTAAAGACCTCCGCAATTTTGTAGGGTAAATACTTGCCTGCGTCGTTCGTCCGATCCGCCCGCTGGCTGAGTCGTCCAACGCGATTAGGCGAGGTGGGAACAACGCGATCAGTGTAGTAAAAGTAGCTGGCTCTGTGCTGTGTTGATCTTCAAACGCACACAAAAAAGCAAACCCACAACTGCTTTACCCAGATAGAAGACGAGGATACAATTCGATGGCTGAAAATATGGCCCAGCTGCCATAAAACGAACAGAAGGTGGCCGTCAAAATAGGCGGAAAATAAATAAATAGGGTTAAAAACTCTACATCGCTAACGGATTCGTGATTAAAAGTGAACCTTATTGTGTTGCTATTTAAAGTGAATTTTGGACAAAGGTAATGACGTTTGTGACCGAGTTATGGAAATAAATATTATATATCCATTTTCAAAAACATTGACTTTGGTTTAAAAATGTCGAACGGTGATGAGAAGTGAACAGTGTTATCGCTAGCGTGTCGGAGCGTTATCACCATGGACTGGAGGATTCGAAGGCAAAGCCACCAATACCGGTGAAGTTCGTCGAGGCCGCTGCCTTTTGAAACAGGTACCGGTTTTGAATTATCATTTTGTTTGATTTATAATGTTGCTGAGTTCGGCCGAGTGCAAGGTGCCTTGGTGCACTTTATCACCATCACATTTTTCAGTACTACCGTAAAGTTTGACTACGTAATAAATCAATGTTAGCTACTTTTGGTCAGTTAGCTATCGATTTACTCGCTTATCAATTAAACCAACGAGATGTTCTATGAATTTATAATTAACTTTTGCTTGCGAGTTTGTCCGTGCATTTATCGTTATTCCCCCGGGAACTACCAATCTATGTCATTATAAAGTTAGTTTTTATCCTGAATCTGTGCAAAAGTGCATTTAGAATTCAATCAGGCGTCCGCGTTTACCCGCTTAAGGCACAATTGTCATCAACATAAAAAAACACTTTTTATTTATAATATTAATTAGTAATAAGCAATGATTTCAATTTGGAAATTTCATGTTGTTTCAGATTGCAATGGAAGACACTACAGCACATGCAACCAGTCATCTGGAAACAAATCCTGAAAGAACAAAGGACAATGCAGTCGTCGGAGACGTTTCAGCGACCATGGAGGCAAAACTTGAAAATCAAGGATCTTTATTTGTGTTAAAAGACGAAAAAAGTAGTGAAAGTGATGTTAACAGTGACGATCTTAGCTCTAATGATGAACAAAATAATGCAGATAACCGCAGTAATTCTCAGTTTTATGAGACCACCGATAGTAAAGCAGATTATGCTCTTAAGATAGATGACAATGATACATTAAGTGACGTAGATGATATAAAGACAGACAGTGCATCAGCAGATAGTGAGGACTCAGCTCTTGGAAGTTTGCCGCCAGATAGTACCAGCAATGATAGGGATGAAGAAGTCCAAGATAGGTCTGATGGAAGTGACTCTGGGCTTGGCTTGGAAACAATAAAAGACCGAAAATTGACAACATTTAATCTAGATCTGCCATGTTCGAGTGGACTAAACAATGCCATAAATAATGAACATTTGGCGGATTTAAATAAGCCAGACCCTATCGAGAACAATAAGGAGAATGTGGAAGGGCTAGGACCGCAAAACCAAAAACCTATTAGGAGTAGCCTCAAAAGAAAGTGTAGTACTGACATTCAAGAAGAGCAAACGATAAAAAAACCAAAAGAAGGTATTAAGTTTGATAATGTCACCGTATACTATTTTCCCAGAACTCAAGGGTTTACATGTGTACCATCTCAAGGCGGCTCAACTTTAGGAATGGAAAAAGAACACACTCACACGCAGAAGTTTAGTTTGGCAGAACATGCTTTCGAGCAAAGAAGATTACATCGGCAAGTTTTACAACAGTTAAAAAGCGAGCGCCATTCATTACAAGGAGCATCATTGTCCTCTAGTGAAGACAGCGACACCGAAGAAGAAGCAAGTGACATTTCTGAATCAGAATTAGATTTAGATAGTTATTATTTTCTTCAGCCAGTCCCGACACGTCAAAGGCGGGCTCTTTTACGCGCAGCCGGAGTTCGTAAGATTGAAGGATACGAAAAAGACGAATGCAGGGACATTAGAACTTCTCGAGAGTTCTGTGGTTGCGCATGTAAAGGAGTGTGCAATCCAGAAAATTGCTCGTGTAGCTTGGCGGGCATAAAATGCCAAGTCGATAGATTAAACTTCCCGTGTGGTTGTACCAGGGACGGGTGTGGAAATACCACCGGCCGAATAGAGTTTAACCCTGTAAGAGTTCGAACTCACTTTATTCACACACTTATGAGATTAGGTCTCGAAAAGAAAAACGAAGAAAACCAAGCAGCTAAGAGGCAATGGGCTGTAGCTCACAATACCAATCCTGCTTCTTGTGTTTCAAACACTTCCTATGAGACGGAACGCTGTCTCACTCACGAAGATGGCTTATTGCGTGATGTCAATTTGACTCCAAGGGTAGAGGTAGAATCGTGCGTAAACGCTGGAAGTTTCAATAATGTTCACTGCGACATGAACAATGTTCCCGTTCAAAGTAGTAATATCCAAGAAGACAAAAGATACAATTACTCAAATAATACACTAAACCATAGTCTTATCAACGATAACCATGTCATGCATTTTGAGGAAAATCTTCACGGCAACCGCGCCGAATCATATACGTGCAACGTACTTCAAGAAAAAGTCCCTCCTTACCCTATGGCTAACAACATGGGGTTCGACTTGTCAAACAATGTTCAAAGGTTTAATAATGATCTCAATTATGCTTACGGGCAGCATACCGACAACATGCATTTCAAGGGGCTGCAAAGTTTCTCTGCTACGACTTTCGAAGAGTTTGCCCACAATTCTCACATTTCTATGTTTAGTCATTACGGCCATATGTACGTCCCGGACTACATCCACAAACCGAGCGCGAGCGGGCACGAGCACGATATACCGTATCAGCTATCGCAGAATCATTACGGGGTGTACAAGAATACCACTGAATGTTTGAGTTCCGAAAATAAGAGTGATTTACACTATACCAACATGACGCCGATGCCATATCAAGCCAGCAATAAGTTGCAAACAGGAGATAATGACGAGAATTGGTTCAGTCACAACACTCTGCTGAACCTGGACCACTCGGACCACGCCACGCAGGATGCCTCGGACCTGCAGCACCTGCCCGCCGAGCCGCCGATGGAACCAAATGCCACTGAATCCACGGATAATTTCGGTGAACTAATTAAGAAAACAATGGTAGAGTCTGTTACTGTGTAGATGAATTCTTGTTGTCTTTTATCATCTTAAAACTGATTATCGTGTTATTAAGTTATAATTATATTGGGATATTCAAGAGAATATATTTATTATCCTTTAATTTTAAAAAAGTCCGTCCAATTAACGTGGTTACAGCTCGGCCGACTATGGTTCGTGAACTACCAGATACTAATGAGCAGTGATTATTTGTCCTCGCAAATTACATCTTAGGTCTAAACTAGGAAGGAACCAGTATAGAAAAAAACGTATACTTTATGGGTTTTCAATATACAATAACCTAAAAATAACTCTCCAAGAATTGAGAGTGCTCGTGCGAATAAGTATTCGACATTTGGTAGTATATACTTATGTATGACGACCAATTGGCTAAGGTCGTCTCTTTCAGACAACCAGCGGACCAAATGTAAAAAAAATTAAGTTTGGTATTAATTAACATGTATTAATATGAAAGAAACATTACTAAAAACCATTTCAGTAAAATCTCGGAAATGTCTACGCTATCGTGCTTTGTCCGTTTACTTTTCCCTTTCCAGGCGAAAGGAGATTAAGCCAAAATGTAAATTACGCTAACGATCTAAGTATATTGCGAACCGATCAATAGCAATAATAAAAACGTAAAAATATTTGTTGGACGTAATCTCTGCAATGTTAAATTACAACATTTGTTTTTTAAAATTACAACAAACTACACACACCTCATCTGAAGTATCATGGCCTCCATTTTACCGGACTGCCGAAGAAGGAGGTTAATGGTTTTGATCGATGCGTATGAACCCATACTCGTAGTCGACTGAAAAATTCCTTTATGACTTTTGAACCTTCACGTCCTAAAAGTAGAGCCGAAAACTGGTAAAGGAGTTTCTTGGACAACTATACCTATAGGTGAGCTAGAGAGGCTATTCATCGGCGTTTTAACCGCAGTCATTGTTTTCTTCGCATATTATCTTTCTTTACATAGGTAGCACAAAAAGAAATCAGTTCCGCTGTCTGTTCGCTTAGATCTTTTAAACTACTCAACGGATTTTAATGCAGTTTTCAGCAATAGATGGAGTGATTCAAGAGGGAGGTTTGTGTTATGTATAATAAGTTCTGGTTTATGTACGTGTTTGACAGAAAACTCACATAAACCGAAGCGAAGCGAGTGCGGGTCGCTAGTTCCGGATAAAATTCTCACTTCTACCCCCGGTTTTTTCAATTTACATCAGAATTCGCTGGTCACTATCACTATTTTCGTCAATATATTGAAGAAAACAAATACGGCGGGAGAAACCTAGAAACACCAGGGGGCCTAATATGGCTGCGTTTATCCGTCACTTTCTGACACGTATATAAGTACGAGAGTGACAGATGCTTTATCCACATTTTGCCACGCCATAATTGCAACCATACTAGGCCCGCAGAATATTCGCACAGAGGCTGAACGGATAGGTCGATTTTGTTAAACGAGGTGTGTCGTTAGATTCGTCTTAGCAAAGCAAGTGCCACTATGTTCTTTATTTAAAAAAAGGGATTTAAAAATATATAAACAGACGGCGCAATACCATGTAATTGGGTTACTAACCAACTTCAAAAGAGGAGGAGATTTATGTTCGGCTGTATGTATGTTTTTAAGGCATGCAAATGTTAGCCTTATTCGATCCTTCCCCACCTATAATGTACCTACCAACGTAAATAATTTCACATTAACTACCAACCCCAAAACACGACTCATCGGTTGCTATTTATGGGACTATAAAGGTAGCATCAAGGCAGGTCAAGGTCATGGAATTATTGGATTCTCGGAACTTTATGTCGGTGGATTTCAACTAAGTAAGTACTTAAACTATCTTTGGGGCTCGCCTCGGACGTCAACGGACAGATGGTCTAAGATCCGAATAGGAGAAGATTTGGACCGGGCTGTTTATTCGATGAAAAGTATTTTATATCAAATTGAATACGCTAAATAATATGTGGCGAATAGGTAGGCTGAAAAAATTCAGTCCAGTACTTATATCACTAAAAAATAATTAAAAATGAACTTTTTTTTAAAATTGCAAATGTTTGTTTAATAGACAAATTACATACTAATCGAAAGTATAAAGTCTTTAGAATATGCAAACGTTAGGTTTGGTGCAAATTATTAGTATTGACTTACCCGTTTATACCTGCCTATCCAATAGTTTGACGGGAAAAAAATAGTCAAACTAACGTTTGCATATTCTATAGGCTTCATACTTTCGATTGGTATGTAATTTGTCCATTAAACAAGCTATTGCATTTTTTTAAAACAAAGTTAATTTTCAATTTTTTAATTAATTATATACTGGACTGAAATTTTTCAGTCTACCTATTCGCCACATATTATTTAGCGTATTAAATTTGATATAAAATACTTTTCATCGAATAAACAGCCCGGTCCAAATCTTCTCCTATTCGGATCTCCTACTAAGACGACAAGAAAACAAGCAAGAAACTAAACAGTGTCGTCAACATAATTGGCAAGTAAAGTTGTTGGGTAAATAAGCAGATTCATGATATACCTCTTGTCAAAACGCATTTCATAAAGATTAAGGGGCCATAATTCATTCACAAACAAGGAGTGAAAAAGACGGTGGCATCAAAACTTTCAAGCTCCTAAGTCTCATACTCATAACGTCTATCTAGTTACGAAGTCTCGTCAATCCAACTCTTAATACCACGTAGAAAAACAGACAAAAAAAACTGGACGCAAACTGTTGCTTCTTTTTATCCGCCAGCCAAAAAGGAGAATAATGATTCTGACAAGTGTGTATGTGTGTGTGTACTTAAGTAGGTACTTATGTTTCTGTGTTCCTTTCTAGAGGCTGAACGGATGGCCCGATTTTGTCGAAGGAGGTGTGTTTGTCGCGAGTCTCGGGGGAATTTTTACGGTGAAGCCAAACGAGCGTAATTTTGCTTAAGTCGCATAATTTCGGTGGGGACTGCCCCACGCCACTAGGTACTAAACAGCATTACTGACCAAAACTAGTATCATAAATATGAGGTAGGTTTAGGTTATGTTAGTAGTTCAGCAGAAAAAGGAGTTCCGCGATAGCGGAGCTCCGTCGACTCCGGTAAACTTGAATTAGAAATAGAAATCATTGGTCAGTAGTGCGGCTTAACAGTGCCGGGGGAAGGAGGGTTTTCGGTCGCGTAATTTGTGCTGCATTAGGTTTCATACAAAAGTCCTTTTTGGTTCACACGGCGACGCAAAATCAGCTGGACTTTTGTATGCAAAACAAATTACGCGACTCACAACTCACAAAATTACGCTAGTTTGGCTTTATCTTTAGGGTTTCATACCCAACGGGTGCCAAAGGGACCCTATTACTGGCCCTCAGTTGTCCGTCCGGCCGCCGCCTGTCTATCAACAGGCTGTATCTCATGAATTGTAATAGGTAGACAGTATTTTTTTTCAGAGTTTGTATATTTCTATTGCCGCTATAACAACAAATGAATACTCGATAACGTAATTTCAAAATTACGTTACAGCTGTCGTCGCTTTCACCTACTACCACAGGTAAGGTAATGCTTCGTGAGTACGAGAGTGACGGATGCTTTATCCACATTTTGTCACGGAATAAACGCAAATATACTAGGCCCGCAGAACTGATAACCGTTAGTGTTCATGCGTGGGGAACCTGTTTTCTGTAATATTGACGAAATAGAGAAACAAAAACATCGTACCGGAATAGATCTTTATTGTCATAAATGGATCTTACGCAGGTCCATACTCTATAAATATCACAATAACTCTTAAAACAATATAATACTATTAAAAGCAAACCATTTTGCACTCTGTGCGGTAGAACAATTTAGGAAAAACTGGTGAAAACAACCTTTAAATTTATCACATTACACAAGTTCAGAAGTTTTGGCAAACTTCTAATATTATGACGGACATTTAAATATTAATTAGGTATTACGATATTTTAGCACTGCATGGACGCCTGAAAAACGTTTATAATCATTATTACCTACTTACTAAGGTCTTAATACAACAAATTTTGATCGAGACTTAAGCCAAATTAGTATATTTTTGGATCACCTTTTTTGTTCACAGTTAACAATATTAAGGATACTAAAATACCTACATAATAGAAACATTATGAATTAAAACAGTGAAGTATATCGGAGATAGTGTTGTCGCTCAAGTAATACTGTTCTCCATAGCCACGTATGTCAAGACATTGAGATCAGCTCCCACACCTTAACTGTTTTGTCTCTGCTAGCCGTGACCAGGGAGCTGGTAGCCGCGTCGAAGAACACGCTGTTTATCACATCTGAAACAAATTAATCACTTTTGTGAATACATTACATTCTACCATAAGGGCTAACCACGGTTATGGACAAAAGAATCTCTATTATTACCCTGCTGGATCCCAACCCAAAAACGAACGCTACCATAAAGCCGAATGTACTTAAGAACTTTAGCATCGAGTTCTGACCTTTCCACCGTTGGATTTAAGGTCGTAAAATATTTTGCCAGAACTAAGTTCATTACAAATACAAATACAAAATTCTTTATTCATAAAATACATGAGGTATATGATACAAGGGATGGAATCACCCTTTAGGCAAAATGTTGCCTGTGTTGGGAGACACCGCTCTTCCTCCGACAACATGAGGTAAGATTTAATTTTGCTAATTAAGTACAATTTGTTTCTAAAGTTTACTAAATACACTTATAAATAAATTATAAGTGTATTTAAGACAGTTCTTATGTATATTATGTAATTAAGTACTATTTCTATCATTATTATGGTCTAAGAGGTAACTATACATACAGCCTTAGCCAAAAGTCTTGAGCACCCATGCGTTTTTCATATAAAAGTTAAACTTTAAAAGGTGCATTTATATCTTATATTATAGAAAGTAGTATATCTATCGGAAAAAATAGTCATATTTATTTACGTTAACCGTAATTCCGTGGAAAAAAATACAATTAATGATTTTGTTGTAACGCCGATTTTTTCGAACTTCAGATTTCACACGAAAATAGTAATGAATGTCAACGTGGTTAGCCCTTATGGTAGAATGTAATGTATTCAAAATGATAATCTACAAATAATTTGCACATGTACAAACACATATTATATTTTTCATCATTGTGTATTTTTACCCGACTGCGTCAGGAGGGTTATGTTTTTCGAGCGTATGTATGTATGTATGTATGTATGTATGTATGTATGTATGTCTATTTCTGGGCACGTTCTGCAGCCTAAACGGCTTGACGGATTTTAACATACGAGGTGTCATTCGATTCGTCTTCCCGAAGTGACATAGGGTATATAATATTTCAATATGGCGTCCGTGGAAAAAAATATGGAGGGGAAATAAATAAAAAAATAATTTATTATAACAACATGGGTATCAAATGAAAGCTATTAAATAGCCCATTCCAAATATATATACATTATAACACTTTTATGCTACTATTTTGCCAGGAAAGTCAAAAAATACGTAAATGTTAAGTAATAAACTCCTTTCGCTAGAAATAGAGTTTCGCTTCAAATTACAAGCGAAATCACTTGTAGCTTCGCGACATTAAAAATTTAAGCTCCGGAGCTCATATATTGCTTAGTAATAATTAATTAAAACACTATTTTATTAATAAAAATTAAAAAGAGTTAAATAAATTAAATAAATTAAATTATTAAAAATAAACAAAAAACCCGACTGCAATAAAAAAAACAACTGAAAAGCGAAAAACAAGCTAAATAATCTATAAATAAATTGTAAGGGCATGTACTTATTGATATTTATAACAATTTTAATTTAACTTGAATATTGGTAAAGGTATTGCAGGCGGGGACAAGCAATGAATTTCAAAACCTATTTCTTGAAAAAAAACAACATTTGGACTAGCTTGTCCCCCGCCTGGAACACCTTTACCATTATTCAAGTTAAATTTAAATTGTTATAAATATCAATAAGTACCTGCTCTTGCAATATTTTAAAGATTATACCTATAGCTTGTTTTTCGCTTTTCAGTTGTTTTTTTTTATTGCAGCCGGGTTTTTCGTTTATTTTTAATAATTTAATTGAAATTAGAAAAGAATACCTACTTTATTTATAAGTTACAAAGGAAAAAGCGGGGTGCTCAATACTTTTGGCCAAGCTTGTACGTAAAGCCTACTTTGGATCAATTATTTGTTCTTTATAAATCACGGACGTCTCGGTTGGTCTATGGTTTGATATTTTGTGTTAAAAAATTGGTTCTGTGTAAAGCACGTTCGGCCGTTTAGGCTATGTTTATTAATTTTAATATTAAATTTTGTTCGTTATTAAAGGATGCAGTGCTCCAGGAGGATATTGTTGCTTTATGTAGTTAAGTAAAACCAAGGATCGTATACCGATATTATTTTCATATAAAAATACCAGTATTCAATTTCGGGATCTCGCTTATTATTGAATATTTTTGCTCTACAATGAATTTATATAATAGAATAGTGTTATTACCTAAATTACGGTCGAAAATATCAAGGAAATAATACAAATTAAGGAAGATATTTCAATTTTAATTAATACCGGTATTGGTCCCTGAGTAAAACGCCCTTCTAGAGAACACTTACGGCGCCGATGGACGGCCGACAGACTACCGGATAATGAGTGTAAGCTTCGGAAAGGAATATAACCGTCCTATCGTCCCACTGCTAGTTATTATCGATTAGTGTGATTCCCTAAAAATGAGAGTACTAAATTCAGACACTATGTTGAAGGGTAAACTTATCTTCATGACGCTTGCCGAAGCTCTCGTCTTCGATCAGATCGTATTATATTTTCGGCGTTTTAATTTCAGGCATACCTACATGTTTTTTTTTCTATCAAATGTAGATTTTACGCAATAACTATTACGCAATAATCACCGCTCAGCTCTACTAGAGAAACAATTCATTTCACACTACTTATTCGCGTAAATAATTTTAAATAGCTTACTAGGTATACCACTCATAGCTAGATCATAGTTTTTTGTCTTGGCCGGTACACATTCTGGCGATTGCTAATTTGATTTCCTAACTAGCATTTTAAAATGCTTGTATCATCCGTATTACTTGACCGATTTTAATTTTAATTTCACTTTTGGTGATCTCTTTTACGGTATTTTTATATTTTGTTGAGAAATGCTATTAATGTACACACGAAACAATATGCACCAGTTCAAACGTGTCAACATTCCCGGCAGGGTCACCCGGCAAAATAGCAAGATTTATGGCAAGATAGGGCCAGTGCCCTAATTTCCCTTATCAGGCTAGCACATCGGCTCTTTTGAGTCTTTTGACATGGTCTGGCCTAAGCATTGAGCTGGTCAAGAGGTTTGGATGGTTTGTTAGGAGGTTCTTGTAGTTTGTTACATAGCATTTCGCTTTTTCAATCAGTGTTGTTTTTCCAGATTTTCACGGATTTCAGTGTTGCGAGCATACTAAGGTGCAGCAGCGAAGACCCCTAACAGTGTTATTTTGGGCGCCTCGGAGGCAGAGAACGTTCGACTTGCTAGCTGAAGACTGTAGATAGACCCCATAGTTCCATATCGGTTTTGTAATGGAGCAGTGCACCACCGATGTATAACGCGACGTTTTCCCTTGTACAAAGTAGGTACATTGTGTCGGGGGTACCTCGGTGCGCCGGCTGGTCGGGCAGCTGCCGCGCGCGCAGCACGTCCCAGGGCCGCAGCGCGCCGCCGCGCGCGCCCAGCCACACCACGCGCGCGCCGTCCCAGCCCAGCGCCGCCGCGCCGCCCTCCAGCCGCAACTGGTATATCTAGCCAACATCATCAATTACGGTCAAGGGACAATCTCACACTAATGGATTCCAAAATGGTATGGCACTCGCTAGATTGTCTAACGATTGAGAAACAAAAATGCTCGCACAGTACGAGCGCTCCTCGATCGAGAATTCCCCGACAGGTGGATAGGGCGGGCTGGCACTATTTCGTGGCCAGCCCGTTCACCCGACTTAAAGCCACTCGATATTTTTTCGCTAAAAGAAAAAGTCACCCAACAGACAATTTAGCTCCTATATCTATTAGGTTTTTTTATTGGTTTGAAGTACACATTTTCTTTTAGCGCTTCACGGTAAAAAAAAGCGAGTGGATTTGAGTAGAGTCACTTTAAGTTGGGCGATTAATTGATTTTGAGAACCTACATCGTTGGGATAAAAAGTAATATTTAATTTAAAATTAAGGTAGTAATTAATTAATTTTCAACTGTAATTTACAGAAGTGCTACTCAGAGTTTCATAACAAAAACAATGGAAGGAAAGTGAAGATTTGCAGTCTCAGCACTTGGATGATCACGACAAGGTCTCAATTTTCTCTATTTTCGATTGAGTGGCTATATTTTTTTAAGTACTTGAACTAGATTTTTTTTAATTTTCTCATTTGTGTCACCACTTACCCTACCTTGGACACCCTGTATATTTACAATTTTCTAGATTTTTTATTAAGTGGCTATATTTTTTAAGTGCTTGAATTAGATTTTTTTAATTTTCTCGTTGTGTCACCACTTACCCTACCTTGTATATTTATGACTTTAACCATAGGTATGACTTACCATAAATATGACTAAAAATAATTATATCGAACGATATTAAATTGAATTGATATAAAGTTAAAGATAAAGAGACATTTAATTGAATTGATATAAACCCGAAATAGATACTTAACATCCACGACTCAAAAACAAATATAGGTCTACCAGAATCTCATGACAAAAAGGGAAATTCAAATTTAGGGCTTGCAACTCTCGGGTAATAATAATAAATAGGATTTAAAGGTTTTGATACTTGAATTTCCACGAATCTTATAAAAGTATGATGTGGTGGATTCAGTCCGCGTGTAAGTCTTTATTTCTTTGGGAATTATTCCATTTCCAAACAGGTCAAAATAATATAATTTTGATCTTTGTATTATATTAAACTAACCCTTAATTCGTATTCAATCGTTGTCTTACGCGGTATTGTTGTAAAACTTGAATGTAAATCAATTTCGTACTCTGAGATGAGTATATTTCTTTCTTTTTCTATTCCTCATACAAATATCATGAAGACCGAAACAGACAGCTAAGATTCGCCGTATGGTGGCAATAGATAATCCTGGAATTAAATGGCAACTTGTAGTACTGTTAGGCGATGGGCTTGCAACCTGTCACTAATACACTGGTAAACATCTTAGCCTGATTATGCAAAATGTGGTTACAGAATTATCAACAAGCTTTTAGAGTTGTTGGCAATTCTGTAGCTCTGCCTACCCCATTCTGGGAACGAAGGCGTGAGATTATGTATGTATGTATGTAAATGGCAACTCATTATTAAGGGTTTTAATTGGGCTTTTACGTGATAAGTAACGTTTCTGCAAATGTACAAAGGAACTTGAAGTATCAATATTATTGGCTTCATTTACTAGTCTATTAAAAACACGACACTAAATCAAAAATTGTGTTTGATTTTCATCTTCTTCCTCACAATTTTTTCAGTACACATCATCAACGACATTTTTCCCTTGAGATCGGAGAGCTTTTAGGACATTTACCGGATAATTAACGAAAAGCGGTGAAATTTTACGCGAGAGGCGTAAGGTAACATTGCCATATGAAAATTGATTTATTTTTACATTGAGATTTGTCATGAGATTCTGGTCGCATCCCGGAATCGAACCCGGGACTGCTAGTTTCGTAGGCAGAGTCGATAGCACTACCAACTAGGCCAACCGCGGTCAAATTTGACCGATTAGGCGTCGCGCTCTCTCTATCTAGAGCTTAAAGTGCCAGCCACACCGCTTGCGTGACGTGCAAGTGCACGTGCGTGTTCGCTTTCCACTGCGTTGTATAGTATGAATTCTCATTACGACATGACACTATACAACGCAGTGGAAAGCGAACGCGCACGTGCACGTGCACGTCACGCATCCGGTGTGGCTCGGCCTTTAAAGATGCTTACCGAGTCGCAGACGCCGAGGTCAGTGACGCTCATGCCGTCGTCGCCGACGGACACGAGCCGGTCCCCGGGCAGCACGCAGAGCGCGGCCGCGGCGCCCGCGTGCACCGCCAGCTTGCTGAGCAGCTCCCGGCCCGCCAGGCCCCAGATGAACACCTCGCCGTCACCGGTGCCGGCGATCACGTCGACGTCGTGTCTGCGACGTCTGAAAACAAATCACACGGGATTTAAAAGCGGGCCACATACCTTCAGTAATATCTGTGCGATTTAAACGCAGCTATATCGGTATTAGATCGCAGTGTGTAGGCAAAACTGAGCCTTATATGCAGCTAAACCGAAATATCATTAGATAAAACTGAACAGTTTGTAAACTATACAGTTAGAACTCAGGGTACATATGTAGCAAAAAACTGCAAGGTGACATCACTTTTGGCGTAGGTATTGTCTTAAGTGGCAACACGTATTTATTGTTCTTGCGTTCAGCGTAAATAAATAAAACTCTGTTACTAATTGTATTGGTGAGATTTATTACTAGGATGTCTATTATTTGTCATATAAATAAATTCATAAGCCATAATAGGAAATACACAATAGGCCGACAATTGCGATCGCTTTGCCTACCGATGCCATTATACATTGTGAAATTTGAATGACCGGCCAAATTTTAGTGACTAACTCTGTTGGTCATACTGATCAACTTTTATTATGGGACCAACATCCAAATCGCGAAAAAAAATCATTCAAATTTCACAATGTATGTAATGTAAACTGATAGGTAGATCGCACAGTAATACGTACTGAGAGATGTGTAGGCTGTATGGACGAACGATTTAACCGAGCAGTTTGTCTACACAGTCATATCGCACAGATAAAACTGAAGGCATGTAGCCCGTTTAAGACATGTTGTACTATCGTTTTAATTTCCGAATGAATCGCCGGGTAAATCTAAATACACAATTGGTTTTGGGTAAGAAAAAATAGGAACAAGAATAAGGTGATAAAATAACTTAGATTTTTATTCCTGCAGTAAATGATATCATTGTATAAGTTTTTAATTTTTTTTAAATGTGTGAAATTTGAGTGTTATTTTTTACGGCACGAAGAAGGCCTACGAGCACACAGACGCTGATGGTATTTGGATCTGAGGCGCATAGACATTCGCATTCTCAAGAATAAAGTCTTAAGACTGCAATCCTAAGGCCTTTATTAATAAACTCGTCTTGACTGAGATGCCCATCTCGAGAGACGTCAAAGTAAACGTCAACCCATATAAAGCTGTCATTTTTGACGTGTCTTGTGATTGACATCTCAACCAAGATGAGTTTATAAATACGGCCCTAAGACTGCTAATGAGTGGCCAACCCTAAGGACAAACATGGAATGCCTCTATGCTAGTCATTTCACCGGTAGTTTTATCCGCACACCGGAACACAATAATGCGAATACCTTTGCTTGGCGGTAGGTCAAATGAAAAGATGGTAGCGAATTGGACGGACCCCACACCCTAGTGCAGGGGTCGGCAACCTGCGGATAGGAGGATAGCGGCTCTTTACTTCCAAACTTGATTTATGCAAGTACTATTTACTCTTGACAAAAAAAAAGTGGCTTTTTAAAAACTTTGAAGTTTTGTAAATTGTAATTTTTGACTCTTCCGACTCAAAAGGTTGCCGACCCCTGCCCTAGTGCAGTAGTTGGTAAGAGCTTTCCTACCACCACTAAATCTTCTCAACACTAAACTCACGACTTGTCACGAGTAGACTTGTAAATACCTGAAGGTAACTGCACAAATCTTGCCATCGTGGTCGAACTCTGCCCTCAGTCCCCGCAGAGCTTGCCCCGTTCTCCCCACGTTGCCCCACACCCGCACCACACCGTCGCAGCCCCCCGATATAAGCAGACGTTCTATAATTTAAAAAAATACATTCATATAATTATAGACATTAAGCCTATCGGCGGGCGAAAGAATGAATGGTCAATTTCTTATTTCTAACCTTTATCTAACCATGATAAACAACTGACGCAATCATCATGGGCTCTAAAGCTTTCCACCACTCTACCGTAGTCAACGTCATATAAATATCTGAAAAAAACAGTAAAAGCATTATACTCAATTCCTCACTATCTCCTTGCACATTACCCTTTTAACCGAATAAACATCCCATCACATTGATTAGTTATTTACGACACCTTAATAAAACTAATTCATGTTTAGCAAATAAATCTATCTTTATCTTTTGTCATAAATACATTATCTTAATAACATTAACATGTAAATATAAAAGAAATAACCTACATTTCATTGTCCCACGAGCCAGCTGCGACAATATTTTCATCCACCATTACACAAGAACTGAGCGGCGTCGCGGTAAGTATGACGCTTCTTATTTGTTTTTTGAGCAATGTGTCATAGACTTTCAAGGTCCCATCTTTACCCACAGAAATAACTTTCGAACCTTGTCTCAGAGCCCAAGTTACCTCCTCCTTATGCAGCTGTATACTATCGGAACATTCTATCCTGTAAGAGACTTCATCTTCTTTTAACTCCTCATTTATACTTTTGGGTATTTGAAGCGTGACTCGCCGGACGTGGGGCCTGGTGAACAATTGCTTTGGTACTTGACCAAATTCCATAATTTGCACTTCTAATGCATGTCTATCATTCATGTCATAAATATCATCGAGATCAATAGCGCCTTCATAGCACACATGGTGAAAAACTGCAAAATTAACAAATTATAATTTAGCTACTAAACAAATACCGTTAACATAGTTTATTTTTATAGATTTGACATTCTAAATTTTCTGTCATAAAATTAGACATAAATCAATATGTCCTAAAGATCACCTAATAGCATAAGAAAAAAGAAACGAACCGTTATTAGCCTTAATTGCTTCTTCTCCCTTTTGTTTGTAGCCAAAAATAAGATCAATCCACAAGTGTAAATGCCTAGAGACATATTCAGACTCCAATGCCTCTCTTAGTTTCATCACAAAGTTTTCCGGCGAGTCGGCCCACGGCGGCAGCGCAACATTATTTACTTTGGTCCCGTCGTGTCGATCCCCGAAATTTATTTGGTATTGGTTCACTAGGAAATCCCCTTTGCTATTCGTATCATAGAACTCTGGAACAAGTTCCTGAAATGTATTTACAGTTTGCTTTATATCCTTGTTCAGCTTAATAATTGTAACTTTAATGTTAAATAGTTTACCTTAAAATCAGACATATTCCGTAAACAGTTATTATAAACATCTTTTACTGAATTAAACATTCTATCTGGATGATCAAATCTGCCATTTTGAAGACAAAGCATGTATTCCGGATATTTCCTGACCTGAAATGAACAATGTAACTGCAACATTATACAGAACAAAATATTTTAATGTTATATCAAAAATTTCTTTACTATTACAACTTACTAGATAAAATAGCACCAACCCTGGGGCCGAATAGTGTGATCCATACATGAATTTTGGGTCTGACATTTCATAATACCTTTCTTTTAACTTTTCTAATCTATCTGGATTTAGAGCACCCATTGGTTTTGATAAATCTCGGAATACATCAACATTGCTTAAATCTAAATCTGTTGATGTATAATCGGATATTACCCAAGGGAAGACAGGATACTGGGTGAGATCATTTTTGCTTCTATCTGCGAGACTGAAAAAAATTCAACATTTACAAAATAATTGTCCTATTATTACTAACTAGGACATACAAAGTATTGAAACCAAAAACTGTATTTCATTACCAGTTTAAATGCATTAGGTAGTCATAATTAGAGACAATTCCATTCTGCCACTGCAGGGTGGTTTCTTGAGCATGAATGTCTTCCAAGCGAACATTTGAAGACAGTTCCAAAATATTGTAAATTCTGTCTCTATCTTCCTGGGATTGAAAGGTCAAGTAAATATGGGCTATAGAGCTCTCCTCTGCACTGTAGATTTCGAGACCCTGTAACAGAGTTTATAGTCGTCATACTATCAGACATACCTTGGCATCTACATTAAATGTTAACTTGAAAAGCGCGATATAACATATTTTTACATACATACATACATACCTCCACGCCTGTAATCCCAGAGTGGGGTAGACAGAGCTGCAGAATTACCTACAACTTTAAAAACTTGATAAACGATGATAATTTTGTATAATCATTCATTGCAAAAGAAATGTATAGGAAGTGATGCAACCAATTGAAATAACAGCCTCGAATTGTGAGCAATCCAAACTCAATCGCAAGTTACAATGAGTGACCATGAAGGTCATAGGCCAGTGAAGAAATGAAAAGCAAAGCAACAAGCATACTAATAAGAAGTAGCTTATATACTAGATAGAAATGATTGTTTGAATTATTAGAGTGTAATCTTTTTTAAAGATAATTAGTATATTTACTTGATTCATTACTTTGTTTAATACTATAACTTAGTGAACAACAATACTGAAGTTGACATTGGCAGTGTAATATTTTATACTTTGTACATGATTGAATTATCTTTAAATAACTTGCATGGAATCAAACTGTTTTGAGGTGGATAGCAATAAACACAGTAAAATGAAGAAGTCAGAAACAATGTCCAGATTTTGAAAATAGTAGAAACAAGTTAAGTTGAATCAGTTATTTAGACTAAACAGGACAAAACAAAATATGAATCAACTTTCCTCTAACAGTTTAATTATAAATTTATGAATAATGATTCACCAGGATGTTGCAATGATAGTGATAAGTAAAATGCACAAATATATTGAATTGAATAATAACAAAACAAAATTGACAGATACATACAACTTGCCTTAGTAAGAATCGGCGTTTGTACAGCCTCTTCAACTGACTGAGCTTCAATTTCAAGATGTGACTCTGAAAAGTATTAGAAAAAGTAATATATTAACTTTTATATAGGTTTTATTGCTTAGTTACATTTAATGTTCTTGTACTCTTGCCTTCTCAATACACAACCTTTCACTTATCTCTATCTCTCAAAGGTTCATTGGAAGAGATCTCTTAAAGGCATAAAATATGTTTGTCTTTGTACATTCCGGTTTTTATTTCCATTGTATTGTTTTTGTTTTTTTTTTCTACATTAAAGTGCTTACATGCATACATATATCCTTAATGCATATTTCTTTCTATTTAATATTAAAGGTACTAACTAGATTAGGTATCTGCAGTATCAACAGCAAATCTCACAGTGAATAAAAACATTTGACTAAGATAAGATACAAAAAGTATGATTCACAATATCATACTCACTTTCTCCACATTGCTAAATGGTTGGAAATACAGAGCTGTAGGAGTGAGGGCCAACTTGCCCTGGTGCCTCACAAGCGGAGATATCTTCTCAGCTTGCAGCTCACAAACAATTTCCTCCGTAAAATCATCCATCATCACAGGATCAAACATCATCCGCATGTACCTTGAGTGTAAAATGGTAGCTACCATGCTGTTGTGTTCGGGAGCATTCAAAGTAGAGGCTCTTAACAACTGCTGCATCTGACCAAGGGTTTCTTCAGCAGAGGCAAAATCAAGAAATATATAAAAGGTTTTTTCTTCATATTTAAATGTATATGGGGCTAAGATATTTTCTTCAAGCATTTCTGCATACTGTTTCATTTCTATTTTAAAGACATTCTGTGGACTCTCAGTAGTTTTAGGCTGTATTACAGCAATGTTAACACAGTCCCTAAAATGTAATTTAATTAATGGATAGACCCAGTCTCTCGGCTCAAAAACTAGGGACTTTGAACAAAGTTTGAGCCTGCCTTGTCTGAAGACACCTTCATTTAAAGATTCTACATCATTTAAAACACATGAATAATCTTCAAAGTATATTTCACCAGGTTCTAAAAGAAGCATAGAAAACCTGAAAACAAAATTAAGTATACCGTAAAACTACACAACTATGGTCCTAGCCTGCAACAATAGTCCAATTTTACTCATTACATTATTCTAAAATATGATACCTTACTGCTATTATTGCTGGGTATATCTGCTGTTTGGCCTAAAATCGATTGCTCTAAACTCTAGCTATAGCTAAAGCTATCATATTTTTAGAATAATGTGATAAGTAAAATTTAACTATTGTTGTAGGGGAGGACCATAGTTGTGTAGTTTTACGGTACACAATAATTACTTACGAATCATAAATAAAACTACTATATCTAGACCCGTATCATCATAATAAGGTCACGTTTAAAAGCTTTACACTTAATAAGTATAATGGCACTCTGTAATACCTTGCTTTATCCATTGTATCCTGTCTTGTTATGAAAAGGAACGTAACTATCTTGAACTTTCCTCCTAAATGTTACCAAACAATTTACAAGTTTCATGTAGCCACAAATTAACTTGTATGTTCTTCGTTTACGATAATTTAGTACTAAAAATCTGGTTCCTTTGTTTGAAATCTTGCTGTTAATCCATGAATTTATTTACTGGTGTTTGGTGTTTGTTGAAACGAAAATGAAAGGCTATTAACTGCACTATGACTGCACTGCACTGTCATGCCATAACTGTCAAAAAGAGTACAATCGGTTTGCAGTGTTGCCAGATGGAATCTGTACCAATTATTTAAAATTAATTATTATTGGGGGAATAATCAGTAGATTTTAATCTTGTACAGTCAATATCATAAATAAGTGATCATTTATGTACCTTGTCACTTTAACGTCGTGTTTGAAATGTCATACAAATTTGTGAAACGATTGAAAGCGACAAGGTACATAAATGATCACTTATTTATGCTGTTGACTGTACCAACCGATATTTTTGAGGCAAAAAAACAAGTTTCATGGTAGACGCTATGTTTTGAGGCGGATCATGGTTACCTATCTAGTCAAGTACAGCGAACCAATTGTATCTAAAGCTCCAATTACCCGGAAAATTGCATAATCCGGTCAGTAAGTAAATTTCTGGACCACGGCCGATGCAACTCGACCGGAACATCGGAATAAAATAAAATAAAAAGGTTTAACTACATACCCCCTTTTAACTTAAAATACGAGTGAGAAACGCACAATTTTAAAGATAAGTAAGTAAATCTCTAGATTTGGGAAAAAGCAGGTAGATCTACTGACTAGGTAATCAGTAGATATGGCAAAAGAAGTCTGCTTTTGGTTAAAATATTGTTGGACGCCGACTTCAGTTGGACTGACCTATTTACCTACCATTTTAAAGAAGTTATTTTTTGCTTTTTGAAGGCGGGTTTTTGTTTTTTAATTTTTTATTTATTTTATACTTTTTAGTGATCACAATTATGCTGTTATTCTCCCACTTCTCAATTAATAAGAAACAATAGAACATTTCAATCTCGCCGCAAGCAACGCCGTGGGAAAGTCATAGTCATATATTTAAACCTAAATATGCTTCGTCATAGTCGCTCAACTATCTTAATCGAAATATCTTGTCGCCACCCTCGAAATATATACCGTTTAGGAGTTCCGGTGCCCATCTGTGGTCTTCATCATCAGTTCCACTTCACCAAATAGTGCTTTCCAAGACCAAATACACGAGTTACAATGAAAAATACCAAAATCGCTATAGGTGTGTCTATAAATTTTGAAGAGTTCCGTCGATTCCTCATGGATTCCACCATCAGATCTTCATTTTGATAAAAATGGGACTAATCGGGAAGCACCAGCTTTCAAATAAAAAAAGAATTATCAAAATCGGTTCACCCAGTCGAAAGTTCTGAGGTAACAAACATTTAAAAAAAAAACAGATGAATTGAGAACCTCCTCCTTTTTTTGAAGTCGGTTAAAAAGAGTAAAAGATGCTTGATTTCGAGATACAACATACATACATACATTAAATAAGTGAAATCAAAGGAAGCTTGGAAATGCCACCCTCCATGCAAACGGCCGTCAAGCATCAAGCATGTAATGATTGACAGTGTGGCAATTGCTTCTACCGTGTGTAGTTTTTACTAGTCTGTGGCCATTATTAAAAAAGAGGCAAATGTAAAATGGCAAATGGCGCAAATATTTAATTTCATATTTAAATTGTAGAAGTTTGTCATAAGTCTTGGGGCGTAAAATGGAAGATGACAAGAGCGGAATTTTTCAAATGCGATTTCCTCAGAAACTTTGGTATTTACTTAATTTACGCACAGATGCAATTCTATGGGGAGGGACAGGACAGACGATTCTATTAAATTACCGAATATTACACAAATATTTGCAATGTGACCATTCGGTTTTTAAAACAACGAACATTTCAAGCTTTGTGAGACAATTAAATCTGTATGGATTTAGAAAAGTGACTTCACATCTTCAGGATCCTTTGTGTAACTCGAGTAATCCATACATGCATGAATACGTTCACGATTATTTTCAATTTGGTAGGCCCGAGTTGTTAAATAAAATAACAAGAAAGGCATTAACAATTAAGAAAAGTTTTAAGCCCAAGGTATGTTGGAAGGTAATTACTAATTTGCAAGTTTCCAAAAATATCGAAACAAGAGTTTGTAATGTTTTATCATCGACAGGATTCGGAAAGCAATCTTTCTCAATTGTCTCCATCATATCTCTCATCTATTACAGAGAAATGCTTCAAGGGATAATTTATCCCTTTCACTCTTGATATATCACGCATCATTGCACTATTTACTTTTAGGTACCTATAGGTAATTTCCAGTTCTCTTAGGATTTCTGATTTTAGGGTCTGTATAGTAATGCTGAACAAGCCCTCCTTTTGACGCCACTGCAAAAGGCACGTCGGGCCTTACGTCTGGCTTTAAAGAAAGCTGCTCAGGATTTATATATACAACACTCACCGAATCAGTTGTGTAATCTAAACTTCGGCTGCAATGGTATGGCATGCACTCTCTAGGAGTAAAATTGACCTAAATAACTAATAGGTAAAACTAACTCACGATTATTTTTTTAGAAGAATCTCCAGACGATTATGCTGAGGGAGAAGAGAACATAGAGTTTGACTGGCTTCTTCCAAAGAATGAAATGGCAGAAAAAGAACCCCCACTGCCAGGTCAATCCATTCACAAATCCCCTATCATGATTTCCTTGTCTACTTGTACCTTTTTCCTTTTACTAAATTTCCTATTAAGGTGCCATTACCAGTGATCGGATTTCACGGTGCAACACTGCGGGATATAGGGTAGAAATCTTAATATGAATATGACAGAAATCCCGGGATCAGGTTCGAAAAGAAAATGCAATTGTTGGGATATTTATAAATAGGCATTAGGATAGGATTTTAGAGGTAAAGAAATCGATGGAAAATATAAAGTTTTGAAAAAATAATTGTATGCTATTTTAATTTCATACAAACTAATAAAACATAATATTTGTGTGTAGTGTTTTATATTGATTATGCGTACCGCATTATGTCTTTTATTTATATTCACCAAAGCCTAATTGGCAGATCAGTTCTAAACAGAGTAATAAAAAATAAAACATATAGTACATTGAAAATATTTATTCCAAACCCAAACGTTAAAATGTTAAGGAAATAATCATATGATAAAATTTTAAACATTACCCTCTTTCAACAACATTAGTCCCGGAATCCCAGGACATATCCATATTAGCATAATGTTTGAGGTCATTCACCCCGTGTTGCACCGTGAAATCCGATCACTGGCTGGTCATTCATTACGCAAACGACCGTAGACGGCAATGGCAGGCGGCAGCAGCAGTTGTCAGACGCTTGCCGTTGCCGTCTGCGGTCGGGTGTGGAATGACACCTTCGTCCTAACTACCTACCTACATCCTTTTTACCTTATTATCCTTCAATAGCCATTGAAGAAAGAAATGAAAATGAAAGCGCATGCATCATTACTACTGAAAGCAATGATAATTATGGGTAAGTCTGCAAATGTCTCATCAGTTAGATTTTTTTATAAAGGGGAATGTTAATAGTTATCATCGCAATCTTCGTTTATCTTTGAATCACAAGTGACAAAAATACTGTAGTTGAGAGTGCAAGTGTGATAGCCAGCCGAACGATATTAAGAAGCTGAAAGTACAGCCGGCCTTAAAAGTACCTAGCTGCACACTTTAGTGCTTTGTTAAATTAACGTCATGTTTGAACTGCTGCACTAATGTCCAAGGCGTTAAAGCGACAAGGTACAAAAGTGTGCAAATTCTTATAAGGTCGACAGATATTACCTATTTTTGCGAAAATTATTTTTACGTACTTAATACCGTTCATTTGACTCTGCAGCCTGCATGAAATTATTCTACCGCTCAAATGCGAGTATGCGGTTAATTGGTACTTGTTGTTTAACTATCTTGCAATCGTTTTGGAAATACATCATGTAGGTATATACAAAAATATTGTGGGAATGGTTAAGATCTCCGCCTTAAAGACAAACAAGAAATTTTGTAAAAAAACAACGGTTTACTACCTTTAACAGTTCAAAATATAAAACTTAAAACAAAGTAAGGACGGTCGTACAGACTGCGTAGGACAGGACCTTATTACTATTACCTACTAAAGCCTGCTTTGCTAACAGT
The DNA here is from genome assembly GCA_946894065.1 of Acleris literana. Taxonomy (NCBI): domain Eukaryota; kingdom Metazoa; phylum Arthropoda; class Insecta; order Lepidoptera; family Tortricidae; genus Acleris; species Acleris literana. Next base: position 19,567,545 of record OX335671.1, on the reverse strand, counting down.
ATTTATTAGTGCTTTATACATGTAGTAAGTAGGTAATAAGGTCCCGTCCCTAAAAAGGAGCTCATACGATGAGATTTTGGTGATCATCTGTTTGTCGCCCAATTTACTTCCCTTGCTTTTTGATATGAAATTAAGCCCACTCGTAGACAATACTTTGTTGCCCGCTTGCCATTTATAGTGCCTGCCTACATTACACTACACATAATCTACTTAATCTACTAGGTATGAAAATAGGTTATTTTAATTGAAAAATGGGGACCGAAATAGGTCTAATTTTAAAAGTGAAGCTTATTAGTTCTACTTGTACCCAAATAGTAGATACGAACATTTTAAAACTATTTTTCGGTAATTTTTTTTTTATTTGATATTATACCTACCTGCAGTTTTTGCCTTACTTAAAAAGTATGACCAATAAGTACCCATGTTTTATCTCACGAAAGTGGGTTTTCCATACTTGCTTGTAGTTGTAATGCTTATATACCGCACTTCTTGTGTGCGTAACTTCTGCAAAATAATATAAGTTACGTACGTCTTCGATTTGATTAGAGCCGTTTTAGAGCCACTTGCGGTCAATGCATATAAGCAAAACGTTTTTTTGACTTTCATCCAGAGCCTTGATTGAACACACGTGCGTTTTTAGTCGGTAGGTATGCGTAGCGTAGGTACCTACTATGTTTAAAAAAAAGTTGCACCTGAGGAAGAGTTTCAGAGAGTGAGTCAATGTCCGCCAGTGTTACAGGCGTGTGGTGACCCTACGTCACCTTAACAGTTTTTTCGAAGCACCGCCCCTTTTCTTAGTAACTCACAATCAGAACCATCATTTGCTATTATAGCGAAAGTCGCCTAACAAGTTCACGCAACCGTACTGCGGGAAGTTGACGGGCACGAGGCATCTGAGGTTTTAGGTTTTAGAAGGGAAATGCGCGCAAAGAACTGCGTGCCACGAAATATTAATATTATTCACCTTCCTTCCACCAACAACGCCACCCGCGGTACGATAGTTCCTCAGATTATAGAGCCAGAATGTTGAAGTCGCTGATCGGCCATCGACAGCTGCCGGGCGCCGGCCGAATGCGCGCGGCTTATACGAAATTTTGCCGGTTTTGCTTATTTTTGTGATTTTACAGTTAAAATAGGTACTGCTTTTCTATAAGTTTTCATGCTCAACATTAAATGTCATTTTAGTTATGATCGAATAAATGAGCCACGAAGGTTGTTTTAAAACATTATTTATTGACAAAATTTTTTAGGTAATGGTTTGATTAAAGTTTATTTCTGTTGTTTTAATTTAATCAACGAGAGTTCTGAGTAGCCGAAATCATAAATATTTTTTGCCCGTTTTCTATAAAATTAAATTACCAAGTTTATTATTATTTTTACTCGTAAAATTTATATGAAAGTGGTAAAAAGTAATTATTACATTTTTAGACGACTTTCACAGCAATACATTGTAAAAAAAATCATACCGTTAAGATGTCAAAACGATTCATTAACGATTCACATAACAGTCGCCGGTGTCAGGTCGATTAATCGAAATAAAATAATAAAAACAAAAAATTATCTTTCGTGTTGTGCATTATAACTTGTAGAAATACAGTATTTCAACTGTAAAATCACGTAAATCGGCGAAATCTGCAAAATTTCGTATACGGCCTCTTAAATTCTTGGTCTAGTGGATGATGTTAATGTTATGATTCAGTAATTCAGTATGAAATTGCAGTAAAGCACTTGTTGAAAATCATGACCCATAAATCTTTAATTCTATGATTAGGAGCATTTTTATTCATAATGGAAATAATTATTTCAAATTGCAGGGATTCTAATCAAGAAAGTCTGATAACATTTAACGACGTACCTTGTCAGCAAAATAATGATCAATTCCCAAACCAATTCCTATCCATGCCTGACCTTGATGATCAAGGGCCATCTCAAGTCAATTCTGGTGTGGAACTACTGGCAGAATTTGATATTGACAATGACAATGACCAAGGCATAATAACTAAGAAAGATAAGGAGAACGACTTGAACTCTTTAAATTGTGTCCTTCCATCTATAAGTAATGATCCTATAGATGATGTATCTATGGCGGGGGTAAGATTTGTTGTTTGACTTTTTTATAACAAACACTTGTAGCAAGAAAATAATGCTATGTTTCTGCACTTACAGAAAGATGATGATGACGATGATGCAGGGCATTACCATGGAGAGTGGGACCAAATGTTTAATGACATTATCAGTAACAAGAGCTCCAGTCACGACTGTGGTTCTGACATGAAAGAACTCTATTCCCAGATCTCAAGAACTATAGATTTACTTAACTCTTAAATGAAAAAAACCACATTTTATTTCAAGTGTATTGCTTAAACTGTAATAATATTGTAAGAAAAAATATTATTTTCTTATTCACTTCTTTTGCTTTTTCTTTTCTGCTTCCTCTTCTTTTTCCTTTTCAATCACTGACACATAAGAGTTGATTGTGTCTGCATCCAGCATTTGCATGGGTTGCCCCCGCCTCATGACAGCAATTTCAAGATTCTTTTGCCCAGACTGCACTACCTCCAAAAGTGCACGAATAGCAAGCTGAAAGTGCATAAAAATAAATGTACCATCAAGTGCTGTATCTTTGCCTTAAGTTTCTCAGAGAGAACAGAGAGAGAGTTTTTACAAGAGCCGTAACAGTCACTGTAGGCACTACACAAAGTAGACCACCCACCGCTATAACAAAACTCCTGGGCCTCCATTGGAAATAAAATGAAATAATATTTATTTGCTGGGTATTTTCTACTGGGTAAAACTATATTACTTTTGATAGGTTATCATATCATGAAAGTTAAGATAGCTCTTATTTACTTGACAGTAATGGCAGCAGGTGGTACTGAAATAATAATACTCAACCTCTCCGTCTTTGACCTGTTATGGTATCGTTTGTAACTAGTCCACCGTTACTGTCAAGTAAATAAGAGCTATCAAAACATTGACAATACGATAACCGGTCAAAAACAATATGGTTTTACCACCTAGAATCCCAGCTCTGCACTGCTGCAGCCTTAACTCTTTTTATGGCATGGAGAAGGCAAATAAGCACACCTGATGAAGAAGAGCATTGAATGTCTTGTAAAAGTCAATTCCCAGATTTATGTCCGCCTTAACCTTTTGAACGCTTTACATCGAACACAAAACATGTCACTCACATGCCAAACATGTTTGCTATGCTATGCAAATGACCACTCAATTGATACGAAACAAAGTCTCTTTTATTCTTGAACTTGTGACGGCTGTAGCCATCGTGGCGTCAATGGCACGACTTTCAGTTGATGGCCAGAGCCGACAGTGGCGTTCAAAAGGTTAAAATTTATTAATAGGCTTTGCAGTTTTCATACATTGGTAAGTAGGATATGAAGTTAACATTAAAAATAAAACTTGCACCATACTTATACTTATTTGTTGCATTCTTCAATTTAATATGAAAACTATGAATTTCATATATACAATCCTACACACCTTTTGTAACCCATCTTGCTTTGAAAACCATAATGTTTATAATATTATTATAACAATCAGGCCTCCTTTACTGTCACGTGAATAAGAGCAACCATAACATTAACAATATGGTGATAAAATACATGATTAATGGGTTATAGACAAAATAAATATAGAGATCCAAAACTGTATAAAGTTAGATGCAACAACTGTTTTATGACTGTTTATAATTTTTTCGTTGTTTTGTAGGTCCATGATTGATTATCAACTTTAATATATGAAGAAACATATTAAATTTTAAAATAATTACCTTCACTGCACCATTTTCATTGGCAACCACCTCATCGTTGTTGTAGTTCTTCTCCAAGAATTCACGAACTGTTTTGGCTGATCTACCTGTTGCATTAGCCTTCCATTCATAATAAATACCAGATGGCTCAGTTTGGAACAAATGAGGTTTACCATCATAGTCAAACCCTCCAATCAGGCAAGATATCCCAAAAGGTCTGCGGCCATTGCTCTGGGTGTATTTTTGCTTAAGGCCAGCAATGTATCTGGTGATGTACTCTAATGTCACAGGATCTTCAACAGTCAGCTTATGAGATTGGCATTCAATTTGTGCACGGTTGATCAAGATGCGAGCATCTGCAGTCAAGCCTGCAAACGCCATGACAACATGATCATCAAGAAGGCAGATTTTCCTTACTGTTCTTTCTTCCTGCAGTTTCGCAACAGATTTCTTTTCAACGCCCAGTACAACTACATCGGCACCCCTGACGCCAACCTAAAAAAATAATTAATTGTTAATACAATTTACAACTCGTGGACTACTGTTAAAAGCTTTTGAATGAGAAATTTGTAGGAGAATAGCATACTACAAACAATATTTACAACCGCAGGTATATCTAGTTCGAAGGCAAAAAGACGAGGCGACTGAGGCGAGGAGACTACTTACAGCAGTAGAACCCTTGCGAACGGCTTCTTGAGCGTATTCAACTTGAAGTAGATGGCCATCCGGCGAAAATACTGTAATAGCTCTATCGTATCTTGCCGACATTTTTAGTAAAAATTCTAAATTATTCTGATTCTTTATACAACAAAACCTGTAACTTCGTACGACGAAGATGACAACGAGAAATTCGAAGCAAGCTAGCTTTTTGACGTTCTGACGTAGCACGTTCTGAATACTTCTGAATCCTTTAATTTTTTAGTAACTGTGTAGTGTGAGGGAGTTCCAGAATTGCAAGTAACTATTATTTTTAATTAATTATAAGACAATTATATCTTGTAGAGTTTTTTCTAATTAATTTATTAAAAATATAAGTGAAATTATGTACAAAAGTAGATGTTATAAAGTTACATTGACCGTAAAAGTAACATTTTGAACGCTATTTTATAATCCCTTGTTCTGTTCGCGTTTTAGTTTAAGACGCTGCAACCTCGTTAAAATCTTTTATTGACAAGGTTGACATTTTAGGATTTGACAGATTAGCAATATGGCGGCAGCGGTAAGCGACTTCGAGCCGTGGCTTAACGATAAATTAAAATCTCTTAAAACCGATGAAGGGGTTTTTGGGTCATACATATCGGGTATTTTAGAAAGCGAAGATAGCACTGATGAGAAAAGAGATGCCCTGGAGGGTCTTCTGTCGGAGATTGTGGTAAGTCATGGACTTCAACTTCTCAAGGGTTATTTCGGCTAATTCAATGAATTCACATCTCAATTGAGTTGTAAAATGATCAACAGGAACGCGATATATCCATTCATGTAACCGAGATATTAGAGAAATGGGAATCATGTCGTCCCTTGGAAGAAATTCCGAAAGGTGCAGCGGACGTCGACATTCAGCTGACCAAATTGTTGGAATCTCAGTCGCTCGCCACAACCACGCGACGTGAATATACAGATGAGGAAAAGAAAATCCGAGAAGCTATACTTTCTCAATATAGTCAGTTGTCTGACAACGAGGTAAGAGTGTGTTCTGTTCTTGATCATACATACTGCATACACTCACTCCTTCATTCCCAGAGTGGGGTAGGCAGAGCTATAGAATTACTAATAACTCTAAAAACTTGTGTTGATCATGGTTGTTATTTGTTATATATGGTTTGGAAACATTATATAAACAATATTAATTATATTGTGTCATGTAATTGTGTTTTAGGCCGACCAAGAAAATGTGGAAGTGCCTGACAGTCCTGATTTAGTTAAGAACACAAATGCCTTAGATGTAGCAGCTGCAGCCAGGGAGCGGCGCGAGCAGGCGCGGCTCGATGCTCAGCGCAAGAAAGATAAAGATAAGGAAGACAGGTAAACTAGTCACTTTAGCTTGACAAAAAAAGGTATCATGTGGTGACAAATTGTCAATTCTCAAACGACAACCACATAGTTACAGTTTTTGTATAAAAGTTGAATCATATTACTAATTCCACTCTGAACAGCTGCCTTGTTTTATTTTTTAACCGACTTCAAAAAAGGACGAGGTTCTAAGTTCCACTGTATGTATTTTTTTTTTAAATGTGTTCATCAATTTCTCTGTCAATTTTGGACCAATATTAAAAATTCTTTTTTGATTTCATAGAGTATACTTCCGAGGTGGTCCCATTGTCACCAAATCTGAATCTGATGAGGGGATCCGTGAGGAATTCTCAAATATCATAGGCACACATATATACTCGAAAATCTAATTCAAGACCAAAATCCTAACCTCAACGGGTGCATGTTCGCTGTGATTAGTGCATTTTGGTTTAAGTTTAGGTATTTTTATTACTAAAACTTACTGTTATATTACTAGTTACATGAGTTTTCATTCATATTTTTATGAAATAATGTTAAAATAACGAAGTAATCAAGATGGGAACTGTCAGATTTTGGTCTTACATTAGATCTTCAAGTATAGCGATTTTAGTATTTTTACTAACAAGTCCAGCATTTACATTCAGAAAGTATCATTTGGTGAAGGCTACTGATGATGAAGACAACAGATGGCCACCGGATCTCCTCAACGGTACCTATTTCAAGGGTGACGATAAGATATCTCGATTAAGATAGTTGGGCAATTATAACAAAGAACATTTAATTGTTTAAACTATGACTTTCCCGCGGTGTTTCTTGCATCAAGCTTGAAATGCTTAAAGTTTCATATCAATCAAGATGCGGGACTACATAACAACTTATTATGATCACTAGGGTAAAAACCAAAATAAATGTACATAAAGACGCTTTTTAAATGTCACTGAGATGATGTCTAACTTACAATTTCATTACAGAAATGTATGTGTTTGGCGTTAATCGACAGTTTCGTTACGGTGACTAACTCTTCTTTAACTGGACATTATTTTGGTTTTTACCCACTAAAAAATCATCATCACGATCACTTAAAAACAAAAATCTGTCTTTCAAAAACGCAAAAAATAACTTTTTTTAAATCATAGGTACAGTCGAGTTCATAAATATGTGTACACTTTAGTACCTTGTCACTTTAATCGCTGTTACGATTCATATATTATGGCAGTTTAAACATGACATTAAATAGAAAAGGTACTAAAGTGTACACATATTTATGAACTCGACTGTAATAAATAGGTCAGTCGAACTGAATTTGGCGACTCACAATATTTTTAACCAAAAGCAGGCTTAAGTTGGACTGACCTACTTACCTACCATTTTAAAAGAAGTTATTTTTTGCATTTTTGAAGGCAGTTTTATGTTTTTTAAATCATTTATTTTATCAAACATGTTTTTGCCTAGCAAAGTCTGTATTTATTTTTCCTTGTTAATTTTTAGCAATTTCATGATTGCTAGGTGGGTCATACACACTCGAAAAAATTAAAGTTGTCTTTCCTGTGGTCAATAGCTGTAAAAGGCTTGTGTGCATACAAGTTATATTTTTACCTGATAGGACTAAAGTAGACCAGAAGCCCTACTTTGAAATTCGAAGTTCGAAGTTATGTTAGTTCCATACCTTTCTCTCGATCTTGTCTCGAATGACGAGTTACAGGGATGGAGCTAACGTAACTTCGAACTTCAATTTTCAAAGTAGAGCCTATGACACCGCTTCTGAGCCTGGTTAAAAAAACGTAAGGGGCTCACTTTTAATTACATTTTTTTTTTTCTTCAGTCTCCATGAATGTCAATACAGTTAGTCCACCTCACCTCCACATTGATTATCCCATCAAAAAAAAACATGACGCACCCATGTCTCGTCCATAGATAAAAAACAATTGAGAAAATCTTCAGGGTCACATTGAAACATGTCCAAAGTTCAACCTTACGAACACGTACTCGTTTCTTCTCGACTGAAAGCAGTCTAAGCACCTGGCCTGGCTGACACCTTGAAAATCCAAAAACATTGGTGATTGGTGATGATGTTCTGTGCCCGCTCATACATAAGGAATACCCATTGCTTCCGCAATCTCCATAATCTTCAGTCTATCGTTCATTATCGCATCTAATATTTTATTGATAGTTTGATCCATATAGTAGTCAACGGCCGCCCACTCCTCCGCTCGTCTTGAAAAGTCTCCCGGCCACGTTTGAAATCAGCTACCCATATTATGGAGCAGATTGCCCTATTGATTGATTCATATCTTCAAATGTTTTTTTTGATGTTTAATCCTTCTTTTGAAAATATTTTATGACAGAATGGTGCTCAATTTTAACCATTACGTGAAAAATCTGTGACCTTATGTAGCAGTTCCAGCATAAAATGCAAAATTGTGACAGGAAAAAAAACAAAAGATACATGGCACTTTACCTGCCAATATTTATTGGTTTTTATTATTATATTCAACCTTAAGCTCAAAACTTTTCCTTTACCTTTCAGAGAAAAACAAAAACAACTAAAAGAAGAAAAGAAAGAGAAGCGCAAGACACAGAAGGGTGAGAGAAAGAGGTAGCAAGTTACGTTAAGATTTCTGGTGAGCAGTTAACAAAGTCCTCTAAATTAAATAGTAATAGAACAACCAGCTAGGAATGAAAATAGCCTAGGACTGGAAATACTGTTTCAACACTGACTGCCAATCCCCAGCCACCAACTAGGTTTCTGCAGCATGAAAATTAATCTATGTTATGCCAATTAAATTGTAAATATTCTCTATGACTTTATATTTTTTCTGCAATGCTCACCTTAAATTAAAGAATAAAAAGTGTCGTGTTATGGTTTTTTCAATACCATTGACATGTATACGGCATATATTTTTTCACTAATGCTACATCAATTTGTCCTTTTAGCTTTGATTGGTGTAAGAATTGTGTCATTTGTATTTACATAGGGCTAAAAGGTGAATGGTTAAAAGCATAAATTTTCATTTCATGACGATTTAAAAAAAAAACTTTTTGGTTTTTTTCTTATAAGAGAAATAAGACCATGGATAACACATGAGAGGACAATAATAATCGTTTGGTTAAAGAGTATTTTCTCTTGTGGACTTGACAGAAGCACATGGGTTTACTTCCATGAACTTCTGTTAAGTCATGTACAATATTGATACATGTCATGGTCATAGGACAACGACACGGCACTTAACTACACGCCCCTCTGTTTAGTGTGTGACCTTTAAAGAAAAAGGAGGGTGGGCCTCTTGCATAAACAGTGGTGGCCACAGAATTAGGGACACTTGCCTTTTTCCCATACAATTGCCTACAAATATGACTTTTCAATATTGACAACCAATCAAAAAGTTTATCCATATTAATTTTTAGTTACACTTAACGTTAACTAATAAACTAAGTTTTAAATTTATGTCCAATTTATCGCTGTTGAAAATGAATCTTTCATTTTATAAGGATTTGAAAAAAATATTTTTTGGCGTTCATACATACAGTACAATCTCACTAATCCGGCACTTCGATAGATCGGCACGTCCAATAATCCGGCACCCACATATGTATCTACATGTTAATTTAAAACATTAGGTACATACATTTATTTTCTCTATGAAATGCTTTATTTTATTTATTAACTATGACTTTTCAGTATAACCCAGTAATCCGAACATTCCAATAATCCGGCACCCTCCGGTTTTATATAGTGCCGGATTAGTGGGATTACACTGTAGTTGTAAATGGACGCGTCAGCACTAAGTTTTTAAATCGCTATAAAATAAAAGGCCCGTTTTTAACAGTAGTTTACTTTACGTCAGTTTAATCGTTATTTGATGATTTAAAGTAAATTGTATTTAGCAATAAAATTGGTCAAGGACTTTTTGATTGGTGGCCAAAATTGAAGTCATATTTGTATGGAAAAAAGGCAAGCGTCCCTAATGATGTGGCTACCAGTGTATAATATATTGGTAAACATCATATAGTAGGACGTTTTGGTTGGCTGAATCTTGTTATGATACCAAAGTTAAGGTCATATGTAATGCTTTAATAAATTTTTTTTGCTTGTGCTATGTCAATGCGTTGACCAATGTCACCGTGTAGTCCAGTGCAAAGTGCCAAGTCAGCAAGACGTTTAACCCTAATTAATATGTTTGTCGATAGGGCTATATTTAAATTGAACCTATTTAGACATTGGGGAAAAAATTACAATAACAATGTTGTACCAGGTGAACAGGAAGTAACTATTCTGTATGTACTAACCACCATAGACTAACCGATTACCTCCATTCCTAAATGTGTCAGTCCAAAATCAATGGAGCGCACACATTAAATCATTTATGTCTGCCGGTAATATTCGTACGGCAGGCTTTAAGAGGCAGAGGGGAAATTGGGCCACCGGCACCCAAACTCAAATGGTTTATTGCATGTCACATTACAAGTATTTAAAGATGGAATTACAAAAAGATATTCATGTGATGCCGAAGGGCATAGCAACATAAAACAGTGGGGCTTATTGTTAACGCGTTACATTACAATTATATTCAACTCGCACTTGAACAGACGAAACGGTAACGAAGTGGCGCGTTGGCGTGCATTAAAAATATATTTTATTTTTTATAAACATAGTTATGCATATAGGCCGTTCGCGTTAAGGATACAGTGAATCACCAATCACGTCGCTCAAAATAATTCTCTTTTAAAATTTGTGTGAATTTTAACTCCACTGTTAATACACGTTTACCCTGCAGTTGCACGATGATTCACTGCATTATTAACACTAAAGTCCATATACATTCTAATCAAGAGTTACTTACTCACAATGTTTACATGATCGTCTATGAATACATTGAAAATGATTCTACTATGTCAAAACGAGAATCATGTGCACCGGGTGTCTATTCTACTTTATTTTTACTCTTATTGCAATAATATTTACTGCCAAGTGAATAACAATACAATAACAATAAGTGTAAAGGTGCGGAATAAGGGCCCAGCACTTTAACGTATATTATGGTAACATAGGTACCCTTAGAATATATGCTATTGTTAATTTATATAAGTAAAATTTAAAGTATTTTTAGAAGTTCTTTGATTCGTTACTTTAATACACACATTATAGTATATTAACTTTGATTAACTTGAGAGATGATCTAAAGATATTCCGGAGATGTTTGAGGGGTGTTTAATAAGTTCAGAGAATTGATATGGAAAATTGATACTGTCATTAACCCTTCGTATGACTTAGCGCTGATCAGCGCTACCCCCGTTGAATGCCAAGGCACTGATCAGTGCCAAAATCACAAGAGCAACGTTTTAACATTTTGCGGCAGCCGACGGTAACAAGTATGAAACCCCGTCTGGCATACGAAGGGTTAATTAACATAAAAAAACTTAAAACTTGTACTAAGTAGGTACCTGAATTCTTTAAATTTAAACAAATAATTATTTTGTGTCATTCAGTTCTATATACAAAAAAATACCATAAAATTAAGCGTAAATCGTGATTACAAAAATAATACTTATAAACATAAATCTAATGTCTTTTTTATTTATACCCATTCTCAGATATTGAGCTTATTGACTGCTCCTCGTCTTGAAGATGCACATACAATGCATTTGTAATTCAAGCCTGGCCAGCAAAAACATAAAATGAAATAAGTAAGTTTGCGGCTTTGTAGATGCGCGGAGGCACAAATCTGCGCAATGCCCGCCCATTCCTAAAGGTGCTGATAGATTTGAGCACATTCGCTAGGATGTTTGAGTAAATTGCTGAGCAATGTACGGTCACGGAAATTAATTTGCTAACCATTTCAAAGAAAATCTGCTTGAAGATGTAATTGTCAATAGAGATGCCAAGTCATTTGTAATTGATAGAAAACGACCTAAGGTGGGTCACATATTAAATTCCTTTACTGTACTACTCTCTTAATAGGTACTCCATGTTCTACTTACGTTATGACATAGTAGCCATCTTCAAAGCCGCAACGTGATAGATAATACTGATAATAACATGGCGTGTATTTATTAAATAAATGTATAATTATGTAGTTAGACGAAAACACATAATACTTTGTGAGTTTTGACATGGATGATTCATTACTTTCATTATAATCTGTTTCATCTAGGATGATTCCTGTGACAGTCGTATTTCGTAATTTCAAAAATTTAAGTACCTAAGTGTAATACGCGTTTATATCAGCTGTCACAGGACTCACAGGAATAATCTCAGATGAAACGGAGTGTAGTTTGCACGTTGTCAAATGGATGCAAAAATGTCTGACTGAAGTTGCGAGTCATTTACTGCCATAGACTCAGTTTTCTAAATAGGAATAGAGGCTGTTGCTATTGCTCAATATGTGACTAAACTACATGTATCATGCATGTATTATTTATGTAACTGCAGGTAATATTTCGTTGCTTAAATACAAAAGGGACACAAATCGAAATGTGTTCGTGTTGCATTTAAATTTGGAATGCTATATACTTTAAGTTTTAAATCAAACTGTATCTGTTTTTGTTTTGTGGCGCTTTTGTATTTAAGCAGCGATTTGTATAGGCGGGTCTACACACAGCCGCGCGAAGCAGAGGTCCTACTTTGAAAATCGAAGTTCGAAGTTACGTTCGCTCCATCCCTTTATCTGGGTTTAGTCTCGAATGACGAGTCACTGGGATGGAGCTAATGTAACTTCGGACTTCGATTTTCAAAGTAGGTCCTCTGCTCCTGACCATGAGGACGTGTCGCGCCCGCGGCAATCACGACTTGCCGTGGCCGATCCGTCCGCTGTCGATTTTTGTCTATGGTCAAATCCGCTTCGGCGGCCGTTTGCCGCGCCCACTCTGGACGTACACTTATTGCCTCGGTCATATTTATGAGTGACAAATAAAACAAAATGGTCTCACATTTACGCACAATCCAGTTATGCTTGCATTCTGTAAATTTAACAAAAAAAACAGGTATCAAAAATATTATTGCGGCGCCATATTGCTTTATGTTTCTATGGGCTTGTCACGCGCGGCATTCTGTGTACGAAACGTCATCTGACCGAGACTGCGGCAGAGGTCAGTTTCCCCGCGCGGCAATCGCCGAGGCTGCTCGCTTTGTGTGGACTGTGGACTCTCCTTTTAATTATAACGAAGTATGATCTAAGTATTCAAGTTGTTATGAGCTTACAACTCCTGATTGTTGTAGTCCAGTTTTTAGAGAAAAAAAAAATTAGTCAGTCATATGACAGTTAACCTTTTCAACGCCACAGTCGGCTCTGGCCGTCAACTAAAAGTCGTGCCACTGACGCCACGTCGGCTACAGCCGACAAGAGTTCAAGATTAAAAGAGACTTTGTTTGGTAGCAATAAGGTGTAATTTGCATAGCATAGCAAACATGTTTGGCGTGTGGGCGGCACGTTTTGTATTCGACGTATGGCGTTCAAAAGGTTAAAAGTAAACATGTAAATTACAGTATTACCTCTTAATGCTTCTATGTTGAAATAGTGAAAAATATATCATTTAAATGTAGTGCTTTTTGTTTAACGAAATAGTTGTTATTTATTACATACTAATAGATAGATATGTGCAATATTTTGTATTAAAAGATGCTTTTTTTTAAATATTATTTTATTTATTCCAATAATGGGTAATGTCATAAGAATAAATAATAACTCCGTAGAAGCGAAACTCCCGGCTCCCGACGCGCGCTCGGCGCGTTAGATACCTACCGCCTGGCGACACCTGAGGTGTCTAGTCAGTCAGGGGCGTCACACGGAGTATAATATGTTAAAAATATTATATTATAGCAAAGCGGCGCGGTCGTTGTATTTGTTTCACCGCGCGTCTCGCTATTTGATTTTTTTAAATGTACTTATTTAATTAGAATTAGCCATGGGAAAACATTACTGCAGTCTATTTGGCTGTAAAAGTAAAAGCTTAAAAAACTAATTAATTGATTCTAGTATTTTGCAACTAAGCTTTTTCAACTTAATAAAAATTAAAACTAATGTTCCGGAAAGGAACGTAAAAAGTAACTCCGGATATGTGTGGCCCGCCGCCGCCGATTTTTCGATCGGCGTGAAATCGGCGTGGAGTAAAATTATTAATACCGCCCGAATCAAGCTAATATTATGTATATAAAAATATAAATACCTAAAGACTTATAATTATTATATTGATATTTAAAAATCATGTTACGTTTTTCGAGCGTATGTATGTATTTATCTCTATTTCTGGGCACGCTCTGCAGCCTTAACGGTTTGACGGATTTTAACATAAGGTGTCATTCGATTCATCCTAACTTTTTTAACACATCCATAAACAGCCATAAACCGATTAAAATATTGCGCAAGTGACAGCCCTCACTTTGGCGCCGGAAGACAGACGGGCGTAGCGGGAAGGGGGAAGTAGTTATTTTAAGCGCGGCATTTGGGGCCTGGGTAAAGAGGATTCGCTTCTACGTAGTTATTAATTATTCTTATAGTAATGTCGTCTTGTAAGGTACAAAATCAAAAGCGTTGATTAATTGTTTACATAAAAACAGTCATTTGTCTCGCTGGATCTGGCTTCTTGAGTGTCAATTCTACAAGAAATATGGGCATTAAAACTAATTAAACAATTAGGAGATACATATTAAATTCACATTTAAGTAACACTAATAATTATGCAACATAGCACCACTGGTTCAATACTTTTTATCAAAATCCAAGTTGACTAGAGATATAGTGTGAACTTTCACCATCATTCAATTATGGGACTAACCCAAGCGCGCCCAATCCGCTTGCTCAATATGTTTCGTCAAATAGAATCCTGTACAAACTTGCTCACAAGGGAGCGCGGTTTTTAGCGGCCGCGAATCGGCCGCTAGCTATGTTTCGTCACCAACAACTTCATACAAAATTGAATGCCCAGCACCCGGAACGCGCGCCTCGGTCGCTTGCTATGGTTAGTCCCTAAGAGCTATGCTCTTGTTGGAAGAGTAATTAACATTCTTTAACATACTGATACGGTACAACTCCTACTTTTTCCTTTGGTTGTACTAGGTAAGTTCTTTTTCCCTTCAATTATCATCTTATTGTACTCGTCATGCTGTAACAGCTTCAACTTTATTCATTATAAAATACTATGATTTGAGTTCTGCTTTCTCTTCCACTACTTGTTTATTATCTTCAATATAAATGAAGTTATGTGCTCCACCTGCATATATTTGAGTGATTCTTTTACCAAGTTGCAAGTCCAATAAAACCTGTGTTGGCTGAAACACATGCTCACCACTGTCAGTTCCAGTGTTGGCATGCTCATTCCAACCCCAAGCCCATAAAGTGTTGTCTGTAGCCAAACAGATTGTATGCTCTGATCCCAGTGCTATGTCCTGAACAACTCTGTTATCTGAAATCAATAAAATACAGTAATAGGAATAAATGCATTAGATATCTCAATGAAGTACTACAAGAGGGTGGATAGACACTGCAATGAACTCGCCCAGAACCTGTTAAAGCTCTAATGTCTAAGTCGTCTTAAGAGCGACCCTTAATGCTTGCCAGAGATAAATAATGAAGAATCTGCAGTCACTGAACTTCAGATTTTCAATGCCAAGCTAAGCTATAAGCTCATATAGAAGATTCGCTTGTAGTCCTAACACATGGTAGCAAATGAATCAGGCAAAAAAAATATATCTCAACTGCTTTACTTAGTAAAAAGTGTAAAATACCTGGTAAGCAGACTTTAATGATTTTTCCCACAAATGATTCCTCCGTTCCAAGTTGACCATAACTGTTACGCCCCCAACAAAGCATCATACCATCTTCTAGCCACAGCAGTATGTTGGTCCAGCCACTTAAAAGCTTTTTAATTCCTTGTTTGACATCTATGTCAATTTTTTGTGGGTTATATATTTTTTTATACTTGTCAGTACTGAGGAGAAGTTGCCCATGCTTGTTGTCGCCCCAAACATACAAGGCCTTTTCATCTGTACACCAAGCCACAGTGTGGTTCTGACCACAAGCAATATGAGTAATTTTTCCAATTTTCTCCACTTTTTGAAATCTATCCGAGCTCAATGTTCCTTCTCCTAGTCCCAGTTGCCCATGCCTACCACAGCCTGTTACCCAAACTTCACCCTTTGAATTAACCACAGCAGTATGTCTCAAACCCATAGATATTGCACAGGCATTAACATGTAGCCTGATTGGTTTTATGACTTGGTTAAAATGTTCTTTTGGCAGACCGAGTTGTCCATTGCTGTTAGATCCCCAGACTAACAGAAAGTGGTCATCTGTTACAGCACAGCTGAAGTCCCATCCACAAGCAACATTGGAAAAATGTATACCACTCAATTTCCACACTCTTTCAAATACTTGCGTTTCGGTATCTTTTCCAAGCTGAAGCTTTGAATTCCAGCCACAGGAAAATAGTTTTCCCTCTCGGTCAAGCAGTAGGGAATGACCACCTCCACAAGCAATTTGTTTTACTCCGTCGCAGTTACAAAAATCAAACACGATTTTAGAAGGAATTTTGACCTGCTCATTGACGACACCTAGACTCAGTTGGCCGTGGGAGTTAGCACCCTGCAAAAAAAAGTTAATTTTAATATTGGGGTTATGTTTATCATTATAATTAAAAAACATATTAGTTTACTTGCCCATGACCACACTGACATGGCTAATAAAACGCACAAGTTAAACAAGTAGAATGAGTTTTATTTATACACATATTGCTATTATATTGCTTTGTTGATATAATACTGAACTGAATGAATTGTCTCACAGATTATAAGATATAATTGTCTATTCAATTGGCAAACACAGCACAGATTATAAGGGTATTAGTGGCAAACGTCAGTCTAAACTAAACTAAATAAGAATGATAAGAACACATACAGACAGATGCTTTAATAATGTCAATGTCACTTGTCACTTAAGCGGTATAGAAATACTCAAGCCGCTTGAGTCAAACAGAAGCACTTGACTTGACTCACTTCATAGCTAACTCAGTCGACGAAGCAAAAATAAATAAATGCATATCGTACAAATGCTACGGTAATTCTAATTTGTTTTTAAGAATTAATACATAAGGAAATGCAAGTGGTAGAAAAGTCATAACATAACGCATGTTTAGCCCGTTATCAATTGGATGTTTTTTAAAAGTCTTACACTTATAAGTAATTTAGAAGTTATTATGAGGGAACAGAGGCCAGTTTCACAAAGCAACAAGTTACAAATTACATGCGGAAGTCTCTTTCTAACTCCTTTTGCTAGAAAGTGAGTTCCGCTTGTAATTTGTAACTTGTAGCTTCGTGAAACGGGCCACAGATGAACATACATACATACAAACACGCCGGTCAAAATCATAACCCTCCTTTTTGCTTCATCGTAGTCGGGTAAAAATAGTTAAGCATAGCCAATCGGCATACTGTGTCATACATAGCTTAGAAGTTGCTTCGGGTTTATTCTGACTTGTCTCTCATACGCTCTTATTAACAGCGAGTGGCAGCTGCAGGATTGCTAACAGAGCATGGCACCCATATTTAGATCACAAGTCTTTTGTCGGTGAAGTGGACACCATAATAGGGGTTTTTTTTTTACAGCTTCAATAAAAGCTGATTCATGTAACAAACAGGTGAGATAAAACATTTTTTGAATAACCATAAAAATAACCACGATATCAGCCAACAAAGATTTATTCCTATCTCTTTCTAGCAAAACAGAATTTACGTGGAGTTTATATGGCCGAACTGCACGATGACGTCATCGGTGCACTTAGGATCTCTCTGTCTAATTAGCATTTTAAAATGCTTATATCATCCGTATTTCTTGACCGATTTTAGTTTTAATTTCACTTTTGGTGATCTCTTTTACGGTATTTGCATATTTTGTTGAGAAATGCGATTTGAAAAATCCATGCATATTCCCTATTATCCCAATATTAAAGTTCGCTTCCATTTTCACACACATTTTTCTCCTTTCAACCGTCGATATTAGTCACGTCAACAAAGTGGAAAAATTAAATTCTTGAAAAAAATAATTGTCTAGTCAATATCATAAATAAGTAAAATAAGTGATCATTGATGTACCTTGTCACTTTAACGTCGTGTTTGAAATGTTATACAAAATTGTGAAACGATTGAAAGCGACAAGGTACATAAATGATCACTTATTTATGCTGTTGACTGGACACACCACCGCCCCTACACGTAACGTGGGCATGTTTTTTTTTTTCTCATCTACCCCATAGTATAGGTCTTTCAAAAATATTGCGGGATTGTGCAAACAATTAATCGATTAAGAGATCCGTTTATGAAATATTATGCTTTAAAGCGCTATTTTTTATTAAAGTCACGTGTCTCCCCCCCCTCCCACAGCCAAAACTACAAATACTAAAAATCTGAAAAATATTTTCTATGAAAGCGCATAATATAACGAATTTAAAAGAAAAAACTATCACGACTAAGTAGACTATTGGTTCCTGAGAGATACAAGCAACTTAAGTGTTTATATATACTAAAATTATCTAAGACGGCACCAAATAACTTTAAATAGAGAATTAGTTCATACTTACTTGTTGTTTTTTGAGTTAGTTTTTGTGAATAACGGCTTCGGAACCCTACACTGAGCATGGTCAGACAGTCATGCTCTTGCTCGGTTTTTTCGATTATCAAATCGCAATTACAATGCAGTACAGATCCAATCGCTTTATCAATTTATTAGGCAAGGAAAAATAATTCCATCATGTTTATCGCTTTATTGCGACAAATTTACGTTTTATAACGCATTTCATATCAAGCAAGCGTTATTCATCGTAGCTGGAACAAGCTGAACAAGGTGGTTATTCCAAAATTCCAAACTAAGATTCGAAACGACTGCTCGATCTTGTTCACTCTACAGTCTAGCTAGCTGTGAAAATGAGACAGAGCTAATGTTATTGTCGATTTCGATTGTGGGACTAGCACTCGTTGTGTGTGTGAGTGATGTTCAACAAAGCTAGGAGTAATATATGTTTACTTAGCAATATAAAATATAATATAAAGAAAACGTATTGTTTTAATAAACCAACAAGACCGCGGATCTTTACAGAGTGTTTATTTACTTAAAGTATAATTTGTGATGTTTTAATATAGTTATACGTGTGGTGTGATCATAGTAAGTATCCTGTTTTAGGATTACTATGCCGTCCATCAGTTTATTGTAACACTGTCACTGAAATAGTTGAACATTTTGCAACGACCTTTAATAAATCTTCAACGGATATTAAACTGAATAAGTAACCATTTAAGGACCTGTTCGTTCTTGATCAAGGAGTAAAAATGGATACATCGAAAAGACATGCTACCGCAAATCAAGTGACAGCATTGATGGAATATATGCAGGTACACTCGGATGTGGCCAAGGGGTTAATGAGCTCAGGCCTCGAAAAAGAAGACATCGACTCTCAGTGGCGCGATCTCACAGCGATGCTCAACTCTATGGGCGGAGCTGTCAAATCCACCGAAAAGTGGAAACAGGTACCTTTAAAAATTCTCAGATAAAAAAATGTATTGATTGACTATTTGACTCTTTCCTTACTGTGCTCTCTGTAATATCATCAATATTTTTAAAATATTATCATTGCAGACTTGGAGGGACCTGAAGTCAAACACAAAGAAAAGGGCCTTATTAAAACAGCAACAATCTCTGTGTGATACTAGTGGCATGGATAATTCACAGGGTTCTGACCCACAAAATAGTGATAGTGATTATTTGCCACCAAAAAAAAGATTTGGTAAGTTTTTCAATTTGTAAACAAGTGTGTTTGTTGTGAGTTGTGTTTTAAACTTAATGGTTAATATATTTTTTCTTCTTATTCCAGCCTCCTTTGATGAAGAAATTCTAAGAATTGAAAGAGACAAGCTGGAAGTGGATAGAGATTACAAGGTCCAGAAAATAGAAGTTCTTAGCAGGTTAGTACTTTAAAGTTTAATATCAATCTTCATTTTATCAATTTATCATTATTATTATGGCAGGTTTCCCACAACTCCTTCTCAATTCAAACAGAACTAAGTACAATAATATATATCCTTTTGATTGTATGGTTCTATTTAGTAACCTTAAACAAATAATGTATAAAACGGTTAAGCGCTGTTTTTTCTGATGTAAAATTACCTTGTTATATGAATTTTGAGTATAGAGGAGTAATCAGAATATAAGTTAATCAGACATAAACAGTGGCGTCACTATGCATACAGAGAATGCACATGCTAAAATGTGTTTTGTACGCTCTGATGGGACTACATAAACTGGCCGGTTTATATAAGCTGCTTGCGTTCACTCATTCGACCAACTGAACACTGTTTTTTGAGAGATTAACACCCCAGGGTTATGGGTCAATCCTATCCAATTTTGTGTTTAATGGCAATCGGTCACAGACTTAGCAGGGTATGGGTCTTTGGTTGACCATGAAACTGACGAATCAAACAAACACTTTTGCATTCATAATTGTAGTAATTTATTATTCAGTAAGCATGGGCACTTTTACAATGATCATTTTAGCTAGGTTTTTACAATGTACGGTCAACATCCAGGATATGTGTACCTTGTCACTTTATCCTATATGACACTTTCATATGGCAGTTAAAACATGATGTTAAATAGACAAGGTACTAAAGTGTAAACATATTTATGACGTCGACTAGATTAGTTGTTGTGAAATATATAATATGGAATTAGGTAAAAAAAAAACATGGTGACCGGTACAGTCAACCAATCAACTAGTCAGTAAGTTAATTGTTAACATTAACCACCTTCTCTTTTGCTTTTAGGATAGCCGCTGCATTAGAAGAATTAGCAAGAAAGAAATGAACCTATTGTCAATATCAATATCATAATCCTGATTTAATGTAGGTGTTTAGGGTTGATAATATTGTGTAAGGTCTCGTTGTCTTCTCACTGTATATCTCATCGAGGAGTGTTACGTTATACGCTGGAAGAGCTGTTGTATTGACTTCTGTTGTGATGATATTACAATGCAAAATGTTAGTGGTTTAATTTATAGCTGAAACAATTTAACAGTAAAATTTGTAGCAGAATCCGCCATATTGGTGGTTAAAGTGGCAAATTTACTTAAAGGAGAATGAACTAGCCAATTATTATAATAAAATGTTTTATCTCTAAATTATTTAGCCAAAAATTATCTGTTAAGGTAACAAGGATTCCCAGGTAATAATTGTAAATTTTGCTGACTATTTTAAGAATTACTTACTTGAAGTATGATTAAGTTACAATGTTACATTGTGTATGTTACTTGTCATGAGTAAACTGAAGTTGGACATTTTACTAGATTGTTTATATTTCTGGTAACTATCATTAGTTGTAAACCAAACCAAACCAAACCCCCGACGTCGAATACAAAATGTGTCCCTCTCACGCCAAACATAATGCCACCACTGAACTAAATGATGAGGCACACGCATCTCTAAAACTTAAATGCTCAACAAACTTGAAAAAAAGGACCACAAGTGTTATTTATTGACAACTAGCTTCTGCCCGCGACTTCATCCGCGTAGAATTCGATTATCGTTATTCCCTCGGGAACTTTAAAATTTTTGTTAATCCAAGGTGTATACTATCTCCATTCCAAATTTCATCCAAATCCGTCCAGCCGTTGCAGCGTGAAGAAGTAACAAACACACACACAAACTGTCGCATTTATAATAATAGTAGGATAATAGGATTAGTAGGATTTGACACAAACCTTAGAATCAGTATTTTGATAAATAAGTAATCTAATCATTTCTATTGAAATGCTTTGCTTGCGAGTAGGCATAGTATAGTAAGTTCATTATTCATTGATTAATTATACCTAATAGGTACAGTCACCAGCAATAATATATTATCCATCATTCGGTGCAAAAATATCTGACACGCTCTTTTACCTCTAGTACTAAACTCCTGTAGCAAGTGCGACCATATTACTACCGGGTGAAGCTTGAATCTGCTTCGTTTATTGAAATTGAGATACCTCCAATTGGTTTATGTGGGCAGTATATAAATGAATAATTAATTTTCTTAACTTAATCCTTAACTATGTAAACTTTTTTTGAAACCCGCCCTAATATATTATTCCTGGTGACTGTACTTCCAAATGTCATTTTATACGTTTCGGAAAAAAAATATTTTGGTTTGGTATTGGACCCGATTCTACGTACACATCGCTTAAATAGCCTAAAACTAAATTGTCTAATTTTTAGACTTAATTTAGACGCAGATGTAACAAGTGCTATTCTAGAATGTCGATATAATATTTAATTAATAAGACAGCTAAAGTAAGAAGCGTCAGATTCAAATTAGCGCTGTCATTTGATTATGACAGCTGCTCATAGAATAGCAAAGTGTTTTAGCGACACCTAAATAAAATTAGGAAGTTTAGAGGCCACTGTAGAATCGGGTCCATTGTCAGAGAGACGGAGCGAAATATGGATCCAGTTTCAAAGATGCCACGGGATAATAGTTCGTGATACGTGATGAAGTAATATTTTCGAATGAAACATTTTCAATTTCCATCGAGTAACGTAGCTGATACGGCGGAACAAGGAATATTTCTCTTTCAGTTTCGGTTGAGTGAGCAATATTTTAAAATTAAATTTTAGTTGCTGTGCCGCGCCATCGCTCGCAGTCATTGGCTTCAGCAATAAAATTCGAAAATGTATGTTCCGAGCCTATTTTATAAAGCTTTTAGTGACAATTTCACTACCTAGTAAAAAGCATCAATTTTTAGGTGTTGCAGTATTATAGTAATGCCTTTAAGAGTAGGTAAACCAAGCAATAGCAGCCACAAGAAAAACCAAGTGTTTCAGAGTTGTACTAAATGATAATATTGATAATATTAGTGATCGCTACTCGCTATTCAATTGATTATGAGGGTTGTTAATATTTTTAGAACGACTCGATTCCGAGACTGGAGCACTGGAGCACCCATTCTAAGGAACATTAAAGCCACACATTACAAAAACTACTTTAGTTGAGCGGCAATTTAAAAAAAAAATATGTTTGCACGGTGCTGAGGTGGAAGCAAGAAGCGAACTGATAGTAAGAGGGATGAGGTTTACAATGTAGGCATTAAGCTAACTAGCCTTTCTATTTGTTTCGTTTTTTAACGACACAAATGACACAAAAAGTCACGTGATCTACCAGTGACGCGATTGGTTTAAAAACGAAACTAATAGAAACGCTAGTTAGCTTAATGCATCTTGGGTAAGGGTAGGTACTGTCATTGAAACAGAGGGCCCTGCCAAGATGCATTGCGCGAACTATCGTTTCTATTCGTTTCGTTTTTAAACCAATCGCGTCACTTGTAGATCACGTGACTTTTCGTATAACGTCATCTACCAGTGACGCGATTGGCTTAAAAACGAATTGAATAGAAACGCTGTGGCTGGCGGGCGCAATCGGTTTGTAATTTCAATACAGAGGGCAAAGTCAAAGATGCATAGCGCTAAGTTAGCGATTTTCGAAATAGACAATAACTACCTATGTATAGGAATGATGTAAGCAGATAATAGATCGCATCGACCGCTTATGTCAACTGCCTAGGGTAGAAGTACCGTTTGTGGCCACTGTACCCTTTTAAGCCACTTAAGTTTTAAATGAGTATCGAAAATACTGTAAATTTAACAATAATATTCATAAATAGTTAAGTCTGAAGATTATAAAGATAAAATATAAAAATAGTTTTGTATCTTGATAACTTCTACTTCTACCCTACATTTCGAATCCATATAAAGCAGAAACGCTAGCAGCTTTTGCATCTTGGTTGGGCCCTGTTCTATCAACTACACAAGTCCGCATCTAGACTGTAAACTTGCGGCTGGATTGCAGTTTAATAGCATATGGTCCGTGCTGTAACAGCTTTAAGTGACAATTACGCGCCCGGAGTGACCCGTGCACAGGGTAAACGGCGTGACTGCCTCGGGCGCTTAAATGCAATAACCGGGGCTCCGGGCGCGTCATCAGCCCTGCCAACGTGTTATTTAATCACTGCGCGAACATGGCACGATTAGGACACTTGTTTTTTGACAAAAGTGACGACTCGAATTGGAAGCGGAGGAGCTTTTTTATCTTACTAATCTAGGTAGGTACATATATGCTGAATTCTCGGTGCGTGTTAGGTACTTATAGAAAGCGTGTGCTGAATAACGGTCGTCACCTTTTCTAATATTAAATAAAAACGATGTCCCTGCCCACCTCAACCTAACCTGTAGAGTAGGTAGACAATGGACCCGATTCTACGTGCACATCGCTTAAGTAGCCTAAAACTAAATTGTCTAATTTTTAGACATAGTTTAGACGGCAGATTTAACAAGTGCTATTCCAGAATGTCAATACAATATTGAATGGACCGCCTAAAATAAGAAGCGTCAGATTCAAATTAGCGCTTGTCATTTGATTATGACACCTGCTCGTAGAATAGCAAATTGTTTTAGCGACACCTAAATAAAATTTGGAAGTTTAGAGGCCACTGTAGAATTGAGTCCATTGTTAGCTAAATGCTATAATTTTGGCAATAGGTTCGGTCTAACTGCTAACTAAGTAGCTGGACATGGCCTATAGTACAGTATGACGAACAATCTGTGACTAATGGCAGCATGCGCTTAGTACAGCACGACACTAATGTGCCTTGTAATGAAATTATCCCACGAGTTTCGTAGCTCCGAAATAATGCATACAAATTTATAAGCTATTAACTTTTAAAAGTGATTAATTAACTTGAATAAAATAATGCTGGGTATCCCTAATTTTATTATTAGCGTATCCTGCTATTTAAATTAAGTACTTACTTACTTAAAACCTTACTTTAAACATAGAATTAACCAATAAGAATGGGTATCAAAGATACAAAACAACTAGTACCGGCGACGCGCTGGCCTAATTGGTAGTGACCCTGCCTACGAAGCTCGCGGTCCTGGGTTCAAATCCCGGTAAGGGCAGATATTTGTGTGATGAGCGCTAATATTTGTTCCTGACCCAACTAGCAAAATTTCGTCATATAATGGTCGCGGCAACATAACATTTTCAGACTTTTAGCCTATGATATTAGTCATATAAACTTAATGATAACGTTTATAGAACGCGATTTGGGCCCATTTTACTCAGCGTTTCAGTCATATAAAAGTCATTTAACTGCAACCGCCAGCCACTTATTGATCATATAATCATCACCAACGTGACTATTTTATAACTAATTAGCTGTATAATAGCGACTTATATGGCTCTTATATGAACTTTAATCATATAAGAGACATATAATCGTTGAGTTAGTTGCCTATTAGTTATATAATTATCATCAATGGATCTACGTTATAACTAATTTGATATATTGTTGCTACTTATACGAGGTGTTTGTGGAATAAAAGTAACGTGTCATGAAATTTAATGAAAAATAAATTGAATGTCGGTGAGTATTATTTTGACAGAGTTATCTAAGAAATATATATGGCCATGTTACATTATAACTCGAACGGTATTATGAATGCTGTTAAATTCGACTTAATGGTGTAAATATGTTGCGGAGGCCATTTTATTGATAAAGTATACTATATTTAATTGTAAATATTTAACGCTCCTCGTTAATTATTAGTTATTTAAATTAAATTTAAATAAATATTTTTACGAAAGATGCTGTTATATGTCATTTATACCATAAATATGTCATATAACTGCTTCTTATATAGCAAGGTTAGCGGTTAAAGCGCCATGACACCTATGTCGAATGTATTAAGTCATATAAAAGTCATATAAACGTAACATGTACATCAAAAAAGTAGTGTAATAGCAACCGTATTTCATTTACTCGAGCAAAGGGTATATAAGATGTTATTACTGGACCGAATAGTCACATGAGCGTCGTATAGAGGTAGATTATTCAGCATTATCTTATATGACTCTTTAGTAATAAAAACAAGTCGAGTAAACGTTTACTCAGCATCATAGTATGACTTAATACCAAAGTGCTGAATAAGATACTTCTATATAACATGATCTATAATTCGCGTTTATATGACTTCATGCAACATATACAGCACAATAGTCATATAATAGCAACCACATTGCTTTTATTCGATTCTGTCTGGCATGTCATAAGTCAGCTATATAAGTTACTGTTACTCGAGTAAAAAGTCATATAAGCGTCGCATAGAGGTACATTATTCAGCATTCTCTTATATGACTCTTTAGTAATAAACAGACGTCGAGTAAACGTTTACTCAGCATCATAGTATGACTTAATACCAAAGTGCTGAATAAGATACTTTTATATAACATGATCGATAATTCGCGTTTATATGACTTCATGTAACATTATACAGCACAATAGCTATATAATAGCAAACACATTGCTTTTACTCGACTCTCTCTGGCATGTCATAAGTCAGCTATATAAGTTATGGTTACTCGAGTAAAAAGTCATATAAGCGCCAATTAAACGTGTCTTATCCAGCAATTTCTTATATGAGTCTTAAGTCATAAAAGGAAGTCGAATAAACGTGTATTCGGTATCATAATATGACTATTATGCTGAGTAACTAAAATGCTGCATAAGCTGGCTTTATACGACAGGTTCTGTATAATTCGCCTTTACATGACTTTTATACGATTTATTACCTGAATAAGCTCAATCTTATATGACTACTTTGCTAGTTGAGTCGTGGATGTTTCCTGTGTATTTAAGTATAATATTCCTCTATGTACCTACGTATTTATATCGTCGTCTAGTTCCCATAGTACAAGCCTAGAGCTTAGTTTGAGACTAGTTCAATTGGTGTGACATTGTCCCCTGATATTTATTTATTTATGGTTATTTATTAGTACTACCAATATTGGACATAATCCCATTTCTATTGTATACACGTGTAATGCATGGACGTAAAGGTATTTATGACCTGTATAAGCAGATTCCTCGTCGATAGAGATGTGGTGGACCCTGCTTATTTACTTACTATTAAGTCTAGTAAATAGATAAAAACATAATATAGATAGAATATAATAGCGATCCTTTCAGACCAGGCCAACTCAGCTGTTATATCTCTTAATCCTAGCTAAGAACTGTATTTATTAAACTGACTTTCTTTTAAAAAATCAGGTCCATATAAGTTTATCCGTTTGGGAGCTACAAAATCACAGACAGACACACAGATACGCATGTTACACACCCGTATTTTTTCATCGAGGTAAAAAAAGCAGCAAAGGTCAATGAATTACGTAAGTCTTCAAATCACAAACTGCGGTGACGTATTAAAACCTGCCAAGTTCCAATTAGTGATGCATTTGATCAGATGTAGCATATTTGAAACACAGATCCCCGTTAGGTTAGCTACTAGAGCTTCTTACAT
The DNA here is from genome assembly GCA_946894065.1 of Acleris literana. Taxonomy (NCBI): domain Eukaryota; kingdom Metazoa; phylum Arthropoda; class Insecta; order Lepidoptera; family Tortricidae; genus Acleris; species Acleris literana. Next base: position 19,540,399 of record OX335671.1, on the reverse strand, counting down.
CGGGGTTGCATCACAGGCCCGTGCCCAATAGCTCGCATGATTGGGTTAGGCGCCCTCTCCGCTCAGTTGCCGCTCCACTCACTCAACGGTAATCGTGATTTCGATATTGCACATCGCATCTCATACCTACTTCCCTTGTGCAGTTTCATCAAAGTTAAATTGTGTTTTTCATGTTAATTGGAACTTAATAAAAAAATGTTTTCATGACAAGGCCCCATGGGGAAGGCAACCAAGCACACAGGGTCACCTGATGGTAAGTGGAATCTGTGACCCATACACATTTGCATTCTCAAGACTACAATCTTAAGACTGCAATCCTAAGGCGTGAAATACGCAGAAGGGGCGCGGCGCAGGTAAGGCGTAGCCGTGTGTCGCGCCCCAAACCTTTTTCATATAAAATGTAAGAAAGCGTCAAGTTGTGATATACACACGCGCGTCCATGGCGCGGAAAAGGCATGCCTTCGCCCCGTCTCGCCGCGTCCTCGCCGCGCCCTCGTGCTCCCTCTCGCTCGCTCGCCTCTTCCGTATAATTTAGCATCGCGCCTGCGACTTTTCCACGCCTTAACGCGTCTTTGCCTGCGCCGCACCGGCGCCACGCCTACGCCCCGACTGCGCTGAGTCTGCACCCCGCGCCCCTTCTGCGTATTTCACGCCTAACACCGCAAATGCGTTGCTAACGCTAAGGACTAAGATGGAATGCACTATGCTAGTAATTTCACCGGTTGCCTTATACTCACGCCGGATCACAACAATGTGATGGAAACGAGACGATGGTGGTAGGGTTCGCTACCACGGACCTTGCACAAAGTCCTATCACCACTATAATACAAACACGCAATTGGTCAAACACAAAGTGAAATGTCCTAACATCATCTACGTAGGGCTATGTTCACCGTTGTCAAACATGAATACACTAGAGAGTAGGTATACCGTATAGGTATTATAAAGGTACCGTTATCTAAACTACATCCTCACTTGGTTATTATTCCCTAGGTACAGGCATGAGTAAATCTCCGTATGCAAGTATAATCCACGTCCCGTCGCCTATGTAGCTAGGTAGTGTGCTCTGTAGACATGTCCCAAGGCGTTGTTCCGTTAGGTATACGTTCTAGTAGAATAGTGTCTGAGCCGGTCTCGGTATTATTACAGCGCACTGATTCTCCAAGTCGAGATAAATAACGATGCAAGAATGCAAATGTAAGCTTTGGTCGAATACCTACTTTATTTTTGAGACAGCCCTTTTATTTATTTATTCCAGACCGTGACCTAAAAAAACATATCGCTATCGAAAACAGGGTTGGGTAAACAAAGTGGAATAAAGGCCCTGGTTTTTGTATTTTTTTTACTTTTTACCTTTCTTTAAGTTGCAAATGCCAATATGACACTTTTTTTTTACCTTCATTTAAAATAAGCTATTGAAGTAGTTAAGCTAAAACCGGCGCTATTACGAGGGCTGCCTTTTAATTTCTGTCGTTTGCAAAACTCCCGTGATTATTTAAAAAAAGACTAGTAGGTATCATCCTAAAAATATTTGAATTTAGAATTCAAAAACAAAAGAATGTCTCGAGATCGGCCGATTCGTTTTAGTACAGCATCGGTTCAAAGTTGACAAGTCGGTTGTGAAAATGGAAATTTCGAAGGAAAATTTACGTGCGATAATATTTTACAACTTTAAAAGGGGTTTAACGCATCTTCAGTGCTTTGAAGAGCTGACTACTGTTTTTAAAAATGAATCAGCATGCATCCGGACTGTGGAACGTTGGTATTTGGAATTTTAACGTGGTTGCTCTAGTCTTAGTGATAGGCATCGTGAAGGCCGACCAAAAACAGCTGTAACCCAGGAAAACATTGATGCTGTACGGCAACTGATCGTCGAAGATCGCCATGCGACATACCGCGAGATAGAAGCTTCATTAAGCATTTCAGGGACCAAAATATATTGCATGATCACTTAGGTGTAAAAAAAATGATCTCACGCTGGATACCACATTTACTTAGTGAAGACCAAAAAACGGCTCGCGTTAGATGGTGCCGCAAAACTCTGCGGCAATTCAACCGAGGAGACTCTAAACACGTTTATGACATTATCAGTGGTGACGAATCTTGGATACCTATATGCCTACGATCCGGATTCTAAACAGCAGTCGACTGTTTGGGTGTTTCAAGATGAGCCAAAACCGACCAAAGTAATACGCTCACGGAGCACTTCGAAAAAAATGGTCGCCACGTTTGTAGCGAAAAGTGGCCACGTTGCGACCATCGTGCTCGAAGATCGTAAAACAGTTAATGCTGACTGGTATACCACTGTTTGTTTACCAGAAGTTATCGGCGAGTTCCGAAAAAATAACCCAAGACGTCGTATAGTACTGCACCACGATAATGCTAGCTCGCACACCGCCCGGCAGACAATTGCGTTTTTAAAAGAACAAAACGTCGAATATTTGGATCACCCGCCGTACAGTCCAGACTTAAGCCCTAATGACTTCTTCACTTTTCCAAAAATCAAGCAACGACTTCGTGGTCAACGGTACAGGACGCCTGAAGAAGCGGCTGAGGCATACAAAACGGCCATTTTGGAGACCCCGACTTCGGAATGGAATAAGTGTTTCGAAAACTGGTTCGATCGAATGAAAAAGTGTATTACATGTCACGGTGATTACTTTGAAAAACAATAAATACCATTTAACACTTAAATTGTCTTTAGTTTTTTCAAACGACAGAACTTAAAAGGCACCCCTCGTAGATAGGAAGTGCCTCACGTGCGGTAATTAGTGCGATAACGAACATAATTTATAAACTTGCTTAAAAGTTCAATTTTATTATTTTATTTGACTACTTACTAATGAGAAATTTAATGGAATGCCCTAAATACGTTTTCTTTTATGCATTTGTTTGAAATAGGTAGGTACTTATACTTAGGTAAGTTTTGAATTATATTTTTTGAACTTGGGACCTTTTTTTTAAAAGTAAATTCTGACTGTATTTTATATTTATATGAAGTAGGTATTTGTTTTAGGTTTTTACGATGCTACAAAGCTGTCATTGGCATTTTATACACGCCGTAAAACGAGTTGAGCGCCACAAAATACGTCATTCTGCGTATCATTCAGTTTATGTCTTTTTTAAGCAGATTCGTAAAAGGCACCTTAGTCGGAATTACTATCGATTTATGCGCGAAACAGTAATAAAATAGATATAAATAAATACGTCGGTACACGAGCATGACGTCACATCGTAAGTTAGTAAGTCATGTCTTGATATGTTCACTATGGGAGTAATAGTGGCTGCGAAGGTATCGCCTCGTCTCGGTGGTCGTTAGTAAATATTTGAGCGGGGGCGCAGTGCGCAGGGCCTTAAATAAAACATGCCTGCCGACCGGACTGAATATTTCAGGCGAGCTGGTGGCCCTCGGCTGAATCCACGAGTAGACTTCGACTCGAATCTAGTGGCTTACGGGTGACGTGTAATTGACTTACCGCTTACGGCTTCATTTGTAAGTGATTATTCTATCGTAAGTATCTATTCCATGTTAGATTTAAACAGACAATAACACTTAAGATATACAGTGCTATAACATCTTGTTTTATTTTATCCTTAGCGTAATATCTAAGCGCGGTATTCCCAGACTCCCCCCTATGAAGCGTTCCACTCGCTGGTAAACCGTCGGTTTTATCGTAATGTGTGTAAAGCTACGTTTCCCAATGTGCTTCTGCCACTCTTTAAGCGGCGATTTGCATTATTTTACGCGGACTTAAAATAAGGAGTACGTAAAATTTAAATTCGGCTCTCTCCTGCATGCAAAGTTCACGCTTGATTTTATTTCCATGGACCGAGCGTGCGTTGAATTTAAGAAATCCATAATGAGGTTTAATGAAATTTCATAGATTCGTTTGTAGGTAGGTAGGTGCTATTGAGTTAGATATAAATGGAAGAAATTCAAAACATTTACCAATAAACTAGAGAGCGTTCCGGAATTCGCTTTTTTCCATCTTTTAACAGTCCTCAGATATTTTATGTCATCTTTGGCTACAAAAGGCCCTTTGAATACTAAGCTTAAGTTAACTCCACGTCAATCACATAAATTCAGAAAATAAAATTCACACCAACAAGTAACATAAATATTTCATTTTGTAACCTTTTGTGAGCGAGCAGTTAAGAGGGCTGTTTACTGGAGTAGGATGAAAGCATTTGCTCCCGATCCGACTTTCGCATCCAACTCGCTCAATGAGTTGTGAGGATTGAATATCTTAATCTAAACTGCGACCGTCTTCATTCAACAACTTTTTATTATTTGTGAATGGCGTTTTTCTTTCATATCATTTATTATTTTTGAAAGTAAAATTTGTAAATGCTAGAGTACTGTTTCACTTGGCCTCTACAACGATTACTATGTAGAAGAAAATTAACATATAAAAAGTATAAAACAATCTCATTCCGATTTCTAAAACATGATTTACACCATTGATATGAAACCGGCCTTTCATGTAATTTTTCAAGTAGTGTTGCAGATACATATAGAGTCTGCCTTGTAGTGGTACCGGGTCGGCCGCTCGGCTCCCGCGGCGCTTCAAGTCTAGGATAACGTCTCGCTGCGTCCGCGCCCGCCTCTCCACTCGAGCACCTTTACAAACATCTGCCTCTTCGCGTGCCTCGCCTCCCTTAATACATCCTGGCACAATTTTTATTAGCGTAATTTTATTTTAACGCAAGTTAAATATGGGCTAAGGAGGTACTTATACAGTTTGTAGGTAGCCGAATAGACAGATAATAACATTGATAATAATTAATGTTTTTTTATAAAAAGTACCTAAGTAGATATATATCGCTCAATTAGAAAGCTTTTTGAAAAGTAGGTAAAACATATGTAGGTTTCGAATTACTTATTTGATGAATATTGATTAACTTGACCCGTTGGTGTCGTGTACCTATCTAACCTAATCAATCAAACAACCAAAAAAAAAAATTTTAGTAAAATAAATTGTTAAGTAATTCAGTTGCCCCACGATAACAACAAAGACAAATTAATTACCTGCGCTTTTTAAGTGCTTGAAATTGCAACTCTACTGTCTACACCCTAAACCCGAATCCTTCTTACATTAAGTATGCACGCAAACTTCACAAATTAATTTATTATCCTTGGAGCAAAACGAAGCTAAACTTTGTGCGAAATAACAATTTAATATCAAACTTATAAAAGCCGCAACTTCGCGAGTTGGTCAGAACTTGCTAAGTGTATATCACAGAACCTCGTACAGCGACCGCATCTATCCTTCCCGTGTAACCCTTTTCATGAGACGGGTTCCGAAATAATTACCCTTTGTCATTTACGCTCATTTAATCAATTTGTAAAACTTCTTACAAATAGTAACGTTGGGAACAAAAGAACATTTTAAGTCATTTTTATGCTTTTGTTTTGTCACGAGAAAGAAATTTAATTTCATAATTGCTGTGCTGATGTAGCCACGGCATATTCCGATTTTAAGTTGGTTACTCTTTCGGTTATTTGTAGACATTAATACGAGTATTTTACTGACAAAATGGCTGACTTTAAACGTCTTAAATTTTCAGCAAGGAACAGATGAGTCAAAAGGAAAATAGTTTGAGTACTGGTTTCTTTCTAAAATCTTTTTGTAATATAACTACTTCACCCTCCGGAAAATCACGCAGTCCCAAAATTCACACTTATCTAGATTATATCAACATACTTAACAAAAAGTTTTTAACAAATTAAAATTTACTTAATCTTTGTGGTTAGAAGTAAACGTTGTTAAATGTATAATATCAGAGAGTATAAGTATCTATTTATTTGGGATCTGAATTTAATAAAGGTGGAGATCTCGTAGCGGGTCCTTTGTTGGAGGCTAAAGCTCGATTCCAGTGCAACACTCGACGCGAGAGACTCTAGAGAGGCAATATATTTGCGGAGGCGAGGGTTCTCCCTAAATATAAATAAATTGGGATCGTTCCATCTAGATTTATTTAATGAAATTCATTTCCTATTACTTCAACTGTTTACACAAATATATATTTTAGTTTTGTGCCTTCTCTGTGTGTTGCCTAGAGACATTATTTTGGCCTCAGGCTTCCTCTTATGGAGATGTCGAGGCCGTTACTCATTAATTTATTACCGCTGTTACTGTGCAGGATAATAAATTAGGCCTTTGTTTGATCATAAGATCAGTTGGCATTAAAAAACGATGTTTGGCAGGGACATCGCTCTATTCTAAGGTCCGTAGACACAGCAGCACATAAACTCTTCCAAGTTGTATTTTTGTTTTTAATATCTGATAACATTAATTTATGTAGTCGCGCTCCCACTGTTCCTGTTCCAGGGCAATCGGAAACGTCCCCAAATTGTTTTAAGAGGATTTATGAACATTACCATTTAATTCCGGCGAATGTTTCCTGTCGTTTGTTTGCGCGGCCTGAACGTTTAATTCAAACACAATGTTAAAGCAATTATGCTAATGTGTGAAACAAACACGACGCTGATAGACACCCCATTAAATAAACATTTTATCAGACAAATTTCAATTTGTGTTAAGAAAGAAAAAACATTTTAACTGCTAATCGATTATTGCGCTACAAAAATCTTTTACTTAAATACCTTTATAAGACGTATTAAAAAGCGTTGGGTTAAATAAACCAATTGCTTAGTACAAGAAATTATAATATCTCAGAAACGTATTTATTTATTAGTGCTTTCAGCGACTAAATGCAAACCCAGTGTTACATTAGTCTATGTTTCACGATTTGTCATTGGCATTTTCCTGTCGAGATGTAACCCTGTATCAGCATTAATTATTTACTCATAAGTGAAATTTAACTTTTATTGCGACCTACTAAACTCCGGGTCAAACAACGCTGCCTTAACAAATTTAAATTAACGTCTTATGAAGGATCACGTAGGCACACGTAGCTACGTGCTTCCGAACTGAACCCAACGTAGATTGTGTTTCGCGGCGTCTCGGCCGCGGGGTAACGAAGCCAGCAAACTCGGGCATTCACATAATTGGAATGGCTTTCTTCTAATTGGTTGGGTATTTTACTACTCGAAGTAATACCGCGACGTGTTCTCTTGATTGATGTGCTGATTGTTTTTTATCGATTTGCTCTCAACCTCGAGACCTATCGACGTATGTCCAACAACTAGTTCTTAGTACTTACGTTATGTTAACAATGTTTTTCTGTAATGTTAATCAATTAATAGTGTACTTAGTAGTTCTTGGTTTGATTGCGTGCTATGACTTAAAATACGAGTCAGACAAATACGACACGATTGGAAGTTTATTTCATCCTAAACGATTGCGACCGAAGAAGATGAGTAAGTATTTTCGACTGGTAAATTATAACTTTGCGTTAGTGATATTTTCAATAGGTAGCTGAGCTATTTCATTAATTTTAACATTTCTAAATGCAAGTTCATACATAATTAACAAGGTCTGCTCCCAGCTTGACGTAGAATCGTTTATCACTTTATCAACCAGAGTTTTCCAATTTTGCGAAGCAAGCAACACCGTCTGGGTCTTTCAGTATTCCGGTAGCAATATATTGCAAGGTTAAGAAAATACGTCATTTTCCAGCCAGCATCCAATAAGGCTAACTGTATATTTCAGAAGACAGCCTGTTAACGAAGTGCTTAGGGCGGCGAGGCGTGTGCATGCCGAGCCGTGTGTGCCCCTGGGAGAAGGTCCTGGAGGACCGGAGCGACTCCTGCATGCTGGCCGAGGGCCGCGACTCCATCTGCTGCAGGGTTTCCAGAGTGCGGATGATCAGCGACTTCTTCCTCTTTTATTAACCTGACACTGCTACTCGTCGTTTAGGACATGGCGTAGTTGAAAACGATATATCCGATAATCATCATCAAATTTAGCGTTTAAGGGCATCATAGACTAACAGATTACTTGCAGTCCCAAGTTTCTCAGGTCTATGTTGCCCTTTAAACGGCGTCGTTAGTCTAAAATACCTGCTATGTATAAGTAAGGTCTTTACATAAAATACAGATAAGTGAATTTTCTTAGCGCGGAAGAAAAACGGGCTTTAGTTGAATCTTTAATGCACTTACAATTTAAATGTTCTGGTACAGTTTATGGCTTCTGCATGCGCAGGAAAACTAGCCAGCATGTACTAAAAGTACAGAACTCGTGTACAAGATTTAATGAACATCTCAGATTCCGCGATCGCATCACTTCACTTAATCAACAGGGCTCCATAAATATGTTCACGCGGTGCAATGTTTCACGTGCTCATGCAGCAGTTGTCGCGCGCTGCGAAACAAGCGGCGCTGGGGCCACAGTGAATGTAAGTAGTCCCGTCAGAGCGAACAAAACACATTTTAGCGCGTGCATTCTCAATTAGGCTGCCGATTCGATGTTATCGACAGAAGCCATGCTGCCAAATTGAAAATGCACGCGCTAAAATGTGTTTTGTTCGCTCTGACGGGACTACTTAAACTCGCCGCTGCGCTGCGACATTCACTCGTTCGTTCGTCCGACCGCGTTTTTAAGAGAATCACACCCCTGCGCAAGTGTGCATCACTCGACCGCTTTTAGGAACTCCGCTTAAGTCGCGCGGGAGCAGGCAGCGGGTGCGCGCGTCGAAAGATACCCAGTATGAAAACTCCGTCGCACGCGTCCGCGAAAGTTAGCGCTGCTCATACTATTTTTCGATGGGCGTGCAACCCGCTCTGTGCCGCTCTTGCGTAGGGTAAAGAGTATTTAACAGTTGAAATCCAAATATTTTCCGTGTAATGTAATGAGCCAGCTAGGGGATGCGTCCATAAAATGTAAAAGTAAGGTTTATTATTATAGATAAAATATATGTGGTACGTAATATTCCAATGTTAAATGACTCAATGTCAAAGTAAACCAGTTTTAATTTAAGTACCTTTTTAATATTATATTCATTGTATGTAATGTAATCTAAATTCAGCCGACCAGGGGGGTTATTATGACATATTATAGCTATGCAGTTCATTTTACGGCGAGCGTAAAGGACAGAGCTATAGCATTTATATAGCTCTGTCCCTTTCTCTCAGCGTAAACTGAACTGCATAGCTAACATAATAACCCTCCTGTATTTACACCTTATTCATTACCTAGCTGTTTACCATATTGTATACATTATGAAATTGTGTAATAATAATGAATAAATAAATAATTTGAATTTGAATCTGAAGACAGCTACTGTTGCCGGCTATAAACTGCAGAGAAATGTAGACGTTGACCAAACTGTATTTTTAAGGGCTTTCTCCTATTTGTTAAGGGCAAATTACTAAGGATTTAATGGTTTTTCCTTGATCTCATGTTTAGATCTTGGTGAAATTTTGAATGGGACCATCATTGGGATATTATGTTATATCTAATAAAAAAAAAACATTAAAATCACTCCGCAACTGGCGAAAATCTTTCAAACAAAAATATAATACAGTTTTTTTTAAGGCGAGTACCACCAACCCCTTAATTTGACAAATATAAAAAAGTCGTAACTTAAAATCCTCTTTGATTTTGAATCATCATAAGAAAAAAAAAGTAAACATTATGTTACATACGTAATATGTTTACAATAGCGAACACTGTCAAATTACAATATTGTATTATAATATATTAATATAATTTTTCATATATAGATTCTCGATTACAGTACCTAGAGAGGGAGGAAGGCCTAGCTTGATCTTATTTTTTGAATAGGTAATTGGACAAATTTCACAACCAAATTCTACATTATTTCTGGGTGGATTTTTGACGGCATGGTTTTTCGTGATTTCGGTGGCAATTTTTTTTTGTAGATTTTTATTATAGCTATCATTTCATAGGTTACATATTCAAATAAGGATGTTAAATATATATGAGGCACCGATTAAAAGACAATACTTTATTAGCAATTAAATTTTGAAAAAAAATACACCACCGAAATGATGGTTGCTTAGAAAATCAATGTGAAATTTTATAATACGACCTTAATATATTATTATTATTAGATAGGTCATACAAAAACCCACAAACTTTCGTTTTTATATAGAATTTATTTATTTATTTTTAGTTTCGTGATGATTTTCGAAACAGGGCTATGTCAAGCATTAGACGTGTTTTGGATATCATGGTGACCATGATAACTTTTTTAACAGCGGTTATAATGCATTTTAGAGCATTTTGTACATATTATAACATCAATTGTCATTTCGGTGAACAGAAATGCCACCGAAATGATGCCACCGAGATGACGACAATTAAGTATTTTTAATATAACTACTAAACAAATTGCGCAATTAATATACGCCCGATTCGCGTAAATTATATCAAAGTATCCTATTAAATATTAAAAGATGAACTGAAATAAGACATTGTACATTCTTATATAATAATCCACGGAAATGACGTTTGAGAGAACCAAATAGGTCGTGTGAAAGACTTACCTCGATAGAGTCGCAATGCTCATCAACAGCTCGTCCACTCCACTGAAACACCGAAGCAGATCTAATGCCGGCACCACACTTCGCTATTCGCTATTCGTTATTCGGCTTATGCGCCTACATTCGACGAAGTGTGGAGGGTTTATTCGTCTATGTTTACTTTATTCGCACGCATAACGCATAAGCGCGATAGCAAATATTTTAACAAATACGGCGCAGCCGCATAACGAATAGCGAATAGCGAAGTGTGGTGCCGGCATAATGGTCGACTCAATAGGACCGCAAAGATGGCGGTAGGTACGTCGACGAATTAGATAACAGCAGGTGTTTGAACGTTATGAAATAGTTGCTAATCGTGGGACAAATACAAAATGGTCAACATACTTTTAAGTGAAAAAATATTAGCGATGAGTAATATTTATTTAAACGCGTTGTTTATTCTTGTTTCTAATGATGTATATAACTTATTAATAAGCTGACTAGAAGTAAAGTTATAATAATTTGTTTGGAGGACACCGCGAGTGGGACAGGCCTCACAGACTTACTGCTCCTAGTAATCTGAAATTTCGTATTTTTTTTCCCAGCTATGGTATAAAGCAGCAGTGTTTATAATGTTATGCCTCGTTGTATTTTATCCTGTTTGATGTATAAAAAATATGTTTCTCGTAGATTGTTCTCTGGTTTTTTTTAAAGCCTTAGGACATCTAAAAAACTGCTCTAAAAATTCACCCTTCTTTGAGTTGCGCATATATTCGTTATTTTGTATCATCATGCGATAATAACTATCTTGGACCCTATTTTTTAACAGTTCCATAACCTTACACCAAGCACCAGTTTTAGGGTTCCGTATTCAAACTTGGAACCCTTATAGTTTCGTCATGTCCATCCGTCCGTCCGTCCGTCCATCCGCAGCCTAGCTCATAGACTCTTAGTACTAGAAAGCTGTATTTTGGCAAGAAAATATATATTAGTCACGCCAACAAAGTGGTAAAATAAAATCTTGAATATTTTTTTGTAGTGTACCTCCCTTACACGTAACGTGGGGATGTATATTTTTTTTCTCGTCTCCCCAGAGAATTTCTTCATACTTGTGGTTTTTTGAGATAGTTTTTGTGTATTTCGGCTTCGGAACCCTACACTGAGCATGGTCAGACATGCTCTTGCCCGGTTTTTGATTATTATTTAATGAGAAAAAACGTTCGAACCCCCGCGGTCACCATGTACCAATGAGTTTTTCTAACTTAAGTGCATTACCCGATGCTATTACGGTGAAGGAAAAACATCGTGAGGAAACCTGTACATTCGAAGAGCAGAGCGTGGAAGAGGGTAATTGCAGAAATTATCCTAGCGGGTCGAAGTGTATCCGAAAGGGCCCATCTGTAAGATAAGATAAGATACTGAGAAAAAATATTGAATTTTATCAGTGTTTGCTACGCCCGCTTTGGACTAGTGGTCGGAATGACGCCATTTTGTTTGTAACCGCGTTTTGTTTTTTTAAGTCTAGCACTAGGTGAGACGTAGAAAAGACCATGTGCCGTTTTAGCTCTTTAGCTATTAGCAGAAATTTGTTTATTTATTTTCTCAATAAATAATGAACAAAAGAATTTAAAAGAGTAGGCTGCTGAGACAAACCTTTATTTATAAGCATGATTTTTTCAGAAAACAGTTTAAAAAAGTTCCTGTTGTCAATTTTTGTCCGGGGTACAGCATCAAGGATAAACGAGTGCAATCAGGGCCTGCCTTCTAGGTGGTAAAAACCATATCATAATCATAGTCATAATCTTTATGGGTAAAATAAAAAATATTACAAGTCACAATGTAAAATATTATGAAATAACATTGTCGTCTTTGATCTCTTAGGGCTTGGCCACATCACCAAGGCACGGCGTCGTTAACATGAAACGGCGCGGCGCCGTAGAAAGGCACGTGGCCGGCTTCAACTATTTTATACTCTACGCGCAGGACATTGGCCTTAATATTGCATTATAATGAATGACGGCACCGTGTATCTGCACGTCGAGGCAACGTGCCTTTCTACGGCGCCGCGCCGTTTAACGTTAACGACGTCGTGCCGTGGTGATGTGACCAGGCCCTTATGGTATTGTTTTTAACTCCGCCATTACTGTCAAGTAAATAAGAGCTATCAAAACGTTGATAATACAATAACAGGTCAAAGACGATTTATACTTTTTACCGCCTAGAATCTGGTCCCAGGACCACATCGAATGAGCGACTGCGGTAGATGCGGAGTTCGTTAATCACCTAGTGGTATTCTGGCGCGCGAGTTGGCACACATTGGGCTAATGATTGTGTTTGTATATGGCATTACTAACGACTTGATCCGACGTCGCACTGTTATCCAAACTTGACTAATGAAGTTAAGTTAAGCCGGCTCGTGCGATCCAATCTCCCGCCAGGCCTAATCCCCGGGATATATCGAACCTGCGTCTAGATGTGCTTTTATTAATGTGAAAATATTACGTATTTAGATATTTAACCAGTACGTTTACCTATGGGATTAAAATAACAATATTGTGTCAGTAAATAGTAAATAAAGATTCTAGGTTTTAACTAACTGTACTTTAAAAAAAAAGTTTGCTCACTAATTGCCTAACGCCTCTGTCTCTATTACGATTTACCCATATTAAGTAAATAATAAAATAATTTTAAATTATTAAATAAAAAGTCAATGGACAATTCAACACAAATTAACCTAGTCCTAAACTAAGTTCTTGGCAGGCTTATATGTAAGGTCTGTTAATCCTTACTTGTCTTATATAGTAAGCAACTTTCTAACCTCAAAATGAAACTTCTTTGGCTAAAACAGCTATTTTAAACGAAATAAAGCAATCACAGACAATACATTGGCCATGGATGTCCAAAATTGACAACGCTTGCCTTTTCTCATCTACCAGGTCGACCGGCACAATCATCCAGCGCCTTATCATCTGCGTTGATTAAAGCAGGTAGAAAATGTCGATGTCATTTCCAGCCGGCGGCTAATTCAGCCGGTCGGATATTGCAATTTCCATCCAGCTCACACCAGTGCGCTTCTCCCTTCCATTTCGTTTCGTATCTCGCTCCACTATAACAACGTTTGACATTTATAAAGCAATTTTCCCAGGTATTCCGCGATGCACCGCGTCATCTGTTTTGCTCGAGAAATCGAGTTCATGTTGCGTAGCCAGCTTTATTTATTGATTTAGTGTTGTATACCGACTTTTATTTTAACTGTATTATTTCAGGACAGTTAGCTTGACCAGAATGTAATAGTAGTTTACGTGACGGTTGCGTAATGCTAATTACGCAGAGTCGCGTACAATACTTTATCTACACACATATTATAAGTACTCTAAGATGGGTTCAGAAGCCGAAAGGCAAATGACCAGCATTTGTGTGTAATGGAAAACATGAATTGCATATTATGTGCGAGGTTTTTTATGCCTCGTAAACTTTTATAAAAAAATGTTTGAAAGTTAAGTGACTTCGACGTACGAATATAGGTACAGTCTCATTAATATACAGGGTGATGGGCAGATAGGTGCAAAGCTTTAAGATGAAGTTAGTATAGACCGTTTAGAACCATTGAAGCCATGGTTGTTTTGGAGAAAATATCCCAAATATTTACAATTAATTGCTAATAATGGCCAATTTAAAAAATAATTTATTCTTTGTTCAAATTGGCTATTATTAGCAATTAATAGTACATTTTTGGAGTAATTTCTCCAAAACACATAATAATCGGTAATGAAAATTAATGAGACTTTCGTTCTATATTACAGACGCATAAGAACGCGTGTGTCATATATTCTTCTGCGCAATAAATTATCTCTTGAATAATATATTATGTCTCGTCACTGTACACAGCATTATTTTTTAAATAATTCAAACGTATGGTTACAGTTGAATGAAACGCCTTATAACTGCTTACTCAGAAAAGTAATATTCGTCCTCTTATTACACTAAACTAGAGCCAGACAAGCATGGTTAGATAAAGTAGCATTAGTTATAAGTATTTTGTCGGTTTATTTCCGCTCAGTTTCCGCAGTAAATAATGTTTTATTCCGCCCAAGGACATGAAATATACAGTCGTACACGAGCCATTTGGTATGAAAGTTTCTCATGAGCCGATTCGATTATCGGGCAAGACAAATATTTGTGTTTGAGCGTGTCTCGGGGCGTTCTCGGTCTGTTGCTGTTTCCAATCGTGTCGTGTTTAGAGCCAGAGTTTCATTTATGGTTGTTATAATAGGATAGATAAGATCAGATATTTATTTAAACGTAAAACGGTATTCTAAACAGCATACACACTTCTAATAAAGTTTAATCGTATATCTTTGATTGTTACTCGGCGCCCTAATTATTTCGCATCTGACTGTCATATTAAGATCTAGAGATGCTTGTTGTTAATAAAATGTAAGGAGTTAATTACTGGCGTCACAATTGGGATGTACCATATTTTTGTGCAGTATGGCTACTCAAAGCCATAGAGGGATAAGATCTACTGAATCACTTTTCATTATTAAATATATACTTAATTAATTGATTGTAATATCAAAATATATTAGTGACGTTACTATGTATTAGATTTGAGTTTTTATTTCATAATAATAAAATAACCAGAGTTAAAATATGGTGATTAATAAATATGTATTTATTATGTATACAACGATAACATTGAATAAAAATGTGGTTTACTTACTTCTATGATGCTTATAAAACATACCATACCTATACATATACGATCCTCCTATCCTATTAATATTATCCTTCTATAAGTAATACGTATCCGATTAGTCACCTTATTATCAATATAGAGCATAATAAATATGTCGTATTAAAAACAGATATTACGATTTATTTGACCCTATTCATATTTTGAAATCAATGTGCTACGGCGTAGCAGCGCAGCGTTTCCTGCTACGTGCTACGGTACCCCAAAGCGTCAGAGGCGTTTTGGGGTACCGTAGCACGTACCGTTGCCTACTTTGTAATAAAGAATACCTAAAAGCCTATATACCTAATACTAGAAGTGCGGCCACCCGCCAGCCCCAAACAGATCACGTGTGTGGGCCGGAGCGGGCATGCACTATCCCGCGCCGACGAGCCACTATTTACATATCCAAAGTAAACAAACATGAATCTACGTAGAGCCACGGGCCCTTTTCTTAAAATGTGGATACTTTATATATTTTTAATTTTATTCACAATCCGTGTATTGTTCTGGTGCGGAAGGGTCGGCCCGAGGGCCCCGCTGCTGTAATATTCAGCGCCACAATGTTTTATTTAACCGGCGGCAGCTTCAATATTCATCACTTTACTTCAAGCTCTCTTAACCGCTGAATAAAACACTAGAAATATTCAGACAGCGACTTCTAAAAATATTTAATGCAACGCTGGTTCACCTAGATGCAAATGAAAACGGTATTTCCGAGACTATTTGTAAGTTCTATAGTGAGTATCGTGTGGTATCGATTAAGATTTTTTGGATTGAACAGTAAAAATCTCTTCTCGTTGCCATTGTTACAATCGCCCTCTTTTGCATCAACGAATAAAGGGTTCATTTTAAATAGCTCGGTGGAAAATCGCAACCTTTTTTTAGCTTCTATATTTTACTAAAAGGCTAATTCGAAAATAGCGAAATACAAGATGTAGTTTCCAAACAGAAAAAAAAGCTAAGTCTGTAAAATAGGGCAATTAGGAAGCAAGCAAATGTGGTACAAAAGTAATAAAACCCCGCGAGGAGCGCCCGCGCCGCATACTAAGTCGATTAACCTCCACCCCGCTGCAGTGCTCCGCGGACCGGCAACTGTGTTAAAAACTATAAAGGGGGAATTTCACAAAGGCTACATCGAGCCGCTTAGTGGGAAACTTATGTGAAGGAGGGTAGCGAGCAAAATGGATATTTGCAGAGTTAGGAAGCCGCGAGTCTTTAGCGCGTCGCGAGGACGTGACCGCACTATTTAAGTTATGCCGCTTTTACATCTTCACTGGAATTAAAACATGCCGAAGGGTATATTATAGCTGGGCGCATAGTTCAGTGTTTCCCTCGATGCCTTTGTTTAAAGGTTAAATAAAATTAAAAAGGTTTTTGACTTTTCTGAATTTTATCATAGGACACGACAAGAGACTGATAAAAGAAATTATAACACGTAGAGTGAGAGATTTAGTGTCAAGTAAAATAGTTTACTTTTCTCTTCAATAACAAGTAATGTAAAATTAAAAATTTATAATTAAAGAAACAAGAAAATCAAAACCACAATAAGTGCTTTCCTTTTCATTCTTGGGCATATTTTCATGGTAATTAAATAGTTATATTTACACAAAAAAAAAGAAAATAGAAAGGTCGGTCACATTTAACCAACCTGCACTACCATTCACTCTTAGTAATAGGTAGGTATGAAGCCGTTTTCGGGTTTACAAGGAAATTGAAAGGAGAAAGGTCCCTATAGTTACTGCAGGTAAAAATGACACTCAAGACTGCTTGCTTTAATAAGAGTCACTTTTAGAGCATGGTAAGTAAAAAGTTATATGTATATTTAACACATTATTTTTTCTTATAATGTGATAAGAAAACATTCGTTTGTAATCCTTAGACAACGACTACTGTGACTGCGGTTCCGTTAGACAAACACTTTTCGGCTGATTGTTGTACAAACTGCGTACAGTATCCATTGTTTGGGCGCTCCATCCAAAATATATGGCGGGGCAAGCATTAATTCACCAACGTTTTTCCTAATAGGACCGCAGCCTTAGTCCTTCTCGCTGAAATATTGGTGCCAGCGGCAGTCCACCGCGAGCGTCGCGGGCGCCCGCTAAGCGCCATTAGCATCAAAGTGTCAGCTCGGCCGAGATGCCGCTACCCGCAACCATCTAAAACTGGCATTCATAATAATGTTTATTTTATCGATCAATGATTCATTTTATTTAATCAGGTTTTCAGAAATCATTTGGAATTGAACTCTTCGTTGTTATTTATCAGTCGACTAGTTGTTGCTCGGGAATCTCTCCGCGTCGGAGTCGTTTATCGTTCTTCCCACAGGAACCATACATTTTTGGGGATAAAAAGCAGCGTATGTGCTTTCCTTATTTATTCCAGACCATCAGAATCCACAATGCAAAATTTCATCCAGATCCGTTCGCTGTCCTGGCGTGATTAAGTAACAAACATCCAAACTATCGCACTTATAATATTAGTAAGATAAGATTTAAAAGAAAGCTATTTACATAAGTCATCATCAAACAATCCAATTAGTTCACAAAAACAATTCTATGTAAATCGCATTCGAAGAACCGAAAAACAAAACTTTACCTACCACGTAATTCATGTAAAAATATTTATCATGGGCAAAATAGGTAAAACGGTATTCACAGCGCAAACTAATTAATGGTCACAGAATAAAAATAAGATTCGGAGGGAAATGTGAAAAATTTTCCTCGTTAATCCCTGGGGCGGCGGGGGTAATCGCCGCCGCGAAGGTTCAACTTCCCCGGATTACCCACATCGAACAGTTTACCCTTGATAATTATCTAAACAGCGTTCATTTAAAGGCTTGTGAACAAAATATTTGTCCAATTAAAGACTAACCTGAGCCAAAAGCGCCTGGACGCGAGTTTAATGGATCAGGACTGGATCTTGTACGGTAAACCCACTGGTGGACCCATTTTTGATCGTATGTGTTGTACTCGAAAAATATTTAAATCAAGACTTAGATGGGTTCAACAGCACCAAGACCAGATTAAAATGGACCTACTTGCCACGCATCACAAAAATAATGATTTTCGTAACTTTTGGAAAATTACCAAACAAATGGAAACTAGGCCTGGACTTTCTGTTAGCGTAGATGGTATTTCTGATCCCAAATGCATCGCTAACATGTTCAAGGAGCAGTTTAATGTTAAGTCTCCTACTGCCACAGTCGGGGGTCGGCAGCCGCGGGTGCTCGATGCTGAAGAGTCGCAGGGTGACTGTCAGAACCGTTTCAGCGTAAGTGACGTAAATAAAATAATACAGCAAATGAAGAGGGGGAAATCACCCGGTCACGACCGTTTGAGTATGGAGCACCTGCTGTTTGCTGGACCTCACCTACCTCGAGTACTAACGATGTTTTTTAATTTATGTATTTGCCACTCGTACCTGCCGTCGCTTATGACGAAAACAATTGTGATACCTATTGTAAAAAATAAAACCGGAGACATTGCCAATAAATCGAACTATAGGCCTATCTCGCTGGCTCCCATTGTGGCTCGGGTGCTCGATGGTCTGCTAAACTTACAACTAGACAAGTGTCTGAAATTAAATGACGCGCAGTTCGGCTTCCGCGCCGGCCTATCTACTGAAAGCGCTATTATCTGTTTGAAGCAGGCTGTTGAGTATTACACGCGTAGGAAGACACCTATATATGCGTGTTTTTTAGATCTCTCCAAGGCCTTTGACCTCGTTAATTATGACCTACTGTGGGATAAGCTTGATGCGGTACAATTTCCCAGGGAGCTCACGCGCATATTTAGGTGTTGGTACACAAGCCAGCGGAATAGTGTCCGGTGGGGTGATGCGTTGTCGGACGAGTATGGTTTAGAGTGCGGGGTGAGGCAGGGGGGACTCACCTCACCTAAACTTTTTAATCTTTATATAGATGCATTGATCGGTGAGCTTAGCAGTACACATGTAGGTTGTCACATAGACAGGATCTGTTTTAATAACATAAGCTATGCTGATGACATGGTACTGCTAAGCCCATCGGTCGGTGGTATAAGAATACTTCTTGAAAAGTGTGAGTCCTATGCCCTAAGTCATCATTTGAAATATAACGTGCTAAAGAGCGAGTACATGGTTTTTAAGGCGGGAAACAAGTGCCCATCGCATGTCCCACCCATTCGTTTGAATGGCGAGCCACTAAAAAGGGTTCATTCATTTAAATACCTTGGGCACTTGGTTACCGATGACTTGCGTGATGACGAAGATATTGAGAGGGAGCGTAGGGCACTAGCAGTCAGGGCCAATATGATAGCCCGCAGGTTCAGTCGGTGTACAGCGCAGGTTAAAATAACACTTTTTCGAGCGTACTGTACATCGCTGTACACCTGCAGCCTGTGGACGAGGTACACGCAACGGGCTATTAACTCAATGCGTGTACAGTACAATGACGCGTTCAGGGTTCTGTTGCGGCTGCCGCGATACTGCAGTGCGTCGGGGATGTTCGCGGACGCGCGCGTGGACGGTTTCCACGCGACGCTGCGCAAACGCTGCGCCGCGACGCTCTGCAGTGTCCGCGCCAGCCGCCACAGTCTCCTGACCGTCGTCGCTGAGAGATGGGACAGTGGCCTGATCAGGCACTGGACCTCTCTTCATTTAAGTTTAGGAACTAACATAGTTATTTAAGTCTGTTTGTAATACTAATAATCTATGGATTCTGTAGTCTGAAATAAATGATTTTTATTTTTATTTTTTATTTTAATTACATTTAACAACGGTTAACGGTGTTTTGCCCGTCCGCTGCAGGCGCGAGGACAAAGTAAGTAATAAGCGCGTTTACGAACTGAAGTTTGTCAAAGATTTTACCGGGACTAAAACGCTTAGGAGTTACGTTTAAAAGAAAATGAAGCTCTTAAGCAATATTATAATGACATGATCACATAATTTGGTAAGTTAAGCCTTGGTAGTAACTTTAGGAATTTAAAGCACCTTAAAAGTATCATAGAAGGAAATAATAAAAGAGAGAAGAAGAAAGGGAAAACCAAGGAAAAATACTTAAAGCAAAAAAAAGTGAAGGTTGACAGAAGAGCTTGGCTTGAATAAAGAGAGAGACAGAGAGAGAGAAAGCACCTTACTTGAATTGCCTTAAAAGCCCAAGAAATTGAACGCTAAGTGTGTAAACTCCTCCCTAAATCTCCTTGGGCGTATCTAAACGAGGTGACTGTCAGCCTGACCGCAGCGCCGGCTGACGCGGCAACGTGCCTTTGTAAGATTCGAGACTGTCTGCAACTTGTTCGCCAACTCGCTAACAGCACGAAAATACCGACTAATAGGAATTTGTAATATAGAACTGAAAGACAGGCAAATTATTCATTGGAGGTCATGATTTAGGACCTAAGCACTTAAAGCATTATTAATAAACTATAGGATTCCCGCGACAATTTCTCAGCTGGTGGACCATTTTTGACAAAAAAAAGAACTTGTTCCGTTCCATTCTTGTATTTGGGTACACCCTTGGATACTCACGGAATATTCCCTCTTATCTAATTTCAAGTACCTATCTACGTTCAGCGATTTAGGCTGTGCGTTGTCTATCAATCAGTCAGCTATACGAGAGTTTTATATGTAGGTATATAGATATAAGATATTTGGCAGGTGATCACAATCTAGACTTCTGTTCTCCTAAGTGTGGTCCGTTGCTAGGAAAATGGGTTAACGTTTGTTCAAATGGTTAGCACAAAACTAACTTAACAGACGCAGGTGCAGACCAACTATTCTTAAGCTCTACATTTGCAAGTGTTAGCCGTGTGCCAGAAATATTTGCATTTTGTATTACAACCAGGAATAACTAGAAATTCAACAGTGCTGTTAGGTATTTTTCGTGTGTATCTTTCGTTTTTCTCAAACACTGTTAATATAGCAATGCCACAGGCAATACAATACGTCCCTTTTTTTGTTTTGATGTATTGTGGAAAAAGGACGCAGTATCAGATCGATGAGTAACCCGCCAACTTGATTGAACGGATCCCGAAATCACATTCGCACTTCGCAGCGTGTAAATAAAGTCGAAAGAAAAGATTGGTAAAAGGTGAAAGGCGGGAGTGCTGAAAGTACCTACACATTTAGTCGAAGATCAAAAGAGCGGGCACAAAGAGGAGGAGGACACGCGCGAGCGTTCGAGGTCTTTCAATCGCGCTGTATAGGCGGCGGTATTGCGGCGATCGACGCTTTCTCGAACCAATCGACGATTCTCGTGTGAAAGGAAATATGTCAAGTTTAATCTCGAGTTACGATATTTTGCCCTTTTTAGATGCTATAGGTACACATTCAAAGTGCTATGTATTAGAGACTCATACGAAGCGTTAGATAACACGGCGGATGGTATAATCAAACCGTAGCCAGCCATTTGGTGGTTTGACCATTTGGAAAGTAATCAGGCATTGCTTATTTTCGTTTGGCTAGTGAGTGCCGGCTCCTGACCCTCTACCATACTGTATTCCTCGTAGCCGACAACGCTCATGTTACTTTTGGGGCCTGTTTTATAAAGCTACAAATTACAATTTACAGTTTACAAGTTTCCATTTGACACAACCTCGACCAATGCCGACCAGCTATTTGAGCAGTGTTGCCAGTTTAGACCTGTAAAATTGTAACTTGTAGCTTTATAAAACGTGCCCCTGATATTGCAAACGCTTAAAGCCTTCATAGATAACAACAATAGTCGTGGGCCGTGGCGTGAGTTCTGTTGGAAAGAAGCCTTTCCGCCGTGTTTTCAGGGATATATATTAAGCGAAAACAGAAACGAAAAATATCTGGGTCTTTGCACCGAATACCATTTTGACGTTCCGTTGTTTGTCGGTCCGTGGGGGCCAATGCTTTTTATGGAGCTTTCGACACGGTTGGGCGAGGAAACTAGTGACTAAAGAGCCAGCTTCCTCGCGCAACGTATCTATTAGCGTTGCTATTCAGCGGGAAATGCTGCCAGCATCTTTGGCACTATGCCACGAGCACCCATTTAGATCTTATCTAGTTTTATTTCTGTTTCATTAATTTAATAACCAGTTAGGAACGTATTTTGTTAATAAATTTCATAAAGCGTTTCATAACATTGTAAATATTGTTTACAAAATAGTAGTTCGCAGCACTCGCGGTGTCACTGAGGCCGGTCGCACATAATCCCGGCGCCCATGAATCACTGCGAATACCACAATTTATCGCCCGCGGCCGTGCAGCGCACGCATCCAGCCTTTTTATTATCTCACTAGCCACGCGACACGACCTGAATAAAGCCCCGCCGGCTAATTATACGGGAAGTCCACTGATACAGAAAGAAAGGGGTATTTTTAATTGGAGTGTATATCGATATGCCAGGAAGTGGTTGTGTTGTGAATAGGACCATGAAATAAGATAGTGTTGAGATGTTATGATTGTTGAATGGCTGGTGTATTAACACAGTTATTAATCGTAGATACATTTTGTTTATCCCAGTCGCCCAAATAAAATAATCAATCAGAAATTTATATGTTTTGTGCGGTTGGATTACAAACGACCCAATTAGTAGGAGATCCGAATAGGAGACGATTTGGACCGGGCTGTTTATTCGATAAAAAGTATTTTATACCAAATTTAATATGCTAAGTAATATATAGCGAATAGGTAGGCTGAAAATTTTCAGTCCAGTATATGTATAATTAATAAAAAAAATAAAAAATAACTTCGTTTTAAAAAATTACACTAGCTTGTTTAATGGACAAATTACATAGGTACCAATCGAAAGTATGAAACCTATAGAATATGCATACATTCGTTTGACAATTTTTTTCTCGTCAAGCTATTGGGTAGGCAGGTATAAACAGGTAAGTCGGTACTAGTAATTTGCACCAAACCTAACGTTTGCATATTCTATAGACTTCATACTTTCGATTAGTATGTAATTTGTCTATTAAACAAACATTTGCAATTTAAAAAGAAAGTTTTTT
The DNA here is from genome assembly GCA_946894065.1 of Acleris literana. NCBI lineage: Eukaryota > Metazoa > Arthropoda > Insecta > Lepidoptera > Tortricidae > Acleris > Acleris literana. The sequence goes on along the minus strand of OX335671.1, from coordinate 19,517,313 downwards.
TTTAATGATATAAGTACTGGACTGAAATTTTTCAGCCTACCTATTCGCCACATATTATTTAGCGTATTAAATTTGATATAAAATACTTTTTATCGAATAAACAGCCCGGTCCAAATCTTCTCCTATTCGGATCTTAGACCAAATGCTGGGCCCAGGCTCTTGCGATGAAAGTGCGAGTCTCACTCGAGCACCGAGGGTAATATATGAGAAACCTATTAAAGTTCCACTGTTGCTTTGTGTCGTTGTCTTTTACAAATGCGATATGGGACATTTACTTATCTTCAGCTCTTTTAAGTAAAATGAAACTGCCAATAATTGAAAGTATTAATTATGTATAATTGGTAAATATAATTACTTGAGGTGTTTTTTCTTTAAGTTACACGTTATTTAACCAAATATCTCCAAAATCATCGATTTTAAACACTAGTTGATGCCTAGCTGAGTAGTTGTGTCAAGATGTCCCGCCATCTCCGTTTGTAGCCATGGCCTACCCCGTCGCCCACATCTTGCGGCACTGACTAGTTTAAATAATATAACAATACAATCAAAACTAGCCATATTAAGTGGCCATATCATTCATAATTTAATATTAAATTTTATTTCGGGAAACAAGTCCCATAATAACAACAACTAAGGCATTACTTAAAATTAACTAACATCGAGGAGGCAAGACAGCATAGCCTTGATTTGCCAAGGTTGACGTCGTGGTCCCCCGAAACACGACATCTTTCACCCAGAAGTGAGGCAATATACTCTCGACGGTTCCAGCACTTCTAGCATAAACCGAACTGAGGCGCGCGTAGCGAAGCGACCGCAGCAGCTAGAAAACCGTTAGACTGCATCCAGACTTCCGATGGACATACTCGACCACGTCGTCCCCTGTAGCAGAGTGGTGCAGGCGGGACTCATAGAGCGCCGTGTTCGGTATAGCTGCCCGTAGCTCGGAGTTCCCTTACACGACTTTAATCTTTACGTTAGAAGCAAATCATCAAAGCAACATTCCAATATGTTTAAAATTCAATAGTTTACTATTAGTAGGAGATCCGAATAGGAGACGATTAGCACCGGGCTGTTTATTCGATAAAAAGTATTTTATACCAAATTTAATATGCTAAGTAATATATGGCGAATAGGAAGGCTGAAAAATTTCAGTCCGGTACATAATTATAATTAATTTAAAAATTAACTTCGTTTTAAAAAAATGCAGTAGCTTGTTTAATAGACAAATTACATTCCAATCGAAAGTATGAAGCCTATAGAATATGCAAACGTTAGGTTGACTATTTTTTTCCCGTCAAACTATTGGGTAGGCAGGTATAAACAGTTAAGTCGGTACGAATAATTTGCACCAAACGTTTGCATATTCTATAGACTTCATAGTTTCGATTAGTATATAATTTGTCTATTAAACAATAATTTAAAAAAAATAAAAAATTACTAGACTGAAATTTTTCAGCCTACCTATTCGCCACATATTATTTAGCGTATTAAATTTCATATAAAATACTTTTCATCGAATAAACACCCCGGTGCAAATCGTCTCCTATTCGGATCTTATACCATATGAACAGTCTCGTAAACATTTGTGAGCATTGAGAATGTTCTTTTTCCAAACAATAAAAAGAATATTCAAAGAACTTGCCAAGAATTTCTTATAAAAATCTATCACAATTTTAGAACTACTTTCTCGTTGGTACCATGCTTAGCTTGATGTACCTGATAGTGATATCTTATGTACTCAACGTAGTACCTACTCTAACATGTGAAATCTCAGTTTATATTCGATCGAAATACATGTTTTACACGTACAAACGTGCAAGATAGGTACTGATATTAAAACAAACGAACAAAGCTAAAACAAAAACGCCTCGAAATGTCCAGATTTACTGTACGTTTAAAAAATAAAGCCCCAGCGCGTTAAGGTGGATTCAAAGTGTCTCGACGATAAAGCCTGTTTAGGCATTACCTCTTTTACGAGTTTCCTGAAATTATCGCCTATAGAAGCCCGGTGAACTTACATTCAACCTGGATTTACGGACAGGCACCCGCGGGAATCGTTCTGCTCTAAACTTGCTGCATAAACTCTTGCTTATCTAGATAGAATAGATAACGAAAGGAAATATATGCGCGCATGGGGGAGGCCTGCCTAAATGATCGTCTTTGTGTCTTATTATTTGCTCGGGTGGTCCCAAATCTCTTGGATTACCCTTCCGCTCAAAACTGCGTACAAAACTGAAATGGGTCTTTGTATATTATTAAGCTATATTACTTCGTACCTATTACTTCGTAAGGTTCTAGGAGCATTCACTTTCACCGTCTTTTTGTTTTGTAAATAAATTATTTCCTTTGCGAATGAGAATGGAGCAATTTCTCTGCCTTACTGCCCAGAACGTACACCTTATCAACGTTATATCATACAAGGGAGCCGTAGATGAAAATATTAATCTACGTGTACAGACTAAAGAAACGGTCTCTCTTGTTTTACTGAGAAACATTTTATGAAACTGTATAATTTCAACAAAATTATCTTCATCCAAAGCTATTTTCTACTGAAGCCGTGTTATTTTCAGGTTATCTTAGGCTAGACTAGGTTAGACTTGAGACTAAGTACCACGAAATGTTAATTCCTGCGTCTAGAAAAACCTGTCGATGAAGTGGAAATTCTGCGAAGTGATATGTACATTCTATGAAATCAATGTCTAGAAAACAAGGGTAAAGCTAGGACGCTCAAATAATTATAATTATCTAAACGTACATAAACATTTTCGGTGGTAGCGCAGGTTCTATATTCACTGACCCCTAAGATCCCTCAGGGGTGCCGGTGGCACTTCATTTAGACAAGCAGACGAGTCACATGGAATTTTATGCGGTATTCAAACTTTTGAAATATTGCAAAACGACGTCGCTTCGTGTTTACTGCAAATAAAAACTTAATTAACTTTAAACAGCGCGAAGAGCTGATTATGGCTCGTATCAACTGAAACCACAAAACTGAATTTTAAGAAGTATTTTTATGCAAATTTTTGGCTGTTTTTATGTTGCATTAAAATTAAACATTTTAATTATTCGTTGGAGGCCGGTCATTCGCGTTTAATGCCGGGCGAATGGTTAGTGCAGCGAGCTCCTCTCGACTTGTTTTAACAACCCGCTGGCTCGCTCATTCAATTTTTTTCTAATTGCGCGCCAGCGGCACCCGGCTGGAACAAAAAACTGGGCCGAGTCAAGTATGGGGAATTACTGCCTTGAAAATTAAACCATATTATTTTTAATTACATTTTTCTTGTGAAATGTTAACGTCGCTTTACATTTCTTCTTTTTCAGCTTTTGCGCGCTGGTGGTGAATGTAAAAAGGATTGACGTAATTTTTTGCATTCAGGTATTTGGATACAAGGAGCAGCATAATACTGACAAGCACTTCTGAAATTGTGGATATTTCTTATCAGAAATTCTCAGTAACTTCTAAGAATAGTCTTAATTTTCATTTGGTACTAAATATACTCGTAGCATTGGCATTGCTCTTAAATGTTTCAGAGAAGGTTCTCAGTAATTTATTAAGAAGATTTTCAAACCTTCGGGAATGTTCTTCAACATGCACATTATTGCCTCGGAGTGATACACGGTATTTTTTTCTAGAAATTATTTGATTTATACCTGTAAACCAGTTATTTGACTAATCATAGATCCAGTTGAAGTGTAATCCGCCTGTTGTTCCGGGCTCGTATGCTCGAACGAATCCAATTTGGCGCAAATTTTATGAAATGAGTATGAACGTTTTGTATTTTCTTAAATTACAATTTAAAATAAAGTCTCTCATACAATTCCAATACATATTGTATACCTACATTTAGGAGCTTGTTCAAAGTAATGAAAGGAGATATCACGTTGTTTCGCCGGGCGCTTCGTCCTAAGAGGGCGGACATTTTTGCCGAAGGCGCGAGGAATAACAATGACTCGTGCAAATACGAGTAGCTGCAGTAATGTGGCCGGTGGTACCAGCAGAGCACCATGCATGCACTCCGCACTGCATAGTAGGACGCGTTCCAACAACGAACATAGGTACTACAAGTGTTGTTTTTAATGTAAGTGGCAGCAGATGCTTCAAGAAACTTACTTTCAAGCGGATGCCTCCTAAGTATCAACTGGAGGAAGTAGAGCAAATTCATCCTTCGTCACATTGCCTTAAGTATCCGTTTTCAACGTCGAGGGTTTAGTAAAGTTGCATGATTAAACAAAATTATTACTCGGTGGATGGAATTTTAAACCAAACCAACACATAAAGTTTTGACTTTTATGCACTCAAGTAACAATTCGGATGCACGTGTTGCTTGCATGCGCGAGCGTGAAATAAATGTGTCTCATAAAATATAACTACAAGTTCTAGACTTCTCATTTGCAACATAACGTACTAAGACACAAAATTTCAAGCGGATCGTTTTCAATTTGGAGTAACGACACTATGCTTTTGAGATATAGAACTGTTATACATAACATAATTTATACGATATATGCTATGTGAGAGATAAAGCGGTCGGTTTTCACGGAGTTTGAGAACCTACTTGGCGGAACAGTATATTCTCTTAATAATGCCGCTAAAACACGAGAAACTACGCTGGGAACTTTTCCTTTGTAGCAACTGTCTTGCTGGAATTTCCATGTTGATCTACGTCTAGGTACTTTTTAATCAACGTGATTCCACCGTAGGCAACAATGATCGCCATCTAGAAATTTTCGTATATATACTGTTTTACTGCTCAAAAACTTAACCAATTTATTTCTTATCAAGCATCTAAAATCGTATAAAGCCCGGTTCACATTTGTCTGACGTGTTGTGTCGTGATGCGTCATAACAGTATCGGTTTCATACATTTAATATGGTTGTGTTCAGATTTGTCTGACGCAATGTGTTGTGATGGCTACCTGTTACTGATACTGTTATGACGCATCACGACACAACACGTCAGACAAATGTGAACCGGGCTTAAGTAACCTTTATTTCAAGTTGTAGCTTCATTACTTTTGCACTGAGTACACAGTATTTCGCTTTTAGATACCTACATTTAGACAGATTTTTCCTATATATCCCAAACATTACAATCTATCACAACCATTACAATTTGCAAATCTACCACTTTTATGTTGATGATTGTTCATATCTAACAAGCATGTGAGGCATGTTTATTGTTTTATGTAAAACATTGTACGTGGATGGTACTCGTATTGTGTCGTCGGTATCGCGTATCGGTTTCCCGAGGCTCTCTCACGACCGCGAGTGTGCCGTCATACGTGACATCACTTCGCAAATGGAACCATGTTTGCTCGTAACCAGGTACGGAATGTATGACACGCCCTTTATCGATCTCACAAATTCACCATAATCACTTAACCCTTTCAATGATATGTGATCCTAGTAAAAAAGGTTAAAGGTTAGATTAGGTGTTGTCAAGTCATACCACACTTTACCACTCTGAATTCTGAATACCATAAAACATCAAAATGTTAGTTGAATAATGTCTTATATATAATTTTAACTTCTTCATTGCTAATAGGTATTTATGATTTAAGTCCTATTTAAATGCAAGTAGAATATAATTACTTTATTCGACCATGAGACTGTCTTGAGATGTATATTTCGGTAATATTAGTTCCGTACCTAGTCAACTTTTTGAGACTGAAATATACGCCAGCGATGTTTCCGGCGGGTACTCTAATGAATAGCTTTTTTCTTTTCCGTTATTGCCTCATGTTCGTAAGGAAATAACAGGAGGAATGCGAAAATCCAAATGTCATTCGTATTAAAAATGTTGTCTGAAAATTTATCTCTGGAAATATGGCGGGAAATGTTAATGCTATTTGTATAAGTGCGCGAGCTTTTTCAGATATTGTCTTTAAGGCTAGGTATCGCAGTTCTATTACTACAGGTTTTTTATTGTGCCTAATCTTTTTTATAGTCCGATCCTGCGACGGCGACCCTGGTCATTTTTTAAGTATCCAACTTTTTGTTTAGCGGGAACCCTAATGTGGCTCGCTAGAACGAACTTAATCTTAAATATTCGTATATTCAAATATTCGTATTCATTCATAAATATTTATAAGTATAGTCTTTTGTCTTTGAAATGTTAGTGATAGCATGCGATCTCAAAAAATAGTCATTCGGAACATCAATCATAATTAGGCACGAAATCCAATAAAATTATACTTTTTATTGATTTTATTATCCACGCTTTGCTACCGCACAATGGGTAATACACAGAAATAAGGGGTCTTTAAGTATCAGCATTACCATTTGTATGGCGACAATTAATAAAAAGGAGCTATTTTAGAAATTTTTAAAAAGTAGGTACTCCAAAAAAGTGTGGGTCACATGTAGGTACCTGATAAATATCTGTGTTATGATTTTCTTTTACTCAAATGATAAAAGAACGCAAACGTAGCAACAAAACATTTTATATGAAGCAAAATAGTTTCATAAAACCGGCCAATAAAAAGGAAACATGAATAAAAAACGAAATGCTCCAAACGGGCGGTAGGAAAGAGAATATCCAATGAAAATATAAGCTGTCCTTTAATCTAAGTAAAAGATTACGTTTGTGATAAATTTGTGAACATTAAGGTCCATTTATTTTCTTTCGTTTATAGAAAAAGGAAGCCGTGTTATTAAAAGGAGGCAATTATTCAGCTTTTTCTCCAAATATTGGGGAAATGTTTCTTACAGAGTTACTTGGGGAGATATTGCGGCAACAATCTTCATTATTTTTGGTTGACGCTGTAACTGCCTGTACCCAAGTAGGTACTTTATGTACTACATGGTTAGCATTACGTCAAGGTGATTGATTTGCCAGCTGACTTGGAACACTTTGAGTCGTACTTAAGCCGAAAAGTTAAGGATGCCGATTACCGTCTGAGACAACCGTTCATGCGTGATCTCGCACGTTTCTATTTTCGTAATCATTTAATTGTGATACTGTTTTACAAAAGGAGTTTGACTCATACACAGCGCCTTGGACGCCTATAATACGCTTCACAAGTAAGCGTAATGGTAACGGACGATTCATGCTGTAGCGTATGAAGGAGATTATCATAGTTTGTACTATAATCTTCTGTAGTAAGTATCCTGATACAGCGTACCTACAGCATTATGCCGTTCTAACCATGAACCATATACAAGATGCTTATCGATTTTCAAATAGTTACTGTCAAAAAGTGTAGAATTGAACTGTAAGCGCTTGACGCGACTGTCCGGCAGCTTACGTCAATCATATGCTTTTTCGATAACGAATTCGTTCGTCGATTGCGTTGCGTCTTGACCGTCTTGTCTAGCTAGACTGCTGGCACATGTCAGCGTTCAATTTGGATCTGGGGATTTTGTGTATCCGAAGCGGCAGCTGTAGGGAGTATGTACCTATTCTATTGAGCGGCCGTGCGCAACATTAGGACTCTTTTTGAATGGGCATGATTTCGGTGCGGTCATACGCTAATAAGTTTATCGCATTTGCTGCGTTCCATTTACCCGATCTTTCCCCAGATGCCGCATAATTTATTTTATACGTACCTCGTACGCCTCGTAAAATCAGGCAAACGCAGCAGTGAATGCGTGAAAAGATATAAGAATGAACTGTCCTTTTAAACGACATGAGGAAGACAAACGTTCACACTGGCCACGGAATTGTAAATGCACTCAGAAATTAAATTAAGTTATTTTACGGTAAAATAAATGTTAACCCAATTAAAATGTAAGCGAAAAAGTCTACTTAACCCGCCATCAGCAGCGTAAAGTGGGCGAAAAAAGTATAGCCGAGTTTTTAATGTGCGGGTTTGATAGCAGTCTTCCCATTTGCATTCTGGTGAAAATCGAGATGAAGTCCCACGTGAAATATGACAAAAATGTATGCAGTTGACATTTAATCTCGAACGAAGCTTCGTCTCTATTGGCACGAAATGTTGGTAGGAGCGATTCGAAAACTGGAGCGGCACTAGAATTGAATTTTATGTACACTCAAAAAAATAAGAGCCAACAAAGAGAGATTGTGACAAAAAATGAATACAATAGTTAAAATATTAGTTATATCAACCAAATGAAAAAATTTCAGTGTAGATATGTTTCTTGATAAAAATGTTGCTTGAATGGAATATAGGATAACCTAAGATGAACTGCTTTAGTATGTCATTGTAACCCCTTCTGGACTGAAAACAGAGTTTATAAAATTAAACAATATCCGCTGTTATAAAGAACTAAAACTAAAAGGGATAAACCTCCTGATATACCAAGCTTAAAAGTGCTGTAATTTACTTTAATACCGTAAAATGGGGTTAGTTTAATTAATTTTAAAAATAAATCTTCTGTAACTCCCGCATTTAATCGTAAAATTATTGTATTGGCGACTACTCATTTGGAGTAACTTAAAGCAACTAGAAGCAGACTACGGCAGACGGATTAGCAGAAAAATAAAAATAATTACACAGCTTAAAATCTCGATTCTTAAAATGGGGCTACTTTGATTATCCCTGTGTTTACATCAAAATATCAAAGTCACCCCTGAAGTATGTCCAAAAATAGTGTTTTTTTGTTTTGAAGGTTTTAACGCCAATTTGTCTGAGACCATTTGAACTACTAATATTTTGTACTCGCATATGAAACATATGAAAGTAATGTCGCGAAAGAGCTAAATAAAAACTAAGAAGACATTGCAAACAATCGATGATTCAAAAAATTATCAAAGTCACCTCGCGTTTCCAAAGTCACCCCATTTTACGGTAATCAGAATGGTTGTTTTTATGTTAGTACCTACATGCTAGCAAAAAGCCATAAATAGAATTAAGGATATTGCGTTCTTGCTTCGTATTACCTTATCGTCCCACTGTCATTTAAAACCTTTACATTTGACCGAAAGACTGGCTGACTCATAGCTGACAATTTGTCTCCGGAATTCCGTTGAGGAAAACATTGAAAAGAAAAATGCATGAGACATAATTCCTCGTCGCCTGTAAATTGTCGGGGGACGATGAGATGGGTATTCACAGTAGGCGTGCTGGCGTACGTACGCCGTACGCCCGTCTGCCAGCTAATTTAAAATGTATGTAAGCCGAGGTAATTTCTCCGTTCTTTGTAAAATTGTAAAAGTATTTATTAGGAAAGCTTTGTGTATCTAGAAAAACCACTTCGTTAGGTTTGTTTTGAAGAGGCTACTTGGACCAAATTATGGAAAAGGGTACATGTTGTGCCCTGCTGCGCTGTAGCTCTGCCTACCCCACTCTGGGAACGAAGGCGTGAGATTATGTATGTATGTATGTAAACAAAAAATTGTAATTGCTAGTTCAATAGACAAATTACATATCAATTGAAAGTATGAAGCCTATAGCATATGCAAACGTGTGGTTGACAATTTTTCCCCATCATAACCATAACTATTGGGTAGGTAGGTATAAACAGGTAAGTAAGTCGGCACAAATTATTTGCACTAAACCTAACATAATTGCCTTGTAATTAAAAAAAAAAAGTTAATTTTTTATTTTATTTTTATTATAAGTACTGGTCTGAAACTTTCAGCTTACCTATTCGCCATATATTACTTACCATATCAAATTTGATACAAAATACTTTTTTATCGAATAAACAGTTGGGTGAAGGTCGTCTGCTATTCGGATCTTAGACCATACGGTGTGGGAAAGAAAATCGCGTGAAAACTTGTACACTCGATCAGCTGAGTGTGTACCCCAAGTTACCTAGTTCTTACACTTGTATGTGCACATTCCGTTGAAACGACTACGCTGGGCTTGGGGGTTAATTATTTAAGATATGCTGGAGCTTTAAATGCAATTCCCATCAAGACATTACGACGTCGACTAAATTACTTGGTTTAAGTGGCGCGCTAGAGGGCGGAAAGTAGGCAATGGAAACAGCCCCTCTCAGGGGCTATTGCCTAACGCACTCGCAATCGCAATCGTTTTCATTTTGCTTATTTTTTTTGCGAATCAATTTTAATAACGGCTGATTACTTAATTACTTCCCGTTTTAAAAGTTGCACATTGCCAGGCTAGTATGCCGTAGCGGGCGATAAACTCGCCTATCAGATGTGAAGCAACGTAACGCCACTGACATCTATGGTAACATAATTTGGATACCTATTGATATTAAGATATTAATTTGATTATATTAATTTAATTACGCATTGGAACGTAGATAAAAAAGATAATGGTATACTTAAAGAGCTTTCATTTTCAAATTTCCCCTAATCAAGAGCACCTAGGTACCCACAAAGTGAATTGAGCAATATGATACTTAGTAATATTGTAGAACACTTAGGAAGATAACTAAATCCGGTAAGATATTACTTAAAAGATCTTCATAAAAGAAGACTTATGTTGTAAACTTTGGTTAAATTAAACCGATCGCCCATGCAATGCAACTTAACGATTGTAATGAAGGATATATTTGCCCGATAAAAAAATATGTGTTGTACTTCTTTATAAAAATCGTGCTAATATATTTCTATTGTACGATGCATATTGCCTTTTAATATTAAGGAAAGGATAAAGTCTACTCAATCTCGATTTTTAATAAGTTTAAGTTATTTATTTGGTACCAACTAGCTTCTGTCCGTTTAATTTCCCGAAGTACCATTAGCCCGTTTCCGGGTTATCAACTACGTCAATTAGTTATGTTAAGGTGTTTAACCGTGAAGACGGAACAATCATACAATCACTTTCTCACATCTTATCTTATCTTATCTTACTAATATTCTGAATGAGAAAGTTTGAATGTTTGGATGTATGGATGTTTGTTACTCAATCACGCTTCAACCACTGAACGGATCGAGATGAAACTTGGCACACATATAGGTTAGGTCCTGGAATAGGTCATACGATAGTTTTTATCTCGGAAAATTGACAGTTCTCGAGGAAGTAGCGATAAACGACTTCTACGCTGTCTGAGTCTCGCGCAAAAGCTAGTTTATAATAATCAAAAGAAGCGTAACGTGCAACTTGAGCGTAGTTGAATTAGATCTGACCGGATATGAATTGATAAAGCGGCTGCGGGTGTCGAACCCCAGCACAATAGCTGATTGATAGTAGTTGGTAATCCGAGTCACAGCGCGGCCCAGACGCGGCCCAATCGGCCGGAGGTTCCACGGGAAACCACTACCGGAAATCGAAGTGGTTTGCTTTCCCTGGAGCTAGTCTTTGGAGACAGATTTATTATTATCTAAAAAAACAAAAGCTTTCCGTATTTGCATAAATAAGCCAGAAATCAGAGGATGAGATAAACGCCAGAGAGGAAAACATGACTGAGTAAAAAAAATCCTTTTATACGAGGAATAAAATGAAAATCTTAAACGCACACTGCGTAACTATGTCGAGTATAATACTCGAATATTGCAATCGAGTCGATTTATTTCTCCCATCAATTTAGGTAATAGCATAGTAGTAGGTATCCAAATTATGTTATCAGAGATTCCAGGGCCGTTAGTGCCTAACATTTGATAGGCGAGTTTATCGCCCTCTACGGCATACAGCCTAACAATGTGCAAGTTTTAAAACATCCACAGAAGATTGGAAATTTCTTAAAAAATTACAAAAAACAATTGGGTTCAAATGTACTCGTATTGCATTCTCTTTTCACACAAATAAATGGATAGGATGTTCTCAGAAATTACCGAGAATTTCTCAAAGACAACTTTTACAATACCAGCCTAACTATAAGCATCCTAAAATTGACATTTTACGTAAGATTTGTTTATAATAAATAAAACCCTGCCAGGTGTGTGCTCGTTTATATGTTTTTATGATATATCAAAACCCTATAATACAAATAATATAGGTACCAAATTAAGCACAACATTATTATAATTGAAATATAATTGAAACGAGTTACTGAAACGTAATTAAAAAATTCCGAGCCGCAGTAATTCGCTGCTCGTGCGCGTGGACTGTGGCGGCGGCGGGCGCTAATGAAACAAAAACAATCCCAAATGCATTCAAATTATTATGGAGCGCGGCCGTACTCACAATGCACTCTGTTGCGCTAAATGGTAATTTTATTATAATGTTATGCTTTTAGTACCTGAATATAAGCGTACTTTATCTAACGCATTAGTTACAGTTGGGATAAGTACACCATATTTATATAATCCATAGTTATTCGAACACTGGCGTTTATTTCTTTTCGATAAACCTTTAAGTTTCATATAGGGTGAACTTGACATAAATATTGGCGACGTAAGTATTGGTGATGGAGGCAAAGTTGTACCTCAAGGCAGCGTTCTTTAACAGTGTCATTAAAAACTTGATAACTCCTAAACTAATGAACAGATTGAAAAGTTTAAACTATATTCTGGACCGGTAAGAAAAGCATTCTCAGTCCTTAGTATTTACATCAAATTCTGGCATACCCTGTTAATGCAGTTGATATAGGCACTAGTAGGTACTATAATTTGATAGTAAGTAGACATTGACGGTGACTTTCGTATCGTCTTGGAGTACCTATATGTAAAATAATGTATGTTTGTAGTTTTCGAATAAAGGCTTCGTCTTCGTCATGACCACGAAACGGACCCGTATTATGGTCACCTTTATCGCGGTGGATAAACCATCCGGCACTCGCACTTGCAAACTGATCAGAAAGTGACAGATGTTTTATCGACATCGATAAACGCGGTCATATATAATAGCCCCGAAAAACACCAAAAAACATGTTGATTTTCGGTTAAAGTCCATTAACTTAAAGTTATCGAAGTAAAATAGTCTAATGCATCCTTGCGTAATACCGTATACCGTGGTATAAAATCCGACATTGTGACGTAATAAATATTATCAGAGTGACTGCGGAACCCCGACAGGCTACGTGATACCAGGTAATCCGCTCGCGCATTACCTAACTTTTAATCTCCTTGACCTGGAGCTAACTTAACTAATGGACTCACGAATTAGGCAGAAGTCTCTCAAATATGTAATCCATAATTCACACCACAGAAAACGTAAATTCGTAATGTCGGAGAGCACAGAAATAAGATTTTAAGTAAGTAAATATATAAACTTCAGAGTTTCGTCGGTACCTGCTAACGCCCAAAGGCCTTTTATTTAGGGCATCTAAAAACACCTTTTGAACTTAAAATGACGAATATAAGATTCCGATTTCAACTAGCTAACTTTGCAGCGAACGTTACGAGGAAGATGCTTTCGATTTTACCGATTTTTTCTACAAAATTTTTGTACCACGTGTAAAGCAAGCCTAAAGATGAACCATCAAAGGGAATCAAGACTTAAAGTTTAATTTGACATAGCCCGCTTAAATTAATTGTTCATCTTGCTGGTATACCGCAACATCGGCGCAGGGAGCACACTCAACTGAAATGAGAACAACATTCTCTCGTACGGAATATATTTACTGAATTTCCAATTCGAGCACACGAAACCCCATTCCTGAAACTGTTCTAACACTCCTAACGCAATTGCTCGTTTATTGTAAGTGCGCGATACAATTTAGGTAGGTATTTAGATCTTAATCCGTATTCAGTGGTTGAAATGAAATTAATCAGATACAATGGCTACCAGGCGAGTAGAACGGGGGCGGAGAATGAGCGTATTGTCTTTGTTCGCCGTAGCTTTGGCGTGTCGTGAAGGGTTTCTATTCATCGAAATGGCTGATCGCGGTGTCGTTACGGTTTATATCAGGGTTATATATAATTAAACAGTTAATCGGATTCCACGGCTTAATTGTTCCAATACAGCGACGCAGTTTCTTCGTATTAGTCAGTTAAACATTCCTTATTATTCGTAACTGTTCCTAAGTTACATTATATAACTAAAGAAAATTTGTTACGGATAAGTTAAATCCAACAGTGATACACTTAATGCAAATAAAAAATCGTTAAGAAAAATATCACTTTACTCACTATCGTACACTAACATACGAAATGTGTTTAGGTACTGCTTAATGGTGCTAATTAATTCGAATCGGTTTTCCCTGATATTAAATATCTGTAAACTTATAGTAGTTTAAGTGACGGTTGCGTAATGACAGGCATTACAACATGAGTGTGGTTTATGAAACGAGCCACAAGGCGAGTTTCATTATCGTTCACAGGAGTGTTGTAATACTAATTACGCAGAATCTCGTACAATACTTTATCTACACACATATTATAAGTACTCTAAGATGGGTTCAGAAGCCCAAAGGCAAATGACCAGCATTACCTTACCTGTGGTAGTAGGTGACAACAATGACAGCTGTAACGTAATTTTGAAATTACGTTATCGAATATTGTAAGGTAATGAGATCCAAATTTGGAACATCTTCCAAAATTAACAGCTGTCATCGCTGTCACCTACTACCACGGGTAATGCTGGGAATTGCCTACGGGTTTTGAACGCATAATGGAGGACTTATGATATGAGTGTAGATAAAATATATTTTATACATCAAATGCGATTATAGTGTAACATTAAAACAGTTTAAAGTCAATAAATTTATATTGACAGATATTTAATATTAGAGAACACTAATTTCAATTGGACCCATAGGGTATAATGAGTCCACCGCCAGCTCGACTTACTACTAGTTACTTTATAAATGATTTCATTATTTACTCTTTGCACGAGTACCTTATAGCTACAACACCATACTGAAAATGATCGCCAACCACCCTGGCTGCCCGTTCTTGTCACACTCGGTAGCGGTGGCATTGGGAGATTTTAAATAATTGGTATTGTATTTAATGAATAATGACGTAATATTATTTTATTAATTAATTTTCGATTAATAATTTACATACTCATATACTGTTTGGGTTGATATTAGTTATATTATATAGTTTTGTGTATTAATGAGGTTCCTACTATCCAAATTTGTCTATACCTATAAGATTTTGCATATCATAGGAATGTTTACCGACAATAGGTCGCATACGTGCCGCTAGAGGGCGTTACTAGTTCCAAAATGTAGCTTAATTTAGATGTTATTGAATAAACTTGTCTTGCTCTGGATATCGATTACAAAGGTTGTTCGTTATTTCTCCCACACCTTCAGCGTACGGCACATAAAAGTGGTCCTTCGAACCGGATAATAAGAACTATATTTGAATAACAGTAAATTAACCTACAAAAAGTTGTTTACGAGTTCAAGTTAAAAGTGAAAAATGTACATTATTTCGCCAAGAATAGACTTAAAATTACGTATAAAGTGAATTTATAAGTGTATAAACATTACTGTGAACCTGTGAACTGTGAACTTAGAGTAAATCATGCAAGAATACATCGTAGAACAAGAAAATACTTACGCGTTGGTGACGACGACGATTACTAATTTTAAGAAAACGCCGAAACAAAGATTGACTAAAGGTTATGTGCAGGTTAAGTTGGAAGTACTCAGTGATTATTGGAAAAAATACCATAACAATCATTTGGAAATGTTGAAGTTAGTACCTAAACGAGAACGAAGTCAGTACGAGTATTTTACTAAAGATTATTTTATGCAGTTGGAAGAAAATGTTGCTAATTTAAAGGCAGATATGATGGATATGTTGATGACCACACCGAATAACGGAGGCGAAGCGAGTACATCGGGTTTAACCGCCACTTTGCCGAGCGTGAACGACGAAGTAAAATTGCCCAAAATCAACATTCCCCAATTTTCTGGCGATTATCACGAATGGACTTCCTTTCAAGATTTGTACGTTTCGCTTATACACAGTAAAAGTACAATAAATAAGGTTCAGAAAATGCATTACTTAAAAAGTTGTCTATCGGGTGCTGCCGAACAATTATTAAAGCATATACCGATAACGGAAGGCAATTACGATACGGCGTGGGAAACACTTATGCTCAGATTTAACAATAAAAGGATTATTGTGAACACAATATTGAGTCGATTAGTAAATCAACGAAAATTAACCTCGGGAACAACAAAAGGTTTACGAGACTTATTAGACACGACGAATGAATGTTTAAATAAATTAAAAAACTTAAATATTAATATCGAATCATGGGATATTCTGATAATTTATTTAATTGTGAATAAATTCGACCAAGAATCACATAAAGAGTGGGAACAAGAATTAGGCACGCTAAGTATTAGTGAATTACCGAAATTAGAAATGTTGACTAAATTCCTAGAAAAAAGGATCCGTATATCAGAAATGATTCAAACGTCGTGTTCACCGTCATCGTCGTCATCGAGCTCAATTGTCAAGCAGAGAACATTCCATGCCAGCACAGTGGAACATAAATGTACTTTCTGTAATCAAGACCATTTGTTATACACTTGTAAAGAATTTGCAACATTAACAGTAGAAAAGAGAGTGGAGTATGTGCAAGGCCGGCGGCTTTGTTTCAATTGCCTGGTGCCGGGGCATTCGGTGAAGTTCTGTAAACATAAATCGTCGTGCCGCCGATGTGGGAGAAAACATCACTCTCTGCTGCACAGCACATGGAGCCCGAGCCCGGGAAGCCCTGCGCCATCACCGACGAGCTCGGCGCCGCCTTCTGAAAGGCAAGAAGATATCAAGGAAGAAAAAGAAGATAAAAATAAAAAGCATATTCTTTCTCACCTCACTACGGGGAGTCAGGCGGTGCTGATGCCAACAGCATTGGTGCAAGTAAAGGCTGGGAATGGAGAAAAACACTTAATGAGAGCGCTTCTGGACCCCTGCTCGCAGGAATCCTTTATCACCGAAGCCGCTGCGCAGAGGCTTAGGTTACGACGGGAGTCTATAAGCGGACACGTCACAGGAGTTGGGCAAATGAAGACCCTTCTCAAACATTGTACAGAGTTAGAGTTTTCATCAAGAACCGAACCTACACTTCAGATGAAGGTAACAGCGTACGTTGTACGTCAAATTACCGACATGATGCCGGGAAAAAAGATTGATGTTGGAGATTGGAGACACTTAGATAATCTGTGCTTAGCAGATCCCGCTTGCCACACGCCAGGTCACATCGACTTACTATTAGGAGTCGAAGTTTGCAGTGAAGTTATTAAACCTGGTGTGATAAAAGGCCCCTCAGGATCACCCATAGCCCAAGAGACTCACCTGGGGTGGATTGTTTCTGGATCGGCGAAGACGGACACTACTGTCTTGAAAAACATAGTCAGCATGCATCTTAATGTTGATTTGCACAGCATGTTGAAGAAGTTCTGGGAGCTAGAGACCCTAGAAGAAGAAGATGTGAACACACTAGCTTCAGACGATAGGAAGGCAGAAGATATTTACGAATCTAGACATACGCGTGAAAATGATGGCCGTTACGTGGTTAGGCTGCCATTTAGAGAAGATCCACCCACCCTACCACGTGACTCTAGAGAAATCGCAGTCAGAAGATGGAGCGCCTTAGAGAGAAGATTAGAAAAAACACCGTCTCTGAAAAACGATTATAACAACGTGTTGCAAGAGTATATAGATTTGAAACATATGGTGAAAATAGAAAGTGAAGATACTTCTGAAAAGTGTGTGTACTTACCTCACCACGCCGTTGTCAGGGACGATAAGGAAACCACCAGAGTGCGAGTCGTTTTCAACGCGTCCTGTGCTGGTTCTAATGGAGTCACGTTGAACGACGGGCTACTCATAGGACCGACTTTGCAAGAGGATTTGAGAGATATTCTGCTTCGATGGCGAACTCATAGAATGGCTTATGTGGCCGATATAATAAAGATGTACCGGCAGATAGGCGTACACGAAGCAGACACAAATTATCAGCGTATAATTTGGCGGGCTGATCTCCTCAAACCAATAGAAGAATATCGTCTCCTTACCGTAACATTCGGAACTGCCTGTGCTCCATACTTGGCTATAAAAACTCTACGCCAAGTTGCGATAGATGAAGGTTATGATCATCCCGAAGCAAAGCGTATAATTCTCGAAGATTTTTACATGGATGATCTTTTGTCAGGCCATGAAACAGAAGAGGAAGCTGTAACGAATCTCAAAACTGTTCCCAAAATCCTAAAAAAAGGAGGTTTTGAAATGCAAAAATGGAGCTCCAACAGTGAACAGGTCATGCAAGAAGTGGAACCAAATAAAAGAGAACAAAATAAACAACTAGATGTAAATAGACGTGAGAATATTAAAACTTTGGGTATTGTTTGGGAGACAAAAGGAGACAAGCTAAGGATAACAAATAACTTAAGAGACTTACCGGACCAGACCATCACGAAAAGAAATGTTTTGGCGAATATAGCTTCGCTGTTTGACCCCCTTGGATGGCTGGCCCCTTCCATTGTCATCGCTAAAACATTTATGCAAAAATTATGGATGCTGGGCATAAGTTGGGATGATGAACTACCGGAAGATCTGAAAAAAGAATGGAAAATATTCAGGAACGAGTTCCCTGCGTTGACTGAAGTTAAGATAGATCGCTGGATTCATATCAGTAAAGATAACGTGATTGAAATACACGGATTCGCCGACGCATCGATAAGCGCTTACGCTGCCGTAGTCTACGTGAAAGCTGTAGACCCTAATGGACAAATCAACGTCTCATTGTTGACGGCAAAAACGAAGGCCGCTCCTCTAAAGCAAGTATCAGTACCAAGACTAGAGTTATGCGCTGCTGTACTATTAAATAAGCTGCTGAAACATGTTGCAAAATTATTAAAGTTGAGAAAACAGCAAGTGTTTGCGTGGTCCGATTCACAAGTAACCCTAGCATGGATACAAGGCAATCCAGTTCGATGGAATCCTTTTGTCAAAAACCGAGTTATTGAAATCCAAAAAACCGATGGAATCCAAGGTTGGTACTATATCAACACTAAACATAATCCTGCTGATCCCGCGTCGCGTGGAGTGATGCCAAGAAAATTATTGTCTAATACACTTTGGTGGCATGGCCCGAGATTTTTGCTGGAACCGGAGATTGCACTTTCTAAACAAAACATACCTGAAACAGACTTGGAAAGTCGTAAAACAATTCAGTCAATGGTGACGGAAATAAATGCTAATGAAGATGAATTTATACTTACCTTAACGCGCAGACACTCTTCCTTAGGCAAACTTGTGAACACCGTCGCGTACTGCAGAAGATGGAGATTACACCTGAAAAACAAAAAAGGAAAGAAAGATCATTTACCTGTTTATTTGACATCAGAAGAGAGAAAAGAAGCGCTTACTATTTGCTTGAGAAAAGCCCAGGAGTCCGAATTTTCTGAGGAAATTAACGATCCTCTTCACTGGAGTAGATTTTGCTGGACCTATCAACGTTCGTATGAGCAAAGGTCGCGGCGCAAAAAGTAATAAGGCTTATATTTCACTTTTTGTGTGTATGGTGACCCGCGCCTTCCATATCGAGCTGGTGAGCAGTTTAACATCTCAGGCATTCCTAGCTGCCCTTAGAAGATTTGTGGCCCGACGGGGAAGGTGTGCAGAGATATGGAGTGACCACGGTACGAATTTTGTTGGCGCTCAAAAGGAGTTGATCACGATGTGGCGTCAGGGCAAAGCTGGCTTACCTGATGAGTTTGCAGCGCAGCTAGAAGACCTGCATATTAAATGGAAGTTTATTCCCCCTGGGGCTCCTAACTTTGGCGGTCTGTGGGAAGCAGGAGTGAAATCGATCAAACACCATTTGAAGAGAGTCGTGGGGAACTCCACCCTCACCTTTGAAGAACTAACCACCTTGCTTACCCAGATCGAAGCATGTTTGAACTCTCGGCCACTATACCCTCTCAATGACGACCCAATGGATCTTCACACATTAACCCCTGGTCATTTTTTGATTGGCGAGCAGCTCGTCAGTATTCCGGATGACGATTTCACTGACTGGAAAATGCACAGCTTGTCTAGGTGGCAACTGACTCAAAAGATGGTACAGGATTTTTGGAAGAAGTGGCAGTCCGAGTACTTAACACGTCTTCAACAGCGCCCAAAGTGGAATCGCGTGCAAAAGGATTTAGACACAGGAGACTTGGTGCTGATTAAGGATCAACGACTGCCTCCAGGCCAATGGCCAATGGGTCGTATAGCTGCCAAATACCCAGGCTCGGATGGGTTGACCCGAACTTATGATGTGCGCACAACATCTGGTGTTATGCGAAGACCTATAACCAAGCTATGTGTTTTACAAATGTTAAAGGACTCCGTCCTTTCCGGGGGAGTATGTTTGGGTTGATATTAGTTATATTATATAGTTTTGTGTATTAATGAGGTTCCTACTATCCAAATTTGTCTATACCTATAAGATTTTGCATGTCATAGGAATGTTTACCGACAATAGGTCGCATACGTGCCGCTAGAGGGCGTTACTAGTTCCAAAATGTAGTTAATTTAGATGTTATTGAATAAACTTGTCTTGCTCTGGATATCGATTACAAAGGTTGTTCGTTATTTCTCCCACACCTTCAGCGTACGGCACATATACATACAGGGTGACTCCTAAGCCGTGAACCGAAATTATGGTTTCTAACGCAGCATTTCAAGGCGAATTCAGTGAATTAACTTCAAAAACCAACAACTAAACTTTATTGTAGTAAAACTTAATATCTTTATTAAAGAGTAAAAATTAACAACCGCGTGGTCACCCTATTCTACTAGACGAGCTATGTAGATTAAAGTACTACGACAGATCAACGTAAGAGGTAGGGTAACCATGAGACTAGGTAAATTTAAAATTAATAATTTTATTAATTACTTATTACAAAATACATTTACAGATTTATGCATAGTGTTACGTACGAGTACTTTACTTCGAGTCACCCGGTATTTATGGAATATGTTTCTGAAATGAAAATATTTATTATATTATTATTATTATAGACTAGGCTTATGTTTAAAGATATAGGGTGAGTGTATAATGACGGCCCCGCATCAGGCTGGATCATCTAATTGTGTCCGGTTCACCGCCGTCGCCGGCCACTCACGCGCCTCGCCGCGCCGCTCGCTTTGTGCTCCCCTGCACGGCCCGGCCTATATTTGCACATAAATCCATGCGACCATAACTTTCACGCCTGAGCCTTTATTTTAGAGACTTACGAGCCTTTTATTACGGCCATTGACGTTATGGGGATACGTAAAATCGCAAACGACCTAACCTAAACAAACTTCAATAAGAAAACGGATACTTACGACGATATCATTATTTTTAGTGAATTTGCGGAACCTGCTGATTAGTGACTTTCAAGTATTTGAGTAAAATAAACGCCTGAGATTTTAGTGACACAAAACCCTGATGAGGCTTTAAGATAAATGCTGAATATTCATGATGTTTAAGTACCTCCGGGCCAGTCCTGAGATAAACATATTAACAAGGTAAATCCAGCACTTTCCAGAGTTTTCTTAAGTGAATTCCGATTAAGGGCCCGCTCAACATCGGCTGGGAACATAATCTTTATAGACAACATTTTAAACAATATCAGTGTATAAAGGGGAGCCAGTAAAAGCGATGTTACTTGCTGCTTGAAATAAATAGCATCAGTTAATAAAATAAGCTACTTATAAATTAATTTGTATTAAACATTTCCCACTGTTTATTGACTCTCCTCAGCAAGTATAAATCTGACGGCAGGGCCACTCAATAATCCATTTAATTTGATGAATATCCGACCCAAAACATTTTTCTATTTTCCCATTTCCATTCCGTATTTGCTTTTTATTATTTAGGTAACCAATACCTGACAAGATGTTGAGAAAGAAATGATTGTCAGATAGAATTTAATATTTAATAGAATGCTTTGTACGTACCTATCTCGGCGTGTATAGCATACATTAAGGTCGCAAGGATAGCGTATAATCGTATCGTTTAGGGATGTTACGGAGCTTCGCCTCCGCATCCGTTAAGACGGAACTTCCTTTTGGTTTTACACCTCCGCCTCCTCCTCCGCCTCCGTTATTTTTTTACCGAAGTTATACCGGAGCCGGAGGTAATATTGCAAAAGGTATTCTGCTGCGGATCCAACTCCGTTAACGCCGCCTCCGTTACATCCCTAGTATCGTTTCTTCTAAGCACTACAGTATCTATTCCTACAGGACATCCAAATAACTTGTTAAGGTATGAATCTTAACGACATAATATATGTCTAAAAACCGGCTTATTTTTCACCTTCTGCAAAGCACATACCCACAGACTGCTTAATAGATGACGCACCTTTAGCCCTTATACATTTTATAATGGCCTATGAGACTCACACGTTCAAAATAAAATTACAAATCGGACAAATAGTTCACAAAACTCACTCATTACCTTAATTTTGGCTTCGAGTTGACACGGGGATTAATGAATAAGCAACTTTACAATTAAACTATCCGTATGATTTCTGAATAAAACAACATAAAACGGCTTTACTGCAGACCCGTTTCAAATATAAGCGAAATTTATAAACGTGGACAAATAAACTTTGCCAATATCACTATTATAAGTATGTGTATTGTGTGTGTGTATGATGAAGATTTTGCAGACTTTTTTGTATCCGTTAGACATGATGGATGAACGATAGAACGACGGCTGAGATATGTTTTTTATTGCTAACGATTGTGTCTCACATTTTGTCGCCGTGATGACGGATGTTGGCGCGCGAAATTCGGCCGTAAAACAAAAGATATGCCGACGAACTCTGTAGTATTTGTTATGTAATTATGTACGTAGGCAGTATAATGTTAAGATACCAATGTCGCCACCGCAAGCCAGAGGGAAATTTTATTGGAAAATACATGCTGTTCGAGTAATGAACGAGATTTTGAACAGGGCTCCAGTAACATGATTCCACTTTGTTTTGGCCTATGAAATGATTAAGATATACCTAAAAGCAAAATGGGCTAAAACAGATTGGAACAATTGTTAGTAATATTTATATTGTAATTAAAAACTCTTTCTGCTTTAAAAAGAGAAAGTCCAATTAAATTATATAAAGGTGGAATGTTGTAGAAACACTACTTCTACAAAGTACCCTACAGGCCCTGCAGCAGTCTATAAGTAAGGTGTAAATAGTAGACTTTCATTAAAAAAAAAATAGATTATATAAAACAAATATGTTTAAAAAAAAATACGAATCCATAGTTTTTATAACCTCAAAGTTCGTATGTACTTTTGTAACACAAGGGAATTGTATAAAAACATTGAGCGAAGCCTGCGTTTTTCAGAGTCGCGCTACGTTGCCGGTCGTACTGAAATCACACAAGTTTCTCGTTTGAAATCAGATTCAGCGCGCACCTTGGAAAGACGACCATTTTCCCGAGCGTGAACTCAGGGGTGGATTTGAAGTTCAAAACGAGTCTACATTAATGGAAATAAAATATTCTTATTCCACACTGAAACCGAATTATCGGTAATCGTCTGAGAACATTTACATTTTTTATACTTAAAGACTAGTTATCTTTAATTATGTATTATAATTGCGAAAGTGTGTTTGTTCGTGTGATCGGTTTACGGTTTCAACGCCTCAAACATTTGATGTAAAATTTGACGGACCTCTGCATGGCCAGTTTTGCGGGCAAGAGCTATTTTTTTTTAAATTACAAATCAAGACGCTTATACTCTTCGTAGAATCTCTTTGGCTTTGTGTTTGTATACTTGTGTATTAGCCGTTTGCGCTGCGTAGATAACTATTTATTATACAATCATCGTACAATAATCCAAGCTATCAAATTGTATGGTGGCTATCTAATTTGGTTATCTACACGGCACAAGCCATTAAAACAGATGACAATCGGAGTGGCGTTTATGCGTTGATGGTTGTGGTTGTGTTACCAGAGGGCCCTACCAAGATGCATTGCGCTAACTAACGTTTCTATTCGTTTTATTTATAAACCATCGCGTCACTGATAGATCACGTGACTTTTCGTATCACGTCATCTACCAGTGACGCGATTGGTTTAAAAACGAATCGAATAGAAACGCTAGTTAGCGCAATGCATCTTGGCAGGGCCCTCAGGTGGGTTATTGTGACTTGGATATGCAGTTCATTTTGCGGCGAGCGTTAAGGACACGGCTAAATAGTTATGAATGCTATATAGCTTTGTCCTAAACTGAACTGCATAGCTATGTCATAATGACCCCCCAGTAGGTTCTTACCACCATATCCGAAGAACGGCACTTTTATAGTACATTGTGTATTAAGGGTGGTAAAGACAGAATTACAAACGAGAGTCTGTTAGAAGCCCGAAGCCGAAGGCTGAGGGCTTTAACGACTCGAGCTTTGTATTTCCTTTACCACCCGTGTAACATAAAATGTTTTTCATCACAATTGCGAGGAAATGAAATAAAATCAGACAAAAGATCATATTTGTAACTTACGATTGTCACTAATAATTTTAGCCGCGTTGGCGATGTCCGGCGTAGTCGCATTATCCATTTCTTCTGATGACGACATTTTTTTTATTCATATATAAATTTTAATATGTGCACAAAGACACCCTTTTCTTATTATTTTCGAATCACACAGTTTATAATCAGCATTTTAAATTAGCGGCAGACTACATCATTGTCTATGACTTATCACAGATAATGTCAAACGTGGTCAGGAGTCCGATTCTAGTGACAGTCGAAATCAATAGTTTAATGCGAGATTTTTAAAAATTTTTATGCAACTGACATTTCATCTCGAATGAAACTTCACATCGAATGGCACAAGAATTGGGGTCCTCGCGTATTATGATAGTTTGAGTCCACGAATTATATTTAAAAAAAAAATCTATTACGCACGATAGGGCGTAATGGTAAAAAACAATTTTGGGTTTACGGACGATTTTTCTAGCATATTAGACCACTATTTACGAGCAAGTGTGATGAAAAATATTTTACTTAGTCCTAACCAACCGCACAAACCCCATTTACTTTATTTAAACAAAGAGTTTTTGCCAAACTGTCCAACTCGAGAATAGCGATGTTTTAAAGAAACAGTTAACGTAGTTACGTGAGGCGAACGACACGTAGTGAGCGCCGACTCAGCAAAACGGGGTGTTATTCCGGTTATCCCGGGCTGCGGAAACCAGTGTCAAAGACACAAATCACCGATCCATTCTAAAGAGAGCAAGGATCCACTAAGGCTAGTTCAACTCCAGTGAATCGGTTTTTGTAGGGAAGGAGAATAGCACCTCGGAAAGTGTTCGTCATCGGAAAAACTACGGGACTGCTGACGCGGCCGGCTCGTGATGAATTGAACACGTCGCGGCGTGCCTCCTTCGCCAGGCGACTGCTCATTTGTTCTTGCTACTTATGTGTTCTTAGTATAGACGTATAGTATCGCGCAGCTATGACTGAAGTAGATACGTAAGTGCACACTACGACCACCACACGTTGCTCTTAAAATATTGGTTTTAAGGGTTACCTATCGATATTTCGAAAAACTTTTGTCCGCTGTATCGTTTTTCCGAAATTTTTATTTGTCCGGAAATCCTTTTTCTCTGAAACCGTTTAACTTTCCTGGATTGTTATAATACTAACCTAATCTAACCTACAGGTTCTGTAGGTATATCTCTTTAAAAATTTGGAAAAGTTAATGGGTTCAGAGAAAAATGATTTTCGGACAAATGAAAATTTCGGACAAGGTTACCGTTTCAAGCGAGCCTTTCTACATATTGGATACAACAATTAAGATTTAGATAAATTTAAAAAAGCTTGCTGTTGTGTCTGTCATCTTTAGTTAACGTAACTAATTTATAGGTACTTATTTGTTTTATTTAAGTACCTATGTCAACTAAGAGTAAATCTCTATTGGTCCGCATTGATTTTGAATGACTGATTTTAAGGAACAGATTTGCAACTACAAAAACAAGGTACTGTTTTCCTTGCATTCAATCTATTCTATCTATCAATATAAGTACCTTCTCCAGTTCTTGTCATTATATTTGTTTTTAAGTATATTTCAACAAAAGAGACTTGACGCTCGTTATTATTGTAAATCCACATACGAACAGGAAAAAATTCAATAATATTGTATAAAACAGAGTCAATGTAAGCGAGAATTCAAGAACACCTCTGTCGGGATTTGTTATTACGAGTTGATTATGCAGCTGACAAAGAGTAGGCGAGGCACAAAGAAAAATCTCGAAAAATCCGGTAAGCCAGGTCGAATCTCGAGGCAATTATCTGTGTCTACAGTCGTAATTACTGGCGACCCGGGAGTTACAGCGAGATAAGCGGCCGAACAGGAATTTACATAAACCCCAGCCTCGTGCTTCTTACATAATTAGTATTGTGGGAACGTTATGACAAGGATACGTCGCCTTTTGTTGGTAAACCGCCCCCAGCACGGAT
Source organism: Acleris literana (assembly GCA_946894065.1). Lineage (NCBI taxonomy): Eukaryota > Metazoa > Arthropoda > Insecta > Lepidoptera > Tortricidae > Acleris > Acleris literana. Next base: position 19,491,138 of record OX335671.1, on the reverse strand, counting down.
TCACTCGCAAAATATGATACCTACTTTAAGCAATTTTAGATAAATGGCGAAAACGCGAGAATCCATACAGTAGCGTGGGAAAGTTCACTATACAGCTAGCCGACAGCTTCTATCAATTCACGTCAAAGAAAATCCGCGGACAGATTGATGTGACACCGGGATGCCTCCAAGGAGCAGAATTTGGTAATTTGTAAGAAAATACCTTCACTGTGAGGCCGAGGCAGGAAATTGCGGTGTATCATTGGAACTATTTTCACTCTTTCATGAAGAATATACCCTTTCACTAAATTGGCACAAGTTTTGCCGTTGTGTGAGAAAATGATACAGCATTTATACTAAAGCTATTATACTCTATTTAACTATATACAGATTTTGACAGCTCCGAAACCATTGTATGAATGCTAGTGATAACTAATAACTACAATATCGGTCGTTTATCTATCAAAACGAATGGACCAATTCGAAACCCGCATTAAACGTTAACCGATAGTCGTGATATGATCCTAAAAGTAGAACATTCCGAGGAGCCTTGAGAGCGCACCCTTCTTGTTTAATCTACATCTTTCCATCAGGCGAAATAGGTATCGATGTCGTCTGTAGGTGTATGCTACGTGGTGTAGGTAAGTACCTCGCTCCACTCGCGACCCACTTCCGAACCGCGCGAGTCCGTTTTTCTCCGACCGGAAATGAGATTTCCCGACAGATATAATGGTTTACCACAGATTATGTCACGCGCTGTTTGAATTTAGAACTCTCTCCAGATTTACTGACAATTTCGAAAGTTTATCTTATCATTAAGTATCCAAGTTTTTAATTACCTTGGGAATGTGATAATGGGAGTTTGATAGAATTAAAAGGCTTGCTTTTAACGGCCCCTCGAGTTGTGATAAATAATGACCGTTTAAAATTGTTGATGAAAGACTAACTGACATTGGGGTGGACATTGTTTAGCGAAAATGTTATAAGTACTATATCTACGAGTATATTATGTTAACCAACATGCCTACGTGAACAAATAACCTAATGCTTACACGACCTTCAAATTACTTCAAAGTTAAACCTAGACTCGATAAAGTATTAGCTTTGGGTTTCAGTCAGTAGACACGGTGCTGATGCTGGTTAAACTACAACGGTAGACTGAACTCTAATCGTGAAGATAAATATAAACATTACAGAGTATCGTGGATGAAAACAATATACATACTCGTAAATAACACGTTTTTTATATGAATAGTTTTATAGTAATACTTACATTTTTATTGCCAACCCTACTGACAGTTGTTTGCTAATGTTGCTATGGCGTTGGTCAGTTCTATAATTAGAGACTTGCTACAGCTACGAGATTTCGGGAAATATTTTTGCTAACCCGATTTTCTCATACTCAGACATTAAGTATTTTCTCTATAGCGAAGCATGCCTATTTAAAACGTGTATTTTCTTAGTAAATAATACATACTTACGCAGATCCTAAGTTACCATTACACGTATACACGTACATTTAGTTTAAAGGTTTGACGAAATAAACGTGACCGTATAAGTAGCGTATTTTCACCAACTAAAGCTACATTTAAAGTAGGTACAAAAGATGCTTAAGACCCGTTTAAAATGCACCTAATTACCTCCTGGGAGCTACTTATGGTTAATTTCTCCTTACCCAATGTTAATGTAGCTCACTAATCGGTTTTTAATCACCCGCAAACGATGCTTGTACAACATCAGACCTAAATAAAATCAAGTAGCGATAACAAATGAAGCAAAGCCTAAGGGCGCCCATTAGTTGGCAGTCACTGCGACAAATGGTTTGAATAATGACGATTCCCCCTTTTAAATGGATCCATCTGCGGTTTTGACGCCAATAAATAATGGTCTTTAGGAGCCGTAGTTCTCTCACTGCATAAATAACCGTAGTTTAGCGAACGGCTTTGACGTAGAGGACGTTAATCGCATGAATGGAACGCGGCGAATGTTTTTGCTATATGCGAGTAATCTATTTAAGTTCCTTAAAACTATACGTTGGCATATCTTGGTCGATTATTTAAGCATAATAGTGAGTCATGTTGGTATACTTGGTATATTTAAAAATGTAGCACAACAACAAGCTGTGTTTATTTTTTTGACGTGAAACATCTTTAAAATCGGTACCATACACGGGGTACCATGTCAGGAAACCGGACCGTAACGAATTGGTCTATATCGTCTGACATTAATAACTACAAAACTATTCATCGTAGAAAAATGCATTTTGTGTCATTATTTAGCTTGTATAGTCAGCTCGCTGCTAAGACCTTGAGTTTGCATCGGGGAGGGGGGCGGGGGTGCACTGCGTAGAATAACGGAAACCGTTAAAACTAGCCGATTTTTTTTTATTTTACCAGAAACTGAATAATAAGGAGTCCAAACCCGCCAAATTCTTGATAGTGCACGGGACGGAAATAAATAATGTCCCTTTTACTCCCTAATACGGCAACAGCTATATAGATTTATCCCATAAGATTTATTACTGCTGCCTTGCGGAAGCCATAAGATAAAATTTGTACAGCGTATTTCAAACAACAAAATTATTTACTTATCAGAACAAAATTAGAACAACTTATGTTAAGGTAGATTCTCTCAATAGACATTAAATTTTGCCCATTGTGCTAATAGAGCAATTAGCGTCAATTGACAACTGTAGCGTGAGTGAAGCATGACCACAATCAAATAATTTTGAATACTTTACCAAGATACCAAAATAGACCAAAACAGACTAAGTAGTAGGTATTGGAGTGTTTAAGTCTTAAATGATTACTTTTAAACATTCAACTGCAAGAAAAGTTACACCAAAAATATTGTGAAAATTATTTTTATCTACATCCATACGAGTATCATAACTTCCCTATAATATGTTCAGAAACAATAAGCAAATGGCCTACCTATATCAAGAAACCAGTACCTATCTGTGGGTTTACTTTAATGTTCACATTAAAGTATTACATGTCATTAAAATATCGGTTATCGATGTAGTTGCATCTTAATGTTCACATTAAAATATCGGTGACCGAGACTTTAATGTGAACATTAAGGTACAGGTACATTAAGATACAGTGCAACTAAAGATATAGGTTTCTCATATATTGTAGAAAACTGATGATATGCCTGTAGATAAAGTTATGTATTTGACTGTACACATAATTAGGCGTTAAAACACTCGTATGATCCTATTATGAAACTCGCCTTTCGGCTCGTTTTATAAAACAACACTCGTGTTTTAATGCCTCTCATTACGCACCAATCACATAAATAACTGTTATGTCTTAAACTACTTTAGTTAGAATTGTATGTAATTCCATTAAATTCGCCGTTGTACTTGTTTGCTTTATTTATTACCTGCTTTTACCATTTACAGTCTATATAGTTAGAGGGCGTAATGCCAATACTTTCTGATAACATCAATATCTGATGGCTTTGGCTGGGGCCGGGAGTTACGACTGTTTACATTTTTCGATACCTACATAGGGAACTTCAAATTGGTGAACCAGTCGGGTGCGGGGTCGGTTGCAGGCTGCATGAATAAATCGAGTGATACATTTATTCGGCTCCGCCGGTATCTCGGGCTTTACGACCGAGCCGCGCTCCGATCGACACGACGACGCCGGTATTCTCAGCTCACTCGATAAATAAACGTCTAGAAGCGACAAATATGTATTGTCTTATAGCTTCAACAGCACTCGACCGAATGGAAGATACATGACCGGTGATCGGAATAGGTAATTCTAATATGCATAGGTATAATTGACGCATTGGTGAACCAGTAGGGTGTGGGGTCGGCTGCGCAATCTTCAATATTCGACATGTAGTGGTAAATCAATAAAACAATCATTCGTAACATAATTGAAGAACACAGGACACCATAGGTACTTGGGTTAGATTGAATATTAGTTAGGTAGGACTGTTATCTGTGTGTTGGAAAATATCCACCAACCTATGTAAACGCAAGAGATTCATTTTTATAGTGTAGATTTTAGGAATAAATATGAGCCTATAAATATACTAAATAAATAAATAAATATCAGGGGACAATAACAGACGATACTTACTGTCACCTTAATATCTGTATGGTTATATCCCTAGTGTCGACAGACTGAACTGATGAGACTCGAGATGAGAGTCTAGTGGTTTCATAATAGGAGCACTCTTGAGTTTTACGAGTTTCGCTCTCTGGTACACCTACCTCGCTTGTTTCCAGCGTGGATACAACATTTGGTATTCTGGTCAAAATTCAAATAGTATAATGTACCGATTTGCATTTATCTTTTCAGCGAAATGGGTATTTCAACTTCAGGAGAATAATGCTTTGACCCAATAGGTTTTTTGTAGTAATGAACTTATTCAAATATTAAGCAAGAAAAAGACAAGACAAGATATTAAGACTTTTCTCTCGAATCTCTCTATATTATTGATAACTGTTGCCCGCGACTCCGTACGCGCAAAAAAGTAAAACATAGCCTATCGTCGATGAAACTGCAATACCGCGTAACCAACAATTGCTAATGCCGCGTAACTGACTTGTGGCAAATTTTACAGGAGAGCATTAAAATTTAATATCTTTGTGTTAATGTGCTAAATAACTTTGTTAACCCCATAATGTAGCTGTTTATTATATTAAGCATCCAAATTTACCAGTATGTATTTATATAAAGCACTTACGCGGTATTACACAATTGAATAATACGTCATCTCTATACTTGTATGCACATTCGCGGAATTGTAAAAACGACATGCTCTCTCGCGGTATCGACATGACGTGACTTTGGAGCTTTCTGATAGGTTATCGACACAGCTGTCAATGCCGTCTGGAGCCTATCACACTGCTCTACCTACAGCCGCGAAAACTCAAATTTGACACATTTGTTAGTTACGCGGCATTAGCCATTGTTGGTTACGCGGTATTGCAGTTTCATCGACGCTATGTTATTCAGGGTTAATGTAGCATGCTAATGGTGAAAGAATTTTTGAAATCGGTCCAGTACTTTTTGAGTTTATTCGTTACAAACATACACACACAAAAATACAAATATTTCCTCTTTATAATATTAATAAGTATAAGTATGAAAATCGCTTTAAAATCCATTGCGGAACTTCAAAGGTAAAACCGTAGGAACATACAGAAGGACGGACGGCGGAAAGCGACTTTGTTTTATACTATGTAATGATAAAGTAAAGTGGACAGATAGGCAGGTATACTGGTAAAGATCCCTTAAGGGGATAAGTTCAATTTAATATTTATTATCTTGTTTGTACAACAAAATACATAAAGACAATGTTAATAAATGGGTTGGTTTTAAGTAGTAGAGATATTTTTTCTCAAATAATTAATTTTATGGATACACAATTAAACAGGACACGGCTGCACAGTGTACAGACGCAGGTGCGCTGCTTAATTTAGTTAACGTCTACATTTTCTTACATTCACCTTAACGTTTTATTCTCTCAACTCTCAGTAACTTGTCTCAGTGACTTGTTCAGACGGTTCGATGTTTTATTTGTTTTGTTTGGTTGGCCAATATTTGTTTTGGTTTTTGTTTTTTTATTATGATTGTTTGTGTCAGTTTTATGTTCATATTTCGTTTAGTTCTATTTAATTTAAGTTTTGGTTTTTAGTTTTTTGTTTTGCTGGCTGTGTGACCTGCCGCGGTGTCACCAAATGGTTCCTGCGGAAGACCAGCTCCCAGGAACCATTTTGCTCCGTCTGGCACTGGTTCAGATGTTTTTTATTTTTTTATTTTTGTTATTGTTTGTTAATTTATTTTTCCGTACTTGTGTTAGATGTAAGCAAACAAACGTTTTTTCTTTCTTTCTAACTGTAAATTAATAAACTGGCTAAATCATAATAAAAACATTTGATTATTATTATTTTTATAGTAGAAGTGATAGTAACGTCATAATAATGTAGGAAACACCCATGAAGAAGCAATAGAAAAGGTTCAAATGGCCATTAATTAAATCTATGATCAGACGAAACGATGGTGTATCCAACTTAATGAGATAAAGTCAGTTCATAATATTTTTAACGACCAAAAAACTGAAGTACCATCCAGTATACATAAATGAACAACCAGTGCCACTTGAGGATACAGCAAAATATCTTAGAAAGACACTTGTCGTTAGACTGCACTGGAAAGTAAAAGAAAGCTAAATCATAAAAAAATATCCAGAGGGCCCTGCCAAGATGCATTGTGCTAACTAAAGTTTCTATTCGTTTCGTTTTTAAACCAATCGCGTCACTGCTAGATGACGTGATACGAAAAGTTACGTGATCTACCAGTGACGCGATTGGTTAAATAACGAAACGAATAGAAACGTTAGTTAGCGCAATGCATCTTGGCAGGGCCCTCTGAGAAGCTCTCGATCGCAGACTTCATCATCATTTACGAACGTCGCCGAGGCGATCCAGCTCTTCGACAACAGACAGACACAGTGACTTGAAAGTACAAATCAACACGGACAGAGATGGATAATATGGATATAATAGAAGTAAAAAGAGATGGATAGGTAAGTATAATAGAAAAGTGATGAGTGAGTATAAATACTCATCACTTTCTGTTTATTTTTCCTTCGTCCCTTCTCTTTACATGTCCATACCTCGCCAATCTATAACTGCTCAACTTTTTAACCCCCGACGCAAAAAGTAGGGAGTGTTATAACTTTGACGTGTGTATCTGTGTATTTGTCTGTCTCACCGTAGCTCTTAAACGGTTGAATCGATTTGGATGCGGTTTTTTTTATTTGAAAGCAGGTTTTCTAGCGGTGGTTCTTAGCTAGGTTTTTTTAAAATTGGTTGGGCTGTTTACGAGATATCAGCTCTGAAAAAGGGTCACCATTATATCGCGGGGTTTTATCTATGCAATCTATTATTGGTGCTACTGTCAAGCTTCCTCTAACACAGTGATCCCCAAAGTGGTCTATATCGACCCCCAGGGGTCAATGACGACCTGCAAAGGGTCCATATGAGCGGAAAAAATAAATGGAGGTCCATAAGATGAAAATGAGGGGTTCCATTTAAACAGGTCGTTACTTACATTTTGGCTTTCCATTAATCGAGGAATCCATATTCATACACAGATAGTAGGTATCTACTACTACTAACTTAATACTTTCTTATAAGTATATAAATAAACAAATATTATTTACATGAATTATCTTTCAATTATGTCTGTGTAGTTTTTTACTTTGTAAAAAATATTTTTCATTGTAGCCTTTGTCAATTTTTAGCCAGTTAGACCTCCAAAGTTATCCGTGCAAAAAATCACGAAGATTTTTTCTTATTTTTTACGGGATAACGTAAATATTAGGTAAGCAGGGGGTCCACCCAAAACCGAAACAAATGCCAAGTGGTCTATGAAACAAAAAAGTTTGGGGACCTCTGCTCTAACATATTCATTCCTAATCCTATCCATTCTATTGACGCTACACACCCATCATAACTATCTATAAAAACTCATTATAAAAAAAACTGATGTTAAAAATGTATAACAAACCTTGTGATATGGGCTAAATCAGTTTAAATCCGGCTCGGCCGGCGTGACGTAATCAATGTAACGGTAATTTTCATTGTTTATGACTTTCTAATAACATAGCGATTGTGGATTAGAATTTCGTCATAGTTTTCAATCGGCTCGTTGGTCTAGGGGTATGATTCTCGCTTTGGGTGCGAGAGGTCCCGGGTTCAAATCCCGGACGAGCCCGCTCTTTTGCTAAACTTACATTGATATCTGTCGTTTTATATTTTGTTGGAACGTTGTGTTATAATCTCTTTCCGATGATTTTAGAACCAATTGTGTATTAAGAAACAAGTAAGTAATTTATTATTGCATATTGTATCCAGTTCAGCTTTAAAGTATCAAGCGGCAGGTAAAGTCAAAACTGTACAGTACAGAGTGGCAAGGACTCAAGTTGTTTGTGCACCATACATGCTCAATATAGGAAACCTAAAAAATAACTGTGATGAATTGGCAATTTACGGGCAAAGTCCGCATTATTAGTAGAGCGCGTCAGCGCTTGGGTCAGATAACAACCATGTGTCACACAAGTAGGTATAATATACCTACACCATTAAATCAGTGAATATGTTGGTAGTATGACTATACCAAAAATATCGCCTTTAAAATAAGAGTAAGTACATAAGTATGTAGGTAAATAAACATTTATTCAATGTCTTACAAACTAAGCCAAAAACTATTTCTTAGCATCATAAGGTATCGCGGTATGTATGGTGATTTTGAGAACTTGGCCTGACTCCGCAAACTAATCGTACAACTTTCACTCATGCGCGTACGCACTGTTGAACGTTATCTCTATTTTCGGCCAGTGCTGCAACCGGCTCGTTGGTCTAGGGGTATGATTTTCGCTTAGGGTGCGAGAGGTCCCGGGTTCAAATCCCGGACGAGCCCAAAAATTTTTTTTTATTAATTTTTTAACAAGTTTATTATTGTTTTTGAGCTAGATGCAGCGCTGCTAGACGACTGCTTTCAAAATAAACATCAATTGCTTTGCATATAATTTTATCTTATCTTAAATATTAGACCTCTTATTCTCAAACGCGCAGTAACTAAAGTGTGCTTGAAATAATATGCCCAGCACGGCTAGCACATGTTGTTCGCGACTTGTTTGGCGCTCGGATCTCCCTTTCTATCTAGTCTGTAACGATAGAGACGCACTGAGCGACAAGCGAGAAAATACAACTTGTGCTACCCGTGCTGTCCTTACCTGTCATTATGACATTTGAATTTGATAGAAAGTACCAACGCGTAGGTAGTTTAACTAAAATGGTTTTATAGTGCGTTTATGAATAAGGGCAACCCCCTTATTCATAAACGCATACATATACGACCAAATTGTTCACACGATAATAGTAATAAGTATAATAAGTAAACGTCATCTGCATATGGGTAACATTAGTACCTTACCAATTTAAGTCCTTTGAGATATAACCGTGGTATTTAGAAAACTGGTCAAGTACGGTACGAGTCGGGCTCGCGCACCGAGGGTTCCGTACCATTATACCATTAAAATCGCATTTGTTGTATTGGAGCCCCCCGTAAATATTTATTTTATTTTTATTTAATTATTTACTTTCAAAGTGAATATACAAATAAATATTTTGTGAATATTTCAAGCGTCTATCGAGCAAAAAACGGCAAAAAAATCAGGTTTGTTGTATGGGATCCCTTAAATATTTATTTTATTATGTTTTCAGTATTTGTTGATTTAGCGGCAACAGAATTACATCTTCTGTGAAAATTTCAACTGCCTAGCTATCACGGTTCATGAGATACAGCCTGGTGACAGACAGACGGACAGACAGACGGACAGCGGAGTCTTAGTAATTGATGGGTCCCGTTTTTACCCTTTGGGTACGGAACCCTAAAAATGACGCTTAAGCGAACCCAGAGAACCTATTAATAATGTAGTGTCAGCGATAGACAGCCGACGGCCGAGTAGGTACTTACTATTAACATTCTGAATTTACTGTACGAAATGTTTATACATATTTTAAAACACTGACTACCACTGATGGTAAAACACTTAGCCAAATCTTATAAGGGTTCCGTGTATCCCGTGTTCCGGGTTAAATATGTACATATACCTATTTGACGCGTTAGGCGAAAATTTGTGCTGTTCACTGTACTGTTTCTATTAGTGGTGTTGGCGCAATAGATCCGAGGTTTCGGACTGTCATTCCGAAATTCTTCAAACTTATCTCTCTTGGCTCCGAATCTAACGCGGTGTTAATAATTCTGGGGATCTAGTGCAAAAGGGTTTAAGTCAACTTAACGTGTTCTACAAAAGGATATATACGTAAACGGAGTATACTAGACTTAAACCCTTTTTCACTTGATCTTCAGGAGACTTACACCCTTTTTCACAAGGACTCGAGAATTACGCTAATAGCGCTTGAATAAGATAAGACCACGGAATAGGATAAGACATATCGCACTGCTAGATCAACACCACGATCAAAACAGTATCAACCCAAAATACAACAATATTTTAAAATCAACCTTACAGCTCTGCGTCTGAACTTGAAACAAAACAAGGTGTTCGAGCTGACGTGTAAGCAATATTTTTGGTGAATAAAACAAAAACATCTTGACATCTAGGTCAATTGAATATTCCTTTAAATACCTAACTATCTGCTTATAATTATTTGGAGTAGCTGATTCTAAAAGATAATCCTGACAGCTAACTAAGGAGCAAGACGATTCTCATTGAATTGCAAATTGTTTTGAGCCCCATTATGTGCCTGAATCGCTTTGTTAATAACGAGTGCCTGATTCGGAGCGGGCCTTATCTAAGTGCGGGGATTAACTTCGAAACACAAACGATTGTACAGCAAGAGCCTCGAGCCGCGATCTCGCGGATTATGCACACGGGGACGTCACTAAAGACCGAATTAATACAACTGGGACCTATTGCATAATAAAGTACAAGCCCATACTATTAGTAAAAATCCATACAAAACCACTAATACTATTAGCTTGTACTTTATTATGCAATCGGCCCCTGAACTGCAACTGTTACAAGTCACGTCAAAGTAAATAAGTTCTTTGAAATCTGTCATCTCTGATGCACCCGAAACGGGTTTCGCACTTAAGGTTAGTTTATTAATAGGATCCTGGCAAAGAATAAGTCGATGGTTTTATGATTCTATCTTGATTTGGTGGTCAAAGTTACAGTACCAAAAATGATGGCAGTCTTGAACAGGGCCACCTTTTTCACAGGCGCTTTTATAAAAATAATACATCTAATACAAAGACGGCGTTATGGAAACAAAGGCAATGTACATTCATTTTAATTTACTTATACATATATTGTTATGTCTTTAAGTTATTTGTTAATTTGAACCTTGTTGTCCGAATTAAAGTGATTCTATTCTATTCTATTAAATAACTTCATTCTTGCCAGCGCTGCAGCGACCTCGACTTACGTATTTTAATTTAGTAATTAGTAATAATCATAATTATGTGGTCAACTAGGCATGATTAATATAGAAAGGTGCTTTTTTTTTCAATTCTTGTCATCCAAAACATCCAAATACGGGGAGGTTAATGTTGAGGAGTTGTCTTGGTACTTCACTATAATATCTAATACCTTTAAACGAGCAATTCTTGTATATATATATATAATCTGAATCTCGGAAACGGCTCCCACGATTTCGATGAAATTTGAAATATAGGGATTTACGGGGACGAAAAATCGATCTGTCGACTTGTCATCTTCGGGAAATTTCGTTTTCAACCCGACCGACGCCCGGTCTTCCAGGTACTAATAATTAATTATGTATTTTAATGATCACAAGTTGCTGAACAACTTTAGTAATCAAACTCATCGTCTCCCGTGAAATACTTGCCACCAAGGAATTCTGCACGGGTAGCACAAGTTGGATTTTCTCGCTTGTCGCTCAGTGCGTCTCTATCGTTACAGACTAGATAGAAAGGGAGATCCGAGCGACAAACAAGTCGCGGACAACATGTGCTAGCTGTGCTGGTGGTCATCTATGATTTAAACATTAGTTCTAATACTATTAATGATACTTTCGGAACGCAAATGCTTGAGTAAAATACCTTAATTGCTATATTTGTGTCCTCTTTAAGGAGTTCCATCGATCCCTCATGGATCCCTCCATCAAATTTTGAAATTGACTTCAACGTGACTATTTCACAGACGACGAAATAAAAGATTTCAATTTTTTTAATTCGGTTCAGAATACCTTTGAAAACTTCTACTAAATTTCCTTTTCACATTTTGTAGGAATTCTATCTAATCCGCTCTCCTTCCCAGCAAACATTTTTGGTAAAAATTGCGATAATAGCACCTATTATAGGTCGCAAATTTCACGGTGACCAAAATGAGTTACCTCGAATCGACGTCGAGTCGACGTAGAATCAACCTAAATGGGGAAAAAAAGCACGTGCCGGCTACGTCGATTCCACGTAATTTTAGAAATTACGACCATTAGGTCAACGCATAGGTAATTTATTCGAGGTGGATTCGACGTCGTCACGACGTGTCGTGTAGTCGCAATGTAGTAATTTGGTAATCTTTACCAAGTTTTAACATGATGTCGACGTATTTTTTACCATTTAATTACTTGGCAGGGTTTTTTTTTATGAGACGTGTTGAAGCGAAAAAGAGACAAAAATATTACGGATACATTTTCTTTTCGCTCAGAAACAAAATGTCTATCTAAAAACCAATGTAAAGTTTTGCAATGTTAATGGTGTAGCTGCCGAAACCAGACCGCTGAAGAGGAGGTTTTGAAGGCTTTGCTAATTTAATTAAAAACTTTGATTTGATACTGTAGATTTATTATAGGTTACTGGTATACAGAAATAGTGCCAAAATTATGCGCAGCTGAGTGGAAGTTAAGAAAGCTAGTGACTTGCCATTTTTGACTCGTTTAAGTTCAACGGCTTGATTTAGTGGGGATAAACGTTTTGGTATTGCTTGAAGAGCAGATTCAGATTATTAATATGAATGATTTTAGTATTTATGTAATTTGGAAACAATTAAAAATAGGGGAAAAGAATTAAGTAAAATGAATTAAAATTTATACAATAAAAAATGTTGCATAGGTACGCAACATACTCCCGGGCGTTGAGAGTACTCAACAAAAACTAACTAATGGGGAGTGGACAGATGTTGTTGTACGCCCTCCGGATGATGCCCTTCTTGGTGAGGATCTCGGCGACCCTGGCGACGTTATCGGCGCCCGGGTACAGCTTGGTGACGCGCCCCAGAAGCCACAGAAGAGGAGGAAGGCTTTGATCCCTGACGAGAACCATGGTCCCGGGCTTCAGAGCGTTCGACGCGCTGCGCCACTTCGTCTTCTGCTGGAGGAGAGTTACATACTCATTAGCAATCCGGTTCCAAAAATGCTGTTTGAGCTTTTCAATTCGCTGGAATCTGTCGAGGCGTGTGACGTTTGCTTCTGTGAGTGAAATCCTTGGTATAGACAGAAGCGAGCGTCCAATGAGGAAGTGAGAGAGTGAAAGATATGATAGATCAGAAGGATCAGATGATAGAGGAGTGAGGGGCCTAGAATTAAGAATACCTTCTATCTGAATTAAGCAAGAATTCATTTCTTCGTACGTCAAATGAGTTAAGGAAAGTACTCGTCGTAGGTTTCACGGACTTCACCGACGCCTCCCATAATCCGCCGAAGTTCGGTGCATAGGCCGGAATGAATTTAAAATCAATATTATGCTGCTCAGCAAGACCTGAGTGAAGTACTGAACTATTTTTTTAAATAAACTTATTAAGCTCGTTGCAACCCCCAACAAATGAAGTGCCGTTGTCAGAGTACAACGTTTTAGGTTTCCCGCGACGAGCCATGAAGCGCTCGAGTGCGCCCAAAAACGCCTCCTTGGTTAAGCTCGTAACTAGCTCCAGGTGAAGAACCTTAACTGAAAAGCAAACAAAAATTAAAATATACGACTTAATGGTTTTGCTACCCCTACCCCTACGATCAGCTATCAGCACTGGCCCTGCATAGTCCATTCCCGTGTGCAAGAATGGGAATTCCAGTTGCGTCCTGTCAGTAGGCAGGTTGCCCGTTATAGGTTGAAGAGGCTTGGCCTTGAACCTAATACAGCGCACACAATTATTAACAATTTTGCGGGCCTAGTTTCTACCCCCTAATGGATTATATGATAGCCTAATACTTGACAATAACAAGCTGGGTGGGGCATGTAATAATGCAAAATGTTGCCTAGTAAATATGAGGTTTGTTATGTGATGTTTGCTACACAACAAAATAGGATGTTTAACATCGTAGCTATAGTTGGAATTGTCAAGACGACCACCAACCCGGATAAGTTTATCCGGACAAAGAAATGGGGTCAATGAATTTAATCTATTTTTGATAGGTAATGTTCCACCTGAGGCAATAATATCGTATTCACAAGGAAACATTTCCATCTGTGAAAAACGTAATAAGGTTATATTAGATGATTCAAGTTCTTTATAAGTTAAGTTTGATAAGATTCTGTTTTTTTTTTTTTTTTTTTACAATTATGTATAAATCTGTAAATATAGGCTAATATTCTGACTATTTTTTTGAAGGTTGATGAATTAATAATCAATTTAGATATAACATTTGCGTCTGAGTTTGTTTGAATATTTGTATGAAATGACACTTCCGGAAGTATTTTTATGGGTGTGTTGGGAACTGTGGGAAACTGTATATTTGTGTGATGAAGGTAATTCGGACCAGTCCACCACAAAGTGGATGCGCTGATCTCATCAGCCTTCACCTCCCGCGACACGAGATCTGCAGGGTTTTGTTTTGACGGCACGTAGCTCCGTCTGGCCGTGAGTACATTCCTGAATCTCAATTATTCGGTTACGAACAAATTGCTTGAGACGATTAGGTGAGCCTGCAAGCCAACCCAATACTATCATGGAATCCGACCAAAAGTAACTATGATCAAACCTCACAGTCAGTGATTTTATGACCTGTGCCCAGAGTCTTGCACCAAGCAAAGCTCCGCAAAGCTCAAGACGAGGTATAGTTGTCTGTTTAAGTGGAGCTACTTTGTTTTTTGAAGCTATAAGACGAGTACACACTGCTCCGCTGCCATCTACAGTTCTAACATATATGCAACTTCCATATGCCCGTTCAGAAGCGTCTACAAAAATATGCAGTTGAGTCTGTGTGGGTAAATCACACATAACCCAACGATGTATGCGAAGTTTATTTAAGTGCGATAATGACTTAACGAAAGAAATAAAGTTGTCGACAATCGCATGAGGTAGTTCCTCATCCCAATCGCATTTTTCTTGCCAAAGTGTTTGTAAAATAAATTTAGCTTCGACAGTACAAGGGCCCACTAGGCCTAGAGGGTCGAATACCTGGCTAACTACGGACAAAATGTTTCGTTTAGTAATCTTATTGGGAATTTTAATGTCGATCGAGAATGACAAGTTATCGAAGGTCGAGTCCCAATATAAGCCCAACGTTTTGCAAGACGAAGTGCTATCAAGGTTAAGTTTTTTATGAGTGTCATCCTTAGGAGCACAAATAGATTGTAATATATCAGGGCTGTTAGACTGCCATTTGTGAAGATAAAAGTTTGCGGTCTCTAAAGTAGTTATAACATCTTTAGTTATTTCAATTAATGACTCGATCGTGTCACTGCCACTTAAGAAATCATCCACGTAAAAATCACGTTTGATTGCGTCCTTAACACGAACGTCGTGGCACTGATCGGCAAGAGAAACGAGACATTTTGTCGCTAGGTATGGGGCCGACGCAGTACCGTACGTGACGGTGTTTAGAGTATAAGTTTTAAGTTGATCTGAAGGATCGAATCTAAAGATGATTTGTTGAAGTGCACGTTGCGAAGGATGGACAAGGATAGCACGATACATTTTTTGCACGTCACTTGAAATAATATATTTGTGTTGTCTAAATCTCAATAAAATTGAGAGAAGGTCATCCTGTACTGTCGGCCCCACCATCTGGATGTCATTTAAAGACTTTCCGGAGGTCGTTTTGGCTGAAGCGTCGAATACCACTCGAAGCTTCGTGGTTGTACTTCCTCGTCTCCTTGCCTCGCGGAAAACACCATGATGTGGGAGAAAATATGAGTCGTTTTTTGCAGTACCGGGTGATTTATTTTCAGTCATGTGACCTAACTCAAGATAATCTTGCATAAACTTAAGGTACATATCTCTAAATAGTGGGTCTCGCTCTAATCTAGTTTCTAAGGTTAAAAAACGTTGCTTGGCCATGAAATATGATTCACCTAAGATCTCCGGTGACTCTTTTAACGGTAAGGTAACAATAACGCGGCCATCTTGATCGCGAGTTGTATTGGCGAGGAAGCTCTGTTCACAAGCCTGTTCCTCAAGAGACATGCAGTGCGTTGATGAAACTGAATCAAGTTCCCAGAAACGTGTAAGTTGGGTTTCTTCTTGATTTGTTAAAAATGAACCAAATAACGATGTAATACTATAAGTTATCCCGGAAATAAGCCAGCCTAACTTGGATTCCTGAAGTCTACGATTATTTTTCCTAGATTAATATAATTGGAACCTAAGACGTTCCAAAATACTTCAGCACCAACAAGTATGTCGATAACTGAGGGCTGATTAAATGATGGGTCTGCCAATATGATGCCGGCAGGTATAGGTATTTGTGACGCATCTATGTAACATGACGGTACTGATTTATTTATCTCTGGCAAAACAAAACAGCGCACACTCGTCCTATAGCCGCTATGACATGACTGGATAATTAGGTCGCAGGACTCTGTACTGTGTGAGGTCTGGTTGGTTGTTTATACCTGTGGCCGTGGAGCTGACGCTGCGTCTCACCAACCCAAGCTACGAAGTTGGAAGTGCTGCCGTTGTCAAGCAAAACACGGGCTTCGCGAGGTCTTCCATCCGCGTCGAACACGTGCACCAATGCTGTGGAAAGCAACACCGACTCGAAGTGCGGCAGGTCAATCTTCGGCAGGCGGACAAAGTCGTGCCGGGCGCTGACGAACGAGCCGTGCTCGCTCGACGCAGGCCCGTGCCCACCGCTAGCCTGGACGGTGGGAGCCAATAAAACCCGAGCAAGCGAAACCAAGGAGAAGTACTGCTGCTCAAATTGCTCCCGCTCCGCTTCGTCTGTCTGATCCGTGAGCACTTCGATTTCGATCTGAAATGCATCGAATTCCGAATATAAAGGTTCAATCTTTCCTAGACGGCACTCCAATTCAGTAATTTGCACCTCACTTAATTTTTCGGATGATTTTGCGACATTTAAATAATTGCTAAACTGCGTTAACTTAGATTTTAACCCGCCACGTCTCTTAACTAACTCTTTAATTTTTGCATCGGCCATCTTGTTGATTCGATTAACTACGCGATCTATGAGTTATGCACGCGTGGCCGGCCGGTGAGCGACTGAATGCAATTTTTTGTTGCTAAGGGATCGAACAAAAGATTGAATGTGCAGGAATGCGATTTATAATAGATAAGCGAGTAAGCAAATTTGATGCTAAGGCGAAATGGAGACGGCTTGTTTATGTAGGCACAGAAAGTATGGAAAGATTTATAATTAATTAAGTTTGGAATTTAAAAGTTGCATAAGATTTAAAGTTAAAAATATATGAATTCGTACCAACTATGATGATGACTATGCTTAATTCATATAGGGGTATTCTTTATTCCGTGGAAAAGGGGAAAATTAAGAAGCAAGAAGGTAAATGGAACGGACTCACTCTGTCTATACGTTAATGAACATACTCCGATGATTCTGGAAGCTTCTTTGTCGATCTTCGGATCTCCGACGAACGTTCACCTGACGTCGGCAAACGCTGGGAAACCTCTTCTTAAAATGTTTTGCGTCTTATAAGCGTTCTTCCTATGCCTGAGAACGTAAAGCTGGCAAAACGATGAAATGTTAAGACTCCCAAGTGACTTCTTTTCTTTGACTTGGGAGCAAAGTCCACTGCTGCGTCGAATATGAAGATGGCAAAGTCTATTTCTTCTTGATGGAGAGAAGGACCATATGAAGCTGCCGAAACCAGACCGCTGAAGAGGAGGTTTTGAAGGCTTTGCTAATTTAATTAAAAACTTTGATTTGATACTGTAGATTTATTATAGGTTACTGGTATACAGAAATAGTGCCAAAATTATGCGCAGCTGAGTGGAAGTTAAGAAAGCTAGTGACTTGCCATTTTTGACTCGTTTAAGTTCAACGGCTTGATTTAGTGGGGATAAACGTTTTGGTATTGCTTAAAGAGCAGATTTAGATTATTAATATGAATGATTTTAGTATTTATGTAATTTGGAAACAATTAAAAATAGGGGAAAAGAATTAAGTAAAATGAATTAAAATTTATACAATAAAAAATGTTGCATAGGTACGCAGCAATGGCGGCTACTTCCTCATGTAAAAATAATTTAGGTCGATCACGCATACTCACACTGTGAAATCTAGTGCACTGAAATTTTTTTCGTGCATAATGTTAGGTTTACATTCAAAACTACCAATGGGCTTTTGAAATATTCAAGAGTAGCTATTAGTTTTTTTGTAAATTCAAGGTATATTATTGTAAGTACTTAATAAGTATAATTTTGCCTTAGTTTGTGAATATATTAACTTGACTAAACATTTTTATTTGTTATGTAAGATAATAGAAGTACCGTTAGGTGTTTTATTATTCATGATATTACAACATAGGTACCTAAACTACGCAATTTGAAAAAACTTGTCTTAATTATAACCAAACAAAATGTCGGCTCGACTAAAAGGTTACATTTTACCTAAAAATACGACCTATTGGTAATTAAGTAAATTTTAGGTTAAATAGTTTAAATTTGCATCAGCGACCAATAGGTAATAATAGGTCGATGCGACCGTGATCGCATTCAGTATTTGACTAGCTATTTGTTTGACAGTGGTCGAAAGAGGTGTGTTCCTGTTGTGTTTAAAGATTAAAAATTCCGCGCAGAGGTTCAACAATCCTTCCACATGGTCATCTTCATCCAATTTAGAACGGAAACTGATGTCTGTTCTGCCAGAATTTGAAACATCAAATAGTTCATGTATCATCCTTTTTTTAACCGACTTCAAAAAAGGAGGAGGTTCTATGTTTCACTGTATGTTTTTTTATGTAGTTATGTTCACCGATTTCTCCGTCAATTGTAAACCGATTTCAAACATTCTTTTTTGGTTTGACTGAGTATACTTCCGAAGTGGTCCCATTGTCACCAAATCTGAATCTGATGACGGGATCCGTGAGGAAATGTGGGGACTCCTCAAATATTATAGGCATACACATAGCAATTTTACATTTTTAGTAAAAGTCTTCATTCTGAAAGTATCATTTGGTGAAGTGGAACTGATGATGAGGACCACAGATGGCCATCGGTACTCCTGAACGGTACCTACCTATTTCAGGTGGCGATGGCGATAAGATATATCTCGATTAAGATAGTTAAGTGAATATACCGAAGAACATTTAATAGTTTAAGTATAACTATGATTTTCCCGTGGCGTTGCTTGCGGACATCTTGAAATGCCTTAAAGTTTCATATCACCTAAGAAATGGGATTACGTAACAGCTTATTATAATCACTAAAACGTATATTAGTTATTTATATAACTGGTTCATAATGAAGCTTCTTAAGGTACGAGTGCCGAGGTTAGGGCGCGAGCTTTCGAGCGCTCTAATTACAGGTACGAGTACCTTAAGAGCTAATTATGTACCGTTGCATACATAACTTTTTCTACAAGCTTAAATTGATAATGACAAAAAATAAAGAATCGCTGACTTTTCTTGTATACTTTCCTCGATTTTTCGGATAGCAAATTACTTGTCAACAAAGTCATTTTCTTTATTCCTATTGGCGTTAATAATTTGTGAAATTTATTTTTATATGTTTACAAATTTCATGCCAATTTTAATAGTTAATAAAACAGTTCTGACAATTTTTATCATAAAAGTTGGAAAGCCAAATGAAACGCCAGTTTGTTGGTATCCATATTGAACGTAACCATGGTAACCAAATAACAAATCGGTGGATATTAATCATCTATGTTCAGTATTTTGATAAAAATGTAATTTTAAACTCATAATTAGTCTCACAATTAATTTTGTTTTTATAGGTACGTCATTTTAATCGGTATTAAAATATTTTTAACGGTTTATTATACAAATTAAGATGTCAAGTGTTCACTAAACGCCAAGACTGATATCCGGAATGACTGTAACCATGGTAATAACAATGCTATAATAATTATTATAGAACTGTTATTACCATGGCAACGCTCATTATAGAATACTTTTCACGTTTCGGTTACGCTATAGATGGTATTGTGGTACCACTAACGATATCAATATTAGCGGTTTATAGTACGCGAGTAGAAAAAATAAAATAAATGTTTTA
This sequence comes from Acleris literana, assembly GCA_946894065.1. Classification (NCBI taxonomy): domain Eukaryota; kingdom Metazoa; phylum Arthropoda; class Insecta; order Lepidoptera; family Tortricidae; genus Acleris; species Acleris literana. The sequence continues at coordinate 19,471,212 of OX335671.1, read as the reverse complement.
AAAAATAAAAAACCGCCTTCAAAATCGCAAAAAAATAACTTCTTTTAAAATGGTAGGTAGGTGCTGAAGTCGGCGACTTTGGTACAATATTTTTAACTAAAAGCCGACTCCACTTGGAATTACCTATTTACCTACCATTTAAAATAAGTTATTTGTTGCGTTTTTGAAGGCGGTTTTTTGTTTTTTTTTCCAAACTCCTTAAACTGTAAGTACATTTTATGCAGCTATTTTTCTATTTATTCAATAAAACTAACAATAACTAACTAACTAACAATTCGTTTAGAGATGCGGAGGGGGTAGAAATGTACAAGTTGCGGAAGATTCTCAGAAGTTAAGAAATCTTCTCAAGAAATTACTGAGAATATTATCGGAAACATTTGAGAGCATTGAGAATGTTCTCATTCCATACAAAATTCAACAATATTCTTAGAAAATTCCGAGAATTTCTCATAAGAAACTTTCATAATTTAAGAAGTTACTATTCGGTACAGTGCTAGGTTTACATACTACCTGCTAGGTTTATGCTGTACCGTCCATTTTTTTAAGTCTTCCATAACTTTTATTGATTTCATATTAGCCGAGTCTTCATTTCCAACGTCTTCATCTCCAGTCTTTATTTTCAGAGTCTTTGCAGAGTTTTCATTGCTATCTATATTTTCAGATTTATAGGTTTTTTTTTCTAATTCATCATTACGAAGAAGTCATTCGAAGGCATGAAATCACGATCCTTACTGGTCTGTATCAGTATTTACTGACTCAATGTTGTATTTTCACGAAAACTACATGTAGAAGCCAATTCAGACTGTTGCCCTTCTTTTAATATTTCAGTTTGAATTTTCATTTCAGTTTTCTTCGTAAAGTTTTCTTCCTATAGTAACTGCTTGAATGTCTGTATTTTTTTATCTTTGCTCTTTGTTTGCGAAGAATGACTTACTCGTGACTAAAACAACACTTAACCTGAAGTCGCCCCCGCGACCTGCGACTTATTAGTAAAATTTTTGGTATAGTTTGACTATTAGGTTATCAGAGCACAACCTTATGGTATTGTTAATAACTTATAAGTGTTTTTAACTTTATGGTCTCAATTTAGTATCGATTGAAAGTAATATTAACTCTAAAATTGGTAGCAAAAGTGACATAAATCGACGACTTAAAGGTCCCCAGTACAAGAAATAATTACGTCGCAAATACATCTAATATGCACATAAAAGTATATATGACCTACGAGTATTAGTCGGATTTCAAAGTAATTCTACCTAATATTTCGCCTTATTCTCAACCGTTAAGTCTCCTACTTTATGGTGTATTGATGAAGTAAAATTTACGTTTTAATATCCCTATTTTTTGACTCGGGTGTCAGAAAGTATAATAAGTGAAAATAATTGGTGCGTAAGACGTAATTTTTACTTAAATTAGTAATATATTCTTCAGCCTAGGAATAAAAAGGGTTGTTACCTAACCCATTACTGAGGAAAAATAAATGTTTCAGAAGTGGGACTTATTAAAAATCTTTAGCCATAAGTTGGACGTCTAACCTATATTTCATAATACATATTGCACACAACGGTAACGAAATATTCATAACTACAATAAGATAAATATGTGGAAGAGGAACGAGTATGTGCGTGAAAGCGCTTGTGACTTTTGAGTTATGGAGGTAATATGATACAAAAATGCGCTTACGACCGCATGATGCGATGTTCGGGCAATACACGCGTTATTCCCGGTTCATTCGCGGGATGAAATATCGATGGCCGCGGCGGGGCACAATCCCGGATTTTGACATTGATTTGTTATGCAAAATGAAGGTTCCCGGGTCGCCGGTTTATCTATTCTGCGGCCAGTGCTCGGCTCGGGATATTACCGAATTTTAAAAAATCATCTACGGTTTATTCATACCGAAAAGCTACCTTTTAATATTTATGAAAGGAATAAAAAAATACAGTTTTCTTCATTACGTCTATTGGAAAACGCGTTATCATTCAAATCATCACACATTAATTTATTAGTTGTAAATCTGGGGGTTAACAAAAAACACAATTTACATTTTTTTAATTTTAAATAATAACACTGATTGCGACATAAGTTTTTGACCTAACCTATGTAGGTATACACGCTAGTTTGTCCAAGCGTAGAGGCTGCACGGGTATGGTACGAATGGCCAATAGATTCAAAGAATGAGGTATCACTCGTTAATTTTTTCTTTAAGTCGCAGGTGTCATTGGGTTAATTTAAAATCTATTAGTGTTATGTAGTAGGGTTTTTGAAGCTTGTTGGATTATTGAAATGTAATCTAAGTAATTATCTGAATAGAGTGATTTAATAAGTCTTTAAAGCAGATTAATAACGTCAAACATAAACATCAACACAACCCCATAACAGAACAACTAACTATAGTACCTGAAAAAGCCAGCTGCAAAAAGGGCTAGCGTTGAAAAATGTCTTCATCGACCTATTTTCCCTTTGCGCAATGTAAAAGCGAGTCGGAATAAGTCAAGCAGCGAGGGCAGGACATGTCAATTTGTCCACGTCACTCGCCGATGGAATTGATGCCGGCCCGGCGACAGCCCGCCACATACATACACAAACACAATTACACAAACGAGCTCAATGCGAGTTCCGGAACCGTCACATGTCCAGTTGTACACCTACGAGTGCCTATGTAGAACAGTGTTCACATTACGGACGGCATGACGGAAAAAAGTGCGGAATGTTTTTCCCAGTGCTTATTTTTTTTTTGTACCTAAATTTGCGATACATATTTGATTGGATTTTGTTTTAAAAATGGTTTTAAATGTGTAATTACTAAAAGTAAAACACGTCACAGGAGATTTTTTATAAAAAAAATAAAAAAATTGTATAGGTTAATTATAAGAAGTGCATCGTGCTATCTTCAGGCAAGATAATGATAATGAAGAGAAGGTTGAATTCAATTCTAAAGTATAATCGCAACGAAACAACAATAGCAACGGATTCCGAATGGAAATTTATTGCTTTGTGAAAAATTGCGGGAAGCTAATTTGGCTCCGAACATTTTGTAAATAAAGTTTTGTAATACAAATAACAATAAGTCATCGTGTCAGGAAGACGATATTAAGATAGAATGCTTTCATTTCAATAGGTACTTCTTTAGATAAGAACAAAAGTATCAAATCAGTTTTACAATTTAGGCAAATTTACAAAGTAGGTAAATAGTTAAAATACTTAAACCCTATATGGACTCCTGAACTCGTGTTGTTTTTTTATACGTGTACCTATACATATATATGGGGATATTTTGGACCTTGGGCAAGTAAATGAATACTAGACGGTATGCGAATCAAACCTCATTTTAAGAGACGTCAATTTTTTTTTATTATTTATTTATAGTCTTAAAAAATTAGGGGCTTTGATCAAGCTTGTCCACGGTAGGCCCAGTGGACAAAACTATAAAAACATTCAAACAAGATTCAGATAAAATGGAAAGGATAGGTACCTCTTCAAAACCTATACTTAAAAGAATTTTTCAACATGTATGTATGTATGTATGTAAACACTTTATTGTACACAACAAAAACAATAAAATGTCACTGGTTCTGCTAAAATGGACTGAAACAGTTCGATGTTCTGAATACAATGAACGTCGAACTGTTTCAGTCCATTTTAGCAGAACCAGTGACATGCTGAAAAATCCTTTATCAACATATTTGAGATTTTGTTTTGGCACATTTGAGAAATGGTTTTGATATGGTATTGATAGGTTATTAATCGAATGTAATTAACAATGTAAGATGTGTGGTTGCCGGCTTAGAATAGTACCACTCCATGCCTTCCCGTGGATGTCGTAAGAGTCGACTAAGGGAATAAAGGCTTGTAGTACTGTTAGGCGATGGGCTTGCAACCTGTCACTAATACACTGGTAAACATCTTAGCCTGATTATGCAAAATGTGGTTACAGAATTATCAACAAGCTTTTAGAGTTGTTGGCAATTTTGTAGCTCTGCCTACCCCAAACTGGGAATAAAGGCGTGAGTTTATGTATGTGTATGTATGTGTAATTAACAGGAGAGATAGTGTATGAATAAATATTATATTATAGGTTAAACTGGTGTTAAAATAGAAACACCGTACCCGAGGTAGGTAAGTATTACTAGCTTTAAAAGGGGGCCCAGGCGGCCATGTCCCCTCAAAAACCGTATTCTTCTAACAGAAAACGGGGTGGGGGCTCTTAGAAAATGCCTCGCATTCCCCCCGAAATTAAATTATACCGCCATATAGTGGGCCGCCACTAATTACCTACTTAGCACGGAAATAACAGAAGGGAGGGGTCTGTTTTATAATTACGATACTTACTACTTTGCGACGCTCTCATATATTGGGTCCTTACATATTTATGAAATTGCCGTTTTGTTTAACTGGCCACTTTGGTTCAAAATATCTAGTGTTTGGCTAAGATTTCTAAATTCAAATTTATTTCAAATTTTAGATCATTTGTGCTTCGAATTTAGCGATTCATTTTGTTATCGAGTCATTTGATATTTTTTTACATCACTCTGTTCACAATATGGAGAACTTAAAATATGGCGATATTTACGAATACGAGTTCCACCGTGGCATCAGTGCTGCAGAAACGGCTCGAAGGATTAATTATGTGCATGAGGCAGCTACTGTAAAAGAAAACACGGTACGTTTTTGGTTCCAACGTTTTCGTTCTGGAAATTTTGAACTACAAAACAAGCCCCGTGGATGGTCGGAGACCCAAGTTAATAACGAAGAATTAAAAGTGATTTTGGAAGCGGATCCATCGTGAACCACGTCAGAGTTAGCGGCAGGCTTCGGTGTGAATGATAAAACAGTTATTTAAATAAAAATTGGTATATTTATCAAGGGTATATTTTTGCCGATGTAAGGACCTCTTATAATATTTTTTTAAGAATTGAGACCCTCCTTTTATTACTTGTATTTGAAGTCGGTCAAAAAACACAATTGTTTGTTATAACCTGCTTCGAGAAGAAGGCGCATTGCTTGCGCAACGTGTCCAGCCCTCGACTGCTAAACTTATTTGTAATATCCACCCGTTTTCCGACTATCTATTTAGTTTATTGCAGTATTCGCAGAACATTTGCTCGGCCCCGGGCGCAGCAATTAAATTCGCAATTTAAGCGAAAGCCTTCCATGCCGCGCCACGTCCGGCGGAATATGGCGCTCAATCATTTATTCACAGACGGACAGATCCCGGAATTTCATGAACAATTTGTTACTAAAAATAAGACTAGCGGTAATTAAAGGTTTTTATGATTAATGAAAGCTACCCGGAAAAACAACGTTAAGGTAACACTCTTCCCTAGTTAAAACTGACTTGGTACATAAACACGCTGCGGTGACGAAAAGACGCCAGAATTATCTTAAATTATAGCATCTTCGTGATGTAAAGGAAATTAAAACTCATTTTTTTTATATAAAAAAGGGTTGTGTTACTTACATGTTTACAAGAACTGTGATGAAGAGTACGTAAAATTATCTAAATAATTGTTTTGAAACAAAGAACTGAGAAAGGAGGACGTACATTTTTACACGTTTTTGTTTGTAACATACTGACAGTTTGAAACTGTCGCAATTACGACGGAGCGTAGTCGTTGCAATTTGCAATGTTAGCCTCACTAATAGTACTTTGTGAAATAAATTCACAACCACGTAGTCACGTCAAGCAAGCGTAAATTTTCTTTGAAGCGCGAGTGAATTGTTTTATACGTTTGTACAGTTGAGAAAATAGGATGCATTCAGGACATGTGGGGGGCGGACGTTTCCCGGCGAGGAGCTCGGGGACGTACAGAGTAGGAGGTTGTTTCATCGCAAAGCGGATCAACGACTAAGTATTAATTACGTATATAAATGCATGATTATTAATCATACCTATATACCTACGAAGAAATAAATTATTATAAAACATCAAGTTTTAAATCTCAATGCAAAACCAAAAACATGACTTTTAAACTTGATTTTCTGCAGATATACCTATCTACTTTTAACACACAAGATATAATTTAATACTACTAGTATTAAAAGTGTGATACTTAGTTTTGCGGGCCAGTGTAAATAACAAATGTAGCAGAAGTATGACCTAGGTATGAATTTAAAAGTATCATTTTGTTGTTGGACCCAGGGGTTTTGATTTATTATCAAACTCTTCTTCGTTTCCAAACGAGTACTCTGTACAAGTTGAGAAGCAAGCGTCTCTCTAGATCCGGGAAGCATGTTTCCATGCGAATGCGAAGTGGTTGAATTTCAACTGGAAACATTGCCGTGCGGCTGCAAGTGGATCAAACAATTCCAAACTTCACGCGCGGAATGCGATGTCCCGAAAGCAAATAGCCGTTTGTATGTTTTTTCTGGTAAACAACGACTCAAACAGGCTACCAGCAGACTGACGACAAATAACGGTTTTTAGAGTTCGGAACCATTTTTTAGTTAGGTATTTCATTCGTATATGCGTTTAAACAAACAAAGAAATAGAGATTTTCTCCAACTTTGACCACCCAAGGCATGCAAGCCGCTTGAACTTAATACCCTGTGTAATAGTGGTAGGTACTTAGCAGTTGATATGTTCTTAAAATGTTGTTTGTAGAAATTGAAAACCATGGACGGGTACATTATAAACATCATAATTTGTCTATGTTCAGAACATAGAAAAAAGAAAAGACAAAACGTTATTATTATAGGTACTTATTGTTAATTATTACAAAAATAAATACATATATATAGTATACATACAAGTTACTCATACAGTTACATAGTAGTTATATAATGCTACTGATATCGTAACTTTTTAATCGATGCTAAAGTAAGTATTCAATTTTCCTTAAACAAAATAAGACCGTCATGGGTTAATAAAATGATGAAATACCAACAAAATTGAATAAATAAAGAACATTCACGAAATTTTCACGCCGTGGACTGACGTTGAGGATTTATCAGGAAAAATTAAGGTGAACCAAATTTATAATAAGAACGCTTTTAGGATTATGGGTGAATTTCCAATTACCTATCTTAGGGCCGTATTAATAAACTATACTCAACTCTAATGCTCGTCTCGAGATGCGTCAAAAATGACAGTGTTCTATGGTTTGACGTTTACTTTGACGTATCTTGTGACCGGCATCTCGGCTAAGATGAGTTTATTAATACGGCCCTTAAAAACTGTAAGTGTAAATGTGTAAGGATATGTACGTGTAAGTACTTATAACTATAAATGACAGAGCTGAGGCGACTGATAGGTACATCAACGTAAATCCGTTTAATAGGGAATATGCATGGATTTTTTGAAAATGTGAAAATACCGTAAAAGAGATTACCAAAAGTGTCAGTGAAATTAAAATTGAAATCGGTCAAGAAATACGGATGATACAAGCATTTTATAAACTGCTAATTAGACAGAGAGAACCGAAGTGCACCGGTGACGTCATTGTGCAGTTCGGCCATATAAACTCGACGTAAAATTCTGTTGTGCTAGAAAGAGATAGGAACAAATCTTTGTTGGCTTATATCTTGGTTATTTTTATAGCTATTCAAAAAATGATTTTTCTCACCTGTTTGTTACATGAATCAGCTTTTATTGTTGCTGAAGCTGTAAAAAAACATGAATATTCCCTATTCGGGATAGTACCATACTGCTACTTCGGAGTAACGTAAAAGTGCACTAAGAAAGATAAAAAGGTGGGGGTGGGGTTAGTAGGAAGCAGTCGGTGTAACATTGCTTGAGAGGTCGTGGACGTAGTGGTCATCAATCATTGTCTTTTATGCAGCGCCTTACACTTCTCGAACAGTTGCCGGGGTCCATGTCCATTGTTATTTTTGTAGGAAAACTACTACTAGACGTGCAAATATTTTTTGGCTATTATATACACTCGAATTCACGCATTGACTTGGGTATCGTGTCCTCGTCGTGTTCAAGTGTTTTACACGTCTAGCGAAAACTCACAACACGAAGTAGTTTATCTGAGCCGGCAACAACGCGTTATTAAGACGGAAACAATAATAATAAGGAGAGTGGAGTGCGCGCAGTTGATTTTGGCGCATAAGTCGGTGTTTGTGTCAATATTTGTGACCGAGGAGGCAAACAGGCCCGCCCGGGTAAACATCCTGCTGGCTTCCATAAGGCGGCTTATGGATAGAGGCAATTATGTCCCGGAGACGCCGACGTTACCCATTTCCAGGCTGGAAAACCGATTTATACCGACTTCACACTTGGAGAGCTGAAAAATCGTTTTGTAACCGGCTAAGCGACACGGTATTTTTCTACTAGTGCCGTTTATATAAATGGATGTGGACACAAAATCGCTAACATTTATCACCATCAACTAGCAATTGTAAATAATTAATATGAAGCCAGGCGTGACGCGCTGGCTTGAAATGTATTGATTAAGGTGTTTTACTCGTATCTAGGGAAAGCCTTAAAACATCTTTATAAGCTTCTTTCCCCTATTATCATACATACCTGATGCTCCAAAGCCACAATATTTTTCATTGATGAGATACCAAAACAACAGCGTTTTTAGATTTATCAAAAGATTGAAAAAGTCTTGATTAATGAAAGAGCTCTTTTCTCATTCATTTCATTACGTAAAAGTGATAATTACAGAAAGGAAACGTCTTAAATGAAGTGGAATCCTTGATGTTATTAAAGCACTTTCTGTTTATCCGGTTTCTGAGCGAACTTTTGAATTTTAAGATCATTACGTACTTTATTTATTTAAGGGCTTTTGGTGAAACATATCGGTCAGTTTTTAGTGTTTTTAGGTTGATTTGGAACCAGATTTGAAGTTACATTAATCGTTGTTTGGCTGTATTTGAAGAATGAAATATTCAACTTTTTTTTTTAAATGACACTTTTTAACTTAGTTCAGCCATACGTCACGTTTTCGTATCGCATTTACCATTCAAAAACGTGTTCTGAGTCAATCCGTAGCCCGTACCTCTAAAACAGACTCACGTTTCCATACATTATTTTACGTATTCTTCACCTTAACTGTCGATGACGATACGAAAGTCAACGTCAACTTGCTATTAAATTGTAGTATCTAGGTACTAAATGTGTCCGCACGGGGCGCTGCCTCCAATCGTCATACACATTTTCTCGGTGACGTTACGTTAACGTTACTTATTCGATAGAATAGAAGGAAAAGGTGCGTGCTCGAGGCAGACATATTTTGGTGTCTGATTAAAGACGTGTAAGGTAACAGCGATAATGAATTCTATACAAAACAGGAAGATTTTTCTAATCTATATTAATGGATTTACCATTTAGTGACATTTTTACAAATTTGCTCCCCTAAACCCCCAAAAGTATTCCCGTTTCTGGGCGGCGCACCCCCGTCAAGAATTTAGTACAAAAAGTGATCGTTAATGGCGCGCGCCAGACATCATCTTGATTAACCGCCATTCTTCGCTCTGCAATCCGGATCGCGGGAAAATTCACTCTGCGTACTTTCGGGGACAAATGAAGATGATTGATTGAGATTTTAACGTCTTTAAAAATATCACTCATTTTTAAGGATTAAGAAGGTTTCGTTCGAAAAAACCCACGGTGCGCAGTTACTGTTCTTTATGATTAAGACTTTTTTGTGATTATGTAACACCCAAACAACTCGTTTTAAGCATCAAACTGTAGGTGGACCATCTCATAGCCAAATTACTTTTTTTTTATTCTACCTCTTTGAAAGTAAACTGTGATCCTTTATTTCCAAAGTTAAAGGGCCCTTTACTTATGTATGCTACTCTTGGTAATATTATGGGTACTCTATAAACTCGTAAAGGATGGAACTTAAAAAGCGTCGGCCCCATTTGCCATCCACGAGTAATCCTGAAAGCTTTTTGAACTATTTTTACATTCACGTTCTGCCCTTTCAGGAACATCAAAGCTTTATCAAACAGCGTATTTACGAAATATCCATTAAACATATTAAGCGTTTGCTCGGCGCACTTACACGACACGATTACTCGTCACGGGGGCTGGCGTGAGGCGTGATCACGCCCGTGACGGAGTGGCGCGGCACTAAGAGCCGTCTAAATTGCTCGCGACACAACACCGCTGGCTCCGCTCCTAGCGAGCGCTCGTATGGCGTCCCTAACTGATATCAATTACAGGCTCAAGCGTAAATTCAGCCGGCAGATCATGGCTTCTTCATCAGTAGTCTAGAAAGCCGGCTAACGAAACTTATTATAAAGCACCATTAGCGTCAGACTTTTGAAACATAAAATTTATTCAATTTAGCGAACGAAGATCAAGTGAAAACTGACGCTCAAATAAACGAGACGATAAAATCTGTTTTCAATTTCTCGGAGTAATCGTTATTATGTAATTTTCGAAGGTTAAGTGTTCCCTGAAGCTTCGATAATTATCCTTTTAATTGAATTAGGGCAGGCGTCGCTTTTGCTAATTAGTCCTCGAGTCAAGCAGGTGTGCTAGGCAAGCAGCGCGGGAGGGACTCTTATACGGAACTCTAACTAGGTCTACTTAGCCGGTAGAGACGTGAGCGCGAGCTCTTTGTACCTACACCGATTGTTTGTCGCGACAAGGCTCTCTTCGTTATTCAGTGTTCACAATTTGGATCGCCCTGTTTTATTTAGTAGGATAATTGTCCCTAATTAAAGTTGACGTGGCTGGGACTGTCACTGTTTTAGACTTAAACCTTAATGTAAACTGTGAACCAAATTCAAAGAACATAATTTTATTAACTTATTACATTGCATTTTAACGAATTTTAATGATCGTTAAATAAGACTTCAAGTAAAAAAAACTTAGCGGTTTCTTTTTTTGATATCCACGAGAGAGAATTATTTGTATTTGACCGTACAATTTGCGCACATAAAGTAATATTCAACTTGTACTTATTCTTCATTTATAATTATGTTTTCATCCTCAGGCTCGGGCGCCGCCTACAATCATCAAATCAACGCTAAAGACTTCGTTGGAGCGCGAGCAATTCCACACAAATGACTGCGCAGTATCAAAGGAAGGCACTTAATTACAAACTACTGGCATGCGCTTTTAGGCGATTAAATGTAAAGTTATGTAGACTTGATTAATGGAGTTTTAGAGAACTTTAACCACTACAAGATCTGTTAGAGTTTCTTAAGACGTCTACAATATTGTCATCTGCGTCTCTAACACGATACGAACTAAAGTTGCAGCATACGGGGTTCTTTTCTACTCGGTAAAGCCATATTGCTTTTGACATGTTATCGTTTTAATTTATAACTCCGCCGCCGTTACCGTCATGTACATAAGAGCTATAATAACGCTGACAATAGTATTACCTACATGTCCAAATCGGCATGGTTTTACCGAGCCGACTAGAGCCCCAACTTAGATCGTGTCGGGTTAGTGACTAGTATAGAGCCCTAGGGCGACACTCAACACTGATATATTTGCAAAACTGTGTAATAGCGATGATGATATACTACGACACTTTCTGTGGACGCCATTCGCGACGATACTGCTGGGTGACGCGGTTAGAATAGTAAGATATAGATAGTATGAATAGTAAGGGCAAGTATTTGTGTGATGAGCGCTAGTATTGTTTCCTGAGTCTTGGACATTTTATATGTATGTAAGTAGGTATGTATTTCATTAAATAAGTACCTATGTTCTTAGTTCTCGATTACCCAGAAAGCCTACCTATATATGTAGTTGAGTTTCTTGCGGCGCTTCTGTTCCACAATGATGGTCTTGTCCGAAGCGCTAGTAGATTCACTCCATGTTACCGACGTGAAAAAGAGCCGTCATGTGGTTGGCCACATGACGGCTTTACTGATAAATATTTTGATTTTTTAATTCTGAATATAGACCTTCGTTTGTGATTAGGACTAGCCCAATTTGTCAATCATCTCAATTATCCCCGAATTATTCATTTTATTTTATTTATAGTTTCTTAATGGCATAACCGTATGCCGCTCTTTCATGTTTTTGATATATCTACCTTTAATTGATCTTTAATTAAGCGTATCTAACTATCTAATGATACTTATGTTTTAGTCTTAAAAAAGCAGCTAGAAATAATGAACAGTTACTATAGCTATTTGAATCTACGGCATTTAATTCACCCATCAAAATACCTAACCACATACAAACCACGCGGAATGTACGGGGCCAGCGAGCGATAGTCGTCCGCATACATTATGTAGGTAATCCGAATAGGCTCGGGTCGTCGAAGTGCGGTCACATTTGTACCACGGGGAAACCATCAAATTTGCATAGCAGTTGTATATTATGATTATATGCGGCGTTTCGCTAATTATTGTCCTCGAATTGTGGGACCGAAAATTCAGTTGCAAATTGATCCTCCGCTTTGTAGAAACCAACACTTAGGTATACTTACTTAATATATTTCGTGAAGCCCAAGGTAAAGTATAGTCGTATTACTTCGAAGAAAAGAAGGGCAATTTATTTAATAGTCCTACTCACATGTAATCGACTTTATCCCTTCCCTTTTTTATTTACCGGTGACCGCCATAAAATCGGCTCAGTAAGCATATCTCCTCTCTTTTGTGTCCTCTCCTTTCTCCAAGGGGCAAACAAGCCTTTGTAGTAGCATTCAGAGCGCAGAAATAATAGATCACATCGTAATTAAACTTAAGTCGGCTAACTTTAACCTGGCTATCTTAAACAAATATGCAGGGTGGAAAAAACGAACGCCACATGGACGCAACTACCGTAAATATTGAAAACAGCAAATTCTACGCAAATGAGACTTACCTACTTTTATTTTTGAAAACAATTAATTATTGCTATGGATTTTTGAAAATTTGCCTGCCTTAGTACCAATTTCACCATACGATGTTAAATTTAATCAATGTTAATCGGCTGTTAGTTCATACATTTTGGCAGTTGTTAACGCTCTAATCGTCTGTTAAGTGGTTAACATCGTATGGTGAAATTGGTACTTAACCGGGAATCGAACTGGTCGAATATGACAAAATAATAAAGAAGGGTTTTTTTACGGTTTTTATTTAATTTAAAGGAGTATGCTTTATAGACATAAATGATCACTATCAATGACCCTTTCGATCTGTATCATAAAACACGACTTTATTGTTTTGTCATATTCGACCTGTTCGACTCCCGATTTTTCAAAAATCCAATACTGCAGTATTTTTTGTTTTCAAAAATAAAAGTACGTCTCCTTTGCGTAGAAATTTCCATTTCCAATATTTAAGGTAGTTGCCGTCCATGTGGCGTTCGATTTTCCACCCTGTATATATTTAAAGCAGGCGATCCATCAATCTTAAAACTTCTAATCGTTTTGCTTCCGAGCGAGATAAAACTTCGAAGGACCCGCGTCTGGATCTACACTTGAACGCTGTACCCAGCATTTCTATAAAAGAATTACGCAACTAAACTGGTTTTGGATTACTTTTCAGGGAAGTTTTACTATGGGTTTGTTCAGGCAGGGCCGTTGTTCTAGTTTGGTTTAGACCATATTGCTTCGATATCGTTGTAATATTGAGGATAGTAAGAGCTGTCGTAACGTTAATAGGTGTTAGAAAAATGTGAACCAGTCTGCAAGAGTCGTATACATAAGGGGGGGGCACATACTCGTACCTAAGTTTAGAATAGCTTGACTGCGCGACAAAGCTCCGCTTAAACTACCTAGAATGAATTCTTTATTTTGCGAGAGTTGACAAGCGCAGTTTCAAACCAAACCCCGGAAATTCAATTCGGCGTTTAGAATAAATTTTGGTCCGTCTCTTTCATAAAAATCGAATCATATTATACCTTTAATATTAACGTTGATATATTGTATAAAGAATTGGAGACCGACGGAAAATTTTGTTTGTGATCCCTAAATTGAAACGAATACGTGCTGAATTATTTAAATTTGTTCTTTCCATATCGTTTTACCGAACCGAATGCTATTCAAAGAGATGTACAAGAATGTATAAAATCATCAACTAAACAATTCATTCCTGAAAAAATGTATATTAATTCCAGTTGTTCGAACAAAACCTACACAGTTTAGTTATAGGTAACAATATTTTATTAATATCTGGAGTATTTAGGTAGGTATAAGTATCCCAATTGCTTTAGAGACTATTCCCAAATAAAATGACTTATTTATTTGATTATTCGCGTAATCCGATGTTTTATCAGACTAAGTACTTCACCCGCTCTAGTATTAGGTACCTAGGTCTTTTACCAAATACCAAAGCTAGTCAACTTTTTGGGTCATTTATTAAGTTTAATTTTAAAACGATGTCTAAAATATTCAGCCCATGGCCGCATCTCCTATACAGCCTGTTGATTTTGCTTACTCTCCTTGATAATTCAGCCTCTTGTCTCGGAAACACAATCCGGAGTCGGAACCGCCATTAATAATTACATCAGTTCTTGCAGGCGGACCCGGAGACTGGTATTCCTAATAAGGACCAGGACAGCCTGACGAGGGTCCCTAAGAGGGATTTAAATTTAACTACTGACTTAAACAATTCCGACCTTGTTGTGACAGGCCGACGACCTTCATGAATTGAAATATTTATTGTGTAATGTATCGAAATAAAAGGGCTACATTACCTTCAGCACTCAGGCCGGGTATGCTTAGAGGGTATTTCGTCTGGAATTTGTAACAGAAGTTTATTATAATGTGAAAGGTCTATTAACTCGTCTGTAACCATTGTTGTTTTTGATGATAAATAACAGACAATATTCCGATTTTTTTAAAGGAATATCGATGGAGTCAGGCGGTTCGTTTTGAGGTTAAACCAGACTAATTAGCTTAATAATTTTTAAAGAGTATTTTACTACCCCAATTTAGCCCTTTCACAAATAATAGGATAAAGATATTAAATAAATTCAATTCAGTTAGCTTAAGACGCAAACGTTAAATGCGCGATTAAGTCGCGGCCGGAAATGTCTAACATTTGCAGCTCGCTCGGAAATACGGCAGCTGTTTTAATTTATGTTAAAGGCAAGGAAGTGCACCGAACCGCAGGTGCTCTAGACCACCACTACTAACAGACTTGGTGTTTACCGGGAAACTTTGTAATGAAACATTCAGAACAAGTTATTCATTTTAAGGATACGACGAAGCTGAGAATTGTTGTTTTAATACATTATTTTGAAATAGAATTTCAGTATACATAAGTATCGTGACCCGTTTGCTTCAATTTTGCTCTGTGAGTTCTTGGCAGGTATACTTAAAAAGCGCAACCCTCAAGTGGACCCTAAACACACGTTACACCTACTACCTATACATATAGGTAGGTACATATCAAAAACATTAAATTAAGGATAAATGTCCTCCAAAAACATAGTACGCGTATAATTAATTTTCAACACGATTTTCAAGGAAATACATATGAATTTACCTCTGACATCGTAAAGAAAAAAAATATCTAAAAAATCGTTCGAGTTATATCAACGATTCGACTGTTTAAAAACTCTCGATCGCCGAATCCCTACTTACCTAAAGTTTCGAAGACATTTTTAGGTTTATATCTTCTAGTCCCTGTTTATTTACGTAGGTAGGTGTTGGATTGGCGCCATACTGAAAACTTACAACTATTTTACATTTATTAAAAGTAAACCACATGAAATTCAATTTGGTTTGTCTAGACTTAATGTTTCGTCGTTTATGCAAAAATATTCTGAATTTTGTTTATTATCAAAAACATCAACAGAACCTACCTACGAGTAAATAAAGATTATATCAATACAAATGTATTTTTCATGTATGAGTTTAAAAAATATTCATCTTGTAATATTTAATTCAGGGATATCTCTCGAGCTGACAAATCGCAATTTTTAAGTAATTTTACCGTGTAAAAGCGAAGAAACGAGTGACCGTGGTGAATAACCGTTTCCATAACTAACTATATTACGGCGGCGGCGGGAGCGCTCGCTGTTGATCGCCGCTAATTAAATCTTTCCTCTCCTTTTTCTGTTTTTAATTTCCGCCCGACTGACTTCGCATTTTATTAGAATTTCAATCCCCAACTCTCTGAAAGTCAAGTAGAGCCAACTGAATGAACAAACAATCGCTTACGGACATAATGAATTGTTCAGCCGTCCCGTTTGTATATATTGGATTGGCGAAATTAAATTTTTCATATGAAAATGTTGATCCACGTCTAATTTAAATAAATTCGTCATTTACATTGATGGCTCGTCAAACGTAAAATAACCCTGTTTCCTTATTCTCATCATGACTCTAGCAAAATTATTTTAGTGAATGGCTTGTGATGTTAAAACCGCATGGCGGTGAGCCATCAATTCAATGACGGGTTTATACAATAACAAGGAGAAAACCGAAGCTAGGAAATGTAAAATCGTATAAGACAAAATCAAATCAGTCCCCATCTGCGGACGCGTCTAAACACCGCTAGATCAATACTGCACGGCTCGTGCTCGACACCGCCAACCCAATTATTGGGCCACTTACGCGCTCCGCTGGTATTACCTCACGCGCAGCAAAGGCGACTTTGCACGGTCGAAAAGGATGGTCGATTCTTAAATCTTGTCTAGTGACTAAAGCTCTCCAAAATGGTCGATTTCTACTGATTTCGACGCGTTTGTATTTTGAATCTCACCGGTGAAAAAGATTCTCACGCCTATAGCACTAGTCCTACAGCCGGCGAGAAAGCGATTAGCTATCGACTATTTTCTCGCTCAAGAAACGAACAAGAGATATAAATCCCGTCTCAATAAAAGAGGCACGTAAATTAAGAGTTGATCGCTCGCCGTTCACACTGCCGGCTTCAACACTCTCCACTAGTTTGTCGAAACAAAAGATATAGATCCCGTGTCAATAAAAGAGACATATATTTAATAGTTGATATCTGGCTCTACTCGCTTCCCGCTCATCGTCAGCGGTGGGATAAGTGCCTATAATATCAAACAAAAGTACCCACTATAATTCGTCTCTCTGGGATAATTTGAGCCGTGTTTGCGCTAGGGCAAGCGTTTAGTCGTGGCACCACCATCGAACCAGTTTCGGGTTTAGGATGCTTTTATTCATCTCTATGAGTCACCGCAAGAGCTTATAGCGCATGTAGGGATTAAATTTCGCAATTATTTCCATTGAACTTGCGTTTCCTAAACAGAATAACACCACTGCATTCCGCAACTCGATAAATTCTCGGCTGTCGAGTGCTCGAGTCTCTGGTGCGGGCGGTATGCGATGCGCCGCTCTAGCCCCTCGGTCCATTCTGTTGATTGACTTTAAAGGATTTTCCGCTCCCTGCTAATCCGGATCAGCGATCGCTTCAAAAGGCCAGGACAAACTACTTATCGAATTACAAATATTACGAAGTTAAAAAAGGCAGTTTCATTTTGTTAATAATTATACAATTTTCAAGCAATTAGACTTTATTCGGGCCAATACGGATCAGTGTTCTCTTCAATATCTGTAAACCTTATGAAGCCGCCTATGCTAAAGTCTGAAGTGTTCCGCGATCTGGATCTCAATAACCATAACGCCTTTGTATCTGCTTTTTGGATATATTAAACTTGATCATATTTGCTTGAGGCTGTCGAACGTAAAAACACGATTAGAAATAAAATCCTCGATACAATTATTTTTCAAACATGACACCTTTTTTGCATGTTTTTGGTTGAATCTTCGAAACCCTATAATCTTTAACGATGATTTTCGATTCAATAGTTGAGGATATGTAACTTCTTAATCCTGGCAAAACATTATTTCAATATATGTTGTGGTTTTAAAGTAAACAGCGATTAATTGAATTTAACGCTGCCGTCAAGGCGCGAGCGAACTATCTCCATCTCACATTCTTCGCGCGGAAGCACATAAAGCCATCCCTTTTTATTCTTATGGGGGCGTGGCACCATAGGTGGCCTCTTATTTTTTAAACGTCAACCACGTTCGTATTCCAACAAGAGTTAGAGTTTGACATTCAAAAATTCAAGTTAAAGTTAGAGAACACTGGTCTGATTTTAGCCCTATTAGGGGAAAGGAAGGTAATACGGACCACTTAAGAAAAAATCAAGATAGAAAAAAAATTAACAGCTTTATTCTTATTTGCTTAACATATTATAATTGAGCATTTATTAATGTAACTTATGTTTATTGAACACTTCAATCAAATCACAGATTAAGAGGATATTGGATGATTTCCAAAATCCTTGAATTGGTCCATTTTGCCTACATGTTAAGGTAAAATGAACCACACGTAAAGGTAAAATGGACCTATGGCACCCTAAAGAAGAAAATCAAAATTTTGTGCACTTACTCAATAGCACACCTTTCGCAAACCAACCTAACATCTTCGTCATCGTCTTCAACGCCGGCACAGCTACAGTGTGCCCATAAAGAACATGCTGGACATTGAACCCATCCCTCTGTTGATTCAGAAAATAAATGTGAACAGTAAAAACATCTAACATCTTCTTCGTCTTCGCTGGATGATGTCCTCGATTTTTTTTTCTTTTTAGTAGCTTTTTTAGTACATTTTCCTTTTCCTTTTTGAGTCTTTGCCGTATTTTTTTTTTTAATGTGGCAGCAGCTTTGTTAAGCCCCATTTTGCGAGTTGATACGTTTTCAATCGCATTTTTCATATCTTCCTCACGCCATGATTGTCGGTTTGTCCTTCTTTTATAGTTGTTAACCATCTAAAACAAGAACAACATTTAAATTATCAAATTTCGTAAGACAAATCGCAGATATAAACACTTGAAGGCATAACGGACCACGTGGTCCATTTTGCCCGTTCCGTTTTGCCTTTTTGGTAGGCACGTAAACAGAAAATATTTTAAGGTTAAATTGGCGAAGCACCATGCTTATTTTATCGTTTAAACAAAGTGAAATAAAGAATATATAAAGCAAAAATAGTTTGAAATCGATATTAGTAATGCAATAAAAGAGAAGGCTGATCAAAATTTGCGGTTTTTACATCAAAATACACAAAAATTAACTAACCTTGATATAACCGCGTGCTGCTGCATGACCGCTCCAAGGACACTGACCCAAACTGAGCGAAAGGCGACTACTAGGTGGACATAAGTTGCCAATAGATGGCGTTACTAGTAATCCAAGGTTTAAGTGTAGTCCGTTTTACCCACAGGGTCCGTTATACCTTCCTTTCCCCTACTTCCTTTTTAACCGACTTCAAAAAAGGAGGAGGTTATTCGTTCCACTGTATGTATCTTTTTTTTTTCTATGTATGTTCACCGATTACTCCGTCAATTGTGGATCGATTTTAAAAATTATTTTTTCGTTTGATAGAGTATACTTCCGAGGTGGTCCCATTGTCACCAAATCTGTATCTGATGAGGAATTGAGGGAACTCCTCAAATATTGTAGGCAAACATATAGCGATTTTAGTATTTTTAGTAACAAGTCCAGCATTTGCATTCAGAAAGTATCATTTGGTGAAGTGGAACTGATGATGAAGACCACAGATGGCCACCGGAACTCCTCAACGGTACCGATTTCAAGTGTGGCGATAAGATATCTCGATTAAGATAGTTGAGCGACTACAAAGAAGAATATTTACTTGCTGAAAAATGACTATGCCTTTTCCACGGCGTTGCTTGCGGCGCGCTTGAAATAATTTAAAGTTTCATATCAACTAAGAAGTGGGACCACGTAACAACGTATTATAATCACTAAAAAGTATAAAATTAAAACAATGTTTTAAAAAACAAAAAACCGCTTTCAAAAACGCATAAAAATAACGTTTTTGAAGGCGGTTTTTTGTTTTTTATTTTTTCGAGTGTTCGATTCCCAAAAATCACAATGTCACTCGGCACATCAAATTAGTAAGATATCTACTTCATTCCGATATGCTTATTTCTTCTCTCTGGAATGTAAACTTTTGCCGAATGCTTATAGTCAACTATCCCTTTGTGTACTTAAAGTGCACATAGCACGCACCACAACTTTGAATTATTTAAGTCCCTTTAAGAGTACGCCTTCACAATTTAAATTACTTACTCCGCAATTTATTCAGAATAATAAAATAAAGTATTTCCTGCAATGGACTTAACGTTATTTAGAGAAAAGAACGTTCAAAATTTAATTATAATGTTTCAGGCTTTCTGCTCGTAGTTTGAATCTGAAATAGAATTCGCAAAATTTGTACACTCCATAAGTGCTGGTAGTTAGAATTTTATTTCGAAACCTGCCATTCAAATTCAGAATGTAGGTACTAGGTATTATTCTTGTATGCTCTCTATTCAACTTCATTCTGTGTCGTATATTGAACACAGAGCTTGGCCTCTATTCTAGACGGTAAAAACCATATCGTCTTTGACCTGTTATGGTATTGTTTTTAACTGCCAAGGCCACTATTACTGCCAAGTAAATAAGAGCTATCAAAACGGTGACAACACGATAACAGGCCATTGTGCGTCGGGGGTGCTAGCTAGTTATCTAGTCAGCCTAACTCTGACCAAGAGCACAGCATCCTCCTGGTATCTCCACAGGCTTCTCGGAGTGACCTCGGTGTGTTGAGGATTTCAGTCCGTTGAGCAGCTACACCTACGCATTCCAGGATTACGTGGGGTGCTGTTTCGTCAGCCGACAGCCATCCCCTGCATAGGGGGCTGTCGGTCACACCTAGAACATATAAATGTTTGTTAAGCGAGCAATGTCCAGTAATGTTTCCTACAATTACTCGTAGGGCATGTCTATCTAGTGATAGGAGACGCTTTGTTAGTCGCGC
This sequence comes from Acleris literana, assembly GCA_946894065.1. Classification (NCBI taxonomy): domain Eukaryota; kingdom Metazoa; phylum Arthropoda; class Insecta; order Lepidoptera; family Tortricidae; genus Acleris; species Acleris literana. The sequence goes on along the minus strand of OX335671.1, from coordinate 19,450,554 downwards.
GTCCGGGTGTGGCACCATTTCCCTTGATTGTCTGCATGTACTGGTATTTGCCCATTGATTAGCATGTTGTTTGAGTGTTCTACGATAACAGGATAAAGACGATATGGTTTTTACCGCCTACAATTTCGACCCTGTCCATTTTTCATCACATAGCAAATACAAAAAAATATAGTACGCCTTTGTATTTCTAAAGCGGCATTAAATACAAGGCCTGTGTCGATTAGAAGCCTAGTGGACGAGTGGCAGCTTTGACAAGCGGTATCCGCTAACTTCGATAGAGGCATTTGTCGACGCCTTTATCGAACGTTCGACTGCTAACGAGGAATTTAAGCGAGAAATACAAAACGTTTGAAAAACCACCTTTAGCAATTCGCCTAAGGCCCGCTTGCACGTAAATTTAACCCTAGGTAAACCCCTGGTTAAATTATTAAAGAATGTTAGATTCATATAGGAACTGTCAATGTTAACAAATTAACCCGTTAACCCGGGGTTAACCCAGGGTTAACATTCACGTGCAAGCGGGCTTAAGCCTGTTGTAGTTAACTAGTTTATACGAATCCTTAGCCCACTAGATTTTTTTACTTATTAACGTTCTATTAGATTAACTAGAATGATCTAAGATAATTAAAGTGTGAAATAAGTTAAGGCTTTATTAAACCTAGTAAAATTTCTTAGTTTCGACAGAAAAGTCGTATGTCAAATTAGAGTCATTAACCTAATTTAGGGCATTAAAACTAAGGGAACTACTTATAATATAACTAGCTAAGTAGACAGCGGGTCCGGGACTAATCCCCAAACAACGGTTACCGCTCGGCTGTAATCCCGCGAGGTAGCGTGGAGTGATTTGTGTTTAACACCCCTTAGGCCAGGAACTAGATATGCTACTCGCATATTGTTAGGGAACTAGGTACTTGGGCACTGATCGTGTTGTTCCAAGCGGGTGCTCCAAAGCAGGACAGGTAATTGACAATTCGCATAAAGCGAAACTTTACAGCTAGACAAGTTAGTTTTAAACTCGGTGTTAAAGATAAACCATAGAATTGTGCATCTCATAGTGGCAGTAGGGCCTTATAGGGTGCGGGATCGATGGAGATCACTATCAACATCTTACCCAAAAATTTGCCCCCAAGCAGTAGTGTCGGCATTTGTTGCGGTCCGGTTTGAGGGTAATACAGCAAAATGACTACCATAGAAGCACTCTGAGGGCCCTGCCAAGATGCATTGCGCTAACTAGCGTTTCTATTCGATTCGTGTTTAAACCAATCGCGTCACTGGTAGATGACGGGATACGAAAAGTCACGTGATCTACCAGTGACGCGATTGGTTTAAAACCGAAACGAATAGAAACGCTAGTTAGCGCAATGCATCTTGGCAGGCCCCTCAGAGCTCATATAGAATCTGGTGGCATACGTGTTTGTTTGCTTTGTCCATAACAAACAAAACCATGCATGTTACAAATATTTTTCTAGTTTTAGTTCTACACGCCGAAAGCAAGAGGAAACTTATTCTCTACTGTATCACCTTCGTATCAAATATCGCCATTTCTTTATCGCACTTGAAACGTATAATATAAACACATTTTATCGAACACATGAAAATTTATGTAATTTTTACAAGCTAGGCCACCTCTTGAGGATCCGTTGTTTTGACGTGGAGGAACTATAAAATACGAGTGCTTACGAGTATAATTTGTTTAACATTAATAAAAGGGTCACGTAGTAGTAGACTTTTGAACATTATAATTAGGTATTAAATATTTGGAGTGAAATTAAGATTTTACGCACTGAAACATGTTATTTCTAATTCGCGCAGGTCTCACTCGGAATGGCAGAAAGTTACTCAGTGACTCTTGCTAACAGTCGAATCTCGAGAATCTCTCGTCATATACCTATGTAGGTGACTTTTCAAGTAACGTATAAGCCATCGTTATTTATTAAAGAAGTTTAGGGAGGGTCGCTCGGCTGCTCAGTTATGATTTATTCGTCTCTGATACTGCGACACACGTAACAGTGACATTGGTACAACACGATCAAAGTGGCTCCGGGGTTTGCCCACTTTCCAAGAACAGGGGTTTTGTAATAAAATTGGACTTGATACGAATGTTATACTTAGTAAACAAGCGTCTGTGTCTTTGCAAGTATGGTTTGATGCCTGGTGCAATGCTAATTTGATGGCCATTACCCGCGGTCCCACTGCGTTTTGTCCCACCAACATTTGATGGACCCCCGCCCTTGCGCCCTATTTCAGGACGGTTTGCCCTTCGGACAACTGTAGATACTTAACGAACCGAACCTACCTACTTTTGGTATCACAAAATCGGATGGTCAACTTTTACCTGGGTGCAACTTTTTGTGTGGTGGGACAAAGAAGAGGGTCTAAATATGAATGTGCTGAAGCAACAAGAATAAACATTTGCACAACTGTCTACATTCATTTTCAACACGATCATAGATTGTGAGTGATCTTTGAGATGCTAAGATGTGAAAATTCTTACGAAAACTCTCTAGCCGATAGAAAATAAACTAGAGAGCATAAATAGTTATAATATTTCTTGTGCTACCCGTTACAAATTTAAATTATTGCAGAATAAAATGGCTTCCGCCCCGGGAACGATCCCCTGCAGTCAGCGACTAAAATAATAGACATATTAAAGCTCCAATTCTTATCTGCGGGGGCTTCTTGGAGAACGGAGAGCTTAATTTGAATTTATTATTTTTGTTTCGCGAGACCGACACCGAGGACCCATTAAGAGACTTTTTGGATAACTTTTGCGCGAGCATAAAACACAGTGATCGTACTTTATAATAAAAGTTCCTTCAGATAAGACAAAACAGCCTCAACGAAGTTTGTAAATTAGACGATTTCAATCTTTAATTTTTTTGAAATTTTGCATAATTCTAGTGGTGTAAAATTAGTAGGTCGACGCAGTAATTATACTAGTGAACTCATAAACTGCATTACTTTGTTTGAAAGTTGATCGTAAGTTTATTTGTCCGTGAGTGTAGGTATAGATGTAGGCTGTAGGTTGCAGTGACTATGGCCCCGTTCGTTTCACATTTCAGCTGAGTGATGTACCTATATCCAATACCTACATGCGGTGTCTTTCTCTATTGTCCTAATAATTCGTTAAAAGTTAATAACTCACCCGCGACTTCAAAACGACAAATGGAATCAGGCAGGATAACAAATATCGGGCTTCGGAACATTTAAACTTCAATAAATACTTTCAAGGGCCTGATCTCCGTAAACACAAACTGAGTATAATATGCCTTGGTTTAAAGAACGACCTATGCGATGATTTATGAATAATTAGAAGAAGAAGAAGAAGAAGAAAATCGTTTATTTGGTGCAAAACACAAAACAATAATAATAAAATGAAATACAGAGGGAAAATAATTAGAATAACAACTTAGAACTATTTTACAATGCACCAAATTGGGTGCCACTCAGCATAGTGTCAGACATATAAGTGCCGTGACGCTTATTTTCAGGGCAACCAGACAGGAAGAAAGCGCTGCTGATCCTTTCATATGTACAAGTAAGAGCGTAGGTATATGTAGAGTTGTAAGTGAGTAATGGGAACTGTAAGAAAAATGTTCATGCATATATAGATAGATAGGATAAACATAACAGAGAGGTGCTTTAATCTATATCTATCTATACATATAATAAAGTTGTAGAAGGGAAAAAATCTGTACATTCGAGATAAAAAATTAAAAATACTATAGGGGCCCTCAGAATGAACAGCAGAACACGTTTCTACAATTTTTAGACTTGGTGTCTGTTTGTCTGTTTGTCTGTTTAATTTTGAATTTTGTTTCTCCTCGCATCAATTGAAAACCACTGAACCAATTTTAATGTGGTTTTCACTAAAAGGTTTCAATAAACGGTGACCAGGTTCATATGTATTAAAAAAATAAGATATAATAACAAAAGGGGGGAAAAGAGGGGTCAAAGTTAGTATGGAAAAAAGTTACCGGATTGAGCTGGTCACTTGAAACTTTGTATATTTACTCTTCGTAACAAATTAAGCTATACCTATTTCAGGATTTCTCGATTAAAGTTAAAACAATTAAGAAATTATCAAATAAGTCCAATTATAGGTAATTCTTTAAAACCCTATTCGGGGTCCGTCGATTAATATACGTGACTACAAATATCAAAGTTTTATTCTCCGTTTATTACATAGAAACTAAATTCAAGGATTTTTTAAATTTCAATGTACAAAACGTAATAGAGGCAAAATAAATTATTCCAATTTGTTGTTGTAATAAATGTGACGCCATGTTATTTGACATCATAGATAAGGATAATCATATCCCTCCCATAACTGGAGCGATCAAGACAAAAAAGCACGCGATCATAGATTAACGTCACAAGCGACGTTGCAATACAGACTAACGGTGTCACCTTTCTCTCTCTCTCTTTTACTGTTTAGTTGAACATTTACTATTTTCGCATTTAAGGCTCCCACAGATTATCAGATTGTCAGGCCGCGTTGGATGGGCGGCCGCCTGACAATTCGTGTTCTAATACGGTGAACTGTCTAGCTAAAAGTGGCCGTTGACCTGTTAGTCTGTGGGACGCTTTAGTTTTAACATGGTCCATAAATAACAACCAAGATTTAAAAAATCTAGGTATTTCTTTAAAACCCTATTTGAGGGCCGTCGATTAATTTGGGTGATTACAAATATCAAAGTTTTATTCTCCGTTTACATAGAAATTTGACAAAATAAATTGTTCCAATTTGTTGTTGTAATAAATGCGACGCCATGATAATGCGACATCAAAGAATAGGACAACCATATCCCTGCCATAACTGGTGCGATCAAGACAAAAAAGCACGCGATCATAGATTAAGAAGCGACATTGTGATTGAAACTAACGGTGTCACGTTATTGTTAGAAACCATTGTTTTAACGCTTAATATCGAGAGTTAAAGTTCGAATCTATAACGAAGACAATATTTGGACAACCAATCTCCTATTTTATTTAGCTTTGATTTTGCAATTTTAGTGTCCTAAACGACTTTGGCATAACATATTTATTATACCTTATATTATTTAGACGAATGTTGACATCATTGAAAACATATTGGTAAATATCCGAATGATTGTTAGGTAGATTTTTATATTGTAAACTGTTGGTAAGACCGAATTTCATAACGAATAAAATTTCGTTTAGTATAATGGTCAAATCGTATAAAATGTTGTGTAGCATAATGGGAGCGAGCGCAGCAAGCGAGCAACATGGGTCACGGCAGAAGCGACTCGGGCAGGTTAGGTTGTTAGGTTTTTTTTATATAAGCCGGGAGCTTCTTCCTGCCTTATTTTCATGCTTATGCTGTTTAAAATGTTTATTCCAAAACATATTCTGCTTAATAAGTTTATTCGTATCATTATTTATTCGTTATGAACATTCGACTCATGAATTTTAAGCATTACGATTATTCGATCAACAAATATGGTGCGTAATGATTTCTGCGAAACAATACTATACCTACCCTATGCGTACTTATGCTTAAAGTTATTATGCCTTATGCAATTATTCCGAAAAACATTATACAAACGAAGGGGACCCCAATTTAGATCATTACTAATTCACTCCTTTGGGATCCGCAGCATTAAAGTAAAAAGAGAAACTTTATAATTTCACATCTATAGCGTATGTCACAAATACCTATTTTTTTGGGTGTTAGTTGTTTATCAATCAGATTTCGAAATACAAAAATAAATTCGTTAGTAGTAGTAAATTAAAAACACCTACTGCATGAACTAACCCTAAATAACGCAAACATTTTTGTATTAATGTATTTATTTCAGGATCATAGAGTTCCATAAATTGGTAGTAGTTAACATTAAATATTATTCTATATTAGTAATTAGCGGCCCGCACACGAAGTTCGGACTGCGGGAAACGCCACGCGCCATTCCAATCTTCGTTCCGAATCGTACGTGTAAATACAACTGTAATTGTAAAATAGTACAAAAACCTAAGGTTCGAACTGGCGCGTGGAATGGCGCGTGGCGTTTCCCGCGGTCCAAACTGTGCCGTGTAAAGGCCGCTATTATCTGACCCAATTGTTGAATGAATTATTTTATTTCTCCTTTGGCTTCTACCACTCAGTGTGACAACATGGGATAGGCTTTGTACATTCCGTTTTGTTAGCCTATGTCAAAAGCAGCGGTGTCAGATTGACGTTGACAGCGTTGACATATCCAGTTTATTTTTCCGAAGTTTTTCCGCCATTTTCAAGACTTATTCAAGGCGTATTGTTTAATTACGGCGCGACTGTTAGGTATTTAATATTAGGGCGGTTATTTTATTATCATCGTTTGGAAAAAAACGGGCAGTCATTTTATTTTTCGGCGGTCATTAATTGTGGCAATACATGAACGGTAATAAAAAGAAAATTGGCCGGTTGTATAATTCTAAAATGTCAGTTCAAACAATACTTAGGAGTAAAAAATCTCTATACTACGAAACATATTGTTAAAATTAATTAAATTAAATTAAAAATAAAATGGATTTTGAACTTGATAAAAGCAAAAATGATTAAAAACCGGGCAAGAGCATGTCTGACCATGCTAAATGTAGGGTTTCGAAGCCGTTGCTACACAAAAACGATCTCAACAAAGTGCACCAGCAAAAGAGCGTAACTTCATGGCACTTACGTCCTTTTGTGTAGAAGCGCAATTTTTAGGACATACCTAACTCAAAAATGGTATATCCGATCATATTGAAAATATTTTTCTTTGAAAGTATTGATTAAGCGTTACTTTTGTGATTTTTATCATTATTTTTAGACATAGGTACGGTTTAAAAGATAAAGGAGGGGGGATACAATGTATGAAACTTTCGGAGCGATTATTTCCGGAAATATTCACCTAATCAGAAGAAACTTAGTATTTTCAAAAGAACTGTCGAAATTTGTGCCAGACGATTAAAAAGCCTGTGATACCTATACGGAACGGACGGACAGACATGACGAAACAATTAGGGTTCCTTTTTTGCCATTTTGGCTAAGGAATTAATGAAGATAGCTTATTATTCTGTATTATCACATAGGCTACTTTTATTCCCGGAAAATTAAAAAAAACCTGTTGGAATAACGATTATCGAAATCTACTCAGACAATCAGCAATCAGATACTCTAGAATTAATGAGAAAAGCGGTTTTAGTGTGACCTTCGCCCCATAGGTCGTATTTGATTGTAGACCGCCCAAACGTGCTTCCTAACCGCGTTCCCTTTTGTCGAATATCTTTCATAATTTACGATCAGTAAGTATATTAATCATTTGATCAAAATACGATATCCAAGTCCAGGTGACGTTTTTTATTTTAAAAAAAACATACCGAACTAGACGACGCCCGTGACTTCGTACGCGTAGAAAGTTTCCCGCTTCTTGAAATACGGAGCTATTTCTTCCCGATCGGGGTCGATTTTCGAAAAATGCTTTGCTAGTTCACTCCAAGGGTACTCATAGCCAAGATATGCTTCCTCCAAAGGGGTTTGGGTAAAAGTGTTGTCATTTGTAAAATTCATACATTTTCAAGGTGAGCGGCCATTCATAAAAGTGGTAAATTATGATAGAATTATTAAAAATAAACATATTTTGTTATGTAATGTATTACTCTAAAGTGCATCGGAGCCGAGATATTTAAATATTGATACTTGGGCGTACTTTTGTACTAAAAACTGTATACTTAAATCTTTAAAATCTCCGCTCCGATATTATTTACCGCCATAAATTATATATATCTATGTGTATTTAGAGGTCCTCTAAATAACTATGTAAAAATCATCCGTGGCCGCTGAAAAAAAAAAAGACAATATGCTTCAAACTCCCTTTCAAGTGCCTACGTTCAGCGGTTTAGGCTGTACGTTGTCTGTCAGTGAGTCAGTCAGTTACGAAAGAGTCTTGTAGGATATAAAAGATAAATAAATGATCATGTTACTTAACTCTTGTTAAGCACCTATAACGTTCGTTGATTTAATAAATTAGTCGACGAATTGTTATATTTTAAGTTTATATTACACTTTATGAACAAGGGGAAACTGTAAATGAAGTATGACGATCAGCGAGAAAATATAACCAATACCACAGATTAAATAAGAGTTACTACGTAATACCACAGATTACATAAGAGTTACTGCCAATACACCCAAGAACCATGTTAGGGCAGCAGCCGGCGACTATCAGAATGGGAATTAATGGGATTCCATGCATTGAACCGATTTTCAACGGTGACACGTTTTACTACTGTCAGTGCGTGAGTTGAATGCAGAGCTGGAATGCGACAGTGCTGTGACGTTATCAAGGACAGCCCTACACAGCAGGCGCGTCAGGCGGGGCGTGCGGGGAGCGGGAGGCTCCTTACCTCAGGCCCCGACTGCATCCAACACGCGCGCTATCGTGGTCACAGTAAGTTTTAGTTTTTATTTTCTTGTATTATTTTTCTATTAATTAATTGTTTACTTAATTACTTAAGTAGCTAAAATATAGAAAGGCCGGAAGTCAATTTGTGTAGGTAAAATACTTCGCATTAGATTAGAAAACTCGAGGACCGTCGGAGGTGGTACGAACAGTCCAAAGCAGGGTTTCTCAAACTTTAGTCCCACGTACCCCCTATTAAATTTCCCAGACGACTGTCAACCTCTTAAAAAAACTTCGTTTGTTTCTTTCTTGACCGAAATTGAGTGGATTTCCTGGGTAATTTTGGTCAATCACAATCTTAATTCAAATTCAGTAAATCTTGTCGTGAACCCTCTGTTATCACTGGCAAATCCCTGGGGATTCGCGTACTCCATTTTGAGAATCCTAGGCTAAGGGAAGTTGCTCACACACTCAAGTGCCCAGGCGCGAGCACGCAAGCCCTGCGTCTAGAGCAGCTACACTATAGGGCTCCATCGGATCAGATGAGACTGCGTGGCAAATCTACAGGACTATTGTTACGCTAAATGTGGACAACGTAAATCATGAGCTCGGGATTGGTCACATCGCGACAGTATGTTGTGACATGACAAGTACCGTCCTCATTGCCGCACACGCGTTACTGAAACGGTCTCGGAACCATGTTACGATGAAATGTCACAAATGCAACCCACCATAAGTTTTACATGGAAGGAATTACACGGCAATGCACTCACAGTCAACCAGTCAAGGTAAAGCGCGGAAAAGTCGAGGTTAGATATTTCCTATTACTGGGTTTTCGGTGTTCATTATGGTAGTTCGGGACAAACCATGTAATTGTTAATTAAATTGTAAAATAACTTTGTGAATGAAAGTAAGTAAGTATTAAGTATTATAATATCTATCTTATTTAATAACAACTGGTAAAATAATACTTGGATTCTACCATATCGTACATTGAACGTGTTAAAATGGTTTTTTAGTTTACAGATCAAAACTGTGCAAACACTGTCTATATTTTGAGGCTTACGTCAGAGGTGGCTGACTGGCGATCAAATATTAACAACGTAAATATTAATAAGAATTGTTCCCCGTCGGCGCCGTATCAGGAAAATTAACGATTGCGAGACAAAGCTTTTTCTGAGAAAAGATAAACCTAACCTACATTAATACTCGTATAAATAAAAACACAAACGACACGAGAAAATGATAAAGCTCGCACTTGCTATTGCAAAACATACAAAATAAACTGCAGACTCTTATTGGAATTCACTTAAACTGTATGACGAAAAACCTAAAATAACTAAATATTTTTGTCAATGAATCTGCACAACCAAAACGTTCAGAATAATAATATTCAACCCGAAAGTACACGAGACAAATAAGATAAATTCCCTCGAGCAAAGAGCCACAACAAGGTAAAAGAAAAAGGAAAAGGAATTCATTGTAGTTCAGTGAAAGTAGTTAGGGTGGTGTTTAGCTGCAGTCGAATTGATCTCCCCCACGTTCGTATAGGCAGGTAAATTACTTTTCGTAATTCTTCAAATTTCAAAGTAGGGATTAAATAAAATGCTATTGTCATCTATTTGTAATGCTTACACATGAATGCAGAGTCGCAAGGTTAAATCGATTTAGGTATAGAATATAGTGGATCAACCTTGGCTTCGCGTGCTGCCGGGCGGGGCTTTAGGCTGAGGCTACACTAAGCAGCGATTTGCGATGTGACCATCTGAGCGAAAACAGATGAACAAAGAGTGGCGACATTAATAAGCGAAAACCTAGCGATGAAGTGGCTATATTGCATAAAGCATACATTGTGATTTAAAGAGCGATCTAGGTGGCTACACCAACACAAAAGACCATAAGTGATTACGTTGGAAATTCGCCTGTAATTAGCTGTACACTGGAAGCAAAAGATACTACTACTACTACTACAGAACATACCAGCTTTGTATACCCACTTGTGTACTCGTGATACAATAATGTCTCTCTCAAAACCAAGCCTTGATTCTCCACTAGAAAATAGTTATCTCAAGTATGACCTCAGGCAGAAATAATAGAAAAAAAAAAACTTTTATTTCTGCCTATAAACGCTAACGCTGTAGGACCACTTTATTTCTGTGTCTACCATGTTTGGCCATCCATATTGCAGGACGCCCTTGGATTTCCGATATTAATAGTTCGATGTTCATCATACATAGACATGGTTGAAATCAATAATCAGGATAACCACAACCTCTCGTAAACAGCGAATGAAACAAAATAGGTTGAATGGGTCGGGCGAAGACGCCGTCATGAGGGTAGGTGTATTAAAGTAGCCACTTGACAGCGAAATTACTTTAAATAGCAATGTTGAAACTGTCGCGGTTATAATCGCAAGGTAATTGGATTTTTAAAAAGTAGAAAAGATCGCTCCCAAAAACTGCGATCAGATGAAAGATCGCGGTTCACTCTACGCATAATCCTCATACACTGACGCCTTCATTCCCAGAGTGGGCTAGGCAGAGCTATAGTTATGTAGCCAGACATATACCGGGTAGTACTTTTGAATTAGTAGCGCCGGTTAAAGATTCGATGTTAAGTTCGCGTTGACATCGCTGATCGTTTGGTGTAGCCACCGCGCTTAGCTACGGTTATGTTATTTAAGTCGCACTACAAAATTTAAATATTCGCACTGCTAGATCAAAAAAGTAGTAACTCAAAATACAACTGTATTTTAAAATCAACTTTAATACAACATCTATGAACTTGAAACAAAACTAACAAAGATTTTGAGTTGATACTGTTTTGATCTAGCAGTGCTAATCGTAAGTGGTTTTGGATGCATAGTGTAGCCGTGAGCGTATAATATGATGCTGTTGTTTGAATCGCGTGTCGCTCATCGCGTCGCGCCTTAGTGTAGCCTCGGGCTTAGGCTCGCTCGGCATTAAACCCACCGCGGCACGACACCCCTGATCTAGTTTGAAGATAGGTGTGCTAATTCGGACTAATTATAGCCCATAAGTGGGTATGTGTATATATATATCCTTACCTATAAATGAACACCTTTATATACTCGTATGTTTCTGTACGTTCAAGGGTCTACGCAGGTCTGGTCTGCATTTCAACTGCAGTCTGGCTGCATAATTGCAGTTTGGATTCAGTTCTGTAATTATGAATTCAAATATCATTGACATTGACTGCGCAGTCTTGTAGGCGTTGGTGGGTTGTGATGACGTGCTATGCAGTCGAATCGGCGGCGGCAGAACGTTCGCAGTTACATTGCAGTCGTTCCAAATGCATTAGTACTGCACCACAACATTCACAACCGTACCGCTAGCATGCAGTTTACAGTCGTTAGAACTGAATGGGCCCTACAAAAGATGCTTATTGCTAACGTAAAAGACTTTCGAAAACTGTCAATTTGTATGGAGTTGACATAGCGCTCGATGCGATCGTCCGGTAGCTTACGTCAACCTCGATAACGATAAGCGGATTGCTCAGTCAGTCGGTATTTCTGCAGTTCAAATTCAGACCGTATGACTAGAGCTAGACCCCTAGTTTAGTATCAAGTGACGAATGGTATACAATTTTCTATAAATTAACTGTAGGATTCTGATTTATTTGCTTTGTTTCACTTACGTGTGTTTAGAAAAGTCATTAAAAAGGTCGTTTTTTTATTGTATTAGGTGGCTGGTTCTGATACGGCTAAAATATACATGGCACGGTGGAAAGAAAGAGTCACATTGAATATTTTTCAATAATTTATACAAGCAAAATTGGCATATATCCTCCCGCCTAGCAAAGGTATTCGCCTGTTATGTCATGTGTGAGACAACCGTTGAAAATTACCAGCATAGCGGTATTCCTCCTTGTCGTCAGGGTTGGCAACGGATTTGTGATATTGAGATCTACTTAGACATTGCAAATGTTTAAAAGTACCTATATTGCTCATGTATTGCCTAAATCTCTCAAAGCGTTACCTACGGTATTATACCGAGGCCAAGATTTCCCATTAACACTCACCTTAAAAAAGTTAAACACCCGTAACTGCAATAAAATGCACCAGCAGATTGCATCAACGCTGCACTTTGCACCCTCACTTTAACAGGTGCGGGCTCGCAAACCCCCCCACTTTTATGGGCTTTTCGTGTACCTGCTTCGTTTAGTCAGATCGTATATATCCATTCGCGAGACATTAAGATGAATGATCACATAAAGGAACGATGCGGTCTTTAGCAATTGTCGGAATGCTTTACTTAGAAATAACTGCAAAACTTTTCATTGTTCTAATCATATAGGTACAGGCTAACAAATGGCTTTCTAGGCCACTATGGAACCACGTCAAAGTAGAAAATCAATCGTCGATGCAGTAAATCAAATCCTAAAAAGTTTCTTATGGAATTTGGTTGATTGCGTTCGGTCTTATTTAAAACTTCTTTTAATAGCGGCCTGCACACGTAAAGTTCGGACTGCGGGAAACGCCACGCGCCATTCCAATCTTCGCTCCGAACCGTACGTGTAAATGCAACTGTAATAGTAAAATAGAAAAACCTACGGTTCGGACTGGCGCGTGGCGTTTCCCGCGGTCCAAACTGTGCCGTGTAAAGGCCGCTAATACCTAGTTATTACGTAGGTAAAACAGTAAACGTACCTACAATCTTACCTCTGCTCGTATTAGTACGTTCTCGCCTCATTTCAGTTCCGGATACTAGGTATTAAGGAGCAAATTAGAATGTTTGGCAACATTTTATAACGTCAATTAAAAGCTACGAGTACCTAGTTACATTGATAAATATACCTACCTACATTTGTAATGTTTGGTTGAACTTAAATATTAGCCGCAACGGTGATCCTGAGTTTAATTTAATACTTACTAGCCCGTATGGATCCGTTTATCTCCATTTCTCTTTCATAAATTTAGCCGTTTAGGAAAAAAATAACATTACACCAGAAATAACCGAATGAAATATTTTCAATAAATATTTTCAAGATACTAGTTCGAGATATTGAAAGGATACGAGGAACAAGTATAAGCGTCCTTCAGGAACCGAGTTGGAGTTGGCTCGAGCGAGTTGAGTTGAGTGAGATGTCGGTGAAGTGCTCCGCAAATATTGACTGCGGCTGAGTGTCCCGAAACTTGGGGGTTACCGCAAACTTACGTCGACCTTTGCGAACTTTTGCATTAATACCTTTCGCGCGCAACACGTCACGAATGTTTTTTGGTTAACAAAGAAAATTTTGAGTACCTATCTATCTACTTGGTTAATAAATGTTTCTTCATAATTTATCGTTATGAACGAGCGGTGACCGCAAGATTCACTACGTTACTTGACACAAAGATAAGCTCCATGGCACATCAATAAAAGTGATGCAGCACATCGATAAATCATCGTTTTTGTTTTGAATTGTCCAAAAGTATAAATAACCTACCACTTCCGGTGAGCAAAATAACATGCCGCTTACGTCATTTAATACCGAGATCAGGCTTTTTGAGCAGGCTTAATGGCATTCATCGGTACTGTAATGGTGACTTTTCTTTATTCAGTCGACACAAATGAAACTGTAGAGTTTCATATATCTCTTGTATCATTTTATAATATTGAAAGTTTTCTGGAAGAAATATATTGGTAGTAGTGTGTTGACAAAATAAATGCGGGTGTTTTTTTTATTTTATTTATTTTGAATTTGAATACTCAATAAAAAATCATGCTAGCGAAAGCTTTGCCAAATTATGGTTCGGTTGTAGGTTGTAGCATAACCAAACAAGGCTACTTTTCGTCAAATACTTTTCTACTGTAAATATTTACATACTTACTGGACATTTTACACGAATCGAAATAAAAGGAGGCAATACTTTTTATTATAATTTTATTATAAAATTGTAATCATCTAAAATTACTACACATGACAAATAGACTTGAACACAAAATATAACATCATTGTGCCACGTTTCATCTATCCAGAGTAACGCCATCATAAAACTTTACCGCGCGTCAATAACGCCACCTGCCTTTGTCTTCGCAAATTAATTAAACTGTGCACATCAATAACTTCCAAATAGATCCATAAAAATAATTTATTAAACACATAAATCCTTAACCTACATGATATGATTGTGAGTCCTGCCATAACATGAACATGATCACTGCTCGCTATGCTCAATGCCTGTGGTCCTCGTGAAAAGAATGCAATCAGTAGAGATACTACTACCTAACTATACTCGTACTATACTTACTCTTTTCACAAGGCCTGAGGCTCGCCTAGATACTTAATTTTATACTAATAAAAAATACTTCCTGCTCACTAGCTACGAGTATGTACCTACTTTGAATGTATAATTAGTAACGTTGTGTATTTGGCAATCGTAAAGTTTGTGTGTGATACGTCTCGATATACGTAACTAAATATTGAATATTTTATAGACACATGGATAATAATTAGTTATAGCTTTGCTATAAGTTTAAAACCATGAAATTGACTAATTATATTCTGCTATGAAATCAAAACTAGATTAGTATAGTATAGTACTATAAGGTCTATAAGGGTATCACTTACTAAAAACATGGTCATCAGGTTTCTACTTATGAGTGAATATAAAATAAACACCTATAGGTAATGTTACGTGCATATTGTGTACAACTACATAAATAAGTAAAATTGCCTAAGAGCTTCTTCGCACCGCACCTTAATTTGGCCGTATTACTATTTATACGAGCGGTAGCGCATTAAATTGATATTCGAACTGTCATTAGTCATTTAAAACTCTCAAACCTCTGATCTGAATTTGGTGCGGTGCGAAAACACTTATATAACATGGGCACAGATAGTTTCAGCTTGCGCATTCGCTTAGAGATAGTATGAAATAAGTGCACAATACGAGTTAGTCACCTCTGTGACTGTTTACGAGTACATGACTAAGTTGACTAATTCAATACGGAATGTATAATTCGTTCAGTCATCAATCATCCCCAGTTTTAGCAGTCGATTAATAGTTGTTTGCACTCTAACCTAACATGCGGAAAGGATTAAATTTCTTCATTCGGTTAGGCGGCTGAGGTCTCCTGGACCTGCTCGGGCGATGCAACGGCTCGTTCGCGGCGGAGAGCAGTGGTGACTGGTAGTCGTCAATCTCTGATTCTTGCTGGTCTTGGTCGTCTTCGATGTGTTCTGTATGGATTAGCATTTCGGTTTTCTCTGGTATCGTAATCGTCGGAAATTTGGTAGCCAAATTATCAGTTGTTGTAATTAAATTATTAACGTCTTCTGTTGTTATTTCATTTTCTGGCATTAATGTTGAAGCGCTTATTGCATCACTAGTTTTCCCATGCGTCGTAACAATTTTGATTGTTGAAGAAGCAATATTGTCTTTATTTTCTACTGTAATATCACGGATGGTTAATGGTACTAAGGTTGCCAGTTCTTCTTTGGTTGGCGTAGTCACTGGCTGCGAAACCGGGGCATGTGTAGTCAAACTAGTCACATCGGAAGCAATCTCAGTTAAGTTTCTGGTAATAATTTTGGCTGGCGCGGGATATCCACTAGTCGCTGCAGAGGATTGTGTGTCCGTAATTTGAACAGATTTATTGTTCAAGATGGGTATCATTGTTGAAACCTCGAATACTAATGGAGTCGAGGTTTCAGTAGTTGTTTTGTCGTTAAGTACTGTTATTTTGATTATTTCATGACTCAATGTGACTGTGGAGGTGGCTAGAGAACTTTCATCAGTCGCACCACTAGTCCCGGAAAATGGTTTATCGGTAATTGTATATTTCCCTTCCGTTGCAGTAACATACTCATCGGTAACGTTTATCGTTGGTTCAAATTTGGGTACCCTATTTGAATGGTTTGAATAAAATATTTCTTGGCCGTTTTCAGTCCCGGGCTCTTTTATTATAACCGTCAGATCTATAACAGAATCCTCTTCGGAGTCTTTTTGACTGTTGTTTGGTATTTTTGTTGTAAGGTCTTCTATTTTTGTTGTTGTACTTGTAATGTGCTTAGAAAAAAGTACATCTATCTTCTCTGGTTTTTGTGTTTTGTAGTCAATGGTTCTCCAAATTTTTCCTTTGAGATTGTTGTTCTTATCTACATATTTCTTTGGTACACTAGACTTGACATCTTTCTTCACACTATCATTTTGAATAGATTTTCCTGGCGTTGTGTCTTGGTCGACTAGTACTTGCTTGTATGCAGCTAAAGGTTGATCCGTAGATGACATCACTTTTATATGTGGAATAGTCGTCTGAGATGGCATTATATTCGTGTGTTCTACTAACTTATTATGTTTGTGTAAACGTTGTTCTGCAATTTGTTGCGCATGCTTTTCTTGCAAAGACAAAACAGTCATATCATCGCTAATTCTTGCTTTTGCCATTACAAGTGGTGGCACAAAATGATCCGTAGGCTGCGTAAATATGGTGTCCAAATTGCCAAGCCGAGTCATCTCATCATGCAAGAGTCTATGTTTATAATTGTTATCGTTCTCAATTTTCTGTAGACTTTGACTGTCTAATGGATTATCATGAAGAGGGATATCATTGCTTATAATATTATTAGTATGAATTTGTTCTACACTTTTATCTAAAGCTAATCTTATGTAATCAGTATTCAGATTTTGTTTCATTGATGTTTTAGCCTCAGACGTTGTATAAATACTATAAGGGGCAATAGTTTGAGTAATTTGTGTTCCAGTGTTGCTTGTCTCCTTAGACTCGGTAACAACATTATCTTCGGTAGAAAGATCTTCTGTGGTCATTTCTTGATCAGTGAGTGTTGTGTCAGTTGCTGGCCATATTGTACTAGTTGATGTCAAACTTAAAGTACTCGATGGGTCATTCTCATCACTGCATGATAAATCCCTGAGAAGTTCTTCACGTTTCTGTTAAGAAAAAACATAATCATTTAAACCTCGTTCGGTATACGTAACAGGATATAAATTCAGTTTTAAACAGGGCTTACCACGTTGCCGGTGCATTGAACTCGCTTGACACCAGCCAAACCGCAGTCAGCAGTTAGTTGCACAGCAGCGCTTTCTGGTAAATACAGCGCTGTGAGCGCTGGTAGCGCACGTACCATGCAGCCGTCATTGCCGAGGGCCCATTGCGGAACTGCCAATTAAAAAATCCCTATAAATAATGCAAAGTGGAAACTGGAGCGAGACAACAAATCATCAGACGGATCTTATCTTTCGGTCACACTTCTACCCTTTAGGATCTTTTGTGCAGCTGTTAGAATGTGCAGGTTACTTTTTTGTTCTTTACCGTAAGAGTATTGATTAGTGTACAGTCGAAAACAAAGACATGTTATCCTCTTTTGCAGACCTCACGAGTAGACCTAAGCCACCAATGACAGATACAAAGTGGAAAGATTATTGTTACGTTACCTGGAAGTTCACATATAAAGGAGGCCACAGATGGTCCGCCGCAGGCTCGGGCTTCCCACCGATAGTCGGCGGCCGGGTCCGCGGCGGCGCACAGCGGGGCGGCGCGGGCGTCAGGGGCGGCGCTCCAGTAGCCTTCGCCGCTTAACCCGCGATAATCTCTGACAAGGATAAATGTTTCTTTTTTTTAATTTATGTAAACTTAACAACACCTACTAGAACCGTTTTTCTGACGTGGTTATAATTACCTATTCCATACCAGTTTTTACATTGGTTGTCCTAAGAAAGTGCTCTGCCACTAAGTAACTTTTCAAACATACACGAACAAGTAAATACTTCGTGTCTGAAACTTTCGAAAACTTCAATAGTTTTTTCAAATGTAACTCTTTTTAGGACAAAGACTCGATAAAAAAAAACAAAAACTTTACTTTGAGTACGAGTATATGTAGTTTGGCAAAAAAGGGTTTACTTAAAACGAGGTTGGTTTTGCCAAACTATAAAATGCTGTTTGTGAAAAAAGATAATTTTAGTGATGATAAGATCATCAGTCTGGATTGCTAGCACCATAAACCCTGAATACTCAACCACCAAGCATCAATGTGGGGGTGTAACCCCCGTAAAATTACTAACATAGAGAAAACCCTCAGCGGGTTGGCAACGCATTTGTTGTCTCGAGATTACAAATGTCTATGGGCCTCAGAGCCTACTGTTATTACTATTGTGCTCGTTGGTTTTCTCCATGCCATAAAATAAATCCTTACTTGTATTATTACTAATGCGAATATTGTAAATGATTTCAGCGACGTCGGAGTGGACAAACGACAGTTAGTAAATAAATTAGCTCACGTCCAAGTGAAGTCCCCGTCGGGGTTGCTGCGGATGAGGCCCACCCACACGGCGCTGGCGATGTCCAGCTCCTTCAGGTACGCGCGTACCGCGTCGTACTGCGCCGTCGTGTCCACTGTAACAAACAACATGACATCAATCATTATACATCAACTGTTTTTATTCCTTCGAGAAATCACACATGTCATTCTTTTCAGCGCGGGAGAAGTTAAAATATGGGTTAAATACAATAACTCTAGTCACTGCTGCCTTCATGAGCCTGCCTCTAAACTCATACCACTAAAGACACCCCAGAAAAGAGCCGTCCAGGGCCCCTGAATGCAGGCAACTTATGTTATTAAGTATTTAAGCGTGAGACACAGCGAGCTCGACACCCGCGGTACACGAACGGAGCCAGCTCTGGTAGTCTCTAGTGACTTATGGCTACAGTCTAGTATGTTCCGGATAGTAATAAATATCCGTGTCCCTCCAAAAGTTTTGCCGTACTGGGGATCAAACCCACCCCCGCTACGTATATAGGCAAGGCCATTGATCGCATCGTCAATATGTAGCGTTTTCCTATTTTACGTCACGGCACGGCATCGGGGGCTGGAAAGCCAAAATGTGCTTATTGAGATATCACTATGCCACCGTGACATGGAAAATATCACTCGCGCTGATTGCGCTGATCAGTCGGAAATTATACTCGTAAACTACCGTTTGAGCGCGTCTGTGTCGCTCACTCGACGTTGCTCTGCCAGGATCGTAGGTACCCTAGCACCACATAGTAGGTACATACGGGACCTTTCCGATTGAGTTGCTCGACGAAAGAGTAGGAGAATAACACACCATTCCTTTATAAAATGTTATGTTACCGGACCTTAACTAAGTAAGCTAAGCAACGTAAACATCATCTTTAGACTAATCTGCCTACTTCATAATAATATGGATTCAGACTACACCTACGTAAATTTGTTTGCAAACAATAACTGCGAGTTTACGGCATCGCATTTGCATGATATCATAAATTTACATGTAGAGTCTTGGTTCAGGGGTGCCCTTACATTAAAGCACTTTGTTAGAAATGACAGCCAAATGCTACCTGTTTTTCACAATAAAACAAATTAACACCATACATGATTTTATATTTCCGCTAATGCGATTTGCAAATTTAAAACAGATTTTCTTTTGTTCATCCCGCTGAAGCCAGTTATCAAACCGCTATTATCTCGCCGCAGCTATACGGCGCCGCCGGACGAAAAATTGTTGGAAATTCTTTAGCATTCCGGATTTCTCACAGCCAAAAGAATAAACAGCAAGGGTGTTTCATTCCAGCGAATGTTTAATTTTGTTCCTGAAACTTCTGTAACAGATTAAAGAATTTAAATATAAACACAAATTGTTCCTCAATAAATTTTGAAATTGTTTCTTTTGATCAACATATTATTGGGATACTTTGATGAAATTACTAAAGTATGCCAATATCATAATGCTTACGGTTAATACTACTTTGAAATAACTTTGAAAATATTAAACAATAGATACAAATTAGAACGAAAGCAAAATTAAAACAGTTTCGAGGATACCTCTACTCTACTAATTAGTTACACCGACGTTTTGCTTGATTGGCACTCCATTACGGGATACGCTCGGCGCAAGACGGATATTCGCATTAAGTACTGAGAGCCGTGAGAAGAAGGCATATAGGTTGTACTCGTATTTAAATTAATGCCATTAATTCGGGCACACGGCTTTTAGTGGCGCCCGCAAAGCAATGTCGGATGTCGACAGAGTCGAGCTGCCGGTACCCACGCAAAAATCTGCGGCTAAACACAAGTAAGCATTTTGTCAACTTGTTAGCTTTCACAGTAATTACTTATTACGCGTCTGGAACACACGCGCGAGTTCCGCGGCAAAATTAATGTTGTATTCTATCCAGTTACACACGAAGTAAACGATACATACCCCCCGAAACTCTCTGAACCTTGAACGTGTATTGCGCTTTACGCTCTTTGAAAGTCTATTACGCTCCCTGAAAGATGGTGAGCTGAACTAACTAGGTATCTGGCACCTTTTGAAACGTTAAACCTATCGGTGTATTGATTAGTGTCCCGCCGCAGCCACCGCGCCATTGAGCCTTTATTGAGCCAGCTATATGGGAAAAGAAATAAAACCCAGTAAATCCTTTCTGAACTCATAACAAAAGAGATTAACTTGGGCTGTAATAACACATTGTAGGTTTATCCGCCTGCGGAACCGCTTTTTACTTTAAAGTATTTTTTCACACAGAATGAGGATTGGGGTACATAATGTAATGAAATTTTGTTTTAGTTTTGCGGATAATAAGTTTGTAATTAGTGTCAAACAATTTCATACGGCCATTAGGGACCCTTTTCAGCGTGAGGTCATAAAGCAAATTGTACCTAATTGTTCTTCTTTCTAAATAGCCATCAAGTAGTAATATGGTTAGGTAAACTAAGGAACCGTAAGAATTTCAGGTTCTCTCACACACAAATTTGTGGAGTTCAGAACATTTCGATATACCGTAGGTCACAGAGGGAACCCGAATGGCGCCTGGCGCCGCGCCAGCCGCGCCGCGCGGCTCCGCGCGAGCCACCGAGTCAATATTTGTGATGCCATTTAACTGTCCCACCACACACTACTTACGATATTAATTGCTTGCTTACCTGGTAACTTCAGCTGAGGGCGAAAGTGAAATACGGCGTATGTGCTGTTGAAATTGTATCGTTGAAGTTGAGTATATTTGGTTCACATTTTCAGAGTTGTTTTGAGAAGTTCCAGCTTGCGTATAGAGTACCAAAAATATTCGTTAGATCCTCGTAGAAGGCACACTTGATTCCAGTTTTTTTTAATATTTTTTTATCAATTATTATTATTATAGTTTATATCTTTAATAATTGAGTAACTTAGTTTAACTTTAATTTAAATACGTTTAGTTCTAATTTTTAATTGTTTTAATGTTGAATTCTGTAAATATTATGTTCATTTATAGATCTTAATTATTTACGAATACTGAAAATAAAAATCACAAAAATGTATATAGGTACATACATGTACTAGAAAGTAATCAATTAATCGAATTACAGAGAAAATAAAATAGTTGATCTAATATAAATGCTATAGCCATGTCTGGTATGTGGCTTCTTATTGATAGTTACACAAGCAGCAACAAGAGTTTATTAGGTTACTAATATTTGCTCGATGTGGTGCTCGCGAGTCCGAATCGAATTCCTTTTAAACTTAGATAAAACATTTTTGACCTAAATAAAAGAGAAGAACCAGATGGGATTCTCCGTCGCTTTCCTGGATTCTTTCCTATTTCATATAATCTTTTGAAACCAATATCGTATCAGTACTAATATGCATGAAGGGAGCCAAATAAAACGTTGTAGAGTGTGCTGACCCAGAAATGTTATTTGGAAGACGTCGCGACTGCGAGCGAAGCTAACAAAGCAGACAAATATTTTGATAATGCTGCAGTTGCAACTTTTACTGTGATTCTTGGAAACTCGGAACTGTCCAAGTTAAAGCGATAGATAGATCGCGAGTCCAAGTTAAATTGAAATGGATTCCATCTATTCATATATTTTTTTAAATTTTAATTGTCTTTGACGAAATGAAAAATTAATACAGCATTGGTGTAAGTAATACCTACTTACCTTGGTTGTTATACCTTAGTATTAAAACAATACGAGTACTTTAAACAATTTTTATGTTAAACGCATTGTCTTCTCTATGCTATAAAACATTTTATGACCAGAAAAACATAATGCAAAAATATACATGCCTACGAGCATGCCATAATAATGCAAATATTATATTATGCATTACTTACAAACGAGGCCGCGAGAGATTCAGTATGAAGCTCCGAGAAATCTATAACAGTTTATACCCATTGGCAAGTACACCATCCCGAACACGCCAATATTTATTCTAGTATTTTATTGTTAGGACAGTACTAAATATCAATATTAATAGAGAATATACATGACTTTTTTTACAGCTTCAATAAAACATTTGAGAAAAATCGTTTTTATAATAGCTAAATATAGCTATACATATATTATAATGAGTCAACAAAGATTTGTTCCTCTCTGTTTTTAGGAACACATAATTTAACATGGAGTTTATATGGCCGACCTGTTACATGACGTCACAGTGCATATCGGATCTCTCTGTCTAATATCGCTGTCTAATTATCAGTTTAAAATGCTTGTATCGTCCGTGTTTATTGGCCGATTTTAATTATAATTTCACTTTTGGTGATTTCTTTTACGGTATTTTCATATTTTGTTGAGATTTTTTTTGCTTTTGTTTTAAAAAAATCATGTATATTCCTTCTTATTATTATTACATTTGGCTCACATATCATCTAACATACATTGCTCGTAGAACGTAATGTCTAATGGCGCCAAAAATTTCTCGTGCCGGAAATCGTACCGTAGGCCCCTAAAGTGGAATGACATCATAGTGAAAGCCGCGCGAGTGCACCGTTATTGCGGCAATCCTAGACATAAGTAGGTATAACGCAATAGTGACGATGATAATCAAACAACATCTTTTAGTGCTCAATATCGACTCTAAATGACTTATCTTTCATAACTTGATTGAGACACCGTTCAAGCGCGTTCAGGCCGAATATTGCCTCTATTCATACTACGGGCCACAAAACAAGGCCTACACATCAATATTGGCTTACCGCCAAGACCCATATACAAATCGGATACAGCTGATTTGTCAAATTACTGAGGTTACGATGACTCAACGACAACGTTCCCCTTTGGTGATTACTGACATATCAAGGGTGGATGGACGTTAGAGATGCGACCTTGTATTGGGGTATTTTCTTCAGGAGTTAAGAGCACAGTTAAGGGCCAGCGGCGGGGGATGAGCACCAGATAATGCCGTTTCAGACTTGTATAATGCAAGATGTGTGTCAAGTAATGTAATGAAAGTGTCGCTCGCGTTATTCTGTTCACTAATGGTGGTTTGTTTTTCCATTTACAAGCTTTATTGAGAACCTATTAATATATGTACAGTGCGCAACAAAGTTTAAGCTTTGCTCGAACGTGTGACCCAGTTTAAGGACACGTTTGAACATTCTCAAATAAAACTAAAAAGGTCAGGAAAACTTGTGTGTATTACGTATGTATGTATGTAAACTGTTTATTGGACCTACAGAAAATAACAAAGTAAATAAGAAACAGAAACACGAAAGGTTGGAAAACCAACAGTCACCGGGAGCTCTGGTCGAATTGCCGCTTTCGGTACGAGTACATTACAAATATTACAATACACGTCCGTGTCTGAAAGCGGCTTAACCGAAGACGAGCACCGACCGCGGACGTCGGAGCTATTCAGCGAGCAAATCGATGCACCTCGAGATAAACCGCTGATCGATGCCTCAATAAGCGTTAGGTGTATTTGGAATCCCGATTTACACCCGTTTTTGAGTAAGGCGAAGGTGCTTAGGATAAACTTTAAGTATTATTGTATTTTGTAACAATGATAAAGCATGATTCGTTTACCACTTTGGAATTCTGTCGCCATGACGAACCACGTCACTCAAACTTGAGTGATCTGCCTACACTAGGTACACGGACACATTACGTTGGATATACCTACGTACCTCAGTTGTAAATTTTAATACCTTGTTGCGGTAACGTATTAAAATGCGAGTCGTTAGAATTTAGGATATCAATAACTGCGAGAAGGTACAGCTTCTTTTAGGTTCGATCGTACCTTAAAATCAGTAAGTATGTTAATGTGTTTTTTAACGTAAGTAATTAAACCGTTTCTTATAAGAAAGTTGAACTCGAATTTTATTTCGGCGTCTTTTCTGTTTTTAGTTTGAGACCATGGTTTGAGGCTAATGATCTTTGTTTGGAATAATAAAATCACAATGTACAATAAGAACTTGATTAAGTATGGGCCAGAAATGTGATTAAAAGTTATCCTTTGATCTTTTGTGAAACATGTATGTGATAATCATAACCAATCAAACAATCCCCAAGAAATGGAATTTATGTAAAGTTTCCGCATAGACGCGGCCCGAGGCACTCTCCGACCCAAACGTAAAATTAGCTGTAGAGTCGATGCGACGCCGCGGGACATCCACTTTAATTAATTAACTGCTAATTTAAACCTGATTTATATCGACGTGTTCGGTTACTTCATCTTCTTCCAATAGACGCGAGAACCCCTTCTAATTGCAGTCGGCTACAGAATAAGGGAAATAAGCTGATTTATCTCGTGCCGTAGGGTATTTATTTCCAGCATCGACAGAAGTAAATTCACTCGTTTTCTTAGATATGGGAAATGTGTTATTTTTCGTTAAAACCTCGAATAAGTACATAATATTTCTTACTTTTTATCACTTGCTGTAATAAAAAAAGGATCTGGAATATAAATATTCGAAACATTTGTTTATACCGCGCCGGTTACCGCTAAATCTTTATTTCACAGTAAGTCAACAAATCCTACACCGGAAAAACAGCAAAAATGTATTTGGACATTGCGCAATAAATTTAAGGCACTTTGGGAAGTAAGTACTTATTTGCTATATTTACCATTTTCCGAAGCATGTCTAAAAGTCGGTACATTGAATGTAACGACTTTTTACGACCAAAACCGTCGAGTAAAAGTTTGACGTTAGTTCGGTTTACTTTTTATGCGGGAAAGTTCCACTCGTATCCCGAAAGGGCTGCACAGGAAAACCCTGTTCCTCAATTACTCAAGTTCTTGGGTAACAATATTTTATTTTTGCTCAAACACTTTTATGATTCTTGTGGAGTTAAACCCGCGCAGATCAATTTACCAAAAGGTTTGACGGCATTCGTAACTTTGTTACTTTAGGTAAAGCGAAAGGGAGGCTCTTCAATCAAATGATATTAATTTAAAACTAATTTGTCAGCAGTAAATACTACGCTGTATAAATAAAACGTCCGTCCCCTTTGAAGTAATTATATAGGCTCAAGCTACTGAGGAAATTATTATTGCGTAATTCTGAAGCGATAGGCTGGTGTTTAAACTTAGAATACCTAAACTTGCTCGTAGATAAAGAGTTTTGAAAGCGAAGTACGATGTAAACTAAATACAGTGTACAGAGTGGTCAGTACACTTTTAAGTGACCATAATCCATTAATAAAATAAGGTGTGAGTATACAAATCTTTGCCCTCAGCTGTACATTGTGAGCTAGGTAAACCTGTACTTAAACGCTCTTAACGATCATACCTATTAATGCAACATTCTTTGATTACGAATTTAGTCGAGTATTATTGTAGAGATTTTCTAATATTTTCGACATAATTATCTGACAGTTAACTGTTTACTTTATTTAAGTTATCGCTTTCCTTAGATAGTAGGCTATCTAATCAAAAGCTTTGTACCTTATGTTCCCCCTCCCCCTAATGCTCAAGAAAAGTTAGGCTAATAATGCCTAAAACGTCCCTTTTTCCACGAAAACAGGAGAACACAAAACTCGATTTTCAATCAGCCTTGTTCTTTACTACATGTTTATTTTATACAGAGAGCTGCGGGTGCGACGCTTTCAGAGTCAATAGCCGTCCACGAAAGCAAAGTTTATGTGGTAAGTACATTTTTATTTCTAAAGAAAACTAAAATTTTACTCAGTATTTTTGTATCTAATTGAAAAGTCCTGAAGCAAGTTTTCGAAAGAGCCTTTTTGCCTTGAATATTAAATGGTGTTTTAAAAAACACATTTCATAAGTAGATGGGGTCTTCATAGGTATCACTCGAGCGCAGATCATCGCAGTAAGGGCAGGGAGATAAAGGTAATCCTTTCAACCGGGGAAGCAGGGCGCGCGGTGGTTAGGGCAAAAGTTAAACAGCTGAAGTAGCTACTTATAATATAATATGTTTACATTTGATAATTCTCTAGAAAAGTTGTGTCTGTTGGAGCGAATTTTGTTTCGGAATTAGGCATCAATAAGTTTAAAGAGATATTTGCAGTTATTTATTATGTTTATAAATGTATACTTACTACAATATAATACATATAATTATTTGAAACAATACACTACAAGTAATACATATTCGTTTATACAAAGAATAATATAATAAATAAATAGAAACAATAACATACCTACCTATACTTTAATCCTCCCAATCGATGCCCACACTGTGGCAAAGAGGAAACTAGTCAACACGTTCTAGCCGAGTGTGTAATGTACTCGTCACTGAGATATCGCACATTCGGGGGGACGCACTGTCAGCAGAGACACTTAAAAGCATTAACCTTCAGGACGCACTATTGTTCTGTAGGAAAACAAGAAGATGGGATCAGTGCTGGATGGGAGCGCCGCAGAGCCAGTAACCTGAGACTGGATCAAGGGGAACTGGGCGGAATGAATGGAGAGCCACTCGACCGCCCGCCTGCCTCGGCGGCGTCCCCACTCATCATCATCATCATCACCTATACTTTAAACCAACATTACGTAGGGTACAAATACCGGTTTTGGCCATCTTTACACCTTTTTTGGCCTCTCTAAATTTTTACAATCTAAAGAATTATGAAATTACGCAAATGTTTTTATATTTTATCTTTATATTAATCTTCAGTCTTCTCAAGTCTTCTCAATCTTCTTCAGTATTTATGAATATTTTTTTTAATTTTACAGTATTTTTGATACTCATTTCCACCTAAAGTGGCCAAAATGGTACATTGGCCACAAAAGGTATTTCTACCCACTACACATGCCTTCTAAAGATACTGCGTGATGGCAACCCATCATTTGATCGAATTTCACTTCACCGATTGTATCATTTCATCGAACGCTATATTCTGCTGAAACCATGATGTTTTCAGAAAATCTTAAACATTAATTACGTAGGTTAGGTTAGATTATACTTGTGACTAACAAAAAAAAACACTCATGCGGCGAGGAATGCCTTTCGATGAAATGAAAATTCTGCGAAATGATACGATCGTTGAAAGGTTTTTCGATAAAATAATAGGAACCCACTGCGTGACACCTTTTGTTCCGATTGAATCAATATTTAATATTCAAGCGCGCAAAACGTGCCTTTGACATGAGTTTCCCGTCCAATATCGATTAACCGATTAATTATCATGGAAATGAGATTCAAAACGATTTAAATGCAGATTGCGGAACAAATGTTGAATTTATTGCCAGATAATTGATTTGTATATATTATGTATGTAGTTTCCATAGTGGTAGTGGGTTGGGTACGATCCGGCGGATCACCTAGGGGCAATTAAAATGGGGTTGAACGATAGCCGCAGGCGGGTCGCGGTAAACACCGCCATTAGTAATTGGTTCAACGACACTCGCCCGGGTCAATTAACACGGAAATACAAAGGTATGTTCGACACGACATAGTTTATCAACGGGTCTATATTCCGGGACAGTATTTAATGTTTCACGATGAATTATATCAGACTTATTTTAAATCATTAAGAGGATTATAAGGTGACGCTTAAATCGCGTAGCTGTTCAAAGCTGCTTCTAGCTGTTTCTTACATAATATTTAACTCCGAGCGGTAACGTTTCTCACCACCTAAATCTCGAACCATCAAGACTTCCACGAATTTTGAATATGTTGTAGTTATAATGCAAAACTGTATTTGTTTGTACGCTTCCTTTTTTATAAATTTTATTTCTTTTCAATAAATACCATCTCCAATTTCATTTTAGTGATCTTTATTTTGAATCACTGTATACGAGTGAGTCCAGTAGAGATTGCATACGAGTACCTACTATGTGAAATATCTGGAGCATAGTATTTTTGTCTAATTTAACGAAACTAGGTACATATGTAAGTTTAGTAAATGTAATTACATAATAATAATTAAATTGTCAAATTTTAGATCGTAACATTTGTAACCGTAACTTACCCAGTTTAGTAGATTTAACCTTAATAAACATCTAACAACAATTGGTTCTAGAATAGGCAGTGCCTAAAATAATATTTACGAAAACGACTTCATACCGTAAAAGTTACTTTCCATAATTGTATTCAGCTAGCTAATGGAATAATGAGTCCATGTTGTTCGTCCCGGACGTCCCGTACTGCGACGCGTGTCAGTAACAACGTGTCACGCCCCGCACACTCCGTCACTTATTATAATAATGGCCTTAGCACAGACAACACGTTATAATGGCCGTATGGGATGTTACAAAAATAAATTTAGCCGTGAAAGGATGACTCAATCCCAGAGGTGAACATCGAATGTAGACAGGTCACCTTTACCGATGCAGACTTTGTTTGTTTATTGTTTATCTGCGATTATTATGATGGTAAATAGGTATACTTTCATCACAGCAATGAAAAGCCCGTAACCAACAATAAGCCCTGAAGCTGATTAAACTCTAAAAACGTCGCATTTTCTTCAACTATATTGCCTGCGCAGTTTAATTTTCAATGTTACGTTCCTCACGCTTCATATTATTATGTCATTCGTACTGTAGCTCGCGCGTCCCACAATGTAATGTGATCCCGCAATCAGGTCCCATGAGAAGGATCGCAACAATACGAGCTCGGGGCTCAGTGTTTGGCAATCCATTTTTGTTCAATTTCCATATACGCCAAAACATGTGAAATGTCTAACTCATGCGCGCTGTTCGGAAATAGGCAGCTCGAAATCAGCAGCTTATATCTATTGAATTTTATGCAATATTATACTATAGAATTTTGTTTTAGATATATTGTAGTATATTCTTTTTTTGTTCTACCTACAGTCAGGTTTATTTTTGGTTTATCATGGAACTATGTCGAAGTGACGTAAGTAATAAGTCAAAAAAGTTCTTATAGGGCTTCATTGATTTTTTTCACTACCTATACAGCTTTAGAGGCTCGGAAAATGTACGTCTCAACTGTCACAAGGTACCTTCATGTTTGCTTTCAATTATGAACGTATTTGTAAATCAAAAAGAAAAAAACCGTAGCAGGTTGTTTCCATAATATTGGAGTATATTACAAATACTTGACACTCCAATGATTTATTAGCTTTCTTGAACACATTTCTCCGCGTTATATTTCCTCGTCGTTACGTTACTGGAACTCAAGTTATTATTTTACCGGAAAATATTTCCTGATATTGAATCACTCAAAGGAAAAATTACATGGATGTAGTTAGCAGAGAACTGCCTAATATTCAGATATTCAAGAATATGTACAAATTCTATGATGTTTTCACCTACCGACCTACCTGTACATTCAGTAACTCGAAATGCAACTGATGAAAAGTGTAATGAAAGTTAAATTCTGTGTACGAATAGAGATTAAAGTATTTGGAAAAGATTTTTAAGAACACAAATCCTAGTGTACATTTTCTAATCCATACAACATACCAAGTGTCATGTAGAATCGCGAAATGAAAAAGTTCAACTCTTTTCAACTTCATTTCAATTACGTTAAGGTCCAAAAGTTTTTATTCGGCGACTATACGTCGTCGTCCAAATAAGCATTCTTTCAATTTTAACACAACTTCATATAAAATGAAAAGCTACCAAAGTCAACGCTTCAAATGTACAAACACGTGTAATCGAACCTATTACTACGCAGGCCCGCAAAACTAAATACCACACTTTTAATACTAGTATTTAGTATTAAAATTGTGATACTTAGTTTTGCGGGCCAGTGTAGTTTATGATGTGCAAACGAAATTATACCTTAAGGTAACTGCAAATTTGGCCAACTGTACAGTTTACGTTCGAGTAGCATCATTAAATGAATGTGTTTAGCGATTTTGCCCATGTCACATACCTACTAATAAATCCGAATTTTAATGCAAGCGTGACTACCATGAAAAATCAAGGTTAATAAAACTCTTCAGAATGATTAGATTAAATATGTTAACTTTGGTGACACGCGGTTAGCGGTTTCAATTCCCAGTAAGTATGGACAAGATTGTCATTATTATAATTATTCCACTTATAAAAAGTCATACTTTATGGAAGTCACAAAAAGTCATATTTAGTTTTGGTAAATTGCTTCGGTATTACATTAATGTGTTGTCGTACTCTTAAAACGGCTTCTTGTCGAACGATCGATCAGTCGAGCAAAGTCATAAGAGCGAGATTTAAGCTACCTAATTTAGAATGTACGCCCTAAAATGTTGTTTGTACGCTCCGACGGTACAACTTATACTCGCCGATTAATAATTAATCTGTCGAATTGTGCAGCGAGTTGGTTAAGAGAATCAACTACCAACACGCTAAATGTCAATTCAGTAGCGGTGTTGTTCTACTCGTATTACGCAACAATGGCGAACGGGAATGCAATGCTGGCATGAGTATGGAATACCTACCTACCTACCTATGTTTTGCTAGTCGGATCTAGAGAGCAAATATCTGCTGCGTAAGATAAATAGCCCAGTACAGTACTGTGTTTTTAATTTTAGATCTAAAATACCTACTATATCAGTAATAAACAAAAGGTATATTTAAAAAAAAATGTTCGCGTTGCTGTCTATTTGTGGATAAGATCAGCGCCTCTATTCTAGGCGGTAAAAACGATATCATAGTTTGCCTGTTATGGTATTGTTATGACGTCAGCCGCCATTACTGTCCAGAAAATAAGAGGTATGAAAACGTTGACAATACGATAACAGGAGGCCCTGCCAAGATGCATTGCGCTAACCAGCGTTTCTATTCGTTTCGTTTTTAAACCAATCGCGTTACTGGTAGATCACGTGACTTTTCGTATCACGTCATCTACCGGTGACGCGATTGGTTTAAAAACGAATCGAATAGAAACGCTAGTTAGCGTAATGCATCTTGGCAGGGCCCTCTGATCAAATGCGATATTGTTTTTAAGCTGTTATCGTACTGTCAACGTTTTGGTAGCTCTTATTTACTTGATAGTAATGGCGGCCGAGTAAAAAATACTAACGTAGGTCAAAGACGATTATGGTTTTTACCGCCTAGAATCTCGGCCCAGGCTGTATTATGGCCAGTGTATATACCCAATTATTGATTTTCACTGCAGCTTGTCTAGCGATTTCAGAGCTAGCTATGTGCACTGCACCTCGTGTGCCTCATTATAACTCGAACTGTGTGGCTCATTTGAGTATGGAGACAATAGGGAATATAGAATAGAATAGAATAGAATCATTTATTTCGAGTAAATTTACACTCATATTATATTGTTAGTAGTTCCATAATCCTAATTGTTAGTAACTAATTAATAACACTAATTGTAAGGGGCATGTAGCCCACAACAATGACGCATGTAAGGGCAGTCTACCCTACTCCCTATCATGCTGAGGATGATGTTGGGGCTGGCCCGCACGCATGCATATATGCATGGATTTTTTAAATAGCATTAATCAACAAAATATGAAAATACCGTAAAAGAGATCACCAAAGGTGAAAATAAAACTAACATCGGCCAAGAAATACGGATGATATAAGCATTTTAAACTACTAATTAGACAGCGATTATACAGAGAGATCCGTTATACCGTGTGACGCTTCGTAACACGTCGCGACGTGTTACGAAGCGCGCGTGGTGGACGCGTCGACCATATAAACTCCATGTTAACTTCTGTTTAGCTAGAAAGAGATAGGACCAAAATTTTATTGGCTAGTTATTTTGGTTATTTTTATAGCGATTCAAAAAAATTTTTTTCTTAACTGTGAAAAAAGTCATGAATATTAAGAGTAAATAATAGTATTTACTCTTCTGTAATCTCGTTTGAATTGGCCGTACATACCACAGCTGATATTATTTACTCTTCTGAAGACACGTTTGAATTCAACGTACATACCACAATTCATACGACGAAGATATGTTGTATTCTCAGCAAGTTAATCCTGCGTGAAAAAATCGTGCGTAGTATAAAATAATGCATCCGCGCCTACACGTGAACGTATCGAGATTAACCCTTAAAACACTTACGATTTTCTACAATCTACACTTGACAAAACACAAACATCATAAAAGCCATTTTCTTAATATTTTCTCCGGCTTTTTTTATCATAATCCTTTCATATACGGCTCCCAGAGTTACGCAAGTGCTATCAATTTCGCGAATATCCGGGGCGCTGTTTCATTTTATTAGGTACAACCAGGAGTCGGCGCGGAGGGCGCCGGAGACGCAAGCGGGCCCTTTTCAAATGTAGCCCCTGAAAGGGTCAAAGTAAAAAATTTAGTGAAAAATTTCAAGGATCGCGCCGAGCCGGCAACCAATCAACCAGGAAGTGAAGTTTTAAATCATTTTACACAAAAGTGATCCAATAAATGTCAAATTTAAATAGAAGCAAAACAAATTTCAACTCAGCGCCGGTGTCTACGGTTGCCGTGAACGTAAAGTTTTTATTCAATTTTGGGCTGACAATTTATGAACGGAAGCAATATAGGCCGCCGCCGCTGGACCGTGTGTCGCCTATTGTGCCTGTCACGATATGCGCTTATTGGGCCCCTCGAAGAGTCATGAACCAATTTTACATCTTACTTTTTCGTTCTAGTCGTAATATTAAAGACCATAAATTACGCAGTCACATCCACCTGATATAACACCGGACTTATTCCCTTGTTACATTACTTGATTAAATTGTTACATTAGTTGATTAAAGATACATCATCGTCACGTTTCCTATAATAAGGGGACCTATCTATTATGAATAACTATTATTATCCCTTCTACCTTTAGCTTTTAGCACTACTAAAATAGTAAAAAATTCCGTTGTAGGCAGAATCGGGTCATAGGTAGTTTACCTTCCGCCGCCCTCGTGCCATTATGGTGATGCATGAGCTTATCACTCAGCTGAAATTCTATTACGAGCTCTAAAGCCACAACAATGTCGGTATGATGGATTGCCCACAAACAAAGTATCGTGGCTTCCCAACCCCTCTAACTATACATACTCGCCAAACCCGAGATATGTTTTTTAGGATTCCGTAGTCACACTAGGAACCCTTATAGTTTCGCCATGTCCGTCCGTCCGTCCGCAGCCTAGCTCAGAGACTCTTAGTAGTAGAAAGCTGTAATTTGGTATGAATATACAAATTAGTCACGCCAACAAAGTATATAGTATTTACTTACATTTTAGGGCCTTATCTTAGGCTGAATTTTTGAAGCGCCGTTTTCTTGGCTAACTTCTAGCCGGAATTTTCGGCGCGCCGTTTTAGACGGTGCGGTGAACTTTTTCCTTACTATTTATACAAATTTTAACACTTTTAATTCTTCTGCTTCATGATTATGTCAGTTTTTGTATATTTTGACACGATCTTTGACAGTCTGACATTGTCATTTTTTTCAAACTAAGAATCGAGCCATAAAATTTTCTTTCGAGAATTTGATCTAAAAATTCTTCTGGCACACAAGAAATCGTCTCGGAAATGTTTCTATAATTGAAAAATTAAGAAATTTAGCATCGTCGTCCTGGAAACTATAAAAGCGCATATATGTCCCGCATTTATGATCATTCTTACTCCAGCTTCAAGAAGTGAACAAACTAAACTAAGTTACTTTCTTCAACTCTAAAAAGTAAATATTAAATACTTTGTTTATCTTTTGTAAATATACTATTTTTCACTGTTCTTTTTATAAAATTGTCGCTACACGACAAGTGGTAAAAAAAAATCTTGAAAAAGTATTTTTTTTGTACGTTCCCTACACGTAACGTGGGGATGTATTTTTTTTCTTGTCTTTCCCATAGTGTGTGGTGTCGTTTTGTATCCCTTAATCAAAAACAATTTTTTGATTAAGGAATCCGTTTACGAAATATTAAGTTTTAAAGCGCAAATTTTTGTTAGAGTCAAGTCCCCCCCCCCCCCCCCCTTACAGCCAAAAATAGACATACACACACATACATGTATGTATGTGTGTGTGTAAAGGTGTATGTGTGGATGTGTGAGTGTTTATGTGTATGTGTGTGTGTGTGTGTGTGTGTGTGTGTGTGTGTGTGTGTGTGTGTGTGTGTGTGTTTGTTGTGTGTATGTGTGTGTGTTTATTTGGACGTATCCCTGTGGTAGGAGCTTATGTTTTGAACTAGTTAATTACGAGAAAAAAAAATATCCCAGCCGTACAAGGTTTTCAGCCTCATCATAATTTTTATCCCTCAACCATGCAAAAACAGTATTTATTGTAGATCAATTGTGCACAGTAGTTAGTATTGCGACGAGCAAATTTAGTTTTATATGTCGGGAGAGGACAACGATCAATGCGTTTGTGTGTTTCTGGTAGCGTAGGAACAACTTTGCGATGGTATCTCTTCAGGCATTGCAACCTATAAATAAAATATTGA
Source organism: Acleris literana (assembly GCA_946894065.1). Taxonomy (NCBI): domain Eukaryota; kingdom Metazoa; phylum Arthropoda; class Insecta; order Lepidoptera; family Tortricidae; genus Acleris; species Acleris literana. Next base: position 19,415,697 of record OX335671.1, on the reverse strand, counting down.
TATATTCTTGCATATTTAATCATCTCTTTCTCTCACCACACGTCGCGTTCAGCTAAGAAGTAGAGTAGGTAAACACCTGGGTTCAGCAAAAACCAATGCTATGGCTCCAGCTGTAGCACATGCTTAGCTGACTCGTATTTGACTTTACAATACTCGGCAATGTTTCCAAATTTGCTCTGATCTTGCGTTGTCGTAATATGTCTGTTGGATTGCACTGTGTACCTATTTTCCAAAAAAATATTGGGTTAGAGTATTTTCCATGATCGAAAGCTGTAGTAGAATGATATTCATTTTTAATAATTTTTGTACGTTACAACGTTTTAAAATTGACCAATTTTATGACCGAATCTCTAAATTTTCACTGCGCGATTAAGCGAGAAAGCAAGGGTAGTAACCCTTGCTTTCTGAGCTAAGAATTTAAAAATGGCGCGGCCAGTTTATATGAAATGTTTTTAAACCTAAGAACTTTAAAATTTTAACCACTTTAAAACAACGTTCATCGATTCAAAACTCGACAAATCGAGGAATCGATAATGACAACTTTTGTTTTAATAATATTGAATTGTGAATTTTATTTTGACTTAATTTTTAATTCTATTTTAACCTTGATCTTCATTGACATTCTGATTTTGACTTATATTCCAAATTTGATTTTAAAATTTCTTTCACGTATTTTTAATGAATTTCATGTTGATTATTATAGTTTTTCGAGTTTGCCTTTCGACCTAGCGTGTGTGATTGATAATTATATGATAACATTGATAATACTAACACTAACATAGACATGTTACTAACACTCTTATGTATCTTGTTATTCGAAATAAATATAATGAATTTAATTTAATTTAATTAAATAAGTGGATCGAAAGTCAATCTAAGGCAAAGGAATATAAGGCAATGCTAATCCGGGGCTCGTAACTGAGACTATCATGCAAAAGTTGGGGTTTCCGTTCCTTCAAAAAAAAAAACATAAATACCTAATTCAAAAAACATAGTTTATAAATATGTCCTACCTTAACTGTGTATTTAAAAAACCAACAGTGCTTATCATACTGTGTCGGAAGATTGTTATTTATAATTCAGGTGTAAGCGCGGTCGGCGTAAGTGCGCCGAGGGAGATATTGTTAGTAACATCTCGCCCGGCACTTTCGTACAGTAAATTGCAATGGACCATTTCGCTGAGTAACTTTACTTTCCACGGTAAACGTTTCGTTTAAGTAGATATTTATACCAACAACTTAAATTAATATTCCTTAATACGATATGGCCTAACATTAAATTCAACTTGATGAGTTTTTCATCGGCGAGATATTTCAAGCACCGAACGAGGCAAAGGTCGCTTCTTTAAACCTCATTTCCGTCTATATTGCTCCTTAGTAATAGGGTATCATCAAAAGTGCCCGAGGGGCTTCTCAATTCATGTCGTTGAATTAATGACGTATAATAACTCAGCTGAGGGTGTGCCCTCAGCGTCTGCGCTAATGAATAATAGTGTCGTTAAACATATGAGAAGGTGTTCAACCGTCTGCAGAGCTCAGTACCATCACATGTCAACAATGTATGCGACCCTAGTAACCGTGTCTGCAAAATAAAATGTCTTCGTAATTTAGACTTATTTTGCGTTGCTTAAAAATGTAACCCAAATTAAAACAATTTAAAAAAAGTAGGTAGGTATCAGTTTGAAATTTATAATCATTATTTCAATGTTAAAAAAGTACAGGAATAAAACATAACACACATTGAGATGCTTTTTTAAGAAGCTCGGAAATACACCAACCAAAATGAAAACCCCAACTCAACGGTATTATTTTTAAGGCCAGCGAAGTATTATTACTCACTTGAGCCCAGAGCGCTATGTAAAGTGTACAGGACGTAAATAGACACGTACAGCGATCGATATGTGGCACTGGCACACCTCCGTGGAGTGGGCAAGCTAATACAGCCGGCTAATAAAGCCACACCTCACCTTAACGGCACTAAAACAGATTATGGCTGATTTACAGACGATAAGGCCGCCGAATTATTATGGGCGTAAGACATGAAAAATTAATGGAGAGTAAATGTTCTTCCTGACGTCTAACTGCCTTGCCCTGAAAAAGTAATAATTAACTATAATCATTAGTCGTTACCTTTATCGTCTTCGATGATTTTGATATGTACCTTCCATGGTTTGGGAGTAACGGAGTCTGCGCCTACATACTTCCACCCTCCTTATTCATCATAATATGCTTAATTACATTTGAAAATTTAAATCATCACCCGCATGGATTAAGGAGATTACAGCCTAATAGTATTCAACAATTACACCCTAAGGGTTTAAATACAAAACTCGTCTTGAAGTTCGCAGCCACGCAACCAATTGTTACGAAGGTTTACGGTCTTGACCCTTTTTGTACCAAACTAAATAGTCCAAGGGTACTAATGTCAGGCCAAAAACTTACTTAATTCAAAAAACCAACACGCGGTGAGTCATTTGGTGTGTGTCTAGTGTTTTTACTTACCTATTATCATACCTTGGAAAATATTCTATATTCTTATTTTAATTTATATTTAGGATAACACATAAGGAATTTAAATCCCCAAACCATTAATTGAAAAAGCAGCTCACGTGACATCGATAACCCTCGTTACACCGCGATGAACCCTTCTCCAGCCGGTGACTCGGCAAGAGTGAAAGTAAACATTTTCTTTTTTCTCGAGAAGCGTACACAAATCATGCATTCTATATCAGCTGTGCCCCTATTTGATGTTTTATCTGGTTTACCAATTTACTAACGTATCACCAGTATCAACACGCGTTTTTCTGTTGACTGCGGAGACAGAAAATGGTAGAATTAAGATACAATATTTTAAAAGTTAAACATTTTAAGACAGAAGAATGAGTTTTGGTAACACATTTAGTTTAACGCTGGTGGTAAAAGGAAACACTCAACTCCAGAGTATTAGCATCGATTTACATAAACGGATTGAAGTTCCATGTCCAGTGGGATTTAAATAATAAATGGCCGTGATCCGAACTCGACGAGAATTTAGAAGTTTCTGTAAAGGTTTGGGTCACTTTATCCATGACATCTCGAAAATATAAATTAGATAGGTAATATAACTTTGTATAAAAGTGATCACCATTTGCCGAGAAAACTACGTTAGTTTGGTCAATCCGTTATAATCTTAGCTACAATATGTATTACCAAAAAGGTCGCGCCGTCTCCCCGGCGTATTTAGGGCCCTGAACCGCGCTGCAATAAGCATTCTGCTAAGCTACTTGCATTTTAATGACTGACGGAGCAGGAGCCTCATGTGCACGACCGTCTGCTGTTTAGTTTTTTTAACTAAATAAAAGATAGCTCTAGCTTATTCTCCTTTTGTTATAATTAAGCTATTACTATTTCTAAAGCTGGTAGGTACACAGTTTTTGCAGCTGGTTTTGATCCTTGTTGCAATATTAGGTACTAGAGGACGCCCGCGACGTCGTACGCGTAGAATTAGTTTCCCGTTACTCCCCCCTACTATAACCCCTTTGGGGATGTATTTTCAAAAATGCCTTCGTGCAACTTAGGATATCCAAGGAATATTCCCTCCAAATTTCAAGTCCCTAGGTCCAGAGGTTACGGCCGTTCGTTGATCGATCAGCCAGTCAGTTTCTTTTTTTATATGTACATATAAAAGATATTGTACTAACTACGTATAGCGGATTGTGTTACAGCTTGTTTTAAGTCGTAGTTAAAAATATTAACCTTTAGGCTAATATATGAAGTATGAGGATGACACTAACTCATGTCACAGTTAAATATCCTCCTGAGCCTTTTGCTCGGTATTAACAATTAAATGAAAATCTTTATACCGTTTCATGCTAAACAAAAATATATAATTTGAGTTGCAGGGCCTTTTAAACAAATGGCCCGAACCGCTTTGGCACAGGTTCGGATGTAAGTTTTTGCGCCCGTCGCCCGTCACCCGCGTCACTCGCAAGCTTGGCCGACTTAACACTGTTTTTGTTACTACTAAATTAAATTTGGAATGTTGTCAACTTGTATGAGTAAAGCCCATAAAGCCGAATTGCCACTGCGCACGTGGGTATAAAATTTGCTTCGTATTAAAAGGTACGTACGTAGATGCTCCTACAGCGGCACACGCACAAAATTCAAAATTATTACAGTGACACACTCCCAGAACAATAAAATTGATCCACGTGGCTTACGTTTGCAGCGTGAATGTGCGTAAGTGGCGTACACCGCAGTTTTTGCTTGTAGTATTATGTTGCGTATTATATATTGTATTTCAAGGGACGGGTTTTGATTCTCATGCGGTGACTGAAGCTCATAAAAATGGATTTCAACTGATTTGTATAACTGCGTTAGTCCCCACCCACTAAACTTAAAGATAGTAGTTCAGACTTGAGTACTCGCTGTAGAACAAATATAGGGTGCCTCTGACCTTGGGGCTTTAAATGCATGGATCGTTTCTACTCCTGAAACTGAACTTCTTTTGTTCTGTAAGTTGTTAAAAATATGTCCAACTTTTTATTTTTTTCATACAAGTTAAATGTCCAATGTAAGTTAAATCATCAATGTACGCGATCCAATTCTCCATTTTCCTTTAGCCCTCGTACCAAGGAAATTGTGCCCCCGTACCATTAGATCGTGATTTTATGGCCATGATGTAATGCACTGATTTTACAACTAGACTTCAAAGCATAATTATATTTTAAAATTACTCTTATTCATCAGTAAGAATTAAAAAAAAAAACTTCCTACAGTATAGTGTTCAAGCTTTTTATAGTTTAACTATTGCATTCTCTAGTCAATCAGATGTCAAACAGATGCCCAGGGGCCTGTTTTATAAAACTACAAATTACAATTTTACAGGTCTAAACTGGCAGCACTGCTCAAATGCCTGGTCGCTATTGGTCGAGGTTGTGTCAAATGAAAACTTGTAACCTGTAAATTGTAATTTGTAGCTTTATAAAACAGGCCCCAGTTATTGTGAAAATCATTGGTATTAAAATCTCTTTAAGCAATGTGCGTTATCGCTGTAATTTTAAGATAACATAGGTAACTAAGTAAAATATTAAGCATAAAAAAACTCCTTTTATACCGGTCCAGAATATAGTACTAACTTTCTAATATAAAAAAAAAGTTATGGGTTAATAAGGTTTTGATGATACTCGTTAAGAACGCTACCTTGTACCTCTGGCTTCCTTCACTGAAAATAGGTATTATATGTGATTCGGAATCTACATATCTAATCCTGACTAATGCAGCTATTTGCTGGATTACAACATAGGTCCAAAATATAAACATATTTGAAATAAATCCGTACTTACTAAGCCACTAAAGCCTTTTTCGTTTTTAATCTAACAGTCAGCTGTCTCTTCGTACAGAAAAATAATTTATTTATTCCAAGCTGGCGGCATGTAGTTTTAAAAGATAGCCCAGTTAAACAAGATTTCAAAGTAATGCAAAAAGTACTACTTAATATGACTTTCCTATGCTTTAATATTTACGTAAAGTTCTGGAACACCCTGAATATAGTGATAAAGCTAATTTAATCCGCGGAAATTCTATCGGAACAACTTCCTTATTACGTCATTATTAGTATATTGTTCCTATGGACGTGACTTGGCTGATCAAGTTTCGTTCGCGGAAGCAACTTAGCGAGTATCAGACAGATTGGTAGCGAAGTGAAGTTTGTTACTTGGCTTAAGTTATCCCGCCAACTAAGAGAAATATAGGACGCGAATCCTCACGGGAAATTACGACAAGAAAGAGTAGCTACTGAACGCTTTATGGGTATAACAATGGAGCTCGCACCTTGCACCATAATCTTCCCATGCGGTGAATATATATGAAATCCTGATCAATCTGCTGTGATAGTCCTGAATTAATTGTAATGCTAAATACTGTTACTACTCGTTATAACCACTAATCAAAAAGTCATAGCTTATTTAATTTACTCGTAGAAAAAAAATTACGAAATTACAGAGGTATTCGATGCCAGATTTACGTATAATCTATCCTCCCTTATATTATAAACGCAAAATTGACAAAGTGATGACCGATATTAGCCATTTAACCCTTAATTCAAACATTATACGGTTTAAAGTTGATTGTTGCAAAATAAATGAATAACCCTGACTTTTTAAAAATTAGAAGCAGGTGTCCATATTGGTTCTTGACGATTACTGATACCATTATTTTAACGCGGGCAAAATCTAGTATTTCACATTCGTTCGATTGATAAAATTCAATTAATCTAGAAACGAATTCTGCTCTTATAACGAATGATTCACAGATCAAATGTTTTTGTAAGAACATTCAAAAAAGTTTTCTCTCTCACATCAATCAACGAAGGTTGTTTGCTCTTTGAACTTGGGCTCCATTGGCTTGTAATCAATTTTATTTTTCAAAGCGATATCAAAAGAGAGTGTTATCAAAGCTGTGGGTACACAGGCTGCATTTGGGATCAATCAGCGATATGTGTGCGCGCACTTTGTGAGACTCGTGATTTGAGTGCCTCGCTGTTATGTTATGTACGCTGCCCACAGAATAAACTGAATAAAGGCGTTTTCATCAAATTAATGTATAAAAACTGACCTTCTATAAGTACTCACCAGCTATAATATAAGTATCCAACATTGGGATTAAAAATGTCTGAAACCTCTTATATATTGTTAGATAATATATTTTTGTTGGTGTCTGTACAATCGAAGTCGAAAGCTGTACTTTTAGTACCATGTATCAGTAACAACTTCGGATTAGCAATACCATAATGCACAGCTACTCTAAGTTCGGCCGTAAATTAATAGTACTTTACGTGACGGTTGCGTAATACTAATTATTATACTTTGTCTACACATATATTATAAGTACTCTAAGATGGGTTCAGAAGCCGAAAGGCAAATGACAAGCATTACCTTACCTGTGGTAAGGTAATGAGATCCAAATTTGGAACATCTTCCAAAATTAACAGCTGTCATCGCTGCTGTCACTTACTACCACAGGTAATGCTGGCCATTGCCTACGAGTTTTGAACGGGTCTATATTGACTGACATAAATATTTTTAGTCATAATGTGCTCTAGGTCATAATCATCGCAAGTCATAACGTGTTTTTTAAAGAAACTGTTACTTTTTCAGGGTTTTTATAATCAAACCTAACCTAACCTTGCCTTGTCTACACGTTAGATGTTTCAGAACTTCTGAAAAGTTTGCAGTTTTAGCGATATAAAAAATTATGACTATCAAAAATTATGTCAACAATTACATTATGACCAATGAAATTATGGGAAACAAAGGGCTCCCGTTTTGAACGCACACATTTTACGTAAATTAAATTTAACGCTCAAAAAACGAGCACGAAAAAAGATATGAATTGGAAAATTCATCAAGCATGAGTCTTTATGATGCAAATAAATAATTTATGATTTATGAATTTTACTATACCGAATGTATTATTTAAACTAAAATAATTTCGTGGCTGTATTGCCGCACCATTAACGTATATGAAATAGTTCTCTATAAAAACTATCAAGAATAAACAGTCCGGCAAGCATTAATAAAACTTGGGGCGGCGTATCACGTCCACGTCGTCCCGGCTGGCGATCATGTTTGGGAAGTTAAGGCTGGCTCCCAAAACACACGAGCCCTATGTGACTGCCATCCAAATCGTCCAAGTATTCTACTGGTAGTCCCGATTGTCGATTCGACCTCCGTTCCCGATATTCAAACCGCAGACAGATTAAGATACTTCAAGTAAAATTTGGATACATTTTGTATGCGGCAAATGTTATTCTAAACTGAATTAACCTATACTAAAACTATAAATCGGGACTAAATCGCGTAGTAAAATAAACATTTACCTCGACGTTTCGACTGTATTACAACAGCCGTGGTCACGAAAAAACTGAAGTGGAGGGTGTTTGTCGTGCGAGTTTTTCGAGGTACCCGCACTTGGTCTTGTTTTTCTTTATTTGAAATGTCATCATACCGACACACAACACTCACAACATCTATTCCAATAATTAACCTATCTATTCGCGGTCTGAATATTGACGACCACCATCACTGAGTATTGAGGTCATGTCAGGGTGGGCAGCATGTATACTGAACTGTAATTTATGTATTAGTTGCAAATACAGTCTGAAATTGCATTTCCATTGGGACCGTGAAATTTAACTAGATTTATATTCATGAACATACGTCAAACATATCTGCGATGAAAATATCATTTGAGTTTCTGTTTGAGTCATGAGCCAATTATTTGCTTTGCGTACCTATCTAGTTTCCAGTTAACTAGGTAGTTTGACGAGGCAGTCATTAACAGTTGTCAATACGAAAATAAGCAGTCAAACAGTAAAGTAAATTTATAATACACTAAAATACAATACTTTTTTATTGAATAAAATTAAATATTTCGTAAATGAATTTGTTATTTATTACCCGACTGCCGAAGGAGGAAGGTAATGTTTTGGACCTGTATGTATATGTATGTATGTATGGTTCTTTGTTCCCTTGTAAAGGCTAGACGGGAGGTCTAATTTCGATAAATGAGGCGTCGTTACATTTGTCTTAGCGTCGCGGATGTCACTGAGTACTTTATGTGAAATTGGTTAAATACATTTTTTATAAGTGATACCTAACATTATATTGGCGACATTAACCAAACAGCAGTTGGATTTTTCATTAAAGCTTGGTTTTTGTTATAATATTTTTGATTTCATTGTAGTTGCCTAGTTGGTTAAGAGTGATTAAAAATAGACTACTTCTTCGAACTGACTCTCGCTTTCGCTAAAATTAAATCTACTTCATCTATTTGGACACCCCGTAGCCGGGTAAAAGGCACCAGCCCGAGGTGACAAGACGGACCGCCTACAATAAACAAGTCTGGTGATAACGTTTCGCCACAAAACGGAAACAGCAGAAAAAAACAACTATATAAGCGGATGAAATCTCACCGAGTCGATATATCGCGGTGATATATGGCCCGCGGTCAGCTGTCGCCTCGCCGCGGTTACAATGCCGCCGCTGGAATAAAAATTCTTTACCCATTTCACAATTTTGTTTTCCTCTTTTCCTCATATCTCAGCAGCCATTTGTACTCGTATTAATGCCAGATTTTAGTGCAACTTTATTTCATATCAACCGAATGTCGCCAAAAATCCGACTATGGATTATCTTTATGTATGTAATGTCCTTTAATACCTAATTTTAAGTACTTAGTAGTAGCGCTTTACGACTACCTGTCATGTTCCACGGCCGTGTTTTATGATACCTCTTCCTACCCTCATTTCCTAATACTGCCCCAGTCATTGCACGCGTATCTACCACGGACGGGAATTTAAGATTAGGGATAATGACTCTCGTTTTCCTAACTTCATCCCACCGTCGTATGTTAAAAAAAGTATATCCATTAAAAAAAGGAAATCAGGAAAAATCTGTGGTCGACCAAAGGTGAATTACGCTTCTTGTGAATAATTAAGCAATAAACTGTAAATTTATGTGGTAAAACGAACATTGAAACACTAACATGCTAAGTACATTATCCAAAGATATTACTCGTACATATAAACTGGAAGTAAGGTCTGTTCATCCTTACTTATCTTATATAGTAAACAACTTTCTAACCTCAAAATGAACCTTTTTTGGCTAAAACAGCTATTTTAAACAAAATAAAGCAATCACAGACAATACATTGGCCAAGTGATGTCCAAAATGTTAACTCGGTTTACTTTATTAACGATAAAAGAGCTGTTTTTGCAAAAAAAGGTTCATTTTGAGGTTAGAAAGTTGTTTACTATACGAGTATAAGACAAGTAAGGATGAACAGACCTCAGGTAGATATGTTAATACCGTCGCGCCCAAGTTGAAGATTCATAAAAGTCCCAATTAACCGCTCTCGCCCTCAGTTCACACCAAACAAGTCGACGATAGCTACCTATCTCTTTTACTCTCGTGTTTTCCGTATCTGTCCATCATTAATTAGTGAAACAAATGAAATATGCAACTGCAACCATTTTCAAACGAAATTTACAGGGAACGTACATATAAATTATTATAATCCTGTAATAACATTGTACCTAAACTGAAAATTTACGGAATATCTCGCTTTGTTTTGTTATTTTAACCTACCTACACCTACATCGAATACAGCGCAGTTTAATATGCCTGAGTAATTCAAGTTATTATAAACTTTAACTATTTCCGCAGAGAAAATAGATTTTATGAAACTTTAAGTAGTTTATTTGATGCCAAATCGTCGCAGTTTTATTTTTCATTAGTTAAAAGTTTGAAGCAAATAAGTACTTTTTTTTCAAGCTATTTCTGCCCATGGCAAGAAATCGTCAATCAGAGCTCACGTAATAGAAGTTTAGAAAATGTCGCCGGAGAAGTTGATCCTGCAACTTAATATTCAAACTCGGAGTGGCAATTTACACGAGAGTTTCATCCGGACGCCGGACTGCTAAGCAGCCTCTTGAATAATGTAAGCAGAGCCCCTCAAAAACACAAGTCGCAAGTTAATCTTTCAATGCAATGATGGGATACAGAAAACCTTTGTCTCGGCCGTTGATTTATAATCTACCTATACGTACAGGGGAGTGATTTTCGAACGAACGAGTGAATGTCGCAGCGGCGAGTTTCAGTAGTCCCGTCAGAGCGAACAAAACACATTTTAGCGCGTGCATTTTCAATTTGGCAGTATGGCTTCTGTCGATAAGATCGAACGTAAAAGGCTGCCTAATTGAGAATGCACGCGCTAAAATGTGTTTTGTTCGCTCTGACGGGACTACTTAAACTCGCCACTGCGACATTCACTCGTTCGTTCTTCCGACCGCGTTTTTGAGAGAAACACACCCCAGGCCACAATTCGACTCGGTAAATCATATTGCCTTTAACATGTTATAAGATTATAAGATAAGATTGTTATAAGATTGTCAACTTTACTATAGCTCTTATTTACTTTGTTTATAAGACTGTTATAAGATTGTCAACTTTACTATAGCTCTTATTTACTTTGTTTATAAGACTTATTGTTGATAAGACTGATATAAGATTGTCAACTTTACTATAGCTCTTATTTACTTTGTTTATAAGACTTATTGTTGATAAGACTGTTATAAGATTGTCAAATTTACTATAGTTCTTATTTACTTTGTTTATAATACTTATTGTTGATAAGACTGTTATACGATTGTCAACTTTACTATAGCTCTTATTTACTTTGTTTATAAGACTTATTGTTGATAAGACTGTTATGAGATTGTCAACTTTACAATAGCTCTTATTTACTTTGTTTATAAGACTTATTGTTGATAAGACTGTTATAAGATTGTGAACTTTACTATAGCTCTTATTTACTTTGTTTATAAGACTTATTGTTGATAAGACTGTTATAAGATTGTCAAATTTACTATAGTTCTTATTTACTTTGTTTATAATACTTATTGTTGATAAGACTGTTATACGATTGTCAACTTTACTATAGCTCTTATTTACTTTGTTTATAAGACTTATTGTTGATAAGACTGTTATGAGATTGTCAACTTTACAATAGCTCTTATTTACTTTGTTTATAAGACTTATTGTTGATGAGACTGATAGCCCAGTTAAACAAGATTTCAAAGTAATGCAAAAAGTACTACTTAATATGACTTTCCTATGCTTTAATATTTACGTAAAGTTCTGGAACACCCTGAATATAGTGATAAAGCTAATTTAATCCGCGGAAATTCTATCGGAACAACTTCCTTATTACGTCATTATTAGTATATTGTTCCTATGGACGTGACTTGGCTGATCAAGTTTCGTTCGCGGAAGCAACTTAGCGAGTATCAGACAGATTGGTAGCGAAGTGAAGTTTGTTACTTGGCTTAAGTTATCCCGCCAACTAAGAGAAATATAGGACGCGAATCCTCACGGGAAATTACGACAAGAAAGAGTAGCTACTGAACGCTTTATGGGTATAACAATGGAGCTCGCACCTTGCACCATAATCTTCCCATGCGGTGAATATATATGAAATCCTGATCAATCTGCTGTGATAGTCCTGAATTAATTGTAATGCTAAATACTGTTACTACTCGTTATAACCACTAATCAAAAAGTCATAGCTTATTTAATTTACTCGTAGAAAAAAAATTACGAAATTACAGAGGTATTCGATGCCAGATTTACGTATAATCTATCCTCCCTTATATTATAAACGCAAAATTGACAAAGTGATGACCGATATTAGCCATTTAACCCTTAATTCAAACATTATACGGTTTAAAGTTGATTGTTGCAAAATAAATGAATAACCCTGACTTTTTAAAAATTAGAAGCAGGTGTCCATATTGGTTCTTGACGATTACTGATACCATTATTTTAACGCGGGCAAAATCTAGTATTTCACATTCGTTCGATTGATAAAATTCAATTAATCTAGAAACGAATTCTGCTCTTATAACGAATGATTCACAGATCAAATGTTTTTGTAAGAACATTCAAAAAAGTTTTCTCTCTCACATCAATCAACGAAGGTTGTTTGCTCTTTGAACTTGGGCTCCATTGGCTTGTAATCAATTTTATTTTTCAAAGCGATATCAAAAGAGAGTGTTATCAAAGCTGTGGGTACACAGGCTGCATTTGGGATCAATCAGCGATATGTGTGCGCGCACTTTGTGAGACTCGTGATTTGAGTGCCTCGCTGTTATGTTATGTACGCTGCCCACAGAATAAACTGAATAAAGGCGTTTTCATCAAATTAATGTATAAAAACTGACCTTCTATAAGTACTCACCAGCTATAATATAAGTATCCAACATTGGGATTAAAAATGTCTGAAACCTCTTATATATTGTTAGATAATATATTTTTGTTGGTGTCTGTACAATCGAAGTCGAAAGCTGTACTTTTAGTACCATGTATCAGTAACAACTTCGGATTAGCAATACCATAATGCACAGCTACTCTAAGTTCGGCCGTAAATTAATAGTACTTTACGTGACGGTTGCGTAATACTAATTATTATACTTTGTCTACACATATATTATAAGTACTCTAAGATGGGTTCAGAAGCCGAAAGGCAAATGACAAGCATTACCTTACCTGTGGTAAGGTAATGAGATCCAAATTTGGAACATCTTCCAAAATTAACAGCTGTCATCGCTGCTGTCACTTACTACCACAGGTAATGCTGGCCATTGCCTACGAGTTTTGAACGGGTCTATATTGACTGACATAAATATTTTTAGTCATAATGTGCTCTAGGTCATAATCATCGCAAGTCATAACGTGTTTTTTAAAGAAACTGTTACTTTTTCAGGGTTTTTATAATCAAACCTAACCTAACCTTGCCTTGTCTACACGTTAGATGTTTCAGAACTTCTGAAAAGTTTGCAGTTTTAGCGATATAAAAAATTATGACTATCAAAAATTATGTCAACAATTACATTATGACCAATGAAATTATGGGAAACAAAGGGCTCCCGTTTTGAACGCACACATTTTACGTAAATTAAATTTAACGCTCAAAAAACGAGCACGAAAAAAGGATATGAATTGGAAAATTCATCAAGCATGAGTCTTTATGATGCAAATAAATAATTTATGATTTATGAATTTTACTATACCGAATGTATTATTTAAACTAAAATAATTTCGTGTCTGTATTGCCGCACCATTAACGTATATGAAATAGTTCTCTATAAAAACTATCAAGAATAAACAGTCCGGCAAGCATTAATAAAACTTGGGGCGGCGTATCACGTCCACGTCGTCCCGGCTGGCGATCATGTTTGGGAAGTTAAGGCTGGCTCCCAAAACACACGAGCCCTATGTGACTGCCATCCAAATCGTCCAAGTATTCTACTGGTAGTCCCGATTGTCGATTCGACCTCCGTTCCCGATATTCAAACCGCAGACAGATTAAGATACTTCAAGTAAAATTTGGATACATTTTGTATGCGGCAAATGTTATTCTAAACTGAATTAACCTATACTAAAACTATAAATCGGGACTAAATCGCGTAGTAAAATAAACATTTACCTCGACGTTTCGACTGTATTACAACAGCCGTGGTCACGAAAAAACTGAAGTGGAGGGTGTTTGTCGTGCGAGTTTTTCGAGGTACCCGCACTTGGTCTTGTTTTTCTTTATTTGAAATGTCATCATACCGACACACAACACTCACAACATCTATTCCAATAATTAACCTATCTATTCGCGGTCTGAATATTGACGACCACCATCACTGAGTATTGAGGTCATGTCAGGGTGGGCAGCATGTATACTGAACTGTAATTTATGTATTAGTTGCAAATACAGTCTGAAATTGCATTTCCATTGGGACCGTGAAATTTAACTAGATTTATATTCATGAACATACGTCAAACATATCTGCGATGAAAATATCATTTGAGTTTCTGTTTGAGTCATGAGCCAATTATTTGCTTTGCGTACCTATCTAGTTTCCAGTTAACTAGGTAGTTTGACGAGGCAGTCATTAACAGTTGTCAATACGAAAATAAGCAGTCAAACAGTAAAGTAAATTTATAATACACTAAAATACAATACTTTTTTATTGAATAAAATTAAATATTTCGTAAATGAATTTGTTATTTATTACCCGACTGCCGAAGGAGGAAGGTAATGTTTTGGACCTGTATGTATATGTATGTATGTATGGTTCTTTGTTCCCTTGTAAAGGCTAGACGGGAGGTCTAATTTCGATAAATGAGGCGTCGTTACATTTGTCTTAGCGTCGCGGATGTCACTGAGTACTTTATGTGAAATTGGTTAAATACATTTTTTATAAGTGATACCTAACATTATATTGGCGACATTAACCAAACAGCAGTTGGATTTTTCATTAAAGCTTGGTTTTTGTTATAATATTTTTGATTTCATTGTAGTTGCCTAGTTGGTTAAGAGTGATTAAAAATAGACTACTTCTTCGAACTGACTCTCGCTTTCGCTAAAATTAAATCTACTTCATCTATTTGGACACCCCGTAGCCGGGTAAAAGGCACCAGCCCGAGGTGACAAGACGGACCGCCTACAATAAACAAGTCTGGTGATAACGTTTCGCCACAAAACGGAAACAGCAGAAAAAAACAACTATATAAGCGGATGAAATCTCACCGAGTCGATATATCGCGGTGATATATGGCCCGCGGTCAGCTGTCGCCTCGCCGCGGTTACAATGCCGCCGCTGGAATAAAAATTCTTTACCCATTTCACAATTTTGTTTTCCTCTTTTCCTCATATCTCAGCAGCCATTTGTACTCGTATTAATGCCAGATTTTAGTGCAACTTTATTTCATATCAACCGAATGTCGCCAAAAATCCGACTATGGATTATCTTTATGTATGTAATGTCCTTTAATACCTAATTTTAAGTACTTAGTAGTAGCGCTTTACGACTACCTGTCATGTTCCACGGCCGTGTTTTATGATACCTCTTCCTACCCTCATTTCCTAATACTGCCCCAGTCATTGCACGCGTATCTACCACGGACGGGAATTTAAGATTAGGGATAATGACTCTCGTTTTCCTAACTTCATCCCACCGTCGTATGTTAAAAAAAGTATATCCATTAAAAAAAGGAAATCAGGAAAAATCTGTGGTCGACCAAAGGTGAATTACGCTTCTTGTGAATAATTAAGCAATAAACTGTAAATTTATGTGGTAAAACGAACATTGAAACACTAACATGCTAAGTACATTATCCAAAGATATTACTCGTACATATAAACTGGAAGTAAGGTCTGTTCATCCTTACTTATCTTATATAGTAAACAACTTTCTAACCTCAAAATGAACCTTTTTTGGCTAAAACAGCTATTTTAAACAAAATAAAGCAATCACAGACAATACATTGGCCAAGTGATGTCCAAAATGTTAACTCGGTTTACTTTATTAACGATAAAAGAGCTGTTTTTGCAAAAAAAGGTTCATTTTGAGGTTAGAAAGTTGTTTACTATACGAGTATAAGACAAGTAAGGATGAACAGACCTCAGGTAGATATGTTAATACCGTCGCGCCCAAGTTGAAGATTCATAAAAGTCCCAATTAACCGCTCTCGCCCTCAGTTCACACCAAACAAGTCGACGATAGCTACCTATCTCTTTTACTCTCGTGTTTTCCGTATCTGTCCATCATTAATTAGTGAAACAAATGAAATATGCAACTGCAACCATTTTCAAACGAAATTTACAGGGAACGTACATATAAATTATTATAATCCTGTAATAACATTGTACCTAAACTGAAAATTTACGGAATATCTCGCTTTGTTTTGTTATTTTAACCTACCTACACCTACATCGAATACAGCGCAGTTTAATATGCCTGAGTAATTCAAGTTATTATAAACTTTAACTATTTCCGCAGAGAAAATAGATTTTATGAAACTTTAAGTAGTTTATTTGATGCCAAATCGTCGCAGTTTTATTTTTCATTAGTTAAAAGTTTGAAGCAAATAAGTACTTTTTTTCAAGCTATTTCTGCCCATGGCAAGAAATCGTCAATCAGAGCTCACGTAATAGAAGTTTAGAAAATGTCGCCGGAGAAGTTGATCCTGCAACTTAATATTCAAACTCGGAGTGGCAATTTACACGAGAGTTTCATCCGGACGCCGGACTGCTAAGCAGCCTCTTGAATAATGTAAGCAGAGCCCCTCAAAAACACAAGTCGCAAGTTAATCTTTCAATGCAATGATGGGATACAGAAAACCTTTGTCTCGGCCGTTGATTTATAATCTACCTATACGTACAGGGGAGTGATTTTCGAACGAACGAGTGAATGTCGCAGCGGCGAGTTTCAGTAGTCCCGTCAGAGCGAACAAAACACATTTTAGCGCGTGCATTTTCAATTTGGCAGTATGGCTTCTGTCGATAAGATCGAACGTAAAAGGCTGCCTAATTGAGAATGCACGCGCTAAAATGTGTTTTGTTCGCTCTGACGGGACTACTTAAACTCGCCACTGCGACATTCACTCGTTCGTTCTTCCGACCGCGTTTTTGAGAGAAACACACCCCAGGCCACAATTCGACTCGGTAAATCATATTGCCTTTAACATGTTATAAGATTATAAGATAAGATTGTTATAAGATTGTCAACTTTACTATAGCTCTTATTTACTTTGTTTATAAGACTGTTATAAGATTGTCAACTTTACTATAGCTCTTATTTACTTTGTTTATAAGACTTATTGTTGATAAGACTGATATAAGATTGTCAACTTTACTATAGCTCTTATTTACTTTGTTTATAAGACTTATTGTTGATAAGACTGTTATAAGATTGTCAAATTTACTATAGTTCTTATTTACTTTGTTTATAATACTTATTGTTGATAAGACTGTTATACGATTGTCAACTTTACTATAGCTCTTATTTACTTTGTTTATAAGACTTATTGTTGATAAGACTGTTATGAGATTGTCAACTTTACAATAGCTCTTATTTACTTTGTTTATAAGACTTATTGTTGATAAGACTGTTATAAGATTGTGAACTTTACTATAGCTCTTATTTACTTTGTTTATAAGACTTATTGTTGATAAGACTGTTATAAGATTGTCAAATTTACTATAGTTCTTATTTACTTTGTTTATAATACTTATTGTTGATAAGACTGTTATACGATTGTCAACTTTACTATAGCTCTTATTTACTTTGTTTATAAGACTTATTGTTGATAAGACTGTTATGAGATTGTCAACTTTACAATAGCTCTTATTTACTTTGTTTATAAGACTTATTGTTGATGAGACTGTTATAAGATTGTCAACTTTACTATAGCTCTTATTTACTTGACAGTTATGGCGGCCGTGTTAAAAACAATACGAAAATATGCCAAAGGCAATATAGTTTTAACGAATAGAATAAAACCAGAAAATTAATATTGCTTGACTATCAATCGCTGTCACGCTCTGTGGCACCTGTCAGTATACATATTTGTTATGATAGAAAGCATGAAAGCGATACGATACGAGTAGACAACGGGGTACAGTGAACATCATAAATAAGTGATCATTTATGTACCTTGTCACTTTAAAGTCATGTTTGAAATGTCATACAAAAATTGTGAAACGATTGAAAGCGACAAGGTACATAAACGATCACTTATTTATGCTGTTGACTGTCCTATCAAGGAGTTAACAGAAACGCTTGGAGCCGACCCCATGTGCTTCCAATACACGAGAGAAAATACTCTTTTACCGAACAATAAATTGTCTTCGCGTGTCATATCCATGGACTTATTTCTCTAATAAGTCCATGGAAGTGTCTATGAATAACTCGACATTGGCGAAATACAAGTTAACAGGAGTGAAAACCATTAATTACAATTAGAATTAGAATTAGAATTAGAGAACTATTAATACTCTGCTTTAATTGTGCATCATAATCATCACGACCGCCGTTAGAACGGTCACTGGTTGCTCTATACAGCGCAAGAACCACCACTTAAAGACCGCATCTCTCGGTTCAGAACGGCACGAGACCTCTTTGGCTCTATCGTCCAATTAAGTAGAGTTTTGTTTTAATAAAATTAATGATTCGATATTGTCGACGTTAAAGAAGAACCAAAAAACAAGAAAAACACTTTTGTACACACTTGTGTGACAGTTTCTCAATTCATCAACGCTTCCTCTCGTTAGGAAACAGTCAACAATTTATGGGATAATTACCAATCCCCAAGCAATCTCCATGAAATTAGGACATTAAGTTTCCTACTCGTGCCGAAATTGGTTTTTCATTTCGGCAATTCCCATTTCATTCGATGGGTAAATATCTTTTAATAGTAATCCGTTTTCGGTCGCCTTCAGGGGAGTTCGGATAGCATCGTTCTCTCTTTACTATGGAATATTTTACCGGTGGGCGTAAAATTAATTATTTGGGCGATGTTGTTTCTAAGCTAATTAGAGTCTCCACAACAATAGCGCGTTACGTTACAAAGAAGCTCCCGCTAAGCTCTTCGGGTCGTGCCAAGTTCAGCGAGGTTATACAGAGCAGCAAAACAATCAACATTGCCTTTTAACTGCTTTTTTAAAATTTACTGTCCTTTTTTTGCAATTGAGGCGTAACGAAACTGTGGCATAAAACGACTAACTACTAGAAGAATCTTGTTCCCGCCTATCGGGTTAGTTATTTATTTTCATGGAATATTAATCGCCAACTATTTTCAAAGATTACTAGTAGATATTATGTATGTGGTAGATATTTAGTTATGACGTCATGTTAGCCATGAAACGATAGCTGGCAACAAAAATGAATTATTATTATGAGTGATATTGATAATTAGATTTATATTTTATTACAATTTCATAAGTTTTTTTTTACATAATTCAAATACAACAATAACGCTAAAGTTAGGTTAGGTTAGGTGCCGCCGCCGGCTGCAGAGTGAAAAACGGTGTCGGCGTTCTGTACCTGACCCTTGATCTAGCCATCTAGTGAAAGTCACTTTAGGTTTTGGTCTAGACTCCTCGCTCTGAGACCATTCTCCAAAACTACTATCGGGATAATAATCGTTGTAGATATTATTATTTATAACTTAAGTCGCAATGACTGGTCTCAGCTGCGATAATGTGTAGTACAGCTTATAATTGCTTACTGAATAACTTCTTACATACCTGTGTAAAATACACCAGATTCCTGTTAAATATAAAACACTGTCTGCCCAAACGTGGGACGAATTCGTTTGGTAAGAATTAAGACTCAGTTATTGGTCGATAGCCCGCATGCCTTTCGTGTTACATCGCTGCAGTGGCTCCCGGCTCAAAAATGTTAAAACACCCCGTCAATGGATTGCTACAAGCATGCGGGCGGATCGATGAAACTGAGCCCTTACGCAAAATTACCAGCAACCTACATAAATGAACATACTACGTACCATAACATGAAGGTGTAGGTTTACTTACTAAAATGATGACGATTTTATTAAGTTTACTGTAAAAAAGTATTGTCTAAGTGAAAATTTAGTAGACGAACGACCAAAATTAAACCACAGCCTGTAGGTAACTACTGTGAAGTTTGCTTTATAAACTTTTCTTTTATAAACATAACAAAAAGTAGGATAGGTACACTAAGAATTTTTTAAATGTCGGAATTCACTTGGAAAGCTCCCTAGTAAATTCTGACATTTAAAAAATACCTATTACTTTATTACGCTTTTACTGCAGAACCCACTGAGTAAAGTCCCGACTATCTCGAGCTCCAATGGTGCCGGATGCAGGTCGCGCCGCCAGAGCAACCCTAATGCCCATTAAGGTATCATCTTATCTTCCATCAGTATCGTAAGTATATTTATTCCCGGCCTTCTCCATAACGTCATTTTGCAATCAGATAATGCGCGCGGAGCGATTTTAATGTTATTCAGGGGTACTGTTACTTTTTAGTACCTACTAAAGATAGAAATATATTTACTTATAATAATATCAAATGACATACTATCTTGTAAAATCAAAGGAAAGCGCAAAGGTGATATTGTTCACTGAAACATAATTATTCATTATGAGAGCGTCGATTATATAGAAATCGATGTTATCGATTATTATATACTATATATACTACAAAGGAACTTAGATCAAACTAATGTATGTTTTAAATAGGCTTATGAAACACTTTAACTAATGAACGCTTAAAATGTTAAGCATTTTATATAAATTAGACCACAAATCTACAAATATAAATACAATATTTACTGCTTCTTTAATAAAGTTAAGTAAACGATTGTTCTATAAAGATCGATTTTATGATTAGATTGGAACATAAACAAGTCAACGCAACACGCAATATTTTTATCAGGAATCCTGTCCCAAAAACATGTGCCCCGTATTTATGTTTCGATATCAATAGCCTCGTTTCATTAACAGGGTATCGCCGGTTATTTACGGCTCGTCCGGATATATTCATTTGTGACGGGTGGTATCTGGCGAGGGTCGAGGGTGCCATCAGCGTAATGGGGTCCCGCTGGATTGCGGCGATTAGACCTAACGCCCGCCGGCCGTATCTAGTGCTCGCCATCATACCCGGTGTTCCACTTAAGAGGAAACGCTACTGGCTCAAAAATAAACTAGTAAGAGGAAAGAGCTTCGTATTTCTTCGCTTTTGTCTTTTTTTTGGTCGCTAGCAATAACAACAAAATAATACTTTGTTTTTATGCAGTGATTTTGGGGATTTTATAAAAATAATTTAGAATTAAATTAGTAATGTTTTGTCACTTAGCTGTAAGAAGCGAATGTAATTTATGAATAAATAAATAAATAACTCAGACATATATCTAATAAATTTAAATTAACATATAAAAAAGGGAAATAAAGAGGGGACGGGCGTTTTCCTTCCAGTTTCCCGTGGAATACCTAAAAATCTCAAAAATGATGGATTTTAAAATTCTAAAACAATTACGAATACCATATTGGACTTTAGAGCTTTAAAATTTGAATCAAAAACAAACAGAAAAACTGGTGATTTCAAATATCTAATGATGGGGCTTTGTTTGGATTAACTAAATACAACAATTTTTCTAAGTTTCGGCTTGATGGCTTTATTCGTTTCAGAGAAAGAAGGTCTTGACAGACAGACGGATGCCAAAATCATTTTAAAACGGTTCCGTTTTTTTCAGAATTTAGTACCGAATCCTAAATTAATTATATACATTATCCATATTGACGCAAGAATATTTTGTAGTTGTTTATGTGCAATAAAGAGTTTACGTACATAATTAGGGCCAAATATACTATTACTCCATTTAAACATAATTCCCGTCGTTATACCTACTCCCGGTAAGGAGGCAAAACGGGAAAAGTTTCACGGCAGATCATTTCCCATATTTCCCCTTAAGAATATTTTGCCCGCTTCTTGCGAGGTCCTTAGTGATGACCTCCGGCTGACCTCAATTAAGATATGCCTTGTAATTTGTCTGACCGTTGGAATGAATGTTATGTTATAGCTGCTAAGGTGGGGGCGGGAGTGACGTCTTTACCGCTCCACTACAGTCTTGGCTTTCTCAAAGAAGCAAAGGAATTATTAACTCGCTGGGATCTTTTGTATTTGTTCACGCTATTGTGCGCCGTAATCATTGTATTCTTTGGACTTTTGCTGAGCAAGGTATTTAATTATTTATACCTACTCGTATACATGCCGTTATGCTTCTGAAGAGTAATTAACGAGGAAAGTTAGCTTACGACCGTCTTCAAAGTCAGTTAATGACAATTAAATCGCTCCTTAGTGACGATATTTCATACACAAGTTTGAAAAACCGGTCAAGTGCGAGTCAGACTCGCGCACCGAGGGTTCCTTACCGCGATATATATTATTATTCCGATTTGAATTCGATGTCGAATCGAATCAGGGCGAACATAGCTTACACTTGACAATTTTTTAGTATTTTTTCGTTTTCTTTAAGGCTTTTTACAATAATCATACCAAATTGGACTCGTTTATGTTTTACCGTTTTTACGACACAACAAAAATAAAAATACGCTGGTAAAAACGTTTCTTGTGTAGGGACTCCCTTAGATATTTCACTTATTTAATTACTAGCTTTCGCCCGCGACTCCGTCCGCGTAGAAGTCGTTTATCGCTGCTCCCTCGGGAACTGTCCAATTTTCCGGGATAAAAACTATTCTTTGTCCTATTCTAAGACCTAACCAATATGTGTACTAAGTTTCATCTTGATCCGTTCAGTGGTTGAAGCGTGAAAGACTGACAAACATACAGACTTTCACATTTATAATATTATAAGTAAGTATATAAGTATACTTAAGTATAAGTATAAAGTATATGGAACTTTCTTTGTTAGTAAATCTGCCGTAATAACACATATTCTGAAAAAAAATCCCGCCATTTCTTACGGTTTAAGAGATACAGCTCTTTAAAATTAGGACGGATAGACGGACGACCAGCGCAGGTATATTAATAGGGTCCCTTAGGGCTACATTCGGGCACGGAACCCTAAAAAGGGAACGAGTTAATTGTCTCTGAGTACGGCGGTTAGTACTGCAAGTGCAAGTCATGTAACAGGGGCCTGTTTTATAAAGCTACAAATTACAAAGTTTCCATTTGACACAACCTCAACCAATGACGACCAGCCATTTGAGCAGTGTTGCCAGTTAGACCTGTAAAATTGTAACTTGTAGCTTTATAAAACGTTCCCCAGGTATTAAAATATTTGTCAGCCCTTTATAATTCAGTTGAGACTTACGATCCTGTTCAAAATCGTTTACTAAGATAGGTACAATTTTGACTGTTACATTCCTGGCGGTGACAATTATGGGTTCCATGATGACCTAAAGTGAGCGTTCGTTGGAGTTCCTTCACTTTCAGTAATTAGTTTCAGTTCACTCTTAAATTTAAATTAATCAAAGTTCACGATGTCCCATAAATTAATTTGCCGGGTACACGTGCACTGTAAATTCATAGTATCATATCATAATACCAAACCGATCGAATGTTGAAAAAGTTTTGGGCATTCAATCAATCAATCAATTGCATTTGCTTAAACAAGGGTATTAATATGCGTTAGGTGCATTCCATTGTTTTGCAACCTTATTTTGCCAGAGTATTATTTAAGATGATATTAAGATGTTTTCTGTTTTGCCTGTTTTGGTGGACTGACCTGTGACGAGGTTGGCATGGTGGAACTGGCAGACGGCGTCGGCCTCGTACCAGGAGATGCGGTCCCTGAAGTAGCGGTAGAACACCGGGAACCCCTCCTCGGGCAGCACCCACGTGTTGCTAATGTTCACCTGCACACAAACACACCACTGTGATTTTGACAAATGAATGAGACCTGAGGGGCTATTGCCTAACGCACTCGCAATGGGAATCGTTTTCATTTTGAAAATCGAAGGCTTGTCTGCATACAAAATGAAAACAATTGTTCCGCTTTGAAACCGATTGCGATTGCGAGTGCGTTAGGCAATAGGGACGCTTTTTCAGTGTTTCCACTGACTGGCTACTTTGAACGCAACTTGTGATGACACAAATTCGTCCACGGCAAAATTATTGAATACTACGGTTCATAGGGTTTCTTAAGGTACTGGTAGGTATTCTATACTGACCTCCATCTACATATACAGACATTCATCAATCATCTATACATTCAATTTCCATCCTATCCTTCCTAACCTGTCCTATCCTACTATAAAATAGAGGTAAATGCGAAAGTAACTTTGTCGGTCGCTTACGCTTTTACGGCTGAACCAGTGAACAGGTTTCGGTGAAATTTGTTGTGGAGATAGCTTGAGCCCCGAGAAAGGAGGTAAAGTACATTTTACCCGCTAAAATTTAATAACGAACTTGTGCCCCTCTGAGGACGGGTGTCTCCAACTATCATTTATCTACACACATATCATAAGTCCTCTATTATAAATTCAAAACCCGTAGGCAATGACCAGCATTACCTGTGGTAGTAGGTGACAGCGATGACAGCTGTTAATTTTCGAAGATGTTCCAAATTTGGATCTCATTACCTTACAATATTCGATAACGTAATGAATTTACGTTACAGCTGTCTTCGCTGTCACCTAGTACCACAGGTAATGCTGGTCATTGGCCTTTCGGCTTCTGAACCCATCTTAGAGTACTTATAATATGTGTGTAGATGATGATGTATTGTACGCGACTCTGCGTAATTGGCATTACAACATGAGTGTGATCTATTATGAAACTCGCCTTGTGGCTCGTTTCATAAACCACACTCATGGTGTAATGCCTGTCATTACGCAACCGTCACGTAAACTACTATTAATTGCTTCGTAAACTTATGCATGCATCTTCACCGAGTAGCGTGTTATAACTAAAATAGGTATTCTATTCCGCCCGCAGCCTCGGAAATGTGTGTTATATTTTGAACCTCCAACTTTTGACTTTTAGGAGCGTGCCCGAACCGTTGTTAAGGTAATTTTACTGAGTCGTGCAATGTTTTTTTATGCTGCATACAAATGAGGTATTTGTAATTATTCGAACTAACGAGAAGGTATGACGTCTAGAAGTTCAAACAACTTGTAATCTGCCATAAGGCCAGCGCCTCTATTCTAGGCGGTATAAACGATATCGTAGTTTGCCTGTTATGGTATTGTTATGACGTCAGCCGCCATTACTGTCAAGAAAATAAGAGCTATCAAAACATTGACAATACGATAACAGATCAAATACGATATTGTTTTCACCGTCTTGAATAAAGCCGCTGACCAACAATCTAGAACCGAGTTGCAATAAAAGCAAATTATGTTGTCCATGGTTATAAAATTGAATTTCAAAATGGCGGGATGTTGTATAATAATTATGATTCCAAGAGTACGTATTTAATCACAGTTCCGAGAATTAATAATGAAGTATTTAATAACGAGCGTCTCATTTGACGCATCACTACATAATTTCGTAATTTGAGCCTGAGCAGAATTTGTATAAAATATCAACAATGTGATAAATTTTCGTTCAGAAAACTCAAACAGCGGGGACACAAATCCCATTTTGTTTGGCGATAGAGGACAAAGTCGCCTCACTCGGTTACGTGGAGTGGCTGCGAAGGGGAAAGTTTTAAAGTCAGAGCTACCCGGAGCGCTGATACTTATCCGGGGTTACAAGAGTTACAGGCATAACCGGCGGGACTCAAAGGGATCTATTTATTATATGTACTTAAGGAATGCGCTGGAGCCGCGGTTTCATCAACTCGCCCACCACTGTAATAAAGTGGTATTGTTGCGCTGACTCCAACTTAACTTGCCCTTGGTATGCCTTATCTGTTTACCCCAGCTTGTACATATTATATTTGCCTTATCTATTAACTTTGAACTGATCTCTTGTAACAATCTCGAGCAAGACACGGCGGGAACTTATAATTAGTGCTCTCTTGTAAATAAATACCTATTTCGACTTGAATCTTGATCGAGTGGTTGTGACTCGTTCTTTATAATTAATTGGCTCTCTCGGGACCTTATTTGACTTTGGACTTCAAACAATTTAATCGTGTACTTCAAGAACACTGTTAAGTTTAGATAATGGCTAATCAAATCTTGGTATTATAGAAGACAAAACACTGTTACGAGTATGTGTTATTATTATATGATTATGCTATATATTTATTAAATAAGCCTATCATCCAATGAAAAGGGCATGTGCCATTTTGGGTGACTTAAATAAAGATTTACTTAACAATAATACATAATAAGAGAATAATTACTGAAACTCGCGCTATTTTTGAAACTGTAGAATACCTTCTAATATGAGAAACGGGAAAGTTTTTTGAATTATTATTTTTTCATCAGAATCGAACACCAGATTGATGTGATTCTTTACATTGATGTTTTAGTTAAATATTTGGTATCAGATTATTTTTATTAGGGTTCCGTAGGCGTAGTCAGACTAGAAACCCTTATAGTTTGCTGTTTGTCTTTCTGTATGTCACATTCAATTATTCTCAACAAAATTTAAGATTTGTACACGTAAAGATATTTATACCGCGCACAAGTAGGACGTGGAGCAATCTGGCCACATTTCCCGTGACGCGGCAATTTTACCCCAAGCAGCGTTGATGACAGCGTTGCGAAGTTGCCTCGAGACGAGCCTTGGTTAGCGATCGCCTGTGGCCACAGCACAGCTGGGGGTAATATGACTACATGATGTTACCCCCAACGGTGATGTAGCCCCAGTTCCGCGAAGGTTTGTTCCGCCTTCACACCTCTAAACAGTAGTTCGTATTTAAACAAAGGTTATGTCGTGCGGCTTGTACGAGTATGTGTGCGTGCCTGAACCGTACGCACCGAGAGTCACCACAAGAAAACGCAACAGGACACACCAAGCCGGTTTGGTCGCATAATGTGTATTAAGCGAGCGACGCGCATCAACGTAACCATGTCGCCCGAGCCGCAATATGTAACAGTAACTCCTAATGGGCCGGAGAGGAACTACTTCCTAATTATATCATGCCCCTGTGACGTTTAATGAGCGCTTATGGTTCAATATGGTCGTGGCGATTGTTAACCAAGCCCTGAGGTAAAGTGTCTTCACGTGGCACTAGTATTACTCGCAAGTACGCCGCAGGGCCTCTATTTCACATTGCAATAGACCGTCATAATATGTTTCGATGGTGCAATCTTATTGTTGACTTCTCTTATTCACTAGGCTAGGTAGTAAGAGTTATAACAACTTCACCGTTATGATATCGAAGCAAGATGGGTTGCACCAATAAAGGTAAAGTAACAAACGCCTAGTTTCTTTTGTCGAACACACGTCGTAAGTATTTTTTTTATTACCTTATTAAAACACAATACATGTAAAGTTTTGTAAAAAAAAATGCATTCTGATTGTGCTGCAGTGGCCCTAGACAAGGTGCATTGTCAGATCGTTATAGTTATCGAAAATATATAAAGTTGACGTAAGCTGCGTGGAGCGTCTATAGGTCAATTCCATAATTTTTTATAGTTTTCAAAAAACGCTTACGTTACGATCTTGACTAGGCCCCGATCAGCTATGTGGTGCTTCAGCGGTGATGAATTAAGCGCACCAATATTTATAAGTACTCTAGATTTTGCCTGGGACTCTGCCTGCGCTCTCGTTCTTCGTTGTTTTATTGGGAACTAGCTATTGCCCGCGACTTCGTCCGCGTAGATTTCGAGAACTTTTTTTTTCGGGATGAAAAGTAGTATATGTGTTCTTCCAGTGTATAAGCTATCTCCATTCCGAATTTTATCCAAATACGTCCAGCCGTTGCAGCGTGAAGAAGTAACAAACTAACACACAGTCACACAGAACAATTTCATATAATATTAGCAGGATTTAAAAGTGGTTAACTTAGGGCCGATTTCACCAATGAAATTAAACGCGATCAATCTACGATAAACTCAGTTCACGTGTTAACTCGAGTTAAAATGACAGTTCTCGTATGAATCTGACGTTTCCTAACTCGAGTTAGTGTCTTAACCTGGGTTAATTTTTGGTGAAAGTGGCCCCTAGTTAGTATCCCTGCCGACGCTAGGTTCGATTTCCGATAAGGGCAAATACTTATTTGTGTGACGAGCGTGCGTGTTTGTTCCCGCGTCTTAGATGTTTTCTACGTAGTATGTTTTTCTCAATATAAGAAGGTTTATAAGAAAGACAGTTCTACAATCTTTCTTAATTCAAAATCTGAAATGAATCCTACCAGTTTTATTAATTACTAATTTAATTAATCTTTACGGCACAAAAGAATATACGTATTATACAAAAGGTTTAGTTAATACTGTAAGGCATTGTTTCTTAACCTGTGGCCCGCGGACCCCCGGGGGTCCGCGAGTATATGTACGGGGGTCCACCGAAGTCTCACCTATGGACCATTTAACAATAATAAATAAATGCCACTAAAAGTCTTGAAATCGCTATGCTTACTAAGCACGGCGAACGTGCTGCAGCGAGCGGAGTCCAAGACCGAACCACATACCTCTGTGAAAAGGCATTATCTTCCCTTGTTTATATTAAAAACAAATACAGAAACAGATTACAAGTGGAATCCGATTTGAGACCGATCTTCACATTAACGTATTTTTTACAAATATTTATTTTTGTATTTGCAGTAAGGACTATAATAAATGATGGTCTGAAATGTATTGCTGTTGTTTTTATTAAGGGTTCCTTTTATTTGATTATTTGTGCTTGATTACCTAGGGGTCCGTGGACAGAAAAAGGTTAAGAACCACTGCTGTAAGGCATTCTCTACCAGTTAACCTTTGGGCAACGCAGAGATTTCAATGGTTAGTTCGCCAGTTAACTATTTTATGAAGTTTGTAACTTCAATTTTATGAAATGTAATATAAGAAATGTCGACCTGATATCACATTACGAATACATAATACATGACATGCTGTAAATATTTTGAGGTGTGAAATTAAAATTAGTATTGGTTTTTACTAAAGTGATGAGATCTCAAACGCTCAAAGGCAAAGTAAAGTTATTTGCCTTGATTAATTTCGTACTTGGTAATTATTTTCAACAATAAAATACTTTAATTAATATCTAAGTCTAATATTTCGAAAGTAAATTAAAATTAACTGACAAGGGGCTTTCTCTACTAAAACTACATTTATATTTATGTCTCATTTTTACTATCCTTTAAATTAATTATGCAAGTAAGTACATCACTTGCGAAACTTAAACGGAACATTTTCAAAAACACTTGATAAGTTATTGCCGCAGATATTGTGTTATTTATAATTAACCGGCTTTAACGTAAAAAGGCGTAGGTTTAAAACTAGTCCTTACCGCTCGTCCTTGGGCCGAGGCGAAAAGTGCCAAAAACGTAACGGGCAACCACAACATTTCGTAGCCGCGGACGCGTAGCCTTCGTAGCGGGCGGCCGGAGAGGTCGCCGTCGCGTGACTGACGCAGGCTACGGCGCTACGGCGCTCCCGCGCTACGACGTGTCGTGCCTGCCGCGACCTCGCCGGACCTTTCTACATTATGTAAACAAAGTATTCGACACTAAAATGTAAAGGTACCCTGTTTTTGTTTGGACACAACGAAGGTCAGCGTGAGGCAAACATAAACTACTCAACTGAATTACTAGTTGACTTTACGGCGATACTCTCATTCCTTTTGTTTAGTTGGGCGTATTTCTTTATAACATTGATTTTTGTGTGTTGGTAGAATTTATGGGACGTCAGAAATTTATTTACTCAACTAAATGTACAACGACGAACACAAAAAGTTAAACGAATAGTTAGAATGTTGTTCTATGGTCGCTAATTGCTTTTTCCAATTATTCACGAGCACGCACGGGTCTGGTTTGCTATTTTAATCCTTCAAATGGTCCATGAAATTACTTTATTAATATTGTTTGACGTGTTCTGTTTATTATAATTTACGACAATATGACCTTTATACGTAATATATAAGCATTAATGAGCTCGAACTCAATTATTTTTTACAAATATCTATCTGCAAGTTTTATTTCTGTCTTTTCTTTTCCTACGTGAAAGAAAAGTAGAGAGCTTATGTGAACTGTCATATATCTTAATACGAGGTCACGTGCACATCTCGAGGAACATGAGAACAATGGTTTTATTCCTTAACGCATTGCGACGAGACCTCGTACAGTGTGACCAAAACTCTACAGAAATAACTCACTTTTTGCTAGGAACACTTAATGTATTGCCTAAAAGAACAGTATTCATTTATGCTTTTTTGGCTAAGCTGTATAGCTTGCCTGTGCACGCTATTTTATTCCGATAAAAATATACCAAATATGTGGTACACCGTGCACTTGGCCAAAGCTTATTTAACCGTGTTGCTCGTTAACGCGTCATACGCAGTTGGTTCCAAAAATATAGTTGGTTAATATTGGCCCTTTTCGCTCCGTTTCAGTGAAAATAACCGATACTATAATTAGAAATCACCTTTTTCGAACCAACTGCGTATGACGCTGCGCTGCGTGTATTGTTCGATCTGTATCCCTAGAGCTAGTTAGCGCAATGCATCTTGGCAGGGCCCTCAGGTGCTTAACGCTAACGTAAACAATTAACAAAATGTAGATAAGTCTAGAATTGACAAAGGCGCTCGACGCGACCGTCTGCGTCTGGCAATTTAAGTCAATCTTATACATTTTCAATAACGATATCTTTCGTCGAATTCTCTTGTCTAAGGTCACTGATAGATCGATTTTGCTACTCTCTGTTCCACTTCACTTGACTGGAAACTCACTTTAAATAAAGAAATATCTGTACCCTTACCATGAGTTACAATTACCGTAGTTGCTAGCGAGTCGATGCCCTGTCCCTCGAACTTTATAAGAATACTGTAAGGGACAGAGCATTCGATTCGCTGTGTAGAAATCAATCTTTTACAATATTGCTTTGACAATAAGAATAAAAGGAAGGCCCGATTTCAACTATACGCTAATTGTCTGGTTGAAATCGACGTCGAGCTCGAAGCGGTACCGTTACAGAATCCCACCTTTGGTTGTCTCGTTCCAATGCTCACTGAATACGTAACACGATGCAGCGTAGCAACGACACCGACGGTCAGACGGAGCTTTAACACTTCAAGACAGAATAGTAAGTAGACTAGCCATGTATTGTTATGTATTACTTTAGTTAGTATCTATTTTTTGTTCGGTACATTCGAGTTCTCGCATAAAATATAATAAAAACATTTCATCAATCTGGGCGAACCTTTTTATGTCACCTAAGGGAGTCCAAATATGTCCATAATTCCTACTCTTGGTTCTGCGGCTATAAGACCTTTGAAGATGGTTTATATCTAAATATAAACCTAGTAAAATATAGCAAGAGAAGACGAGCGGTAAACGAGCGGTGGCAGCCGCCGCTGAACATTTGGGACTTCGATTAGCTGGCAGTGCTGTAGTGGTCATAATGGCTTGGTGGAACTTAGTTTGGATTTGCTATATATTACAAAAAACACGAATATGAGTATTGAATAATGCTCAGTAATGTCTCAATCTATTTTGTTTTGAAAAAAAATTTTTTTTTTCAAAGGATTCATTTGAAAATACTCTACTTTGAACTCAATAGACACTGCTCTGATAAATGATGAAGTTGATAAAGGTAAAGGTTCTTTTTCTCAAACATGCTCGGAAATAACGGTTTTCCGATTGAAACACATGGACGGAAAATGCCTCTTTTTTTGCTCCTAGGAGTAAAAAAACCATATGAAAACACTTTCCGTCCATGTCCATATTGTTTTTTAAAAGTGCTCTCTATTGCGTATAAAATAGAATGGACCATGAAAAAAATCCAGTACACCCAACTTGCGGGGACGCAGTGAGGGGCGGGGGGGGCGCGGCGGGGCGAGGCGAGGCTCTACGGAGCTTGACAAAGGTTTTTAAAAATACTTATAATCATGTATTTGTATAATTTCCTCGCATTGTTCGAGAAAAGCATTATGTACGCCTCGGCGGAAACAAGGATTTCCTGACTCGTATTATAGCAGGCCTCGCTGTTGCTCGGCCTGCGAACCACCTCGTCAGGAAATCCCTTACTTTCAGCGCCTAGGCAACAATGTACTATTGTGCTGTCAGCTTTTCATCGTGTCAATAATTATATCTTATCTATAGTGGCATACCAAACTGTCATAAGAACTCTGTATGAAGCTGACATTAATAGGTCTCGAATATGACATGGCCTCTACTGTGCCTCCTCAGAAGTACAGTTGTTTTTGTCTAATAAATCCCATTTCCTATGCGGATCGTTCTAAGTTTTCTTGAATCCTTAGTGAAATTCCTTAATAACCTTTTGCATTTGGCTCGTGCGTCCCATACAAGAATACAAGGTAGTCTCCATGCACCATTTTGCAATTTCTATTAATAATAAATATTAAAATATTGGGGTTGATTAAACTAAAAAACTTTTCTTAATAGTATTTAATAATATTATTTCTCATTGAGACCTAACCTAGACGTTTCTTTAACTTTCGCCAATTTTCCGTTAAATCACATTCGGCTATTACAATTGTTGAGAAACATCGAACCTTGTCATTATAAATGTCATTGACTAAATCGTACTTGTCATTTTATATTTTAACTCCATTATGATAAGATACGGTCAATTTAAAAAGCAGCTGTATCTTAGTACCAGCGTCACTATTGATTGCCTAACGCACTCGCAATCGCAATCGACTTCAAAGTGGAACAATTGTTTTCATTTTGAAAGCAAACTCGCAATCGGACTGTCAAAATGAAAACGATTGCGATTGCGAGTGCGTTAGGCAATAAGCCCTCGGGTCGCATTTATTGATATACTAATTTCAAACCACTCTCACTTAAATAATGCTACTGCGACAACGCACTAAATTGAACTCCACTGGAGTTGTACGCTATCGTCATATCTGCAGAAAAAAATAGCTGACCTATTTTACCCCGTTAAAGTAAATACGTGACGCTAGCAACGAGAGAAATGGTCCACTCCACACAGCGCGCTGAATCCGTAAAGCGTCGTGACAAAGAGCCGCCGCGGGGCTCGCCTCCACACCTCTACTGACGATGACAGCTTACTGACGGAACATGACTTCACGTAAAAAGTCTTTTAGAAAGGTGTTAATCTGTTGGTATCTCTTGTGTAATGGAACCGACTTACTGAGTCCCAAGTTGCAGGGTCAACCTAGATCTTATAGGCCTACAGATAGTACTTGTAACCTATGAATCGTATGAATAGATTTTACTTGGGAAAAGAGTAGAATAATGAGAGTTTATATCAGCGCACAGTGAT
Source organism: Acleris literana (assembly GCA_946894065.1). Taxonomy (NCBI): domain Eukaryota; kingdom Metazoa; phylum Arthropoda; class Insecta; order Lepidoptera; family Tortricidae; genus Acleris; species Acleris literana. The sequence continues at coordinate 19,382,512 of OX335671.1, read as the reverse complement.
CCGCGTAGAACAAGCTAGGTGGACAAAAAGGCTTATCGAATTTCCTTGAAATTCTTATCACGTTATGTTAACATCATGTGGTCATAAAGAAATACATTACAAATTATTTTTAATTATAAGTTTCTAATGAGGAGTCATTAGCATGGAAATATAAGGTAAGGCAAAAATTTCTTACATTCATTACTAAAATTGCATTCTAACTGTTCACTTACTGTGCTTGTTTACTAAACTAAGTGATTTTTTTATATGATGGCGTTGGAACTAGAAGGTAAGGGCTATTTATTGTCATTGTTACCACTGAATTAAACTTAACATGTAATATTTAAAATGTACCTCATTTTTAGGAGTCAAACTTTTTACCATCATTTTGAAATTAAATAGTCATAAAAATATATTACCCCAAGTTACTCCAATGTAATTTTTTTATATGTTAGGCCTATGCTATTGTAATTTTAGAAAAATGTTGTTTTAACCCTCGGAACTCATCGGATTTTATTTTTTTCAGTTGTCAAGTTTGTCGTGTCAAGAATGGATTTTTTTGAAGAATGGCTCAAACATTCCAAACCAACTAAAACCGAAGAATTATTTAGTTTTTTATTGTCAAAACATGATTTGAGCGGTGCAACAATAGATTCCCTGAAGACCCTAAGAGCGAATATTACAAGATTCTCGGCGAAATTTGACGAACGATGGAAACTTGCAGGGAAGAAGAGAGAAGCCTTTTGTAAAAAGTATTCAGAGTGGCTGCAAGGTGCAGAATTTACATTTGAAATCTCCATAGAACCATCTGTCCCATAGTCATCTGCAGAAAGCCTACAAAATCCTGGTCCTGGTAGACCAAAGAACGAGTTTTTGGAATCCAGCCTGAAAACAAAGCGGCAAAGAGTCGACGATTTGATTCAGTGCAGGAGCACTGAGGAGCTTATGTACGCTGCTGAAGTATCTGTTCATTCTTCAGGCAGCAGGAACATTGCACAGGCTATAAAAAATATCAGCGAACCTAAGTCCACAAAAGCAGAAGGAGATCACAGTGACAAAATGAGCAGCGACGAAGCCTTGGCCTACTACATTGACTCGAAGTTCACAATCATCTACATACAAGCTGACTCGGAAGGTATGCATTCAAAAAAAATCTAAAGTATTTCCATCAATGTATAGCGTTAGGAAGTCTAAGATTGCTTGTTTTCCACCAGAGGAAAAGATAGTTGTGACTGAAACTCGAGCTGAGATTAAAGTTCAAGCCGTCTTAGATAGAACAGCCGAACGTTTGGTATCAGCTCAAGAAGAGGTTCTCAACTGTCTTTTGCCTCGTTCTTCATTCACACTTATCAGCAAATGGGGTTGCCATGGCAGTTCAGGTCATAGTACATACAGACAAAAATTCACTGATTGCAATGATACAGATGAATATTTGTTTGTATTTTCATTCGTTCCCATCCGACTGTGTAACGATCTCGGCAATAATGTTTGGCAGAATCCTCACCCATCTTCTACAAATTTATGTCGCCCAATAAAATTTATCTTTTCCAAAGAGACCAAAGAAATTACTGTTGCTGAAACTAATATTGTTTTGGAAGAGATAAATGAATTGTTGCCTACGATTTGTATAGTGAAGGGAACCGAGATTCAAGTCAAACATAAAATGCTTTTGACCATGGTTGATGGGAAGGTTTGTAACTCTTTGACAGCCACTTCTTCTGCCCAGAAATGCTTTATATGTACTCCGAAGCTGATGAATGATGAATCAAGAGTGTTTACAGCTAATCAAGACCATCTAGGTTTTGATTTATCTACATTGCATGCTTGGATAAGATGTTTTGAGTGTTTGCTTCACATTAGTTACCGTTTAGATATAAAAAAGTGGCAAGCAAGGAGTGACTCTGACAAAACTAGTGTGAAACAACGCTCAGATGGCATAAGAAATGCCTTTAAACTTAAAATGGGGCTCATTGTAGATAAGCCAAAACCTGGATCTGGCAATACAAATGATGGAAATACCGCTCGGAATTTTTTTGAAAACCCCGAGTTATGTGCAGAAATAACTGGGTTAGATGTTTCAATTATTAAAGAGTTTAGCATGTTACTCCGGGCATTATCATCAGGATATGAAATTAATATTGTTAAATTAGAAATCTTAGCAGGAAAAATTAGACAGCTTTATTTGAAGCTCTAGCCGTGGTATTACATGCCTGCAACTATGCATAAGTTGCTTATACACGGTCCTGAAATTGTAAAGTCTGCCCTTTTGCCCATTGGGCAACTTTCTGAGGAAGCTCAAGAAGCACGTAACAAGGATTGTAGGAGATTTCGCCTTAACACTACACGAAAGCAGTCACGTATTGCCACGAACGGAGATTTGCTTAATATGTTACTGATAACATCTGACCCAGTTATTAACAGCTTAAGACAGGTCCCACAGAAAAAAACGGGAAGTTTACCCGTAGAATAATAATAAATAATAATAAATATCAGGGGACAATCTCGCACAAATTGACCTAGTCCCAAACTAAGCTCGAGGCTTGTTCTATGGGTACTAGGCAACGATAAATTTACTTATATAGATAAATACATACTTAAATACATGGAAAACACCCAAGACTCAGGAACAAATACTCGCACTCATCACACAAATATTTGCCCATACCGGGGATAGAACCCGGGACCGCTAGCTTCGTAGGCAGGGTCACTACCAACTAGGCTACCGCGTCGTCCAAAAGAAGACGTCGTCGTGTAGAAGTCTTAGATTTGTTAATTTCCCCTAGCAATATTGTTAATAATGTAATTACTAATAGTACTGTTATCACTGTTAATCATGACTATTCAACAGAAGATTCACCTGATGAGATGGATGAGTAATTAGTTAACGAGGTTAGAATAATTAGCTATAAGATTAGAATTAATTGTAAATAATGATTGAATATTTTGCTATAAGATTAGAATAATTAGTAAATAGTATTAGACTAACTAGTTATGCTAAATTATTATTTTTTCCTTGTCACGTAAATGAATTTAACCTGTTTTCATACATATTTTATGACGATTTTTATTTTTTCCACTTAAAACCAGTTTATTGTATAAATATAAATATTCATACATGTAATAATCCATAATAACAACAAATAAAGTGAGAAATGCAAAAAAAAAATATTGTCCGGCTAGCTTGTTCTACGCGGGTCACTGTGCAGCGGAAGAATAAGTTTGGGACGCCGTCCACTCCGCACATTACCCACTCATACTGATGTGCAAGTTGCGGAAAGTTTCCAAAAAGTTGGGAAAGTTCTAAGAAATTTCCGGAAACATCCACTAGAAATATAGGAAATTTAAATTTAAGTAACGGAAAGTTTCAATCCCCATACAAAATTGTGAGAAGTTTCCGAAAGTTTCCTGCATGAAATGTTTCGCAATTTTGGAAAGTTTCCTTTGGTACATCAGTACCCACTCATCCCCTGAAGAAGAACTCCTAATGAGACCAAAACGAACCATTCCTGACTAATAATTGACAGTTGTAACCGCTTTTTTCATGTGTGGGTAATATATACAAGTATCTTACGTTAGTTGAAATAGATAGTAGCTTGTTTATTAAGCTACCAATTAGTAGCAGGTATAATCGCTGTTCCTAGTAAATGTTATGTTATTACAGCCTTATTAGTAGGGTATTATGTGAAGCAATCACCACACGACGCGCGTTGCGGCGCGGTCGCTCGACTGGGTAATTACCTGCGGCCAAATCGTGTGTAAGTACATTGCATGAATACACATGAAACCGATTCATTAAGCCTAGTGTATCAATAATTTAAATATTGGTTTATATTAATGTGAATTTTGTGATGATGCTTAAAAAGTTGGTCTTTTGTAAATCTATCATTTATAAACGACTAAGTACTCATAATGAAACATTTTTAACGCAAAATTACAACAGAACAACCGCAACAACAACAACAACAACAATACAATTATACTGAGGCTCTATTTTACGCGGTAAAACAATATTACATTTGACATGATAAGTAATTTATCAACGTAACGATTACTGTTATTTACTTGACAGTAATAGCGGCCGAGTTACACAACGATAACATGTCAAGAGCAATATGGTTTTACCGCGTAGAATAGAGGTCTATTTTTTTCGAGTGGGAGATCTTTGTGTGATTACCGGTTTCATGAATGAGGATTGGAACCGAGTTATGTGGGATTCGATCCACTAAAACCCCCAAGGTGGTCTGCCTCGGCGCATTTAGAGTAGGTAGCCCTGGCACCTTTACATGTATATACCAGTGCTAAGACACCCTTTGCCACAGCTCACCACCGGTACCTAAGCCCACTTGCACCATGATGGCCGCATTAGTCGACCAGTAAGAGCCCCCAACTCTGACTGGACGGGCCGCAACCCGGGGCGCCCTCATTACGCGCAGAATAAAGGCCCTGTTCCGTGTTTTGTTTAACAGTGATCTATAAAGAGTTTGTATTGTTTTGTATTGTCCAACCTCTGTCGGCCTCAAATTAATAGGGACATAATTTGTTCGAAATTAAATCTGACTTAAGCTGTAAAAAAACTGACCGTAACAACACGTAATCTACTTACAAAGACTGGAAAAAACACAATTAGTTGTAAAATGACTTAGATATCTGCGTAAATGTGGTGTTGGGTCTTCAAAACACAACACTTTAAGTAAATTGTATGCCACCACAACATTCTAATAATCCATACTTAATATTATAAATGCGAAAGTGTGTCTGTCTGTCTGTCTGTTACTTTCTTCTTCACGCTTAAACCGCTGAACCGATTTAGAGCACCTTCGTCTAAGATTGACTCGGCAATTATAACGCAGAAAATATCCGACCACTACCTTACTTCGGTCATAATACAATGGAAACAGAGCGCGCACGGCGGCGGCGGCGGACCCGAGGCGCAGACGCGCGCGTGTGAGTCGACCGTCGCTAGGCGCGTACTTGATAATAAATTAGTAAGAGAAAAATTATTAGAAGCAAACTTTGACGACTTGTTAAATATAGATTGCCCAATCAAACTGTACGAAGAGTTCACCCTATGGTTTCAGAATATATACGAAAAATGTTATAAAATTAAGCATATTTATGTTAACAAAAATAATAGTAATAGGAATAATAATTTATGGATAAGTGATAATTTGAAGAAAATGATATCACAACGAGATAAGTTGTTTTCAATTTGGTGCAATGATCCTAAAGACATGTCTAAAAGACTTAATTATACTAAGTATAGGAATAAATGTAACAAGGCTGTGTTTAAAAGTAAAAATGAGTATGATAAGCAAACTATATTAAACTGTAATAATAACATTAAAAAAATATGGGACAGAATTAATAATCTACTAGGTAAGGATAAAACGTCCATAGATAGTTCTGTCCTTAGGTATATGGAAAAAGAGGGTAGTATTAAGGAAATTTGTGATAAGTTCGCATGTAACTTCATGAAGGAGGTGGAAGAAGTAAAACATATATGTAATGATAAGTGGCTGGATAGGTTAAGTTATGTAAAAGAGTCGGACGTCTATATTAGATGGCAACCCGTGCAAGGTTTAGATGTTCAACGCATTATTAACAAATTGGATAAGAATAAAGCACCGGGAAGCGATCTTGTACGTATGTCTGATTTGAAGCTAGTTGTTAATAAGGTCAGCCCAGTCATAGCAAAATTAATTAATTTATCGGTAACCCAACATAAATATCCTGATAAGTTAAAAGAATCACTGATTCGCCCAATCCATAAAAAAGGAGACCGTAAAGTATTTTTAAATTATAGACCAATATCAATTCTTTCAAGTATCGATAAAATAATAGAAAAGTGTATAATTCAACAAGTCAATTCTTTTTTACAAAAAAATAGTATAATAAATGAGTCCCAACATGGTTTCCAAAAAAATAAAAGCACTAACACTCTATTATCTAACTTCACCAACGAGATAAACACTTATTTAGCAAATAAACAATTCGTAGTAGCTATATTTTATGACTTTAAAAAAGCATTTGATACCCTAGATACCAGTACCCTTTTAAATGGAATGGATGAATGTGGTGTGGGGCAGCCGCTGAACTGCTGGTTCCGCGACTATCTCACATCACGCTCGTTCCGCGTGAGGATAGGTGACGGCGCGAGCGACGACACGCCGGTGCGTTGCGGAGTCCCCCAGGGCTCCGTGTGTGGACCTGTATGCTACCTTATGCATGTTAACAGTCTATGCGGAGTACTGCGTAACTGCTCTTCGTACATGTTTGCTGACGACCTATGCACCCTACGCGCCGGTACCTGCTTTACCGAAACGTGTCGCCTGGTTCAAGAAGATGTGGACGCAGTTGTAAAATGGTCTCATGATAATGGCTTAATCTTAAATGTAGATAAAACTAAACTTATAATTATACAATCTCCATATATGCACAGAACAGAAACACCTCCATTATTGTATACCCATAGCTTTACTTGTTTCCATAAAAACCTTCAAAATTGTGAATGTAAACCTATCCAAATAGTAGACTGTGTAACATATCTTGGTGTAAAAGTCGATGCCACATTCTCCTGGTATCAACATATAAGCTACATTAGTAACAAATTAAGAACCCTTCTTGGTAAATTTTACCACTTAAGTTATAAGGTCCCTAGCAATATATTAAAATGTCTGTATTATGCGATAGTAGATTCTGTGTTGGGCTATGCGCTGGACTGCTATGGACTCACATTTAAATTTTACGTAGACAAACTAGAGGCATTACAATTACGATTCCTAAAATTAATGGTTAGTAAAAAAACAAAAGCTAATTGTAAAGGAGATTATACTAAGTTATTTAAAATCTGTCAAATATTACCAGTAAGCTTAAAACATAAATACCTTCTTGCAGTTAACAACCATGGCACTCTAGCGCATGTCCCTACACCCATTGAGCATACTCATGCTACTAGGTCGGTGTCCGCGGGTAAGTTTGAGGTCCCCCGTGTCTCCAACTATTTTGGAGACAGAACGTTAAAAAAAAGACTGCCTTACCTCCTAAATAGCCTACCCGCGTGCATCCGTCATGAACCAAATAAATTTAAGTTTAAGAAAGCGCTCAAAAAATATTTACTACAGACACTTGAATGACAACTGCTTTCATAGACAATTGTCACTCAGGTGTGTATCATATTTATATTATAACCATTTGTACCTATAGTCACTTACCTTATTTATTACTTACTTAGCTAAACAGAGACTCCTGCCTGCAGACAAACTGTAAAAACAGTTTTGCGGGAATATTGTTATATATTTACTTTTGTACCGTGCCTAATAATATAATAAATAAATAAAATAATAATACCGGTCATGGCAGCGTCCCGTGTTCAGCGTTGGGCAGTCATATTGTCCGGCTACGACTATGACATTGAATATGTAGCATCGAGCAAAAACTGCGCTGACGCACTCTCAAGACTTCCGCAGGCGGGTAGCAGTAAACCAAAGGATGACGACGTCACGTATTTAAATTTTGTGGAAAAATTCTTACCAATTTCGAATAATGACGTACGAATAGCAACCGCGAAAGATACATTGTTAAGTAGGGTCGTGACGTACGTGCAGTCAGGCTGGCCATCATTGTGTCCCAGCGAGGAACTTAGGCCGTACTTTACGAGGAAAAGTGAGCTATATATGGACCGGGGGTGTCTGATGTGGGGCTATCGAATGGCTGTGCCGGCAATATTATGCCAAACGATTCTTAACCAGTTGCATGTAATTCATATGGGGATAGTTAAAACGAAGTCACTGGCACGTAGTTACGTCTGGTGGCCCAACATCGATTCTGACGTGGAGGCGGTTTGTAGGGATTGCGAGACGTGCGCCTCGGAGGCACCCGCGCCTGCGCGGGCGGCGCCGAGTCCGTGGCCGTATGCCGCGCAACCATGGTCCCGAGTCCATATCGATTTTTTGGGGCCTTATAAAGGTAAAACATTCTTAATACTAATAGATTCAAGTTCTAAGTGGCTCGAAGTGTTTGAAATGCTACGCACTAATGCTAATGCGGTTATAAAAGAGTTAAGGGCATTATTTGCACGTTTTGGTTTACCCACTGAGCTAGTATCGGATCAAGGACCGCCGTTCACGAGTATCGAGTTTAAAATTTTTTTATCACACAATGGCATAAAACAGTCCTTCTCACCAGCATATCAACCGGCGTCAAATGGGGCCGCGGAGAGCGCGGTAAAGTTATGTAAGCGGGCAATTAAAAAGGCGTATAGGGACGGTATAGATATCGACACCGCCTTGCAGACATACCTGTTAGCATATAGGAATAGTATACATAGCAGTACTAGCATAGTAGTATAAGCATTAGATTTAAGTGGGGAGGTGTGATATATGTGGGTAGTTTCTAAGTTAGCATATTGAGGGTAGGTACGCCGTAGATCTCTTTGTCTTGAATTAAACGTGGAAGCAACAGCTGTGTGTAATTTCGACATCCCTTATTAAATACCTAAGCCCCCCCTTGGTCTAGTATTTCTCAATTTTGAATCCGTAATTCCGTTTTCATCACTTATAGGAAGTTTTTAAGATGGAATCAACATTTTAAATATGTACCCCCTTATTCATAAATCTCCATCAAACCTACTATGGTAATATTTATTCAAGCTGGTTAGTGCCTTCCCATAAGTTGAGACTTCAAGTTGGCGTTCCGACTGGAACTGTGTGTGTGGACTGTTGATGCGAAATCTTGACGCACCGAGACTCTGTAATGGCACACGACTGCAAATTACACACCTGGGACGCAATATTGTAAAAGCAATCATTATGACAGGAACAGCAAAGGGAGAAGATGTACTAATTCCCCGTATTCCAATAATCCCGACCGATTTACCATTCCAGTTTAAAGAGTCCAGTTCCCCCTAAAAGCAGCATTCGCGATGACAATAAATAAGGCACAAGGCCAAACACTGAAAGTTGCAGGTGTACACTTAGTTAAAAACTGTTTTTCCCATGGACAACTATAGGTATGTGGTGTGCTCACGAGTCTCAAGTTCACAAAATCTTCACGTGTTAGCAAAGGACGGGAAAGCAAAAAACGTAGTTTACAGAAACGTGATAAACTAAATTATACGTCGCAGTTACTAATAATGTATTTATCTGTCCATTAAACTCTGGTTGTACGCATTATTAATGATTACAAATCAAAACCATCATTTTCTTTTATTATTTAAAAGTAAGCAATGATAAAAAATCAGTTTGGATAAAAAATAAGCTATCCAAATTACTAATTCTACGCAGACGAAGTCGCGGGCAAAAGCTAGTTTAAATATAAATCTGAAATTGTAGAATTGTTAGGTCAGTTTGTATACGCATCATTGCCGTGCCTCCTTCAAGTGAGTTGGACCAGCCTTAGTCCCCAAGCGGGACCAGTGTTGATTGAGGACTTACCCTTATCTGCATTTAATTGATTCCTAAAAGAGTCATATTTTTAACATAAGCAACCCAGCTAGGAGGTCAACCGGAAGTTCCGTTGTGCGTATCTAACTCGCTGTAACTTTTTTCATTAATCCAACCACATTTTGGCCAGCGTGTAATATTTCTGAAACAATTCCAATTACAGTTTCAGTATAAAATAAGTTACGGTTGAAATATCTGAAACATTATTATTTATGCTTAAAGTAACTTTATAAATTAAATATTACCGCGGCCGACGCCGGAATTTACCGAAACGGTCGCAATTTTGCTGTTTAGCTGCCTCTTTTGGCTACACTCACGGTCTTTCATTGTTGACCCGTTATGGAACCTAGTGGCAGACAGCGCATTAATACTTTGGATGTTATTTATATCTTGTTATTTGAAACTACACCATTAAAACATCGTCTATTAAGTGCGTGATGGGTATAATGCGTTAAAGCTATACCGCTGACACTGAAAATCCTGTACTAACATATTTGTTAAACATGTCCCGTCCAGTTAAAATTTTGGGTCAGTAAACAAATAATAGGAACACAAGCAGGCCCCTCACATACTACAAAAACATAATAACTAAACTTCCAGCAGCTTCGATAAGTAAACAGTAATGGCCCGATCTGATAAGTACATATGTTTAAAAATATGTTCGTCCTGTAATCAGCGACAAAAATACTTGTTAGAAGTATTTACCCACGCTAAAACCAATTTCAGGACTCGTACTTTGATGTCAGATAATTTTCGCCGTCTCCCCCTCGCACTGAGCGGTCTGTAACCACTGCCGGCGTGAGCTGAATCCTTAATCCGACTTTAAGGAACATTACAAATATTTTGTCAGACGAAATCAGAGTATTAACCTTAGCGTTGTATTAATGCATAATTTCAGCTGAATATGGTAAAATACTTCCACCACGCGTGCACGTGTAATAGCGGTGTGACATATTGTATGAGGATTCATACTATACAACGCAATGGAACGCGCACGCGCACGCATTCGGTGTGTCTCGATCTTAATGGTTCTATCAATATTGTCTACAAACAATATGTAGACTTACGTCAATCGTCAGGAAACACCTTTAAAAAAATACACATATGACTATAGGTCGTTTTCCAAGAGCTGCGATAAATGGAATGAAGGTAACTAATGTCACCTTTTAATCATTGTTCTAATTTCAAACCGAAAACTTGTAGCTATAGCCGTTTAAACGAATGTCTACTTCGTTTACCCATTGGGTCCTTAAGTGGCAGTTCATGTGAAACGACTTATACTACAAAATGAAAATCTTCGCCGTAGACCTCTTAATGTACATGTAATATAGTAGTGATGTAAGGTGGTAAGACTGGTAAGTGCTTAAATTCAACAATGCTAAAATACCTATGGAAGTCCTCTCTCTATTCTAGGCGATAAAAACCATATTGTCTTTCACCTGTTCTCGTTTTTCCAACGTTTTGATTTTTACTTGACAGTAATGGCGGCCCTGCTTCGTAAAATAACTACTTAAATAACCCGATTTCTACCGATAAGCTTTTTATTTTCTGTAGGCAGGCCAGAAGGAAGGGGATTAATCAAAATAAAATTAATCTGTGGGAATATAAAGGTACCTACGCAAACAAATAAACATACCCCATACCCTTAACGATTATGACCTTTTGAGTGCGGTGCTGTATTTGCTGCGGGGTCATTGTGTACAGGTGGTCAATTAGCAAGCAAATACCACTTAGGAACGGCGACACTACATGTTTGTGACGTGTCGTCGTTTTATTAGAAAGTTTCCACGAGTATCTTCGTTGAAGAGGCACTGCTACAGTCACCAGCAATTAATATATTATCACACATCGGGCGCAAAAATATCTGACACGTCTTTATTACTAGAGGTATAAGAGCGTGTCAGATATTTTTGCGCCCAATGTTGGATAATTAGGTATTGTATTTACTAACCCTCTTATTCATAATCGCACAATAAATGAAGTGTTTTTGAAATATGCTTTGTCCTTGTCTGTCATTGTGAGATTTCCATTTGACAGAAAGAGACAACGCATACTTTAACTAAAATTAATTGATTCTGCAGTTATTATGAATAGGAGAGTAAATACTTTTTCTTTATTACATGATAAGTTGATTCACATTTTTTAAAAGCACTTTAACTCGGCTCACGTTTAATGTATATTTTCCGAAAATAATTACCTAATATGGCGTTAAAATTAAGGTTTTGTGAGTAGGGTTTGCAATGCGGATCCATTTTGTATGGAAGATCCGGATAATTCGGATCCAGATCCGGATCTTCCCATACAAAATCGATCTAGATTGCAAACCCTATTTGTAAGGATTACAAAATACAACAACATACTGCAAACAGATTGATTAACGATCGCGGAGATTGGGATTCGACTGCACGTTCGTAAACAGTAAATAGCTGGGTGCACGGCCTTCGTAGATAATGGACCTTTTGTCCCTTAAGCGGCGCGAGATAACAACCGGTGAAGACGGCGAGTCCATTTCTGCGACTTCCCTTCGAAACGTGACGCGAATGCAAATGGAAAGGGCGTAGAAGGCGCACATGTCCCACCACTGCGGCAACCTTCCCGATAAAACGAACACAATATGAGCAGCTATAAGAGCTTCAGTATTGAACCTAGCTTCACTTTATTCTCAAAGAGATTTAACAGCGAAATGGAGAAAAGTTATTACTTTCAGGGAAAACCGTTAAGCTTGCAAACTCATCTTTCGCTACTACACAAAACTCTTATACGAAAATGGTAATAACGTCGTATCGGCTATTCGGACCGGCGAAGTATGATTGCAAATTTTACTCGCAAATACGAGTCCGCTTTATCGCTTTGATGGCAGTCTCGCTTTGTTTATCGCACTCGACTTTATTATTCGTGAGGCGCGATCGCTAACAAGCGGCGCTCTTCCGAACATTCGCTATTATGCGGACTCGCCCTCGGCATCCGAATTAACCCAAGTATTCGAAATTTCAGTAACACCTCACTGCAATGTTTTTGTGAGTAACATAAAATATTTTATTGGGAATCAACATGAAAGCTACAAATAAATAAGTAGTCGAAATGGCAGGTACACGAATATGAGATCCTGTGGCTAACGTATTTATTGAGTTTGCTAATATCGGATAGTGACTTATTTGCTACAGTGTAGAGATCCTACGATCTCCATGGCTCCGTCATGAGATCAGCTCTGGATTGTTAACAATACTCAGCTGTCTGTCGCTGTCAGTCTAAATATTAGTTATGCCAGAGAGTTTTACTCTAAGAATAAGGACATAAAGCATAGAAACCGGACTATAAGACGTACTTTGCGTCAGCTATCTTTCTCTACTTTTTAGATTACGTATTACATGAGAAAAAACGAAACAAAAAGTAGGCTGTTTTTTCTTCTTTAACTGTCATTGTCACAAGGTTTTACACAGGGACTTCTTTGTCCTTCCCATAGGAAGGATTTATCTTTCCTTGTCTAGATGTCCAAATACTATAGGTGCTTATAGGTCCAAATCACACCTTACTTGTGACGATGTACCAAATAACGAAAGAACAGCTATAGATTCATCTCTTTCCAACTCACTATGAAAACCATAAGTAAAAAGAAGTGAACCATAATGTATTTTCTGCTTATTTAGTCCGGTTTCTATGCCTTTAGTCCTTGTTCTTTGGTTTTACTGTACATACAAACACGTCTAAAACATTTAGGTACCTCCTTCTTCAGCAGTCGAGTAAAACCTCCAAATTAGTGGCGCCCACGGATTGTCTAGTTACCTCTATAACCCTACCATGTGTTTTTTTTTTCAGATTATGTTGCCTGTTATGCATGCACCTGGCGGGCGCTTACCGCTTCCTGCCAGAGATCGATGAGCACGGCGGTATCATCGTGGCTACTTCGCACCGCATGACCGAAATCGACATTACTCAAGTACCCTTCCACGTTCTCGTATACTATCCCAAATTGTTTTGCTCTGGGATTTTAATCGGGAGTAAAATTGTTCTCACCATCGCTAGCTGCTTCGAAAGTGAAGACGTGAAGGCCTCCGTTAAAGTAGGAACCAGTTCTGTCACCGATCCGGGAGGGTAAGCAGCGTTATTAGCGTTATCGTGGTGGACATTAATCTTTCTGTAGGAAGAGATGACAATAGAGCGATGTCTCTTCAGGCGGGTGTTATGCCTGGGTGCCGAAGTCCATTGGGAATGTTGTGATGAAGTTGGAAGTTGTATGTATTCCAACTGACTGGGGAAACTTCGTTAGCGCGATGTGGCGCACTGTCAGATTTAGTTGCGCTCTCTGACGCTGGTGGCGCTGTCGAGTTGATTGTTAGTAATGGTCGCTAGATGTCGCTAGGTCACCACAGTTCCTTCAAAATGTTTTATGTTAGACCAAGATATATGTATGTGTGTGTATATTTTATTTATTTTACTTTTTACATATTTTTGCTAGTAGTCTCAATTTACATCGTCCCGTCCCACTTCCACAATGTTCATACAATCGACGCAACCGTACAATGTCAATTTGATTAGCGGGGCGTCTATCGTGCATTCAAAACAATAGGTATAGTATAGAAAATAAGAAAACATTTGATACGATACAATTTTGTAGATTATCGATACGGCTCCGTCACGTTATTACCATTATAATATTCGTTTTATTTGGACTAGAGTAATATTTCTACACGGTCTTTCATTTTATCACCATTAAATACATCGGAACATATACGGTGCTCAAAAATTGCAGACGCAGAAAAGAAATCCTTACAAACTGTGGAAATTCGGACTTATGAAACAGTTGGAAAAGAAAATTCCACCTTGTGATAGTTAGTCAGTGTGTGTCTAATATATTTGGAGGCCGCTGATCGTCGTAGTATTGTAATTTACTTATACTCGAAAATCTAATTTAAGATCAAAATCTTTACTGCATTTTGGTTTAAGTGCAGGTATTTTTATCAATAAAACTTACCCTAATATTACTGGTTACACGAGTTCTCCTTCATATTTTTATGAAATATTGTTAAAATAACGAAATAATCAAGATGGGAACTGTCAGATTTTGGTCTTTAATTAGATTTTTGAGTATAGTACCTAATTAAGATTATAGCTCTGGGTGGCGACGTTAGTGTCATATTTTCTTTAATAGACAGATAATACCTGTGGTGAAGTTGAAATTACATGAGTTTTTCAAGTATCGCAGTGAACTGGATAATGACATCGCAATGTTGGTGCTAAAGGTAATATTATATTTGTGAATTAAACGGGCATATCTAGACCGTTTTATTTTCTCTATTTTAGGCCCGACTAAATGGTATAAGATCCGAATAGGAGACGACCTTCACCCAGGTGTTTATTCGATAAAAAGTATTTTATATCAAACTTAATATGTTAAGTAATATATGGCGAATGGGTAGGCTGAAAAAAATCAGTCCAGTATATAATTACTTAATAAAAAATGAAAAAAAACACAATTGCTTGTTTAATAGACAAACTACACACCAATCGAAAGTATGAAGCCTAAGTTTGGTGCAAATGATTAGTACCGACTTACCTGCTTTATACCGGCGTACCCATAGTTACATGATGGGAACAAAATAGTCAGCCTAACGTTTGCATATTCTATTATAGCCTTTATACTTTCGATTGATATGTAAGTTGTCTATTAAACAAGCAATTGCATTTTTTTTTAAAGATACTTTTTTAATTTTAATAAAGTAATTATATACTAGACTGAAAATTTTCAGCCTACCTTCTTTCGCCATTCGCCATATATTTAACATATTAAATTTGATATAAAATACTTTTCATCGAATAAACAGCCCGGTGAAGGTCGTCTCCTATTCGGATCCTCTACTAAAATGATCTGGCTCTTTAATATTGGAACTTTTCAATTTAAAGTTTTTAAATGTTTCAAAATACCTCAAGCCTGGCTCTTTGTAAGCATTTAAATATTATTTAAGAAGTGCTGTACAAGTTTCCACGGTGCGGTGCCTCAAACAAATTGCAAAACAAAACAAAAATGCTTGAGAGAGCTCTTGGACTATAATGAAAATATGTGTAAGTGTTGTATAATGTGTCTTTCCTCTTCCCTTTCAGAGTCATGTGCAGTTTAGTAACACCGTGGAGAAGATCGCGCTGGTGCCGCCCGACGTGGCGCTCCGCGTGGGCGCCGACGTCGAGGTGTCGGGCTTCGGGGGCGATGTTCAAGTACTTACAACAGAACACAACTAATATGGCACGCGAAAAAGCGCTTACGCCGTTGACCAAGGGTCTATTATTGCTTAATCCATTTATGCTTTATTCAGGTTTACAGTGCACGTCATAAGTTAGGTTCACTATTGCACCTTGTCACTATTCGATAGATCTTATTTACATGATAGTAATGGCGGCCTAGTTAAAAATAATACCATAGTTCATAATCCATAACAAATAAAACACGATATGGTTTTTACCGCCTAGAATAGAGGCTCTGGTACATACCTTGAGAAGGATAATAAAACATAGATAGGTAAACAGGTAAGGTTTCGTGACAACAGGTTTTTTGTCTATGTCAGTCATTGTCAGTATTTTGTTTAGTTTTTTTTGTCTGTTTGTCACGATTTTTTCTTTCTTTATATACTTAGTCTAAACAATAAAAATAATGAGTTAAAAAAGGCTGTGGTTGAAAACAAAGGTATTACCGAGGTATCAAGGATAGCTATCCGTTTAACTATAGGTAAATGTGATCTGATCTACAGTTTAGGATATCGGAACGTCCTTTAGGGCGAGTTGTTTGATCAGTAGTTAACTGAACTGATGGTTAAATACCGAAAATCGAATGGAAAATGTGACACATTTCCTTGAGATTTAACCATTAGTTACGATTTGTTAGTTTAACTACCGATCAAACAACAAGGCCTAAGGGCCTGTTCTTTGATCAGTAGTTAAACTAACTAATTGTTAAAATTCGAAAAAGGAATGGAAAATTTGAGACATTTCCTTGAGATTTTAACCATTAGTAACGTTTTTTGACCATTAGTTAGTTTAACTACCGATCAAACAACAGGCCATTAGTGTCACCCTCATATCTGTCATCGGCGTTGTCGGATAACCATGTAGTCTCTATACGTTGTTATTCTTACAAAATTAACCATATAAGTAGGTCACCGTAATTCCAACCGTGCTAAAACATGCAGTTGAATAGTCAGCGTTAAAAGGATACGAACGTTTTTCTCTTGTCGCTTTACAGTCTCAGTCAGTATATACGTGTCGGAAAGTGAGGGATATTTTATCCATATTTTTTCACATGATAAACGCCGCCATATTAGGCCCACAGGCCCCACAGCCGCTTTTGACTCTGACTAAATAACTAAAATAACGCGGTTTTGTTGTATTACAATATCTAGCGAAAACCAACAGAACCAAGTGGACACCCTCGTTAAAAAAGCTAAGTGCGCGCGATATGAAGCTCGCCAACGTTGGAAAATATTTCTTGTACTGTCAGCAAGATGGCGCTGTCATCAAAATCTTGTGATTAAACATGTTTCCTTCGTTTTAGGAACCAATGCTAAGGCTAATAGGGACGACCATGGTGGTATTGGAAACGAGCGAGTGTGTGAAACACTTTGACGATCTTTTCACGAGTTCTATGTATTGCGTGAAATTCGGGCCAGTAAGTTTTTTGTATTCAGCAGTACTTTTTTCTTCGTGGTAATGAAATCAAAACAAGTATTTATATTTAAACCTTTTTTTTATAACTAATATGAGTTTAATTTTTATCTCTGTCCAAGGGTGCTGTATAATACGCGTTCCTAGCTCGTAAATGATCCTTTACGAGCTAGGAACGGGTACTGTACAGGACCGACAGACAGATAAAAATTCGAGTTACAGAACTGAAATTTGAGTAGGAATTTTGTGCAGAATGTTTACCCTAATGGTGTATTTATTTATAATTATGCAGTTATTGAATTTAAATAAAAATCGCCGAAACTACCGATTAAAATTTAGTTGTTAAAACATAATGTCTATTTTTCTTTTTCTGATTATTACGTAAGATGTTATTACTTGGAATTTTTTACTAAAATAGAGCTGTACTAAATTTATTTGTTGAGCACCATACGGGAGATTGACATAACTGGCACTTGGCCGATACTTAAATTTAAAAATTAAGACATCTGCAGATAGTGCACCGATAAAACAGCAATATCAGCTGTGGTACAATCTCTAGCAATAAAATCTGAGCCAACGTTGCGCACATCTGGGTACGAGTAACCTGATCGCAAGTTCAAAGTTTCGCCGAATAGAACCTATAGATCAGGATAAGGTCTCTTAAAAGCAATTCATAAAAGCTTCAGTTTTTTGTAAATCAAAATTTGGTTAATTAAACAGTTGGAAAACCAAAAGTAGTTAACATAGATAACGAAATGTCTTACACTGACTAATGCCTTTCATTAAATTGGTTTTTGTTTTTTGCACTTGGTGATAAAAACATTGTTTGCTTTTGCTCATGCAAGTCAGACTAGTCAGTTCATGGACGATGGGTTCTTAAAAATAAGATGCCAACGTATCCAAATTTCATCAGGGTCCAAGAACCTGAACGCTATCGAGAACAATTCAGCCATAAATCTTTAGGTCAATCAGCTGGTTTAGTACCATTTCGTAACCAAAATTTCGTAACCAGGTACGGAATTACATTCAATTTAAAGTTGGTAACGAAATTTTGGTTACCAAATGATACTAAACCAATCAGCGTTGACACATTGCCACTTAAAAGTTGGCATCGTTAACAGTCTTCTCATTTCAGGAAAGTCTTATAAAAGACAACGGTGGTCCCGGCGTGTTCGAAAGGACGTTGCTCGTTGGCATCGTGTCCTACCAAGCCAACAGAAAGGAACCCCCGTTCATTGCGATGTTTACCAACGTGTCGTATTTTAATAGGTGAGTCGATCGGATAAGAACATACATTAAAGCTACAACTTGAAGAAACAAAATGTTGTCCATTTTGACAATTGTCGAGTCGAAAAGGCTTTTGGATAATACAAGGTTCACACACCACACGTAGTTCTCAATTTAACTTCAGGGGATGTTAATGTGGGTGTAAAGCATTGTATATGGACCGAGCGGTAGGTCCGTCATCCCCCCCCATCTACTTTTGACTCTGAGTGAACAACTAACGAAAACCAACAGAACCAAGTGGACACTCTCGTGAAAAAAGCTAAGTGCGCGCGATATGAAGCTCGCCTACGTTAGAAAAAAATTCTTGTACTGTCAGTAAGATGGCGCTGTTATCAAAATCTTCATCAGGACTGTGAGCGCCCTGAATTCGGTCGTATTCAAATGTGTAAGAAGAACCAGCAGCCCTTGCCAATAACGGCGTGGAGGGAGAATCACTAGGTTTTTAGGGGGTATTCCTGCTACTACAACTCTCGGTTGGTGAGTCCTAAATATTCAATTTGGGCCCCCCGAACCCAGGTGGTATGCGTATGAACATTTTCCCATCGTCACAAAAAAAGGGTAAGGCAGCGCATGAAGTAACATGTCAATATTAAATGGTTCATATTATACGTCTGTGAGCTTGCATTGTGCTCAAAACAAGTTAGGTAGTTGTCTTATAACTGTAATCGTTGATCGACTCAAGACTCCACATTTAGTACAACATAAACGATACTAACCATGACATTTCAGTGATGCACTATGTCCAATACTGTTATTGAAAAGTTACAAATTACTAGCGGAGCAATAGTCAGTCTTATCGTGATATGATTATTTTATTTATCTTTTGCAGGTGGATTGCCTTGAACACGCGAAGACTCTTGCAAATATACTGCGAAGAGCGTGAAGAAGTTAAATCCGATAGTGATGATTACGATCGCATCGCGGACGCAGACTAGAATGAATTGGGCAGGGCTCTATTCTACTGGGTAAAACCGTATTGCATTTGACATGTTATCGTATTGTCTTCGTCATGATAGCTCTTGTTTACTTTACAGTAATAGCAGCTGAGTTTTACCAAAAGTAGAATAGACCCCCATGGGTATGACATGGTGACAGATGGAACTACAATATTCTTAATGGTGTATTTACACGGGCAACTTTTAACGTAAATTTGTAACCGGAAGCAATAACTGTTTTACTCTTGATTTGTGTAATAGAATGAGACGTCAGTACTGTTTTAATAGGCAATTATTATTCAAAGTGTGTAACTTCAGTGGCACCCACCATTACCAGCAATTTTAATGTGGTCGATATCACTTCAAATGCTACCACACGAAAACGAACGCCTAAACTAAGAAAATGATAAAATTCAACTAAGTACTTACCGGAAAATGCTAGTGACGTAACGTGTATCGGAATACTAATTCTATGCAAAAGAAAAGTTTTGGACAGAAATTATACTTCAAAGTAGTAGGATTCCTTGTAAGCATGTATTAAATAAACAACTTCAAACAAAAATAAGTCTTTATATTGAGACTTGACAGAAGCGCGTGGTGCTTTGTACCCAACAATTTGTCCTCGCGTCTAAATATCCATAGACTTATTGTTGTAAGTCCATGGGAGTGTCAAATAACTCTCGAAAGTGGCAAAATACACCTTAAAGGGAATGAAAGGCACTAATTGCAAGAGCAATTAAATTAAAAGTGTTATATTAATTGTTAAATCTTCGCTCTTCTGTATCTGGAACTGGTGGGCTTTGGCAGTACTTTTTTACGAATAAACCCATTTGTTTATATATCCAATCTTTGAAATACCACACGTTGGCATACACGCTCGGCTTGTCCTTCTTAGCGCATCCGTCGCCGTGCGACACCACGCCCACTATCATTCTGGAAAAATCAAACAATACACTTGAAAACTTTTTAATTTGAACCGAAGAAGCAAAACACTAGTCAATAAAGTTTATCTATTTATTTAATCTTTATTGTACAACAGAATACACTTAATATACAAAAGGCAATCTTAATGCCGTAAGGCATTCTCTACCAGCACTGGTAGCACAAGTTGTATTTTCTCGCTTGTCGCTCAGTGCGTCTCTATCATTACTGACTAGATAGAGAGGGGGATCCGAGCGACAAACAAGTCGCGGGCAACTTCTGCTAGCCGTGCAGTTAACCTTTGGGCAAAGCAGAGATTGTGGTGGCGGTGCAACATAGGGTCTAACCATTACGTTCATTCACGATTTTATTCTTTGAATGCTTGTTCATTTTCTTATCTTCTAATACACGTCACGTAAATTATTTGTTTAACGTAAGCGAAGGGTAGCGTTTTTTGACTGCTTTAGCGTGTATGTTATTCCGCAACGCAACAGGCCCTGTTTCAAATTGTTTAAAATATTTAAAAACTTCCAACTAAATCGAAGTATTAACATAGGAATAAACAATAACTACACGTAAAAGTGAAACACCCGGCTTCCGACGCGCGCTCTGCGCGTTAGATACCTACCGCCTGGCGACACCTGAGGTGTCTAGTCAGTCGGGGCTGTCACACACAGAATATATATTAATATGCAAAAATATATATCATAGCAATACATCTTACGATATATTTTCCGTACTAGTTGACAGAGTCCATACACGCAGCTATTATATGTATTAAATTAGCCACGGGAAAACATTACTGCAGTCTATTTGGCTGTAAAAGTGACAAAAAAATTATTAATAGATAAGAATAGTATTTTGCAAAAAAAAAAACAACTTAATAAAAATTCAAAGTAATGGACCCGAAAGGAACGTAAAAAGTAACTCTGGATCCCAGACTATAAAACTTATTGAGCTAAATTATTATTTTAAATGTTGTTTATAGACTCGTTTCCTTGTTTTATATAGATGATTAATAGCCCTGTAATTTTCTGGAGATAATCTTAATATCATCAAAAAGTATTATTACCTAATTGAACGTAAATGTAAAAAACTCATTTTGCAACAATGTTTCCACGTAAAGAAAAACATAAATAACATTTCGTGACCAAATTTCTATAACACATCCATAAACCGATTAAAATATTTCGCAAGTAACAGCCCTAACTTTGGGCGCGGAAAACAGAGGGGCGTATAGGTAAAAAACTTAAGTAAAGCTCCTCTTGCATGTAGTTGTGTACAAAACTTATATGGTAATTACGTCAAATTTCAAATATAGAATGTCGAACGGTCTATACAGATGTGTTACTACTACATGCAAGAGGAGCTTTACTTAAGTTTTTTACCTATAGCGGGGTGAAGGGAGAAGTAGGTATTTAAAACGCGGCATTTCGGGCCTTGGTAAAGGAGATTCGCTTCTACGTGTAGTTATTGTTTATTCTTATGGTATTAATTACTAACCCTTGCCCTACTTTGTCTGCATAGAATTACCTTAGGGACTACATGATTTCTGCTTTCAAAAGTTACTACTGACATTATGTCAACGAGAATCTCAAGATTCTCAGAGCTATTTTGCTCTTCTCAACTAAATCATAAAATCTTTAAAATGATTTCCTTAAATTCTAGACTCTATTCGGTCCTCAGTCGCAGAAAACTGAACAAACACTTAACTTAGCAAACGTAACGTTGACAGGCCGTTTTTCTTATGAAACTGCCAGGGATTTATCTCACATGTCGTCCCAACGACGCCCGGGGCTTACATGGTGCGATTAGTTACAGTCACTTAGATTAGGGCACGTTTTGTTGTGCCCTATGCGCAATTTCAAAACCTAGTAAGTCTCAAAAGCTCAATTTTGCGATTTTTGCATAAAACGCGGTTTCTAGCAAGTCCCTACCGGATGCAAAATCATTTAGAGCCCTATCTCTCACAGGTGCACATTTACCCACCCACCAAATCCTAGTAAGTACACAAAAAAAACGGGCTTGACCATTTCAAAACCTAGTATGTCACAAAACTATTTAAAAAACCTAGTAAGTGACATGCACTTACTAGCTTTTGAAAAAAACAGAGAGGCTTGAAAATCATCGGGCTCACTGATTCTTTATTTCCATTTAATTTAAAAAGCTAGCACATAAAACATGTAATATAGGAAATTACGAAAAGATATTTATACCAATGTATTCGTCTTAATCTAATTAATCGAAAAAGTATAACTTCTTGAACAAATATTGCAAAATTTTGTACGGCTGAGGCAAAACATGTTTTTTCGCTCTGCTGTAAAATTTGCTCAATGCCCCTTGCTGGGTTTTGAAATTGCGCAGCCCTGACAGCCTGGTGACTCCGTCAATGCCACAATGTCACCGTGAGTAAAACATCAATCTTAAACGTTGTATGTTTAATACAAAACATACATACGAGTAGTTTCCGCTGAACAACGCGTTGTAACCTGAATTGAATTCGACCCTGATGAAATGTGTCATCAAAAACATATCGCATTACTCAATCAGGTCCATTCTTTAATGATTTTGGTAGCGTTACAGAGTTGCCTGGATCACTAGTGGAATATACTTTACTATAAAAAAAGTTAAGATCACACCTAAATTGGGAAAAAATCTATATTGGGTACAAAACGTTCAATATTGAAAAAAACCGGCCAAGCGAGTTGAACTCGCGTGGAAAGGGTTCCGTACATACGTTTTTTTTTGATAGAATTCTTATATAGGTTTTCCTGTAATTTACAAGCAATGAACTATATTAAATATTTTTTTTTAAATTTTAGGTTCGGTAGTTTCGGGGTCAGGGACAGAGAACAGTCAATTTTCGTCTTCTTTCATGAATAAAATCAAAACTATTTATTTTACAATATTAACAAAAATATATTTGAGATCCTTATATGGAGCCCTTTCATTTTCTAATTTGTGCCCCGAAAATAACACTTATTTAAAAAAAAAACTTTGCGCGTCTGTGTTTGGGTCATAGGATTACACCATCCTACCAAATTTTACCTGATTTGGTCCAGTAGATTCGGAGCAAATTAGCTGTGAGAGACGGACGGACAGACAGACAGACGCAAGAGTGATCCTATAAGGGTTCCGTTTTTTTTTAATTTTTTGTACGGAACCCTAAAAATGTACTTTTTATGTTGCATGTGATACGGAACCCTAAATTCTTGCTCGATATGCACTTTTCTGGTTTCCCACTCAGCCATACAAGGCCCCACATTAGTCCTCACTAGGGATGAAAATTGCGAAAGATACATTTTGTTTTTTACGAAACTTTGTATCTTTCCTATAAAATACATGTAATTTTCGAAAAAAAACAAAATACAGGTTCGTCTGAAAAATACAATCGTAAGCGTATAATACTTGTTTCATACTGTGTAATTTTCATATTAACAATCATAGGGAAATAATCTGGCTCATTTATATTAATTTAACATTAATCTACATTATGTAATCGAACCAATCTCTCGGTTGACACAAACTAAACAAAATAAGTGTAAATTATTGAAAAAAAAACAAATATTATTGTCTTATTAGGTATTAAATTGGTTATTTAATATTAACGTAATTATGACACGTCTAGTCCCTTTCACTGTTGTACATTTGGCTATTTTTTATTTCAACCATTTCCCAATCGCTCAAAGGTTAACTGGAAGAGATCACTCAAAGGGATAAGTTCGCTTTTGTAAATACTTACCTTTTGTTTTTCTGTCTATTTTGATGTTTGTTATTTTCCCATTTGTACAATAAAGTATTTACATACATATTCTACAATTCAATGTCACTATCACTATCATAATTATAATAATGCGAAAAATACAACGTAAAATACACGTAAAAAACTTTAGCTTGCGAAAGAATAAACCGAAGTGGAAATATTCTGTATTTTATTGAAAAATACAGGGGCGTTTGAAAGATACTTTTATTTGACAAGTAATTTTCAACGCTAGTCCTCACCCCTTCCACTCCACTCCGCCGCCGGAGTCGCCCTTGCAGGTGTCCCGCACGCCGTCCCCGTACAGGCAGAACATGTCCTCGGACAGCCGTAAGTTGTGCAGCGCTCCGCACTTCTCAGGCGACACGTAGTGTAGATTCGTCATCATCAATCCGAACTTAGATATCTGCCCTCCATACTAAAAAAGCAATCTCAAAGCGTAAAGAGGAAGATTCATTACCGGGATTCCTGCTACGCCAGCAATCCAGTAAACGAACGGTTTAAACCACCAATGAAACACCTGAACGACGGTGTTCTTTAACCTCTCCGACTGGCTTGCCAATTTGTTGTCCTGCTTGAAATCGTGGAATCTTAAAATGTTACTCATACTCATACTCATTTATTTATAGCATTATGTGTATACATGATCTTAAGAAAAAATATGTCCAAACATAAACCCTGCAAGGGCGCTGCAATCGAATCAAAGAAACTAAGTTATTATTATTAACTAATTCAATTCAAACATGTCATCATAATTACAATTAACTAACTATCTACAAAAAATAATAATATATAAATGGTGATGTTTTAAATCAATAGTAAAAATATTGGAATTCGGATGTTAATAGTACATTTCGATGCTAGTGCGGATAGGCGAGTGGCAAGACTCGGGACGAGTGAAGAATGACATTTCCGCACGTGTATCGAACGACGTTTTTTAATACATTTGCGAAAAAATGTGTATCTGTGTCTGTCCTCTTTCCCCCGGACCTCTGAAGCACAAAACAGATAGGTACAGAAATCAATCTACATACCAAGTGCGCTCGAGCAACGCACAATGCTCACGGACACGATATCTCGGACCGGCTGGGACCAGTGCGAGCGCGAGTGCCATCCGCTTGAGACACGCGTCTGTGAACTTTTTTGTGCAATAATGGAGCAACAAAAAAAAGTTATTATAATTGTTCAGTCGACGGTTGTTTAAATTCAACATTAAACGGTGAATTGTCGTTTTTTAAGCTACCAGTGGTTTTAGAGAGATAAGTAGGTATCTGCTTGTATTTCAATGGTTCGTTTTAACGTTACACAGAACAATTAGGAAGTTCCCCGCCCCGGCCCCCGAAGAATATATCTAAGATCGATTTAGTATTTCGAGTTTCCTATTTTTAATCAGTATAAACGAAGTAACAAAATTTTTGTAAGGTAACTTCACGCCACGTTACGTAAGTTGAAAACATGGTTTTTTGTTTGTGTAGATATTGTGTTGTTTTTAGTTCCATTCTCAACAATAAATTAAACAACTAGATACGAGTGCCACTGCCACGATAGTTTTTAATGCATAAGCTATAGTTGACAACCCTAGAGCGACCGCCGAGCGTAGGTATGAAAAGTGAAGTACATACATGTGATTGACTTCTGTACCTATCTGTTTTGTGTCTGAAGTGAGATAACGACGTGTGAACACACTCTGTTCAAAATTACTTAAATTTTAATACCATAAAAATATCAGGAGTGCATAAACATTAGAAGTACCTACCTGATTCATCCGCGCTGTGTCGGGTGCGCCCGCCCGCCCGCCGCACCCTCTGCGCCAACCCGTGACGTCATCGCCTGCGATCTAAGTTGCGCTACGCACCCCCTAATTACCTCTGGACTCCTGGTACTTTATGAAAACATGCAAACTCTTTGGTTGGAGGCACGGCTTTAGTATATTTAAAAAAAAATGGAAAAGTAAAACGCACTAGTGCGAAAAAACCCAACTTTGCGCACGATATACAGCTACGAAAAGTACCGCTTTTTGAGCAACTGTATTAAAAAAGTTATTTATAATTATGATGTCAGTCTATTACATTAGTCAAAGATAAGATTTATTATTAAAATTACGTAATTGCCAATTTGTAAACATCTAAACATAATCAAAAATTTAAATAAAATGTACACATTAGCTCGTTGGGTCGCCAACCCAGAGTACGTATAGTACGAATTTTATGAAGTGACCTGATTAGCAAAGAGATGTGTTTTCAATAGAAAGCGCCAGTTTAAAAAGTTCTCACCATACCTAGTAGAGTGTGATGCACGTCCTAGATACGACAGAAAAGCTATTTTTGTGATTAACCTTAACTTTATCTTGAGTCTTAATACAGGCAAGGCATCTCACTCGGGATCAATTCATTTGGACCTACTTAAGTCGTTCAAAGTTGAGCGGCATAAGAATAGACGCAAAATAAATAGTTTTAATTTTATTTGTAACCTTCGAATGTTTGACGCCGCCGATAAATTCAAACTAATTGGTCTACATACCTATAATATACATAGTTCTGATTGTAAGTTAATTAATTTAATAGTTATCTTAGTAGTAGTTAGTTAATAGGAATCTATGAATGTAGTACAAATATTTTTTTACATATTCGCCTAACGAACTCTTATAGCATCTTTTTAGTTTCAGCTTATGGCCTGTTGTTTGATCGGTAGTTAAACTAACTAATGGTCAAGAAACGGTATTAATGGTTAAAATCTCAAGGAAATGTGTAAAATTTTGCACTCCTTTTTCGAATTTTAACAATTACTTATTTAGTTTAACTACTGATCAAACAACAGGCGCAGTGTCATAAAACACGTCTTTATGTACCTCTGTCCAGCCCCACCCAGTTGCCGTGAAGTTGAGGCTGTCCGTCTCCACCATCCACTTGTCGGTGTTGACCACCACGGCCTTCGACGTCATGTTCGAGAGGACGATGGGCCGCCTCACAAATATCAAGGCGATGTCACAAGCAAAGAGTAGACTTTTATTGTAACGTTCGTGTACAACATAATACCATAGAAGGTACCTCACTGCGGAGTGATCGTAAGTGTGCCTAACACCTAAAAAATAAATGTAAAAAAAAAAACAAAAAGTCCCCTTCAAAAATGCAAAAAATAACTTCTTTTAAAATTGTAGGTACCTAATAGGTTAGTCCAACTGAACTCGGCGACCACAATATTTTCAACAAAAAAGCCGACATCAGTTGGACTAACCTATTAGGTACCTACAATTTTAAAATAAATGTTAAAAACAAAAAACAAAAAACCGTCTCCAAAAACGGAAAAAATAACTTCTTTTAAAATTGTAGGTACCTAATAGGATAGTCCAACTGTGGCCCGTTTCACGAAGCTACAAGTTACAAATTACAAGCGGAACTCTCTTTCTAGCAAAAGGAGTTAAAAAGAGACTTCCGCTTGGCCTCTGATGTCGGCTTTTTTGTTGAAAATATTGTGGTCGTCGACTTCAGTTAGACTAACCTATTAGGTACCTACAATTTGAAAGAAGTTATGTTTTGCGTTTTTGAAGGAGGTTTTTTTGTTTTTTTAAAACATTTATTTTATTTTATACTTTTTAGTGATCATAATACGCTGTTACGTAGTCCCACTTCTTGGTCGATATGAAACTTTAAGTTATTTCAAGCGCACCGCAAGCAACGCCGCGGGAAAGTCATAGTCATATTTCAACAAGTAAATATTCTTCGTTGTAGTCGCTTAACTATCTTAATCGAGATATCTTATCGCCACCCTTGAAATCAGTACCGTTGAGGAGTTCCGGTGGCCATCCGTGGTCTTCATCATCAGTTCCACTTCACCAAATGATACTTTCTGAATGCAAATGCTGGACTTGTTACTAAAAATACTAAAATCGATATATTTGTAGCCTAAAATATTTGAGGAGTTCCCTCAATTCCTCACTGATTCAAATTTGGTGACTATGGGTAGTCCCATTGTCCCATTGTCACCTCAGAAGTATCCTCTATCAAACTAAAAAAGAATTTCTAAAATCAGTCCACAATTGACGGAGTAATCGGTGAACATACATTTAAAAAAAACATACAGTGGAACGTATAACTTCCTCCTTTTTTGAAGTCGGTTAAAAGGAGAAAAACATGTTGGGCTTTCCTTATTGTGATGTAACTACCACAGATTGGCGCAAAAACTTGTTGTTGCGGTTTTTTTCCAAACAGTATACAAGCCACGCCGCAGGCTTAACTTCATTAGCTTACTCGTCACTGTATCTTGATTCTTACTATTTTAATTTATGTCATTTAGTTTT
This sequence comes from Acleris literana, assembly GCA_946894065.1. NCBI lineage: Eukaryota > Metazoa > Arthropoda > Insecta > Lepidoptera > Tortricidae > Acleris > Acleris literana. The sequence continues at coordinate 19,354,243 of OX335671.1, read as the reverse complement.
TGTAGTTTCCCGAAATCGCGTTCTCTTCTATTAACCGACTTGTATATCTGCGGGCCTAGTATGGTTGCGTCTATATCGCGTGTCAAATGTGGATAAAGCGTTCGTCACTCTCGTACTCATTTACGTGTCGGAAGGTGACGGATGCCTTATCCACACTTTGTCGCGCGATAAACGCAGCCATATTAGGCCCCCTGTGCGGCTAGCACAAGTTACCCACGACTTGGTGGTCGCTCGGATCTCCCTTTCTATCTAGTCAGTAACGATAGAGACGCACTGAGCGACAAGCGACGGTAAAAACAATATCGTATTTGATCTGTTATTTGTCGAATTGTCAACGTTTTGATAGCTCTTATTTTCTTGACAGTCATGGCGGCTGACGTCATAACAATACCATTACAGGAAAACTACGATATCGTTTATACCGCCTAGAATAGAGGCGCAGGTCCAACAACTTAACTAAAACCTTAATGTTTTTCCTGTTCAACACTTCATTCTCACCTGCGTGTATTTCCATTTCTTCGACGTCTTTATTGTAATCGAAGCAGTGCGCGGCCGTAAGCACGGTCCAGCTGCTCAACACGGTGCCGCCACACATCGCACCATAGTTGAAGAACTGCACGGCATACGGGTACGCTTCGAGGGGCACCGCGTCTCCCCCCACGATCTTCCCCTCTATATGTATCTTCCCATTCGCCATAGGAATATCAGGGCACACTATTACCTCAACACAAAAAAGGAACAATGCATCCCGGAGAGATATTCGATATACCATATTATATTACTCAGCGTCGTTGCATTTCAAACGTGTGACTCGTGCAACGTGCACTAAACTAATCAAGTTAATTAGTTTTTTAGTGACATCATAAATATGGCTCGTTTCGTATTTAATCATCAACTGTGCTGAGTCGAATGTCTTTTGCCATGTGCTAGTCTTACTTAAGTTAATGAAAATCAAAGCGAGATTGATAGCTAGCTATTATGATAGTAATAAGAGTCATAATACTAATAACTAACATTCTTTAATCATGATAGAATCGCATCTAAGGCTTGCTGTAGACATGTTATTGCATTGTCAACATTATAATAGCTCTTATTTACTTGACAGTAATGGCAGCCGAGTAGCATAAATACGCGTTAATTGATAGTTGCCTGTTTTATTGCAAGTAAGAGAGGTGCCGTGTCACACGGGCATTGCCGGTGCGCTGCGTCGCCGCCACTGTGTTGATCTACATATAAATTAGAACGACATGCCACACGATGCGTTGAAATACGTGCATCGCTCTATGTCAAAATCACAGCGTTGCGACGACACAACGCACCGGCAACACTAGTGTGGCACCGCCTGTAAAGTGCCAAGTCAAAGAACGGCCTAACAGAGTAAGAAACTTGACGAGTTTAGTTTTGTCATGTTAAGAATAAAGAGACGCAATCAATATCGCTTACAATCTATCTTTATTATGTGTAACAATTAACCTACGCTGAGAAAGCGACAGTATTTGGTTATGAGCAGGTTCAACGTGTCTTTTATCCACTTCTGGTAGTAAGACACGTCGACGTAGATGCCAGGGGTCTCGGCGCAGCCGTTGCCGTGGGACACGATGCCGATTACCACGCTGGAGCAACGAATAACAAAGATATACATACAAATATGCCTATACATACTGAACAAGCCAAAGGGTCAGTCTGGGGAATTCAGATACTACTTAAAACTTAGGACAATCTGTTCTTATACCCAAGGCCTCAATTTTGTAAAAGGAAAAAATACATTTATAGAGTAAAAAAGTCAGAAGAGGGCAATTCTCTTTTTTTGCAAAATGTCGGGTTCTGTTTATTTTGGAGACAGAGTTCCAACGTTAACCGTTCGTTTCCACTTCCACTATCAATTACAGCAATAAAAATAGAAAAGGGGAAAACGGCATTTAAAGATAAAAAGAAACATAGGTCACTAACCGAGAATTTAACTTAATAGTTTTTCGTAAATGTATTTTTTCGCATAAAATCTCTTTGCCGGAAACGTTTTTACAATAGAAACGGTTTTATTTTAATTATTATAAAAAACTAACCTAACCTTACCTTATCTACACAATAGATGTTTATGAAATTCTGTAATTTCAGCCTAAAAGTATGTTATGCAAAAAGTTACATTATGCGGAAAGATTTTATGCGTTTCAAAGGGATCCCGTATTAATCAATGATTTATATCACAATACTTATAAACTGAACTTTTTAAAAACTCTTGACACAAACACATACGTACTCGTTCCACAAGTTTTTTTGGAATTACTTACTTCTTCCACAAGATCCCTCCCCCGGAGTCGCCGCGACAGGTGTCCCGCTTGCCGTCCCCGTACAAACAGAACATCTCCGGGGTCATCGTAATACCCTGATTGTATCGAATGCATTTCTTGTTAGAGATATATCGTAAGTTAGTTTCTTGAAGTCCTTGTGCAGAAGTTTTGCCGCCGTGCTAAAATATATTGATCCCATAATTTAACGCTGCTGTATAAAAAAAAACCGAGAGTCGGACTCGCACACGAAGGGTTCTTGCCTCCTTAAATCTTTTAACTTCATTTCGTTTTTTATTTGTTGTTATATGCAATAAAAATACAAACTACGAAAAAAAAATGTCTGTCTATTACGGTTCAAAAGGTACAGGTACGGTACAGCCCTCTGACTGACAGACGGACGGACGGACAGCGAATAAGGCGTAGTAATAGGCTACTCGTTGGCACCCTTTGTGCACGGAATCTCTAAAAAAGCAAGGAGTAGCACACCTTAATATTTAAAAATATTACTGAAAACTGTAAGTCGGTTGACAAATGCTACCTAACAAAGAGAAACAGTACCCTTCTTGGGCAGTCGGGTGGAAATCGGTGACCTACATTAGCTCTCTAAAATCTGCCGAGCAAAATGGCTGTGATATATGATGTATGTCTAAACAAAAGAAACGGATTGACGAGGAGATTCAAGCAAAAGAGGTCATATTAATAAATAAACCGTGAACGACGAAGCTTTTAAACATCAGCTGAGAAACCTTTTATTGGATAATCCACTATACTCCGTCGATGAATATATGCAACTTAAATTGTAAAATTATTATTGTTTATTTGACTTTTATTACTTTTAAATATTGACGTCGGACATTGACCATTTATTACTTGTTTATTAATGTTGTCTTTGATTATTTGAGTGTTATTTTTGTATTATTATTTTATTATTTTGTATTAATTTTGACAATATCAATGTAATTTCGTATTTTTTGATATGCAATGCAATTTATATTTTAATATTACATTGATGAATAAATTAACTAAACTAAACTAAAGTAAAGCAAGTTGAAGGCAAATGCTTTGACAATAACATTAGGTACATGTATGACAAAAAACTTATATTCTACGAGTATATAGGTCAGGCTATGGCTGCGTTTATCGCATGCCAAAATGTGGATAAAACATCCGTCACTTTCTGACACGTATTTAAGTAAGAGAGTGACGGTTACTTTATCCACATCTTGTCACGCAGTACACTCAAAAAAATGTGAGCCAACCAAGACAGATTTTCTCTTAGCTGGCATAAAATGAATACAATAGTTATGATATTAGTTATATCAACCAAAGCTTATAGTAACAGCAGCAAGTTCTTTAGTGATTCAACTTTCATCTAAGTTGGTGTATCAAACGTCTTGTTAGGGTCGTATGGAATCAAGACGCCTATGCTCAGTAATCACAATCTTGTAAGAAACTACCAATTTTTTTTTCAGTGTAATCGCAACCATCTAAGCCCGCAGGGTTGTAGTTCAGTAGTGGCGCAACTATTTAATACATTTGCCTTGTGCCGGCAATTTTAATGTAATTTTGACATTTAAAATAGTTACAAGTCTTTAAAATATTTTTCTACTAACTGGTAAAAGGGGGTTCATATTAGCTCATATAATTATTTTTACTCATAACGTATTGTACCTACGTCATAAATCATCGCTACTCATAACGTATTTTTTTCAGCAACTGTTATTTTTTCAGGATTTTTGTAAATCAAACCTAACCTAACCTAGTCTTATCTACACATTGAATATTTCGGAACTTCTGAAAAGTTTACGGTTCCAGCGGTATAAAAATTATATTTTCGGAGTTCCAATAATCGGAGTTGCAATTTTATATGAACTTTGGCGCTCCCGGTAAAAGGTAATGTTAAAACATAATAAAACAATATTTATTGAACTCGAGTAGCGTACGGAATGATTATATTTCTATGTTCATAATAGTGCACAAAATCAAATTAAGGGTTTAATTAAACACAGTGTCATACCTCTGTTTCCCCCCAGCCGCTAGCCACGAACATTTTTTCTTCTTCCCGCATCCACTTTCTGGTGTTACTGAGCACGGCTATCCTAGCGTACTTGTTGAAGATAAACACGTCATATATCAGGATAGCAGCGATATCGTTCGAGAACATTACAGACTGGTTGTATTGCGGGTGGATGACGAAATCCCAGATGGTGTGTGCTTGTGAACTGCGGTCGAACAGGTAACGAGACGCTGAAATTCATGTTCCAATTACCTACTATTACACAGCATTGTATGTTAATAACATGACTAATGGTGTTTGTACACGGTGCAAGTAGCTTGCGCATTTTGGGGCACTTGCGCAGGTTATATGCATCGTGTAAGCAGCTGTATAAAGCAGAGTGCTGGTTCAGCGACTCGAGCATGGTGCATTAGTGTTTGTTTACGGAGACGCGGGGCGTCGCGCGTAGCGTTGGGCGGCGCGGTCTGCACTAAATTCAAACATATGGCGTTGTATAAAAGCGTTTACGGAGAAGCGGTTTTACGCGCGTTTGCTTCAAATACAGCGTTACAGTCTTATGCTCCGCCGCGCGCTCCGTTATACGCTCGAGAGTCCGCCGCGGATGTAGCGGACACCGCTACTCTCTACGCTCCGCATCACGCACCGCATCTTTATAAACAACACCGTACATTGCCATATTTTTGTGTTTGCGCGTATGATGACGCGGTCCGCTGCACGCGCCGCCTCTTTGTAAACGGAAAAAACGCCCGACGCGCCGCGCAACGCCACGCCGCACGCCACGCGCGACGCTCCGCGTCTCCGTAAACAAGCCCTTAAGTTTGAGCATACGGCTCGCGCAAGTAGCCTGCGCTTTTACTAGCTCCAGCTACAGTACCGTACAAAAGCGCCATAATTGCAGATGTTTTTAAACTTTCACGGGCACAACACGTATTAAAGTTAGCATCAGGTCTTACCGCGAAAATATACTAGTAACAACAACTAAATATTAAGCATAGAAATTTTAATCTAGGAGGCAGACTAGGTTACCTTCTACGTGGAATCTATGGTTGACAACTATCAAACACATTTGATTTGCTGCCGGCCGACCCAATTGATACTGTCAGTGTAGTGTGTCGGTCCCTTAACAACTTATAAAAATTAAGAGGATAGTTTATTTTACCAAACGCCTACCCGTGCCGAAGATGACATCGCTGACACCAGTCGTTCACTGACAGATATCGTATTCAGAATTGAACTTTATCGCAATACAGTGTTTCGGCTTCGGTCCGGTTCCGTTTCGGTTTCGCGCCTAGTGTGCTACTGGCGTTAACAACGAGGTAGGTGTATGGTATGGTAGGTGTATATTTTTTGTCGCGTTCTGGCCTGATTCCCACTATATTATTGACTAAGTATACCCGCATATATTTTCATTTCTCCGATGTTCCTGTTTCTGTCGAAGCAATGTGCCGCTGTTAATGCGCTTTTTCTCGTCACGATGATAGCAGAGCAGAGACCGCCATTGTTGAAGAACTGAGCATTAAAAGGGAATTTTTCCAGTTTCGCTGGTTGTCCACCAATTATTCTATTCTTCAAATTTAATTCAAATTCTGTAAAATTTATTGTCACTTCACCTAAGTCTTTTAAATGACAAACAACTACATCGAACGAAAAAATAATTGACAACATTAAAGCGACTCCATTTGATTGGCAACGCATGTCTGTACTACTCGGTGCGATCGCCTTGATCGATTGCGTGCAGGCAATCACACGATGTTTATTTGCTCTCATTCCACTGGCTTATGAATTAATAGCCTAGTAAATAATTTAAGTGCCTTACGAAATAACTAGTCATCAGTACTTTATGCAATGTACTTGGAAAACGAAGAAAATGCACTTTGAATTATCTTTATTCGAGGAATTAATTTAAGACGTTCTGTAATAAGTCAATGTTACGGAATTCAAAAACAGAACAAGCAGTTGGCATGCGTTAGGCAACTGATAAACACGCCGCTGCCGAATTTCGACCTGGATGTTCTAAATCCACCATAAGATAATTTTACAAAAACAGTTGCCAAGTGTGAATCAAGTTTGAATGACAGTGAAAATGTTATTGCTATCTCGATTGCTGCGTGTATTTTATTGGGAAGAAATGAGACGGGTGATTTAATTTGGAATGCGTGAGTGTGCTAGGGTCGGATCGGGCCGCCCGCCCTCGCGCATTCAGTCGCCCAGCGCCGGCCGCCGACAGCGCCGCGCTCGGGTTCTCCGCGCACTAACATAACCTTACACACCAACACCATCCACAAACGAACCCCATTCCTTCACTGCCTGTTTAATTGAATATAGGGTTGAACACCCCACGAAACATAGTGACAGCGGAATAAATAAAAATAAACACTTTGATTCAAAAACCTTGTAAATTTCGACGGTCCAAGTTGCGATACCAATCAAAACAAATGTGTATATCGATTCAGCTTATACAGCTGATGTTAAAGTAGGAGTTAGCATCACGGTGTCAAGATTCCCGCCACTTCAAAGTTTAAAAAGGTAAGTTATTACATTTATATTCGTAAAGAAATTAGCTTTTAAAAATAACAACCAACATCAAGATTTTTTTGAAGAGTTTTTAGGACAGCTTCAACACCTTAACTTATTAAATATTTACATGTAAAAAGAACAGATGGATTCCTTAGTTTAGTAGCAGTATTTGAAAGAATAATTGCATGTTCTGCCTAATTAAAGAACGAACAAAGAGATACGTTGATGACATTCGTAACCGCAACTGAATTCCGCAGTGTTGTGACGCGGAGGGGTTTATTTTTGGTTGTGGGTGAAGCAAGATACTGCACTTGCAACAGCAGAGCACGTCGCAGAGCACTGCAGCACGTGACCGCGCCTGCAACACGTGAGCGTTGTCTTTGTCATTCGAGAATATCAAGTTGAGATTCATTAGTTTTCCTCAGGGATGTGTGGAAGGAAAAAACATGCTGCGCCGACCCCACATGATTGGGATATGGGAAAGGAGATGATGACGATTCATTAATTTTCCTAAAATATGGTACAATGATTACTTGGTTACTATTTCTGTACGACGACCGGGTTTTTTCAAATTTTAATCAAATGTAATATTAATTTTGTCAACGGTATTTAGGGATAAACTCACTATAATAACATAACCCGCCCTTCCAAAATTTAAAACGGCAATACTCAATAGAGCGTTATACTGGCGAAATAGTTTTTAAAATCAGTCCGGTAGTTTTTGAGTTTATTCATTACCAAAAAAATACAAAAAAAAATATCTCTTCTCTTTACCTATAACGGTAATGTAGATTAATAAGTTTTAGAAATAAATAACATTAAACCTTATTTTCCACTTCAAAAACGCAGAGAGGGTACAAAAGCAAGGTGAATAATAGTTGCGGAATAGATGACTTTATCCCTAAATGTCTACAACAAGTTGCCTTTCCAGCCCGTTTAACGTTATAGGGCTGTTCGAGACAGGTCTACGTTTTTCTCTCGCTCGGCTTGTCGAACTTTACTCGGATAAATAGAAAATTGTTTGCAAAACTTATTCGTATCTAATATATCTTTTAGTTTGACATGATCATTTTCCATTAGCCATCCAAACTAAATAGTAACTTACACAGAAACCTGATACGAGTCGATCGCTAGTTATTTTTTGATGAATGTAATCATTTCAAATCTAAAAACGTAAATAGATCACCTTTTATAAAGCCCAAGTACACTAAAAAACCGGTCAAGTGCAAGTCGGATTCGTAACCTGAAGGTTCTGCAACTACTTATTTTGTATAAAATATTAATTAAAAAACAAAAAACCGTTTTGCGTTTTTGAAGGCGGTTTTTTGTTTTTTAAAACATTTATTTTATACTTTTTAGTGATCATAATACGCTGTTACGTAGTCCCACTTCTTAGTTAAAACGAAACTTTAACTTATATCAAGCGCGCCGCAAGCAACGCCGCGGGAAAGTCATAGTCATATTTCAACAAGTAAATATTATTCGTTGTAGGTAGTCGCTCAACTATTTTAATCGAGATATCTTATCGCCACCCTTGAAATCGGTACCATTGAGGAGTTCCGGTGGCCATCTGTGGTCTTCATCATCAGTTCTACTACACCAAATGATACTTTCTGAATGCAAATGCTGGACTTGTTACTAAAAATACTAAAATCGCTATATGTTTGCCTACAATATTTGAGGAGTTCCCTCAATTCCTCACTGATCCCCTCATCAGATACAGATTTGGTGACAATGGGACCACCTCGAAAGTATACTCTATCAAACCAAAAAAAAAAATTTGAAGTCGGTCGACAATTGACGGAGTAATCGGTGAACATACATAAAAAAAAATACATACAGTGGAACGTATAACCTCCTCCTTTTTTGAAGTCGGTTAAAAACTTATTCCTACCGCACACCGGACATACCTACCTACAGATTTTTTATTTAACAGAAACCGTAACTGCCATTTCCGTACTTTTTTCTTTGATAGGGACTAGGGAGTTACCAAGATATTTTAAAAATTATCTGTTTTCAAAATGAAAATAAGTATCATTATCATGTATTGCCTACATGAGCGCTTTCCAATGATATTTCATCTCAGTCATCTTTTATGATAGATTAAATGCATTTGAAAATCGATGGCTTGTCTGCATACAAAATGAAAACAATTCTACCGCTTTGAAGTCGATTGCGATTGCTATTGCGTTAGGCCATAGGCCAGCGGGTCTACTCGTACCAAAAACCAATAACTAAAAGTTATAAACGTGATCGGCTCCTAATTATTATTTTTTCACTACTACTTAAAAATTATAAGTAGCAAAGAATATTTATTTAGAACAAATCGCAGAAACTTTTACCAACATAGATGCATTTTAGTTATGAATATCGTACATTTTAGTCAAACCAATAATCATTAGAATAATCATTAGCATTCAAAATTACTATTCTAACTTATTAAACATCTCGTCAATGACCACACTGAAAAACCTATTGTGTGTATTTAACTCGGATACGAAACGTGAGCAATTAATAACAACAACGGCGTAAATCGGGAAAGCTATTTGTTCTCGGGCAATGACGCCGATCAGTCTCCGGCCAGCATCGGGCGGGGCGATCGAGTCCGACTCGACTCGACGAGTCGCAAATAAATGAGTTGTAAATTCAGCCGTCGGACCACAGGAGCGAGTGCGCGCGAGCAATCAGCCGGCGGTAATCGCGTGTCGCGCTCGCTGCCTCCGCTAGGGGTGAACATGATCTTTGGAACGACGAACTTAAATATACAGATTTTTTTAGAGGGGAAATATTTCACAAGTAATGTAGATTTCTTCAGTCACAAGCTTGCTTTACATTATGAAGGGTACACGGAAAGGACACGTGCCGCGTTAGTAACTTTATGAAGTACCTATCGCGATTTGAAAGTTAGGAACTATGTAATCTCGTAAATAATTTTCGGGTAGAGTTTTTAGTAGCAGCAAAAATATACATGATTTTTTTCTGCTCTATCAGCCCTAGGCGGGTTGACGTCGTCGGTTTCTGGGACACCCTGTATATTACGATTTATATCTATATTAACTGTGAGGTAAATATTGCGATTTCTATATCTGGAGATTTATATCTCATTAAAAAAGGGACTAGGTATGTTCTTACCATGTACCCTTCATTTAACGTCTATGGAAAAAAAGCATAAGCTTACGTATGAAAGTAGTAATTCTATTCTATTCCTATCCTTTTGAACTTAATGAATATAGGTACGAGTGTATTCGCTAGCTTAAATCACCGCTATCTGTAACAGACATTATTGGTTGCGGTATTAAACCTTGAACTGTATCGCATACAAGACGTGGCACACCCTATCTGACTAATCCTCCTTTCACAAGGGATTATCTAGACAATTTAATTTGAGCGGAAAGTGCGCGCTATTAAATGTTTGTCATCGTTTTATTAAATGCTTGGCGCTAAGCTGACCTCTATTTGCATAGAATGTGGAGCGTCGGGCACGAATACGTAAATAATTCCAATATCCCAGCAAAGCAAACAGTCGAGGCCGAGCTAAAAATACAGGCCATTAAGTGGTTATCTTTGAGATAAAAATATTCAAAACCGAGCGTGTCTTGCCCACAATTAAAAAATAATAATTTACGACGTACTGCACGATTGAACTTGTAAATTACCTCGTAATTTTACATGAGATGACTATTGCGTTTTAATATGTAAGCGTGACTCGATACGATTAATACTATAAGTACCTAAGTAAACTTTATTTTTATTTTTCATTCTTACATTGCAACCCTATTCGCCGTAAATTGAGACTCTCGAGATTGACAGTGCAAACCAATTGCTTGGATATTTTATCGACGTAGTTACTTAGATTCGTCAACAACGTATAAAGCTTATGCAAACAATGCCTGAGGAGTTATACAATTTCAAAGTGAAGCAGTGTAACGAAGTTACCCGAAGCCCCTTGTCACGTTGCAGCTTGTTACCGCTAATTACGTAAGATGTTATTTCTTAGACGGCTGTTGTACGTAAACCTCAGAGCTATAAAATATTTTGTCCCATACAGGTATAGAAGGGGCTTTCTTATGCCGTAATATTTACGTCAAGTCCTGGAAATTAGAGACAAGACGAGTATGTTAATATCTACGAGTATGTTAATATTGTAGCAAACTTGTTTTTTTTTTTATTAATACTGCATAGCACATTTAATGACTTCACGCGCAAACTTCGAAAACTGAAAATGAAACAATTTGCTGTCCACAAAAATGTGGAGGTTTGACTTTTGACCAGGTGTCAAAATTATTTGAATAACATTACAGCTGAACAAGATTTAACAGTAAGTTAAATTATTGGTTGTTAAATGTAATTGATAAACTAGGTCGGCACGCAACAATTAAATACCTACATCAAACTTGTTCGACTAACCACAACCAAAACAGGAAGACGTTATTATTTTCGAGTTAGTATATTCGCTTTGCTAGCCACAACTTAAACAGGAAGAACAAGTAATTCCTGAATTTTATAGATTTTGTCGTAAGAGGCAACGTATAGGTATTCCATGTACGGAGGGTCCTCATCAACGGATGTTAATGCAGTTTTCAGCAATAGATAGAGTCATTCAAGAGGAAGGTTTTTATGTATAATAAGTTTTGGATTATGTGCGGGTGTTACAGAAAACTGGCATAAACCGAAGCGAAGCGAGGGCGGGTCACTAGTTAAAATATAAATTATAAATAATAATTTGGACACAAAACACATAATAATCTTTAAAAAGTGTTGTCTTACCAAATTTATAAATTACGGGCTCTAGGCAATCATTGTACAGATCTAGTGAATAATCCTTTCACATCGTGAAAACTCGGAACTCACGTCTACTTCCGAATGATGCCGACGTAACTATGAATTATTGAATTATTAAGTGACATGTTTGAATTAAATAATTAGAGTACTTTAGTTATCAGTGTCAAATGTCAAACCACGAGTTTGAAGTATATAATACCGAGATGTTAAAACCACCACGATCAAATATATAGAAATTAGGTGTAGGTAAACAAGAAGAAATATAAATAAATGCTGAAAATAATTTTACAGGCTTGTCGAAATAAACGTTTCCCAAGTCTTAATGCTTTCGGCATGAGTATTAAAAAGAACTGAAAACCAACTTAATCTTAAATAACAAAAAAATACTCTGGCATTAACCACTCTATATCGATTATCACACTCGCGATGCGGCCATCCCCCACGTTGTCTTGATGGGTACTGAGTCAGACTGAAGTAGCATGACAAATACGAACATTTCCGAGAAAATACGATGTGAAAGGATATTTCACTACATCTGTACAATGCTAATACAACATTCATATAAGTACTGTATCTAAACATCCATTTATTTCGATAAGCCTACCTCATCTAATAATACTTTATAAAGACTGACAACCGAACTATCCAACAGCCAAATGCCCCAACCCCGACCTTGACCTCCGTGCCGCAGTACAGTCGGAAAATGCGCCTAGCGATCAAATGTTACGGCACGCAGCGTTTTACTTTTGTTATTGTTAAAATTATTGATTCAAATATTGGTTTTCCCATACCCGTCTAAAGTAGTGCGCTACTTGAGATGGGCGATGCACTATATTTGAGATAGGAATCTCTGTTTACCTTAAAACTTTATTAAAATTATAATCTATATACCAAAGATTTCATGACATCAAAATTCGTATTATGTAAAAACAATTTACTGAACCATCAGAGCTATTTCCAGAACACTATAGGTATACCTATTTATATAGCGCAAAGTTAACACATTTAGCGTAATGAGATAAGATTACCAAAAAAGAGCACCTAACTTACGAAAGCTGAACAGTACAATATCAGAATAATGATACTGAAAATTCGGGAAAGTAGCATTTTATTTTTATCTGTTTAGTTTTTGCCATCATTACCAAACCCGGGTAGACCCCGTGCCAAGTTTCAGCGCTGAGACCCTCAGAGGCCGGGTGTGGGAAAAGTTTTTGTGTCATACAACTACGAACCTAGGGAAACGAAACAATGGAATTCGAGGTTGCATATTCCACCTTTTATTTGTCCCAATTTTAAAGCCAGTAGGTACCTACTTCACGTATGATGGCATGATAGAGTCGCTGTGTTTACATCTTTCTTATATACACGTAAGTAGTTACTTTCTGGTTTTTCCATGCTTGGCATATGAACATTTTTCGTCGACTTGTATGACAGGCAATATTATTTCGCTAACTTGGTTTTTTTAGTTCGTTTGTTGCAATGATATTTTATATTAAGATACGTTATGCTCATACTAAACGCATTCAAAACCCGTGACCAATTACTGACAGAGACAAACACGGAAATCCATAGCGAACGCTATTATTAGAAAGAGATAAATAGATAAAGAGTAAGGCAATTTGCCTTCCTTTTTGCGGAACGTTTTTGCGCGCAGATGACGTATCTTTATATAAAATATCATTGATTTGTTGCGTATTTTGTTACACAAGCCCTTTACTAGCTACATTGTTTAAGTGTGAGCTGTGACAAAACTAATTCAAAACTAAGGACAGTTTCTTCCGTATTTGGTTTGTATGAAAACCAAACTACTTAAGCTTCAGAATAAAGAAGACGCTGACAGTAACTACATAATGATAGAACTCTATTGTTGAGTAGCTGTTGCGTATGTTGTTTTTTAAGAAAAAGGGCATAATATGCTTAGTTGTTAAGCAGACATTACCGGTCGCGGCACCCAAAAGGTTAGGGCGCGGGCGTGACGCGGCGATCGCGGGAGGCGGGCAACGACTCTGTCAGAGCACCCGCCAGCCCCATTAATAATTACCCTCTGGCTTCCATTGATCCATGTCATCCCTAAAAAATACATTACCCCGAAATCTCTGGAACAAATCCAAAACATGCTCGTTATAAGCACTGACACAAAATTCGAAAGTACCTAACAACTCGCACATGTTTTTGGACAAAGAAACAAAAGAACGTCTGGACTAAAGCTGGCATTGGATAGAATATTTACAAAGCTGCTACATCTCCTTTGTAGTTCTAAATGTGAGCGCTAAGCTACCGTAATGATGAGAGAAATGAAACATTTCTGAGTAATACTTGTACGTCACGTTCAGGGTAAGAAATTTAGAACTTTAGGGCCTCTTGCACAGAAAATTTAACACTGGGTTACGACATTAACCCGAGTTAGTAAACGTCAGATTCATACGAAAACTATCATTTTAACTCGAGTTAGACCCGCTTGCACGTAAATTTAACCCTGGGTTAACCCCAGGTTAAATTATTAAAGAATGTCAGATTCATATAAGAACTGTCAATTTTAACAAATTAACCTGTTAACCCGGGGTTAACCTAGGGTTAACATTAACGTGCAAGTGGGCCTTAGTGTCTTAACTCTTAACCCAGGGGTAAAATTTCTGTGCAAGTGGCCCTTAATATAATAAGCACACAATTTTAACTTGTGGGTTGTGGTGAAACGTACAAACCTAGTTTTTCATAATAACTACAACATATCCAAAAATCGTGGAAATAGGGCTTGAGTTAGGGGGTGAGAAACGTTACCGCCCGGAGCTGTATTTATATGGAAATAATTGACAGCTTTACGCGTCACATCGCAATCCTCTTAAGAAAACCCGACAACACTAACACTATTTGACGACGCGTTGGCCTAGTTGGAAGTGACCCTGCCTACGAAGCTAGCGGTCCTGGGTTCAAATGCCGGTAAGGGCAGATATTTGTGTGATGAGCGCGAATATTTGTTCCCGAGTTATTAATGTTTTCTATGTATTTAAGTTTATATTTCTCTATATAAGTATTTATATCGTATTCTAGTACCCATAGTACAAGCCTAGAGCTTAGGTCGGGACTAGGTCAATTGGTGTGACTTTGTCCCCTGATATTTATTTATTTATTTATTTATTAATAACTCTACATGTTGAGTACCGCCACAATCTAGTAGGTTTTCTTATAAAAGCTAATTTTAAATCGGCGATTTTGATTAAAATAAGATCAATTCGCAAGTAATTGGCAACGTGGTGGCTCGACGCAGTTAGTGTCGAAGTCACCTTGGGGGTTTCATAGATTAAAGTATAATTGGTCTCACTGAGACCCGTCGACCTCCTTCTGCGGCCGCTTACTACTGATCTGATTGACAAACAGGCATCGGAATGGGGGCACGCTTATTGCCTCGAACACACAAGTCGATGGACCTCGAGCCATGGCTTCAGTAGGCGCTTACTGCTGTGGCATGGTGATCAATCCAAATGTCAGTACGTTGGGAAACTATAAGAGTTAGTGTATTCTGTTCTTAGGAATCAAGGCCTTAATTAAGAAAAAAGAAGAACTGCATTGTTTTTTTTAAAAACATGCGTTGTTACTGGATATCGAACGTTTCTGTCGAAAAGTGCAAAGCGACCATTGTTTCATTGGTGTAATCAGTAATCAGTAATCAAGGCCTTAATTAAGAAAAAAAAAGAACTGCATTGTTATTTTTAAAAACATTCGTTCTTACTGGAAGTCGAACGTTTCTGTCGAAAAGTGCAAAGCAACCATTGTTTCATTGGTGTAATTTATAGTGTAAGTGATTAGAAACCATTTGCAGTATAACAGTTAATACCTAAAATTACCAAAACCCCAGAATTTTGTATTGCCGGTTAGTACCTACGTTTACCAATGTTATTTTTTCCAAAATCGAGGAACAGATGAACTCTTATAGTTTCTGAATTCCACATGACCCATTTCGACCATTTCTTAATCTTATACTATCCTATCGTATACTATTAAACGAGCAAATATTTGTATACATCATTATTTATAATCACGTTCTCGAAAACGGCTCTAACAATTTTCGATGAAATATAAGGGTGTACGAGGGCGAAAAATCGATGTGTCAGTTCAGTTGTCATCTTCGGGAAAATTCGTTTACAATCTGAGCGTTACATTTCTTTCTTCCAGGTACTAATCTACCCTGTAAAGGTCCCTTTTTTTAGATTTTCGTAAATAACTCGTAAACGGAGATCCATAGCAAAAAATTGTTCCATTACATAATTAATCTAGGTACATAAAATTCTCTACAAAAAAGATTCAACACAGTTTTTTGTTGGGATCAATATTTAATGAGATATGGAGGGAAAAATGATTCCCGAAAGGCCATAGTCGGCTTTGCATAGTAGTGCTTACGTCAAATGGGCTCGGGTTTTTTTTGTGAGTACCTCTTATAGTGAAAAATATTTATGCAGGCTAATACCAGCGTTTAGGTAGGTCGAACGTGCCAACTCTGTACTTACGAGTATCTTTCTACCGCATTCGTATTAATTCTCTCGTAACCCAGCCCATAAAAAAGTCACCCCCGGTGACGCAAGCCGATTGTCTTGTAGCATCGCGGCATCGCGCCTAAGCTGCGGAGTGTGGGCCGTCGGCCTGCGCCACTATGCAAACAATATACCACTCTATACTATCCTTGCCTTGCTACTGGTTTCCAAGTAGGTACTTTAATGACATTTAAGTTTATTACCCGTGTTATAATTTTTATGAGCTTTTAACAACTCACGAGTAGACTGGAAGTTCTATAACTACTTTATAATTGTTTTCTTTCGCCGTGTTGTATTTAAAGTCCTCTTCAATGCTTAATCTTTGTATGTTTCTGGTTTATTTGTCTTATAAAATAATAAGTACGCACATGTTGCCCCTTTGAACCCGTCATTTCAATCGTTTATATTTTTATATCGTATGACTAATATGGCGTGATATAGACTTACATAAATATCTTTGCCATACATAGTTCATGTTGTTTTAAGTTTTAAGTCTTTAGGTGTAATATGACTTATCCTGACCGCACAATTACCAATGACTTTGTCATAGTATTAACTTTGATATAATAATGGTTATGGTTTCCTTTTACGTCAGGCATTAGTCATCGGTGTTGTGGACTAGCCAAGAGTTGGGCACGCACTTAGTTCGGACCGGGACTCTGCCCTGGGATACATACAAACTTTTATAACCATTGTATGTACCTACTTTGTATAACCAAGAACAATCTAAAAGAAATAGTATCTAGTGTAGTAGTATTAAGTGACGCTACGCTATCCATTTGTTCAATAACTTATTGTCAATAAACATCTCTACATAAATTAGTCATTTTGCTAAACGAGTAAATACCGTGCGCTCGCACCGCGCCATGTATGACCTGCTTCTGTTTACAAAGATAACACGACAATTCGGACATTTAAACGGATTGTCTGATAAAAGTGTCACCTCGCTATGATATTTAGCATTATCTGACCATGAGGAGTGTGATGTAAGCCGAACTGACAGTTACCACGCCTTCATTCGAGCGCTTTTAGAAAATACTTACTTAATAATGTTTCTGCAGCTGCAGCAAATATACCTAATCCGGAGGCAAAACATTTTTAAACTCAAGAAGGAAATACAGAAAAAAGATAAATCTAATAATTAAAACTAGATTTAAGACGGACAACGAATCTGTCCGACAAAACTAAACTTAAGCCGAAATGTAGATTTATCTTTGTGATGTGGTTACATTATATTTATTTATTAAAAAATCATTTATAACTTAACAGTAGACACCGGAGCGTTATAAAATTATACATAAAAAATATTTCATTCATTAACATTAATAAATAATTAATTATGACTACAAAATTATTAAATTATATATTATATTATGACAGCTAAATCAAATTAATTTTAAGATAACTTAGTACTTAAACAATGCTAGGGATCAATGAACACTATCAACCAGTGATGGTACTTGTCGTCTCACACATCCTCTCACACACTCTAGTACAAGCCTAGAGTTTCTAGAGACTAGGTCTTTTTTTTTTGAGATTGTCCCATTATTTTTGTTTTTATTTATCTTATTGTTATCAGTGGCCTAAGTATATTTATAGGTATCGTAAACGGGAAAAAGTTAGCTACATATATTTTTCGTATACACACGGCGTAGGTAGTGAACTTGGAAAGCCTTCAACCCAATTTCCCTAATGAGACTCTCCCACGGGGAAGACGTTCCACTTACATGCTTGTTTAACCTTCACACGTGCCCCGGGTATGTTCTCAAAAATAAAGGGGTGAAAAGAAGTCACTTAGTATGAGGTTGCCGGCCTTGAGTTTATTACAACATACGATCAATCAAAAACCACTTCGAGTTATTACTCAACATTCAATTCTTAGATTTACGAAAGATGATTTTTAGGATTCCGTGCCCAAAGGGGGCCCAACGGGACCCTATTAAAATGCCACCGCTGTCCGTCCGTCCGTACGTCCGTTCGTCCTAACTTTAAACAAATAGCGGCCTGCACACGTAAAGTTCGGAGACGGTTCTTGCTGAGGCGTGTGGTACTGTAACTGGAACTTACAAAGAGGCGCAGACTCTTTTTTCTTAGTCGTTTTCGACTCGTCTTGATATCTCTCCAAATAATTCCTTTGCTTTTGTTCGCAACACTATTCCAACATAGCCTTCTTCAACTGAGACGGTGTCAGATACAGTCTTTGAGTGATGTTCGTAATGTAATCCGGATGGTGACGTTTTGCGATAGTACCCGACACCTAAGCAAGCAAGCAATATAGGCTATAGGGCAAGGCAGGGCAAGGGTTAGGTGGTAGGTATGCCCATATAAAAAGTGCTCTGCCTCTACACTGTTTCATCTAAGACGAGTAATCACTTACTATGCTCACACATGCTAGGTACTTAAAAATAGGCTTAATGTAGTGTTTATGTAAATTTAAAGAAACAAGTGTAATACTTACGTGTTTATATGAGCTGTCACAGGTATCATCTTACAAGAAACAGAGTGTAATCTGACTGATTTCTGGTTCATCACATGACTTTCTTTCCATTTCTACATATTTAACAATTATTATTATATGCCACCGTATACAAATATTTCACAATAATGCTGTCGGCAAATATTTTTTCAGGCATTTTCCTGCCGTAGCTCACTGACATGTTTTAAATAAGTCAATCTCGTTAAATCACTCAAGTTATCATAGGTTTTGATAAAAAAATCTTAGGAATCCAGAGTGTATCGATAAGATCTTTGGGCGACTGGAATTTCTTGAGATCTGCTATTTTTGTTGTCAGTTGTCAGTGCGAAAGGCAGCGCGAGCGCGAGTGGTCGCCCTTCGGTCGGAGCGGTCCCTGTTGCGAACTCCACGCGACACGAACGTTACTAACAATTATTTTTGGCGCGACGTCTGACATACGCAATCTTTATAAAGAACGAGTTTTAATATTCATCTTCGTTTATCGCCGTCGGATTTATTGTGGACAGTTTTTTTTTGGAAGTTTGATCACAATTCGGAGAAAATATATAAACAAATTGTAAGTATTAAGTTCAATTTCGTTTATTTTCACTACTACCATTTTATAAACAAATATTATTGACTAACAAACCGGTACTCTTAACAAAATGCGGGTTTTAAAAATTACAAACAAATGATAAAGTATTAATATTTGTTCCTGATGTAACGTGTTGCGTTATCACAACGGGAAGCATAACACGGTAACGTAGAGTTCCCGAGACCCTGCTGTGTTGTGCTTGTGCCTTATTAATGTTGTTTTAGGTCTCAATTACGGGAAACAAAGGCATTGTTTAGCGGGTGTTGGGTCGGCGCGGGCGCGGGCGGGCTGACTCAGCGCGTAAACAAACACAATTAGTTCTGCACTCTTTTAAGAAGGTAGGCGCTTCCACTCTCGGGCCCATGCATATCACTCAACACTCAATATTGTTGAGTCAACACACACCAAATATTTACAACACCTCAGGGAACCTCGCACTCGCTGCCTTCTATTTAGATGTACGTACCTAAGTTTACCTCGCCCCGGTTATTAAATTAACATGAACTCCTAAATTGCCAGAACACAAATAAGGAGTGAGAGGAACTATTCACACGCCACACCACGTTAAAAATGTTAAATACAGAACTGATGCTGAATATGGATTTACACATGGAATACATGTGGAATGCGACCTTTAAATGCAATGTCAAACCACGTGTCTAAAGAAACGATTTATGGAAATTGCCATGCTCAGATAGGTATAAACAAACTAGTAAACAACCACATTACTTATCGCCACAAAAATTATTACTTACATGTAATAGTACATTAATGCCTAGGCATGGAAGTAGGCAATTGCGGGCCGAGTATTGTTTTAAACGGACGAGCTTGCGAGTCCGTTTAAAAATACGAAGCCCGCAATTGCTGTTCCTGCCGAGGCAAATATAGTGATTTTCTCAAAAATCGCAAGTTTTTTTTGTGTTGGAGTAAAATCTTCATCGCTTGAACTCATTTTTTAAATTGCATACAAACAAACTTCATGTGAAAAAGCTATCACTCTTTACCGCCTTTTTGTTTATGACAAGGAGAATCGCAAGCTTTGTTTTTAAAAAAAACATAAGCTATTCCAAACACAGATAAAAAAGTTATGTTTCGAATAAAATTTGGATGTATAAGACTTGTGCCCTCATTTTATTATGGGCTTTTTCACTTTTTAAAAAGTTACAAGCTAGATAGTAATGGAATTTGTATGCAACATTGCGGGCTCGTATAGCGAGCACGCAACGTTTTTTTTTTTAAAATTTGAGAACTGTCAGTAAATTATGTCTTTCGCGTCTCAATATGTAGATAGGAATGTCAACATTTCCGGACATTTTTGAGAAAAAATATTTTTAAACTTAGAGCATTGTAAAAATAACGGTTATGTTATGTTACTCGTAAGTATATAAAGATCAAAAGATCGTTACTAGGAACATGCTCGAAATTCAAAAGTTCCTATGTCATTCATTACGCAGTAATAATGCGCGGTTAATTGGTTTGTTTACATGGTTACCCATTTCTATTGATTTCCTTTACAATCAATGGTTCAAAGTTCAAACAACGTCGCGCTCGTGCATTTTAGAAATCATCATGGAAATCTTTATATGAATTGATTTTGTAGCGCGCGAGTAACGGCCCACAACAACAGACCGGTCTTGTTCTGATATGAAAGCCAACGTGCAGCGTGATAAGCCCGCCCGACTCACAACTCGTGATAACGAATGTCCATGTGAAGCCTATTACTTAGTAAATGTCACAAAGTATATGTATATATGTTACGCAAAGTTATGTAACGAGATATAATATTTTTCATTTATTATTGTGCCTGTGACAGATCGAGATTCTACATTTCACGCAATCGTTGTTTCAAGAGATTGAGCGGTAAACTAACTTTAAAAAATAGGTACCTATAGTTAATTAGTTTCGAAATCATTATTCATTGTTTTACGCATTTTTAAAAACGAATTCTGAAAAATTATGCATGTATTTCATAAAACTAAAAACAGAATAATTTTACTACATACTCGTATCTACATCCTATATGCGAAACGGACCGTTAAAAGAGTTTGACAATTACTTCTTTCTTCGACCGAATCGATTCCAAAGTTCTTCCTACAAGTCCACAAAAGAAAATATTCTTTTAACCGAACATTGGTCCTCGCGTGTGACCATGGATTTATTTCCGTATTAAGTCTACGGCGATTGTCTATGAATGACTTTATGTTGGCACAAGCCCTGAGGGCCTACTTTGAAAATCGAAGTTCAAAGTAACGTTAGCTCTATCTCTTTCTCTCGAGTCTCGAATAACGAGTGAAAGGGATTACGTTAGCTCCATCCCTGTCACTTCTTATTCCGCGGTACATGTCTTTAAACTCGAATCACCTACGCATATCATATATTTTCCTCTCAAGGCTGTCTCAAAGTGAAAGTGAATAAAAACAATTTTAATCATTTTATGTCATTCTGTTTTATTTTACCTCGTAAATTACACCTATCTAGACTTTACCATACGATGGTAAAATAGTTTTAGCGTGATGTTAGACGATTTATGACGCCTTATTTTATGGTTTATTAAGTTAACAAATTTATAACCGAATACTGAATCGATTACATTTCCTTTACAAACCAAGTCGATAATCGAAAAAAATCTTAAAAATTTCACTAGCCACATCACTAAATTTGTCAAATGACATCTATCATAGGCACAATAATAAATGAAAAATACTATACTATACATGCTATCAATTGCAACTTGAATTGCAACATGGATTAAGAATTGAAAAGAAAGAAAGAAAGAAAAACATCAGACTGATAGATTACACACCAACAAACAACTTCCTTAATAACATAGTAAGGAATTAAAGTAAAGAAAGAATTGCAAGTTACATTGAGTCACTCGACGGTTCAATTGTAGCGTAAACTGTTTACTGTGCTGTTCGCGTAGATAAAATGGCTCCATTTTCATAAACTGTTTAGTTTCATAAACTAGTAATTTAAAAAAAAGGATCGGAGAGAAATGTAAGCTAATTTTAATTTTATCCTCTAAATGTACGGAGAAATGATGGTCATAAACCGGAATTTGTTATATAATTGTAACAAAAACATATGTGACTCGGGGTAAGTGCGCCTACGGGGCAAGTGCACCAAACCCTCAATATCTCCTAAAAAGTATATGGTTCGTCGCACTGGCCCCGTAGACGCGCTTACCCCAAGGTAGGCAACAGCGTCAACGGGGTAAGTGCGACGTACCATATATTTTCTAGGAGATATTGTTGGTTTGGTGCACTTTCCCAATGGTTTTTTGGAACAATACCAGAAAAATACTTAAATTGACTAGTAATTTTTATGTGTACCTAACTCACCATGGTTAAAACAAAGTACGTATTTACTTACAACTAACAATAAGTATATTTAAGTAAATGCTTTTCTGGTTTTAGTAAGAAAATGATGAGGGGATCAAAACTATGTGCCTAGGTACTACTTGTTCCTATATCTAAATCAGTGTTAAGGGCGCTGCATGCGTAACGTGATCAGAGGGCTCAGACAAGATGCACTACGCTAACTAACGTTTCTATTCGATTCGTTTTTAAACCAATCGCGTCACTGGAAGATGACGTGATACGAAAAGTCACGTGGTCTATCAGTGACGCGATTGGTTTAAAAACGAATCGAATAGAAACGTTAGTTAGCGTAGTGCATCTTGTCTGAGCCCTCAGGACGTGGACGGAACGGGGACGGGACGTGATTGCATACATTTTTGGTTTTCCCGACCCGTCCGTGTAATCGTTGCGTATGTACGTTCAGATACATTTTCTATGAAACAATATTTGAAAAAAATCCCCGTCCCGTTCCGTCCGAGTAAAATCACGTTACGTATGCAGCGCCCTTTAAATGTCAGTAATAAAATACAGTTCCGTACTTAATAATAAACAACCATCCGCGTGCGTTTTCATTCAATCGGTCTGAATATTTTATAACAAGTTCCAATTCTTACTTCATTACAAATGTAACCAAGCGTACGGGATTAGCAAAGCAATCTTCTTAGAAGGGATGAGAAGTATACTTAAACGATGAAACGAGACTCTTAATAAAACAGCTGTTATCCCAACAAATTCCCTTCAGAAATTGTCAACGAGATACGAAACACATTATTATCTTATAATATTATATGATTCGAATGCGTTGACAGCACTAGAAAATGTAGACATGCATTGCATCATGTTCGTTCTAACTTCGGCATCAAATGTATTATAATGGTTGTAATGCTTACAGATACATACACCAATATATAAAATTAGTAAATTATGTATTTAGGTATACCTAAATATGAAATTGTATTTTGTCTACTCAGAGGAAAAACTCAGTAGGTATAGTCGACCAAGAAATTCCTTTACCACTTTGGGGCCTTTATGTCCAAGAAATAGGGTCTAACCACTTGGTAAAAGAGTTTCTTGTTAGACTATACAATACATACAAATAACTTACTAATAATTTATGGCTGAACCCTATATTCAAACTGCGGATAGGCTTACTTCAGATTAAGATTTGACACATCTTGTATGGGCAAATGTCAAATTTTAACCCGAAGTAAGCATTATCTATCCGCCGTTTGAATATAGCATTCGGCCGGCCGTTAGTGAGCTTTTTCTCTATAAAGACGATTTGTTTTTGTTCCGTCGCTCGTCACAATTCAATTTCACAGGTTAAGGAACTGATCGATGTGAAATTTGGTACAAAAATAGTTTATAGCCCAGATACGGACATACCGTAGATTACTTTATATTTCGAAAAACCGAAGAGTTGCCGAGGGAATAGTGTTAAAAAAAATTAAGCAATTCTGCGCGGGCTAATTTCAGGTACAGCCAACCAACCACTTTGGACTATAAAGTGACGTTGTCAACCCAAAAGTAAGAGACTTCGTATGATTTTGTTTCCAACGTCACGTTGACAAAGTCCTTAGTGGCCGAGTTGACTGTACATACACATTTAATCAATCAAACTTATTCTTATTCTTAACCAACAACTTATTGGTTGTTGCAATAACTATAGATGCTCGTTTGTTATATTAATGATTTACTTCGTGGCATCTGCCGGGATATCTCGAGGGACCACTCGAGCCAACTTCAGTAATTGTAGTTGTATAACTCTTATCTATTCGTTTAGTTAGAGAATGTGATTGACCACTATTGGCCTCTATTCAACTTACGATAAGGTTTAAGTGGGAGGGCAAACTATTGCTATTCTCTCAGTAAATTACTTCGCTCATTTTGACTGCCAATGATAACTTGACCCGTGCGCTCGTAGATATATGCAGCGTTAGGAACCTTTGACCTTGACAGAGCTGCCTCAAAATGACGAATGGCAAAGACGAACAGTTAGACTAGTATGGCCGGTTATTTCGCCCACGCGTTAACATTGCTGTCAGTTTAATACGCGGCTTTCCATCACGGCCTCTATTCAACACGGAAGAAACAATATCGTTTTTGAACTGTTATCGTATTGTCAACGTTTTTATAGCACTTATTTATATAACAGTAATGGCGGCCGAGTTAAAAACAATACCGTTACAGGTCAAAAACGATATTGTTTTTACCGTGTTGAATAAAGGCCCAGGTGGCTTGTCGCCATTGGCTAAAACTGCCGTTGCCGTGCTGAATAAACCAACTAGAAACCTCATAATTTTGCACACCATTTTCCTAATTCTACATCATGGATGGTTTTTTTTTTTACCGAAATTGTTATTTTAGGCGAAAAGGGAGCATTTGAAGTTATAGTCAAAGTGTTTAAATAAGACAGATGGTATGGACTTAAGATGTTTGCCTTAAATAAAATACCTAAATATAAGTAGGTAATCTAAAAGAATAAAACCACGTCCTCGAGAAAAAACGTGTCGTGTTATGTCGCGCTTCTGAACGCAAGTTTTCTTAGATAACAATAATAACTTGAAATAACATGATTGCAATTAACGATATAGATTGACCCGGAGTTGCGCAGCGGTGGACATGACCGATACGGGTTTATTAAAATTATAATATTACACCGACCCCGATCGATAGAGAAATACACCTCTGAACACACCCAGTGTTATGACGTTAGCGATTTTCGGGAAAAAAGTAAAGTACTTATATAAGCGGCCGACGCGATAGATCATCAGGTTACGTCAAATCTAAACGATTTTTCAGTTTTCGAAAATTGGTTATGTTAGCTCATCTACGAATTACCACACTGGCGTTAACAGGGGAGCCTGCCGTTTGGCAAAAATATGATAGCCAAATGTATCGTTTCCCAACTTTTTCATTTGCCAACCCAATGTTATATATATTTTTCAGGATTTATTTCAGTATCATCGTGGAGAGCCCCATATGTTAGGTTAGGTTAGTTTTTATAAAATCCTGAAATATTTACAGTTACAGAAAACAAAACGGGTTGGCAAATTAAACGGTTGGGAAACGGTACATTTGGCAAACATATTTCGCCGAAACAAAGGTAACCCCGTTAACAGACTGTCATAGAATCTACAGTTTGTAAATGGAATACGAGCAAACATTTTAACGACGGTTAATATGCATCCTAATTAACATAAAAACCTGTGTATCGTTAACATAAGGCTATGCATCAGAAATAACCCAATTAAACTGCAATTAACTGAGACTTAAATCTTCGTTTACATCATACATTGCTGCTCGATGGGACCTTTAAAAATTAATTGCGCTCTATGTATTAACGAAACTCCACATTTACATGACTTAAAGACCCATACGTCTAGTTTAAATGTTTGCTCGTATTCCATTTACACACTGCATATCAAGTTGGAATAGGACGGTACAGAGCTCATGGAATAAACTCTTATAGGTAGGATGATAATGTTGTGGGATGCCGACTTCAATTGGACTGACCTTTTAATTATCATTTAAAAATAAATTCTTTGGGGGCTGGTTCATTGTTTTTTTAAATATTATTGTGATCAGTATAACTATGCTGTTATGTAGTCCGTCTTTTCAATTAATAAGAAACTTTAGAATAATTCAAGCTCGCCACAAGTAACGCTTCGTAAAAGTTATAGTGTGCTTATTACATACTAGCAACTCGCTCCGGCTTCGCATGGACAGCACTAAAAAAAATTGGTCTGATTGCTACCAAATTTCACAGAATCAATTGCTGAGCTAATCTGAAGATTGTCTGTAAATTTCATCAAAATCGTTCCAGCCGTTTTGAAGACCATAGGGCTTATAGACACACCCATTTAAATAATTTTTGCTTCGTCATAGTCGCTTAACTATCGATATCTTATCGCCACCTTTGAAATAGGTACCATTGAGTTATGGCGGCGGCCAATCTATCATATAAAATCGGTCCCCAGTTGACTGAGAAATCAGTGAACATCTGGAGTGGACACATACAGACGAACATAGGAAACTCCTATTTATTAAAGTCTGTTAAGAAACAGATCGAAAGCCTGATCGGGACCTCTATTCCGCACTGTATTAGCCCTTCATCCTTCGATATAGTAATCATATTATTGACGTGATGACAGCTCTTATTCACTTGACTGAGAGCTTGTTATAGCGTCAACAGTGTGATTACGATGCGGGGCTGTGTTAGATAATCGTCTACGTATAGACCAGAGAGATATAAATAATAGCTGCCAAGTTATTCTAATCAGCTGATATTCATTCGCGAACTTTAAACCCGTCCAAGGCGAAATTCAGTTAACTATTGTATGTACCTAGTTCAAATAAACCATATTAACACTTACTTGTTTTGGAGGGCAGTTAGGTCGGATTCGCTTCCGTGACCATTTATTACGCATTTTGTAGCATTTTAATACTTGATTCGTAATAAGCATAGAATACCGTAGGTAAAGGATAATAATACACGCTAATACCGCAAGGAAAATACTTATATTTAATGTTAAATATTATATAAATTGGGTAACTTATAAACAGAAAGTAAACACTTTTTTAAAGGTTCTGTAGTCAATCTAGGAACCCTTCTAGTTTTGCCTTGTCCGTCTGACTGTTTGTCTGTTTGGCAGATGTCCGTCAGTATTTATGTGCGCTGCTATCGTAGCTTCCAAACCGGTAATAGACCGATTTCGATGCGGTTTTCTTTGCTAAAAACCATCGCGATGAAACAAGCCTTTGTTTAATCGGAATGATTTTTAGCTAGGTTTCGTGAAAATCAGTTGGGCCATTTATGAAATATCCGCTCTGAAACAGGGGTCGCCATTGTATTGGCGGTTTTTATTAAATACTTATTGTTTATCTTAAAACAACGAATGTATTATCGTTGAATGCGTCTTGAAAGAACATTATGCGTGTGTTATTATCAATATGAAGGACTGCATTGAAAATATGAAGCTTTAAACTTGCCCCTTTCGTTAGAGTTTCATGTCCCTACAGTCAAAACTACAAATCCTTAATCTTCATGAAGGTTTCTTAAATTAATACGAGTATAACGAATTTAAAAGGAAAACTATGACCACTAAATTAGACTGTATTGGTATGGTTCATGTCTTGAGTTCCGAGAGGCAACTAAAAAACCTACTAATAATCATCTACGATAGCATTAAATACAAAATTTTGTTTTTGGAAATTGATTTTTTATATTGGTATGACCGGCGACGGAACCCTGAGGAGCATGATTTGACATGAGAGCCTTATAAGTGGCTGCACAGTGCTTTTCGAATCCACTGCGTTCCCGCGATCCTTACTAGGTCGTCACTCCATCTTGTTGGAGGCCTACCTACAGCTCGTCTTCCGGTCCGCGGACGCCACTCAAGAACCTTCTGACCCCATCGGCCATCAGTCCTGCGAGCAACGTGCCCCGCCCACTACCGGTCGGTAACCTTAATTCTACTGCGGATATCATCATTTCTGATGCTATCACGCAGAGAAACCCCGAGCATAGCCCACTTCCCTCTGAGTGACTTTGAGCTTCCTTATAAGGCCCATTGTTAGCGCTCACGTCTCAGATCCGTAAGTCATCACTGGCAACACACACTGGTCAAAGACTTTTGACTTCAAACACTGCGGTAATTTGGACGAAAAGGTGCTGCGAAGCTACCCGAACGCTGCCCAGCCGAGTCGGATTCGACGAGTGACCTCTTTCTCAAAGTTGGACCTACCTAACTGGACCGTTTGTCCCAGGTAAATATAGTCGTCAACAACTTCGAGCGCAGAGCCTCCGACTATCACGGGAATTTGCGCGACATGGACATTGGACATGACTTTCGTCTTGTCCCTGTTCATCCTCAAGCCAACTCGGTCGGAAACTCCACTGAGGTCAGCGAGCATTGCACTGAGGTTCTCCATGGTCTCAGCCTTGACTACGATATCGTCAGCGAATCGAAGGTGAGTAATGTACTCGCCATTTATGTTGATGCCTCGTCCTTTCCAGTCCAGAACCTTAAAAGCATCCTCCAATGCAGCGGTGAACAGTTTCGGAGAGATCACATCTCCTTGTCTGACTCCCCGCTGCAGAGGAATAGGCTTCGTGCTCTGGTCCTGTCGTCGGATGGACATTTATTTATATGGTCGAAAATATAATTTATTATATTATTATTCTTTACCAAAAATAAAACCCGTATTTAATTCTCAAACATTGTTGAAAACGCTCGACTGAGCTTAACCACAAAACCGTATTTAAAATAAATGTAAGCGTCGGTTATTCAAATGATTCAGGATATAAAGGATGGACAAAGATAATCCTTTGAGACTTACCGAGATGAGGGGATACCCAATCCTTGATTTTGATTTTTTATTTAGTTACAATTTTTACATCGAATTCAGAAAGTATTTTAGCCCTACAGAGATCTCGCGCAACAGGATTTGCATTGTTTCGTCGCGGGCAGTTTATTTTGATACGATATACTTACCAGTTTCACCTTAGCTAGGTCGTCAGTCCATCTTTTTAAAGGTGTAATTTAAACGCTGCAGTCTAAGGTCCAACAACCGGGTGCCAAACATTCGAGTAAGTCTATGTTCAGCAGTGGACATCTTTCAGTTGAAATGATAATGATGATGAGTATGAGTAGTTTTACTCTTACGATGATTTACACGGCACATGTAATTCTACATCAACTAGCAATATAGCTTTGGCAAAAAGGGAAATCTTATTAATCAAAATCCTCACATCGCACAATTTGCACAACTCCCTATTAAAAGGGACTCCTCCATTCCCTTTAGAAATACTCGCAAGCAGTTGACGCCTCCTCATGGCGTCGGGAATCTCTCAAATACGGATTATTGGCTCAATCACGCTCGAACGAATAGGATCCTTTTTCTGCCTGTTGACAATTGAGCTTCAAAGGTTCTATGAGCCCCAAAAAACGAGAGCTGAAATTAAACAATTGAACAGCTTACTGAATAAGAGTGGTGTTGCCTTGTCCACTACTCCGTCGTCGGCACAGAGAGGTAATTTGTCGTCTGCCGAAATACCGGCGCTATTATGTACCTACTGTCGAAATACCTGTCAAATTGTATAGTTCGACATTTACGCGAAACCAACATTAAAAAAATGTTTGCTTTTTACTAGATTGTAATTGTTATGAGTGGGTAAGTATCTTGATTCCTGAGACTAACGACATGTTGCATCAGTGGCGGATCCACGGGGGTGGTCAAGTACGTCATGACCACCCCCTTCGGCACTCGTAGATACCGGTCATAAAGTAAATAGTCGTGTGGCATTATCTCGCACTTGACGGAACTTCTGCGTTCAGCAGTTAATGACCACCCCCTAATCTGAAAGCTGGATCCGCGCCTGTGTTGCATGGACACATTCACAAACATGTATAAAGTTAAATCACAACTTACTGTTGTTAATGTTCTTACAATCACCTGTCGCAACTTTTATCATAATTTTTTTATTATATTTAGGACAAAGAAAAGTTAATCTTTTTGAGCATTCATTTATTCGAGTGTTTGACCTACAAATTATTTGATTTCTGCAATCGGTTTTATTCATGAAATAGCCTAGGTCCAATATCGTAATGTTGCAGACCGCTTGATACTTGCTTAAAATCACATTACTCAGAATTTATATTTTGTTTATTATTGTGAAAGTAATAACATGTTTCCTTGTTGTGTTTAAATATTTACCGACTCAATGCCAGCAAATAAGGTCCACATATGAATGAGTCTTATTTGGACAAGACTCTTCTGCCTTCTACTGTTTATAAATTAGAATGCTAGAACAACGAACGCTTATTCCTGATATTTAAGATACATTTGGTTACTTCGATTAATGTTTGACATTTGTGGAACACAAAAGTGTAAAATGTAGGAGTATGCGGTTATTGAATATTGTGACGTGAACAAGGGTAATCAATAATACATGCCGTTTTGTCTAGTCCACAAGAGAAATTATTCTTTAAACGAACAATTGTCCTGGGGTGTCATATTCATGGACTTATATTTCTAGTATATGATGATTGTCCATATCTCTATACTTTGACGTAAGTATTACACCTTGCTAAAGCTCAAAAAATAAAAGCCATTAAGTAGTTAAGAAAAAAATACTACTTTTCTACATGAGGCGTGACATTAGCAATAGCAATAGTTATCCGAGATATGTGGATATTAATAGATTTACGGATAACACAAAACACCTACCCGATAAATGATATCTACAAATCACAGTGGTGTAAGTAAATCAGGCATATCGCTGGTATCGGCCTATCGCAACCAGAATCTACTAGCTACCAGCTGTTATAATCAATCATTATCGATTCTATTCATCTTTGACTTATTTCCGAGTACCTATCTAAATCCAGAACCACATGGAGACGGTTTTAGACGATTTCTCAGTACCTGCAGAACCCGCCGCCATTCTTCCCAAACACCTTGGCGAATTATCACTTGGTTTTAAGTTAACTTTGTATGAAATGTGTGAAAGCATTATATTTGTTATTTTCATACTTGCTTAGTACAGTAAGTAATAGTAATAAAGTAGATTCGTTAATTTATTCGTTTGTTCACTTCTGCCGCTTATCCTAGTGTTTATATTGTTATAGAGACCATACCAAAACTTACCTATGTCCAATATAATTATCCCGGACACCCTGTATAAAGCTTTAAAAAGAATTAAAATATAAATGTAAGTAATATAATATTCGCTTCGCTTCTTCTCAGCAGTAGTCTCCTCTTGGGAAGCGCTGGGAGATTTCGGATGTTTAAAAGTGCCCGTGCGGCAAGTAAGTAAGCCGCACAGCGAATTGACATCTTTATCTTATCTATGGACGATCTCAAAACTGGCTAACATGAGTGTACGTTTTAATAACATATAAATACAATTCTGGATAAAACTAAAACACCATGTTTGGTACATTTGATCCGAGACGCTCATTGGATAGCTGCTAGAGGATATTGTCATCTCGGGAAATCGCAAGCTTGGTCCGTCGCTCAGTCCCGTGGGAATGCGGATAGATCCGCAATTTAACAGAAACCGATACCATGTAGGTAGTTTTGGCACCAAATCGCAGTTTTCTATGTATAGTAAATAAAAAACATACCTAATTCGATGTAAATATAACATTCATGATATAATTGTGAAGTGCAAAGTTCAATTGTTTTAATGCGTTATTAAAAACTAAACAGGCAAAGTAAACGATTCATATGCTAATTATGTATAACAATCATATAATAATACCTATTCGCACGATAAGCAAAAGCAACAAAAACATGTTAAATGATAACACAGTTTATTAAGAGTGGCGTACATTGCATATGCAAATATGTTTATAAGTAGGTCTTAACGTAAGTGATGTGATTGCACAGGTGCAATCTAGCAAAATAATGTAGAAGGCCCAATACTAGGCTACCTTGCGTCATCACCACCTTCTCATTACGAAAGATGAATTATTCGAACTGCATGTATTTTACGATTCAGATAATACTTCTACATAAGGAATACATTCAGCGATAAATATTTCGTGTCACCTGCGGTGCACATGTTACTGAATGTAAAACAAATGAATCTTGACGTAACCTCGTTATGTATTTGCAGAAACTAACATAAACGTACACCGTTATTGTATATGTTACGTAACATAAAGTATTGTAATAGAAATATTTTTCTTTTATCTTTGTTCTTTATCGTTATGTCAACGTCTCATTATAAGTAACTTGCAACATATTTAAATGTTTTGTTTCATTTGTTGCAGCAATCGCGCGCAACTGGGACCAACCATGTTCTGTTTGCGCCGGAGACCGTGGGCCCAGAACACAGAGTTTATCCTGAACCACAGATAGGCCTTACAATGATTTATCAACATAGATAAGGCTTGTAGATACCCATTATTTTACAACCGTCGCTCCTGATTTCTTGTACAAAGATTTCTGTGCTTCCTGGAATATTTTTACATTCGCATTTATCTATCAAAGAAATCTATTTTAGATATCGATAGTGTCTCGCTGTGAAACGTTCTACAATAAGCTACTTATATACCTACTAAGATAAAATATACACATATTGCATTTTTGGAGTCATATCAGAAATTAAGTTGCCTTATACGTCTATAAGTTAGTTAGAAGTGGTGCCAAACGGAGCCATGTCGCACGGCGGGGTGAAGGGTACAAGCAACGGGAAGGGGCCGCACGCGCAGGGCGCGGAGGCGACGTCGCGGGGCAGCTCGGAGAGCCCGGCGCCGCCGCCCGACGGCGGATGGGGCTGGGTGGTCGTCTTCGCCTCCTTCATGATACATGTCGTCAGTGAGTACCTACGCCAGATATCTTACTCGTGCACTCTCTTAACCTTTCGAACGCCGCACTCGGCAAGTCACGTCTGCGGAATGTTGTCGTTGAGGCTCTCTTATCATTTAGTTATTCTTCGCTTTGTGCATTTGCGTTGCCAGCCATGTACATTCCGCAGTCTGGAGCACATAAAGTTGCAGTCGACAGTAGCGTTGAAAAGGTTAAAAGACGTCACATTTCAGAATGTAATAATTCTTCAACTGTTACGGGAGGCAAGCATCGTCACTTGTACTATATATTTTCTGCTCTACTTTCTTCTGTTCTGACTACCTATGTATATTCTCTGACACGACTTCAATAAAATTGAGCGTCCAAAAGTGTGCAGTTAATGAATAAGCTATTTTTTTTTCACCAATCATTGATTCATTGTTACTAAGCTATTGTTGCGGGATGTAAATTGCCGTGAAAATAATAATTGCTTGTGTTACTGCGCCATTAGTTACAACTCAATCATACGGTAGAATATGATTTAGTATTCACGAGTAATATGCGATTATAGTCTTAATCCGCATGTATTGTGTAAGTAGCAAACATGACTACTGAGTCTAATTAACATGTTTAATAAGTAATTACCTACATGAAAATTTAATTTCAAACTTAAGCGTTAAAAAAACTTATTAATAAAGTTTTGCAATTGTTAATTAATTACCTCTATACATATAAAATAAACGAATCAATGCAGTACAGAGTGCAGCTCCTTATCAATGCCAGGGCGGCGTTATCTCTGGAGTTAGTTAAATAGTCATGGTTCACAGGTCGCCCACTCGCTTGGCTTCGACTTCTGAGTTTGTGCTAATACTTACTTACTTTTACATACTTTAAAATATATAGTATCATAAATTTTAATCGTATTACATGTACCGCGGTTAAATTTCAATATCTATAACGGATATTTCTTCATAACGTATTAAATACGTCTCGTTCTCCGGTACCCGGTGCTCGCCGGTGCCGGTTCCGCGCTATATAATAGAAAATGTCCTCGCTAAAGCCATGACTCTGTCGATTAGCATTTTAGAAATTCTCCATCGACGAATAAATTTTGCGCCGCAATGAAAATTTTTGTTAGGGAATATGCATGTTTTTTTTTACAGCTTCAATAAAAGCTGATTCATGTAACAAACAGGTGAGAAAAAACATTTTTTGAATAGCTATAAAAATAACCAAGATATAAGCCAACAAAGATTTGTTCCTATCTCTTTGTAGTAAAACAGAATTTTACGTGGAGTTTATATAGCCGAACTGCACAATGACGTCACCGGTGCACATCGGATCCCTCAGTCTAATTAGCAGTTTAAAATGCTTGTATCATCCGTATTTCTTGACTGATTTTAATTTTAATTTCACTTTAGGTGATCTCTTTTACGGTATTTTCATATTTTGTCGAGGAATGCGATTTAAAAAATCCATGCACATTCCCTAATTAAAAAGTGAGCATTCAGAATTGGCTGATTTTTCATTGAAACGTGTACACTATATCCCGATTACAAAGTTAAACAGTTATCACATATTATTTTGAAATTGTCGAGTTATGTTGAATAATAGTATATGTACGCTGACCTGACCTGGGACTCGGGTCAAGTTATATTTAAACACTAACTGCTGCCCGTAATTTCGCCCGCGCAAATTCTCGTAAATTTTCCGAATTAACGAGAAACAAAAGTTTTATTAATTAATGGCTTCGTAATACATGGTGAATTGTTATTTGAAACATGGTTTTTGAGGGCATTATTAGATACAGAGCTTATTGACAGCATGAACAGCTATTTAGTACCTTGACCGTAAATTACGTTATCAAAAAAAAACTTAAAATTTAAGATTTTTTAATAAAATTACAAGGGAAAAATACAGTACAGATTAAATAACTTCATTTTTATAATTTTCTAAACTGGTTCCATGTTTTAAATCTCATTGAAGAACTAGTAAACTAAGAAAGTTATTTCTCTACCTATATAATCCTACAACATGTCATATAATTACTAAAAAGTTTAACTAGGTACTTAATATTCATTTGCTTTTATTCAAGATACTTATTTAAGTATATTGGTGCATGACCTTTTTTGCTGCAAATGAGTTCTACTATACCCTCCTAAAAATAATGTATCGAGTAGACGGTCCCTTGTTTAAGAAAGAAGAGTGGTCAGCATTTTCTCGTCCCAAGCACAGGGTGTTCGTTACAGGTTCATATAGATCATTTAACATCCGAGTACGAAACGACATCTTTCTGGTAATATTTGTCCATGCCGCCATTTTAGGGTATTGTTACAGTTGAGCAAACACCGGGTGCAGCAGGCAGCTATCACATTAGGGTGATGCTTTAATTCTATTTGACATGTGTATTCGCAAACGTTGAATTTCTTCGACCGTTTACTTAATAAACGTTCTGTGTGACTTTGATCCGTTCTAAGATAAACACGTAGACATAATGTTTGTGTTCTCCATCACGACCCAGTCATTTTGTCTTTGTGTAATAAGGACATTATACGTTATTAACGTAATAAAGGGCATTATTTCTAAAACAGAAGGCTGCTAATTAAATACAGGCTGCTTATTACTCGGCTATCATACGGTAATGTAATCAGTGTCAAGTCCAATAGTTCGCATGGTCGCAGACACGATAACTAACAAGGCCCTGTCGCCCGATACCTTCATGACCTCCGTCTCATCTGATAAGGGTACATCCAGGAGCGTTCGACAGAAAACCTCTTGCTCGTCAAGTTAAACCGAAACGCATTTTTTTTATGCAGAACCTGAAACGTCAGAGCTGAAATGTAGTCTACATTTTTCATGGTGAGATAACTCGGGGAGTCAAATCTCCGTAACATGAAGGAAAATGGCGGGTGAGACGACCCGGGGATAAATAAACGCGGACGTGTGAGGACATTCGTTACTCTAGCCTGGCTAGACGGAGCGAGTGCCCCACCTTATGTATAATAGTATACCTATCCTATTGAAAAGTCGTATCTTAATAGTCATGATATTTGAATACAAATTCACTATTTGCGAGAGTTTATTCCTTCAATTTATAGCGTAATATCATTTGTAGAAATAAATAATCTATGCCATTCTATCTTTAGAACGTTTTAGTTCACGATTGTTACCATGGCTTATTCTGAAACAAATTGAAAACCGCGATGGCTTGGCAGCTGACATGAAACGGGAGTCTAATTTTATAAATGTGATTTAATAATGACAATGCGCTGATTGTTGCGTTGGTTCATGGAAACGCCTTTGTTTTGTGGCGGCCATTACCCGGTCGTATGCACTGGGACATCCGCATTCATGGCCAATCCGTCGTTAACACGTACAGTGCCAAAACATCGATATCCGGTCCAAAATGTGTAAGAAATCAACGGTTTTGCACGCTAAATTTCAAGCCCCGTACAGTTGCTGTTTACCAGATGCGACTCTTTATTATCCTATCTTCAAGATGCAAATTTCAAAACAGTTTGCACGTGATAGCACCAAACAGTGTGACTCCCTAAAGTTTACTTAGTCGACCAAATATTGATAATTAAGTACAACTGTTTATCTTTTTCAATTTATTCTAAGAGATGTGATGTGACTAAGTTGTCTCACGTTTCTGTTTGCATTCTTAAGACAATTAGGTACCTACTTACGCGACATAATTGTAGGTATGTCTATTTTCCATTGTCTTTTATCTCTCAGTAGTAATTACCACATGTATTACAATGTTTTATCTATTGTCAGTAGCAATTGCAGTAGCAACTTAATATTATCTATTAACGTGACATTTGAATCTAGAGATGAAGTATTTTTCTATCAGTAGTTATTTAGGATTGACATGAGGAAACAAAAATCAACTCAAGAAGTCCAATTGATTGCGTTGCGTTCAACTAAATAGTATTATGCCCCGTATATATTTTAGCTATATAAATTGTGTATTAGGCGTGTGAGTAGGTATTAGGAGAATGTTCCGAAAAAGGTGAAGATCCTCTTAAAGAAGCGAATGCAACTATAATAAATGTTCTCTGTTTTAATATAAATTGAATCAAATACATACAAACAAAAACATACATACCAATACAAATACATAGCAAAGAAACTTGAAAAACAGCAACTTAGGTAATTTGTGTCTGTATCTAACATGTGTTAGACTCTTCTATTTCTTCTTTTTTATACTTATGGCGGTTTCGTATGGATTTCGCCAAGGTCAAGTGAGTGGAAGTATAATCAATAAATAAAATATATCAAAAGTCATGTTATAGACTCGTATGGAATCAATACGCTTATTGACAACAATCGTAATCTTGAAAGAAGCATCATGGTTTTTAATGTAGTACTTTTAGACACATTTCATGTTTGAGTGATGGGGATAGCAATATTATGTTATCACTACCGGGACGTCCCGGTTTCTCGCGGATATGTCGCCGGTCACGCGAGATTCGGCCGGCTAATGCCGCGTCATTCACGCCAACGCGATTATTATGACGCCTGACTTCTTGTCTTGTCTCTTTTACTACCCTACAAAGAGAGCAAGACCATCTAACATTACCAAAATTATTAAATTACTGCTCCATTACTCTAACTGTGTTAGTTATGATCTAGGTACAGTTAACGTCACATGTAAGAGATCACTCTCGCACCTCGTGGCAATGAACTTTAATGACTTCAAGTTAGAATTGCTGGTCGAAATTGTCGAATTAGTGAGAGCGATAAAGTACAAAAGTGATCATCTACTTATTATGTCTAAATATGGTAATACAGTATTAATTAGTCAAGAGTGCTGTTGTAAAAGCACCTCAATTAAGTTTGATATCTAGTTCTCTAAATACCTTTGTCAATTGGCGTTAATTCAATCTCATCCACAGTTAAGCGACTGTAATTTTTGCAATTTGTAAAATTTCGAGTTAATTTAACTTGCCTAAACTTTGTTAGTTAATTTTGGAACCTTGTGTCACTCAACAAGACTGCATCAAACTCTCCACGTTATTTTGTTCTGGCCTGTCGCCAACCAGCTTGGTCAAGGTACGTTGTAATAGGAGGTTAGTGGAAATATGTGATTATAAGATACTATTAAGGTCAGGGCAGCCCAGACTAGATGATAAAGGGCGTTATGCCCTTTATTGGCTTCACCTCACCTCACCATATGAGTATCTCATATTATTAATCAAGAAATATTATAATCACATCATCACGCTACACACTATATGCACTAGTAAACGTCTTAGCATATTTGTGCAAAAAGTTTTTACAGTTGTTGGTAATTCTTTAGCTCTCTTTATTTATTTATGTATGTATGTATAATATTCGTTGTTATGTATACAGGGTGATCCTAAATGGAATTGCCACTGGTTGAACAGTGGTTCCGTTTGGCGAGAACTACATACATACATACATAAACTCACGCCTTCGTTCCCAGAGTGGGGTAGGCAGAGCTACAGAATTACCAACAACTCTAAAAACTTGTTGATAATTCTGTAACCACATTTTGCACAATCAGGCTAAGATGTTTACCAGCGTATTAGTGACAGGTTGCAAGCCCATCGCCTAACAGTACTACAAGCCATTATTCCCTTAGTCGTCTCTTACGACATCCACGGGAAG
Source organism: Acleris literana (assembly GCA_946894065.1). Lineage (NCBI taxonomy): Eukaryota > Metazoa > Arthropoda > Insecta > Lepidoptera > Tortricidae > Acleris > Acleris literana. The sequence goes on along the minus strand of OX335671.1, from coordinate 19,315,768 downwards.
ACATGGAGTGGCACTATTCTAAGCCGGCAACCACACGGGGGGCGGCGAGAACTCTCTTGTAATATTTAAAAACTGAGATCTTTTATAAAATTTGTTAATATAAACCAAATAAATGTAATCTAATAACTCTATTCTAGGATGTTTAAATCCGCGTTATGCATTTTTTGGTTTAATGATAGCTTGTAACTGTATTAACAAAATAATAAGAATATGGGATTATGTGGTTTAACATAAGTAAAAATTACAAATTAATACTAAACCTATAGCAAATTAAAAAATAGAATAAAGGAAAAAAATTTTTTTTTTTAATATTAATAGTTCTGTACCTAATAAATATCATTAGGTATATTCATAAATTCATAAATTATTTGATCAATTAAACGCTTAAAATACTTATACGTATGTACCTAGTCATGTTAAAATAATTGTTACATAAGTTAAATAACTCTATTTACGACAGCATATTGCTTCAAGTCATATTTAAATACACTAGATACACAAAGTTAATAGATTACTGAAAATGATAGAAGTTTCAACCGCGTTAGCTACACTACATTATAGGTATTGTACCACGAATGGTTAAGTTAATTATCGCCCCTTACTATGTAGAGTTTTAATTAGTTTTCGGAAGTTGGCCGGCAACTAACAAAGTTCCTCATGTTGTGCCGGCCAACACACGCAATACATTTAAGAAGTATATGAGATCGACCTTAGCTTAGCTTAGCACATTAGGGATGTTTGCACAGGCTTGCATGGAATGCTTCTACGCTACTATGCGCGATTGGTCCCTGATGCGCCGCATGCGGGCTAGCCCCAACCCCCTCCTGCAAACGATCGCGGACAGGCTCGGCTGTCCATACATGCGACACTGCCGTGGCCCGCATACGCCTAGTTGGTCTTGTAGTCTTACCGCCATACTCAAAGACAGTTTAGAGACAATAAACTCGTTTTTTTTTTAATAGCAGGCCTATCATTATTATCAAGAAGTGCACTAGGGGAAGCGGGTTCTCCTGACTGATATACCTAATAGGAGAGCCCAATACCCAACCCCCACTTATAGATTTTCGAAATATGAAAATAAATATTTTTCATTATCATTTCCATCATCTAATTCGGAAAAAGAGATATAGATAACGTGACAGTGATTAAATTGTTTTAGAATGTTATTTAAATGTCATACGACAGACAACATTTCGTGGCGTGATCGTTCACATCTAAAAAATACCGATGTTCGTTAGCTGACACTTGAAAGTGATAGGGCTATAGAAGTCATATATGTCTGTTTCCTGCCTGAAACTCTTCAGTGCCTGAAACTCTTCAGTTTTAGACAGTTCATAATACTGCCTCCGAAGCCGTATATTAGCCGTAGGTATATACGCCGGCTACAGAAACAAAGTTATAGCAATGTTATAGCTCGATTCCTTTCACTGTCTAGATCTTGTACTAAAAATTGTGTCGCTTGCATATAACGTCGGTTTCATAATTACAAGAATCCTGTAACTTTTAAAATAATGTTCCGTGAGCACACATACAATTATTTTCGTGACTCTTTACGACTCTTCGTATCCTGCACGATTGTAAAAGCCATTTATTTTGGTTGGGAGTTTTGTAAATCATGAAATCATTTACTGTGGATATAATTTATGAACAGCATTTACTCTTTTATAACTCAGAATGAAAAAGGTAAATTTAATATAAAAAAAATCCAGACATTTCTATTTGACATTGCTTTAAAAAAACAGACGATACGCTAGGCGAAGGCAACACGCGAATAAAATAAAGTGTACAAAGGAGAAAACTTGTATTCATGAAATAATTCAATTGGATTTAGATTTCTGTTAACGATATAGGTATAGGTAGGTATTGTAGCGTGTTTAGGCCTACTAATATGACGTTAAATAAAACAGCGTCTATCGCACTTAGATAATGAATAATGATAACCCGATATTCAAAAGAAAAATATAATTAAATACAAAACCCAATTCCACCTAAATGATTTAAGTCGTTTTCGTACTGTAGCTATTTTAACCGTTACAAATAAATACAATCGTCTATATTGAATGAAATAACAACTGATAAAAAGTAGAGACTGGCAAAGTACAGCGTGGTTATTATACCTACCGCGATATGACCGTCACCCAATTCCTAGGTCATGTTACATGCATAAACAATCAGTGCTCGACCGTGGAAGGAAAAATACTCGTGTAACTAACGCGCTATAATTGATCACCCGATGGTAAACGTAATTCTTTCATTCATTTACAACAGAAATACCGTTAAAAATTACACGTTTACGAATGAAACAAATACATAAACTAAGCCTCGTTGTGGTTTTTTTTTAATGACATCATTTATTTCATCAGCCTTGTCAGTGAGCGTGTCTTACAAACAATTTCAATGTTTTAAAGGTTATTTTTATTTAGCTTCTCGCTTCTCGTCGTTTATGTGAGTTTTCTGTCACACCCGTACATACACCAGAATTTATTATACGCAATAAATATCTAACTGATGGTGAAAACCGTATGAAAATCCATTCAGTAGTTTTGAAATTATCGCGAACGTACAGACAGCTAAACGCGGCGGGGACTTTGTTTAATATTATGTAGTGATTCATTTTTAACATGACCAATGGATGAAAAGTATTGCCATTGCCAGCTAGTTCTAGCTGAACTTGTTGAAAATTGTCTAACTTTCACGTAACAAGACGCTCGTTGTTATTCGTACATTTTGCGCTCACTAATAGCCAATGACCTCGATAAAGATAATAATGTTTTGAAAACATGAAGACGTTCCTAATAAATAAATAGGACACCCCATGTAGCTGCTACACTGGGGCATAACTTAATGATGTAGCATTAAGTAGGTATGTACGGTACGAAAACTATTAAAACGTGAGTAATGTTTTCATGTTATCTTACAACATTATTCGTGCTAGGGTTATTCGTGACCTCTTGGCTACCAACAACAATAATTCGTTAAGTCAACCGTCATGTAAGCGGATTTATTTTATTTTCTGATTCGTCTCTGATTACCTTGGTTTCTATATTGATTAAATCAAAAGTACTGTATGGGGTTTTTTGTTTTTAATCCCGTTTACTTGTGCTTGGTAGGTAATGCTTGCGTGCCACGAAGCGATTTGTCGTGTTATCAGTTTTCAAAGAACCCTTTCACCAGTTCCGTTTCACGAGTACCTATGCCCAATATGCCCATCCCATTGCTACGGACACGAGCGAGAGTTAAAGCAAATTGATAGAAAATGAGAATTTCATTCGAATTGATTCATTTACCTAGAGGACGCCCGGGACTTCATATACGAAAAATTAGTAGGTACTCTATCTCATCCCGCTGAGGGTCGATTTTCGAAAACCCCTTTCTTAGTGCACCCCTACGGTACACAAATGAATTTTCCCTCTCAATTTCAAGTCCATAGGCTCCAACAGTTTAGGCTATGCTTGTCTGTCAGTCAGTCACACGGAAGAGTTTTTATGTATAAAATTAATGAACCTTGAAAAATACACATTAAAAAAAAGAACTATCAAATAAATCTCAACTCAAAATTATGAACACAAAGAAAGTGTTAATAAGAACAAACAACACGAAAGCAAACTTTAAAAAAACCCAAACCCTGTTTGGATATTGTCGTCAATATAAAATGTTAGTTATCATCATGTACTTACACCTAGATATTTTATATTTCGCCAATTTCATGGTTAAAATAAAATAAATGTTTTAAAAAACAAAAAACCGCCTTCAAAAACGCAAAAAATAACTTCTTTAAAATTGTAGGCACAGAAGTTATTTTTTGCGTTTTTGAAGGCGGTTTTTTGTTTTTTAAAACATTTATTTTATTTTATACTTTTTAGTAATCATAATACGCTGTTACGTAGTCCCACTTCTTAGTTGAAATGAAACTTTAACTTATATCAAGCGCGTCGCAAGCAACGCCGCGGGAAAGTCATAGTCATATTTCAACAAGTAAATATTATTCGTTGTCCCTAGTCGCTCAACTATCTTAATCGAGATATCTTATCGCCACCCTTGAAATCGGTACCATTGAGGAGTTCCGGAGGCCATCTGTGGTCTTCATCATCAGTTCCACTTCACCAAATGATACTTTCTGAATGCAAATGCTGGACTTGTTACTAAAAATACTAAAATCGCTATATGTTTGCCTACAATATTTGAGGAGTTCCCTCAATTTCTCACTGATCCCTTCATCAGATACAGATTTGGTAACAATGGGACCACCTCGGAAGTATATTCAATCAAACCAAAAAAAAAATTTAAAATCGGTCCACAATTGACGGAGTAATCGGTGAACATACATTAAAAAAAAAAACATACAGTGGAACGTATAACCTCCTCCTTTTTTGAAGTCGGTTAAAAAGTACCCAATGATACCCGCGACGCTAAGAAGAATCAAACGACACCTCGCTTGTCGAAATCATAGATAAATACGTGAAGGTCAAAAACATTACCCTCCTTCTCCGGCAGTCGGGTAAAATAACAAGAGTATTAAAACTCGGTAATTCAAACTCCATGATCGCCGTATGAGGCAGAACAGACAGATTTCAGTCTTTGACTGCACGCCTACGATAATATCACTTTCTTCGTGTCAATTTTCGGATCTTACCTCGGTTAATTGATTGATCACATTATTTAGGTACTTACACTTAAATATTTTCCATATATTTCAAAATTGCGAATCATCAATCACCGTAAAAAATATTTCTTAAAATGAGGCCATATCTCCATTTCTATTTACAATATTATATACTTTGTAAATGCATTATTGGAACTTATTTGCGATGGAGCTCATAACATATTATTTTAAGCACCATTATGTTTTTTTTTCTTACCCTTTATTTATTTATATGTACCTGCATATTTTTCTTTCGTCGCGCTTCCGTGTTTAGGTACGTAACCAGTCGTAACCAGTCGGGTTCAGCTGAACACCAGCGCTGCGGCTCCGGCTGCAGCACGAGCTGAGCTGAGTCCTATTTGACTTCACACAACAGCGCAACGTTTAGTAGGATAATCTGTTCTTAGGAACCAAGGCCTCGACTTCCGAAAAAAAAGGCATTTAATTCTATTTTTAAAGAGAGGTACAAACCGGAAATCAAACGCAGCATTTTTTTATGGTTTAGGAGGCAAACGAGCGGACGGATCGCCTGATGGTAAGCGATAATGAAAATCAATAATGGCAAATTAACAATTAGATAAGTAATACCTACATTTCATTACGACATGAACATGTTGAATCATAGCACGCAATACGCGTGTTTTGACAAATTGCTTCTGTTTTATCTAGAGCAAACTGATCGAGCCTGATCAAAGATACGGCGCGATAAGGCCATATTGATCGAAATATTGTTGCCATGAGCTGTCTATCACTAAACAAATATGAGATACCGGTAGATCTGCCTTCAACATGCTTCATTCGCGCATCGTGATTTAAATACATAACTCAAATTGATTACAATCTGTAACTGATTGATAGCCCCTACTTACTAGAAACACTTAGCTTTTAGACCTTTAAAATTAAATCAATAGCCGTCGCCATTACTTCTCACTCGTCTTACCTGGCTTCAGGTTGACTTGACTTGCTTTTACAGCTAATCTCGTTAAAACAATGCTGGTCTGGGCATTAAAAATACACAAGTCTTGGATATGAAAGCCTACCTTAAAAAATACATTACTTAAGTCTACAAAGTTGAAGTAGCTTTTAAGTATTAAAAGTGACCCGTACAACCCGAAATACAATTAGATATTAAAATATTGCCTTTAGAAAGCGTTCAAGGATCCGAAGCCTACACCTTTATTACTTTGATTTATTAATGTGATGAAATAGGACACCAAGCGGATACTGTCTCCGTATTCAGAACATAGAAGTATGCTCCCACGGATAACCACTGGCATAGAACTATTCGAGAAGGATGAAAACATAAGTAACACGAGTATCTATAGACATGAAATTATACGCATAATTTGTTGAAAAGTACTTTGAATGAAACTATGGTGCCTACCCGGCCAGTGTTAATCACGAAAAGTTTCAAAGCTTAAGGGGGTGTTTTACGATTTTTTTATGTTCATAAACCTCGGCTGAGGGGGCGTTTGCTGGTTTCGTATATTATATGTATATGGACATACATATTTTCGACTCCGCCTCCTAAGTCATATTCGTTCAGCATTATTCAGCAACCACTTGCTTACAAGCCCGCACAATAATGTATTATTTTCCCACCTGTTCCGAATGTCAACTACTTTGAACATAAAATCTCAGTAATTAAGTCACACATAATTGAGTGCTGATACTATGCCGATACGTAACGTAATTTTTATTGGTGTCAGTTGTGAAATAATCCAAGTATTTCCCAGTTGCAGCAAAAGGTTTTTTCAAAATTCAACGCCAATAGCAAAAATCTCATTTTTGCACTCGCATAATGTTCCAGCCGCTTACATATTGCCCTGGATTAAGTATCTTTCCGGATCTTTTGTATGCGTTTTAACTCAATTAACTTAGGTTTTTATTCGCCAAATCAATAGACGCGACTCTTTTCACTTCTCAATGGGAAGTCGGGAAGAGGGGGACGTCAGCGCAACTTCCTTTGTCTGCTTAAATGCTGCAGGCTTTGTGTAAGGCACGTGTCGCGCGCGCAGTCCCCTAGTTTCCCCATCACACCGGTATAGCCAGTATTATTCATTCAGTTATAGGAATCTACGATCGAATGCCCATCATGTTAACCTAGTTTACAATGGGCACAGCATTTGTGAACTTTGTAAGTTTTGCTATTTACTTATCTATGTCAAGTGTTGCCTTCAGCATGATAAATGATATCTCGTTCCTAATATTAGGAAACATTGTGCACAAACTATAAGTGCATACTTTTTACCCTACTGCGCAAAACCAACAATAGAATGCTTATGAGTTTAACAGTCTATGCATGTGTGTATGTAATCAAAAATCGGATCTTCCACTGTAACTCCTAAACTATTGCACCGATTTTAACAAATCTTTTTTAGTTTACCATCATTTGCTAAAACACGTTTCACAAACTGATTCATTTTTCAGGTTTTTATAAAACTAACGTAACCTAACCTATAAGGTTCTGAAAGATGGTCCTGAAATAAATCCTGATTGATTACAGTTTCGGATAAAAAGCGTTTTGCAAAATTATGTTTGTAAAATGTATTAGTTTGTGAAACGTTTATTAGCAAAGCAAAGCTTGTTGTTAGGGACACAAAATTTAATTATTTTCATCAAGCGACAGTGCCTATAAGGCCTACTTGCAGAACAAAGATCTTTATTTTACTCCCAAATGAGTGCCGTCGTTGATATGTCCGATAATGCGTTAATCTTTACAGATTACAAACGACATGACGCTATAATTAATGAAAATCGATAAAAAGTACTATTATATGTATGTAGTATGTATTAGTTGTGTTAAGACTTAAGTCAATTTTACCTTTTTGTGCTTTTACGTACTCGTACCATCAATACCGGCATATTTATTGGTGAAATTGTTTACTTCCGGGCTGATTCGGTTTCTAATCAGGCACATTAGTTATTATAGGACAAAAAAAATAACGGCTGTAAAATTAACTACTCGGTTCAAAATATAAAGGTGTAGACTATGATCATCCCATGTGGCTAATTAGCAAATTGAGCAATATGAGTTTTAGGTTTTTTTCACCTATTATTAACGTTAGTATTTTTTTTCAGCCGATGGCATGACCTATTCCCTGGGCGTGTTCTATCAGGAGTTTCTGGAATACTTTGGCGAAGGCAAGTCAAAGACCGCGTGGATCGTCTCTGTGCTTGTCGGAGTCACCCTCAGCTCAGGTAAATACAGACCATTACTCCATCTTCCTCTTAAAATTCCTTTCCACTACTAAAAAATCATTTATAGAAAGTTAAAGAAGTGTCAGACAAATGAATCGGCGTCTCTGGCGACCACAGGCAAGGCTCCTTTTTCGCCCAAAGATTGAGCATCGCAGTGCAGCGGGGTAACGAGGGCTTGACTTTATAAGTTAGCTGTAGTACAAAATTTTAGTTTTATTAAAATGGAGGTTAGAAATAAATATCAGGGGACAATCTCCCACAAATTGACCAAGTCCCAAACTAAGCTCAGGCTTGTGCTATGGATACTTGACAACGATATAAATACTTATAAATATAAATAAAACCTTAAATACATAGAAAACCACAGACCTTAATCTAACTAGATAACGGAAACACCTCAATTTGTATGAAAACCAACCGTGTCACTTTTTTTCTACCTGCTGTGACGTCACAAGAACGAATTAGTGATGTGAATTCCCCGTTGTCCGCGAGAAATCGATACAAAGGCGCCGCCGCTCGCGCCGTGCGGCCCGTATCAATCAGTCAGTATGAGGTCAGTCTTTGTAGTAAGAGGTCGCGCGCGTGTTGCGCCTTGTCGCCGTGTCTGCGTGGCTTGGATGTTGATAATTTCACCGCTCTTCAGGTAAGTTATGATGTCACATATACGTAAAAAAAGATGTGTATAGTTACTAGATCTTTTGGATTACAAGAAAGTGACCGTAAGTACGTAATTGTTTGACAACAAAGAGATAGATAGATATACACACTATTGCCATAGAAATATTTACTAGAACACTTACAAAATTGTCGCAAGCGATCGAAGAAATTACAAGCGCGAATTTATGTGTCCGTGAATTTCACATATCGATTTTTCAATCGATTTGCCAGAGGAATGATAAAAGGACAGAAAAATGATAAATCTTATCTTACTCTTAGGTAATGGCAGTCATTTTCAGTTGGATTTAATGAAAATGCTTTCTTATGGTTTGTAATGATTCTCGTTACTTTGTTGTAGGTAAATTATGTCTAGCCAAATAAAAAAACCAAAGAAGAAATTTTATCTGCGAAAAGAAAAGCTAGTAAATTACGTTATGATAAAATAAAATCAGATCCAGAACTCAGTCAACTTAGAAAAGAAAAAGATAAGGAAAATTACTTAAAGAAAAAGAAAAATAAGCACGTGACGGATATAAGGATGAAAAGCGTTATAGAACAGCAAAATTTACCTACGTGTCACAAAATACCTAAACGTATTATCATTCCTGTTTCAAGAATCGGTTAGAATCGTAAATAATCGGAAGGTGTACATCACTATTTGCTTAATTTGACAGAAAAATGATAATAGTACTCGTACCAAGAAGCCAAGCGACACAAGCTAAAGATCGACCGTTAAATTTCCATTGCGTGTTAATATAGACAGGGCCTACAACTTTGCAAGTAAAGCAGGCAATGTATTATGAACATGAAGTAATCCCACACAGTATTATTTTTCATAGTAAAACCACGACAAACCTAAAATAAATTATCTTTAAATAGATAAACGTAATTTTAGAAGAAATTTACGTACTTATGGAAAGAAACATGTCCATTATTTGGGTCAGCTTTTCCTGTACAGTTTTTATAACTTAATACGGAACAACCAGTAATTTTTCTAGATATCGGTGACGTCTGGAGGCGGTAACGGTCGAAAGCGTACTAAATGAAGCCGCGTAGAAAGCAGACATTTAGACTGCTTTTTGACACGCGAAGTACGTACACTCGCGGCATCTAGTTAGATTAAGGTCTGTGTAGAAAACCATCCAAGTCCCAGAAACAAATACTCGCGCTCATATCACACAAAATATTTGTCTATCGAACCCGGGACCGCTGGCTTCGTAGGCATAAGGTCACTACCAACTGGGCCAACACGTCGTCGTCGGTTGGCAGTTAACTCCACATTTCTCGCGTCAAACATACATGTTTCAATTTTCATACGATTTTTATGGTTCTGTATCAAAATGTTAAAAAAGGAACTCTTATTGTAACTAAAGTGCTTATTCTTAATTTACACAGAACTAAGAGGTTTTAACCATATTTCAACACCTCAAAAAACCCTCTCTGACAAAAAAGTCAGAGCCGAGCTCACTGGCGCGTGCCATGGGAGAGGCCTATGTCCAGCAGTAGACGAAAGTGGGCTGATGATGTAACCATATTTCTTAGGTTCATTTTTTAAACATAAAGTAAAAAGGCGCCTTTTATCATGGTTATTAAGGAAGTTTTTAAATAAAAACATAAAATATTAGTAGTTATCAAGACACCCTAAAAGACGCCCGAAATGAATTTAAGAGTGTGAAGATTGATTTTGTATTTTGTACATTTTTGGGCTTATTTGAGTTGACTGTGTGAAGGAACATAATCATGTCATGTTCACACAGTCATGAACACAGTCATGCTCATACCCCAATACCGCTAATAAATAGGGTTCCTATTTCCGAGGGTAGAGCATTAATGATACTTTAGGCTTATTTTAGGTAGCTAATAAACGAAATAAAACCAAGATGTCGTTACGGATTTACTATTTCCACAACACCCATTAAAGTATTTACAGTTTTAAAAGTTGAACAATACTTTAGTACCTACTAAAACTATTTTTTTATTTTTTATTGGTTATATGTTAGTAATATGTTGTAATTAATAATCTCTAAACTGACCTACGGTTAACCGGTTTGCGTTCCCTACGTGATGTCTACCGTATTCTTTACCATTATAGTTAGCGTTCATACATAAAATAAACGCTTATTTTATCTTATCTTATCATATTTTGTGTTGGAACGGAACTCTCTGTATACTAGTATAACTTGTGGTTGGACAGGTGCGTCCTATTTTGCTTTGGTACTTATTAAAAATCGGTAAAAGTACAAAAGTTAAATCTAAATTCCAGGTCCAATATCGAGCTCGTTCGTGAACCGCTGGGGCTGCCAGGCGGTGACGGTGGCGGGCGCGCTGCTGGCGGCGCTGTGCGTCACCGCGTCGGCGTTCGCCGGCAACGTCATAACGCTCATCGTGACAGTCGGCGTCGGCACCGGCTTCGGCTTCGGCCTCATCTACCTCCCCGCCATCGTCAGCGTCACCGTCTGGTTCGAGCGGTACAGAAGTCTCGCTACCGGTAATCCTCTGTACATTTATTTTATTTCACGAAATCGTGTTTGCCATACTTGTAACATCATGTAACACCCATAGACACCCACACTACAGCTTCGCTTAGCGACGACTGCTATGTACCTACTCAAAGACATCGTAGACGTGCATCTTTACAAAAAGTAGAGTAAAATTCGATATAAAAATGGATAACTCTATGGAGTAATAAAAAAAACAAAAATTATCCACCTTCAAAAAGATAGAAACGAAGTTGTGTTCAACTACTGCAAGGAAATAAAACAAAAACCATAAATGCCCGTTCTTGGGTATAATGCTTAAGCTACTCCGATTCTTTGTTGAAATACGCCAGGAATGCATTTTCAGAGAGGAATTTTGCTTCTTTTTGAATTTCATGAAATGAAATTTTTAATTTTCTATAGATTTCTGTTTCGTGAAAACTTGGTGGGGAACGAAATCCTGTTTGCAATACACTTTCCTCATTTAATGTCTAAAATGAAGCAGTACCTACTTAAATACTTATTTTTCGATGGTGTCGATACAATTTTATACTTAAAGAAATATACTAGCAATATTCCGACAGACTACCCTTTTGTTTTTTATTACTTTTTAAATTTTAGGCCTCTACTAATCTCGTGGCCCTCGAATTATATTTTTAAATCAAGATGAAAATGCCAACTGCATATAAAATTGGTTGTTTAACGAATCTTTCTTGTTATTTTATCCGATATCTGATTTTATTTGTATCACACACGCAGCATAACATCTATACCTAACAGTGACAATTTTGAAAACTTTTTTTACTTTTTGTTTCAGGTATAGCCGTGTGCGGATCAGGCTTTGGAACTTTTGTTTTTGGACAACTAACAAAGATCTTAATTGAGTATTATGGTTGGCGAGGCGCTATGGCAATTATTGGTGCCCTTATTTTAAACTGCGTGCCGTTAGGACTTATGTTCCGCCCCGTGCCTGAAGTGTCGAGAACACCCGCTAGCGAACCTATGCTTCCAAAACACAAAAACTCTCCGCTAAAAAGATCGCAAAGTACTGAACATGTAGCACGCGGAAACGGAAATATTGAAGAAAACGATGTCGCTAGACTGACTTTGTCTCAACCAGCTCTGAACAAACCCCACGACCACAAGCAGCCGCCTCACTCCCGCCACGGGAGCGGCATCATGCAAAGACCAGATGTGCTTTACCAAGGAAGCATGACCAGTTTGACCAAATTTCGAGCGCCATCTCCTGAAAGAGTACAATTTACAATAAAATACGAAGAAGACAAAGAAATTGTAGAAAGAAGTGATTGGTTATGTTGTTCAGCAGAATCAAAAGCAGCACTTTCAGAGATGCTCGATATATCCCTTCTGGTCGACCCTATTTTCGTTTTGTTTTCTTTATCAAACTTTTTAACTAGCATAGGATTTTATATTCCCTATGTTTATACTGTGTCGATGAGTCAAGAACTCGGTGTAAAGGATCCGGAACATTTAATATCTATAATTGGAGCATCTAATTTAGTCGGAAGGATTGTTCTGGGATACATCAGTGACAAGCCTTGGGTGAACCGATTGCTGGCATACAATGTATGTCTCACCATTGCGGGGATCGGTAAGCACCTACTATTTCATTCCTAAACGTACAAAAAGATCCTATGTATAGTTATTGTAATAAACCTAATCTGACCGGGTGAAATTGCAGCTACGGCCTTCGCGGTGGTTTTCACGGAGTATTGGGGATTACTGGGCGGCGCCGTGTGCGCGACTACGTTCGGTTTCACCATCGGGGCGTACGTGGGCCTGACGTCAGTGGTACTGGTCGACCTGCTCGGCCTCGAAAAACTCACAAACGCTTTCGGACTCCTACTGCTATTTCAGGGGATCGCCTCCCTGATCGGGCCACCTTTTGCCGGTAAACCTTGAACTTCGTTTCATAGAATTGACATCATGTACAGTTATTTTAATTGTTGCACATAATTTAGCTGACATGTTAATGATGCGTGCGTTTCAGGGTGGTTGTACGATACGCTGCAATCGTACGCGCCCGGGTTCTACGTAGCGGGCGGCGCCATCTCGCTGAGCGGGCTCATCCTGTTCATGATCCCGGTGCTGGAGCGGCAGCGGCGCGCGCGCTGGAGCGAGGAGCTGCCGCTGGAAGGCATGTAGCGCGAGGCGCGCGGGGGGCGAGGGGCGCGCGGGGCGCCCTTTCCCGCCATCGTGCTCAGCGCACCCTCCACGCCCTCCTCCACCACCTCAGCCGGGGACTCCTACACCGACAGGGTATATACGACTACAATAATACAAGCAAATAATACTTTTTATATCGATGAAAATAGCTTAGGACTTGTAAATAGCACGACGGATGAATGTGATAAAGGTTATGATGAATGAACCGGCAGAGTCATTCCAAAGATAGATTATAGTGCAAATGAATGTGGCTAGTTTTAATTGAAAAGGTGCAATAATAATACTTTACTTTATACCTACTTTTAACTGACGATGTAAATAAAGCAAGTGAAGTGCCGATTACATAATTATATATATATTTGCGTTACCTAGACCATGATTTACATACAACAAATAAATAACTTTTACATTTAGCTGTCGCCTACAAATTAACATGTGACGTAAAACGTACATTTAAGTATACCTCTACACTACGTGATAAGACAAGTAGCAAATATGATCGTGGTTAAGAAATAGACGAGTGCGTGGTTACTTCATAAATGGCCTTATCGTGGACCAACCGGGTTGAATCGTGTGGCGAGGTCCTATAAGTTTACTTGCCCACCACAAACGATGGCAATCAATATACAATGCCTATTGTGATTCTCCAAGTCTGCTTTATAGTACATCATTACGTTTTCAGCTATAACCTCTAGAAACTAGGTACTACACTTTACAAGTGATAATCTTCCAAGTTGTGTTCAGTAGTGTAGGATATTTTATTGTTTAAAAGTCACCTACCAATATTATTTTACTTTGTTCGCATAGATAGACATGTTGACTAAACATTTAGATCTTGTTGAATATACCTATAAATACTGTATTTGACTGAACACATAGATTTAAACATTATAAATATCGTTTACAATGAACAGTGCTGATATTCTGCGTACAAATATTGTATCTGTAAGTATACTTATTGTTAAATTTCTTGATCGTATGCAATGCGACCAACTTGTACATTTCTAATATAAATCTGTAATTATTATCTTGTTGTTTTTCTAACTTAACCGTGGAAGTGGCAGCAAAACTTTCTACTTATCAATATATCCTCCCTCGCCCGGGCAATCCGTTCATTACGACGGAAGTATGGCCGCGGACACGAAGTCAGCGGGCGGCGGCGGCGGCAGCGGTGCGGGGTCGGCGCGTTCTAAAGCATAGATTTATATGAAACCGGCCACGAGGGCAGCAGCACACGAGCGATGCGCTCCAGTCAAGCAAACACACCCTGACTTCGTGTCCGCGATCTAAGCGAACACATGCATTAGCATGGAGATTGGTGGAGATGAAGCCCGGAAAATAAATAAAGACATACCTACCAAATATATAAAAAGCAAGTTTCAAAACTTTCAACATCAACATCACTCTAACAATATCATTTACAACATCGTCGAAATCGGGCTATCCATTCATTGTTATTATTATATTCAGTAATAGGGAAGGAGGAAACCTACACACATACATGCGATACATACGGGGTGTCCGTATTTAAAGGTCCAAGATCAACCTGTATACAGACGAGTCTTTGATCTATCTATAAAACCTACCATGGGTCTTGTATAAGTCTTACGAGTTTCGAGATATTCGCAATTTAGTGACATCTTGTTTCAGTTTTTTACGTGAGGATACCTACTGCAGTAATCATTTATCTAAGCTGTTGGAAATGCGGAGATGTTCCCAAATTTAGCCGTAGCAGTTTAAAAATGCCAGCCAAATAGCTGGACAAATAATTGCTTCTTAGCATCACTAATTACAGTGTTTTCGTGTTTTCTATCCACGACGTCCGGCCCCGCTACTATAATTTTCATACATCGGCACAATGCAACCGTGCAACGTCAATGAGGCAGGTGGGGTAATTTCCACCTGTTACCACCAATTTGTTACCACTGGTAACAGTTGGAATTTATTTCCTAATATTTTACCACTAAAGAACATGGTGGTTACAACTGGGAATATTTTTCCCCCTTGTTACCACTAAAATATTTGGTGATAAATAATATGTAAAAAATCCCAAGTTAGTGGTAACAGTTGGGAATTTTTATTCCCACCACTGGTAAAAGATGAGAAAAAAATCCCGGCTGTTACCAATGGTAACAAATTGGTGGTAATAGGTGGGATTAATCCGGCAGGTGGGGCTAGCTCCGTGGGTTGAGAACATTAATAGCGATGTATAAATAAAAATAAAAATAAACACAATAAGTTAATCAGCCGAAAAAACAAGTCTAGTTCTGAAATAGAACCTCAAACCTAACCTATCTTCTAAAGGATCAGCGAAATATCACTACTACAGAGCCTGCCACCAAGGACAGGAGTTTAGTTTCTTAGGTACGCTTATCAGAACACTTCAAGGAATAACTGTACCAAATTTCATAACCACACGACACGATATTTTTCGGCTGATTATGCTTATTTTGTTAGGCCCTATAAAGTAACCAAACAGAACTATGCCAAAAACCACGTACATGATTGCCACAAGCGCGATGGTGCTTATTAAAAATATGGTGACTCAACTGCTCGGCGGTGTGGAAGCAGTTGAGGTCGACGGTGAAGAAGAAGATACGGACTGTCGGAAGCAAGCGCACACGGTACCAAACAACACAGTGAGTATTACGGAACGAGCAGTAATGAAACTTCGGTGCAACGTGCAACCTTCCCTAAAATAAATTAAATGCAATCAATTACCATTCGTGCATCTCGATCAAAATCATTTTGTTTTATTTCGCTCTCATATAGGTAGCTGTATAGTAACTGAGCCAGGTAACTATTTTTCAATATTAAAACTGGAGATAAATAAGTTAAAGAACCAGCTTGAAGTTACTTCTTTAAAGTCTTTAACCGCTCAGAAGGAAGTTAAGGAGCATATCCTGGCTTTCACTCAATTGGTGGAAGAAAGTAGATTGAATGAAGGGCGCTTTAACTCTTTAATGAACAGTGGTTATGGTAATTGTGATAGATTAGGAACTTCACCAACTGCTGTGATTCAGCCAGATATGGCTTTTGATACTTCTAAGGAGTCCCCTAGACAACTTATAAGTAGGTATTGTTACGTACGTGGGGGTAGGTAACTGATAGAAATGCACGAATACACCGATAATCAAAAGTAGACTTTAATTACGCACTCACTTAAACCGTTACAAAACAATTATCGCACAATAAACTTCGAATACTCAGATGATCGCTCGGGTCGCTCTTATTCGCACTGATCGCTTTCCAAGTAAAGACTGACTCGTCGCAACCGGTGTCCGCCGTTTTATAGTTCCCGAGTCCGATTATTCTAGAACGCCTTCCGGAATGTTCGATGTACTTCGCCCCGTCAAGGTCGATCGAGACTGTTCGTTGCTGGAATGTTCTACGCCTTACTACCTTGTTGTTTTTACGATCGCAATGACCTTGATTCACGGATCTGGATGAGTCTGGAATGTTCCGCGTGTTGCCGTCTCATTTCGTGTTATCTCTTTCACACATTTCTGGAAGGTTCTCAGTATAGTTGTCTCTTTCTAATCATGCTATCTCTTTCACACGCTTCTGGAAGGTTCTCAGTATAGCTGTCTCTTTCTAATCATGCTATCTCTTTCACACGCTTCTGGAAGGTTCTCAGTATAGCTGTCTCTTTCTAATCATGCTATCTCTTTCACACGTTTCTGGAAGGTTCTCAGTATAGCTGTCTCTTTCCAATCATGCTATCTCTGTCACTCTTAGTGGAAAATTGCCATATACTGAAATGTACTTCAAAGGCCCATAAGGGGTCCTGAAAATGCCTGAAAATGGGTTTTCAGGTTATGGCGTCATCTGATAGAGGGTGGCCTGAAACGGACTGAAAACATGTTTCAGGCGCCTGAAAACAACGGCAAGTGGGTCGAAAATCTAATAATTTGGTATGTGATAGAGCTACCTCTGAAACGGACTGAAACGATATTTCAGCCTGCTGAAAACGCTTCTAAAGCCCCAAAATTAACGATAAAAGATGAGACGCCTTATGCCATTGGCGTAACACTACCCCCTCCTAAGACATGCTCGTCCCGAGCATTATTAGTTCCGTAGTATCTCGCCAGTCGGTCAACGTGGACAACCTTGCAGGGACTTCTCTGGCTCCGCTGTATCCGATACGTAACGTCGTTGATCTTTGTGACTACTTTGTATGGCCCTTCCCAATTCGGTGATAGTTTCGGGGATTTCCCTTTTCTTCGCATGGGGTTATGCAGCCATACTAATGAACCTTCCTCGAACCCTACTTGGTTAGATTTTCGGTCATAACGAGTTTTCATCTTCGCACTGGCTTGAACTCCGTGTTCACGAACGTGACTGTGAACATCGTCTATACGGTTTCGCAAATCACTGGCATACTCGGTGATCGATTTCGGTGAATCTGGAGGACGTCCGGTTAAAAGGTCTGCAGGTAAGCGAAGTTCTCTTCCGAAGTTCACGTAAGCTGGAGTGACAGCCGTACTTTCGTGAGTTGCCGACCTGTATGACATCAGGAAGAGAGGAATATGCCTATCCCAATCCTTTTGGTGACTTTCAACCACCTTGGCCAAATGTCTTTCCAGCGTCTGGTTGAATCTCTCGACCATTCCGTCCGATTGTGGGTGATATGGCGTTGTCCTGGTCTTATGAATACCCATAATTCGGCAAGTCTCTTGGAACACCTGAGACTCAAAGTTCCTCGGTATAGGCCAATCCTTAACGGCACTTATCTTGTCAGGATCTGTCTGGATACCGTCTGTTGACACCACGTGTCCTAAATAATTCACCTTACGCTTGAAAAGTGAGCATTTTTTTGGGCTGAGTTTCAGGTTCGCATCTCGCAGCTTAGCCAAAACTTGCTCCAATTTTCTAAGGTGATCGTCGAAGTCTCTACCAACAATTATAATGTCATCCAGATATACCAGGCAAGTATCTCCAAGTAGACCAGCAAGTATTTGTTCCATCAATCTCTCAAAGGTTGCTGGTGCATTACACAGTCCAAACGGCATAACATTGAACTGCCACAGTCCCTTTCCGGTCGAGAAGGCGGTTTTCTCCTTATC
The DNA here is from genome assembly GCA_946894065.1 of Acleris literana. NCBI lineage: Eukaryota > Metazoa > Arthropoda > Insecta > Lepidoptera > Tortricidae > Acleris > Acleris literana. The sequence goes on along the minus strand of OX335671.1, from coordinate 19,297,538 downwards.
GTGGTCCTTGATTTCCACTTGCCAGTAGCCACTTTTTAAATCCAACGTGGAAAACCATTTCATTCCATTTAAAGTGTCTAACGTGTCGTCGATTCGTGGCAGTGGATAACAATCCTTTTTGGTTACATCGTTAAGTCGGCGATAGTCAACACAAAATCTCATGGTGCCGTCCTTCTTCTTTACCAAAACTACCGGTGAACACCAAGGACTTGTTGATGGCTCAATAACTCTGTTCTTCTTCATCTCTTCAATCATGTCTTCCACTTCCTTTTCGCGAGCTACTGGAACTCGCCGAGGACGTTGCCGGATAGGCATGGTCCCGCCAGTGTTGATCTCATGTTGTACAACTCCAGTTCTTCCAATATCACCGTCGTGCGCAGAGAAAACATTGCTGTAACGCAGCAGTAAATTACGCGCCTTCAGGAGTTCTTCCTTCGTGAGATTGTTTCGGCAACCATCCAATAATCCTGTAATGTCCACTCCTCTACTTGCAGGTTGTCCGCTTCCATTCGATCCCTGGCAACTTCGTATCCAAGAAATTTCTTCGCAAGTCCCGATAAGGCTTCCTTTACTAAGGGCGTGTTTAGAGTCGCTGAGGTTTAGGACCCTTATAAACGCTGCAGATGACGTTGTCACAACCGTGCGAGCTGTTATCCATGGTTGACTACCATCAATTTTTTCTACTAATACGCAGCGATGAGATCCTCGTCCTGCATAGTGTGGTAATTTTACAGGAACTAGGGCTTGCGATCTTGGTTGAAGAATGGTCCTTCTGGCGCAGTAGACTTGTCCACTTACGCCACCTTCCATAGGCACTTCATCAACTCCGAATTTCAGGACTCCGCCTTTCAAGTCGATTTTGCAGCCATGTTTTCTCATAAAATCCAATCCAATAATGCAATCGTCGATGATGTTAGCAACGATGACTTTGTGCCAGTAGTTCTTTTCCCCAATTTGCACCGCCACTCCTTGCTCCCCCAGGACGGAAATGTACTGGCCGGTAGCCGTTTGCAGCTGAAGATACTTGGGTCGGACTAGATGATCTCTGGTTAAATGTTTCAGTAGCCGAGAACTGATCACAGTCCGAGAAGCTCCGGTGTCTATAGTAAGGTGACATGGTATTCCACCAATTTCTCCTTTGACGACCAGACTGTTCCCATCATTTACCTGTGAGATCATTACCGGGACATTTTGACCACCAGCCAGCACTCGTCCCTTAGTCCTGGCTTCTACTCGTTTCCCTGATGCGGCTCTAATGCATCAGAGCCTGCTGGCCTCTCCGTTGGGCCTGTTGTATCTCGTTGTGTTTTATTTCGTTTTGGGCAACTAGATTGTATGTGCCCGCGTTCTCCACACCAATAACACCTTGGCCCAAATTCACGGCGAGGAGCAGTTGGCTCCCTGGACAAAACCTCTCGCACCCTAAAAGGCCTCGAGTCCTGGCGTACAGCTTCGACCTCCAAGGCGTGGGCAACTGCATCCTTTACGCTCCCATGATGTCCTAGTCGCACAGCAGCTCTGACTTCTAAATCACGGATTCCATCGATGAAGGCCTGTACTAGCATGCTGTCCACAAATGAGGCCGATGCACTTTGATACGCTTTCCTGACCAACTTTTCTATTTCCAGGGCCCACTGTTGTAATGACTCATTACGTCCCTGGGCTCGATCCTTAAGCTGAGCTCTAAAGACGTGCTCGAGATGGCTGTCACCATAACGTGCCTCCAAAGCTTCAAGAAGGCGGTCGTATGTCTTATTCTCTCCCAGAGCTTCCAGCACGGTGAGGGCTTCATCTCGAAGTGCCAAAGTTAAAGCCGTCTTCGCCTGGTCCTTGTTCCAGCCATTCGCCTGGGAAACTGACTCAAATTGCAATTTATAGGCCGTCCATGATGATGTTCCATCAAATGGAGGTACTTTGAATCTTCCAGCTACAGGGATGGATGTTTCAGGTCCACAGGTACCGTTGACCACTTTGATTTCTAGCTTTTTCACTTCGTTTCTTATGGTCTGGAGGCGATTTTCGTGGTCCTCAACTTTTTCCTTGACGTCATCCAGTTTTTCTTGAACCTCCGTCATTTCCTTTTTCCATTCCGTAGCGGCTTCTCGTACCTCTCGGAGAATTCTATCAGATTGCTCCTCTTGGGATCTGGATTGTTCCTTTTGGAATTTCTTCTGACTGAGTAGTTCATCACGGATAAGTCTCGATTGTTCCTCTTGTGCTCTAAAACGTTCCTCTTGAGCTTTAGATTGTTCTTTCAAGAGGATCAAGATTGCGTTCAGGTCAAATTCCGGTTTAGTTGACACTGTTGCAGCCGGTGCAGTAGCGGTAGACGTACCGGCGGCAGCCGCAGAGTCCTCGGCTGCAGTATGACTTCGGGTTTTGACCCCCTCCTGCTCTTGATCTCGCGGAGTTACTGGCATTTTCTATCCCACTTCTGACACCAAATGTTACGTACGTGGGGGTAGGTAACTGATAGAAATGCACGAATACACCGATAATCAAAAGTAGACTTTAATTACGCACTCACTTAAACCGTTACAAAACAATTATCGCACAATAAACTTCGAATACTCAGATGATCGCTCGGGTCGCTCTTATTCGCACTGATCGCTTTCCAAGTAAAGACTGACTCGTCGCAACCGGTGTCCGCCGTTTTATAGTTCCCGAGTCCGATTATTCTAGAACGCCTTCCGGAATGTTCGATGTACTTCGCCCCGTCAAGGTCGATCGAGACTGTTCGTTGCTGGAATGTTCTACGCCTTACTACCTTGTTGTTTTTACGATCGCAATGACCTTGATTCACGGATCTGGATGAGTCTGGAATGTTCCGCGTGTTGCCGTCTCATTTCGTGTTATCTCTTTCACACATTTCTGGAAGGTTCTCAGTATAGTTGTCTCTTTCTAATCATGCTATCTCTTTCACACGCTTCTGGAAGGTTCTCAGTATAGCTGTCTCTTTCTAATCATGCTATCTCTTTCACACGCTTCTGGAAGGTTCTCAGTATAGCTGTCTCTTTCTAATCATGCTATCTCTTTCACACGTTTCTGGAAGGTTCTCAGTATAGCTGTCTCTTTCCAATCATGCTATCTCTGTCACTCTTAGTGGAAAATTGCCATATACTGAAATGTACTTCAAAGGCCCATAAGGGGTCCTGAAAATGCCTGAAAATGGGTTTTCAGGTTATGGCGTCATCTGATAGAGGGTGGCCTGAAACGGACTGAAAACATGTTTCAGGCGCCTGAAAACAACGGCAAGTGGGTCGAAAATCTAATAATTTGGTATGTGATAGAGCTACCTCTGAAACGGACTGAAACGATATTTCAGCCTGCTGAAAACGCTTCTAAAGCCCCAAAATTAACGATAAAAGATGAGACGCCTTATGCCATTGGCGTAACAGTATAAAACTATTGTTTATTCCGACCAGCTTGGATCTGGACTAGGTTTATTGTTAAATAACAAATTAAAACAAAATATTACTAATTACTGTTACCATAATGCAACTCTTATGCAATTAAGTGATTTACTTTTAAAAGGAAGTTTTGACAGGACCACCACTTTAGTAATTTTGGTAGGAAATAGTCTTAGTGTGGACAAGTCCGGCGTAGATAAATTAATATCAACACAAAACACTATTGAAGGTAGGGGCATAGGTAAAATCATACTATGTGCGCTACCATACTCACAAAGTATGCCATTTAGTCATAATAATAGAATAGCACACTTTAATTCTTTAATATATAATGCTATAAGCTGTAATAATAAATATCATTTCTTTGACTTAAACAAATTTATAAAGCGACTTGATCTAACATCAGGAAAAATTCATTTGCCCAGGAAATATATTTTGACCTTGGTTGACCTATTAGCTTTTAATATAGAACCAAATACATACAGTAGTACCCAGCCCCAACAAGCCATTATTGGCAAAAATGCCTTGCCTCATGATTTAAACTAAATTATAGGACAGCGGAAACACCCTTGAATATAAATTTAATTCACCAAAATATTCAAGGTTTTTCCAGCAAAGAACTAGAAATAGGGTTGTTCTTAGATAATGAAAATGTACAAATTATGTGCATTACTGAACATTGGCTTAGACAAGAGCAATTAATTTTTGATTTTTTAAATTTTAAATTAGTTAGTTATTTTGCCAGAAAAAGTGCCATTCATGGTGGCTCTTTAATAATTGTAAAAAGTACTCTTAAATCCAAAGAAAGAAAGGATATTGTAAAGCTATCGATAGAAAGGATTGTAGAAATTTCTTGCGCAGAACTAGAAAGTTATATAATAATATGTGTTTACAGACCACCGTTGGCTGAATCTACTATGGAACATGTGTTAAAATTAGCATGTAATACCCAGAAGCATGTTATAGTTTGTGGAGATTTTAATATTAACTTACTCGAAATGTCAAATAATACCACTAGGTTACTTAGTTTATTTAAATCTTTTAATTTAGGTAATCTGTTCTTAGAACCCACACGGATAGGTGTTAGTAGTGCAACCTGCTTAAATAATATTTTTTGTAGTTGCGAATGTTTGGATAAAGAAATATTTAATTGTTTTAATTCTGACCATAGTGGTCAGAAGGCATCTTTCATCTATGATTTTTATCAAAAACCTGACACAATAACATACCGACCTATAACTAGTAATCGTTTGGAATTATTCAAAAATAAAGTTCAGAGTAATCTTTCAGTGTTACCTTTTTTACAGAATGAGTGTAATAGTATGTATAAAGACTTCTTCGGCGTAATTCTACATAAATTTAACAACAATTTTAAAATGAAAACTATTTCTAGGTCGAAAACAAAATTTAGTGAATGGGCTACTGCAGGCATTCATAAAAGTAGAAATAGACTTTATGACCTATATAGAGAGAGGGAGGACAATAAGAATGCTGACTTCCTAAATTATGTTAAGAATTATTCAAGGACCTTTAAGCAAGTTTGTTTAACTGCCAAGGCAAATTTTCTTAGTCTCAAACTTAAATCATCTGACAACAAGGTAAAAACTGTATGGAATATTATAAATAGAGAAACGGGGAAATCAAAAACTCGTGATAATCAAGTCAGTCTGAACACAGGTGACCAACAAATCACGTCAAATAAAGACGTTGCCTTAGCATTCGAAGATTATTTTTCTAAGATAGCCATTAATACTACGTCTTAAATCATCCGCGGTTGAAGCTCAATCATTACTTAGCACTAATGTCAGTAAATGTAATATAAACTTTGATTTCAGCCCTGTAAATTCAGATTCAATAGTCAAGATATTTAAATCACTTAGTGAATAAAACACAGGCTTCAAATCCCAAAGTGGTGTAATAGTTCACTAATTTCAATTTTGTACAGGGAAGGTCATGATCTCAGGGGAAATCTTAACAGCGCGATCTAGGATTCACGCCGCTCCGTACAGCGACATCTAGCGCGACTTGGCAAACTACATATGTGAATGAATATTGATCTTACAACTATTGGTTTTTTAAATGTTACAAACATACGTTAAGTAAATAATAATCACATATAATATGAGATTGTCGTCATGGTGTACGGAACATGGACTTGTCCTACAATATGGTTGGACATTCCGCCCACCAAGGACAATAATGTTGTCCTTCACTTCACCGCCCACCATGGCGAAGTGGCAAACAGCAGAGTTGCGCAAAAAAAAAACAATTTTATATTGCGACAATAAATTTAACTTAACCTATACAATGCATTCCCTTAAATTCTAGCAACAATAAATAACATTAAATGTTTCAACTATAAAATTAAATACTTATCTCTACTCACTTACTGGTAAAATACATAATTTGGAGGTGGGTCTTTTGATCACAGAAGTTTTAGTGCGCAATGTAACCACACGCGTAATTCCGTCCGCGCCAGGGTGCTTTTCAACCACTTTACCCATCAACCAACGGCTAGGCGGTAGGTCATCTTCCTTTACCAACACTACATCGTCTACATTCGGTTCAGGAGTTTGATTTGCCCACTTGTATCGATGTAAGTATTTCATGAGATATTCGTGTGACCACCTGCGCCAGAAGTCTTGGACCATGCGCTGGGTCAGTTGCCACCTTCTTAGACTTCCAATATTTGTTTTTGTGAAGTCTTCATCTGGTATTGTGATCAATGGCTCACCGATCAGCCAATGACCTGGAGTCAAAACGTTGATGTTCTCGGGGTCATTGTCCAATCTCGACAGAGGTCTGGAGTTTAAGCACGCCTCAATTTGTGCTAGAACTGTCGCCATCTCTTCAAACGTCAATGTTGACTCTCCTATCACTCGTTTCAGATGATATTTAGTTGACCTAATCCCGGCTTCCCACAATCCTCCGAAATTAGGAGCGTGAGGCGGAATGAAATGCCACGTCGTACCGTTAGTTGCTAAGGACTCTGCAATCTCGGTCAAGAAAGTGGACTTTTCTGAGTTAAACATCGTCTTTAGCTCGTTGGAAGCTCCCACGAAGTTTTTTCCGTTATCACTCCACATTTCTTGACAATGCCCACGGCGAGCCACCATCCTTTTGAAGGCCTGTAGAAAACCCTGGGTTGTCAGGTCACTCACAACTTCAAGATGTATGGCTCTGGTGGCCATACAAATAAACAAACTTATGTAACCCTTATATGATTTGTTTCCACGCCCTCTTGCTGTTCTTAGCTGTATGGGTCCTGCATAGTCAACGCCACATGATTTGAATGGTCTCGTTGGTGTGACTCTTGCTTGGGGCAGTTGGCCCATCAGTTGGTTTTGGGTGGACGCGTTTTGACGAACGCAAGTTGTGCATTTTCGGACATGGGCTTTAATGACATCTCTCAACCCCAAAATCCAATATTTGGAGTTGATAAAATTTTGCATCAATTGAGTCCCGCCATGTAATGTTTTTACGTGCGCATCGGAGACAATCAAAGCTGTCAAATTCGATTTCTTCGGTAACACAACAGGGTGCCTCCGATCATGGCTCAGTTGAGCATTCTCCAAACGTCCTCCAACTCTTAGAAGATGTTGCTGGTCTAGAAAAGGATTCAAAGATTTTAACTTTGAACCTTTTGGCAGTTGTCCTCCCGTTTTCAGAATTTCAATATATTCGCCAAAATGTTGGGCTTGACATTGCCTTATGCATGTATCAGTAGCTTCCTTGATTTCCTGGCTAGTCAGAAAGCTTGAGCAGTGCCTGTCTTTTACCTGTTTCTTGAAATTCAAGACACGTCTGCAAAAAGCTACCACTCTGACTAATTTCGTAAGTGACGAAAACCTTTCCCATATGTCAGGGTAAGCTACAGTGTGAAACACTTTAACTTCTTCTAGATCTGTGGTGACATTCTTCAGTTTATGGTATTTGATAAGACTTTCTTTCAAAAATTCAGGTCCAGTTAGCCATATGTGCGTGTTCATCAACTCAGATGGACGTACTCCTCGCGATGCACAATCTGCGGGATTATTTTTTGACGTAACATGCGACCACTGGTTTGACTCTAACGTCGTTAAAATTTCTGACACCCGATTGGCCACAAAAGTTTTCCACTTATTCGGGTGATTGTTCAGCCATGCCAACACAATGGTCGAGTCGGTCCATGCATGTAGGTTACTCTTTTCAACTTTCAGAACATCAGCTAGCTCCACCAACAATCTTGCCAACAGGACTGCTCCACACAATTCCAGCCTGGGTATAGAAACCTGTTTTATTGGCGCAACCTTTGTTTTTGCAGTAGCTAGGGTAACAGTTACGTTATCTGTCTCATCGACCACTCTGACGTAAACAACAGCCGCGTAAGCCAATTTGGATGCGTCGCAAAATCCGTGCAACTCCACCAGGCGGTCGCTCTCTCGTGTACCCAGCCATCTCGGTATTCGTATGGATTTTAATAGAACCAATTCGTCGCGGTAAGTACACCATTCTTCCAATAAGTTATTTGGTACGCTTTCATCCCAGCTTAATCCAGTCAACCATAGCTTTTGTATCATGACTTTTGCTACAATTATGCTTGGTGAAAGCCATCCAATTGGATCGAACAGTCTCGCTATGTCTGAAGTAATTGTTCTTTTTGTTGCAGGTGTCTTCATGGGTGGCAGTGTCACCGAGTATAGAAATTCGTCCCGTTCCCGATTCCAGGTAAGACCTAGTATTTTAATAAACTCGTCTCCTTTTATTTTCAGCCCTTTGTCGATATTTTCATTCTCCAGTTGCATTTCTTGTAGGAGTTCCTCGCTGTTGGTTGACCATTTTTGAAGCACAAACCCGGCTCTGCCTAACATCTCGTTGGTCTGCCTGTAAATTTTCACTCCCTCCTCGATATTTTGACAGCCGGTCATTAGGTCATCCATATAGAAGTCCGTAAGTACTCTATTCGCAGCCATTGGATACTTGTTTCCTTCGTCCAGCGCTACCTGTTGTAGTGCTTTCACAGCGAGATAAGGCGCACTCGCCGTTCCGAAGGTGACCGTTAGCAATCGGTAATCTCTTAATTCTGTTTCGTTGTTGGTTCTCCACAGTATTCTCTGAAAGTCAGCGTCCTCGGCTGCAACCTTGACTTGGCGGTACATTTTCACAATGTCTGCCACCAAACAAATCGGCCATGTCCTCCACCTCAACACCAGCTCCCGTAAATCTGGTTGCAACGTCGGACCAACTAAAAGATTGTCGTTTAAGGACACTCCGTTTTTCCCTTTGCAGGACGCGTCAAAGACCACCCTCAATTTAGTGGTGTCTTTATCCTGCCTTATCACAGCGTGATGAGATAAGTACACTGACTCCAACTTCTTCTCGTTTTCAGGTACTTGTTCCATGTGGTTAAGCTGTAAGTATTCTTCTATCACCTCACTGTATTTTACTTTCAATTCCTTATTTTTACTTAACCTTGTTTCTAATCCGTAAAATCTTTTTTCAGATACCTCACGTGATTGCCCGTGCAAGCAGCTAGGATGATCATCCTTAAAAGGAAGTTTGACAACGTACCTGCCTGCGGAATCTCTCGTCGTAGTTGCTGCAAATAACTCCTCACATCGTTTCTCTTCGTCTGTTAACGAATTTTGTTTGTTAGCAATTGATGAATCTGCCTCCAATTCCCAGAATTTCTTGAGGATTTCGTCCTCCTTGATTTGGGAATGCAATACAACCACCTTGGATGACAAATCACCTGATGAATTTACAACCCCTGATAAAACCCAACCAAAGCTTGTAGATTGAGCTACCAGAGTGCCTAGACTATTTTTTCGGACCCCTTCCTGAATTATCTGACTAAAGACCTCAGCACCCAGCAAAATATCGATTTTGTTGGGTGTGTGATAATTCGGATCTGCTAGCTGCACGTCCAATAAGTCAACTCCATTTAATTTAACTACTTTCCTTGCCGGAAGTAAAGTAGTGATTTTTTTGAGGACATAAGCCTTCACTGAAAGTTTTATGTCTGGGAACACCAATGACTTCAAGTTCAAAATTACCATAGAATTGGACAGTACATTATTTTCTCCTCCAAGGCCAGAGATGGTACCTTTGACTGATCTTTTTTGAAGCCCTAAATATTGTATCATGGCTTCCGTCACAAAAGAAGACTGCGAGCCTTGATCAAGCAAAGCTCTGATGGTATAATATTCTCCATTTTTAGATTGAGCGCCTACCAAAGCCGTAGCTAACAGCACTTCGTCGTTACACCTTGATGCGAAATTGTTCGCGATTAGAACCGATTCAGGGTTACTAGTAGATTCCCCACTAGTTGATTGATTCCTACCCTGACCCGTACCCGAACCCGTATAACTTCCTGCAGCGTTGGCAGAGGAAGTACCCCCTTCAGAACTACTCTGGGGATGAAGCAATGAATGATGACGGCGTTTGCAAATCCTACATGTATTTGAATTCTTACAAAACCGAGCTGAATGATTTCCACCTAAGCAGTTGAAACATAAACCTTTGCTCTGAACAAAACCACGGCGCGTGTCTACATCTTGATCACTAAACTTCTTACAAAATATAATCTTGTGAGTATCAGAACACATTGGACATTGATTGTTATTTACCACGTGCAAGACTCGAGATTTCATATTATTTGTGGTATTGTTAGCATTATGAACCGGTTTTTTATTATCTATAAACTCTAAAGCTCTAAAACGTTGCATTAAAAATTCCTTAAATTTCTCGTATGTTGGCAATTCATCTAAGCTAGAGCTTCCCGATGCACTCAATTCCCATTGTTTCCGCGACTCAGGATCCAGTTTGAGTGTAAGCAAGTGGATAACAATTACATCCCAGGTGCTCACATCTATTCCAATATTAGTCAGTGAATTTAAACAATCGTTACTGGTATCCATCAACTCCTTTAAAAACGTAGCCGATTCTGACGTAGCATTTTTCTGTGACAAAAACCGCTTTAAAATTGTATGACATATGAATTTCTTATTATTATACCGTTCCTTTAATAAGTCCCAGCATTTGACATAATTTGACTCAGAAATTGGAATTTGCCTAAGAAGTTGTTCAGCCTCACCAGTAAGATACCCTTTAAGATAATGCATCTTTTGTACATTGTCTATTGATTTGTTATTATTCACTAACGATTCAAACAAATCCCGAAATGTCACCCATTCGAGGTATTTACCAGAAAAAGTTGGAATTACAATTTTAGGTAACTTCACAGAAGTAAAAACAGCTCCCGAAGGCTGTGAAGCCTCTTTTTCCATATCAGATTTAATCTGTTTAAGTTTAGAAGCAGCGGATTTTAAATCGACCTTATAATCAAAATACATTTCTTCTGTTACATTATAAATGTCATTCACGACGTAAACACTGGTCTCTAAAGCATCACCATGTTTTTCAACTAATTTTTTATGATTTATACAAAAGTCAAGCCACAACGCTTCTAAATTTTCTAATCTGACATCTACGTATGCTTCTGTGATGCGTTCTTTAGGAGATTTCTTATAATTTTTCCAACCATTAGATATTCTATCCGAAAGATCACTTTGTGATGCTATTAACGCGTTCATCTTTTTAAACAATAACCGACAAACTTAAATAAACAACAAAATATTAACAAGTCTAAATTTCAAACCGCTTACTAAAATTTTCTAAGTCCACTGAATAAACTTTTAAAATTTTACAAGTCCTTAGAATAAAACTTTTAAATTTTACAAGTGTTTGACCAATTAAAACTTCTAAGTAAATTTGGGCATAGGTTCCCCGTAGTAACCACTTTCTTATAATTATTCTAAGTCTAAACTAAGCTACTATAAATTTTGTTAAGTTATTTTACTAATACTAATAAAGTCCAATTTTGCTTGATTCTTCAAGGCACCACGAAATTTACTAAGTTTAAAATCTTCTTGCAATAAGGTTCAATATTAATTTACTTTTAATCACCGATTGTTGATGTTTTGGCAAACAGCTAGTTCATTAATAAATAAAATCACTCACAATTTGTCCTGTGTAAACACGTCACCTCACTCTTTCTATCGCGTAGTGTTGTCTCCCTCGCACTGTCCAACGTGATCGCCACCGTTGTCCTTCCGGTATCTCCTCTACTGGATCCGGCTGCAGTTCGTCCAGTCCAATCTCGCGCTTGACGCCTGCTGCTTGTTCCCGGGGGCGATCCACTGCTCGTAGGTACGATGCAGCAAACAATTCCCACGAATTGTTTTGATGTTTGGATCCGCAAAAACGCACTCGTATACAACCGATTCGAAGGACCAATGAATAAAACACAGGCTTCAAATCCCAAAGTGGTGTAATAGTTCACTAATTTCAATTTTGTACAGGGAAGGTCATGATCTCAGGGGAAATCTTAACAGCGCGATCTAGGATTCACGCCGCTCCGTACAGCGACATCTAGCGCGACTTGGCAAACTACATATGTGAATGAATATTGATCTTACAACTATTGGTTTTTTAAATGTTACAAACATACGTTAAGTAAATAATAATCACATATAATATGAGATTGTCGTCATGGTGTACGGAACATGGACTTGTCCTACAATATGGTTGGACACTTAGTTTAAAAAAGACTGAAGATTTGTGGGGCACGTCAGTTAAGGTACTCTTTCATATCATAGATGTATTTGCACCCCGTCTAGCATTAATCTACAATAATTGCATATCAGAGGGGGTCTTTCCAGATCTCATGAAATATACATAGTAAAGTAATACCTCTTTTTAAATCGGGCGAGATGAGTGATATAACGAACTTCCGTCCCATTTCCATACTACCAGTTTTAAGTAAAGTCTTTGAGAAAGTAATGCTGAAGGATATGTTAGGTCACTTTAACAGAAATAAACTACTTAACAATAACCAGTTTGGCTTTACCAGAGGTCGATCAACAATTGATGCAGCATCTGTACTCATTAAACATATATATAACAGTTCGGAGAAATCTTGCGATGCAGTAGGAATATTTTGTGATCTTTCTAAAGCTTTTGATTGCGTGGATCATACGACCCTTATTTTAAAATTAGAACATTATGGATTGTCCAATAAAGCTTTCAGCCTTATGTCTTCTTATCTAAGTGATAGAACTCAAGCAGTTGTTGTAACCAAAACGCAATCTGTTGGAGCTACAGTGAAAATAGGTGTGCCTCAAGGCTCTATTTTAGGTCCTTTTTTATTTTTCGTTTACATAAATGACTTGTCACCAACAGTAGATAAACTTTGTGATATTGTACTTTTTGCTGATGATACTTCACAAATTTTCAAGGTAGATAGAAAATCCGTAGACTACAGTAGGATTAACACCACACTAGTTAAAGTACTTAATTGGTTTACTAGCAACAATTTGCTACTAAATGCTAAGAAAACGAAATGTGTTAGGTTCGCTTTGCCTAATGTTAAACCGGTACATTCTAGTATTTTTCTAAATGACGAGTGTTTGCAAATGGTAGATAAGGCAATTTTCTTAGGCATAACATTAGATAAAAATTTGCAATGGAGTCCCCATATAGCTGTACTGGCAGGTAAACTAAGTTCGGCAGCTTACGCCGTTAGGAAAATTAGACAACTAACCAATGTTGAGACAGCTCGCTTAGTCTATTATAGTTATTTCCATAGTGTCATGTCGTACGGTATTCTGGTTTGGGGTAAGGCAGCTGACATACAAACTATATTTGTGTTACAAAAAAGGGCCATTCGTTCTATTTACAACTTAAACTCCCGTGACTCTTTAAGAGAACTTTTTAAAGAAATTAATATGTTGACTGTAGCGTCTCAATTTATTTATGAGAATATTATTTACGTTATTAGAAATTTAGATTCTTTCACCAAAAATTCTGATATACATAATTTAAATACCAGAAATAAAAATAAAATCGCTATCCGAAAATTCCGCGTCCGTAAAGTATATAAATCATTTGTTGGTCAATGCATTCATTTCTATAATAAATTACCTGACGAAGTTTTAAAGTTACCCTTTCCAGCACTTAAAAATTACTTGAAAAGGTCGTTAATGTCTAAAGCGTATTATAGGATCGAGGACTATCTAACAGACAAAAATGCATGGCCTAAACCCGAAACTTAGTCAATAATAATTTATTCAAATGCAAAATCTTTATCTTGTCTAGGGGAAACCGTTGATGTAGGAAAACATATCGACACTTTTACGTGGTCGTCTCGCACCATCTTATATACACATAAGTATGTGTTTTTTTTTTCTCTCTATCTCTCCCGTAAGATTCTTAATTGGCATGTTTTCCTGCTGAACTACGCATGTTATTTGATACTATATTTAATTTAATATTTATAGCTTTATATAATGCTAGACTAAGTAGTACCATTGTAATAAGAAATATGTTTAAAAAATGCCTGACTGCTGAGTTTCTTGCGGCGTTTCTTCTCAGCAGTGGTCTTCTCTTGGGAAGCGCTGGTAGATTCTTGACGTGTAAAAGTGCCCGTGCGGCCTACTTACTGAATAAATTTCTTTTATCTTTTTATCTTTTATCTTTTATCTTAAAACCTTTATCAGGGCACAGATCAGGGCGGCTACAGGTGTTTTATTGCACGAATGCGGGTGGGTCGACTTGTGTTAGGCGTCCTATAGTGTGTGTCCGCATTAGTGATATAAAACAACCTTAGCACACGTTGCCAGCGAAGTGTTTGTCGCATGAGAAGTCACAAATATGAGTGATGACAGAGAATCACTGAGCGACAATCGAGAATAGCATCGAAAACCGATAATTAGTCATATTACTGCAGAGACCGGGAAATGGCCGTTGTGGGACAAGTATTGACTCGGCACGAAGAACTTCACAGGCTGTTTTACAACAGTACCTCAGGTAAATATCCCCGAGTACGAGAAAATATAAGTTATGACAGCCGTACTGGAGCACAGGATTTATTCAATACATACAATATTTATTTTCACTTCTCATGCTCTAAAATGAACCACATAAATCCATGTACCTAGATGGACTGAAGTGTTACATTTTCTACGGACTAAAGTAAGTACTTTTTCTTTTGTATTGTTTTGGAAAGCCACGCACAGACAGCTGCATGTTGCTCATCTCGTTGGAGAGGGCGACGGTTGGGGGTGGAGGTGCAGCTGGTCGTCTAGCTCGTCCAGGGCCAACCTGCCCCTCTAGCGCCCCCTACATGTGCAACATGTACGTGACAGTTTGTGTAGCACCACTGCCTCGGTCTCCGTTCGGCAAAAGTTGTCTATGTACCATTATTAGGTTAGATTCCCGAGGTATCCCCAAAATCTACTCTGTGGTCTCTTTCTGCTTTGAGTGACAGGTTTTTTTATTGGTCTATCTTGAACTTGTTCTTATAATTTTAGTATAATTATATTTTAAGAAGAGAATAAAACATAGGTAATAAAATTTTACATCAAAGGTTTATTAATATTAACTTATCGCAATAATCAATACATACATACCCAATTAGGGTGCGCTTCAATCAGTATAAAAACATTTTGTATAATTTCATTTAACTAACCACGAAAAGCATAATGAACGTTTAGCATAAAAACCAATTGTATCATTTTATCTATCATACGATCGAATAACATAACACTCATTTAGTATAATTATCATTTTCTTGTTATTATGCATTTAAAGTCAATTTCTTCAACTAAGTTAGGTTAGGTTAGAACTGTGACCACATTAATAGTAATGAAAGCAGTTAGAAATATTTATTTATTTATTTATAAACATTATAGTTTTTGAAATTATGCATTTCGTTTTATGCATAATGACATGACTATTATATCGATGGTTTATTATACAGATTGCAATTATGCAATTCGTGTTATGTAAAATGATCATTAGACCATTTGTTTTTATGCTAAACATTACACACCAACTTAATTAATTCACATTTAAATAAACGTTAATATTTTCTTATTAAATTAAAATCCACCTCGTGGAGATTAGGAATAGGTAGGTATTGTGTCTCTCAGTGCAGTGGCAGCTAGTGGTCATCCGTTTGCATTGCCGACACCTTTAAGCGTATGGCTACTGGAGGCACTTTGAGACCCATGTATATTTGTATATTTATTACAGATCGTCAGAAAAGCTTGAAATTAAAATTTTGCTTAACTATTAAACTCATAATAAATATGTTTTAAAAAACAAGTTCTTAACTTAAATAGTTTTCAAATTATATTTAACTAGAATATTTAACGATATTTAACGAGATTATCTGAATTTCCTGTAACACCCGTACATACCTAAACCAGAATTTATTATTTATTATACATGAAACCTTCCATGAAAAAATATCTAACTGATAGTGAAAACTGCATGAAAATCCGTTATACTTAGTAGTTTCTGAAATTATCGCGAACATACAGACAGACAGAGAGGCGGCGGGAGACTTGGTTTTATATATATAGTGATGGCAAAAAATTCGTTATTTCGTCACCCAGGTGACCTAAAAACTTGAAAATGTGCATTCATTTAGCATCAAGGGTAAAAAACAAATTAAAAAGTATAAATTCGGGATTAAAATTTATTTACTTTGGTTGCATGCATAGGTACACTCGTAAGCTGAACTCTTTCTATTGTGGATGCTCAAAAATTGCCGAGCTCAAAATTGTATTTTTATAAATTAGATTTACTTAATTAGAGATTGATGAGCATTGTTGATGAGCGAGTCACCAGAGCCAGATTTGGCTGTACATTATAAATCTCACGGCTTTAATTTTAAGGTAAAGCCCATTTCGTATCATTTTCACATGAAATGTTTTTGATAGGATAGATTTATGCCGGGTCTATGCATTGGAACCCTTAAAGACGTGTGTCATATTTTCATGTTCTAATACTATTTATGAGTAAAGACGGATCCTTTAGGCGGGAAGGTTGCTGGAAGCGCTTGGCGCGGTCCGGGCGCAACGCGCTGTAGCTGTGCGCGTGGCCGTGATTCCCCCGAGCATCGAGAGTGGCTAGATCCTTTAGAGACGGGAAGGTTGCTAGGGCTGGAAGCGCTTGGCGCGGTCGGGGCGCAGCAGTGCGTAGTGGCGGCGCACGCGCCCAAGTAACGCCGCACGCAGCCGCTCGTCTACGCCCAGGTAGCAAAGCACGGGTATGCTTGTTGCCGCCTGCACAAACACCATTTTTTTTGTAAAGTATGTTAAATTTGTTGCAAAATTACTATTGCGTCGTAAGTTGGATTGTAAACCATCTTATTATAACGCTATCTTTTGCCCGCGACTCCGATTGCGTAGAAAACTTTTATCGTTATTCCTTTGGGAATAAGAAAAAAATATGTCTATCCTCAGGCTATAAACTATTTCTGTACCGAACGCATCGATCGGTGATCGGTGAACCGTGAAGAGATACATAGACCGCTAGGGATCAATGAAAGAGAAGAAGGCAGAACACGTACTTCCGAGGCTATGGGTGCGATGAGCGCCAGCGCGGGCGGCACGTGCGGCCGGTAGCGCAGCAGCAGCGCCGGGAACCAGCTCCAGCCGGCCAGCGTCGCGGCCGGCACCCACAGCGCTAGCGTCGCAAGTGTCAGCGCGTGCACACTCTGCGGACCACAACCAAAATCCTTAGTGTAATGGCTAATAAATATATAATGCATAAAACGTCACGAACGTTTCTCGTATGGTTTGCGTGAACAGCATCTTACACTAAAGGCCCAGTTAGCTTTTGTTACGACTCAACTTTGTGATATTTTTATTTAGTCTTAGTTTTAAAGATTTTTTAAGTCTTACAATTAGTTTAGTTATTTTACTAAGTGCTAAGTATTTTTTACGTAAAATACAGTTCTTTGTTTGAAACTATTGTTCCTTACCGTGTGTTTATTTTTACAATGCGATTAGCCGTTTTAGGGCCGGTACAGACGGACTGCATTTGAACTGCAACCCAGCTGCAAAATGGCAGTTCGAGGGCAGTTCTGATGCAGTTCACGTAACTGCATTAAAACTGCAAAACAACTGCGCAGTCCGCTTGCAGTTGGCGTGCAGTCTACCTAAGCGGACTGCGCAGTTGGTTTGCAGTTTTGATGCAGTTACATCAACTCTCAATTTTAAAACTATTATTAAAATGCATATAATTCAGTTCTAGCTACGTTATTTCTTAATAGTTAGTTTTAGTTCGTTTCGCTCGTCGTCGCACCTAACTTTTGGGTCAGATTACTGTGAGCTCCTCGCACTTTGGTTCGCTGCATCTAAAGCTATAGGGCTTATATTCGATTGATTTATTAATTCTTAATAACTTATCGTAACACCCTTACCGTAAAAAAACAATATATAGTTTCGACGGCAATATGGTTTAGGACAACGTAACCCCAATAATGATAATAAACTTAACACACCTTAGTTAACCGTTTCTGTTCTTTTTGCTGTTCGCTTCTGTAGTATATTGTTTCTAGTCGCACAGCTTTCCCAATATACCAGAATCTGAAAAACATCTTATGTTAAAAAGGTACATTTAGTACCAATTTCACCAAACGATATTTACCACTTAACAGACGATTAGAGTACCTACTACCAGCTGACAAAATGTATGAACTAACAGTCGATTAACATTGATTACCATTTAACATCGATTGTTAAGTAGTTGGTGAAATTCGACATTACCATAATAGCTTTACTTGCTTTATTACTCTGTTTACTTCTAACCCTTGTAGGACTTTTAAGAGTTGAAATATTGCAACATTCGCAATGAAAATTTTAGTTCCAACGAATCATATTAGGGTAAGAAAACTACAGTTGAGAAAAGAAAGATCCATGTCGAATAGCTATTGTTTTTTGTATTCCGGTGTGAAGGATATGACGTTACAGCTCCTGAAATGACTAGAATATAGACCCGTTTCTCGAAACTCACTGGAATAATAATAATAGTTCACTCAATCAGGGGCTAGTGAAATGTTCCGCATGGACTTATATTATTAATCTAGTTATACTCGAGAAGTGGGCCCCCTGATAGAGACACGCCATATTCAGAGACATTTTTGAAACAAGGAATGCGTTCCTTATTCAAAGTTCGGTATGAAAGATTATCGTCACCTAAGGGCGAGTTGTTTGATCCGTAGTTAACTGAACGAATACTTAAAAATCGTACCATTTGTAAATCTGAACCAAATATGTGACATTTTCGATTCAATTTTCTAATTCTAACCAATAATTTTTGGCAAAAACAATACTAGATCAGTTAAAGATGGTATGATTTTTACAGCCTAGCCTCTTCCTACCAAGCATTTTTAAGCAATTTCCTATTCCTGTCCAATCAATTACCGGGCAGGTTCTTATCAAATAACATTGGGCAGGACGAGGATAATATAATAGTTAGCTTACATGCTAACGACCGGTACCACGCCGCAGAGCACGACGTACGGCACCGCGTAGCCCAGCTGCCGCGCGCCCGCGTCGGCCGGCCAGAGGAACGCGCACACCGTGCCGGTCGCGTCGCAGGAGAACGCGCCGTACCCGAACAGCGGTGGCGTCGCGAACACCACGGCGATCAGGACGCATGCGCCCACCAGGATCCAGTACAACCGCAAGTGCAGAATACGCTCTAAAAACCAACTCATGTTAAAATTAAAACATATACTTACTGAGAAAAAGTTAGTTGCATTAAGTAAATAGAGAAAAGCTCGCCAAGTATATGATTGTAATCCTACTTTTAAAGAGGATAACCCTCAAGGACCTCACCAGTTAGACTCGATTTCAAATTTAGAAAAAAACGCGTCATGTAGTTGACATAACTAATGTCATGTCGACTAAGGGAAAATCTGTCTTGATTGGTTTTAACATTTTTTTTAAGTGTAACATTAAGTGTACTTTGTATTTAGCAGGCAACAATATGGCAAAGGCACGTTTTCAATCTAATAAAATTCCATTTCATGTAGGTACACAAAACATCCGATTCCGGCAGGTCCCAAGCTAGGCTGAGCCTGTATCTTGGGTATTCATGAGAACACACATAAATATTTTCTTATTGATAAGTGAAGACGAGTTTTAAAGAATTTCCGAGCAGTGAAAGGAGTGATAATTACCCCTTTTTAGGGGTCCGTAGTAAGGAACCCTTATAGTTTCGCCATGTCCGTCTGTCCAAGGTTTAACTCAGAAACACTTGGTACTACAAAGCTGTAATTTCGCAAAGTTGAAATGAAAATAACGCCGACAAAGAAGTTAAATAAAATTTTGAAGAAATGTAATGAAATGGTTTTTTTCGCGCACATGTAAAGCAAAGGTAAAAATATTTTTTTACTTGATAGGATCGAATGTGGAAAATGGAATCGGTAATTTTGTGAAATAGAGAGACCTTCTAAGAAAAACATGTATTCACTTATACAATTTTATTCTAGTGTCCTATATTTAGAGGTCCACAATCAACCCTGCATATAGACGAACCTTTGCTCTATCTAAATATGGGTAAATACTCGTATCGTAAAAATCTATGGGATTTTGGCATAATCGCAACTTATGCAGTTTTTTTTTATTTTTAACAATTCGTAGAAAATCGCTTGCGTTATGCATCTTGTCTAGACCCCTAGAACAAAGGTTCGTAGGTAGGTATAGGTTGATTGTTAAACTCTAAATACAGGATACCTGTTTTCAGGACACCCTGTAAAATACGCACCACGTCTATAGAACTTCGCTAATAAATACCGCTCCAATACTATGACTAGCAAGGCAGTCATCTGAAAGACACCAAAGAATTGATTTAAAAACGCGAAGAACTGACAGCACGCGGGTCCGAATAACCATCTGAAACAATAAAAGCATCACAACGTTAAAATGGAACAGCTTTTTTTAATAACGCCATCGTTTGTTTTTTAGTTTATAATTTACCGTTTTGCCACTGCCGATGCTCCAGCGAAAGGAAATCCAAGCAAGTTCCTGCCAAGAGATGCCGAGCAAAGGTTGAGCACTAGGATATGGCTTCTGAAGGTGAGCAGGTGACTGTGGATGAAGGTGATGAATAGCCAGCCGTTGAGCAGCACCCCGAACACGCCTGTTTATAATAAGACATATTTTATATTCGTGTTGGACATTTGCAAATGAGCATTTTAGAAATTCGATAATTCGAACCGCAGTGCCGCTATTGACAATTTAATAGATAACCGAGTACAACTAGGGGAGATGTGTACATAATGATCCCCCTAAGGGAAAATCTTTACTGTGTTCAGAGTTTAAGGCATAGTCACAAGATTTCAATTGTTAAGGATAGTGAATTTATATATCTAGGGAACAGCATACTTATTTTTTTTGATTTGTATGTGTTTTTTTAATTACGTCATGTTTTCTAAAAGTTTACAAAGGGATCATTTTAAACACATGCATGTATAAAATGATCATTTTATACTCACGAAAAGGAATCATTTTACCTCAATCATCAAATTTCAAGGCACCGATCAAAATATGAGTTTCAAGTTCAACATGTATACTATAACATCGCTTAATTATAGATGAACGTCAATGGAATATGCCAATAAAACCAAATTTTAATAAAAATCAACATGCAACAAAAAAGGAGTGTAATGATTTCAGGGTTCATGTTTGTATGTATGTATGTAGGTATGTGAGTTTCTTTATTCAACTATTACTTCTAAATCCCTTGACCGATTTAGATGTGTGAGGTACCGTTAGAATCCTTACGTCATCCCAAGTAACATAGGCTATGTGACGTTAAAATAAAAACAAAATGGCGGACTATATACTCCGGGCGGACTATATAATCGGGGCCGAAAGAAAAAAAATTACAAACCTATCAAGTGGGGTATCAAAATAAAGGGTTTTAAAAGACGATTACATAAATATATAGAACTTATGTGTTTAAAGGTTATTTTGGTAGAAAGATATTTTTTAGAATTAAATTAAAACGCACAGAAAAAAATGGCATCCGAACCTATTGAGTGTGGTATTAAAAGAAAGCACTTTGAAAGGCAATCATAGAAATGTATGATACTCATATGTTTAATTGTACCTTTGGAGAGGAAACACGAAATGTTCTACATCGCGCTATTGAAGTTTTTCCTGGCAGCTATATAAGACGTGACTGCGCACGCGGCGCTTACGATATTTTGCAACTGAGAAGTGTAGATAATATTATAACAAGTATATGACTCAAATGACTTCTGGCTATGTTAATTCTTAAGTTCGTGTAGTCTGTCACTAAAAAATTTTAATTTAAAAATTTAAAAACATGACTGCTGTTTAAAAACAAACTGAAAAAAGGTTAGAAATAAATTTTAGATATGGTAGTTAATTTAATGAATGTAAACTAGAATATAAGTGTACAGTCACAGTCATAAACATGTTTCCACATATTCTCTATATTTCAATGACATAAGGCAAAAAAGTTTATAGAGTTTTATGACCGTGAATGTATCTACACACTCTCGTCTTTTTATATATATTTTTTATATTTCGATTGCAGTCGGAGGAACTTTATGCACTCACTTTCACTACACTCACCTTGAAGCGATAGGTCCTCCGACTGCAATCGAAATATAAAAAAAACGTTTTTCAGTTTGTTTTTAAACAGCAGTCGTGTTTTTAAGGATGATTTCCACCAAACGGCTCACATCGCATCGGATCGGAGAGGATACGAACGGATGCGGCGACAGCCGATCGCGTCTGTTAAAATTATTATTGTCTATCATACTTTCGGCTACGATCGCGTGTCGCGGAAGACGCCCGCGGTCAAGTTGCTGTGCGCGGCTTGGTAATATAGACTTTAAATACGGTGAACATGATTTAATATCATTTAAAGACTATAAAATTATTTCCGTTCCGATCCGTTGCGGGCCGTTTGGTGGAAATAGTGCTTTATTATACATAACAAAAGAAAATGAGAAGCCAACTTACTTTGAAAATAACTAGGTATTTAAAAGATATAAACCCCCGATATGTAATGGCGCCCTTCTTTGAGAGCCCATATCTCTTAAACGGTCAAATCGATTTTAATGAACCCTAGCTAAGAACCATCCCGATTAATCTAGCTTTAAAAAAGCACGCTATATCGGTCCATCCGTTTGAGAGCTACGATGATTCAGAGAGACACACAAATACACAGATACACAGTCACTGATACACGGAAACACACTTAAACTTATAACAGCCCTCTTTTTGTCGGGGTTCAATAGTAATACTTTAAAAACAATTCTTAAAACTTACCGAAAATAAAAAGACAACTTCCCAACAAAGTTTTATACGAACTATCAAAGTGGTACCATGGGCAATCATCTTCCTGATAATCGTACAAAGTTTGCATCCTGCTAATGCTTTTTTAGCACTTGCACCGAAGATTAAGATGGTTTAACATTGGATATACTCATATAAACGTTAGGGGGGTGTGTACGGGTTACATGGACGTCCACATAGCGCGAGTGGTCACGGAGACTGGGCAGGTTGTCGACCAGGGCCGGGCGGGCACAATGGGGCAGGATCAGGTTGCTGGGCCTGGCGACACTTTGTTCGCGGCATCGGGGGCGTGAACGTATGCTCTCTACGAGGTACGTACGCAGCAAGCTTTCTTTAGTGCACAAATACTTACATTAGAAAGTAGGTGCACGTAGTGGCTTTTTAACTCCCGATGCAGCAAGAGAGGTTTAATTAGATTAATGTGTGTATCTGATCTGTGTCTGTGTGTCTGTCTGTCATCGTAACTCGCGATCGCATCGTAGACGCGGATCTTTTTTAAAGTTAACTAGTTTCATCGCGGAATGGTTATCTAGGTTTCATGAGAATAAGTTGAGTTGTTTAAGAGATAACAGCTCGCCATAACATCGGGGTTTTTACCTCTTTATAATTATTATAATTAATAGTTATTCTTTACACAAGCGTTTATATTGCTAGATTATTGCGGTAGTTTTCAAGGTCATCGAATTTATTGCTTAATTCGCCGAATAAATATAATCTTGTCAAAAAACTGACAAGTAGTCCGAGTAGTTAACTGATTTGTTAGTCTCATTTCCAGTTAGCTGCTCCCTGTGCTGCACCGATCACTAGGGTGAATAGTGCATTGATAAACTTTGAGTGAAGAGGACGAATTTAGTACTTATTTAATATATTATAAATATTATAATCAAGAGCATTGAAAACGGGTAACTGACCTTTTTTTTTAAATGCCTTTAAGAATATTTAAGCTCCTACTTATGTATTTATCTCCAGACATATCCAAATCATAGTCGATACACATAGTGCAAACAAAGGATTTTTGTTAGAGACTTAAGATTATTTTAGCAAAATATCCAAGATTACATACCATATATACATTCCAAGGTCTCACTCAGTAAGAATAAAAAATACTTATAGATTCGTTACATTTGAAGCAGTGGAGACTGCGTAGTTCGAATGTGTGAATGAAACGCTCAGCGCGTCGCCGCTGATTTATTTATTTCTTCCTCGTAGCGGCGATCCAATCAACTCCGTCGAAAGAAATATTTTTGTATTAGAGCTGACCTGAGCAGCAACGTTTTACTTACTTCTCGTGTTAAAAATAAACACCTATCGGTATACTCTGCCACGTACTTAGTTTATATTTTCGGCTTATTTTTTTCCCAGATGTCGCAGCTCGGCTCCCCACACGCGCTCCGGCCGCGCTCAGGTAACCGCCGAATTCGCGACTATAATTACGGACCAATACTTAGTACTTATTGATTTGTACTAGGGATCTATTGCTGTATTATCTTCTTGGCAACGTCCGTGACGGCAGGCTCTTGTCGATCAGTGGCTATGCCTCTATATTGGTGCTAGTCAACAAGCAGGGCTCGGTCGATGCAGGAAATAAATATTACATAAGTTTTCGGCGATGATAAGTTCGGTTGGTGAATGACGAATGTTATAGGTGTTATAACACTCGTTGTTGTGTTTATTCGCATTGAGAGCGCAGTGCAGCGCCGGCACCGAGCGAGCGCGGCGCGACAGGATGTTGTCGTTGGATCAATTGTCGCAAATGGTAAAGGAACACCTGGGGCTCTATGACACCGAAGAGAGAATTGTGTATCCCAGCAAATGGTCAATCTCCGAATCGTCTATTGGAGGACGTGGACTTATTGCTGAGGAGGACATTACGCCAGGAGAAGTGCTATTTGTCGACCACCCACTCATCAGCGGGCCCCGGGCGGTGTCTATTGAAACAGAAATACATGGGTGCACAGTGTGTTGTCAAATTGATAGTGAAAATTCCTTTAAGTGTTGCAAATGCGGATTGTTACTATGTTCGGAACAATGTCAAAGTGATGATATGCATTTTAATGACTGCAACATAATTTCACGTTGGATTCAAAAAGTGCCCACTGAAGATTTCGACAACCGAACATTGCCGCGGGCCCTCACCGCAATGAGGGCATTACTTCTAAGCGATGAGCAAAAGCAATTTCTCTGTTCCCTCCAGGCGCATATGTTACCGCAACACGGAACTGAAATCAGAGACCTTAAGAAATACTTTGAAATACCAGACGCCGACGAAGAACTAATGAGACTAGCCTGCTGTGTTCTTGATGCAAATGCATATCGAATAGTAACTTCTTACGGGAAAAAGGAATTTAGTAGGAGAGGTTTATATCCCGTTGCCGCGTTAATGAACCACAACTGCGTGCCAAACACGAGGTACAGTTACAATAACGATGCTCAAATGACTGTTAGGGCGTGCATGTACATACCAACTGGAAGTGAAATATTCACGTGTTACTCTGGATTCTTATGGGGTACTCCTTCCCGGCAGGCTCAACTGCTTAAAACTAAACATTTCTTATGCAAGTGTGACCGTTGCGCGGACCCAACTGAATGTGGAACTCTATTGGCCGCTTTGAAGTGTTTTGTGACGGAATGTCCCGGTAGTCTGCTCCCTATTCAGCCCCTAAATACAGGAAGTGCCTGGCAATGTCTTGAATGTGCCTTACGAGTCCCGAGAAAGAACGTGGGAGCAATACAAAGCGCTATCGGTAGCCTCCTTGGATCATTAGATTTCGGAAACCTAGAATCGCTGGAGAAGTTCCTAACAACGCGCATAACCAAATACATCCCAGAGACGAACCAAGTGGTCGTTGACCTCCAGTGTCATCTGATTTGGGGGTTCGGAGAAGTAGACGGACTTCGTTATCACGGTAAGCTACCAAGATTCTAAACGCTTCTTAACTAGTATACTTGATTTATAATATATATTACCCACATTAGGTAGTTGTTTTCTTCACGTTATAGAACTCGTGTAGACTGTGTGTGAGTCGTGAGTATGACACATCGACTAGTCTTAATGTACTAACTTACAAATGTAGAGAAGTCACGTGTAGGTAGGTGTAGGTATAGAGTCCTGTAGTCAGTAGTAGGCATACTCGTACCAATGTCATCAGAAATATTTGTAGGTCTAGTTAAGAGGCAAACGTTGCTAACTTTTCTGTTTTATATCAACTCGAAATGTATGAATTGACATAGAGCAGTCGATGCGATCTGTCAGCCTACGTCATATTATACATTTGATTGATTTCGAAAATCGCTAACTTAGCATCTTGACTAGCCCCCAGAATAGACGCAAACTTTCAACCTAACGGAAAACGAATTAATTCGAAAACAATTTTAGTTCGCAAATCAAACCTCTTATTCTGCTCTTTAGTGTTACTGTTAATCTAATGAAGTGAGCTTGTAGGTAGGTACTAATCATCTTTATCTTTATCTTCTTTATCTTTATTATTATTATTATTACATAGTATAAAACAAAGTCGCTCTTAGATCTTTTAAACTACGCAACGGATTTTAATGCAGTCTTCAGCAATATACAGAGTGATTCAAGAGGAAGGTTTTTATGTATAGTGAATTCTGGGTTAAATATAAACGGGTTTTACAGAAAACTCACATGAACCGAAGCGAAGACTTTATTTATGTATCAAAATTTTCAGCTTTAGGTCTAACATATTCCGCAGCTAAAGACAAATACCTAGTTCCAAGCACGCTACATTGCTACAACGACTACCTAAGAAATTTTATTGGATAATAGTACATTACTACAGGCCGGGAAGTAGGGGGTCGCCGGCCGAGTTCATATAGACGGCCGAGCGAAGCGAGGCCGGATAGTTACGAGGCTAGCAACCCCACTTCACGCCGAGGTTTGTATAGTGCTTTTCTCAAACATATAAATAATTCATTAAAAATATAAAACAAAAATTACAACGTCAAATACGTACTAGGAGTGCATAAACATTAAAAGTAACCTACAGAGCTCAGTCATCCGCGCTGTGCCGGGTGCGCCCCGCGGCGCGCCGCCCCGTGCTACATTGCTTGCGAACTAAGTTGCGCTACGCACCCCTAATAACTTCTGCCCTCCTGGTACCTGGTGCTTTTATGCAAACGCTTTGGGTGGATGCACGGCTTAGTATATTAAAAAAAAAACAGCTATTTAGCCTGTTCATAAACGCAGCCGCCATGTTTACATGAAAATTAAAAAAAAACTACTTCCAGGCCTAGGCCTTCAATTTTGTATGAAATTCCTATACAGTTCTCTCGAGGTGTTCCGCCCGCAACGTGATACTTTGAGGCCTAAAATAACTAACATAACGCCAACATTCCATTGCATGTTTGAGAAATAGTACATTATTGCCTAGGCATGGAAGTAGGCAATTGCGGGCCGAGTATTGGTTTAAACGGACGAGCTTGCGAGTCCGTTTAAAAATACGAAGCCCGCAATTGCTGTTCCTGCCGAGGCAAATATAGTGCTTTTCTCAAAAATCGCCAGAAAAAAATTGTGTTGAAGTAAAATCTTCAAACAGAAACTTCTTGTGAAAAAACCTTCACTCTTTACCGCCTTATTGTTTATGACAAGGAGAAACGTAAGCATTGTTTTTAAAAAAACATAAGCTATTCCAGACACAGATAAAAAAGTTATGTTTCGAATAAAATTTGGATGTATAAGACTTGTGCCAGAGATAAGATTTAATTGATTAAGATTTTATTATGGGCTTTTTCACTTTTAAAAAAGTTACAAGCTAGATAGTAATGGAATTTGTATGCAACATTGCGGGCTTGTGTAGCGAGCACGCAATGTTTTTTTTTTTAATTTGATAATTGTCAGTAAACTATGTACTTCGCGTTTCATTATGTAGATAGTAATGTCAACATTTCCGAACATTTTTGAGAAAAATAGTTTTACTCACACAAAAAGTCACTTATGGGCCAAGATTTTTGCGTACTGTACCAAATTGTTTTCAAGACCATTTCACAAATTCAAGCTCAAAATTGTTATCCACACCCACTGCATCTTTAATAATATATTATAATGGGTACCTCAATTTACTTACCATAAGAGAAAAGTTAAAACTACATAAAATGAAATAGCATGACAAATTAAAACTTGATACTAGGTACCTACCTTACAATGACCACCGATCAAATAATAGTTACTTGGACCATTAACGCATAATGAGCTAGCGATCAGAAATGGTCCATTTAATTGCATTTAAAGACAAGGTCGTCGGTACAATGGAAAAAAGTGGCCTTTGAGTTTCAAAATCACGAGTCCTCCTAGATCTTAAGGCATCTTCAAGTTACCCTAAATTGATACAATTTTGAACCACTTATCACTTTCAAACTTAGCTAGAAGAGAAAACGAAACAAACAAATCAAATGGTTTCTATGTTTCAAAACTCACTTCGCTTTTAACGAAGTATATCTACAAATAAAAAACAAAAAACCGCCTTCAAAAACGCAAAAAATAACTTCTTTAAAATTGTAGGCACCTAATAGGTTAGTCCAACTGATGTCGGGTTTTTGTTGAAAATGTTGTGGTCGCCGACTTCAGTTGGACTAACCTATTAGGTGCCTACAATTTTAAAGAAGTTATTTTTTGCGTTTTTGAAGGCGGTTTTTTGTTTTTTAAAACATTTATTTTATTTTATACTTTTGAGTGATCATAATACGCTGTTACGTAGTCCCACTTCTTAGTTGAAATGAAACTTTAACTTATTTCAAGCGCGCCGCAAGCAACGCCGCGGGAAAGTCATAGTCATATTTCAATAACCTACTTTTTTGAAGTCGGTTAACAAGTAAATATTCTTCGTTGTAGTCGCTCAACTATCTTAATCGAGATATCTTATCGCCACCCTTGAAATCAGTACCGTTAAGGAGTTCCGGTGGCCATCTGTGGTCTTCATCATCAGTTCCACTTCACCAAATGTTACTTTCTGAATGCAAATGCTGAATTTGTTACTAAAAATACTAAAATCGCTATATGTTTGCCTACAATATTTGAGGAGTTCCCTCAATTCCTCACGGATCCTCTCATCAGATTCAGATTTGGTGACAATGGGACCACCTCGAAATTATACTCTATCAAACTCAAAAAAAAATTTTGAAATCGGTCGACAATTGACGGAGTAATCGGTGAACATACATAAAAAAAAAAAAAAAAACATACAGTGGAACGTATAACCTCCTCCTTTTTTGAAGTCGGTTAATTAAAAACGAAAATGAACACGGGGGTAAGTATGAAACGGAGGAACTTTTAACTTTGAATAATACAATTAATAAAACTAAACACTGCGTTTCATTGACCCATAAAACGTTAAATTCGACACGTGAACGGTTTCAGATTCGTGCTCCAGTCGCTATTTTTATTTCGGCTCATGCATACAGATATCGGGCCGAGGCCTCTCGTCAGTCAGCCGCGCACGCTGCTGGGACCAGGTACCGCAGCACCACTCTTGTGTCGACTGTCAGGCTTGATTTCTCCCTACGCTGATGTCGGTCGAGCGTACGAATATACACCATGTTCTACGGGACACAGCACAGCAACGCTGACGTCCGCGGCACATTTATTGCTACGCGCCGCTGACGGCGCGCGTCGGTCTCCTTCGTCGGCGCCGCGTACGTTGGTGCGCTGACGCGCTATACAACACCATCGCGCGCTCAGTGCAAAGCTGACCGGTTGGCTGTACGCACGTGTGCGGAGCGCAGGCGAGCACATACTGTTCCATACAGCGATCGATTTCGCACTGCGGGACTTTTCTTTATCATACGCGACTGACTGTACGCTCGAGCGACGTCAGCGTACTAGGAAATCAGGACTAAAATGGCGTTTGTTTCTAGCCCAGCCCTCAAAGAGCACCTCGAACAAAACCCAGAAAACGAAACCTGCCTGTCTTGGGAAATAAAGCGCTCCGATCTTGGCGGTAGAGGATTGTTCGCGAGCAAACCAATCAAAAAAGGAAGCCTAATTTTTCTCAACAAGCCACTAGTGATCGGCCCACGTGTAGATAGCAAACAAGAAACATTTTGTAATGTGTGTTTTGAAATAAATTATTCCTGTGTTCAATGTGAAAAGTGTTTTTTAAGGATATGTTCCGAAAACTGTAAGTCTGCACCACAACATGTAAAGAAATGCGATTTCGTAACAAACAATTGGAACTTCAAACCGAGCTTGCTGAACGATTCACACATTTTGCTCGAAATGTTAATCTATTTAGAATGTTTATTACTGTCAGACCAACAGGTGACAATTCTATCTTTACTACAGAAAAGCAACTCTAAAAAGTGCCAGGACAACATAACATTGAATACACTAATTTCCAAGGACATATTACCCGAACACCAAATCAAATTTATCAAAATGTGTTCTGCTATCCTAAAAATAAATTCTTTCAGAATTTCCAGTGACAATCAAACTAAGAAAACACCTTTACGCGCTTTATATCCCTTATCTGCGTTTCTGAACCATAGTTGCGTTCCAAACACGAGAAACCAGTTCAAGTGTGACTTCTCAATGGCTGTTTATGCGAGCAGAGACATCGATGCTGGGGAAGAGATTGTGAGCTGCTACACAGGGCTACTATGGTGTACTCCTGCTCGACGAATACAATTATTTAAAACTAAAAGTTTCTGGTGTCAATGTGAAAGATGTTCTGATCCTAGTGAGAGGGGAACGGGACTGTCTGCTCTGAGGTGCTTGAACAAGGAATGTGTTGGAGTTCTTTTGCCGGTAACACCATTGGACTCTGAATGCGAGTGGCGGTGTGACGCGTGCGGCGCTGCGGAGCCGGCTGCCCGGGTGGGCGCGGTGCAGGCTGTACTCGGCGGCTTCCTAGAGACCCTACACCCAGAGGACCTTATCCAGCTAGAAACTTTCGCAGAAGAAAGACTAGCCGCTTTACTACCCCACTCCAATCACGTTTTGGTTGATTTGCGTCTGAGATTGGCACTGAAGCTTGGATTTGTTGAAGATTTTAAACTTATCGGTATTAACGCATGCATATCAAATCTGTAAAGAATGCTTTCCTTCAAACCTATTAACAAAAATAACAGGAATTTATATATTAATGTTTAAATTAAAACCGCTTTTTAAATATAATTATTTTTCAGTACCTACCGAAACCTAACGCAGTTTTCCTGTAACTTCTCGCCGAGTAGAGGATATTATAGTTAGGTAGGTAATAATTGTTCGCGCTCACATAAAACTCGTCTGCCTACCGCTTTGACTTGAAGCGAAAACGTTTATGCCACAGTTCTAGGCGTTCCGCAATTTTATCAAGTGTCTAGTTCTTACGTGACCTATTTCCAAATTTTAATAATCGGTTTACCCATATAATGAGGGACCATAGTAATATTTATATCAGGCTAAATAAAATAAATACATTGAACAAGTAAAAAAAAGAGCAAACTTTAAAATGTAACTGTTTAAGGGTGCGGCTCCACTGAAGCGGAGACGAGCGGAGCGGGGCGGAGCTGTGCCAATATTAACCAATAGAATATAAACTAACGTGCGCAAGGCGCGCTCGACGTGACCGCATGCGCCTTCTATTGGTTAATATTGGCACAGCTCCGCTCCGATCCTCTCGTCTCAGCCTCAGTGGAGCCGCACCCTAAGGCTATCTAAGGGTTAAAATCGTATAAAACCTCTTTATCTCTTGCAAAATCTTATAGCATCAGATATTGGAGATGAAAGGTTGAATACAGACCATTCTTGGATCAAGACAAACCAACGGGATGGGTCAACCCGTTTAGTCTAAACGGGTTGACTCGACAAAGAATCACGGATACATCTTACTTTGCCTGTGGTTTGAGTTTTTGTTTTTTGAACCTACAACACAGAGTTTACATTCATTAAATAACATTCGGCCAAGTGCGAGTCGGTCTATTATTATTTCTAATGTTATTTTAATAAAAAAAAACTTTTTTTTTGTTATCGAGGCAGAAGTACCTACTTACCTCACTTTTGAAAATTTTATGTGCCTACCTATTACGGTTCACGAGATACGGCGATTGTTAAGAGGATTGTAAAGCGAAACATTTCCATACAAAATGCGATAGCGTTTGTCTCCCCTTAAACCCAGTCCGATTTTTACGATTTTTGAATATGTTGTCTGTATCTTTTATTGTTGTACGTTTAGCCTTCCGTTGTTTGAATCATCTCACAATCGCTCAAAGTTTAACTGGAAGAGATTCCTTAAAGGGATAAGTTCGCCTTTGTACATACCTTTTGTGTTTCTGTTTCTTTATGAAGTGATAACTTCTAATGGGAGGGTAAACCGCTTCGTTACGTAACGCGTTGCGGCGCCAGCATAGAGGTAGGTAAGCATAGAGGGAGTATAAAAACAGCTAATAGAATAGTACTCTTCGCGCCTGTTACAAATGCCCTTCGTTAAAAAGAGACGTCTATATATGACCTCTTTCGACAGTGTACCACTTTTTAGATTTGTTTGTGTGTCACTCTGCAATAGTGTGCGTAAGTTTGCATTCAGTTAAACAATTTCAATATTAAATAGTTCAACTTAGATTAGTTTAAGTTATCAGTATTATCACTTCTGTCGGGCGTCCCGAGAAGCACACGTTTTTTTATTTTTATTGTCTGTTTGTGTAGATATTATGAAAAACTAAGTTTGTACGTTTGCGTTTTTTTTTTTTTTTTTTTTTTCTTTCCAAGAACTATGTTCTTGGGAAGGGAAACGTACTGGCCTACGTATTCAAAAATAGTGGAAATCGGACGTGATTTAAGGAGTGAGAAATGTTATCGCCCGGAACTAAATTTGTATGGTACAGTCAAGGACTTTAATTTTTATGCCACTATGGAACCCTGTCATAATGACAGCGTCGAATCACATGACAGAAATTATGCTTGAACGAATGATTAACGTTATGCGACAGGGTTCCATAGTGGCATAACATTAAAGTCCTTGACTGTACAATCTTAACAGCTACCGATTTAAGCGTCGCTTCTCAATCCTCTTAAGGACGAACAAAAAAAGGTTTGTTTTTATAGCGGCAATATAAATAAGTATTCTGTGAATTTTTTAACTGTCTACAATCACAGCCCACTGACAGATAGACAGAAATCTTTGGGTACGGAACCTTAAAAAGTATCCAAATAACATTTTTATCTCCGAAATATCTATAGTGTATTATAATGAATGTAGGTATTGAATGAAGATTATGTACCAAAAAACTCTTGTATGTATGGAACACCACCAATAAATCTGCGACAAAACACCAACCAACTAACGTTTTGTAAACTGTTACAATTACATGACTGTAAAGACCACGCATCTGTACCCTTACCATGAGTTACAATTACAGTACTCGCTAGCGAGTCGAACGCTCTGTCCCTCGCACTCTATAAGAATACTGCGAGGTCTGCGAGAGACAGAGCATTCGACTCGCTAGCGAGTAGGTAATTGTAACTCATGGTAAGGGTACTGTACCCTTACCATGAGTTACAATTAACGTACTCGCTAGCGAGTCGAACGCTCTGTCCCTCGCACTCTATAAGAATACTGCGAGGTCTGCGAGAGACAGAGCATTCGACTCGCTAGCGAGTAGGTAATTGTAACTCATGGTAAGGGTACTGTACCCTTACCATGAGTTACAATTACCGTACTCGCTAGCGAGTCGAACGCTCTGTCCCTCGCACTCTATAAGAATACTGCGAGGTCTGCGAGAGACAGAGCATTCGACTCGCTAGCGAGTAGGTAATTGTGACTCATGGTAAGGGTACTGTAACGTATACGTGAAGGTAGGTACCGTGTATCATTTTCACGGACAACTTGTGGTTATGATTAAGTCAAGTTAAGGTTTTATGGTTCAAGTGTTTCAGTAGTATTCAGTACTACACGTTCCATTCCATGTGAAACGAAGTTAAAAATAGATACAACGGAGATTATAAGTCGAGATCGAGAATAATCTATAATGTAGTTTAATTCTCAGTGTTCAAACGCGTGCATCGAATACAATACAACTTTAAAAGACAGCTCCAATAGATCTCTAAATTTAAAATGAAGGGCGTCTGTTTTTGAAGGCCTCGTAGAACTTGATTGATGGATTTGACGTATTCGCATAGTCTTAGATGAACTTAATTCAATAAACATAGAGTTCCGGTAGGTACGTGCTGGCTATAAACGCGAAATTCCTGCGCTAGACAATTACGTAATGCTATTCATTAAAACAATAGCGCATGAGTGTACGCGTTGCTACATTTGGAAGCGACACGGCGATGCGCATGTGGGGCGCGTGCGCCGGCCAAGGCGTCCGCCGCGCAACGCTCGTTAACCACTAAACAACTTCTTGTTATTATACATGTAAATTATCGCTGCTAGAGATACAGCTGACATGTCTCCAAATCGTAAATATCCAGCTAAAAGCGTCGGTTATTAATAGTCGAACGGCGTCAAGTCTTGAAAGCACTTTAGTTGCAGAGCAACGCAGTACGCTTGTAATCTTAATACGCATAACAGTATTTTGACGGTTTGCATTAATTTTAAATATAGTTAGTATTGCGGCACGCGTTCAGAATAGCGTGTCACGGTATGCAGGCGGGTACTACGCAACAAGTCAATAAAATCAGGGGCGATGTTATCGCAAGGGGCAGTTGTCGGATTGACCGCCGCTGACATGGGCGCCGCCGCGAGGAACGCTCGCCCGCACGTCGTCGCCCGGTGGATCTGTCTGCCGGTGCCGTTAGTACCATCCACGACACACTCCACTAACAACTCCGCGGGTTTACGGCCGCACTCAGAGTTAGTTAATGACGATTAAATCGTTCCTTAGTGACGATTTTTCATACATAACTTTGAAGAGACAAATTGTCTCTAAAATGTCTCTGAGTCCGGCGCTTAATGTTTTAATTACGTTGCCGTGTGTGATAAGCTGATACGTGATGTAATACGTATGTGACAGCTAGTGATGTGACGATTAATATAATGAAGTATTACGTCGCGCGATGAGCAATTTGACGTAGTTATTAATGAGTGCTCACGGCCAAAAAATAATAGAGGTAATTAAATTGCTCGCGTTTGTGCAGAACAAATTGCCTATTTAAATTGGGGATACCCTTAAAGTTTTGAGTTCTTGCTTCTTAATTTAGTCGTATTATTTTTAACCTATGTTATGGTAGATATGTACCTTATATTTAAAGCATCATTTAAATGGTATAGTTAGGTACTTACATAGATTGCATTGAGTTTTAATTATGCGCTATAGGTATTCAAAAATAAACTGTATTCGAAGAAATACTTTCTGAATAATAAAAATGTGAGATGAGAATCAATTTGGCATTATGAATCTTTTAATGTGTTGTATGGTATAACACAAAGCCAGCAAACCAAAATTTGGCGTAATAGTTAACACGGTACTACATTTTAAAATCGGACTGGATTGACGTCACTCTTATAAGCCTGCGTCGTAAGAGTGAGAGACCGTAAAAATAAACTTACTTATTCCTTAACATACGATAGTACCTAGCAAATTTAACTCGTCTGCCGAAAGATAGAAAACCATTACAAAACTGATAATCCGCTGATTAGATTATGAATAGATAAGTACAGTCGGCCTTATAAGTAGCTGCACACTTTTAGTGCTCTGTCACTTTAACGTCATATTTAAACTACTGCACTAATCTGTCAAAGGCGTTAAACCGACAAGGTAGCTGTATATTTATTTCGCTATTACGTTTTAGGTAGTCAAGAACTTAAATTTCGGACCACCTTAGGTCCAAAGTCAATCTGACATCCTACAACAATAAGGTTGAGTTTCCTATAACCTATAAGTTACAAATGATTTGGCATCTCTAATGACATTGACGACTTCAAGCCTATTTTTTTTTAAATGTGTCAAATTAACGTTCGTGACCGCACCTACTGATGTACTCGTGCCACTAGAAAATAAAAGAATTATTTTCAGAGACCGCTAAAAACAGCTATTGTCCCATAATCTAAAAGAACTATATGGATATAGGGATCTATTGGGGATATACGTCATAAATATGTTTACACTTTAGATTATTATTTTAGATATTTATTTAATTTTCTGTACATTAGGTTTTTTATAACAAATATTCAAATATAAAAGTAAAATAACAATACTAATACAAAAAAATAGACATTATAAAAAACCTAACCTATTATTATTATTATTATTTAGTGCCTTGTCTATTTAACGTCATGTTTTAACTGCCATATGAAATTGTCATACCGGATAAAGTGACAAGGTACTAAAATGTAAACATGTATATCTTTGACGTCGACTGTACCTACCCATATTTTCTCCCACCATTTGAACTTACTTACCTACTAATCAGGTCATCGTTATTCAAATTTTAAATTGGCATGCAGCCGTACAAATCGATCTATGAAGTGAAGGTCTACATTTTTGCAACGGCCAACTATTTTTATTGAGCCGCGAGCCAAGAATTAATGAAGAATCTAATCACAATATAATACTGGTCGGGCAGGGGTCTTGTTGCATAATTATGGTTAGCTATAATGTATTTGTTACGCACGCGTAGGTAATTTTCGCAAGTCATAATGCATTTTTTTCACGAAATCGATATTTTTTGTATTTTTATAAAACTAACCTAACCTAACTAATCTACACGATGGATGTTTATTAAATCCTGTAATTTCAGCCTGAAAGGGTGTATGATCGACATCGATATTTTTTCAGTATTTTCATAATATCAACCTAACCTTACTAATCTACACGATGGATGTTTATTAAATACTGTAATTTCAACCTGAAAGGGTGTAGGTTAGGTTAGTTTTATAACTTACCTTTATACTGAAAAAAATCGATGTCGTGAAAAAAATGCATTATGACTTGCGACAATTATGCGTAAAAAAGTATGCGTTTCTAAGGGTTCCCAATACGGGTCATATGCAGGTCACATTCCGGCTGAGTCAAGTCAATTGATCATCTCGTTCTCGACATTGCCTCCTTTATGGTGTCAGCGGGGATTACCATGACATGGCTATGCAGTTTATTTTACGGCGAGCGGGAAGGACAAAGTTATAGCAGTCATATAGCATAGCATAGCTATGTCATAGTAACCCCCTAAAGATTAAGATTAATTTACCTTCTTTAATTCTGTCAATGTGGGATGATCCATGTGACAGCCGTATTTCGTAACGACAAACACTCAATATGCCTTCCTCGAGAACCTCATTAACAACTACTACTCCCGTTTGTTTGTTAACATAGTTTAAAGCTGGAAATATTATCCGACCGACGCTTCCATCAGCCGCGGTGCCTGCCGCGACTTATAAAATTACACAGTCGTTCGGAGTTCGTCCTCGGAAATTCGCGATGTCGATGTCCTCCTGACGCACGGACGCGTCTGAATCTCGTGCACACTGTCCACGGACGCGGCAGACGGACGCGGCTGAAGAAAAACATCCAGGGCCCGATTTCTATAGTACCTACGTCCATAAGCTAACAACGGTCCAGGGTCATTTCTGACCGATATAGTTTGCGTTTGTACAATTTAGTGTTCTTGTATGATCGAACTCTGAGGTAACTGTACATTTTAGTAGCTACCTTATCGCAGCTATTGATATTCCAAATTCAAACCAAACTCACTTTAATACGTTACTGCGACAAGGTATTAAAACGTACAGCTACTTCTGAGTTCGACTGTACTATCCAATCCAAATTCCAGATAATTAGTTCCCAGCTTAAATGTACGATGTTCGCAGAGCTGTCGGAGTCCCGGCTAGCGCTGAAGGAGAGCCTGTGCCGCGGCACGCTGTGCACGGCGGCGGCGCTGGGCGCGGGCGACGCGCACCTGCGCGGGCGCCTGCTGTACCACCTGCACGCCGCGCTGGCCGAGCGCGCGCGCCGCTGCCCCGCCCTGTTTGAGGTGAGGCACACGGAACACCCAATCTACTTACTATAAGCCCAATGGAACCCAGTCCCACCATAGAACGGTATCACAGTAACATTATAAACAATTTGTTTGACACTTCTTACGACTTCAATCATAACGTCACTGTGACACAGTTCTATGGTGGGTCAGGGTTTCATTAGGCTGTTACCTGGTACCTACCTACCTACATAGTTTTACACTTGTAATATTGTAAAGTTTAACGCATTCATTGCCAGTACTGTTTTTTGAACTTTCGCCAGGTGCCACATCTTTTGTTTTATACGGAGCTTGCCTACTGTAAGAACG
Organism: Acleris literana; assembly: GCA_946894065.1. Lineage (NCBI taxonomy): Eukaryota > Metazoa > Arthropoda > Insecta > Lepidoptera > Tortricidae > Acleris > Acleris literana. Next base: position 19,259,739 of record OX335671.1, on the reverse strand, counting down.
CACATATGCGTTGATGGCACTGGGTGGAAGTCACGGTGACACATATATGCGTCGGTGGCAGTGAATGCGTTAACGAGTGTCATTGTGTGAGGTATCGATAAAATGAGTTTATTAATACGGCCCGAATTGCAGTGTTGAGATTGTCGTCTTGGCAAACCAAATGTCTATGGGTCTCAGATCCTCTTACCACCAGGGGTACGTTTTATAAAGCTACAAGTTACAATTTTACAGGTCTAAACCGGCAACACTGCTCAAATCGCTGGTCGTCATTGGTCGAGGTTGTGTCAAATGGAAACTTGTAACCTATAAATTGTAATTTGTAGCTTTATAAAACAGGCCCCAGGTGGATTGTGTAGGTCCTCGTCAGCGGTCTCCTTGCCATAAGAAAAAAAACATTTCTTTTAGAGATTTACATAGGTCAATTGTTTCAGGAGCTGAAGCCAGAGATCGAGAGTAGTATTGAGCAAGCCTACAGCATCCTGCAAGGCGACATCTCCGCACCGCCCGACTTGGAGCTGCGGCGCCGCTACCTCGGGCCTGGTGCTGACCTACCTCCCGACCAGAGATTATTTATCCTCCACGCTTAGAATCAGCGCGAGACCTGGCGATCGCTTTTACCGTTAGGTGACAAGCAAAATGGCGCCAAAATGAATGACATCGAAAAAAAAGTTTGGCAAAAAAGAGTTTGGAACAAGTTCATATTTGTTAATTAAAAAAACCTTACTAATGTAGCGGCGGCTACAACTTGATAATTTGATAATATTATAGTCCTACCTGTCACAAATATGTCATACTCTTTTTCGACAATCTTTAAAATTCTTGACCAAAGAGCGTCGAAGGAAAAACTCGCTCTATTCTTAACGGCTTAAGTATGTCGCCGGCGGCCGGCGCATACCACGGCGGAAACGCAGGAAACAAAAGCTTAGAAATCGCGTCATGGCTCCGCCGGCCGCGTCGACTTCAGAGGCCCTACCTACTTTGAAAATCATCAGTTCAATCAGTTTGATTGATGCACAAGTTCGAAGTTACTTTAGCTCCATCCCTGTCACACGTCACTCGAGACTAAATAGAGAGAAAGGGATGAAGCTAATGTAACTTCGATATTCGACTTTCAAAGTAAGGCATGCTTCACGTTCATATTGTTCATACGTCCTCATTTATATTTATCTTTCCCTCGTTATCTGCCGCCGTACCACCGCCACCGTCGCACCAAGTTGTATGATCAGCCGAGGGCGGTTAGTCACTAGATATCATGTGACATATTTATTTATCTTCACACATAATCATAAGTCTTCTATTATGCGTTCAAAATCCTTAGGCAATGACCAGCATTACCTGTGGTAGTAGGTCACAGCGATGACAGCTGTTAATTTTGGAAGATGTTCCAAATTTGGATCTCATTACCTTACAATATTCGATAAGGAAATTTCAAAATTACGTTACAGCTGTCATCGCTGTCACCTACTAACATAGGTAAGGTAATGCTGGTCATTTGCCTTTCGGCTTCTGAACCCATCTTAGAGTACTTATAATATGTGTGTAGATAAAGTATTGTACGCGACTCTCCGTAATTATCATTACGCAACCGTCATGTAAACTACTATTATTACGACAATAATTATTGTTAAATCCTTTTTACAGGTTTATGATAGGTGTAGTCAGTTGGATTGTAGTGGATTGTAGTAACAATGAAACCAATTATTATAGTAAGTATATATATACTTATTTAACTATTAAAAGACGTGTATCTGCACGCTAAAAATGTTAAAAATGTGGAACTATTACGCATAGATAATACTATACATGGCAATATTATAGATAGAATAATAAATGGCAATATAACGGATGACATCTTTTTATTAACTTTGATTAACTAGGTAGCAAACAAACATTTTGCTTTTTGTATGATAATAAATGGGCTTCTCCTAAGACTAATGAGGAAGTGCCAATAAATCTCTCGAAATATACTTACTCTAGCCTATATGATCAGCTGATCACGTCGTGGCAATTTCTAAGACAGCCATCATCTGGGAAACCTGGGGCCTGTTTTATAAAGCTACAAATTACAATTTTACAGGTTTAAACTGGCAACACTGCTCAAATAGCTGTGGCCCGTTTCACGAAGCTACAAGTTACAAATTACAAGCGGAACTCACTTTCTAGCAAAAGGAGTTAGAAAGAGACTTCCGCTTGTAATTTGTAACTTGTTGCTTTGTGAAACGGGCCTCTGGGGCCTGTTTTATAAAGCTACAAATTACAATTTACAGGTTACAAGCTACAAGTTTCCATTTGACATAACCTCGACCAATGACTACCAGCTATTTGAGCAGTGTTGCCAGTTTAGACCTGTAAAATTGTAACTTGTAGCTTTATAAAACGTGCCCCTGGTCGTCATTGGTCGAGGTTGTGTCAAATGGAAACTTGTAACCTGTCAATTGTAATTTGTAGCTTTATAAAACAGGCCCCAGTTGTGTCAAATGGAAACTTGTAACCTGTAAATTGTAATTTGTAGCTTTATTAAACAGGCCCCTGGTAGAACAAATGTAAATAGGGTTAGGTTCGTAAGGACTAGATTGCATAAGACTATGTAAGCAAAAGGCCGTTTTTGCATAGCGACCAACTAAACAAAACGCCTATTTTAAAACAAAGCTCTAGTTAGCAAAATGTCTAGGTTGTTAAGTAATGACTAATTGTACGTACATGGCATTAGTTGTATCATGACATTATGCAAAGTGTCTGGATAATACCATTCACGGTCCATAATATAGTTTATCCTAAAGTCATATCCCATCGCACGTTTGCCCTAAATAATATAAACGCTAAACGGTCCCTAACAGTATACAAGTAGATTCATTAGTTACATTGTATGCCTCAGACCGGAAAGTAGAAGCCCTCGACTTGCTGACAGGTGCTCCTCTCCTTCAAAACCACCACCCAACCCCACTCCCCCTCTCAAATCCCTTTCCCGCTCAACCCTTAGTAGATCAGATTAGGTTAGGTCAATGATATTATGATGAACTCTATTAGGGCTATTGAATATTATGCTTTCCGTACCTATATTAGTACATACAGTAATTATTACCTATATATCAGCGTTAGGGCAAACAATATTCAACCAAACAATGTTAGGACAATCGCATTAGGGCTAATGTGCGTTAGGACTTGGTTAGGACAAACAATCATTATAACTTAACGTTATAAATAAATTGTTTCAAGCAAAATTAAGCATTGCATTAACGAGATAAAATTAAAATGATTTATTTTGATAAAGATTAATATACAAGTATGAAGTTTGTATAGGTTGCCCTAAGAACAAACTAATGGGCGTTTCTTTAAAAGTTTGTACCTAGTTAAAGGCTAAAATTAAGAAACGTTAACTTTTCCGCTGAGTTACGAAAATTTGTTATACGTGTGATAAGATAAATGGTGGTATCTCAGACAAAACTCCTGTAGCAAGTGCAATCATATTACTAACGGGTGAGGATTGAATCTACTTCATTGATTGAATTAAAGATACTGCTAATTGGCGCTGAGAGGTAGTATATAAATGTACGACTAATTTTCGTAACTCAGCGGAAAAGTAAACGATTCTTAATTTTTGTCCTTAACTAGGTACAAACTTTTAAAGAAATGCCCTAATACGTACTAATACCTACTATTAAACCCGGCGACTATATTGGTTAGTTTAGTTTAGTACCTATGAGCGGGACGGGTTCGAATGGCAGCAAATGGCACACCACAGTAAGAACTATTCTATATCTATGGCAAATGCGGTGATCGGTCAAATCGCAAAATGCACGAGCCAGTGATACTCGTTTATAACGTTATGGTAAAATAACGATATTTAGTATAAAGGTTTGACGTAAGTCTTTTATTATTATTAATATTTATTTTATTTATTTTACATAACTTGTAGACGCCATTAAAATAAATAAATAATTATTTATGTAGGTAATTTTGCCAATGTCAAGTATATACATATAAGCGGTACGGGGAATCGTCGTCGTTGTCTTCCAGTCCCAGTCGGGAACAACATAAAAGAAAAGACACGTAGCACGGTACCTAATACTGAGGCCCTACTTTGAAAATCGAAGTTCGAAGTTACGTTAGCTCTATCTCTTTCTCTCGATTTAGTCTCGAATGACGAGTGACAGGGATGAAGCTAACGTAACTACGAACTTCGATTTTCAAAGTAGGGCCTCTGGTAATACTGTCTACGCGTTGACGTTATTGTAACATTGACAGCATCTATCAATGTCAAGTCAAAACAAAACTGATTTCGTGTGATTTGTTGTTTTTGTAGTTTTATTTTATATTTAATTGTTTATTAATAATGTTTTTTGAATTACCTTTAAATAATTCAATTTTTAGAAAAAGTGGTAAAAAACTACTTGATTTTTTAAAGCTAGCCTCTTAGAAATCAGATAAGAAACATGTTTTAGATGACATCATACATATCATTATATTAATGGGTAGTTCATCGAAACTTTATGTTCCTTTGTTATCGTTATCGCATAGCTTCATTCGCAAGTCGGCCGTCCACACAGCAAAAATGCCATCCTATCGTCAAGCCTTGCTGCTATCTTCTTCAAATTGCGAGGGTTACACCTTTCTAACATTCGCAAAACAAGAAATAACTTCCTTTCTCCAAAAGTAAGTATAAAATACACTAACAAATCAAATAATATGATGCTATAATATGTTTTATTCATGAAATAAATTGTTTTAGAAACAATGTGACAGAACTGATATTTGTGCCATATGCTCAAAACGATTTTGATGGCTACACAAAGAAAATTAAGGATGTGACTGATCCGTGGGGGTTTAATGTGACAGGCTTGCATACATACCCTGATCCTGCATCTGCCATCCATTCTGCTCGGGCAATATTTGTGGGTGGAGGAAATACTTTTCTACTTTTAAAGCGTTTGTATGAAAAAGACTTAGTTAGCATTATTAAAAAAAGGGTTGATGATGGCTGCCTCCTGTATATAGGTAGCAGTGCTGGAACAAATGTAGCAACGAGAAGTATTCAGACCACAAATGATATGCCAATTATTTACCCTCCTACTTTTAACGCAATATCCATTATACCATTTAACATAAACCCCCATTATATTGACCCTGTGGAAAATGACAAGCATAAAGGGGAAACAAGAGATCAGAGAATTGAGGAGTACTTGCAGATGTATCCTAATGCCCCTCCAGTGTTAGGTTTACGTGAAGGATCTATATTATACATCTACCAGAATGAATTGATTATCAAGGGAGTAGCTGGTGCTGTTCTTTTTAATAGGTGAGTATAACTACTAACCTTGTAGAATTGTAGATAAAGGACATGGCCTCTTTTACTATGGCGCTGTGCCCCAGAATGTACAGGAATCATTTATGTGTCAAATTAAAGCGAAAAATATGTACTTTACAAATATATTTTTCATTTAACATTATAAAACATAGGTTTAAAAGTAATTTGGTATCTAATTATTTACATAACCTCAAAACACATCATTACGTTCAACATGCTGTCACCTCAGATAGAGAGAGAGAGAACTTTGTTTTGTGCCTTTCATCACCACATAGCCCAAGTCTTTCCATAGAGGCTGTATTGATACCTCTTTAAAGTTTTTGTAATACGGCCTGATTGATATAAAAGAATCTAAAGTCATGCATGCCATCAGAAAATAATAACTGTGCATTATATATACCATATCCAGGGCTGATAAGGTTTAAAATTCCAAACTAAACTGCAGGCCAAGTCAAGTCAAGTCAAGTCGGTGTCAAGTGGGTGGTTTCGGGCACACAATATCTTTTGGCACTCATATGTATCTTATCTATGTACAAGTTGGGTAGGCGAGCATGCAAGCGTACTCGGATTATGGGGTACTCCTAGTAAGGGGTAAAACCCTCAGCGTAATGAGAGAAGTCATGATTAGAGGGATAAAGCAGGTACTAAACTGGTGTCAAAGCAGAGGGCTAGACCTGAACCTGACCAAGACGAAAATAGTACTCTTCACCAATAAAAGGAAGCTGCCGACTCTGACACCCATCAAAATCAAAGGTGAAGAGATAGAAACACTCAAGAAAATAAACTACCTGGGTGTAGTACTAGACAGCAAATTGCTATACAAGACACATGTAAAGGAGCAATGTAGAAAAGCCATAATAGCCCTATGGCAGTGCAGGAAAGCCATAGGAAGATGGGGACAAAAGCCACTGATAACACAATGGATCTACAAAGCAGTGGTCTTACCCAGACTGCTATATGGAGCCATAGTGTGGTGGCATAGAGCGAAAATAAAAGACATAGACAAGGAGCTAACGAAGGTCCAGAGACTAGCATGCCTAATGACAACCGGGGCAATAGGACAGCTCCCACACAGGCCCTGGAGATAATGCTAGGACTGAACCCTGTACACCTTGAAGTGTAGAAGAGAGCCACAGAACAGTGGTATAGAATAAAAATGAACAGAGAGTGGATCGGATACGAGATGGACAAGAGACACGCAAGCATACAAAGGGAGTCAATGGTGAGCATGAACATGCTCATGATTAACAACGACCTAATAAAGAAAAGGAAGATTTTCGACAAGAAATATAGAATCCATATAGGAGAGAGAGATAGTTGGGAGACAGAGATACCGGAACCCAGAGTGACATGCTTCACGGACGGTTCATGGAAGTCCTCAACAAGAAGAGCAGGGGCAGGCATTTATTACCTAGAAGCGAATGAGCACACAACGATACCGCTAGGAGGCTTCACCAGTGTGTTCCAGGCAGAAGTGTATGCCATCATGAAGTGTGCACAGAGCCTCAAGGAAAGAAGCAATATAACGGGGAGCCACGTTATAATCTACTCAGACAGCCAAGCAGCACTAAAAGCGTTAGATAATCCAGTAATCAAATCCTCCCTGGTGCAGGAGTGCAGAGATGAACTGAATAATCTAGGCATAGCATCCAAAGTAACACTGGCATGGGTACCAGGACACAGTGGAGCAATAGGAAACGAGAAGGCTGATGAGCTGGCCAGAGCAGGGGCGGACCAACAATATCTGGGCCCGGAACCAGCACTTCCGATATCTGCAACGGTAACGAAAGGAGTCATCGCCAGAAGAATAGAGACAAAGACAAATGAGGCGTGGATAACAACACAAGGGTGCAGACAATCCAAACTCATGATAGGAAGCGTAAATAGGAACAGAACAAGGTATCTACTAAACCTTGGTAAGTACAATTTAAGTATACTGACAGGGATCTTGACTGGACACTGTCCACTCAACAGACATTTGACGGTAATAGGAGTCAAACAGGATCCTCAATGCCCACACTGCGGCAAAGAGAAAACTAGTCAACACGTTCTAGCCGAGTGTGTAATGTACTCGTCACTGAGATATCGCACATTCGGGGAGGACGCACTGTCAGCAGAGAGCAAGTCGGCTTTTGGTTAAAAATATTGTGAGTCGCCGACTTCAGTTGGACTGACCCTATAGGTACCTATCATTTTAAAAGAAGTTATTTTTTGCGTTTTTGGTTGATTGAAAATCAAGTTAATAATAATGTTTATTTGGAGTGATAATCAAATAAATTAGAGCATTATAAAAATGTAATGTTCTAGTAGTAGCTATGTAGCGCTCCCATCCAGCACTGACACCATCTTCTTGTTTTCCTACAGAACAATAGTGCGTCCTGAAGGTTAATGCTTTTAAGTGTCTCTGCTGACAGTGCGTCCTCCCCGAATGTGCGATATCTCAGTGACGAGTACATTACACACTCGGCTAGAACGTGTTGACTAGTTTTCTCTTTGCCGCAGTGTGGGCATTGAGGATCCTGTTTGACTCCTATTACCGTCAAATGTCTGTTGAGTGGACAGTGTCCAGTCAAGATCCCTGTCAGTATACTTAAATTGTACTTACCAAGGTTTAGTAGATACCTTGTTCTGTTCCTATTTACGCTTCCTATCATGAGTTTGGATTGTCTGCACCCTTGTGTTGTTATCCACGCCTCATTTGTCTTTGTCTCTATTCTTCTGGCGATGACTCCTTTCGTTACCGTTGCAGATATCGGAAGTGCTGGTTCCGGGCCCAGATATTGTTGGTCCGCCCCTGCTCTGGCCAGCTCATCAGCCTTCTCGTTTCCTATTGCTCCACTGTGTCCTGGTACCCATGCCAGTGTTACTTTGGATGCTATGCCTAGATTATTCAGTTCATCTCTGCACTCCTGCACCAGGGAGGATTTGATTACTGGATTATCTAACGCTTTTAGTGCTGCTTGGCTGTCTGAGTAGATTATAACGTGGCTCCCCGTTATATTGCTTCTTTCCTTGAGGCTCTGTGCACACTCCATGATGGCATACACTTCTGCCTGGAACACACTGGTGAAGCCTCCTAGTGGTATCGTTGTGTGCTCATTCGCTTCTAGGTAATAAATGCCTGCCCCTGCTCTTCTTGTTGAGGACTTCCATGAACCGTCCGTGAAGCATGTCACTCTGGGTTCCGGTATCTCTGTCTCCCAACTATCTCTCTCTCCTATATGGATTCTATATTTCTTGTCGAAAATCTTCCTTTTCTTTATTAGGTCGTTGTTAATCATGAGCATGTTCATGCTCACCATTGACTCCCTTTGTATGCTTGCGTGTCTCTTGTCCATCTCGTATCCGATCCACTCTCTGCTCATTTTTATTCTATACCACTGTTCTGTGGCTCTCTTCTACACTTCAAGGTGTACAGGGTTCAGTCCTAGCATTATCTCCAGGGCCTGTGTGGGAGCTGTCCTATTGCCCCGGTTGTCATTAGGCATGCTAGTCTCTGGACCTTCGTTAGCTCCTTGTCTATGTCTTTTATTTTCGCTCTATGCCACCACACTATGGCTCCATATAGCAGTCTGGGTAAGACCACTGTACAAGTTGGGGCACAGACAATGTCCTTTATTTTTAATTATCTTGATAATAACTTTTATTTGTTTTTTAGGGATTGCAAGAAGAGAGAATTGGAAGTTGGTGAGGATGTGTCATTCTTATGCCATCTCTTAGAATAACTTTTAAGTTCAGCATAGTTATTTAATGTATTACAAAAAAAATGTTTTTTAAAGTTTTATTCTAGTTGTAATTATTGTAACATTACATTTTTATAATGCTCTAATTTATTTGATTATCACTCCAAATAAACATTATTATTAACTTGATTTTCAATCAACCAAAAACGCAAAAAATAACTTCTTTTAAAATGATAGGTACCTATAGGGTCAGTCCAACTGAAGTCGGCTTTTGGTTAAAAATATTGTGAGTCGCCGACTTCAGTTGGACTGACCCTATAGGTACCTATCATTTTGAAATAACTTATTTTTTGCGTTTTTGAAGTCGGATTTTTGTTTTTTAAAACATTTATTTTATACTTATTAGAGATCATAATAAGCACATAACAGCTTATTATGATATCTAAAAAGTATAAAATCCCACTTCTTAGTTGATATGAAACTTGAAGACATTTCAAGTTCACCGCATGGCAGGAAAGTCGTAGTCATATTTAAATTATTAAATGTTCTACATTATACTTTCTCAAGTATCTTAATCGAGATATCTTATGGCTACCCTTGAAAAAGTAACGTTGAGGAGTTCCGTTGGCCATCCGTGGTCTTCATCATCAGTTCCACTTCTATTCTGATATCTTTGTATTTTATATTTCAAATACCTACATTACTTAAAGATATTTTGCAATTCGTAATTTAAATACTTGCGAGATAGTATTTTGTAATTTGTATTTCAAATTTTCAATTAAAGCAAAGCATGTATTTTGCCCAGCCCTGAATACATATCTCAAATACCTATATTACTTAAAGATATTTTGCAATTCGTAATTTAAATACTTGTGAGATAGTATTTTGTAATTTGTATTTCAATTAAAGCAAAGCATGTATTTTGCCAAGCCCTAAATACATAGAATTAGGCACTGGTCCCACCGCCGACGATGAGCGGGAAGCGAGTACAGCCAGCGACCAATTAACGATTAAGAGTTCTGACTGTCACATTTATATGAAATTCCGACGAAACAAGAATCCGGCGAATCGGGAACTAACCTTAATATACGTGTCTCTTTTACTGGCAGGGTATCTTTATATTTTTTTCGGTTCTTGAGCGAGAAAATCGCCGATAGCTAATCGCTTCCTCGCCCTTGGTGGGAGGACCAGTGCCTTACTGAGCTACAACTTGCTTTTGACGTGTTATGGTATTGTTTTTAACTCGGCCGCCATTACTGTCAATTAAATAAGAGCTAGGGGCGGTTGTTTGATTAGTAGTTAACTCAACTAATTGTTAAAATTCGAAATAGGAATCGAAAATTTGACACATTTACTTTAGATTTAACCATTAGTTACGGTTTTTAACGATTGGTTAGTTAACTACTAATCAAACAACAGGCCCTTAAAGTTAGTATACGGATAACACGTCAAAAGCAATATTATTTCACTGTGTAAATAAATAGAGGCCCTAATGTAGCAATGAATTATACTTGTACAGTCGAGTTCATAAATATGTATAAACTTTAGTACCTTGTCTATTTAATGTCATGTTTAAACTTTCATATATGAATTGGCACAACGATTAAAGTGACAAGGTACTAAAGTGTATTCATATTTATGAACTCGACTGTGCTTGACAGTGCAGGTGACTGTGCTTGACAGTGCAGGTACCTTAGTACGGCAGCGCCCGGAACGCGCGTCTAGGGCGCTTGCTATGGTTTATCTCATCTTATCTTATTTGTTGTTGGGGTCCTTACGGATCAAAGAGATTTAATATTATAGGTACCTAACTACTAAGTATATTTAATGTTTTTAACCTTTTCAACGCCACAGTCGGCTCTGGCCGTCAACTAAAAGTCGTGCCACTGACGCCACGTCGGCTACAGCCGACAAGAGTTCAAGATTAAAAGAGACTTTGTTTGGTAGCAATAAGGTGTAATTTGCATAGCATAGCAAACATGGTTGGCGTGTGGGTGGCACATTTTGTATTCGACGTATGGCGTTCAAAAGGTTAATAAAGAGCTTTGTATGCCCTAAGCCTACCGTGGTTTTGCACTCTTTCTGGTGTATTTCCAGGGCATTATTGTTCTCTGCTATAGTTAGTCCCTATCGTTCTATGCTATGGTTAGTCCCTAAGGCCCGCTTGCGCGTAAATTTAACGCTAGGTTAACTCCAGCTTCAATTATTAAAGAATTTCAGATTCATTTAAGAACACTGTCAATTTTAACATTTTAACCGTTTAACCCGGGATCAACCAAGGGTTAATTTACGTGCAAGCGCCCAACACGTCGAAATACATGTTTTTTTACCGCCTAGAATAGAGGCCCTAATTTACTCTCGATTAACTGGCGATTAAGGGCCGGGTTCACCAACAATTAAACGGACGGTTAAGTCTTAATCAGCTGTTAATCAATACATTTGACACCGGTTAAACTCCTAACCGTCCGTTTAATTGTTGGTGAGCTTGGCCCTAAAGACCAAAATTTGCTCTCGTATGGTTGAATCCGCCCTAAATCGAAACATAAGATGAACTAAGTACCTATAACGCCAAATGAGGTAGTAGCAGAGATGGACCACTTTCCTACTTACATTCTCCCTTCTTAGCCAAGTACAGGCACGGGCCTGCGCTAAGCCGCGCGGATGCATGGAGCGGGTTGCAAGTCTATCGAAAAATAGTATGAGCAGCGCTAACTCGTGCGGCCGATTTTTCATAACTTTTATTCGACGCGCGCACCCGCTCCTCGCTCCCGCGCGACTCAGCGGAGGCCCTTAAGGGCCTGTAAAAATAAAATAACCCGGAAATGTTTACTTAATTTTATTTGTCCTTGAAATAAGTTTAACATATAATAATATAACCATTAAGTAACGCTAAACAATGTTTTTGTGGGAACGGCAAGGTTAGATACTGGTACAATTTAACCATTATAATCTCTCGCAAAATGCTAGGTAAAAGATAGTAAAAAAATAAGGGCGCAGTCAGTGAGAAATTAGCATGTTGCTCCAATTTTTACCAGTCCTTTTGTTGGTCTTTCATCTTTTGTCTTGTACCATCATACAGTTTCGAATAAAGTAAAAACGCACTAGGCGTTCAACTTGAACGGTTCAAGGCACTAGGAGTAAGTCAGAAAAACGCTTACATCAATTTTCAGCAGTGAACGCGTTTCCGCGTACTACAACGTCACTTTTATGGCAAACTATGTTCTTTTATTCAAAGCGTGTAGGTAAGTATAATATATATGTATTGTTCTTGGTAAACTTGTCTCGATGCAATCTATTATAAATGGGTTCTCGGTCGTTTGTTTAACCCTCTAAGGCAAAGTGTAGCAGCGAAGCAGAGAATGATAAAGGCTACTTCATTCCTAACCTTACACAACTTAAGAAAATAACACAATGGGAGAAACAACGATTTTACGCGGACAAAGTCAACATCTTTTAGTCTAGACACAATGCAGTACAGGCTTGTTCTAAATCTCAAAACATTTAACACGACTATAGGTAGATTCACTAAAGCTGGCACGAATGGAATGAACAAAAGTAATTTCACCTATCACTGTGTGAGTCCCGTCCTTTGAACCGGTCTTCGAATTTCAAACCAAAAACCTATTATATTATTTTACACACTTGTATACTATCGTTCACTCATTCAATCCATTCGTGCCAGCTTTTGTGAATCGACCTGTAAGGAAATAAATTTAGGGAGGGACATTTTATACCAAAAGGTAAGCAGCTTGTTGCTATTTTGTATTTGAACAATGGTACTAGCTTACAATTTTACTTGACTAGTTTAAAAGTAGACTACATTTTGATTGATAGATGTTATGATACTAACCCATTACATTAACTCTAAAACGCAACTGTAAACAGTTCCGATTCGCCTTTGAAAAGCATTATAAACCTATCAGTTCACTTCACTTTTTATCAGTACCAAATACACCATTGCAGTCATGTTATCATATCTGAAAGATACATTATCCTTCTTGACATTGACACTTCCTTATCACTTCACATGAGCGAAATTTAAATAAATATGATTTAGTATAGTCATTTCATATTTTGTGTGTGGAATATGTTTTGCAATTAATGTCTGGTTCATATGGTGCAATATTGGATTTAACACCTGTGTCAGCCAGTTGCGGAGGCCTGCATAAGTAGAGCGCGCGCGGCATGGAAAAGCGATGGCTGAGGGGCCACTCGAGATTGGCCAGTTCGCTCCGCTGGAGGCAGATGGCATAAGTATCGCCTTAGCGCCAAATCCCGACGAGCACTGAGAGCCCTAGTGATCTCACAACCAGATCCAAATAGCACAGCCCGCTGGCGTTTACGTTTCTCAACCGCCACCTATAAAGCAAAAGTAATGTGGATTATTTCTTTGCATCACCTGTAAAACCGTTTCAACAGAATTAGTTAGGCCAAATACCTGAATAGCTGCAACAGGATGCAAAGAATTTACGTCTGGTGTAGAAGGTGGTCTGTCATTATCGTCATCATGCTTCCCATTCTGTATTTCACCGACATGTTCAGAGCTTGGTTCAATTTTAACAGGTTGTTCAGATTGCAAACTTGCTGCATTTTTATGAAGTATTTCTTGCACGGTGTCTTTACCGGCCATATGTAGAGAAAGGCCAAGACGAGCTAGAACTCGTTCCGGTTTCCAACGATCCCGAGCGCCTCCGGTGGGCGCGGTTTGTTCTCGCCGATTCACATCTGCCACCAGACTGGCCCAGTCCACACCCAGAGCATCTCCTAATCCAGCTGAAAATCAACATACATGCAAATAATTGTAAATTTTCTCCTTACGCCAAGATATGGCTGGCCTTGCAAATATATCACTTAAGGGAGACTAATAGTAATTCTGAAAATTGTTTACAAACCTCTGGTTCGCTCCTCTTCAAGTTCACCATCAGATATTTCTTCAAAATCTAAATCTGTAACATCTTCCTCATTCTTGGCACCGTGGGATTCCTTTTCATCCCCAACTCCACTGGTATCCTTAACAGAAAGTTCGGTTAATTGCTTAAACGCTGTGATACTATCAAAATACCTAAAAAAAAAACACAATATCTTGTCCTTTTACCTGTGTTGAGTCTTTTTCAGATCCTTCAGTTTTAGGAATAATTTCTTCAGGTTGAGCCACTTGGCTATCTTCATCCATCGATGGATCCGCCATCTAGAAAACAAAAATATTTAATGACTGCATAAATATCTCGCCATTAGGCCCTGTTTTAACCAAAAGTGCCATGCCAGTGTATAATCTGTGTCAGAACGTCGTAAGGAAGTGCGAGTGTACTAGGAATTCCTAAACTAACTATGTTTACTTTTGGTACCAATATGCAGTTTGGATTATTTTTATTGCCTCAACGAAAAACGAAAGGATGGAGGTTGATAAATACAAAGTGGGTCAAAAAGGTGTTGGGAATAGGGTTTGAATATGAAATCTACAAAACATACATCTTTGATTTGTATTTAAATAAGATATAATTTTTGGAATTTTAACATTAAAAGTGATGTTGTTTACAGTCTTAGCATTCTTGAAACAGATGTCGCAGATTTTGGAACACCTGGCGAAGCGTTAACTGCGGGTTATTGTTAATTTCCCGGATAATGATTTTGAGTTCGAAACTATTCCAAAGTTGTTGGATTGTTTTCGTGCACCGATTTAAGGTAGCCCCATAAAAAAAAACAAGGCTGCGCTGCATCTGAGCTGCGTACATTGTATATACCCCTTTTCGAAATGACTTTTCATGGGATTTCTTTTAGATGGTTTATAGACACCCTAGCAGTATGGCATGTGGCACCATCTTGTTGGAACAATATCAGGGACGACTCCTCTTGGAATTCTCGCAAACTTGAAACCAAGAACTCTCTTTACATGTCGCTATAATTGTGCACTCTCACCGTCACCGCGCGACCTCCTTCGTCCTAAAAAAAGTATGGCCCGACAATAATGTCTGCTGATATTGCAGCCCACACGACAAGTTTAGGGTTGTCAAGTGGACGTTCATGCAGTTTGCCGGGGTTTGGTCTCGAAGCAGAAACGACAATTTTGTTTATTGAAGTGACCGTCAAGATGAAAGTTCGCCACGTCATTGAACAACAAATTAAAAAAGTTGTTAAAGGGTATGTCCGTTGATCTTATAGGGCTTAAAACGCAAATCTCGCTTCAAAATTCATTGTAAAGTCATTCTCTTGACGCCCAAAGCCTGGTTTCTCTTGCGAGTTGATTGTTGCAGATTTTGCTGAACTGACACACGAACACAGTGCACAATGTCGAGCGTTCTCGCCGAGACCGGGCGTCCGAGATTCATTTTTCTTCCACCTGGTTGTTTCGAATATTCTGAGTTCTGACCCATTTACGTATCACATTAGCCGTAGGAGTTTCACTAACGTCTCGTCAGTATTCACCGTTTTATTGGTTTGCGTTATTGTTTTCGTAACACTGCGCTCCCGTTTGCAGCTCCATTGCGACTAAAATTACAAGAAGCGACGCCCCCGAGAAATCAAAAACTCAAAACGCCAGCACCATTTTGGCCCACCCTGTATATTGTCCGAGGGCTTGTGTAATAGCGATGGACAACACGACTTTAGTTAAGCTAGACGTTCTGAAAATACTTACGTCTTCTCTGTTTAGAATATCGTCAGGATCGTCACTAATCTCACTGAGGTCATCGGGTATAGGTTTGTCGTCGACCTCCGCGTCCGGGCGCGGCGGGCCCGCGGCCGCAGGCTGCGCCGCCGGCGCGGACTCCTTCGCACCAGCCTCAGACTCGTTTCGCTGCGGGCGCCGTTTGTTGCCATCTCTCATATCTAATCTCATACCACGGTAGTCATCTAGAAACAAACCATCATTTCTACATTAAATCTAGTCCAAGAATCACATTATTAATTATATGTTCGAAGTTTCGATATGATTGTTATTTTATCTTCTGCGTCTCTAACCTTACCATGCATACGGCCACGATGTGGGCCAGACGGGTGACCTCTGTGATGCCAGCCTTCCATATCAGTTTCTTTGTCACCCCACTCGTTCATCTGCAATGATGAAATAAATCAATATACATAATACATTTTGGTACAAAGGACAAGGAAACGTGTCAAGTAAATGTTTGAAGCCATACGAAACACATACCAAAATGCGGATAAGGACAGCCAAGGAAAATATGGGAGAGGATAAAACAGGTATTCTGATAGTTTCTGTTATAGTAATCAATTGGTTGGTACTGGTACAGGGTTTGGTAGTAAATGCTCACCTAGGAACAGAAATCATTCGTCACCGTTATTATAAACTTATATTTAAGAAGGAACATTAAAATGAGACTCATTATAATACCTGGGGTTCATGTAAAGGCCAGTGCCGGTCTCGGCCCCACTCTCCAGTAGCGCGATAATCTTCGTTATCCCAATCTTTATGTGGCTGCAGGTAATTGCGATCTCTGTCCATAGACCCCGAGCGTCCTTCCCAGGAGCGATCGCGGTGCGGACGACGATCATCGTAACCTGGACAAAAATTGGGCAATAAGCATCGTCAAAAAAATAATCAGACAACACTTTTTTTTTTAGACCAGCAAGAATGAGATGATTCATAACGTCACCGGATGCACCCTGCAGTAAAAATTGTGTCGTGACGTAATTTATCTATAAATTTGCGTCGAGCGGTAAACATCACTTCCAAGTCAGCAGAATAGAAGTACATTTGAACTGCTATGCCTTTTCTAGATCACTTACGCGGGCGCGAATGTATTAACCGCGTCAAATAGCGTCATGTTAAGGCAACTCGGCTCTTCCTATTCCGATCACTGTTATGCTACATTAACACGCTTGCCGAGGCTTGGCAAACGTCTACAAGCTCCAAGCCTTTACAAACGCTTGGATGCCATTTAGACGCTTGCGAGTGCGTAACTGTGTTCCGGACAGGCAAACAAGCTTCCTTTGATCTGTCTTCAAAAACCGACACTAACCCGGATCGCGACAAGCTCTTGCAAGCTCACGCAAGCCAAGCCAAACAACCCCGTTCACACGATTATGTTTGTGGAAGCTTGTCGAGACTTGCCAATCGTGTAAACTTACCATTAAAGGAATGCATTAACGCTAATCACACGTTTGTTAGTCATAATCATAAATTAAGCAGGACTGGTTAATTGCAATGTTTAACCAAATTGGATAAAAATTCAATGGTATGAATCACAGGTCATATTCTTACCCATGTCAACACCACGATGATCACCCATCCGTTCAGCATACATCCTATCTTCATCCTCAGGGTACCCTCTAGATGGGCCAGGTATATCATATCCAGCATCATAATGCCTATCCCTACTATAACCTGGCGACCTGTCGTCTTCTCTCGGTTCGTCATAGCGATCATCCATTCTTTCATATTGGTCTATCCCATGGCCACGATCGTAATTGCGTTCCATACCGATTTCATAATCACCCGGCTCTCGATCTAAACTACCGATTCTTTCCCTCTTGCTAGATCGATCCCGTTCTAACCTATCCTGCTTGCGGCCTCCTCTTTCAGAATGAGTGTCTTGACGATCTTTAGAGTTTGTTGAATTCTTATCTGTTTCAAGAGCCCTGTTAGATATAGCGGCAAGGGCGGCTAATCTCTCTTCGGGTCTAGGTAACAGTCTCTCCATAGGTTTGTTTGGTTTTTCGAGACCTTTATCAGGCCCTCTGCTACCAAGCCCTCTATCACGGCCTCTACGCTTGCTGTCATCGCGTTTGTTGCCCTCTTTATTTCTTTCACGCCCTCGGTCTTTTCTGTCATGCCTATCTTTATCGTCATGTTTTTCCTTTCGCCGCTCTAATGATCTATCTTTATGGTCACGGGCTCTGTCCCGATCTCTACTAGCAGATCGTTTCCTATGTCTTTCAGCACTACCTTCACGTTTAACTTGCTTCTTTGGAGAAACCGGTCGACTTCTCTCAGAACTTTCTTTACGCCTTGGGTCTTTAGGATGAGAGACATGAGGACGGGGTGATCTAGACCTACCTTTTCTAGGAGATCTGCTTCGGCCTCTAGTTCGATCCCTTTCCTTTTCCCGTTCTTTTTCTCTTTCTTTGTCTCTGTCTTTTTCTTTTCTATCTCTATCTTTATCACGGTCTTTAACTGAGTGTGGAGAAGCACTCTTCTTGTCTCTTCTTGTTGGAGATTTACTATGCTTAGCCACAACCTTGGAGAGGCTTTTTGATGAAATTGGTGGAGTACCTCCTGATTTCTTTCCTGGTGACAAAGATTTTTTTCCGAGTGTCACTTTTGTCAGTGGCTTTTTTTTTGGTACATCAGATTTCTTTAATAACCTTTCATCTTTCTTCATGTTTGGTTTTTTTGTTTCACTTTTGTCTCTCTTCGAATCACTTTTCACAAATTTCTTTTTGGGTGGAACATCACCTTCTGATGAAGAACTGGAGTTCCTTTTAAGCTTTCCTTTCTTGATTTTTCTTCTGGTTTCCCTAGAAAAAAAGAACATTTACATTAATAACAGCAATAGAAACCTAAATACATTTCTAGTTGACTATCGTATCAAGGCCCGCACAAGACACAATTAAAGGTAGGTAACGCTTTTGCGTAAAAAAAAACCTTTAAGACTAAATGGTAATGAACTGAACGTTTGATCGAGGTGTTGGCATGACTGTGTTACAAAGGATGTGTGGCATGGAGAAACCATTTAATTAAACCAACCATCGAAGAACCATAGAAAGAATCCACTTCTTCAATTGGGTGGGTGGTGCTTCAACCTATATGTTTGGGGGACACTATCTTAAGCATAATATACAAAAGGAGTCACAATATCAGGCTGTACAGTCAAAGGCATACATTCTCACGGCCTGGCCACGACATTGCGCGAATTGCGGCGCGGCAAGCGTTTTCTTAATACATTGCTCGGTCGAGACGCATAACGTTCTGCGGTTAGTTGGCATCACACGCAATGTATTATAGTATGGTCGAATTAGCAGAAAGTATGGAATTAAGTCGTGTAGTCGTGCATTTTTGGCAATCGTTAGAGGGCTTAACTAGATAGTTTTCCCCGGTTTGCACCGTTTCTATTATGTACGGAAAGCCTTTAAATGTTAGGTATAAACTTTAAAGTGCCGTAATTTTGGAGTATGTTAAAAACTATTTGGTGCAAGTTTAGCCACGTGTAAAGACCCCTTTAATACTTAACGTATCTTAATTAAAAAGGTGTGAGATGTATCAAAATTAAGTTATTTGTTTTTCTTAGATTGCGGCTCGAGGATAATTCAGTCGGTTGGTGCAAACTTACATTAAGCTTTTTAAAGCATAATAAACGCCCAGTTTATTTTGCACCCCTGTGCGAATTATGGAACATGAATTTTTCATTATTTTATAGATTGTACTTTGGGGCAAATTAAGGTAGTCGTGATTCGCACCTTATAAAAAAAAGGAAAAAATAACGGGAAGTTTATCAAATGTAATCACAGCGAACGCCAGGCGACCGCGGGCATACCTATTTCGTCGGTGAAACTGCAAAACTGCGTAACCAACAAATTTATTATAAGGCAAAATAAACCTTAAGCTCTTAAAGAAAAGGTGCAGTTTGCTTCTTATTAAAAATGTTTCTTACGCGGTTTTGCAGTTTCACCGACGATTTAATCTTTGCCGCGGGTAGTGGGAGCGCGGGGTGCGGGGCGGGGAAGAGCGCAACGCATGGCACCGCTCAGTCAGTTACTTTGTGAAAATTGTTGTGTGATCTGATGATCTCTGTGTACCCTATACAGGGTGGAAAAAACGCATATGAACGGCAACTTCCTTTATATTCAAAAAAGAAAATTCTACACGAAGAAGACTTACTTTTATTTTTTAAAACAATTATTACTGCATTTTTGGAATTAGGTCTGCCTTAACCGGGAATCGAACTGGTCGAATATATGACAAAACAATAAAACCATGTATTTTTTACGGTTTTTAATTAATTTGAAGGCGTATGTGTTGTAAGTTTAAAATGATCACTATCATGACCCTTTCGATCTGTATCATAAAACAAGACTTTATTGTTGTTTTGTCATATTAGACCAGTAGTGCAGTAACCATGTCGCCTGAAAGTACGGGGTACTTTGCGTCAAATTCGGTAGTTCTGATTGCTTGCAGACTTGTTTATGATGTTGGCCAAATTAATAATCCAAGTTTGTGACTTCAAGCGCCGAA
The DNA here is from genome assembly GCA_946894065.1 of Acleris literana. Lineage (NCBI taxonomy): Eukaryota > Metazoa > Arthropoda > Insecta > Lepidoptera > Tortricidae > Acleris > Acleris literana. The sequence continues at coordinate 19,239,563 of OX335671.1, read as the reverse complement.
CGCAACTTTGTCAAAAATAAAAAAAACCGTTAAAATTTCGGACTTTTCTCAGACTGGCGATTATAACCCTAAAGGACTAGTTTTTGATAGTAGCTTCTTCGGACGTTTTAAATAAGACTAAATTTGCTACAACATGAGACTAGAATTGTCTCTGTGATAGTTTTCGAGAGTCTCGTGTAGGCGGTAACCTGGGCAGATTGAAGCTGGTTTTCGTCGCAGCCCTGGCAAATAGTAAGTTGGTATCGCAGTTCGTCAAGGTTGTTCAAAAAAATTGCGAAGTTCGACAAAAGTTGAATTTTGAAAAAAAAAAACTCGGAAACTATTGGGTCTACAGAGACAACTCTAGTCTCATATTGTAGCAAATTTAGTCTACTTTAAAAACATCCTAGAAAAGTACTATCAAAAACTAGTCCTTTAGAGTTACAATCACCATTATCTGAAAAAAAAAAAACGAAATGTTCACGGTTTTTTTATTTTTGACTAAGTTGCGATCTTCTCGGGGTCACAAACTTGAATTATTCATTGGGCCAACATCATAAACAAGGCTGCAAAAATTCAAAACTACCGGATTTGACGCAAGCCCTCAGTATAAAGTTACTGGAGTACAGTACAGTTCGTTTTCCGGTTAAGGCAGAGGAATTTCCAAAAATCCATAAATGCAGTATTAATTGTTTTCAAAAATAAAAGTAAGACTTCTTTGTGTAGAATTGGATATTTTCAAAATTTAAGGTAGTCGCCGTCTATGTGGCGTCTATTTTTTCTCTTAGTTCCGCATGATGAAAACCTCATATAAAAACGGACAAAGTTAAACTGAGTAAATATACCGATCTTACTTTCGAGGTTCCACCACCATGTGGAATGATCACTCTATAGTTATTTTCCAAATAGTTTTATAGCTAACGGCATCCTCGAACTACACCTTCAAAGGGCTTGCTAGGCTGCTTGATCAGAGCTAGATTCAGAAGGCAGTGAATATACTTCAGAATGCACAAATAATGATGACATTATTATTGTTTACATTGTCCGCTCCAATATATTTGCTGGTGACTATACCGTTTTGATATTAGACACTTACTTTGATTATTGACGATCAGAACTCAAAATTGAATTTTTTCTTTATTATTGAATTTCTTAAACCAACTTTATTTTTCATTAAAACTTGTATTACAAGTTAAAAAATTCCACTTTCCCACTTAATATCCAATTAATATTATAAATGCGAAAGTTTGTGTATTAGTTTGTTACTCCCTCACGCTGCAACGGCTGGATGGATTAGGATGAAATTTGAAATGGAGATAGCTTAATAAAAGTTCCAAAGGAAATAATAATAACCGATATCTACAGAAGCTATAAAACATAAATTAATTAATAAGTACAGTCTCGGAAAGGGAATGTCAAAGCATACTTTAACTAAAATAGGTTTATGAATAAGAGAGTTCAAGAATATTTATTTAATTAAAAAAGAAAATATAACCGACTACTACGCTACTTTTGCCCATGCCTCAAGAACCGTGCATCATCGGTCCGTTTACGCGTGCGTGCGCTTCTGTGGCTTTATTGCTCTATGGTAATAAGTAATTTACAAACATACAGAAAACTGCATGATCCCGATAAGAATGCCAATTTTTTATGGGGTGCGAATTTAAAGTTAATCAAATGAATACGATTGTGACGATTTTCAATTGTTTCAAAATTTCCCCCGAAGTACGAAGACCGTTAAACGTAGATAACTACTTTCCGGGGGTTGCACCCCGGTGCAAATTAGATATTGTATTTAGATATTTTTTCTAATCATATCCTCAATTTGCACCGCGTTCTATATTTTCCCCCGAGCCGCGATGGCCGAAAGTAAGTTTTTACTTATATATATTTTTATTTATATGTTCCGTAGGTTGAATTAAATGAAATAATACGTGCAAATGTAGATTGAGATGGATTAAAACGTATGCCAAATTGCACCGAGTACACCTTTTTTCCCTCGTTAGTTATGACCTTTGCAAGGTTTTCAACCAATTGCACCCCTTTCCGGGGGGGCGAATTTATTAAGGGATGCATAAAGCTCGATTTTTAACCCGTACAAAGCAATCAGAAATGTTTTTATCAATTCTTAGAATTATTTCGAGACTTTAGTGAAATTTCATCTAATTTGCCCGTACTATTAGGAAATCGCTCGCCGCGCCGCAATTCGCGCAATGTCGTGGCCAGGCCATTAAGACTTCAAAAATATCTAATTGCCTCTATGCCACTGACAAAGATTTATGTATAAGTTTGGCTAGGATATTAGTGCTTTCGACTGTACATATAACTATAAAATAATAATAATATAATATAATAATATAATTTGTTGTTATACAATGGCTTTTTAAAAAATCTCACAATTAACTATACTGTATGAGGCAAATAGAAGGAGTGATGATTGAAACTGCTTTGTTATTGAATGTGAGATATGAGATATGAGAGATTTTGTGGAAAAGTTTCGTTAACTTTAGTTCTTAACTATGCATATTGTTTTTGGGAATTGGCCTAGATGCGAGCAATATGAGGAATACTCGTTGGACGTTACCAACCAACGTTAGCGATTTTCGAAAATTGACAAAGCGTATGGAATTTCCAAATTGACAATTGTGAAGGGGGGGGTTGTGTCGGTAAGGTAAAAAAAAACAAGTATAGGTAGGTATATAGATCTTGCATGGAGATATTTTTTTTAGAGCAAGGACAAGGAAGGGAAAGCACCCAGGCCATGTGACCCATGTGGCCAAGTCGGATCTGAGCCCTGTAGATATTTGCATTCTCAATACTAAGATCTCAAGACTGCAATCCTAAGACTCCAAATGCATTGCCAACCCTGCGGATTAAGATGGAATGCCTCTATACTAGTAATTTCATGAGTTGTCTAATCCCCACACAGTAGAAAAAACCAATTCTAATTCAGCGGTAGGTTTAAGGATAACATGGTGGTAGCGATCTGGTGGACGGACCTTGAACAAAGTTCCACCACAACTCATCCCTACAACTAGCATTTACCTCAATCCCTAGTTCTTCTAACAAAAAATAAATGCTTTTACAAGAACACAAATGTTGTTTCTGCAGTATCAGAACTGAAGAGTATAAACTGAAACTTGAAAATTTGCAGAAAATTTTAAAATGAAAACAATTACCAAACCCCGCGATTTAGGTGATCAGTGCCTGTCCAGCTTTCTTAAAGTGTGATCCGCACAACCCTCGGGCTTGGACAAACAACAGCATTATTAAAAATCTTTATACAAATATGAAAACAAGGGTTGGCTCAGTGTTTCAAAAAGGATCTGTTGCTAGAAAAATATGAAAACTAAAAGAAAAATATTCATACAGGCATTGGAATAAAAATACATTGCAAAGCAGTTACAATGGAATTTCATTTGTTTTTATGACTGACAATAAAATTACATAATTGACTGTATTTAATTCATATTCAGTTTACATTATGCCTTAGGAGGTACAGTCGACATCAAAGATATGTTTGCACTTTAGTACCTTGTCACTTTATCCACTACGACAATTTCATATGGCAGTTAAAACATGACATTAAATTGACAAGGTACTAAAGTGTAAGCATATCTTTGACATTGACTGTACAATCAAAAGGAAATTGGCAACTTTCAGAAACTTCTATCTGGACATCGTTAAAATTGGCCCTAATCCTTGTATAAAATTTTAGTAGTAAAAAAGGTTATAACAATTTTAATGAATTAAATGGAACTGTGAAGGTGTCATTGGGAAAACTAATTTTCAACCTAAACAATTTATGTCTCCCAGGAAGTTAAGAAAAATAATAAATATTTTTTTAAAATTTTTATTCTATTCTATTCTATTCTAAATATAAAGACTAGAAAGAGTAACAGAAAATCTTAGTTGGCATAGAAAAGAATTATCTTATCCTACCTGCCAGAGGAAGAAGATGAAGAGCTGCCATCAGATGACGAAGAGGAGACGCTGGAGGAACTAGAACTTCGTGAAGAAGAGGAGCTCGAGACGGGTTTCTTTTTCTCTTTTCGCATGTCTTTGCCAGAGTCCATCTTCAGCTGTAACTCGAGCTCCCGCTGAAGCTGCTGTCTTCTTTTCTCCAGCACGTCCGTGTCGGCGTATTCTAGGTCATTTTGATCCCAGTTGTCAATTTCACCATCGGGACTACGGCCCGACCTCACAACGACTGTGGAATGTAACCTGTTCTTACCATCATCTTTTACTAATCGTTTCTGTTCTCCGTCCTTATTAGCAGCTCGTTGCTTCGAGGGGCTAATCAACGTGTGAGTGGCAGCAAATTTACAGCTTTTACCGTAAGCGCAACTTCCGTGTTGTGCCCACTGTCTGCAATGTTCAGTTGTTTTTTTTACACTAGAGGTTTTCTTAGTTCCAAGACGCTCAAATACACTAGGTCTGTTGGCTAAGTCTTTCGTTTTCGGTATCTCGACAGTGATTTTTCTTTTGCCTTGTTTTGACATTATTATAGAAAAACATTGGTCTCACTTAGAAATAGAATTTATAATAAAACATTCCCCGGCGTCCAACAATCGCCAATCGCCATTATTCTTTTTTTTATATTTCTTTTACCATAGATAAACAACGATTGACATTGTTCGATTGTAAAAGTGTTTTAAAAAGTATGTGATTCGGTTCCGTTCCGTTACCTTAGGCCGGCCGCATACATACGTTTTCCGTATACGGTTTCCGAATACGTTTTCCGCATTCGGACACCCGAAGGCATGGAATCAATGTAAAATACATTTACTGCCGCATACATTCGTTTTTTTTTCGAACGGAACAAATTCCGTTTCGTACGTTCCGAATGCAAGCCGCTGCGTTCGGAGAAACCTAATGACGTCATGCGGGAAAAACCTAATGACGCCATGCGGAACGCAACGCTTCCGTACATTTCGCATACATTTTGTTTGCGCACACATTCAGGAATTTCGATTCGTATCGCGCCCACGGATTGTAAGGGCTATCAAAAACTAACGTCGGAGAGCGTGGGAGTTTATATATTTATTTGTATTCTCGGTAGATATTTGTTACGCATAGAATCGCAATACGATAATTTTAATACGTGCGAGGCAGAAATCTTATTACTATTAACAGAAATGCAATAGCTAGTAAATCGTCGTCCTCCATCTTCGTGCATTCACCACGCTATCACTATCTGTATTACAGATCCGTACTGACTGTATAAATTCTGAATGAAGAAAAACGAATGTGTGCGCTAGTCTCACGGAATTCTAATTCCGAATTCCGCATTCGGAAACCGTATACGGAAAACGTATGTGCGCGGCCGGCCTTAAGGCAGGTCGTTCAGTGAATACGAATTTGAATCTTACGTAAATGCAGGGTACTATATCAGTGGTTCTTCTTAACCTTCTAGTCCTGGGGGACCATTTGACCAAATTTCCGTTATGGCGCAGACCACCCAGTTGGTTTATTGATTTGGAGGTAATATTCAGTAAATACATGTAAGTAAATAATGGGTTCTTTTAGACTCTTGTCACTTATTAATTGGCATGGCTCGCGGACCACTAGAGATGCTTCCAAGGACCACTAGTGGTCCGCGGACGACCGATTAAGAACCACTGTACTGTACTATATGAACGAAAGAAGTACGCACCCTGAATACGCTTTATCGTACGAATAAGCAGGGTCCCGGTGCTATGTTTTGCCTAGGATATGTAATAAAAATACAAGGTAACAAAAATGGACATGATGTCAGCAGTTTCACAAGGCTGATTTCTATATATTCCATAATTTATAGATAACTAACTTTAAAGTAGGGCCTCAGGTACTGTTTAGGAAATCCAAGTTCGAAGTTACGTAAGCTCCATCCCTGTCACTCGTCATACCAGGCTAAATCGAGAGAAAGGGACAGAGCTAACGTAACTTCGAACTTCGATTTTCAAAGTAGGGCCTCTGTTTGAGTCAAAGCGTTTGACATTTTAATCATTGGTTTCATTTTATTCATATTAGTTAGTCTATGGTCGGTATTGTATTGTATGGGCAATGGGCATTGACATCACAGATTATAAGATCTGTCTAACATACCCTTATAAATTATAATCTGTGTTAAGTACATAGCATTCGTGTTTAAAACAAAATAAATTGCTGAACTTGTGTAGGCAAAAAACTTACCAAAATGCCGTTACTAGATGGCAAAGAAATTGAGATATTTTTCGTAAGTTTGTAAACAATTACAATATTTGTATTTCAACAAAGCTCAGTACTTTGTGTACTACAAAGCAACCTCAAATCACCGTCAATACTTTCAAAGAATACCTATTTACGATTTTTTATAAGTTTAAATATTGGTCTTATATTAAATTATTATTTTCAGAGTGAAGAAGATTTACCATATGAGGAAGAAATCTTGAGAAACCCGTTTTCCGTTAAACACTGGCTAAGATACATAGACCATAAGAAAGGAGCACCTAAAAATGAAATTAATATGATTTATGAGAGAGCCCTAAAGGAGTTACCTGGGTCATTTAAACTGTGGTACAATTATTTGAAACTGCGAAGATCTCAAATCCGAGGCCGCTGTATCACTGACCCCTGCTATGATCATGTGAATAATTGCTTTGAAAGGTCCCTAGTGTTCATGCATAAAATGCCTAGAATATGGATGGATTATTGCACCTTCTTGACTGATCAGTGTCGAATAACAGTCACAAGAAAAGCATTTGACAGTGCATTGCGGGCTCTGCCAATAACTCAACATCATAGAATATGGCCTCTGTACTTGTGCTTCTTGAAAAAACACAATATCCCTGAAACTGCTGTTAGAGTGTTCAGAAGGTATCTGAAATTAAGTCCAGAAGACACTGAGGAGTATATTGACTATCTTATTTCAATCAAAAAACTAGATGAGGCTGCAGTTAAACTGGCACACATAGTAAACAATGAAAACTTCCAGTCTAAACATGGTAAATCAAATCACCAGGTGTGGAATGAATTGTGTGAATTAATATCTAAAAATCCTGATAAGATACATTCTCTCAATGTAGATGCCATCATAAGAGGTGGACTGAGACGTTACACAGACCAACTTGGGCACTTATGGAATTCTTTAGCCGATTATTATGTAAGAAGTGGTTTATTTGAAAGAGCAAGAGATATTTATGAAGAAGCTATTCAAACTGTCACTACAGTGAGGGATTTTACTCAAGTATTTGATGCCTATGCTCAGTTTGAAGAACTTAGTTTAAGTAAAAAGATGGAAGATGTTGCTAAGAAACCAAGCCCTTCTGAAGATGATGACATTGACTTAGAATTGAGACTTGCAAGATTTGAATACCTAATGGAAAGAAGGTTATTGCTTCTTAACTCTGTTCTCTTAAGACAAAATCCTCACAATGTAGCAGAGTGGCATAAAAGAGTTAAACTATATGAAGGGAAACCACATGAAATTATTGACACATATACAGAGGCTGTCCAAACTGTTGACCCAAAACTTGCAGTTGGGAAGTTATATACACTTTGGGTAGGTTTTGCAAAGTTTTATGAAGAAAATGACCAAATAGAGGATGCAAGATTGATCTTTGAGAAAGCAACACAAGTAAATTATGCAAAAGTTGATGACTTGGCATCAGTTTGGTGTGAATGGGCTGAAATGGAAATCAGGCATGAAAACTATGAAGATGCATTAAAGCTTATGCAAAAAGCAACTGTATTACCTAGTCGGAAAGTAGCTTATCATGATGACTCTGAAACCGTTCAAATGCGTTTGTACAAGTCACTTAAAGTTTGGTCTATGTATGCTGACCTTGAAGAAAGTTTTGGTAGTTATAAAACTTGCAAAGCTGTATATGACCATATAATTGATTTAAAAATTGCAACCCCACAAATAATCATAAATTATGGGCTCTTCTTAGAAGAACATAATTATTTTGAAGAAGCATTCAGAGCCTATGAAAAAGGTATTGCTCTTTTCAAATGGCCTAATGTCTATGACATATGGAATACATATTTAAGCAAATTTTTGAAACGGTATGGCGGAACAAAGCTTGAACGAGCGAGGGATTTATTTGAACAATGCCTAGAACACTGCCCTGAAGAGTTTGCCAAGTCTATATTCCTACTTTATGCAAAATTAGAAGAAGAACATGGTTTAGCACGTCATGCTATGTCAGTTTATGAACGTGCTACAACTGGGGTTTTACCAGAACAAATGTTTGAAATGTTTAACATTTACATTAAAAAAGCTGCAGAAATTTATGGTGTACCAAAAACTCGTCAGATATATGAGAAAGCTATCGAAACATTGCCAGAAGCAAAAGCAAGAGAAATGTGTATACGCTTTTCTGAGATGGAAACACGCTTGGGAGAGGTAGACAGAGCTCGTGCTATATATGCACACTGTAGTCAAATGTGTGATCCCAGAATAACTGCAGACTTTTGGAACACATGGAAAGAGTTTGAAGTCCGCCATGGCAATGAAGATACAATGCGTGAAATGCTTAGAATAAAGCGAAGTGTCCAAGCTACATACAATACACAAGTAAATATGATGTCTGCTCAGATGTTAAGCTCAGCCGCTCAAGCAGCGGGCACAATTTCGGACCTTGCACCTGGAATGAAGGATGGCATGAGGATGTTAGAAGCTAAGGCAGCAGAAATGGCAGGTCAAAATAAAGGGAACATTATGTTTGTGCGAGGTGAAACACAAGGCCTCAAAGAGAGTGGAGACAAAGTGGTCAACCCTGATGAAATTGATATTGATGATGATGATGCATCTGGAAATAGCAATGATGAAGATGACACTGTAGTAGCTCCGGTCCAGAAGAAAGAAATTCCAGCTGCTGTATTTGGTGGACTTGTACCTAGCACCAGCAAAGATAGTGATTAAGGAATAATATCATAATTTAAAATTAAGCAACTCAATTATAATATAAAATAAACAATAGCCCATAAAATGTCAAGTCTTTTAATACTTTTAGCCTTGACAAAACAACCTTGTATTCTTTAAAAAATTGCACCTTTTTGTATAATTATGGCAACTCAAATGGATATTGGCTACCTTACCTTATGATACAGACTGTGACTAATGTCTGCATATTGGATTGCGTAAGCGTTAAATCTTTTTAATCTGAGCAGTCAGAGGCGGCAGCAGCGCAACGACGAACTGCAGCAGGCACAGTCAAGGACTTCAATTATTATGCCAATATGGAACCCTGTCGCATAACGTTAATCATTCATTTAAGCGTAATTTTTGTCATGTGGTATGACGCTGTCATTACGACAGGGTTCCATAGTGCCATAACAATTATTAAGTCCTTGACTGTACGAGATCGTCCCTAAACTAAATCTAAGTTTGTAATAGTCTTGCCCTTTCTTTCAACGGTATCAAGGTCTTTATCAAGCTACCTTATTAGCACGCGCCTGCCTGCCTGCAGTCTGATTGATTACTCTAGCCCGTGTGTCTTACTAAGGTCAGTAGGGAGTTCGGAACAAGTGCCAATACCTAAAATAGATTAAGTATCTACAGTCAACCAATTTGAATCCTAGGCTACTATGGAACTATGTCATAGTGACGTAATGATTCAAATCGTAATAGACTTCTTAAGAATGGAATTAAAACCTCACTTTGACGTAGTTCCAAAGTGGCACGAATCAAATTGATTGAGTGTACATTAGGTACAACTACAAAAAAATAATCTAAAATGGCAATTTACAACTTATGTGTTCATGGACGCGCATGTTATTGCAGTCGTTTATCGTACCCTAAATAGTATAGTATGTCCGTCCATGAGCGTGTTAATATTAAAAATTATTAATATACTTCGCTGAAATATATGCAAATGAAGTACCTATTTACAAAAATGAGGACATAACTAAGGCTAGCTGGGCGAGAAATAAAATCGGGACGAAAGTAGGTACCTTGGTTGTCAGAGTTGGAGGTTGTCAGAGTCTGCTTGTGGTGGCGTGGTTCCTGAGCTGAGTTTAATAAAAAAGTCGTCACCAGGCTCACTTCGAGAATCGATGGAGAAACAGATGTATTTTGTTTTGTGTACGTTAAGCGCAATAGAATTATGGTGGAGGTGGCAGACTTAGGTACTTGCTTTATTGAACATAAAAAAGAAAAGGTCAAATGCGAGTCGGACGGATTTAAGATAATATGGTTAGAAAATGCAAAAGAAAATACACATTTTCTTATGAACTTTATTTTTTATGCAATAAGGTCCATTTTGACTAGCCTAAATTTTAATACAGGTTTCCAAAACTGTAAAATTTGACAACTTCATTTTATTTTCGAGTAAAATATAAATCATGAACTTGACAGATTTGGTCCAAAAACTTCGGAGATAAGGGGGGAACGGTAATATTTTTATACATTTAATTTATGGCTATAAATCAAAATGTACGTCATGGAAAATGATTAAAAAAATATTTTTGATAATTTGCAGATTGTGCCCTTTCATATGAAACCCCGTTTGCTATATAGTCAAATCAATTTATCTTTTCAACCAATTTATCCATTCAAGACCCATTTTCCAATATTTAGAAAAATATTTTTTTTTTTACAAAAAATAGATGCGGGCAAGTTATACAACTATGCCAAATTTTAAGTTGACAGCTTCTATAGTTACAGAGAAAACTGCCGTGACATATAGACAGACACAGAAGTCTCACCATAAAGGTTCCTTTTTTACCATTTTGATACGGAACCCTAAAAACCGGTCAACTGCGAGTCAGAGTCGCGCACCGAGGGTTCCTTATTTAAGATAATATGGTTGGGACTACATTAAATTCAACTTGTCCCGTTTTCTCGATTGTCCGAAACCTAACTTTAGGTAAGGCTTAGTGGTGCCATTACTGTTTGTCCCACTGCTTTTCGTTTTAGTCAGAAATAATTTACCACGAGTCCGAAACCCTGCAAAAGTAGGTAGGTTAGGTTTGCTTGGTATCTTTAGATGCTTTTCAAACAACCCAGAAACAGGAGGGAAAAAAAGCTGTGGGACCTCGAGTTCGGAACCGTAACTTTAGACTGAAAGGAATAGTTTCTGAAGATTCGTTTTTTTGGTGTTCTGCTCTGCAGTAACCTAGTAGACGAGATATACCTAATAATCTTATAATTTTGCATGTAGTACAGGGGCCTGGCACTTTGTCCCACTGCCTGCGAGAAAGCGATTAAATACGTACGCAAGTACGTGATTATTTTAACCAACTCGCTATACAATTTGACAGACGAATTACGAACCGGCAAGTTTAATTTGTCCCGACAGAGCGTACAAACAAGCCGCGAATTCTCAATTAGGTAGCATAATACTCGCTCGTCTGACTTCGCTCGCTGGACCGACCGTTCGGCAAGAAGCCATTCTTAATAGAATAACACCTCAGCCACCATATAGTGTAGAAACAATACATATTTAGAACCCTGTCGCAATGAGGTGGAGTTTTAAACGCGACATCACTACGTCACTTCACTTCATTGTGACAAGGTTCTATGTCGATTGCACGAATGTGGAGTACATTCGTGCAATCGACATAGAACCTTGTCACAATAACCTTAACCTTTTGAACGCCATACGTCGAATACAAAATGTGCCACACACACGCCAAACATGTTTGCTATGCTATGCAAATTACACCTTATTGCTACCAAACAAAGTCTCTTTTAATCTTGAACTCTTGCTGGCTGTAGCCGACGTGGCGTCAGTGGCACGACTTTTAGTTGACGGCCAGAGCCGACTGTGGCGTTGAAAAGGTTAAGGCCCATAGCCACACCGCTTGAGTGACGTGCACGTGCACGTGCGCGTCCGCTTTCCACTGCGTTGTATAGTGACATGTCGTAATGAGAATTCATATTATACAATGCAGTGGAAAGCGAACGCCCACGTGCACGTCACGCAACAGGTGTGGCTGGGCCTTTAAGTGTACGATCTATTGCCAGGCAAATCTTAATAAAGAGGGATATTTAGGTGAAGTGATTCATACTTTGAAATGATTGCATTGTTATAAAATAAAGCTGCAAGTAAGTTTAATTAAATATATATTCAGATTAAAATATTTTTTGGGAGTTTATACAAGAATAAATTACCCAAAATTTACAACAACCTATGTTGTTTGAGTAACCAGCATGTGACTAATCATTTTCAAATTATATCTCTAGGGGGTGTTATCAAATGCAATGAATTGGAATACATACTTTGGTGAGGAGAGTAATTAGAAATACTAATATCATTGTGCACACCTCCAAACATGATCAGTTCTCCATTCCCCTTCACCAGAGAATACATGACAAGTTCCTCCGGGGCCCCAGTAGCTTCCCCCAGGCGCGGGCACAACCATGCCACATAATTCATCATGTTACCATTTAATATTGATGAAATATCTAGCACATGCATAGTTAATGTGTTTCTTTTGATTTTCTTCACTGCTGGTTGCTGTTGCACCGGAATATCAACTTGGGGCTCTTCCTCGATTCTATTCTCTAGATGAGCAATTTGTCTTTGATTAATGAGATCATTTTCTGGAGGTGCTGCATTTACACTATTGTCACAAGCAAAAGCTGCCATCCTATATTTGTTAGCTTCTTGTAACTGACGAACTATCTTCACACCTTTATTCTGTAAATAAATGTAATGAATAAACAAATGCCTTATATGATACTAATTGAATTCTTAATTAAAAATGATTTTTATTTTATCTATTTCTCTTACCTTGTTTTTATTCAAATTTCTTCTCATAATTGATTGTTTTTTCCCTAAATCTAAGGCGCTCCCTGATTGGTTGAAATCTGAACTGGGACCAGCAGCAGGACTATTGCCTTCTAAACTGACATTTTTATCAGTAGGATTAACCATTGGTATCCCTTCTTGATCATTACTAGATCCGGCTATAGGTTCATTATTAGGATTTATTTGTTGTTGTCTTGCAGAGTTCAAGGCTTGCCTTGGTAAAACACCTCTTCTGCCATTTATATTTAGATCACGGTCTAGAGGCCTTTGCAAGCTTTGTTCTACTCTTACTGAAACTGGGGCTCCTTCCGGCCTATTTAGAGCTGATAGCCGGACAGCAGAAGTTACTAAAGGCTTTGCACAGTTCCAACCATGCCTAGTTCTGCTCAAACTCACAATCTTGTCACCAACCCTGCAAGCTGGGTTGCACCATATGTTGGCTGAGGCCCATTCTTTGTTTCTTACAGCTAGCTCTTTCCAAGTCCATGTGGGACCTTTCATAGTCAAAACCCAACAATCACTATAAACAAAGCGATTTTGTAGGGTTTGTACACCACCCAGTACCATTACTTGGTCAGAGTTCAGAGGTACAAGCGACTGAGCATATCGAGGAGGAGGCCTGGGTTTAGTTGTGGCTTGCATTCTCCAGTTCATAGTGGAAAGATTGAGGACCCACACATCATTTGAGCATTGAATTTGGTAATTCAGTACTATAGACATTACAAGGCCACCAAAAACCACCATTTCATTTTCCCTCATGCATGCTGAATGTCCTGCCATAGGGGGTGGGCTGTTTGTAGTTTTGATTAAGATCCACTTATTAGTTCTGACAGAGTAAAAATGAATATCATTAAACATGGTAACATTTTGATAGAATTGTGAGTGAGAAGGGTATGTCCATCCACCAAACACAATCAGACAGTCTTTAAAGCTAACCATTGTTGTGTATGCTTTAGGGACAGGGTATGTTCCTGTAGCCAGTGGCCTTACCCATTGTCTGTTGGATAAGTCAAATCGCCACAAATCGTTAAATGAGGTTGCATTAGTAGTACACCCACCAAATACATACATATTGTTATCTAATACACAGGCAGCATGAGAAAACCTTCTGGTTATAGTAGGTGACAATTCAGTAGATGCTATTTTCTTCCATGAAATATTAAATTCTCCGACAGCTTTAACAAGCTTCATAGAAGTTTTGCGCAAGACATCTGCAACACAATGACACGAACATTTAGACCCTTGAACATTTAAAACTATGTACAAAAAAGTAGTGTAAGTAATATTAAAAACCCGTAGACTTACTTTCCGCACAATTGTACCATCTTTTACAGACTGTTTTACAATTCTGTAAATCTTTGTAAGGAGGTAAGATACCTAAAATAAATTCCAGGACCTCATCTGGGAGATCTTCGATGGTACTTCGCAGTTTTAGGGACTGCTGAGTTACGTCCATTGTATTTCTGTCACTTGGCTAGTTGTGCTTGAGTTTTCTCGTTAAGTATCGTAAAGAACATTACAATTTGTGGATTTGCTGTGGACAGAAAACAACACTTTTATCTGTCAATTTCGACCACAGATTGTAAGGGTATGTCCTATCCTATGGGTATGTCTAACTAACTAAAGCCAAAAACTAAAGATTTTGAATTTTTGACCATTTTGACTCATTGACTTTGACACCCGCCCGACTATTACTTGAGTCATTTATAAAAACGCCGAACTAAATATCAATTTAAAAAAAGTATTGAATAGCTTCTAGTTTGTGCTTGTGTACACGATGCATTATATATATATAATATATACAGTGTGACCCTGGATAAAGTGCACAAATGAATAGGGAAGAAACTAGATGCAATTTTACCAACAAAAAAAAATGACATGATGAAAGGGACATGGTTTTTTTAAGTTTAAAAAAAATACCGTTGAAATAAACGAAAAAATACGCCAAAAAAAAACACAAAAAAACATGCTTATTAGCAACACATACTAAAACATATATTATTATAGGTCTATCAGAATCTCATGAAAAATTTATAAGTAAAAGTAAAAAATCGATTTTTATATGGCAATGTTGCCTTACGCCTGTCAATTCAAATTTCACTGCTTGTCAGGGTTTGTTATTGTTTGTTATTTTTACACAAATATAACGTTACTTATCAGGCAAATGTCCTAAAAGCCGAGCGATCTCAAGCGAAAAATATCATTAATCATGTGTACTGTAAAATTTGTGAGGAAGAAGATGTGAATCAAACACAATCTTTGATTTAGTGTCGTATTTATAAAAGACTAGTAAATGTAGTCAAATAATATTGATACTTTAGGGTCCGTTGTACATTTGCAGGAACTTTACTTATCACCCCATTTGGCTTTTATATCTGACACGCAAAAGTCTATTTAGTTCCAGGATTACCCATTGCCACTATATGGCGAATCATGGCTGTGTGGCATGGTTTTCATGATATTTTTATGAAGAATAAATAAAAAGAAATATCTCGCACCTCCTCAGAATATGACATTGATTTACATTAAAGTTGCATAACATAGTCGCTTACCTAACAATACCGCGTAAGTCAATGATTGAACGCGAATTAAGAGTTAATTTAATACAAACTTCAATTTTGACCTGTACGGTATTGTTAGCTAAGCGACGATACGTCATCGAATTTTTGAAGTGATTTTGATCTAAATCCTAATAAACATAAGTACCTACATATTATTAGCACACGATTGTTTAAATTTAACCAACTTATTATTGATTAGGAAATATAAGTCCAAAGTTGATTTAAAGGGTTACGTAGGTAACTAATCGTTATTAATTTTATAAATCTTAGTTGCACAAACGTGATATTTTAATGTTATCCTAGAAAACTTAATAATTCGCAAAGAAGTAAATACTTCTACGCGGACTGAGTTCGCCACACCATGCTTTTAATGAACGCGGAAAATTAAGTATCAAGACCTTTAAATCCTATTACCCCGAAGTTGCAAGCCCTAAATTTAAATTTCCCTTTTTTAGATTTAGACCTATATATCTTTGACTGCTCATCAAAAATATCGTGTTTGCCTAGTGTTGCCAGACGCGGGACGTCCCGATTTTCAGGGGTCTATGTACACGTCCCGATTTACCCTTGATCGGGACGCCAATTGTCCCTATTTTCAGCACATCAATAGAGCGATCATGAATAACACAGATTAATAACCTGTATACTGATACAGCAATCAATGATTTTTTTTAAATCTTAAAAAATAAAATAATGACACCTATTATTTTTTTGTCGGTGAAATCCGAAATTGCATCTAGTTTCATCCCAGTATACAATAGTAGTCTTTGGTTTCATCCCTATTCGTTTGTGCACTTTATCCAAGGAAACACTGTATTTTTCTGTATTATTTATTCACATCATAACAACGATCATGCACCTTTAAATGTAAAGTTATTTTACTTATGCTTATTGCGTTCGTTTTGTTTGTTGTAGCGCTAGTAAGCTATTCATTCGATCACATTTATTTCACTCTGTAGTCTCTGTGATTCTTTCTTTTGGATTCTATGTTATCTATCTACGTTTATATGTCTCGCTCAATTTTGACCGGGAATTTCAAGTTTCTCTTAGCACCTTACTTGCAATTATGAGACGTGTTGTGTTTGTGGCAAAATATTACAACGTGAATTAATGTGGTCCTAGTGATACTCTGCAATTTCTAGAAAGCTTTACAATTGCTCATATGTTAGGCAAACAGTTGTATTTTGGGTGTGACAGCTTTTGACAGATAACCTAATACGACCACAATTCGGCCGCAATTTTACTTGTTTATTTAGATTCGTTAATAAATAAGCAATGCAGCTACAGGCAAGCGCGTTGCTCGACAAACTGAAGCATTGTCAAAGGGCATTACCTTTTTCTGAATTACAATTAACGACGTCTCAAAAGGTTTGTGGTACTGACAGAAATTATTGGGTTATCATAAAAGTTTGTGATCATTGTTGATCAACAATCTCTCTGTATACCTAAGTACAATTACAACATGTGTATAGTTTTAATAACGTTTTTTCCAATAACTACTCCATACATTGGTTTCAAATATGTTAGTTGTGTCTGAAAAGGAAACATGAAGTTAATCTATATTTATTTAATGTGTTTTTGATCTCACTTAAGCACTTCTAATAATATTTCACTCTTTTTAATTTTATCGAAACTACCTCTGTCTATACAATTTCAACTAACTGTTTATGACTAGAGTCTGACTAAGCTGCACCGCTATACAATATAACATTATTACATAATAGGTATATGTTTGATGGAATTCATGGAGCTTGGAATTGTAACTACAACTTTTAGTTAACAACTAACATCTCGCAATTACATGTAGGGCCAAGATGTTGTAAGGATTAGTGCTTGTCCTGTGGTAATTTAAGACTTTTTAAATTATTTTCCAGGTTGTGTTATGGAGCTTAGGTGTA
This sequence comes from Acleris literana, assembly GCA_946894065.1. Lineage (NCBI taxonomy): Eukaryota > Metazoa > Arthropoda > Insecta > Lepidoptera > Tortricidae > Acleris > Acleris literana. The sequence continues at coordinate 19,222,406 of OX335671.1, read as the reverse complement.
GTGGGCACAAGTGCAGTAGTTGTCGGTATATTGTCCAGGTACTTGGCGAGGAGGCGTGCAAAACCTATTCTGAACCCGCGGATACAACGGGCTATCAACAAGAGAATCTCTCGAATGAGAAGTCCGAATGGAGGTAAATGTTGTTCTATGCCTTAATAGTTAATTTTTATCATCAGCTTCATAGCAAATAAAAGTAATGTACTGCTGTACAGTTGGCAGGCACATAGGTTCCCAAAGTTTTTCCTACTTCCCCCTAGTGGGTCCCGATGAATCCGGGTGGGCAAAAGCCCTTTTAGTAGCCCTTAGGCTTAGCCCTTTAGGTGGGCGCTGCCCTTATTGATAAAATACTAAATAAAGTCCAGTACAAATAGCAAAAATATGATAAATTTAACAGAATTTCCATTCAAATACAATTTGGCAATCAATGTATTTTAGTGCTTCAACAGCAGACTATGTATTCACATTATTTTTTCTGTTTTTCTGTGTGCTGTCTCACTAGGTATAATTTAACTTTCTAGTCATATCAAGTATGCATCATAGGAAGATAGATTTGTTTTCTGTTGGTACTGAAACCTACTCGTAATATCTGATATCCCAATGTTGATCCTTGTACCATTTTTCTATTATTAAAAAAGGTAGGTAAGTACTTTTTCATTTCCAATTGTTTTTTTTATATTGAGGGGCAGTGTATTTATTTTGTACTGCTAAGTGGGAGATCTGCCCAAAAGGATTGGGGACCTATGCTTTAACACCTTAGACAGATTAGTGGAGGAGTTCTAACATGATGTTAAAGTTAAAGTTAAAGTGCAGCTACTTATAAGGCTGACTGTACATAAGTCACCTGTAAAGATTGCAGATATTGTCCAAGTAATACCAACGTCTCTCTATTATAAACCAAGTTAAGTCTTTTACATCTATACTTTTTAAAAGTGTATGTCTTTTTAAAGTAGTGATGTAATATTCTGAACATCTTAATAGTCTGTATATCCAATATTTTGATTATTCTAGAAATATATATTGCCTGTTGGTGTTTGTTTGTAGGAATGGGATCAGTAGCAAGTAGCGGAGGTCGCAGCAGCCCACTAGGCTTCAGTGAGCGACTATCTCTAGCATCAGGATCTATTGGGTCAGGTGGAGGAGACGCTGCGCCTCTGTCGCCGCAGCAACTTGGGGTCATGGGTGAGTCATAATGCTAATTTATGCTATAAAATTCACTGACAACTAGACAAGATCTAGATTTGCATCAGTCTGCAAGGCGTTTTATAGCCTGTTTGCTTGTTAAATATGCATTAATCTTATTTCTGTAAGTTTTCTGTTTTTGTATCATTTGTGTTGGTTTTCAGAGGTGGGGAAAGTGTAAACAAAGTTTGGAATTTCACTATTAGCAGTGACGTTTCATAGGTTGGGTTACGTTGAAAAAATTACAGCGCCATCTCTTGTTGAGTAGCTGAACTTAATTGTATCGTTAGAGGAAACGTCACCTTACAGTGTTTGCACGTTTAACAAAGAGGGCGCTTTATCGGTTTACTTGCGAATCTTACGATGAATGAAACACTGTGTACGGTCAGCATTATTTATTATACCAATATTCAATGCTTTTCTGATTATGCAGAGCTTGGAAAAGATAACAAAATATTAAATGGAAACAAGCAAGGTGATGTTTTACGCTAGAAAAAAAATCTACGACTACGCTTTATTGAATAATGTCTAAATCGGTTAAGGAAGCCTTTTATTAGGTAGCCTGTTGGAGCGCATCAAATTGCTCCAGCTATTGCAGTTTTCCGCTACGCTTCACGATCCACGTGTCCTATTGTAACAGCTCCAAATCCAAAGTGAAATTAACATCGAACGACCTGTTCAAAGTCATATTATTTTAAACATTTAACTTTGAAATAGGATATGTTTTTTCGGGTTGATCGTCCGTCTATTCTAGTGTTAATCATTTAACATTAATTAAGCCTAATGTCCAGCAGTGGACGTCTTTCGGCTGACATGATGATGATGATGATGAAGCCTAATGTCCCACACAGCAAGGGTTGGGGACAGTTTTCATTTGGCATAAATATAGTGATGGGGCTACTGTCTAATCAAAACCGCAGAATTGTTAATAACTACGCTAGGTTCGCAATAAAAATGTACCTAATCTTGCTATATAAAACAAATTTAGAGGGAATTCTAATTGACATAGGTACTTAGGTAGGTATAGGTGAAAAACTTAAGTAAATGAAGCATTGCATGTAGTTATAACACATCTGTATAGAGCATTCAACATTCTATATTTGAAATTCCATATTAGTTTTGAACACAACTAGGTACATGCAAGAGATCATTTACTTAAGTTTTTCACCTACATAATCTGTCATTAAAGGTGAGCAAAGTTCTCGATCTTTCACCGATCCTGAGCTTAATAGTCCTACTTATCCTGCGGTTTTAAAACGATGCAATCACTATACCACTGCCATTAATAACTGCATGAATAACTCATTACTTGAATAATAGAAAATTAGAACAATATGTTCATAAATTCTGACTTTTAAAATGTTATCTCTTAATAAATGAATAATAATAAATGTGTCAAAAGCCATGTACTTATTCGCGCTGTGATGTACCTTGGTTCAGTTTAGAGTTACCTTGAGCCCACATGGGTTGTGCCGCTGCCTACTCATCCTGTTTGCTGAGGTAACTTGACACATCTATATGAAGAAATTTATTACGATCTACAAGTGCTTACCTTAATCGGCCTCAAAGGGCTTCCAGAAAATCAATACGTAGTTATCCTTGAATTCGGCCATCATTTTTAAGCAGCTTAACATCACTATTTTTGGATCCCGTTAATCACTTAATCAAATCCATTTATAACAACCTATCTTCTCTATTTTTAGTAATGTAAGAATATAATGGAGTCATTGAATCATTTAAGCCAATCAGAAACGGATAGAGTATAAACGAATTATTTCTCGGGGCTCCTTAGTTTAGTCTCGATTAGCAGATCATGACTGTACGAAAAATAAACCGTGGGTATCAAAATTTAAATATTGGACTGAAACTTTTCAGTATTCATTATCGAATGGTATCCCCCTCAACACGAGTAAGACCAGTCTCACCGGGTTTTTATGTATAAATCCATTCTGTATTTAATACATGTTGAGCGTTGACTATGGTCTGTATGTTGATTAGATAACCAGAACGGTTATCCAGTACAAGTCGATGACACAGTTAGGTACACACAGTACCTCGATTCTCCCGCCCACAGTATCATTGCTATGCACTCGCGTGGTCGGTGCAGAGTCCCTCAGTAGACGCCATCATCGTCAATAACATTCAATGGCATAGACCTAGACCTCCAGAACTGGTACTTAGCTGCTACTTTGTCGCTACCCACGTAGGTAATGTAAATGGAATTAATTTCAAGGTGTTTCTACATTACGCGATTTCGCGTTGTTATTCTTTACCGTAGCAAATCATTAGTGTGGCATTCCACTAGAGGTGTCAGGTGTGTTATTTAAAATCCACTCATAGGGTAAGGTCCTTCATTCCAGTTTTGCACAGCGCAGCTGTACTTTTATCTTCCTTCACCCGTCCGCTTCGTTACACAGCTTTTATGTGTTATTTCATGGCATGGAGAAGGCAAGGCAGTCCAGGGCCGAGATTCTAGGTGGTAAAAACCATATCGTCTTTGACCTGTTATCGTATAGCCAACGTTTTGATAGCTCTTATTTACTTGACAGTAATAGCGGCCGTGTTAAAAACAATACCATAACAGGTCATACATGATACAGGTCATACTGCTAGATCAAAACAGTAGTAACTCAAAATACAACTGTATTTTAAAATAAACTTTAACACAACTCCTATGAACTTGAAACAAAACTAACAAGGATTTTGAGTTGCTACTGTTTTGATCTAGCGGTGCGTATGGTATTTAGCGCCTAGAATCAGACCCTGGTGGTAAGTGGACTCTAAAGAACAAACACATTTGTAATCTCATGATTGCAATCTTACAATGACAATCTCAAGACTGCCAATGTGTTGCCAATCCTGAGGACTTATGTGGGAAGCCTCTATGCTAGTGATTTTACCGGTTGTCCTACCCTCGCAGCAGGACACAACCATGCGAACACTGCTGCTGTTTGGCGGCAGGTTAAAGTGATAGCAATCCGGAGTCTGTCCATCACTACCTATAATGTAATGGAAAGCCAGCCTCGTAAGTGAACCTCTGGATTCCTAAACCAACGTTTGTCCAAGACTTAACTTGGAAGTTACCGTTATGCCTTGGCCGCTTTCGACCTTCGTGTTACTCAAGATCAAAATACAGTCCGTTGCAAGTTTTGCGAGCTCGATGCTGTCACGTTAGAGAATATAACTACTGAACTGATGTCAGCGTTTTATTGTCTAGCCTCGACCTGTTAGCTATGCATAGGTACATTTAACGACTCATAATACTTTTCCCTGTATGCACGTAGCAATACCTAAATACTGATGAGGTAGATTGATATATAATGGGAACAACATAAATATGCCTATGGTCGTATTAATAAACTCATCTCGGCTGTAATGCTCATGTCAAGATGCGTCAAATATGACAGTTTTTTATGGCTTTTTGAAGTTTAATTTGACGTATCTTGTGACGGGCATCTCGGTCAATGAGTTTATTAATACGGCCCTTAGACGCCTTATTTTCAATTGTTTCCTGCCAAGTCATAGGCAGAGAAAGAGATAGACTGTTTATAATAGGGCCTGAGCGTATTTAGTTCTGATTATGTGATTATAGACCAACAGACTTTTATCATTATCTGGTAGGTTCAAGTCAGCGCGCGTTCTTATATGAATTCGGTTTGAATCACTAGCGACGGCCTGCGCCTGCGCTGCGCTACAATCGTACTTCTAAACTGGCTATTCATTTGCATAACAAGCCAGTTATTTTTATCATTATATAAAAGTCTTCGCGATATGAGTATTCGAGTAGGTTGAACATGTTAAGTACTTACGAAGGTTAGATTGTTATTCGTACATACCTTTACCTAGTTGGTTTGTTTTCACTAAGTATTTGCATCTTAGATTCGCGCTTATGTGTGTGTGTGATGTTCTGATGGTCGTCTCTGCCGGTCGTTCGCGGCGTGTAGCGTGGTAAACGTGCTTTATGGAGCCTTTCACCTTAGTCTCGTTATCACGTTATGACGTCTCGCGGCGGCACGAAAGCCGGCCTCGATGGCAGTATTTGCGGATTTATAGTGTGGCTCGTTGGTCTAGGGGTATGATTCTCGCTTTGGGTGCGAGAGGTCCCGGGTTCAAATCCCGGACGAGCCCGCTTTTTGATCAAAGTTTACATGCAGATATTTAATTATTTGTAATCAACAGCGAAGGGAACTATCCGATCAATATGCCTTAGACTTTATAGGAGTTTGATTTTGCTGAAAGAAACTTAGAACGTTAAAAGACAGATGACATATTCTGCCGTCCTACGGAGAAAAGGCACAAGTGCAAATGATTCATAGAAGCATTTTAAACTCTAATATGGTATAATAAGGTTGGAAGTGCGATACAACTTATATAGAAGATGTGCCTTTTTCCTTAGGAGGGCAATATTATTCGGAAATAGTTAAATTGGGGCCTATAATGCTAGGGTCCTAGTGAAAAAGGGTACGAGTCGACTTAACTCGTAATAAAAAAGGGTATATACATGAATGAAGTATATTAGACTTAAACCCTTTTTCACTTGATCATCATAAGACTTATACCCTTTTTCACTAGGACCCCAGAATGTAGGTTGTACTCGTAGGCACTGGGCCTCTATACTTGGCGGTAAAAACCATATCGTCTTTGACCTGGTATTGTTTTTAACTCGGCCGCCATTACTGCCAAGTAAATAAGAGCTATAAAAACGTTGACGATACGATACCAAGTCAAAGACGATATGGCAATTTTATTTACCACCTAGAATCTCGGCCCTGATCCAATGTAGGTACTGTTGTAAAGGCCAAGCAGCGATTACAATAATTATGATGCAACAGTACCGTCTCCAAGGGGGTGGTTCGAACAATGGCGGCGTCCGCTAGTTCCCCCGGGATCGTCTTGGCGTTCCCGGCACGTCCCCGACCCACTGACACAGCGCGCGCACCAAACGCGTGATTGGTGTGCGCCACGTGACGTCGATGTGGAATAGGGCTGCGTTATGAAATGTTCCACTTGTACAACTATTTTAGTTACCTACGCATATTTACGGTTTTGTATCGTTATCTTGCAATCTGATGTCAAAACTATCCTACTTCCTAATCAAGGAACCTAATTTAGTCGTTGCGTTATTGAACGACTAACATCTTAACATCCAAATATCCTCACAAACTTTCACATTTCCTAAGTACCAATTTACCTATTATAAATACTTCGCATGAGTAACCGATCGCAAGTCGAAAAGTTTGTTTCTAAAGCGCGAATTAGACTGGCAATAAAACTTGCAGGGGCCTGTTTTATAAAGCTACAAATTACAATTTACAGGTTACAAGTTTCCATTTGCCACAACCTCAACCAATGACGACCAGCCATTTGAGCAGTGTTGCCAGTTTAGACCTGTAAAATTGTAACTTGTAGCTTTATAAAACGTGCCCCGAGTTGATTGCTTCACCTTGACTTTAACTTCAGTTCTAGAGCAAGAAGCACAATTTTGCTGTCTTTTTCTAACTTAAAAGAGAGTAATACAGAAGTCAACTTCTGCAATTTTTATTGCTAGTCTAACCCTAGCTACCTGTATTATGTGTCCAAAAAGCTATTTGGTAAAAATGTTTTTTTTTTAATCCATTAGTTTTTTTTAAAAGAGTTATACTATTAACCTACCTATCTGTAGAACCTATTATTGTTTAGGACAGTTTTGTTTAATAATAATCGCAAAAAGTTAAAAGTTTAAAGAAAAAAAAATAACATAAAAATTCGGACTCAAGATAGGTAGTTAATCCTTCGTACGAGAAAGCACAGAATAAGCAATAGTACTTACCTAATAGTAATAGTAAAGTAGGATTAATGTCTCATGATCGTGTTTAAGGATTTTCCAGTATTATTGTCGTTCTTTAAAGGAAACGAGTGCGAGTTTGACCGGGAAAATCGAAGTACAGTCACCAGTAATAATATATGATCCAACATTGGGCGCAAAAATATCTGACACGTCTTTATTACAAGAGGTATAAGAGCTTGTCAGATATTTTTGCGGCCAATGTTGGATAATATATTATTGCTGGTGACTGTACTTATACCTATCAATAATTGCAAGATTATAGCTCTGCCGCGCTATAATAGTTAATCTATGCAGTAAATGGATACCTCTAATGAATTTTGCTCCCTATTTATTGCACACCTCATTGCACATTTACAAATTTCTGACGAAACATGCTAATGGAATCGCCAGGTTTACCAGAAATTAAATAAATTACTTACCACATTCTCATAGCTGTGTGGCTCGGCTAAGGCGCCGGCCATATAGTAGTGAGTAAACTGTGCAATTTAGTTAATTACCACCAATGCCTGCCACATAACAGTGGCAAATAAGGTATAAAACGAGAAAGTTATTGCAATCGAACGCTCGTTTATTACCAGCACTTAAGCAGTTGAATTGACAGGATGTTATCAACTAAAATTATCGAGGTAGTATCGCTACCTACTCATAATTATCTCGCCGTCGTGAATTACTATAGTGGTGGTTCCGCTATTCCTCAATAGATGGCGCCGCATACCAACACATTTTAGTGTTGAATTTTATTATTTATTAATTCGGTGATAACAACCGTAATAACAACGTACAATAAAACCAGAGTATTCATACTAATCGTCTGTCTTTCGCTTTCACACACTCTCTAGCAATTACAAATATACTGACAGATGCCAGAGAGAGTGACAGCGATGTCAGCGATATACCTATATAGCTGAGTACTATTAATAAAAACTCATTCGTCTAGACTAGAATGACATACCTACTTCTAAAAATTCTATTATTTTAATATTAAAATATAATATAGTTAACTATAAACGTAATTTCCATATAATCTAATTCGGCTGTATGGACTTTACGAAATATACATATATGTATGGCTAGTTATTAATTGATTATGGGATGTAATTCATATTTACAACACGTGACATATTTAACATCTAATCGGAAATTTCGCCCAGTGTAACAACCGGCTCGTTGGTCTAGGGGTATGATTTTCGCTTAGGGTGCGAGAGGTCCCGGGTTCAAATCCCGGACGAGCCCTAATATCTTTTTGGTGTTTTTTGATTATATTTTAACCAACTTTTTAGTTTTATTTCAATAGTGCTTTATTGTATTTTCGTAAGCTTTTGGAAAATGTTAAATAGTAAGCAAGCTTGACTAGGTAGGTAATGTACCTGTATTAAATATTTAATAACTTCATTTATTTAAAAACTATTCAGTACTTAATAAAAAACTTAATGTGAAAAGTCAAAACCTCTATTGTCAAAACTTTAATGATCTAATATGACAAAATTATCTGCTTAAACATCACTTACCTTGGTGTGACCTTGGATGGGCGACCTCGGCAACTATGCTCGTTAAATACCTACTTAGATTCTTTTTTTTTACAGAAGCATTTGTAATCAGCTTTTTATGGTGTATTATATATAATATATATGGCACATTAAAAAGCTAGTCTCCTTGAACTTGAATAAGTGTAATAAATTGACTGATGAGCTTTTTCCATAGTTAAATGTCGTAATTTAAAAGAGGAAACATTTACAAGGAGTACAAGGAATATCTACATCTTCACTAAAATAAATGGGATTTTAATCTTAGAAAATAATAAATTCAGTCCGTATGAAAATAAACTACCATTTGTGTTTGATTATCGTACGGTCTAAATTTCGCATTTTATTTAGTTAATTTTTTTTAAAAATATATCAAAGAGGAAGAGTAATGCAACTTATTATTCATTCTGTTTATTAACCCCCTTACTAATAAACGTTGAGTAACGGTGGTATGGCTATACAATGTTTTGTCCTTATCTGAAAAATTCAAATGTCACAATGAATATTCCAAAATTAGCAAATTTGTTTATAAATAAATTATATACCTACAGATGTCCTTCAATTCAATCCTCTTAAATATACATAGAAAAGTAATGAACAACTTCTGCCCTGAATTCACATAGTAATTTTATTGCACTTACAAAAAAATTATGCATCTCACGCACACTAATCCGCCCAACGTTAGACTATTAAAAAAATAATTCAAATATAATTGCTCTGCATTAAGGAACGTACATACTCTGAACAAAGCGGCGTTCTGCGTTTCTTCGTCCGCCGTCGGCTATGAATAATGGAGACGCCTACAGTCCTTTGAGGATTCCTCAAACGCTGTACGGTCTGAGTGCGCCGCGGGCAGAAAGGACACGTGCTGTTTACCGTGCCGACGGCGCAACCTGTTCAGGAGTTTGTAATCTCCAGGAAAATAAGCAGCTTTTTGTAAGGAAACATTTTTCAGTGCGCTTACTATGGCGCTATGTTGAGAGAGGTTTTATTGCTCTCTGCATTGTATTACTCATTAACATGCAGCCAGTGCCGCTGCTGCTCGCGCTGGTGGCAATAATTATTCCGAGAGCAGTGGGTTTCCATACTGACCCTAAATCACTGTGCGCTCGAATGCTGGCAATGGCCATCTTTGAATCCCACACCAATAACCGGCAGTTTTGAGTAGCAGCGGTAACGTATAAGAGAGGTGACCCGTTTATGTACTCGCGCTACCTACTTCTCTGCTCACTACGGCTTCACATATACGCTGTTAATTAGAGTTTAATCTACAAATAACTACACTAGAGGACGGCCGCGACTTGTAGAATTAGTTTCCAGCTACTCCTATTTCTTCTCGTTAGGGGATGTGATTGCCGAAAAATCTTTATGGGGTTCCGTACAAAAAATGAATTTTCCTTTTGAGGTACGAAACCCTAAAAATAACAAAAAAAATACGTGTATGTACGGAACCCTCTCCACGCGAGTTCAACTCGCACTTGGCCGATTTTTTAGTATACCCTTAGCGTACCCAAGGAATACTCACCTTAGTCCGTAGATCCAGCGGTTTTGGCTGTGCATTGATCGATCAGCCATATTCAGCAAGTTTATTTAATTATGTATATAAAATTAACACCCAGTTGCACAAACGTCTATTTTTGCATTAATTTCCGTTTAGGATACCTTCAGTTACTTAATCACTTTTTTATTCGATAAAGTGGCAGAAAGTAACTTAAAAGGTGATTTTTAATTGAGTAGTCTCTAACTCATAATTATTCTGATTTAATTAAATCGTTTTTAGGGTTCCGTAGCCAAATGGCAAAAAACGGAACCCTTATAGATTCGTCATGTCTGTCCGTCTGTCCGTCCGTATGTCACAGCCACTTTATTCCGTAACTATAAGAGCTATACTGTGGAAACTTGGTAAGTAGATGTATTCGGTGAACCGCATTAAGATTTTCATACAAAAATAGAAAAAAAACAATAAATTTTTGGGGTTCCCCATACTTAGAACTGAAACTCAAAAATTTTTTTTTCATCAAACTCATACGTGTGGGGTATCTATGGATAGGTATTCAAAAATGATATTGAGGTTTCTATCATAATTTTTTTCTAAACTGAATAGTTTGCGCGAGAGACGCTTCCAAAGTGGAAAAATGTGTGTCCCCCCCCCCGTAACTTCTAAAATAAGGGAATGATAAATGTAAAAATAATATATGATGTACATTACCATGCAAACTTCCACCGAAAATTGGTTTGAACGAGATCTAATAATTAGTTTTTTTTTAATACGTTATAAATCGTAAACCGCATTTTACCTTTCATTCAATCAACTCCAATATAATAAAGAATAAAGAAAAACATTTATTTAGATGTATAGTTGTACGGAACCCTACGTGCGCGAGTCTGACTCGCACTTGGCCGGTTTTGTATTATCGTGAGATCATCTACATATAACATTAATCCGAGGACAGTGTTGGTTGGCAATTAAATTGCAGATTTAAAATACTTACATAATGGCTCTTGCTTTAATTGGCTTCGAAAAATATAATATTTTCCAAAGAATGTGTAAATAAGTGATGGAATTTTAAACCCTACTCTCGCAAAAAAGGGATTGTTCCTGAATTCATTCGTTGTTAAATTTGATTATGCATTCTTTGTTTATAATTATTTTGGTTTCAAAAAGTTTCCCTTCATGCTAAATTGCTTACCAGCAAATGATATTGTCGGAGTTCCCTGAAATTCTAAGTATTTCCATTCCTGTGTTTTACGTATGTCAACTTGGAGCACCAGTCGTTTACAGCGGTTGTCATGCGATTTATTGAAAAATTCGCTACGCTTATCTTATTATATAAAATATTTTTCGTAAAGCAAACTGGTTAGGGTACAGTGTAAGGAGAGTAGGTGCCTTTGCATTTAGCATTTTAATTTCTTCCCTTTCCCCTTACAAATCGTTTGCCGTTGAAATGGTATCTTTTACAGCATTATGGGTAATTTTCCCCTAGGCTATCAAATGCCAGTACCCTGAACTTTATACAGTCTCTCGTTTTAGCAGTTGTACGTACTTACTCGTCATTTACTCATAGATATGGGCTTGTACTAACTGTTCATGTATTTTTAAAATACTTACTCTCGCATGTAAGTATACACTATACTCAGAAGGCCCTGCCAAGATGCATTGCGCTAACTAGCGTTTCTATTCGTTTCGTTTTTAAACCAATCGCGTCACTGGTAGATCACGTGACTTTTCGTATCACGTCATCTAACAGTGACGCGATTGGTTTAAAAACGAATCGAATAGAAACGCTAGTTAGCGCAATGCATCTTGGCATGGCCCTCAGATATTATATTTTCGCTGTGCTCTGTCCTCCATAGCAGCGTGCGACCGAATTCTATTCGGGTGTCGGTTATTTTTAACCGACTTCAAAAAAGGAGGAGGTTATACGTTCCACTGTATGTTTTTTTTTTTTTTTTATGTATGTTCACCGTTTACTCCGTCAATTGTCAACCGATTTCAAAATTTTTTTTTTGGTTTGATAGGGTATACTTCCGAGGTGGTCCCATTGTCACCAAATCTGTATCTGATGAGGGGATCAGTGAGGAATTGAGGGAACTCCTCAAATATTGTAGGCAAACATATAGCGATTTTAGTATTTTTAGTAACAAATCCAGCATTTGCATTCAGAAAGTATCCTTTGGTGTAGTGGAACTGATGATGAAGACCACAGATGGCCACCGGAACTCCTCAATGGTACCGATTTCAAGGGTGGCGATAAGATATCTCGATTAAGATAGTTGAGCGACTACCTACAACGAATAATATTTACTTGTTGAAATATGACTATGATTTTCCCGCGGCGTTGCTTGCGGCGCGCTTGATATAAGTTAAAGTTTCATTTCAACTAAGAAGTGGGACTACGTAACAGCGTATTATGATCACTAAAAAGTATAAAATAAAATAAATGTTTTAAAAAACAAAAAACCGCCTTCAAAAACGCAAAAAATAACTTCTTTAAAATTGTAGGCACCTAATAGGTTAGTCCAACTGAAGTCGGCGACCACAACATTTTCAACAAAAAGCCGACATCAGTTGGACTAACCTATTAGGTGCCTACAATTTTAAAGAAGTTATTTTTTGCGTTTTTGAAGGCGGTTTTTATCTAAGAGTTTTAAATGTTACGTAGTGAAGGTACCACAATTTACGTATCTATACTATATTTCAGAACGCGTGGTATGTATCCCTCATTAAGGGCTTAGGCAGGTGTAGAGTGACTGGTCTTAAACTGCGCTTTATATAACCAATATTATAGGTAGTATTGTGGTGGTATCTGTGACGTTACTGGACTAAATCAAGAGTAATCAAGACGTGTTTCGTTGCAATAGTTCGAATGAATAAACCTTTATTCTGAACATAGAAAAGAGAAAACTGTACATATCACTAACTCCTCAATACGCTTTAGTAAAGTTAGGCGTTATTGATTATTACTAACTTAATAGGTTGAAAGTACCTTTGCAAATAAAGAAATCACGTAGAATAAGAAGGAAGAACATTATCTATTTCGTTTTAGTGAAGAGCTCATGCACCGAGCATTATTAAAAATAATTTTACCTTTAAATCTATTGCGTAAAAATAATATTTTTCTACTCGCGGACTATAAACCGCTAATATTGATATCGTTTACGGTATCAGAATACCAAATATAGCGTAACCGAAGCGTGAAAACAATGCTACTGGTCAAAATCAGTTTTTAGAACAATTTTAATTTGTAAAAATCCGTTTTTTTTATTGACATGTATCATTTAAAACCAAACACAAGACATTGTTCATGCACTTAACCATGGTAATAAGTTAATAACAATGCTATAATAATTATAAAAGAATTGTTATTACCACTGCAACACTCATTAGAGACCTTTTTACGCTTTAGGTGGTAGCTATTCTGATATCGTTAATGATATCAATATTAGCGGTAAAATAACTATTATTGACAATGTAATTTACTGCCGCACTCAGTAATGTCAATTAAATTTAATGCTTGTTTATTGACGTGTTGTCTTATTCTATTGCTATAGCAAAGAAAGTGACAGCAGCAACTTTAATCAAGCATTAAAGTTAATTGACGTCTCTGAGTGCGGCAGTTAGTACCAACTTCACCAAACGATGTTAACCACTTAACAGACTATTAGAGCGTTAACACCTGACAAAATTTATGAACTAACAGTCGATACATTGATTAAATTGAACATCGTATGGTGAAATTGGTACTTAGATTCTTTCATGAGAGCAGTTATCATAGGCGCGAACTCCGGAAAGGTCAAGTTTTGCTAAAGCAAACAGGGAGGTGTTTTAAGTTTAACGGATAGATCGATTTGAACGTTTTTAATAGAAAGCTAATTTGATTGGTTCTTAGCTAGGTTTGATGGAAATAGGTTGGATCGTACAAGAGTTATCAGCTGGGAGCTATATCGCGTCTGTAGAATTATAGTGACCTAACTCAAAAAAGTTGGATTTCGAATTAGGTCTCTATAGTAATAAATAGTATATGTCTCGAAATCGACAGCTGAAATGTAGATTTAGGTCACTATAATTCTAAAGGTGCGATAATTATCGTACCACAGACAGACACAGATACGCCCTGGATTAACACATAGGCCATAGTTCCCTAGGGAATGACGATAATTGAAATCTACGAGGAGAAAGTCACGGGCGGAAGCTACATTTAATACGACTTCATTGATATTTTTCTCTTGCAATAGATTACTTCTGTGCAGGAGTGGGTTAGCAGGCAGGTATTTGGTACGTTTTACCCAATAATATATTTTTATCGTTCAATACGCACGATAGGAACGCGACTTAGGGGTCAGAAATAACTACGGGCCATAAATTTTGCGTGTCCCCTACTGCAGGGGGGAGCCGTAGAATTTTGAAGAACGGTACTTACACATGCATACAGGCTTTACGGCACTCCCTCGCTCCTCATCTCTTTTTTAAAACCATTCAATAATTTACCAGAATTGTACTTGTGGGTCATACACACTCGGAAAAACAAAAGTCGTCTCTCCTGTGTGGTCAATTACTATTTAAAGGCTTTAGTGTCCATATAGGTTGTTTTTATTTCATAGTACGAAAGTAGAACTGACGCCCATTGTGAGGATGTGGGTTTAGCCAGAAAATTTGGCCTTAAAATCGTTAACTTCGGGTATGTCCACAGGAAAGACGGTAACCTAAATCTGTTTATGACCCCCATAGTTACTTATTCTTATTAAATTAAGCTGAGCCTCACCTTATCGTCAAGTGGCAATACTTACGATTCGTTGTTTTCACAGACAAGGTTACGTTTCAAATAAACACGGTTTTATTAATTACACTTTAATAAGTTTAAACAAATAAAACTTACATGGAACATCACAATTATGCTTCGCAAAACAGTGTTGGCGTGTGAGATTCTTCTACGTTACCGACCGGATGGGCGGCTAGACAGATCAAAGTATTTTCGTTACAACAGATATCAGCAGAAACGCACTAATTGCTGGAGAAATTCTCTATCTAAGGAACGAGAGCAGCTATTTTGGAAATATGACACGTTGCACATTTAAAGGCCGTTGTGAACACCTATCTATCTACTTTTTACTGTAGCAGACACCTAATTTTTAAACCAAGACAAACATTAATGATTAACAACGATTACGGATAATATTAAGAAGTATCCAGACAAAAGCATAATAGGGAACATGAATCTTATAGTTAATTAACAACAACATTTTTTTTGCCATTTTGTCCTCCGCGTTGGAGTTTCATCTAAATACTCCAAGTAATACATAATATATAGGTAAATACATAAATACTAAAAACTTACAATTTTAATGGTACACTAGGTGGGACATTTATCTACGCACGGTATCGAAGAACAGCATCGCTATCGCTATGTTAATAAAACTAATTGATAAAGACCTAACTTATAATCTTTAACAAAATACTGAGACACTAGTTTTAGTTTTAGTATTCGAATTGTTACGCTACTGACGCTAGCTAGAGAAAGTAATCTAAAGGCGAACACTTACAATCGACGTCATCTATATACTCATACAAAAATAGCAATCACTTTCTATACACATCACAAAACTCCGTTCAGCATTTTAATAGTAGAAGTTTACAGAAATATTTGAAATGTCGTTTTAAGAGGAATTTATAGAAAAAACGGAGGTTTCACTGTTATTGTTTACTGTACTACCTAGGAGTTAATTGTATAGTTTTAATAAAAAATACAACTTTGGCAAAAAAACAAAGTATTAGTTTTAAAGTGGTGTACTTGTTAGGTACTTTGAAATAGCTTGCGTTAAGGCGATATAAACATCAAATAAAATGTGAAAACAAATAAATTAAATATAATTATTTACCGCATATAGTTTTAAAATAATAATATCTCTTATTCTGGATTTAAACTCTTGTAACTTATATAACTAAAAAAACAATTAACACTACGGAACATTCAAAACGAGGAGGTCTCCTAAAATATATACTTACTGTTTTTGTTACCTTTCACACAAATCATTACCTGTACTGTAATGTAAGCAATATTTGGATGGAATGTTATGCAAATAGATGTTTGGAATTTATCCAAACATCTATCGACATGAAAAGTCAGGACAAAATCTATTCGACTTTAGATGACCTGCTGTTACTTCAAATCTAGACCCAAATGTTAGGCTTCGCTTATATAAAAATAACACTACTACTTTCATGATTAATATTTGTGATAATCGATTAACATAGAAAAATACAGATTTATATCTATTATCTTTGCATAGATTTGAACTACAAGTTGCCCGGGGGCCCTACATTATATTATGTAGTATAAGATTTCAGTTGGAGATTAATCGACCACTTTCATTGATTAAAAAAGTAGCGAATAAATTTTTCTTTACCCAAAGTTTATTCAACATTACAAGTATAGACTGCACTTGTGTGTAATTTGTAGCAATACGACGAACAGATTTATTCTTTTGATATTTAATTTACCCATAATATTATAAATGTACCTATGCAATGTTAGGTCTTCTTAAGACTTATTAGTGTCCTGATATAGAAACTAAACATGTACGGTTTTAAAACAAGGTGTCATTGGTAACATCGATATGATACTCATATTACTCATCATTCATTTCGCCTATCTACTTTCTCAGGTATCTTCAATTCGACTGCAGCTTCTGACAATCTTATGCTGTCGCTCGGCGACGTCGATTTTATTAAATAACTATGTACAATATAATATTTACAATTATGTGATTTATTTTGGCTGCTTATTTTACATGGAATGAATCACATAACGGGAATGTCAAGAAACTACTACTTCTTTTTATCGAGATATCTTCATGTTATAGGTTTTATTAAAACAATGCATCAAGCTTGAACGTACTAAAAACAAATAAAATTTGCTTATAGACAACATAATGTTATTCTACTATTTTCTTTAAATTATTTACAAGAATACCATCATGTTGGTTGCTTAAAGCAAAAGCGCAAACAATGGAGACATAATGAGAAGGCTAAGTACAAAAACTGATTTGTTTGCATTGTTAGGTTTGCCGCCTAGTCCACCGACGGATGCTGCATTGATATTTTCCTTCCCATCCCCTGAGGGTGTTTTTGCAATAGCTTCGCTACTGTCACCTAGCATGCCTTGGTTGCCCATCTGTTCTGGGTGATCCGGTGGATTCTTTAAATCATCAGCAATATTATTTTCGCCTGGAGAGGGTGGTACAGTTTTAGGCGGTGCCATCGTCGTTGTGGTGGTGGTCGTCGTTGTGGTGGTCGTTGTGGTTGTAGGCACTAAACTATTATTATTAATAAAGTAAATTTCGCCATAAATAGCTTCAACGTCTACTGTCTTCTCAATGCGTTCTCCTTGCATTTGCCTCGACCGTGATACACTATTCTGGTAGGAAGTGATAAGAGTAGCTGTATATTGCACATCCCGGTCGGTGTAGTTTCCTCTTAAGGTCACATTGCAAGCTGTGCCCGGTAGCAAATGTTTTTCTAATCTGTATAATTCCTTTTTGTTTTCTTCTTTAAATGGACTACCCCAACGGATTCGTGGAAATGCCTTTCCATCAGCCATTTCAATGTCTGTGTCTAGTCCTGTAGAAATACCATGCCCATGACCCCAAGATACTGTGTAGTTAAATTTGTATTCTACCTCCATGGTAACACTTGCGGCTTCGTCTCCTTTGTTCTCAAGTACCAATTCTTGGAATATGATGGGATCTCTTTGTTTTATGTGCAGTGGTTTTTCGTCCAACACCACATTCTGCAATTTGTAACTAGTAGGCTCAATTTCAATTAAGACATCACCATGATCAGATGTTAACTCGTTATTTTGGTCATCATAAGTAATCAATATACCAATATTGCTGTCATAAGATATTCTGCCAATGTTATAGGAAAATCCACTTTCAGCGTTTACTCTACCAATAAAAACTGAATCAACGGCCGAATCCACTACAATACCGCCATTCGGCTTAGCGTCAAACTTAATCCAAGGTTTCCACATGATCAATGAAGCATTTTCAATGTTTTCCAGCACTTCGAAAGATGCATATGAATTACTGCCAGACACAGCACAAGATGAATAGTCAGGGCTCAGTCGACCTAGCAACATGTCGCCTTCGTGGTGCGCCCTACACAGGTATATAGGACCTGCAACAATTATAAAAGTAGACCAATTAGAAAACGTTTCAAACGATGCATACATGAAAATATTGTTACTGAAAATAATAGAAATACCTTTGTCGGAATCCGCGCCCACAACATAGTTCGCCAGGTTTTCTTTCTTGATGCTAGCCCACTTGAGCGTACTCGAGGTGATGACTGAATTCAATAGCTGAGACTTGAATATTCCTGCATTAACATCAGCCATTGCTGGACCTGCCATCATAGCGATCATGGCTACTATCACCCACCATTTTTCGCACATTCTTTCTCGGTTTTTCATGGTGATAATCTGTAACAAAGAATAACTTAATATAGGAGTGTATATTTAGAAAACACGAGACATAGAGAATGGAGCACAATAAGAGAGGCTACGTGTTATATTTACATAAGTACAGTCACTATCTAAATATTAGGACCTTACTTAATGTTGTGTTTTCCAGTTTTAAATTATCTTGACTTATTGCCAGATTTTTAAATTATTTATTTTTTAAACGAGGTGTACATTAAGTAATTTAAATTAATGTCTTTGCTATTTTAATATACAGTTCCGCGACGGTCACTAATAAATAATAATAATGTCTTTAACTGGACATTTATGTTTTAAAATATTCGATTACAACATACACATAAGTCAGAAAAACAATCTCGAATATACTTTTTATGCTATGACATGATTGCGTCCCTTTTGCATGGCATCGGTCGCATTGTTTCAGAGTAAATAAACGGTACTTGCTATGATATTATAACAGTACATGCGTCATCGTGTCACAGCACCACGGACGCCACGGTGCCTGTGGCAATATGTCGTTCGCGTTCAAACTCAATTTTGGTTTACGAGGTTATCGAGACGCGATCTTGTTCAGCTATTTTGCCATCATTTCCTCGGTATCCATGCAGGAAAGGCTTTTATCTCAAATATAAATCCTCAATATAAAGGGTCGCGCCGCTATGGTCTTAGTACAATTTATACAAGCAGAAAAACGCGTCAAAGATCAAATAGAGTTAAATTTCAAGCTGAATTTTGAATTGAGTCTACTTTATTTGGTCGCAAGACAGACGTAGGTGTTGGTCCTTGATCTTTGATTTGTCTTGTACATAATATGAGCTAGCAAAATACTAATGTTGTATAAAGAGATTTAAAATTTAATCTCTAATCAATGTTTTCAACTGCCAATGTGAATGGCAAGAGCGCACATAATAATGTAGTGGGGGTGGTGTGGACGGGCCAGCAAAGCGCGGTCTGAGAGGCGCCTAAGGCAATCAATACAAACGCTGCAGGTGGAAAATTGACTGTTTCTGTTTGCCTTTTTTTTCACTATTGAATACTTTATACAGCGCTTTGTGTTCATACTTTTGCGTTGATACAAGTATTTTCTTTAAGATATTGATATTTGCCTTTTATTAAACTTATAAATATCTTTTATTTGTGTTTTATCTTTTGATTTAAATTTAAATATCGAAGATTGAAATCAACGGCGTGTAGTCTAGTTATATAATCCGACCTCACGGCAAACGAACGATTATTCATCGTCAGTGTTGCAACAAATAGAGTAAATTCAATTTAATAAGTTCAATTGATATTTGACACGGCCCATTTTCTCCGACACAAATCCGGCCGCACTGTTCTTCATTTGACCAAGCTGTGATTTATATCCTTACTATTATAGAAACTAGTGCGTCATATAAATGATTTGTTCTTATGACGATCTTCTACTGTTATTATTTTTATTATGGACTCGTTTTCTGATACCGGACAAACGCCATTGTATTCATATGAATGGTGAATTTGTAGCTGGAAAATTATTAGTTGATATCATTTCTAGGTCACGCCTAAGGTTAAAAGTTATCATGACAAAGAAACATTATGTTTTTTATTTTATCTTAAACTAACATACATTTTATAAATAGGTAATTTTTAAAATACTTTTATTTTAATCAAATGTATCAGAAAAAAAGGTTGTAGGTTTGACCGCATTCCGTCATGTCGAGAACAAATCCTATTGTGTCGGAGCACGCTCCGTGTCCAACGACAGCGTTTTGTGTGTTCGCCAATACGACACCTCACACAATCGATTACCATATTTCTCTCTCGCTTTTGGTGAGAAACTGGATCCATTCGTTCACACAACAAACATTAATATCTTCGTGTAGATCTAAGCGAACGTCATTAAAATGGTCTATTCAGCTCAATGATAACCCCTTCTTTTGAAATTAAGCGGAATTTCCCTCGAGAAATTAGCAGCGATAACGCTTAGAGCAACTTGTTAACTCTTACAATAGCGCGGCAGACGTCATAGACTGCCTAACCGCCCCATACATCCCCGACACAATCGCTGGCACCTCCACGTCTAGCGCCCCGCACGAGGGGAGCCACACTTGAGGTAGAACAACGAAACGTGTTGTCTGAGCTTCCCCACTTGTCTACCCTCAATAGGAGAATCCTTCAACCGCAAGTAGCACCTACGTATGTAAACCTCTTTGTAAAATTTCATAAAAATAATAACATGCTCATATCAAGTGTTTCTTCTAACTTACGTAAGAAAATTACTATAGGTACATTTAAAATAGATATTAGTGAAGATATTTTTAGGATCATATACGGGATCCCTTTGAAACGCATAAAATATTTTCGCATAACATCTATTGTTTGGATTAGGTTAGGTTAGTTTTTTATAATTATTAAAATAAAACCGTTTCTATTGTAAAAACAGTTTTCGGCCAAAAGATTTTATGCGTAAAAAAAGTATGCGATTCAACAGTGAAGCTCAGTATACTAGCTTTGTTATGCCAGTAAGTAATCAAACTTTACGAGTTAACGACGTACTAACTAGTTCTAGAGAGGCATTTCATGTAAGTACATATAAAATTATTGTATTGTAAATGGTAAGTGCTGCAAAGAGTTCATTTTAGATCGGTCTGATCTGATAGTATCTGTCTGTTTCCATCTTCTTTATTTTAACATGATATCAACTTGCGTGACTGATTAACTAAAAGACATACCTACATTACACATTCTGAACCTAAGGTCTAACCTAAAAACTTGAGTTCACTACTAAAGGAAGAAGCGTAGCACTAAGAAATAAACAACTTGTGAAAATGACAAAGCTATTAAAATATTATACCTACGAATACTTTATGCAATACAAAATGCTGCTCCTTTATTATTTGAAATTCCTCCCTTTCAAACTGTTACCAATTTCTCCTCAGTAGTACAATACAAACAAGGAAGGCGCTTTTTCAGTTAAATTTGTTTTACGAACAAGAAAAAGTAGATATTTAAATGCGCATCGTGGGAACCAGAACCATGTCGTTTAGTTATGATAGTGCTACTAAGAAGACCTTAAAGGTATGTCATTGTAGTAATGCTGCACTGATGTGATTTATGTTCGTCATTACGACGGGACTTGACACATGAGATGACAGTTTTGTTGTGTTTATCTTTAGTTCCGACGCCTGTGGCATTGTGACTTTAGAGGACGTTTATTTTATCATTACTTTGGTTGACTTTTATATTCATAGTCTTTATGCCAAGATACAAAAAGGATAACTCAAGAGTAAATTTAAACGATACTTTTTAGTTGCATTAGAAAATTACAAAGACATTGTGAATAATGTGATACTTTGTGGGCAATAGTATGTTTCAAGTTTTTTCAAGTTCGTACCTAAACGTGTTCTCGTGTAATAAATCAAGTGACGTCGGTCATAACTCTCATGAGCTCAGTAATAAGATGAGCAGCGCTGATAGTGTAAGCCTGTAAGATTCAATCGGTTCCGTGTAAGTCTGTTATTGTAAGGGTGTAAAGCTCCTCGCGAGCAATTGCTTGTACGGTAATCCCATTGCCCGCGCCGGCGCTGCTCCACATTCTATAACACTTGATCGGATTAATGTCAATTGTTATACGTACGAGTAAGGACGGCTTTGCGAGAATTTCCAACTGACAACAACAAGTAATCCTAATCCTGACTAATATAAGATGTGAAAGTTAATTGTTTGTCGAACAGTCTGTCCAAAGTCATATGGTCTACTGAATTATTAAAACCGTAGAAATTTGGAACAGTACATATTTAAGTTTTTCTTATTCATAAACTAAATAAGTTATTAGATTACTAATAAATAAGTATTGACACGTCTTCATTGCGGCGATAAAATACATAATTTTCATAATGATCAGTAAGAATAAGAGTAATCAACGATCAAGGTGCATCTATAAATTGCGTAGTTAACTTTGATAGATGCTTTCTAAGTTGAATTCTATAAATACATGCGTACTATGCGCTGGAGGTAATTGCGATCCTAAACCGACTTAGCAGAACAGCGTTAAGCTTTTAACCCAGTTTGCTCGTCGGTGCGCACAATGCAAAATATTCCCTCCGTGTCAGCGCGACGGCACTCCCTTGTGACTCAGTACATCGTGCTAATTAAATTGAATAACTTGAAGTGCCATTCATTTACCATAAAAACTTCATGACAAACTTGAAATCAGGTTAATTGTTGTTTTGCCTGAACCAGTGCATTTAATCTAAGCGTCTGTGCCTGTACCGTTACAGCATGATAAACGTACGGACAGTTATTTTTGACCCCGGTTCAGACTGACACCGCGCTCTGCTGTTATTTGCCAGCTGCGGAGCAAGCCATCAACCGCAAGTGGCTTTTAACCGAGGTACAATTTCCAACTAGCTTTAACGTAGCAAGTGCTTACCGATTTCACACTTCAGAAAAACATTCGTGACGCCTCCTATATAATGTAGCTATTTCAAAACCCCGTTACTATAACGGCTTGGAGCTGTTCGTTCGGACAGTTTGATCTTATATAAATTAAAAATAGGGCGATGCGGTGTCTAGATAGTTTACTTTCATTTGACGTGAACGCGTCCTTAATTCGTGTCAGTTTTAGCAGCTTGGTAGAGTAGAGACCGGCTCGAGGCGTGAGTTGGGCGGGCTAGGTTGGAGGCAATTATCGGCGTAATGGCTTTGTTATCAGTCGCCGCCTCATCTCAAAAGCTAATGATGCGAGCTGCGGCGCTTTCTCGCCACTGATACACTTCGGATAGGCCATTGTCCAGTCGGAGAGGGCTCAGTTAGGCAGCGGCACCTATTGAAATGCTCCCCAGAGGTTCGAAGCCGATAAATATCGGAAAAATTCAGAATAAATATTTAGTGTAGTATTTAGTACCTTTCTAAAAAGTGAAAGCTGTTCAGTGACGGCTGTTTCTTTTACTCACTTTGCTATTTTGACAAATTTTAGTCTGGGAAAGGTGGGAATGTGCATATATTCCAATACTTACAGTATTTTTTCCTGGACCTTTCATTTGTTTTACACTGCGTCATGTACGTATAAGTTTGTTGTCGACTAGTGCCTACCGGTGCTGTTGGTTTTTGTGGCTGTGCAAATTGCTCCCTGGGCACGAGCTCGGACGCCGCCGCCGCGCTGTCGTTACCCGCGTCCCTGTGTGTCTCGTCTACCTTCTAAATGTAACTGTCAATAAATCATACTCTCTATCATTGTCCGTGCCTACACTGTGCTCATGTTGCTGACAAATTGGCTACTATATTACGTACCGGCAGTGAGACGGTTGTACCTACTGCTGAAACTGTTTTTATGATTTATTACTTGTACAGTTACATTGCATTCTAAAATATGCTACGTTTTTTGCAGCCAGATGATTTAGCGCCAGCCAAGGCGTTCAAAACTACAACCCACGCAGGCGTAAAATAAATGCTCTTATGCAAATCAACTTCTACGCACGATACTACAGACATTTTATTAGCCTAACATGACTAAATTTAGATTGCAAGGTCCAACATGAATTGTGGTGCATATTCACGAGGAGTCGGTTCCGGCGTTATCGGTCGGCGCCGGCGACGCGGCCGAGTCGCGCGCTGGTGCCCGTGCTGCGCGTGCGCAGCCGCGCGTGAAGCAGCTGATAGCGTGGGAACTGCCTCATGCGTGAAGACCACGACCCGCGACGACCGGCGGAATGCTGTGCGCTATGCTTTGATTCCTATCACTGTAACCTAGTTCCTTGCTAAGTGTTTTAGCAAGTATTAGTACCTACATATGAATGCGCTGTTTATCTACAGGCCACATTAGCCTTCGCGATTATTGAATTAACACTTCTGACTTTTATTTGGTTTGTACTTTGGAGGACAGTTCACGAACGTGACTCTCCTAATTTTTAGACTCACGACCCATATGTTTGATCTCGCAGCTCGCTAAATATTTCAATGCCATGTGACCTTTTTTTTTTATCAAGTGGGTATTTTTCGTCATTTTGAACAAATATAAAATAACGTTACCCACACTATCTTATGAATGTTATGTTATGATGCAGAAAATGACTTAGACACTAGCAACAAAATGTAACCCTTGCTGCGCATGGATGGAAAAGATGTCACTATTAATTTTCTTGGCTATTTTTAATTGGCCTTGTTGCATTGTGTGGATGTCACTATTGTTAACTCGAGTGATACGTAAGCATTGACCGCGAGGACTGACTCACAATATCAACACACTTGCGGGGTTTAGAGCTCTTAAAACAAAGGGATGCGGGTTTGGCTTTGTGGCGGACCTCTTCGCTCAACTAGCGCTTGCGTTCATCAACTTGCCCGACAATATAATTAAGTAATTGTTCAATGTCTGTTGCTGAATCATTATTGAACACCATTTGCGTTATTTAGGTACTCAATCACGGTAACAATTTTTAAAAAAAGTTTTTAATTTTTACGTTTCTAAGACTAACATTATATCTCAAGATCGAGGTATCCCAGCTTAAGAGGAAGCTACTAGTAAGTAGGTGCTACTAAAACTATAGTCATGGTGTTTAATGGGCAGTTCACCGACATTTGATTATGCTGTAGAGAAATGCGCTATCGATTGGGAATAAATAAGCAATAATGTTGTAGTAATCGTTCTTTGCGTGCCCTAGATTCCATTGTTCAGTATACGCATTCACCTTTCGGAGATTAATCATTATCGCAATTATTTTTCCAGCGTGTATATGTGATTAAAGCGACTGCCTGCATCCGGTAGTTTGAATATTTTGTTTAAAAAAAAAGGTTCGTGCGGACGAACAAGGTTAATCAGAATCACCGGATCGTCAGTGCGACTAGCTGCGAGGCGTGACGGCGTCGGGAGATGTCGCGTGATAGCAGCTCACGCGTGCACCGCACGCAATGCTTTCCGTTTTCAATTAAAACAGGAAAAATATAGCAGATCCGTTAATCGAAAGATAGTCTCACCGGCAGTCCTATCTGCGTTCATTATTTATCTAACGGACAATGACAAATGAGTAAATTTATTTAGCCCCTTTGGTCGATCCTCCATCGACCTTTTATCAAATGTTTAGTAAAATATTTTAGTACGTAAAATATGATACTTTAAAAAAAAAAAATTACAGACAATAATAGAACAAGTACCTAATTGAAGCTAGTTGCTAGTTTAGTATCTAACCAGGTCTTAATAAATATAAGTTAGCGCGCATTCGCGGACAAAGTGAGGCTATAAATCAAGCAGCAAGAGGCTAATTAACACCGGACAGAGTTTCTCTCCCGCACCTGTTGCCAGGGTCGTGCTCCGCTGGACCAGATGCAGGAATCAATAACGCCTCACCCCGATCTGACGCAATCACTTTAAACGTCATTAAATACATTTCTATTTTTAAAACAACAAGCATCATTAATATAGGCATAGGTTGGGTTTGTAGGCCGTTAGTATTTCGGTTTCCCAACATCTTTTAACATAATTATTTGCTTTTATTGGATTGGGTAGTTTTTTAAATGTAATTTGACAAAATACATGACGGTTGCTAAAAAAAACATTCATGCGTTATGCCGCAAAGGTACCGGTTCAATATAAACATGCACACAACGGGTTTTGGAACACAATATTGTGCTTGAACATTGAGACTTCGAGACTAAACAAAAGCAAACGACAGATTCTTTTAACACCATGTTGATATTGTTTGTTTATTCTGTTTGAGTCATTCTGCCTCCTCGGTCAGTTGTCGGATTTAACGATAGTGAGCGTCTGAAATTAAATTATGCATTTTGAATTCAACTATCTATTTTTTATTTATTTATTTATTTACCTTTAAAGAGTTGGTAGACACGGGTATTAGACCTTTGATTTCTAGATTGTGGGGTCTAAATCTAAAATAGTATGATGACATAGACCAGGCATTATGTAATGAAGTGCGCCAAGGCGGATGGAGGATGGCAATCTCCGTCGCCCCACGAACTGCGCGACGAGCGACAACGAGCTGCAAGGTCGTCATTTGATTGTCGATAATAGCTCCAGTGATACTCTGACGACACACTGGCCCAATTTTATTGCGGACGTGTGCCCATCTATAGCTATTTTTACTATGCACTCTCCTTAGTCATGTTACGTAGCGAATCCTTTTTGTAATGGTTTAGAGTACCTACACATTTATCAATAAATGCTATACCATAGGTGAACTTTTGTGTGTGAAGTATTTACCAACTGTATTGTTCTTATGCACAAAAAAGTCTTCGTGAGATTTGAGATACTTAAATACGTTTGGTAAGAAAATAGATATTTAAATACGGAAAGTCGTGCTCTAAATAGGTTTATTTTTGCACTGTTGACGATGTGGATGACTGAAGTATTTCGTTGAATTCACAATTCTCTGGCATTTTTTACAGTTTACAGTTGGCTTCGTTTCGGTTCGGTTCGCCGATTTGCTATACACTCGTGTTTTGTTTGTCGTCGCCAGCGGGCGCTTTTTACCAATTTAACGAGTGCCTCTGACGAGGCGTATTGCACGAGGTTTAATAATTTTGCCATACAATTTAAAAGGTTGCAAAATAAAATATGCAGTTAAAGTTTACCTTTTGTTTACGGTATTGCTTCCAGCTTTCTGATTTCCAAGCCCGAATCTGAAATGAAACAAAAAAAGGTTAGGTATTCATTATAGGCGTCACAGCTGGACAAAATGTTATTTCGTGACAAAAAAATAAAATCTTCGGGAGTTAAACCGGAACTTTCCAATGTAATACATATTTTAATATGTTGACATTTGAACTTGACTGGTGTTAAAATTTTTGATATTTTGGATTTTGATTTTCTTATCTTCTCATCTTATTTTGTTTTATTTGTTTTGATTATGATGAATTTCGATAAATTCTGAATACTTGCTTTTAATTTTAATGTGACCTTTTTAGTAATTTTAAGTAGAATAAATTTTTAGGTAACTTTGCAAAATTTCATACGCCAAAAGGCCACAAACCATAGCTTTACTATTTTACATTGACACATTACTAACATATGTTGATGAATTATGAATTATTTAAAATCATAACGAATAAAACTCTTAGTATCAATTTCACCAAACGATGTTAAATTTAATCAATGTTAATCGACTGTTAGTTCATACATTTTGACAGCTGTTAACGCTCTAATCGTCTGTTAAGTGGTTAACATCGTATGGTGAAATTGGTACTAAGGAAAATATCATTAACAGTAGTTTAGTAGTCTTAATCAATTTAAATAATCTAACAGAAGATACCTACGTTGTTGGGTGTAACTGCGTACCGTGTAGGTAGGTGCGCAGTTAGTAATTATGTAATTATTACGTGTACGCTGTTAATGTCATCGTTGCAAATCTACTGCAGTTCCGATGCAGCAGCTGTCTTGTGCCAATGCGCTGTGTATCTTTTTAATTTGCTCCTTCTATGAGTTACCCATCAGATGTACAGTATCGGATGTATAATCAGCTTGCAGCTGCCAGAGCTTAATAGAGGAATTCCTCTTTTTTTTTAAAGCATTTGAGCTCGAATATACTATGTTTGTGTTTATTTAGTGTTGTCGTAATTGTGAGAGGTTTTATTTGTTTGATATTATAAATCATTTATATTGAGCACCCGTAATTTGGTATCTATTATGTTGAATTTTAATTGAAAAAAGTACATGTTTATTTCAGAATTTACATTGTGACTTTTTTTTTGAAATAATCATTTATTTAAGCAAGCACGATTGCGATAAAAGTCTGTATTTTTATTTACTGTTCATATAATATGATTAAGATGTTCGATAACATGCATTTTTATGAATGGCGGGACCTATGCCATTGCAAGTTCGAGGACAACGGCTAACACTATATTCTCTTTACATAAAGCCAATATTTGCTAAACTGCGTCGTAGTGGTTGGTGCAAGTGCAAGTTAATAATGCAGCCGTTATGCGGCGGTGGGTCGTCCTTCGCCACGGCAACGGAGCCATTGTATGCGCATGTTACAATGAACACTTGGAAACTAGATACTGGTTTCTACTGTATTATGCAGCAGCGTCTCAACTCTGCTAATAGGTCATTAGGATATGATGTCCACAGGAAGCGGGGATTATTAATACAATTATGTATCGCAATGCGACTAGATATTAACGTACGTGATCGATAGGCAAGCTTCTTCGTTTTATATACAAGCTACATCAGCGCGCCACCGGACGCAGCGGCACCAGGCGGTTCATTAGCTAATGGTCCATTACCGCCCTATCCCAACCGGATGAATATAGCGAAACTTTCCTTTTTACCACACACACATCAAACATCATACACTTTGTTAACATCTATATTCACAATTTCCACACCGTGTTTAAACGCCGTATCGATTTCACTTAAACAAAGCTCTTTATTGGAAATGTATTTGTAGCGTACGGCGGCTCCGTTTTCATAATACGCAAGCTATTTGCTGAGATTTGTGGTGAAGAGTTTGAGGGAATTACACAGTTAACCGCAAGAGCGTAGCAAATCGAAGGGATTTCCAATAGCGGGGGAAGTAATGAACAAGGCTGCGTTGCATATTGACAGGGGTCAAATAACCGAGGAGGAACGGGGCTGACTGGGGCAGACAGGGGGTGTCTGACCTCCATCTTAATCTTCCCACGGAGACTTTTACGAGTGCGCTTTCTTGTATACATACATTGTATAAATTGTCTCGCTCGTATATTTTACTTCCGCTACCCCAATTCTTCGGGATCTTTTAAGAATGTCCGATATAATCATCTGTTTGGGCTCACAGTTCTACTTTTTCTTAACATAGACGGGAACTTTCATTTATGATACGAAGGTTTGGTTCTTTTTTTTATTAAAAAGGTTAGAGATTTTTTTATATCTTATCTCAAAGTTTCACGCTCTCTAAGGGCCGTATTTAAATTAACTGATCGTGATTAATATACTCGCCGCAAGAGGCGTCAAAGTAAACGTCAAATCTCAGCCAAGTTCAAGATAGTATTAATACGGCCCGAAGTTTTCTTGGCCACTGATCTTCGTCATTAATTTTAAAACGAAGATTTTTTGTTTAATTAATATAATATAACACACAAGATACAACAAGCTTTGATTCGGATCAAAGGTGGAGATCTTATGGTCAGCATTTCAACAGATCCCATAATCTCGGGCCCGCGCCCGCCCCGGCCTGTCACATGGCTGAATATGGCTAGCGGTATGCTATGCTCTCTCTTATAAATCCCGCCCCCACACTCTCAAATTGCCTGGCAAAATTTTGCGGCCCTTTGTCCAATAGAGTTATTATTACGGACCACTGATTTGATGAGGATCCCGGTCCAAATATGATACAAATACTTATTAATACGTACATATATATCTTGGTTGAAACGTTAAATGGTGTAAGCTTGTTCAGAACTTGAAAATTTGATTGATTTTATTCACTGACTCCAGAAATGTTTTGCTTATCAACAAAAAGTTTTTTTATAAGTTCACAGTGAAATATGGGGCGCTCCCGGGGTTGGGGTAGGGGGTATTACGACGTAGTTTCCTCGGTTGCCATGGCGACACCCTGCACGTGATCCGTTGCCGCGCAGCCTGCTCCGAATTAGCAGACTGAACCTCGCGTCTTCAATTCATGGGCTTACCCTTGTGACACACGATTACACTGCCGGTATTCCATCAAGTGTAATCACTTGTGTAACATTCACGATACCTCTAAGCGATTTGTTATTTGAACTACCGCAGGTCTGAGTGCGTGTTCATTGACGTATTATTTTTTACCGCCCCCTCATTGTTTCAATTGTTATAAAAGATTTCATAACCGTTTATAAATGCTGCTGGTTCCGCGGGGTGTGATTTGTGCGTTCTATGCGCACCCTACTCTAATTGCATTTTATTTATTCAGTGCCCTACGCGTACCGTTGGAGGTCGTGGGGTGCCTTTCCCGGTTTGCTATTAGTCTGTTTATGCGGTACCGGTGCCATAATTCAACAAACTTAGTTATTCATTGCCAACCATTGCCGAAGACCTATTACTTATTATTTAACTATATTCCCTCTTGAGTTCTTATTAGTCACAATTAGTAACGTTGCGGTTAATTTGTTACTAAATCAAAATTAAATTATTGTTTGTTCTCGTTACTGTGATGCATATTCTCAGAGTTTATTTTTTTGGTTTCTATTGATGACTAACACCATCCGTTCAAATTTTGTTAGTCATTGGTATCTGTAGGTATTACTTATAAGAAACGCACACAAACAATTTTATTATGTTTATTAGTAAATGTATGAAATTTAATATTACATTATCTTAAATGGTTTAATAAATTATGCGTAGTTTATTCAAGATTAAAAATCAATTTGATTTCAATTAAATACAGACAGACTAACGAGTGCTTATCAATCCCTTTCATTTAATCTCTTGCTAATCAGAAACGCCAGTAGGTATCGATAGCAGTTATGCCCCATTATTTATTCTAGTTAGTACGACCGGCTCATAATTGATAATTTGTCGGATATCGAATAAAAGGCTGCGTCTAATAATAAAAGAGAAGGTCGTACGCCGATTGGCAGCTGGTTCCTTAAGTAATGAACTCGCGGTTATCGTTTCCGTCGGATCTAAGCGCGCGCTTTTAGCACTAATGACATACACTCCCGGTAATACTCTCCTAGTCCCTAAAGCCTTTCAGCTGTGGAGTAAGCATTGACATTAATGAGAGATACTCACTTCTCTGTGGTTTTCTGTCATATTTTTGCTTGAAACTTTAATTTCTTTAATATTGTATTTTCAAGTTCTTACCATTTTGTATGTAGTTATTTGGCCGGTATAATACCCTCAAATCCAAAGTTTAACTACAGCAATACTGAAATATTAATCCCGGCGTAGTGTTGAACAATCGACGTTAAGGTTTTCATTAAATTACAGGCCAAGTTTCCGTATAATTCGCGGTTCGAGGCCGGATGGCTGAAGTAACGCCAATATAGACGGGCGCTTCCGAACCCAGCCAGCATTAATTACTGCCGACGAACTTTGTCCGCTGAACAAACTGGCGCCTAATAAAGTAACATTTTGCAATATCTACCTGACAAATTAAGTAAGTACCTACTGAAATGTTAACTTGTGTTTGGATTTACGCAAGGTTTCTTGATATATTTTTTGGTTTGTGCATTATCTCGATTTATTTGTGGGGTTTCATTACGCTCTTATTACTCCAAAATGTACAGGGCATTGTTTAATGTCACAATTTAATATTTGAATGTTTTTTCGCTCCTCCGTTCTTTTTTAGGTGTTGGTTTTATTATTATTATCAAAGAATATAGTCGCTGGTTTGTCATTCGAAAATGTATTACAGCGAAAAAGGGCCAAATTTATTAGAGCCTTATGGAATATCAGGTTCTTTTATTATCTTTCCCGCCTCTTTCGCGAGTTTCGCAGTGCGGAATACACGATCAAACTTTTTGCTTGCCTCGTAGTCATGTCCTATTCGGTTTAGAGACGTTTTTCTCATAACATACAGTTAACAGGATGATGCATAATACAGTTTAAATTTTTACTGTGTTTGTTTCAAGGCAGGGGCGCATGAGTCATATCAGTAAGAAATACATTCCATTATAGTAGCAACCCAGTCACAGTTTGAATGACGTCACTTCTGTATCACTGCGAGTGATTCAGAATTATCCAAGAGGACAATTTGCTCAATGATTTTATTGATTCCTTAGAGCCTTGGACAGTCCCAAAAGTCATTCAGCCATTCCGTGATTCATTTCTGGTATTAATTTTAACATTAATATTTGTTACTTACTCGCTATCTAGACACAAATACACCCTCGGGGTGAGCTGCAGTTCGTTGATCCAACTATTATGTTTAATTTTGAAGATAACTACACCATGCGGAGGCAGGTCGACGATCGCGGGTGCAGCGTTGACTCATCGGTCACCAACCACGACCCTGCACTTGCACAAATGCACCGGGTACTTGCAACAGGGCGCGCAGGAGTCGCAAATGAACGCGCTAACACTCCTCAGTCACGTTCAAAAGATAAATTCGTGATGAACGTGCTGCTCACACGCAAAGGCCACATTATTATTTCTTTCGCTTCACTTCACACATACCTGAGAGAAGGCATTTGAACTTAGTCATTTAGTAGTTAACCTTTGTTGTAATGGAGATCCTGATAGCTTGCGCATTGATTCAGCGTCAGCATCCAACTATATGATGTAACTACGAAAGGACGCGAGAGTTCTGCATTCCGTCGTCCGCCGGGACCATTAGTGTAACAACGTTATTTATCGCGGACAGCTTGATCTGACCAATTATAATCATTATTATGTCCTTGGCCGTAATGTTTCATGTAAAAAACCCACATACACACGTAAATTCAAAGGAAACCTCTCTTTTTTTTTTGTAAAAAGAGTCCGAGAGTTCTCGGAACGACTTATGCTAATGTCGAGTATATTTCGATAACACCAGCCGCTTGTGACATAATTTATAATCGGTATAAAGTTTATTTGTTTCCGCGTTCTATGACGAGTTGATAAATTACAAATACCAATTTATGAAAATTTTATTATTTTGGGGTGGTAAGCAAAGTAACCTAACATATAACTTATCTAAACACTTCGGGCTACCAATCAACCAAAATAGTTAATGAATAATGATACCCATATTATCGGAAAAAATATGGAGGGGGAATAAAAATTTTTTTTTTATTCCCCCTCCATATTTTTTCCGCGGACGTCATATTGAAATATTATATACCCAATGTCACTTCGGCAATTAAGACGAATCGAATGACACCTCGTATGTTAAAATCCGTCAAGCCGTTTAGGCTGCAGAGCGTGCCCAGAAATAGACATACATACATACATACGCTCGAAAAACATAACCCTCCTTCTGACGCAGTCGGGTAAAAAACAGATGCAGCGTGAAGTTGTGCCAAAAACGTATTGACCGGCGAGTTAAGTGAAGTGACGCCGCGAGACAATTAACAATTCCACATGTCAGCGTGACTGAGACACCAGCGGTACTTGTGGTCGTTTTGTTTTTGTTCGTTATTACGACGATTGCGTAATGCCAGTAGAGTATAAGTATACCTGCCCCGTGCCCATTTATAGCTCGCAGCTCTTGGCTGGTAGGTACTTGTACGCACTCGGCACATTAATTTCTAATAGTTATTACTACGAAGATTTGCAAATAATTCTTCGACGATAATGTTACAATAAGCGTTTTACTACCGATCTTCAAGTATACGTATAAACAAAAAATAATCACAGTAAATACTAGTAATATTTCTGAAATGTAGTTGTACTAGAAAGTTTCCATTTAACTGATAAATGTCATAATACACCGTCGGTAATTGTTATGTTAATTTGACATGAATTTTAAATCAATTGGCGTGGCTAAGTTGAAGTCTCTGCAGTGAGGGTGGATCCTAGTCAATCATGTATCAGTTTCTACTTCTTGCGGGTGTCCACCCGATCAAGGTGAAAATATTGTGTTGTGAATAAAAGGCGTCACACGCCGATCAAAGGTTCTTAAGTTCGATGCACTAGCTCGTAACGCGAGACGGGCGATTGGTGGACCATGCATTAACGGAGACACACTTAAAGTGCATTTGATATCTGAGAGAGGGGTAACCTAATATCATCTCGAGCGAAAGACACTGCATTTATCTCTATCTACCAGATTACTTGCATATCCTGCGGACACAATTATGTATATTTTATATAGATGATTATTTTGCTAAACGTAATAACTAAAACCTTTAATGTTCTGAATCGTAAATAAGTGGTTTATTGCGATAGGCGGTGGTCTGCGCGTGCTCGGGCTATTGGATCTCAAGTGGGGCAGCTTTACGAGTAAAGCTTATACAAATAAATCATTTCACCCACCCCAAGTACCTCAACATTTCACAATGAATTAATTGAATTATCATCGAAATAGTTACTTTATTCTGGTAGAGCTGGCCCAGTTTTCTGTGTTCAAGATGCCTACTACGTTGATAAAAGTACCTTCTATTGTCAACATTTACTAAAGAAGACTATCTAGTTTTGTTTTAATATTTGTAAAGAATATTAGAAATGACATTTATACTTACAGTTTCACGTGTGTGTGTAGTAAAAGGTTGTTTACATTCAAAGAGAAAGTACCTATACGGTGTTTGCATTTGTCTCGTGTCAGACCATCTTCACTGTTCGTGCAGTAGCTCCAACTTAAAGTAGAGTGCTTGTTCAACATCTTGAGTGAAGACGTCGGGACAGGCAGGAGCACCTGCCTAGACTCCTTGACTCTTTCTCGTGTCGCGTGTGAGACGTTGCACACTATTTCATTCTTAAGAAGTAACAACATCATAATATGATCGATATCATATCATCATTGTTCTGACCACGTTGATATTTATTGCGGATTAAATTAAGAAACAGAAAAACATCAACACCTGTTGAACTACCAAGGCCTTGCCGGGATTGTTTACAATGGAACAACTTGTGGCGTCTTAAGAGAGGTTAAGATAAGTTTTTTAAGTGCCGTAAAGAGCCTCTGAATGGCGGTTGTTGACCAAAGTAATCAACAGCTACCAAAAACTCTAAAACAAAAACAAACGTTTTGATTATGACACGGACATGGTCGCTGACGGCGCACTCCTATTTCATACTATTATAAATATTTTTATTATTGGAATGACTCCGTTTCCTTCAGTTAACATTGGGTGTAAACCCCTTCGAAAATGTATAGTATTTTTCTGTCATGGTTTGGAGTGTGTTGATTATACATACGTATGGGTATGCCCCGTGTATACAAATTGTCTTAGTGTTGAGTAATTTTTAAAGTGTTAAAGCAAAGCAAGCGGTTCTATGCGGTTGCGGTTTAGACGGCGTTTAACTTACTTTACCGCAATCATGCGCTTAGCCTTTATGCCTTTACCTATGTGAAGTCGCGCCTGGCACTAAATGTAGTAATAACATTTGCAGCAATCAAAGCGATGGTATAAGAAATTAATATCTAGACACGTACCTATTGATAAAGGATGGCCCTATCATACAAATTAAAACACGTTCTTCGTCATTATTACGTTACCTATGCAACGTCTTTCTCATATTTGTTCGGTTATTCCCACGAAACCGATTATGTATAATTTCGAGACAACATTGTAGGTACGTGTTCTGCTCCTAATTCGTGCTCGGCAACAAAAATAGGAACACTCTTTATGGAATCGCGGCACGTTTCTCGCTAACTTTTGTACCCAAAAGTATAGATCTCTTCCCGTGTTACACTTTAGTTTCATAACAGTTTTGCTCAACAAAAAGAAATTTAACGCGTTAAATTTTACATTCAACTTTGGGTTTTGATTTTAACTACCTACTCGATATTAAGAACAGAGATGAACTGGATTCCATTGAGAATTCAATATGGCGAGCTTTCCCCAGGCTCGCTCGTACTCGTAGCCAGTAATGCTGCGAGTGGCACGGTATGTGACGCCTGTTCCCGGGAGTCTCGGAGCGGGTAACGGAAGAGCTCGGTTCACAATTAGTGCCTGGTCCCGTTACCAGCCGCATTGTCCGCTTCAATACGCCGCCAGTTATATTCCTTTGTGCACTCTTAATGGAAGGTTCTCAGGTTGTTTGTTGTGCGTTTAGTGTTGCACTAGCAAACTCTTGTTTGGGTAATAAAGTTATTCAAACTTCAGGTATTGTTTTACAGAAACGAGTTACCGGAAACCCATTATTTTACGTGTAAATCGATCATGGTTTTATATTTTCGTGAACATTTACCGTCGCTTAGTTGATATTGAGACGGTATTAAGTATTGTACAATACAGTGTTCAGTACTGCTGGAATGAGACGATGTAATTAAGACTTGCAAATTATCAAAATAGCAGACCCCTTTGGTGGCTTCTGAAACATATTTGTTTGCAGTCCCTCCCAGAGCCTGTTATCGACCGATGAAAAGGTCCCCCGCCGACATCAGTTTCCTTTAGGTACAGATATTACTGCGTGTTCCATTATTGTTGCTTAATCGACTTACTTAACTCAAATTGAGTTAGTTGTTTTATTTGTGGGCAGGGTATACAAAAAGTAAATATTTACTATATGAGACCAGCTAGGGAATCGACTAGAACCCGCTATTAATTTATCATTATCATCAAGGGCTCATTCAGCTGTGTTTGAAAGTGGTAGTTGCCATAATTTAACACAATACAGCACCGTTAGCAAACGGTACGACCTCAAAAAGGGACGTGTACTCGTACCTACTGTCTACCGCCGGAAGTGTAACATACGTGAATTTCAACAGGGGCTTCCGGAATTAATATGGTGCAGTTATTTAGCAGTGTTTGCCATAAGTATAAAATTCGTATTTTTTAGTAGTTGTGTTTTTTATCTTAAGAATATTATTCTCAGTGTTATACTGAACTGAGTTTGTTTTATTAAGACCCTGGAACTATGGTGAGGCAGCCGAGAAAAGGCCAAGGACGCAGATTGCTTAGCCCGGGCGCCGGGCGAGGCCTTCGATGTAACCTTGTGCGGAAAATGGCACTGAGACGTCCTTGTACGCAACATAAAGACACAAATTTCCCGGGCTAAATATACCGAAGAAATCCTTGGTGGCTTTTTATGGGATTAGCCTAGTCTTACCTGGAGATATGTAGACTTACATACCTATCAATTACTAAACAAGTACTGGTGATGTATCGGTGTGATATCCTAGCTATCTGTAGAGTCTCATATTTACTGTAATATTACAGTAAACATACTGCTGCTTAACTTTTCATATCTACACACGCAGTCATTAGTTATTATAGATAGTTGCATCTCTTAGCGCCTTCCTAACGGTTCTGTTACGTCAGGTCATGCATCACTTTCGTCACGGCATCCATCATACGCGACACGCTGCTTGTCCACGGGTTCTCTCATCGATTAATACCCCTTGTCAAGGTAAACACTTCGACGCTATGGATACGAGTTGTCGTGGAAATGTTATCGCTTTTGTCGGTGTATTGTATTGTATAATATGTACTATTATGCATACAAAGGACAAAAACACGCCGCCACGCCTTTTCGTCTGTCTTCCTGTTAACTTTTTAAAACTTTCTTTGCATAAGAGTCAGTTATCGGAACAAGACGAGTGTTAGCTAATAAAACATTCAAAAATTGTTTCAAGTTCACCCAGTTAAAGCTAAAACCGTGCTGTCAAGAGCATTACCGAGGAAATAGGATTATTTTCGGGCTTCGGGCGGATATTAAATTATAGCCGGTGAGAGCCGGACGGTGAGGTGCGGGTTCCATTGTGGACCGAGTTTTACGAGCCAATTATGAACGGTCATTGTGGATTTGGGGACGCTGTGCCGTGATCCGATGTGAAAGTACCACGGTGCACGTTCCATTCATTCCATTCCATCTCAGTGTTGTAAGATAAAAAGCTCCAGCGGCGCGCTCTACATCACGCTCGCTAGTTCATGGTCATGCGCAGGTTGTAGGAGTACTTCATTATGTGTTAACATCCATTAACATTTCCTCTCATATTTAACCGGTAATGACAATAAACGAACCATAAAGATACTTGTTTGTATGCATACGCAGCCACGTGTGATGTCGGCACGCGTCAATTAGGCGATACAAGGTGCACTGCGCACGCGCCGGATGTCCGAGGTGCCCGATACTTGCGCGACATTGTTTTACTTCTCCCATTTATTCATTCACTTAAGATTATTCTTAATATATTGATAATAAATATTTTTCAATTTTGTAAATGTAGAATTTACAAAGTAATAAAATATCAAGTACTTAAGTAGGTACTACTTACGAGTATATCGATAACGTGCTGGAAAGCTGTTAATTATTCAAGCCCGTCTCCGAGATTGATCAATTGATTCGCAAGTCGACTTGTTAACACTGCCAACAAATATGTGTTTCTCGAATCGTTGCGTCCGTAAGTCCGTATCTGCATTCTAATAAGAAAAGTCCATCGAGAGGCGTCTGCGCGTGTTCGTTTAATTTCCTCGCGACCGCGATACCAGCTTGTCGGTTCAATGTAACTAATTAATTTTACCGAGCTTCGTTATGTGCACTTATTAAGCCGTCAATAACGGCCCTTTCCTGCCAAGATCCTTTTAGATACTTATTGTTACAAGACTATTTTTAGCATCGGTTGAATAGCCTTGTTGATGTTTGTTTAGGACTACCTTTGTACCCACTTTATTATGAAAAGGTTCATAATCCTCACTAATAAAATAAACTTATCCAACAACTTATCAAGAAAAATATACAGTCGCACGTTCGTGTAACGCAATTATACAGCGTCATACCAGTATCAACGCCGCGACACGGCTGCAATACCTGGCTGCTGCGCTTTCAATTTGCGGAAG
This sequence comes from Acleris literana, assembly GCA_946894065.1. Lineage (NCBI taxonomy): Eukaryota > Metazoa > Arthropoda > Insecta > Lepidoptera > Tortricidae > Acleris > Acleris literana. The sequence continues at coordinate 19,183,581 of OX335671.1, read as the reverse complement.
CGGTTTTAAACTTGTGCAACAGATTAGTGTAAGTCCTCGTACTTCTAAACGGTCTCTAAAGTTGCAGTTCTTGAGGTGTTACCCTATCTAATTGAATAGTTTCTTCGTCTTTATTTTCGTGGATATATTGCAGCTGTTTGCTTGTTTCTAAGTACATGTTGTAACATTTTCCAAATGTCACGTGTTATTAATATATTTTTTAAGTTATTTCACAATGGGTGTGACGTCAATTGTATAATGAGAGTATTGATTATCGCTATTTCTAACGAACCTCTCTAAATGACTCGAGAGGCTGCGCGAGGCGCGGCTCTTATCGATTTTATATTATTAAATATTGGAAGGAGTATGCAGTTTTCCTCGACACAGAATTTAGCGGCAACATAATCTGTAATGTGGTATGTCACTGGGCAACATACACAAGAAAATTTGCACTATTCATGAGGTAGAAACTACAGCTGCTACCGTGACAGGGATGCCGCCGCGCCTGGCGCCTGCGGAAAAAGTTGCACGCTTTGAGAATGGAAACATTGCGTTTCTCGACGTTTCACGTTGAATCATAAAATGTTAGACGCATCTTGACCACTTTTTTCGCTCACGAGAAAAGGTCTGGTCCAGCTTTCAAACATAAAACTAATTGGCGCCGAGGGATTGCTACAATAAAACTAAACGTTTTATAAGAGATGGCCTTTGCTGCGCTCAAACTAAACATAGGTGCTTCCAAAGGTTAGGTCATCAATATAAAAACCCGCACACTATATCTGTTTATTAAATCAGCGACGATTTGCGACCCAGTAACTTCCTTGAGCGTCTCAACAAGGAAAAATAAAAGAGCAGCTGCATCTCGCTCCCCTCGCTCTAATCATTGTTCGGCCAAAGGGTCTTCCAAAACAGGGAGTAATGGCCTCAGTCCAAAAAAACTTTATTAAGGGAACGCATCCAGGTACCCACGCATGGAATACCTTACTGAGAATACATCCAGTTTATCGAATGTTTAATTTGGAACGTGCTCTAATTTTTCTTATACGCATCAGAAGTCATCTGGATAGTAATCCATTAGAGCATAGTTTCTTTCTCTTGCAGTTTTGTAGGTTTGTTAGATTAGGATTGCATATATAATTAAGTAAATATATAAACCTGTGTGTATTGTAAACCTGTAGTTAAGTGATCTCATGCGGGTATAGTCAATGACCAGTTAACTATTCGCAATGCGTCCAATGTTTTTCAATGCGCTTAATTTGCTTTTGACATTTCCGTGGCCTCTCCTGTTCATTTAATCAATTAAATTCATTGATTCGCGTCTCGGCTGGAAATCAGTGTGAACGTTTTTATTGTGGGATCCTTGACAAGCAATGAATTTGATTTCTACCGTTGTTTTTCATTAAAAAGATATTGTTCATAGTCGTATCAAGGCAGACCATGACAAACTTGTTTGATACGAGAAAACTCTTATGTTATGACTAAGCAACATACGGCATATTCATGTGCCGTGATCGTAATCGTTCAATGCATCAGGCTCCTATCTCAACCCAGATCTACGCAACGTGTTCCTCCTAACCGGTACAATGCTTCATAAATATAACACACTTTAATACTTTTCCTCTAATATAAGAACGTGGGTGGTTAACAAAAATGTCTCCACGTGGTTGCCGTTCACATTAAATAATTCGTATTACATTTTCATACTCGTAAATATCAGTTATTTTTAGATGAATCACTCGTTGCTTTGTTAGGAATGCATGACTATTTATTTATTTATTGCTTTGAATTAAATTTACTGGAACAATGCATATTTGCAAAGGCTTTATAAGGCGGCGGTAGTTCCCTCCCTGTTTGCGTACTCTCCCCAATCTCCATGTCCGTCAGACAGCCATTGGAAGTACATTAAACTATTAGTCAACAATTAGTGCACTACATCTCCCTTGAGGAAAAGTATTTTAGACCGCTTTAATTTAAATCGTTTTACCGAAACATACAATCTTCATTTCAAGGCTGAACAAATTCGATTTAAATTTATATCTCGTTAAGTTGACTTGATAATTCAACACGTGTTCGTAATACCGCGATCTCATTGAACGCTCATTTCGTCAAGATCAGGGCCACGCGGTCACCGGCCGAGGAGTGATACCAGCACATGCCTGAAGTCGTTTAATGTTCTAGTGTCAACACCAACTTTTTACTCTTGACCATTCTGCTACCAAGCGCCAATGATGTCATCAAAAATATTGTTACTTATCTGGTAACGTCGGTAGTTTTATTTTATAAATGCTCGACATTTAATTCCTTCGTCGCTCTTTAGATCTCTCTTGCGTGTACTCGTATGTACGGTACACGTAATTAAAGTATGTACTATGTAGTAAGTGGTAGTCCAGTGCACACGCTGCATTCTTGACTCAGAGCAGTCTCAAAATGATCAGTTAAGGTACATACGTTGGACGGGTTAATGGCCGTAAAATTATACAGTTGCAGAGTTTCGACGGTTGGAGATAATGAAAGTGATAAAACTCTGCAAGATAAAGACGCGGGTGTTGCGAGTAAATTAAACAGTTCGTTAAGTCTTGACGGTTCATAAGGTTGTCAATTTTATCGGTTCATAGCATTGCGGCTTAGACTTAATAGTCTACATTTATTTTTCTTAATTTTTGTTTACTTCTTTCGTTCAAGTGAAAAAAATGCAATGATTACTGTATTAGACCAAATGATAATTGTGTGTACTATTCATAAGAGTTGACCGTTATTTAGTGCTGGATTGCCAATATAATAAAACTATCGAATTGCTACCTCAAAAGGTCATAAAAGAGTTCGAAGCATGGAATGACATTTTAAGTGTTAGTGCTTTTAGACATGAATCCGCTATGTTCGAGACTTGCAAGTTGTAAGTGTTGCTCGCGAGGGTGGCATCGCCGCGCGGGCGCGTATCGATCGCGCCGTGGCGCGGCCTGCATACGAATACAAGAATCGCCCCTGTTCAGCCCCTTATCAAGCACTCCACTAGACCCTAAGCCCTTCGTTAGTACCGTGACCTCGCTGATTGTTATGTCAACGCCTTCGTACATTGTGGCACGTATCTTAATAATGTAATTAAACTGCAACACTCGCTTTACAATGACTACTAACAAACCCGCCTGCTGAATTATAATATAATGTCTTGACTTCGCCGTTCTGTCACAATGTTATGATGCGTAAATATAGCTAAGGGTAAGTGTAAATTGCATAAAGCTTTTTTCATTTCCCCGAGGCGAGGGACACGACCTCGTTTAGATTGCGAAAGAACAACACATTCACCTATACCGCCACATGATGAGGTCACGGGTACACTATGACATAAGCCAAGAGAAATATTGTCTCAAGAAACTGCGTGCACTGATGTCACCCACCCTTTTCCCATTAAATTCATATTAGCATGTAAGAATTTGTTACTCAATCACACTGTAACTCAAGATATATACTTAGTAAGTTTATAAATTGTATACTTAATGCATTTTCTGAAGTATGTATTTATGAAAAACTAATTCTATATTTCTAGAACTCGTTGACTGAAGAGGTACTTAGTTGTTGAGAATAATTTAAACTTATAACACTTAAAATCTTGTTCTTCTTGTCCAGTTTTCCTCAAGTAGTTTTCCTTGTTGAAGCTATTAAACTGATTATATTCTGGGGGAGCCCGCCCCGAAAATTGACGCAATTTTCCGGCCGAGAACGCGCCTATTTATTGCGTCACGAAATGTCTCCGCGAGGCCCGTGCCGCCTAATAAGAAAACGGGGGTCCCGTGGATTTGTACGCGTGAAAATTCACGACATCGAGCGTGACATTATTAAACAAAAATAAGTAATACGCTAATGTTACGGCGTATATTTTACAACACATTTTCTTAATGGAAACACGCAAATAATAAATGCAGAAGGCTATATAGGGTACGCCGTTCGTGTGAGTTAGTGGAGCAATGCAGGTAAGTATATCTGCTTATAAGGAGAAGCAATTTACTTAGTTTGATGAAAATAGTTGAAGTACTGAATTAAAATTTTCGGTCATTGACAGGAAAATGACACTCCAGTTTCGGTCCATCAACAGTTAGGAATGTTTCTATAGTCGTACATTAAGGTTCCGGAAATAGGCAACTACAGAGTCGAGCCGAGTTAATGGAAGCGTACATACTACACCTTTGCATGGAGAAGCGCTGTTTGATCTGATCCACTTTGTGTCTGATAGATAACATTTTGATATTCACATACTGGAATTAATGGAATTCTTCCCAGCACCTGACATACATTTATGTATTTTTTCGCTTACGCAAATACTTAATTTTACGCTTCATGACAATCATGACACAATTCCTGTAGCGCACCATTTTACGTCTTCTAATTAACGCTGCCAAAACATTGTAAATGTGTAGTGTATCGTGGTGGTGTAAAGAAGGATTGTAACATTCATTAAATATAGGACAGTTTTAGTAACACATGCATTTATTTATAACCTATACCAATTTACCTTCTGACTTCTTGCTATTGAATAAAAAGTTATTTCCCTCGATGTTTCGACTCTGTTAAAACAGCCGTGATCACGAAAAGAAGAGTATGGCACATACAATATTTTAAACCAAACCAAAATGGAACTTAATCTATTCTGTTTGAAACTTAGGATTGAATTTATTGGATTTCCGGGAGACTTAACACGTTCCGCTTCGATCTAATGCACGTCACAGATTACGTTATATAGTATACCCGTGTCTAGGGGTAAGCTTTATTTATATTATATTCGCTTAGAGCTTGCAAATAATGTCTCGTCGAGGAAATTGGAGAAGCAGGTAAAGCGATCCGGGTTTTCCCCTGCCCGATGAAAAGGGGTGCTGTCGAAAAGAAGACAGACAAAGACTGCGAACAGGAAACTAAACAGAAATGATGCCATGATATTATTATATCGAATATGTCTTTGGGGCGGCGCCGTGCAACACAGGACGATGGTTGTCAATGGAATTATAATTGTTTACTTTGTTGGAGGATTATGTCCCCATGTCGTGGGCGGTAATGGGCTCGCAGATCGATAGGGCGCCGCCGGTGGCCGGTTGGCGACGCCGAACTGTTGCTATTTGTTATTCCTACGCCATTGCCATTGGCACTCTGACCTTCAACTTCTAACTATAAATTGTACAATTACAAGCTAGTTTCCCTGTTATTGCCTTTCATCACTAATTCCAGTCTCATGAGTTTCATTCAAGGTCGCGGGGTGAAATTGCGAATAACTATATCGTGGAAATTTTCCTGCGAGATATTTTTTGCGTGACCTTCTTATACTGCCCTTTATATACTAAATACTGAAAAGGCGTATGTACTATATGAATTGTATGGAACATCCAAACTTATACCTTAACCTTTGAAAGTTTAATATGCTTTTATGAATTAATTGCACATGCGCGTATAGTAGGTTCTACAATGACCTTATTCACAAAGCGGCTTGTCGAACCTACAGTATATGGACAGAATTTTGTGTGTTGTGAGCGCTTTGATGTTTGTGAATACGGTTACGAATAGTCTACGAGGTAGCGACCAAAACCAAACTTTGTGTCAGACTTTGTGGCTTTATCTTAAATGTTATTTATTTGACTACGGCCTACACTATATAAACTATTGAATATGTGTATTATCATCATTCATTCACCCAGCCACTATAATCCTACGGTACATAGAACGAGCCACAAAAAAAATGCAAAGATTTCGACACAATGTGCATTCTTTACAATTGCTCACGCGCATCACATGCCATCGTAAATCGTAATAAACGGTTCCGCGGAATCTTATCTGGCCGAGGATTTTTATTTATAATGTATTGTTGTGGAGACACGTGGAAGTGCAGCTGCAGTTCTTTACAAGGTGCAATCTCGACGTAGCGATTTATAATCTAACGCAATCTCGATAGACAGATGTACGAACATGACCTTGAACATTATGAATAAAATTAACTACCTACATTATATGTATACTTATTGGGTAAATGCGTACCTACGTAGGTAATATAATAATTTGAAGTGAGAAGGAATTTTAAAGAATTTTAAATTTTAAAGGTTTAAAGATAACTGGACATTACACAGGACTTTAGGGAGTTCCTGAATAACTTCTTTATAATAGAAAGGTAGATATTGTTTTAAATTTAACCGAGCAAGCAATTCAAAAAGTAATTAAATTTAAATAGTTAAATACACAAATTACCTACATTTGTTTATCAACACTAATATTATAAAGAGGAAAGATTAAATAGGCTCCGAAACTTCTGGACCGATTTGACAAATTCTTTCACCATTAGAAACCTACATTATCCTGGAGTAGGTAAAATAGGTTTTTCTGCGCGGACGGAGTCGCGGGCAACAGCTAGTTTTTAATAAACTTCTAAAAAGTGAGGTACTATTTCTGAACCGTTTGTTGTTTATCTTAAAAAACTGCACCAATTTGCAAAACCCTTTTAAAAACTTAATCATCATAATTCGAGTTGTATGGTTATTTTTAAATACAATACATACCTACCTCTTATGAGTTTCACGTAGTCACGTAGCGTTACTTGCGGGTCAAGTTTAAGATAATACAATTATCCAAATTATAAAATTCCTGAATCGTCCTAAATTCTATCCAAATCAAAATAAGTTGACGCCTATAACTGGTGTCACCTATGATGGTTTAATAAAGTGTTAAATTATTACTTACTTTTTTTGAAGTCGGTCTTTCTTTCGTTCTAAAACTGTTAACTACTTCATTATTATTTCCTTAACTCATCCATTATATTTTTATTTATTCAGTAGACTATTTCGTTAAGTGCTACTTCAAACGCTGCTAAACTGGAAGCCGGTCTGATTAAACTGTAACAGCTTCATCAACTATTGACCGGAACTGGTTCTCAAACTGACATTAAGATGCTAACATCGACATGTTGCGGGGCGGCGTTTCATAAACTCTTGACTAACAATATCCTTGTTGTAATAAACTTTCATTTTTACGCACTGCTTGTTATTGCGTAAAGTACTCTAAATGCTAATACCTGCAGCGTTTACTTGTAACGCTTGCACTGAATGGCCTAATGACTGCACAACACATACTACCCGCTTATTAGATCGAGGATCGATTTATTTGTCGGTTGCATAAGTCGCAGACGAAACGTGTGTCGGTCAGACCGGTTTATCGGAAACGTGTTAGGGGGTCCTCTTTAGCTTTAGCACTAAAACTCAAATACAGTGCTACATTTTTCGGTTTATGTCCCGGTTAATTTTTTATAAGGTAGTGGGTACCTACTGTTGATGGATGTCACATATTGTTGATTAGTGATTACAATTCTTATTTATTTGTATACATTAAATTTTTGCTTGTTAACAACTTTAACCTATTGAAAACAACAGATTATGACTGCGGCACAATGCTGTGAGGGATCCTGTCCAACGTACCTACTCAATGTCGTCTTTTTACTCTAAGTATATTTCTTTCTATTGTTTTTCTTTTGTAGGTACCCGTTGAATAAATCTTTTCTATTCTATTCGATGTTATTCTATTATTTAATTAAAATAAAAAAACAACTAAAAGATACGATGGATTTGTAATATTTGCATACACCTCTATAATAGGTATATAGGTACCGGGCCAAGAATAGATTCATAAATTTCATAATATCATGCTCAAGTCTGCTCTTAGGTTCCTTACCTGTAATTTGATTTGATACCAATCAGCCTCAATAAGCGCGGGATGAGAGCCTCTAAGAAAACTCAAAGGATCGCTGCTTATTCGAATATCACTCACTACACAGGCGATTTCCTCGCTAAATCACTAGTTGTTTCGTAACCAATTATAGGTTGTTTGTGGAGTACGGCAAGTGAAGTTAAATTGTCGGATAAATATGATTGTACCGAGGTGAGAGCGCCAGCGTTCCGTAGTGTACCGCCGCAGTGCGGAGTCTCCACTTGACTGGCGGCGGCCGAGGGCGCCGCCGCGCGGCGAGCGGCGCCGCCGGCCCGCCGCGCGGAATCGCCCAAGGGATGAGCCGTCCACTTTAATTCACACTAGCTAGCGAAGTAGCAACTTACGAAATGCACAACATTACTTGGTCTTGTAGCCAAAAACCTTACCATGTCTTGAACACGCGTACAAAGACAGTTTTCCATGACTTGACATTAACTAATTTAACATTGCAGATCTGCGGCAATCCGCGCGCTTTGCTGTTTATCTTTTTGCTCTATTATCATTGGCAATTAGAGAATCTTTTAGCATATGAGACTTAACGATTCTCTTTGTTTTTATAGTAACACGGTAACAACTAGTCGACGCAGTTTTTCATCACCTGCAAACAAAGTTTCATAATGATGTCATCGAGTTGACATTGAATCGTTAATGGAAAAGTCGAGTTGAAAGTAATTATTTCTAGCAAAACAAATACTTGCTACTCTAATGAGTAAAGTATGTTAACGTAACAACAAAGTTTAACTTTGGCAGGGCTTGGGATGACGTCACCTCCGACCGGTTTTTTGTGATTTAAAATCACCAATCGTGACCGTGGAAATTCCACGGCGTCGTCGCGGCTTATGCAAAAAAACTACTCAGTGCTTCTTTCTTACCAATTTCTATAGGGGGGTGGGCAATAACCTGCAGTGTCAAATTATTTCCTTATGGTTCGTAGTTAGCTACTTATTTCAGTTATTTGTACTTACATTAAAAAGCAATTTTCAGGGTCGTGGACGACGAGTTCGGCCCGCGTGCCGATTAAATACCTAATTCTTTTATGAAAAAAACCATACGAGACGCAGTGAGAGATACACCGGTGACTTACGAAGCATTTTGTCAGTCACGCCTTTATTTACCGGTTCGACCGGAGGTTGTCTGACCCGCCAGACTCCGGCGCGTGTTCGTCTCTATAAAAGGTTTATTGTATGCGATTCCGAGTTATTGCAATACGATTTCAGGATAAACAATTCTTTCATGTCTCTGGCTACGGAGTAACCTAAAGCGCCAAAATGTACATTACAAACAGGACTTGATGAAAAAAGAAACCGGCCGATTCATTCATACCATCATACCCACTCTAAAAATATCAGCAGACTTCTATTAATAAATTAGGTAAGTAGGTATTTTGTTTATAAAGTATGATAATTAAGCATTAGCTTAAGTATCTTTAAGTATGCCATACCTAGACTATGTCCTTCGTTTTATTCGTTTTCGGCAACGACACAAAGAGTGTAAATCAACTTAACAACTTAAATTAAAAATAAATAACTTTGTATGGTGTTATGTTATGATTATCTACATGAATGGACTTGTAAATGTATGCAGGACCACATACAAAAGTTACCAGGACCACATACCTAATATAGGTACCTGCTTATAATATTGAGATATTAAACTGAGGGTAGGTACGTTTTAAGTGTTACTAGGTTGCCGGCATTTCTCGGTAAATAAATTATTGTGTGAGCCAGGGATATAAAATTGGGGTAAATTAATTAAAGGCAGTAAGCTGACACTTGAGTGCGGCACCCGCCGTTTTACACGAGCAGGTGCCACCTACCTGGAAAAAAGCTTCATTAATAGGTTTTTTAAATTTAGGTTATAATTATGACTATATGACCGTAGAATAATTGCTGCGTGTTTTTTGGTGAATTAGGTGAAACTCTTACTCCGCGGTATTAGTAATACAAATTATTGTCAAGAATTAATCCAACAAATTAGTGTTAGCAAATATACCTTCTTAAGGGCCCACCATAGAGCTACCTTCGATCTGAAGCTCTAAACTTTCAGTTGTTGTTAAAACCTATTTGCATTTACACTGCTGTTCTGTTCTAAACTAGCTGCCGTCTATTTTTCTTTTACAAGTCACTGATATCGAGATTTACGCTATCAAAGTTTGAAATTTTTACTCCTATAAAGTAGTTTTTTGGCCTTTATCTCCATATTTTTCACTTTAGAAAAAAAACCTTCGATGATTTATTAGATATATTAATGAAGAATATTTAGATGTAGTTTCCATAATCAATTGACGCCAAGATGAAAAGTTATATCAAATTTTGTGTTTTTATAGACATTTTTTTAAAAAGCCTATAGCCGGATTTCGGTAGTAAGTCGGCCCTTACATCAAATGGACTCGGGGATTTTTTTGTGATGAAGAATATTTTAGCCGAGTATGAACATCCTATTTGTAATAGTTTTTGACTTATGATTATTTCAAGTTTTTTTAAACTTTTGTTTTTTCTTGATGTTCTCAAGCGATTTGCTTCAAATTTTGAAATGATGTTCTTTAGATAGATTTGCATCGCCACCCAAAAAACGAATAGTAATTATCATATAAAAAAAAGAAAAAAATACCAATTTAAAAATAAACATTATTTTTTATGTGGTTGTGAAGGAGTGACACCTCTAGATTTTTTTCTCAAAATAGGCCATATATTGGCCTACTACTTAAAATTTTCCAGGCGCTACTTCTTACAAAAAATCAGCAGAATGTGTGGCCAAGTTGTGTATTCAATCGGTGTTTTTCAATGTAGTATTCAAACTCTTCGATTATGTTTGAGTTTTCTTATCAGTTTGTCGTATTTAAGAGTAAAATGCTAATGACAATTTAATGTCATCGTGATGCAAGATGTTAATCGCATTATTGCAGTTAAATATTATCGAATTACGCTAGTTAAAATCATAAATGGCAGATAAATAATGCAAGGGTACAAGTCGACTTAACTCGTAATAAAATGGGTATATATACATGAACGGAGTATACTGGACTTAAACCCTTTTTCACTTGATCTTCGAAAGATTTATACCCTTTTTCACTAGGACCCCAGAATGTGGATTCTTTGTTATTCCCTTACGAAGAGTCACAACGATAAGAAGAATCCCATACGCCATTATGAATCTGGGTTCATCATGTCAGCCGAAAGACGTCCACTGCTGGACATAGGCCTCCCCCAAGGCTCTCCACTCAGACCGGTCTTGTGCATTTCGCATCCACCGCGTTCCCGCGATCTTTACAAGGTCGTCACTCCATCTTGTTGGAGGCCTACCTACAGCTCGTCTCCCGGTCCGCGGACGCCACTCAAGAACCTTCTGACCCCATCGGCCAACAGTCCTGCGAGCAATGTGCCCCGCCCACTGCCACTTAAGTTTGGCTATTCTTCGGGCTATGTCGGTTATTCAGCTGAAAAACAGACAGACAGACAGACACCGAAGTCTCACCATAAGGGTTCCTTTTTTACCATTTTGGCACGGAACCCTAATAAAACAAGCTGAATCAAATTGGTTGAGTATTCTTGACGTTATTGTCTAATTTAAGACGTAACAAATGTCAACACTTGTATGAACAAATAAGACGGGTGGGCGGTTATTTTTGCCGCTAAGTGTATATTATAGGTAAGTAATTAAATAGCGGCTAGAGTATAATAAAAGTAGTATAATAATAGTCGTATATAGTAATGTTAAAATTTTAACTGCTTATCTATTATGGTTTTTAAAATAGAGCACGCTGACAGACAGACGGCCAGCGGAGGCTTAGTAAACATGTTTTAATTGAAAAAGTTATATTTAGACAGTTTTTTCTGGAATTCTTAGTGGCTCGTATACTGACAAGAAAATAGGTACCTACTGCTCACACGTAGTTAATTTAACATAATTATTTAATCTATAATAACTACCTATTAACCCGTTAGGTACTACGAAAATGCTACAATAACAATGAAAATGCACTATATGAAACTTATGTGATCCTATAGCAGCGCCATCTAGCCAATAATGAAGTAATAAAATTATTTGTACCATTGCAGTCGTAATAATTTAGCTACTCGACGCTAGATGGCAGCATTAATCTGTTCAACCAAATTAAGCTAAATTATATAGTCTGCATTTAATTTTAAAGTCTACCGAAAGTATATTTTTTCTTGTCGTTACCTTTTTTTGGTAGATAAATACAATCCTAATTTGGTTTTACTTTAAATCTTTAAACTCTTTCTGTCACAATAAAATTGTGGCTTTACTCCACGTCATTCAAACGTCAGAATAGTCGCATTACATATCGTCAATTCTATTAATTTATTTCTTTCAATACCTATTTGTGAAAGAAATAGCATATGTCAAATTACATATCGCGCGGTTAAAATTTGATTTGTGAACTAATAATCAAAACCAAAAACTACTGAATAATTAATATGGAATCGTAACAAAAACAAGTGAAAGTGCTTAGATTACAAAAAAATAAGTGGCACAGTGAGAGTGTCGTAAGTGTATTCTGTTACACACAGTTCTATGAGTTAATAAATAATTGAGACTTGTAAATGGCACCACCGCGAAGGATTTCGAGGCCACAACTGGAGGTCATGATAGATTTTCTGGAACAGAACAAGTCGATTAGCATGGGCCTGCCGTCCAACGGCACGCCCGAGTCCACGATGACCAGCGCACATAACGCCGTGCGCCAGACTTGGATCACGCTCTCTAAACTACTTAACGCGGTGCCCGACGGTGCTAAGAAAACTCCTGATGGCTGGAAAAAGGTAATTCTTAATTATTTCGTCGTTAGATATTAAATTATGTTTGGAACCTTCATTAAGAGCTTAATACTTACATTACTTGTTCTGGTAAATCAACTGACCACAAAGTTTATTATTGCTCCCTTAATGAAGTATTTGCACTCTATTTTGAGGTATTTCTTCAGGGATCATTTGAGGCTCACAAATCTTTACCAGTATGTACCTACTTTCTGCCACTATTCATATTTACATTATGTTATTTGTGTTTTTGCAGTACTGGTTCGAGTGGCGACATAAAAGCAGAAAAAAAGCAAATGATGCACGAAGATTTGAAAAAAGTCCATGCGGGGGCCCAAGTCGTTTTGCACCACTCAATGATTTAGAAGTTAGAGTTTTAGCATTAAGTGGCAGCAATTTAATACGAGCAAAGTCAAAACCTATTAAGGAATTAGAAAACATGCTAGTTGATAGCTCAGATTGTGACCCTATTGGTCAGCATTCTCCTGAATTAATTAAAGTTGAGCCGTTGTCCAATATAGCTAAGGTTCATGGAACCCGCAGTTCAAGCAGGACATTGGCTCAAAGAGGTATTTATGGATAATGACTATGGAATAATAGTTTTACTTAACGCCATGATAATTATAATGAGGTATTGACTTTAATTATTTGTTTTTTTTTTATAGATGAATCAAGATCTGGGACACCCCCTCCACGATGGGCATTGGAGCTAGAAGAGAGACGGATAGCAGCAGAGGAGCGTATGGCGAGTGCACTGGAGACCATGGCATCTATTATGAGGCTACAAGAGGAACGCAGATCAATGCTGGAAGAGAGAATAGCAGATACATTAACATCTGTTGCTGGAAATGTTCATGAACTCAGCAATGGAATTCAAGAAGCAGTGATGCATTTACAAAGGATTAATCCATCTTCAAATGGTCCTGAGCCGGACATAAAAGATCATGTTTTCATATAGCTTTACTAATAATAATGCTGCATAGAGCAGTTGCTTTATGTTAATTGTGTTTTGAATACGTGTAAATAAGAGTACAGCAGCAATAAACAGACATACCTTGGGTAGTCTTTCTGATGTGTTGTTTGAGACTTGATTCTAAATAAAGATCAAAATTTGTACTATTATACAGTAGGTTAATATGCAAACGTCGTTATCACGGGAGCAAAAACAAATCTATTAAAGAACATGTATAACAGATTGTCTGTTTAGAATAAATTGAATATTCTGCCTATAGATACATTCTAAGCCATTAACTTTTTTTATTATTATATCTAATCCAGTATTTTTCTAAATGAATTTGTATTTTTAGAAATGTTTTTTTATGTTTTTTGTACATATCAAATCAATCAAGAATGACAAATGTCTAAATTAGCAGGAAAGTGACTGAAGGGGTTGACGTTAGGATTGCGTAGCTAATCTTTTTAAATATGTACTAGCCACTCACGTGCTTTTGGCAGCCAGAGCTGCCAGTGATTAGCCTTTATTTACCCATGAATAAGGTCAATCAAATTTGCACGAGCACTCAAGTCGTAGTAATTTTTAGAAAGAAAATTTCTGATTTGCCCAAAGGTCAGCTGGTAGAGAATGCTATTAGGCATTAAGTTCACCTTTTGTACTCTAATTTGTTTTTTTTGTGCAATAAAGAATAAATAAATAAATAAAATAAAATTGAAACATCATGAACTTGTAGGTATAAACGTTTCTCGATACGAGTGTCACTTCTGTTATGGCCTCTTTGTCATAATCTTTCAGTACCGTTAAATTGTTTTTGCTCCCGCGATAACGACGTTCATTAATATTAATATGTTTGCAAAGGCTGGTCCTTAATGAACTTTTTTTGTAGTTGTGAGATACGGAATTGACTTAGGTATACTTTAATCTAAGTCAAACTACAAAATAAATTTGTTGTAAGTAATCGTAAATTTAAAATAATGTAATTTTCTTTAACTTAATGCATGAAGATTTTATTTTAAGTATTGTGATTTTTATTACAGACTTTTTAAAAGTATTTATTTTATTTTGAGCCCCTCATATAACTATAAACAAGATACTTACATTCAATGGACAAAACTAAGATGACCCGTATTCCGGATTTACGTACATACGTACATGTACCTACGTAGCCTAGTGAAAGTGTAACCATTTAATCAATTTGAAATTTTGTTTTTCATACGAATTAGGTACCTAGTAAACGAAGCAGCAATGAGCTGAGAGTGGGGGATTTGGAACTGGACACCGGAATCTCCGGGGATAGTTGCTGGCTGAAGATAAAACTTAAATTAACTTAAAAGAAAGCCAAGGGTTAAAGTAATTGTAACACATTTACTGCTGCTGAACCTTCAAATGTACGTTGTTCTCGAAGGTTTTCCGGCATAAACCCGGAATTCCACTACATACACCACTCTGGGACAGTTGGACGCCTTCCCGGAAATAGAGAAAGACTTGAGTAGTATTGAGTCCTCCTGCTTTTCTCGGTTTTCCTATAATTCAATAATCTCTCGATGTAAACTTCAATTCCTACTCCAGCTCGGCAATTTTGTCGTCTCGGTCCGCAATGTTCCCGTGCTTAATGCTGCCAGTACCAATTGCTGTCGGTGGTAGAGTAGCCTAATTAATTCCTCCCGGAGGTTCTTGGCTCCTCTGCCCTTTTGTTAACATTCCCATTTCCACCAGGCATACCGGACCAGCGGGCTTATTGCCTTACGCACTCGCAATCGCAATCGTTTTCATTTTGACAGCCCGAAAGCGAGTCTGCATAAAAAATTAAAACAATTGTTATACTTTGAAGCCGATCGCGATTGCGAGTGCGTTAAGGCTCATTTACATTATACAACTTTATTGCACATTCCATACAATAAAATTGAGGAAATAAAAAATTGCTCAGTCTAAACCTTACTTTTGGTACAATTCTTAAACACTATTATTGCAACAAAATAATTGCATACAATTATTGCCGATTCTTGTACAAGAAACTTGCATAATCTAAATGGCCCTTTAGGCAATAACAACGCCGGACTCTCGGGGACTGGGGGCCGATCTGTAATAGGGGTCCATGTTAATGTTGGGGAGATAAGTAGTTGACTTAATCACCACTCTTGGCAGGCTGTTCAACGATCGAAGTGTTGCACCCTGTTCTCAGAGAACGCTGCTGCCCATCCTCCGGTGATTTAGGACGACGTACCTGTGCACAAAGAAAAACCAAGTATCATGGGAAGAAATAGAGGAATAGCGGGACAAAGTCATATTAACACCGATATGGTTTATCAGGGATTTTTTGGTGGATATGTATGTACGTTTTGAAGATAATAACCTGATCTCGATCTTGACATAGGAATAAAATGAAACTTAGTAATACCAGCGGGTTACCCTGATTTTTCTATGAATCTGGTATTAAAATCGGATAAAGTGGCAAAACTTGCTGGTTGGCTCTGGTAGCTGATTTGTAGAACAGAATAATTATAGTGCCTTTAATTCCTAAAGTCTCAGTGTTTTACAGGCATGGAAGCGTTAGAGACCAGCATCAACTACTGGGAGGACGCGCTGGCGGCGTTCTCGCTGGGCGGACGCGGCGGCGTAGGCGGCACGCTCGCACTTACCTCGCCCGAGGAGGCCGAGTTCTGCCGCGAGATCCAGGACCTGCTGCAGAATGCGTACCTGCTGCAGGTAAGGGTAGCTAGGCGCGCGAGGACGTTTTATATAGCGTCTAAAGGTGCTGATAGACTTGAGCATTTACTCGAGCCTTCTAGCGAATGTGCTCGTCTATCAGCACCGTAAACTATTCTATAAGCACTATGTTGACTGCATCATTTTATTAGGTCAGTCGAACACGTCCACTGCTGGAAATAAAATGTAACATGTAAAAAATAACCAATAATAGTATATTAAAGTAGTAAGCAACGTCGATGACAATTAAAGAAACCTTTAATATGAATATTAAATTGTATTTTATATGATCCATCAAGATCGTGAGACTGTCATAAATATACAAATGATGAGGGTGCGTCATACTTATCGCGGTTTAAGTTGATCATTTTGTGTCCAGGAGCGCTGCGAGCTCCTGTTCCTGGACCAGCGCTCGGTGCTGTTCCGGTCGGAGAGCGGCGGCGGCGGCGACGCGGGCTCGGGCGCCGGCGCCGGCCGCCGCTCGCGCCTGCTCTCCACGCACACCGGCTCCTCGCACACGCGCCGCGACCACCACTCCAGCGCCGAGTCCTTCGCCTCCGCCGAGGACCAGGTCATACACCGCTTTTTTTTACTTTATGTAGAATAGAAACTGTCGCTTATACACAAGATATAACTTGTAAAAACATAGAAATACTTATATTCCATTTCACAGTAGATATGTTAAAGACTTTAAAATAAAACGCCGGCATAAAACAACCAAGTATTTAGTCTTACTGTAGGTACGTTTTGCACCATTCTTATAAGAACACTATTACAGTATCTATTGGTACCTACTGTTTTATTTTTCTAGTATTTTTAAGATAGGCCAAAAAAACTCCAGAGCATTTTTTATAAAGCCAGTTTACCATAACATGTTTAAATGAATTTGCTCTTAACTAAAGCCGTATTTTGTATTTGTTTTTTTATTTATTTTAGGTAGCGGATCTAAGGGAATTCGACGACTTTAAAGATGACCTTCCAGAAGTAGAAAATTTAGAATTATATCAATTAGGTGTTAAACAATTAGAAGCTGGCATTCCTTATAGGTAAGTGCATAAGAACTTCGTTAGAAAGTTGAAGCATTGTAAACCTAAGCGGTGTGCTATTATTATTTTAATGTAAATAATCATCGTCTTAAAAATATTATATTCTTTATTGGTAATTTTAAAAGCAGAAAATATGTATCAGCTCGCTATTAGCCGTTTTTTAAAACTAATCGGAATTTGTAGAACTTAAAAATTGTAAATCTATGAGGGGCATCCAAAGAGCTTCCTTTGCCTGAGCTACACTAAAGTTTGTGACATACTTTTGGGAATTGCTGTTCTTCAGGAAAGGCTCTCTAGTGGCGACCACGTACCAGAAATAATCTAATAAACAGCTGGATGCGAACGGCACGCGACCGATGTGAGATCTTTAGGGAAGGCTTATGTTCAGCGGTGGTCGTATTAGGGCTGGCTTAGTGATGATGCTGACTCGGCGTTGGTCGCAGGACGCTGCGCACGGAGGTGGTTCAGTGCGCGTCGGACTCGGAGTTCCTGTGCAAGCTGCACGCGCTGCGGCTGGCGCTGCAGGCCGTGTTCCGCTCGCCCGCCAACTGGGCCTGGTTCGTGGACGCCGGCCGCCAGGTGCTCACCGACCTGCTGCTCTACGCTGACAAGGTACAAACAAGCCTCCAACTAGGGCTTGCAAATATTCGATAGATTCAGATATTCGAATATTCGACTTTAAATTTACAGGTATTCGAATAATTCGAATAATATTCGAATAGTCCTAAAAATTTAATAAAAAACGGTATACACCATAGTGATATAAATTGCAGTGACTGAGTAAAATTTCAATTACTATTTCTTTGATAGTATGACCCAAGAAAGCGATAGAATCATCTTTTAATTCATAACAATTATATAGGGAACCAGTATTCACGTAACAAAAAAGTTTAATTCTAATTCAGTCCTTACTCAGTTCTCGATAGTTTCAGTGGTATTTTTATCGTTTTGAAAGAAATAAAAATAAAATAATTTTGATTGACATTCAATTCCGGAATAGTAATAAAATTTTAATACTTATCAGAGAAAATACCGGGATTTCGGTATGCACGCGCCCTAGTACGTAGGTGACTACGGAAATTAAAGGAAGTATCATCATCCTTGTTCCTCGTAGTCGGTATTTGAAGATTACCGTCAAAATATATTATGTTAATATCGCTACTATTCGCACGACATGGTCATGGTGGGTGGGGGGATAGTGGGAATGAGTCAGACAGTCCCAGATAGTTTCCGAGTAGTACCTAGATGACGTTACATCAATAAATTTGGAGTAATCAAAAATATTCGAATATTCGAATTTCAATCACCGCATTATTCGAATATCTGAATGTACCGAATATTCGAATTATTCGAATATTCGAATATTCGAATTGCAAGCCCTACCTCCAACGCTCCACATACAAAGTTGGCCTCTGCACCTATATAGTCGGGACCTTTTCGTTCCGTCACTCATGTAAACAAATAAATTTAGCATGTTACTCCATAATCACGTTCTTTTGAAGTTTGAGCACGGTGATATTACCTATATATTTATACACTTAATTATTGTCCTCATGTCCATTTTGAGGTAGTAATCTCTATTTAATATCGTTTTTTTTTATGAAAAGCACTTTAACATGAAAATACAATTAGACTGACAGAATCTTTTCATAAAGATATTTTTTTCGCACCGTTTTCGACATTGAATATTTAGTTATGTTTTGATAGATTTGATTGATAACAGAGGTTTCCGTGTCTGTCGCACCCAGCGAATATATATTCAACCTTTTTAATAAACTAATTAGAGGTAACATTATTCTCATCACTTTTTCATCCTGTATCTAAAGACAATTACAGTCAGGTATACTTGTTATAGTCATTGGCGGTCTGAATAAGAACAGACAGTAGTGCAAGTTTTAAAACTTTCAAAACATCTCTATCGGATTTGCATCAACTT
This sequence comes from Acleris literana, assembly GCA_946894065.1. Taxonomy (NCBI): domain Eukaryota; kingdom Metazoa; phylum Arthropoda; class Insecta; order Lepidoptera; family Tortricidae; genus Acleris; species Acleris literana. The sequence continues at coordinate 19,164,450 of OX335671.1, read as the reverse complement.
TCAATTGATATACTAAGGTGGCAGCGTCTTTAGTGGCGCGTATACAAATTGAATTATTTTACAATGCCAACTTGGTCGTTATGCTTCCCATACTTGTTGGGATGCGGAAAGGGAAGGCGCCTGCCTCCGCGTTATAGCGGTCGAGCTATAATTTAAAAAATGTTTGTTTGTGGATAAGTTTATCTTCTGATTTTCAGGAACCCAAAGAGTTCTTAGTAGCGTATGAAGAAATGGTGACGTGGTCAACAGACCCAGCAAATTGGGCTACAATCGAGAGTGAACTTTCCAGTAAAGGAGTCAAGGTAAGATAAATTAATTTACCTATAGTTAAATCATTCACAGGCTCTTATAATCGTGTTTTAATACAAAACAGGGATTTAAAAAAAAAACATGTACCTCTTTAGTGATGTGTGTAATAAAGTAACAATTTGATTCGTCGTGTCGCGTGTTATGTTTACATGTTTGTTATATGTTTACGTCTTTAACTCGACGTTTTGCCAGGTACTGACATTCTACGACGTGGTGCTGGACTACATCCTGCTGGACGCCTTCGAGGACCTCGCCGCGCCGCCCTCCTCCGTGCTGGCCGTCGTGCGCAACCGCTGGCTCTCCGACGGGTTCAAGGAGAGCGTGCGTACCCACACCTCTTACTATACAGCTTTAGCGACTCTCGCGACATCCTGTCTGCTGTGGCAGAAAGAAAACCAACTACGACAGCCTCCTCGGCAAGCAGCGCTGAAAATCATTGCGCTATTCAAGCATCTGCAGTCAAAATTTGAATTCTTGTCTTGTCTCGCCTTAACGGTGAAAAGACACGTCCTACACACTCGCACAGTTCCGTTCGACGAGAGTTTTGAGTGTAAAATGTTCGGTTACCGCAGGCGCTGACGACGGCGGTGTGGTCGGTGATCAAGGCCAAGCGGCGCTACCTGCAGTACCCGGACGGGTTCATGGCGCACTTCTACTCCATCTCCGAGCACCTGCTGCCCGTGCTCGTGTGGGGCTTCCTCGGCCCGCGCGAGCGCCTTCGCGACGTGTGCCTCGCCTTCCAGGTATCCCAACCGTAATATTACCACATCAGCGCATTCTCACAATGAATTTAAACTAAACAGAATATCAAGGATGTTTATTCATTGACATTCATAATGACAAGGATCAAACGTGTTCAATATTTTTATTGGTTTACTCTAGTTAACCCAAATCTGAGCCGGGTGGGTTTCCTCTTCACTATGAATAACTATATAATTTTTGGCTGAGACAGTTTAAGCGTGCGGGAATGGTACCTATATTGTTTACTAGAGGACGCCCGCGACTTCGTACGCGTAGAATTAGTTTCCCGCTACTTCCCCTATTTTAACCCCTTAGGGGATGAATTTTCAAAAATCCTTTGTTAGTGGTCACTTACATCGTGAAAGGAACAGCTGTTCCAAATTTCAAGTTTCTAGGTACAGTAGTTTCGGCTGTGCGTTGATATATAAGTCAGTGAGTCAGGTTTCCCTTTTATATAATTATATATATTATACTTTTTTTCGTACAAATCCCGAAAGTATCAATCGGGCATACCATTTTCAAGCTCGCTTAGCTCTTTCATTCAAACCTGGAAGACCGAGCGTCACTCGGGTCGAAAATAGGACAATCGACTGTGATCTGGATCCTAAAACCCCTATTACGTTATTTTCCTCAAAATATTTACATAGATATAAACGAGTATCGCTTCGGGCACGATCGGTACCCTTATGAGAGCCCGGGCGGGGCGCGGTTGCAGACGGAGACGGTGGGGTTCATCGCGGACCTGTTCAGCTTCGAGCGCTCGCGCTACACCAGCGTGGACGAGCTGGCGGCCGACGCCGTGACGCACGCGCGCGCGCGCGCCGCCGCCATCACCGACAAGCTCGCCGAGCGCGCCTAGCGCACCGGCTGCAGCGACCCACCATTACCGCAATGCGAAGGCTACTATAGACAGGGCCGATTCCTGACTCCGAATTCGAGACAAGGCAGCGCTGACCCGATACTGACATAATGTAAATTGATTTGGAGTTAGCGACAGCTCTGTCCCGACTCAGGATCGATTTACACTATGTCAGTATTCGAGTCGGCGCTGCCTTGTCTCGAATTTGGAGTCAGCGATTGACCCTGTCTAAACTTGCCTCGAGATGTTAGATGGCCAGAGAAAAAATCGCGCGTTATTCCATCTCGACTTGCCGCTAACTATTGTTCGAAACGAAATCCTGCGCGATTTTTTTACTGGCGACATTACAGGTGGCTTGGTAAAAAGGGATTGAAAAAAAGGGCATTTTTTTTGCAGTGAATTTGGCGACGTGATCCACTGTTTACTCAAAAAATGCTACTTTGTAACAGTTGGCTATTGAGAATATTGTACACGGCTCTTTTTTGCCAAACTACACTTGCGCCCGACATCGGTATATCAGGCAAAAGCGCTCGAATAGGAATCTGAATAGAGCAGCTCTAATGTATGTTCTCGTATTTGACCCTTATATATCGGATGGTGACTGTTCGTCTATTGATTCGAAACGTTAAACGTTTCCCCACGTGATCATGGTCTGCTATTTATTAACGATCACATACTTTATGGTATTGGGGTTTTCCACAGCAATAATTACTTATAGGAGAGTTTTACAGAGTATTATTACATTCCTAATGCTACAGCCATTCGTGTATAGATATCTACAGATAAGAACTTTCATGCGATATTAATTCATGCGGCTGCAAAAATTGCCAATACTACTTAGAGGCGCGGCGTAGCATTTTAAACGCTGCATCGCGAACGTACAGTCAAGGGCACTAATATGTATACACCACAAAGTGTCGGAAATAAGTACGCAGACCTTATTACTATGGCAATAAGGTCTATGTACATATTTTTGCAACTTTGTGCAGTTATTTATTTTTACCCTTGACTGTACGTACTGCGTAGACCAACGTGTAAGTATGCGTCGCATCAAATGAGACTATCGCAAACCTCATTTTAGCTATCTCAGACACATTCGTCAGATTCCTTTTTGGTAAAAAAAAAAAAACTAAAAGGAATCTGATGAATGTGTCTGAGACGGTTTTAGCCAATTAGCCACGTTCTCTTGGTAATATTAAGTATTTCACAAGTGATATTTCCTCACAATCATCCACTGCCCGAACAAGCTTCCAAAGAAGCAGATGCGTAGTTTAAATAATTATTAATATTTTGGGATTTGGTATAATTATGCAGTTGTTAATATTAACAATTTTAATACGATACTTAGGTATAAGTTGAAAGTGTTAGCTTCTTTTGTCTCCCTTCACATAGGTACGTATTAGGTTAATCCGGTCATGCTCGGACATTGCCTGGAGATGACCGGAACCGATCACAGAACAAGTCACATTCAATTACTTATTGTAAGATTTATTAAAATGCGTCAAGCCAACAGTACGACACAGAGTTAGCAACTTTGCTAAAATATATTTACCTCAGATTTGAATATCATTTCAAATGTACATTTTACTGTTTTTATTCGAAAATATTGCTAAATATTGTATACTCTTATATTTCTCGCATTCCACTTTGACATAAAATATGGTAAATGCTGGTATTTTATAAAATATTTTTTTTATTATTACATTGGTTTTCCAATGTATCAATTCAATTTATGTAACATGAATTTCGTAATATATTGTTAGGTTGGGTAATGGTCAATTGTTTTGATACTAAAGATCTTGTTGTAGAGCAGCCAGGAAATCACAGCGCGTCTAGACCGCTGTCACTTATGGCCGGTGTTCGTTCGGTTTTTTTTTATATTAATCTAGCGCGATATTCTTGAGAGCCCGAGTTTCGAACAAATATACATACATACATAAACTCACGCCTTTATTCCCAGTTTGGGATAGGCAGAGCTACAGAATTGCCAACAACTCTAAAAGCTTGTTGTTAATTCTGTAACAACATTTTGCATAATCAGGCTTAGATGTTTATCAACAAACAAACAAACAACAAACAAATATCGAACAAATATATTGTTGCAGATAATACTTTTTGTAATGAAATGCGACTCTGTTGCTTATACACAAACACAACGCATTTTATTCCAACATGTATTGTTACCGAACTAGTTTTTATTTAAATTGGTCCTTCTGTTCTAACCAATAAATTCGTTACTCAAATATTTTATCTTCTATTACTATTTTAACCGACTTAGAAAAAGGAGTGGGTATCTTTTTTTATGTATGTTCCCTGATTACTCGAAGAGGAGCGATCGATTTGAAAATTATTTTTTGTTTGAAGGGACACTTCCCAGGTGGTCCCATTGTTATAAAGTCAGGGTCTGATGATGGAATTCTGGAGAAATCGAGGAAACTCTTCAAATATTATAGGCAGACCTGTACGATTTGTGTTTTTTTATAGTAGCTCGTGTATCGCTCTCGAAAATCACCATTTGGCAAATTGGAACGAAAGATGAAGACCACAGATTCGTAGGTTGCGAAACGATGGCTTTATTGTGATTGTTAAGCAATTTATGCTCGTCGAAATTCATGTGGTGAAGTGGGTACCAGGAGAACTCCGCAACAATTAACGTCCCTGCATCGGGAAAAGCAATAATTTGTAAGCAGTTGACATTAGGTTGTAACTTAGATAAAAATCCGAGAATAAAAATGAACCGACTCCAAAAAGTAAAAAATTACTTCCTTATCGATAGGTAGGTACTAGTATCAGTTGAACTGAAGTCGGAATTCCACAATATTTTTAACCAAAAGCCAAGGAGGAGAAAGAGTAATTTTTTACTATGTATTTTGGAGGAGGTACATTATTTTTAAAAACTATATTTTTAACTGAGGATTTTGTGGTTAACGATGGAGGAGGAGACAATGGCTTTGTTCGAAACTCAAGACTCAAGTAGATCGCACTTAGAACCACATGCTATACAGACGTAGTGAATAAACATACAGAATAAGAAGAAATACATTCATATAACCATATGACACACATATACAAAAATAATAGAAAAAAAAACAATGAAGGCAATAAGAAATGTGTGTCATCGCGGCAGTGAAACGGACACTGGCTTAGAAAAATGCTCAGGTGTCTGACACCTACAGCGCTGGTTTTCAGCCAGTACCAGACACCATACGATATTGTTTTTGGTCGAAAAGTATTTATCTTGCTTTCTCTGTCAGCGTACCCATCGATAAGAAAGCAAAGCAAATACGAACTTTTCCGGCAAAAAATATGTTTATGCACTAGATCTGTACGCGATATTGATATCGCTTTCATCCCCATCATCGGCGTGGTCGGAATAGGTAGACCTAACTAATATACCTAGGTTAAGGTAAATTAGTTGTTTTATTTATTAACCTATTGCGATCTGGGGCCTCTTTCTCAGAAGTTTAATACTTGTAATGCAAGTTCAAGTCTCTTTTTAATATTTGGAAAGAGTTTTTCGCTTGTAATACAAGTTAAAAGCGTTTGATAAATGGGCGCCTGATCTTCAGCAATAGTGGACCATAGAGACTCCTGGAACACCCAGGCATGAAATAATTTTAATTCAGTATTTTAAGAATTAATTTTCGATTAAGTTGAACTAAAACAATATTAAAAATGCATTTTCTTCTATAATTTTAATAAGCTTATGTCTTGTAGATTTGTAAGGTAATTAAAGTGGGCACACCAAACACGAAAGCGACAATAGGATAGTGTCCTAAAAAATCTAATTAGCCCGTCATTTAGGTACATTATCAAAAAAAATTGAACACGGTATTTTTTCTTTTGTCAATTAAACAAAAAATTGACGAAGATTAAGTGCGTTGAAATTTCGCGTGACGTCACGCCGTGGCACACTTTATACCACGTTGTGACGTCACGAGCTCCCACTCCCGAACTTTGATGCGTGTTATATTTGACAATTTTGATTGATTTGATAAAGCAAAAAATACGTGTTCAATATTTTTTGATAATCTTACTTACGGACTAATTAGTTTTTTTTTTACCGAGGACACACCCCAATTAATGATCTCGGGTCCACTCGTGTCGTAGCGCGTGTGGTGTTTTCCGGGCTTTACCGTGTTTTAAAATTGTACAGCCATTGATTGTGAGCGTATTTATTGTATTATATTTGTGTAAATATAGCATACTTACATTATTATTGCAGTTTTAATTTCGTACCCTATTGTATTGTATTGTATAACGTTTAACACTTTATCTTCACTCATAATCAAAAGTCCTCTATTATGCGTTCAAAACCCGTAGGCAATGACCAGCATTACCTGTGGTTGTAGGTGACAGCGAAGACAGCTGTTAATTTTGGAAGATGTTCCAAATTTGGATCTCATTACCTTACAAAATTCGATAACGTAATTTCAAAATTACGTTACAGGCTGTCATCGCTGTCACCTACTACCACAGGTAAGGTAATGCATGTCATTTGCCTTTCGGCTTCTGAACCAATCTTGATTGTTGAGAGTACTTATAATATGTGTGTAGATAAAGTATTGCACGAGACTGCGTAATTAGCATTACAACACTCGTGTGATCTATTATGAAACTCGCCTTGCGGCTCTTTTCTTAAACCACACTCATGTTGTAATTCCTGTCATTACGCAACCGTCGTCACGTAAACTACTATTAAAGGTATACTTTACCTATAAATTGCCTAATTTTCCGTAAGATATATCTGCACAACACGTAGGTACCTACACCGCCCACGGCCGATAAATTATTTACGGTGGACAGTGTGAAATAGGCCTAAGTATGTACGGTGAACTTAGAAGAAGGAACCTAGCTATACTTTTTAATACCTTGTCGCAGCTATTGATATTATAATACTAACCCTCTCTTATTCATAAACGCGCAATAGCTAAATAAGTGTGCTTGAAATATGACTTGTCTTGTCCTTATCTGTCATTGTCACATTAAATTTGTATTTGACAGAATGAGGCAAATAATTATTTAGCTAAAATTAGTTTATTATGCGTTTATGAATAGAGGTAGGTAATCTAAACCACTCTCGCTTTTTTTTTCCCCCTATAGTTTATTTTAAAGTATAGATATAGATTATAATAATCCCCTTGTATAGTAAACTTTGTTGTTGTTAGCCGTTAATCTTGTTTGTTTGTTTACCGTACCATCTCCTCCACGTGACAGGCAATGCCTAGCGTGGGGGTCAGATTCAACCGTAGGTAATTTGTATATAATTTTTGGAAATAAATTATTTTTATTTGTACTTTAATACGTTACTGCGACAAGGTACTAAAACATACGCTGGCCTACAGATTTGTTTCCGATTCGTCAAACCCACTTTCGTCGGATTCTTTTAATGGGAATTTCTTAAATATCATCAATCAATCATGTAAACTGGACCATTATTTCCTCGCTTACCTGAAAAAGAAGAGGGTTAATGTTTTCGGGTGGAGGTATGTGGCATGTGACCGTTAATTATGGACCTGCAGTAGAATCATTAGGTCATTGTTGTTGTTATGAATATCTCTATTATTTTAATACATAAGTGGAGCCACGGTAATTGCATAGTTACTCATGTCTTTGGTGCCTTATTGATCTGCATATACGTCTTTCGTTAGTGTAAAAAGGTACTTAACTATAAAAAAACGGGCAAGAGCATGTCTGACCATGCAGTGTAGGGTTCCGAAGCCGTAACTAGAGTCTGTCTAATGAAAGCTGAACCTGGATTTTTCTTGGCTGACGAGTCTGGCAACACTATTTAATATGTCGTTTGGACTTTGTTGTTGTTAGAAACTTGTCAATTCGAGATCTAAATTGATAAAAATACGGAGTAATCATGCCGTCGACGATAAGAGGCGGTGTCCGGGAGATTCTGTATACTATTATACAGAAGTACAAAGAAAAACAAGAAGAAAGAAAAGCATTATTGATGCAAAAAATTAATTGTTTAGTTACGGTGACCAAATATATAGGTTAGTACGGCTTTAGTACGGCATGTTCATTTTGATACTTCTTATTTCTCTATGTGCAATCCTAAGTTTAATTTACCTTTTTCTGTCTATTATACGATGAGATTAAGAAATTAAACGAAATTAAATTCGTTTCAGAAAACCTGGACGTGCACGTTGACAAAAGTGTGCTGGAAAACGTAAAGCAGCTGAAAGAGGTTGAGGAAACTGAGTTAGCCTGCCAGACTCAGACGAAATATTTGGAAGAAGTATCTTCAATGACCGGTAATTACTAAAATTATCATTGTCTTTCCCTATATGTAGGTACTGTACTGACCCCATCTCGAGTCAAACCTTCAAGCAAGAATTAAATTGTCTTTGGTATTTGACTGGTTAGAAAACGGAGACAGTGTGGGGGGTTGCTAGGAAACGGGATGGGTTTTTTTTGGGTGGTTGACGGGAGTGATCGACGGGCTTGTAAAAATGTTTTTCTTAAGATTTTTATTTGCTTTTTCTTGATAGTAATAGTGTTGTATCTACAAAATTTCCCTTTTAAAATTAATAATGTGCGGGGTGTATAATGGAAAATAACTTATGGAAAGCTGATCTGTGGGATTATTGCAAGGAGACGTTAGAAGGTTCTCGTAAGTTCATGTAGACAAAGTCTACTTAAAAAGGTAAATATTGTAGTCCTACCGTTGTTGGAAACACTTATCTATAAGAAATCATGTTCACGAATAATTTGGTTTATGGTTTGAGAACAAGAAAATCGAACTAGTGATTTCTCATAGGTATTTTAATCTTTCGTATATGTCTTATCATTTAGAATAGGGAAGCTTGGGGATGAGTGTTCTGGTTGAGGATCTGAAAGACGAATAGAAGGGTGATAGTCGTTGTTTAGAAGGGGTTCCGTATGGTGTTTAATTTATTGTGAATGTTTGTTGTGTTTTAGTGTATAGTAACAGAGTAGGGAAAACTTTCGTAGTACAGGGAAACCTTAGTTGCATATTTAACTTTTCATTTTAATACATTTCACGCGGGAGCATGATCCTGTGAGCTCCGTCGCTTACTACGAGGGCTTCTAAGCGGTTTGGAGTCGCTGTCGTGAGAGTTCGGTTTGCGGCTGCGCGCCCTTGACACCTCGTCGGGACCCGAAGCTAAGTGTTGTCTTTTAGTGGTTACTCGTTGGGTGCATCGTTGCACTTAAGGTAGTAATGCAGTTGGTTACGAATGACATTTGATGTCGTCACTTTCAAAATATTTTGAATTATGGAAGATGTCATTGCAATTTTGACAACAAGGTTATTAGATCATTCGTAGCAAAGCTGTCCTTGTTAGAACATGTTTATTTGAATATTTTTTCTTTGATTTTGATTTTTTTTATTTACGAATATTTTCAAAATGTTTTGAGTTTCGAAATTTTATTTTTTGGAAGGAACAATTTATTTAAAAAAACAGAACAATTTTTAAAAAATAAATTCTTAGAAGCAAATCATATTGAATTTAAAAGTGATATACGCTGGTCGTCGGAAAACCAAACTAGTGATAAATTTCTTTGAATTATTTCACGGGATTTTAATTCTATTGCGAAACTAATAATTATTTAAAGGTAAATAATTTTATTGTTCATTTGATATTCTTTTATAAATGTTTTTAATCAAGGGAATTCAAAGGATTATTAATAATTTAAGACTGATCTAATTCTTTTGGATTTTGTGTACCTTTTAGGACTCCATGTCTAATCTTCAGTTTATTGGAAGAACTTTTCTAAATTTTTCCCATGCTGTTTGGCTAAGATTATTTAATTTTCTTTCGGCTCTTATAATGGGGATTACAGTTTTGCTTGTGTCCTGGCAATTTAAATTACAATTTATCTTTACCTTTTCCGTTTAAAGCATCGGATATTTTACATGTTTCTATTCGAGTCGAAGAGGGTTTAGTGTCTTGGTGAAAGTTATCAGCGGGACACAGACGTCGATGACATCTTACCGCCACTAAACATCTTGGATTAAAATAGCAAGCAGAGACACTACACAGTGTATGACCAGTATCCATACAGACTGCACAGACTGCTTCAGTGTGTTGAAGGTTCAAGGTTAATAGCTTCAAAATTTATCTTGGGGAACCGGGGGTCTGATTTGAGTTGCGTCAAGAGTCGATCTCACCTCTGGTCGAAAGACGTTAGTTAGTTGAGGTGACTTGCTGGCTTGGTTTTTATGATCTCATGTCGGCAAGGATGCCTGCGAGTTTAGCTCGGCAACTGCTTTCTACTCCTGGCTCTCATGTTGGTTCGTGGGGACTCGACTAAGCGAAGCGAAAGCTGAGCGTGTGATATCGGGTGCCTTGACGGATTCGAAGGGGAGGAGACCTCCAATATTCTGGGTTTGCTTTGATACCTGTCACACTGGATTGCAGAAAACACACACATTCCGTCGTCCTAAATATCCGAGGACACAAGAGGGGTAGTTTAGGTCAATAGTCTCTCCATCTAAATTATTAGGAGAAGAAATAAATCCTGTCTCTTGGAGTGACTATAATTTGTCGGGCCCTCTGCTCTCTTGGTTACGAGGACTTATCTAGACTGACTTGGCGACGTAATGGAAGCTCTCCCCAGACAAGTTCGAGACAGGCTGGCGGAGTGTGACCAGTCTGGAGTCGAGCACATGAGCAAGAGCGGGGAGGGGCTCTGCTTTTACCAGATCACAAAAACTTGTCGAATTTCCATAAACTGAAGTTCCCTAGTCGTTTCTTTTCCTCAACTAATACAATTATTTGAATTCCCTTATTCTTGAATATCTCTTTAATCAGAAGAATCTGTTATCCCTCATTCTCGCCCTAGGAACCATGGGTTACTAAAACATTTAAAAAACACACAACGTAGCTTTCATTATTTCGTTTGGCAAATCTCTTTTGTCTTCCGGCCGGCCAAACAGATTAAATAAATAAAAATAAATTATTTTTTTATATTTTATAAGGCCTACCCCATGGGGATAGTACAATTGGTGCCGCGTGACCAGGATTCTAGGGTATTAAGCAGATTGAGAGGAAGAGATTTTGTGAATTAAGGGAGAGGCATTACTTTCGTTTCTCGAGATTTATGAATAGTGCAATTTGCAGGTTGAGGCACTTCACTATGCTAAAAGGAGGAAATAAAGCTTTCACTATTGCGATTGAGGGAAATATAGGATCAGGGAAGTCTACCTTATTAGAGAAATTGAAAGTGAATAAATTAGTAACAGTATTACCGGAGCCAGTACACAAGTGGCAAAACCTAGATGGGATTAATTTATTTCAATTGATGGTAGGAGAGCCTAAAAGGTGGGCGAGTGTATTCCAATCGTATGTCATGAGAACTTTGATAGATCACCATGTTGCGCAGGTGAATACTCCTATCAAAATAATGGAACGGTCCGTTTACAGTTCGAAGTATTGTTTCATGAGTGTACTTCTTGACAATGATATAATCCATCCGGTAGAGGTTCGAGTCCATGAAGAATGGATGCATTTACTAAAGGACCATATGTCTATGAGTGTCGACTTGGGAATCTATATACGGACAAATCCGGAAGTTTCATTTCAGCGAACATTAAGTAGAGGAAGGTTGGAAGAAAGTTCGATTACACTAGGTTATCTCACACAGTTACATAATAAGCATGAAGACTGGTTTTTGGGAGATAAATGGCAGGATTCTTTTCAGAGTATCCGAATTATAGATGGTAATTGTGAACCAGAAGCGATCGTTAATCAATATCGAGATATTGAAAGGGAAATAATAGCCACTTGGGAAACTAAGAATTAGATTTTTTTTTATCATAGCCAAACTTTATTCCAGAGTTACAATTATGAGCAAGAAGAGCCGAATTAACCGAAAGACATCGCCACTGGCCGAGGAAATGAATGCTACGCATGAATCAGAAGGCCGTAAAAGGACTGTCGTCGGGCAAGCAGGTGCCTTGTCTTTGATGATTAGAACATTGCGGTCGACCATTGGGAGACTGAATTTGAGAGTGACAGAATTGCAGAACCAAGTCCAAGGTGGCCAGGTGAGTCTAGAATCTAGCTTAGAAAAGCCTCAGGTTGCTACTTGCTCCTTTATTGATGGAAGATTTGATCGTCCCAAATTTCCTGGAAGGGGAGATATTCACCCTGTCTCTTTTATAGAAGACTTATTTTCATATTTACGAAGAATCCCCACAAGAGAACATGTCATAGATAATATAATAGGATGTTTGGAGGGGGATGTTAGAAGATGGGCCAGAATTTATAGGGAACGTTGGAATACGGAAGAGGACTTCAAGTCAGATTTTATGGACACTTACTGGGGAGAGCCAGAACAGAATTTACTGCGAAGAAATATGTGGAGTGTGGGAAAAAGATAAGAACAAATCCATGATGGGATATTTTATATCATTAGCAGGGCAAGCCAAAATGTTAAGTACGCCTATTCTGGAAGGTCAATTAGTTGATGATTTAATGCATCATTTCCCAAGGGAGGTCCAATATGCTTGGAGGATGAGAAAGGGAACGACTATTATTGAAGGAACAGAATTTTTAAGAGATTTGGATGATGTTGATAAGCAAAATCGTTCCGTAGAGAATCGAGGTAACGGGCAGACGTCGTTTGGAACGAAACGTGCCACGACCGAATTGGTAAAACCGAAATTCACAAATAAAAGACCTAAGGTTGTTGCAAGGCTTGACGTGGAAGAAGAAGAAGATTTTGGTGGAGCTGAAGACAATAATAATGATTTAAACTAGTTGAAGCTGATTCTAAGGACCCGAAATTAGCTTACAGGAAGAAGGGCATATATTGTAACATCCCTTTGCGGATAATGTTGAAAAATGGGTGGAAACCAGGAATAGGATTAGGGAAAGACGGACATGGAAATTTATATCCCATATCGGCTAATAAAACTTGGTCAAATTTTGGTAGATGTGGTTTTGGGGATGAGAATAGAGTTCAGAATAAGGAAGTTAAGTTGAATTTAGATGCTTTTCCAAATCTTTCCCCAAGTTTATTAGATCGGCCACGTGTTTCTGAATTTTTACAAACTTTTGTTGCGGCATCCTTGTTTGATGAAGAGGTATGTTTTGATGAGGGTTCTCGCAAGGTTAGAGCGGAGATTGTTATTGAGATATTAGGGAATACAATAAATGGGTTGATAGATACTGGGAGTGAAGTGAGCTGTATTTCAGAAGAGCTTTATGAATCTTTACAAATTACTAAAGATACAAGGTTTCCATCATTACCAGTGAAACCTATACAGATTAGAGGAGCAGTAGGGCAGAAAAGTTTGAAAATACAGCAGCTAACATCTATTGAGTTAAAAATTCAGGGAATAAGTTTCGATACTGGATTATTGGTAGTTCCAAAATTGACAGTACCGGTGATATTAGGCTTTGACTGGTTACTTTCCCATAATGCTGTTATTAATTTACGAGATCCTAAGTCTTTAATTCTGTCGGGTAATGGGGAAGAAGTTAATGTACCGTTTTTTGATGAAAGTCAAGAGAGTGTAAATGTTAGAACTCTACAAGTCGGTCAGGATGATAAAAGGGATTCCACTGTGAAGAGTGAGGATTTTCTGGATAGACTTAATGTGGGAGTAAAATTGACTGATAGTATGAGGATGGATTTAAAGCAAGTTTTAGAGAGTCATAAGATAGTATTCACGAAGCAAATTGGTAGGGCAAATTGTTATGTTCATCATATAGAAATGTCTGAACACACTCCGCGAATAAATAGATCCTATCCGATTCCGTATGCTTATCGTAATAAGATTGATGAAAAATTAAATGAGATGGTAGAGTTGGGGATTATTTCTAGAGGGGCAACTCCTTATAGTAGTCCTTTAACATATACAAGCAAACCTGATGGGTCTATTCGTATTTTACTTGATGCTAGAGAAATTAACAAGTACATGGTGGCAGAGTCAGAGGCCCCACCAATGCAGATAGATGTTTTAAATGCATTTCATGGTGTAAAATTTATAACTATCGTAGATTTAAACAATGCGTATTTTCAAATTCCTATATCAAAAGAGAGTAGGCAGTATACCGGGTTTACTGTGAATGGGAGGTCCTATATGTATAATGTTTTGCCACAAGGTCTGAAGACGTCTGTGGGAAGTTTTAGTCGGGCGATGGATGTAGTGTTGGGGCCAGGAGTTAGAAGTTTTTGTGTAAATTATTTAGATGATTTGGCAATATTAACGAAAGGGAGTTGGGAAGAACATTTGGAGCAATTAGACAAGGTCCTAGAGCGATTAGAGAATGCGGGTTTGACTTGTAATTTAGAGAAGTGTAAGTTTGCTTGTCGGGAAGTGAAAATGTTAGGACATATAGTTTCTACTGAAGGGATTCGGACTGACCCAAATAAAGTCAAGTCGATTCAAGAGTTTCCAACTCTGAAAAAGGTGAAGCATGTGCGAGCATTTTTAGGGTTATGTAATTACTACCGGAGATTTATTCCAAATTATAGCACTTTGATTATTCCTTTGACAAGATTGTTAAAAAAGGAACAAGTTTGGTATTGGGATGAGGAGTTAGATGCGGCATTTAAGAAATTGAAACAGGAGTTTTCTACAACTATTATGCTGTCACATCCAGATGTGAATAAAGTTTATTATTTGCAGACGGATAGTTCAGGGGTAGGAATTGCGGGAGAGTTATATCAATATGACGATGAGGGTAATAAACGGATTTTGAGTTTTTGTGGAAGGTCGTTGAGAGGATCAGAATTGAGGTGGACAGTTACAGAACAAGAATTTTGGGCAGTAATTTATGGGGTTAAGAAGTTTGAGACTTATTTAAGGGGGGCGGAATTAATTATTAGGACTGATCATAAAGCTTTAGTGTTTGTAAAGAACATTAAATTATTTAACAGTCGGATTACAAGATGGATATTGTATTTAGAACAGTTTAATTACATAATAGAACATGTTAGGGGGGTCGAAAATGGGGGAGTGGACGTTTTGTCTAGATTTCCAAGGGATGGGGACATTCAAGAAGGGAAAACTTGGTGTCCATCGATAATGTATATGGGGGTGCAGAATAATACTGAATTAGAATCTAAATTAGAACAGATGGTTCAGTTTCAGGATATGGATAATGTAGCTAAAGGCATTAAAGAACGCGTGCTAGGGCAAGTGGAAGGAGGAAGTCGATTGTCCAGAATAGCGATGCGTTGTTCAGTTGTCGATGGTGTGCTTTATTTTAGAAAACATGTCAATGATGTTGAAGTTTTATATTTACCAGAAGCTTTGCAAACTGAGGTGTGTAGACAAGTTCATTTGGAGTTAGGGCATTTGGGGATTTATAAAATGATGAAATATCTAAAACAAAGATTTTATTGGCTTGGAATGAAGAGAATGGTAGAGAAGTTTGTTAGGTGTTGTCATATTTGCCAATTATCCAAAGTGGATAATGTTAAGTATGTGGGGGCGTGTAATTCTATTGTAACGGAGAATCCAGGGGATTTAGTTATGGCAGACCTTTATGGACCCTTACCAGCGTCTAGGGGGGGAATAACATACATATTCGTAATACAAGATTCTTTTACTAAATACATTAAGTTATATGGGTTGAGGGTGGCAACAGCGAAAGCAGTTGTGGTTAGGATGCAAAATTTTGCATTAACAATAAAGCCGAAAACTGTAATGACTGATAATGGAAAACAATTTATAGGGAATACATGGAAATTAGGACTACGGAATATGGGAGTTAGGGCTATATATACAACTATTAGGAACCCTAGGCCAAATACGACGGAACGTGTTAATAAAGAGTTGGGAAAATTCTTTAGGATTTATTGTCATGAAAGACATAGAAATTGGGGTTTATGGTTAGAGAAGATTGAGGAGTTGTATAACAATACATTTCATTTAAGTACGGGGTTTACACCTAATGAAGTTCTTTTTGGTAGTGTGACTCATTTATCAATAGATACCCATTTGCCTTATCTTGTACGTAATAGGGATATAGGAGAGATTCGGGAGCAAGCTAGAGTTAATTTACAATTGGCTAATCAACAAAGAAAGACTAGGTTTGATTTAACTCATAAATTAATTCAGTATCAGGTTGGAGATTTGGTTAAGTTGCGAAGATTGAATAAGTCTGACTCTATGAGTGGAGTTACTCGGAAGTTTGATTTAACTTATGAAGGTCCATACAGGGTAGCAGCAAGACAGTTTGATAATGTTTATGTTTTGGTACACCCCGAAACTTTGCAAGAGAAGGGGATGTTCAATGCAATACATTTAGCACGATATTATGTTTAATCAGGAAAATGAAGTCAGAAGTTGGGGAATTAGAAATTTTATAGGGACGTGGATGTCGGTTATGAATTTCCATGCAGAAGCATTAGTGAGTGTTATGTGGGGTAGGATTAATTCGGAGTAATTTTGCTTTGGAATATATTTGAGTATTAGATTATATGGTATTTGGTGTTTAGTTCAATATTATAAGGCTTTGGAAATATTAATAAAGTATTTGCTTACTAGCTAGTGGTTTTGAATTCATATTTGGTAATGGAGGTTTAATTTAGGAGAGGGGGGGGGAAAGATGTAGCATAGGGAAAAAAGGATTGGGGGGGGGAAGAAAGATAAAATAAGTTAGGGGACTCCTTAAATAGTTTCTTTTTGGGGTTCGGTTGGTGAATTGGTTTTGAAATTTAACTCTTGTTTGGGATTGATTGGAGACAAGGAGTTGGAGAGAAGGTTAAATCTTGGCTCCGTTGAATATCGTCAAGATTTAGGGGGGGATTGTACTGACCCCATCTCGAGTCAAACCTTCAAGCAAGAATTAAATTGTCTTTGGTATTTGACTGGTTAGAAAACGGAGACAGTGTGGGGGGTTGCTAGGAAACGGGATGGGTTTTTTTTTGGGTGGTTGACGGGAGTGATCGACGGGCTTGTAAAAATGTTTTTCTTAAGATTTTTATTTGCTTTTTCTTGATAGTAATAGTGTTGTATCTACAAAATTTCCCTTTTAAAATTAATAATGTGCGGGGTGTATAATGGAAAATAACTTATGGAAAGCTGATCTGTGGGATTATTGCAAGGAGACGTTAGAAGGTTCTCGTAAGTTCATGTAGACAAAGTCTACTTAAAAAGGTAAATATTGTAGTCCTACCGTTGTTGGAAACACTTATCTATAAGAAATCATGTTCACGAATAATTTGGTTTATGGTTTGAGAACAAGAAAATCGAACTAGTGATTTCTCATAGGTATTTTAATCTTTCGTATATGTCTTATCATTTAGAATAGGGAAGCTTGGGGATGAGTGTTCTGGTTGAGGATCTGAAAGACGAATAGAAGGGTGATAGTCGTTGTTTAGAAGGGGTTCCGTATGGTGTTTAATTTATTGTGAATGTTTGTTGTGTTTTAGTGTATAGTAACAGAGTAGGGAAAACTTTCGTAGTACAGGGAAACCTTAGTTGCATATTTAACTTTTCATTTTAATACATTTCACGCGGGAGCATGATCCTGTGAGCTCCGTCGCTTACTACGAGGGCTTCTAAGCGGTTTGGAGTCGCTGTCGTGAGAGTTCGGTTTGCGGCTGCGCGCCCTTGACACCTCGTCGGGACCCGAAGCTAAGTGTTGTCTTTTAGTGGTTACTCGTTGGGTGCATCGTTGCACTTAAGGTAGTAATGCAGTTGGTTACGAATGACATTTGATGTCGTCACTTTCAAAATATTTTGAATTATGGAAGATGTCATTGCAATTTTGACAACAAGGTTATTAGATCATTCGTAGCAAAGCTGTCCTTGTTAGAACATGTTTATTTGAATATTTTTTCTTTGATTTTGATTTTTTTTATTTACGAATATTTTCAAAATGTTTTGAGTTTCGAAATTTAATTTTTTGGAAGGAACAATTTATTTAAAAAAACAGAACAATTTTTAAAAAATAAATTCTTAGAAGCAAATCATATTGAATTTAAAAGTGATATACGCTGGTCGTCGGAAAACCAAACTAGTGATAAATTTCTTTGAATTATTTCACGGGATTTTAATTCTATTGCGAAACTAATAATTATTTAAAGGTAAATAATTTTATTGTTCATTTGATATTCTTTTATAAATGTTTTTAATCAAGGGAATTCAAAGGATTATTAATAATTTAAGACTGATCTAATTCTTTTGGATTTTGTGTACCTTTTAGGACTCCATGTCTAATCTTCAGTTTATTGTAAGAACTTTTCTAAATTTTTCCCATGCTGTTTGGCTAAGATTATTTAATTTTCTTTCGGCTCTTATAATGGGGATTACAGTTTTGCTTGTGTCCTGGCAATTTAAATTACAATTTATCTTTACCTTTTCCGTTTAAAGCATCGGATATTTTACATGTTTCTATTCGAGTCGAAGAGGGTTTAGTGTCTTGGTGAAAGTTATCAGCGGGACACAGACGTCGATGACATCTTACCGCCACTAAACATCTTGGATTAAAATAGCAAGCAGAGACACTACACAGTGTATGACCAGTATCCATACAGACTGCACAGACTGCTTCAGTGTGTTGAAGGTTCAAGGTTAATAGCTTCAAAATTTATCTTGGGGAACCGGGGGTCTGATTTGAGTTGCGTCAAGAGTCGATCTCACCTCTGGTCGAAAGACGTTAGTTAGTTGAGGTGACTTGCTGGCTTGGTTTTTATGATCTCATGTCGGCAAGGATGCCTGCGAGTTTAGCTCGGCAACTGCTTTCTACTCCCGGCTCTCATGTCGGTTCGTGGGGACTCGACTAAGCGAAGCGAAAGCTGAGCGTGTGATATCGGGTGCCTTGACGGATTCGAAGGGGAGGAGACCTCCAATATTCTGGGTTTGCTTTGATACCTGTCACACTGGATTGCAGAAAACACACACATTCCGTCGTCCTAAATATCCGAGGACACAAGAGGGGTAGTTTAGGTCAATAGTCTCTCCATCTAAATTATTAGGAGAAGAAATAAATCCTGTCTCTTGGAGTGACTATAATTTGTCGGGCCCTCTGCTCTCTTGGTTACGAGGACTTATCTAGACTGACTTGGCGACGTAATGGAAGCTCTCCCCAGACAAGTTCGAGACAGGCTGGCGGAGTGTGACCAGTCTGGAGTCGAGCACATGAGCAAGAGCGGGGAGGGGCTCTGCTTTTACCAGATCACAAAAACTTGTCGAATTTCCATAAACTGAAGTTCCCTAGTCGTTTCTTTTCCTCAACTAATACAATTATTTGAATTCCCTTATTCTTGAATATCTCTTTAATCAGAAGAATCTGTTATCCCTCATTCTCGCCCTAGGAACCATGGGTTACTAAAACATTTAAAAAACACACAACGTAGCTTTCATTATTTCGTTTGGCAAATCTCTTTTGTCTTCCGGCCGGCCAAACAGATTAAATAAATAAAAATAAATTATTTTTTTATATTTTATAAGGCCTACCCCATGGGGATAGTACAATACCTATTGTCTGTCCCTATATCATGTTGAATCTCTTAGCATTCACAATTTTATTAAATTAATTTAATAGACAGATGATTAATGTAACTGACACTCATAGTTTCAATAAAACAATAAGGAGGTGTTTAGTTAAAAGATATCATAAACATATTATTTGATATGTATTTTCTGTGTGCGGAGCAAACAGCATTTTGTTGTTTATGAACCAAATGTACACTGTACAGTCGATTTCATAAATATGTGTACACTTTAGTACCTTATCTATTTATTTAATGTCATTTTTGATCGGCCAGATATAAAAGATGTTCGGGTTATATGAGTCTTCCTTGTTCTTAAACCGTTGCGATTAGAACCTCACCGATGCAATTTCATTTCACCTAAACCCAAATGTTTTTAGGGCTGTCGGACTGTACAATGGGGCTGTACTGCGCAACCACACAATGTATTTCTAAATGGTGTTCTGTTTATTTAACACTTTCTTTCTTCTTACAGATATCAGTGTTTCATCTTTAAAAAGAATAAGTAATGAGGGAAAATTAAACAACGGTGTCTTTAGTACTCCCGGAAAAAAGCGACCTCACAAGGCCACGGTGTCTAATTTGGATAGCTTTGACATCCAAGCTATCCGAAATAAAATAAATGAATTTTATATTGTAAAAAAACAAGTGCCTACACTCAGATGCTTATTGGCAGAGTTGAGAGAAAGCATCGGTTTTACCGGATGCCTTGAGACTTTACGCCGAATACTAATGGCAAATGGATACGAATTTAAACAAAATACTGAACAACGTTCGATACTTATTGAGCGTTTTGACATAGCAGCTTGGCGACACCGCTACCTAAGGACTATTGCATCAAAACGTGCTGAAGGTAAAAAAATAATATACCTGGATGAGACTTACGTTCACCAGAACTACAAAACAAAAAAGTCGTGGCAGGGGCCTTCCACCCAAGGTGTAGTTGGCAATATCTCAGCTGGAAAACGATTTATTATTGTTCACGCTGGATCAGAAGATGGTTTTGTGCCTAATGCTTTATTAACGTTTAGCACAAAATCAATCAAAGCAGACTATCACCATGACATGAACGCCACAAATTTCAATAAGTGGTTACGTGAGAAGCTTATTCCCAACTTGAGTGAACCAAGTGTCATTGTCATGGACAATGCTAGCTATCACACGGTGCAAATTAATAAGGTACCAAATACCAACACCCGCAAAGCCGAAATAAAAGAGTGGCTGCGTTCTAAACAAATTGATTTTGAAGAATATTATACTGTACCAGAACTTCTTGTCTTGGCACATAAACACAAAGCAGACCCAATCTATGAAGCCGATGAAATTCTAAGGGAGCACGGTCATGAGGTTTTAAGACTTCCGCCCTACCATTGCGACCTTAACCCCATTGAGCTAATCTGGAGTTCGGCGAAGAGAAAAGTCGCGAGTAGAAATGTTGGCGTATCAGCAGCTGAAATTGAAAAAATTATTAAAGAGTCTTTTGACAGCATAACACCGGAGCATTGGAAGAAAATGACTAATCATGTGCTTAATATTGAAGCTCAGTACAAAACCAGGGATGGAATAACTAAAGAACTAGAATCATTCATTATAAGTGTCCGTGATGATGACAGCACTAGTTCAGATGAATCATTAGAAATAGAGTATTTAGAATCTGATTTTAATTACAGTTCCTAGAGTCTTAGGGTATCATCTGAACTGGAACTACTGGAAGGTTCACCATCACATACACTTATTATGAAGCTTTCCAATTGATTAGTAATTCCATCCTTTTCCTTGTATTGGTTTTCGACATAGGTCATGGTCTGTCATCTTCTTCCATGCATTACATCAAAGGATTCCTTTAGATTTTTTTCAAATTCTGACGCCGATTTACCTATATTTTTGCTACCCACTTTTCGTTTTACAGTATTCCAAATGAGCTTGATCTGGTTTAGATCGCATTGGTAAGGTGAGAGTGTGAGCACTTCATGTCATGACCACTAGCTTTAGGAATTTTATCTGCCTCATAAATTGGCTTTGTTTTGTGCTGATTCACTAAAACAAAAAGTTCTTCTCTGTATAAACTTTCATCAAAATTCACAGACTTAGCACGGAGCCAGGCTTGTATTTCAGCTTCGCGTGTGTTTGTGCTTAGGGGCTTATTAATTTGTACCGCATGATAACCTGCATTGTCAAACACAATCACACTGGGTTCAAATAAATTTGGTATCAATTTCTCTCGTAAATACCTGTTAAAATTTGTAGTATTCATGTAATGGTGTTAATCTGCCTTTGTAGACTTAGTGCTAAATGTCAACATTGCATGTGCACAAATCCATTTACGGAACCAGCATGAATGATGATAAGTCTTTTTGCGGAGGAAATATTTTCTATTAAACCAGATGTCGACGGTCCACGGCCATGATCTTTTTGGCTTGTAATTTTGATGAAGATAGGTTTCATCAAGATATATAATTGGCTTATTTTTGGCACGTTTCGTGGCTTTGGTTCTCAAGATCATTGTCGCAAGACTGCAATGTCATATCGTTCTATGAGCACTGAACGTTTTTTTTATTTTATTTTTTATTCAAAACCATTGCTCATCAGTATTTTACGTAGAGTCTATCTGGAGCCTGTAAATCCCATATTTTCTTTCAAATTTGCCAGAAGTGTTCTGAGTCGGAATTTGCTTTTTTACAACATAAAACTCATAGACTTTATTACGGATAGTTTTAACATCAAAGTTATCCAAGTTAGAAACCGTGGCTGGATGAGGTCGCTTCATACCAGGAGTGCTAAAGATTCCGTTGTTTTATTAGCCCTCATTAATTATTCTTTTCAAACACATGGTTGAGGAGGCGATGGCTGAGATCAGCGTCATACTCGTGAACGGGTGTTGTCAGTGGGGTCCTGTCTGTTCACGCTTGCAAGAACCTGTTTTCCAGTTAGTTATTTTAGTTATCGTTCCTGACGTAGAGACCTCGTCATGTTGTTCTCCTAGTCACTATTTTTAATTTACTCAATGTTATTGAGCGTACATTTGTAACGACTAAGTTTGTGTTGTTAGAAATAATTATTAATTACTTTACTACCTTGTAATGTTACTTTTAAGAATAATTGTATTTTATGATTGGAAAAAATGATCTGCTGGAGTTTCTTGCGGCGCTTCTTCTCCAAGATATAATTGTCGTTAGATAGAGGTGTAAGGGTGATGAGAATAATGTTACCTCTAATTACTTTATAAAAAAGGTTGAATATAATATTCCTCATCATCATTGTTTTATTATGCTGTGTGCGACACAGACGAAAACCTCTCGTATCAATGAAATCTATCAACAGCACGACTAGCACAAGTTGCTCGTGACTTGTTTGTCGCTCGGATCTCCCTTACTATCTAGTCTGTTACGATAGAGACGCACAGAGCGACAAGCGAGAAAATACAACTTGTGCTACACGTGCAGATCACTATATTTTCATGTCAAATATATTTCGAAAAACCAAATGTGCTCCAGTCACTGTCATCGTATTTTACCTAAAGTGCTTTTCATCAAAATATAGCGCTCGTAATAATATATATGAAAATATAGTACGCGTTTCCTCTTCCTTTGTGCCCACCAAAATAAATAAAATAATAAAAGTATCAATATCGTTTATTCCTTCATTGATCGGTAATACCATATCAAGATTTTTTGAATTTGCCGCTTTTTCCCAGGTTCAGCTTTCATTAGACAGACTCTACACAAAAACTATCTCAAAAAAAAAAAACAAATATGAACTAATCTCTAAAGTTATTTGGTGCTGCCTTCGGTGATTTTAGTAGGTATAAACACTTTAGTCGTCTGTATCTCAGGAACCAACCAGTCTACTTAGTCGTGATAAAAATCGTTATAGGGTCATCATCATCATCATCATCATCAGCCTATATTAGTCCACTGCTGGACATAGGCCTCACCCATTGCACGCCAACGAGCAAGATTCGTGGGCACTCTCATCCAGCTCTTGCCAGCCACCTTGCGAAGATCGTCGCTCCACCTAGTCTGAGGGCGTCCTACACTACGTTGGCCGATTCACGGTCTCCACTCAAGAATACGATAACTCCAGCGATTATCGGTTCTGCGGCACAAATGACTGGCCCACTGCCACTTCAAGCTGCTATTTCGATGGGCTATGTCGATAACTTTAGTTCTCTGTTGGATCACCTCATTCCGAATTCGATCCTTCAGAGAAACTCCCAACATAGCCCTCTCCATAGCTCGCTGAGCGTCTTTAAATTTATGAACCAGCCCTATCGTAAGTGTCCACGTTTCGGCTCCGTATGTCATGACAGGTAGGACGCATTGATTAAAGACTTTTGTCTTCAGGTTCTGTGGAATAGTCGACGTGAAGACTCGACGCAATTTCCCATATGCTGCCCAACCTAGCTGTATTCTTCTGTTGGCCTCTTTCTCGAAGTTGTTTTTCCGTAACTGCAGGGTTTGCCCCAGGTAAACATATTCTCGAACAACTTCAAGAGCACCACCCTGTAATACAATCGGTCCCCGCATGACATGTTCATTGAACATAATCTTGGTTTTCTCCAAGTTCATAGGGTAGGGTTCGTTATAGGGTATGTGCTTTCATTTAAGATATTTTTCAGAATTTGAAGTGATAACTTCTTACGTGGGTAAAACGCTCCGTTACGTAATGCGTTACGGCGCCAGTCTGTCTGGCTTCCCTTTATCTCACGCATACTGCAGCGGGGCGGGCGGGGAGGGGCGGCATAGTTCAACTTAGATTAGTTTAAGTTATCACTTGTCGGGCGTCCCGAGACGAACACGTTTTTTTTCGCCCGCCCGACTCACCTCCACACTGCTCTGTCACACTAGTGTTACGGTTAGGAAATAATTTTACTAACCACCATACTAGTGTGAAGGATAAAAATACGATTTCATCATCTTAACACTGTTTGTATTTAAGTGATTTGAGTTCATCAGAATCCTCTTATGGTAAATGAGAGGTAGGTAGGTTTAGGTTATATTAGTTTTGCAACAGGCCCGGAAGGCCAAAGCACCCAGAAATACGAGCTCCGCGGCAGCGGAGCTCCGTCGACACTTATTGATTTTAAATTACACAGTGTCGACGGAGCTCCGCTTCCGCAGAGCTCCTATTTCCGGGTGGTTTGGCCCTCCGGGCCTGCTGCAAAACGAACATAACCTAAACCTACCTACGTATTCTATTATATATGTTTGACTAATGTGAAGATGAGGAAACAGGTTTCTTGTCTGTCACACTGCTTGACTAACAGCGTGGTGGTTAGTAAAATTATTTCCTAACCGTAACACTAGTGTGACAGAGCAGTGTGGAGGGGAATCGGGCGGATTTTTT
Organism: Acleris literana; assembly: GCA_946894065.1. Taxonomy (NCBI): domain Eukaryota; kingdom Metazoa; phylum Arthropoda; class Insecta; order Lepidoptera; family Tortricidae; genus Acleris; species Acleris literana. The sequence continues at coordinate 19,139,762 of OX335671.1, read as the reverse complement.
AGTACATATTTCTAGTTTTTGCTGTAACACTTGACTGTTACAAAAATTAGCACTTTAAATCTTCATATTTTACATACGGATCCCTTAATCGAAAAAATGTTTTCACAAACGGGTTCCTAGTTTGACTACGGAACCCTTAAAAGGAGTTTCTTAAATCTCGTCGGTTCGGTCAGTCAAAAGTAAAGGAGTCTAAAAAGGATAAAATAAATCAAATAAAACGCTGCTTTATTAGAAAATTTAGTAGTATTTTACATAATATATATAAAGTTTACTTTATATTTCATAATAAAAAAACACAAGTGTCTTTACATTTTAGAGTGTAAAAAATATGAATTATCCATTCGATGACAATATTACCATTTCAAAGCACCGAGTAACATTGTTTAAAGAGTGAGTATAAAGATTATTTTGGAAGTACAAAAAAACTTTGATATACCTACTGTGAATAGCCCGCCATTCATCATAATGAAATTAGCAGTCTTACTAAAAAAAAAACAACAAGAAAGCCTGGCAATTATAACAAATAAAACTCCAATAAAGAAAAAATAATGTTAGATTAGATATTTTATAAGTCAACAATCAATAGTTTTATATTTGGTGTAATGCACAGCTAAAAGATCATCAGAGGTACCTAGACACAGCCGCACTACTACCTCGTTCAACCTAACCACGCTGTAATGCCATAGACCAGAGTCCGTTAATACACAAGTTTGAAAAAAAAACCAAATTGGTAAAAAAAATACGGAGTTCAGAGGTAACTACACTTACCAACCGAATTGAGAACCTCCTTTATTTTTTGAATTCGGTTAAAAAGGAACGAATGTCACTAAAAATGTCCCCGAGTTCGGCGGTAAGTCACTAATACCTACTAATTAGTAATTTCACACTCTTCCCAAATAATATTTATGTAGATAGTAGGTATGCCGACTGTGCCTCGTAAAGTTAATCCTACTTAAGTTAAAAATATATTTGAGTAAACTCTTTTTTTTATCTCCTTTAATTAATAGCTAATAAACATATAATATTCAATAAATGTAGACTTGAATTGATTGACAGGCTTCCTTTGAAATAGGTTAAGACCTTATGACATAGTGAGAATCGATAAAACTACTCGTCAAGACTAGACTCTAGTTACAAGTTCGAAAATGATCACAAAACACTCGAAAGAAATGCATGCATACGTCTTAAAGTAAATGGAATCATTCTGACATCCGGAACAAGATCCTCAAGAGTCAATATATACATCAGTTACCTAACCAAGTGGACTCATTCAAAAACCCCAAATGATTGTGCCCAAATAGCCTACATTTGCCGCTCGTATGCGCGCGTTAATCTCTATCTACACCTGACCTGACCTTCAAGTTATTTTTGTTTTTTAATCATAGGTAGGTAAGAATTGTTAAATAGGTACTTACCTTATTTTGGATTTTAAAGGCATAAGAGCGGTTTCGCACTAAGCCGATCCGAATCCTATCCGAACCCGTGAAAGTACGGATCTAGACCAGATATATAAATAAATCGGATGACGGAGATCGGATCTAGTGTGTAAATTACCATAGAAATAGTTCTACGGCGACTACGGACCATATTTTCACGGGTTCGGATCGGATTCGGATCGGACGTAGTGCGGAACCGCTCTTACGGTACTATTGCTGCAATTTTTTACAAAACTTTTAAAAATTAAATAGGTTGAATTGTTGACGTTGTATGGCAAGCGAATAAAAGCAATTAGTAGATGTATTTAGCGGGTACAGTACCCATTGGAATAAATACTTTGTCTGAGCAGGCGATCGGTTATTCGGTTACATTATAAAAATGGGTGTAAAATTGAAGTCCGGATAGGATTAATTAGTTATCTTACTCGAGTCAATGTTTAATATTTAATACATGCCCAGATCACAAAATAGACTCCTTCTGTTTCATACATTTTTTTAGAAAGCTTCGTTGCCGCAATATTTTATCATTATCATGAATAACTATCTGCACATACACAATGTGCTTATTCTTGACGATATTTTTTCAAGAGATCAAGTATGTCTGAACAGAGGCCTGGTTCTGGTTAGAAATGCCAAATCAAAGTTCATAGCTAATAAGTAGTCAACAAAAAATAATACCACTGGGAAAATAACAATAAATTATTTGGCGTCTATTAATACTCTTAGTAATTTTATATTATCCTAGGTGCTACGAGTATAAAGGAAGACTTTGTTTTTAGTGCTGGCACGCGTCTACTGAAAGCAACAGTAGCAAAATTAAACGTTCAAGGGTTACAAAAGCGCATTAAAAAGTCAGCTTGCCCTAGTTAGGTAATGCATCGTACCTACTCGTATTCTCGCTGCCTACTAGCTACCAGCCTTTACTTACATCTTTTACAAAGATTCACAATGATCACTAAAATTAAGAAAAATGGCTGCCGTGCAAAATATACTCGTTCAGTGCATATACATTCTAATGGACAGAACCGAAGTGTAGAGTGAATGCAAAATCATAGTTTCCATTTCGCTCAAGATGATATTTACAATATGGTTTAAAACGTGATATTAAAATGTACGTGATGCCATCATCTGAGTGCCACCTAGAACAACCGTGTCTTCATTTGCGTTGCCACCGATCCAACGTGACGTGACTATTATACCTATGCCGTTATTTTACGGCGATGCAATGCCTCATTCAACAGGCGGTGAAGCAAGGTGTCGTGTGAATGTTTGCGTGTCAATGGAGACTCCAGACGGCGGACGTAGCGGCTTGGGCGCAGACGTTATTCGGGTTCGGGCGAGTCGGGCGCGTCCACGGCGGCCACGGTGGTCGCGGCCGCAGCACGCACTTTCTTCAGGTAGCTGACGCTGTCGAACTCCAGGCAACTCTGTGAGACCACACGATCGACCATGATCAAAACATAGGTACTTCATCTTGTTATATGAGTAATGCACAATCACGAGATATAGTTGTTTTGTAATAATAATAATAATTGTTTTTTATAATGTTTATTTTTCGTATTAGTATTGTTCTTTACTTTTTTTTATTTGAATATTTATTATAAAAACCTAATTTACAGAAAATCAAATAAATATTTGAAATAATAATTACTTCTCGACATGGCACGCATTGTGAGGAGGTTCCTCTCTCTGCAGCCCTACCCACTGGTAGCCTGAGCCCTGCCCCGCTGCCGGCGGCACTCGTAGGTTATGTTTATATTAGTATTGTTATTTTACTTTTATATGTAGGTCAATATTGTAAAGAACTTAGCCTACTGAGAATTAAATAAATGTCTAAATAATTATTAATAAATACATACATAACATACCTCCCAACTAGCAAAATTTCGTCATATAATGGTCGCGGCAACGTAACATTTTCAGACTTTTAGCCTATGATACTAGTCATATAAACTTAATGATAACGTTTATAGAACGCGATTTGGGCCCATTTTACTCAGCGTTTCAGTCATATAAAAGTCATTTAACTGCAACCGCCAGCCACTTATTGATCATATAATCATCACCAACGTGACTATCTTATAACTAATAAGGTGTATAATAGCGAATTATATGGCTTTTATATGAAGTTTAATCATATAAGAGACATATAATCGTTGAGTTAGTTGCTTATTAGTTATATAATTATCATCAATGGAACTACGTTATAACTAATTTGATATATTGTTGCTACTTGTACGACGTGTTTGTGGAATAAAAGTAACGTGTCATGACATTTAATGAAAAAATAAATTGAATGTCGGTGAGTATTATTTTGACAGAGTAATCTAAGAAATATATATGGCCATGTTACATTATAACTCAACGGTATTATGAATGCTGTTAAATTCGACTTAATGGTGGAAATATGTTGCGGAGGCCACTTTATTGATAAAGTATACTATATTTCATTGTAAATATTTAACGCCCCTCATTAATTATTAGTTATTTAAATTAAATTTAAATAAATTTTTTGAATTATCACGAACGTTTGTTAGTCCTTTACCTCAAAAGCATAAATTCCTTGTAGCGATTCACCGAATCGCATTTCACCTCGAATGAACAAAATTTCAATAGAATCTTTTACTTTAAGCAATTTTTCGCGTGGTTTTTTACATTAGTATAATTAATTTGTAGCATTTCATTTTTCGTGTAGTATTTTACCCTAGACGCATTTCGTCGCGATCGTTGTTTGTTTGGGACGCTATTTAATGTGACGCGTTAATCGATGTTCGCATTAAAATTCTGTAACATTTTTTTTGAAACGTGTTTTGTACCTGTAGTTTCATGTCTTAAGTGCTATCAAACTCATTGAAATATTATGTTTGTGACTAATAAATAATAGATAATACTCTATCATTGCGACATTGAAGTACAGTGACATTGATTTCAGATACAATAATTATATAATGCAATATTTGTGAGAAAATATGGAGCTTGAACCTGGCTTAAAAAGACGAAAAAAAAACGAAAAAGGTACATCGCGACTAAAGATATTGCCTCATACTGAATTAGACGATTAGGATACAAAGCGAAAATTTATCGCACGATCGAGGTGAAATGCGACAAAAACTAATATCGACAAAAAAAAATGAAGATTGAGACACAACGCGATAGTTAAATACACGATCGAGGTGAAATGCGACCAAAACTTATAGCGACTAAAAAAGTTAACGATCGAGACAACGAGATAATTAAATATACGTTCGAGGTGAAATGCGATACGGTGAATCGCTACAAGGAATTTATGCTTTTGAGGTAAAGGACTAACAAACGATCACGAAAGATGATGTTATATGTCATTTATACCATTAATATGTCATATAACTGCTTCTTATGTAGCAAGGTTAGCGGTTAAAGCGCCATGACACCTATGTCGAATGTATTAAGTCATATAAACGTAACATGTAAATCAAAAAAGTAGTGTTATAGCAACCATATTTCATTTACTCGAGCAAAGGGTATATAAGATGTTATCACTCGACCGAATAGTCACATGAGCGTCGTATAGAGGTAGATTATTCAGCATTATCTTATATGACTCTTTAGTAATAAAAAAAAGTCGAGTAAACGTTTACTCAGCATCATAGTATGACTTAATACCAAAGTGCTGAATAAGATACTTCTATATAACATGATCTATAATTCGCGTTTATATGACTTCATGCAACATATACAGCACAATAGTCATATAATAGCAACCACATTGCTTTTACTCGACTCTGTCTGGCATGTCATAAGTCAGCTATATAAGTTACTGTTACTCGAGTAAAAAGTCACATAAGCGTCGCATAGAGGTAGATTATTCAGCGTTATCTTATATGACTCTTTAGTAATGAAAAGACGTCGAGTAAACGTTTACTCAGCATCATAGTATGACTTAATACCAAAGTGCTAAATAAGATACTTTTATATAACATGATCTATAATTCGCGTTTATATGACTTCATGCAACATTATATAGCACAATAGCCATATAATAGCAAACACATTGCTTTTACTCGACTCTGTCTGGCATGTCATAAGTCAGCTATATAAGTTACGGTTACTCGAGTACAAAGTCATATAAGCGCCAATTAAACGTGTCTTATTAAGCAATTTCTTATATGAGTCTTAAGTCATAAAAGGAAGTCGAATAAACGTGTATTCGGTATCATAATATGACTATCATGCTGAGTAACTAAAATTCTGCATAAGCTGGCTTTATACGACAAGTTCTGTATAATTCGCCTTCACATGACTTTTATACGATTTATTAGCTGAATAAGCTCAATCTTATGACTACTTTGCTAGTTGGGCTACCTTCACGCCTGTCACCCCAGAGTGGGGTAGGCTGAGCTACAGAATTACAAACTTGTCGATAATCAGCGTATTAGTGACAGGTAACAAAATAACATTAAAGGAATACCCACATAAACCAGTGTCCACCCATGCATGCCTGTCACCAATATCATAGATAATGAGCTCTTCTTTGAATCGTCGTTGTTATTGGGCGTTCTTAAAATAAGGTGAGGAGGAAGAATAGAAAGGAATTTTCAACAATAGCTGCTACTAGCAGACCGTTCTCGTAAACGCCTGTATTCGTGGATAGTGCAATAGCGTGTTAAAAGTAAAGCGAATAAGGTGCAGTACCGCGTAATTTAACATATACCTACTTGAAACCTTGTTTTTTTTTTTGTAACTGTTAATATTATACTCCACGAAGATAAGATTCGGCTTACCACTTAATTCGACAGACAGACGGACAGTGGAGTCCTAGTAATAGGGCCCCGTTTTTACCCTTTGGGTGCCGAACCCTAAAAAGGTAGAATAAAGCCACTGAACCCAGGATGGTTACTATGAAGCACTAAATTCGAAACTTCGGATGCCTCGGATGGATTCATCATTAGAGACTAAATCGGGAAAGGCGTGGAGATAACGTAACTTCGAACTTCGATTTCAAAGTAGGGACCCGGGTTCGCTGGAAATTTTCAGCAACAGTTTAAGCCACTTTCAAAATTTGACGCACAGACAGAGGGTAAAACACCCTATTACCTTGAAGTTCACGGTGCTAACAATTGGGCAATTTCCCTACTAGGTAACGTAACAGATGAATTATAATAAGGGGCGTTTATAAATTTGGAGTTGTCCAGGATTAGGGACACAGTTTCAGTGCTTTGCAAGCCATGCATGAACAGTAAAATTGTTAAACCATAAATTACGTACTGGGCCGTTTAGTCTTTACTTTTGCCTTTTAGACTGTTCACTTTTATCTATAATTGCCATTTTAACAATTCTAGCGGCAAAATGTGTTTTTTACTAATTCGGACCTGCTAAAACACTAATTTGTTTGCCTATATTAACCTATTCAGTGCGGATAACACGCCAGGCGTGTCATCAAATGTTTTTAACGTGTGGCGGATGACATATCTACTAGGCGTGTCATCATATTCTATGACATCGTTCTAATAGAACGCGATTGCGCATCATCGCAAATTCGCGCGACTGTTTATATGACTGTTTACATACAAACAGTCGCGCAAACTTGCGATGATCGCGCAATCGCTTTCTATTAGGACGATGCCATAGAATATGATTAGGACCTGAGGGCCCTGCCAAGATGCATTACGCTAACTAGCGTTTCTATTCAATTCGTTTTTAAACCAATCGCGTCACTGCACTGGTAGATGACGTGATACGAAAAGTCACGTGATCTACCAGTGACGCGATTGGTTTAAAAATGAAACGAATGGAAACGTTAGTAAGCGCAATGCATCTTGGCAGGGCCCTCTGGCGTGTCATGAAATAATTGTTCGCCGCCACAGCCAAGTTTTCGAAATTGGAAGACGCAACGAATCGGTTAAGTAGTACTTGTTGCACGAAATCAAAATCTTGATTAAGAGGATTGTGAAGCGCCGCTAAAATCCCCCTGATACCCGTGGTCCCTCTCGTAAAAGCTTGAAGGGACAACGGGGATTTTTATACCTGTGGTCCCTTCGAGAAATATAATGCTACCTTCGAGAAATATAGCGGATGACTCGTGGTCACACCAGTTTGTCACCCCAGTGCTATTCGCTTTAGTCGGTTATTCGTCAGAAATAATTTTTATTCCGCAAAAGTAGGTAGGTTAGGTTCGTTAGGTATCTTAAGATGCCCGAAGGGCAAATCGCTCAGAAATAGGAGCCCTGCCATAGGCAGGGCTCCGTCGAAAGGCACTGGGGTGACAAACTGGGGTGACTACGAGTCTGCACCCAGAAATATAATGTAACCGAATCACGAGGTTTCAAAATCAAAAACATAGTCGACGGTGCTCCGCTTCCGTGGAGCTCCTATTTCTGGGTGGTTTGGCCCTTCGGGCCCGTCTCACACACATTCGTCAGATTCCTTTTTAGTCAGAATAAATTATAGCCTGTTTTCTTTCGGACGAAAACGGACTTTTGGTTACATTCCGTTTCCGTCAGAATTAAATGTGGGCTGTTTTTTTAGACGAAAACGGACTTTTGGTAAGGTTAGAAGTTGCATAACACCGTAGGTAGGTTTAGGTTTTAGGTAATGTTAGTTTTGCAGCAGGCCCGGAGTCAAAGCGGGCTGAGTTATAGCGGGCGAGATAAGTGTGGGTCGAGTCATCTACGAAAAAAAAACCAAGTGGGCAACTAAGCCTACGGGTTAAGTGGTCTGTGGGCTATAAAGTGGAAATAAATATTGTAAAAATAAACCTAAGTATTTTCTATCCGTTTACGTCCCAAAAAAACAGACTAATTTATTCTGACGAAGAATGAATCGGACGAATGTGTCCGAGATCTTCCGTCCTGCTGAAGAACTAACATAACTTAAACGTACCTCATATTTATGATACTATGCAAAATTTCGTAGAATAAGAGGAAGTGATTTGAAACTTGTTTTTCCAACTTCGTGATTCGGCAGCATTATATTTCTCGAAGGGCCCATTGGGAGTTTTATTCCCCGTGGTTCCTTCAAGGGTCTACGAGAGGGACCACGGGTCCACAAGCTCTAAAGCCGTGTAGCTGTCAAAAAAATCCAAATTTAGCGTCATTCTAAGAAATATTTTCTTGGAAAGGAAAACTTACAGAATAGTTTTTAGTAAGGGGAGAGAAACGCTATCCCATTTTGTATGGAATTTTTTAGCTTCACAATCCTCTTAACTGCGCCAACTTTTGAGACTTTGGTCTAAAGTTATTTTATTTCGGCACAGAGTCAATGTTGTTGAACGGAAAAGAAATGCTTGGAGGCTTAGAAAGTACGGATTTATTTCAAATGCGTTGATATTTTGGAATTATGGCGCAAATCAATACATCAATAATAAGTTTAAGGCCAAGAGAGACGGTCTTTGTCAGTATTATTAAATCCTTAAAATCTCCTAAATCAATTAACATATTGCAAAGTTCTACTATATTCCGAATCGGAATAGAAGGGGTTTTCTTAAAAAATCAGCCTTGGGGGTGGAAATATCGTACTAGTAAGAAAACGTTCGCCATTTTGAATTCAGAGCCAATCGAGAGCGCCAGCCAACATTGAAATTCGTATCGTGCCGGGTCGAATTAGTAAAAAAAAACACTTAGCGAAATCGTACCAATATAGGTAATTTTCTCAAAATCCTTTACCGAATTTCCCGAAGCGTCTTTTCGAAGAAAAAAAAAGCCCCGGCTACATGCTACGTGTTGCCTGCGCTCAGACTTGTACCGAACCAGTTTGCGCACGCGCGTGAAGATGGTAACACGGTAGCTAAGTTCGAGACCTGTGCAATCGTTGTCCAGCCGAAAATTTTACTGTATTTTCAATGGAGCGTACGGCAAGGATCTTATATATAAACTTTACCGTGTTAGTAAACGAGTTGCTAATTCGATGATGGGTAAACTTTGGGCGAGACTGACAAACCCGATTACTGTGTCTCACTTGCCAATTGTATTAGATCTTTGCCCAGAAGACCTAGGTGGACATAAAACTTCGAAACTACTGCAAATACCGGTTCTAACAGTCATCTCTGTGGACAGGATGTAGCATGTAGCCGACCGGACCTTAAGAGTTACTTACGATCTCCACGCAGGGTTTCATAAATATCCTAAGGAGAATAATCTGTGTACCTTGTTGGTCTTGATAAGTGCATGCGATGCATTAGTACAAAGCCAAGGTAAATGCAGTAACATAGCTTCCGGATGGTTGTGCAGTCTTATACGGGCGGTTATAAATTATGGTTGTCAAAACCATTTCGAGGAAAAGGCTTATTGACGGGTAGGGCTTGCATTCGACATTGAGGCTAAGTAAAAATTAATATAACAATTAGAATTATAATAGGTATGTGGGGCTTCGCTAGGGTATACTCGGGAGGGCAAACCGCCAAGAAATAGGAGCCCCACTCAGCGGGGCCTCGACGAATTTGACAAATCGTCGCTGCTGTATAAGCCCAAATAGAATTAATAGACATCGATTAGTATCAGTATTTTATAAAGATATGTGTGCAAGTTTAATGATTTATCTATACTAATATTAAAAAGAGGTGAAATAGTGTGTTTATATGTTGGGGGTAATATCTGAACACTAAAAAAATATTTTACTGATAGTAAGCCATATCATCCCATGCTGATTTAAGCGCTCATTCCCGAAATACCAGTATTTCAAAATACCAAACGACTCTTTTTACCAGGTTCTCAAAAAACCAGATTTGAAATGTTGGGTAAAAATAATAAACAATACCCGAATTTGTATGTTTAGTTTTGGGATTCCGATATATTGAGAATCAGGTATTTAAAAAAACTGGTATTTCGGGAATGAGCGGATTTAAGCTACATTCATGTTATTCCGTGAAACCGCAGCGAAGCGAAAGCGAAACCGAAGCGAAGGACACTAGTAAATGATGCGGTGAGGACCGACAGACGTTTGTATCCGATGACATATTGTCTATTGAAATTGTGTGTGTATATTAAACTGGTTTACTTCGGTCTTCAATCTCGAATACAAGCAGTATGTGCGCAGCCTATTACTTTCTCAAGCTCTTATTTTACCTAGACTTTAAACCACAATTACATTTGTAACCACGGCGGTATTACTGAATGTAATTAAAATAAGCAATAACTTTCTGGTTCATTGATAACGAATCCCCTCTCACCACCCTGCAATAGTTTCATAATTTAAGCAACCGTTCTACTGACTTATGCTCCCACTCTCATGACCCATGTCATGCTCCCTGGACACCCCATCGTCTTTTTTGTAATGTTTTAAAGCATAACGCTAATGTACACAATATGTACCGAATTTGTACATATTTAAAAAGAAATGTACCTCAATAGATCGAGAGGACATATATCCGTATGAGCATCTCCCCAGCAACCCCAAAGATTAATTTAAGAATGTGTTATTTACTAAAACATAACGCTGTTGTACCCAATATGTACTGAATTAGTACGCACGTTGTTTTAGATGTACCTCCATAGATCGAGAGTACAAATTAATGATCTGAATTTGGAGTTGCTGTGGAGCCTCTCTCCAGCAACCCCAAACATTGAATTCTAATAAATTAAAAGAAACTCAGATAATTTGTACTCTCGATCTATTGAGGTACATTTTTTTAAAGTATGTACAAATTCCGTACATATTGTGTACATTATTGTTATGATTAAAAAAATTAAAAAACAGACAGTGGGGTGTCCAGGGAGCATTACACCATGATCCCAGTGGGATCATGAGAGTGGGAACATAATGGAATAATCCTGGGAATATAACGGACGGGTGTTTGTTTAGTTTCTCATAGCTTCTTTTGGATATTTATGTCATCTGTTCGGTACTTGCCCCCTTTATGCTTTTGTCTACTAACTGTGAGGTCCATACTATTTGATGAGATTTGCCCCTTTTGGAATCCCCTTCTTTTTATTCTTAATTCGCCCCCGTTATGAGTTTGCCCCTTTTTTGCCTTATCCGCCTTTTATTCTTTTTTTGTACAAAATTGGGGTGGCATTATTTTATTTTATTTTTATTTGCCTCCTATTTGTACAGTTAGCAACTTCATACGATAAAATTTGCCCTTAGGCACAATCTTATTTTAAACCAATTAGACAGTGTCGATGCTCCGATTTCTGGGTGGTTTGGCCCTCCGGGCCTGCTGTAAAACTAACCTACCTCATTTTCATATTTACATGTTTACATTTTCATAAGCGTAAGAATTCTGAAAAAGTGGGTATTTCAGGAAGTAGATACTCGTATGTACCTACTAGCTACGTAATATTAAATACTTATTTAAAAACGTTTTTTTTCTTACTGTACAAAATAGGGCAAATTTCTTCTTTTTGTATGATCATTACAAAAAGGGATCAAAATGAAGATATAATACACATGCGATAACTGAAGGGGCGAACTAAGGTTAAAAAGTAGGGGATTTCCAAAAAGGGGGCAAACCTCAACCCCCAAGATGGACTAAAACATAGCAGAATAGAGGCCCTGAAACAGATAGCAATTGTACCACTGAGCCGTATAATAGTGAAAAAGATAAACGTGACTACATGAGATAATATGCCCGCGGCAGCTTTTAAGATTAAGAGGTTCAGAAAATAATAGGCATATCGGAAAGAAGAGGTTAGTAAGCTACAAGCAAAGAAAGACGGATTAATTGTACGTTTTATTAACAAATCGAATTGACAAGGATAAAGGAAATGACACGAATAATTTAACTATTATTCAAAATGAAAAAAAAATAACGATACTCAATAAATTAACATTAAATAGAATGTCAACATTGAAATTTTGAACTCCACAGAGATAACAAACTTATTCGAAAATACCTAACACTTTTTACCTGTAACGAACCTCTCTCGAATACCCATTCTGTGCGCGTAGCATGAAAACGACAAATTTATAATTAGTGAAAATGAGTCAAGTAAACACTTCATAATATTCACAGCTAAGGATTCATGTAAATTTAACCATATAAAATTTAACAAGTTATGGTCAATACCACATATACTACTCATAAAAAACATCAAGGATTCAATTTTAATATACCTATAAAAAATAACTACCATTAATAATTTGGTAATACGTCTTAACCATTACTAATGAGATCTTTAATCAGAGTTAGAATTTAAGTCACCTAACGTAATAATACTAGAGTTATTTGTTGAAGGCAGTCATTGAGCAACGGCGGGCGCCGCGCTACCCGCGCTCCCCGCGCGCCCGCCGGCCTCGGGCCGCGCGCCCTCACTGGCGCCGGCCTTCGTCTCTAACCTACACTTATTGTATTCAAATCACAGAACGCTTGAGGTAGTAATCATCATTTATACTTAGCGAGCGTTTTCTAATACTATGCCGAGTGCCAAACGAATCGACGAATCATCATCTATTTCTTTGGTAAACACAGTTGTAACATACAGAAAAATTCATGATAAGTACACCGAGATTTAAGCCCCAAATCCAAAATTTACAAATATAGGTTAGTATGCAATGAAACAGGCATATAAGCTCGTGCGTTGCGCGAATAGTTTTATATGCTAAGCAAAAAGAACAACTCGAATGTACTCAGAACCTTTCAAACTTCACCAGGTGTCAAAGTTAATCTCGGTTACCTCTCATGGAACTAGAAAACTTAAACGTCAGTTTGAAGCTGAACACATTCGAGCTCTTCACAGGGACGATCGAGCGACAGCGGTACAACGACACGTGAATATCAAACAAAATTATAAAAAACAATTTTATAAAGATGTTTGCGGCTCGTCGCGCGGCCGCCAGCGCCGAGGAAGGCGGGAGGGACGGGGAGGAGAGGAGGCGGCCGTCTAGCGGCCCTCGCCGCGCGCGCCGCCCGCGCCCGCCGCGCCCTCCAGCTGGGGACCAAACGCTCGACTCAGCCGTGCTAACCGAACCTGCCGGCGAGGGACGTCCCGCCGCGTCTCCGCTCTTCCGCGGACCGGGTAAAACAAAACAAGCTACCGTCGAATCGACTCCAAAGAAAACAAAATCATCGTCGCGATAAAAAAAATATCTTTCGGAAGAGGCCGGTTCGGATCGTCCCCCGGGCGGGGGGCGGACCCGGGCCCGGGCCGCCGGCGTCTCGGTCAGTAGAAGTTGCGGCAGAGCAGCGCGGCGAGGTAGTTGGGGTGGTGCAGCGGGGCCCAGGCGCGCAGCGGCGCGGCGAGCCGGCGCGCGGGCGCGGCCGGCGGCGCGCGGCGCGGCGCGGGGTGCGTTACCTTGCGCGCCAGCTCCGGCGGGAACCCGGCCAGCCCGGCCGGCGGCAGCTTGCTGAGCGGCGAGTCCGCGTACTGCACCAGCGTCTCGTACGTGTACGTCTGCCGCGCCCCGCCGCCGCCTGCGACACACACACGCTCTCACCGACGGCTCTACGACGTCCCGCTTCCTTCACGAGATCGCCCGAAAGGGATACCTTTAATTAAAACTTAACTGAGCGAATCGGTGTCGGCGTCTAATGGCGCGTTTAAATCGTTCAGTTTGGCCTTATTCCGCTGCAGCCCGGTTAAACCGAATATACTCGACGCTTTGGTCACGCGCATCGACCTAATCTAAACGCGCCATAACGCATCATCTACTATTCTTTAATAACGAAAATAAGTAGAACGGTCGTTAGTGACGCTAACATTCTTCTTCTAGTAAATAAATTCATAGGTAGCTACAAATTCTTATTTAATACGAAATATTAACAAAAGGAAAATAATAAAAATGTACTTGACAAGCAAGACAAATACCACATTTTTTTTTGTGACCAACCTGACCTGACTAAGAGTTATCCCTTTTTGGCGATCTTACGTGCAAAACGGTGGATAAGAGTAATAAAGGCGTAATTATCAAAGTAAATATCTCAGGCATTTGTTTATTTACGTACACATTAATTTATAAGAACCTTGCATATAATGACATCGGCATAAAACCATGCGGTCATGACAATTACGAATTAATTATTTTCGACGAGCGCCGAGTCAACCGAAAATATGACTAGGTAAGTATATGGTTCTTAATTATGTTTCAGATCTGCTCCTTCTATGAAACTTTTAGTAAACAAATCATATCCAAAAACTTTGTAACACAGTTCAAAGCGTTTACCTTGCAGACTGACTAGAGGGGCGCAAGCGAATGTGAATCGATTTAATTTTAAGCGGAAACAACATTCACAAGATGCTTTTATTGCAGTAATTCACAAATCATAAAATTGGGAAGCGGTAAGTCTTTAAATCACAAGCAAATGATTAGTTATTGACTGACTTCTGCATACCGTTAATGTTATTACTTTCATGATGTGATATGAATGAACGTTATGAGTTGTACGAAACTTGGTGATGATGCAGTAAAAATATGAACACAAATTATTATTAACAATGTTTTACGCAGAAATAGCGACGTACAGATGTGCATAATCATACGACAGCGTATTATGTCGGAGAATTTCGTATTCGTCTGGCTTTCTCAATAAGCTTATAGATAGGTACTAAAACTAAGAAAGAGAAAGTGAGATAAATACTAACGTTTAAGACTAAAAACGATGCCTTATGTTTATTCACTTCCGGTAATAGTTGGTAGTTATACTCCTTTAATTGTATGAGAAAGTACAAAAATGGTGCATGTACGAAAGGCTCGCCGGTCATAATTAAATGCCATTCATAAAACATGATATGTCTATGTATGATAATTATGTCGTCGCTGGAATCCGGGAAGTACATTGTCCATCATAAGTATCGTAACACACAATTTCATCAGACTTGCGGGAAGTATTTAAGTATTTTTTTTAAATTCCTTTATCGCAGTTAATTGTGTAAAGTGTAGTATAAGTTTCTGAAGAAAGATATAGGTAGGTACACGTCAGCATAATATTTTTAAAGAAACTTTAGAAAGAACCACATTGCCAGAGATTGCAGAGGCGAACTGAGAATGAGCCGGATTGCTTGTACTTTTTACTTGAGAAAAATAATTTGCTATTATAATTTTTAGATTTAAATCCCGACTACGCTTCACTGTTTCCCATACTGAACTTGAAATCTTAATTTAATCCAAAAAGAGGTGTCAATTTAAATTTTCCAAAAATAATAATTCGGAGATAGATCAGCGCGGGATCGCAATCTCGGGCGGGGGCTGCCTCACCTTGGGTCTTGTCGCTGGAGGCGGCGCGCGAGAAGCGCGGGCGGCGCGGCGTCGCGTCCTCGGCCGCTGCGCCAACAGAGCGTTACCGCGCCGGCCCGGGCGCGCCCGCGGCGGCGCGGCTACCACACACGCGCACACCGATGCCACGAGACGTCGAACCCCGACGAACTACTTCACTACACCTCCCCACGAAATGTTATCACGTAATCATTTATATTTATAATACCACGTTTTTTTTATTGACGTCAAATTCCGAGCAATATTTCAAACTTCAAGTCGCGAGCTTATCGGGAAGTTAGTTTCAAATTGATGGCAAAATTTGTAATCAGACGGACCGAAACGCGAGCTAATAAAAACGAGGTAAAATATTCATTGCTTGACGTCAACGGCACACAAGGATTCACTTTTTTCAAATTGCAGGTGCAGCTTCAGTCGTAGTCTTAGTTTGAGTAAACAATTCTATATGAAAACAGCCGAATGTGGATTAAGGCAACTAGGATACTTTTTCGTCAAAGAACTAATGCGCTATTCGGCAAATATGGAGTGATGATGATTACTATCTCCTTCAATGAGGCGCAATTACGAGATAAGCTATCGTGGTTTAGTGTAGCGAGTTTTGTAAATCGTAGGATGAACGTCACTACTGAACTCTGCTCGCGTCACGGCAGGTTTTAGCGATTTATGAATGAGTTGTTAATGTTTCTCATGAAAATGCGAAAAATTTGGAAGAATCGCTGCCGAGACCGTGGATCGATGTGAACGGATGTCGATTTTTGAAATTACACAATATAAATACATATTAATATAGACAGCAAATAAAATAATACATATTTGCCACACCATATACATGAATGAATCTTGGAAGATAGCTCAAAAGTCATGTTCACAGTTTTATATTAGCTTACTTTTATTTTCGAGAAAGATTCCAGTTCGCCAGCGAATAGCAACAATACACATAGGTATAAAATATTTACCTTTCCAAAGGGAGCATGTCTTTTGGGCCATACACAAAGTAACAGGAAAATGAGTTCGAAATGGGTTTCGCGAAATTGATTAAAAACGAAACTAAAATCTAAAGTTTTAAGGAACTTCAAATTTAAACAACGCATTTCGAAATACACATACTGTATTTACACGGTATATATGTATACGGAATGATTAAAATTTGATTTCTTGAAGATAAAATGAAGTCATGTTCTATTTTTATACTGTGAAAACTACATGCTTCAGTCAGTCGATATCGAAAATGAAATTCTACTGGAATATCACACATTTTGCACAACCAAATCATGCTATAATAGAACTGTATTCAAATCGCCTCCTCATGCAGTTAGGATAGCGCCTATTACAGTTACAGCTCTGCAGAATCAGGAAAAATTTAAAGAAAATGGCATACTAGTTATGACCCTACAGTCCCTACCAATAGTATTGCAAAAGTGTGTTGGTTGTCTTGTACTATTTTCGCACAGCCAAGGCACAAACCGTGCAACGGATCGATTTGACTTCTTCTGCAGTAAATCTTTTCTCGGAGGGGCGAAGACCCGCAGGCAACTTCTTATTTCAAAAAACTAAAGAGCTCCCGCGGAAATAGCAATACACGACTTCTGCACAGCTTTTCACAAACGGTAGGTTGTAAGATAACGTGTCGATAATGCACTAATAGAATTTAATTACGTTTGATTGATTTCAACGCAATGTTAGCACGCCACTGGCATTGCACTGCTCGTTTTTTCTTTACGTACTAGTTTCAACGTATTCGGTTGCTGTTCTATAATATAAGTATGGAAAAACGTACAGTAAAATCAATGCCGTGTGCGTGCAACCAGGAAAGTATTGAGACTGGAGTTATTTTTATTTTCGTTAAAAATTTAAACTAACTAGAACCGCATGTGTTTGAGTATGTATCCTCCTGGGGTTCCTTGTACTAAAAATAGTACAAAATACGGCCATTCAAATAAAAATCTAGTGCTAAGGAAGTAAAGTGGAATTTCTTTTGTTTTTATGACTAATGATCAAATTAGATAATTGACTTTATTTCATTCGCAATAGATTCATATTCCATTGACAAATTTCCTTGTATGGTGGGCCTTAGGTGGGTATACCTACTTGTGGGTAACCTATCGATGTTTCGAAAAACTGTTGTCCGTTTCGTTTGTCCGAAAATCATTTTTCTCTGAACCCACTAACTTTTCAAAATGTTAAAACCTGTAGGTTAAGTTAGTTTTATAACAATCCAGGGAAGTTTACCCGTGGAATATCTTGTCAAATACATAATTACGTATGTATTTCAATATCAATCTTAGTTCGAACCACTGAGTTCCAAATTCAAATAATCCTGTACACTCCACGGGTTACACGGTTCCAGGGATATTTTTTTCGGACAAATGAAAATTTCGGACAAACGTAACAGTGGACAAAAGTTTTTCCAACTAAGGATAGGCAACCATACTTGTGACATCCCAGGTCAGTATTTCAACATACATAAGTTTTCGCATAATTAGAAAGGCTTGCGTTTTTCCCATACTATACCTACAAATAGGACTTTTCGATTTTGACCACTAATCAAAAAGTTCTTATCTAATTTTATTGAAAGTTACACTTATCGTTAACTAATTAACTGAGGTTAAAAATGATGTACAACGTGTCTTTGTTGTAAAAGAAGCTTTACTTTTATGAGTTTGAAAAAAAAAACGTATTGCGTTTATACAAAGTTTTAAAACTGAAAGAAAATATCAGTCGGCTGTTTGGGTCTTCGAAAGCGAAGTGAAGCCAACGAAAGTGGTGCGTTCCCGTAGCGTATCGAAGAAAATGATCGCTCCGTTTGATTCCAAAACAGGACATGTGGCCACAATTACTTTACAGGAACATAGAACGGTTACCGCCGATTGGTAAACTTCGGTTTGTCTGCCAGAAATTGACTGAACTCCGTAGAGGTAATGGTACACGCCGCATCATCTTACACCACGACAATGTGAGCTTCCATACCGCTCGAAAACAAAAAAGTTTTTGGATCAGGGAAACGTAGAGTTATGTCTCATCCTCCATATAGTTCTGACTTGAGCTCTAACGATTTTTTACATTCCCATAAATTAAGGATTTGTTACGTGGTCAACAATTTCAAGACCCAGAAGCGGCAGAACAAGCGTATAAATCGGCCATTTTGGAAACGTCCTTAATAACTGGTTACTTGGTAACAGTCTTTAATAACTGGTTCGAAAGATTGCAAAAGTGCATTAATTGCAAGGAAGAATACTTCGAATAACAATGAAATTTAATTTGGGTAAAAAGTACTTGTAGTTTTTTTAATTCCCGATTATTTCGGTATGCCCCTCGTATTACCCTTTCTGCCCAGCAATGCTTTTCTCAACTACTGCGAGGAAATAACACAAAAACTAATACCTACTAGGTAAAATTCATATTAATGTGTCATTCATAATTATCATCCATCACAATAACCAAAACAATCAAAACCCCATTTCGCAGAAGGCTTAAGTGATTCTAAAAAGTTTGTTGAAATACGCTATTTACACATTTGAACAGAACGATTTTGCTTTTGATTAGGTAGGTTTTCCAAGGGATGAAATTATCGTAACTTTAACTTGCATATTTTCCAGAGATTTCTGTTTCGTTTCGTGAATACTTGTGATTGTGAGAAGTTTGTATCATTACATCAATAGACGGAATCATATTTGTAATTCACTTTCTAAAATGAATATGAAAAAAAGTTTCCCGAGAGTCATCAAAAGTATCCAGAAAAAGTATCGCCATGGATTGAATGTAACTTTTTTAACTGACTTTTTAAATTTTAGATCTCTGTTCTCATTGGTTTTTCATTTATGGCAATATTTCCAAGCAGTGTTGACAAAAAGTAAATTTTAACTTGCAATAAAATTGGTCTAGTACTTTTTTATTGATGGTCGAATTCGATAAGCGATATTTTAGGCAAATGTTTGGAAAACTACAAGTGTTTTTAATTATGTGACCAACCATATATGTCCATACAATCTATTGTTTGACATTCCATAACGGATGGCGCTAATTTGACTTCTCAGGTAACATTCTCTATTTCATATATGTTGCTCGCTATGCAGAGTGGTAATACCTGGATTAATGTCGGTATTTTTAAATAAAGACTCCACGATAAAATCGGGCCGTGCATGCTCTGGTGTATTTTTTTAATGAATGCTAATTTTCAAGCAGCACCTTTTTTGTAATAGTCAGTGGTTATGAAACTACATAGTAAAAATACAATCATGATAAAATTTTACAGCGTCTGTGTCTAAGAGACTATAATAATCCACAGTACCAATATTTTTTTGTACACGGTGTACTGACAGTCTTTTCTGAATTCTCCTGTTTAAAACATTTTATTATTTTTAATTATGCAAGCCAAATTAAACCTTATTACATTATGTTTTCCCAATAGTGAAAACTTTTCTAATTGGATTTAGATTGAGATAGTTCTGAGGTTTTTTAATTTTGGCGAATTTGAATTTTTGACAAATAAATGCCTCCCATACAAAATCAGCTTTCAGTGCTTGGAGTAAAGTCTTCCTGACTACTACAAATAGAAATGAGTTTCAAAAAGTATTTCTTTGGGAAGACGACATTCTAATGTGTGTTAAACAGCTAGTAAAAATATAAATCCAATTGCAACATTGTAGCAGGAAGCGTGGGAAGATTGACAAAAAACGCTGTTCAGGAGATGAATGGTATGATAGAATATACTCGGCGAAAACTCACACATACCCATACATTATGATACGATTTTATTTTATTATAATGTTTTATAATTAAACAAGTAATTAAAAAAAACTGTTTGAAAATATGCATTCATTGCAAAGATACACCAGAGCATGCATGGCCCGATTTTATCGTGGACAGTCTTTATAAACATTTCTCTCAGGTGTCGTATATTTGCGGGTTGTATTTGACACCATGCAGGGAGAGAGCACTGCTTTCTATCGACATATTGGTATTTAAAACATTTTAAATTGATTTTCTTGCATGTACAATTGACTCAAACTTCTCGACGTCACGAAATCTTTTTAGCATTCTATGAAGAAATTTTATCAAAAATTATCAAAACAACAACAAGTTATCCATATAAATTACTTTTATTAAATTAGTACAATCACCAGCAATAATATAATATTCAATATTGCGCTCAAAAGTATCTAACATGGTCTTATTGGATAATATATTATTGCTGGTGACTGTACAGTTGCTTAAGTGTTATTTTAAAATAGTCCGATAACATCGATAAAAAGCAGCGCTCTCTCCGTACAAGCTGTCAAACACACCCCGTATATCCGACCCCTATAAAAGAATGTAAGGAAGGTCTCCTTGCGGTGTGTGTGTGTGTGCCGACGGTACCTGCAGGGTCGGGGCGCGGATGGAAGACGTCGTCGTCGTGGTCCCCGTTGAGCGCGGCGTCATCGCGCAGCAGCAGCGCGGCGCCGGGCCGCTGCGACAGCGTGAAGAAGTCGCCCGAGCCCGCGCCCAGCGCCTCCAGCGCGCCCGCGCTCTCGAAGTACTCGTCCAGCACCAGCTTCGCCGTCTGCGGGGGCCGCCGTGTGAGCGAGAGCCCGCCCGTTACATTTTATCGAACTACACTTTCACGTCTATCACGTTTAGCCCCTTGTCCCCCCGCCGGCGAGGAAGCGAAAAGGTATCTATCGATTATTTTCTCGCTCGAGAAACGAACAAAACATACAAATACCGTGTCAGCAAAAGAGATATAACGGTTAATCGCTGGCTCTCTTCGATTCTCGCTCACCGTCGGCGGTGAGACTAGTGCCTTAGTTTTGACACAAAACCTGTAGTTCCACGAACCAAACGGGACATACCTGCGAGAGCCGCTTACGGTTCCGTTTGCGAAGCGCTAGATAGCACACGTGAGTGAGTGTGTAGTGTCATTGTGACATTTGAATTTGACAGATAAGGTTAAAGCATGGTTTAGCTACGCCACGGTTACTCCACGTTTATAAGTAAAGGCATATCGTCCCTATACTTTCTCAACCTCGTATCTGATCGCATAGTTAGATAGGAAAGTAATCTTTATTCTTTAGGGAACATGAGTGCTTTTCCTATCTAACTGTTCGATCAGATACGAGGTTGAGAAAGTAAAGGGACGATATACAGTGCAACCATTTTCTTAATAGCGATCGGCAATAATCGTTTTTCTATGACACATGAGTGACAAATACACTGTCAGTTGCGAGTGCAAGCGTGATAGCGATAGCCAACCGAAAGCTATTAAGAAGCTGGGAATACTGTATATATGTTTAACACGATAGCAGTCCCCATATGAAATGTTTTCATTTTCTCGTAAGTCCAGCACGTCGTAAGTGCGTACCTGGTGGTTTCTTAGCGACCCATATGTGGGGCACAAACTCGTATAGCTAGTTCGTCGTAACCCATATATAGGGTATTGAACTGTGAAGATGTTAACCCGATCAGATTGAATGCTCTGCGAATCGATTGTTATATTGGTTGGTTGATAAACATTATCACAATTTGTTTGTTTACATTTAGGTAATGCTTTTAAGCCTTCATGAGCTGACGTGCGTTCGAACAATATTTCTATACTTTGTTTTGTATAAATCAAGTTGACTCTTGAATAATTTAAAACATGCTTTGCTTGTGCGTTATACTTTTGTATTTGGCGTAATGCGGCAATTACACTACTTCGTTCACCTAATGCGGTCGCCGAACTTGTTTCAAAGTACTGTGGCGAACGAACGTCGTCTTCACTTTAGTCTGACCGCCTACTTCGATCACGTAACTAGGCGATTTCAGTTGTCGTTCGCCGAATGCGGCCGACTACAGAATTATTTACACTGTTGCGGTCGCCCTATGCAACGTACGGTGACAGATTCAATGTAATTGCCTCTTTAGGCTTTAAAAAGGTACCTAAACAAACCAGTATAGGGAGTTCACCTCAAATAATAAGGTTAAGACGAGTACAGTACCTTAACAAGATCCAAATTATGACCAGTGATCTTGATGGAATGTTGTCCAAAACACACAGTGTACTTATATTCTCCTAGTGCAGCGTCGTTCGTTGAGAAACTATGGAGTAGAGCTCTATTGTTGTGAGGCGATTTCTGAAACCAAATTCAAAAATATTGTTATAGTAAATATCAGAAAATACGAGAACACTTTGCAAATTGAAAACGAATATAAAGCAAGATGCGGAATACTTATTCCTTTATTATACGGCAAGGAGTATTTTCAAACAATATCATGATCAAGGGCGGATCCACGATTTCAAATAAAATATCGGCTATGACTATCGAAATATAGTAAGTATCAGAGGCCGGAATTTTCGTCGTATTTTTGAGCTGTCATAGAGCCTTCTCATTTATCGACTTTCAATTACGTACATATCGATATATAAAACTGTAAAATACAATGATATCAACTTTTCGTTAACCAAGTGTGGTAAATATTATAATGATCTTTATTTTAAATAGCCAAAGAAAACACTTAACTTCTTAGAATTAACACAAATTTTAAACATGAAATTGAAGAAGTTGCTATGGCTTAGATATTGGTAACCATATTTGGGAATTGATACTGATTAATTAATAAATATATTGTTTTCAAGGTAATTTTAAATTTAATAGCATATATGTCAATTTCAAATTTTCATCTTCCCAAAGGATATCTGGAAGAGAAAGCTTTTTGCGATAAGACCTTCTGTAGTTTACCTCTCCTTACCTTTCGAAACCCGATATATATACTCACGAGCAAAAGTATCGAATCACTAAGCATTTTTTCATGTGCATCCAATATCTTTGTAATTTCCCACCATTAAACCGATTTACAAAGATATTGGGTACACATGAAAAAATGCGAAGTGATTCGATACTTTTGCTCGTGAGTGTATATAGCGAAAAAACAAAACGGTTTTTAGTGTCTTAAGACAGAAATCAAATAGTTTTTGACACTGGCTCCCTCGGTAGCCAGAGGCACTAGGTACTAAAACAAAAAAGGTCTTGTTTTTATTTTCATGTTCTGTATTGTATGGTATCGATATATTATTATGTATAACGAAAGTCGATAAGCGGGAAGTCACTAGCGTTATTGAAAAGTGCCACGAAAATTCCGGCCTCTGGTAACCTCAAAAAGACTGACAAATCCGCTCCAAAACAGCCACTTTTTGAAATGAAAAGATCTTATGCATCGAGTGGTTTCGATACTCAATGAAATATTAATTGAGTTAAGGTTTGAAGTCCTTTATGTCAGATATTGATATAACGATTGAGTAGACAGTAAGTTCAGTATGGTTTTATACCGTTTGAAAGATCTGAAATAGGGGTGTGTCCTGGGTAAAAAAGTAATAATTCTAATTAGTCCGTCAGTAAGATTATCAAAAATATTGAACAAGTATTTTTTGCTTTTTCAAACCAATCAAAATTGACAAATATAACGCGCATAAAAGTTCGGGAGTGGAGGCTCGTGACGTCACAACGTGGTATAAAGTGTGCCACGGCGTGACGTCACGCGAAACTTCAACGCACTTTATCTTCGACATTTTTTGTTTAATTGACAAAAGAAGAAATACGTGTTCAATATTTTTTGATAATGTAGAAGACGGACTTATTAGATTTTTTTAGGACTCTAGCCTATTGGTTACAAGCTCTCAGACCCAAGAATTTTATTTGACAATATTTTTTGCAGCACATCTTTATTCTTATAGGCATAAAGTTACGTGACAATATATACGCGGTTTTTTTGTTGTGATAATAGCTTAATTACAAAGATTATCATAGTTAATTAAGTATTTGCTATGCTGTGACTTTTAAAAAATGTTTTGCAGTTTTTGAGATGACCATCCGATTCATCAAAATGGATGCTACAAATCCTGCAATGTTTGCTAGGCATCCAATTTTCGCTACGCAAGGCATTCTTTATTTTTTGGAAAACTTAAAAGTTATGTAAACTAACTATAGTAAAGATGACATAAAATTTAATTTTCTTTTCATTCGAAGTACCTATAGTGAAAAACTTAAGTAAATGACCTCTAGCATAGAGTTGTATCACACCTGTATAGACCTTTCGACACTCTATATTTGAAATTGACGTAATTTTCATATTAGTTTTGTACACTATTACATGCACGAGGTCATTTACTTAAATTTTTCACCTAGTTGCTTGTAATTCACATTTTTCAAAGATATATTGCATTGCATAACATCAGCCATGACATTTTAATATGGGAATATTTAAATTTAATTAACTTACTAATAAACATAAATATCGCGTTGTTTTGCATCTGTGTGGGTCCTGCACTAATTCACAATGCAACTTGGCATTTTCGTAGCGTTATTTAAATCCGTTAATCATTAAAATCAAAATTATTTTTGTTGTAATTATAAACAACTGTTCGACACTACGTCAGAAAGCCGACTGATAGACGGTTCGGCACTAAGTATTAGCTCCATTTCATCCCCTCTGGCACTAAGTCAGTGGGGCGGATTTTCAGCGTCAGTTACGCTTCCATACTTATTATATTTCGATGGCTATGACCTCTAAACCCAGCTCTACTCAGGCCAGGTGTTTTATATCAGCGGGCCTAGTATGGTTGCGTTTATCGGGTGTCAAAATATGGATAAAGCATCCGTCACTCTCGTACGTGTACGTATATACGTGGCGGAAAGTGACGGATGTTTTATCCACATTCTGTCACGCGATAAACGCAGTCATATTAGGCCCCCTGGGCTTGTTTGTGGAGACACGGGGTGTCGCGTCGAGCTTTTTTTCCAAACACAGAGAGGCGGCGCGTGCAGCGGCCTGCGTCATCCACGCGCAAACAAACTTATGGCAATGTACAGTCAGGGGCATTCCCGGTCGACCACCTCTAGGGGGATATTCGTTTCCGCGTTCGACGCGTAACACCTTGAGCGCTATAGGATTAGCT
Source organism: Acleris literana (assembly GCA_946894065.1). Lineage (NCBI taxonomy): Eukaryota > Metazoa > Arthropoda > Insecta > Lepidoptera > Tortricidae > Acleris > Acleris literana. The sequence goes on along the minus strand of OX335671.1, from coordinate 19,114,292 downwards.
AACTGCAGCGAACAAGTCAAAATTTTCTTAAGTGCACGACCGCGAATGTCCCTGACTCTACGATGTTGTTTATGCGGCGCGTGGTGCGGGGCGCAGCGGGCGACGCTGCGTGCAACGCGGCGATGTCATCCGTGGGCTCCGCCGCTAGTATAGCTGTATTTGAAGCAAAGCGTGTAAAGTCGCTTCTCCGTAAACGCTTTCATACAACGTCATACGTTAGAATTTAATGCAGACCGCGCCGCCCCGCGTCTCCGTAAACAAGCACTGAGGGTGAGTAATAGTATATTGTGTATTAAGGGTGGTAAAGACAGAATTACAAACGAGAGTCTGTTAGAATCATATTTTTAACCATTTTTTAACTTATGATTCTCACTAATAATTTTAGCCGCGTTGGCGATGTCCGGCGGAGTCGCATTATCCATTTCTTCTGATGACGACATGTTTTTTATTGATATATAAGACAACCTTTTAATTATTATTTTGGAATCACACTGTTTATAATCAGTATTTATTAATTAGCGGCAGACTACATCATTGTTTATGACTTACCACAGATAATGTCAAACGTGTTCAGGCATCCGATTCTAGTGACAGTCAAGATCAATAGTTTATATGCGGGATTTTTTAAAAATTGTATGCAACTGACATTTCATCTCGAATGAAACTTCATACGAATGGCTCAAGAATTGGGGTCTTGACGTATTATGCTAGTTTGAGTCCACGTATTTAAAAAAAAAGCTATTACGCACGATACGGCGTAATGGTAAAAGAGGCCCACGAGTTGTGTATTGGATTTACGGTCGATTTTTCTAGCATATTAGGACACTATTTACGAGCAAGTGTGATGAAACGATTTAAAAGCGATGCATCAGTCACGGGGAGAGCTATGGCCCCGGCCCGTCCCTGGGTTTTCCCGCCGTAGTGATGTTTGTGCGGATAACAAGGTGAACCGGTCGGGGTTACCTCCCTCGGGCGCGGCGGCTCGTCGGAGCCGGCCGAGTCGAGCGAGCCGCGCGAGCCGCGCGCGCCGCCCGCGTCCAGCGAGCCCTCCAGGCGCACCGGCGACGCGTTGCGCCGGATCGTGTCGCCGATCAGGTGCTTCGCGTGACTGCAATTACAAAAACCCTACAATTACTGGGTTCACCTTGCTACATTACGCTTACTGTGATACATTAGCGTCCAATACAATAAGTGCGCCGTTAATTTTGTATCTAATCTGCACCGCGCCCTAGTCACGTTCTCTGATAATATTCCTAACGTTAGCCGCGACTTCAGGACGGTAACTACGAGTCACTTATTCGAAACTTGGGATCCCATCCTTTTCAGACGTCACCGAATTGAACTGTAGTTACGATTTTAGATCAGTTTCAGATATCTTACTATCATACTGCAACTATTTTGATTTCTATGAGAAACTATATTAACCGATTCAGTGCGGATGACACGCCAGGCGTCTCATCAAATGTTTTTAACGTGTGGCGGATGATCATCTCAAGTTCGCGCGACTGTTTATATGACAGTTTACATACAAACAGTCGCGCGAACTTGCGATGATCGCGTTCTATTAGGACGATGCCTATGGCGTATGGCACGCCTGGCGTGTCATGACATGAAATAATTGTTCGCCACCACAGCCAAAAGATTTCGAAAATGGAAGACGCAACGAATAGGTTAACACCCTTGCTCACTATAAATGCAGCAAATTCCCTGTTTTTCTTAACAGTAAAGGGACATAATGGTATTTATAATTCCAGTTATATAAAGCACTCACTTGACATTTTCTTCGTTGGGTCCAGTGATTTGAACAAGGCGCTCTTTTGCACCAGGGCTCACTGGAATTCAAATTATATACAATTAAAATAGATACATTTTTAAATCTTGCGGTTAGTAGGTGTACAAGGGTGTTTAGTTGTTGTAGGAAGGCTCAAACTGAATACGATTAATTGCAGTGGAACATGATCAATACACCAGAAAATGAATTTTTAGAGTGCAACAACCATTCTGGTATGATTTTAATAGGCCATATTATGACATGTATCCTATACTAATGTTAGTTCAGTACCCAAATCCCATGCAAAAAACAAATCCTTATTGAAATCAGTTGCATATTCCAGTATATATTAGATATTAGATAGAATTTTGATGATACACATCCACAGATAAAATGAAACGACAAACAGGAAGCACCCGGAAGTGGCATGTAAGGTAAAGCCCAGTAACCCATGCAAGCGCGTCACTCCAGCCGTGCGTTCGTACCTCGCTGAAACGATATGATCGTGTCACTTAGCTCCTCGATCATGTGCACCCGCCTGCCCTTGATACCCATCACTGCAACACCACAACACAACTTCAGACTCCACCGGCAGCTGCGCCCGCCGCGACATACGGCCCGCGCTCGATTCGATTACCATCAACTTGCGTTCGACTACTGACACTGGTACCAATACCTTAAAATTACTCTTTACTCAACCACCTAGCGAATTTCAGTTATTCAGAGAATCGCAGTACGCTTTCACAATGCCCCAGATCAGACAGGTCCAGTGTTTATGATGACTTAATAACAATCTGACCCCTGCTGTAAACCTTATACGAAAGGGAGCACAAAAACAATTAAATCATAATGATCACTAGTAATGAAGTAAGTTAAAATAACTTATTATAATTACTTGAATATGCAGGTTTCCTCACGATGTTTTCCCTCTATGTAGAACTATCGATAAGATCAGCACTACAACATCATACTGAGATGTAAATCATAAACAAATATGCCACAGGTTTGTTTCGTCGTATTCCTGTCTCATTAGATTCCTATTTCATCGGATTTTAATATTAAATGAAACTATTGCAACTACCGTGGCTTTACTTGTGAATTAAAAATAAATTAAATATTTATAAAAATAACTTAATGATTCTAATGTGACTCAATAGTTAATTTTGTTAGTAAAAATACCAACTTGAGTACTTTTGGTTTGGATTTTTTAATCTTGTGTAAACATTAGTGTCAATAAGATACCGGATTTCATTCTATTAACCACATAAAAACCTATGTTGACTTAATAAACATACTTAAATTCTTATGAAATTATGGTTTCTAGACACGATTGTAATATAATTTTTGATCACTCCGACGCGTGAACGTATTACTCTGATTCAAACATCAAATATTGTACAAGAGACAGGAATACATTCAAGTATTTTAGGCGCGAGTGTGGGGAAGCCTGCAAATAGCGGCCAACCACCATTTCATCATTAAAACCTAAGATTAAGAATAAGATTTTCTTATCATCATGCAGAGTAAACTTATGTAGTAAACAAAAAAGATAAAACTACTGACAGATAGGCATCACATTTGTTTTATCATGCATTGTTCTCCCAGATTTATTAACCATTGACAATTATCTCTTTCATGCAACACATGACATCTTTTACCTACTATAAATTAATATTTATCTATTTAAAAAGTATATTACATTACCTTTTCCTGAATCAGCATTTCTAATGACAACCTCATCCTTAGAGTAATTTTTGCCAGGGATCTTGGTGGGCTTGGGGAACTTTCCGGAGGGTTTGATGAGTTCGCCCGGAGCCAGCAGGGCGGGCGGCTCTGCCGGCGCAGCCAGCGTGGGGGACGCGGAGCCGCCCGACCCCGCGCCTTCCATCGTCGGCACCAGGAGTGGCTGCACACACCCACAATACATTTTAAAACACCTTAAGTTTTAATTTCGAATAGTGACAGTGCCCGAACTATGTATTTTATTTTATTTAAACCCTCAATACATATGCCCTGCCAAAAAATTAGAACTCAACTGAACCTTATTTCCATTCCTTTGTTTGGTGCAACAAAAAAATATATCATTTTGTACAAAGTAATGATTGCTCTTATATTGCAAGGCAATCTATTCCTTTAATGTTGGGGTAACTAATGGATGCATATGCATACCTACTTTACTTCAAGTGGGGCACTAGAGATTGTAAACAATTTACATAGCTAGAGTTTCGAACATAATAGTTCCCTTAAGCTTTACTAAATAAAAAACTGGTCAAGTGGAACCCAAAACAAGCTCTTGATATGCCTTACTTATTCTTACTTTGTCAATTTTTATTATTCCATACTGTTTACAATTAAAAACAGTTTACATTAGATATCGAGAACCCTAAAAATATTACTATGAATATGATGATCATGCTATAATATTTTAATTTTTCAGCATTATTCTATTTACCTCTGCATGTGTGCCACGGTGCCTATAATACTGACTCATGTAGTCTGAACTCTGCCATTGCTTTGCACGCAGCTCAATCAGCTCAAGAAGATGCAGTCTAGTTTTCTTGTCCAAGCGTTCATCCTGGGAACCATTACGGAACACGACAAAGTATCTGCGAAAAAACATTATCTAAAACATTCCATAAACTATCTGCATTTGCAGTTAATGCAAAAACAAAGCAGTAAATTACCTATCAAGAAAATCTTTATAGAGTGCTTCAAGCTGAGCTCCATAAAGCTTTAAGTTCGAGTACATGGTCGACACATTGCTGTGAAGCGTACGGTCATAGTTACCCTGCATCATTTCATATGCCACTGCTTCCGTCAACACTATGAGATCATCCACTGGAAAAAAACAAATGTATCAGATCAATTAACTGCACAGCTGAACTATCCAGCTTAAAACATTAACTACTGTTTAGTAATCCTGTTAATGTAAATTAACTAAAGAAGCCATCTCCATCACATGGATATAGCAACTGATTAATTTTCCTCTTAAAGCTTAATCTAGCTCTTTTGTAAGAATTTGATGTTAGTTTTGCCTCTGGGCGGGACAGGATGGAAATTTATAAAATATGGTCGAGTGCCAGGAAAACCTGTTGAATACACCAAAAATTGTCTCGAAACTCCAGAGACAGAGGTTTCAACTTATCTATGATAGAGTGAGTCTCAGAATATGTCCATTACTTATGATACTATGTCATATAAGATTCTTATTGGAAACCAAAAACTATAAGTTACCAGAATTTATTTTGACATCCAATACAGAGTTGCGGTTATGAGCAGAACTGGTTGTTGATTTCAATGGTCTGGGCACCTCCAGTTTCTTAACCGTGCGGGTCATTTTCGTTACAGTCGACATGGTGCTGGAATAACATAAGAAATCATTTTCATGAACATTATAAGTAAGATTCTCTAAAATTGCTGAAAATGTAAAACGATGAGTGAGCAATGATGCCAATGATGAGTAACCTTGTCATAATTATACACAATGAAACTAACAAATACGCTGCAAAATATCAGGGAACTCACTCATCCATGGCGACTGCGGCTCGATGCAGCGTATGCACACTAGAACCACTAAAACGCGTGAAAAGTGAAAGTGATGACAATGATCCTAGCGAATAAATTCGGAACAAATCCAATACGTGTTCATTACTCGTTATAAAGGTTTTTCGTGCAATAAAAACAGATTAGCTGAAAAAATTTTGACTTTTATGGAGATTTAATATTTTGCTCGTCGAAAAACATTTAGACAAAACAATTGAATACCATGGAACACTATGAAAATAGGAAATAAACAAGAAAACTCACCTGGCTACGCCATTAATTCGCAATAAAAATAAAATGGATAGTGATGCACAAAACCGGCTTAACAATGACATCGATGTTTTACTTAAATATTTCAGCGAATGATAATTTTGTTGAAATAAGATAATGCTAAATATATTCGGGAAATTAATAAAGATTAAAATTAACACCTTAAAAAGGAAAACAAAAACCGGTGTTGAAAATGCGCTTACTGGGAAACACTAGTTCGCAGCATAAACATGTGTCCGATGTTAAACTAGTACCTCTGGGAAGTCACCGATTTGATCGCCGCCAAGCGGATCATGACTAAACTAAATAAAGCAATACGTACTGTCACGGATTATAATAAAACTGTTAAGCCAATAAGGAAACCTGTCAAAATTAAGTATTAATATGTCAGGATTGAAATTACACTAACAATAAGACAGAGTTTCTGCGATTCTATGATGTCTAAACAATTAAAGTCCATATATGACGTTAAGCAAAAAAAAGGCAAAATGATGACTGTTTTGATCATTACTAAAGTGACTATCGAATCGGACGTCCGAGTATTATTTGTGTAATTTGTAATGAGTCGTTTTTCAAGAATTTTGTATAGTTCATGCTGACATATTTTTGACTTGGTTTATTTCCTTAAAAAAATTTGCATCAGAAGTATTTTTGTTATGTATGAAATATTTACATTCTTGTTAGGTTTTGTTTATACACTCGTTCATTTATAGTGAGATGCGTTTTATCTAGAATGTTTAGTAAATAAATCAATTAGAATTGTAAAAGATATTTCGAGGTCAATACTCAGGTACAGTTTTTGAAGGATTAAATACTCAAACAAGATTTACTGCGTCATCCTTCTGCTATTCGTGCTGGTAAATTTGGTATTTTATACACATAAATAAAACTAAAAAATGAGACAAAACACAAATATTATTAGACTAATACTTTCTTTTTATTACTAAACCAGTTACCATACTCTTTGATGAGTACTCACAGCTCACTTAATATTGCTATCTGTGGCGAGTGTCATTACGGACGTTGGTGTGGTCGGTTGTGTTGTTGTTTAAAAATGTAGTCATGTCGTAAAATGTGCGAGAATTATGCTAATTCATTTTATCAGAGACATAAAAATTATAACTTTAAGTTCAAAGTGGTGATTTTGTGTAACCTTGAAGTTCCGTGATTTTTTTACTTTATTATACTTAAGATCTTAACTAAGGTTTGTTTTCATGAAGTTTTCTTTCTTTTCTATTGTCGATTTTGTAAATAAACTATTTATCTTGGATGTTATGCGAGCTGTCTTTTTAATTTTGATGAATTACTTGCTATTAAGGTCCGTGGGTAATTTACTAGTCGAGTCATAATTACGTTGTTTTTATGAAAAAAAAATTGTTACCTACTGTAAAACATGAAGTATCTAGGTACTATATTTGGCCGACTACATAGCTATGTAGTCAAATGCTAGATTCCGTGTAGACTGCATGAGTACTAAGAAATTATATCCATAATATCTAACTTTGGTCAAACTAAATGTGAAAGAAACAAATCAAATTTTGCCAGTACCAAATCATTGATATACCTACCTACTGGTGTTGAGAACCTAGCTAACAACAAAGGTATGGCATCGCTGCAAACTATATGGTTCAATTTCTAATGTACTTATTATCATCATGTTTATTAAATATATTTAATTGTTCACTAGAATACTTAACAAAATGTGTTCCTTAGTACCCTAAGGAAAATTGGCAAATTCTAGATGGAACAGTGATAAAATAATTATAATTGTATTTAGATTTAGAACAGGTTAATTTTGGATTTCAATATTTATTAATTTGCTTCTTATTAATTAGTCATGGAATTATATGATTTAGGTACTAGACATTTCAAAATGATGATAACCATATTTTGTATGTATACATAACCTTGATTGATTGATTGATTGATTGATTTAAAAATCAATATCATATCCCTTAATTGATACTCTGTGGTTATAGTTATACCTACCTACGTTTCTGTTGCATTTTAAGTCAATTTAATTTAACTTTTTTATGGACTGTTTTCAAACAGCAAATCTAAACAGCCAATGAAATTTTTGAGTTATTCCTGTTACTGTGATGTGTCCCTGTGATAGATTCCTAAAAGTCGTTTCTTTTATTTTTCTGAAACTGTTAATTATCACTCCTGTGATTTTTTGAAGGTTTTTATTTTAATTGATAATGCTCTTGACTTAACTCTTGCCCTTGGAGGACAAAGGTTTTGTCAACGATGAAGCATGCATTTATTTGACAGAGCAGAATTTAATGATTTAACACCTTACTTTCTTTGTTTCAGTCATCATGGCAAAAACATTTTTAGCAGCACTGTTGGTGCGAGTGATACTGCCAGCAAGTCTGCTGTTTAGTAAGTGCATATTCGGAAATACCCTCTTGCAGTTAGAGAAAGGGCAAAATTTAACATTTGTATGGGCAGGTGACATTTCCAGGGCTTCACATTTATGCTCCTGTTGGGTTGCTAGTTCAAATTACCAGTGACTTGTTTGTTGGTCCATTCTCCCGTGCTGCCTAGTCCATAAGACACACTTAGCAAAAAGTGATGAAACAAAAGTTGTACCCCGTATTTGGTTTGCTGTATGGTATATTATCCCAAGAATCTCTATAAACTTTCACTGAAATTATAACAAAGTTATATTGCTATGTTTGCAGTTAACTTGCTATACCTAAGGCACTATTATACAGGGTTCTCACAAAATGAAAATTAAAAAGTTAGTAATAAATGTTTGAGTATTGAGTATTGAGGCCTCCCAAGCTCCATGTTATTGTTACAAATTTCCATAACCTTATTTAAAGCAGGACAACAAATATTATGTTTCCAAAACTCTATATCTGTAAAAACATACCTAAAATTTAAAAATACATTTTATTTTAAAAAGTTTTATTTTAATACTTTATTGTTAATTGTTAAGTGTCTATATGGGTTTTGATCGTATTCCAGCAACTGCGGTGTAATCTTATTCATATAGGACCTATGACCATAATAATAATAATATGGTCTGATATTAGGCACATTCAGGCAACACGTGCGAGCGCGCAGCAGTGACGCAACACACCGGAACCGGCCGGCGCCGACCACTAGCCAAGCCATAGCGCTCATAGCCATGTAGCCCCGTTTTTAGGGTTCCAGTAGTGCCCTCCGTGTTCCGTGCGTGTAGGGTAAATGACCTGCAGCTGCAGAGTTAAAAATCCCAAAGCCGGCTTCTTTCTTTGTAACTTTATATTGTTATAGGTAATACTAAGTTTTCGAAGAATACTTCATAATAAGATTTAATATCTCACATTATATACAATGTTTATTATATTTATACAGTACCGTAAAACGGGGAGAGTAGTGACACAACCTAAAATGAAGCATATGTTACTAAATATAAGACTGAAAATATTTCCAAAACACGTAAAGTTATTTTCCATTTAATAATTGTTCTTATTTGTAACAAGTTATGACTTATTTTAGGTTTTGTCACTACTCACCCCTTAATCCCTACTCATCCCGTTTTACAGTATCGGGTAATATACACGCGTTACAGTGGGACCTTATCAATACCTAAACGGTCGTCGGCCATGACATGACGGGGCTTACCAGGCAGGGTAGGGTAAACCTTTTTATCTGCACATATATCAATAGTCCTCTATTATGTGTTCAAAACCCGTAGGAAATGATCAGCATTTTGGTAGTAGGTGACAGCGATGACAGCTGTTAGTTTTGGAAGATGTTCCAAATTTGGATCTCATTACCTTACAATATTCGATAACGTAATTTCAAAATTACGTTACAGCTGTCATCGCTGTCACCTACTACCACAAATGCTGGTCATTTGCCTTAGGCTTCTGAACCCATCTTAGAGTACTTATAATGTGTGTAGATAAAGTATTGTACGCGACTCTGCGTAATTAGCATTACGCAACCGTCACGTAAACTACTATTATGGTTCCGTACCCGAAGGCAGTAGAACGGGAACGTTACTAAGCTCCGGTCGTCCGTCCGTCTGTCCGTCTGCTTCAAGACGTTAAAGACCTGTATTATTTGAACCGTAAAAGATAGCGGATTGTTTTTCTTTACGAATGTGAACATCGGATTTCGTAACGAATAAAAATAAATATAGGTAAGAACGTAAAAAAAATAAGGGGGTGCCCATAAGTTATGGGCCATAACAGAAACGTTCTTTGCAACCTATTTTTACTAAACATACAAGCCTCAAATTTAGTATGATTATAATAGAAACCCTAAAATAAACAACAAATACTAAAAACCGGTAAAGAGTCAGTTGGGCTCGCTCTAATGAATATTAAGTCTTACCTATTATATTTATTAGTCCGACTGGCACTTGACCGGTTTTTTCATTCTCCTAGGTAGCCAGTCTAAAAATACAATAAAATAACGTGTTTGCAATGGGGCGTCTACCATTTTATGTCAGTATTATTTTTATATTTTTAACAGGTTCTTAACGACCTTTGTTACATGTTAGTCAGTATATTTTTATCGTCCGCGTAGATGTCTTTTATCGCTATTTCCTCAGGAAATGTTTAATTTCCCGGGATAAAAAGTATCCTATGTCCTTCCCCGGGACTCAAGCTATCCGTACTAAATTGCATCCAAATCGGTTCAGCAATCAGCAGTTTAACCGTGGAAGCGTAACAAACAGACAGACTGACAGAGTTACTTTCAAATCTTATTATGGATTATTTAACAAATTCGTAAAATGGACTTTATATATAAAGTGTTAGTACGGCATGGTATGATAGTGTGCGTGTTCTAATCTGAACCTCACTTGGCCGATTTTTTATACATTAAATACCGTCAACTGAACTTAAAATATAGGATTTTAGGATTTTATTCTATGGCAGAGATATGCACATAGACAGGCGACCTTACAGAAGTCGACGTTACGGAACCTCTTTATATAAACAGACTTAAAAATCGTCCATGATGCAATCATATGTTTTGCAAGCTTAAGTTTTTGTTTCGGCCTTTTAATGTAATCATCACGATTTTAGTTTTTACAAGTTTTATGTTCTCCAGTTTGCCGCAAATGTTATTACTTAGTAACCTATTGAACGAGTTTATTGCCTACGTTATCGAGATTTACAGTATTTTCTCGAGCGCTAATTAGGCTTAATAAGATTGACCACTACCTTAAAGGTAGAAACCTTTTCCGTACTTAGTCATTAGCTCGTCAAGTGCCTATGTCACGGACTCCCATTTTTTTCGCTGTTTAAGATCTTGTGATGTTCTAAATAGAGTAAATTAATTTAACCCCTAGGGCATAAATTAAATAGCTATTACCCCGTTTAGGCCGGTTCTAAGGTCAAACTTGACAAGGATGAATGAGTATTTGAATTGGGTTGGGTTCCGACTGGACCAGATTATTCAGGTGCGGTTCCGGAACCATTTATCCTTATTAGAGATATTATAAGAATGTTAGTGGCGACTAAAGAGGGGGCACTTAAGAGGGCTAGATATTCCCTAAAATCGCGGCCATCGCGTGGTACGGTGTTGACACGTGTGTCAGTACGCGTCGCATTGCGGAGGAGGTCCTCCGACTGGGCGCGCCGCTGGCTGGAGGGCCGGGCGCGCGGAGCGCCCCCGTTGACCGACTTCACGTGGCCTTCCCCGCGAGCCCTTCCAAATCACAAATTTTGCAAGCCATTAAGAACACGCAACCCTCACCTGATATTCTGATCTTGCCCCCGGACGCGCGCTACACTTTTTTATTAATTGTTTTACACAACTCCTCCCTAAAAGTTGCCAATCGCAGCTGAACAACTTATTTTGATTAATGTTCACGCAGTGACGTGACGTTGAAACGAAGATGATTCATTCATTACCTAAAACATTTCGAGACATGCATATTGTGAAAATCTGCTTCTGAGTCACGGTTTCGTTTCGTAGGTACCTATAATGAGAACAGCGTTCAACCGTAGCGGTTCGCCCGCGGAAATCACGACCTTTAAGGTTTGTTTCGCTCAGGTTTTGGTCATGAAATTGAGTAGGTCAAATGAGTGCCATACTCGTAAAGGAGGTAATCCTGCGTGACCCGATTCCCCGCGTGGCCCATAAATCCTACGATTTAGCACACTACCACCTACCGGGCCCTCTGTTTATTCCTGCGCCAGTTATAGGAAACAACGTACCAAACGGTCGCATTGATTTCACTCGCCTTGCGATGTTAAAAGCTGGAATAGTCGTAAACTTTTATGAAACAGAAAGGTATTAGTGATAGCTGTTAAACTTTACATCAGACTTATCTATTTCTATGTATTTTGTATTAACGACGCTGGTCTAGCTTGTTTATAAAATAGCAATGGCTCTTAAATTATTTGAAGGTCAAAGGAAACCCAAATTAGCAATGGATCGGTGTTGTTTTACGTTACAATTCTAATAGCGTTCTCATACCGAATTGGTTGTTCCCAAAGCGTTGAATTTATTATTAGCTTTCACATGATATGATATCATAGTTTATCGTGTGTCCAGTCGTCATAATAAAGCGGATCGCACTGCACTATTTATCTGGGTACTTGCGGCTGCCGGGCGTCGGCCGCGACTCCGATCGTAACGCGGCCAGTCGCCGACCTCGCCTCACCTTTGCACCTCTATGGGATGCAATTACTAAAAAAAAAAGGTACCGCTTAAACATACTTATCATATAGGTACGTTATAACGCCGCAGCTGTACAGTAAGGGCGATACAACTTTGTGTGTCGAAGCAATGTTTGCCGAACTAATGGACCGCACCCGTTTACCCAAAAGCCTTCAATTAAACCTTATTGTCTCCAAACGGGCAGCAATCTAGAAAAAAAATTGAAAAGGGTTTGTAGAAACACTTATTAGTTTGGAAGTAATATTCTAAATTGTAGGACGTAAAGCAAAAAAAGACTGTTGAGTGTTTCTTTAACAATTAAATCTGTTTTATAGGATTTGTTTGGTTACTTATTATGGAAAGCAACAATACTTATGATATGATCGAGAAATATGTACTATCCCGCTTTAAAACATTATTGCTGTCAGCGCATTTAAGCGTTTTCCTCACTTTGATCCATGTGAGCTACGTATAAAACTAAATAGTGGCACTCAGAAAAAGACCTGTGCAAAGCGTTGCCGCCAGCGAAACCTTAATTTCAAAATCCCTCTTTCTATCGGCTGCGACGACCAAATGGCCTTCTTTTTATGGTAGAGTTTCTTTTACTTTAGTACCTAATTAGAACCGTGTTATTAGGTCGCGTTCGCAATACCCTCGCCGGTTGATAGTTTGGCTCGCTGCGTGAGCCATCAGTTAGTCTCTAATACTAAGTTGAATTTAACGTTCATAGGTTCATACTATTACCGAACGCAATCGGCAGCTAGTCAGCCGCTCGCTAATTAATTACGCACCGCGATGATTGCCGGCTCAGAGGTTATATCTTCTGTGCTCAGTCGGTAGACATGGCATCGCTAACTGTGTGCCTAATATGGATGCGACCTTATTATTATTTTTGGTCCACGTGACTGCAAGTCTGATGCAGATTATACATAAGCTTTGCAGACATCGTTCGTAAATTGTATATTCAGATCATTATATTTATACCAACAGGAATCTGCCAAGTTTAAAGCTGTAGACTATCAGGGATTCTACATTTATTATTTACCTATGTATGTAGTTACCAGCGTCTTTCGATGCGCAGAATTCTTCTCGTTGCCGCACTACTCTTCTATTTCGTTTCGTAGGAATTGATTTTCGAAAAAACATTTCATATGCAACCCTACATCTTTTTACTTAATCTACTTGCTTGTAAAATTCTCTGATTGTTCACGCACGCCCAAACCGCTACACCTAGAGACTTGAAATTTTGCACATAATAGGCATCCACTAATCTTCCACTAAGGGGTTAAAACGGGGGAGAAGCACGGGAAACTAACTCATGGTGGTCATGAGTACGATGTCCGAAAATGACTATGTCTTTCTGAAAAAAAATGTCCTCAGTATTGTTTGAAAACTTGAGTTTCTCGGAAAAAGTACCCAGTTTTAATTACTAAGTAAGTACTCATTACCTCATTCAACATATAGTTAATTAAGGAAGTTATTTAAGCAATATGTATGCTACATGTCATACATTTATTTATAGATATTCATTACATTAATTAGGTATTATTATGTGACAGTTAAATACATCTATAGTTCAGTAAATTATAACTTTAAGTGTGTTTACTGATTTAAAAAAAAGATTAAGTTATAAGAATTATGAAATTATGATCATTCAAATATGTCAATGTTTTAAATTAATATATTAATAATTTAAGACTTGATGATGAGAATGAATGCAACAATAACATCATAATCAATATAACTTGAATTTGTTTATCTATATTTAATTTTATAAACTGCGACACAAATAGGGGGGATGTTATTCGTCTTCTGTCATCTCATCGCCCATGGCCTGGTTCCTGTAACACAGGATTTCCTAGCTCAGGATCCAGGACTAAAGATTAATTTGTATTTTTCTTGTGTTTGGAACACAAGAAACAGTGGAAATGCATGATTTTTTACTTGAAAGGTTGTTTTCCTGTGGTTCCTAGCTAAGTTTTAGTAGTAACTTACAAAATGTTTAGTTACTGTTGGTAATGATAAAAATAGAAAATATCTAAGTAGACGTGTAGCACGAGACAACTATACAATGATAGTCTTAATGAGACACGAATGCGGCTCGAAACATCAAACATAAAATTGACAAAATGACTATCAGTTATCAGGCAAACGAGGCCGAGGGGTGTTTTTCTCTTAAAAACGGCGTTCGGTCGGTCGACCGGCAGCAGGGTTTCAGTCGAACGATCGAACGTATAAGCATAGTATTTATACTATGGTATAAGGCTGCCTTATTGAGAATACACGCGCTAAAATGTGTTTTTTACGCTCTGACAGGACTACTTAAACTCGCGGGTTTATATAAGCTGCGCCGCGTTCACTCGTTCACTCGTTCGACCGACCGAACGCCGTTTTTAGGGTTCCGTAGTCAAACTAGAAACCCTTATAGTTTCGCCATGTCCGTCCGTCCGCAGCCTAGCTCAGAGACTCTTAGTACTAGAAAGCTGTAATTTGGCATGAATGTACACATAATTATTAGTCATGCCAACAAAGTGGTAAAATAAAATCTTGTTTTTTTTTTATAGTACCTCCCCTACACGCTTGGGGTGTATTTTTTATTTCTCGTCTACCCCATAGTGTGGCATGTCATTGGAAAGGTCTTTCAAAAATATTGCGGGTTTTTGGAAACAATTTTTTTATTAAGGGATCTGTTTATGAAATATTAATCTTTAAAGCGCTAATTTTTGTTAGAATACAAAAAGTCTGAAAAATATATTAAATGAAAAGACATATACTTAACGAATTTTAAAGGAACTAAGTAGACTTGATTGGTTCCTGAGATACAGATGACTAAAGTGTCTACTAAAATGATTAAGACAGCACCAAATAACTTTAAATAGAGAATTACTTCATACTTGTGGTTTTTTGAGATAGTTTTTGTGTATTAACGGCTTCGAAACCCTACACTGAGCATGGTCAGACATGCTCTTGAAGACAATAATACCCCAGAACTTATTGAACTACAGTTCAGTGGCTTGATTATCACTCTGGTAACTATGCTTATCTTGCCAAAGTGGGTTGGGTATGGGAATGTAGTGGTAAAATAACTACTTTATATACATTAGGATATTCGCGAGCACTCCCTCGCGGCGTTATCGTCGCACTCACGCATCGCACCGCCCAGCCCCACATAATCCACG
The DNA here is from genome assembly GCA_946894065.1 of Acleris literana. Lineage (NCBI taxonomy): Eukaryota > Metazoa > Arthropoda > Insecta > Lepidoptera > Tortricidae > Acleris > Acleris literana. The sequence goes on along the minus strand of OX335671.1, from coordinate 19,098,914 downwards.
CTTAATTACACTACACGAACTTGCCACTCAACTATATTAAAAACACAATCTATTCCTGGAAAAACAATGAAATCTTTTCCAACGACGCATTCGGCGCGTTAAATTAGAGTATTTAAGTCTTAATTAATCTGTGCTGATTGATTTTTCATATTGAGTATTTATTATCAAATTGGAGCAACCCATCAGAGATCAAACATCTCTCTCTTGGTTTAAGATTTTTAAAACCCTCCCTATTGTTTCTCGCGCGTTAAAGAAAACTCAAACCTCTCTTCTCTGTCAATTTTTCTACATATTTGTTTACTAAGTATTCTAAAAAAATATATACCTACCTACGAATAGATTTCATCTTATACTATAAACATACCTATCAAGATCGATTTGTATAATAGCTTCGTAAAAAGAGTTTGTGATATTCTTAAATAGCCGCTACCACATGCTAGGTGTTGGTTTAAAGTGAGATCATGTTGCCAATTTCACTCCGAACATCGCCCTACTTTTAGGGTTCCGTACCAAAATTGTAAAAAGGAACCCTTATGGTGACTATGGTGAGCCTTCGGTGTCTGGCTGTCTGTCTGTCCGTGTGTCACATCCGTTTTTCTCCGAAACTATAGAAGCAATCAAATTAAAATTTGGCATAGTTGTATAACTATCTTGCCCGCATCTGCTTGTAGTAAAAATAATAAGAAAATAATTTTCTAAATATTTGAAAAGGGGAATAGAATGGGAGGTTGAAAAATGAAATGAATGACCTTATCGCACAGAAAATAAAGTTCATAACAAAATTAGTATCTTCTTTTGCGTTTTCCAATAATATTATGTTAAATACGGAACACGGAACTCTCGGTGCGCGAGCCCGACTCGCACTTGACTTGTATAATTTTATTATTACACTTCTTAGTTGTTTATTTTAGGGTTCATGTGTCGGTAGCGAATACACGATGTAACACGTTCATTGCCTTATCAGCCGTCTCGTTCACAAGGTCACTGTTTAACTGGACTGGCAGTTCGGCTACCTAGATAATTACCAATGATCTCATCATTACTGACTTGTAAACTTGAATTTTAATGGCGGCGTTTGATTCCTCTTTTCCATCACTACCTACTTTGACTTGGAATTTGTGACTCTTCGTTAGTTATTGTAAAATGTTGTTCCTATCAAGGATGTTAAATGTTAGTGCGCTGGCATTAGGTAGCAGTAAGCATCTACAATAGGATACCTACTATGTAAATGATTTAACTCCATACGGGTTACTAGTAAGACTGGATTGGCTGGTCTCACTGGCAAAAGATAATAATGTTGTATCTGCTCGTATTCTCGTAAGTATCTATTATTTAACAATTATGGGTTCCAGCAAAAGTGCGGAAATAATATACCTGTATGTACCTACCTATGTAGGTCACAGTCGAAAACAACCGTGACATTTAAATTATATTTAAGAGAGAGGAGAAAGTTAACAACTACGTTAAAAAATCGGTCCCGGGATTTGAAATTCCAGTTTATTTATAACCGGTACGTATTCGTGTCAGCGTCAGCGCACAGTTTTCAGTTCAGATTCAGGATTCCATCGCACGAGTTTTGACAGCTCGCGGTGATTTCCAAGTACGATGACGACATATCCATTGTTCCCCTCTACTAAACATTTCAAGTTTCAACACTGTTAATTGCTGATACTCTAATAAGTTGTCATAGCACAGGTGATGAATCTGTTTGCTCAGAGCGTTTTGTACCTATCTATAGGCAGTGTTATTCATTACGGTTTGCATGATATTGTAACCTACAGTTACCTTCCTACCTCATTTCGTAATGGCCCTTTCAAATATTTTCAGCTACTTTGTTATAGTGCATAGAAATTTCGTGATTATGACTACAGCATTAGCAACTATAAGGAAGCGCTTTTGGTTGATCTCGAACTCTTTTGATTTCCGTTTTTTAATCTACCAGTTGTTTGTTTGTTTGACATCGCCCTGTGATAATACTGTTCAATTATCACAGGCGTGTAAGTCGGCACCGGCATTCGGTTCAAGGATTATTACTGACACACTTTGTTTTTTCATGTTTTTTAAATAGTGCTAAAAGAAGATGTAGTGACTAAGATTGAAAAGGGCATGCTTCAATGGTTCGGTCATTTGGAAAGGATGGATGAAAGAAGATTGACGAAAGAGATATACAGAGCAAAAGTGAGTGGGAGGGTCGGAAGGGGCCGCCCTAGGCGTACTTTTCAAATCGGAGAAATACTGGAAAAGGGCCGGATCTTAAGTACCCGAAACCGACGTGCATGCATGACTCGATGTATGAACGTGGAAGAAGCGAAAGAGATTTGTCAGGATCGTAGCAGGTGGAAAGAAGTGGTCTCTGCCTACCCCTCTGGGAAACAGGCGTGATTTAATGTATGTATGTATGTTAAATAGTGCTGTTATTCTCATAACAAGTATCTGTCAAAAATTTCATTTTTGGGACAAGATTTTGTTGCCGACTGTACTTTTTTTGCAGAGTCATTATCTGCTTATCAAGACTAATGAGTTCCAACACGGTGAGTCTACGTTACGTATAGTATAGCGGAGATCCTGTCGCCACCTCCTGACTCCATCATAAGATCAGCTCTTAGATACGATAGTATTGCATTGTCACCGGGTTTTACAGACGTAGTCCAAATTTCAGCCATTATTCAATTAATGGGAACTGCACGGGTAGCACAACTTGTATTTTCTCGCTTGTCGTTCAGTGCGTCTCTATCGTTACCGAATAGGTGAAAAGGGAGATCCGAACGACAGCCAAGTCGAGGGCAACTTGTGCAATCGAGCAGTGGCGGTACTGCCATACAAGCCCAAAAGCCGGGCTTGCCTTACAAATATAACAACGATCAAAAATCAAAGGTCACGATCACGAACTATTTCAATTCGCGCTCTCATTAAATTTTTCAAATAATGCAACAGCAGTGTAGTACCGAATTTGATCGCGCTCCGCCGCCGCACGGCGGGCAGCACTGCTGCGCGCTTCGACGACTCGAACTCGCTTGAGTCACGGCTAGTCATCCCGCTCGCACGCGGTGGCTTGCAGGCGGGCTTCTATCTTAACCGGTATATCTCTTTCTTACGCATTAGAACTGCCTTATAATGAGATATAACTATTTATAGGTTCATATAGCAAATAGTACGAGATTTTAAGCCCTGCATGCGTCTGAAGTTGTACGCGAGTCGAGTAAAATGCGAAATTCGCGCATGCGCGTGTTGAGCCGCGTTGACGGCCGACTTCACTTCTATTTATTTGCTTGCTTACTTCAGTAATTTTACTTGTTTTGTTTGTTGTGAATTGTTTTGTTTGAGTCAACTGCGGTCACTAAGTATTTTGTTTGTTGTGTTGTTCAATTGGATTGGCAATGGAGGAAGTATTCCCTTGTGAATCTTGTGATTGTGATTATTTAAAGTGTGCACAAATTTTGCTTGGCGAGTAAAAGGTAAACTCTTTAAACTTTGCTGATAAAATATCCGATTTTCAGTACCTATTTCTCATTTCTCGCATAAGTAAAAGACGGTTTAATGTTTAATACCTAGATCAGTGTAAAAAACACAATACTTATTGCTGCTGTTGTAGGTATATTATTATCGAACGACACAAAGTTTGGAATATAGGTACCTATCTGATTATGAAAAATCAAATAACTTAGCTGGCACGATTAAAAGACATATGAATTTTATTTCCAAAAAGACACGAACGATTTTAGTAATTTTGGTAAAAAGCGAATTGAGACATTTATCCACAATAACTTTAAAAACTACAAAATCATATATCTTGGCTTGCCCTATCCTGAAACCCTAGGCACGCCACTGCAATCGAGCGAGAGAGCTCATACGAATGACGGTAAAGCTACTTATTGTAGAATGCACGCCCTTAAATGTTGTTTATTTAATGTCTGACGACACAACCAACCGCCGCACTCAGAGACGTCAATTAAATTTAATGCTCGTTTAGTGACGTGTTGTTATTCTATTGCTATAGCAAAGAAAGTGACAGCAGTAACTTTAATCAAGCATTAAATTTAATTCACGTCTCTGAGTGCGGCAGTTAAACTCGCCGACTAATAATTTGTGCGACGAGTTTACATCATGAGTTCCTTAAGACAATAAATAACATAGCAGGTATAGGTACATTTACATGCTGCTAATGTTTACTAATCTCTTATATTTGCATGGGTGCATGGAGTACGTCGTCGCGTCACTACTTCCATAGCTTTAATTAAACACATTAGCAACCTAGCTTACGTTATCCTTGGCACTTAAAGGCGTGTCTATTGTACTGGACCTCGATGTAGCCGGTTTTAGTGTATGTATGAATCACACGTTAAATAAATAAATTAATCATGTATTGTTTTGACACTTGTAAATTATCTATGGTTAATAATAATACCGACAAACATTGTCGTTTACTGTTTGCGAGTACTATCACTACTATCAGAGATTACACGCGATACGATTGATAATACACCTAGGTCGCAGATAGTGAACCGGCATTATAAGTCTATTTTTGTGATCAATACATCGAACAAAACATTACATAATCGTAGATCAAGTACTTGATATATTTAGCTTTATATCAGGTATTATTTAATAATGATCGATAATATTTACTTTTGCCGTTACCAAAGATAGGGGTAGGGGTGTTGAAAGTATGACGCGGATCCCTTAATCGAAAAAATATTTTCGCAGTCCCGCAATATTTTTGAAAGAGCTATCTAAAGACACCCTACACTATGGGGTAGACGAGAAAAAAATACATCCCCACGTTACGTGTAGGGGAGGAACACCAAAAAAATCTTTTTCAAGATCTGTTAGCGTGACTAATATGTTATATGTATAATATTCATGCCAAATTACGACTTTCTAGTACTAAGAGTCTCTGAGCTAGGCTGCGGACGGAATGACGGACGGACGGACATGGCGAAACTATAAGGGTTCCTAGTTTGACTACGGAACCCTAAAAAGGCAAACATCGCAAACCCTCATGTAACTATGATTTTTTTAACTGGTTGGCTGATCGATCGATGCACAGCCGAAACCGCTGTAATTTGGAGGAAATATTTCTTTGATTTTCTAGGGGTGCACAAAGAAAGGATTTTTGGAAATTCATCCCCTAACCCCCTAAGGGTTTAAAATAGGGGGAGTAATAAGAAACGAATTCTACGCGAACGAAGTCGCGGGCGTGTCATAGTCTTGTATAGCCGAATGCGAATTAAGGAATAAATAGAAGATGTCAAATCAAATTGACGTTGCACGAACCTTACGTGAAGATAAGTAGCGGACCAATAAGTATTCCAGAATCTAAACTAGTCTAAAACTGAGGTGCTTTTTTCATGGCACGAGTGCGTTTACTGCGCTGTGGAAAAGAATGAACCGATTTACGAGCCGTCGTTGGGTCGGGCGTCGGGACACGGGAAATGGGGCGAAATATAAAACAGAGTGGAACAAACCCCGGCTAAATGTTAGAGTGGCATTTTGTGGCCGCGTCAATTAAATCGGCTTCCGCGGCAGATCTTGTAATTGGATGGCTTTTGTTTTTAAATACTAAAAACAGGTGCGGGCACGCATGTATAACTACATGCCAATTTCATGTTGCATGTTGATAGACTCTGCCAAATAAAAGATGCGAATGAGAAATCGCGGCAAATTCAAAAAATCTGAGTGTGGTATCCCCGACGTGTAACGCGAAAACCAGTCTTGACACTTGTAATATATTTAAAATTTAAAACAATTTACCTGTACATGGTGTACAATCCAAACTAATATTATAACTAGCTGTGACCGATTCATGGGTTAAAAAGTTCCCTAAATATTGACCCATGTTTTAATCGATCCCCATATCAAATTTCATGCCAATCCGTTCAGTAGTTTTAGAGTTAAATGAATCCGGAAAAACATACATACACACAATACATTATCGTTAATTCTATTATAGGTTGGTTGTTTAGATAACTATACATACATATATGTATATAATCTACGCTGATATGTAAGGTATGTTCCAATAGACTTGTCTTATTTAGTAAACAACTTTCTAACCAAAAAATGTAACTTTGTTGGCTGAAACAGCTATTTTAAATAAAATAAAGCAATCTTGGCCTAATGATGTCCAAATTGTTTTCTCGTTTTGCATTATTTACGATAAAACAGATGTTTCAGTAAAAAAAATGCATTTTGAAGTTAGAAAGTTGTTTACTAAATAAGACAAGTCTATTGGAACAGACTTTAGAACAGACAGTGATTTCCACATTTTTATGTAAAATTGTTACTAGTAGCACTATAAAACGTGCCCTTGCTGTGAAAATACATGAAGATATATATTTTTATTATTTATTCAGTGTAATCAAAGTCAGACTCTAAAAATTCATACAATTATTCTTCTGAGCTACTTGTGTTATCACTGCCCACATTGATAATAAATTCTTGTAATGCATTTTTTGTGACATTGTCTCTTTCTCTGTACTTATCCTCCAATGGCATGGCCAGTCATTGTTTTCCAGTCTGAGTCAGTTATGCTCGCGAATGACTCCTTAATCTGTTTTCCTGTGTCTGCTGCAGATAAGCCAATGTTTTTTTTTGCAATTAGTCGCTTCGCTGTACTCCATATCAACACCATTGGGTGAGAAAAATTCTTCAACTCTATATTATTCTCATCAAGACACTTTTGAATATCTGCTTTGTGATTTGCCATTGTTGGGGCCTTATTTTTCTGCACAGTGTGGTAACTGGCATTGTCCATGATTATTAATTACACTGGGCTTGTGCAAATTTGGGATAATCTTCTCAGTCAACCATTTGTTAAAATTTTGGCTATTCATATCATGGTGATAGTAAGCACTCTTAGATTTGGTACTAATGATGATGATGCATTAGCTACAAACCCATTTTTGTGCTCAGCATGCACAATAATGTACCTTTTTCCTGATGATATGTTTTCCACAACACCACTCGTAGATGGACCTTGCCATGATTTCTTAGGTTTATAGTTTTTATGAACATAAGTCTCGTCAAGGTATACAATTTGCTTACCCTCTGCCCTTTTAGTGGCAATTGTTCGGAGAAAATTGTGCCTCCATGCAGCAATATCATACCGCTCTATTAACAATGAGCGTTCATTTTTGTTGTTTTTAAATTCATCGCCATTTGAAAGCAATATATGTCGGAGGGTTTCACGACAGCCACGAAAACCAATGGATGCTTGTAAGTCTGTCAAGAGGCTTCTTAATGATGGAAATTCATTGACTTTGTTTCGTATAGTATCAATGTTAAAGCTATCTAAGTTTGATACGGTTTTCATGTGAGGGCGTTTTCTTCCTGGTGTATTCCATTCACCTTCATTGACTGACCTCTCATGTTTGATTCTGTTAAGTTTTGACACACATACCTCTACAACAAAATAAAGAAAATGTAAGTTTACAGGTATTTTGTATTTAATTGCATCACAGAAATATCGTCATACATTATACAGATGTAATGCAAAATTATTTTCCATCAGCAAAATTCGGAAATCCGATGAGACTTACATTTTAAATCAATTACCTAATTTTATTATGGATATTTATATGCTCAACAATATGAAATTTTAGTAACTCAATGTCCGATTTCATTCTTCAAATTTTCACTTTGGCATGTACAATGTACATCTCTGTCTTAAAATACGGCAATTGATTTAGAGTTTGAGTCTTATCGGATTTCGGAATTTTAATAATATATATGAAATATTGGTTTTGGGTCTTTAAAATTTCGTTATTCTCCAACTCACAAAACTTTTCTACTGTATTTCTGACAATATCGACTCCTTCGACATCCCCCAGGCCATCTGTTAAAAAAATAAATAACAATATTTAATTAACCTGACATAAGTACACGCGTCGTTTTATTATACTCGTATTAGATAATGAGTAGCGACAAGTAAATTTATTGGATATTGGATAAACGTAAGTATCAAAAATGATATGTCACACATTAAACACTGTTGTTTCTCCTTGAAATCAATGTTTCTCTCCTCTTGTTTTTCTTTGTATTTACATATTATAGTATGCAGCAGCTTATGAACATTACTTTTTATAGTTTTTTTCATCATGAACACCTAAAAACGTTACAATTGCGGAAAGCGAACACTGATGTCAAAACGAATGAATGACAGAACAATGACGTTTGACAATTCAGCTTGTGTTGTCATGTAAAAAGTGCCATAAAAACTCATTCTCGTCTTTCATTTGCCAGACTATAGCTTCTATAGTTTCAGAGTAAAACCGCTGAGACATACGTACGTACCTACAGTCAGGTGTTATTGAGAATTGAAAAGAGATAATATAATAATTTTTTGTAGTCTTAATTATTTATTAATGTTAATAAATATTTTTATGTATAATTTTGTAACGCTCTGGTGTCTACTGTTAAGTTATATAAATGACCTAAATAAATAAATAAATAGACAAACACCGAAGTCTCCCCTTAGGGGTTCGTTTTTACCATTTTGGGACGGAACTCTGAAAAGGAAAGCAAAAATAAAGTAACATTATTTGTCTCGTATCTTGTTATATTATACAGCTTTGTATGACCACCCAATAGCAGCAAAATTGGAGAGTTTTTAAAAGACCACATTAAGTTGGTTTTGGGTATGCGAATTAACCGGTTATTTACCGTTTTTGTATGAAAATAACCGGTTAAAATCGGTTAAAACCGGTTATTTGCATTCCCTAATTGGTTACAAAAAATCAATGAAACGTTTAACCGTAAATTGATCGTCGTTTGAGCGACGCTGTTAGTGATAGTCAGAGATCGGACAAATGGGTGTCATTACTCGCAATAATTTGGACATGACTCCATAGATTTTAATTAAACAAATTAAATTACATTAATTGATTACTTACCCTAAAAATATTTTTTGATCCTCTGTAAGGCAGTAATAATTAATTAATAAATGAGACAAAGACATGCTATTGTGTAGATTTATTAAAGCAAAACAACAGTATTTTTTAATATTTTCCTTGGTTAGTTTATTTCTCTTCACAGCTAAAATAAACGAATGAGGTGAAAAGCTCCTTTCGCAATCCACGGATTTTAATGGAGCAAAATTATGTAGGTACTTAAATTAATATAATATCAATGGCAACTCCTGACGTATTATTTATTTATTACCTACTATCCTGCAAAGGATCAAGATTCAAGTTCAGGTAAGAAATCAATTCATGTAATTTAATTTGTTTAATTAAAATTGGAGTCATGTCCACATTATTGCGAGTAATGACACCCATTTGTCCGATCTTTGGTGATAGTTTATATTGCACGAGAGGAACGTAAGGCGGGCGGGCACGGGCGTGCCTTTTAAAGAATTACAAAATTTCATAACTGAGCTTAGTTTCCCAACAACAGCTATAAACTAATTCTACCTCAGATTAACTCGCAGGTCGTTAGTTAATTCATGATTAAAATTAATATTGTTGTCTTTGTCTAAACTGTTCTTATCACTCATTAATAACTTGCAAATTTAGTTCCGCTTTTTTAAAACAAACGAGTATACATATACCTATCCGTCATAAGTTATAAGAATAACCATTGTAATCTTATGGTAATCCAACTTAATACCCAAATAAAGTGTTTACAAGGGTATTTCAGTTGACGGCTGCGACGTCGATTTATCATGTCTGAATGAATTGGTTTTTTGTTTTTCTTTTGCCGCTTCATCTTCTATTGTTTTTACAAGTTTTAATTTACGAATCGAATAATACTTATGAATATTGTAGTCTATCGGGGTGCCCAAAAATAACAGATATACATACCTATACCTACTTTTATAGCTATGGGTGTATTTTTTATTTGTATTTTTTTTTCATTTCAGGTTTATCACTACGTCCCTTCGGCCTTTCCTACATATACCTTCTTCTGTACTTAATATCACCGCACATGCGAATTCCAACTCATGAAACGATCAACGGTAAGAAACTAGATTATATGCATTCTGAGCGCACAACTTTGCTATTATAAAATCTATTCTGAGCAGAAGTAGCCCAATTATATGTATACGCAGCCCAAAGCTTATACACCGTGCCCGGGACGTACCCGAAGGGATTTTAACCATCGATTCTAGACCCTATTTGGAGTATATAATGTGGTATAACATGTACAACTTAAGGATTATTTACTAACCCCCTTACGTTGAGTACCGGTGGTATAGCTATACTATGTTTGGTCCTTATCTGTCAAATTCAAATGTCACAATGACAGATAAGGACAAAACATTGTATAGCTATAAATACCACCCTTACTGAACGTTTATTAGTAGAAATTGATTAAATTAATTTATGTTGTACGTTGATGATATTTCTACTTACAACATGAATCTTTCTTAGTAAATAATACTTTAGGTTAAGGTGACAGAGTTCAAAATAAATTAACTATGGAATTGTTTTTTAAATAATAAAAATCTCGGAAATTATGCGTTATTGGACTACATGTATACCACATTATATACTCCAAATAGGATCGATGGTTAAAATCCTTCGGGTAAGTCCCGGGCACGGTGTATAGCAACTTGCACTCACATAAATATCTTATCTTTCGCAGTAATGTTTATATTTTCTGGATTTAACAGCATTTGTATGTAATGCCACTAGTATCAGGCTGACGGGCATTATTTTAAAATAAAGGGATAAGTTTACAGTTTTATTAAAGGGCGCTGCATACGTAAAGTGATTTTACACGGATGGGACGGGAACGGGACGAGACGACAATATCGTTTCATAGAAAATGTACCGGAATGTGCATACGTAACGATTGCACGTACGGGACGGGAAAACCAAAAATATATGCAACCACGTCCCGTCGCCGTCCCGTGCACGTCCTGATCACGTTACGTATGCAGCGCCCTTAAGTTTTATAGCCACTGTTAGAAACCACTACAGATTATACACTAGCAGGAAAAATTCAAGAAAAATGTGAAGAAAAGAGAGCTGTTATTTTTTCGATGTCTCTTGCATCGTTTTGAGTTAAGGCCGAGCCACACCGGTTGCGTGACGTGCACGTGCACGTGTGCGTTCGCTTTCCACTACGTTGTATAGTGACATGTCGTAATTAGAATTCATACTATACAACGCAATGGAAAGCGAACGCGCACGTGCACGTCACGCAAGCGGTGTGGCTGAGCCTTTAGGGTTACAAATTACATACAAGGGTGATTAATTAAATCCTAAGGTGTTTAGTAGCTATATCGCCACGTACTGTTTATGATATTTTACTATAATTAATATTGACAAATATCTCGATACCTACCATTTTTTTCGTTATGCTTATGATCTGATGATGTTCACTAATGTAGGTTTTAGATTAGACATATTATGTTGATTGCAGGTGGTCCTGGATTTTGTATGTTATTGTACATGGTGTTATCAAACATGTTGCTCATGGTGCATGCGGTGTGGCACATCGTGCTGGCGGGGTTTGCACCTTATGGCTCGCTTTTGGACTCGAATCCATTGGTGCGGACGATAGGAGAAAACTTGGGCCTGGTATCTTACAGTGGAATGCCTGCATTTACAGCTGTACAATATTTAGCGCCAGAAGTAAGTTTGTTTATAAGATTGATAAGCTAAGATTAAATATGAATTGACCAAATGTATACGTCGCATCTTGAATGCTATTCGACAAAATTAAGTTTATCGTATTTAAGCTAGTATTTAAATATTCAAAGATCCCCGTCCGTCCCGCCTCCCCGTCACCAAGCTTTGATATTTGTGGTCTACTTTTGCTACCTGGCACTTTTTGAAGTGATAATCAAATGAGGGGTAAACCGCTTCGTTACGTAACGCGTTATGGCGCCAGTCTGTCTGGCTTCCCTTTCTCTCACGCATACGGCAGCCGGGGCGGGGCAGGGCGGGGCGGTATAGTTCAACTTAGATTACTTTAAGTTATCACTTCCGTCGGGCGTCCCGAGACGCACACGTTTTTTTTTGTAAGATTTTTATTGGCACGAAACGAACTTTCGACCTACAATTATCTCTTGTATATTTACCAAACGGAACTAATCTGTTGGGATAAAGACCGAAAAGTAGAACTTGAAACTATAGGTCTGCCACCGCCGACGTTGGCGGGTTCCTCTGGCAGACCAAATTTAGGTGTCAGTCAATGTGCCAATTTCTTATGCTAGGTCAGGCCAAACTATTCACTTAAAATTTGGACCGCCAGCATGCAGCATTAGAAATTAGTACCTGGTAGGCAGAGCTACCCCACTCTGGGATTACAGGCGTATAGGTATGTATGTATGTATGTACCTATAAGTTAAGGGGTCTTCATTGTTGGTCCTTTAAAATATACCTAGGTAAGTGTACGTGTGTTCCGTTGTTCGTGGTACCCTAATCTTTACTGCGTGATCGACATATATATTTTTGCCCCTTTTTCATACACCATAGCGGTTCAACAGTCACTTGGTTTAATTACTTTGTTTGAATATGAATGGTATTTTTTTTTTTTCAGCTAGTAATGTCCCCGGTGTCAATTATAGTACATTTGACGTTGAGAAAGCTTTGTTCGATCAAATCTTTCGATGGCGAAAAAGGACATGATGAAAAGCTTCGGCGGTTTCCCCTACTCACTAGCGCCGGTATGGTTTGTTTGGCATATGTACTTTTTTTACCCGACTGCGTCAGAAGGAGGGTTATGTTTTTCGAGCGTATGTATGTATGTATGTATGTATGTATGTATGTCTATTTCTGGGCACGCTTTGCAGCCTAGACGGCTTGACGGATTTTAACACACGAGGTGTCATTTGATTCGTCTTAATTGCCGAAGTGATATAGGGTATATAATATTTCAATATAGCGTCCGCGGAAAAAAATATGGAGGAGGAATAAAAAAATATATTTTTTATTATAACAATATGGGTATCAAATGAAATTTATAGATTTAAATATTAAATAGCCCATTCCAAATATATATACATTATAATACTTTTATGCTACTATTTTGACAGGAAAGTCAAAAAAAATACATAAATGTTAAGTAATAAACTCCTTTCGCTAGAAAGAGAGTTTCGCTTGTAATTTGTCACATGTAGCTTCGCGACATTAAAAATTTAAGCTCCAGAGCTCATATATTGCTTAGTAATAATTAATTAAACCACTATTTTATTAATAAAAACTAAAAAGAGTTAAATAAATTAAATTATTAAAAATAAACAAAAAAACCGACTGCAATAAAAAAAAAAACTGATAAGCGAAAAACAAGCTCTATAATCTATAGAAAATTGTAAGAGCATGTACTTATTGATATTTATAACAATTTAAATTTAACTTGAATATTGGAAAGTGTATTGCAGGCGGGGACAAGCAATGAATTTCAAAAGCTATTTCTTGAAAAAAATTAAAATTTGGGCTAACTTGTCCCCGCCTGGAACACCTTTTCCAATATTCAAGTTAAATTTAAATTGTTATAAATATCAATAAGTACATGCTCTTACAATTTTCTATAGATTATAGAGCTTGTTTTTCGCTTTTCAGTTATTTTTTTTATTGCAGTCGGGTTTTTTGTTTATTTTTAATAATTTAATTTTTTACTAGCCTCTGCCCGCGAATTTGTTTATTGCTTTTCCCTCGGGAACTATTGTACTCGTATTTACAGATTCGGGGTTAAATCGATAGGTCTTGGTTAGGGTGTGTGTATAAGACGTCTTTAACCTAAAATTCACTAACTCTAAGAGACCTACCAGTCTAATCACAAAATAAAGCTTCGGCTCTGATTAAAAGTGGCAGTTGTATATTGTACTTTTGGCAGTTGTATAAAAAATCGAGCTGTACCTATGCGAGCTGACTGAAATGGGTAGTTCTTTGCGTGCGGACAGTTTACAAATCGAAATTGGTCGGTAAGAAATCTCAATATAAGCAGTTATAAAAATAATTAGACGGTAAAATGTATCCCTTGTATGTTTCGGTATGTAATGTTAAAAGAGAAAAATTATTAAATACAGTTGTATAATTATTTATCCATACTAATATTATAAAGAGGAAAGATTTGACTGTTTGTTTGTTTTTTTTGCATTGAATAAGCTCCGTAACTACTGGACAGATTGAAAAAAAAAATGTATATATGTGTACCTATAAGAAAAACGCATACATAAACTTGAACGGAACGGCACACTCTGCAGTCGAAACGGTTTATTGAATTTTAACATAGATATGTTTCGTTATTTTCGTCTTGGTTGTGGGAGTGAAAAAGGTTGTAATATTTTCATTAAAGTTAGTTAACAATGAGGAGGGTGGTAATTTTTTTAACGTATATAGACGTCAATATCAAAAATAGCAGTCTGGTTTTCAAAGCTTGCTTTTTATTAGACTTGTTATTACTGTTCACGTTTTACTGCGACACAAAGGGGTTTGGGTAAAAGTGTTGTCATTTGTAAAATTCATACATATTCAAGGTGAGCGGCAATTCGTAAAAGTGGCAAATTATGATAGAATTATTAAAAATGAACATATCTTATTATGTGATGTAATAAATCTAATTTAAATCAATTGGGGTTTAAATTATATAATTTACTAGAGGACGCCCGCGACTTCGTACGCGTAGAATTAGTTTCCCGCTACTCCCCCTATATTAATCCCTTAGGGGATAAATTTTCAAAAATCCTTTCTTAGTGCTCACTTACATCATGAAAGGAACCCCTTTACCAAATTTCAAGTTTCTAGGCACAGTAGTTTCGGCTGTGCGTTGATATCTAAGTCAGTCAGTCAGGTTTGCCTTTTATACATAGAAGAAGTTAAAAAAAATAATAATAGATAATCTGGACATTAACTGCAGTTCAGGAATAGACAAAATTACGACCAAATCCATTAAATGTATAAATCAATACATCATACCGAAAATTACGAAATGCATTAATACCTGCTTAGGCCGTGGAACTTTTCCTAACTCACTAAAAACAGCCAAAGTAACGCCATTATTTAAATCAGGTGATAAAAAAGATCCCGGTAACTATCGACCCGTGTCAGTATTGCCCATAATTTCAAAAATCCTCGAGAAAGTCATACATCAGCGGCTAAATACCTACTTGACGCACAACAATTTCCTGTCTAAGAGTCAATACGGCTTCCGCCCTAAATCGAGTACACTTTCTGCAGTAATAGACTTAGTAGTTAAAATTAAGGCCAACATAGATGCCAAAAAGACTTGCCTAGGTATATTTATTGATCTAAAAAAGGCCTTCGACACAGTCAGCCATTCACTACTTTTGGACAAACTTAAAAATATAGGCGTCACAGATGTTGCACACAAACTTTTTGAATCATATTTAAGCAGTCGTTACCAAATTGTGAAAATAGAGACCGCTCAAAGCACTCCACAACTCATTACCTGCGGTGTCCCACAAGGCTCAATTTTAGGTCCCCTCTTGTTTTTAATTTACATTAATAGCATATGCCAGTTACCGTTACATGGAGAGTTAAGTTTGTACGCAGATGACACGTGCATTTTTTATTATGGTAACTCTATAGACGAGATTAAAATCAAAGCTCAGGAAGACCTTAATACTCTTCATGAATGGTTCCAATTCAACCTAATGACTATTAACATTGCTAAAACCAGCTATATAGTATTTAAATCAAAATATAAAAAAGAAAATGATGATATCTCACTTAAAATCAATAACATACAACTAAATAAATCAACAGAAGAAAAGTATCTTGGTCTAATTATAGACAGCGAACTCACTTGGAAATCACATATAAACAAGATCCAAGCTAAGTTATCATCTTTAAGAGGCAGACTTTACAACACTGCGCATTGCCTTCCTCGCCAGGCATGTTACACTATTTATAATTCACTTGTAAACTCCCACCTGAACTACCTCATAGAAATATGGGGTAGTGCAAATAAAACTTTAATAAAAGATCTACAAATATCCCAAAACAAAATTATAAAAACCCTTTTTAGATATGATTTTCTCACGTCGAGCCACACAATTTATACGGAAACAAAAATCTTGAATCTCAACCAGCTTTACTTCTATAACACCTGCATTTTAATAAGAAAAATTTTAGATAAAAAAATCCACTCGCAATTGATCTTTAAAACCAAATTTGAGAAAGGACTACGTCCATTACGGAACGCTAATGAACTAACTCTCCAACCAGCGCGGACAAAATTTGGTAAAAAAAGTATAACTTACGAAGGAGCAAAATTTTATAATAAAGTACCTAAAAATATAAAAGAATGCAAAAGTTTCAATAGTTTTAAACGAAATTTACTGCATTATGTAATGGACAAAATCTAAGTCCGGCCCTGGCACGGTCTGCATAGGAACAAAGGAATGTCTTATCGGGCCTACGACCATCTATTTTATTTTCGCTTTTTGTAAGCGGGTATGTATGCGTACCCGCAATAAAATGCATAATTCTACAACAGAGTACCTACTATATGCCCATTTGTTAACGTAGCTAGTAAATATTAATCAGGAACTACAAATGTTATTTACTAATTGCATGCCCACTTTTTTAAATATTCTGTTCTAAGCTCATCTCACCTTCTATTTAACCTGTTGTTTGTTGCTTACATTGTTGCAAAATGTTGCCTACATTGTTATTATTAATCTTTGTTCACTCAAAACCATAACTTTAAGCCGTCTATGTTTTCTCTGTATAAGTGAAATGTATATATTTCTTTAGAGAAAATAAAGTTCTTTAAACACAACCTACGAGTGCCGCCGGCAGCGGGGCAGGGCTCAAGCTACCGGTGGTTAGGGCTGCAGAGAGAGGAACCTCCTCACAATACGTGCCGTGTCGAGGAGTACTGCCTTCTGTATCCGGCCCTTGATCCAGCCATCTAGCGAGAGTCTCTTGAGGTGTTGGTCGAGACTCTTCGCTATAAGACCGTTTGCCGAAACAACTATCGGGACAATGATAGTCGAGTCAACATCCCACATGGCGGTCACCTCGTGAGCCAAGTCAAGGTACTTGCTGAGTTTGTCCTTCTCGGCCTTCACAAGGTTCTCGTCATGCGGGATGGTGATGTCGACGAGCACTGCCCGGCGTTGAGATCGATCTGTCAACACGATATCAGGCTTATTGGCAACAATAGTCCTGTCCGTGATGACAGATCGATCCCAATAGAGCGTAGCACGACCATTTTCGAGAACTGGCGCCGGTGCGTACTTATAGTACGGCACTTCAGACTCAACAAGACCATATTGAAGAGCAAGTTGCTGATGGATGATCCTGGCTACGAGGTTATGTCTGTGCAAGTACTCGCCGTTGGTCAAATGCGAACAACCGGAAATTATATGTCTGAGGGACTCGCCGGGGCAACGGTATGCTCGACAATTGTCAACCATGCCATCCCTCAGAATATATTTCCGGTAATTGTTCGTCATTATGACCTCGTCAGCAATTGCACAGACAAAACCTTCGGTTTCCCCAAAGAGGTCACCAAATCGTAGCCAGTTCACAGACGCTAAAAAGTCTACGTCGGGCCTTGTTAGGGCCCGGTAGAAGCGTCCGTGTAGCTCCTTGCTCTTCCATACGTTCTTGCGGTCTTCAGTGCTCAACACCACCGTCGGTTTGCGCCAGTTCTCGTTTGCCAAGGAAAGAGGCGTGAGGCTCTTGTCTACTGCAACCACATCACGATGCATCCCACACTCATTGCTAAGGAAATAATCCCTGAGATTGCACACCTCGCGGTTGTGGAGATTCTTAGCATTTAACATGTCTCGACCTCCACATTTCCTCGGGATGTACAATCTCATAACAGATGAGCGTGGGTGCAACATGCGATGTGATTTAAGCAGTAGACGGACCCTCCTATCCAGGGCGTCCAGCTCAGTCTGAGTCCACCTTAGTATGCCAAAGGAGTATGTGAGCAGCGGCATCACCCAGCCATTGAAGGCGCGCACCTTATTGCCACCCGACAAAAGACTATTAAGAACTTTTGTCATGCGGCAGAAGAAGCGCTCCTTCACTGACTGCTTGACATCGCCGTCCACAATACCCAAAGACTGTGACATACCAAGATATTTGTAGGTTTCAACTTCGCAGAGAGATCTGAGAGTCATTGTCTCAGAAAGCTGCAAATTCGACGAATTTACAACTTTCCCTCGTTGAACATGCATGACCGCACACTTATCTACACCGAATTCCATCTTGATCGCGTTACTGAACTCTTGTGTGATTTTCAATAATGCGATAAGATCTTGGCGCTTCGATGCAAACAGTTTGAGGTCATCCATGAACAATAAGTGGGAAATGACTTCAGCTTCTTTACGATTATTATTATTATTACTACTACCATACTGAACTTGTCAGTGGTACCGGCGGCCAACCGGACTAGTTAGGATAAGGTTGGTGACTATATGTAAGAAATCTTGGGAGTAGCATATATGTACATATTTTTCTGATATTGAATTAAAATAATCAACGAAATATTTCATCTGTATTGTAGGAAAGTATGTGTGCCTGCTTCTTATAATGGCTTCGGGGATAATGTATCCTACCGTGACGTCCGGCATCTACTTCCTGGTGTTCATGGGCGCGGCCACGGCGTGGTCACTGGGGCAGCCGTTGGAGCGCGGCTTTGCAGTCGTGGGCCGCTGCGTCATGGCCATCATGGCCGTGCACATGTTGGTGCTGATCACCTACCAGTGCACCTGGATCAACGAACTTTATCCATCTCAGAAACCTTTCGCTAGGTAACCTGTACTAGTATCAGTATTAGCATTAGTCACAAAAACTAAATCTTCCATTTTGAGTATGAGTTAAATGTTGTAAAACTTTATTTCTATATTTGTCAACTTTTTCAGATTTTTTGGCTTAACCAAATTGGTTGGCTTAACCGTCCCAAAAGGAGAATCTGAACATTTCTACTATGAACATACGGATGACTTCACGTGGCCTGTTTTAGCTAGTCCCCTAGTAATACTCTTTACTTACTTCATACTAGCATTAGAGACGAGAGAACTTTTCAAGTCAAAGGTATGTTTGCACGCAAGTTTAAATGTATTTATTTATCTTACACGTTAGAAATGTTTTCTTACTGACTAACACTCTGGTTATTAATAGAATGCATTGTCAAGTAAAATATTAATAACTTAGATTTGTATGCTGTGAGAGTGATATTATTAAAACCGCCTGTCTATGCCAATTTATTGATTTGTAGTTTTACCTCTTGTGAAACCCAGCTAATTTGGTACTTTAAGAATTAACTTACATCTTTATTTATCTTCTGTGCTTTCAAATGGGATCATAGCCAGAAAAAAAGGATATATATGGAAATATAGAGGGCACGCTGAATGGCTCTCTTGTGCGCGGCCTTTCGTTCCACGACCACGGAACCCTCGGCAACAAGGAGAAGTGGATCAACGCCACCAAAAAAGTTCGCGTAAGCGTGCCGGGGTGCCACTGTAGAGTACTTGCTAGATTGTACCGTCACAATTATTTTTTCTCGCTTAGCGCTCAGTCCGTTTTTTTCGTTCTGTATTAGTTAGAGGAAAACGTACTTCGCAATTAAGAAGTCCAAGGGGGGGAAGGGGGGGGGTTCCCTGTTGGTAATATTTATAGATACAGATAAAAGTAGAAGCCATACTTGCACAAATTTTGTATTCACAGTTTTGCATCATGCGTGTCGTATATAGATGCATCCAATATACTTTTTATTAATTAACTAAATTGTATTATTTCAAACTAATGTATTACGGGTGCATGAACGCTTTCTTAGTTAGCACTAAGCATTAAACACAGGTACGAGTAGGTACCTATAGACTCGTGTCATCTTTTCCTTGTACTAACTCCCATCCAGTGTGTTTACTTTTTTTGCAATCTGCTATCATTCTTTTATAGGTTGCATATTCATACATAAATAGCAAACAACTTCGTGGGAGCCCCGGTGAGAACACCCCTGTAGGTATACTTCATATTATAAATTAGTTTTATACTGGGGACTGGTATTTCATGCTCATGCCTCATAGAAAGAGTTTTTATGACAACTCTTCATTAATGATCACTCAGCATCATCTTAAGGTTAATGGCTATATCTGCTTATTTTATTGCTGGTATATTTTTTTTCAGTTTTGGATATTTTTGATCTAATGATACTTGCACTAATCAATCACATAGAACAAGACACTCATTTCATAGAACGTATCACTTCACAAAATTTTCGTTTCATAGAAAACGATCTTCTGCTGAACCCGTGTTGATTTCAGTTTATCTTGCGATGGTTACAAGTCTAACCTAACCTAACCTACGTGAATCATATTTAAGATAACCGGAAATCAACACGGGTTCGGCAGAAAATAGTTTTCTATGAAACGAAAATTCTGCGAAGTGATACGTTCTATGAAATTAGTGTCTATAAAACAAGGGTATACCATATTTAGCATTAAAAATCCGGAAATCAATAAAAATAAATAAATATTTCATCCGGTTGTAACCACTCTATATTATGCCCTTTTGCGAATTTTAGGTAAATATAACCTACCTATTCCGATCACTGGTCATAGGATTAGACTATCTACCAAATTTCACCTGATTTGGTCCAGTAGATTCGGAGAAAATTGGCTGTAACAGACGGACGGACAGAAAAATAGATGCACGAGTGATCCTTTAAGAGTTCCTTTTTTATTTTTTGTACGGAACTCTAAAAGAATTGTGTATAATGACTAATGAATAAAACTAAACACATAATACTGCTTCTCATGACATTAATCGTTAAATTTGTTTTGGCTCGCGAGTTAACCGTTTGCGCCCATCGTGCACGTCAATCCAATCCATCAAATCCAAGCTGTAATTATCGTTAACTTGATACAGCGTATCATCTGCCACAAACACAGTCTGATATGAACGTCATTTATGATTATTCTTAATCTTCACAAGCAAGCATATTTGCAAAGGAATTTAAAGGCAATTTGTTCCTCTCTGTGTCCATTACAATGTGTCTATTGTGTGTGATAGGCTAACTAAACACACTCGTATAACCGTATACCTATAGCTGCCAATCCTATTCTACTGAAGCCACGATCGTCAAATTAATGAACTCGAACTGGGCAATTCTGTATGACACCTCAAAAATATCCAGTGATAAAAAATATCTTTATCTACATCCATATCATAACTTCCCTACAATATGTTCAGAAGCGATAAGCAAATCGCCTATATTAAGAAACCTGTTTCTGTGGTTGCATCTTAATGTTTACATTAAAGTATAGTGCATCGTAATGTTTACATTAAAGTGTCGGTACCTAAACATTAAAGTATCGGTAATACTGTACCACTAACTTGAAAATGCAAGCCATATCTCTGCATTATAAATAAAGTTTTTATTTTTTTTATTTTTTTCATTTAAGTTTTGGTACTACAAACAAGTTAACCGTAACACTAACTTAATAAAAATACAGGCCATTCGCACATTCAGAACAATAGTGACGTAATTCAAAATTGCAGCTATCAAACTTCAAGTCATAAATTTATTATTATAGAGACCTAACTCGAAATTTAAAATTTCTGAATTAGGTCACTATTGTTCTGAAGGTGCGATATCTGAACATATTATAGAAAACTTTTGATATGCATGTAGATAAAGTTATGTATGCGGCTATACATAATTAGGCATTAAAACACTCGGTGATCTTATTACAACACTCGTGCTTTAATGCCTCTTATTATGCACCAGCCACATAAACTACTATTACTTACATTATTTTTACATTTTATAATGTATCGCAACGCAGTATATTGCAAAATATCTAAATAAGAGTCATAGTCATAGTCATAATAGTCATAGAATTTATTGCCAACCATAGTTGTACACATCTTAAAGTTAGTTAGAGTACATATAGATTCATATGGGCCCTGTAAGGGCGTAGCATTAGGGAATATGCATGGATTTTTTAAATCGCATTTCTCAACAAAATATGAACATACCGTAAAAGAGATCACCTAAAGTGAAATTAAAATTAAATTCGGCCAAGAAATACGGATGATACAAACATTTTAAACTGCTAATTAGACAGCAATTAGACGGAGAGATCCGATATGCACTGTGACGTCAGGTGACAGGTGTATTGAATTAGTTTACATACATACACATACATACCTTCACACGCCTGTAATCCCAGAGTGGGGTAGGCAGAGCTATAGAATAACCTACAACTTTAAAAACTTTTTGATAATTCAGTAACCACATTTTGCACATTTTGGATTAGTTTGCACTAAGGTCTGTTCATTCTTATATAGTAAACAACTTGTCTTATATAGTAAACAACTTCGTAACCTCAAAATTTATCTTTTTTGGCTAAAACAGCTTTTTTAAACAAAATTAAGCAATCACAGACAATACATTAGCCAAGTCATGTCCATAATGTTTATTCAGTTTACTTTATTTACGATAAAAGAGCTGTTTTCGCCAAAAAAGGTTCATTTTGAGGTTAGAAAGTTGTTTACTATATAAGACAAGTAAGGATGAACAGACCTTACGTACAACAAAAATGTACTTCATATCAGACTTAACTGCTAAACACTTGATTTCGTGCTTCATTGATTGCTCAGGCACTTGTAATGCTGGGGTTTCTTCACTTTCTACTCACTCAAGTAGCGTTCTACGATAGCTAACGACTGTAAAAATCAGAGAAAATATATTATGGAGTTGGCAATCGCTTATATCAATGCTATGTACAGCTACCAGTTTCTAACAGTTTTGGCAATCTTTGTTTTTTATGAGACATGAGTGACAAATATACACTCAGTTGCAAGTGCAAGGGTACCTATACCTCACGCCACCTTTTCAACGCCATTGACGGATATACCCACACTACTGGTTCTGGATATTTCCGTCATGGTTGCCAGCGCAAAATAGACTTGAATGTCTATGAGGAAAGGTTAACATTCACTCTGGTTTTAAGCTATCATTAGCGTGTGAGTAAAGTCTTTTGTATTTGACATAAATAGCCAGGCGAATGCTGTTAAAAAGCTGGGAGTACCTTAAATTCTTAGATTTCTGCAGTCGGAAACGTTTGTAGAATGCAATTCATCTAGCCAAAGCAGCAACTAGCGGAATCCATCATACATAAGCTTTTTGTGTAAGTGTGCCTTCTGTGTAAGTAATTAACACTGAAGTAGAATTGTACGTTGTAACTATACTGGTTGGTTGCTACTACACAAAATGATCGGAACGAACAAATGGTCAAAATTAACTGCTTACCATACAATGCAGAGAGAAAAACGGTCCTCTGGGTATGGTGTCCATTCCGTTAGGTAAGTACTAAATCTTAAGAGGCCATATAATGCTGTCACAACAAATGCTACTTAAATATTTTATCTTAAATACTTTTTTAACTGTGAATTTTAGAAATACATTAAAAAAATATAATAAATTTATTTTAAATAAATGTTAGAATATCCCAGTAATGTGTAATGATAAAAGTCATTTTTCACATTTAAGAAACAAATTTATAATAATAGACGTCTCAAGATTTTTTACATTAAGGCTCTCGTTACCAATTCAAATCAAAGGTTAAATGGTGAAATTCGAGAATAACTCGTCTAATAACAATTTTAAATCTAGGTGATTAAAAAATAACTTACCGGTCGTCTCGTGGAATTTTAATTCTTTATCAACTCTTGATGAAGATTTGTGTATGTATATATGTAATAGTAGTTTACGTGACGGTTGCGTAATGACAGGCATTACAACATGAGCGTGGTTTATGAAACGAGCCGCAAGCCGAGTTTCATAATAGATGACACGAGAGTCTCGTACAATACTTTATCTAAACACATATTATAAGTATTCTAAGATGGGTTCAGAAGCCGAAAGACAAATGACCAGCATTACCTTACCTGTGGTAGTAGGTGACAGCGATGACAGCTTAACGTAATTTTGAAATTATGTTATCGAATATTGTAAGTTAATGAGAAACAAATTTGGAACATCTTCCAAAATTAATAGCTGTCATCGCTGTCACCTACTACCACAGGTAATGCTGGTCATTGCCTACGGGTTTTGAACGCATACTAGAGGACTTATGATATGAGTGTAGATAAACTCTTTATTGCACATAAAAAATTACATTACACATTTTTGCATCAATATAGATAATGTACATAGGACAATTTCATATGGCAGTTAAAACATGACGTTAATTAGACAAGGTACTAAAGTGTAAACATATTTATGACGTCGACTGTACATGAGTCTGCCGACTGTTAGTAATAATAAGACTGTGGTAGTGTTCCGCGATCTGAATCTCAATAACCATACGACCTATCTGTCTGTTCTTTTTATATAATATATGATCAATTTAATATTATTAACTTGATCATATTTCCCTGATACTGTTAAACGTGAAAACACGATTAGAAACAAAATCCTCCATAGGTTTACTTTTCAAATACGACACCTATTTTGCATGTTTTTGGATGAATTTTCGAGACCCCAAGTAGTAGAGTATTTGTAAGTAACTTTTCAATCCTGGTAAACCATATTTTAATCAATTTTGAGGTTCGCGCAAACTATCTCCATATCACGATCTTCGCGCGGGAGCATATAAAGCCATCCCGTTTCATTCTTGTGTGGGCGTGGCAGCAAGTGTGGCCTCTTAAGTTTAATTCTTGGTTGCATTATTTTGTCGACATTATATAACATTTAAGGATTTTGTAATAACTAGCCTGTTCCCATCTTTTTGGTCTCTTTTGTAGTGCTTTATTTACGTGATACGTAAATGTTTTAGATAATAATTTGTGTTCAATTGTGTTATTTTGTATAAAATATTTTTTTCACAATCTGTGTGCTTAACTATAAAAGTGACTGAGTATAATTAATTATAATTGTATAACTTGGACAGCTTCGAGTCCTCGGAACAAGCTACATAAATTGATGAATTATTTGAAATGAAACGTCAAAATGTTTGAGCACAGTTACTAAACAGGATCACATTTTACTCGATAAAATCATGATGCTTTTGACATGTTATGGTATTGTTTTTAACTCTGTCGTAATTACTGTCAAGGAAATAAGAGCTATTGTAATGTGGACACTACGATAACTTGCGAGAAGCAACAAAGTTTTAACGAATTACAATAGAACCTCTGTTCATAGTTTTTCGGTACAGAGATGTCCTACAGCAGGTACGGTACAATGATACTCCCAAGTCACGGGAAGCAATTGTTTTCGAACACTCAGATCTATATCTTATTGGAGGAACTCATTACCTGAATACTTGGTATTTTATGACCTTTTATGCAAATCACCTGGGAAATGCAGAGGTAGGTATAACGACGGTGAACTAATTCATATTAACTTATGTTTATTTAGCTATTGCGCTCACAGTCGAGAACGCACTGGTCGAGCATGCGTTCCCGTTCGGGTACACGACGGCTTCACCAAGACTCCGTCGGCTCGGTCTTTGTGACCGCGGATACAGGTGGGTCCCTATAATCTTCAGTTATTACGCAGTCGCGAAAAGGGGATAGGCTAACGTAATTTGTAATTTTCGGAATAGATCCCATGGTTGGTCATTTGGATTCTAAAAGCGATCCAATCAAAGCATTGCCGCCGTTTAATTCGCAGTTCGACACATAGTCAGTAGCAATCTGAATTAATATTTGAATTAACTGCTTATTACGGTGGCGTGTTTGAAATTATACCAGGTACACTTTGCAGTTGCACCTACCACTGTACAAATACAACGTTGGATAATTACAACAAGGTTAAATTCTTCTTATTAAAATCTTATTAACATTCAGAGTGTTTGGGCATTTTGGTAAAATGGCGGTATCCTTAGTGCGTGTTCTACTTTTTTTAAATCTAGACTAGACGCGTCCCACTTCTTATTAATTGACAAAATCGGGCAAAGTCAAATAATTTGGTTTGTGGAATTCAAAAACTGAAGCGAGCTAAGAACCTTGTTACGCAATCAAAGCCAAAGATTATATGTTGTTGACAACACTGCTTCTGGAATGATAAGTTAAGCTTAATGTATTTTTCTGGTCCTTATGTGATGTGCTTATATTTATGGTAGAGACGAGCCCAACTTATTAGCGAATTTGATAAAACTTCGAAGTCAGAAAAAATTACGACATGAAAAATCATTTCAGAGTCTTTCATGGAACCTGAAGAACCAACCCTGATGGATGATATCATCGCAGCAGTTATAGATTTCTTCGAAATTCTAGTCAGGTATTTGCATTGTAAAATTAGTTTTTTGAAGTCATTGATGTCGTTAGTCGAGATGGATAGACGGACAGACAGCAATATCATATTATAACGGCGTTCAGTTTTTTTACGTGTTTGGTACGAAACCTTCAAAATTGAATATTCCTCCATTAGATTATTTATCCAAAATACCAACTAAACCAAACGGCCCCTAAGACTCATACTGTCCCAACCCAATAGTGTATGTAAGTATCAGCACAGAATAAGTAATAGTACAATATCAGTTTAGTCACAGAAATAAACTTAAGTAGTATTATTGTTTAGTACTAACAGACAATTCGGTTAAAAAAATTTACTGCATCTACTACAAAGTGTTAAAAAAAATTGACTTAAAATAAAAATAAAATTGTTTTATTTCATGCGAAAACTTAGAAGAAAAAATCCGGTGCCGACAATCCGGCATTTTGGAAACCGATCGGAAAGTCGGCCCATCTCTGTTTAAATAAACACCACGGGGTCCATGGACTAGATTAATGTGTTATTCATTATTGTTACTTTCAGGTCGTCGTACATAGCGACGACCATCATCATGATGGCGTGGAGCATAATGTTCCATTCATGGCTGGCATTCGTGTTCCTGATGTGGGCTAACGTGGTTTGGCTGTGTCAGGTAACGCATCGCATTTGTAATTATATTAACTTGCAAGATTTTTTATTCTTAATATCACTACTTTCAATTTCTGAAAATTCTATATCTGAATTTATTTATCCAAAAACTATGGGCTTATGGGCAGACTGTAACATAGGTAACAGTCGCCCCGTCACCTAAATCACATTTCTGAACAATACCTACAAGGACCTACACATATGTTAGTGTTCTCGCAAATAAACACCAGTGATGAAGGAATCCTGGCTAGTCCGAAAATTGTCAGGACGTTTCCTTACATTAATATCAGTGGTTTGTTGTAGGACCAGCGATCATTCATGCTGAGGACCAGCCCCCTTCTGGTGTTGTACGCCATGATCCTGCTGCTGATGCAGTATGTCTACAGCATGTCCCTGGAGGAGTCCGAGCTGCCTTCTAAACTTTCGGTTCTTTTTTAAAATATTTTCTTTGTGAACGTGAAGTAAGCCAATGTAACCTATATAACAATTATGTAATAGCATATTACATATGTTACATAGGCTTTTAACATAGTTTAGACATGGCCTCCCTGGTTGTGAAAAGAACATTAGTGAAACCTGTGTCTCTTATCTACAGGCCGTGAACCTCCAACAAATCGGCCTGAGGCGCGAACAGGGCGTGGCGTGCGTGCCGCTGCTGATCAAGTCGCTGTTCACCTGCATGTTCTGGGTGACGCTGCGCCAGCTGGTGGACGAGTCGCGGCGCCGGCGCGCGCCCGCCGAGCCGCCCGGCGACCTCGCCGCGCCGCTGCCACTCACGCCCTCTAACATACCCAGTGGTCAGTATAGCCTAGCGACAGATCTACCTCGCCGCACCGCAACCGCAACATGATATTTGAGTTGCACCGGTGTCTTAGCATGGTTAAAGGTACAGACTGTTATATCCACAACAACAGCCATACATTCCGAATATTTCGACCGACATTCAAATTTCACATTTGCCCCTTACAAAATGTGTTCTTTTTTGCCGGAGTACCTCAGTCTATCCGTGTTTCGAATATTGGGAACGGACATGTTCTATTATACTCAAAAAATAAAGTTGTAACAGTGAATCGGTGCAACTTAAATCTCTTAAACTATAGGTAACTATTCTATCATGTAAGTGACATCGAGTACGGCCGCTTTAATGGTTGTTCCTTTGTAGTATCGCTTAGTTGTAACGAATAAAATATGGAAATTTACGAGTATTAACATGTTGTTTATGTTATAAACAATAAAACCTAAAATACTGACGAGATATATTCGAGAAATTGCGATAGTTTGTCAAACACAGCTTAATCCTATGTAATGATTAATTTAAATTCCACAAAAAATATCACTTAGAAGTGTGGAGCATACATACATACATTAAATCACGCATGTTTCCCAGAGCGGTAGGCGGAGACCACTTCATTCCACCTGCTACGATCCTTACAAATCTCTTTCGCTTCTTCCACATTCATACATCGCGTCATGCATGCACGTCGGTTTCGGGTACTTAATATCCGGCGGTTTTGCCAGTATTTCTCCGATTTGATTCGAAAAAGTACGCCTAGAGCGGCCCCATCCGACCCTCCACTTACTTTTGCTCTGTATATCTCTTTTGTCAATCTTCTATCATCAATCCTTTTCAAATGACCGAACCATCGAAACATGCCCTTTTCAATCTTAGTCACTACATCTTCTTTTAGTCCACATTTCTCTCTGACCTTTTCATTCCTTACTCTATCAATCAGTTTCACACCACACATACTACGCAAAGAGCGCATTTCAACTGCATTTATACGGCTTTCACTACCATACATCAGAGTAGGGGCCAACACTTCATTGTGAACAGACAGTCGCGCTTTTTGTGAAATCGAAGCACAGCAAAAAAAGCATCGAAGCATCGAAGTGTGGAGCAGTTCTTGATAAATTTATAACGATATGAAATCCCTAGTTCTTGTTACTGAAACTTTTATGCCTGCTAACAAACAACAGGTTCTGAAAATAACTGGCAAATCATCACATTTTTTGTATAAACAAAATCATTTTATGTGACAGCGTAACTTAAAACTATTCCAAATATTCATGATGTTTTTTTTTTGCGATTATAGATCACGACGAGGAGAAGCGTTCCAGATTGATGCGTTACGTAGGAGATTTTCTAAAAGTAGTGTGTGCCCGCTACTGGATCTACGTAGTCGTCATAATGCTGTGCGTCATTGGCATCACGGGCGAACGAATGACCATCTTCCGAATAGTCTACATGTTCTTGTTTCTTGGGTTCATTCTCATGTTTCAGGTGACTCTTCCCTTTTTCACTCCATCTTGAATGTAGTTTTAACTAACTATGATAAAATTCATAGGAAAAAAATATTATTTGACATTTTTATACTTCTTTTTTACATGTTCAATGATTCATTCATTGAAATAATGAATTAGAACGCTATTTAACTTGTTCCTTGGGTTCATTCTGTCACATCCACGTACGAGGTAATTAAGAAAATACTTCCATTTTATTTGCGTTTTATTGTATTGATTGTAGGTTTATTCTCGTTTTGTATGTTTTTACAGATAAGTTTTTACTGGTGGCGGCGATTGATGTATGTTTTCTGGATAACTGTAATCATCTACTCCATGATCAACTTAATACTCCTTTACATCTACCAATTCGATAACTTTGAAGATATAATACATAGGTATTTGAAAATAGACAGTCAACTGTAAGTTCCTTTTTACCTTGGCATTTGGAAGCGTGAGTTTTAGTCTAATTGACTATTGACTAATTGACTATCTTATAAATATTTCAGGCAACACGATTTAGGACTGGAGCCGTTTCAGAAAGCGGATTTGTTCGTCAAACTTCTGACACCCACGTGCTTTCTCATTATTACTATAGTGCAGGTTCACTACTTCCACAAAGACTTTATGGCGCTGTCACATCCACGTACGAGGTAATTAATTGTAGAAAGGGTTGTTCGGTATTGGAAAAATCTACTCATTAGAGTTCTGTAGAGCAGCCCTTATTGTGAGACTTCGTTGTCGGTCTGTATGTCACAGCTGGTTTTCTCAGTAACTATAGAAGCTATTAAATTGTTTTTTGGTATACTTGTGTACCTTGCTTATAGAAAACGCATATATTATAAATAAAATATTGTAGAATTTGTGATTTGATTTTACTAACCTTGATGTTATACATTTAAACCAAACATTTATTATTGTTTCAGGCCAAGTAGTTTAGAAGGAAATAGTATCGTTGACAACGTATCCAGTAGACATAGCCAAGCTGGTGCTTCAACTATGAGAGATGATGTAAGTATTAGCCTACCCAACGAAGGAAAGTCAGATGAAAAAACTCCATGCGTTTCATATTTTCATTTTAGATCGAGATTAGACTATGTTTATATTTAGTTTTAGCGTTTTATTATTTAATTAATTGATAACATTAAGTTTTGAATGCGTGAAGCTCATCGTAACAGTCTATACCCTATATGTTTCCTCGTTAGATGATAATTGTTTGTATTGAAAGATGCCGCCGCTGCCTACTGATGGGGAGAACCCAGTCCAGCGCAAAGATTCATCAAAGTCAATTGCAGAAGAACGCTCACAATCACTTGAAGATACTTACCGGTCAAGACCCGATCTAACGAGGTAATTCGTGCAATACAGTGCTTTTTAAAGGGAATTGTGTGGGCAAGGAGACATTTAAGTTTATCCCTCCTTACTAAGAATAATTTAGGGATGGTTCAAAATTAAATAAGAATTTTCAGAAAATATGTCAATCAACAATTAGTGGTTCTATAATATATAAATTTGCTGATACGTATCAGCGTCATATAAGCTCGAGTTATCTGTTACACTAAATTTAAAATTCTATGGAAACTTGTTCAGCATCATGATGCTCGAATATTACCTTGTACTCGTATATGCAGCTGTGTACGGCTTTCAGCTAATACAGTGATGATTCGTGGTCGAACATTTATGATTAAAACCAGTCAGATATAGCGTAAAACCGCCTTCGCATCGCTATTGCTTCAATGCCATTGAATCTTTTAGTAGTTGCAGTCTTCGTAGATGTTTTATTGCCAGAGACAAGCAAACAGACAGACGGCCTATCTGATGGAAAGCGGTTGATGAAGTCGCCTTCATGTCTCGCTTACAGCCGAATAGCAATAGTTTTTTCACCTCAGCACCTCAAAAACGCAGATTTTGCTGTTTAAAGACAGTGAATAAAATTAGATTTTGCTGCGAGCGCATCGAAATATAATAAGTATGGAAGAGTAACACCGAACAAACTTGACGTTGAAATATGTCCCATTTCCTCTACGCTTGAAACGTTTGAGTAGACGCCATTACTGTAGAGGTTGTATATATTTTCACCCATAAGAAAACTTTGATTAGTTAAACTGCTATGACAAGAGATTTGATTGGTCTATATTTTTCTCGTTATGGCTAATCAAACACGTTAGAAAATGACACATCTGACATTTTGCTGAACTTGGATGGTTTAATGCAGAAGTGATCCGTACTTTAAATAAGTTAAGGTGTATACTTTATTTATACAGCAATAATGTTTTAGTAAATATTTATTCTTAAAAATATAATATTTAGTAGGCAATAAATAACGATATTATACGGATATAATTATCTACATAGAAAATCGACAAAACTCACATTATTATACCTAATAGGTAAATCAAGATTTGTTATGATGAGGCGTGGCGGTATTTGATCGTACCTAATTTAAATAAAACAAGTTGCAGTACCTAAGTATTACCTACTAAAACACATATAATTAATTTTTTTATAAAATTTCGTAAAATGAATGATGAGGTGTGTGAGGCTATTCAACATAGTAAAACTGCACTTTCGGAATATAATATTAATATAGTCGTTTATTCTTAATATCATCTTGTCCAAACGCTAAAAAAACATCACTAAATATATACAAAATACTATCAGAGTATGTCTCCTTAAAGTAAAATGAGCCAACTTAAGGATTTAAGGTAGTTTCCCTCCAGGGCCCGACTTATTTTCCACACAGTACATGAAAAAACGAAATCATCATCTACAACCTTGATCAAACCTTAACTCGGCAGATTCAGGTAAGTTACATACAAAATTACAGATTAGCTATCAAAATCTCGATACGATGCAGCGTATCCAGCCAAGTTCAAAGAAAAAGAAACTGGCGACGTAGCAGCCGTGTGTTGTTACACGAAACATTTCTATCTATTTTTGACCCCATCACAACTCAAAACTTATTTAACCTACTTACATACAAAATATAGCTGAAAATTTAGAAAAAAATATATGAAAACCTATGTACCGCGAAATATGGTTAATTTGTTTAATTTTTGACGACTGGAATTTAATAAAGAATCTTGTTTTGCGATGTAATGAAGCCTCACTCTTAAAAATTCTTCTATGACCGTTTTCAATAACAGCATGGTATGGTTGCTGTCGAACGGATGGCTGTTTGACAATGCCCTTAAAATATCACCGTTTTCTATTATTAACCTTTGACACTGATTCACAATAACTTGAAGGTTTTTGGCTCTGTACAAAATCTTCTCGTGACTATTGCGTTTTATCATTTCTCTTAGTATTCGCTCTGATTGGGCACATATTTTAAATACTATTACTGACGAATAAACCAAACCGCCAAAATCTTTCAAAGATATGAGCTTATGAAAGTACAATTTCTCATTTGCAAATAGCAATTTGACGCAATCTGGGCAATGTAATTTTGAATGAACTTTATTTGCTACAAATCCTGCAATGTATCCGACAATTTGCTCAATAGTTTCTGGCAGTGGTCGTTCACTATCCAGCACATTGGAAAATATTGAGCAATTTTGCATTTCCGTGTCGACCGTACTAGTTGCAAAAACATCTTCACACTCTTGATCGTTATGTCGATACCCAAGAGTGGACTTATTAATGGTCGATGAGCAGTTCAGGATTGGAAAATCTTGCAAAGGGATGCAATTACCGGTGAATTTGGATCGTAGTTCTAAATGTAAGAGTGTTTTTTTATAAATACCCATAAACTGTTTTGCGTTTGGGTTGTTATTGCAACGGCCGTGGTTCCGAATGACTCCAAAAAATAGCTCAAGGTGATCTTGACTGAATTTATATGGCAGTATGAATTTCAGTTTCTGTCGGTTTTCAACGAGATCTGTAAATAGCGTTTTTAGACTTTCAATGCATACAAGTAGTCCTAAAAAGCCAGTTTTAGATTGGGTTTTTGTTATACATTTTTGGGTTGTACTGTTTACCGTTATTTTTTGACCTTGTATTATTCGCGTTGATTTTGATTGAACGTCAATCTTAAGACCTTTTATATAAGCTTTAGCTTTATCGAGAAATTTAAAATAATAATCTTTTTCTGTAATGGAAAAAGGATGTTTAAAACCATGACTATCTAGTGATCTAGTGTTCAAAATATCAAATAAATCGCTGATTATTTCTATGAAATTAATTGTTCCGTCCGCATTCTTAAAATCGGGAATGTTTAATTCATGAGCACACAACTTAAGAGCGGAAGCAACACTATGACTGAGTGTTTGTGTGGCTAATTTGACATTCATTATGTTGTTTCGAAACTGTAAATGACGTTCCGTCAATTTATTTCCAAAGTGCAGTCCAATATTATCTTGTAGAAGTTTCAAATTTTGCAAGTATTTCCATTCAACTTTTTCCCCGTTTTGATCGATTATGGTTTTTTTCGCTTCAAATGTATTTCTTACAAGTTTGAACATATGGCATGGGTCTAATATAAGAACAACCGGCCTTCCAGTCGAAGGATGATTGAAATGAGTTTTTAAATTGTTTGGATCGTCAAAATTACATCCTAGAAGCTTAGCGGTTCCAATATTAGATGGACACCCATCGAAAGTTAGAATGACGACTTCGGCACCAGCGTCATGACATGTTTTTAAGCACATTTTAATGATATTCGATCTCTGTTCTGCAGCCAACCCATTTACAAAAAAATATCCCAAAGGCAACTTAAATGAATCGTTTAGGGATACAATCATCAACACGTAGGCTTGGCTGGCAATATCTCCTTTAGGACTGAAAGTGACATTACCCACGAAATCATTGCCATTTAAAATCCTTTGCTGTCGTATAGCCATTTCATCTACCATTAAGCAGGCAAGGTTTTTGTCACTTTGCTTATATTTTGATTTAAGTGCCCTGAAACTTTCCTTTGTAAAACCTGGCCCGCCCTCGATAGATTGGTACCATTTTGTTAATGTGGAAGGATGCGGCAGACATAAGTTTAATTGCGTTCTTACATATTTGTAACCAGCTGGGGAGTAATAATTTAATGTCAAAGCAAATTTTTTTATGGCTGGTGTGAACTTAAAACTAGCCCTACTTTTTTGAGATTGTTTTTTTTGTAAGTTAGTAACTAAATCGCCAGAAAATCCCCCTAATGCGGTATGGATGTTTGACTGCCCGTGGCCTTTTTTCTTTAATTCTGTAAGAACATCCTTTAAACTTATGTTTGTTTTCAAGATGGTTCGGTTTCTCCGTTGTAATTTTTTAATTTTCGTAAGTCGCTTTTCTGCTAGATGTGTTTTACGCCTGAGTTGTTCTTTGATTCGAAATGTTTTTGGAGAATTTAAAGTAGATTCTATTTCAGAAGATGAAATTGAATCGAGGTTATCTTGTCTTTTCATGACTTTGGAAGGACTTTCGTTGTCATCGTCTAAGTTACCTTGCACATTAAACTTGCATTGACAGTGCGGGCATTGAATCGTTGAGCTTGGCTGCAATGAAGAAACTAATTTATATCTAGTCATTTAAGATAGGAAAAAAAATCATCGGCTTAACATTTTTTTTGATTCTCACCAGTTTATGCTTACGTGACCTTACGTGAGGTGGTGTCTTGTTCTTGGTTTCTGCGATAACACCAAGTTCGCGATTTCCGTTTGAGTGAATTTTTCGTGAATTAACCATCTGTAATATTTAAAAGCCGGTTAAGTGGCCCTAAAAGTATTGTTTAGTCCGTATTTCAAAAGTTAGAAGAGAAAAAAGCGAATACGTAAGACCTTTGTGGTTTTACATTACATTTATCTAATAAGCCCTATATAGATGCCCCACCTCCACGCTTGTATTGAATTAGTTTTTTCTTACTTCACTCAGCTTGTTGACATTATATAAGTATCGTAGGATACCTATATGTTGCGGTTTCACATTTAATCTAGTTAGACTGAATAGGTATTTTAGTCTCAGAGAAATAAGCTGTGACATACTGAATGGTTATTATAAATAGAATCGAATAAATAGAATAGAGTGCACGAATGTCCTTCGGCTAAAATGATGATGATGATGATGATGATGAATGATGATGCATGAATCTAATGTATCCATTGTAAATATATATTTTTAACGTACTGTGCAATTTGGAACCGCTGAGCATTTCAAAAAATGTCTCCCAGTTTTTGAAACTAAAAAGTCAGTTTCTTCAAAATGGATACTGCATATCCTACAATGTTTGCTGGGAAGCCACGTTTCATCGCGTTTTTCTAAACGAACTGCAGCTATCCAAGCAAAACGTTTTTCTTCATTTCTAGGAAAACTAAAAAAAAACATTAATCTTTAATATTATAATTATTTCAGAACTTATATTGCATAACATCGGCCATGTCCATTTTGTAAGGAAATTATTTAATTGTAATTACTTACTAATGGAATGAAATTACATCCTTTTTAGGGTCCGTGCGACTCCTACACCAATTTATGTGGAACACTTTTTGAATGACAATTACTCTTCCATACTTATTATATTTCGATGTGCGAGCGTGAGACAAGAAACTTTTTAATTTAAATAAAAAAGCCGAGATCAGTGCTGGGTCAATATAGATGGGTGGCTGGGTGGATAAATGAACATGTAGTTTAATTTTTACCATGATGTATTTTTGTAGCTTTAGATATAGTCCATTCGCTTAGATAGTGTCGCTACGCGCGCACGTACTTGTGGTTATTGTAATAAAATACGAATATCATTTGAAGTAAACTGCCAAATTCACTTGCGGCGTAACACCCGCATGTGAATTTGGCAGTTTCCATCGAGAAATATTTGTATTTTATTAAAATAACCACAAGTACGTGCGAGTGCAGCGACACTATGTAAGCGAATGAACTATATTATGTTCTCGCTGCTGAGGTGAAAAGTTGTGTGTGCAACATGAGACCAAAGTTATTAACATCTCGTGTTTTTGAATCCCTCGCTGCGTTCAGGATTCTACCATAATATTGTTGAACAAATAACTAATTCAAAACCGGTCGCCTAGCCGGTAGCACGCCGTCGCCTCAGAGGTGCTGAGACCTCCGGCGATGTGCCTGTGTCACTTTGACCGAGACACCAAACAGCCGAAGCCATCGATGCTAATCCGACGCAGAGCCGATATTGTCTGCAGCAAACTGACAGTTTAAGGCAACTACAAGCTTTTATAAACAACCTGACTTACATGATTTTTCCATGGTGGTTTGTACGTAGTTATTGTTATCGAGGCGGTGAGCGCTTTTTGTATTTGAAAGATTGCAACAAGTGGCGTTTGCGTGTGGAGTTAGCATCAAACATGTAGCTCATTTGGCGTAAAATTGTATGCAGTGTTGTACATTTTTGAAAAAATAAATAAATTGGCCTGATGATAATTACTTATTAACTAAATTTCATTTTTCTTACCCAGGAAATCTTCACGTGAACGTTCATATATACCCACTGTAACGGAACCCCGGTCTAAAAAACAGTACACTGCGTGGATCAAGCAACGTCTTAGTGGTATTAAAAGTCATGTATTAGTGGCGGTAGAGAAAATATTCATGTATCTGCAATTACACCTTATAAAATTAATATTCCTCTCTCTTATACTGCTTTGTGCCCTGAATGTAAGTTGTTTTTTTATTATTATTTATTATAAACAAACTAACACAAAGTCGCGTTAATTATTATTTTATATATTTGATATTTGTTTTCGCAGATTCTTTATGCCTTTTCAATTGTTTTAATTGACAACAGGTTTTTGTTGAAAAGGTGTTCTTTTAAGAATCATGCTTATAGAGCTTTGTCTCAAAAGCATAATATTTTTTTTTATTATTATTATTTACCGAGAAAAAATATCATTGTTTGCTACATCCGCTATGGACTAGTGGTCGGAATAACGTCACTTTGTTTGGAACCGCGCTACGCAGCACTGGCGTTGCGTTTAAGCTCTTTAGCCTTTAATAATGAACAATTAATGAAAAATTAGCCTTTATAAGCATGATTTTTTTCAGAACGTCTTTTAAAATTTTTTTGTGGTACTCTTCGACCATTCAAATTCTATTACTTGTACGATTAAAAAAAAAAACCTATCAACTTATCTCGGATTTAGACGTCAAAATCGTTTATTTTTAGGAGTTACCAAGTTCCCATAACACCAGTGTGCATAAGTCTGTGGAAGCTCGTCTCCGCATAATTAGACTAGTTTAACAGATAAAGTGAAGACATGCACGAATTGTAATAATTGGGGTTCGGCGTAGCACGGTAAGACTAAAGAGAGATGTGGAGTTGACGTTAATAATAAAACTTGACTCATACTTATTTAATTGTGGCTTTCCACAATTTATTTATATTATACGGCTTATACGCCTGTGGCGACGTGCTGGCCTAGTTGGTAGTGAGCCTGCCTACGAAGCTCGCGGTTCTGGGTTCAAATCCCGGTAAGGGCAGATATTTGTGTGATGAGCGCGAATATTTGTTCCTTAATCATGGATGTTTTCAATGGTTTTGTGTATATATTTCTCTATGTACATATTAATATCGTTGTCTAGTTCCCATACTACAAGCCTAGAGCTTAATTTGGGACTAGGTCAATTGGTGTGACATTGTCCCCTGATATTATTTATTAATAAAGAAAATAATATTTTTCTATATACTATCGCCTGCGTTCGCGGTTTTCCACATTAAGGGAAAACACGGCAGCACTGGCCAATAAAATGCAAAGTTTTTTTTTTCAAGTGGAACTTCGCGTACGCGGGGTTGGTAAAAATGGCTTAGTATGGTTTAACATAATCTGAAGAAAGCATTATTCCTATAGCTACATGCTTTATGGATATTGCCACTTAGATAGCTACCTACACATATTATGGTTAAGATCGTATTACATTTCTTAAAAAAAAAAACATTTATCTTCTATATGTATAAAAGGCAAACCTGACTTACTTATATATCAACGCTCAGCCGAAACTACTGTACTTAGAAACTTGAAATCTGGTACAGGGGTTCCTTTCATGATGTAAGTGAGCACTAAGAAAGGATTTTCCGAAATTCGAACCCCATCGGGAAGAAATAGGGGGAGTAGCGGGAAACTAATTCTACGCGTACGAAGTCGCGGGCGTCCTCTAGTTTAATATATAGATACACATAAAACGATAATATTTTTTATTCATTTTAATAATTAAACTGTAGAATGCAATACATAATTGAGTGTGAGTATGAGTTTTTATTAATGTCGACTCCATATCTCGCTTTAGTTTTACCGTGCTATGAGAACTCCGAACCCTTTAATCGTTATTAGATTCGATACTTCTACTTGCGAGAGAACCTAACCTAACCTTTGAGGACATTTGTATGACATAGTAATCGTACTGTGCTTGATTACAAACATAATTATCAAAATTTACAGACAATCGAACATTGCTTTATATTTCAGGTATGCGCCATGCACGTCCCAATAGTGCTATTGGTGATACCGGGTTTATTGATGAACGCGAGGCATCAGCGCTGTGTTGTAATGTTTGTATCTGTACTTATTTCCGTTTACGTGATGATGAAGATGATATACCAAATACAGTACATCCAGCCTGCAAAGTTTGACGTTAACTGTACGGTAAGTATTTCAGAAATTGTCGCCTGTGTTTTAATGCTGACAAACCCAGTTATAAGGACATTCGAATGCAAAAATGAATAAATATCTTGGTCTTCGACTGTACTAAAACCTGAGTTGGTTAAAAAATCAAGCGGTTATCTATTATGTTTCAAAATATTAACGGATTAATTACG
The DNA here is from genome assembly GCA_946894065.1 of Acleris literana. Classification (NCBI taxonomy): domain Eukaryota; kingdom Metazoa; phylum Arthropoda; class Insecta; order Lepidoptera; family Tortricidae; genus Acleris; species Acleris literana. The sequence goes on along the minus strand of OX335671.1, from coordinate 19,060,066 downwards.
TAACGGATAAGGGACAACATAAACTTGACGCATGTTCGTATGAATATGCATCAAGTTTAGGTTAGTAAGCACTACCTATTCCGACCCCTGGTAATAGAATCTCGGGCGGGAAAAACACAAACTCTAAAAACGATCTTCGGGCCTATCTGACATAAGACCCTCAATAGCGGGACTGCTTGTCGCTATTGGGCGATCTGCTGTTTTAATGCTAGTTTTCTATTAAAAGAGGCGCTGTCTTCCCTGATTGAACCGAGCAGTCCGTCTATAAAGGCCCTTAGCGCTACTGAACTGCACTCACTATAGTGATTCTGTTTCAGAAAGTTGACGCTAACAGCACCGAAATAAGTTCCACCACGCTCAACAACGCGGTGTGGCTGGGGTTGAGGAAAGTTGACACAACCTTGCCGTCGCTACTGAAGGGCTACATTGGTCTCATAGCTCTGTTCACTTTCCATTCTCTTGTTAGATATCGGCAAAAGTCACTAAGGTTCGTATTGTTTCTACTCTAAACTTGGTCCGCGTAGAACTCGTTTATCGCTACTCGATAGCTGTGAAAGCAAAAAATACGTTGTTTTGTATTTATATTAGTATAGATGGGCTTAAATGAAGAGGATGTTCTATTGATTCCACGTAGTTTTATGAGAGGAACTTTATAGCGGCTAAGCAATGACCTTATACTCAAGGACTTTTTTATAAAAATAAATGTTTTTTGTTATTTTAGAACATTTATTTTATTTAATACTTTTTAGTCATTATAATAAGCTGTGCTACCACTAGTAGTGCCACTTCTTAGTTGATATGAAACTTCAAGACATTTCAAGCTAGCCGCAAGTAACGCCGCGGGAAAGTCATAGTCATATTTAAACTATTAATTTTCGTTATAGTTGCTCAATTATCTTAATCGAGATATCTTATCGCCACCCTTGAAATAGGTACCGTTGAGGAGTTCCGATGGCCATCTGTGGTCTTCATCATCAGTTCTACTTTACCAAATGATACTTTCTGGATGCAAATGCTGGACTTGTTACTAAAAATACTCAAATCACTATATGTATGCCTATAATATTTGAGGAGTTCCCTCAATTCCTCACAGATCCCCTCATCAGATTCAGATTCTACTCTATAAAACCAAAAAAGAATGGTTAAAATCGGTCCACAATTGACGGAGAAATCAGTGAACATACATTTAAAAAAAATACATACAGTGGAACATAGAACCTCCTCCTTTTTTGAAATGGTTAAAAATATATGTATGTGTATTATTTCCCAGTGGCCAAAAGCAGTCGAAATTTGACGACTTAGTGTTATTCCCTGAAGTAACGCGCAAAGAGGCGGACATAGATTTACTACACTGTGCAAAGTACCTTATCAACTACGGGTTTTATAAGTTTGGTGTCGAGGTAAGCCAGTTTAGTAAATTATTAAAAGGCAACTAGTGTAACTAGTTTAATTTTTATTAATTGAACTTTCTTTCCAGCTCACTTTAATATGTTTGATGGGAGTAATTGGATCGCGCATGGACATTTACGCAGTCTTCTACGCGTTCTGGTTGTTACTTCTTGTGGGAGTGAAAAGAGTAACGCAGGCCAAATTTTGGCCAGCATTTACGGGATGTATCACTGTTTTGATCCCTGTACAGTACATGATAGCAGTTGGTCTTACACCGCAGCTCTGTGTTAGTTATTCTTGGAGCGGAAATGACGATGTAAGTTGTATTGATATTTAAAGCTCATGAATGTTGTATTTTACGGTTAGTCTAAATTTACACATACTAGAATATTAATTTAGTTATTATATTAGATACTTAATCCTGAACAAAATTCTTAAACACATTTCATTTGTGTTTAAGAATAATATAATAGGCGAAAACAAACCGTCACGATTTGTTAAAAGTTACTGCACATTTTTGTTCCTTGATCACTGTGATCAATCAGTCATAATTTGTAGGTATGTACAAAACAAATGACCAAAAACATGTAAGCATTAAAAGTTTTACAAGAATCTGTTTGTTAGCTATTAACCTAGGTCAGGCAACTTACTGCTTCGATTCTATGGTGACCGCGTGTTCCCTTAAACAGATTTCAATAATATTTAAATTTACAGTCGTAGCCCCCAAAAAACTGGTTCAAGGTATCAAAAATCACGAGTCTTATAAAAGTGCCATATGATTTTTTCATAAAGGTCAAACAAAGTCAAAGTCATTGAAATCAAGTATGAGTATGTATTTATCAAATGAGATGATCTTTGGTATAAGAGTAGGGAATTTATTGATAAATGGGTTAAAGCCCTCTTAGTTTTTTGCGCTAGTTTGAGAGACACCCTGTATACCACAACACAAGTCCATAGGAGCCACTAGTTGGAATGAGATATGTTCTTTGAGTTTAAACAGTACCTAGGTGGAAAGTGATGCTGCTTTCGCGACGGCGTTGGTTCTTCGGCTCGTTTGCATTGGTCCGCGCTGTGTCACGCATGTTTGGTGGCGCTAGTGTCCCGCGCTCCCGTGGGATTGGTGCGTTCAGATTGTCACAGCATACAGACACAATCAAAATAAAGATAAAAGGACGAAAATCCTATATTCAATCGAATCGAGAACCTGCTCCTTTTTTGGAGTCGGTTAATAATGATCTTAAATAATCTGTTCCAGTACAGTACGCTTTAGTTTTGTTTTATTGCTGTTTGATGCAAATTTTCACCGAACATTCATTATTCACAACTGTCATCGTCTATGATTAGAACAGGACCAATAGTTCATCTTATGCTGAGTCGGCACAATATTTGAACTGCCATTTTTTCCTGCTGATTGTGTATCTAATATATACTAAATCAATAAACAAGGGTCTAAAACTTATAAGAACTAATGGCAATCAGTTCTACATTAAAAGCTAAGCTACAGTAGCTGCTGCTGCAGGTAGGCAAGTCATCCAATATGAAGGCTCTCGTAAACCTTCAGTACCAATTACGATCCCACACTATGTACCTATAGTGGACTAATTAACCCCTCTGCCACTTTTAGACTCTATTTTTATGATATTAAGGTCCAAAAGGGCCAACTATAATACAATATTTAATCCGTGGCGGTTAATATTATTAGATTTTTTTTAGATTTCCGCCTTTAACGAACTGTGTCGTTTTCAGATAAACGTACCCTACCGGACGTGGTTTTTCCTACCCGACCCGGAGAGTCCTCCGCACGCGTCGAAGATAGTGTTCGATTTTGTGTTGCTGTTGTTTGCTACGCGGCAACTGCGCGTGTTTAGCATTGAGAACCAGATGGGTGCCGCGTACCCCGGCGGCTGCAACAGCGAAGACATCGGCAGCGAATGGGAAACACCGAGCTTCGTCAACCCCGTGCCGGACTTCCTCGGTGTTGTTAGGTAAGCCGGATGTGACGTAAGGACGTAATATTTGTATCTCTATTGAAAGAATACTAACGAAAAAAAAAACTAGTCCCCAGGGACAAAAAATATCACTTTAGTCCGCCTATACATGGCTAGTTATGGGTCATTTTAGCGCACACACAATTGCGAACACAAGTGCAGAAGTGAACACACAATTTTATTTCGTTACAATTTTAGCAAGGCAAGGCTCGGGAATGCGCCCGTCATTTCAAAAACTAGACCCTGTTCCGTACAGTAGAGACTTCCTTAGTATTAATAAAATATAAGTAATATTAATATCAAAAAGACCGATTAATGAAAGAATATAATAAACTATCAATAAATGGGTTAAAACGAATGTACTAGGAATTTTGTATAACATTAATAATAGCATTAACCATTTGAACGCCATACGTCGAATACAAAATGTGCCACCCACACGCCAAACATGTTTGCTATGCTATGCAAATTACACCTTATTGCTACCAAACAAAGTCTCTTTTAATCTTGAACTCTTGTCGGCTGTAGCCGACGTGGCGTCAGTGGCACGACTTTTAGTTGACGGCCAGAGCCGACTGTGGCGTTGAAAAGGGTAATACATTATAAGATAATTTTAATCCCTGCAACTGAATAACAAAAATATAGACCTATTCAGTTTGACTGGCTCTATCACCACTTGAATCAAAAGTTATTTACTCTGGAACACTCTGTATAATGGTATGCATAACACCTTGTATATAAAATAAATTTGATCATAGTTCCTGTACCGCGGCAGCGCCATTGTAAGGTGCTTCCAGGTACCAAAAGCTCGAAGGCTACCGTATAATATAGACTATAGACTAATATAGACTATATTATACGGTATATGGCGACTGGTTAAATTTGACTTAAATATAAATATAAAATCGATATCAATATTAAATTGGTTCCATAACTATGAAGATTGCGACTGTTTTATGTTTTGCTATGCAAATTTCGATTCCTGCTTGTCAGGCTTGTATGGCCCACTTGAAAAACTAAGTCAATTTTAATAATTTTTTTAGTTCGATACGAATTTCTTTCTTCCTTTTAGCACATGGCTTGACTTGATCAAACGCTTGGTGTTCCTGGTCATGCTCTGGGTCACTCTAGCCATCATGTTCCTGACTGGGACCAACCGCGTCAACCTCTTCTCTATGGGATATCTCATCGGGTCCTTTATATTCCTTTGGCAAGGAACTGATTTCTACTTAAGGCCGAAAGAATCCATTTTGCAATGGTAAGTGAGCTTGAAAATTTTTTACTGTTTTATAGTGCCAAAACCCGATGACTATTAAAATAATATTTCAAATGATTCCCGAAGAATATTTAAAATGTTGGATGGTACTACGATGTTAAATGAAACGTGGTTTTTACTAACAAAAAACAATGACTAAGCTCAGGGAAATACGTCGTGTGTGTGTGTGTAATCATGACAACTCCGCGTGAAGTTTATTTTTTAAGCAAGGACGTTTGGCTTTCACTGACACTGGCAAATCACTTGGAGGACCGCCATTAATTTAAAGAAGAAGAAGACGTTTGGCCTTTTTATTAATTAATATTTTTGCAAAAGCCAACACCGTGTTTAAGATTTAGAAGCAATATGAGCTGAAACAAATTGCTTAATACTTAATAAAGAAAGTGGTACATTATCATGATTAGTTTGATAGAAAATACTTGTATAATTAGTATTTTCTCCAAACAGGTGTGAAATATGGGACTGTATTGAAGATCCCACTTATCAATAGGTGGCCTGTGTGCTCGTTGGCCTTTTCTTCGCCATAAAATTGACCATTTTGATGCAAGTGCGGAAAGTATTATATATTATATAAGAGCTCCTAGCTCGGGCCAAGACACGTGTCGGGTACGTGTATCAACTAAGGTTTTTTAATACATTTACGAAAAAATTACAATGAAACAAAAATAATACAGTAATTAAAAGAAACAACTTTACTTAATTCTTAGTCTGATAAAAATTCACAGTGCAATTTGAACAATTAAGTGTATAAAAATGGGAAAGTAAAAAACGAAAGCGTGAGGAAAGTTGGATTTTAAGTACTAGTGTTTTTTACTTTTCCATTTTAAGGGTTCCGTACCAAATTGGTAAAAAAGGAACCCTTATGCTGAGACTTCGGTGTCTGTCTGTATATCACAGCAGTTCTTCTCTGAAACTATAGAAGCTATCAACTTGAAATGTGGCATAGTTGTATAACTTTCTTGCCTGCATTTGATTTAAGTAAAAAAATATGAAATCATGTTTCTTAATATTTGAAAAGAGGTCTAGAATGGGGGGTTGAAAAATTAAGTAAGTAGATTATAGCTAACGGGCTATTATGCAAAAGGCTTCAATCTACACATTTTAAAACTATTTTTTGTATAATTTTCCGTGAAATACTTTTTGATTTATAGCCAAAAATGTACAAAAATGATCAGAGGCTAAATGAGTATTACGAATGATCGGTTAGATGAGTGTTAAGGAGGATTCGCCGGAGCCAGGCTCGGCCCCAGCACGTCGTTACGTGAATCCACCTTTATGAGTGATCGCTGGCTAAAAGAGTATTGTAAATAAGGGACCGCCTGGCTGAGTGAATATTATGTACAACCGTTGGCTTTCTTACTCCAAATAATACATTTATTTGCTAATAAATCAAATATAAAGTGATAAGTATTTATTGCTTTTTGATGTTTAATTGTAATTAAATTGCTATTTGACATTAAATTTCTAAGCAAAATGGTTTCTTTTAGTTACTATTTTATTTTTGTTTACCCTGGCTTGCAGCTCGTACCAAGACACCATTTCTGCACTTGTATCAAAAATATTGATTCATACGCGCATCGTGTTATTATTTTATAAATAAATCGTTAAAAATCCATTTAGAACTATAATACTGAAATTCTTCACGATCTGTGCTGTGTGATTGGTTTTAACCTTAAATAATTATATCGTATGTATCGGGCTCTTCCTTTACTTTTGACTGACTACTTTCTCACTAGATTGTTTCTCTAGTACCTGTTATAAATGAAAAAAAAACTCTTTTCAGGTGGTCCTGGCTTCTTGGTTATAACGTGATGGTGGTTGTTGTGAAGACGTTGCTACAAATCCCAGGCTGTATATACGCTACAGAAATGCGGTTACACGCCTGTTGGCTCGTCCAGTTGTTGGGTATAGGATGCGTTGACAAGTTTGCTGGCGGGAATATTGCCAATTTCTTAAAAATGAATCCGTCAGCATTCAAGGTACATGTGTGCTAGTTTTATTACCTTTCTTTTGACGGACTTAAGCTCCTTCCCAGTATTCTAACCGCGAGCAGATGTGTCCCTAATGTCAAATTTTAACCCGAAGTAACCTTAACTTAGCTTCGTAAGCAGGGTTACTACTAACATATGCTGTCGTGTCGTCATAATTAAAACCAGGGACGACATAAAAAATCCTAAATAATTTGATCGACAAACTACCAAACTTCCAAATTACTTATACTATAAATGGGTATTGTTTTAGGATTCGAGGTGCTCAGTACCTCAAGAAGACATCGGTCTTGCGTGGGATGGTGTATGTTTCGCATTCCTCATATTGCAGAAACGACTCTTCCATAGTTATTACTTTTATAGAGTTATAGACGAAAGTAAGGCGACCACTGTTTTAGCATCCAGGTGAGATACGATTTATTTACACTGCCATTTGAATATGTATGTATGTACGTACAACACAAATAACACAAAACACAAAACACAAATTTGCAGAGGCGCAGAACTAATAGAGGAATTACGAGTAAAACAAATGATGCTCCAAGAAGACCAAGAGGTAAAGATATTGGAAAAGATAAAAGTAAAGATGGAGAGGATCAAGGCTAACCAGAAGAAGGTTCAGGGTGCGGTGACTAAGGATCCGCCTCACCATGACACTGGTAAATATTAAGACTTTTTGATTACGGCATTTTAGGTCCTAAGCATTCGTGGTAGGTAATAATTCTTGGTTTTATCCTATTATTGTAAAAATGGAACCCTTTTAATCAAGTTTGTTTGTGTATGTGTTTGTTTGTATATCTACCAACAGAATTAATCTGTAAGTAGCCTATAATGTAAGAAGTTGGAATTCGTCATGAAAGAAAAATACATTTTTTGTATATTGACTCATGCTCGCGACTTCGCTCGCGTGGAACCAGTTTCATATATTTTCTTCGATTTCACCCCACGAAAATTAAATCTCTAAAAATCCCTCACTTGTGATTTACAAAAAGAAGATCACTTTCCAAATTGTATGTGTCTAGCTTTAGCGGTTTGGGCTAAGGGCAGACTCAAACCCCATTACATAATAATTATACGCAATTAATGTTGTATAATGTTTATGTTAGATAATGAAAGGTGTGGTTTTTTTTTTTTCAAAGTAGCTTTGTATAAAATTATTAGAGCACCGGGTTTTTTAGGTTTTTTAAACGTAAATTCAAAAACACCCCTCCGTATCAAAGTAAAATATTGTCTCATTCCGCTAACCATAAAACGCGAAGAGGATTCGGAGGGCGAGACGGTCGCGGAGCGGGTGCCGCTGGGCCGCGGCGAGTCGGAGTCGCGCGGGTACCACACGCCCGACAGCCCCGCGTCGCCGCGCGGCTTCCACACGCCGCTCAGCGAGGCGTCCGCGCCGGCCTCGCGCGCGCCCAGCCCCGCGCCCGCGCCCGCGCCCGCGCCCGCCGGCCCGCCCTCGCCCTCGTCGGCGCTCATGACGGTCTCGCTGGACGCGTACCTGGAGCCGCGGCGCATCTCGTTCGAGTCGCCGCCCTCGTCGTCGCTGCTGGCGCGCGCGCAGAGCCCGGAGGAGTCGTTCCCGGTGTTCTCGCCGCCGACGCTGCGCCGGCGCCACACGCTCGCCAGCCCGGGCCCGCAGCGCGCTTCGATCTTCTCCGTGTCCAGCCGCGCCGAGCCCAACTCGCATCACACCTGTAACCCCTCTCGATATCCGAGCACCCTTAGCTGCGTCCTCGTGTCGCACCTTGTATATAATGTAAAGCATCTTTTAACAGATCTACATGTTTTGTTTTTCTTTTGTTAGGAATAGGAAGTCGTTCGCCTCCTCTTTGTGAGCGACGGGTGTACACGAAAAGACACGAAGGTATTAGTAAATCTGTGACCCTTTTGCGCGGTGTGGGAGGTGACAGTCTCCGTTACGCAAAAATATCTATTTAACTTGCACACGAACTGTTAGAAGACATTTAGGTTCATCGAATGTTCAATTCACCCATCCATTAACTTTCAATAAAGGCGCTTCAATAACACCTCGTGTCGTCTGGGTGTACTTGAATCATGTCCCGCCGCCCGTGGGCTGTCCGCCCTCTCTGTGGTGTGTGACTTGTGGTGTTGAGCTCTGCTTTCTTCTTGTAGCGCGCGACATGCCGTATAAGCAGCCCTCGAGCCATCAGAAGGGTAACGTTAAGCCTGCGTATCGCCCGTAACCTGTGTTCGCTAAACTAACCTTTAAAGCTTGTACTGATGGTATTTAGGCGAAATGGAATCTTTGGCGGGGACTGTCTTATTTAGTAATAAATTGGTAAATATATTTGTGTGCTAAAGTTGTAATATAACTGTTGTAAATACAATATCTAAGACAGAATGCGCCTCACTCTAGCGTCACGCTTTGCATGGTCTGTTTTTGTGAATATGATAAAATGAGCATGTGCCTGCGGTTTTGTCTTGTGCATTGTGATCGTGTTTATGTTTTTTTATAAAAATCACTCGATGTTTTGTTGAACTCGTGGTCTTCAAAGATACCTTAAGATGGTTAAATGTGTCAAAAATACAATAAACATCTAATTTTATAAAGAGACGTGGTTATTCTGGATCCCTTAATTATGGTGTGCTTGGAGACCATGGGTCAAAGTTAATCTTACTCTGATTTGTACGTAAGGTTTTTATGTATTTATCTTGTGCTATTGCTGTTGTATTATCACTTTTTTATTAAAGAGCAAATTACCGTTATGCTTTTGATAAACACTGCGATGTATGCTATCAAAACACTTATGTATGACTTATGTTACCAACAACAAAGTGTCAGTACGGGGACCTTTTCAAGCATCTTATTTTAGCATATACAGGTCCTGTGACCAGCACAAATTGAAACTTTTTCGCAATAGCAATTGTTGCAATAAGCATTAAATAATATTATAGATATTTTCATACTAAACATTTTAAATGCTTAAAATTATAGGCATTTGCCGTAAAGGACAATAGGCATTTTGGTACCCGCTCCAATAGCGATAATGGTAGTGTCGTTGAATAGGACATACAAATAGGAACAATGTTTACTCAATTCGATTCATTGCCTTGGCAATAGAATAGTGGGAAGATATTTTTAGCGGTCTACCGGGTACATATTTTTGCTTTTGACTGTACAGGGTAACACAGCTTTGGTCCTAAATAAAACCAAAGTCTTTAAAAACGATGATAGTATCTAAAATATAGACAATTCACTTACAAACTACAATAGGATTAAACAACAAAATAACCCAGTTCCGACAGCAAATATAAATAAACGCCCAGGTTGTCTTTGCCCTACATAAAAATACCATTCCAGTGACATAAATTATGTACATTTACGGATACCACATTCCTTACATTTTTGCCCATTGTCCTTTACACAGCTCGTACATACTATGTATATGCTACGAACATTTTAATAATTTACAATTATTAATTTGTGCTTTAGGAGGATTTTATCGATTATTGTTATTTTAAAATAACACAAGTTTTTTCTGTGTAGCCGTTCGGTCGGGCGACTACTACATGTTTGACGAGTTTGATGACACCGAGGTTCCTCTGAAAGACCACGATTCGAGCTCGGATGAAGATGAGCCTAAGGAAATGGGCCTCGGCAAGGTAATGACGTGCAGCACAGTACTTTATCAAAAGAAAACACTAAGTGATCGCCCATATACCCCATCGTAGTGTACGAGTCTATGACTTATCAGCAAAATGTCAGGACGATTCGACGCTAAATCGATAAATGGGCGATGACGTTAGTACATACTAGCAGCTAAGGTGATGTTTTTGCAGAATCTTGACTTGGATGTGTATTGTTGTGATTATGAAGCATGTCTTTAGGAGACGGCTGGAATTATGAAGTAGTTCTATTCATAGAGCATAGTAAAGTTAATTTAGTACAGGCATGTCCAATGTCGTTAAACGTATTTTAAGAGATTTTCTGTCTTTGCCTCGGTGTTGGGTTTTATGGTAGTGGTGTTTGGGTACAAGGATTGTTGACAAATGTTGGCGCGTTCACAATGATGATATACAAAAACATTTTTATCTTTTTCAAATCCGGATGCCTAATTGACATGGATACATTTTCAATGCGCCTTGTTTTTGTGTTACGCGCCAACTTTGATTAATTGTCTAATGATATGGCTTTGAATCTAATGGTTACTAACATTACATGTGGTTTGCGGTATTTCTAATGCGCACAGATTATCCGTGTAGTAACTTGGGGCGAGGATATAGCAATTATTTTTGCTATCCTCAAAATCAGCATCCACCGCTCAAACGTAGCATTCATGGGGCAATTATTCACTGTTTTACCCGATCTCTCCAGGTAAGAAGATTTGCAGTGGCAATTTGATTTTCCAAAACGTATTTTCTAAATAGATTTCATTACACAATGGCAGTGTGGGAATCCGGATTAAACTAAATTGGTAACAAATAAAGTAAGTTTGTCATTTTGGTTCCGCTCTCCTGCCGTATGGTCGCGCGCAGCTCTTGTCGACGGCGATCAAGACGGACCTGAGGCGCGCCGTGTCCCTGCGCCGCTCGTCCATGTCCTCCGCGCGCGCGCGCACGCTGTCCGCTGGGACCTATTCCCACCCTGACCAGCGCGAGGTAATGATGCCGCACCACTCTCGCTTCTCACTAGTGGTCGATTTCAGCCTAAACTTGCATCAATAACTATTATGGAGCGATTGACATCACCCACGGGTGCCTAAGATAGAAATAGTGGTGGTAGGACCTTGAGCAGGGTCCGCCCGGATCGTTACCACCATCTTATCCTCTAACCTACCGCCAAGCAGCAGTGTTCGCATTGTTGTTTTCCGGCGTGGGCAGAAGAGAACCGGTGAATTTACTTGCATAGAGGCATTTTGTCTTAGTCCTTACGGTCGGCAACGCAATCAGAGTCTTAGGATTACAGTTTTGAGATTGTAGTCTTGAGAATTCAAATGTCTATGGGTCTCAGATCCAACTTTCCATTAGATGGCCTGTGTGTTTGTGTGCATTCTCCTTGCCATATTTTTTTTATCAAGAGACAATTATTTCTATCACAATCACTCGTGAGTGTAAAATTAAACTCCATGTTAATAGTTAAGGTGCAAAAGCTTTGTCTATTCCGACCACTGCATCCCGGTTGCACCAGGTGCACTTGGTGACACTAAGTGACTATAATATTGCACATTTGCGGTTTTTGACCCGTTTCTGGATCAAGCTCGATGTTTTGGTATTATAGTGTGTGTTGTAAACGCTTTTTTAATATTGCATGTTAGTTTTTAGCTTTGTACAGTCTATATTATACTTACCCTTATAAGACCCGATGGATATATATTTTTGATAGAAAAAATAAATATATTATGCACATTTAATTTTGCGTCACTAGCTATTCGATTGTTTATCGGGAAGTAGGTACGTTCCCTTTATTGATTGAACGGTTAATCTAAATAGTAGAGGCGGAAAACGTAAAAGTTGACTCGTATCCATATTCAATTCAATATCTGACTGATGATTTATTTGGGTTGATATGGAGTGCAGTATGTAATCTATCCACCACTTTCTACTATTTATACACTGTGCATGCATCAATATAAAGTTCAAATCTAACATTATCTGTAAGGTTCTTGGTGTGTATAGTTCATGCTCAGTATTATTTTTATTTGATCTATTACGAATTGCTTTTTTTGATATCCTATCAAAAGTCCAAAGTATTGTTTGCAAGGAGTTTTATTTGTTCGAAAAATATTTTTTTTTATGTTAAAAGATGGACCTACATAAACTGTAGGTTACGTTTGTTTTGTTTTTATAACAACTCAGGAAAGTAAAACGATTTTAGAAAATGCTTATGAAAATTCGGACAAACAACGTAACATTTGGCAAATTGGTTTGACCTTGTGATATTCGTGTAGACGCGTCGGTATCCGTTTCCGTGTTACACGGACACGTGTCCCTTTCGGAACGGGTACCCGTGCACGCGTGTGATTAGTCCGTGTGTAAGTCTGGGCACGGATCAAACGATCTTAGGGCCGTATTAATAAACTCATCTTGGCTGAGATGCCCGTCACAAGATACGTTAACATAAACGTCAAACCATAGAACACTGTAATTTTTGAGCTGCATCTCGAGACGAGCTTAAGAGTTGAGATCAGTTTATTGATACGGCCCTATGTTACCCATCCTTGACGGGTAGCGCAGAGGCGGGCCGTTGTTTATAATAGCTGTGAATGAATGTAGGTAGTTACGAATTTATTGTGGTTTTTCAACAACAGCATTTGCCTGTCTCAAAACGTTGCGGACGGGTAATACCCGCGGGTAAATAATGTCCATATGCACGGGTAGCCCTGTCCGGATTTAAACAAAGACTTAAACGCGGGTATAATACGCGGATCCATATAGTTCGCACACTTATTACCGCTGAGAATAAGAACCCGGATACACGTGTAGACGTGTAACACGTGTATCAGGAGCTCTAGTACGGTCGAACTCATGAGTAGCTGTACCTTTTAGTACCTTGTCGTAGTTATTACTAAATTCAAACCTCTGTCACTTTATTACGTTGGTACTAAAATGTACAGCTACTTATGAGTCCGACTGTATCTACTTGTAATTATATTACGAATTGTAACCCCACACAGCGGCATCGTCAACCGAAGCAGATCGTAGCGGAAGCAGATCGCGACGACCCCGACTCCTCCGATATTTATTCGCGTGCACCAGGTAACTGTTATCTTGCCTTTAACCAATCTATCAAAAAGTCGGTGGTCAATTTGATACCGTCATCTCCTGTTATAGGTCGATTTGCGAGAGCTTGCATGAATATAAATTAATTAAAGTATTTATATAAAAAGTACAGTTTTTGTAATTCAATCATAAGTGCATAATTTTCGTTCGTTACATTTATGACAGTTCTTGAGATCCGTCTATGCATCGCCTATGTGCCCTGTCTATTTACAGAATATAGCAAGTAATTATGTTACTTGGTATATTCAGTACATAGACAGAGACATCTATTTATTTAGGATAGAAATCACTATCTTGTGAAAGATCACCCACCAAGGGCCATAATCCGTTCACGATAATGTTTTACTAATTATAGCCAGGCAAACTTAGGACGCCTGTGTAAGGTTACAGAATGGTACTTAATATTTTTGCGCTTTTTACAGCTGAAGAAGCCTTCGTTGATAATTTGCTTAACAACTGGTATACCATATCAGCCTTCGTATCCAGTGCCATAGTAACGTTAACAAAATATCTCATGAGGTTCTCTCGGGACTACCGGTACGTGTCACGTGCCTTATCGATGGAGAAGAAGATTCTAAAGGTAGTGTTGTTAAGTCCAACATTTATTAGTTTTGCATTACTATTTAATAGCTACGAGTGTAGATAACATATAAAATCGGACAGGCGTCATTTAATTCACAGTTTGACGCATGTCTTATTTAGCGAATGCCTCACACGTGCTTGTTCTCTGCGAATCATACAAGCTAAGGAACGTTCCAGTATAGTCACATACATAAACTCTTAAACTTAATATACTTATCCTCGTTTTTTCTTCTCGCACTTGGGTCAAAATAATCTGTTGCGATTATCTACATAAGATAAGACATCCATTGGTTTTGTTTTTATTTTTTGAAAGAAGTGTGTATAAAAACCGAATAATATATATTTTTTGTTAAGTACAATAATAAAAACTGTATGTTTTTATTAGTCTTCTATATTTTTTTCCGTTACTAGGAGCAAGAAGGATTCGGCATCGGCCTGCGAGAGGGCTCGCAGATGATCTGGGAACCGCTGCCGGAGGTTCGTGAGACTATGTGAGTACTTTGAACTCTTTACTTGCACGTTTCTCGTTCTTTACAGTGTGTACGTGTATTTTAACGTTGAATTGTACGTGGCATTACAAATAATGGACTGTTTTAAACTTCTCTACGAACTGTACTGTGATGAGTAGTTGCGATTCAGGTAGAGTATGCAATTTTAAGCTTCAGTACCGCCCGTGCTTCTGTGCATGTAAAGTTTATTGGTAGCGTAGATAACATGACTGGAGTTAGCGATTTAGTTTGTTATAGTTCGATCTGAAGTAGTAATTGTAGCGTATGTTTGTCTCATTTAGTGAGTAGTGTCTTGTTTTTGCATGCTGCCTAGTGTGCACCAGGACACAATGGAGCACCCGGATAACAATCTACTTATGCCTGTAGTGGAAATGGGGTTTGTATCTGTTAACCGACTTATTACAACTATTTTGTACGGTCTACTGAATCCATAACAGTACTAATGCTCTATTGTGATAAATTTATTTTGTTTAGCCAACGGATTAGTTGCCTAAAAAGCAACTCATTTGCGTATTTTCAGTTATGATAAAAACATTGTAGGGGATAATCTTACACACGCGTTGGCCTAGTTGGTAGTAGCCCTGCCTACGAAGCTAGTGGTCCTGGGTCCAAATCCCGGTAAGGACAGATATTTGTGTGATGAGCGCGAATATTTGTTCCTGAGTCATGGATGTTTTCTATGTATTTAAGTATATATTTTTCTATATGAGTATTTATATCTTTGCCTAGTACCCATAGTACGAGCCTAAAGCTTAGTTTGGGACTAGGTCAATCGGTGTGACATTGTCCCCTGATATTTATTTATTTATTTATTTACCAGTGCTCCGAACTAAGCTCTAAGCTAATAAGTAACTTTAAACATCTGCTTACAATATTTTTACGATTGATTTAAAATAATCAGCATTTATATTTACCTAATATTTAATTTTTAATTGGTAGTTACTTAATTGTAATTATGATGACATGTTTGAATTGAATTAGTTAATAACGTAGTTTTATTGATTCGAATGCAGCACCCTTACAGGGTATATTTATTTATTTGGACTAAATATTATTTTTTAAGATTATGTATACACGTAATGCAATAAGTATGAGCTTGTATTATGGGTACTAAACTAAATGATAAACAAACTTGTATAGTCAACAGTAATACTTATATTATGTTTACACAGGAAATACCCAAGACTTAGTTACTTAATAGTATTTAGTAACTATTAGCAAATGTATGTCGAGTGTATGATGTATGTTATGTTTCTAGCCAAGTGAAGGGTCGCATTTTTAAATATCACGAGAATAAATAATACATATTAAAAAATTCAAAGTGCAGGAATGCGAACTCTCTGCTCTGATATACATGTGTAGATTTCGATTGTAGTTTATTTAGTGCATAAATATCAGCTTCACATTAGTAAGCATAAGCGTGAATGTCATTTTGTCACCGGCGTTGAATATTTTAAGTCCGCAACTCACCCCCGAGAGCAGTTAAGTAGTAACAGATGCGGGGTGTTCACAGCCGTAAGTTAAGCGATATAAGCGTGCCGGAGATTCGGATTCTGGCGCCGAGCATGGAGCGCGGGCTGGACGCGAGCCCGCCGTCGCGCCGCGCCGCGCGCTCCCCCTCCCCGCCCTCGCGCGCCTCCTCGCCGCTCTCCGACGACGACGGCACGTCAGAACATGAGAGCGCGTTTTCCTTGCAGACTACCGAGAGGTGGAGTGCCCAGGGCTGGAACTTGTGCTGTGTTCGATCTTGCTCTAAAATCTAGGCCACTTTGAATGTGATAAAGTATATTCATGTTCGCCAACTTCTATGTCATGGAGGAAAGTTTACCGGGTTGTAAATTTTCCACGTGTTATTAATCGTGCTACCTTGGGAAACCGCTAAACATTCAAATTCCCTGATTGCAATAATTAGATTGATCCCTACTTGTCTTATCTGGTAAACAGTATTAGAATCTTAATCTTTGTGATGTAACAATAAAACAACCACAGCAAAACCGCGACTGAAGCGTGCAGTTAGTGTTACATGCTATATTATAATTATATTGGTCATAAAGGTCATTTGCACGTCTTGTTGACCAGATAAAACAAGTAAGGATGAAGAGAGTGTACAACCGTCTTAAGTATTGGTATACTCTATGAACGTTAGCTGGTAGAAGCTGGCGAACATGCTCATGAAATGCCTTATTTTCTTTGTGATGTGAATCCTTAATATAGTCATTAGGGGTTCCGTACCAAAAATTTAAAGAAAAAATGGAAGAACTTTGCAAATAAATGTAAAATTGTAAATAAAATCACTGTACTCACACTATTTATCACTGGTAATCAAAAAATATAAACACATACATATGTATGTATACCTTTAAAAGTAGATATCCTTCGGCTGATAAATGATAATAATGATATTAAAAAAAGTTAAGTATTTCTAGCATTTATTATGTTAGAGAAAAATAAATAATCGTCGCAAGTTATAATATTTTATAAATATAAATAAATGAATAAATAATATAATATCTATAAATATTCAGACTGTGACAGATATCATTTGGCAAGTTTAGTGATGCCGCTAATTAAAATCGCATTCTTTTTTTTTTCAAGTATGCATAAGTGTTTATAAAGAAAATGTAATCTATTTAGTATTCTGTTATAAATTTGTAACTTAATTTAACATACGCACCTAATATAAAATAAGATAAGGTCAGGGGCTATTCCAAAAAAGGGGTAAACGCGTCATTTTTTTTTAAAGGAATGCGAAGATTTACTTATCTACATTTCTATAAAAAACAAACATGGTAAGAAGGCACGCGAGCACTCAGGCCACCCGATGGTAAGTGGGATCTGAGACCCATAGACATTTGAAATCCCAAGACTACAATCTCAAAACTGCAATCCTAAGACCTCAAATGCGTTGCCAACCCTTGGGACTAAGATGAAATGCCTCTATGCTAGTAATTTCACCGGTTGTCTTATCCCCTACACCGGAACAGCAATGCGAACACTACTGCTTGGCGGTGTGTTAATGGGTAAGATGGTGGTAGCTATCCGGATGGACCCTGCACAAGGTCCTACCACCACTAAAAAGAGAGCAAAAATGACGCATTTACCCCTCCCTCGGAAATGCCCCGCCTGACTTTATCATAAATCATCTAACATCATGCTAGTCTATTTCCATCTTATGGTAAAGTCTAGAGAGGTTTTTCTATTGATAAAATAAATCGTATCAATGACAATATATTATTAAAATCGGTATCGGCGAATCAATTTGGTCGAAGAACGAGGTTATTGTCAAACACTATTAACGGTCCGTTTCGCAAATAGGAAGTAAAAGTACATAGTTAAATTATTTGGTTTTTACATTCATGAAATATTTGCATAGATTTTCATAATTGGTTTTTTAAAATGCGTAAAACAATAATTATTGATTTTTGAAACGTATTTACTATTGATTAGGGATGTTACGGAGCTTCGTCTCCGCATCCGTTAAAACGGAACATCCCTACTATTGAAACATATTTTTTTAAGTTAGTTGACTGCTAAATTGGGATGAACAACGTTTGCGTGAAATGTACAATTTCAATCTGTCTATAGTCTTTCAATTATGTGTATATAATATTTTGTTGTGCACAGGCACAATAGGTATGAAAAATATTATATTTTTGTATTGCTGTTGGCATAACACTACCAGAAAACAGTAAAGTCACGGCTTCTATTTCATGTACGGAACCCTCGTTGACCGATTTTGACTAGACCTTTTTTATATTGATGATTGAGCGTCTCAGCACAGGTCCATTTGTTTGTTTATTCGTTGTATGCGATGGGCTTGGCTATATTAAAATTTCTACATGTTATTTTCGTATTTTTTCCCTCCACTATTTTATAATTATACTCGCACGAAGTCGCCGCTTTTGTCGTTTCATTTATTTTCAGATGTGGACGGTAAGTTTTTAACTCGGTAACAAAACAGTTAATTGTCCTCGTGCTGATCGTAACATGCGTCTTTAGTTCTTCACCAAGAGTACTCGGCCGCGTGCATTCATTCACCAACGATCCCAGACGCGCAACGAATGCTCTTAAGCTAGCCAAGCTTTGATTTGCAAACCAAAGTTAAGAGTTGCTTTTTGTGTGTCAATACCTCGTTATAACAAGGGCTCGCGGTCGTGTCCGAATTTCGTGTACCTATACGTGTCGGGTATCTTTTTCCGTGTTACATGCCCCGTTCCGAACGGTACTACGCTCAATATTTCCGGATCTGAGAACGCAGACACCCGTGCTGGCTTGTAACACGTGTATCCGGAGCTCTAGTTATAACATGTCATGTTTGATTTAGCGTCCGCATTGCTGGCAGATACGATGACAAATGTTCATTAGTAGGGCCCGGAATTTTGGGGGCGGCTTTTGACAAGTTGTAGGGAGAGAACACCGCTGTTTACAAACCGTAAGTTTTTTTATTTATTTACGTCTTTATTAAATAAAACCTCCAATTTACCGATGATACGTACTTTTTTCAGCGGTCGATGATAAAAAAGTTCGAAATATCGGAAAGTAATAAAATAATATTTTCTGTTTTATTATATTAAAGGGTAGGAAAACAAGCCACCTAACGTTAAGTGATCTCAGAGGGATCTATTCTCAAGTTATAAAATATAAGGGTTTTCGTAATTATACTGTTTTCAATAAAGCAATTTAAACGCATTAAACTTTCCGATATGTCGAACTTTTTTCATCGTCGTAGGAAAAGAGTAGGTACGTATCATCGGAAAATTAGAGGTTTTATTTAATAAAATGAACTATCGATTTGTCGATAACATCGATAAACAGCAGTATTCTCTCCCTACAACTTATCAAAATTCGCCCCCAAATTTCCGGGCCCTATTCATTAGATACGAATGCTCTTGGTGTTAGATGCTCTTTTAAATCCCACTAACACAACACACATTAAATAATGTTCCTTACCCAATTCGTAATATGAATTTTCGCTTTCAATTACCAATAGCACTCCTCAAGCTCACATCACGGCTGTGACCCTGGTGGTCACTCCAAAGCACTAACGAAGGACGTCTCGTCTCTTTACTAGCCATTCGTAACTACATCGAGGGAAAGAGATAGATAACGTATCGTCGACTTATATTTGGAATAAAGCCTGGTCGATAACGTGGATGGTGTTGTGATATTGCAGCAAGGACCTGACTATTCTGGAAGAGCAAGAGGACTCTATGTTCAAGCAGGACCGCAACCCGTGCGTGCACCTCGCCTACGCGGTTTTCTACACCGTGGTGGCACACACTGACATCGTCTGCTACATCATGGTGTTCATTAACCAGGTTATTATAATTAAGTTTGACTGTTATCATAGGAAACCGATGAAAGCGAATAACACTAAATCTTTGGCTGGTATCATGGTAGTTTCGGGACTGATTTGTATAGGATAGTCCCGAAAATACCAACCATTCCTATACATTGACCCCCTCACTAATAAACGTTGAGTAACGGTGGTATAGCTATACAATGTTTTGTCCTTATCTGTCACTGTGACATTTGAATTTGACAGATAAGGACAAAACATTGTATAGCTATACCACCGTTACTCAACGGTTATTAGTAAGGGGGTGAGTATCTTGATTTTCGGATGATATTACGATTTATGATGATGGTTATGATCATATGTTGACCTCTCTTTCTATAGATTGTACTATGTGACCTAATGTCATGGGACGATACTCGTGTACTTTTCCCATAAGCCGTATCATGCCATGGTATGTGTACCAGAGTTGGCACGAATGAAATTTACGATAATAATGTGACTTTCTTTTACCATTTTCTGAACTAACTTGCAGCCTTTAAATACTTTTTTTTTTATTGTTATAGTAAACATAATTCAATTTTGTTTTTATTATATGTGTACTTTTGTTTGATCCCATTTCTTTATTCCACTCGTGCTAGCTCTGTTTGTGGTAACGGTTGGTCTGACGGCGTTACTGAACTGTGCGGGAACGAGCGAGACAAATCTTTCCCGCACAGCGCAGTAACGCATCATGATGCATCAGGTGTACTTTCACATTTCTTTGTGACATAAAAAATAAACAATTTTATCGATACAATACGTTTTGTTTGTTTTATCAGTGGAGACTTTGTGTTTTACAGATCCAATCAGCGACGATTTTATCGATACCGTTACCGTTGATGGTGTTCCTTTGGGGCACTCTAACGATACCACGACCGACCAAAACTTTCTGGGTCACTTTAATTGCTTACACAGAGGTACAGTATTTTTAATTACATATGCTTGGTTACGGATACCGTGGTAGACACTATAAGAATAGTATAGTCGACTGGAGATCTCGTACAGGCCGCTGTAAATGGCAACCCATGAGACAGTACGGAAGTAAAAGATGGGAAAAGTCCAAAATCGGAAGAAGGGAAAAGATGAAAAAGGAGAATTAAAAGAGCGAAGCTATTACACGCAAGACTAATGAATCTGTTTGTCTATAAAAATAACGAAAAAGATGTCGTTTTAAAGCTTGTTGCCCCAATGACTCGATTGGTTTGAACATTTTCAGATATCAAATGGCTTCTTAAAAAATGCGTTTGTGCATATAATGTACATTAACTATAAGAAATTATAAAGTGTTGCTTGATGTATTTTTGCAGGTGATCGTCCTGTTGAAGAGCATGTTCCAGTTCGAGATTTTACCTTGGAACCAGATGGCGATTCCGGATAACATGCCGTTCACGGCGCCGCGCATCATCGGCATCGAGCGGAAGTCCAACTACGCCCTTTACGACCTCCTGCTGCTTCTTATTATTTTCTTACACAGGTCAGTATTGATCAGATAGTGGCATCAGAAACGTAAATGTACATAAATCCCAATTGAATCTCAGCCAGAGGGATTGCACTGGGCGTGTCGCGCCGCCATAGTAACCTTCCCGCTCGTACATTCTGAGAATGGATATCAGTCCGGGGCCGGCACCGAGCGAGTGAGCACGCGTGCGCCATGATCTGCTTGCCGCCGTCTTGAACGATCGATTACGGGGCGTGCCGTAATTACGTAGTGAAGTAACTTTTTATTATTTACTTGTTATGTGGTGTTGATTGATAAACACGATGAAATTGAACGCACTCCGAAAAGCGGTTAAATGTACTGTTGTGTAAATGGTTGTTTGAATAAACAAAAGAACGTAAAATATTCTTTTTTTAAGTTGCCGACAAACTGTGAACGTTTTATTACTTAGTAGGTAATACTTATTATGAAATTGCACTATTTTGTATAAACGGGTTGTTACCACGGTCTGTGTTTTTGATGCCCCGCCCGATATTTCGACGATGTTACAATAGTTTATATTATATTAATGGGTCTATATTGTTTGCCATGTGCTTTAGGTCATAATCATCGCAAGTCATAACGTATTTTTTAAAGAATCTGTTACATTTTCAGGATTTTTATAAATCAAACCTAACCTAACCTAGCCTTGTCTACATGTTAGATATTTCAGAACCTTTGAAAAGTTTATAGTTTCAGCGATATAAAAAATTATGACTATCAATAATTATGTCAACAATGACATTATGACCAATAAAATTATGGGAAACTAAGGGCTCCCTATATTTATAGGTACTGTGATTATATTAAACACGTTGTTAAGGGAACATAGAGAGAACCTCCTTTTCTTCGATGTCGGTTAAAAACACGTCGATACGACCCCCGCAAGCGAGCGACATCTGGTGAGCTTAAAAAAAAACATCAGTAATGTTGTTCGAAATCTTGCTTGAAACTAGCTATAAGCTGTTCCTTTACCGCCTTACTCAGAGATATTTAAGAGAAAATGAACTTCTTCCTTTTTCAAGCTTGTGTATGAAAAAACGTCACTAAGGAACGACTTAATCATCATTAACTGAATCTGAGTGCGGTGGTTAGACACCAACAATGGGGTGGTTTAAAAACTAAGCTACTTGTTTATGTAAACTATACAGGGTGAAAAGTTGAGATGGGGAAGTAAGGGCAGCTACTAGATCCCTTGCTGCTACGCGAAAATGCTCTTAGAAGACGTTTACTAACTTTTCAAGTTTTCTTTGATTTGTGGGTGTTCTAGTACTCTCTAACCTTAGTCGGTCTCAAAGAATATTTTAATCCTTGGTATAAATGGAACCGATTGGAATTTAAAAAAATAACTGAAATCTGTTTATGTTCTCTCTGACTGTACATTTTATCAAAAATCTGTGAATGTCGATTGTCGTCACTTAAAAAGACTTCTAAGAGCATTTTCGCGTAGCAGCAAAGGATCTAGTAGCCGCCCTTACTGCCCCATCTCAACTTTCCACCCTGTAAAAGTTGTACCTA
Source organism: Acleris literana (assembly GCA_946894065.1). NCBI lineage: Eukaryota > Metazoa > Arthropoda > Insecta > Lepidoptera > Tortricidae > Acleris > Acleris literana. Next base: position 19,037,263 of record OX335671.1, on the reverse strand, counting down.
GACAACTGAGAAGACAAAAGTTGTGTGTGTCGAAAAGTTTATTTACGCCCTTACTCGTTCGTGTGTAAGCTTCTAAACACTAAATATTTTAAAATCAAATAATTTATAAAACATTTACCTTAATCTGCAGATTCATGCTGAAGTCCCTAGGGTTATGGAAGGAATCTTCGCAGGAGAGCGATCTTCGGAGAGACATGGAGTTCCCTCTCTCAGACGAAGACACGCAGTTGATAGTGGAGGGTGAACTGCAGGAGGTGGGCAAGAAATTCTTGAAGTTACACGACGAGATTGGCCCGTGAGTGTTGCTTGCCACCAACCCTTTTTTAATATTTATTGTGGTTTGTATGTCTGCAGAACAAGCGAGGCGTTACTTAAGATATTTTTCATCACACTTGCACGTAAACAGTATCTAAAAATACAGGTTAACTTGGCCGCAATGCCCCATATAAAACCCTCAAGCTTTTTTTTCTCATGAAACCCTAGGTCGGTAAGTATTATTTTTTTCAATGTAATACTTGGACTCAAACTATCACAATACGTCAGGACCCCAATTCTTGTGCCATTCGATATGAAGTTTCATTCGAGATGAAATGTCAGTTGCATACAATTTTCTAAAAATGTCGCATTTAAACTATTGATCTCGACTGTCACTAGAATCGGACTCCTGAACACATTTGACATTATCTGTGGTAAGTCATAGACTATGATGATGTAGTCTGCGGTCTGCCGCTAATTTATAAATACTGATTATAAACTGTGTGATTCCAAAATAATAATTAAAGGTGTCTTTGTGCACATATTAAAATTTATATATCAATAAAAAACGTGTCGTCGTCAGAAGAAATGGATATTGCGACTCCGTCGGACATCGCCAACGTGGCTAAAATTATTAGTGAGAATCGTAAGTTAAAAATATGATCTTTTGTCTGACACATTTCCTCGCAATTGTGATGAAAAACATTGTATGTTTCACAGGCGGTATGGGAATTACGAACCTCGACTCAGAAAGCCCTCAGTCTTCGACTTCGGGCTTCTACTAGAGCCTCGATCATAATTCCTTACATACCGCCCTTAATACACAATAATATATTGATGTAATATATCTTAAAATAGTAGGTAAGTAACGTAAGTTCGTTCTGCATTACCTAACTGACCAAGCAGCCATTCCTTTATTCCTCTAACTTGAGTAAAAGATACCGGTTGCGTGGTATATTATTAAAAAAACACTGTCATTTGGGTTAAAGGGAATATCGACGACTCGACGTCAAACGACGCCGTAGATAAGTTTTTCTTTCGTATCAGTAACATTCAAATTCAATATAATGTACTCTTCAGCGGTCATATGCTTTTAAGCATCAATATTTGTTTTTACCACGGCGTTGAAAATGTTAAACATTTAATTTATATGGCTATACGTTGGTCGTAAAATCTCCCTTACGCTCGAAAATTGTATCGCCTAGAACATGGTTTCCCAACCAGTGGGACCTCCCTAGGGGGGCGTGGAAAGCTTTGAATTTCGAAAATATTTGATTTAACTCGTTAATTTAACATCATAAATGATATATAGCCTGACAACTTTCTATTTGGTCCTCGCCATGTTGCGGATTTTCAGTGATATTAATTTCTTTTACTGGCAATGATTACACTTTGACATCAGACGTTGAATGTCATCGAATGTCACCGATGTAAACAAAACGAAAATATATCGCGATTTAAACGATTTTATCATAAAAATGCCGAAAAAGATTCCAAAAGATGCAAAAAAAAATCATTTTAAATACAATGAAGTATTTAAAGCAAAGAAAGGACGAAGGATTGAATAGCATTCCATTGAAAACTGTTTTGCAATTGGATACTGACATGACTGGTACTGACACTTTATAGTGCGGTTGTATTGAACTGGTTAGTTGTTATACTTAAACTTAATAGATTTTATTTTCTCATTTAAGGTGTATGTAGATCCACGATTAAAAATATTTCTAAAAATAATGAAACGGTCTCGACTTTGCCAACTGTACAAAATAAAGCCTCACGCAAAAGGCGAATTAATATAGATGACTTCGATAAATGTGCCATTCGGTATAAAATTCATGACTTTTATGCCGTGCGAAAACAAGTACCAAGTATCAAAACTCTGCTTATCGCTTTGAAAAAAGACATTGGATTTACAGGCAGCAGAGAATACTTGCGAAAACTGATGCACAGTATGGGATTCAGGTATAAAAAATGCAGAAACCAACGCTCTATATATTAATGGAGCATTCCGATATTGTGGTTTGGCGTGAAAGCTATTTGGATGAAATTAAAGAAGCTAGGGATAAAGATATGCTAATTGTTTATTTGGACGAGACCTATATTCATACTTCTCTAAACCACGCAAAATGTTGGCAGAGCGATAATGAACCCGGAGTATCGAAAGCCGTTTCAACGGGGAAACGATATATTATTGTACATGCTGGGGGACCATCCGGATTTGTTCCTAATGCTCTCCTAGTGTACAATGATAAAGAAAAAAAAGTCGATTATCATGATTCGATGAATAAAGACAATTTTAAGAAATGGGTTACTCAGAAACTAATTCCTAATTTGAGTGAACCCACATGTATAGTAATGGATAATGCCCGGTACCATTGTTTTCGCATTAATAAACCACCAACATTTGTGGATAGAAAAGATATAATTGCAGAGTGGCTCCGTTCGAATAACATTTCATTTCCACAAAAGGCAAGCAAAGCTAAATTGGTTGAGATTTTGAGACGTCACAAACCGGAACCAATATATGAAATAGACACGATTCTCTCTACACATGGACACAAAGTGATAAGATTACCGCCATATCACTGTGATATGAATCCTATTGAGATGATTTGGGGCATTGCAAAATCAAAAGTGGCCACTAAAAATGTTTCTCTCGATAATGATGCTTTCCTAAAGCTTGTTGAAGATAGTTTTCAGGTATAAAAAATACTTTGATGTTTAGAATTTAGTTGTGTAGTATAAATTATTTAGGATTGAGTTTATGTAATTTATGCTTTATCTGTTTTTTTTTTAATTTATTACTACTACTTAGGAAGTCACTCGAGAAAACTGGGCCAACTGCTGTGACCATGTAAAAAAAATTGAAGACGATTATAGGAATAAAGGTCCTATAATCGAATCCCAGACTGAACGTTTTATAATCGAGGTTGGTGGTCCTGAAAGCGACACAACATCTGACGAAGATCAAACTTCACCAGAGTCAGAATATGAAGAATACAGAAATATTGAGTAATTGGAATCGGATTTTGACGAATAGGTAATATTACAAAGCTCTGATTCTCTGTAAACAATGTTTTGGTATTATTCAAATATCAACACAAACCCAATATACACCATGCTGACTATACATGACGTATGCACATTATTGCCATACGTAAACTGTTTGTAGCGACACTGTGTCAGGGTCAAATAGAAAGTTGTCAGGCTTTAGTACTTAACACATTCATTGTGATACTTTCGGGCTCTGTTTCACAACTCGGCGTCGGTCGATGTTGTAAATTTGGTCTATATTGGAATCGCTAATGCATCGTTTGTCCGAATTTTCTTTTATCCTAAATCCTCTTCCGCCTGATTTTTAAATATTTTTAGTGTTGTTAGAATACAACCCTAACCTAACCTTACTGCGGGTTTTTTGGAAAGCTTAAAAAGATATCTGACTCATCTGAAAACCAGTTTAGGACAATCAATAATTCGGACAATCGTTATTAGGGATTCTGAAGGACACCCTGTGAATTTATGTGCGGTTGCTTCTTTGTCACGAAAAATATTGTTATTTTATTTATAATTCGGAGGAGGTTCGACGCAAAAAAAATATGGAAATCAGACCTACATTATACCGAATAAAGGTCAAAGATTAATATAGTATTTAACTAAATATAAAGTTCGGGAAATCTAGGATGATCCCTGCGACACCTTATTATACTTGTTTCTTTAACTAATCACATGTACCACATTAAAGCAAACCTTGCGAAGTCGTTCAGTAATTTAAATAATTTCTAACATTTATCTAAATAAATGTAACTGTAATTCTTACTAGTCATTATAGTAAGTATGACAAAATACGTAAGTGTATGTCACAGCCGGGTCATTCTAGATTGAAAGAGAAAAGAGAGAGTAATATTCTGCATAATTGACTTACGTGAAGTGTATGCAACTAACTAATAATTCTTGAACTGTAAAACTTACTTAACGTAACTGTAAAACATTCTTAACTTATGAAATAAACAAACTTGACTAAACGTAACTCTGCGTATCGCTTTTCTTCCTACTGACTACCCAGCGAAACAAATAATAAGCGTAAAGAAATTATACCAATCGTTACTCTGCCAAAAGAAAGGTCTGCCAATAGTTGTCTGCGAAACTAAATCTGCATAATTAAACTCGGCGACACGACAGGTCACCCAATAGCCGTACCAAGCTATGTTGCAAGAACTGTAAGAGGCTATATATATATGCTGTCACGCCCACACAAGAATCAATAGGGACGACATGTGCTTCCGCGCGAAGAACGTTAGATGGAGATACTTTGTTAGAAAAATGACTTACTATGAATAAGAAGTTATAAGTACATACCTACTCAACTATTAAACCAAAAATCATCGCTAAAGATCGTAGGGTTTCGAAGATTCATCCAAAAACTTGCAAAAAGATGATTGAAATATAAAACTATTGACGTTTTTGTTTTAAATGTGTTTTCACGTTTAACAGTTTCAAGGAAAAATAATGATGTTTTATACAATGTTATCCAAATAACAGAAATATAGGCGATCGCGATTTAAATATCCAGGGCCCTAACATGGTTGCGTTTATCGCGTGACAAAGTTTAGATAAGGAATCCGTCACCTTTTGACAAGTAAATAAGTACGACAGTGACGTATGCTTTATCCACATTTGACACTACCGACTTTAGGATAAGGCCTTTTAAGGTGTATAACCGTTTGACATGGTGCAGTCGGTAGGGTAAGAACCTAAGCTTTCAAAAGCGATCTTTTTTTGAATTAGACCGAAACCCAGCGGTAATGTAGTCAGTAAGACCCGGTAGGGCCGGCTTAGAAGTCGGAGTGTGGGTCGGTTAGTACATTGTGCGGTGTCGGATCAGACAGTCGTCACTGGCTGGCGGACCGCTGGCGGCGGGTACAGCACGCGTTGGAACTGGCCGCGATGGAGCTGGGCACGACGCGCTCGGATCCCCGCGCGGCGCGCCTCGCCTGGGAGCTCATGCAGGCGAACCCCTACAAGTTCGGCAGCCCCAGCCTCTCCGGCTTAAAGCTCTCCGCGCTACGGTATCAACCCGCCGACAATATTGTACTTAACATTTCCTTCTAAGTTAAAAGGGCGCATTTGCAAGTTTAATGGTTAGTGTTTTGTAAATTTCACTTACGCCGCTTTCCAATATTCAAACTGCGGACATATTTGGTTACGTCAGGGTAAGATTAGTCACATTTTATATTTAGCGAACGTCATATTTTAAAGTTCAAAATCTGTCTGCAGTTTAAATATTAGGAACGAGCATCAGAATTGGTCCCATACCAACAGTTAACTGTTTTAACATCGGATCGAAAAGGTTTTTCATACGGGATCGAGTTGTACAACGACTCCTAACCATTGTAGGTTGTGTTACATTCGTCGGTATCCAGTAGGAGTTTCAACATAATTATGCGCGCTTTTCCTTATTGAAGGAAAAATAGTTACGGTCTTTAATGTCATTATTATATTGTAAAAAAACCTCAATATACAAACAAAGTGTAAAGTAGTATGTAATGTAAATTATACATTTTAATTAAGTTGTATTAGATTAATATGATTTATATATGAATTATATATGAGTAGTACCTATACTTTAGTTTGTAGTTTGTTCCTATTGATAAGTCGTACTTACTTGATTGTAAGTAAATATAGTTTAGTTTAAGTATTTAGAGTTTCTAGTTTAGATCGTGATTTGACGTAGACTAAGAGCTAGGTTTTAACTCACAAGTTTTATCATAGTATTAGCCTACTGGTTTACACAAATCCTTACTATGATTATGAGGTAGCCAGAATGTATTTGTCTGGATTAAAAACCCCGATCCACAAATAGTATTTTCAGTTAATTGAGACAAAGTCTTAAGCCTCAATCCAGTACTGAACTTAAGATACGATTGAAATATCCCTGGTTTATTCTAAAAATATGTTTAGTCTGAGAACTGATTCAAGTTCTGATACCAACCCTGACGCTCGGCCTAATTGGTTTAGTAAAATTGTGTTGACTTGTTTGTTATATTTTAGCGAACAAGAACAGCGTAAAATAGAGAAACAACAGGCCCAGCCCCCCGTCGAACCCGAGCCCGAGCCCGAAGCCGGGCCCTCCAACGCGATTGACGGCGACCATTACAAGTAACATTTTCAATTATTAATTTCATGCCTCAATAGCTTAAGGCTTTCGTGGGAGAACTTACAAATAGGTAGATCAGAAATTTTACACTTTCTACCCATATTAGAAATGAGGCTCGGAATAGCATAGAATGGAAAATACTCTACCGATGAGGCCTAGCTCTGGCTCTCCTTTCAAGCGAATACTGATGATGAGTGATGACGATGACGCATGTTATATATAGATACAACAAACTAATGTAAATATTCAAAATAAGGTATTAAATAATAATAATTAAATCTAGCCCAAAATATGATCATTACGAATGTAAGATCTGCTGAGGTATCAACAGGTTTGTCTATAACTTAAAATTAAAAGCAAGGAATAGGAGGATTAAAACGACGACGGTGTCTCTAACTACGTTAAGAGCAATAACTATAATAATTGATTTATATTTTGGTAATATGACAAGGCACGCCAAAGTACTATAAACTACTTCGGCGGCAATAATAATTTCAATTTACTCAGCGCCCGCGTATTGTGTAAGGGGGTCGCTAAGAGAAATGATTTGAAAAATGGGCCATACATTAGCGAAATATTTAATAAGTTTCTATATTTTATTTTATTTTTGGGCAAGCTTTCGCTGCCGCCTCTATTTTTTTTGCAATATCATCATTTGCTTACCTATATCAAACTAATGAGTCCCAACACAGATGATCCACGTTAAGTATAGCGAGATGCTGTCGCCACATTCCGACTTCATCATACGAACAGTGTAAGTTAAATAAAAGCTTGTAAAATACCTAATAAGACTATTTTCAAATTATTTGATTTAATTGTTTAGGACGGCAGCGAATGCTTTGAGACGTGTGAACTTTACTTTGTGTATTTCTAATTCGCGGTTAATCAGTAAATATTTGTGCATCCTTGTAGAGTAACAAATAGTCTGCTTTCAGAGTAAACGACGATCACGAACCGATCATCGCAGTTTCGACTACACTGGAGGATAAATATGGAAATATTCATAGAGTTCTATTACTCGGGTAAGTGTCTTGAGTTTTGTTTTTAACTTCAAGTAAATAAACTAAGAAGCTTACTTCAAGGAATAGGGATAATCATTTTTTTAAATGAAGCAAAATAAAGCTCAATGTTTACCCATATTCATGCGAACCAAATTAATACGAAATTTTTCTCTTTACTGTTTCATGGTGGCACAATCCGCGAACATATTATGGATTTATACGATTATTTATTTATTTCTTTATTTAGGAGATAATACAGAAACAAACATAGAGTGTAACATCATTAGTACATTGGTACTATAGATACAGATGTTTCCCTGAATGTATCTCACTATGAACACAAGAAATACTAAGTTAAAATAGCGGCATGCAATGTACTTAATTAAGATTATGATAAAAAATAACATTAAATAACAGAAACACAATGAAATATTAATGCTTGTATAAATTCAAAACATAAGGGTTAAACTGGGCACGGGATTGTGAAAATAGGTCTATGTCATTAAGAAATATATTGTGATGGCCACACAGCCTATCTATCTATAATATAAAAGGCAAACCTGACTGACTGACTTAGATATCAACGCAAAGCCAAAACTACTGTATCTAGAAACTTGAAATTTGGTACAGGGGTTCCTTTCATGATGTAAGTGAGCACTAAGAAAAGATTTTCCGAAAATCGACCCCCAACAGGAAGAAATAGGGGGAGTAGTGGGAAACTAATTCTACACGTACGAAGTCGCGGGCGTCCTCTAGTAATATATATGGGTGCACGTTTCCCGGCGTTAGTCTTAGTTATGCTTAGTTGTGTTGGGTTATGCTTCATAAGAAGACTCCCGTTATCTTGGGGCACTGACATCGCCTTTCTGTAGGGATTGAATGTTCATTTTATCGACAGTCTCTATATCGATTTTTATAGTTTATTGTGCAACCATACGATTGACTTGTTTGCCTTTTAAATCTCAATATAGCGTAGCGCAAAAATATTTCTTGGAAAGAAAGAAGAAACGTACAAACAGATTTAGGAGGTGAGAAACGTTATAGCACGGAGCTAAACTAGTAAATTTTTGGATTTAAGCGTCGGTTTACAATTATCTTAAGCAGCAACAGTATACCCTTTAGGTAGAGTTTAAGAAAGCGATCACTTATTTCGTGGTTATCAAGCAGCTCATGATGGTGTAATTATTGGGAACGCGCCTGCATCAGTCCGCATGACCCATGATTTTGAAACATCTGATATAAAATAGAGTACCTACTGTGTATATGTGTGTGTCTGTAATGTTTGTCATAGTGGTTGATCACCTTCAATGTACTTTTTTTTTTAAAAGCTTATTTATGTTCCTATTCCAGTCCAGCCGAAAACTAACATGAAAAGATACGAAAAACTAAAATTTATAAAAGTATGTCATACTTTTACACTTTTACTACTTACCTTGGTCACGTTATAACAAAATCGAATGAGCAAAACAAGATTTGTCACTTTTATCAGTTATCAGTCATCGTGAGTAATAAAAATTGTAATGATGTTTTTGTGTGTAATGAAGATACCAACCATTTACCACAATTCTGGTAAAGAATCTTTAACGTTGACTCAGGTGTGAGACAAGCTCTTGAGACTCGTGGGGAGCTATGAAATTTTACAATTTGTATTGTTTCATTAATCTCATATATAATTACATGGTGGTTGCAGTGTGCAGCGCTACTTGCGGCCCACGCAACAGTTCTTCAAGCGCATGCTGGCGCCAGGCGCGCGCGTTACGGCCGACGTGTACGCGTACATGTTCCTCTGCGACTTCTTCAACTTCCTCGTCGTTATTTTCGGCTTCGCGGCCTTCGGGGTCAGTCTGTTTGAATATAAAATTGCGTTTTAAATCTAACAATAGTAAAAGGTCCGAGCATAGTTTTAAACATGGACAGGATGGGCACCCCAAACATTACAGTGACGAGTGATGTAGGTACATATGTATGTACACGACACGGATAGAAAACTGTCCGTTAACTGGGTCAAGGGCGTCCCGTCCACATTTATTTTGCATATATTTTCTCGCTACACTTTTGGATGTGACGAGAGCCGTCCGTCACGAGAAAAAATACGCTATGCTTGCTACGCTGCGACCTTAAGCTGCTTTTATATTTGAGCGTTTACTCAAGCATTCTAGCGAATGTGCTCAAGTTTATCAGCACCATTAGTTGTTTTAAATTTAATATTGAGAAATTAATACACTATCGCCATAAAGATATTCACTGTTTGGTTAAATCTGCTTCTTTTTTATGAAGAGTCGTAACAGCTTTTATGAAGTCGTCGACGTTTTCGAAAATTAAAATTTTGAAAGAACAGAAATAAGACCACGATCGTGTATTTAGTTAAGTTTTATGGGTACCAATTTATGCAGAATAACCAATCTATACTACTGTTAACATCCTTATCCCCACAGACGCATCAAGGCGATGGCGGCGTGCAAGCTTATCTAGAGGAAAACAAAGTACCCATTCCCTTCCTGGTGATGCTGATCCTACAATTCGTCCTCATCGTCGTAGATCGCGCTCTGTACCTGCGCAAATACATACTCGGGAAAATATTGTTCCAGTATGCGCTTATTATCGGCGTCCACATATGGATGTTCTTTGTGTTACCCTCTATAACAGAAAGGTGAGTGTGGACAGTTATATCCAGTAGTAGCAACAGTATTGCCATTGCCATGTTCCAATCAAAGGTTTCTTGGCTTCTGTAGAGTTTGTTATGTCTCAAATAAGTGCAACACTTCCTCGACAGATTTGGCAGAAGTTCCGTATGTGAAGACGGGATCGAGTATTTGAAAGTGTTTGAACTCGATGGTTTTTTATTCAATGTAAAATGTTTGTATATTGCTTGTGACGGATTTCCGTTCTTTAAAATCGATTTATAATTCTGTATTATATAAGTTGGCGCTTTTTAGGCATCAGTTTCAGGAACTCTCTAACAAACACGATACAATTTAAGCAAATATAAATCTGTTTAGTTAATGAATGATTTTAGGGCAGATATTCCGCTTTGGTTTAGCCCATCCTGCTTCGATATCGTAATCATACTGTTGACATGACAGCTCTTACAGTCAATCGAGTAAATAGGAGCTGTTATAACATTCACAATATGATTACAATACGAAGCAAAGCAAGATGCCTTTATGCCTTGTTGAATGGAGGCCTGAATGTAGCAATCACATTTTGCATACAGGACGTTTAATGCGCGCCTTCCGCCTCCGATCTGGTACATGGTGAAATGCCTGTACTTGCTTCTGTCGGCGCACCAGATCCGCTGCGGCTACCCGCGCCGCATCATCGGTAACTTCCTCTGCAAGTCCTACCGGTTCCTGAACATGATCTTCTTCAGATGGTAAGACCACACAATCATGACAACGTGACAGTACCGGCTGATATCGCCGCTAAGTAACTTAATGTCGTCACGCAATATATCGACACGAAACCACACCAACACCAAGCATAACTCCAACTTTTTGAAGCTAGCTGAGCGTAGGCCTTACGTCATAGGCCGTCATGAGTCCTTAGCATGCCGACAGCATGAGGTCGACTGGTTTCCAAAGTACATACTTAGTAGCCGAGGACAGTCGCCCGTCGCGTCGTATACTTCAATTTAGAACATAACATAGTTCACGTCAATGCTTTACTTGAGTCGAGTAAAAGTTGAGTTAATCTGGTGTGGTGGAAGATCATTCTTTGTAGGATCTGGACACTGTATCTAAATATGTCCCTTTTGAATATTATATCCATTTCATACCCTTGGACTTCTTGCTAGTTTGACGTTTCTGAGCCACGGAATGGTACAGACCTACAAGTGAATGGATTCGACGTCGCTAGTCTCCCTTAATACTTATCTGAACGGATAGGAGGTCAGGTTCACATTATGTTACAGTTTTATGGCGGTTCCATTCGTGTTCGAGCTGCGCACGCTCATGGACTGGATATGGACGGACACATCCATGACGCTCATGGACTGGCTCAAGATGGAAGACATATTCGCCAGTGTCTTCCTTCTAAAGGTAAACTTTTCAACGACATAACAAGTATCTAAATCTTTATAATCGCAAACACAAAAATCAATCTAAATGATACTAATTCCACCTGTTAGGATTCCGATGGAAAAACTGTGATGATGATCGATATCATTAATGTTTGATATAAGTCGTCAGGAAAGTTAGTTACTGTTTGTCGTTTTTGTATAAATAATAAACATTGAAATCCGCTATCATTTAAGTGATCAATTTGTGCAACCTTTAAATATTGTCTTTTAAGTATTGTATTACTTTAAAATTTGACTTCATTTTTTACCATGCAAATCTGAAACACTCTTTTATGCACTGGCAACGTGGTTTTGTTGGACTCACTAACCGAGAGCAGCGGAAGGAATACCACCCATAAAATTATTAAGTCGGTGACACCTAATTAGATTTTTTCTTCAACATAAATTTCAATGTGTTAGATAAAATCACTAGCTTTATGCCCTTGTCATACTATCTACTTGTTTTTTTGCAGTGTTCTCGCCACATAGAGGACGAGTACCCTCAGCCGCGCGGCCTTAAGAAGTCGACGACAGTCAAGTACTTCCTTGGCGGGAGCGTGCTCGCGTTCGTCATCGCGATCATCTGGTTCCCGCTCGTCTTCTTCGCTTTTGGGGACTCTGTAAGTCATTTGCTATTCCGTACCATCAAAGCCATACCTAACCATCTACCCGTGCAAATAGGGGTATGTAAATAGTTACGCTGTGTTCAATAGTTTTGGACTCTTACTGACGGCTGACTGGCTTCAGAGAGCGAACTGAGTTTATTAGTTGTTAACGTACACGACGTTAACATCCCGCCTAGGCGCCTAACCATGTCGCCGAAGTTAGGATCCTCGGTGGACGATTGAGTATGGCGTTGACTGCACACTGTCGCTCGTAAATAAAACTGAACACTTATGCCTGCTTCTAGTTTAGGATGGTCATTAATATATTTTGTTGATTACGCAGGTCGGAAAGCCGAATCCTCCGACGGACGTGACCGTCAAGATACGCATCGGACCCTTCCTACCCGTTTACCAGATGTCTGCGCAATCGCATAACATTGATGTGTAAGTATATGATTACAAGTAATTGTATGTCATCATAAATATACAACGAAACAACATTATTTGAGCCATATTTGTGATACTTGCATATTTGTCGCCAGTTTCACCGCGCAAGAATACGGACAGCTGAGCAACCAGTACTCGCGTGACCGCACGGCGCAGACGTTCCTGTCCAACTACATGTACAACGATGTGGCGGTCATCGTCATCAACCCCAACTCCACCATGAAGTGGGAGATCTCGCCGCCTGAGCTCGACCGCCTCGAGCGCGAGGCCGCCTCCAGTCAGTATACACTCCGCTTTGTCCTTGCCTCACTCGTACCCACATGTACAGTCACAACACAGGAATGTTAACTTACTTGATACTCTTTATAATATAGCCGAGTAATACATACCATGGGTCTCTCAATGGTTAGCTGGAAGAGATCCCTTAAAGGAATAAGTTCGCCTTTGTAATTTTTTTTTAAATTGTATTGTTCTGGTTTTTCTTTTGTGCAGTAAAGTGTTTACATAAATACATACATACATACATACATACATACATAGTTACATACTATGTCGACTTTAGTGATATTTTATTTCAAGTTGTATAGATCATCTCGTTTCAAGTATACTGGTTACTATGGCTTGACGGATGTTATTAAAATAGCAAGGGAAAAATTGTTTTTAACGTTTTTCCGTAGAGCTGTACTTTTAAGAATGCCATCCTCTTTTTTTAATACTTTATTTTTTATTTTTCTTTGATCAGATGCCTCGCTCTTGATAAGATTCACGTTCGTTATAACACGACCGAGTAACAACGCTCAGAACCCTCCGACGATAGACGACCACCGCGAGATGCCCTTAAAGGCTTATGTTAACGGGACAAGGAACCCTGAAAGAGAAACATTGCTTCAAATGCTGGCTGGAAATGCCTCTTCGGATACTTGGTTTGTAGCGTCCAGTTTTTTTTTCAATTATTTTGATAATCAAATATGGCGTAATAGTTTCAACTACAATATATATTTTCTAAATTGCAGGTTAAACGTTGATCAGCTGTTTCCAAAGTTTTTGAAAATATTTAACAAGGGGATCGCGAAACCGGCCTATCAACTAATACCTGAATCGATAGCTTCTGGTAACTATAAATTTGTATACTAAAACCTTTGGTTGGGAGAAGTTCTTCGGGTAGACGGGTCAAAACTGGGGTTTTACAGGGTTCTAAGGGGCGGTGACTTTAAGGTCTTTAAGATTTTAAACGAGGAGGAAGGTCTACAGTGCCTTATTTATGATAAATAACAATGATTATACAGCGTGTCCCTGGATAAAGTGCACAAACAAATAGGGATGAAACTAGATGCAATTTCACCGACAAAAACATATATAAAAAAGTTTTGGTGTCATTATTTTACCTTTTAAGATTTGTTAAAATAAACGTTGATTGCTGTAAACCCCATTGGAACAAAGTGAAACATCTCTCCTCATATCGTCTATTGAGATGAAATAAACGGTTTTTCAATCCCAGAGCATTTCCTGTCTCAAACAAATAAAATAAAAATCGAAAGAATACGCCAACCACAAATTACTTAAAAAAAATGGGATGTGACATTATTTATCCTGATCGTGCACGACACTCAATTTGCAATTTTTAAGTGTACCTCATACTTATCGCCAGTCGTGTTTCGTTTTTAAATTTCGAATTATCAATAGTGTATTCATTTGATTTTTAAATGAGTCACAAGTTGTAGCGATATAATCGTGGTGGTTTGTAGATCCGATAAGCCGGTTGTACCGCAACGTACAGTTGCGGCTGGAGCACGACAGTGCCGGCGTCATGTACTGGCGCGTGCGCGAGGCCTGCACCGAGCACGTAAGTGTTTATCATTTAATTCAAAAATTACAATGGTAACATATTATTTACACAAATTTAATAAGTTTAGAAATAAGTTTGTGGGGATAAATATACTTAAAGATTAAAATCAAAATCTAGAAATTCATATAAACACAAAAATTTAAAACTACGGTCCGCCTGTCCGTCCGTTTGTCATGAATTTATAGCTCGTAAACGGAATAAGTCAGAGACCTGAAATTTTGATAATTAGGTTTGTTACGTTTAAGATTTACCCAATCCCGAATATTTCATTAGAAATGCATTTATAATATTTATAAGAGTCCCGAAAAAGTATATATTTTCTTCTTACTCTAACATCTTCGCTGACATTGCTGAAAACTCATTTCATTACGTACAGTAGATTTTTAAAATAACGATTCGTGGAGCCTTTAATGATATCATCCCAAAAACGAACAAACCTGAAGGTTAATTTAAATAAGAGCTATTGCACTGTACCTTGTACTTTTTTAGACAATGTTAAAAATGTCGATTCATAAAATATTTAGTAAGCTGTGCCTAAACAAACAAAAACCGACACAATTTGATTTCAAATAAGTTTAAAAGGCTACATATTATGCTGCTTGCAAAGGGCATTTTGTGCTTCCGCGCGAAAATCGTGAGATGGAGATAGTTTGCGCATGCCTTGAATGCAGCGTAAAATTCAAATAGTTGCTGGTTACTTTGAAATCACAAAATTTATACAAAAATTGGTTTACCCAAAAATCATCGGTAAATAACGTAGAGTTTCAAAGATTCAACCAAAACATTCGAAAAGGTGTTTCAAAAATAAAACTACCGAAGGTTTTTTTTCGTGTTTTCACGTTTAACAGTCTCAAGGAAAATAGCCAAGCTTAATATATTCAAAGAATAGACACAATAGACGTTATGGTTATTGAGATTCAGATTGCGAACACTACCGATTTTATCATACGCACCTTAAATCCAACAGTGAGACTAAGTACCAATTTCACCAAACGATGTTAAATTTAATCAATGTTAATCAACTGTTAGTTCATACATTTTGACAGCTGTTACCGCCCTAATAGTCTGTTAAGTGGTTCACATCTTATGGTGAAATTGGTACTAAATTACGAAAAATATATATTCGAATAGTGACTTACTGTTGGATTTAACATGCGATTATCTAGTGGCCTCTTAATTGTACTTTGTTTTGTTACGGCTCTGTTTCGTTAAAAAGTTTATTGGTTATGAAAAAAGCTTATTGTGCGGGCCCCGACTTCACACTTGACCGGTTCTTTTGTATGTTTTTGTTATTTACTAAATTTTAACGGTTAACATAGAGGAAATACTTTATTTATGGTGATACGTTTGTTCCTGCTTTGGGTTTTTATTGATTTAGGTAAAATTGAATTGGAATCTACCTTTTTCTTTCAGGATGCGTTGTTGTTGTCGATCCCAAAGAACACCTGCGAAATGCTTGTCATGTACACTTTCAATGACAAACTATTTCCGGAGACGCTTAACTTTATCTCCGGTGGGGGGTAAGAAAATCTGTTGATATATTGATTTCATTGATTAATGTTTATAGAACATCAGTTTATTGCGCATTGGCGTTTTTATTAAAAACAATACTACGATCAATATTATGAACCTATTCTATTATAGTATTTAAAATCCACGACAGGGTGCCCTGCCAGTCAAATTGTGAAAATGTATTGCAAAGCTTGTGTCAATGTATAGAAAATGAAGTAGTAAAACACTATAGCTTGTGTTGGGTGTGTTGTATATAGCATCATCGGGCTGTACACGACGTTTGTGTTCCTGGCGTCGCGCGTGCTGCGCGGCTTCTTCTCCGGCATCTACACCAAGATCATGTTCGACGACCTGCCCAACGTCGACCGCGTCCTGCAGCTTTGCCTCGACATCTACCTGGTAACTATACTATGTCCGATCACGACGGCTCACACATACTTTTTTTTTTTAAATGGTCTGTTTAAACTTTGTATTCGTGGTCTGGTCAGAACGGATATATCACTACGGACAGAATAATCAGGAGGAATTATTTTGAAAAGAATATTGTGGTCCAATTTCACACAAAATTAATAAGTCTTCTCGCTGACCTGCATACGAGAGCACTTGCAGTTGCATGGGCAATTAAGCTGCCAATGGAAAAATATTGTATGTTTTTTTCGCTCTAAATCTAAATCTAACACGTCATTGATTGCGACCGACTTATTGTTCGACGATGTTAGTACTACGATAACTTATAAATTATAATAGTAGTTTATGTGACTGTACATAATGAAGGGCAGTAAACACGAGTGTGGGTTTATGAAACGAGCCAAAGGCGAGTTTCATAATAACATCTAACGGTATAGGGTAGTATCGCTGAGACCCACACAGAGAAGTTGTATTGAAGTTGTAAATAAATGAATCACTTTTATAAATTATGTGTTTAATACTTTTTCTAATAATAAGATTACAGGAAGATAAGTAAACAAAAATAAAATAATTAATTTTAAAGAAGCAGCAAGACACGAGATCCCGTGTCTGGTTCTATTGAAATTTTCTAGAGAATGAGCTTATGGATCGATATCCGAATAGATCATAAACAATTTTGAATTTGGAAAGATTTAGATCGAAATGTAAGAGTGGCCAGGAACGCCAACAAAGGAGGTTGTAACAACCTCGTTACAATACCCGGGCTGGCCTGGAAAGAAAAATCCTGAGCTTGGAGTGAAGGATTTTTCTTTTAAATAAGTTAGTATAAAAATGAATTTAAATTAAATGTGGTGGTTGAGGTGAATTATGAGGTGAGTGAGGTGAGAATGTAATGTATAGTGGATATGTACAGTGGGAAGCAATCTATTACTTTCATTCTATTCCTTTCATTCATCTTCATTCATTTATAGTTATGGTCGCATTTATCGCAGCTGATAACACCATTTATGTAGAGTATTCTCCTATTAATTAGGTAGGGATATACTCCATAGAAGGTCCCGTAATGGTGTAGGCTTTTTTTAGGGAACAGTCACCAACCGCTGATGTAATAGTCTAGGGTGATAAAGTACCTATATACAAGTATTCTATAAGAAATCTCACTAAGAGAAACATTACGTAAAGCTTTTATTTTTTGAGTAATTGCTTCGGGGTTAAAAAGAAAACATGACTATTTTGAGAGTGGTCACACAAGTGTTTTAATGCATAATTAATTATGTACAGTTACATGCACTACTTTATCTACCCACATATCATAATGATGATGACTTTTACATAGTGACTTTTACAATGATTTTTACTTAGTGGCATGTCAACCGTGATAAAATCCAAAATGTAGGTAGGTGCGTCATTTTAAAATTCTGCTATTATACTACTATTTTAAGGATATAGAATTTTATTTGTATCTCAAAAGAAATTACATTTCACTTAATGAGATTTATCGGCATGCCTTAAGATTACGTTGCGCCCGTGAGCGTCCGCGTTTAATACACTACACTACATACTACAAAACTAATAATACTACAATAGTACAAAACTAACAAAACTAATAAAACCATATAAAATTAGTCAGTTCGCTAATTAAAAATAGATTATAGGGTAGAACTGAAACCGACTACGAAAAAAATAGCACATTCCTGCGCTGTGCAAAGCGGCAGAGCGATAAGACGCCAGGGCCGGACTCAGGTCGAAGTTAAAGGGATATTATTTAGTATATAAGTTTTAAGTTTGAGTTTAAATAAATTATCAGAATTAATGTTTTTAATATTGTCTGGTATATTATTATATATCCGTGCTCCTTCAAACTTTATATTTTTAGTTCCGTAATTTTTTGTACGAGGGAAAGGTGTGAATAAGTTGTTAGCATTGCGAAGTTTACGTCGGCCTTTTTCTATATTTGTTACAAAACTAGTTTCACAATGTATTTGTTTTTTGATAATCTTTCTAATTAAGAGACATGTTTTAAAATGATAAAGTTGATTTAGACTCATAATTTTGGTTTCTGTATATACTTTGTTTGTAGGCGTAAGGTAATCATAATTAAAAAGTAGCTTGATAATTTTATTTTGTGAAACTTGAAGATCTTTTAAGGTAGTTTTCGCTGCATGTCCCCATATTTCGATCAGATGGTCCAAGTGAGATTTTCCGAGTGAGTTATAGATATTATAGCGAACCTGACGTGGTAAACATCGTCTCATGCCACGAAGCGATCCTAAAAGCGAAGATAATTTAGAGCGAATTTTAGTGATGTGAGGTTTCCACGTCAGACCGCCATCTAATATCAAACCGAGATACTTTTCCTCGGAGGATTGTTTTAATTTTATATTTTCAATATTTAATTCAATATGACTAATTTTTTTGTTTTTAGCCCTAAAAATTATGTAGGAAGTCTTAGACGTATTCACAGTTAGTAAATTAGTCTGAAACCATGCATGTATATTATCTAGATCTCTTTGAGCGGGTTCTAGGATTTCATTAATGGAATGACCAAAGTAAAATAGGCAAGTGTCATCAGCATACAAAGATATATCACCGTTAAGTGAAAGTTGACTAACGTCATTAACGTATATTAGGAACAATAGTGGCCCGAGTATTGATCCTTGAGGAACACCGTAAGTTAAGGGCTGTGATGCACTTTGGTAATTACCAATTTTGACTATTTGGAAGCGATTGCTTAAGTACGATACGAACATTTTATAGACCCTATCAGTTATACCTATGTCAACTAGCTTGTTTAATAATATAGCGTGACTAACTGTATCAAAGGCTTTTTTAAGATCTATAAATATCCCCAGACCGATTTTCTTAGCATCAATATTGTTTTTTATTTTAGTTATTAAGTCTACTGTAGCTGAAAGCGTACTGGATTGTTTTCGGAAGCCATACTGACGTGCGAATAAAAAATCAATTTCTACAAGGTAGTTATTAAGTCGTGTATATATAACCTTTTCGAAAATCTTGGAGAAAACAGGCAGAACTGAAATGGGCCTATAGTTACTAGGGTCTGTTTTGATGCCTGCTTTATAGATGGGACTAACTTTTGCAATCTTCAGATCATCAGGAAAAGTTCCATTTTCTAAGTGGTTATTAATGCAACTAGTAAGACTTTTTAGGATATAGTTTTTTAAGCATTTGACGGCTTTTGTATTTATATTATCAATGCCAACACTGGAGTTCGAATCCAAACTATCAATGAGTAGGGAAATTTCACTTTCAGTACATGGTGAAAATTTCGATAACACGTGAGCACTATCGGAGGTTTGGTTTAGTGTGCATATTTTATTGTTATGTAACTGAACTGGTAATTGATTTGCTAAGTACGAGCCTATATTGGAGAAGAAATTGTTGAAAAGTTCACATACCTCGAAGCCGTCCGTAATTGGCCCAGAATCTGTTAAGAGTTTTGGAGGAGCACGGTTACACTTAATTTTATTTTGAGATAGTTCATTTATCAGAGTCCACATTTTCTTAGGATTATTCGCACATTTGGCAAACAAATCATAATAATACTTGTCTTTAGTTCTATTAATAGTTTGAGTCACTTTATTTCTTATTCGTTTGAATTTTTCTTGTAGGTCTTCGTTTTTCGGGTTCTTCTTTACTTCTTGCCAGATGTTATTTCTTTTATTAATATCGTAAATAATGTTCTTGTTGATCCAGTCTTTGCGTGGAGTATTTAATATTTTGGTCTTCACAGTTGCATAATCTCCAATTAAAGTTTTTATCAGAGCCTTAAATTCCATGTAATCCATTGTTTGAGAGAAGTTGTATTTATCGGCCGATTTGTACATTTTATCATAATCAAGAGCTTCATATTGAGTACGTTGTAGTATTTTGGGTTTTTGTTTTTCGGTCCCTAGGAACATCTGTACATGATCTGAGAGTGAGGAGTCCATTATAGCTAAGTTAAATTTAATATTCGTTACATTAGTGTGGATGTGGTCAATGATACTTTTCGTCGTAGATGTTGTACGTGTTGAGTGATTGTCATCAATTCTGTTAAGAGTTATGTACCCGGTTTCTCGCAGCATGTCTTTGTATTGATCAGTCTTTCCGTCTGGTGATAACAGGTTAAAATTAAAATCACCAAAGACAATTGCTCGTTGCCTTTCTATTAGTTGCTTTTCAAAATCTTCCAAGAAATTACTCAAATTTGTATCACCTGGTTTGTATACAATGCCTATGTCTAGTGCAAGTTTGTTGATATGTATCCATAGGTAGTTATTGCCGTTTAAATATGTTTCTTCTGTAACGTGGTTTTTTAAATCATTTCGTATGAAGATAGATACGCCGCCTCCTCTGGCATCTTTTCGGTAATTAAAGTAATGGGTGTAGTTTGGTATTTGTAGAGTTATTGCCTCTTGCTCAGTTTTTATCCAAGTTTCGGCCAAGAGAACAAGATGAATTTTATCGCCAGTTGATTTTAAGACACATTTGAGTTCGTCGAGTTTACCTGGTTTCACTATGCTGCGGATGTTAGTATAGAAGAAGTTTAACGAGTCTTTATTTAATTGCAGATCCTCATAGGAATTTAACAATTCTTGGTGTATGGCGGTATCATCATTCGGTACGGTTCGGTTGAGGGTGTGTTGTGTAGCTAATCGTTTTTTGCCAGCGCAGGTGTTTGTACTATAGTTGGGGTACCTTTTATATATTTGATAGTAAGACCTGTATCACCGTTATTGAGTCGGTCCTGTAGTTTTTGGCGCAATTCTTTAAGATAAGACTGTTGAGCTGGAGTCAAATCAGAAGATACTTTGATTTTGTCTGTGTTTATTTTAGTTTTGTTTCGTAATACTAATTTAGGATATTGTGGTGAATCGAAGCATACTTTAATGGGTCTTGGGTTCCCTGCTCTCTGCTTTCCAAGTCTTATCGTTGATATAAAGTCCGGTAGATTAACGATTACACGTCGCATAATTTCTAGGACTGCATTTTTGTCATGTGTTTGTCTCATTTCTTGTTTTTCGTGGGTGGATTCTGTGATACCGTAAATAATAAGGTTTTTCTCTCGTTCAACGCGGTCCCGAATTTCGCGAATCAGATGTTCATTGCGGGGTGGAGGATCTGTTTTTTTTTTTTTTTTTTTTTTTTTTTTTTTTTTTTTTTTTTTAGGTTCGCAAACTGGACGTTACAGAATTATGACTTATAATAAAAATTGAACTAAACAAACAAGTTTGGCTGCATGCCCTTCTAGGTGCGAACACAACATGCACACGAGTAATTGCACTTAATACTTAGTGATAATTAATAAAGTAACAAACAAATTAAAGAATTTAGAAAATACAAATTAATGCATTATTGTACTAGATAATTGCTTACAATTTAGAAAAGAAAAATTGTTTAATATTTTTGACCGATGCACTGAAGATGTCTAGCTCCTGGCAATCATCGTTGTAGGTTGCACACATGCGAAACAATGGCGAATGACGGCTGTAGTTGGTGCGACATGGCGGGAGACTAAAGGTTTTACGGTTATGCAGGCGGCTACTAATTCGTGGTATAGAAAATTTTACGTTTTTGAGAAGGTCAGGGCTGTCCACTGCCCCGCATATTATTTTGTGGAGGCAAATTATATCAGCAGCTTTGCGCCTTGTTACAAGGGGGATCATTTTGTAGTGTTCGAGTCTCGAATCGTAAGATGTTAAGTTCCGGCAGCTATTATTGGCGTAACACAAACAGTATAAAAACTTTTTTTGCAGTTTTTCTAGCCTATTGATGTGAACTGCATAGGAAGGACTCCAAACAGGGCTGCAGTATTCCAACAGGCTACGGACATAACAGTTAAACAAAATCATTGGTATTTCTGGTTCCTTGAAAGTTTTTGTTTGCCGTATAACAAATCCTGCCAAACGTGAACCCTTCTTTGCAATATAATCTATGTGTTCACGAAAATGTAATTTCTGATCCACAACGACACCCAGATCGCGTATGCTTGTGACTTCTTTAATTAGTTCGTCGTTTACAAAATAGTTGTAGTTTGGAATCTTTTTCTTTCGTGAGAATTTGATGTGAAAGCATTTTGACGAGTTTAAAACCATATTATTATTGCGGCACCAGAGATTGACAGAGTTCAGGTCACTTTGTAAGGACTCAAGATCAATGTCGGAGTTTATTATTCTGTAAATCTTAAGATCGTCTGCAAATAATTTGTACTTGGAAGTTAGATTAGAACAAAGGTCATTAATGAAAATTAAGAAAAACAGGGGGCCAAGATGCGATCCCTGGGGCACGCCTGAGGGCACGATCCTAGCTTGCGACTTGAAACCTCGAACGATGACCAGTTGACTCCTGTTCTGAAGGTATGATTCGCACCACCTCAACAGAGAGCCGCAAATTCCAGCGTGTCCGAGCTTTTGGATAAGAATACCATGGTCAACCACATCGAATGCCTTGGAAAAATCGGTATAAATTGCGTGGACTTCTTTTTTGTTTTCGTACGCCTCGAGTATGTCCTTGACATAACCAAGGAGGTTCGACATGGTTGATCTCCCCGGAAGAAAGCCATGCTGGTGGCAGCTGATATTTGGTTTTAGGTGTGAGTATAACCGTTTTTGTACTAGTGACTCGAACAATTTACCTACGGAAGAGAGGATAGAGATAGGTCTGTAATTGGCTATGTCTCCGTGGTCATCTTTTTTATGAATAGGGGTAATATGCGCAGTTTTCCATTTAGTGGGAAATACTCCGCAGCTAAGAGACTTGTTAAAAATGATGTGTAGAGGTTCAGTTAATTGTGACGCACAAGTTCTGAGAAAGAGTGGGGGGTATAGTATCAGGACCAGGACCCTTATTTATATCAATAAGTTTTAGAGATACATATATATCCGATTTGGAAATGTAACACATGCTAAACGGTTCAGAATAATTATTCGAGATATTATTAAGCGGGTTGGATGCTGCGTTAGTGCTGTTGAAGACAGATTGAAAATAGTCAGAGAATGCGTTACTAATTTGTTGTCCACCCTGGACGCATTCGTCTCCATGAAACATTTCGTCGGGTATTTCGTGGCTATTGGACCGGAATGATTTTATGAGGGTCCAAAAATACTTAGGGTTCTGTTTAATGTGTGTTTTTGCTTCTGATCTGAATTTCGACAAACACTCAACTATCATTCTATCACAGCGGTCGCGGAGCATTCGGTATGTTAGGCGATCCCTTGGGTTACCATATTTTTTAAATCGACAGTGGAATTTGGCCTTCTCTTTGAGCGTGCGTAGTAGACCGCTACTGAACCAGCACGGGTAATTGTTGTCTTTCTTAATGGTTAATGGTGTGTTATTAGTGATTATGGGAGTAATTAAGTCGTAGAATATATCAACAGCCTCATTAACTGTACATAATGGATTTAAGTGGTCACTCCAGGTAATTTTGTCCAGTTCTTGATTGATTTGATAATAATTGGCTTTCCAGAAATTGAGGTGAGGGATTCGGTTACATTTTATTGGTTTGTTGAAGTGAAATTTCATGGTAATTATTAGTGCTGGATGGTGTTTGTCTATTTGTACTAGAGGCGTGTCATGTTCTTTTACTGAGAAAATATTTGTAACGTTGGTTATTATAAGGTCAAGTGTGCGTCCGTTAGTGTTGGAAATTGGATTTATTTGGTGGAGATTGTTGAAAGAAAGAGCATCCACAAAAAGGTTGTCTATTTGTGAGTTGGCACAGTTGGAAACAAGCGTATTTGTATTATTATTCGGCTGCCATATTAAGTTTGGTAAGTTAAAGTCGCCTGCAAGCAACAACATCGCGTTTTCGGGCATTTTGTGTTGAACGACAAGGGCAATATTAGTGGTGATGCGGTCGAGACGATCATAAGAAACGGGAGGAGGATTGTATAGAGTACAAATGCAGAGATGTTTAACCGTGGTACCCTGCTTTAATTTAATGACTATCCACAGGTCCTCATCAATCGTCTCCCACTTCACTTTACGAGTTGGTTCATATTTTTTTAATACAGCTACTAAGACTCCTCCTCCGTCACATTTTCCGTTGTCCGTAGTGGCACGGTCGCGCCGGTATATTGTGTACCTACTATCAAGGATTTCATGATCGTAGATGGAATTTTTTAGCCAAGTTTCGGTCAACAGTATTAAATCGGCATCTTGATTCAGTGCATTGGCCAGTACATGATCGGTTTTGGTCCGCAGACCCCTTACATTTTGGTATATTATCGTCAAATTACACACAGAATAGGTTTTTGATGATGTGAACATACAGTTAAATTGAATCCAAGAGGTCAAGGTCCCTAACAACAAAGCTTTTAGAGTTTGGGTTTTTCCTCATAAGAATTTTGCCGTTACGCACCCACACGAAATCGAAATTCTTGTCTTTGGCCACTTTTCGAGCGGCCGCGTGCAGCTGCTTGCTGGCAGGTGTCAAATGCTCACACACGTAGATCGGCCTTCTTTCTTCGTCGGCAATTCCCAAGTGAGAGGAGTTCAATTTATTGCTCTGGTGAGATCTATTGTAGGTTTTCGCCGCAGCAATTAGAGAATCCCGCACCAGTGAGCTTGAAAGTTTGACCACAATTGACCTTGGTCTGTTGGACTCTTTGTTTAATTTAGCAACACGATGGTAATTAATAAGTTGATGCTCGGGCAGAGGGTGTCCTACAGTGGTGGCCAGTTGTATCACCACCGTTTTCAGGTTTTCCGATTTGTGCTCCGGGACACACTGTATTTCTAGATTGCAGTCACGTGATTGCTGTTCAAACTGGTTCAGCCGGGTGTTCACGTCTCCCACCTGGGTGCGCAGCTCGCCAACTCGGGAGTGCAGTAAGTTATTGTCTTCCTGAAGCTCGCTTATTATTTTGTCCTTCTTGTCCAATTCCTCTTTAAGTTGATCGTATTTCGCCGACATGAAATTTACGCTCTCTGTAAGCTCTTGGATTCTGGTGCGTGTGTCAGCGCTATCCGAAATAAAATCTTTTTTGATATCTCTGTGAAGCCGCGTTAAGGACTCGTCAAGCTTTTTATCAAAGTACTGCTTCAAGTCCTCAATGGTGCACGTAGTAGAAGGAAGGGCGCTCCCTGTAGGAGTCTTAGCCTGTGTTGGAGTATGCAAGCTATCGCCTCGCTTGTCCACTGGTTTGCAGTCAGCGCATTTCCACGTACTTTTGAAGGCCTTTGATTCTTTGCCGAAATTTTCCGCTGAGATGCCTAAGCACTGGTAATGGTAGTTTACGCTACACTTTGAACAGATTTTAGTGTCACTTGTTTTGATTTGTTTATTGCATTTACTGCAGACACTCATCGTTGAAAAAAATCCGAACAAATGAATAAATTTTGTTGTAGTAGCAACACTGAGTGGCTTATGATTGAAATATGAGGGTATTTTCGTAATTTCTGTTAGCAGATTAAAGTGAGGGTATATAAATATGACTTATCTTGATCGAATAAGTGCAGTCAGAGGTCAGAACATCCAGACATAACACTAACACAGGTTTCTTGTGTGCGAGTCTTCACTTTGTTAACACTTTCGACGATATTAGTTAAGAGATTAAGTGAAAAAATGAAAAGATATCAAGAGCTCTGTCTTTCGTTATCTGTTACAGCACATGAGGGTCCGCTCATTAGATGGTTGATATCGCTTCCCAGAAGCTGCATCTTCTCTTGTGTAGCAGAATTGTTTGTTTTAGGGCAGATATTTCAGCTCGAATTAGATTATTCTCAGAAGTGAGATATTCCGTTGTTGATTGTATATTTTCTATTTTCAATTTTATTTGGGACATATCATCGCGCATCGAACTCAAGAACTCGTGTTGATTCTTGGTGAACTCTTTAAACATCGCGCTTATGTCTTCCCGAAATAATGCTAATTCGCTTCTGCAGTCACAATCCGGCCCTGGTGGTGCCTTACGTTTTCTCAGTGTGACTTGCTTAGTAACCGCGTCAGCTTGAGTTAGGTTCGTAAGGTCTGGATTTGATGCACTGTTAAACTTATTTTTACCGGGTGATCTTGTAACACTCATTGCAAGGAAGAAACGGCTGCAAGTCTGTGATTAGAATGCGATTATGGTTTACTATCGTGCGCACTTACGCTCTGCGACCGGTGTGTGAAAGAGTTAAAAAATAGCAATCATACTCTTCTCGCGAGGTAATTAGTGAAATCACGAGTTGATAGAATGGCGTAAACACTTAGTTTATGGTTAATCAAATTAGATCTTATTTTTTTGTCGCACAAGGTTGAATTTTGTTTATTTAATATTTATTTAAATTTAAATAGTTTTGCAACACGTCTGCTCTGATCGCTCACGGACGAAAGACAATACTTAAAAATCAATATACCTATTAATCATTGAAAAATTATGAATTAATGTATGTCATGAAAAAAAAGGGAAATTTAAATTTAGGGCTTGCAACTCTGGGGTAATAGAATTTAAAGGTCTCGATACTTTATTTTCCGCGTTCATTAAAACCATGGTGTGGCGGACTTAGTCCGCGTAGAAGTCTTTACTTCTTTGGGAATTATTAAATTTTGAGGATAAAATT
The DNA here is from genome assembly GCA_946894065.1 of Acleris literana. Lineage (NCBI taxonomy): Eukaryota > Metazoa > Arthropoda > Insecta > Lepidoptera > Tortricidae > Acleris > Acleris literana. The sequence goes on along the minus strand of OX335671.1, from coordinate 19,010,427 downwards.
AAAATATCACATTTGTGCAACTAAGCTTTATAATATTAGCAACGATTAGTTACCTACTTAACCCTTTAAGGCCCGGTTTTATAAAGGTCCGTTAGTAAATATGTCAGATTAAATTTTAGTAACTTCATATAAGTTTGACATTCCTGACCGAAATTTGATCTAAGGGATCTTTATAAAACCCAACCTAAATCAACATTGGACTCATATTTCGTAATAAATAATAAGTTGGTTAAATTGAAACAATCGTGTGCAAATAATATGTACCTACTCATTTTTATTAGGATTTCGTTGAAAATTACTTCAAAAATTCGATGACGTATCGTCGCTTAGCTAACAATACCTTACAGGTCAAAATTGAAGTTTGTATTATATTAACTCTTAATACGCGTTCAATCATTGACATACGCGGTATTGTTAGCTAAGCGACAATATTATACAATTTTAACTTAAATCAATGTTGTATTCTGAGGAGGTGAGAGATCATTTTTTTTATTCCTCATGAAAATATTATGAAAACCATGCCGCACAGCCACGATTCGCCATATGCTGGCAATGGGTAATCCTGGAATTAAATGGCACTTAATTATTAAGGGTGCCAGATAGCCAAATGGGGTGATAAGTAAAGTTCCTGCAAATGTACAACGGACCTTAAAGTATTGTTATGTGGGTATATTCTCTAAGTTAGTGGGTAGGTAAACGCGGCTGCGTCCGCGTCAGTTAGTTGCATTATACTTGTCAACGAGCAAGGTGTTTTATTTGGTTTTGTCTCCTCCGTGGCTCCCTCTAGCGAGAAATAACAGTGGCGACGACGATTAAAATTAAAGTTAAGAAATAAGTATTTCGCGTGTGACAATAATGGCCAAAATTTCGGTTGGGGCGTTAGCAACCTTCAACCATGAAATGCAAGATTGGCTTATTTATAAAGAAAAAATAGAACAATGGTTTTTAGCCAACGACATCGGAGAGGACGAAGACAAATCTGGTTCCAAACGCCGCGCCATTTTGTTGAGCAGTTTAGCAGAAGCAACATACAAAATAGTGCGGGACCTTGCCCTGCCGGAATCAGTCGGGACGTTAGACTATGCCAAAGTAGTACAGTTACTCGACGAACACTTTCAGAGTAAAAAGTGTGGTTTTGCAGAACGGTTTACATTCCACAGTGCGACTCAAGGCAGGAACGAAAACATGGCGGAGTGGGCGGCTCGCGTGCGCGGACTCGCCGCTCATTGCGAGTTCGACGCCAAGACGTTCGACGAGCTCCTGCGCGATCGCTTTGTGCTCGGAATGGTACACGGGGCGGAACGTGATAAACTTTTTACGAAGAAGATGGCAGATATGACGCTAAACAAAGCATTGGAGATCGCTGAGGGTATGCGCAGCGCGCGTTTAGGGTCCCAGCAAGCGGGCGGCATCGAGGAAGCATCAAATGTCCCGCTTCAGGTACTCAAGCTGTCATCGGCGCCAGTGTGGGCGCGCGGTGGCGGCCAGCAGCGCAGGCAGGCAGCGCCGGCCGCGGGGCCGGGCTCCGCGGCGCGCGCGGCCGGCTCGCCGCCGCCCGAGGCCGACGGCAGCTGTGGGGTGTGCGGCTACACAGGTCATCGACAGGACTCGTGTCGGTTTAAACATCACGTCTGTAAACGATGTGGAGCGAGGGGCCATTTAAAGAGGATGTGTCCAAAACGTGCGACTCGGCAGTACTACGTCGAGTGCGACGCGGATGATGATGACGACGTGGACGGTAAGCATATTGTTGGTAATATTCGCTCTGTCCGAGGCGAGCCGATGAAGGAATCTGTCGTAGTGAATAAAAATACCCTAAATTTCGAATTAGACACAGGGTCAGCTGTAACGATTGTACCCGAAAGTGTTTATAAAACATTATTTTCTAATTACAAATTACAACCAAGTAAACTTAACCTACAGAGCTATAACGGCGGACGCATAGATACACTCGGCACATTAAAATTACCTTTCGCCTACAGGAAAGCGACCCATGACATTATTGTTTACGTTGCGCGCGGTCAAGGACCGTTACTTCTAGGCAGGGATTTTATTTCAAAGTTCAATCTTGAGTTGTGTTCGATTAATTTTTGCAAATCTGATTTCATTGACTTAACGACGAAATACTCGCAGTTATTTTCGGATAAGTTAGGTTGTTGTAAAACTAATGTGGTTGAATTGAAATTAAAACATGACGCAAGACCAATTTTTTGCAAAGCTCGCCCTTTACCCTTTTCATTGCGGCAACAGGTAGAAAAGGAATTAACTCGGTTGGTCGCACTAGGTGTGTTAGTGCCGATACAGTACTCCGAGTATGCTAGCCCTATTGTTCCGGTCCTTAAACAAGACAAGTCTTTGAGACTGTGCGCCGACTACTCAGTGTCGCTCAATAAGCACTTACTCGTCGAGCAATACCCGCTGCCCCGGGTCGATGAGTTATTTGCCAAGTTAAGTGGAGGGCAACAGTTTTCAAAATTGGATTTATCGCGCGCTTACAATCAGTTATCGTTATCAGAGGGTTCGCAATTGTTAACAACTATAAACACACATAAAGGGTTGTATAAATATACGAGACTCGTATTTGGGTTAGCTAGTGCACCGGCCATTTTTCAGAGAACCATGGACACCTTACTCGCGGGCTTGGATGGTGTTCTGGTTTACTTAGACGATATTTTGATTACGGGCAAAAATAAAACTGAACACTTAAGCAGACTTCACGAGGTGTTTCGTCGTTTAGAGCAGGCAGGTCTAGTGCTGCAAAAAGAAAAATGTTCCTTTTTCCAGGATTCGGTATCCTATTTGGGGTTCATTATTGACAAACATGGTATTCACAAATCACCAGAAAAAGTTAAAGCTATTATGAAAGCCAAAATTCCAAGTAATATAACAGAATTAAAATCGTTTCTTGGTTTAGTCAACTACTACCGCAATTTTGTGAAAAATGCGTCATCAATACTGAACCCTTTGCACGAATTGTTACAAAAAAATAATCCATGGACATGGACTAAGGAGCATAACAACGCAGTAGCCGCGATAAAACAGGAGCTGGCGTCAGAAAATAATTTAGCTCATTTTAATCCCCATCGTAAATTAATTCTTACGGTCGACGCGTCGCCGCGCGGTCTTGGCGCGATTTTATCGACGGTCGAAAACGGAATTGAGAAACCCATTTCATATGCGTCACGCTCGTTGTCGGTTGCCGAAAAACGATACAGCCAAATTCAAAAAGAGGCAACTGCTATAGTTTTTGGTGTGCGTAAATATCATCAATACTTGTATGGTCGAGACGTTCCATTTATATTAAGGACGGACCATAAGCCCCTTTTGTCAATATTTAACCCCGACAAAGGCGTGCCCGAAATATCCGCGAACAGATTGCAGCGTTATGCAATATTTTTGTCCGCGTACAATTATAGTATCGAATATGTGAGCAGCTCCCGCAACACAGCTGATTACCTGAGCCGGGCGCCTAGCGACGAACCGGTTTCGCGGCCGAGTGATAACACCGTGGATGAGGCGGAGTACGTACATTTTGTATGTGAGGGTGACAGATTTTTATCATTAGATGATATAAAATCTGGCACTCAATCGGATGAAATACTCTCACGAGTGGTTCATTACGTTTTAGAAGGTTGGCCTAACAAAGTAAATGAACCATTGTTAAAGCCTTATTACGACAACCGCTGCGAGTTAGCCGTCGAAAACGGTCTCCTTATGCGGGGTCATAAACTTATTGTGCCTAAGTGTTGTCAAATTAGAATAGTTAGTGAATTACACGTAGGTCATTTGGGTGCTCAGAAGATGAAGGCTCAGGCCCGAGATAGATTTTGGTGGCCACAGATGTCAGCTGATATCGAACGATGTGCTGCGGCGTGCAGCGTGTGCACCGCGCTGCGTCCGGCGCCGCCCCGCGCCCCGCTCACTCCCTGGCCTTACCCTCCGCACAGCTGGTATCGCGTGCACATCGACTTAGCGGGACCAATAAATAATAAAACGTTTTTAGTAATTGTTGACGCTTTCTCTAAATGGGTCGAGTGTTTCGATGTGTCCAGTGGTTATAGCACCCGGGTGATAATTGAAAAATTAAGTGAAGTTATGTCGAGGTTTGGTGTATTTAACTCAATAGTTTCCGATAACGGCACTTATTTCGTGTCAAATGAGTTTAAAGAGTTCTGTGAACGAAATGGAATTGAACATGTCACTTCGCCTACGTACAACCCGGCCAGTAACGGACAGGCTGAAAGCTACGTAAAAATAATAAAACGAGCAATTAAAACAATAGTGCTATCCGAATGTAAGAAAACCGATTTTAATGTAAAATTACAAGAATTTCTATTTCATTACAGAAACTCAGAACATAACACTACAGACAGATCCCCTTCAGAAATATTGTTTGGGCGGAAATTAAGAAACAGGTTAGATTTCATTACCCCGCACCGTTTGTCATCATCATCTGACGTTTCTCTTAGTGATCGCGTAAAAGACAAGCAAGTGATACAGGGCAAACATTATCGCGGCACTCGCAAAGTGAGTTTTGCCATTGGTGAATTAGTGTTAGTGCGAGTTTCCAATAACTATAAACAGTGGGTTAGGGGGTCGATTGAATCTAAACTTGGTTCAGCGGTTTATATAGTTTACATAAAAGAATTAAATCGGACAGTAAAAAAACACGCTAACCAAATTTTGAAGTACAAGGGGGAGGAGGAGTACAGTCAGCGCTCGAAGACGCCCCCTCCCAGCCTTGCGGCATCGTCTTCATCAGCGCACCAGCTGGCGGTGATGCCCCCTATCCTGCTGGCGCATCCTTCTACGTCTGCCCAGACATCTGCCGCGGCACAAACATCTACTAAGAGTGAGGCCTTGTCCGGGAGCGCGGCTGGCCCAAGCTCTGGACTGAATGCCAGCGCATCCGATGAAACAGAGACGTACGTAGACCGATGGCAAGAGTGCGAGTTGCCCCCTGATGTGTCCGCGGCCGACTTAGTAACAGCAGGTAGTGCGGTCCCAGGCTCGAGTGACCCCCAACCGCCGACCCAGGCTCAGACTGAGAAAGCGACAAAGCGCTTGAGAAATATTGTAGACTATAGGAAGTTCTTTTAGGTTAAAAAAATAAAGGTGGAGGGATGTTATGTGGGTATATTCTCTAAGTTAGTGGGTAGGTAAACGCGGCTGCGTCCGCGTCAGTTAGTTGCATTATACTTGTCAACGAGCAAGGTGTTTTATTTGGTTTTGTCTCCTCCGTGGCTCCCTCTAGCGAGAAATAACAAGTATCAATATTATTTGGCTTCATTTACTAGTCTTTTATAAACACGAAACTAAATCAAAGATTGTGTTTGATTCACATCTTCTTCCTTACAAATATTACAGTACACATGATTAATGATATTTTTCGCTTGAGATCGAAGGGTTTTTAGGACATTTGCCTGATGAGTAACGTTATATTTGTGTAAAAATAACAAACAATAACAAACCCTGACAAGCGGTGAAATTTGAATTGACAGGCGTAAGGCAACATTGCCATATAAAAATCGATTTCTTTTTACTTTTAAATTTTTCATGAGATTCTGGTAGGCCTATATTTATATTTATTTAATATATTGACACGTAGGTATATACACCGTGTTTTTTTTTGATTTACGATAACTTTAAGGGCACGTTCTTCAAGTCAAATTAAGCTAATTTCCCGAAGACAGACATATGATAACTCGTACGGTTATAAAGATATTCAATTATTAAAATTAATCAGTTAATCACGTTAAACTAATGTAAAAGGCTCTTAATTGATACCTAACAATTTTCTTTTAATTACCTATTATGAGTAAAGAGTTTTCAATTGTTAGGTTTATAGGTACAACACGAAGGTTAAAGAAAATAGGTATCTTATGTTACGTATACGAGTATTCACATGACATTAAATTGAATAAAATTCAAGTTGGTTTTCCTAGTCCTCAGTAACTGCTGTATTTTGAAAGCTGTCTCTTTTCATCAAAGAGGGTTAAACCGCCTATAACGACGCCCTATCTTCTATCTTGCTTTACGTTAATTCGCGAAGTCTTAGGAGGGCTAGTAAAACCTATTTACGAATAATCATAAACACACTAATGATTATGTCTGTGATATTGAATACCTATGTGTCAATGTAAACTGACAATGTCAAGGAAATGTGAATCATATAAATAAAAAATGCCTCGTTTTAATTATCGTCCTGAGGAAGAAGCTGAAATGCACTTCATTTACGGCTTATGTGACGGCAATGCTTCTGAAGCGGCACGAGAATATAGGCGGCGTTTTCCCGACCGACGGACGCCTAACCCTCATACGTTCATAAATGTAAGTATTTCTAATGTGTACTTTATTCCTTCATTTATTAGTAACTAGCTGTTGCCCGCGACTTCGTCCGCGTGGCTCTCGCTTACGCGGTTCCCGAGGGAATATTACCTTCCTTTATTATTTTTTTACCTTCCTCTTGAATCACTCTAAGTATCTATTAAAAAAAACCGCATCAAAATCTGTTGCGTAGTTTGCAAGATATAAGCATACATAGGGACAGACAGACAGACACCGGAAGCGACTTTAATTTATACTATGTTAAGATTATTTTATGTTAAACAAACCGTAATTATTATTGTTACAGTTACACCGACGATTTAGAGAACAGGGTTTAAAAAAGACTCCTCACGAAAGGGATATTAATTTGACAGTACAGGACGAAGACGGGATCATGAACGCAATAATTGAAGATCCGACCTTGTCAACAAGACGTGTGGGGCAAATTTACAATGTAAATCACGATAAGGTTTGGAGAGTTTGGAAGCGGTATGGTCTACATCCATATCATTATCGCAAAGTGCAAGGCCTTTTGCCGCACGATAACTTTCACGAATTGCATTCTGCCAACGAATGAACGCACTTTTGACAGAAGATCCACAACTCATCGGGAAAATATTGTGGATGGACGAGGCACAATTTACAAGAGCAGGTATTATGAATACAAAAAACTTCCATCATTGGTCAGAGCACAACCCGAAACTAGCCAGAGAGTCTTCTTTTCAGCATGAGTTCTCGGTCAATATGTGGGCAGGAATTTTAAATAACCAACTGATAGGTCCCGTAGAAATTCCAAGCAGACTGAACGGTGAAAATTACTTGGAATTTTTACAATCTCTCCATTCTATGGATTACTTTGAAGAATTACCATTACAAACGCTACGTACACATTGGATACAGCATGATGGGGCACCTGCACATTTTGCTCTTCGCGTACGCGAATATTTAAATACAAATTTCGCCGGCCGGTGGATTGGACGCGGTAGTCCAACCCTTGCTTGGTGTCCTCGGTCTCCCGATCTAACGCCCCTGGACTTTTACGTCTGGGGAACTCTTAAAGAGCGTGTATATTCAAAACCAATTTCAACACGAGAAGATTTACTCATAAGGATTCGGGAAGTAGCTGATGACATGCGTGCTACTGAAGTTAATTTAAATCGTCAATCGTCGCATGAAGGTGGTCATTTTGAAAATCATTCACATTAGTTTATATAAATTTAATTTGGTTGTTTAGGTTGAATAGCTTAGGCTTCTTGATGGTTCAAACATTCACATTAGGTACTTAGCTATCATAAAAGGTTCTTTGGTTAACGTATTGTTACGCCGATGGCATAAGGCGTCTCATCTTTTATCGTTAATTTTGGTGCTTTAGAAGCGTTTTCAGCAGGCTGAAATATCGTTTCAGTCCGTTTCAGAGGTAGCTCTATCACATACCAGATTATCAAAATGTCAACCAACTTACCGTTGTTTTCAGGCGGCTGAAACATGTTTTCAGTCCGTTTCAGGCCACCCTCTATCAGATTACGCCATAACCTGAAAACCCATTTTCAGGCATTTTCAGGACCCCTTATGGGCCTTTGAAGTACATTTCAGTATATGGCATTTTTTCCACTGAGTGTGAAAGAGATAGGATGATTAGAAAGAGACAGCAATACTGAGAACCTTCGAGAAGTGTGTGAAAGAGAAAACACGACTAGAAAGAGACAGCAATACTGAGAACCTTCGAGAAGTGTGTGAAAAAGATAACACGATTAGAAAGAGACGGCGATACTGAGAACCTTCCAGAAGCGTGTGAAAGAGATAACACGAAATGAGAAAGCAACACGCGGAACATTCCAGACTCATCCTCATCTACTTTTGATTATCGGTGTATTCGTGCATTTCTATCAGTTACCTACCCCCACGTACGTAACAGTATTAATAATAGCTATCCAATGTGCGTGTACGTTTGTAATGAATAAATTCAAAAACTACTGTGCCAATTTTAAAAATTCTTTCACCAATAGTTAGAAGGGACTTTCAGGATAAACATATTATTATAAAGAGGAGAGGTTTGTATTTTTGTATGTGTGTATGTTTGTAATGGATAAACTCAAAAACTACTGTGCCGATTTCAAACATTGTGTCCCCAATAGTTAGAACGGACTTTCAGGATTAATAAAGGCTACACTGATCCCTCGGGAACAGTTTAAACAAGCTCCACGCAGACGAAGATGTTCTGACCAAATTTCGTGCTCTTTTAGAAAAAAAATTGTTCGAGACACGTACATAATTGACTATTCAAAGCTCTTGTTTTTTCTGCCTCGGTCACCCACAGTATCGTTCTTTGCTTGGCTAATCCTGTGTTAAAAGTGCCCGTATGTTTATTTGTACACCTAGAATTAAATACTTGAAAAGTTGTTACTCAACAGAAGGTGATTTCGTTCTTTGTGATAACTTATGATCTGCAGACCATGCCGCTTGAAGGATTTCTAAACAGTTTTGTGAAATCCGTTGTAAATACGCACGATATTTGTTTTTATACTCATTGTTTGATACCGTTGATATGTTTTTTTACAGTTTTAAGTAATGCTAAGTTTTTCATTGTAATAAATCATAAGGTGCCTAATAAATAAAATGACTGTTGATGTTTGTGCGGCCATTTATTCTAAATTTTAAATAAAATTATTTTAAACAACGCAACGAATTTTTTCATTTTATAAACCATTAAGTAATTACTTATAATGAATGAGAATATTAAAAATTAGAGCAATCTGCTAAATCCATTTAAGAAATAAATAAATTTTCACTTTGTTTTGTTATTTTAGGGTGCTTGTTTGCACTCAACCGACGATAAAAATTTAACTATCCTAAAATGTAATTATGATACGCACGTTATTGTTAAATACTGGGTAATTAAAATATCAATTTATAAAAAAAACTCTAATAAATAAAAGAGACCCACCTGGGAATCGAACCGGTGACCTATTACACAGTAAGCAAGATACTTCCCGCCAAGTCAAGCGATCGTGCACCTGTCAAGTGTTATCTTTACTTGTGTGTGTGTGTATGTCACGCTGACTTGACGTATTTGACACTAACTATGAGTTAACTCTAAAGACCCTTTTAGAATGATTGAAGACACAACATTTAATTACTTTGTTCTAAACGTTTTTTTTTTTTTGCAATATTTTAAAATCTAATGTACCACGTAGTTTCTATACGTGTACCTAACAATATGCCGAAGTTATCGTAAATCAAAAAAAACACGGTGTATTATTATGTATAAGTTATATATATGATAGACTCTATGTTGCACCGCCACCACAATCTCTGCTTTGCGTAAAGGTTAACTGGTAGAGAATGCCTTACGGCATTAAGTTCGCCTTTTGTATATTAAAAGTATTCTTTTGTGCAATAAAGATTAAATAAATAAATAAATATATCATATTATAGCTTTATATATTATATGTTTTCATGAAAGAGTGGGGCGGGATGTTGTGGATTGATAACACTAAAACCTAATCAGCAGTGATCGGATCTAGGATGCAATTTGGGGTGAACGACCTCAAACGTTATCCTTAACATGGATGTGACTCGAGATTTCCCGGGATTTTGGGAAATGGGTTATTGTTAATAATTAATAACTTTTGTCAAGGGTTAACCTAATAAACAAATAAAAATAATAAAAATACCATAAAAGACAAGACGTGCAAGTTACGTTCAGTTCTTCTATGCAGTACTGTATTTTTTTTTAGTTATTACATATTTTGTTAATTTTATAGTGTAAACTACTTAAAATTACCAGTTATTTACCTTTTTATAAAGGTAGGTAACAAAAAGATTCGCGGGATTGTAAGTCATATTCATATCCATGTTAAAATAACGGACTTAAATTGCATCCTAGATCCGATCACTGCTAATCAGTCATCCCTTGCTAAGCCTACGAATGATCTTTTCGCGTAAATATAACTTAAAATTTTCGATACTTACAATTTCGGCTCGAACCCAGTATCTCGAAATCCACAGGATTTGCTAGCTGATTTAAGGCCCGACGAATGACTGATTTAAAAATAAAATAAAATATTCATTTTAAAGGTGCGCGAAGCACTCGAGCTGGCCCTTGAGGAGGACCTGTTCGCTAAGCTGGTGTTCCTGTACCGCTCGCCGGAGACCATGATCAAGTGGACCCGGCCCAAGGACGAGGAGCCGCTAGCGCTGCCGGCGCCGCCGCCGTAGCGCGCGCGCCTTGGCTGACCACACTGACACCTACTACTGGTGTAAGCTCCACATCTTGAGAGCCCAACAGGAATCTCCATTAATTTTCATTAGGTAGCGTTTAGTTTTAATTCCAACAGTCGAGCATTACAATATTCGCTAGGCTAATAATTACATTATAAGTCAATGAAATACAGATATGTATTAAAGTCGAAAGCGGGTCAAAATGTAACTTGCCTCTATTAGTTCAATTTGAACTTTAATCATATCATAACGTACATTTACGTAATTAATGTGTCCAGCATTACACGGAATTCACAATTACGTCCACACCTAGTCTACTATAAACATTATTCAAGCTCCTTTATATACATGTACCTATAAATTATTGCTTGCTTTACGTTACCGCAAATTAAGTATAACTAGCACAAAAACTTTTCGAGTGACAGACGTTTATTTGTCACATTGTTAGAAAAATACCTTAAATTCATAATAAGTACATTGGCCATCGCTTTATCATAAAATAATGTTTTATCAACATGACTCATGTTTTTATTTTTAATCCTTATATAGGTAGGTACAGTCACCAGCAATAATATATTAGCCAACATTGGGCGCAAAAATATCTGACGTCTTTATTACTCGAGGTATAAGAGGGCGTCAGATATTTTTGCGCTCCATGTTGGATAATATTTTATTGCTGGTGAATGTACTATGACAAATGAATATTTGTAATATGAAATATTATCATAAATTAATTGGCAATACTTGTATCGATCGCTCTTATAAGTTTTTGATTTTAATCAATGATAACATTTACAACATTATGTCTTGTATTAGGTACACATTTTCAACTCTAAAAGTTTATCTCTTAAATATAAATCACACCAACCACCTTTGTTTTGAGAGTTCATTCGAGTTGTTAATACTTTCAATGCGTTTATACAAATAAAGTATTTTTATTTCAACCAAACCTACATTAGCTCAACAGTTCGAAGATTATGTGACCTGTGTTGTAGTCACCAGCAATTATAATATTATCGAACACTGGGCGCAAAAATATCTGGCACGTCTTTATTACTAGAGGTATAAGAGCGTGTCAGATATTTTTAAGCCCAATGTTGGATAATATATTATTACTGGTGACTGTACCTTATACCTAGTTACCTCGAACGTTATTTAGGCACTTGTCCCACCACCGGCGAGGAAGCGATTCACTATCGACTGCTGTCTCGCACAAGAAACTAAAACATATATAGATCCCCTGTTAATAAAAGAGACGCAAACATTAATAGTTGATCGCTCGTTGGATGAACTAGCTTCTCGCTCATCGTCGGCGGCGGGACAAGGGCTCTATGTATTTAATGCCCTCTTGAAATTCTAGTTTAGAAGCAGCTTCTGTACTTTTTTATTACGATTTTAGAAGTATAAATGATTCACATCTACGTACCTACTATCGTCATACATATTTTCTACGAAAATATTGTCAATGATACCTAAATAACCAGCGGTCACTTTCTGATAAAATAAATGTCGACTACGACTTTGGCCTTATACTATAATAATACTTAAGTAGTTAAAACATTATTTAAGAATACCGAACTACTGTTAGTAGAAGAGAAAAAAAATCGGTTCAATTTAAAATGTAAAAATCAATTCAAAATACTGTAAATGATAACTACAGTCAAAGTCATAAATGTCATAACATAATATATATATATTCGTTCCCAAGACGCCAAAAATATCTACACGCCTCTACGCTACTAACATAAGGTCTATTTATACATTTATTTGACGTGATGACACTGATGAAGTGATGACTTTAAAGTATTAATGCTTTCGACTGTACTTGGTGGCGCCCGGCATCAAAACGAATAATGTTTAAACGAAGGAGTTTTCATATTTATTGTCCTTGCCTACAAAACAAACGACAATGACCTAAGCTTGTTTATTCGTCATAAAACGTTAACTAGTTATTAAAGCTTTGTATTATCGATTTACCAAACTGCTACAAAAATATCAGTCTTTAGTCGGTAACTTTAAACAATTTCTGCAATGCAATATTATGCATTTGATATAAGTAGGTACTCTTGCTTATGGCTTTGTTCCTCAACCTAAAAACACCAAATCAAGCTCTCTTTAGTATTTCACTTCAATGTCATTACATTAGGGACATTAGATTATTCTAGGACGAAAATTATTACATTAGGTATTTTATTTTGTTAGATATGTTGCTCATGCAATGCACCATCGCCATATTGGTAAAGTGGCACAAACTGATTTAACTTACATACATACAAGTATCTATACCGTCACGCCTCCATTCCCAGAGTGGGATAGGCAGAGCTACAGAATTACCAACAACTCTAAAAACTCATTTAACTGATTTAACTTAACAGTAAATATTCATACAAGAAGCGACTCTAATTACCACATTTGTGATCTTTTGTCGCTGCGATATATGATGGTGATGTTACATGTATTTACTTACCTTTTTTTATTTATTGAATATAATTCATTTATAATACAATCCAATAAGACTCACTTCAGAAACTTGTGAAATCTACATTCACTATCACTCATCAGATTCATTCATTAGAAATGACCTGCCGAAAACTAAATAAAGAGCGATGATTATTAACCATTTAGCGCGCTGAATTTTTCACAAATAAAGTACCTATGCGACCCTTTTTTCTGCGAGAGGGTACCTACATAAATGTGCAATGAACGAAGCTTCGCGTACCGATTCCCCGCCCGAATAAGGAACATGAGCGATTACTACATTAGGAAATGAATACCTATTACCTAGTCGGGCCATAAGTTTTGTTACTAAAGGGGCTTCTAAACGGGCCATATTTTCACTGCAATATGTGGCCGGCAACTTTTGGTGTCCTTATCTAACATACGAGTAAGAGAGGGACACCAATAGTTGCCGGCCACAAATTGCAGTGAAAATATGGCTCGTTTAGAAGCCCCTTAAGGTTGAGTCATATAAAACTAACTACCTACCTAATGTTTATTTTTTTATTTCAATACGTATTAAAATTAAAAGCTCATATAATGTACATTTTGAAGAACAAATAATCATTTAGTCATATAGTCGCCGCAATTTCCGAGACGATCTTTTAACATTCCCAACCGGCATCGATGAAATTACGCATGACTTTTCTGTAAATTGAATACCGGTATTATTTTCATACAAAAATACCTGTATTCAATTTCGGTATCTCGCTTATTATTGAATATTTTTGCTGTTCAATTAATTTATGTAACAGAATAGTGTTATTACCTAAATTACAGTTTCATATTATAAAACTTCCTATCTCTGGGTACGTTTAAAGACCAAAATTATTTTTCTCAACAAGACTCAATTCCAGCTTATGAAGCAAGAGATTTGGTGTGTTTTCGTATTGCTGCAAATTCGTGTGAAAGTCGATTTAATGAGACATTAAGATTGAAAGTGTACAAGCGGATCTTTAGTTGCTTGAAATACATTTGCATCAGAATTTAATTTAAAGCTAAAAGTCTGTTCAATATAAGTAATAACTCTCTACAAGAACTCTTACAAAAGTTGTGGCCGTTATCAGTATCATCGTCGTGCGTGATTTGAACTATGTTTTTCTAATCCCAAATGGGAATACTTCAAGCTCGTACATCAAATAATTGCATTAAGTTTAGAATACATTATTTTTATTTTATAAAAATCAAAGTTTTGATTAATATACAGGTTTATGGAAAACACCTTTAATTTATTTTTTAAATGGTAATAATTCTCAGTTAGGTAACAGAACTTATGACCCAGGTAGTTTACACTTACGATAGACGGGAAAGATGGTTAAATGCGCGACGAACGGCACGTTTCGTTTATTTATTTGTTACGTTTTCATATTTTATCGTTTACAGTTGTTTACAATAAAATCATGCACTTCCACGAAATATTAGTAAAATATATACCTCGAAATCCTTCGTTAATTATTGCATTTGATAAGTACTTTTAAGGAGTATTGTCTACTTTTATATTGTAAATGTTGTGTTAAGTAAGATGCATTTAATGTTGTCTATTTGTGATAATAAACTAGAATAAAACACGGAAATACTTATTTTTATTTATTACCAGCTTATTAAAACTTAAAAATACAACAAGGCTAAATGTGGAAATATCTAGTTTACGACCATCAATCTTGGGGCAATATTCATGGACATGAGCTCTTGGAAGAGCAACTTAGCAGCATATGGTAAACGAATTTGAGATATTTGAGTTTTGTTTTTGCATCCCTTGCATTCAAATGTATTATTGCGGAGATTAGCTATTGCTATTAAACCGCAGAAGTTACAGACATGAATGCGGTATGGGTCAGATACCTCAAACAGTCGCTCGCGTAGAAATTGAGCTGCGCCATGAGCAATTTGACAATCGCGCTCCATTTCTCCAAAACGCAAACCTCCATCTCTTGCTCTGCCCTCCATAGGCTGGCGTACCAAAATCTGCACTGGTCCTCTAGCTCTAGAATGTATCTTGTCGTCGACCATATGTTTGAGGCGCTGGTAATATGTAGGGCCCAGAAAAACTTGCGCATTGATTTTCCTTCCAGTATGGCCGTTATACATGACTTCATTTCCTCGCAAGTGATAGCCATACTCCTGCAGAAGTGAAGAAATTTTTTGCACGTTTACTGCATCGTTAAACGGAGTTGCGTCGCCTATTTCACCTTTATTGGAAGATACTTTCCCTTGGATACATTCAATCAAGTGACCAATTGTCATACGGGACGGGATAGCGTGGGGGTTAATGATGATGTCGGGAGTCAGTCCCTCGCAAGTAAATGGCATATCTTCTTGCCTGTATTGAATTCCACAGGTACCCTTTTGGCCATGCCGGGAAGCAAACTTATCTCCAATTTGAGGGATTCTTACTGATCTCACACGAATTTTGCAAAACTTGTAACCTTCACTATTCAATGTCAGCATGACTTGATCTACAATGCCAGTCTCGCTGTTACGTAAAAACGTGGAAGCATCACGTTTTGAATAGCGCTTGGTAGTACCCTCCAGTTCATCATCATTTTCAGGTAAAGTGATTGTTTTACCAATTACAACATCATCCCCTGAAACACGGATTCCTGGTGCAATAATTCCATCTTCATCTAACTTGTCATATAAAGCATTTCTCATGCCTTGGCATGTCTGTCGTGTTGGTTTTTCAAACTGTTCTTCTTGGTCACCAATTCGTTT
Source organism: Acleris literana (assembly GCA_946894065.1). Lineage (NCBI taxonomy): Eukaryota > Metazoa > Arthropoda > Insecta > Lepidoptera > Tortricidae > Acleris > Acleris literana. Next base: position 18,994,671 of record OX335671.1, on the reverse strand, counting down.
CGACTCTGAATCTTTGTAAGAGCGGTAAAACACAGATCGGAAGAAACCTCTTTCCACAGCAGATGCATTTAAGATGACACTGTCTTCCTGATTGTAACCAGTGTAGCATAGAATTGCTACAATGGAGTTAATACCAGCTGGTAGTTCTCTAAATCTTAAGTACTCCATGGATCGTGTTGTCACTAGTGGTTTATGAGGATAATACAAAACATGAGCAAGAGTATCCATTCGAACATGGAAGTTGGTGATGTAAACTCCCATAGCTTGCTTACCCATAGCACTCTGGTAAGTGTTTCTGGGGCTTTGGTTATGATCAGGAAAAGGAATAATAGAGGCACACACACCTAAGATCATTGCTGGGTGGATTTCACAATGTGTATATGTATTGCAATAAGCATATTCTTTGATTTGTGCCAAGTCATCTGGACTCATGGCAATCATAACAGTTTCCTCTTCTAGAGTATCAATATATTCAACAACTCCACTGGCAACCAAGTTTTGCCAACCATAATTGTTATAGTCTCTTTCCTTGAGACTGTCAATGTGCTTTTTCTTTAACAAAAGCGCACCATTCTCAACAATCAAAAGTGGGCGACAAATTCTGCCTGCATCAGTATAAATCCGAATTTCTCTGTCCCGAATATCACGAATCATGCTAACCTCTGAAACTATGATGTCCATTTGGCGCCGAAGCTTGCGTAATGTTGCCATGAGTTGTTCAGGATCACGATGGATCCCAACCCAGCAACCATTTACAAATATTTTTGTTGCATCTGCTATAGCTGAAGGTGCAATTTCCTCCAAATTTTCCATTGACCATTCTTCCAAGAACTCCAATATTGGAGAAGGCTGACTTCCAACAGAAATGTACGCCATCAAAGCCAGATTTTTTACAAGGCCTACAGCAGCTCCCTCAGGAGTTTCAGCAGGACAAATCATTCCCCATAGTGTATTATGTAACTGACGAGGTTTTGCTAATTTTCCGTCACGCCCAATAGGAGAGTTAACGCGTCGTAAATGGGAAAGTGTTGACGCGAAAGTTAACCTATTTAATACTTGAGAAACACCAGCTCTAGCTTGGTGAGCTTTTTTCTGGTCTCCCCAGTTGCCTGTAGCCAAGGAATATCTGAGACCATCAGTGATAATTTTAGTTTTGATAGCCAATTCCAAGTTAAAATCTTTTCCTCTATCAATGAATTTCTGGGCATACATGCGGACTTCCTTTAACAAGTTTTTGAATAAACCTCTAAACAAAAAGGCCAAAAGAGGTCCAGCTAAATCCAATCTTTTATTGCCATAGTGATCTCTGTCATCCAATTCTCTCCTCCCAAGTGAAGCTAACAAAAGTCTATGCACCATGTAACCCAAAAAATAAGCTTTTTTTGTTTCACAAAAGTCCGACACGCCAACATGCGGCAACATTTCTTTCTGTAAGATTTCTCTGGCATATTTGATACGTTTTTCTTTGGTGACACCTGGTCGAGCTCCACGTGACCCAATGAAGTTGAGTGCTACCCCCTGTTCTTGGATTACAAAAGCTTCATCAAGTGATGGTTTCACCATCTCCATCATTTCAGGATCATCAAAATCATATATAATGTGTTCTAGAATATCTCTGTCAGCTACAAATCCAAGAGCTCGGAACACAATCATAATTGGAATTTCTTGTTTAATATAAGGAACAATGGCAATTATTCTTTGCCCAATAGCAGATTTTTTAATACTCTGACCTCCTCGAGCCATCATATTGACCCACAGGGTAGATGTTGGCCTGGAACTGTGTTCCAGACATGACCTTATTTCTGTTTTGTAAGCATACTTTCCATCTTTCATGCTAAATACATAAACAGTATTTGTAGCCATTTTTTCCTGAGCAATCAATACTTTCTCAGATCCATTTATAATAAAATAGCCACCAGGATCAAGGGGGCACTCATTTAACTCGGTCAAATCTCTGTCTGTAAGGTTGCTAAGTAGGCAATAAGTAGATCTAAGCATGATAGGGATTTTACCAATGAATGTCTTCTGATGTTGTGTTTCTATGGGGTCTTCATTTTCTTTTACAATGGTTTTAGTAATATCGACATAAAGAGGAGCAGAGTATGTCAAGTTTCGGAGACGAGCTTCATTTGGCATCATAGGTGATGGTGCTCCATCTTTTTCCCAATGAGTAGGCTTTGAGAGATAAATTTGATCAAATTTCAATAGATATTTCGGTGGAACTTCGATTTCTCCTGAAGCATGCTGTGCTTCCGCTTGCAACTCTATAGGCGGTGAATCTTCTACAATGCGCTGAACGGACATTTGAATAAATTCGTCAAAACTATCCAATTGCTGCCGTACTAAACCTTTCTCATCGAAGTATGCGTTGATAACAATCCAACAGGCTTCTTGCCACAGTTCCGATGAGATTTCTTCAACATCTTCCTCCTCGTATTGATCGTCTTCTGCATCATACATCTTGTGAGTTTTGAATTTCTTTAGTAATAAGAGGAAAACTGCGTATGCACGCAGTTATTCCGAACAACGAATAAAGTAATGGCGCTTGGCGTACGCGTTCTCTATCTGTCACTTTGTCAGGGGCCTACTTTGAAAATCGAAGTTCGAAGTCACATTACCTTAACCCTTGCTGTCTACCAAGCCACGAATGAGGAATGAAAGAGACGGGCAATCCCAAGTTTCTAATTTATCGCTTCGTAGTAACCAAGTTTCGTGACTCTGTCAAACTCGCCACAGAATAGAAAGAACGAAAGACAACGCGACCACAGATTGTGACACGATAACAAGCGTCGAGCGATTTTTGTGGCAATCTGCAAATATTCGCATTAGCATTTTTCACTAATTTTATTTATATTGAAGAGAGTCATAGATAAGAGTGTATTACTGAAGAGAGTAATGACAAACTGATTTTGTATAACTACCGTGTACAGTCTGAGGCCCTACTTTGAAAATCAAAGTTCAAAGTTACGTTACTTCCATCTAGTTACGTTATTTCATCTCAAGGGACCTTAGGCCCTACTTTGAAAATCGAAGTTCGAAGTTACGTTAGCTCCATCCCTGTCATTCGTCATTCGAGACTAAATCGAGGGAAAGGGATGGAGCTAACGTAACTTCGAACTTCGATTTTCAAAGTAGGGCCTCTTATATGAGGAGAGATACGAGTATTTCACTTTGTTCCGATAGGGTATAACTTGAAATTGCATCTAGTTTCATCCCTATTCGTTGGTGCACTTTATTCAGGGACACACTGTATATGTGTGCATATATGTGTGTGTGTGTGTGTGTGTGTGTGTGTGTGTTTCGTCCTGATCCGTCCAGTGGTTGAGGCATGAATGAGTAACAAACATCCAAACTTTTCCAGATAAGATTTGTTATTAATATTATCATTGTATTCTAATTTACTCTCGAATCAAATTTGAGAGATGGGGTTTTTCTTGAATTGTCTAAGAATGCCACTAACTTTCTCCTTTTCCATTTTCTAGATAAATATTTATTCAATAAATAGACCAAGATAGACACATAGTGAGTGTATTGTGCGAGCTGAGGCCGGTTTCACGAAGCTACAAGTTACAAATTAGAAGCGGAAGTCTCTTTCTAACTCCTTTTGCTAGAAAAGGAGATCCGCGTGTAATTTGTAACTTGTAGCTTCGTGATACGGGTCACTGGAACTACAATACCAATTTCTAGTAGCAACGACCGCATTAAACTTCAGTTTTTGAGGTTTTGGTTGAATATTAGCTCTTTTTTTCCAGTTTTTAGCCATGAGAAGCAGGCTTAAATTTACGTCCCTTCAAATCGCGCAGAGCAGCGACGATTTTTAGATTTTGACATACGTCTATTATATAAGTTTTAATATAAACTTGAGGGACTAAGAATATTAGAAATCAAACAGCCAACTAAATTTTACAAGAATAAGAAAACATTTTTATAAAAATGATGACCGTTACATATTTTTATAGTGGATAATTAAAGTGCCTAAGTTTGATTACAAATAAGGGTTCAATATACTTATTAATGGTATTCTGTTTTTTTTTTCATAAAGCGTTTGGAGAAGAGAAAATAATTTTCAAAAGAGGAGGATATAGGCTGGAACCACTGCCGCTTGCTGCATTGCAATGCAATACAAGTTTTGCGAGAAACAGATTTTTATAGCTATCCGAAGTATCCGATCCGATTTGATGTTTTGTTTGAGGTTTTCTTTGCAAAAGCAAAAGATTATGATTCATGTACGTAAATGAGAGGTGTTGATTATTAATTTGGAAAGTTTAAATCTTGGCACCTATATAAGTAATGGATTCTTCAAGAAGAAATAACTTTGAAGAGCAGCGTTGTATACTTGGACTGCAAGATTTGAAATTATCCAACAAAGATGAGGACGGCACTGAGCAAGCGCACGGCGCTGCAACATCGAAAACCAATTCCCTATCCAAGGCCCGGCCCGTGGGAGCCATAGAGAGTTTTGTACTCGATAACACCCAAAATAATAGGCAAGATTACAGCTTCTATGAACGATCAAATGTGATAGCCGCATCAAAATTTGCGACTCCTAAACGTGTAGAGACGATTGCATCGATTAATAAACGTGATATTAATACACCAGCGCTTCCTACGAGTCCTACGCGATCTATAGACAGTAAATCGCAGAGGTCGGTCAGTTATCAAACTGAGGATCTTTACGAGATTCCAGCCAATCCTAGTTCCCAGTTCCCACCGCCTGTATACGAAAACATAGAGTACTACGGCGAACAAAGATCTCAGCAGCCACCCTACTTCCATCAGCTGTACCAGGCGGGAGCACCGCCTCCGCCGCCGCCGCCTGTTTCCGACGGGTATTACGACACACGCTACAGCAAGGCACAGCCTCAAGTACCTGTTAACTCTAAACCCAAACTGAATCCTTCAGTTTACGAAAACATGATGTGCTCAGATAGTGATAAGAACAATGAATATAAGCCAGTGCAAAAAAATGAACAACGATTTGTTCAACATGGGTCAGTGCCAGGACCACAAGTGCCCAATCTTGCCTCTAATAGAAGTATCTCTCAACTGCTTTTGAATGACAAAAGCAAATTAGACAAAGCTCCTCCTCCCCCACCATACAATGCTACCCAAGAAAGTCCCAGTAGTGATTATACAATTATGAAGTCAGCTCCACCTAAATACACTGATGTAACTGCTTTGCTCAAAAATGGCTCTGCTTCTTGTTTTGACAACAAGGCAGTCCCAGTTCCGTCCACTGCTATCTACGCTTCAATAGCCCCTAGTGCTCAAAGACCTAAAGCTAATGTGGCTACTGAAGTTCAAGTAGCACAAACTTCCAAATTTTATCATACAAAACCTAATAACAATCCTGGAGGAGATAAACCACCAGTCATAAATGGAGGCTATGCAGCTAAGCCAGCAACTGGCAACAGAATGCAGATAATGGAGGATACTAATGGTTCCGACTATGTTTGTATGAGCGGAGGTTCACCAGCAGCGGCAGCTGCTCCAGCCAGAGATAATGTTTCTCTGGGCTCGGAATCTATGGGATCTAGAAGCTTGGCATCAGGGTTGGTCTCCCTATGCTCGCCTGCACAGTCCCCGGCACCGAGCCCCACACCAAGCTCAGTTTCAGGTGTATCAGGCGTGTCTGGAGTGTCAGGCGGGTCGCGCGGGTCGCGAGGCTCGGGCGGGCGTGGAAAAAGTCTGTTACCGTACAGTATCACCCCACCACGGCCCGCCGGGCCCAGTGAGGCACAGCGTAAAATAGAGGAGCTCACTCGTCAGCTGGAGGAGGAAATGGAGAGGCAAGATGAGGAAGGGGAATACTTTGGTAAGATTATTTTTATATTATGACAATACTTCAGTTGTAACATTTCATTGATTTGTTACTTATTCAAAACTAGGTCCTTCTGCAAAAGAATTATTGTCAATAGTGTAGCCCAGTTATGGGTTCTGTAGAAAGTAATTGATGTCATTGAAAATATGAACCTGCAGGTATCTGCCACACGTGCGGCACTGGAGTGACGGGCGCGGGACAGGCGTGCCAGGCGATGGGCAACCTATACCACACCAACTGTTTCATCTGCTGCTCATGTGGGCGCGCACTACGTGGAAAAGACTTTTACAATGTGCATGGGAAGGTCTACTGTGAGGAAGACTACTTGGTAATGCTTATTTAGTTCTGTTATATCTAGTCTGCTCATGATTTCCTTTGATTTTTCATTAGTAAATTTATCTATGGTCAAAGTCAAAGTCAGGGTGAGATTACATTTAAAGTTAAGGAATTATGGATTCAATAATGGTATCAAATATCCAGACTTGTTATGTAATTCTTCTGTACTATAACCATCATTATAATAATTAGGTAAATTAAACAAAAGTAGCTTCACCTGGAGATCAACAAAGGATGCTTTTTATCTTTGAAATTGGCAGTTCCTGAGGGATAATGAATGAACTAGTTCTATGTAGGTGCCAACAAATATGGAACCATATTTGCTATGTTTGTGGAATTGAATTTACCATGACTGGTAACAGAATTTTCCTTTTCAGTATTCAGGATTTCAACAGACGGCAGAGAAATGTGCAATATGTGGCCATCTCATCATGGAATTGGTAAGAATGTCGAAAATGTGATTTCTACCGTCCCTTCTGCCCACAACTTCATCTGCATAGAATTTGTTTGTGGATTTTTCGCTCAGTTGGAGTAAAGAAGTAGCTTATATCCTTTCCTGACGCTCAAGCTCTCTCCTTACCAATTTTCATCCAAATGTCAGTTTTGCGGAGTCAACTCTGTGCTCTGGTGTTGTATAAAAAAAAAGATGCAATGTCTCCTAATGATTAATGAATACTTATTCATTCCAAAGAGTCTTAAATTATGTTTCTAAAAATGAAGTATTGAGGTCATAACTTTTATTGTGCATTTTACTCGAAAAACAAAAATGCTTAAAAATTTCATGTTTTCATTTTGATTATAATTTCGAAACTAATCATACACTCATTTTTAATGGATGCAAGTAGCAAATTTCATGATCTAAATTCTGTCTAGCTTGAACACTTCTCAGACAAACAAGTGTTGTGTTGTTTAAGTTTTGTGGTTGTTTTGCATTCTACTAAGCTACCATCACAGATTAATTACTTAACTTTACTGTAAATTACTATAGTCAAATTGCTTTTGCATAAGTTATACAGTAAACTTAAATGCATGGACAGTAAATAATATATATAAGAAATAATGGATGCATTAATAATCAAACAGATATCGATTTTATATAATATATTTTTGGCCGGTACTGTAATTAACCCTTTGAAAGCCATATGCTGCAGCATGGGCGTCCAAATGTATTTTTTTGATAATTGGACAGAAATTTAACAAATTCTGAAATATAATCTAATAATCTTGTGCATGAAGTGTATCTAAATGTGGAAATATAATATTTTTCGAGATAGGAGTTAATTTTTGAATAATTTGAAAAATTAACATACATAATTGTATTGCATAAATACAGTTATACGGTCACGGAAGTTAATTTGCTACCCATTTCAAAGAAAATCTGCTTGAAGATGTCATTGCCAATAGAGATGTCAAGTCATTTGTAATTGATAGGAAACTCAACCTTATTGTTGTAGAATGTCAGATTGACTTTGGACCTAAGGTGGGTCACAAATTAAATTCCTTGACTGTACTTGCATAGGTACACACCTATAAATACCGCAGATGCACAGAGTTAATTTTTAAGAATTTCATTTAAGTACCTAATGTAGAAAACTAAAAAATGCAACATGCTGCCAACTTAGCTCTTGTAAGAGTCTTAAAGGGAGCTGATTGAGCCGTGTAATGTTGTCAGATCCTGCAAGCGATGGGCAAGTCGTACCACCCCGGCTGCTTCCGCTGCTGCGTGTGCAACGAGTGCCTGGACGGCGTGCCGTTCACGGTCGACGTGGACAACAAGATCTACTGCGTCAACGACTACCACCGCATGTTCGCGCCCAAGTGCGCTAGCTGCGGGAAAGGTCAGCAACGGCAAATGCCGATTCATCCCATCCCTAGCGAATGAAACCTACCTATATTCCATTTATAAATCCCTTAATCCCTGTTTATGCAAAGCCAGCAGTGGTATGAAGCGCTGGTCTGAATCGAGCGCCCGTACTATTTATATCAAGGTTTTTTTCTTAATCATTATAGGCAAACAGCAGACATAGGCATAAGGGTGCGGCTCCACTGACGCGGAGACGAGCAGAGCGGAGCGGAGCTGTGCCAATATTAACCAATAGAAGGCGCATGCTGTCACGTCAAGCGCGCCTTGCGCACGTTAGTTTAGATTCTATTGGTTAATATTGGCACATTTCCGCTCCGCTCCGCTCGTCTCCGCCTCAGTGGAGCCGCACTCTTAATAGGAGATAAATGGAGATAAGATGGCAACATGATGTATTTTTACTATACGAAGATCACCTATATACCACGTGTCCCAAAACTCAACGATAAGCCGGCACCAGAGGATGGAGCTGCTTATGATTAGTCGAGAAAAAATAAGGAAAAAAATATATCTTTTCCTTATTGGTATTGGTATTGGTAGTATCTTGACGTGTAAAAGTGCCCGAGCGGCCTACTTACTAAATAAATTTCTTTTATCTTTTTTATCTTTTTTATTTTTTCTCGACTAATCATAAGCAGCTCCATCCTCTGGTGCCGGCTTATCGTTGAGTTTTGGGACACGTTGTATAGGTATTTTTTTGGAAAATCATAATTTTTTAAAAATGAATACATTCTTGCCTTACTTGCTTTTGGAAGGTTTTCTTTCATTAAAAATACCCCATCAGTTTTGAAACTAACATAGCTATTTGTCTTTTTTTTGAGTCCTAATAAATATATTGACACACATCCCGTGACTGTTGGAGGGTGGGGATGGAGTCCATACAAAATCCCTCATCAACCTTTAATTTTATTCTTAACATTTGTTGTTATAGATTTTACTTGAGATACTGCCTGCTGACAGACAGACGGACGGACAGTGAACGCTTAGTAATAGGGGCCCGTTGGCACCCTAAAAACAACCCTAAAAAACAACTTAAGGGAGGTAGACCTGAATAATATATTATACGAGCAGGCATTCATTGAAAAATTTCAAGATGTGTTATCATCATAAAGTTTGACTTGTGTACTCGAATTAACGAGAATATCATTTGTTTACGAGATAAACTCGTGATAAAAGCCGTCAAAACGATAATATAATATAAGATACATTTTTCTCCAAGTAAAATCAGTATATAACTGGAGATTAGCTTAAACTACTATATGGCAAAACAACCGTTTTAATTTAAGTCAAATGCGCGCGTTTCGAAAACAGGTCTAATATTACAGTTTTGGAAGAGAATAGGGGTGTCTCCTGGGCAGGGCTTGGAACCGGTTCCAAAAATACCGGTACTTTACCGGTATTTAAAGGTATTTTTCATTTAGGTTCGAGAGAACAGGTAAATATAAATACCGGTAATCCAAAGAACAGGTAAATACGAATACCAGTATTTGTACCTTAAAATACCGGTTCCTAATAAAGGTTCCAGCGACGTTGCCGTTTTGCACAACAAGGTCAAGTCTCGTCGGCGGCTCGAAGCTCGCGCGCCGCGCGCCCGCGCCTTTGCTTTGGTTGTCGACTTGTCACTATGTACCTACACCGAACGCGGCATTGTAGCCGGGCGGCAACTTTGGCTTGCAGCTTTTGAACAATTTTAATCGTGTCATTAGTCCTACGACCTTGTCAGTGCCGCGTCAAAATGAACCTAGATCCAAAAGGTCCGGGTGTACCAAAGCCCTAAAAGACTTTTTGATCAAAAGTGCAAAAAACATAGTAGTCTCCTGTAGTAGGTTAGGGAGCGTAACCACTGAAAAAAGACTGATATGTTAGATGATGGTGATGATGTTGATGATGATGGTGATGATGAGGGTGGTGAGGATGATGATGATGATGATGATGATGATGATGATGATGATGATGATGATGATGATGATGATGGTGGCGATGATGATGATGATGATGATAGTGATATTGATGATGTTGATGATGATGGTGGTGGTGGCGATGATGATGATGATGATTACCACCATCATCATCGCCATCACCATCGCCATTATCATCATCATCACCACCACCACCCTCATCATCGCCATGACCATCATCATCACCATCATTATCATCATCACTACCATCATCATCATCATCATCATCATCATCATCATCATCACCACCACCACCATCATCATCATCCTCACCACCCTCATCATCACCATCATCATCAACATCATCACCATCATCAGCATCATCTAACATATCAGTCTTTTTTCAGTGGTTACGCTCCCTAACCTACTTAACAAATTATGATAATATATGATTGAGGGAGTAGGCATAGGTAGTAAACTAAATTGTGTAATTACACTTACCGTCACCGTCCATTGAAAAAACTTGCAATACCTACTTCACAATCTAAAACACAAATCCAAATGTCAATTTTTTTATCGAAATTAATATTATGTTAGCGTGCGTCAAGCCGTCGACTATCGACAAGTAACCTGAATCTAACTGACCGACCAGCAGCACGGGTAGCACAAGTTGTATTTTCTCGCTTGTCGCTCAGTGCGTCTCTATCGTTACAGATTAGATAGAAAGGGAGATCCGAGCGACAAACAAGTCGCGGACAACATGTGCTAGCCGTGCAGGCCATTTTCCGCTTGCCGCTTGCAACATAGGTATCATACCTATACTATTCTCTGTATTTTTTATCCCTTCCTCGCACTTATACCCACTATTACTGAATACCGGTATTTTTACCGGTATTCGGGCCTTATTGGTACCGGTATAGTACCGGTAAAATACCTGTATTTCTTACAAAATACCGGTACCTAGCGTGTATTTCAAGCCCTGCTCCTGGGTAAAAAAATTATTATTATTAGTCCTACAGTAAAATTATAAAAAAATATTGAACACGTATTTTTCGCTTTATCAAATCAATTAAAATTGACAAATATAACGCGCATCAAAGTTCGGGAGTGGGGGCTTGTGACGTCACAACGTGGTATAAAGTGTGCTATGGCCGGACGTCACGGGAAATTTCAACGCACTTTATCTTCGTCATTTTTTGTTTAATTGACAAAAGAAAAAATGTGTTCAATATTTTTTGATAACGTAAATGACCGACTAATTAGAATTTTTAGGACACTAGCTATAGATAGTAAACGTGTTTTTTTCGTGGGCAGGTATCACGCCGGTGGAAGGCACGGACGAGACGGTGCGCGTGGTGTCGATGGACCGCGACTTCCACGTCGACTGCTACATGTGCTGCGCCTGTGGCATGCAGCTTACTGACGAGCCCGACAAGCGCTGCTACCCGCTCGCAGGTTTGTACTTTTTCAAGTTGTTTGTTTCTAGTGTGGTCGCGTCCACAAACACAATGCGATTTGTATTTGATAAAGCTATTGTATTGGTTAACCACATAACATGATTACTAACCGACATGACAGGATTAGTATCCCGACGCGCAGTAAAAAGTGAATACAACCACTTCAATATTCACTATCAATCACCAGTGACTATCCATGGTGCCGGTTCATAGTGAAATCCTAAACTACTGTCCATGACAATAAACTAGGGATGTTACGGAGCTTCGAATTCGGTTCCAATAAGTCCGAGCTTCCGATTGATATTACACTTGTCCATAACTCATAGTCCCACCCATAGTAACCCGTAGTTAAGTAGTAGTTAGTAATATCGGGCGCAAAAATATCTGACACGCTCTTATACCTCTAGTAATAAAGACGTGTGAGATATTTGTGCGCCCGATGTTGGATAATATATTATTGCTGGTGACTGTACCAATGAGTTTTTCTAACATAAATACCTGATGCTTTTTCGGTGAAGGAAAAACATCGTGAGGAAACCTGCACATTCGGACGGGCCCATGTGTAAGATAAGATAAGATAACTTAGAGCGGGCTAGAAGTTTCGCGTGATTTGACTAGTTCGGGTGTCGGACAAACGTGCGGTGTCAGCATAACCATCCCAGCTTGATTGCATAAGTGGGTGATGATATAGTGACTGTTGCAGGTAAGCTGATGTGCCGCGCGTGCCACCTGGCGGCCATCGGCGCCGCGGGCGGGCCGGGCCAGGCACCCGCGCCACGCCTGGCGCCCGCCTCCTACCAGTACATGGGCTAGCTCCGGGGTCCACTCAACTACAGCTGATGTGCCGCGCCTGGCGCCCGCCTCCTACCAGTACATGGGCTAGCTCCGGGGTCCACTCAACTACAGCTGATGTGCCGCGCCTGGCGCCCGCCTCCTACCAGTACATGGGCTAGCTCCGGGGTCCACTCAACTACAGCTGATGTGCCGCGCCTGGCGCCCGCCTCCTACCAGTACATGGGCTAGCTCCGGGGTCCACTCAACTACAGCTGATGTGCCGCGCCTGGCGCCCGCCTCCTACCAGTACATGGGCTAGCTCCGGGGTCCACTCAACTACAGCTGATGTGCCGCGCCTGGCGCCCGCCTCCTACCAGTACATGGGCTAGCTCCGGGGTCCACTCAACTACAGCTGATGTGCCGCGCCTGGCGCCCGCCTCCTACCAGTACATGGGCTAGCTCCGGGGTCCACTCAACTACAGCTGATGTGCCGCGCCTGGCGCCCGCCTCCTACCAGTACATGGGCTAGCTCCGGGGTCCACTCAACTACAGCTGATGTGCCGCGCCTGGCGCCCGCCTCCTACCAGTACATGGGCTAGCTCCGGGGTCCACTCAACTACAGCTGATGTGCCGCGCCTGGCGCCCGCCTCCTACCAGTACATGGGCTAGCTCCGGGGTCCACTCAACTACAGCTGATGTGCCGCGCCTGGCGCCCGCCTCCTACCAGTACATGGGCTAGCTCCGGGGTCCACTCAACTACAGCTGATGTGCCGCGCCTGGCGCCCGCCTCCTACCAGTACATGGGCTAGCTCCGGGGTCCACTCAACTACAGCTGATGTGCCGCGCCTGGCGCCCGCCTCCTACCAGTACATGGGCTAGCTCCGGGGACCACTCAACTACAGCTGATGTGCCGCGCCTGGCGCCCGCCTCCTACCAGTACATGGGCTAGCTCCGGGGTCCACTCAACTACAGCTGAAGTGCCGCGCCTGGCGCCCGCCTCCTACCAGTACATGGGCTAGCTCCGGGGTCCACTCAACTACAGCTGATGTGCCGCGCCTGGCGCCCGCCTCCTACCAGTACATGGGCTAGCTCCGGGGTCCACTCAACTACAGCTGATGTGCCGCGCCTGGCGCCCGCCTCCTACCAGTACATGGGCTAGCTCCGGGGTCCACTCAACTACAGCTGATGTGCCGCGCCTGGCGCCCGCCTCCTACCAGTACATGGGCTAGCTCAGGGGTCCACTCAACTACAGCTGATGTGCCGCGCCTGGCGCCCGCCTCCTACCAGTACATGGGCTAGCTCCGGGGTCCACTCAACTACAGCTGATGTGCCGCGCCTGGCGCCCGCCTCCTACCAGTACATGGGCTAGCTCCGGGGTCCACTCAACTACAGCTGATGTGCCGCGCCTGGCGCCCGCCTCCTACCAGTACATGGGCTAGCTCCGGGGTCCACTCAACTACAGCTGATGTGCCGCGCCTGGCGCCCGCCTCCTACCAGTACATGGGCTAGCTCCGGGGACCACTCAACTACAGCTGATGTGCCGCGACTGGCGCCCGCCTCCTACCAGTACATGGGCTAGCTCCGGGGACCACTCAACTACAGCTAATGTGCCGCGCCTGGCGCCCGCCTCCTACCAGTACATGGGCTAGCTCCGGGGACCACTCAACTAAAACGCCAACGCCAGAGTTACACGTATGGCGCGCCATTTTTTCGCGTCGCTTGGCGTTTGCGCGCGAATCGCTTACGTGGCATACTGGGTAAGACTCATGCCGCGTCGGCCGGCTGCTCGTGGCCCGCGCGCGCCTTTACAAATAATGCTCTTTACGCCGTGGCATATCTATATTTGCCTTGAGGCTAAGTGACGCCGATGCCGCTGGATGTTGGCAGCAACCGTGAAGCCGTGAGATACATACTAGGCACGGTTTTCCAGTACATATGGACTGGTCGAAATTAGGCGTTTATAATTTCGGCTGGTGTTTCCACTCTAAAACCTGGAATTTAAACTGTAGTTAATTTGGAATTGATTATCCACCTGGGACTGGTTCTTTCACCTGACGACAAATTTTAGCTATATCTTTTTCTTTCATATGACAGATATTTTTATCTGAAGATTGGATTAACCAGATCTAACGTTTATTTATTAACACCACTTTTACGATTTTCGTGGTTGTTAAAGTTTGATAGTGAATACTTTACAGTTTTGGGGCAGTAGACCATCTTTATCAAGTTATAATTCATGTTGATAGTTTAGTTATATACATTAGCTATTATAGATGCATAATGAATTGAATTTTGTCCGTTATATTTAAGTATCATGGTTGCCTAAGAAGCAGTGCTGATTTGCCTACAGTCGGCGAGAAATATAAATACCTTAGCCAAATTAGCACCTCCTAATACGATTACTATTTATTAAGTTTTAAACTAAACTAGGGCCTTGATTATCAAAAAGTAAATCCTAGTTTTAAAATGTGTGTATTTTATAAGTTTGACACAATTTGATAAACTTGATCCTTAAGGGCGACCACAGACTACCAGTTCGCCGGCCGATATTAGCCTGACAATTTCTTCGAACTGCAAGGGTGGGGCGTGCGGCGATGTTCGACAATCCGACGCGTCGGACGCCTCCCGCCCAAATACGATACAAATTTGCGGGTGGCCGGCAGGCCTGGCGATCAACGTCACTCGGCGATCGGTCGATCAACCGTCTTGAAAACTGATAATGTGTGATGAGCAACCGTTTTAAAGCCGTCCGTCGGTGTATTGCCGCGGATCATAAATCGTAGAAACATGCGCGCTTCATTGATTTTAGACTGTCAAACTTGGGATTGCAGGTAATCTGTTGGTCTGTGATGCCCTTTAAAAGTTGGATGTGCAGCTTTTTTATTTAT
Source organism: Acleris literana (assembly GCA_946894065.1). Lineage (NCBI taxonomy): Eukaryota > Metazoa > Arthropoda > Insecta > Lepidoptera > Tortricidae > Acleris > Acleris literana. The sequence continues at coordinate 18,979,636 of OX335671.1, read as the reverse complement.
ATTTGTTGCCAAAGTATACTACACTTGTGGTAAAACGGCGAAGTAGACTAATCCTCTTATTGATAAACGTTTAATAGCTAAAGTTTAGTTTAAATATGTTGTCCTTATCTATCATTACTACATTTGAATTTGACAGAAAGGAACAACGAGTACTTTAACTAAAATAGGTTTATTGTGCATTTATGAATAAGGGGGAAAGTGTTTGTGAATCCATATAATAATAGTAAATTTAATTGGGTCCCTTTGGAATTGACAACGTTTTAGGGCGCAGCGTTTGAACTTCAACCCAGCCGCAAAATGGCAGTTCGAGTGCAGCTGACGTAACTGCATCAAAACTGCAAACTGACTGCGCAGTCCGCTTGCAGTTGCCGTGCAGTCCTGTCAACCGCACACCGACTGCTATCTAGCTGTTTGCAGTTTTGATGCAGGTGCGTCAACTGCCTCAGAACTGAAATACTGTTCTATTGCAGTTGCTGCAACTGCAACAGGACTGCATTATAACCGTGCAGCTAGCTTGCAGTCGGTGTGCGGTTGAGAGGACTGCTCGGTTGTATGCAGTTTTGATCGTCAACTGCATCAGACCTGCCCTCGAACTGCCATTTTGCAGCTAGGTTGCAATTCAAATGCTGCTCGTCTGAACCGGCCCTTAGTGGGGTTGAATATATAAATTAAGCTAATACAGTTAATACTAAGTTAACATAACATATACAAGGCTCAAAAAGTAACGATAGCATGATCACATAAATGTTAATCGTAGCTCCTAGACAGTGTTTTTAACATTATTGATAAGGCTTCAATGGGAATTGCGCATAAGGTAATCTTGAATGTTTTTTAATCAAAGGTGATATATGTGTACGTTGTTAGGAATAGAATAAGTATTCAATCGATGATCACTTCATAACGAGGTAAGCATTGCAGAATTATTATTAACTTGTTATTTTAGGGCATAGGTTTAATAAAAAAGGCAACTTGCGTGGTCGTAATATTTTAAGTACCCATACAATATTTGTTTGTCTGAGCCCATAGTGGCGCATGCCTGTTGTAGATGTGATATCAATAGATTTACTGCCGTGACTAGTGCACATCGTGTGGTTCGTACAGTTTCTGTTGGATTTGTAATCAGCATCGAAATAGCCATAGTGAAAGAGTTGTTAACCCTCCTGACGCAGTCGGGTAAAAATAACACCCAATAGAGATCTAAGGAACTTGTCCCATCGTCGGCGAGGAAGCGATTAGCTATCGACTATTTTTTCGCTCAAGAAACGAACAAAAGATATAAATCCCGTGTCAGTAAAAAATACATATAGTTGATCGCTGAATGTGCTGTTCACACTGCCGGCGAGAACTCTCTTCACTAGTTTGTCGCAGCGACAAGAGCTACAAAGATAAACTCGCTCGGCGGCACTCACCCAGCAATGCTCGCTTGGCGGCAGGCCTCACGCCGAGATACTAACCAGCGGTACCGTCCGAGCGAGTGGTGCGAGTAATCGCCCGTTGCAGTCTTACACTAGCTTAGCCTAGCGACAAAACGACGATGCTTCTCGCTGCTCGCCATCTCGTATCTAGTTTCTAGCTCTAGTCTCTTCTCGCTCATCGTCAGCGGTGGTACAAGTGCCTTAAGGATCGTAAAATACCATCGAGTTATGCTCTCTACTTGTTGTTTACTTATGATTGTTAAAATAAGCGGCTATGTTTCGCAACGTGATTTTGAGCACATTATTTAGTCAACAATTTTCGGTGTTGACAATGTATGATTTAACGATTTGGCACATTTTGTTTTTATAATATCGAAATGCCTTTTTGTAGATGATTTAATAAGGCGTCATCATCGGGAGGCGATATCGCCGCTTGGAATCACGCTTATCTGCACTCGAACAGTGGCAGGACGTTTATATCGTCGCGATACAATCGCGGGTGGCATCTAAGTTACACGTGTTCCTAAAAAAAACTCATAAGTATCCCAAAAACGGACGTATGTTTCTCTCATTGCAGCTATTATAAAAAATGTGCCTTATCACTAAAACTTATTTACCAGAACGGGTCAGAAATGCTTTTTTGCCAAAGTATATTTTGACAAACTGCAACTATTCTCTGACCAGTGTAGCTATTTCAAACTCTGTAAGTCGAGTGCTGCGGAGATTTCATCATCAAATCCGTTATTAGAAACAACATTAATATTATTGCTGTCATTGTGTTTACATTTACACCAGACAGTCCATTCCAATAAAAGAAACTGGTTCAAAATAAAATCGGAATATGTAAGTGCTAAGTAACCACACGACGGATGTTCATTCAATCATGAATGAGATATAAATCGTTACTTGAATAAGAAGTGATTAAATTTAGCACTACCTATACAGAACACGGAACATCGGCCATTGTGCCACTCGGTGCGGTAAATGGGTGAGAACCAAAAAGTTGGACCACAGTTAAGAGCATATAACCATACAAACGACGAAATCGAAAAAAGTTCCGTTGTGCGACGAAAAGTATCCCTACAATTGTATGGCTAATTTTCGTGTCACAACGGAAAAGTTTCATAGAAAATTAATGGAGTGAGTTAACGTGCCCAACTTTTTGGTCCTTACCCAAATGTAGCTATGCATTTAAAATGCTTTAAACGCCATATGCTTTAAACGGCAGCACACCTGGTGATCAAACTTGGTATGTGTATAAATTAAAAATGAAATGGTGAAATAGATGATACATTAATAACGATGGCGCCATAATACATTCCAGATATGTGCTGTCTTGTTGTGTACTTAATTTTAAGTTGTTTTGTAATCTGTAAATATTGCTGAGGAAAAAATGTGATTATTTTATAACCCCTTTATACAAAATAAAAGTGATTTGTTAAGGAAATACGTTTCAATATTTAAACAATAAATCATTAAAAATGTCCAATAATATTTCAATATAAACACTTCCTATTCCATAAGTTAGAAAACTATACACTGACAAAACCATTTTTGGCTAGTCTCAATTAATAGCTAGTCTTGAGATAGCAGCCTGTTTTACAATCGACAAGTAAAACATATTTGACAGATAAATTTAGACCTTTCTCTTTCTTACACTTGAAAATAAACAAGGAGAAAGCTAACTTTAAATGACAGATAAATTTACTCGTCGATTGTGAAACAGCCCTTTAACATTTTATTAACCAATACAATGAGCGTAACACAAAGACCGACGTAAAAAATGAGACTGAAAATTTGACCAGCGCATTCCTAATAACAATAACAGTAATAAATAACATGTCAATACTGCAACAACTTTTAACATTTTTAACATCTTAGTAAGCAAAACCAGATATTAACGTGGCGGAGGCCCAACAGTCTTTGCTTTCCAAAAATGTTGAGTTGGCGTTTTATGTAAGAAAGAAAGAAAGGACCTATGTTCAGTTTGTTAAACCAAATAAGACCGAAAATCAATGCCGTATTATCAGGCGGTAAAGGGGCTGGCAGAAATTAGGGAAAATTGGCAAACTCACCACCAATAAGAGTAAAGCTCTTATATATAATTATTATGATGTGACAAATTAAATCCTGAAATCATGGATACGGCAAAATGATATTTAGCTGTGGAGGTCCAAGGGTTAAAACGAATACTTATGTAGTATTTATGTCTGTAAGTATGTAAAAGGCACATGATACAAAGTTAAATAAATTATTTTACAGAACAAACTCAGAGTAATTCGTAATTTACATTGTGCTCTTCAGAAGAAGTGTTAACACTTTATCATACCACACAACTTAACATAGCTAGTTCAGAGATAAATATGGAGTTTACTTTTGGTCTTGACTAGTTTTCTTGACTTTATTTTTGACATTTCTCATTTCCGTTTTGTACCGGCGCATCTCCTCGACGACCTTGCTGCTGTGCTGCTTCATCTGCTGGCGGCCCTCGGTGAACCGGTCCTGGAAGTTGTCGCGGCGCTCCTGCAGCATCTCCTTGAGCCGCTCCCGCGAGGGCACCGGCTTGATCCACCCCATCGCTGTCAGTCTTCTGATAGCAAGGGTAGTTCCACCTAAAATACAAATTTGGCTTGCTTACATTTTTAAGCTTATAGGCACTTTTCACTTGTGTCATTGGTACAGTCGCCATCAGATATATTGTAGCGGGCGAGGTACTCAAATATTTCGGAGCAGCGTTACTTTGCAATAAATTCGTTACACTAGTTATGGTCAATAACACCAGAACACGCAATTTGTCATAAATAGGTATAAGAGCAGCGACTTTGCAATAAATTCGGAACATATAACGAGGTAAAAATATCAGAAAGCACAGAACGTCAAAGGTATCTACGCAGTCAGGGTGATCATAACGATCGGAACATTTATGGAAAATATACCTTAAGTCTGTATCACACAGTTTAAATTCGTTACTATAATTATTATTATGCATGTCGATCTTTGGCATGACGTATTTATGTTTTGTTTGAAATTCGAATCTACTCGTGACGTGTACACGTCAGACGTTCGACATTCATAATAGTTATAGTAACGAATTTAAACTGTGTGATACAGACCTTTACAGATCTTTATGATCACCCTGACTGCGTAGATACCTTTGACGTTCTGTGCTTTCTGATATTTTTACCTCGTTATATGTTCCGAATTTATTGAAAAGTCGCTGCTCTTATATTTATGACAAATTGCATGTTCTGGTGTTATTGACCATAACTAGTGTAACGAATTTATTGAAAAGTAATGCTGCTCCGAAATATTTGAGTACCTCGCCCGCTACAATATATCTGATGGCGACTGTACAAGTGTCTAAGAGGTGAGACAGAGAGATTGATGGACAACATTATGGCATTTGTACACGGTGCATGTAGCTGTAGCAAGTAAAAGCGTGGGCTATTTAAAGGGATTGCTTTTTTGTATATTTTTTGTTTGGTATCAATTTTTTAATTTTTCTACAACATACTTGCGCGAGCAGCGCGAGCATTATGCTCAAATTTGATGCACGATCCTCTAGTCGCTGGACCTGCACACTTCTATATACCTAATTTAAGAGATGTCCCTCGCGATAGTCGCGTCGCGATTGAATATGACTAGCGTGGCAAACACTTTAAACCTTCGATTAGGTACTGTTGTTTAACCTGTGTTAAGGTTAGTACTAACAATAAAGTCCTGGTGGCACCTTTACATTAATTAATTTCTATAATACCTGACTGTTAAGTCTCGGGAAGCGCTGGTAGATTATTGATGTGTATAAGTGATTTATAAAATTCTGTCACTATTTTAAAGGTGCATTAGGGTTGGCTTTAGTAACCTGAGGCACGAATTTGCAAGTAAAAAGAGTATTTAGGTGTGAAGAGTCTCCCCATAAAGAGAAAAGATGCGGATTTTTGTGTTCAAGTAATTAAAGCCTTAGAATTTGCTATCCTGTGGTACAAGTTAGGAGGTAAAAAGGGTCTAGGAGGGTGAATGAGGTAAGGTAAGGTCCCTAAAAGAAAGATCTGCAGAAACCACTCTCGAGTCTATCTCCTAAATATCAACTGCCCTCTCGTATTTATGTAGGTAGGTATTTGAATGTAATATTTTAATTTAAATAGTCTTTATTGGTTAGTTAATGTTTTATGTTCTTGTAAATAAATTTGTACACTTGATTACTCGATGCTCAACATTTCCCTTTTCTAAATCTTTCAAGGGTTCGCTGGAAGAGATCCCTTAAAGGGATAAGTTTGCCTTTGTACATATTTTTATAATTAGGCCCCTTACGCACTAGCGGTTAACCGCGCATGCATTTGCGGCTAACCGCTAGTGCGTATAGCGCTGCGGTGGGGGTTTTTCATATATTTTGATCGACCGCGCGGCTAGGCCCGCGGTTAACCGCTACTGCGTAAGGGGCCTAATTGTAATGGACCGGTTTTTCTTTTGTACAATAGTGTTAACATATATACATACATACATAGTTACGCGTAACCCCTGTTCTTATTTTTAAACTTTTATATGTTGTATGTTGTTAGGCCGCATTTACACTTTCCCGGTAAGGGTAGCAAAAAAAGAAATACGTTCGAATATTTAATGAATAATAACTTTTATTTTCTGTTATTTTTTAAAACATAATTATGCAGCAGCTAACTGTATCTAAATATATTTATGCTGTACTTATGCTTAAAGAGGTTTATATTCTAAATAATGTCGTAGAACCTTAATACTTATTTTGCATTCGAAAAAGAATATATGCCTAATAGGTAACGTATGTCAATTTAATTGTCACACCAAATAAATTAGCCAGTGCGGAAAAGTAATTAAGTCATGTGTTCAAAATTTATATGGAATTTACGTCAAATTTCAAATATAGAATGTCGAACGGTTTATACAGATGTGTTACAACTGCATGCAAGAGGTCTTTTACTTAAGTTTTTCACCTATATATTATAAGAGATGTCAAAGGTTAACAGCAAAATCCATCGAACAAATTTTAGTAATTTATTAACCCTTTAATACATTTTTAGCGTCTTTTTTTTATTTATAAAAATTATAAGTTCAAAATACTAGATGTATTTGTTTTTCTGCAAACCGTACTTTGCCATGAAAACTGAACGTTGATACCGATGTTTACTTATAGCTTTGTTTCAAAAGTTACAGCATTAACTTGCAAGTCGTAAATGTTTTTTTTTCTTTCTTGAAATAGCTTCTGTTTGCCATCCTCATATTAGAAAATGAGCCTAAGATAATTTGAATTGGTAAATAATTAATAATAAATATATTTAAAAAAAAACTTGTATGGAGAATATAAGAAAAACGGGTATTTCTCTGAAAATACTCGTCAAACCGAAATATCCTCGCAGATGGTTATAGTTACTATTTTTTCTGATTTTTTGACATATTCGAAATTTCTCCAAAAGGTGCACTTTTTTTTAAAAAATCACCTAACTTTTAACTGTAAAAAAAAACATTTTTTTTGATTGAAATTGCTTACGCTTGTAATTTTAACCATGGAAAATTATTTTCAGTCAATTGGAAAGAAAAACTGATGAGTTATTAATATTTTTCTGAAATATTTGTCTTGAATTGGTTTTCGTATTTGTGTTGATTTTACTGTTTATGGTTGAACTAAGATAGTTTTTATTTTATTTGTTGATATGTACCTACATCCCCTAGACGTTATCCTGTGAGAAAATCCCGTAGTAGTAAAAAGCACTTTCAGTTTTCTCGAATTTTCCAATATTCCCGGTACCTTTTCGTTTAATATTGATTTTTTTACAAATTTATTTTTAAAACATATTTACAGGTTTCTTCCTAAAGTGACCCGACCCCATTCAGCAAAAAAAGTGACTCCAAACCAGTGGTCTTAAGTGTTTAAAAAAAAACGAACTAATAGATTTAATAATCCGGTAAGGAACGTAAAAAGTAACACCGAATCGTTGTTTGTCGACTCGTTTGCGTGTTTTATTGATGCTTATAAGCCTAAGGGCTTGTTTACGGAGACGCGGAGCGTCGCACGTGGCGTGCGGCTTGGCGTTGCGCGGCACGTCTGGCGTTTTTTCCGTTTACAGAGAGGCGGCGCAGCGGCGGCAGCGGACCCCGCGTCTCGGTAAACAAGCACTAAACCATTTAATTTTCTGGAGATAATCCTAATATCATCAAAAAGTATTACTACCTAATTTAACGGAAATGTAAAAAACTCATTTTGCAATAATGTTTCGAAGTTGAAGTAAAACAAAATATTAATAACACTTCGTGACTAAACTTGTATAACACGTCCATGAACCGATTAAACTATTTCGCAAGTGACAGCCCTAACTTTGGGCGCGGAAGACAGGGTGAAGGGGGAAGTAGGTATTTAAAGCGCGGCATTTGGGGCCTTGGTAAAGGAGATTCGCTTCTACGTTTATTCTTATGCTACTACACTTTGTAGTCTGTAGACCAGACATCAGTACCGCCCCACTAGGGCGCTTCTTATTTTTCGACGTTTGAAAAATAGTCGCGACGACCCGCCATTCGCTTCTATTACCTTAAAAACGGACCTCTGATTTTGCTCTTTTATTTCGATTGGGTTTTAGGGGTCGCTACCACGTGTCAAAGTTTGAACTTATTGTATGAAAAAATATTTTAACCCGCCATTCGCTTCTATTCAGGGACCTGAACCGTTTACCCTTTTTCGTTAGGGTATATAATTGACTGGTTTTTACAAACCCTAACGATGCGATAAGCATATCTTCGACTTACCCCAATGAAAAGCTATCCCATACGATACAATTAAATACAAAATATTTTTGCACTACTTAGCAATTGATTGGCTAGCCACACACAGCCTTGAAACTAAGGTCCGACCGAGACCGCTTTTTTAATCTCGGCCGAGACCGAGACCGAGAACGAGAATAAAATAAATTCTCGGCCGAGACCGAGACCGAGGCGGAGAGGAAGAATGGATAGGGTAAAGGCCCATTTAGATTATGCAATTTTATTGTACGAGAATCGGCAATAATTGTATGCAATTATTATGTTGCAACAATACTGTTTAAGAATTGTACCAAACGTAAGGTTTAGACTGAGCAATTTTTTATTTTCTCAATTTTATTGTATGGAATGTGCAAGAAAGTTGTATAATGTAAATGGGTCTTAACACTAACGTAATGCTAAGTGCTTTGTAGTTATAGTTAACTAGTTCGAAGCAGTTTCCATATCATTAGGGTAAGCCTATCGATAGGGTGACGCTAACGTTGGGAGAGCATATGACGTAGTTACCCGATCGACAGAATTAATCAAATAAAGGGGTCTTCCGGTCCCTGTTTCTATTACCTACCTAAAAAACCTATGACATGTTTTTTTTCAATTGGGTTTTAAAGGGGTGATAGAGGCGAACTTTAACTTTGTCAGCTTTGTGACGAAAATTAGCTATTCATTGACGGCCGCAGAACTGAAAAAGTTAAAGTTCCTTAATTTCAGTCCTTAATTGGATACACTTTTTCGTGAAAATGCCCAAGTACGGCGTACTTACTCGCCCGTCTATCACCCCTTTTAGGGGTCGCTACACGAGTCAAAGTTTGAAATGAATAATGAAACACGCTATTGCAACTATTCGTCGCATTATTTCAAGGCGGAACACTCTTACTCCACTCTTTTGATTGAAGAATACAATAAAGTCATTACCACCACAAAACTGTACTCAACTACTCTTGACTGTAAAAATTCAGGCACAACCACCCTAACCCAAAAAAACGATATTATTAGCCTAGTTTATTTTTATTGAAAATGATAGTTATATTTAGGGTTGTGAATTTAATTAAAAAAGAAAAAAACATATAAATGTAAATTTTTCGTTGGCTGGTAGCGACCATCAAAATATAATAAGTATGGAAGAGGAACTTGCGCTTTAAATCGGCCCCAGGGACTTATTGCCGGCGGAGGTCGAGCTAATACTTAGTGCCGAACCGTCTGTCAGTCGACTTTCTGACGTAGTGTCAAACAGGTGTTTATAATTACGACAACAAAAAAAACGATTTTTATGATTACCTGATTTAATTAATGCAGCAAAAATGCCAAGTTAACAGAATAAAGAGAAAAAGTGCGACACGCAATAAATTAAAAAAAATATGTTTTTGGCCCTAATAAGAACCAGTCCCTAACTGCCACCCCACAATGTCTTAACAACATAACACAGAAAAGTTTGTAAATAATAAATGGGTGGTTCCTGTAAATCCCTCTTTCACGGGAGGCCTTACCTTACCTGCCTCACCTCCCTTACCTTTTTTATCCCCAACTTGTGCCGGTGGATAGCAAATTCTTTTAGTACTTAACCTCAAAATCCATTAAAAAACAGGGAGGCTTCCGCATCTTCTTCCATTAGGTGGGGACTCTCCCACCTCCCACCACCCTCCCATCACTTTTCACCCCCAATTGATGCCGCAGGATACTAAAGCAACACCGCTAGGTGGTCACCACGGGAATGCTAAAAGATGACACAACCCTAAGCAAGAATTCCATCTATAAAAAGGTTGACAGGTCATTGGTTAGTTTGTAACCACAATGGATTTTAAATTCACCTTGTGGAGTGGCTCCCACTGTTCGACCCTCAGGGTAACGCTGGTCTTAACTCGTACATACTGTACAGACGCTTTCACCTCCATAGGGTGATATATTCCAGACACATTCAGCTCCATAGTTGTAGTAGGACATGGCAAGTTAAGATTCGGTGTTTTAATTCAAATATTAGGAAACTAATCCAGACACAATATTTTGTTCTTTGTAATCTTCTTCTTTTATAACATTTTTAAATACATATAACTTGATATTAATTACCCAGTGTGACAGCATATCGAAGAGGTGTTGCAATTTTGTAGAGAGCAAATGTAAGTGCAAAATAACCAGCATTAGAGTCCCTCAAAGGCTCAATTAATTTATCACTGACACCCAGTGACTCCACCAGCGCCAGAATATCTACACCACTGTAATGAAAAAATCAAATTGAAGGCCCAGCCACACCACTTGCATGACGTGCACGTGCGCGTTCGATTTCCACTGAGTTGTATAGTTATGTCACAATGAGAATTCATACTATACAACGCAGTGAAAAGCGAACGCGCACATGCACGTCACACAAGCGGTGTGGCTGGGCCTTTATGCACCATCAAAATGAGAATATTTAAGAAATGATACAATATCAGGCAAGTGAATTACCTTCTTACAACATAGTAGAAGCTCCCCAACCAAACAGCTGATGATGCCAGGTGCACGGGAACTAGGACATACCAATAATCCCTGTACATCTGTTTAAACCTTTGAATGAGTCCCGGTTTCTTATCTGTGTCTTGTAACAGTGTTTTAGAAGGATCACTGCCGGGAGTGCCAGTTTTACAGTCTGGAGGTGGTTGTTTACAGGCATCAGGTTCGCCTTGGCTGGCGTAGTTTCGGATTTGACAAGACGATACGCTTATCTGCTTAACATGATTAATTGGCTTCCATATACGGTTATTTTCAAAGGTAATTCCACTAACAATAAATCTCACTGGACACTGCCTGGTTGCACTATGTTGAACCGGTTTGGTTATGTTTAATAAATAATGTGAATTTCTAAAAAACATCTTGAGCGATTGTGACATGGTTAAAAAATTCTTCAAGTATTTTACGAGTGCATAATACTACGTAGGATAGCGAGTAAATGTCACATCAACTTAAGAAGATGAGAAACTTGTTGAAAACCTTATAGTTTCATTTCATACGTCAACTTGATGTTGACGTTTGACGTTGAGTTTGACGTTAATAGTTAATACACAGATTAAAAGATTTTTATGTAAAAGGGTTGATAGACGTACCTACGAGCTATTTTTATTTATTTATTTACAATCTTTAAGGTTAGGGGCTTTGATCAATCTTGATCACGGCAGCCCCGTTGGACAAAGCTCTACAGTAATAAAATGCAAACAGATATCATTCAGAAAAAAAAAGACCTTCGAGCTATAAAATCGCGATCTTAAAGTTCGCGAACTTACTCGGCTCGCGTAAGTGACACACGTTGAAGTAGTGATGCGCGATTATGAATGATTAGACTAATCGAATAATCGAAGATTACTAACATAAATAATCGAGTTAGAAATTAGTACTATACTAATGTTGATAATCGATTATTGACTACTAATTAGTAACTAATGTCAATAATGGTCGTTGGCGCGGTTGACGCCATATTAATCCGTTTAGTACCGGACTTCAGTTCGACTCGGGAATCATCGTGCCGACTCGGGTTAGTGGTTCTCGTCGCCCACGATTCTCAGAATTAGTAGTATGACGGATAATCGAATGATCTGCAAAGTGATTCGAATGAATCGAATGATGTTAATAATCGACTAATCGATTTAGTATCATTCAAAGTCGCGCATCGCTACGTTGAAGCTTGCTCACACTTCAAACGCAAAATGTCGTCGACACTAATTTTAGGTTTTAACTAGAGTTTCTGAACCAAAATAAAAAACACAACACAAAATAGCGGCCTGCATACGTAGAGTTCGGACCGCGGGAAACACCACGCGCCATTCCAATCTTCGCGCCGAACCGTATTTACGTGTAAATGCAACTGTAATAATAGTAAAAAAGCTACGGTTCGGACTGGCGCGTGGAATGGCGCGCGGCGTTTCCCGCGGTCCAAACTGTGCCGTGTAAAGGCCGCTAATGTCTAACAACAACACCTCACCCACAGACTGCCGAAAGAAAGTCGTGGCTCGCTACCTTTCTCGCTACTCGTGGCGAGACAGACGGACTACGAGCAAAATTCAAACATGTTGGATCGCCGCAAACTTATTCGGCGAGGTCTGTTCATCCTTAGCTGTCTTATCATGTAAACAAACACTTCTCGAAGACAGTCCCACTTTTCTCTCGGATTACACAATAACCATCACTTAAAATGTTGTATACTTAAAGAAACTCACGAAGTATTGAAATCAACCAAGTAACCACTGAAAAATAACATTTCTATTAAGATTATCTTCAATAATCGAAGGAACGAATGAATAACCTGAAAAATATCTGACATTGCAATGTCTAGATTGTCCACACATCGTATTGATGGGAAACGACAACTTATCGATATGGATAAATGTGGCCTGAAACCCTGCTTTGAAAATCGAAGTTCGAAGTTACGTTAGCTCGTACGCAGCTTACGTAACTTGGAACTTCGATTTTCAAAGTAGGGCCTCTGTATGGTGTTCAACCTTTTTCTTTTCCCCTAGAGGAAAGAATAATAAATACAATAAAAACTAAGTTGAATCTAGAAATGTTATTCGTTTCGCTACTTCGCTTGATGTCGTACGTAACGGTGCTCTTTTTGCGATATTTCTGACGACTTGGCTTGCTTACGGATTTGTGATACCTTTTGTGATTTGGACGGTGATATTCTGTGAACGGACAACTATTGGCTACTCTTCAAGGACTTCGATTTGCGTACGATCGGATGTTTGTTCGTTTGTGTTGTTACTAGGTACGTTTCCCAATACAGGCAATACATCTTTTTATGTTTTATAATAAAACAGAAATAGGTAAGTTTTTGCGAAACCTTGACCTTCTGTTCTATACACAAGGACTTTCAGCGCGCAAAACGCTGGAGACGGTACAACTGTGCTCAATGACGGTTGCACATTTCTTACCTTAGTCGTCTATTGATCGACGAAGGCGTAAGATGCCGAAGTTTGTCATCAAAAAGCGCTGACATACTTAATATCGTAATGACTCAAAAAAAAAAAATGGTGTGACTTAAATACCACCGGTAATTTTATGTATGACCACGCATAACTTTTTACACAGTTGTCAGATTTAAAAAAAACTTTTTTGTTTTGATAGAGTATACTTCCGAAATGGTTCCATTGTCATCAAATCTGAATTTGATGAGGGGATCCATGAGGAATTGAGGGAACTCCTCAAATACTATTGGCATTCATACAGCGATTTTAGTATTTTTAGTTTTAAGTCCAGCATTTACATTTAGAAAGTATCATTTGGTGAAGTAGAACTGATGATGAAGACCACAGATGGCTATCGGAACTCCTCAACGGTACCTATTTCAAGGTTGGCGATAAGATATCTCGATTAATATAGTTGAGTAATTGTAACGATGAACACTTAGATAATTATATTAAGGATAAATTCATTTTATTATGCATGGTCCAATTAGTTTTAAAATACCTAGTTTTCAAGTTTGAACCTGTTGCCTCAATATGCAAGAATTTAAAGCGGCACTCCACAAAAAAAACCGGTGAACAAATTCGTAAGAAACTTTCTTATGCATTATCAAAAGCCCTGTGGGCTGCGGCTGCCATTAAGGCTGGCGTCCACTAGGCTCGCCGAGGCGAGTCGAGGCGAGTCGAATCGAATCGAAATAATTCGCCTTCATACATTAACTATGAAAGTGCGTCGATTGACGCAGAGCCGCGGCGCGCCGAATCGAATCGAGTCAACCGACGCAGAAGCCGAATTATTTCGATTCGATTTGACTCGCGTCGGCGAACCTAGTGGACGCCAGCCTTTAAAGAGAAGAAAAAAACGTGTGCGTCTCGGGACGCCCGACAGAAGTGATAACTTAAACTAATCTAAGTTGAACTATACCCTCCCATAAGAAGTTATCACTTCAAAAAGTTCAAAATAGCGGCCATTTTTTTAAAATCTGTTTACCGGTTCGCATTTGTAGTCCCAAGAGGCCCTCAGATATCGATTTTCAAGACAATCGAACCAGTAACAAAAAATAACCAAAACAGGAGAATTTCTACCAGACAAGCATTTTAGAGGTTAGACGTGGGTGCACGATGGCCATACAATGCGCGGGGCCCGTAGCATTTGCTACTCTTGCTACGTGGCTAATCCGGCACTGAACGTCGTTTTTTTTTCTCGCATTCAAAGTGAAAAGTAGAGTGTTTAACGCGAGACTAAACTACCATAATGACACTCGAATTATAGTCACCCGCGCTTCGCTTGGGTGGCTAAACATCTCGTGCCAATATGGCTTGTTTTAGTCTCTTGTTGAACAATCTACTATTAACTGGCTAGTTCAGTACAAAAGACCCCGTTCTGATTCTGACCTGGCAACGCTCTTTCTAGAACAGTTATCTATCACCACACTATAGGCCTAATTTTAATACCGTTAGCGTAAGAAGAAAAAATAATATTTTGTAAATCATAAGAAAATGAGAGGCCGACAAAGTTTATTTTAAGATTTACTACCTATTTCATTAAAATCAGAACAAAAACAATACAACTTGGTAGACGGGTTGTCAACGCAGCGGCTTTGGTCGCCGTAGCGGTTGAGGCGCGTGACGACGCCGAAGGCGACCCACTGCAGTCGCTCACGCCGCACCTCACCCTCGAATATTCCGCCGCCCGGAGTGGTCTTCATTATGACGGTGTACGTTATATTTTCATTTGTTTCCTTTGACTCGGTAACGCTAAATACTTTACGAAGCGTTAATTTATGGCACTGAGGGTAACTTTGTATGTTTTCGTTAATGTAAGCTAGAAGCTCAGAAGCTGCCACCGAGGCGTCGTGGCGATGCGGCGGCACCGCGGAGCCCACGCTACAGGCGCACCACTGCTCCGCGACGCCGGCCGACGCGCAAGTGCGGTTGCCGGGTACCGGCAGGAACAAGCTCAAACTACGCTCTCGGTGCCTCATTCGTCGAACCCTTTGTCTTATACGACTTTTGTCCAACGACGACGGATTCACGAGATCTGCTATGGTTCGGAATACGTCATAAGGTGTAGTTAACCGGTTACTGTTATTTTTAAAGTTAAGATAGGCATTTTTATATCTTATTTTAAAAACTTTAGGGAAAAGAATCGTAAATATGGGTAAGCGTGATTCTAAATGACCTTGTCGAGTAAGTACGCCTTTGCCCCATCGTGTGCCGTGATCGCTCAGAAATATTAAAATTGTCTTATCCAGGTACCCGGCATCATCTAACGTCGTTAAAAATTCTAAGTAACCTTCATCCATTATTAGTGGATTACTAATTAAAAAGTCGTGGCTAACGGATTCTTCCCAAAAGAATCCAAATAATTTGTTATGCTCTAAAACTTGCGTTATACCTTTGACGTAGTTCAAAAGTATTTTGTAGAATAATTGGTTTCTGAGGCAGCGGCGGCGGTAGACGTCGAGGTAGCGCGCGCCCTCGAACAGGCGGCGCGTCTCGTACATGAAGGGCTGCAGGTAGTAGTCGGCGGGCAGCCGGCCCCAGCCGTACTCGTACCCGTCCAGCACGCCGGCCGCGCTGTCCGACCCCAGCGCCGTGTAGAACCCGGCCTTCCTGAACCGCTCCCAAATGAACTCGCACTCGCTTCTCTTACACTTACTGAATGGTTTGCCCGTCAACAATGGAAACAAATTGGGAAAAGAATTATCTCCTACTTTATTATAACCCCTGAGCTCTATGGCGCCACGTGTTGACAGAAACCTATTCGTTTCGGGCATCGTCCTTTTAAAATTTAATCTAGATAGGCCTTCCAAGCCGAGGACGAGAACGTTTAAAGTACGTTTATTTATATTTATATTCGGTTTAACCGAATCTACTGTAAAAACGAAGTAATTCATGTAAATCTCTGAGTCAAGATAAAAACATTTAACACGGACAAATTCGTGTAGTGCTTTTATTGACGTAAAAAATAACAAACAGTCACTGTATGCAATATTCTGTATATGGTTAAAAGCTGAGAAGTTACTGTAGCAACAGTAGAGCGCGTCTTCGTTTTGGACATTGTAATTAACGTAAGCGACGTATTTTTGAATCCAAATATGTGTCGCATTGGATTCCAGTAGGAGGTTTTCACCGTCGCAGTTCGCGGGTCCGACTGGGCCAGCGAGTATTTTAGAGAATTCGCTCTCATCCGGCACGCCGGGAATGGTGCAACCGTCGGTGACGATCGTGAACGTTCTGTTGCGGTCCTGGGAGCACGACCCCTCGTGGGTGAGAAGGGAACACAAACTGAACGTTAATAATATTAAATACGCCATTCTGGTAACACTGGCAGTTTTCCATTATTGATTCCAAACCCACATTTCTCATAGTAATTAACACTCACACGTACCTAAACGTTAAGGCCGCATTTCACCAAACTAGGAATAAGACTTGCAACGATATTAGTCTATAGGTACAAGTTCGGCGTTTAATCTAGGTATAAGACCGTATCCCAGTTTGGTCGAATGCAACCTAAGACTGCTTATATAAAGCTTATGTAATCAAGAATAGTTTAGTTGACTCAAATGTAACAAGTTCAGTATGTTTGCAAACAACCTTCCTGTTTAGGAAACTTCGCGTTGTGAATAACCAAACATTGTAGTTAATTGTACTGGTTTGCGGTATAATGAATAAAAGACGCCCGCGACTTCATATGCGTAGAATTCGTTTCCCGCTGCTCCCCCTATTTTTCCAGTTGAGGATCGATTTTCGGAAATCCTTTCTTAGTAGGTAGGTACGCCCCTGGGGTACGCAGGGAATACTCTCTCCAAATTCAAGTCCCTAGGTCCAGCGGTTTGGGCTGTGCTGCGGTGATCGATTAGTCAGTCAGTTTCTGCTTTTATATAATACTAGCTATCCGGGCCCGGCCCAGCTCCGGTGCAATTTTTGTCCTGATAATTACGAATACAACAAAAAAAACATATTAAAATCGTTTGAGTCATTCTCGAGCTATGGCGCGACCTAGGGAAACAGGGATTCATTTTTACCTCCCAGCTTCTTAATAGCTTTCGGCTGGCTATCGCTATCACGCTTGCACTTGCAACTGACATTATAATTGTCACACGTGTGTCATAGAAAAACGGATTTGTTAGATTGGTTCCGCGAAAAATACGATTGTCGTTTTTTTTCTCATAGGTTTATTCCGTGTCTCATTGTTCCGTAATCGCTATATGTATTTTCATGTAGTTTTTTCCCGAAATAGAAATATTTCTTGGTCGCCTTTTTACTCGTAGCTTTATTCAGTGTCTCATTGTTCCGCAATCGCTTTATTTTCGCGTAGTTTTTTCCCGAAATAGAAACATTTCTTGGTCGCCTTTTTACGCTCGCAGCTTTATTTAATGTCTCGTTATTTCGCATTTGCTTTCATTCGATTTTTAAAACCGGTTCAGCACACACAAACAAACAAAGTTGACCTCTTTATTGTATTGGCACTTATATTTATTAGACTTAGCTTTTTATTTTTTTAGTCTTAAAAACGGTATACGAGTACATAATGAAAACTAGCTTTTGCCTGCGACTTCGTCCGCGTAGAACTCGTTTACCGCAGTTAAGTAAATTAATAGTTTAAGGGGAATTTTGTCTATTTCATCTACACAAAATCATTTTTAATAGTAATCGAGAACCCATTTTCATACTGCTAGTCCAGAAATGAGAAAATTTCCATACATATTTTACACCCCGTTTTTACTCCTTTAGGGGGGAAACTTGTCCATTTCACCTGCACGGATCATTTTTAATTGTAATGGAGAACTTAAATACTTATTTTCATACTTCTAAGTCCAGAAATGAGAAAATTTCCATAAAAACTTTACCCCCCCATTTTATCCCTTTGGGGGGAATTTTGTCCTTTTCACCTACACAGATCTTTTTTAATTGTATTCGAGAACTTATACACCTATTTTCACACTTCTAAGTCCAGAAATGAGAAAATTTCCATACAAACTTTACCCCCCATTTTACCCCTTTAGGGGGGAATTTTGTCCATTTCACCTACACAGATCATTTTTAATTGTATTCGAAAACTTATATACATATTTTCATACTTCTAAGTCCAGAAATGAGAATGTTCCATATAAACTTCACCACCCTATTTCATCCCCTTAGGGGTTGAATTTCTAAAAATCCTTTCTTATTGCTCACTTACATCATGAAAGGAACCCCTGTGCCAAATTTCAAGTTTCTAGGTACAGTAGTTTCGGCTGTGCGTTGATATCTAAGTCAGTCAGTCAGTTTTGCCTTTTATATAATTAATAATATAATAATATAATATATAGATGAGTTGAAACGACTTTAAGTACTACTCGTACCACCCATACATTTATGTATTGTACCTACTTTAATAAGATTAAGAAATAATAAGTCACGGTTCCCCTGGGAAGGCTAGAAACTAATTCTACGCGGACAAAGTCGCGGCCAAAAGCTAGTACTTCATACTAGATTTTGCGTTTTACCTAAATTATGTGCCACAGTCCAATAAATGTGTGTCCGGCCACTTATTCTAGGTCTAGATTAAAATAAAAATAAAAATATTTACTTATGTCTCATTTATATTGAATACACTAGTCTGTTTATTTTATTTTATTTTATTTTATTTATATTCGGAAAACTAACAGCCTTCTTGTCATTAAATAAATTTTACAGTGTATAATAAACTAGGCCATTTACAAGTTTTCACCTAATCATACAATTGTATGAGTATGTTACAGAGAACTATCGAGCAGCTAAGCAAATAATTACTAGTGCTTATAGGTAACAATATTGTGAACAAAAATCACAGTATAGGAGTTAACCTTAGGTGCTTACATATCTAAAAAGTTTTAACAAAATTGATAAGCGCCCAACAAACATGAGTTTACCAATTTATTATTCAATAATCATTTAAGTACTACTTACTACTACTTGGTGCTTCCTTGGAGTTACCAAAGAACTTTTTGTTTATAAGATTTTTAAAATGCTGTGGTTTGCTCAGAAAAATATCTAATTCCATAATGTAATTAGTAATAAAAGTCTTACAAACACGATGAGTAAACGAATGTTGCCGGTAATTTAAATATATATATATATATATAACATCATTACTGAGGTGGTTTGCCTTGTAACTCATAAAAACAACATATAACTTAAATATAGTTCTCCAATAACCTAAAAACAAGAAAAAAACAGTCTTATTAATTATTGATATTTAAAAAAAAATGAAAGCTTGTCTACACACTTTTCCAAGCTTATATCCGCCGTTAAATATCGATCCACGATGCCATCTATCTTAGTATCCAACTCGACTGATTTCGCATTTCTCTTACAAAAATCATCAGAGTGAATTTCCATCTGATATATATTGAAGTCGTGAGCAGTCGCTTCGTGTTTTAATACAGATAATGCAATAATTTAATGATTGTTTTCCTCTATTATTTTTTTTTTACTGTGCCACCCATCCACTATATTTGTCGACCGGTGTCTTTGGTTGTAACAGGATAACATGTCACAGTACACTTAATATTAAACCATTGTGTTATTAAGTAATTATTAAATTTGGCAATTTCCTAGTAATAGTATACAAATTTATTTAACGTATTACGTTTCTTGACTTTTATTCGGTAAAAACGCGTAGATGAAGGGGATCCAATGGCTTTTGTGCAATGGGCACTGGAGCCTATGTCTCCATGAATAGGCTAGTGTCAAAAAAAAACTAATTAGTCCGTATTTTATATTATCAAAAAATATTGAACACGTATTTTTTCTTTTCTCAATTAAACAAAAAATGACGAAGATACAGTGCGTTGAAGTTTCGCGTGACGTCACGCCGTGTCACACTTTATACCACGTTGTGACGTCACGAGCCTCCACTCCCGAACTTTGATGCGTGTTATATTTGACAGTTCTGATCGATTTGAAAAAGCAAAAAATACGTGTTCAATATTTTTTGATAATCTTACTGACGGACTAATTAGAATTATTTATTTTTTACCCAGGACACACCCCTGTTGTATAGAGCTGCCGATATGGCGGGGGACAAACTTTAAAATCACCATCCATTAAAAAATCGTCAACATGTTTAATATACTCTTTGCACAGTGAAGATATGAAAAGGAGAATATTATTGTTTATTGCACACATATATTTTTTTGCGATGCTTTCCGGAATATCAACTTCCTCAAAATTTGAAATAATTTTCACATTTTCATTACGTGCTCTGTATAAACTATCTCTTATGTGGAAAAACGAGGGAAGTTTGTCGGCGTACATTTCATTCTTTATGTCCCTCATTGCTTCACTATAAAGTTTTGAAACCGGTCTGAAATCTTCACATACTTTTTTTTTAAATTCCACGTTTTTTTCTTCAACGTCGATATATTCAAAATCTGGAGTGCAAACGTGGTGCTTCTCAGAAACAATATAGGTAGACTGAGAGTCTAATGTAACCGTTGCGTCACAATGTTTGATGGTACACCTCCACACGTTAGAATGTTTTCCTACTCCTGTACTTTTATCTGTCATTTATATAGTCGCGAACACTAATATAAGAGCATACATAATATGTCCGCAGAATAATCCGTAGAAAAGTCTATCTAGTCTATTCCCCAAAACAGCACTTGTGCTTTTTTGAGCTAAAACGATACGCCTAGCTGCCACCAAGCTGCCACAGACTACTATACTATACTACCTACAACAATGACATATTCTTTTAGAAGTAATAGGTGCGACATAGTATAAAACTAAATATTAACATTAAATAAAATCACATATTTAAATAAAATTAATAAAAATGTTAATTAATTCGGAATATAAATAATTCCTTAATACCGCTTTTATGTTAATTTTCCATTTTATTTCGGTTATGACCGCAAAATTGTAAAAAAAAAGGAAAACTATTTGAGACCCTTTTAAATTCGCTGCAAACGCCATGTAGTCTATAACATTTTATAAAAGTAAAATTAAATTTGGGAGAACTTTGTACGAGTATTTGGGTGTTTCGAGGTGGTTTACCTCGTCCAAACATAAGTTTTAAAAACAAAATTAACCATAGACATTTATGTTTTGTTAATATTTGTCATTTTCATGTTTCCCGCTCATTTATTGTTTCTTTAATTTTAGATTTTATTTAAAACCTAGTCGTAGAAAAAGTATTGTATGCAACGGTGTATAACTAAGTCAAAAAACGCTCGTGGCGTCTTTCCCTTTACCTAACCTAACCTAACCCACGCCACTCGCCTTTTTTGGCCTCACTTATACAACTGTTGCATAAACTACTATTGTTTACACGGTTCAGACAATATGACGTCGTCCTGGGCCTGTATTATGGTCGCCTATATCGCGGTGGATAAAGCTTCCATCACTCTCGCACTTATATACTGGTCAGAAAGTGACAGATGTTTTATCCACGCTTATCTACGTCGATAAAGGACCATAATCGGCCCGCTGATCTTATTAAGATTTGGCCGCTAATGTGTGCTTGGTATAAAAGCAGTTATTTTTTCTTGCACTGGTATTGACAACATCAGGCTCCATTATTTATTTATGCACTGGCGTAATTCAATTTATAGATAGCGTTTGATACGTGCACTAATTATGCAATTTCATTAAATAGGTATAACGCGAAGAAGCAATAGACATGAGACTGACAATGTCATTATATCATATTCATAATTGGTTGATGGTTCTGTTATCTGAAGAGGTTTGTTGCAATTGAAAAATGAAATATACTTCGCTTCAAACAATGTACAATGTACAATGTACGATTAGAAACGCTACACACACATTTATTTTATTATCATTTGTCGGCAAAAAATTAGTTTTGAAATCATGGTGGACACCATTTATCACAAATTTTTATAATTGTTCCGATTTCGAAAAAAAGCAAAGTGAAAGAAAAGCCATTGCGGAACTATATGAGACACTGAATAAAGCTACGAGTAAAAAGGCGACTAAGAAATACTTCTAATTCGGGAAAAAACTACGCGAAAATAAAGCGATTGCGGAACAATGAGACACTGAATAAAGCTTCTAGTAATAAAATGCAACTCGGGAAAACGCTGCATTGAAAAAATGCGTTCAGGGAACCCATTCTTAGTGCTCACTTACATCATGAAAGGAACCCCTGTACCAAATTTCAAGTTTCTAGGTACAGTAGTTTCGGCTGTGCGTTGATATATAGAATAGAATAGAATAGAACAGAATAACTTTATTTCAGACTAGAAGGCCCATATTTACAAATACCTTACAGACTAACATACATATCAATATATAACATAAAATGAACACGACTACTAATAAATTTTCACGGCCCAATATGACACCCCTCGGCCAAAATTCCTCCTTTAAAAAGGTCGACAGATCTTTGATCCGTACTCTCACCACAAATGACTTAAAATTAACCTTGTGGCGAGGTTCTAACCACTCGACCCTAAGAGTAACTCCGGTCTTAACTCGTACATACTCTACGAGATCTTTTGCCTCCGTAGAGTAATGTAATCGGGATACGTACAACTGCGTCGTGGGCGTAGCAGGACACAGCAACTGGTTCGGTTCGGTCGGTGCGGTGCCGCACAGGTTCTTCGGGGCAGGCTTTTTCTTCCTCTCCACCCGGGTAAAACCATCCTTGTCCTGCTTGGGACACGTCGGGGGCAGCACCCCGCGAACGGGCTTACTGCAATTCTGCTTCACCTCAGTAGGAAGCTGTGCTGATTGCCTAGCGATTGGTCGCCTAGCAGCAGCAGCGGCATACGCGCGATTTGAGGTCGTGGACCGCGTGCATGATGTCACCTCAGCCGGGACAGAAGAGCGGGCGGCACCGGCCGGTAATGCATCCAATTTCACCGACTCAAACTTGTCTACGGATGCATTTTGCGGCCCGTGACATGCACTCACAATAGAGGCATCGGGTGACATACTTTCCGAAACAGCATTCCGTAATAACACTACTTCACTCACGATGTTATTTGATGCCTCTAATTTAGACTGCATCTCAGCCAAACTGCCCTTCAGGAACGTAATGTCCTTTAGCAGCCTATTTAGTAACGTCGACGTGGTCAAACGAAACGGGTGGCAGCCTGTTCAGCTGCTTAGCCACTAAGGCAGGTACAGCCTCGTCTTCCAAATCAAATATAAGTCAGTGAGTCAGGTTTGCCTTTTATATAAATATATATAGATTAAATCTCTGCATAATGTTCTTATAGTAGGTAGGTATGTTTATTGTATGTATTTATTTATGTTATATTATTGTATTTATATATGTAAATTAATACTATTGTATTTTATTATGTGTCATTGTATTGTACATAATAGTACTTATACCAATAATCTATAATTTATGTTTAAATGATTTCTTAAAGTATAAGCACCAACCTTTGACTTGTTTCTGTTTGGCCAGTTGGTTGACTGGTAAAGAATGCCTTAAGGCATTAAGTCCGTCATTTGTACTTTTCTTTTATCGTGCAATATAGTTTAAATAAATAAATAAATCAGGCTAAGATGTTTAAAAATAGTGACAGGTTGCAAGCCCATCATCGCCTAACAGTACTACAAGTCCTTATTAAAGTAGGTTAGGTTAGAACTTGTGCAGGGTCCGTCCGGATCACTACCACCATCTTATCCATTAAACCACCGCCAAGCAGTAGTGTTCGCATTGCTGTGTTCCGGTGTGGGGATAAGACAACCTGTGAAATTACTAGCATAGAGGCATTCCATCTTAGTCCTCAGGGTTGGCAACGCATTTGAAGTCTTAGGATGCAGTTTTAAGATTGTAGTCTTGGGATTTCAAATGTCTATGGGTCTCAGATCCCATGAGGTGGCCTGAGTGCTGGATTGCCTTCTCCTTGCCATAAAAAAATAAATACAAACTGCTGCCAGTAAAGTTGCTGTTAGGTTAGGTTAGAACTGCACTGCTGTTTACGCATTTTAAGTCAAAAATGTGACAGTTACATAGAAAGTGGCGCCCTAATTTAATTTCTACTCTTTTTGGTCGCACTGTAGGTTAGGTTAGGTATTTCATGTTTATGCAAAAAGACGAATAGGCATTTAAAGTTATGTATAACCTGTTTTGAAATATTGGAATTGGTATAATCAACTTTCCATCAGGTATTACGTCCCATCCATTAGGTATTTTATACGCATGTGAAAGAATCGTTAGGTATTTTAAAAATGAAGTATTTTGGCCTTACTTATTGAAATTAGGGAAATCTATTTTAGATATTCTAATACACGTAACCCAGCTGACATCCCCACTGATGCAGCGGATCGCCTGACGCTGGGGGGTAGACACGAAAGAAAGAAAGCGTTGCACGGGGTAGCTAGCGTCTCCGGTGCATGAAACGTCTCTAAGGCTGAAACTCAGCGTTGAACGACTCTGCCACGCCCCAGAATATAGTCGTTACTAAGGTACATGACGTACTCTAAATGGCGATATGGCGATGGCATTGCGATATTAGTTAAGTTAGCTGTGAAAATTTTAATAATTTGTTTGGTGAGGTTTTCCAAGAGGTGCAAAACGACGGCTCGCACATTTATTGCCGAAGCTCATGATTGGAAGTACTTATCATAAATAAATATAATGGTTCATGCACCGACTCTAGTCCGACAGGTTAAGGTGGCTGACTCATAGGGCTAGGATTTTTCTGCGTGATCGAATTAAAAGTAAGGAGATTTGCACGAGTGAGCGGGGCACACCGCTCGCAGAAGAGAAGGCCGAGGGGGTCGAAGAGTTCTCGAGTGGTGTTCGCATGCCGGAAATAGCAGCGTGGGTAGACCTCCAATAAGGTGGACCGACGACGTGGATAAGGTGACGAGAAACCGAGAGAACTTATCGTTGTCTCGTCCCCATAGTACAAGCCTAGAGCTTAGTTTGGGACTAGGTCAATTGGTGTGACATTGTCTCCTGATAATTATTTATTGGAGGAGAAGCCTTTGTCCAGCCGTGGACATCTTTCGGCTGAAATGAAAATGATTATGATGATGAAGCGAACAAAATCACATGAATCCATTTTTGGTAGGCAATCATGACAGACAACAACATATTTTATCACTGTTGCCTGTTCGGGTCAAGGTTAGGAAACTTAACGTAAGGTGTACTACACATACCTAGATAACCATAGACGTGCAATAGCAATACAGTGTGAGCACAGGGTCTGAGACGCACTGACTCTGGTCACCAAAGAAGTTGAGACAGCTGACCAAGCCCGAGACGGCCATCGCGCGCCGTCGCCCGCGCCTCTCACGCGCTTTAGCGTGGCCTCGAAGACGCCGGCACTACCACAGTGAACTCACGCCATAAAATAATATTCCTCGCGCTTTTGCCACGTACCTTGTACCATTTAAACGGGCTTCTCGCATATACCCCTGAGCGGGATGTACTTATTTGCTAGCGGATGGGCTGCACTGCGAGATGAATATGTTTGAGGTGCTTTGAGAGTATGGATGTGCGTGTGTCGTCAATTCTGTAATGTGAAATTTCTATTCTATTTTTATTATATTTCATTGCAATTTTCGGTATTTGTAAGTATCTTTAATTTCACAGTGCCTTAGGTTTTTACTGTTATACTGTGCAATTAGTTTACATTAAAGAATGATGAAATATTTAAAGCAAATTAATCTGTCAAC
This sequence comes from Acleris literana, assembly GCA_946894065.1. NCBI lineage: Eukaryota > Metazoa > Arthropoda > Insecta > Lepidoptera > Tortricidae > Acleris > Acleris literana. The sequence continues at coordinate 18,953,880 of OX335671.1, read as the reverse complement.
AACCTAAGGACCACAATGACGCAAGTCCACATGAACTCATAAAATGAATTACTCATTTTTAGTTTAGTCTCAAGTGATAGACAAAAGAATAAAAATTTAAAAATGTCGAATTGAATAGATAAAAAGAATAGATACTTATCTACTCACTATAGTAAAAAAGAATTTGTGTAAAATATTGCCAAAACTCAGGATGAATAAGTATGATGATAATAGGGACTTATTATAAACATCTGACAAATGACCAGGAAAACACTCAATATTCAATCTATATAATTAAAAAGTTATTCGACAAAGATATCAACTGAAAATACTAACTTTTGATTACCAAAATACAATAGGCTCCCCTGCAAGAAATTACAACGAGCATATCTTCCCTTACACCCCTCACCCTACAGCTGATACTTAGTTTCTCGCATATTCGCTTTGATTCAACCGTACCACGTTACAACCGTACCCAGTCTCCCCTAAGGCCTACTTTTCAACGACGCATAGTTGCATGATATAATGAAACTCAGTTATTCCTTTGACTGGTCGTTTAATTCGTCTCAACACAAACTCGCATATTCGCTTTGATTCAACCGTACCACGTTACAACCGTACCCAGTCTCCCCTAAGGCCTACTTTTCAACGACGCATAGTTGCATGATATAATGAAACTCAGTTATTCCTTTGACTGGTCGTTTAATTCGTCTCAACACAAACTTTCAGAGTTACAGTTTAGGTTCTCGTTGGTTGAAATAAGGTAACAGAATAATCCCTCGTCTGTCCTGACAACTGTTTATATAACCTCCGATTCCGACCCTTTTCAGGAAGAATCGGCGGGAAAACAAAATGTGGCCACTACAAACCGATAAATAGACTTAACTTTAAGAAAACACGACAATAGACTCTGCAAATATACGCCGTGCAGCTTTTATGCAGCCCGGCGTACCTACTGACGTTGTCCACGAAGCGTAGTGTAATTCATAATTCATAATTCATAATTCATAATTATTTATTGATCTCTTAACAAATAGCATAGAAAAAAAAGATAGTTTGTACAGATTAGAGAGAATTTTACGCTTACCCAATTCAGGATACAGTGGTTCCTACACTAGGCACAGCCTGTGTCGTAGGTAACCAATTGCCAAAATGATGCGAAATGAAAACAAAAAATAAAACAAGTTTGGGAATTATATAAAACAAACAAATACGGTGTGCGCGCGCGCGTGTGTGTGTGTGTGTGTATATGTATGTGTATGTATGTGTGTCCATCTATACCAAAATTAATTCATCTATAATTGTGTATCGTAGCATATATTTTCTTTCATACGTGATGATTTCGCCTTTTTCTTTCATACGTGCTGTTCCTTGCGATGTAGCCCGGCGTATAACATGCAGTACGGCCGGCCGCGTGAAGCTTGCCTGCAGCGTCACGGACGCGACGTTGCCGCTCCGTCGACAGAGTTGTGCGGTTTTGTATGTAGGCTGCAAGCTAGCGTACAGCTAGCGTTCAATGACGAATACGCTTCTCTGCAGCTACGCTTCCGTGGACAGTAGACAGGCCTAACGATGCTCTTGTGCCGTAGTCACACGTGCTCTGCCCGATCCAGGCCTTCTCGCAGCACTGCCAGTCTCTTGGAAGCGATACCACGCATTTTAGATGGCTCTGCGAGAGAATCCCAACGAAGCGGCTAAAGACAGCTGTGAACGACCTTTCGGCTCTGAGGGCCCTGCCAAGATGCATTGCGCTAACTAGCGTTTCTATTCGTTTCGTTTTTAAACCAATCGCGTCACTGGTAGACCACGTGACTTTTCGTAACACGTCGTCACCAATGACGCGATTGATTTAAAAATCATCTTGGCAGGGCCCTCAGGGTGTCCATATGTCTTTGTTGTCGTGGCATTATTGACATAAGATAATAATTGAAATCGGTTTTTAACGGAATAAAAAATGATTACATTTGAAGGGGATTTGAGCTGAAACTCGATGTTTTTAATTGGCTTCAATTTCTGGCCAGCTAATAGACTTAAACAACAGCACGAAAGAGGTTGGATACTGAAGCATGCGAGACATCATTAATTAGCCACTTATCAATTAGTGTTCAATAATTAATAATAAGACAGAAATATCTATGTGGCCCTTATTTTCTTTCGAGTAGAGATAATTTTCGCTATAAAGGATGTTTTGGTAGTTTTATTGTTGCAATAAAAAACAGTAAGTTTTGTGTACATTTTATAGATTTATCGTTTAACTGTTCTAAATACAATGATGGAGATTCCGTTTTTATGTGATTTTACTTGGTGGTTGTTGTGGTTTAAACTACACAATCGGTTTGATACTGTAACAATGTAACTAGATTATGTTTGTTAGGCCCTATTTTAGAGGTATATTATTTGTCCATTTATTTAATAACATTACCTACCTATAATAAAATGGTCCTACTTTGCTCCGGAAGTACCAATCTAATTAAATTTTTAGTAGCTCCTAGGGTGTTAACTTTGCTCAGACTAAAACCGTTTCCAGAAAAAAAATCCTGTTGGCTTTATACATTTAAACGGTTTAATTAAGCAAAACTTACTTTAAAGTTGCAACATCGGTTGCATTGACAGTCAAAAAAGTTTTATATTTTGACACTAAAAGTTACTTTGTAAAAGTGCTCCACAGAAATAGAGGTGAATCTGAGGCGTCCTCTGGAGTAAAATGTTCTTCTTCAGGCACTGGTCCCACCAAGGGCGAGGAAGCGATACTTTCGGTGATTTTCTCGTCCAAGAAACGAACAAAAGATAAAGATCCCCTGTCAGTAAAAGAGACACAAATATTAATAGTTGATCGCTGGCTGTACTCGCTTCCATACATATACATCGTCGGTGGGACCAGTGCCAACAACATACGATCTGAAAGAAAGGAAAAGAGCGTTGCTGATTAAATAATTACCAGTACCATCCATATCTGCATACATATGTATAAAGTTACAATACAGTTTGTATAATTGGAGCCAATTTTGGGGCAAAGTTGGACCATTTGACGATAGGTAGGTGAAAATAAATCTGTCCTATAAAATGATTTGTCATAACATAAATAATAAATTTGATCTAAAATTAACTTTAAAATGCCATTCTCTTGTATATTTTAAAAAACCCTCGTAGGTTAGTCAAATAACAACAAAAAATATAAATATGGAACTTACATTCACGTAGGTACGTAGGTAGGTTTGTTTGTATGCTCGTTTCAACCACACTCTATTGGTATTACTACTACATTGGAAGTGGTTGGAAGCTTTACATAATTAAATAAACAGAACTTCACAACATAACATTAAAGAAAAAATATTTTAGTAAGTGCATAATAAGAAACATATAATTGTACACATGGCCTTTCTTCAGCAATATCGATCTAAAAAGCACTTAAATTAGGCACTACATATATATGAATATGTTTCTTTTAAATTAACGATATCACAGCATTTTTCTATAATTACAGGATGTTTTCAACGGCAATAGCAGTACAGCTTGAGCTGGTAATGGTTTACGCACCGGCTCTGGTCCCCGTACAGGTTGAGGCGGCTGACGGAGCCCGCGAGCAGCCAGGGCGCGGGCGGTGCGAGCGCAGGCGTGGGCTCGGAGTGTGCGCGCGCGGCGCGGCGCAGCGTGGCCTCGAACACGCCGCCGCCGGGCAGCGCGCGCGCCACCACCAGCAGCTCGCGCCAGCCCTCCTCGTCGGGGGACGGCGCGCCCGCCTCCATCTCCGTCGCCTCCAGCACCTCGGACAGTGCCAGCCGCGCGCACTGCCGGTGCTGCTCCAGCATCTTGTTCAAGTGCGCGACTAAGTACCATGCCGCCTCCCTTGCTTCCCCGCTTTGTGTGTCGAGCTTGCGACCTTTGTGGCATGTGCACCAATGGTCGTCTATTCCTGCTATTTTGCAGGTGCGATTTATTGGTACAGGGAGAAACAGACTGATTCTTCTGTCGTCTGCGTAATGTTGGTTTCTTCGAGCAACAATTTTATCGTCTTTAATAGATTCTAAATTTACTAAATCTGATAAAGTTGCGTGTATATCATACGGCGTAGTAAGCCGTTTACTATTAATTTTTAAATTATCATGAGCTAAAGTGAAGTTATGTCGGAACGACGGTGGTAAAACGATATGCACTAGAGGCAGGCGCTCTTCTAACCGGCCTTGTTTAGTAAACCTAATTTCACCCCACCGTAAACCGTGATCACTTAGTAATATTAGAATAGTATCATCTAAATATTTGGAATTTTCAAGGGAGTTTAAAAAAGTACTGTAACTGTCATCCATGAGCATCGGGTAGTTCAGGTAGTCGTGACTCATTGTCACCTCCCAAAAAAAACCAAACAACTTCGAAGACTTCAGCGTCTTAGTTAAACTTTCCACATAATCTAAGAGAACGTTGTAGAAGTACTTGTTTCCCATGCAAATGAGGGAGTTGAAGTCCTTGTTGTTGCCGGCGCCTAACTCAGCCTCGCGCATGAAGGTGCGCAGGTAGTAGTGCGTAGGCGCGCCAGCGAAGCCACGCTTCTCGAAGTTGAACGTGCCTAGCGAAGCGCTGTCCTCGCCCAGCGCTGTATAGAATCCCGCTTCGCGGAACCACTCCCACACGAACGGACAGTTGTCGAACGTCTTCCGAGGATTCGCCCAGCACATATTTTTCAAATCTGTATCCCTGACGCCGAGCAGCATCGGGATGAGGTTCGGAAATGTATTGTCACCGACTTTATTGTAGCCTAATAATTCGACGGCACCCTTCTTCTTAAGGAAAGCTAAAGTTTTCGGCATCGTTCTATAGAAATTTAATCTCGATACCGCATCGATGCCCAACACAAGCACGTTGTAGGCCGTCTGATTAAGGGCGTCGGGGAATTCTACTTCCTTCGGGTCTAGAAGTTTCTTCTGGGCAAATAGGAAAAATTGTTCATAAATGTTTTTGACCTCACAATCGTAACACGAAACCTTAACAAATTCATTTACTACTTTAATAGTATCCACGAACTCTATGCAGGCATGATACTGAACTCTGTCGTCGACGTATTTGGAATAGATGTCCGCTATCACAGAGGGCCGAAAAAATGCCTTGTAGCAGCAAAATATGTGGCAGTCTGTCGATAAATTGTAATGATGTAAGTTGTCGTAGTCTATCCATATGTGGGAGTCGTTGTTGGCCAGCAGAGAGGTGTTCATGTGGTGGCACGGTTTCAGGCGGCCGGGGTGCTCGATAAACTTCTTGACGGTGTCATCGAAGGGATAGAGGCCGGGGATGGTACAGCCGTCGGTGCTGATGGTGAACCGGTCGGCGCCGGGCCGGAGCGGCGCGGCGCGGCGCGGGGAGGGCGCACCGCGCCGCGCCGTTAGCAGCAGCATGCCGCCGCCGAACGTCAGCGCCGCCAGGAACCAGTATCGGTAGCGCAGCCCCCGCTTCTGCAGCTGCGCCATGCTGGAAATTAACATTCCATCACCGATATATTCCAACGAACGTTTTGAAAAAATAATTCATGCCAACTAAGAAGTATAAAAAAGTAGGTTAGTTGATAACTTTATATAATCAATGGATCGATTCCATTCAGATTTTTTGTCGATCATATTATGCTCTTGAATGCTTAATGTTATGGATAACTGACAGCAGCGGGGGAGCAGGGTAGAGTTTCTATCTACCTAATTAAATTCTTTTTATCACATTTAAAACATTTTGATTTTTTTATTTGGTAAATTAAATATATATTTACCTTAATTTTTAATCTTAGGCTCTTTTGCAACTTCAGCATAATTATTACAAAGAGTAATTGTAACGGTTTTTAGAAATTGCTAGTTCTCGGTCTTCTTAAAATCTCAATCTAGTGCGGAGTTACCCAACAATTATACAGACGGAGGTTTGGCAGCTGTCAAAATATACTGACTAACAGCCGATTTATTTATTTAACATTCTGTTAAATTGGTTGTTAAAATCAGTCATAAAAAAACGATCTACAAAGATTTACGTAAATTGCATTCGTCAACTTCAGATTTGGATTTTACGTAAACTATATACGACGACGATTGTCTAAGAGCCCGTTGTTTGATTAGAATCGAAAATTTGACACATTTCCTTGAGATATAACGATTAACGATTAGTTAGTGTAACTACTGATCAAGCAACAGGCCCTAACTTACCCGATGGTAGTTTGTTTTCAATACTCCATGAATAGGATTTCAAAAAACGTAAACTTTGGATCTTATGTATTTCTATATAAAATAACATGTATTATTTCTCGGCAGAAAGTGATGATTGTCATTTTATCGGATTCGTGATTCCAGTGGAATTAATAGAAACTACCGTTAGTTGGTTAGACGTATGGGTTCCACGCCGTTCGTTAATAAATACTATGTTGAGTGCGAAGGTCGCGCGGGGCGCGGGCCCTCGGAGCGCAGTGGCGACTGCCGGGTGCCGAGATAAGAGGGCGCGCGGAGGAGTCTGCACGCCTGCGCTCCTCGCACCACCCTCCCTCCGAACGTACCCTTCCCGATATAAAAAAGAGCGTAGCCCATTAATTGACTTAAAAACGCAATAATAAGATGTATCTCATAGGAGTAGGCCCTACATGCAAACAAGTAATGTTTAACCTTTGACGCAAAAAGAGTGTTATAAGTTTGAGATGTGTATCTGTATGTGGCGTCGTAGCTTCTAAACGGATGGACCGATTCTGAATTGAATCATTTGAAATGTGCAGATTGAGCCCTTGCATATGACACCCCGTTTGCTATAATTAGAGTTAGGACTTTTGGTGGCATACCGTGGTTCTATAATCCAAGGAGTTGCTATTTCCTAATTATTATAAAATATTTTGATATTGAACTTCAGTATTATCATATTTCAGAATAAAGTTAATACATTTTTAGTTCAATTTATCCATAAATACCTACTAATACTACTGATTGTAGTACAGGGTGGTGCTCTTGAAGTTGTTCGAGAATATGTTTACCTGGGGCAAACCCTGCAGTTAGGGAAAAAAAACTTCGAGAAAGAGGCCAACAGAAGAATACAGCTGGGTTGGGCAGCATATGGGAAATTGCGTCGAGTCTTCACGTCGACTATTCCACAGAGCCTGAAGACAAAAGTCTTTAATCAATGCGTCCTACCTGTCATGACACACGGAGCCGAAACGTGGACACTTAGGATAGGGCTGGTTCACAAATTTAAAGTCGCTCAGCGAGCTATGGAAAGGGCTATGTTGGGAGTTTCTCTGAAGGATCGAATCCGGAATAAGGTGATCCCACAGAGAACTAAAGTTATCGACATAGCCCATCGAATTAGCAGCTTGAAGTGGCAGTGGGCCGGTCATTTATCCCGCAGAACCGATAATCGCTGGAGTTATCGTATTCTTGAGTGAAGACCGCGAATCGGCAAACGTAGTGTAGGACGCCCTCAGACTAGGTGGAGCGACGATCTTGGCAAGGTGGCTGGCAAGAGCTGGATGAGAGTGCCCACGAATCGTGCTCGTTGGCGTGCCATGGGAGAGGCCTATGTCCAGCAGTGGACTAATATAGGCTGATGATGATGATGATGATGATGATGATGATGATGATGATGATGATGATGACGATGATGACCTACTAATATTTGTTTGTTTGTAACGCTTTCACAGCAGAGATATCCTCTTTACCAAAATTAATTTAAACTGGTTTAGCGATTAAATAAATGAATGAATTTTGAAATATTATTATGACAATACTGAAGGTCAAAATCAAGGTGGTATGTTTATAATAATTCGGAAATAGCGACTCCATGGATTCTAGAACCATGATATGCCACCACAGAGCACAAAACCGCGCCCGTACTAGAGACGGCATGCTCCAAACTTTCTATACAAATCAAGCGAGTCAGTGGGCGTCAGCATTTACTCACACTAGTACACGCACTACTATTTAAATGACGTATTGTCTTAAAAACAATATTTTGCCAATATTCAAAATTATTCATAATAACTCTAGGTATGCATTATGAACTGGGTGTCAAAATAAAAGGAATAATTTTATCCTATTGTTTATTAAAATTTACTATTTAATTTACTACAATGCCAAATACTCTCAGTATCCAAACAAAATAACAATAAAGACATTCACTAATGTTTTCCCAAAAATGTTTTACAAACTTATTCATTTCACAAACATATCATTTGGCAAACCACATTTTGTTCCAAAACTGTAAATATTTCAAGATTTTTATGAAACTTACCTATTCTAAAGAGTTTTGTCGATAGTCCTGAAATAAATCCTGAAATATTTACAGTTTCGGAAAAAAGCGGTTTGCCAAATTATACGTTTAAGAAATGAATCAGTTTATGAAAAGAGGATAAAATAGGATGGAGTTTCAATGTTGGAATAGCATCAGAAGGTAAATATGTTCTAGTGCTCCTTTTCGTGGAACAAGCTGCCTCGAATGGTCTTAACAAATCGTATCATGTTTCCGAGGAAACCAGTTTAACTCTGCCATCGCTAATATCTATTATATAAGCATCATTAGGAAACGTAAAAAGAACAGTTAGTATAGAAAAATAATATAAGTTAAACTAAAATGTATAATGTTTAAATGTTAATTCAAAAATGCATTGATACTTTATAGACATCGATGCACTCTATCAATATGACGCCATACAACGCTACACTTCACTAACGCATTTACTGGAGTCACTGGCTCGTGAGACTCTTTACGGCGCGGTTGAGGTTTTGTGTAAAGAAGAAGAAGAAGAAGAAGAGGTTTTGTGTTCCAAAATAACCTCAAATCGCAATTTTCAAATAACTAAAAATTGTTTTTAAATACTTTCTTATGATTATGATACGCCAGAATTTTGTTTATTCACGTTTTTACTTTAATTATTACACCAAATCACAGCACAATGAGGCATAATATCGCTTTTTTGATCATGTGCACTCCACAACTTACAAATAGAAACTGACGGCCTATACCTCCAGCAGTTGCGCTCAGCGCAACTGTGAAGCACGAATATTGCCTTCAATGCCGTCTCTAGTAGAGGCGCGCGGTGATGATTCAGTGCTCTGTGTATGCCACCAAAGATCCTAGCCGGATGTGTGCAAGCAAGTAATACAGCTATGCCACATTTCAATGATAGCTTCTATAGTGTCAGAGAAAAACTTCTGTGACATACCGACCGACAGACAAACACCAAAGTCTCACCATAAGGGATTTTCGTAATAATAGCATCCTAACAAAGTCATTTGGTCGGTATTTGTTGTTTGACTCTTGTTGAACTATAAATCATTAAATATTCTTAGTTTTAGTTAATTTAGTAGGTACCTACTCAAATTAACCGTCGTTTTAATACACAGCCTGTACAAAAATGGTATGAATATTACAGGTTTCTTGTATCGGTGCCCGTTAATATACAACCTAATGTTATATTGCTATTCAAATTGAAATTCATTTATTTCGAATGTCTTAGATTCATATTTGTTAGTGGTATACATATACATTCTTATAATCTAGTTGTTAGAACACACATTAAAAATTTATTTGTGGTAAGGGGCATGCAAACCACAACAACGGTTCATGTAGGGACAGTCAAACCTGTCCGCGATCATTGCGAGGATACTGTTGGAGCTGGCCCGCACTCTGCGCACCAGAGAAGTACATCGCTTGCGGAGTGTTGCGTAAAAACAGTCAACCCTTGCCTCCGCGAACATTCC